>CM060934.1:306265402-311265402 GCA_030765085.1 Allium cepa | reverse complement strand
AATAGCAACATATATCGATGTCTGTATGGACATTTGATAGGAAGGTCCTGACAACGATGTATCTGTTTTCTCTTGTCTGTCTCACCACGCTGATCACCATGATATATTCATTTATGTGTTTTTAAGTCCGGTACACCGCGGAATCCGCGAAACCGGTAACCGTATCGGTACCGGATCTGTGAACTTTTGTTTTCTTTTGAATTTCAAACTTCACCGAGTCATCCAACGACATAAATTTCTTTAATAATTTTTGCAAAATTCAAGGGACAGCCATCATTTCAATTTATTTTACAATGGTCCATTCCTCTTCTGCTTGTTATACTTTTCAAAATAAAATCTATTTAACAACAAAGTTGTACAAACATTTCATATATATTCTCTGAAATCTTATCCTATCAGTTTCCGCCTCCACCCGTGTTTTTATTCCTCGCCATTTATCTCTAATTTGCTTGTGCTCGCCCCATCTCTTTTTCCCAAAATCATTTGCGCCTCAACAAACTCCCCTCCTCCCTCGCACGCCCGATCCACTTCAACAAACCGGCCACAACAAAACCACCTTGGCCCCGAGCTTCATCACCTTCGCCTGGTCCACTACTGTCCTCCCTCCGCGCAACCAAACCCGACTCCACAACCTCTAGCACACCTCATCACGTTTTCTTCCAATTGCCTTTCTCCGGCGTCGTCTCCCACTCATCATCTACTCCGCCTGTAGCACAACAGAGCCTCGCATCGCCTTGCATCTCCACCTTACAACGGTGTTCTGACCTTTTTGTGACTAATGCTCATATATATGATTGTAAGTATATATCTATGTTATATATAATCTATTTTATAGGGAAATATGGTATATTGTTACAGCTTATATTTTCAATAATATGTTATATAAGGCTTATATACTAGTTTACACT
This sequence comes from Allium cepa, assembly GCA_030765085.1. Taxonomy (NCBI): domain Eukaryota; kingdom Viridiplantae; phylum Streptophyta; class Magnoliopsida; order Asparagales; family Amaryllidaceae; genus Allium; species Allium cepa. The sequence continues at coordinate 311,264,494 of CM060934.1, read as the reverse complement.
TTATCAATTCATAAGATTCATGTATATAAAACTTTACATTGTTTAAAGCGAGTATGGATATATATATATTAGCTTATATATGAGGGAGGTTGAGCTTTTACTGTATATACAACTATGTTTTATTTTATAAGTCTTTTTTTTCAGTTACAGTAAATATATATAAGGTTCTGTATGAGTTCACTATGCATACATAGTTTGTAAAGGTTATACTATATTCAAGTTTATATGAATAAAGTATATAAAGTTTATGGGTTGTTACAAAAACCATTTTATGGTATATTATATTATGATAGCTTATTTAAACGAGAAAATTTAATATATGTCAGTTTCCAATTGAATAAGTGTTCACGTTTCGATTTTTATGTACAACAAAATTTGTACAGAAGTAATATATGTTGTTGGCAAATATATTTGTTTATATATATATATATATATATATATATATGTTGTAAACTGGTTTTTTACTAAGCATTTTTATGTTGGTAATGAGACGTTGATTTTTTTTAGAGTTTATATAAATGTAAGTTATGTGTTGCGTTTATTTTATTGTATAAAGATTTCATAATAATATTTGCATATGTTAGTATTTATATATTTGTATACATCTTATTTTCTCTGTATATATACTTTATTCTTCTGGAAATCTTGTTTGCTGTTTTGCCAATGAAATATAATGATAAACTTTGTTTACCATTTGATAATATATTAAGTTGTATACTTGTTACGGTAGAATATATGAGTACATCATTCTATTTTATAAGTGTACAGTGTTTTGTTATATATCATATTAGTTTGTTTAAAATACATAGGTTATATTATTATTTTGAAAATATGTATCTTTATGTATAATATGTTATACTTACATTAGTGATAATAGTTGAAAGGTAGATATATATTTTATTTTAAAATTATATTATGTAGATATGTTATTTTATTTATGTGTTTTACTTAAACCAATGATTTTGAAATATATATTTAATTTAATATGTGATTAAATTAATGTGGATTTGAAAATAAATATAAATTATATATTTTTCATTTCTATTTACCCGATCTGATCTTTTTTCATCAATTCCTATTATCACCTCGGTCGTTCTTCGAATTCGTTCCAATTTCGACTTGTTTTGAAAATTGTCATTTGGATCGGTCATTTCGCAATTCAAATCGTAGCCTGTTATGTTGTCTATCTCTTCTCCAGCTTCGAAAGGTGAGTAATCGCTTACAATTTAACGTACTTGTATTTATTAAGTTTGATTTCAATTGAAACGACAATTGAAATATACTGCTAAATTGAATTGTTAGTTATTAAGTTGTTATATATGCTATTATATGTAACTGTTCACCTTTGGGATATGACACCATATCCTGTTGTTTATATTATATTGTTATTGATGATATATGCATGTTATTATTATTATCATATCTTTTATCACTCTGCAAGTTTCCTATTAGTATAGAATTCCCTACGGGTTGAAATGATACATATCCAAACGCTCTGTAGAATAGGAGAAAATCGTTATGGGTTGAAGTGATAAACCCAAGCGATTTTCATTGAATTGAATTTGGGATTGCGGCTTAAATTGATATACATATGTAAATATTCAAACTATAGATTGAAATCATAAATATCCGTATCACCTAACCATAGGAAAGAAAATTTTATACAAACACCGTTGGTCTATATATAAATATTTTAAAATGATTTCTATGGTTTTAAAAGGAAATATATACGGTTCTATTTAAATTTGAAAATATTATGTATATGAATAAGTTTTAATACAAATAGACTTAATTATAAGCTTTAACTTTAGTCAAGTTTGATTTAAGTAAAATACAATATGCTTAATTATTTATTTAAGAAATTTAATTTTAAAAATAGGTTTTTATAATGATTCTATAAGTTATGGTTGGAATGATAAATTTGAATTTATTCGAAATTGTATTTAATTAAGAATTTTGTTTAATTAAGTCGATTTGAAACTTAATGAATTTGAGGGTTTTAAGATATGATGTTATAACTTGATTTTGATTTAAAGTGACTAAATGGATATTTCAAGTTTTAAATAAATCGAAGGAAATATTTTAATGTAATTTTAGATTATTTAAATGATAATGGATTTATTAAGTGAATATTTCAAAACTAAATAATAATGAAGTTAAAATAAGATATATATGAAATTATCAATTTACTTTTGAAAGTGCTATAATGTAGGAATATATATATTTGAAATGGAAATGATATCTTGGTTTTGGAGTATAAATTATTTTAAAATAACCATGGTGTTATAACGACGTTTGGTTGTTAATATCGTATACTCCTACATAATAGAAATTCCAAGGATCCATAGAGGATGGTGATCCCAAATATCCTTTAAGTTAATTGTATTTCAATTGATATTTCACTTGAGTTGGATTTATGGATATAAGAATGTTAATCTTGACTCAAGTGTTTTGTATTTACCTTTACGCTCAGGTCAGACTGAGTGACACATCATTTGAGACTCACCATTGGAGTTTGGAGCTTCGCTTGGAGATCCAATTATCGATTTAGCTTTCAGCTTTTCCAGTTGATTTGTTCAGAGAGGTCATCAGTTTGAATTGGAGACTTCACCGTATTTGAGATATTCTGCTGTATTTCTAACTCTGACGTTTATATAATAGCATCGTGAACTAATATTTATCTTTTCCGCTGCATTATTTTTATATTATTCTATGTCTGTGATTCTGTGATTGATTTATTTACTGTATATGCTGTGTTTTTGCCAAATTTAAATTAACAATTTGATATTTTGAGCAATTCAAGTCCGGCATATGCGGATGCGAATGGTTGAGAATACCGGGTCATTACACTCGGCAAATTCTATTTGGGTTAAATTCAAATTCCAAAAATAATTCATTTAAATACTTTAAAAATGGTTTAAAATCCATATATATATAACCTATATAATCCTTTTTAAACCATAGTTTCCATGATTTCAATACTTTAACAAGCCATATTATATTCAAAATAATTTTAGTTTCAAGACTTCCTTTTCCAAAAGTTTTTTTTAATGTTTAATCCAATTTTACTTCAAAACCATTTTGGATTCAAAATTCAACTTTAAATTTTTTTCACCATTTTGAATAATATTAAATTCAAAATACCCATGACTTAACCAATTTTCCATGAAATCCATATCTGTGTATGTGTTGTGTGTAGGGGTTTTGCATACAATAATAAAATATCACAACCATCATAAATCCAAGCACAACAATATCAATAAGCGGTATAATTCTATAACGCTTATCTTTCATTCATAGATAAACATTTAAATTCATCACAGATAAATAAATTACATTTATCACAGCTCAATCCAAAGCCATCATATAACAGAACATCACATATCAGGGATATCAAACAATTCAAGGCATTCGGTATAATCCAATCATCTATAAGCAAGATAAATTAATTACATAGTTTATAATTAATTTAATTTAAACCAAATAAATTAATTACTTATGAATAAATTACTTAGCCATGCTTAATTAACATTAATTAATTGCAAATCATTTGTTGTTATTATAATTAGTAAATGAAATTAATTAATCATCCGTAATTACTTATATTAATTAATTATCCATTAATTAATTATCTATGAATTAATTACATTAATTAATTAACCCTTTAATCATTAATTATCCACTAATTACTTACATTAAGTAATTGTCATTAAATTACAAATTAATGATCCTTCAATTACCTTAAGATCTTAATTAATTTTAGGATAAAACATTTATCTTAATCAATTACTTAATTTCTAATTAATTTAATTTAATCACTAGATAAATTAAATTAATTACCTCTAAATCCTGCTTAATAAATAAATAAATTAATGATCCTTTAATTAATCACATTAATTAATGATCCTTTAATAAATCAAGATCCTAATTAATTAAAGATGAACCCTTTATCTTAATTAATCACTTAATTACAACATTTAAATCTTATTAAATAAACCTTTGAAAATAAGTATATTATTAACATATGAATTAACTTAAGATCCTTAAGTTAATTAATGATCAACATTTACCCTCCTTTGATTAATCTACATAATTACATTATTAATTTTATTTAGAATAATCTCAAAAATTAACTATAAATAATGTACATAAAATAAAATACTTTAAATTTATTAATTTTAAATAATTTATTTTAAAATCTTTAAATAATCCCAAACTTAAATAAAACATTAATTATTTAAAAAGAACTAGTTCAGAAATATGTTATGACTTGATTTAGTTTAACATTTTTCAAACTTGTTAATACATTTTTTTGAAGGAACCCGAGTCTAAACCGTGTCTATCTCGAGACCAATCCCGAGCTACTTCCTCTTTTCCATTTGAATTTTTAAATATCATACTATACCCACATGAACTACCCGGTAGCAAACTCGAGCCACCAAATCTTTTTCTCGAGATAAAACCCGAGTTCAGCTTCATCTTCCTCAACCCATCAGTAAACCACTGATATAACAAACCTCACATGCATATCCCATCGCCGCAGCTCCGTTTATTGCTACCACCTCAACACGTCAGCGACGACCACCTCAAACCAAATGATCACCCAGAGCCCTCGACGACAACCTCGATCAAAATCGAACAAGTCAATGCATACTGGAACCCAACTCGATCAACCAAAAACGCCTCGCCCCGCCAATCCCGATCATCAGAATTCATGCCGACCTACCTCCTATGCGGCAAATCCTTTGCTATGGTCAAGCTCGATGCGACCACGTCATCGAAATCGACTCTCAAACATCATCAACCAAACCTGGTCATTGTACCCTACATCTCCACTTTTCGGCCACCACGACCTACGAGAAACTCAGCTACCATTTTTCCCTTAACCACCGACCTACAACCTTCCTCCAGCCACCATTCCGAGACTACTGAACCTCGCGATCACCGGAATTTTCCAAAAACCCATATTCCGTTCAACTCAAGTTCTCACGATTTACCAAACTAAAAATCTTGATTTTTTTAAATTCATGGTTTTCAAAATCGAGTTAGGTGGTGTAAATGAAATTTGAAATCGTGATACTTGAATTTGTTAAGTTTTAGAGCTTTCACTGTGTTACTTCTTTTCAGGCAAAAACTACTATTATTTATACTTAAAATATTTTTAAAATTAAGATCTTGAAAATTTAAACATATCTTGTTTAAACATCAATGCCTTTAAGAGAATAAGGGATAAGATTTTAAATTTTGAACTGGACTTAGAACCTGTAAATTTTGAACAGAGGCATATCTGCCTGTTTCCAGACATGTACACAAAGTATACAGACATACATGCATATTTACACAATCATACAAGCATATTTCACTTCATAACTTCAAAGATTATCACACGCTACCCAAATATATCAGGTTTAAGAATTTATAAGGGTAGTTTACTCACCTGATTTTGAAAACAAAGAAGCTTTGAAGCATGGAAACTTAATTTTTGAATTTGAAAACTAGAATTTGTTTTGATCCGGAAATGCCTTGATGTTGAACTTGCTTGATTTGAATTTACTTTGTGTTTTGAGACGATCTTGAAACTGATCTGAACTTTGCTTTGATTGATAAAGCTGAATTGAATCTATGCTAAGCTTTAGGTTGAAGTTGTAAAGATTGTTTACTTTAATTTTCTTTAGGTTTGAATTTGGAAAAGTTTGTTTGTTTTTGGTTTTATCTCTGGTTTGTATTTTAGTTTCCAGGTTTGAACACTTATGAAAGTGAGATAGAAAAGAAATTGAAAGATAGGAGAAGTAGTGTATTTATATTATTGTTTTCCTTTTATTTATTGAATTTAAAAATGAAAAAAAAGTATGACACTTGTATATTTGCATGTTATTAATCTTTACAAATGTTAAAATAGTTTACACTTGTTAAAATTATATTACTCTTGTCTTTATTCATGTATTAATATTTTATATGTTTATATAATTTTTATATCACATTTTCAATTTAGTTTTTAATACATTTCTTTTTATTATATTAACATATGTTATATATTTATATATATACAAACTATTTATATCATGTATAAATTTAAAAGAAAGTATTTAAACCTTTTATTAAATCTTTTTCAACTAAAGCCATTATATCTAATGTTAATAAATATTTATCTATAGATTTTTTTTAGTTCATTCTCTATTATTTATACTTATATAACTTTTAAAGAAAAATGATTTTTTTTAAATCTAATCATACATTAATAAATAAACTTGTGTATATATATATATATGAATTTTACCTTTAAATAGCTATTGAAAATTATTACATTTAATTTCAAAGTATAACTTCCAAACACCATATATTTATATATATTATAATTAGAAAACAAATTTAATTAATTTTAAAATATAGAGTTTTTAAATCTAATCTATTTTTAAGATATTTATTTGAATTTCAAATTCTTTTTGCAATCTATTTATATATATATATATATATATATATGTAAGCACAGATCTTATTTGTTTTGGAAAATATTCAAATTAATTCATAATTTAATCCAAAAATTTATATTAATTATTAAATTTGGCTTAAAAATGGGATCATTACAGTCAGCATGATTTAGTATGCCTTAAAAAAATTATTGCATGACAACTAATTCTATAATAATCTTATTCTAGTTTCTTTTAAGAAAAATAAAAAAGTCAAAGCCTCTAATGTATATGTTACGAACATGATTTTAGTGTTCTGATGATAATAACCAAACATAAATGGTACTAATACATTTATTAAGTATTATCACGAAATATGTATTATATATGAAGAATGATGCACAAAGAAATAAGATGATAATGCCAAAATATAGCATATGAAGTTGTAATGGAGTGATTGAGCTTTCAAAGCATTGTAATGAAGTTAAAAAATTCTACTAGAATACATGTATGTTAAAAATACATTTGAAGATGGGTCAAATAACTAAAAAGGAAAGTGTGTTTTATATTTAGTAATTGAGTCATTTAGAGTCTAGATCTGGTAAAAATGCACAAATGATACACAAATCACTTGAAACTTCAGCACATCAGTTGAAATATGCTATTATTCTTAGTAAATTTTCTAGATTTTTATGAACTCAAAAAGGCGAGAAGCCGGACATGATGTAGGAAAAGAAGGAAGAAAATTACCCAAAAGGAGTTTTCTAATCAACCGGTCAACCCGTAACCAATCGAGCGATTATGAGCTAACATATCTATCTGTTATTCCGTTGGATGATAGAGTTAGGGGTATGCCATAGAGGTAATGATGTAATTTTATATATATATCTAACTCAATAACCAATCCTATTCGAACTAAAAGGTATTTTCTTTCTATTATATACTTGGTATAATATGTCATATTAAATAATTAAATTAATTAAAAGTATATTTAATAGAAAATTCATAAATTGTATTTTTTATGATAGTAGTTACAAAACATTGTAAAGTGGGTAGTTTATAACAACAAAAATAACTATACCATTTTAAATATTCCAAGTCAAGATGCATTGAGATCGAATATCGAGGTATCCGTTGAGACTAGAGTACGTAACACACTCCAAATATTGAGCAGTATATTACTTATGGCTACTGGAGGCAGGAAGATGTTATACGTCGATAGTTATTGGATAACTATGGAATGAATTACTCGATAGTTTTTTGTTGGTTAATATAACTAAGGTCAAAAAAAATATCGATGTAACTAATTTACACAAGTCTCTTGACTTGAGAATACTATTGATCTTCTATATTGAAGTTTCGCTTTGATTATAGTCGAATCATGGCACAATGTCCATCGAGTGACTATAGTTGGGTCGTGTGGAAGTAATGAAAGTGAAGCATTGTTCAAGAAAAGATTTGTCTCCTTACTTATATGGGGTCAGTATTATGGTTAACTCAAGTCAATTCAAAGTCAAAGTCTCTGGCCAGAGTTTGATTGATAATAATTTTTATTAATGATCCACGAACTTTATGTTTGAACTATAAAGTTGAATACGGATGATATTGGAATTTTGACCAACACCAAATTTTATAAGTCCAAAATGATAGTTTTGACGAAAAGAATTGGCGAAATGATAGTCACAACTGAGAAATGCTTAACAAAGTAAATTGGATTTTACTAAAATCAAGTAAACGATAAATTTGACCATAATGCCACACCATTTCCTAAGTGAAGTGTGAACGTTAATATTAAAATTATTCGATATTAGTCGTTAATCAAATTCACCTCTAAAGAGTCATACAACTGAAATGTTGTATACTCCTTTGACCACCTAATTTAGTTAATTTATAATTATTTAAAATAAATAAATAAATTAATAATTATGAAGTTTTATTATTAAATTATATTTGATATGTTGAACAATATTAAACAGTGTGTTTATAATAGTTAAAAAATACTGATCGATATTCGATATCGGTACTCGTTTAAATTGCGTTTAAATTGGATTTAAATTGCGACGAATTTTGTTCAGGTTTGGACTAGGTTTAAGGCCCATATGGGGCATGATAATTTTTGCTAGGAAGTGGAAAAAAATCAGCCCAGCCAAGGGTTGGTAGTTAAATAAGTTTTGAATGACTAAAAGGGAAGAAATGTTAAAGAGAGAAATAGGGATGGTGATCCACTTTTTGCTCCATTGTCTCTCCTTTATGTAATTCCACTTAACCCTCGCTTTTGATAATCTGTTCCCACTTCTCCTTCATGAAATTTTTTATTAGAAACCCCATTCCAAGTACCAAAAAATTCCATGTTCAAATACATATCGAAGACACTGCAGTTCGATTGATGGTGGTAGACAATTTGGAGCTGACATCTTCTAAGTTGTGCAGCTGATTCAAGGAGCACTCAACTTGTAACAACCCATAATTTTGGTCATTAGGTTTTAAATATTTAATTAATTTCAAATATTTAATTAATAGGATGGAATTTAATAACTTGAGTTCAAATATAGCGGTCATATTTGAATTTAAAATTAAATATTTATTGAATGGACTTAGTAGTCTTATTTAACTTCTTTTAATTAATAAATAATATTGGTGAATTAAATTTGTAAATAACAATAATAAATAGTTAGGATAAATATCAATAATGTGATCAAAAAATATAAAACATTATTTAACACGTGAAATTATCATTATGAAGCACTATCTCGAATTTTAATGAAACTAGTGCCATTGGATTTAGAATAATAAATTGTTGTACATCGACGTGTTTCATGACGATCAGACGTATCATGCAATCAAGCGAGCTCAAAACATATAAGGATTGATTTAAAAAAAATTAATATAACATAACAGGGTTTTTTCAAAAAAAAAGCTAACTTCTATATATATTAGAATTAGGTCCCGAATATAGTTATTTAGCTAGGAACACCAGTGAGCACGCCTCGATTGGAGTTTGTCAATTTCTGGGCATGAGTTATATCGGTTACTTAGCTATATAATGACCCTTACTTTCTTTCTTTTGGCCAAACCGAAAATAGAAACCTATTCCTCCCTAGATCCAACAACCCACATCCACCTCGGCAATTAGAGCCGATTCAGGCAAAGTGACCAACAAGAGAAAGGTTCGCCATGGCTTAGGGAGTTCATCGTTGGCCGTGGATGAGGTTAAGGCGGAGCGTGGTGGTGACAATTTGGTGTTGAATGACAAAACTTTTTTTTTTGGGTCATTCTCATGAAAGACGGTGGCTGGGGCGGCGCCACTGGTGGCGTTGACTCGAGAAAGGCAAGGACTACCTTCGGTGAAGTCAAGGCGGTGAATAGAGGCGTGTGGCGACCGCGACAAGCTGTTGAGCGTCCATGACTAGAGAAATAAAGGTTTAAGTCCATTAATTTATTTAAATAAAAGTATTTTAACATAACTAACTAATTAATAGAAGTGTTTTAAAGTTAATTAGCTGATTTAGTAAAAGAGTTTTAAATTTAAATGACTGTTTTAATAAAGATGTTTAAACTTAATTAATTAATTTAATCATGATGTTTAAAGATAATTAATTGGTTTATTGAAAGAAGATCATAGGTTTGATTTTCTATTTGTTGGGATATTTTAAATTTATAAAAAAAGACTATAATTTGATTTATCTTCTTTGGGGAAAATGAAAGCGGTGTTAAAGTTATAAAAGGATTTTATAAATTATCCTTTCGGATTTAATAACTGGTTTAAAAATTATAAGAATAATTTAAATTGATTTATTATCTTCCGGATAATAGATGTTGTTTTGAATTTATAAATGATAGTTTATAAACAAGAAAACGCTTTAAAAAGAATTCTTTAAAAATAAAACTAAGTGTAAATTGTTTTGAGTTTATAGTAAGCAATGTTTTAATGACGTTTGTTTTCTTACCCTTTTTTAATACACTTAGTATTATAATTTGTTTGTTTAAAAGAATACTTTAAAGAGTATTTTTAAAGTGTTTTACAGTATTTAAAATGTGAATATCATCCCCAAATGTGAATCAAATGTTTTAAAATTTGATTCATTTATTGGCTGTAAATGTAACGATTTAATTCTCATATACAAATCACTTTATTATCCTCGATAGTTGATTTACCTAGGATCGATTTGATTCTACTATTTTCTTTGTAGTTTGTCACTCTAAGACGATGTGTTGCTCATTTGTGCTTTCTTACCATTTGTTGGGAATGACTAAACCCAAAGAGCGAGTGGAAGCCAAGCAATGTGGGGCTGCTCCCATTAGAATATTGTCGTATCTACTCTAGATTTGGTTCGGATATTTGAGCTCCAAGATGTGAAATACTCGGATACTCGGTAACCATTGGCGGGGTCCGGCTTGGACGTGTCTGAGAACCATCAGAGTTCTTAAGTATATTTCTTAAGGTATACTTTCGATAAAAGGGGTGCGCCCTCCTAATCATTATTGGAAAATTCATTTCCTTTTTGTTGATTCCAATCTTTGAATTTCTTTCTTAATTGCATTGAGAAGTGACTTTATCTTTTCTTGACGTTTACTTAATTGGGTATATTCTTTATGTTTGATTTTTATATTTTTTATTAATGATTCTTTCTTAATTGGATTGTTGTTTTGTTTTTTTTCTCCTTTCTTCATCTATGGATGTTGTTCTTGTGCAGTAAAAACCTATTTCGTGTTTAGTGGCGTGGGCTCACAAATTTTTTATATGTTCATCATATTACTGGAATTTTCTCATGCTAGTTTTCTAGACTGATTTGGGTATTATTTTATTATAACGCGGAATGAATATTTTCCCATGTTGGCTTTGGTGATATGGAGTTCTTGAAGAAGAGTTGTATGTTCACCTATCGTAATGTCTTATTTTCCATTGTATCATATTGTATATCTATAAGCAATTGTAAGGTCGTGATTTTATAACTGTCCAGCTGATTATGTTTGTTTATAATTTTGATGTACTCTATATTTTGGAGAGATGGTTTTTACTGTTTTTTTCATATTATATATTGTCGTTTTCATTATAAGATTCTGATTTCCCTATACTCTAATCTTTTCTTTTTTATTTTACCCTAACAATCTTCCTTTTTGGCGATTGGATGTTTGACATTTGAACACCGTGAATGTATTTGGTGTCGAATTCGATAGTCGTAAAGGCGGATCATTACACAACTTCATTTCAACATGTCTTTAATAGACTTTGGAAAGGTGATTCTTTGATTTACATTCATTTATCAATGTTTAGTTAACTATTATTTCATATTACGCTTAAGTAGAACTACAAATCTAGTTTGTCAGTATGCCGTCACATATCAGATGTTTGAAAATTATTAGCAAATATGTGTATATAAATAATTTTTTTTATCATTTTGAGTATATTTGAGCATTGAATTCTTGGCCTAACTAAAAAAAGAAAAAAATTAAAATTAAATATTATTTAAATATGCCTTTTAAAATAATAAATCATTTTAATGTATATTATATTTATTTTATACTTAAATATTAATCTAACTAATTACCAAACAATTAAGTATAAAATCATATATATATATATATATATATATATATATATATGTATGTATGCATGCATGCATGCATGCATGTATTTAAAAAAAATACGAAATGAAGTGTAAAATTATATAAGATAATAAAAAGTATATTTAGATTTTATTATTAATTTTTAATAATCTTTAGTATTTTTCCAAGTTGGTTTTGTATTAAACTATAAATCATCTATTTAAAATTTGTTTTATACAAAAATAAAAAAATTATCATAAAATTTGTTATATAAGCTGAGAGCTTACAATAAATTTACATTAATTTATGAACAAAATTTATTATCATTTATGTATATTTATTTACATATATGTTTGTTAATTAATAAATACCTGTAATTATATATACATATAAATTATTTCTTAAGTAGAGAGTTCTATGTAAAATATTAAATATTAAATTATACATAATTTATTATATATATATATATGTATATATGTATGTATGTATGTATGTATTCAAATATGTTTGTGTATTTATAAATAAATGTTATTTGGAAATATTGATAAAAAATAAAAAAATATTATTTTATAGTTAGGTTTGCTACAGTAATATACACGCAAATATATGTATTCAAAATTATTTTATATTAAAATTTTATAATTAAATTAAATATATATAGACACATACATACATATACACATGCTACACTCTTAAATATTTTATATAAATTATTATAATTATCAATAATTTACATTTATATATAAATGGCATATTTTCACATACATATATAAATCATTTTCCGCACTCGTATATTTCATTTAGACAACATGATCGAATGCTAGAGGGAGTACATGTATGTTGCGGGTTGTAGTGTAAATCCCAAGATCTATATATAGGCATATTAAACCTTGCACACATTATTATGTCACACATGCCCATATATATATATGTGTGTGTATATGATATACATATCTAAAATATAATACAAATCTTATAACATTAATCTTCATTATAAAGTTATATAAAATACTGATTTTGTTTTAATATAATACAAATCATATAATATTAGTATTTATTTATAAAGCTAAATAAAATATTGATTTTTTTTAAAAGAAAATTTAGAAAAGTTCTAAATGGATTATACTTCATAGGCCCAATAAAAATCCAATAAAGGAACTTTTTTGAAATTTACCCTTTAACTCCGCTGCTAGTTAGCCCTTCCAATAATGGTATCAAAGCCCAAAAGCATATGCGATCTAAATTAGTCATGTTAGGGCTAACTAATTAAGCTTGCCCACTTAGTACGATGTCCAAAAAGGTAACGTGTATCGACTCGCAAATTTAACACTTTGATAAATTATATTTATTTCTAAAAATATTCAATAATAAGCTTTTTAACATAGATTATGCTGTCTTGACAACAAATAAGGATAATAATCTTATTTTGAGTAAGTACTTACAAAAATGAATAGTTTGGGAAAAAACCAATAATATGATCGAAAACCGTTTTATTGATAAACAACTCTATAATTGTCAGAAATCGCGCATGGAGCTGGATATATACACTTATTTATTCGTTTAAATAACAATATGAAATAAAATAATTTATTTTATTTTTAGGAATTAAACTATTTATAACATCATCAATAATGGCATCGTATTTAATAATTGATTTATGAATTTAAATGAGATTTAATGATATAATAATTATTATAATTATTCAAATAATTATTTATAAATGATAATAATTCATTTTAAATAGTTATTAAGTGGTAATAAATTATTTATAATAGTTTTATAAAAAGATATACTTGATTTGAAAATATAAGAAAACCCGTATCGTTTTATCGATATAACAGCACTTTTTGTAAACAGTTATTTAAAATTTAATTATATGGTTTTATAAATCAAATGTGATCATCTTAATTAGTTAAAAATTATACAAAATTAGTTTCCAATTTTTTTTTACATTTATATGTAAATTTGTTAATAAGCGAAAATGTGACAGGGAATCGGCTTCTCGATTTTCAACGGTTTGACGAACGGAAGTTGTACAAAGTTGTTTAAACCTTGTTTATATCACTTTAAAACATATCTAACATACACATACACACCCTAATATATACACGAACACATATATACATACAAATATACTTACCATTTACATTTGAATTTACATATAGTAAAAGTTATAAATATCTAAGATAATTTCTACCCTAAAAAGCAAACATCAACTCACTTACACACCATCATCATCACACACATAGAGTCACAAATGGGATGGCTTAACACGCATTTGAAAGAGATGGAGGGGGTATGGGAAAGGGGCAAAATGTGAAATAATGCATATAGATATTTATTTCCAAAATTTCCCTATAAATACCCACCATTCCCTTCATAATTTTACACACTAGCCTACTTCATCTTATTCCTCATTCTCAAGTATTTCCATATCTTCCTACCTTAAGGAAATTATGAAGAAAAATATTGAAAATATAAATTAAATTTATATAAGTATATATACATAAGCAATCCACTTCAAAACAAAAGCAAATCACCTCCTTTCCTCCCTCAGAATCCACGGCCACCACCTTCCATCACCATGGCCGAGCATAGTTCCATTTCCAAGCTCAGGCTATGCCCTTCCTAAAGTCAAAGGCTCGATACCCTAGATTTTGATTCGATCGTAGCTAATCTATAGCAAGTTTTCGAGAAGTTGGAAACTAATGAAGGTGAGAAACTCTATTTTGATACACACACACGCACACACTATTGAATATGCTATTATATGATTTTTGTTTGATGATAATAAACATATATATATATATTCATTTAAATGTATCTGTTATTGTACTATTTTATTCTCACATAATAAATATTTGCTGAATAAAATAAATAACACAAAATTTAAATTCAAACGGATGTTTTATTCAAATAAATATTTTCTTACAATTTTGAATAGTACAAATTTGAGCTCTCACTGGAAATCTACAATTTTTGATTACAATACAATTTCGATTACATCAAAAAAAATTAATTTACATTTGCACATCACTACATATCACTCATTCAATCTAGCATCTGATTTATCTGCAAAATACACACTGATGCGGTAAATTTGAAAAGGAAATATTTTTGCAGTTTAAAATAAAACGTGTTTTTGAAATTATTTGCCTCAGTTATTTGGGTTGTTCGTCATCATACTATTTTTGAATTCATCTACACGAACAACTTGCGACATGCATAGTGTATCATTGTACATGCCACAAGGTCGTGCACACCATTATACACTTGATAAAACTACAGGACAAGTGAGCATAAGGTCAAACCTAACCAAAAGCCAGGTTCAACTTAAGTGCAACACAAATAATGTCATGACACAAGCACAAGATCAAGCCCGAGCTATAAGCTAGATTCAACTCAAGTATAAAGTGATGTACACATGATGCCAGCAACAATAGAGGCTAGACAGTCCAACCAGACTTGAGTACACATGAAGACACAATGAAAATTCACAGTTTAAACACAGTATAAAATGATCAGTTCAAATTTCAGGTGAACCAGATAAGGCACAAGCTCATGACTCATGTGGAATAAGTGAAAGCATAAGAATACAAACTCAGACTACAATGAGCAGTCGTGACCAGACCCAAATCAACATGAAGCAGCAAACTACATATATATAGTGTGATTGGAACAACTTAAATGTCAAAGATCAATGAAGGTTCAGACGTGAACATAACTACACAAGCGGACAGTGCAATAAACTAAACTGGCTCGAGGCTACAACCCAGAGCTCATATGCAACTTAGATTTGAAGTGACAAGAATGAAGCAAATAGACCTGGCAACCAAACAGAATTAAAAACTGCAAATACCAAAGTGAAGCCACCAGACTACATGAAGTCTAACAATGACCAATGGAACCAGACTCAAGGAAATGTATAGTGGTGAATGCAACACTTCAATCACAACATTTCAGTGCAGACAACACAATCAAAGTCAAATGCAAACAAATGAACACATATGGGCAGCATAAAGTATAAACGTACATATATGTGAAATGCAGCAGGGACAAATAGAACATGTGCATATATATGCACAAACCTATATCAGTTCATATAGAAATGCAAATAGTTCAAGTGAGACAGATTCAAAAAATTATATACAAAAATGTAATCGAGACAATCAAACTATATGCATTTAGCATACATACAAGCACAATTCAAGACAGGGAGCAAAGTGCATAGCAGAATCGAGGCAGGTACAAGACAGCAACTCGGAGGAACCACATAATAAGTCAGTCCCAAAAATAATCAAGCTCCACATAAAACCAGACCGCATGATACATGACTCGAGAACAAGATAGCTTACATATATACCTGTGTGAAATAGCATGTATACATATATGCAGTTATGAATAAGACTAAATACCAGTTGAAGTAACAAAGTCAACGTTCGAAAGAAAATACAGCAGTTTGAAAAATAAAAAGTACATATGAAACCATGGTCAAGTACATATATGTAACGGTTTCAGAGTTTTGGCTACAACATGATTCAAATATATAGATGGAGATGCACAGTGCAGACTACGTGAACACACATGATGCAATGCAACATCTAGTAGTAGTTCCAAATCTGGGAATCAAACAAGTCAGAGCCAAAACCAGGTGATAAATCATGAACCAGTCAAATATCAAAATTTTCAAATGGCTGAAATCAATTCCAAAAGAAAATGCAAAGTCATGGTGACCAAGGCAAGTAAAATGAAAAAGTCAAGATAAATCAACATCGTCAAAGCAATTCGAAGTCATGATAATCAAGTAAACAGAAATTGTACGAATTGAAGAAGTCAGAAAACATCACATGCATTCAATCAAAAATCAATGGCCGAGAAAAATCAATTGACGAATTCAAGTAAATATATTTGAATGAAACTATAGGAATTCGAATCCTATATAAACCATTAACATCATCGGCCAAAATGAAATCGAGTTCAAGCATATCAACGAAAGGAATAAAGCAAAATCACATACCAATTAAAAATCGAACTCGATGGATTGAAGCTGCCGAGTGTAGTAAACAGTATAATGATCGATCAACAAAGCAACACGAGAACTTCACGATCAACAACCAATCGGCATGCTCAAATTCGCAATGCCCTAATTTTGTGAAAAAGGAACGAACGAAAAAGAGGCAGCCATTTTCAAAGCAACGAAATACAAGGAATCGGGCCGAAGACATAGGAAAAGAAAAAGAGGATTCCTTGTTTAATTTGGATCGGCTTCTTTTAATTATCAATTGGGCTTTATTTTGTAAATTTAGGATTTTTTATTTTTTTATTTTGTATTTCTCTTTCAAACTTTTATAAATTCTAGTCGTGTGACTAGGGAACGAACTACGATGATGTAGTTCAAGATATTTCACAACTCAATGGCTAAGTTGTGGCAAGGTTTTGAGCATAGAGTTAGGTTAGTCGATAGCGGGTGTCATGAGTTTACGTGTGTAAGCTTCTGACTACTCAAGTTCTAGTAGAAACCTTAGGGGCAACACGTACGCATTGTTTTTCTGAAGCTAGGTAAATCTGTGTTGTTTTATTTCTGCTTTTATTATTCTGCTATTATCCATGCTATTATTATTTTTCTATATCTATATTGCAATTATATTATATACTTCCGCATTAATTTTTTTATAATTATTAGTATCACCCTATTCACCCCTCCTCTAGGGTGAAATCGATCCTACAAGTAGTATCAGAGCTAAGAATGTAACAACCCGCATATTTGTCGATTTTATATTTAAATATTTTATTTAAATATTTTATCGTTAATCGGATTTTGGTCCGAAAAGCTAATTTTTTCAGACGGTTAAATTAGGACTCGAGGCCACTTCCATTAAGTTTGAAATGTCGTTTACAACTTTTTAAGTATAAACATTGATAGGTTTGAAGTTAGTGGAATTTCACTAACTTTTCCCGCTTTGGACTTTGGGTTAGCTTAGCCATTATAACTCTAGCCCAACCCCCTCCTTCTCTTCACTCTTCATAAATTCCTACCAACTCAAGCTTTTGCATTAATGGTGAGTGGAAAGAGAAATTAAAACTCCAAAAGCTAAGTCTTCATTGCTAATCCAACATCAACTCCAAAACTCAAGTGAAGACATTGATTCAAGCTGGTGGTTGATCCTTGCATAGCATTTCAAGCTTCATCTTCATCCATTTTAGTGAAAAGGTGAGACTTTTATCTCACAAATCTAGCCTATAACTATCTTGGACTGTTGGGAATGAATCCCTATCATGTTTGCATGTACATTTGCATTTGGTTTGGATTGGATTGGCGAAAAACCCCAAATTTTAGTGTTTTTGGTGAAAAACTGCACTTAGGTCGTTCTGCCTATGCTAGGTCGTTCGCGTGGAAAAGTCTCGGCCTCAAAATAGCTTGTTTCCGACCTTAAAATGGCCTACAACGTTAGGTCGCTCGGCACTCGGAATTAGGTCGTAGGTCGTTTGGTTTTAGGTCGCTAGGTCGTTGGGCATTAGGTCGAATGGACCTTAGGTCGTAGGTCGTATGGACCTTAGGTCGTAGGTCGTTCTGGCCATTTCTGACGTCTTCGGAGTTAGGTCGTATGGACCTTAGGTCGCTAGGTCATATGGCTTTAGGTCGCTAGGTCGTATGACCTTAGGTCGTTAGGTCGTATGGCTTTAGGTCGCTAGGTCGTATGACCTTAGGTCGTTAGGTCCTATGGCATTTTAGGTCGTGTGATCTTCTTACCTGTTAGGTCGTTGGACCTACATCCTATTAGGTCGTTGAACCTTTAGCTCGTAGGTCGCTAGGCCTTATTTCCTTAGGTCGCGTGACCCATCTTCTTTAAACCACTAGGTCGCTAGACCACATTTCCAGTTAGGTCGCAAGACCTTGCAAACTGTTAGGTCGCGTGACCTATATTCCATAGGTCGTTGACCCACTTAAGTCGCTTGTCCCTCATAGGTCGCATTTCCTGCTTAGGTCGCTAGGTCGCGTGCCTTTAGGTTGCATTCCTTTATTAGGTCGCGTGTCTCTGTTAGGTCGTTGACCTCCTTAACTCGCATGACGTAACCCGTAGGTCGTTGGACCTCGATTCTATTTAAGTTGCTGCTTCTTATAGGTCGCTCCGCCCCTTATTTTCTTTAGGTCGTTTGAGTGTTAGGTCGCGAACCCATTTTTAGTCGCATGACCTTTACCCTTTAGGTCGCTGGACCACTAGGTCGTGCCCCTTTAATCACTAGGTCGTACCGTTTTTGGACGGGGCGCTGCCCCCTGGACCCCCGCGACCTGACCGAGCAGGTCGAACCCCGTAGCAGGGGCGTTGCCCCTGCACCCCCACCTTGGGGGGTTGCCACCCCCCGGACCCCCCTCCATAGGGGATCTTATCTGAAAAACATTCAATAGAACTTGCTTTGTTGAGATGCTGAGTTGACCATTCTTCGAGACAAACTATCTTGGGCTTCTCGGTCGAGTTTATGGATTTTTGAATATCTATTTCGATGGATTCTTTATCGGTTTCTTTGGATTTTATTCACGTCTTCGCATGTGAATTTTTATGATTGATTGTTTCTATAATCACTTCTATGATTTGTCATTTTAAAATATGAAGGTTTCAATACTAGTAATAAATATCAAAACTCTTTCAACAAAATGATTTCAACTCTATTTTCAATAACAAAGCTCTTTTCTTATACCATTTTCCAATCTACTAGTATATACAAACCTTTACCTCACTCGTATGAGAAATTGAATTAAACGGCTTAGTAAAACAAGTGGTATGAAACGCTTGCGTTTGCTTCGTCGGTTAACTCTTGGACTTGTTCGATTGAACCTTTTTGTGACAATTTTCTAGTGAAGATCTACAGTTTGTTCGTAAATATTTGAGTTAAGCAAGTGGTTATGGGACATGAAGCTAAACTTTTATATTTACTAGCTTAGTGTAATTGACACTTCGCGTTGATCATGACGATCATTTTGTGATTTAGGCTAGCAATTGTGCGATGTCTCTTTGTTTGCTTCCTGGTTAGGCTAGACACCATTTGTGTGATTCCATTCACACATACCTTTTTGCTTTTTGGTTATCCTAGACACCATTTGTGTTATTCCACTCACACATACCTTTTTGTTGCGAGGTCAGGCTAGACACCATTTGTGTGATTCCATTCACACATACCTTTTTGCTTTTTGGTTAGCCTAGACCTCATCTGGGTGATTTCGACTCATCCATATGGGGTAGCTCCCCATGGTCTTCGGACCGTCATGTGATAGGCCTCTTTCCCTTTTGCTATGATTTCTGGATTTCTTGTGTTGATTTCTGGAATTTATGTCATTGACTTGTTATGAGTACAAGTTTAGGGTATGATGCCCTCTTTGGATCTTTGAGAAGATTCTTGTGATATTGATTTATCTCTTATTGATTGATCTTCTGTTGATCATCATTTTCATACTTATAGTAGTATGTCAGTATGGATATTTTATGTTATGCCATATCTTTTATTTTATACCATGTCATCTGATATTTATAGCTAGACTGATCCGTTTATTATTTTCTTAAATAATACTCGGGTCAGACCGAGATGTTACAGGTGCTTGTGCTTGACTTCTCCCCGGGGTTTGCTACTCTGACTTTTGGCTAACTATTTAGATTAGCAGTTTTTGTCGTATACACTTGAGATATAGACTCATAGTTGTATTCTTTTGTATAGCATGTGTTGCTAGTCTTTTGTATTATTGTGGATCTTTTTGAGCACTACTCCGATGTACACTTTCATGTGTTACTTATATATCCATATCTTCTTCCGCCTTTGTGATATGGATGTCTGTGACTGATTGTGTTATGCTTATTTCTATATTTGTTTCCGAAGATTATTTATAGCCACCGTGTGATAGCTTTGAGTTTGTATCGGTATGTCGGACTTCCTCCTTAAATGAAATGCATGCTATACTATCTGACATAACGGTGCTCGCACAAAGAAGTTATATGGATGGTCGCTCCTCAACAGTCTTATTCTCCGTGCTAGTTGACAGCACTACATCGAAGTGTTCTTGGCTAGCGTGGGTATAGAGGTGGGGCGTCACAAGGAACAAAAGCCAATGTTTAATTTTAAAAATTTGATTTTTCAAAAACAAATTTTTGTTTTAAAATTTTTAAATGGATTCTTTTAATAATGCTTTTGCAGAGGGTCATTCCATAGTTAGACCACCAATGTTCAATGGCGAATATGCTTGGAAAAATAGAATGAAAATTTTTCTGAAAAACATTGATGCTTGGAATATTGTTGTGACAGGTTATTGAACACCAACTATAGTTATAGATAATCAAGAAATAGATAACAGATGGATCAATGGACTGATATTGAAAATTGACTATAGAATGCTAATGTTAAAGCTATGAATTCTATTATTTGTTCATAAGATCAAATTAAATTTAATCGTGTCTCACATTGTCTAACTGCACAGGGAACCTGGCACACACTTGTAGTGACTCACAAAGGAACATCTTAAGTCAAGGAATCCCGTCTTTCCATGCTTAGTAGCGAATACGAGAATTTCACAATGGCCAAGGATGAAGATGTCAAAAATATGTATGGACAACTTTCCAATATTGTTTACAAATCAAAAGCTCTCGGATAATCATACATAAAGTTAGAGATAGTCCGAAAATCCTCAAAGTCCTTCCACGAAAATTTGAAGAAAAAGTTACCATTCTTCAAGAATTAAAGGATTTGAAACAAATCAAAGTTGAAGAACTCATCGAAAATCTCACTACTTATGAGCTAGAAATGAAATACAAGGAAGAACACAAAGGAGGCGATACACGAAATAAACCAATAGTTCTCAAAGGAACAATAGAAAGTGATGATGATGATGGAACAGCTGAACTGGCATTGTTAATGAAGAAATTCAAAATGTGGAATCACAGATAAGGAAATCCATCTGTTAATCAAAAATTGAAAAGCAGAATAGTCAAAACACTAGACAACTCAGATGAGCAAGAGATCATATGTCACAAGTGCAATAAACCCGGTCATATCAAGCCTAATTGTCCTCAGAATCGATTTAGCGCAGGAAAGAAACCGAAAAGGAGAAGTTTTGTAGCCACTGAGGATGAAACTGATGAAGATGATAACAGCACTGGCAGTGAGAGTGAAAAAGTAGATTTGTGTCTTCAAGGTGATATAACTGACAGTGATGATGACGAGCCGAGCGAGGTATCAAAACTTACTAATTCAGAATTGCTTATATATTTTCATGAAGTAAATGGCTGTTTCGAATGACTTAGGGAGAAATACACTAAAATTGAATCAGAAAGAGATAATTTGATAGAATTAAACAAACAACTCGACCAATTGGTTAAAAACTATTAAAGCAACAACCTTAAGTGTGATAAGTGTCCATCACTTGGAGGAGAAATTAAAAAATCAGAAATTAAAATAAAATCACTTGAAAATGAAATTCTGATTTTAAAATAAAGTGAAAACACGGGGAGAGAAAATTCTATTAAAAAGTGCACTCAATTATTGAAGGAAAAATGAATCACTCAAAATACAAGTCCAACAATTGTCCACAACTTTAGGAAAAAATTTCAAAGAAGAAAGATCATTAAATATAAATTTTCCAAAGGAAAAAGATCGTTGAATATGTTGTTAAGGAAACAAAATGTTAATCCAGTTAGATAAGGACTTGGATATAATCAATTTGAATTGTTAGAAGCAAAATTAATCAAGTCAATTCAAAGTGCACGATATGTGGAAAAACTGGACAAGATCAGAACATTTGCTGGTATAGATCAACCAAGTGAAAACCATTCCAATTTGGATTCCGAAAGGCACACGTATAAAATCTCTCTAAGTCAAACAGATCTGGGTATCGAAAGGAACATATATAAATAGTATTGGATCTACACAAACATATTTTTAAAAAAAATTTGCCACTAACAAACATGGACCCATAAAAGAATAGGTCACGCAAAATCTTTTATCATGTAGGTGTGGTGGCAGGCTAAGGAACAACAACTGTGTTACCTAGATTCTGCTGTTTTAGGAACACGATGGGCGACAAACCACAGTTCCTTAATCTAGTACAAAGGTGACAGAATCACAATGGGAAACATTGAAAAATTACCATAAAGGTAAAACAGGTAATGTTATATTCATCTTGAATGATTTATTAAATGTGAAAATCTACACTGATATCTGAATTAAATCAGCCTGTTATGTGATAAAGAAATGAATGTTGATTTTAATTTTGACTTATGAAAATTGCTGGCCAATTATCTTTTTATCCCGAGAAAACTACATGTACCTTTAGAGTCTTTGAACTACTTCATATAGATTTGTTTGGATTAATGATGGTGTTTTATTGATTGATGATTACTCATGATACACGTGGATATATTTTCTTATCTTACTACTTCTGGATCAGACATTATGGTTACTGTTTGTAAATTTGCACGATTTCAATTCAAATTCAAGAAAATTTCATTTAAAAGTTGTTAAAAATAATTTTAAGATATTTTGTTGTACACATCACGGTCTCGTCTATGACATCAAAATAATGATAATCTCGAGTCAAAAGGGAAATTCGGATGCAGATTACACCAGTAATCTAGTTGATAGAAAAATTATTAGTGGAACGTGTTTTATAAAGAGACATTCATTAGTTGCATCACATTTTCAAAGAAAATATCTACATATTTTTCATTTCAAAATATTTTCATTTAGCAGACATTTTTAAAACCCCTTCTAGAATATAGTTGACCTTGTTTGAAATAAGTCATTTTAGAAATTTTGATTTTATAATTATTTTTGGATTTGATTTTAAATGACTACATTAACTAATCTGACTCCCTACTAATTATCAAAAAGATATATAGTGATTGAATAAGTGATGAGTGTTGATATTAATCATATATTATGACTTGAGACAGTATAATTAGTAAATTTCTTTAGAAAGTTAAACAAGAGTTATAAAAACTTTTTGTCGACAAAAATTTCCATGACCATCTCTAATTCTATCATATTTCTAACGACCATCACTCATCAAAATCCAATATAGTATGTCAATATGTGGTATTTTAAACAGAAAATTATTCGCTTTTGTTTTATTTTATTTTTAGCAATAAAAACACCCAAAGCATCCACTCTCATTTAAAAGTCCTCATGGTTATGCATGGGTGAAATACTTGGAATTTTTTTTTAATGTGCTTTCATGCTCATTTAAATGTCCTCATAGTTATGCATGTATGGAACACATCAAAATTGATTATTAAAAATTCAAGTTGATTCTAATCTCGTTTAAAAGTCCTCATGGTTATGCGTGGTTAGAAGATTCTTGAAATTCATTTTTTAATAAAAATTAGGAATACTACTAATCTCATTTAAAAGTCCGAATGATTATGCATGGTTAGTAAATATTCAAATTTGTGATATAAATATACCACAAATAGACACAACTATATGGTTTTGTACATCGACATCATCCCTATAATTCTAAAGTGGAATATGCACCTAACTGAGTATCTATGATTTTTGATTGATTTTTTATTAAAATTTATTTAATATTTATACTCGATTGGGTATTAATATTGTATTAATGTCTATCACTTTATCTCTATTTTTCTAACACTTACTCTTTTACTGATAACAAAATGGAGAGAGAAAAGTTAAGATTTTGACAAATAAAGATCAAATATTTTATTTTGTATTTTCTATATGCATCTAGGTTCATTTGCATATTTTTATTTATTCTCATGCAAATATGAAGAGGGGGCATTGTTATAGAGAAGGAGCATTCAAATAGGGGGAGCAAATTGAATGACCAATGCATTTAATAAATTTAAAATCTTAAATATATGTTTGTTATCATCAAAAGGGGGAGATTGTTGAATATGCTATTATATGATTTTTATTTGATGATATTATATATATATATATTCATTTAAATGTATTTGTTATTATACTATTTTATTCTCACATAATAAATATTTGCTGAATAAAACTAAGAATTTAAATTCAAACAGATATTTTATTCAAAAAAATATTTTATTACAATTTTGAATAGTACAAATCTGAGCTCTCACTATATATATACAATTTTTAATTACAATATAATTTTGGTTGCAACGTAATTTTTAATTTACGTTTGCACCTCACTACGTATCACTCATTCACTCGTATTTATCTTCAACTCTATTCCTGCCTGAATCCAGCATTTGAGTTATCTGCAAAATACACACTGACATAGTAAAATTGAAAAGGACATATTTTTGCAGTGTAAAATAAAATATGTTTTTGAAATTATTATTTGCCTCGGTTATTTGGATTGTTCGTCATCTGTAAAATATGTTTGTTATCAGGATCTAGTTTAGCTATAAAGAAGCGAAACGACGATAAAGACTTCAAGAAATGGCAATGGAGGATGAATGCCGTTTTGACGAGAAATGTAGTTCATCCTATAGTGTATTGGTCCTAAGGAATTGATGGCTGAAATTTCAGCCACGGAAAGGAAGAAGATGAAAAAATGGACGTTTACTACTTTGCAATTAGCTATGGGAGAAAATTTCATTTATGAGATGAGCGGTGAAACTACTGCTAAGGGCATTTGGATCAAGTTGGAAAATCTCTATCTGAAGAAATCTTTGACTAACCGTCTGATTTTGTTGAAGACATTTTTCACCATGAGGATAAGAGATAGTATTTCTATCAAAGAGCATCTAGGTTTCTTCGACGATCTATTGATGAAGATGAAAACTATGGATTTGAAGGTAGATGAAGAGCATATGGCTATGATGCTCTTGTATTTCCTTTCATAGCATTACATAGGCTTCGCTAATAGTCTTATCTTTATAAGAGATACTTTGACCATTGAACGTGTGAAGTTGGATCTTCTAGCTGAGGACTTGAGTGATCATATGAAGGAGATGAGTGAAAGTAGAGGAGAAAGTAGTACTCATGGCCTATTTTCTAAGAGAGGGAGAGAGGAGAAGAAAATGATGATCAAATTTGTTGGAAATAATTTTATAAATACATTTTTTTTAACATTTTGTAAAATTTTAAGATTTACTATTTTAAAGTTTTGTTTTAAATTGAACAATATTTCGGGCCTATGTTAAGATTTTCTAAAATTAACACTTTATGTTGTTTTAGTTATAATTTCTAATCTATTAAATTCGATTTCAACCTTTTATACTAGTTGGAAAGGTAAAAAAAATAGGAAATTTATTTTATTTCGAACATATATCAAAATTTTGAAGGCCATGTTCAAAACAACTACTGCAAAACTTCATTACTTTCCTTCCAAACTTGATTTCCAGAATTTATACTCTATGGTTAAAAAGATATAACTCTTAACATATAAAGAGCTTTAAAGATCCATAATTTTTTTAGGAAATGTGATTTGATGTATGAATTGGCTTCTTCTACCACTTTTAAGTTCCACTTATTTGTCCATATAAAACATTGCTTATTATGGTGAATGGTAAGTTATGGCCTGAGACCTTTAAAGAATTGATATAGGTACCTGATGTGCATAATGTACAAATTAGTCATCGATAATGCTAACGTAAGAAAAACTTATGAAGTTATTCATCACATTTATATATACTAAATTATTGTGTAGTGCATGATTTCTAAATTTGTGTCTACCCTCCAAATATTATATTCTATATACACAAGGTATGTGAAATCAATGAATGTGCTTCAAGTTATGAAATCATAAAATTATGCATATTTAAATTTAAACCAAGTGATTTTAGTGCTAAATTATTAGTCGAAACATGACATAATGCAAAATTGTTGATAATGCTTCTATTTACATAATTATATGTTTTGTTGAGCACAGTATAGATGCACGAAGGCCATTTAGTTGCTTTGTGGCATTCCTTATTATTAATCCCATCAAAAAGTAAGTAATCATGCTTAAAACTACAAAACGAGGTGTATTTTATGCTACATCGTTATACATACATACATACATACATGCATGCATGCATGCATACATACATACATACATACATATATATATATATATATATATATATATATATATAATTAAATAGCGTTGCAGGAGCATTCGGTCAATGTACGATACTTGTCAAGGGAAAGAAAACGAAGTAAAGAAGAGGAATAGAAAAGAAGAGAATAAAAAAACATCACACAATCACATAGCTTGTCGTATATCTCATTGTGCATTAGATAAAATATAATAGTTATCACAGATATAAAACAGGCGAGGCAGTAATAACAACATAAACCTAGAATCAGAGTACACAGGCTCATATAGTTATACAAAACACTAATAATGTTTGTACAAATGATAATAAACTCAACAGATAAACTGTCTGTAATAATAGTAAGTCAACGCTTTCAAGGCTCCACAGTGTCACACGGCGGAATAAATAATAATGAGCTCAAATAAATGTATGAAAGAGCATCGCCTCCTTCTAGTCCGTTTGCAGGACTCCACGTACTGTTTACACCTACTTTCTAGTCTACTCATTTAAGATTACCCAAGGTAATAAGAAGCAAAACATAAAACATCGAGCCAGGAAATAGTTTGGTATAAGCAATAAATAATCTCAAAACACTATAAAGTTGATATAGTATGTGGAACAGAGGGTATGAAGAATCATATCTAACCTGTCCCTACATCCAAAGAGTTAGCACATAACAAATGATATGTGCACTTTATAATATTCATCTGGGTGTATTATACGTCAAAGTACTAATGGGTGTCTATGTATCTACATCAAATGTAACTACATCACATGATATCCTTAGAGTGATAAATAACCGAAGCAAACATAACATCCATCATCGATCCTTGCATCACTCACCTAGTACATCGGACATTTGGTACTCGTATACTCCATCTTGTTATTAAGGACTACTCAACATCTCAGGCCACTCATTCCATCAGGGTATAAACAGATTCTAATGTCAACGAACTCTACCATCAAGGATGTCCTCACGTCGATGGATTATAGTATATAACCCTACCCAGGTACTATTGTCAGCAGACTCTAGGGTCTAGGAAGATCAGGTCCTAACGTTAACAGACTTTGATCACATCCCCATATACCCTTATCTCATGAGTATACCCCCATCATCTTGAGTATCCATAATCCCTTTGCATACGTTACCACTAGCAGAGCGCGTCCTGGAACTGTCTCTTCAGCTTCCATCATGAAGTCTCTACGGACGAGAACTACTGTCGACATCCATCATTAGTCACAGAATCTCATCATACGTCCTGTAACCCTCCTCCGACGGTCCCTTCAATATGACTCATAGTCTACTACTATATGTCTCGATGTACAACTAACCATCACCAAAGCCATCACTTCACATCCTATCATTATCGTTGTCGAAACATGAATTCATCACGTCGAAGCGTCAAGTATTTGCTTCACCACCAAAAGGACTCATCGAAGGGCTATAACATTGAATTAAACGTCAAACGACGGAACGAACCATCATATTGTGTTCCTCGAAGCCTCTCTATCATCCACATTAAAAATTGGCCAAATCAGCCATCATAAATAGTGGTAGATACCGACCACCATAGAGTATTTGATGGCGACCACTTTGGTCGTGTACTTAACCAAAAATGGTTAAGTATAAACCAAATGAAAATGTTCGACGTTCATCCTAAAGTTTGAAACACATACCTAAGTCCATCACGTTTTGTATTTAGATCGGTCGGTACACTCGAAACTCTATCCTATGGGATATTTCATAATACTATATCACCTATGAATGACATTTCCAACCAAACTAAGAAAACAAGCATACATGAAACCAACAAGATATAAATATCTATAACAGCCTATATACCCATATAATAACATAAATACAATACATCTGAACAACCAATGTGCGATTACTACTAAAATTGCCTAAATCTATCAATATCGACAAAATAGTGCATCAATGGTAAAATTGTGATATTTAATTTAAAACCATTTAAAAACACTTTTAAATTCTTCTATAAAATGAGATGTAGGTCTAAGTATAATACAAATCATGTTTTATTAAAAATCATTTCAAAATGTCGTTTTAATACTATGCTGACAATCATAGTATGGTGAGAGACAACATCACTTACCTTAACAAAAGCTAACCAAACCAACGTCAAGTCATAGAGCTCTCCATCACGCGCACAATGCAAGAAACCGCATCCAAAATGAGTCTCTTATGGAAAGGATACATGTAGTATAAGAAATGAGATTAATTAAATAATTAATTAATCACTAATAGCATCGTTATACCTTATTGCTTTTAGTAATCCTTCTTCCCCAAATATGCACACTCATGTACGTACACACACACCCCAAACTAGGCCTGTCAATGAATACTAGAAATATACGAAATCCCTCAGCATCTGTATTCGAAAACATAAAAAAAAACCCAATATCTTAAAAGCGGATGCGGATATCCGATATCCAAACATATTTCAGATACAAATACGGATATGGCCGTATCTGTATCCCATACATATCTGTACGGTTTGAAATTAAATATATTTTTTAATATTATTTTAATATTTTATTTTATATCCATAAATTTTAATGCAAATACACTAATATTATAAACAAGATCATTTTACAAAACTACAAACTATCACTTGGGTCGTTTACAAAAATATAAGCCCATTACTTATTCTCACGCATAACATTATAGATATCATCCACCATCGTTCAAACCCTAGATTTAAGTTCAAAATAGAAAAAGAAAATTAATTCTAGATCGCATAGATACTCGCGGACATCTTCCACCGCATCTTCGTTCAATCGTCGCATAGCAGCTATGCTTCACCCCTTTCAACCACCGCATAGCAGTCGTGCTCACCCGACATCAGTATCTTCCCCATCATGCGCGATACAGGTACTGTGCAAAACTATCTATATACTGTTCTTGAATTCTTCAAGAGCTTTTCAGTTGACTTAAGAACATTCGGATCTTTATTTTTGTTTTGCTCATCTTTTATGCAATATGTACTGTCCAAAACTATTTAAATTTACATCACCTTTTCATCTATAATGACTTATCATACAAATAAATTATAATGCTTTATTTTCAAATCTACAAGCAAAATTCTATTACTATTCACCTGACCTGTGCTTTGACCTCTTCAGGCCCGGCCTCAGGTCAAGGCGAGCAAGACCACCGCCTGGGGCATCCGTTCCGACAGGGGCAACTATTAGGTGGTGATGGATTTAACAATTTATTATGATAATAATGTTTTGTATCATAATGTTGTCAATTGGTTTTGTGGTTTGGTGGTATTATCATCTTGTATGGAGTTGGGCAACCTGGGTTCAAATCTCAGCTTGTTATGTTAATTTTGGCACTGCGGTTGCTTATTGGACTGGGGCAACAAATTTGCTTGGGTCGGCCCTGGACCTCTTCTCCTTTTTTTTGCTTTTGTATATGAAATGGAAGCATGGACATATTACACTAATATTAGTAATTTTGTATGATATGCTATTGATTGATGATAAAAGATTGAGGATGAAAGAAGTACTTATCATGTGAGCTTGGATCCCAACAGTGCTTTTGTCTAATCTAGATCTAGACTAGTTGACATAATAATGTAAACCAAAGCATTAAGCTTTTTTGTAATCTGTTAAAATATCAAAAGAAGAAGAGATGCATACGTGTTTAATCTGTTAAACTATCAATTAAGAGTTTGTTCATATTTTTTTACTATATGTAAACAATTGTTCTAGAGTATACAATAGAGAAATATTAAATTAAAATAGGATTTTTGAGTTTTATAAATTAAAATGTAGATAGGATTTTATAAATTAAAATAAAATTTTGGTACTGAAACTTAGTAATGAAGTTTATTTATTTTGATATTGTGGAGTTTTAAAAATGACGAACACCTCATCAAGTTGTAGTGACAAGGATGTTTGTTGTACCAATGGCACTGTAGTTATGGAAGAACTGCGAACAACAGACCCTAATTTGCCGAATACAAGTATCCGAAAATCTTTCTACCGATATAGACAAATCCATACATTCAAATAGAAGAATTTTGATATCCGATGTACGGAAATATTTTAACAGAGGTGTGGTAGAGGAGCTATTAAAGCCATTTGTAAACATTGTTCTAGATTATTTAATGGAGCAACTTCGATGGGAACAACTCGCTTGAAAAATCATTTAAAATCATGTGCAAAAAATCCTGATCGTGTAAGAATATCTGGACAACAACTAATTACTCCAAAAGTTCTTCCAACAAACCAGTTAAATTATCAAGTTGGAAGTTTGATTAACATAGAAACCGAACGTATTTTGTGGGTATGGTTGCTAAATATGATTATCCATTGAACATGACCGAACATGTGTATTTTCAAGAATTTATTAAGAGGATTAAGCCAACAGTTAAATTATTTTTCAGAAACACAGTTCGATGTGATGTTTTAAAACTTTATACTGATATGAAAGGCAAATTACAAGAGACTTTTGATCGTTTGTCAGCCTGTGTTATCCTCACTATAGATTTGTGGACCTCTGAACATCAAAATAAAGGGTATTGTTGCATAACTTGTCATTTTATTGACGATGATTGACAACTACAAAAAAGTCATTGCTTATTATGATTTACCCCCTCCACACACTAGATCTGCACTTAATGCTTCTATTAAATCAAAAGTATTACATTGAAATATCGATAAGAAGTTATTTACACTTATGGTTGATAATACGTCAAATAATGATGTCATGATAAGAGATTTAAAAGAATGGTTAGTTGGTAAATGCGCTGCCTCTTAGTGGTGAATTATTTTATATGCGTTGTTGCACGCACATACTAAATTTGATTGTTCAAGATGGATTAAAAGTGGTGCAAGGTCTTACTGGAAAAAATTAGAGAAAGCGTCAATTATACAAAATCATCACAAAAGGGAAAACAAAATGGAAAATGCATTGGCTCAAAGGAGTGTTTTATGATGTTCCAACACGTTGGAATTCAACATATCTAATGCTTGAAACTGCTCTTAAAGTACATTCGACATTTGAGCGTTTGGTTGATTTAACCCACGATCACAAATGGTTGCCATCAAATGAAGAATGGCAAATAGGAAAAGAAATATGTGAATGTTTGAAAATATTTTACGAAGTTACACATAAATTTTCGGGTGTTAAATATCCTACGTCTAATTTATATTTTAAAAGCGTGTGTGATGTCTATGAAAGTATAACTTGGGAGCAAAATGAACATAAGTATACTCAAAGTATGGCCCAAAAGATAAGGATTAAGTTTGAAAAGTATGGGAACACTTGCAGTCTAATGATGAGTATTGGTATTGTTTTAGATCCCGTTACAGAATGAATTATATTGAATTTTTTTTTGACATGGTTTACGATGATCATTCACAAGTTCTTGTTGCAAAAATTCATGAATCTTTGAAATCTCTGTTTTCTTTATATGAAATGGAATGCGCTTCTTCTAAGGGACAATCTACCAATTCTTCATGTGATACTTTTGATTCTTCTAATGTTGATTCTAAAAAGAGAACAGAAATGGATTTAAAGTGGAGAAACTATGCTGAGCAAAAAGTTGGTAGCTCATACGCTTTGAAAACGGAACTTGATAAGTATTCAGAAGACGAATTGTTACCAATGAATGAGGATGATGACAATTTTGATATTTTGATACCGTGGAAAACCAATGGTCCAACTTTTTCAAGGATGGCTCATGATATTTTAGTCGTTCCTGTATCAACCGTAGTATTCGAATCATCATTTAGTAATGCAGGTAGAATGATTTCCGAGAGTAGATCTTCATTATCTTCGGATATTGTAGAAGCTTTGAGTTGTATAAAGGATTGGTTGCCATTCAATATTAGTAAAACTATTATATTTTTCTACATGTTTTCAACACAATAATTATCCTATATATGCTATAATTGCTTTGTTTTCCTTCTTTTAATAGGTCATAATGTCGAGTCTGTAGATGACGCATTGATTTCATTGTAAACCTGCTTCACATTAGAGGGTAATGGTAAGTGTTCTTTCTTTTTATTTTTCATGTACATAGTATTTCAAATAGCTTCTTGCTGTTTGAAACAACAAGCTCAAGCTCAGTCGAGCTTGCTGTTTTAAACAGCAAGCCTTGAGGTTGCTGTTTCTCATTAGTATAAACACCACGATTTATGCGCACATCTCATTGAGTATTTTTGAGATTCGATAATGTATATACAATTAAGATTATATACAATTAAGATTCGATAATGTACATCTCAATATGAACACTTGGAATAGAGCTGCCATGAGCTCTGTTCTCAATGATTTGATAGCTGATAAAGATTCTTTATGGGTTAGGTGGACCAAAATTCACAACTTGGGCAGTATGAATTTCTGGACCATGACAATCCCATCTAATTGCAGCTGGACTTGGAAGAGCTTGCTGAACTTAAGGCCTTATCTTTCCCCGTATATCAAAGTGTTGGTCTCTCCTTCAAGCTCTGCTAATTTCTGGACAGTTCCTTGGATGGCAGATGGCCTTATTCTTGGCAATATTTTTACCCAACAGCAAATTGTCCAGTCTGGTATTAATGCTAATGCCAAAGCTTCTGAATACATTCATAATGGTAAGCTTCTTTTGCCTTATACTAGTAACCAGGATATTAGAGCAATTTGGAACAGTTTTCAGCATAATATATACCACTCAAGTACCACTGATGAAATTCTTTGGAATGGAAAGCATCACTCTATATCCTCTGTTTATAAACTACTTGATAAAGCACCTGTAGCTTCTGCTATTAAATGGCACAAGGTTATTTG
This sequence comes from Allium cepa, assembly GCA_030765085.1. NCBI lineage: Eukaryota > Viridiplantae > Streptophyta > Magnoliopsida > Asparagales > Amaryllidaceae > Allium > Allium cepa. The sequence continues at coordinate 311,230,742 of CM060934.1, read as the reverse complement.
GACTGTTAATTCTAATGCCAAAGATAACTTAATGATGTGGAAGGTTATAAACAAAGCGCTCCTGACTAAAGACAAACTATTGACTTATGGGATGGCAGTTGATCTTAACTGTGTCATCTGCAAGATGCAATCTGAAACTGTGGATCACCTGTTTTTTTATTGCAGTGAGCTACGGGGATTGTGGGATAGACTTCTGAGTAAAATGAATCTTAATCATATTCAGGCACAATCCAGACTTGATTGGGATCTGATTGGCAAAGCAACTAAATGGAGAAAGAAGGATATGTTTGTGCACTTTTTTTATGATCAAAAAGTACTTGGCATTAATATGGGAAGAAAGAAATCAGAGAAGCTTTGAGAACAAATCTAGGAACAATCATCATCTATGGAATGCAATGAAGGCCAGAATCAGGATTGGAATGTGGGAGAGTAAATTTGATTTCAGTGGTTACTTTCCTAATGACTGGCCTTAGATCCTTTATTTCCTTTTTTTTCTTTTCTTTTTGCTCTTCTCTTCATTCTGTGCTGTCTTTTTCTTTTTCTTTCCTTATGTGTTTTTGTCCAGTAATGTTTGTGTGTGCCTTGTGACTTGAGCTTGTTCTAGTCACCTTTGTTTTTATTTTCCTTTTCTTTTTTTCTCTTTATCAATAAACTGGTAGGGGACCAGTTAACCCCACTTGCCTTGCAAAAAAAAGAAAAAGATTATATTTGATTAAGCTGAAGTTGCATCTTTCTATGTGTTAACTGGAACTGAAATAACATGAAAAAATTTATACTATCCAATATGTAATTTTTTGAAACCTTAATACTTAATTTATATAGAAATGCAAACTTCATAAACTTTATTATGATGTTCAATAGGCATTATCTCTACATCCAATCTATCTTCTAGTGTATTCGGTATTATTATATATTTATATTTCGGTAAGTTTGAAATATATAGTATATTGTTTAAACTGGTTAGCATGATTAGAAATTCATTTTTTTACTATCATTATCTAACATCTAATCTCTCTTCGATATGCTAAATTAAGCTTGCTGACGGAAAAATCATTTTTTTGTATTAATATATAACTTTGTATTTTGCAGGGTAATCTTTTGAAGCATTACCCGCTCCATGCAAAAAGAAGTAATATTTTCGGCTATATGTATTTTATTAAGATGATTTTTGGTATTTGTTACAATTAAGAAGATGTACGATGCATATTTTCTTTTATGATATCAGGTATACTTGTAAGCTCTACGGGGTACGCTTTATATACCGCTTTTGAGCAACCCTCTCAACAACTAAGAGATCCATTCGAGAAACACGAAGACTAGACTTGTTGAAGTAATGAGCCTCTTGATGAATTAGCCTATGGATTTTGCGTATGGATTATATTTATGTATACAATATTATCGTACGGATTTTGTGTGATGGAATCAGCGATTGTTAATATGATGTAATTTATGTATTACAAGGTTTTTCCATCTTTTTTTCAATCAAAAGTGAAATATGCATTATATTGATTAATTTTCGAATATTTTCGGATACATTCGGATATGGATATTTTCAAATATCCGAAATATCCGTATTCGCTAAGCCGGATACAGAAATTTTCAAATATCCGAAAATATTCACCGAAAATATTCGCGTATACAGATACAGATAATAATCAACAAGCATTTGTGGATATCAGATACAGATTACGATGCGGATTTTCATTTTCGGATGCGGATACGGATACAACACTATTGTATCCGATTCCATCCATTTACGGGCCTACCCCAAACCCACTTGCTCAATACCTTATCACCTCCATATCTCTTTCATTACTCAACGGATCAACGAACATCTTTCACCCATGCGCTTCACTATGTAATCTTTCCGCAAGGGTCACCAAAAGAGGAAGCTCGATAAGGCCCAGGGAAAAGCGATCTGATGCTCATGCAAGCGACAAGAAAATGTCGCGTTTTTCCCCAATGCATCGGGTTTGACAAGATTTAGTAGAAAGGTGCATTTCAACAAGAGAAATCCTATGGTTCCATCCCCATCGCCTAAATCCGCTTCAATCAACCGCAATACCTAACCCTAGCTGATGACGTACACCATAAACCCTATGCTAATTCAAAGCTCTCCTCCTTAGGATCTCAACGAGCCTGCTTTTGTGATTTTTAGCGGAGTGAATCGCTGGATTTTGATTTTTAATGGAATAAGAGAGTGGCGGCCATGATTTTTAATGGAACGGTAAACGGATAAGTGGGAGAGAGGGTTGGTTAGGGTTTATTTAAATAATTTTACATTTTATTTATTTGAATTTCTCAAATAAATGATCGTACGATTCGAGCTCACACGGTCATACGGCACGGCCAATTGCGACGAAACTCGTCAGCATAAATCACCTTATGTTTTCAGTCCCCATGGTATAAGTTTCATCGTTATCTGAGACAGTGCTCGAGAATGATAATTTCATGCATTTGGAGATCGTTTCGGTTATCGGATCGTCTGATCTCCAAATATAGCATTGCTTATACTCATTTTAATTTGCAACATTGATTCCTACCTAACAAAAGCGTTCTCGAGTTCTGATTCGGTCGTATGCGAAAAAATATATTTTTGGAATTTCAATTAATTAATGATTCGGTATTTAAGTCAACTATTTTATTATTTTTTGTTTAAAATATGAGTCGTTACACGCATACGTACACACACACACATATTTAAAAGATATTACAACCATGAGGTAATTTATTTTGATACTTATTGCGATCTCGATCATATTTTGATCATGTGTGTATATTGTGATTTTATTGAAAGGCTTTCCATAAAAGAAGACTACTAAAATATTCTTATAATTTCGTACTAACGAGCCGATTAAGAGTAAAGAGATAAATATTCAAATAAATCCATTTAAATTTGGAATATTAAAATACGGTGTAATTTAAATGGAATGAGAAATGTATATTGTGAATAACAGTATGCTTTCTTTAAATCCTTGAAGATACGTAGATCTATCGTTATATAAACAATAGTATTTTATCTTGCAAGAACCACTTACAAAATGTACAATGTGCAATTTTTTCCCTTATATGAAATTGCCAATACGTTTAAGGAAGGGAGATTGTAACAACTTGAATTCCTGTACAATTATGACAAATCAAATTATTACCGAAATAAGTTATTCAAGTAAAATTTCAGGTTGAAAATTTTATAGATATTCTATTGTGTTAAGATTCATTGAATAAAGGAATTTTGTTTTAATTTTTCAAAATTTAATCAAGTCATTTTCATAAATAAAATGAGCTCGAATAAAATTTAAAACAAACATAAAATATTTTGGTTGAAAATAATTTATATTTGATTAAAACGCATGAGAATGAAATTTTCATTTTTGAGAAATAAAATAGTTCATTTAACAAAAGAAGTTAATAATTTATCAATGTAAGATATTTGAAAATAATGAATAATAATAACATTCTGAAAAATATTCATTTTCAGATTGTAATTATATTTAAAGAGTTAAATTTGAAATTTTGTATAAAGAAATAATTTTGAAATGGATTAAAATGATAATTTTGTTTGTTATAACTGTTAATGTACAGATTTTAATCTCAACTGTATTTATGGCCAATGTGTAGCTTTTAGTAAAAGTGATTGAAATGGGCTCTAGGATTAAAGCTGGCCCAAACAACAGTGACTTATTGTTTCAGGCTTTCAGCTGTTTACAAAGAGTTTACATGCTCGTAATTGTTATGAGAAAACAATGCCGCCAATATGGTATATGTACCCAAATTGAAAAGGAGAATCACAACGCTACAAAGCAATGAAAGATGTCACAAAAAAAAAACTAATATTGAAGAAACCAAACATGTTTGTTTAAAATAAAATATCTGGAGCTTTAGTAGAAGGTAATAGTAACTGGAACAAGCATTGATGTTGGAGTTTGCTATATACGACACCTAATGAATAACGATTACTAATCATTTAATTACCAAAGTCGAGAAATGAGATTTTTATAACTTGCCATATATGACATGCTATCTTTAGCAAAAAAATTTGCAAGCTATGTGCAGAACCCAAATCAAATCAAATGCGCAAAGCCCAGTTCTCGAAGAGTTTGCTCAGGAAGGCGGCAAAGAAGAATGCAGTCTGGAGGCCAAGCATGACTTTCAAGTTTCTTCTTTATACCTTCAAGAATTTCCTGTTAAATCTGCATGGAATCACGCAACCACTGTAATTGGTTTCAGTTGGAGTTTAAAGAAGAGGAAGCAGTACCTTTAATTTCCTGTTAAATCGGGGAATTCAACTAATATATTTAGTATTGAGACAATAGCTGACTTGATCATCTCTTAACTCATTTCTTGAAAAAGGTTTTCAAAATATTTTTTAAGCAAATTGCATTGTAGTTCATGAAAATAGTTGCATCAATATTTTATCTGCTCAACTATATATGTACAGAGTTTTATCCGGCATAAATTTACTTTAAGCAACTAAAGCGTACCTGCTTAAAACTCCTTCAAAAATAATCTTTAAACGGATTATCGTTCTCCTCTTCCTCCAACCTCCAATTGCACTTTGGGGATTGATTCGTTACCTTTCTTGGTGATTTATTTTCTTCCTTTTCTTTTTCGTACACAAACACCCATTTATCCTTGTTAGAGTTTGAAGCTGCAAGTGAAACGCGTTTCTTCTCGGCTTCTTTCTCGCAAACAAATACCCAACTTGTATCATTGGAGTTGGGAATCGTGTGTGGAATTTCTTGCTCTAACATTCTACATTCACTTCTTACAATCTCATGAGAATTTGAACAACCAACGGTACCTACAAAATTTTAACCAGTAAGTTTAATCATTAGTTTATGAAAAAGGAAAAAAAATGTCTTGTGATTTATCTAATTCATCTAAAATTAGAGATCCTTAAGAAATATTCATCAAAGTATATTACAAAGTAATTGTATTTACATAGTTATATTATATGTCATACATGCTACACAACCATAATTAATTTGACTCCTTCGGGAAAAAAAGGCGAAAAACATCAACCAGTATCATCATAGTCATAAAATAAGATTACTAACCATGAGAAGACATATATAGGTCATCTGCCTTCTTAGCTGAATGTCCAGGCTTAGTGCAGGGCAGTAAGTCTGGGTTTCTGCCATTTTCTTCGATATTTATGTTTGGCCTTTGCATTGCATTTTGGGTGGGACTTTGTTCGTCACCAAAAAAGGCTACTCCCTCAGCTTTGACTGGTCCTTGAGATTTCTGCTCATCCATTAAATTTCATATCAATAATCCATTAGACAATAAAAGGCATACTCTATTGAAGTTGAATTAAAAATGAAAAACATACCATTTTCCCATTCCCCTCTTGTTCTTTTTCTTCCTTCGAAATGGGATAGTTTTCAAGCATTGAGAGAAGATGAAGCTAATAGGAGATGAATAAAACAATATTTTAGTTTTTCAACAATTATGCCAGTTTTTATGTAAAAACTCACCGTCTACAAGGAAAGTATAAGCGGAATACTGTGCATAAAACTAATTTAAGATAAGGAATTGAGCAAATATCAGCGGTGGCAAAATATAAGTAATCGTTACCCCATCATACTTGAACTCAATTCCATTCTCCTTTTCCCATCCAATTATTTTGCTAGTTAAAGTTTCCACCATTGCTGAATGCATCAAATGGAAAATGCTATTAGTAAATTAATGAATATTCAAAACATACAGTTATAAGATATGACAGCAAAAGATATTGTTTCATGTAAATAGCTATTAAATATTTGTTTGATGAAACAAAACTGGTCAACAAATAATTGTATTCATGATGCATTTTGAATGTTCAAAAGAAAACAAAATCATGCTTCATTTGTTTACAAGCAAATCCATGTGACTCTGCACTAACACAGCAAAAGAATGGTTGTCAGTTACATATACCAGAGGAAGTTCCAAATGAAATCTACCTATATTTGAAACTAACAATGAATGAAGTGCAAACCTGGAATCTTGCTAACTATTGCATACGCTCTTTCAACACGTTTAAGTACATAATCAGGACCTTTTGTTGAACCATAGACGATCTCCCACTAAAATATTTATACATAAATAATCTGAAGTAAAAAAATGAATTAATTAATTAATTTATATTATTTGATGATGCAATAACTAACTTTGTTGTATTTCTCAAGCCGTGATTCCTCCTTACATGCAGACAACCATTTATCTGCTCTATTAACAATTTCTGCCCTTGAAGAGCTCTCTTCTTTAACTTTTGAGATTTGAGCCTCGATCCTTTCCAATACTATATGAGGATCAGCGGCTCCTACAATTGAGTATAGTAAACCTTAAGTTAACCATATTGAAATACAAAGGTATATGAATTTAGCTTATAGTTTACTGAAAATGCCAATGCTAATTCATTTGTTAACCTTGCTAATAGAGATAGTGTCTCTGTAACATAGGGTTTATTGTGTAACAATGCTTGTATGCGGGCCTTGGCCCATTACTCAGCCCATACGTGCATATAGTATTATAAATACTATTCAGAGAGTAATTGTATTGTAACTGATTTTTCATATTCTCAATAAAATACAGAAATCATTTTTTCGCTTCTGCTACATATATTTCTGCATCATAATATCAACTCAGTAAATATTACATCACTCATCACAATTAGTTGATATTCTAACATGGTATCGGAGCCATAAACAAGCCTAACGGCAGCCTCATCAAAAAAGTCATCATCATTTGAAGGCTTCTAACCCATCAGGTGAAAACTCATCATTTGGGTTACTTATAGAATTTGCTATTATTTGAAAGACAGGTACCATACCAAGAAATCAAACAGATTTCTGATTGCAACAAGTTTTTCAAACGATCAAAGCAAATTCACGGCAAGAAAATCCAGAAAACCAGAATATTTCAACAAGAAAATCCAGAAACTCAGAAAACCAGTTCAAGAAAAACTGTCAAAGACAAAGAAAAGTATTTGCCTCGCCAAGATTCATCAGAAGTAGATTCATCACTTGAATCTTGGATGAAACTGACCTGTTCTTGCCGTAAATAGAACAATCTTGAATTGGTAATCTTCTCTGAATCTTCAAGTCAGATTCATCTGATCAGAATTCTGTAATCATGGCTGAAGGAGATACTACCTCAGCTACTTCAGATAACACAAATAACCCAGTTCAACAAACTCTCACTGATGCAACAGAGAGACTCATTAAAACCGTCATCAGCCCTCAAAGCCAGTTAATTACTGTGCATCTTGAAGAGGACAACTATCTCTTATGGAAGTTGCAAGTCGAGACAGCAATGCAAGGATATGGATTGGAAGGATTCATTCTTGGGTCAATTCCAACTCCTCCAAAATTCATCACTGATTCACAAAACAAAATGATTAGCAATGAAGAATACACAAAATTCTACAGGCAAGACAGACTAATAAGTTCTTGGCTGTTATCTTCAATTGATACAAAATTGCTATCACAAGTTATAGGTTGTAAGTCAGCGAATGACATATGGGTCACTGTTGAAAGAATATTCAACACCCAATCTGCTGCCAAGGTTATGCACTACACATGACAGCTGCAAAATGTTACTAAAGGGAATCAACAAATGAGAGAATATTTGTCACAAGTCAACAACATCTGCAATATGTTAGATGCTGCTGGACACAAAGTATCTGAAACAGAGCAAATACTGAGCATTCTGAATGGACTCACTGAAGAGTATGAAGCCGTGGTTGCAGTTGTTTCATCTCAACCAAGCCTGCCATCAATACAATTTGTTCATGCAACACTACTTGCACACGAGGCAAGAATAGATCACAAGAAACCTCAAGACACAGATATGTCAGTTAATTATGCCTACAATTCAAGAAATAAGGGACAGAATCAAAACAAACAAGGACAAACATATCAAAGAGGGGGCAGTTCAAACAGATCAAGAGGCAGAAGTAGGTGGAACAACAACAACAACAGACCCAAGTGTCAAATCTGTGAAAAAATTGGTCATACAGCAATGAAGTGCTATTTCAGATTTAATGCCAATTATGTACCAAACCGAAATCAAAACAATCAAGAAAATGGAAAAGCCAGTGCAAACATGGTTCAGATACATTCTGACAACAATAAGGGTGAAGTTAATCAAAGTACTATAGCAACATCAGAACAGATACATGATGAAAGCTGGTATCCAGATTCAGGAGCAACCAATCATATAACAAATAATCTCGACAACTTAAATCTTGGCAACAAAGAATATAGAGGTAAACAGTCCATATGCATGGGGAATGGTGAGTCAGTCAATATTACACATATTGGGAAAACCAGTATTGACAGCAAAAGACAGTTATACTTGAATAACTTATTGAGAGTTCCCAAAATAAAGAAAAATCTCATCAGTGTGTCACAATTTGCAAAAGACAACAATGTTTATTTTGAATTTTATCCTAATTATTGCTTGATTAAAGACATACTGACTAATGAAAATCTCTTGCAGGGTGAAGCAGTGAAGGGGCTATACAGATTCAATCTTAAAAACAGTAACAAATTTGAGAGAAATCAGAAGTGTTGTAATCTAGGTGAAATTGACCAGTCAGGAGAGAATAGAAATGTGTTTGATTTGTGGCACTATAAACTTGGTCACCCAAACACAAAAGTTGTAAGACAAGTCCTTGAGAAAAATAGAATCATGTTTGATGATATTCCTTTACCATATGTGTGCACATATTGTCAAATGGGTAAAAGTCATAAATTACCCTTTAATGATTCTTTAACCAAGTACTCAAAACCTTTAGAATTAGTTGCAACTGACTTATGGGGACCTGCCCCAATTTATTCAGACTATGGTTATAAATATTACATATCCTTTATTGATGCATATTCTAGATATACATGGATATATTTTATGAAAGCCAAATCAGAAACTTATAATGCAGTGATACATTTTATTTTATTAGCTGAAAGGCAAACTGGAAACCAAGTTAAAATCATTCAGTCAGATGGTGGCACTGAGTACAAAACACTTGGCAATTACTTTGCTAAGAAAGGAATTGTACACAGAGTCACATGTCCTTATACATCTGAACAAAACGGTCTAATAGAGAGAAAGCACAGACACATTGTAGAAACTGGGTTAACACTACTTGCACAAGCATCATTGCCACTAAAATTTTGGCCTGATTCCTTTAATACAGCTATTTACTTGATTAACAGACTTCCCACAAAAATTCATAAAGGAATCAGTCCAGTAGAGAAGCTATTGGGTGTTAAACCAGATTACCTAAGTTTGAAAATGTTTGGATGTTTGTGCTTTCCTCATATAAGACCATATAATAATAATAAATTGTGTTTCAGGGCAAAACCATGTACTTTTATAGGATATGGAACAAATCAGAAGGGATACAAATGTCTTGATGAAAGTGGAAAAATCATAGTCAGTAGACATGTATTCAATGAACATGTCTTTCCCTTTAGCAGCAAACATATCAAAACAACTCAGAAAGTATATAACTCAAGAAACTCTATTCCTAATATACCTGTCTGTAGCGAAATTCCTTATCCTGAGGTGATTGAAAGGACTGCTGAGGCTCATGATCCACAACTCACAGTGTCAGATCAACCAGGTCATGAATCACAAGGCACATCTAGCTATCTCAATCAAACTCCTGCATGTTCAAAGCATACAACACAATCAGTCAATGAAGAAGGATCAACAAATTCACAAATACAGTCAGAAAACAACAATGGTCAAACAAGTATAGAAAAATCACCACAGGCAAGGACAGGGCATCCAATGATTACAAGATCAAAAAGTGGTATCTTTAAACCAAAATTATATACAGCTGCATCAAATTTAGAGGAACCAGAAACCTTCGAGCAAGCTGCAACAGACATTCACTGGAAGACAGCTATGGATGAAGAATACAATGCCTTAATGAAAAACAGCACATGGGACCTCGTATGTCCACCAAATAACAAGAATATTGTAGGATGCAAGTGGACATACAGACTTAAAAGAAATCCAGATGGAACAGTGTCCAGATATAAAGCAAGACTTGTAGCTAAAGGCTACACACAGCAATATGGGTTTGATTTTAATGAAACTTTCTCTCCAGTAGTTAAACCAACTACTATACGAATTATTTTAAGTATAGCATTGTATAATCAGTGGAATATTAGACAGTATGATGTAAATAATGCCTTCTTGAATGGAACATTGCAAGAAGAAATATATATGGAGCAGCCACCAGGCTATAAACAAGGTTCAAATCAAGTGTGCAAGCTTAAGAAAGCTATATATGGCTTAAAACAAGCTCCAAGAGTCTGGTTTGATAAACTGAAAGCCACATTAGTTCAACTTGGCTACCAGTCCACCAAATCAGACAATTCCCTATTCATTAAAACTAACAATAAAACAAGCATTTATATTTTAATATATGTTGACGATCTTGTTATTACAGGAAATAATGAAGAGGAAATTAAAAGTCTTGCTCAATATCTAGACAAAAAATTCTCCATCAAAGATCTGGGCTCACTGAATTATTTTTTAGGAATTGAAGCTATGAGAAAATCAAAGTCAGAAATTGTTCTTTGTCAAAGAAAATACATTTTGGAGCTACTTGCTAAAACAAAGATGGACAGTGCCAAGCCTCAGCCTACTCCTATGATAAGTCATCATTACTTATCCAAAAACAGGGGAGAAAACATAACTAACATCAAACAATACAGAAGTGTTGTTGGTGCTTTACAATATTTAACTATTACAAGGCCAGACATCTCTTTTAGCGTTAACAAAGTTTGTCAATTTATGCAGGATCCAAAGGAAGATCACTGGAAAGCAGTTAAAAGAATTTTAAGATACTTAAAAGGAACAATCAATTATGGACTGCATATGAAGAAAGGCAACAATTTAAATGTAATAGGATATACTGATGATGATTGGGGATCAGACCCAGATGATAGAAGATCCACCACAGGGTATTGTATCTACATAGGAGACAATCCGGTGTCATGGTGTTCAAAGAAACAGTCAGTTATCTCCGGATCCAGCACAGAGGCCGAATACCGAAGTGTTGCAAGTGCAACTGCTGAAATCATGTGGATACAGCACTTACTAAATGAATTAAACATCAAATTACAAGTCAAACCAACGTTATGGTGTGATAATCAAAGCACTGTATTCATGACGGCTAATCCAATTCTACACTCGAGAACTAAACATATAGAAATTGATCTCTACTTTGTTAGAGAACAAGTGCAAAAAGGAAATCTTCATATCAATCACTTACCATCTGCTTACCAAAGAGCCGACACACTTACCAAAGCACCGTCGAAGCTAAACTTCATCAGGTTCAGGACCGAGTTGAAAGTGGTTGAGGTTCTCACCAATTCGAACGAATCCGAAGAAGCTTCAAGGCTTCAAAGCAATAAAGTTGAAAGCTTTGATACAAAAGGCAACAGATCTGCTATCAACAGCATAAGACTCTCCTATGGCGAGAAAACCACTCATCAGTTCACTTCAGAGCATCAATTGGAAACCATCAGCAACTCTGATGAAAAGGACAACAGATTTGACAACAGAGTCGACGCAGTGAAGAACGAAGCTCAAAACAAGCCTTGCTTGACAAAAGAGTCACTCATTAATTCAACTCAGTGATGAAATCCCTCAGATTCAAGCAATATTTGTCTCAAATTAAAGTAAGATTCTCAGATTTTGTGTGGCGGCGCAAGAGAAAAGATGTCGCCATGAAACCCTAACGTTAGTTTGAGGGGAAGTAATAGAGATAGTGTCTCTGTAACATAGGGTTTATTGTGTAACAATGCTTGTATGCGGGCCTTGGCCCATTACTCAGCCCATACGTGCATATAGTATTATAAATACTATTCAGAGAGTAATTGTATTGTAACTGATTTTTCATATTCTCAATAAAATACAGAAATCATTCTTTCGCTTCTGCTACATATATTTCTGCATCATAATATCAACTCAGTAAATATTACATCACTCATCACAATTAGTTGATATTCTAACACTTGCTAACAATAAGCACCAAGGCTCAGTATTGTTATTAATTACAATAGTTAGGGGATAGTACGTTCATACCCGACTCTTCCATTTCAGCATCTCTGTCCACAAGCAAATGAGAATATCTTCGAAGCTCCTTGAGTTCTTTCTTTTTCCTTGACACTAACTCCTTCATCTTTGTAGATTTCAATTCTTCAAGTCTTGAAACCTCGGCCTCTACCTACACAAAGTGAATAAATTTTCATCATGAGAGGAAAGAAAAGTCAGGTTCAGCACAAATTACTAGTTTTAAGCTTACATCATTTAAAAAGTCCAAAGAGAGAACGTAGGGCTCTGTGATTTCATGTTCAGAAGAAGTTACGTGGCGTGCAACAATCTGAAATGATTGCTGCCCATCAGCTTGCGTATCCAGCGAATTCCATAGTGCTATCAGTTTTCTTGCCAGTTCTTGCAACTGCCAAAGCATAATATCATGCACATATATAAGATACTAATATCATATCTTTGTATTCGGTGTAGATCCATACTTACCTTATGCATTCGTTGGATCTTAATCTCTTGTAACGTGTACGTTAAAGAACTCAACCTCTTTATTGCTTTCTTACTGATGTTTTTTGACATCCTATTCTCATCGAATCCAGGATATGCTGCTAGCAGTGTAAATTTGAAATCAGTACCAAGGACTAGACATAACGATCTTAACACAATAATGAGCTCTAGAGCAGTCTTGAACCGATCAGCCTGCAATAGAAGAAAAATAAAAAACACCTTACATTTGCTTGCATCGTAAATGTAAAAACTTGTGGAAAAAAACAGGCCAGATTATTACTCTAGTATTGTTTGAAGGTTCTTTTCTCCAGATCTTTTTTGTTGATTTCAAAACCTTTGATCCGCCGAAACAGGCAAAAAAAGACATAATGTGGTTTTAGTCGAAAAGGTAGTGAGGATTGTAAAGATTATTGAGAATAAGAGTTGAAGGTTTCAAAATTAAAACAAAAGCCTCGGACTATTCATTCAGTGGTTCGAAATTTATACAAGATATTCTGTTAATGAGAGTCATAATGTTAAGGAAGGAAGAACAAAATACAGCAGTGAATAAATAAATATTGACTCAATTAATAGTTATGAATGCAAAGAATAGACATATTTGTTAAAATTCTACTAAAAGCGTTATCCTGGTCATTAAAGTAATACCGCTTAGCAAATCTAATAAAATTAGCACCTAAGATAAAGGCACGTAGAAAAAAGCAAGCCGCATTTAAGAAGAACCAAGTTTTACGTGTTAATTTGTAAATATTGCCCAAATTATTGTCCTGAATACACAAATTTATATATTTGTTAAAATTTTACTAAAAATGTTACCATGGTCATTCAATTATTGCAATTTAGTCCATTGAACAAATCTAATAATATTAGTACCCGGCATAATCACATATGTCGGAAATTATACCTGTCAATATATAACTGTTGACGCAAATAATAGTCGCGAATATAAAACATTAATATATTTGTTATAATTTGCTAAAAATGACATCTGGTTATTAAATTAGTACTTGCCATACTGTTATATAGGAAGTTTACCACAAAAAATGGTTGGCTTGTTTATTCTATGCCTTTTTCATACATGCTTATCTTTTACGTAATTAGTGGTGAAACCTTTCCATATTTTTTTATTTTAAATATTGGGTTAATTGTTATTTCGTTCCTATTTTCTAGCTCAATTTACATATTGGTTTTGCACATATTGCTATTTTTATTTGTGTATCATTTATTTTCAATTTTTTCTTCTTCTTCTACACTTTTTGTATTAAATTTATTTAATACTCTTGTTTTAACTTAATGTGGTTTCAAAGTCTATGTTTACCAAAAATTGTAACAACTGGGGTAATAAAATTAAGTAATCAACGTTCGGTAGTATAATGATGTTGAAAATATATAATTTGGAATAACATACCATTTATTCAATTCAACAATCTAAAATCTAAAGATTAAAATTAAATTGTATAACAATGGATTAAAAGGAATATTATTAAAGGCAAGATTTGAATTGTGACTTCTTATTTTTAGACATTAAGGCATTTTGGAAAGTTCGCATTTATATTAAAAAGAAGCGGGACACTTGATAAAGGTTGATTTATTTGATTGTTTACTTTTATTATATTAATACTCAATTTTGCATATTTTCCTCTATATTAAATTTTATTATCAATTTACTTAATTTTCGATTATAGAATTCATCTTTGTAGCAGTTAGTTTATTAAGTAACCAAATTTCAGAAATGGTATCTCTAGCAATTGGGCTATAAGTAGGTAAAACTTGCTCATCCTAAATCCTGCTTAAGAAGAAGATTTGTACACGATTAATAACGATGATTTTATAAAAAATTAAAACCGCTAACAAATAATAGTAAATTTATATCTAGTCCTTTTTAATTTAAGGTAAATGTTTGATTACCTTTCATAACTATGATATACTACTTTCAAATTAAAAAATTAACATTGGGGTTTATCACATTCCACATCTAGTTTTCATTTTTTCTTCTTCCAATTTTGAAAAAATATATGAGTAATATCGAGTACCTAATTAAGTGTGTCAAAAAATCAAATTCTAAATTTCTTGAAATAAATATATATAAGAAAAATATGAATCTTTAACTTCAAGCTAAAAGAATAATTTATAACAAGAATCAATTAAATTTGAGACCTTGATTGACCATCTCAATTTGGTTTAAATTTAACAAATCTCTAAATCTTGAATAAATAGACTACAATTTCAGTTTTAAAATTAGTTGATTCGCTTTTTTCTATATATTTTTTGATGGTAAGAGCGATACATTATTCAATAAGAGCACCCATTTTGATATCTCGTCTAGAACGTCATACCACTAACTAGTTGATCTAGTGATCTTTAACTTCTTTCCATATATTTAAAACATTAAATTTACATATGTTTCAAAATCACTGCATAATTTCCAAATTCCTCTAAAATTTCCATGTATATTTTTAGGAAAATTATATTCACACACCAAAAGTAATCCAACGTACACCACTATCATCTTAAAAAAGCTATTACTAAATGATCCTTTTTCTTAGTGGCATTTTATAACATTTTCTTAGAACCCATCAAATTGAATCCTAAATTAATGAAATTTGGTCAAATTTTTGCACCTCGGTGAAGAAGATAATGAATGTTTTCATCATGGAATCTAAAGTACCAATTAAGATAACTTTCATAGTCAATCGTTGTAATTTAAATTTGTTTAACTTATTTTCTAAAATTAGGGTCGATTATGTTGAAATTGAGAAATAAAAAATAATAATTTAGAAGCTACGATATTAGTGTCAAAAAATAAAGTTCATCGATTGAATTTTAGTAGTGCTAGAAATTTCAAATTTTTGTGTGTATGAGTTTCAAGTTTGAAAGAGTGAAGATAATGAAGATGAAAACAAGATAAATTTTATAAAAGAGATGGTATATGATACTTAATATTCTAGGTATAGTAGATTATTACATTTTTTTGGTGCATATGAAATCGTTATTGTGTATGAATGGAATTAACCTTTCTTTTATTTCTACCTAAACTGACACAAACTCATGTCTTATTTTGCAAGTTTTTTCTTGCTCGCTTATACATCCTTTTGTTTGAACTTTCTTCTTCACATTTGACCCTCCTCCAACTGTCAGATGATCGATGAATTGATAATGGGTGATTTTATGAAATTGGAGTTACTGGCAAAGGTGATGTAATAGAAGCATCAATATTGTACTAATATAGATCAATAAATCTACTTCACCCTAAAATACACATGCAGGTTTATGCAGAAACAATCACAGCCACATGATTTAGCAGCCCTCCCTGATATCCACCCTAGTTTCGTATATCAATGAATTTCTAAGCAAAGTTTTTGGTCACTAAAGAAAATCTCAATATCGATTTAAGAAAAACAGAGGTTAACAGTGCTAATCAACCAATAATACGCCATGTAATAGGTATCGCTTTCTAAGTTTCAGTAGGACTACATTAGTGGAAACCATTTTTTAAGGAATGTAATTAGTGAACATGTAAGAGAATGAGGGTGCCTTTGCGGACAAATTAAGTACGGGTTAGGGATTAGAGGTTGTGGCATTCATAGATAAAAGTTTAATCAGAGGTTGGTTAAAGATTGGTAGGATGTAAAAGTAGCTTGATTTTTTTATAATAAATAATTAATGATTAATTTTAAATAATTAATTATTATTAATAATAATAATAAAAATACTATGCAAATGTAAATTAATTTTCAACTTCAAATTCAAACATTTCAAATCAAACTACAAATTCATATTTCATTTAAATTACTAGTTATTAGGCATTACTTGATAAATTTCTTTAATAAATATATCATATTTAATATTTTTTCTAAACAATGATAGAAATTCAAATTCAAATTCAAATTTAAATACACAATTTCAGACACTAACTGCAAATTTAAACACGGTAAACTCAAAAAAAATAAAAAAATTCAAAAATTAAGAATTACGTGTGACTTGTCCTAATTACATCCAACGTAACTATTACATCCTGCACAACCACTGCAGTTTTGAGAGTCTAAACGATCTCCATTAAAACGCTGACTAACTACTACATCTGATTTATCTAAGTAGAATGTAATTCCCATTGCATGCTTTTTCAAGAGCATTTTCCAAGTCCGTAAATGCACCCTAAACTTTCATTATCGATTTTAAAATTATATTGACTCATGATTTGAAACCTATGAAAATAAGTTTGAGGAAGGAAATTTTTTACCGTTATTTGAAATTTACTTACTTCTCGAACTTTAGAGAAATTAGTGGAAGTTATGTATAATTTGAATTACTCGCACTAAAGCTCAATATTCTTAATCGAACTATATCCATCTACAAGTTGCTGCAATAAAAATGTAAATATACTTTTTGAGAAGAGAAACGTAAAGAATTATGATAATCAAAATATCATAAAAAATTGTGTTTACTTTGGATTTAATTTTTGATTGGTTTCTATCCTGGTGACAATAGAAATACTTTTTTCAGTCCTTTAAAAATACAATTTTTTGGTACAATTTTCAATATCTTGAACGTCAATGAATTTTGATAAATGACCATGAACTTTGCCGAAATTTTTTACACAATTTTGAACTTTTTTACCGACAATTTTCATACTCTTTTAGAAGAATGTATTTGTAGCCAATCTTATTTTTTTCTCAAAACATACTTTTGAACAAATTTTGTACTTCTTTAAAGAGAAAATATTTTATAATATCTTATTTTAAATATTAAATGAATTTTCAAGAAAAGAATTCAATTTATTGAAGAAAGAATATTATTTTCTCTTTCAAAATATTTTGCTTAGTATAAATACATAAAAGATCTTTAGACTTATTTAATTCATCCTTATTCAAATGTAAAAATAAGTATGAGAAAACTGGTTTGACATGTCCATGGAGAGAATTAACGTAGATACTTATGAAGAGAATCAACAAGAAACGTTAATGATAAATTCTTCACCGTCCTAGTTTTTTTTTTATTCATTTTGCGTCACTATGGTAATCCTAATCTCTCTATCAGTCGTCTTGATAAATTGACTCTACTATCGCTTAAATGGGAAGGCTAATTAGGCAATTGCTAAGGACTGCACATAAATAAAGGCCCACGAGTTTGAAATACAAGATTAATGGTATTTTACATTATAGAAAACTTATTATTTTTCAATCAAGATATTCATAGAAATGCCTCTAATTGTATAACTTCCTTAAGGATATCCATAAGAGCAATTTCATGCACAAACATGATGATTTAATATGATTATAACTTCTCTGCGGGATTTGATAAAAGTCTTAACTTTGGAATGTAAGTTAAGACTTAGTTTTTTGAGGATTTGATATTGTTGTAACTTAAAATGTGTCGATGTGTGACACTAGACATGTAACATACCACCAATCACAAAAACACATAATAAATAACAATTTACAGTAAGAAACATCCAAAACTATAGTGGTTTGAGAAAATTAGATCTACATCCACTTTCCTACTCTTTTTCTTACTTCAAACTTGTTAGTGTTAAAATCATCCATACTTAAGAGTTCTCGTTGGGATACAAAAGGAAAAGTATATCACTAAGGTGTATGATCAAACTTGATATTCGAACAGATTTTGATAATGTGAAATTACCTATAATCTCTACTATTCCATCTAGAATGGACTTCCCTAAAACTGTCATTGCCTCGTTCTACACCTGTATCTCATCCCAGGCTATTTTGTTGACCTGAATGCAAGGTTTGAGGTTTCGACCAAAACACCGAGATTTTAGCCGTTCCGTTTAGGTTTCGGCAGGGACCGAAATGAAACCAAGACGATATTCTGGTTCAACAAAAACTATTGAACTTCAAATTTTGCAACAAAAAAGTCTCATAAAATAATTAATTTGAGTTTCAAATACATGAACATTCAGATTTAGATTTCTAACTTAGAAAACATATAAATTCATAAAATATGTGAATGATATAACTAAAAAAAAGTTGAAAGCGAAATAATAAATAAACATTTTTATTGTTATAAATATTTATAATTAATTATTATTATTCTTTTATATCTTATTTTTCTGTTAAGTTTAAATTATATGTTTTTTTTCAATAGATTAAACAAATATAAATGTAAATATATGAAAAATAAATAACAATGTCTGAAACCGAAACTACAATCGAAATTCTCGAAATTTACGAATTACATCGAAATTCCTAAAATTATAAAAGACCGAAACCGAGATCTCGAACATTGCTCAAATGACACCAGGTATGGGTACTTTATTGAAACCTAGAAAATACGGCATAAAGATCCTATCTATGCCTATATTACTTTTTGATCGTCATGAAATACCTTAACACAAAAGCTAATAATCAAACTAAGCACAATAAAATTAAAATTCATCCTACATGCAAAGAGTCACTCATAAAAACTATTATGTTTGTCGATGATTCAATTTTTTCATTACAACAATTAGAAGCTCCATAAATTGCTTTATCTAGACTCTTGATCCTTTAAAGGTCTACTTTTATAACTATTGGTGTGCAAAAATCTCACATTTGATACCCTACTCTCTTTTAGGAAAATTGGATCATCTATCAACCCAAACTCAACCTAATTCCTCGGCTTTTTATTTGGGGATACATAATATTACTTCCAAGATAATAAAAGCCAA
Source organism: Allium cepa (assembly GCA_030765085.1). Lineage (NCBI taxonomy): Eukaryota > Viridiplantae > Streptophyta > Magnoliopsida > Asparagales > Amaryllidaceae > Allium > Allium cepa. The sequence goes on along the minus strand of CM060934.1, from coordinate 311,211,520 downwards.
ATATATGCCCTCCTATGTTCCTATTATTGCAAAACTTAGTAGTTTCCAAAAAAGATCTTACTAAAGTAGGTGGACTACTATTGTGAATTTCGTGACCGCTTGTACTAACACAAATCTGTGTAGTTAAAGCGCTTGGTAGATTCAATGCAGCGAAGATATAAAAAGTCATAGTAGGGATACAGCGAGGATATAGCGGGATATAGCGGATGACTCTATAATAGCATATAAAACTCATACTTAATGTTTTTATAAAGGGGTTTTTAGGCTCAGGTAAAAAGTTGGTGAAAAATTTAATTTCAGAGACAAGAAGTTTGTTTTTTAGGCTGAAAGACACTTCTAGTGTAAATCACAGAAGGATAGTTGCGACTATCATTTTCAGTTCACACTAAAAGGTGTCCTTCAAACTAAAAGGCTAACTTGTTGTCCCAAGATAAAATAATTTGCAACTTCTTCCGTATGCCGATTTTTGGTAATATAGAAAAAATTAACATTCAATTAATTTATAATTAATACACAAATAATTTTAAATAAAAACATGTGCGAATATACTGTAAATAAACGTAAAACTGTTATATAACATAATTGAATTTTGTAGCATATTAGAGTATTTTCATTTCTGAAAATATATTAAAAATTCAATTAAATTAATTAATTTCATATTTTTTATAATGTATAAACGTCATTTTTCAATTTATTTCGTTTAAAGAAGATGTAGTGGAAATAGCATGATAGAGCGGGAATAATGGGATATAGCGGGAATAGCGGGGCTTATAGTGGAAAGGCTATATTTGGGGCTATATGAAAAAATCATAGCGGTAGAAATCTGTTATGAGATATAGCGGGGTTATAGCGGGGTAATAGCAGGGCACTAACAACACAGGTACAAATTGATCTAGGACTCACATCCTTCACCTAGGTTGTCATCATGATTTACTGTGCCTTAAAAAAATTATTGCATGACAACTAATTCTCTAACAATCATATTCTAATTTCTTTTAAGAAAAATAAAAAAGTCAAAGCCTCTAATTTATATGTTACAAACATGATTTTAGTGTTTTGATGATAATAACTATACATAAATGATATTAATGCATTTATCAAGTATTTATCAAGAAATATGTATTATATATGAAGAATGATGCACAAAGAAATAAGATGATAATGCCAAAATATAACATATGAAGTTATAGAGTGATTGACCTTTCAAAGCATTGTAATGAAGTTAAAAAATTCTACTAGAAAACATGTATGTTAAAAATACATTTGAAGATGTATCAAATAAATAAAAAGAAAAGTTTGTTTTATATTAAGTAGTAATTGAGTCATTTAGAGTCTAAATCTAGTAAAATTGCACAAATGATATACAAATCACTTGAAACTTCAGCACATCAGTTGAAATATGCTATTATTCCTAGTAAATTTTCCAGATTTTTATGAACTCAAAAAGGGTGAAAAGCCGGAAAAGAAGTAGGCAAAGAAGGAAGAAAACTAGCCAAAAGGAGTTATCTAGTCAACCGGTCAACCCATAACCAATCGGTCGATTTTGAGCTAACATGTCTATCTGTTAATCCCCTGGATGATAGAGTTAGGGGTATGCCATAGAGGTAATGATGTAATTTGTTATATATATCTAAGTCAATGGCCAAATCCTATTCGAACTAAAAGGTGTTTTCTTTTTATTATATACTTGGTATAATATGTTATATTATATAATTAAATTAATTAAAAGTATATTTAATAGAAAATCCATAAATTATATTTTTTGTGATAGTAGTTACAAAGTATTGTAAAGTGGGTAATTTATAACAATTAAAATAAATATACCATTTTAAATGTTCCAAGTCAAGATGCATTAAGATTGAATATCGAGGTATCCGTTGAGACTAGAGTACGTAACACACTGCAAATGTTGGGCAGTATATTACCTATGGCTACTGGAGGCACCAAGAGATTATATATCGATAGTTATTGGATAACTATGAAACGAATTACTCGATAGTTTATTGTTGGTTAATATAACTAAGGTCAAACAAAAAATATCGATATAACTAATTTACATAGTTCTCTTGACTTGAGAATGCTATTGATCTTCTATATTAAAGTTTCGCTTTGATTATAGTCAAATCGTGGCATGATGTCTATCGAGTTACTATAGTTGGGTCGAGTGGAAGTAATGGAAGTGAAGCACTGTTCAAGAAAGGATTTTTCTCCTTACTTATATAGGGTTAGTATCACGGTTAATTCAAGTCAATTCAAAGTCAAAGTCTCTGGCCATAGCATTTTGATTAATAATAATTTTTATTAATCAACCAAGGACTTTATGTTTGAACTACAAAGTTGAATATGGATGATATTGAAATTTTGACCAAAACCAAATTTTATAAGTCCAAAATGATAGTTTTGATGAAAAGGATTAGTCTAAATAATAGTCACAACCGTGAAATGCTTAAAAAGTAAAATTGGATTTTACCGAAATCAAGTAAACGATAAATTTGACCATAATGCCACACCATCTATTAAGTGAAGTGTGAACGTTAATATTTAAATTATTCGATATTAATCGCTAATCAAATTTACCTCTAAAGAGTCATACAACCGAAATATTGTATACTCCTTTGACCACCTGATTTAATTAATTTATAATTATTTAAATAAAATAAATTAATTAATAAGCATGAAATGTTGTTATTAAATTATATTTTATATGTTGAACAATATTAAACAGTGTGTTTATAATAATTAAAAAAATACCGATCGATATTCGATATTGGTACGCGTTCAAATTGCGTTTAAATTGGATTTAAATTGCAATGAATTTTGTTCAAGTTTGGACTAGGTTTGAGGCCCATATGGGGCATGATAATTTTTGCTAGGTAGTGGAAAAAATCAGCCCGGCCAAGGGTTGGTAGGTAAATGAGGTTAGAATGACTAAAAGGAAAGAAATAGTAAAGAGAGGAAAAAGGATGGTGATCCACTTTTGGCCTGTAACATCCCGCCTTTTCGCACACTTTAAACCGACACACGTGTCAATTCAAAGCATACGCAAGGGCGGATTGTTATGGGGTAAATACGAAAAACAGAGAAGAAATAAAACAAAATAGAATCTCACAGCGGAAGGATAAAATATAATAATCAATATACAGTTCATGATAACTGTTTACAAAATATTTATTTTACTTATACAATGAATATCAGAGTTACACATACCAATACAATCAATGCAGCGGAAATTTAGAGTGTGGTGCAATACTATAAATAATATAATACAGATTCTTCGTCTTCGTCCTCCAAAGCTAAAATCTTCGATCCTGAAACGCTCGGACTAACCCGAGCGAATTTGAAAAGACAAAAACACTCGAGTCAGAACTAAAAGATCTTATGTGAGTTAAATTAACAGAAATAAATATGAGTACAGTAACTCAAGAGATGCTCGGGATTTACATCTCCTAAGGATCCGTTAAACTATTTACTATGTAGTATATTGCGCTATTATAGTAGTGTCTATTTATAAAATAAACTTACTTTTAAATAGCGTTAAGGCTTTACATTTTCCACCTTAACACGTAAAATGCCAATACTCTATACAGTACCGTAATACCTCCTGATCGGGAAGCTACCAGAGGATACTCCATAGGTACGACACAAATAGAAACTCGTAGTAAAGGCTCGGTATGGTAGGTGACACGGCACAACTAGGCAATGCCAGGGTAGATATACCAATTGCTATCCAGGCTGCTGGAAACACGTAGCCGCAGTTACCGCCCACCTCGGACTAACTCCCCAAAATTAAAATATAGAAGTGGCCACTGAATCAATCCAAGTCAAAGTATAATATCGAAGAGGAGGGTCCGATCAGAGGAATGACCTCATTGGCCTGAGAATCGCTCCTGTTTTAGCCACCTTATGCCAACTCACGGGAGTCGGGTCCACATATTTACCTTACAGGAAACGTCGCCACCACCTACTTCATTCTGGAATCTCCACCGCGTACACGGTTAGTCAAAGTGGTTTTCGGTATCGACAGAGAGTATGTCCATATCCGATCCCGGTCTCTTTGCCAACCCATCGTTATTATAACACCGCGGTCATTTAAAAATAGGTTATACTTTAAAAATCAGAATAAACATTCCATTTCATAACCATGAATACGATATCATTTCAAAACCCAAAACCATATTTTATCACTTATCCCAAATATAATTCTTTTCCAAAATCATAATGCTTTAACTTCATAACGTCTGAAAATCAAATATTTTCAAAGCATAATATTTTGAAAATCATAATTTAAAACCATAACTTCAAAAAAAAAAAAAAAAACTTGAATGGTTTGGACATTCAACGGTATATGAATTAAATGGTTTAACTTAAATGTTACTTTGTAAAGAAAATAGTTCTCATGGCTTTACAAATACATTTCTTTATTAAAGTCTAAACCAAAATTTATATTATCTCTCTCAAGTTCCAAAACCACTTCAATTTATTTATATATACGTATATCCATTTTGAGTAACAATATTTCAAACTAAAATTGGATTTTATTCTTTCAACAGGTCAATTGTTCTATTAATTAGTCTTGAATATTCACATAAAATCCATAAATAATAAGACTTCAATTTCTAGTAATAAAATATATATTTTTTTCCAATTCAAATTATACTAGAATATTCATTTCAATTTATTTTGGAAAAAATCCAATTATAAATATCATATCTTAAAATTTCAAAACTTAACATTTAAACATATGATATAAATTATTAAACTCCATTTTCTTAATTTTCTTTCATTTTAATAAAGATTTTTATACACCTTTTAATTTCAAAATTTTCAACTTCATATGTATATATATATGGAAGAAAAATATTTATACAATATAAAATTTAAGATTATTATAAACCGTATTCCATCCAAACCATAGAAATCACATTAAAATAGTTATATATAGACCGCGGTACCTGTATATAATTTTCTATCCTATGGTCAAGTGATACGGATATTTATCATTTCAATCCGCAATTTAAAAGATATAAAATTTTGCGGTTGTATATCATTTCAAACCACAATCCCGAATGAAAGGAAATATGCATGATAATTTGCAATTTAACGATATACAATAAAACATCCATCAACATCTCCCATCATCCAATCACAATCATCAAGCAATATCAATCAATAACAATTTATATTTGATAATATATAACAGGTAATAACTGGCAATTTTATTCAGATTAAATTTAACAACTATTAATCTAACAGTTTATATTCAGTAATAATCTATATAACTGTTAACTAGCAGTTTATAGGCAAACAAAAAAAAATTCTAACTATCAATTAATACGCAATAAATAAATTAAATTAACAGTTAAATTTAATAAATGCAATTCAACAAATATGAGTGAAATAAACATGCCAAATACTCATAAATAAATTTCTATTCATTTCTAAAATTAATTTAACAAACATAAAAGCTTCTAGTAGTTGTGAGTGGGTTTAAACACTCACCTTTGGGATTTAAATTGAATTCAAATCCAATTTAAACCCAAAAATTCGACGGTCTCCAAATCTGTCCAAACCAGCGTCAACAGATCCAGAATTTAATAACGATCCTAACAAAAGAAATTTCGTTTGAATCCGAGGTCGTATGAGAAAGTTACTCGATTAAACGCTTGGAAAAAATAATAATAATTTAATTTAAATTAAAACCAAAAAAACAGAACCTCACCACTATCATCATGCACGTGCGTTTCCCCCTGCAGCATCATCACGCAACACAACAACGAAGACGCGAAACCCAACTTCTTTCGTTCGTTCCCAGGCAAACCTAACCGCCACCATAGCAAACTCGCCAACGCCCGAGGCACCTCAACCACCACCACGTCGCCGGAGTGCCCCTCGACCCAGGCCGACCCCATCACGCTCGAATGACGAGGCAAAAACTCCACCGGCCGCCCCTTAAAACGCATGCCCTAATCAAATTTTCTCGTTGATCCGACCGTTAACTTTCCATGAAACCCATATGGATGCGATCCCCATCGTCCACTCTACAATACCCAGAAACCGTTTGACGATCTGACGAAGTTTGTTACGGCGCTGATGAACGGTTGGGACTGTTTTGAATTTATTCTGGTCAAACGAATGTCCAAAACAGAAAACGAATTGCACCAGTAGATTACGTGTCTCGAGAACTATGACATACATTTTTGTGGAATTTTTCTGAAGAGTTTGAATTTTCATTGAAATTTGGATTGAAGTAGATCTAGGTTTTGCAACCATTTGAGGAGGAGAAGGAGATGAAGAAATGAATATACAGCAAATGACAATAGGATGGAGCTAGGGTTTATAACTGTATATATATAGGTAGGGTTGGGTTAGAGATAGAGTAGATAGATCGTAGAATGAACGTGCGGAACAAACTATGGTCCAAAAAGCCCGCTATGCCTCCGGAACCGAATTTGTTAAATCTATATATCCAAATAGGTAATTTAAAATATTCTGAACGCGATGGAAAAAGTTTCACGTCCAAATTCGATCGTATGAAGAAGTTATGCTGAAAACAAGGTTTCCAAATTGATTTCAAATTGATTTTCAAGGCGTTTCGCGTCCGTACGATCAAACGACAGGTCCGATCGATACAAAACTTGAAACCTTATAATAATTCACCGATACAGATCCGATGAAACTAATTTCGTCGAAATCCGAGTCCGTGGCCAAAATGGTTATTTTTATATTCATTAAATAAATCAAAATTTAGTCAATTAAATCCAATTTCCCATTTCTCTTTGATAATTGATGATTCTTATTATTATAAAATTTTCAATCACCTATACTAATTTAAACAAAATTTAACTTGTCGAATTAAATTTAGAAATCCTCAAATTTAATTAATTTCACCAAAATATATATATATTAAATTTCCAAAATTTAATTAAATTTACTTTCCATTATTTATTGTCAATTAGATTGATTTATCATTGGATTCATATTTCAATATGTAAATATCCCCAATTTCATCTGCACTTATATTTACATAGTTTCTAAATATTAAATTTCAAATATTACTTCATTTAACGTTACGTATTTATTATTTATTACTTGCTGCAGTTGATTATCAATTATACTTAATATACTAAATAGATGGTAAATTTTGAATACTTGTTATCATTAACGTTTTATTTCCACTTACAAAATAAATGAAATTATTACATAAACTCCCTTAACTAAGTCAACCATTATCTTATATAACTTAACTAGTAATATATATATCCGATTGCCCTAATTGGTTTATAGTTATGAGCTAAATACATACTAACTTGTAAATAAATTCGTTTAATTGCAAATGGATCTGATCAAATTTAATAGATTGAATAGATGGGTAAGCAAATAATAAATTTTCCTTTTTGTCAAATTCAAACCCATTCCTACTTAATTATCAATTACAATTTATTACGAAACATTGATTTTATGCAGTTACCTTTTATTTGCGTAGTATTACATCAATTCCTATAACCTTGGATTCATTCCCAATTCACCAAATTCAATTAATTACACTTTACAAATGTGTTTCCAATATATAGGTATTTCCCAAATTAAATTTTATTAGCTAACTCATATTAATAAACAAATGACTTATATGAATGATTAAAATTTTCAATTATCTCACTTTACTCCTAAACTTCTGTTATTGTAAACCTTAATAATTCCATCAAAATTTAATAAAAATCCCAAACTAAATCACCCATTGCAACATGCCACTGAAATAGGAATGTTATACTAATTGTTATCATACCCATAATTACACGCTTATCACTAAGTCCCACATTCGTATAAATTTATTAAATTGGAATGTTTATTAAGGTTTATGCATTTCCAACTCGTACTGATTTTACACAATCGTCATTTACCTTACATTTCATTTCTATTCAATATATATTCATTTTATTCCATTCATTTGGGTACTGCATTGAAATATATTTATTAACTAATACTAACGTTATTATCATAAATTATAATTGGGTTTCCAATTTTTATTCAATACCTTGAACAATAACTTACATATTAATCAAATCCTTCTTCTACTTAATTCAAATTGGATTATATTCCAATTCCTATAACTAGGTCTTAAGTCACTATTTACATAATTAAATTTAGCGTTTATTTCAATCTTCGTTTATAATTTAAAGTTTCTACTAAATTAAATTACAAAACTTATGAACTTTAACAAATTTAATCCACCAAATAAATTTTTCTAATGTTTATATATTTGCAATTCAATTCAGTTATTATTTCATTAATACCATTTTAATCAACTAATTATGACTTATAACCACAAACACAAATTTTCGTTATTTCAATCTATGTCATATAAACATTTTAAATTATTTACCTTTAATTACCGTTACTAGCTAACCCCTACATTTACTCCATTAAAAATCCTAAGACTTCTATTTCAATTTAAATTAGATTAGAAAACATATCAAATTGACTCATTTAATATCATTGAATTTAACGGGTCGTTACACTCTCCCCCACTCAAAACTTTTCGTCTCCGAAAAGGAAAAAGAAGGGAGAAGGAAGAATTAAAACAGTACATCTATTTCAAATATTAACTTATAATCAATAATTTACTAAATTAATTACCTTAAATGAGCTATGCCCTTATTATAGTCATTATAGCCTTTATACTTAAATTATTAAAGTTGGAAAACATTTTCACAAAACTTCTAAGTCCAAAATTTACGGAAAATTTTGGCAGAGTCTCCTTTGTACGGAGAGACTCTGGAGAAAATATAATATCAAAATATAACAAATATATTACAAATATTATCCAAATATTATATCCCAACACGGGAAATTATATAAAATAGCGCTTCAAAACGAAATCCGAAAACGTACCTATTTGTTGGGCAATATACGCTTATTATTATGGAACCAAAAGCAGTAGCAGTTGCTTCCATCACCTGTATTCACTTATATAATCTAAAAGGTTAAATATTTATATTAAAGTGAAAAGTTTAGGTGGTTTCAACCATTAATCAACCAAATCAATACAACAACCATCAATCTTACAAACAACATACATACACAAACGAAGCAACCATTTAATCCATCAAACAGATAGTTGTTTGGGTTCAAACTTGAAATTTGTATAAAATGAAATTAACTATCAAGTGCATCATTTTCTCAACAGTCTTAGATGGAACATAGATAGATTATTTATTCATCCGACAAATTCAAATTCCTTACCCAACAACATAAATCAAACAATAACAATTCAACCCAACAACCAAATTACTTATCATACATTTTTTTTATGCTTCAGTGGTTTGATTTTCTTTCTTTCATTTATGGAGTGATCCCTTTACTTCTTACAATTTTCATTTTCATTTATTACAAAATTATCATATTTGTTTTCCAATTTATTGACTAAAGTTTATATCACCCATTTATTCTACTTACCTTTCTTATATAGTAAAATTTCCGATTTAGCTTAAGTTTTAACAGCAATTAATTGAATACTTTAATTACCTCAAGCTTCACTTGTAAGATTTCCCTTTACACTTTCTTACTAGCAATTGCAACTTTTATTTTATGGTAAGTTATATATATTTTAAGAATGTAAGTGAAAATTTACAAGTTTCTTTTCATTCCTTTAATTAATATATATTTGTTTTACAACCTACAATTTCAACTTACCTTTAATCTCATTTATTTATTTAATGTGGAAGTTTCCATTATATTTAATAGTAGTAACAGTTTAATTACCCACTTTCTATAATATTTAATTACAGTAACCCTTTTTAATTACACTTAAATTATTAACCCTTTAACCTTCATTCTTAAAAATAAGGAATTTTATTAATTAATTACTTAGGGTTTATAGTCATTTATATATTACTTACTTTCTATTATATTAGAATAGGGGGAATTAAAGCATACTTAAGTTAATAACCCTACAATCAAACTTTATAAATTAAGGAATTTCATTTTTACTTTCTTAAGGTTAAAATCACCTATTAATAATACAACCTTTAATTTTAGTAAAATTCCAATCATCACTTAAGTTAATACCATTAAATTCTTATTTATAACAGTAATTTATTGAATACTTCATTATTTTCAAAAATTCTACTTGCATAATATTCTATTCCACTCTTAATTTACATTTCAACTTTTTATACTTGGTAAGTTATTTATGTTAAAGAAAAAGCAAAAGAACTTATGCAAGTTTAATCTCAAATCTTTTAATTCATTGATTACTTCTTTTATTTCACTAACCTAAATTTTTACAACAAATTAATGGAAATTCAAGAATTAATACCGGGTCAAATTCCAAAATTACTTTAAAATAATAGATAATTAATTTCTTACAACTTTTATATCTCTAATTACCTTTAAACAATTAAAATTTTAAATAATTTCAAAACAAATCTGCAGTAGAATTTACTACCGTGGCCTTTCCCTTCAAAACTCGAAAATGAAAGTCGATGATGCGGCCGTCATCACCGAAATTATTTTCCAGCGACAGAGGGAAAGTACAAAATTTATTTTTTCCAAAATCCTCTTTTAAAACAATTCTTCCGAATTATACTAAATATTTATATAAGAAATTACCTATAAACCAAATCATTATATTTCACAAATCCTTTGAAAGAAGATTTTCAAAAATCCCGGACTTAAGTTCTAAAATCTCCAATTTGATTCATTATAATTTCAACTTAGCTTCAATTTATTACAAATATTTTTATATTACCTAACACCCAATCTATAGCAACCAGATATATATATATATATGTTTATAAAAATATTTTTATATATGGAAAATATAATAGGCAAAATTATTTCATTCACCTATATTAAAAACAAATATTATGTCGGTCTGTCCTATTAAGTGTTTAGAAATCCCTATTGATGTCATAGCGTCCCATGCATCAACCAGAATTTATAAATACAAAGCGGAATAGATTAGCACAATATCAAAATCTTTATTAACACTAACAAATACGCTCTCTCATATATATACACTCAGCGACTCCCATAGGGTATTACTACCATATTAACAAAGAGTCAAACCCCACAAAACCAAGGTTTATCGCTAAACCAAAGCTCTGATACCAAACTGTAACATCCCGCCTTTTCGCACACTTTAAACCGACACACGTGCCAATTCAAAGCATACGCAAGGGCGGATTGTTATGGGGTAAATAAGAAAAACAGAGAAGAAATAAAACAAAATAGAATCTCACAGCGGAAGGATAAAATATAATAATCAATATACAGTTCATGATAACTGTTTACAAAATATTTATTTTACTTATACAATGAATATCAGAGTTACACATACCAATACAATCAATGCAGCGGAAATTTAGAGTGTGGTGCAATACTATAAATAATATAATACGGATTCTTCGTCTTCGTCCTCCAAAGCTAAAATCTTCGATCCTGAAACGCTCGGACTGACCCGAGCGAATTTGAAAAGACAAAAACACTCGAGTCAGAACTAAAAGATCTTATGTGAGTTAAATTAACAGAAATAAATATGAGTACAGTAACTCAAGAGATGCTCGGGATTTACATCTCCTAAGGATCCGTTAAACTATTTACTATGTAGTATATTGCGCTATTATAGTAGTGTCTATTTATAAAATAAACTTACTTTTAAATAGCGTTAAGGCTTTACATTTTCCACCTTAACACGTAAAATGCCAATAGTCTATACAGTAACGTAATACCTCCTGATCGGGAAGCTACCAGAGGATACTCCATAGGCACGACACAAATAGAAACTCGTAGTAAAGGCTCAGTATGGTAGGTGACACGGCACAACTAGGCAATGCCAGGGTAGATATACCAATTGCTATCCAGGCTGGTGGAAACGCGTAGCCGCAGTTACCGCCCACCTCGGACTAACTCCCCAAAATCAAAATATAGAAGTGGCCACTGAATCAATCCAAGTCAAAGTATAATATCGAAGAGGAGGGTCCGATCAGAGGAATGACCTCATTGGCCTGAGAATCGCTCCTGTTTTAACCACCTTATGCCAACTCACGGGAGTCGGGTCCACGTATTTACCTTACAGGAAACGTCGCCACCACCTACTTCATTCTGGAATCTCCACCGCGTACACGGTTAGTCAAAGTGGTTTTCGGTATCGACAGAGAGTATGTCCATATCTGATCCCGGTCTCTTTGCCAACCCATCGTTATTATAACACCGCGGTCATTTAAAAATAGGTTATACTTTAAAAATCAGAATAAACATTCCATTTCATAACCATGAATACGATATCATTTCAAAACCCAAAACCATATTTTATCACTTATCCCAAATATAATTCTTTTCCAAAATCATAATGCTTTAACTTCATAACGTCTGAAAATCAAATATTTTCAAAGCATAATATTTTGAAAATCATAATTTAAAACCATAACTTCAAAAAAAAAAAAAAAACTTAAATGGTTTGGACATTCAACGGTATATGAATTAAATGGTTTAACTTAAATGTTACTTTGTAAAGAAAATAGTTCTCATGGCTTTACAAATACATTTCTTTATTAAAGTCTAAACCAAAATTTATATTATCTCTCTCAAGTTCCAAAACCACTTCAATTTATTTATATATACGTATATCCATTTTGAGTAACAATATTTCAAACTAAAATTGGATTTTATTCTTTCAACAGGTCAATTGTTCTATTAATTAGTCTTGAATATTCACATAAAATCCATAAATAATAAGACTTCAATTTCTAGTAATAAAATATATATATTTTCCCAATTCAAATTATACTAGAATATTCATTTCAATTTATTTTGGGAAAAATCCAATTATAAATATCATATCTTAAAATTTCCAAACTTAACATTTAAACATATGATATAAATTATTAAACTCCATTTTCTTAATTTTCTTCCATTTTTAATAAAGATTTTTATACACCTTTTAATTTCAAAATTTTCAACTTCATATGTATATATATATGGAAGAAAAATATTTATACAATATAAAATTTAAGATTATTATAAACCGTATTCCATCCAAGCCATAGAAATCACATTAAAATAGTTATATATAGACCGCGGTGCCTGTATATAATTTTCTATCCTATGGTCAAGTGATACGGATATTTATCATTTCAATCCGCAATTTAAAAGATATAAAATTTTGCGGTTGTATATCATTTCAAACCACAATCCCGAATGAAAGGAAATATGCATGATAATTTGCAATTTAATGATATACAATAAAACATCCATCAACATCACCCATCATCCAATCACAATCATCAAGCAATATCAATCAATAACAATTTATATTTGATAATATATAACAGGTAATAACTGGCAATTTTATTCAGATTAAATTTAACAACTATTAATCTAACAGTTTATATTCAGTAATAATCTATATAACTGTTAACTAGCAGTTTATAGGCAAACAAAAAAAAATTCTAACTATCAATTAATACGCAATAAATAAATTAAATTAACAGTTAAATTTAATAAATGCAATTCAACAAATATGAGTGAAATAAACATGCCAAATACTCATAAATAAATTTCTATTCATTTCTAAAATTAATTTAACAAACATAAAAGCTTCTAGTAGTTGTGAGTGGGTTTAAACACTCACCTTTGGGATTTAAATTGAATTCAAATCCAATTTAAACCCAAAAATTCGACGGTCTCCAAATCTGTCCAAACCAGCGTCATCAGATCCGGAATTTAATAACGATCCTAACAAAAGAAATTTCGTTCGAATCCGAGGTCGTATGAGAAAGTTACTCGATTAAACGCTTGGAAAAAATAATAATAATTTAATTTAAATTAAAACCAAAAAAACAGAACCTCACCACTATCATCATGCACGTGCGTTTCCCCCTGTAGCATCATCACGCAACACAGCAACGAAGACGCGAAACCCAATTTCTTTCGTTCGCTCCCAAGCAAACCTAACCGCCACCATAGCAAACTCGCCAACGCCCGAGGCACCTCAACCACCTCCACGTCGCCGGAGTGCCCCTCGACCCAGGCCGACCCCATCACGCTCGAATGACGAGGCAAAAACTCCACCGGCCGCCCCTTAAAACGCATGCCCTAATCAAATTTTCTCGTTGATCCGACCGTTAACTTTCCATGAAACCCATATGGATGCGATCCCCATCGTCCACTCTACAATACCCAGAAACCGTTTGACGATCTGACGAAGTTTGTTACGGCGCTGATGAACGGTTGGGACTGTTTTGAATTTATTCTGGTCAAACGAATGTCCAAAATAGAAAACGAATTGCACCAGTAGATTACGTGTCTCGAGAACTATGACATACATTTTTGTGGAATTTTTCTGGAGAGTTTGAATTTTCATTGAAATTTGGATTGAAGTAGATCTTGGTTTTGCAACCATTTGAGGAGGAGAAGGAGATGAAGAAATGAATATACAGCAAATGACAATAGGATGGAGCTAGGGTTTATAACTGTATATATATATAGGTAGGGTTGGGTTAGAGATAGAGTAGATAGACCGTAGAATGAACGTGCGGAACAAACTATGGTCCAAAAAGCCCGCTATGCCTCCGGAACCGAATTTGTTAAATCTATATATCCAAATAGGTAATTTAAAATATTCTGAACGCGATGGAAAAAATTTCACGTCCAAATTCGATTTATGAAGAAGTTATGCTGAAAACAAGATTTCCAAATTGATTTCAAATTGATTTTAATAAAATTGATTTTCAAGGCGTTTCGCGTCCGTACGATCAAACGACAGGTCCGATCGATACGAAACTTGAAACCCTATAATAATTCACCGATACGGATCCGATGAAACTAGTTTCGTCGAAATCCGAGTCCGTGGCCAAAATGGCTATTTTTATATTCATTAAATAAATCAAAATTTAGTCAATTAAATCCAATTTCCCATTTCTCTTTGATAATTGATGATTCTTATTATTATAAAATTTTCAATCACCTATACTAATTTAAACAAAATTTAACTTGTCGAATTAAATTTAGAAATCCTCAAATTTCATTAATTTCACCAAAATATATATATATTAAATTTCCAAAATTTAATTAAATTTACTTTCCATTATTTATTGTCAATTAGATTGATTTATCATTGGATTCATATTTCAATATGTAAATATCCCCAATTTCATCTGCACTTATATTTACATAGTTTCTAAATATTAAATTTCAAATATTACTTCATTTAACGTTACGTATTTATTATTTATTACTTGCTGCAGTTGATTATCAATTATACTTAATATACTAAATAGATGGTAAATTTTGAATACTTGTTATCATTAACGTTTTATTTCCACTTACAAAATAAATGAAATTATTACATAAACTCCCTTAATTAAGTCAACCATTATCTTATATAACTTAACTGGTAATATATATATCCGATTGCCCTAATTGGTTTATAGTTATCAGCTAAATACATACTAACTTGTAAATAAATTCGTTTAATTGCAAATGGATCTGACCAAATTTAATAGATTGAATAGATGGGTAAGAAAATAATAAATTTTCCTTTTGTCAAATTCAAACCCATTCCTACTTAATTATCAATTACAATTTATTACGAAACATTGATTTTATGCGGTTACCTTTTATTTGCGTAGTATTACATCAATTCCTATAACCTTGGATTCATTCCCAATTCACCAAATTCAATTAATTACACTTTACAAATGTGTTTCCAATATATAGGTATTGCCCAAATTAAATTTTATTAGCTAACTCATATTAATAAACAAATGACTTATATGAATGATTAAAATTTTCAGTTATCTCACTTTACTCCTAAACTTCTGTTATTGTAAACCTTAAATAATTCCATCAAAATTTAATAAAAATCCCAAACTAAATCACCCATTGCAACATGCCACTGAAATAGGAATTTTATACTAATTGTTATCATACCCATAATTACACGCTTATCACTAAGTCCCACATTCGTATAAATTTATTAAATTGGAATGTTTATTAAGGTTTATGCATTTCCAACTCGTACTGATTTTACACAATCGTCATTTACCTTACATTTCATTTCTATTCAATATATATTCATTTTATTCCATTCATTTGGGTACTGCATTGAAATATATTTATTAACTAATACTAACGTTATTATCATAAATTA
Source organism: Allium cepa (assembly GCA_030765085.1). Classification (NCBI taxonomy): domain Eukaryota; kingdom Viridiplantae; phylum Streptophyta; class Magnoliopsida; order Asparagales; family Amaryllidaceae; genus Allium; species Allium cepa. The sequence goes on along the minus strand of CM060934.1, from coordinate 311,195,370 downwards.
TAATTGGGTTTCCAATTTTTATTCAATACCTTGAACAATAACTTACATATTAATCAAATCCTTCTTCTACTTAATTCAAATTGGATTATATTCCAATTCCTATAACTAGGTCTTAAGTCACTATTTACATAATTAAATTTAGCGTTTATTTCAATCTTCGTTTATAATTTAAAGTTTCTACTAAATTAAATTACAAAACTTATGAACTTTAACAAATTTAATCCACCAAATAAATTTTTCTAATGTTTATATATTTGCAATTCAATTCAGTTATTATTTCATTAATACCATTTTAATCAACTAATTATGACTTATAACCACAAACACAAATTTTCGTTATTTCAATCTATGTCATATAAACATTTTAAATTATTTACCTTTAATTACCGTTACTAGCTAACCCCTACATTTACTCCATTAAAAATCCTAAGACTTCTATTTCAATTTAAATTAGATTAGAAAACATATCAAATTGACTCATTTAATATCATTGAATTTAACGGGTCGTTACATGGCCATTGTCTCTCCTTTATGTAATTCTACTTAATCCTCACTTTTGATAAACTGTTCCCGCTTCTCCTTCATTATGTGATCAAAAATATAAAATATTATTTAAACACGTGAAATTATCATTATGGAGCACTATCTCGGATTTTAACTAAACTAGTGCCATTGGATTTAGAATAATAAATTGTTGTACATCGACGTGTTTCATGACGATCAGACGTATCATGCAACCAAGCGAGCTCAAAACATGTAACGATTAATTTTAAAAAAATTAAAATAATATAATTGAGTTTTTTTTAGAAAAAAACTAACTTCTATAAATACTAGAATTAGATCGCGAATATAGTTATTTAGCTAGGAACACCAGTGAGCACGCCTCGATTGGAGTTTGTGAATTTCTGGGAAAGAATTATATCGGTTACTTAGCTATATAAGGACTTTTGCTTTCTTTCTTTTGGCCAAACTGGAAATAGAAACCCTAGTCGTCCCTAGATCCAACGACCTACATCCACCTCGGTAATCAGAGTCGATTCAGGCGAAGTGACCAACAGGAGAAAGGTTCGCCATGGCTTAGGGAGTTCATCGTTGGCGGTGGATGAGGTTAATGCGGAGCGTGGCAGCGACAATTTGGAGTTGAATGACAAAACTTCTTTTGGGTCGTTCTCATGAAAGACGGTGGCTGGGGCAGCGCCACTGGTGGCGTTGACTCGAGAAAGGCGAGGACTACCTTCGGTGAAGTCAAGGCGGTGAATAGAAGCATGTGGCGGCCGCGACAAGCTGGTGAGCGTCGGTGATGAGAGAAATAAAGGTTGAAGTTAATTAACTGATTTAAATAAATGTATTTTAACGTTAACTAACTAATTAATAGAAGTGTTTTAAAGTTAATCAACTGTATTAATAAAAGAGTTTTAAAGTTAAATGACTGATTTAGTAAAGGCGTTTAAAGTTAATTAATTAATTTAATCATAACGTTTAAAGATAATTAATTGGTTTATTGAAAGAAGATCATAGATTTGGTTTTCTATTTGTTGGGATAATTGTTGTTATTTTAAATTTATAAAAAAAACTATAAATTTTATTTATTTTCTTTGGGGAAAATGAATGCGGTGTTAAAGTTATAAAAGGATTTTATAAATTATCCTTCTGGAAATTAACAACTGATTAAAAAAAGTATGAAAGTAATTTAAATTGATTTATTAACTTTCGGGACAATAAATGTTGTTTTGAATTTATACATGATAGTTTATAAACGAGAAAACCCTTTAAAATGAATTGTTTAAAAATAAAACTAAGTGTAAATTGTTTTGGGTTTATAGTAAGCAAAGTTTTAATGACGTTTGTTTTTTTACCCTTGTTTAATACACTTAGTATTATTTGTCTGTTTAAACGAATATTTTAAAGAGTATTTTTAAAGTTTTTTACAATATTTAAAATGTGAATATCATGCCTAAATGTGAATCAAATGTTTTAAAAGTTTGATTCGTTTATTGGCGGTAAATGAAGCGATTTAATTCTCATATACAAATCACTTTGTTATCCTCGAAAGTTGATTTACCTACTATCGATTTGATTCTTCTATTTTCTTTGTAATTTTCACTTTGAGATGATGTGTTGCTCATTTATGCTTTGTTATCCTTTGTTGGAAATGACTAAACCCAAAGAGCGAGTGGAAGCCAAGCTATGTAGGGCTACTCCCATTAGAGTATTGTCTTATCTACTCTAGATTTGGTTAGGATAATTGTGCACCAAGATGTGAAATACTAGGATACTCGGTAACCATTGGCGGGGTCCATCTTGGACGTGTCTGAGAGCCATCGGAGTTCTCAATTATATTTCTAAAGGTATACTTTCAGTAAAGGGGGTGCACTCTCCTAATCATTATTGGAAAATTCATTTCCTTGTTTTTTATTCCAATCTTTGATTTTTTTTTTCCTCAATTACTTTGAGAAGTGACTTTAGCTCTTCTTGACATTTACTTAATTGGGTCTATTCTTTAAGTTTGGATTTTTATATTTTTTTATTAATCATTCTTTATTGATTGGATTATTGTTTTGTTTTGTTTCCCCTTTCTTCATCTATAGATGTTTTTCTTGTGACATAAAAACCTGTTCCACGTTTAGTGGCATGGGCTCATAAATTTTTTATATGTTCATCATATTACTGGAATTTTCTCATGCTGGTTTTCTAGACTGATTCGGGTGTTATTTTATTATAACGCGGACTGAATATTTCCCAGGTTGGCTTTGGTGATATGGATTTCTTGAAGAAGAGTTGTATGTTCACCCAACATAGTGTTTTATTTTCCATTGTATTATATTGTATACCTATAACCAATTGTAAGGTCGGTATTTTATAACTGTCCAGCTGATTATGTTTGTTTTTAATTTTGATGTACTCTATATTTTGGAGAGACGGCCTTTACCGTTTTTTCATATTATATATTTTCTTTTCATTATGAGATTTTGATTTCCCTGTTCTATATTCTTTTCTTTTTCTTTTACCCTAACAATCTTCCTTTTCGGCGATTGGATGTTTGACATTTGAACACCGTGAATGTATTTGGTGTCGACTTCGATAGTCGAAAAGGCGAGTCATTACACAACTTCATTTCAACTTGACTTTAATAGACTTTGGAAAGGTAATTCTTTGATTTAAATTCATTTATCAATATTTAGTTAACTATTATTTCATACTATGCTTTAGTAGAACTACTACAAATCTAGTTTGTCGGTATGCCATCACATATCTGATGTTTGAAAATTATTAGCGCATATATGTATAAATAAAATTCTTATCATTTTGAATATATTTGAGCATTGAATTCTTGGCCTAGCTAAAAAACGAAAAAAAATTAAGATTAAATATTATTTAAATATGCCTTTTAAAATAATAAATCATTTTAATATATATCATATTTATTTTTACTTAAATATTAATCTAACTAATTACCAAACTAGAAATTAAGTATAAAATCAAATATATATATATATGTGTGTGTGTGTGTGTGTGTGTCTGTGTATTCAAAAAAATATGAAATGAAGTGTAAAATTATATAAGATAATAAAAAAAATATTTAGATTTTAAAATTAATTTCTAATAATCTTTAGTATTTTTCCAAGCTGGTTTTGTATTAAATTATAAATCATCTATTTGAAATTCATTTTATAAAAAAATAAAAAAATTATCATAAAATTTGTTATATAAGCTGAGAGCTTGCTATAAATTTACATTAATTTATGACCAAAATTTATTATCGTTTATATATATTTATATATATATATATGTTTGTTAATTAATAAATACTTATAATTATATATACATATAAATATTTTCTTAAGTAGAGAGTTTGCTACAGTAATATACACATAAACATTTGTATTCAAAATTATTTTATATTTAAATTTTATAATGTAATTAAATATATATAGGCACATACATACATATACACATGCCACACTCTTATATATTTTATATAAATTATTGTAATTATCAATAATTTACATTTATATATAAATGACATATTTTCACATACATATATAAATAATTTTTTGCACTTATATATTTCATTTAAACAGCATGATCGAATGCTAGAGGGAGTAACATGTATGTTGCGGCGTAGATCCCAACATCTATATATGGGCATATTAAACCTTGTACACATTATTATGTCACACATGCCTGTACATATATATGTGTATATGATACACATATCCAAAATATAATACAAATCATATAATATTAATCTTCATTATAAAGTTATATAAAATATTGATTTTATTTTAATATAATAAAAATCATATAATATTAATATTTATTTATAAAGCTAAATAAAATATTGATTTTATTTAAAAGAAAATTTAGAAAAGTTCTAAATGGATTAGACTTCATAGGCCCAATAAAAATCCAATATAGGAACTTTTTTGAAATTTACCCATTAACTCCACTGCTAGCTAGCCCTTCCAACAATGGTATCAAAGCCCAAAAGCATATGCGATCTAAATTAGTCATGTTAGGGCTAACTAATTAAGCTTCCCTACTTAGTATGGTGTCTAAAAAGGTAACGTGTAACGACTTGCAAATTTAACACTTTGATAAAATATATTTTAAAAATATTCAATAATAAACTTTTTAACATAGACTATGTAGTCTTGAACAATAAACAAGGATAGTAATCTTATTTTCAATAAGTATTTACAAAAATGAATACTTTGGGAAAAAGCCGATAAAATGACCGAAAACCGTTTTATTGATAAACAAAGCTATAATTATCAGAAATCGCGCACGAAGCTGGATTCGTACACTTATCTATTCGTTTAAATAAGAATATGAAATGAAATAATTTATTTTATTTTTGGGAATAAAAGTATTTATGACATCATTAATAATGGCATCGTGTTTAATAATTGATTTATCAATTTAAATGAGATTTAATGATATAATAATTATTATAAATATTCAAACAATTATTTTTAAATGGTAATATATTTTAAATAGTTATTAAGTGGTAATAAATCATTTATAATAGTTTTATAAAAATATATACTTGATTTGAAAATGTAAGAAAACCCGTATCGTTTTATCGATATACAACACTTTTTGTAAACAATTATTTAATATTTAACTATATGGTTTTATAAATCAAATATGATCATTTTAATTAGTTGAAAATTATACAAAATTAGTTTTCAAATTTTGTTTACATTTATATGTAAATTTGTTAATAAGCAAAAATGTGATAGGGAATCGGCTTCCCGATTTTCAACGGTTTGACGAATGGAAGTTGTACAAAGTTGTTGCAACCTTGTTTATATCACTTGAAAACATATCTAACATACACATACACACCTTAACATATACATGAACACATTTATACGTACAAATATACTTACCATTTACATTTGAATTTACATATAGTAAAAGTTATAAAAATCTAACATAATTTCTACCCTAAAAGCAAACATCAACTCACTTACACACCATCATCATCACACACATGGAGCCACAAGAGGGATGGATTAATGTTCATTTGAAAGAGATGGAGGGGTATGGGCAAGGGGCAAATGTGAAATTATGCATTTAGGTATTTATTTCCAAATTTTTCCTACAAATACCCACCATTCATTTCATAATTTTACACACTAGTCTACTTCATCTTATTCCTCATTATCCAGCATCTCCATGGCTTCCTACCTTAAGGAAATTATGAAGAAAAATATTGAAAAAAGAAATTAAATTATATAATTATATATACATAAGCAATCCACTTCAAAACAAAAGCAAATCACCTCCTTTCCTCCCTCATAATCCACGGCCACCACCTTCCATCAACAAGGCCGAGCACACTTCCATTTCCAAGCTTAGGTTGTGCCCTTCCTAAAGTCAAAGGCTCGATTCCATAGGTTTTGATTCGATCGTAGCTAATCTATAGCGAGTTCTCCAGATGTTGGAAACTAATGAAGGTGAGAAACTCTATTTTGATACACACACACGCACACACTGTTGAATATGCTATTATGTGATTTTTTTATGATAATAAACATATATATATATATATATAATCATTTAAATGTATTTGTTATTGTACTATTTTATTCTCACATAATAAATATTTGCTGAATAAAATAATTAACACAGAATTTAAATTCAAACAGTTGATTTATTCAAACAAATATTTTGTTACAATTTTGAATAGTACAAATTTGAGCTCTCACTATATATCTACAATTTTTTATTACAATACAATTTCCATTACATTATAATTTTTAATTTACATTTGCACCTCACAACATAACACTCACTCACTCGTATTTATCTTCAACTCTATTCCAGCCTGAATCCAGCATCTGATTTATCTGCAAAATACACACTGACGCAGTAAAATTGAAAAGGAAATATTTTTGTAGTGTAAAATAAAAATGTGTTTTTGAAATTATTATTTGCCACGGTTATTTGGGTTGCTCATCATCATACTATTTTTGAATTCATCTACACGAACAACTTGAGACATGCATAGAGTATCACTGTACATGCTACAAGGCCGTGCACACCGATGTACACTTGAAAAAATTGCAACACAGGTGAACATAAGGTTAAACCCAACCAGAAGCCAGGTTCAACTTAAGTGCAATACAAATAATGTCACAACATGAGCACAAGGTCAAACCCGAGCTATAAGCTGGATTCAACTTAGGTATAAAGTGATGTACACATGATGCCAGCAACAATAGAGGCTAGACAGTCTAACCAGACTTGGGTATGCATGAAGACACAATGAAAATTCACAATTTAAACAGACTATAAAATGATCAGTTCAAATTTCAGGTGAACTAGATAAGGCACAAGTTCATGACTCATGTGGAACAAGTGAAAGCATATGAATACAAATTCAGACTACAATGAGCAGTTGTGACCAGACCCAAATCAACATGAAGTACATGAAGCAGCAAACTACATATATGTAGTGTGACTAGCACAACTTAAATGCCAAAGATCAATGAAGGTTCAGACATGAACATAACTACACAAGTGGATAGTGCAATCAACTAAACTAGCTTGAGGCTACAACCCAGAGCTCATATGCAACTTAGACTTGAAGTAACAAGAATGAAGCAACTAGACCTGGCAGCCAAACAAAAATAAAGACTGCAAATACCAAAGTGAAGCCACCAGACTACATGTAGTCTAACAATGAACAATGGGACCAGACTCCAGGAAATGCACAAAGTGGTGAATGCAACACTTCAATCACAACATTTCAGTGCAGACAGCACAATTAAAGTCAAATGCAAACAAATGAACACATGTGGGCAGTAAAAGTATAAAGGAACATATATATGAAATGCAGCAGTGACAGATAGAACATGTGCATATATATACACAAGCCCATATTAGTTCATATGGAAATGCAAATTGTTCAAGTGAGACAGATTCAAAACGTTATATATAAAAATGCACTCGAGACAACTAGATCATATGCATTTAGCATACGTACAAGCACAAGTCAAGACATGGAGCAAAGTGCATAACAGAATCGAGGCAGGTACAAGACAACAACTCGGAGGAACCACATATTAAATTAGTTCCAAAAATAATCAAGCTCCATATAAAACTAGACCGCATGATACATGACTCGAGAAAAAGATGACATACATATATACATGTGTGAAACAACATGTACATATATAAGCAGTTATGAATAAGACTACAATACCAGTTGCAGCAACAAAGTCAACATTCGAAAGAAAATATAGCAGTTTGAAAAATAACAAGTACATATGAAACCATGGCCAAGTACATATATGTAACAGTTTCAGAGTTTCGGCTACAACATGATTCAAGTATACAAATGGAGATGCACAGTACAGACTACATGAACACACATGATTCAACGCAACATCTGGTAGCAGTTTCAGATCAAGGAATCAAACAAATCAGTGCCAAAACCAGGTGATAAATTGTGAACTATTCAAATATCACAAATTTCAAATGGCCGAAGTCAATTCCCAAAGCAAAAGCAAAGTCGTGGTGACCAAGGCAAGTAAAATGAACAAGTGAAGATAAATTAACATCGTCATAGCAATTCAAAGCCGTGATAATCAAGTAAACAGAAATTATGCGAATTGAAGAAGTCAGAAAACATCACATGCATTCAATCAAAAATCAATGGCCAAGAAAAATCAATTGATGAATTCAAGTAGATATATTCGAACGAAATTATAGGAATTCGAACCCTATATAAACCATTAACATCATCGTCCTAAAGGAAATCCAGTTCAAGCATATCAACGAAGGGAATAAAGAAAATCACATATCAATTAAAAATCAAACTCGACGAATTGAAGCTGCCGAGTGTAGTAAACAACAAAATGATCAATCAAAAAAGCAACACGAGAACTTCAGTCGATCAACAATCAATCGGTGTGCTCAAATTCGCAAAGCCCTAATTTTGTGAAAGAGGAATGAACGAAAAAGAGGCAGCCATTTTCAAAGTAACGATATACAATGAATTGGGCCGAAGACATAAGAAAAGAAAAAGGGGATTCCTTATTTGATTTGGGTCGGCTTCTTTTAATTATTAATTGGGCTTTATTTAAAAATTAGGATTTTTTTAAATTGTTTTTTAATTTGTATTTTGTTAGCACTAGAATTGGTCACTAACACCCTTAAGAGAGATTGTTTAGAGAGATTAATGAAGAAAGTAAAGTTAAACAGAGAATAGTATGTAAATTTGAATGCAGAAAAAATGAACACCAGATTTGTAGTGGTTCGGCGTAATTGCCTACGTCCACTTTGAGGTAGATCTTTATTGTTTCTCTTGATACTCGATTACAGATACAATCCGTATATCAATTACTTAAATACAACTGCTAAGCAAAAAGGATAAGTCTTGAATGCAGCAGAGTCTCCTCGGTGTTCTCGAAAAATGTCCCTTTTACTGTGCCCCTGCCTTTCTATTTATAGACAAAGATGGGTTGGACTTCCCTGATGGGCCTGGTAGCTAAATATCTCGGCCTAAGAAGAGTGAGTTCTGTGTGCCGATCCATAGATGCCAAACGGAAAAATGCCGAATGATATCTTCATGCCGAACTAAGTGATGTGCTGAGTGGAGAGTGCAGGCCGAGCAATAATCAAAGCCGGTCGAGATTGGATGAATGCCGAACACCTTTGGATGCCGACCAATCTCGAATGCCGAACAAGGCATGAATGCCGAACAACTCTGGATGCCGACCGATCTCGAATGCCGATCGAGATTTATGCCGAAGAGGGTTGAGTGCTGAACAATGTCTGGATGCCGAGCAGTATGGAATGCCGAACGACTCTGCCATGTCGAATGCCCATAGATGTCGAACATCACTTAATGCCGATATGCAATATCGAACGGCTCTCGAACGCTCTTGAATGCCGAATGTCCCCGGAAGCCGATCGAACTTGAATGCCGAACGAACCATTTGTGTCGAACGAACCTGGAAGCCGACCAAGTATGTTGTGCCGAACGCTCGGGATGCCGAACGGTATGTAAATGCCGAGTGCCTAGTTACCTGGTCAAATCTCCAGGTAACACTTGCCCCCCAAAGTGCATTACGTGATCGAACGTGATGCGCTTTGAATCGTGAGTCCTCCGTGCTTCGCTTCGAGCCTTGGCTTATTCTTCTCGATGGTGTTTTCTCATGAATACCGGGTGAGGCAATGCATGCCGAACGACATACAAATGCTGAATAGCATAGCCGAAATCGAGCGCTCTAGATGCCAAACGGCATAGCTGATGCCGAATGATTTCGTCTTGACCGGTTCTACCGATCATAGACGCTTAGACTTCCTCTCTTCCCCTATAAATGTCAGAATTTTCCTTCTTCTTCTCTTTTTACTTTTTACCTCCGTTATTTCCCAAGAAGACGTAACTTATCTCCCTTGAATCTCGTTCACCTCTCCGGTCTCCCCTTCCTACCTTGAATCCAACAAGCCCTTCCTACAGCTCCTTCCCAAATTAAGCTCAAACAACTTTCAATCTCAAGTTCACAGACCCCCAAGCTCCTGCTATTCTCTTCGGTAAGAACTTTTCGATCGTTTTCTCAAATTAGGAAGCATAACACAAAATTTGAACCTGTGAATCCTCTGTAGATTATAGGAAGTAGGAGACGTGTGGATGAGGGAGACGAATTGAGGTTCGGACGCGTCCTAGGGATGGAACTTAGTATGATTTTAGGCGATTTTGAGGTGGGTGGAATGGAGAGGAGAAAAATGGATGGCAGTGGTGCTCGAAGGTGGGAAGTTAGTGGAAGATGAATTGTTGTGGCTCGACATGATTTTAATGCCGAGCGATTATAAGAGTGCATGGGAATGGAATTAGAGATAAGGCCTGATGGTGCAGATCGACATGGCCATGGTTTGGCATGATTGCCGAAGGACTCGGCCATGCCGGTCGTGAGAGATGGAGGAAAAGAAGAGAAGTGATGTTAAGGGTAGGATGCCGAGCGAAGCGGCTCGGCACAAGCACGGTTCGGCTTGGTTTTCCACGTGCCGAACCGCAAATAGGAAGGGTTGGATGGGTGACACTTATGCCAAACAACACTTGCATTTAGGCCGAATAGAACGAAGGCCGAATAGAATGAATGCCGAACAGAACGAAGGCCGAACAGAACGAAGGCCGAATAGAACGAAGGCCGAACAGAACGAAGGCCGAGTAGAATGAAGGCCGAACAGAATAAAGGCCGATCGACATTTAGGCCGAATTGTATTTAGGCCATGTGTTTCAAGTGTCGCTTGGCCTTGACTTCGTCGAGTTCACTTATTCCCCTTGCCTAATCATATGACAAAAACAAGGACAAAGATGCAAACTAGCATATCGAACTAATCTGGACTGAAAACTCCCTAGTTTTGATAATCAAAAGCCTGAACGTAAATTGATAAAAGCGGATAATTTCCTTTAACATATAGTGCCAATGTCCGATTCCAGAATTGAGAACATCATAGGGCAGGCTTACGAAGACGGTCAGCGATGACGGTGTTCGAAGGCGATAGTTCGAAGTTCAACTTCTTATTACCAACTCTGTGACTTTTAACTTCTCAGCTCTTATATTTGAATGATCGCACTAGTTCACACACCACACGGAGGGAACATTTGTATTGTTAAGTCTAACGTCAATCATTTTTCAAGTATAGTTCAAACAGGTGCTCTGCTAGATTCAATCCTTATTAGAGATGTCTAGAAAATCTAGCTCTGCTACGATCTCAGATAAACCTGGGCCATCCTCTCGACAAGAAGTCGCAGACATTTCAAATCCGTCAACTTCCCCTACTCATGACTTGGCTCCCGACGCTTTGGAGGTAGTAATTCTCTTGGACGACCCAATCGATTCACAGGCTTCAAAGATTAATGAAAGCACACTCCATCGCATATGCTCTGTCCATGAAATCCCCTTCGACGACGTGCTAGTTCCATCGGAGCACGATTGTCCATACTTGCCCCCAGTCGAATACACATCTTGTAATAAATTCATGTTCTGGGTTGGTAGTATGCCACCGTTCAACTCGTTTCTTCGAGACGTGCTGCAGTATATCGACATTGCCCCGTCGCAACTGCACCCGAACAACCAAGCATTCATCTACGACAACTGTATCCTCTTTATAACTGTCCTTTCCAGGCTTCCAACCCCGGACGATATCAGATATATATATATATATATATATATATATATATATATATTGCATCAAGAAGCGGAGGGATAGCACCTCTTTCATGTTTCTCGAGCCGCACAACAAATGTCAAATCTTAAATGGGGCATGGAGCAAGTTTGCCCTGTATAAACAAGAATGGTTTTATGTGCGTTGCCCCCTGGTTTCGCGAGGAGATGGGTGGAAGGAAGTAAATTTTCTCTCTGGACCGATACTTATGCTCGGTCGAAGTTGTTCCTTTTCTAACTTTTTCATCTTTTCAGGCATTAACCCACGTCCTAAGGGGCCCGGATACTCTGAAGCCGTCGAGGCTATTTGAGCCATTCCCGTCGAAGAACGGGACATCAGAACTTTCATTACAAATGAGTCGCTTTCAAGGTTCGGGCTGTTGGCGGAAGGCCTCCGGATAAGGCTCCTTCAGGGTGTTACCATACCCAGGCCTACCGCTGGCAAAGGGAAAAAGCAGGTCGGGTCTTCGACACGCAACGCCTCTGACACACTAAAAGAGGGGGAGATTAAGGAAACCGAAACTCCCGAAGTACAAGGAAAAACTATTAGTCCACCTTGGGATCCAATAGTTGAAGTCCACGACATCGAAACGTCATCTTCCCCTTCGAAAAGGAAAAAGAAACTGACGTACAAGGTAAGGATGGAAAAGGTTGGCGGAAGTTCTAAAGTTACCCTTATCCAACGGGGAAAGAGGCTTCCTCACAGCATTTAGAAAGTTCTTTAAAAGGCCTATCGAACCTCTCCATACCTGATGATCTACTCAATTATGATTTTGACGATCCGAAGGCACTTAAACTTCACTTGCCCATCAGAGGCGATGCAGGCGTTCAAGCCCAAAATCATGGAGAAAAAACTCCCATTAGTAAAGAAACTGGTCCATCGGGGGGAAACACTAGGACACACACAAACACATGCATTTCACCTTGCATTTAAATTTCCGTCATCACACTGCTCTTTGCTAATTCGTTGTTATTTAAATTCGGTGTAGGTGACATGGGACGTACACACGGAATTGATCGTCTCTGCGGGTCGTCTATCTTCCATCACTCTGGACGGCACTTAGGTTTCGGAAGACGTCGGGACAGAGATGGTGATGAAGATAGGGATTATCATTTTCGGGACTCATCATCTCGAAAGAAAACATATTATCAGCCCAAATACCACCAACATCCCTCTTCTCACTCGGAGCAAAGCAAAGATAATCACGGCCATAAGGGGTCGCAACCCGATGTCCCCCGTGATCAACACTCCAATTCCTCTACCACACGACAGTCCCGGGATTCTTACAGGAGAGCTGAACTTTCAAAGCTGCCTCCTCCTGTTCCCGCAACAGATCCAACATCATCGGAGAGACTGGCCGAGCTTAAAGCTAAATTTTAAAAAAATTTGCTTTGATGGCCTGAAGTTCCTCCCAGCGATCCATCATATACCTAGAGATGTCAAACAGAGCGCTATCACCTGCACCAACGACATCTATGTTCAACATGACATTTTTGTTCATCTTGCTGAGAAAGTGTCAGAAGTCTCCACAGAGCGCCAACATGAGATTGATCGCCTGATGCTTGAGGATATCCATGAGAAAGACATTATCAAAGCTCAGGACGAAGAGCTTGCGTCTTACAAATCTCAGCTTGAGGCCGCCCAGTAGAGCGCCAAAGATACCGCTGAAGCCATAACTCGTTTGGAATCAACCCACAAAAAAGAAATCGACGAGGCGGTCCAACGCTGTGGGGCCTTAGCATTGGAGAAAGACTCGGAACAAAAAGTGAGGGATGCATTCTGCCTCCGAGTCAAAGAACTTGAGGGGCGACTCTGCAAAAAGCAAGAAGAGAAGACTGCTGCCCAAGAAGAGTCACAACGGTATTGCGACGAGATCGTTGCTATGCGACTCCTAAAGGCGAAACTTGAGGATGAGCTTTCTAAACCTGAGGCGCTAAAGAATGAAGCCCGTGAAGAGGGAAAAAAGATAGCATCTGCGGAGATCGTCTCCCGTCTTGAGGCAGCTAAGGAAGAAGGTAGGGAAGAGGTCAAAAGCATGTTCGACCCGCTTATTGCAGAATTCAATGCCCGCATTCTCATGCATCGGGACTTAAATTTTCTGGGCAAAGGCTATCTCGAATCTTTAGCCGAGGCGTGGGAGACCTTAATAGAAATCAGAAAGGCCGAACATGGTACCGATGAGGTCGATGAAGGAGCTTTGATAAGTAAATTTCTGAAGGGAACCGAGCCTTCGGACCAATCAACGGCCAAAGCCCTTTACTGCAAAAGCTCCCCCTCAACGAAAGGGAAAGAGGTTATTGCCGGTTCATCAGGGATCGAGTATCCAGCTCGTGTGCCTACTCAGCCGGTTGGCCGGCCAATACTCGATCCCTTTGAGTAGCACATCGGCTATGACCCGAAGTACCTCGGCCTTGGCGTTCACATTTTGTCTCCTATTCCAAAGGGTGAGACCCCCCTGACGGCTGAGAGCCAGCCGAACCTGGTAGGCAACTCTTTTGCTTTAACATTCCAAGAGTCGTCGTTTTCACCAGAAGCTATCGCATTCTAATACTTGTTTTTCATAATTTTGTGCAGGCCGTGCTGATCTTGAGCCTACTCCGAGGAGCAATGTCTCCAAGGAGGTGAAGGAAAAAACGAGTGAAGCCACTCATGCAGGAGAGGCTCCCGGTCCAGATGCTCAGGTGATCGGAGCGCTTGATAAGGATAAATTTGAGATTTCCTCTCCCATCAATGAGAGTTATGAAATTGAAATTACAGGCGCCTATGAACACACATCTAAACTGGGCATGAATGAGCAGCTTGAGAAAGAGAAGTTAAAGACGATCAAGATCAAGGTCGAACCTCAAGCTGTGGACCTGGACGATCCCTTGAACAAGCCGTTCAAGGTCATCCTCCCAGACGGGTCCAAACCCATAGAAGTTCCTCGTACTTCTTCAGTTGTCACTTCCCATCAAAGAAAGCTATCAAGGGTGAACGCACTGGGGAGGAGTCGTCTGGCAAAAAGTCAAAGAATTCGAAGAAGTAGTCTTCGCTCTCGTTCAACGAAAGTTAGTTTATATTATGTAATTATTTTTATTTATTTTCGTAGTTCATGTAAATAAACTTATTTTTAATGAATACAATTTAGTTCTTTTGCCTCTCAGAGAACTATTGTTGTTTGGTTTTTTATATAACCGTGGTCAAAACCCGAGCTACTGTGAGTTACATGAACTTATCGATTCATCTTCAAACAAGTTGACAACTTTTTGGCATTGCACATTCTTTATTCCACGATCCGAGTACTTAGAATATTTTCCAGTCCGTACGCCAAGGGTTTGATCACTTCAAGTCATTTATTTCCAGTCCGCCCTCAGGGGACTTGGACATTTAAATCATTTATACTTTGTTCCGCACCCCGGGGACTCAGAGTACTCCAGTCCGCTCTCTGGAGACTTGGAGGTTTTGAGTCGTTTATACTCTGGTCCGCACTCTAGGGACTCAAAGCACTCCTGTCTGCACTCCGGAGAATTGGATTTTTAAGTCGTTTATAGTGTGGTCCGCACTCTGGGGACTTGGAGACTTTGAATCGTTTACACTCTGGTCCGCCTTTCGGGGACTCAGAGTACTCCAGTCCGCACTCTGGGGACTTGGAGATTTTGAATCGTTTACACTCTGGTCCGCACTCCGGGGACTCAGAGTACTCCAGTCCGCACTCCGGGGACTTGGAGATTTCGAGTCGTTTACCCTCTGGTCCGCACTATGGGGACTCAGAGTACTCCAGTCCGCACTCCGGGGACTTGGAGATTTCGAGTCGTTTACACTCTGGTCCGCACTCTGGGGGCTCAGAGTACTCCTGTCCGCACTCCGGTGACTTGGATATTTTGAGTCGTTTATATTCTGGTCCGCACTCCAGGGACTCAGAGTACTCGTATCCGCACTACGGGGACTTGGAGATTTCAAGTTGTTTATACTCTGGTCCGCACTCCAGGGACTCAGAGTACTCCAGTCCGCACTCCTGGGACTTAGAGATTTCGAGTCGTTTATACTCCGGTCCGCACTCCAGGGACATAGAGTACTCCAGTCCGCACTCCAGGGACTTGGAGATTTCAATCGTTTACACTCTGGTCCGCACTCCGTGGACTTAGAGTACTCCAGTCCGCACTCCGCAGACTTGGAGATTTTGGGTTGTTTATACTCTGGTCCACACTCCGGGGACTCAGAGTACTCCAGTCCGCACTCCGGGGACTTGGAGATTTCGACTCTTTTAAACTCTGGTCCGCACTCCGAGGACCTAGATTACTCCAGTCCGCACTCAGGGGACTTGGAGATTTTGAGCCATTTATACTCTAGTCCGCACTCCTGGGACTCATAGTACTCCAGTCCGCACTCTGGGGACTTGGAGATTTTGAATCGTTTATACTCTGGTCCGCACTCCGGGGACCCAGAGTACTCCAGTCCGCACTCCGGGGACTTGGAGATTTTGAATCGTTTATACTCTGGTCCGCACTCTGAGGACTCAGAGTACTCAAGTCCGCACTCCGGGGACTTAGAGATTTTGAATTGTTTACACTTTAGTCCGCACTCCGGGGACTCAGAGTACTCCAGTCCGCACTCTGGGGACACAGAGTACTCCAGTCCGCACTTCGGGGACTTGAAGATTTTGAGTCGTTTATACTCTGGTCCGCACTCCGGGGATCCAGAGTACTCTAGTCCGCACTCCGGGGACTGGGAGATTTTGAATCGTTTATACTCCGGTCCGCACTCCGGGGACCTAGAGTGCTTCAGTCCGCACTCCGGGGACTTGGAGATTTTGAGTGCTCGAGCGCCTTCGTACGTCAGGCAGAATAATGTATTCTTTGTTATTTGTCACAGCGTTATCATACATAGAAACATCGACAATTCATAGAGAAAACGGCTTCAAGCCTTTATTAATGAAAACAAGCTAAAAGTCTTATTACATGCCATAAACCAGGAATAAAAACTTACGAAAAATAAATGTAACTAAAATATGAAAGAAACGAACTAAGTGTAATAATGCCGCAAATGCTCGCTATTCCATGCTCGAGGGAGTGTCGCACCATCAACGGCCGCTAGCTTGAAAGTTCCTTCTCCGGGCTTTCGTTCAGTGACGTATGGACCTTCCCATGCGGGGCTTATATGTGATGGAACTGGGAAAACTCGTTTCAGAACGAGATCACCCACACCAAAGATTCTCTGTCGGACTTTTTCATTATAATATCGAGCGACTCGGTGCCTGTACGCGGCCGCTCTTAAATTAGCTTCTTCGCGTTTTTCATCGATGAGATCCAATGATTCCAGCAAAAGATCTTGATTTGATTTATGGTCATAATAAGTTACCAATGTGACGGAACTTCAAGTTCTATGGGTATGACAGCTTCCATGCCGTATGCCAATGCGAATGGAGTGTGGCCAGTCACGGGACTTGTAGGTAGTTCTGCAAGCCCAAAGCGCCATTGGAAGCTCATCCACTCACTTGCCTCTAGCATTCTCCAAACGGTTTTTCAATATAGATTTGATTATTTCGTTTACGCTTCCAATTGTCCATTGGCTTTCGGGTGAGCAACTACTGCAAACTTTTTCTCAATACCATATTTTTGGCAAAATTCCTTGAACTCTTTGCTTTCAAACTGAGTTCCCTGGTCTGTAACGATGGATCGTGGAAGGCCAAAGCGTCATATAATATTTCATACAACGAAATTAATGACTTTCTTGGTGGTGATAGTGGCAAAAGGCTCTGCTTCTGCCCACTTGGTAAAGTAATCGACCGCAACTATCGCGTATTTTGCACCACCTTTGGATAAGGGTAAAGAGCTGACTATGTCAATCCCTCACATTGCAAATGGACAGGGACTAACCATTTGTGTGAGTTCCATCGACGGAGCTCTCGGGATGTTTGCATATTTCTAACACTTGTCGCATCTTCTCACATAGTCTACGGCATCCCGATTTACAGTTGGCCAATAGTATCCATAGCGGAGCATTTTCTTTGCTAACGTCTGCCCTCCGATATGTCGCCACATTCACCTTCATGGACTTCCTTCAGGACCCATTTTATCTCATCATGGGCAATGCATCGGAGTAAGGGGATCGAGAATCCCCTCCGATACATCACCCCATCTTGCATTACATAACGAGAAGCCTTACGAATGACTTAGTCGCCTTTCACTCCTCCCTTTGGGCACGACCCCGTGTAACAAGTACTGCTTGAATAGGGTCATCCATGGCTCCTTCTTGATTTATGTTTCTAACATGAAATCTACCTCCATCATATTTATGCTCGGAACATGTAAGGTTTCAATAGGAAACAATCCCATCTGTTGCGCATCGCCAGTGCTTGCAAATTTTGCCAATGAATCGGCTGCTCTGTTATGCTCACGCGGGACATGTGAAATATCATAATACTTGAGATTCGCTAGCAGCTCCTGAACTCGGACCAAATACGGGGCAAGTCTTTGCCCCTTTCTTGGTAGTCTCCGCGTACTTGGTACACCATCAGTTGTGAGTCGCAAAAGATTTCGACCGATCCTACTCCCAGTTCTTTGATGAGTCTTAAGCCGGCTATCAATGCTTCATACTCGGTTTCGTTATTCGTTGCTATGTATGCAAGCTTCAAAGCACAGAAAACGATCGGTTCTCAGGAGCGACAAGAACTATGCCAACCCCCGAACAACGGTTGTTAGATGCCCCATCGGTGTACATCTTCCATCGAACGGGAGGTATGACATTGTGGCCATTTGATTCGTCTGTTACGGTGAATTTGATAATGAAATCTGCTAGCGCTTGCCCCTGTACGGCCCTTCGCGGTAGGTAAGTAATATCGAACTGACTCAACTCGATATTCCATTTTAACATCCTTCCAGAAGTTTCCGATCGTTGGAGTACCTGTCGCAAGGGTTGATCGTTGTAAACACTGATCGAGTGCGCCTGGAAGTATGGGCGAAGCTTGCGTGATGCGATCACCAAGCAATAATCCAGTTTTTCAATTCTGGGATAATTTCTTTCTTCCCTCGTCAAACGTTTACTAACATAATATACTGGCTTTTGGACTCGGTCCTCCTCGCTAACCAGAGCCGTACCGATAGCATGCTGGGATACTGCCAAGTATACATACAGCATTTCATGCTCAATTGGTTTTGATAGCACCGGGGGACTTTCCAGATGTCTAACCAGAGCTCGGAATGCTTCCTTGCAATCAGATGTCCACTCGAAATTCCTCTCTCCTTTCTTTATCACCTTAAAGAAAGGAATGCACTTGTCCATGGCTCTGAATATGAATCGACTCAGCACGGCCACCTTTCCGTTCAACCTTTGCACTTGCTTTATAGTTCTGGGAATTTGTATGTCCCGAATAGCCTGAATCTTTTCCGAGTTAGCTTCAATTCCACGTGGGTTCACAATGAAACCCAAGAACTTCCATAATGCAACGCTAAAAGAACACTTTAATGGGTTAATCTTCATCCCATAATGCCGGAGTATATCAAACATCTCTGCTAAGTCTCGGATGTTGTCGTTTGACTGCCGTGACTTCACGAGCATGTCATCCACATAGACTTCCATCCTTCTACCAATCTGGTCTTTAAACATTAGATTCACCAGACGTTGATAAGTTGCTTTCGCGTTTTTTAATCCAAAAGGCATTACTACATAGCAATATAGCCCCACATCTGTGACAAAGCTGGTTTGTTATTGGTCTGGAATGTGCACCGGGATCTAATTGTATCCCAAATACGCATCCATAAATGACAATAATTCGTGTCCGGCGGTGGCGTCAATGAGCTGGTCGATTCTAGGTAAAGGAAAACTATCCTTTGGGCATGCATTATTCAGATCGGAGTAATCAACACAAGTTCTCCACTTCCCATTCGCTTTTCTTACCAGCACAGGGTTAGATACCTATTCAAGGTAGAGGGCGTCGCAGACGAACCCATTGGCTTTGAGTTTGTCCACCTCCTCTCTGAGAGCAGCGGACCTCTCCAGGTCCATGCCTCTCCGTTTCTTCTTCACAGGAACATATTTTGGGTCTATGTTCAACATATGGCTTGCGATGGCAGGTGAAACCCCGCACATATCAAAGTGTGTCCAAGCGAAAACGTCCACATTCGCCTGGAGGAGATCAGTAAGATCCTCGGCCACTGAAGGATCGAGTTGTGATCCAATCTTAAGAACTCGTGATGGGTCATCCCGGGTGACTGGAATGTCGATCGTCAGCTCAGCCGGTGCTGCATTTGTTTCCCTGAATTCCCCATCATCATCTCTCGGATCTATGTCTCTAAGGATTCGAGAATGTTGCCCGAGCCGGGGCTTGGGCACTACTTGTCAATCATCAGTTTTTAGGATGCGGATGGAGATTTCCACAACCTTTCCTTTTTCTTTCTGCTAGGCTTCTCTCAACTCCGCCAAATAACACGCGTGACCGGTCGCCTGATCGCCATGTACTACACCGACTCCCTTATCTGTTGGGAATTTTAATGTCAAACACCATGGGGCCAAATTGCCCTAAACTCCGCTAGGGCCGGACGACCCAGAAATGCGTTGTATGGAAAGTCAACATCCATCACTATGGACGGTAGGATTCGCAATCTCCCATGCTCACTTTCCCCTAGTTCAACTGGTAACTCAATATATCCCATTGCGTTAGTTACACCACCATTAAAGCCGTGGATACGAGCTTTGCATGGTTTCAAATCTTTTGTCTCCATCTTCATTTGATCATAGGCTTTCTTGAAGATGATGTTGATAGAACTTCCACATTGAATCAAAATTCTTTTTACGTAAGCTGGCCCGATCGTTGCAGATATAACCATCGGGTCAATAGTAGGAGCCTCCACCTTGTCTGCATCTCGACTCCTGAACACTATATCGTCTGTCATCATGCGTTGTTGTTTTGTGGGGGTTCATTCTTCCACATTCGAACAAAATTCATAATTTTCATGCCTCAAGGAGGCAGCATATCGTTCCATCTCCTGTCAATTCTTGTCTTCAGGATGAGGTCCTCCGACTATAGTGTTTATGATCAACCAACCTATGGTCTGGGCAGGTTCCTCTGGGTGGCGTGGAGCTGGACCGGGTCAGGGGTCTGTCGTTCTTTGCCTACCCTCTTGTGGGTTCTCAACAAACTCCTGCAGATTTTTCTGCTTGATCAACCTTTCTATGGCATCATAGAGGTGTCTACACTCCTCAGTATTGTGTCCATAGGTCTCATGGAAGCGACAGTACTTCCCTGTCTGTTTCTGTTCTTTAGTGGACTCCTTTGGGCACGGCTTTCTGTATTCAAAGGTGTTACAGGCAGATAGATAAATGTTTTCAAGAGAAGTATTCAGGGGGGTGTATTCATTGTAGGTCGGAATCCTTGACTTCCATCTCCCTGTCTCTTTTTTCTTTCTAGGATTTCTACCTTAGGATCCTTTAGATTGCCCAGACTTGTTCTGGACGTTAACTTGAACTTTTTTAGAATTGTCGCCGGATTGTTTCATGGCGATGTTACGTTTCACAGTTTCTTGAATAGGCCCTGGTGCCTTGTCTCGTCTCGTCCAACGAGCTTCCTCCTTCCATATGAACTGGTGAGCTTTGGAATAGAATCGTTCCAATGTAGTTGGGGGCTTTTCCGCCAACCAATCTACAAACTCCGAGTTTGGATCTACACCTCGCATTACCGCCATCAAAATTGTGTGGTCGTTAGGATTGCTAACTTCAGTGGCGGCAAAATGAAACCTCTATAAGTATGCTTTCAAAGACTCTCCCGGAGCCTGGATTACGCTTGATAAAGACATTACGTCCTTTGGACGAGTGGCATGTATCCTGAATTGTTCAACAAATTTCATCGCTAACCAGTACTGCTTGAATAGGGTCATCCATGGCTCCTTCTCGATTTATGTTTCTAACATGAAATCTACCTCCATCATATTTATGCTCGGAACATGTAAGGTTTCAATAGGAAACAATCCCATCTGTTGCGCATCGCCAGTGCTAAATTTTGCCAATGAATCGGCTGCTCTGTTATGCTCACGCGGGACATGTGAAATATCATAATACTCGAGATTCGCTAGCAGCTCCTGAACTCGGACCAAATACGGGGCAAGTCTTTGCCCCTTGCTTGGTAGTCTCCGCGTACTTGGTACACCATCAGTTGTGAGTCGCAAAAGATTTCGACCGATCCTACTCCCAGTTCTTTGATGAGTCTTAAGCCGGCTATCAATGCTTCATACTCGGCTTCGTTATTCATTGCTATGTATGCAAGATTCAAAGCACAGAAAATGATCAGTTCTCAGGAGCGACAAGAACTATGCCAACCCCCGAGCAACGGTCGTTAGATGCCCCATCGGTGTACATCTTCCATCGAACGGGAGGTATGACATTGTGGCCGTTTGATTCGTCTGTTACGGTGAATTTGATAATGAAATCTGCTAGCGCTTGCCCCTGTACGGCCACATTCGCCTGGAGGAAATCAATAAGATCCTCGGCCACTGAAGGATCGAGTTGTGATCCAATCTTAAGAACTCGTGATGGGTCATCCCGGGTGACTGGAATGTCGATCGTCAGCTCAGCCGGTGCTGCATTTGTTTCCCTGAATTCCCCATCATCATCTCTCGGATCTATGTCTCTAAGGATTCGAGAATGTTGCCCGAGCTGGGGCTTGGGCACTACTTGTCAATCATCAGTTTTTAGGATGCGGATGGAACTTTCCGCAACCTTTCCTTTTTCTTTCTGCTAGGCTTCTCTCAACTCCACCAAGTAACACGCGTGACCGGTCGCCTGATCGCCATGTACTACACCGACTCCTTTATCTGTTGGGAATTTTAATGTCAAACACCATGGGGCCAAATTGCCCTAAACTCCGCCAGGGCCAGACGACCCAGAAATGCGTTGTATGGAAAGTCAACATCCATCACTATGGACGGTAGGATTCACAATCTCCCATGCTCACCTTCCCCTAGTTCAACTGGTAACTCAATATACCCCATTGCGTTAGTCACACCACCATTAAAGCCGTGGATACGAGCTTTGCATGGTTTTAAATCTTTTGTCTCCATCTTCATTTGATCATAGGCTTTCTTGAAGATGATGTTGATAGAACTTCCACATTGAATCAAAATTCTTTTTACGTAAGCTGGCCCGATCGTTGCAGATATAACCATCGGGTCGATAGTAGGAGCCTCCACCTTGTCTGCATCTCGACTCCTGTACACTATATCGTCTGTCATCATGCGTTGTTGTTTTGTGGGGGTTCATTCTTCCACATTCGAACAAAATTCATAATTTTCATGCCTCAAGGAGGCAGCATATCGTTCCATCTCCTGTCAGTTCTTGTCTTCAGGATGAGGTCCTCCGACTATAGTGTTTATGATCAACCAACCTATGGTCTGGGCAGGTTCCTCTGGGTGGCGTGGAGCTGGACCGGGTCAGGGGTCTGTCGTTCTTTGCCTACCCTCTTGTGGGTTCTCAACAAACTCCTGTAGATTTTTCTGCCTGATCAACCTTTCTATGGCGTCATAGAGGTGTCTACACTCCTCAGTATTGTGTCCATAGGTCTCATGGTAGCGATAGTACTTCCCCGTCCGTTTCTGTTCTTTAGTGGACTCCTTTGGGCACGGCTTTCTGTATTCAAAGGTGTTACAGGCAGATAGATAAATGTTTTCAAGAGAAGTATTCAGGGGGGTGTATTCGTTATAGGTCGGAATCCTTGACTTCCATCTCCCTGTCTCTTTTTTCTTTCTAGGATTTCCACCTCAGGATCCTTTAGATTGCCCAAACTTGTTCTGGACGTTAACTTGAACTTTTTTAGAACTGTCGCCGGATTGTTTCACGGCGATGTTACGTTTCACAGTTTCCTGAATAGGCCCTGGTGCCTTGTCTCGTCTCGTCCAACGAGCTTCCTCCTTCCATATGAACTGGTGAGCTTTGGAATAGAATCGTTCCAATGTAGTTGGGGGCTTTTCCGCCAACCAATCTCCAAACTCCGAGTCTGGATCTACACCTCGCATTACCACCATCAAAATTGTGTGGTCGTTAGGATTGCTAACTTCAGTGGCGGCAAAATGAAACCTCTATAAGTATGCTTTCAAAGACTCTCCCGGAGCCTGGATTACGCTTGATAAAGACATTACGTCCTTTGGACGAGTGGCATGTATCCTGAATTGTTCAACAAATTTCATCGCTAACTCATCGAAGCTGGATATAGATCGCGGAGTGAGCCGAGTAAACCACATAGTGGCAATTTCGGACAGAGTGATTGGGAAGCACCTACACTTAGTCACGTCATTCGCCCTTGCTGAATCCATCATCCATTCGTACCTCATCACATGTTGCCTAGGGTCAGTCTTCCCTTCGTAGGCTGGGATAGTCGGCATATTGAATTTCTTAGGGTACTCAGCCTGTAGGATAATGTCTACGAAGGGAATATGACTCCTGGACACTCCCCAATCTTCGTTGGTCAGGCCTTGGTTCTCTCTCATTAACTGCTGACCATGGTTGATAAATTTGAAGTTTGTATGGAGGGTGGGAGGTTGGGTTTCGCTCCAAGGGACCGTGCAGGTTGATGTCCTGCCTGCCGACGGTCGACCAAACGTGCGTCCTGAAGGCCAGCTTGATTTGGGTCTTGATGAGCCAGGCGTCCGGTCTCTTCATGTGCCTGATCCCTAGCAGATCGATCAGCGGCACCTGTCCGTGCATCTTTTGTCTTGCAGCGTCTACGCCTAGGAGGTTCGTCAGCTGAGATCGAGCTATCAGATGAAGAATAAGGAGCAGGACTACTCCCGACATTCTGATGCTACTACTAGGCAAGCTGAGTCATGAGACTAGTATTGGCTTGGATCTGCTCATCAAGTTGCCTTCTACTTTTTTGAGTTCTCTTATCAAGTCGTTGAACTCTGTTCGGGAAACGACCTTCACATGGTTTTGGATGGAGGTTTTTGCGCCATGAATTGCTTGTTGATTGTTAGGTCCTATCTGTTGTACACTAGTAGTTTCATTGACAACTGTGTTGTGAGAGGCTGATCTAGTTTGTGGTTTCCCATGGTAGAGTTGTCAGTTGTAACTCTGAGTAGAATCAACAGATGTCTTGCGAATGATTTGGATCTCCTTCAGGGGATTTTTCAATCCAGTAGCTACAAAGTAGATCCTATCATCATGAGAATTCGATTCTCGGTAAAAGCATCAAAATGTTAGCACCAGAATTGGCCACTAACACCCTTAAGAGAGATTGTGTAGATAGATTAATGAAGAAAGTAAAGTTAAACAGAGAACAGTACGTAAATTTAAATGCAGAAAAAATGAACACCAGATTTATAGTGGTTCGACGTAATTGCCTATGTCCACTTTGAGGTAGATCTTTATTGCTTCTCTTGATAATCGATTACAGATACAATCCATATATCAATTACTTAAATACAACTGCTAAGCAAAATAATAAGTCCTGAATGAGCCTTGAATGCAGCAGAGTCTCCTCGGTGTTCTCGAAAAAAGTCCTTTTTGCTGTGCCCATGCCTATCTATTTATAGATGAAGATGGGTTGGACTTTCCTGGTGGGCCAGGTAGCTAAATATCTCAGCCCAAGAAGAGTGAGTTCTGTGTGCCGATCCATAGATGCCGAACGGCAAAATGCCGAATGATTTCTTCATACCGAACGAAGTGATGTGCTGAGTGGAGAGTGCAAGCCGAGCAATAATCGAAGCCGGTCGAGATTGGATGAATGTCGAACACCTTTGGATGCCGACCAATCTCGAATGCCGAACAAGGCATGAATGCCGAACACCTCTGGACGCCGTCCGATCTCGAATGCCGATCGAGATTTATGCCGAACGGGGTTGAGTGCCGAACAAGGTCTGGATGCCGAGCAGTATGGAATGCGAACGATTCTACCATGCCGAACGTCCATAGATGCCAAACGACACTTAATGCCAAACGATATGCAATACCGAACGGATCTCAATGCCGAACGCTCTTGAATGCTGAACGTCCCTGGAAGCTGATCGAACTTGAATGCCGAATAAACCATTTATGCTGAACGAACCTAGAAGCCGACCAAGTATGTTGTGCCGAACGCTCGGGATGCCGAATGGTATGTAAATATCGAGTGCCTAGTTGCCTGGTCAGATCTCCAGGTAACATATTTCTCTTTTAAACTTTTGTAAATTCTAGTCGTGTGACTAGGGGACGAACTACGGTAGTGTAGTTCGAGAATTCGCGACTCAGTGGCTAAGTTGTGGCAGGGTTTCGAGCATAGAGTTAGGTTAGTCGATAGCGGGTGTCATGAGTTTACGTGTGTAAGGGTTTGACTACTTAAGTTCTAGTAGAAACCTTAGGGGCAGCACATAGGCAGAGTTTTGCTAAAGCTGGGAAAATCTGTGTTGTTCTATTTCTGCTTTTATTATTCTGCTGTCATTGTGCTGCTATTATTCTGCTATATCTGTGTTGCAATTACATTTTATACTTCCGCATTAATTATTTTTTAATTATTAGTATCACCATATTCACCCCTCCTCTAGGGTGAAATTGATCCTATAAGCAGTATCCGAGCTAGGAACAAAAGCCAATTTTTAATTTTAAAAATTTGATTTTTCAAAAACAAATTTTTGTTTTAAATTTTTTAAATGGCTTTTGCCGGGGGTCATTCCATAGTTAGAGCACCAATGTTCAATGGTGAATATGCTTACTGGAAAAATAGAATGAAATATTTTCTGAAAACCATTGATGCTTGGAATATTGTTGAGACGGGTTATAGGACACCAACTATAGTTGTATATAATCAAGAAATATATAAAACGATGGATCAATGGATAGATCTTGAAAATAGACTAAAGAGTGCTAATGCTAAAGCTATGAATTTTATTATTTGTTCATAAGATCAAATTGTATTTAATCGTGTCTCACATTGTCTAACTGTGCAGGAAATCTAGCACACACTTGTAGTGACTCACAAAAGAACATCTCAAGTCAAGGAATCTCGCCTTGCCATGCTTAGTAGCGAATACGAGAATTTCACAATGGCCAAGGTTGAAAATGTCAAAGAGATGTATGGACAACTTTCTAATATTGTTTACAAATCAGAAACTCTCGGAAAACCATACACAGAATTAGGGATAGTCCGAAAAATCCTCAGAGTCCTTCCATGAAATTTTGAAGCGAAAGTTATTGCTACTCAAGAATCAAAGGATTTGAAACAAATCAAAGTTGAAGAACTCATCGAAAATCTCACTACTTATGAGCTAGAAATTAAATACAAGGAAGAACACGAAGGAGGCAGTATGGAAAGAAATCAATAGCTCTCAAAGGAGCAACATAAAGTGATGTTGATGGAACAGCTGAACTGGCGCTGCTAATGAAGAAATTCAAAAGGTGGAATCACAGATACAGAAATCTAGCTCTAAATCAAAAATTGAAAAGCAGAATAGTCAAAGCACTAGACAACTCAGACGAGCAAGAGATCATATGTCACAAGGGCAATAAACCCGGTCATATCAAGCCCAATTGTCCTCAGAATCGATTCAGCCAAGGAAAGAAACCGAAAAGGAGATGTTTTGCAGCCACTTAGGATGAAATCGATGAAGATGATAAAAGCACTGGCAGTGAGAGTGAAAAAGCAGATTTGTGTCTTCAAGGGGATATAACTGACAGTGATGATGACGAGCCGAACGAGGTAACAAAACTTACTCATTCAGAAGTGCTTATATATTATCACAAAGTATATGGCTGTTTCGAATGACTTAGGGAGAAATGTACTAAAATTGAATCAAAAAGAGAAACTTTGATAGAATTAAATAAATAACTTGACCAGTTGGTTAAAAACTGTCAAAGTAAGAGCCCTAAATGTGATAAGTGTCCATCACTTAGAGAAGAAATTAAAAAATAAGAAATTAAAATAAAATCACTTGAAAATGCAATTCTGATTTTGAAATAAAGTAAAAACACGAGGAGAGAAAATTCTATTAAAAGGTGCACTCCATTATTGAAGGAAAATGAATCGCTCAAAATGCAAGTTCAACAATTGTCTACAACTTTAGAAAAATTTTCCAAAGGAGAAAGATCATTAAATATGCTATTAGGGAAATAAACTGTTAATCCAGTTTGACAAGGACTTGGATATAATCAATTTGAACTTGTTAGAAGCAAAATTAATCAAGTCAATTCGAAGTGCATGATATATGGAAAAACTGGACACAATCACAACATTTGCTGGTATAGACCCAACCAAGTGAAAACCATTCCAATTTGGGTTCCAAAAGGCACGAATATAAAATACCTCAAAGTCAAACAAATCTGGGTGTCGAAAGGAACATATATAAATAGTTTTGGATCTTCACAAACATAATTTTCAAAATTTGTTGCCACTAACAACCATGGATCCATAAAAAAATGGTCATAAAAAATCTTTTATCGTGTAGGTGTGGTGGCAGGCTAAGGAACAATAATTGTGTTACCTGGATTCTGCCTGTTCTAGGAACACGATGGGCGACAAATCACAGTTCCTTAGCCTGGTACAAAAGTGACAGAATCACAATGAGAAACAATGAAAAATTACCATAAAAGTAAAACAGGTAATGGTATATTCACCTTGAATGATTTATTAAATGTGAAAATTTGCACTGAAATCTGAAATAAATCAGCCGGTTATGTGATAAAGAAATGAATGTTGATTTTGATTCTGACTTATGAAAATTATTGGCCAATTATCTCTTTATCCCGAGAACACTACATGTACCTCTAGAGTCTTTGAACTACTTCATATAGATTTGTTTGGATTAGTGATGGTGTTTTATTGATTGATGATTATTCATGATACACGTGGATATATTTTCTTATCTTAATATTTATGGATCTGAAACTATGGTTACTGTTGCTAATTTTGCATGATTCCAATTCAAATTCAAGGAAATTTCATTTAAAATTTGTTAAAGATGATTTTAATATATTTTGTTGTACAAATCGCGGTTTAGTCTATGACATCAAACTAATGATAATCTTGAGTAAAAAGGGAAATTCGAATGCAGATTACACTGGTAATCTGGTTGATAGAAAAATTACTAATGGAACGTGTTTTATGAAGAGATATTCATTAGTAGAATCATATTTTCAAAGAAAATATCTACATATTTTCCATTTCAAAGGATTTTCATTTAGCAGACATTTCTAAAATCCCTTTCAGAATATAGTTGACCTTGTTTCACATTAGTCATTTTAGAAAATTTGATTTTATAATTATTTTTGGATTTGATTTTAAATGACTACATTAACTAAGCTGACTCCCTATTAATTATCAAAAAGATAAATAGTGATTGAATAAGTGATGAGTGTTGATATTAATCATATATTATAACTTGAGACAATATAATTAGTAAATTTCTTTAGAAAGTTAAACAAGAGTTTTAAAAACTTTTTGTTGGTAAAAAATTCCATGACCATCTCTAATTCTATCATATTTCTAACGACCATCACTCATCAAAATCCAATATAGTACGTCAATATGTGGTATTCTGAATAGAAAATTATTCGCTTTTATTTATTTTATTTTTAGCAATAAAAACATCCAAAGTATCCACTCTCATTTAAAAGTCCTCACGGTTATGCATTAGCGAATTACTTGGAATTTTTGATTATGTGCTTTCATGCTCAATTAAAAGTCCTCATGGTTATGCATGTATGGTATACATATCAAAATTGATTATTAAAAAGT
Organism: Allium cepa; assembly: GCA_030765085.1. Classification (NCBI taxonomy): domain Eukaryota; kingdom Viridiplantae; phylum Streptophyta; class Magnoliopsida; order Asparagales; family Amaryllidaceae; genus Allium; species Allium cepa. The sequence continues at coordinate 311,166,014 of CM060934.1, read as the reverse complement.
CAAGTTGATTCTAATCTCATTTAAAAGTCCTCACAGTTATACATGGTTAGAAGATTCTTGGAACTCATTTTTTTAATAAAAATTGGGAATAATACTAATCTCATTTAAAAGTCCTAACGATTATGCATGGTTAGTAGATATTCAAATTTGTGATATAAATATACCACAAATAGACACAACTATATGGTTTTTTATACCTACATCATCCCTATCATTCTAAAGTGGAATATGCAACAAACTAAGTATCTATGATTTTTGTTTGATTTTTTTTTATTAAAACTAAATTTTTATACTCAATTGGGTATTAATATTGTATTAATGTCTATCACTTTATCTCTATTTTTCTAACACCATTACTCTTTTGCTGATAACAAAAGGGGGAGAGAAAAGTTAAGATTTTGACAAATAAAGATCAAATATTTTATTTTGTATTTTCTGTATGCATCTAGGTTCATTTGCATATTTTTATTTAATCTCATGCATATATAAACGGGGAGCTTCGTTGTAAAGAAGGAGCATTCAAATAAAGGGAGCAAATTGAATGACCAAATACATTTAATAAATTCAAAATCGTAAATATATGTTTGTTATTATCAAAAGGGGGAGATTTTTGAATATGCTATTATATGATTTTTGTTTGATGATAATAAACATATATATATATATATATATTCATTTAAATGAATTTGTTATTATACTATTTTATTCTCACATAATAAATATTTAGTGAATAAAATAAAGAATTTAAATTCAAACGGATATTTTATTCAAACAAATATTTTATTACAATTTTGAATAGGACAAATTTGAGCTCTCACTATATACATACAATTTTTGATTATAACACAATTTCGGTTACAACACAATTTTTAATTTTGCATTTGCACCTCATTACATATCACCCATTCACTCGTATTTGTCTTCAACTCTATTCCCGCCTGAATCCAGCATCTGAGTTATCTGCAAAATACACACTTACGTAGTAAAATTGAAAAGGAAATATTTTTGTAGTGTGAAATAAAATATGTTTTTGAAATTATCATTTTTCTCGGTTATTTGGATTATTCGTCAACATACTATTTTGAATTCATCTACACGAACAACTTTTGACATGCATAGTGTATCACCGTACATGCCACAAGGCCGTGCACACCGATATACACTTGACAAAACTGCAGGGATAGGTTAGCACAAAGTCAAACACAACCAAAAGCCAGGTTTAACTCAAGTGCAATACAAATAATGTCACGTCATGAGCACAAGGTCAAACCCGAGCTATAAGCTAGATTCAACTCGGGTACAAAGTGATGTACATAAGAAGCCAGCAACAACACAGGCTAGACAGTCCAACCAGACTCGAGTACACATGGAGAAACAATAAAAATTCATAATTCCAAAAGACTACAAAATGATCAGTTCAAAGTTCAGGTGAACTAGATAAGGCACAAGCTCATGACTCATATGGAACAAGTGAAAGCATATGAATACAAACTCAGACTATAATGAGCAGTCATGACTAGACCCAAATCAACGTGAAGTACATGAAGCAGTAAACTACATATACTTAGTGTGACCAGAACAACTTAAATATCAAAGATCAAAGAAGGTTCAGACATGAACATAACTACACAATGGGACAGTGCAATGAACTAAACTGGCTCGAGGCTACAACCCAGAGCTCATATGCAACTCAGACTCGAAGTGATAAGAATGAAGCAACTAGACCTGACAACCAGATAGAAGTAAAAACTGCAAATACCAAAGTGAAGCCACCTGACTACATAAAGTCTAACAATGACCAATGGAATAAGACTCAAGGAAATGTACAAAGTGGTGAATGTAACACTTCAATCGCAGCATTTTAGTGCAGACGACACAATCAAAGTCAAATACAAACAAATGAACACATATGGGCAGTACATGTATAATGGAACATATATATGAAATGTAGCAGTGACAAATGGAACATGTGTATATATCTACACAAGCCCATATCAGTTCATATGGAAATGCAACCAATTTAAGTGAGACAGATTCACAAATTATATATACGAATGTACTCGAGACAACCAGACTATACGCATTTAGCATACATACAAGAACAATTCAAGATAGGGAGAAAAGTGCATAACAGAATCGAGGCGGGTACAAGACAAAAACGTGGAAGAACCACATGCTAAATCAGTTCCAAAAATAATCAAGCTCCACAGAAAACTAGACTGCATGATACATGACTTGAGAACAAGACAACATACGTATAGACATGTATAAAACAACATGTATACATATATGCAGTTATGAATAAGACTACAATACCAGTTGTAGTAACAAAGTCAATGTTTGAAGGAAAATACAGCAGTTTGAAAAATAATAAGTACATATGAAACCATGGTCAAGTAAATATATGTAACAGTTTCAGAGTTTCGAATACAACATGATTCAAGTATACAAATGGAGATGCACAATGCAGACTACAAGAACACACATGATGCAATGCAACATCCGGTAGCAGTTTCAAATTAAGGAATCAAACAAGTCAGAGCCAAAACCATGCGATAAATCATGAACCAGTCAAATATCACAAATTTCAAATGGCCAAAGTCAATTCCCAAAGCAAATGCAAAGCCATGGTGACCAAGGAAAGTAAAATGAACAAGTCAAGATAAATCAACATCGTCAAATCAATTCAAAGTCGTGAAAATCAAGTAAACAGAAATTATACGAATTGAAGAAATCAAAAAACATTACATGCATTAAATCAAAAATCAATAGCCAAGAAAAATCAATTGATGAATTCAAGTAAATATATTCGAACTAAATTATAGGAATTCTAATCCTATATAAACCATTAACATCATCGGCCTAAAGGAAATCGAGTTCAAGCATATCAACGAAAGGAATAAAGCAAAATCATATACCAATTAAAAATTGAACTCGACGAATTGAAGCTGCCGAGTGTAGTAAACAGCAAAACGATCGATTGACAAAGCAACGCGAGAACTTTAATCGATCAATAATCAATCGATGTGCTCAAATTCACAAAGCCTTAATTTATGAAAGAGGATCAAACGAAAAAGAGGCAGCCATTTTCAAAGCAACGAAGTACAAGGAATCGAGCCGAAGACATAAGAAAGGAAAAGGGGGATTCCTAATTTAATTTGGGTCGGCTTCTTTTAATTATTAATTGGGCTTTATTTTTTAGAATTAGGGTTTTGTTTTTAATTTTTTTTTAATTTGTATTTCTCTTTTGAAATTTTGTAAATTCTAGTTATGTGACTAGAGGATGAACCACAGTGGTGTAGTTTGAGAATTCGCAACTCAGTGGCTGAGTTGTGGCAGGGTTTTAAACGTAAAGTTAGGTTAGTCGATAGCGGGTGTCATGAGTTTTTGTGTGCTAGCGTCTGACTACTTAATTTCTAGTATAAACCTTAGAGGCAGCACATAGGCAGGGTTTTGCCGAAGTTGGGTAAATATGTGATGTTCAATTTCTGCTTTTATTATTCTATTATATCTGTGTTGCAATTATTTTATATAATTCCGCATTAAAAAAATTATAATTATCAGTATCACCCTATTCAACCACCTCTAGGGTGAAATCGATCCAACACACATGCGCGCGCGCACACACACACACATATATATAATAATGATGTGATATGATTACAATGGATGTTTACTATGCTTTAATCATCAAGTTTGGATGTTGGTTATATGTTTTTTTAACATGTAAATAAGTCACGTTAAATACTCGTCGAATATCACAAAGGAAATCACTTTGCTTTAATAAATGAAATGGTGTATATGAGATTGTTAATCCTCTTGAAAATGGTTTCAAATGGTTTATAAATGTTCTATAGACATTAAAATCCTATTGATGAAGTTTTGACAAGTTACGAAAATTGAGTCAAAAATAGGCACATTGCGTAACAGCAGTTCACATTTTTGCGTCCTAGAAAGTTAAATCCACTTGTACGATGGATTCGGAGTCAGAATTCTTTACAATAAGAATTTTATGAACTCTTATAATCATACTTTTCAAACAAAAGAAAGGGATCAAGATTTTGTTTAGTATATTTTGAAATATGTGCAAATCAAGTTTTCAAAATAGTCACGCCTTGGTAGTTCGAAAACCAAAGCGATAAAATCTTTAAAATTAATATTTTTAATTTTTTAAAAGTACGGAATAAATTCTATAATTCTGTAAATGTTTGAAAAGAGATATGAGTTATAAAAATGGATTTCTAAATGATAGAAAAGTTATTTTGATCAAATAAGCTTAAAAGCACTATTTGCAGCACTATTCGTAGCATTGCACCACTTGTAAGAACTTCTGAAATATGGCTCTAAACTTTAGTATTCTTTCCCGAATCTTTTATAAATGTTTTCAAATAAATAACTAAATATTCTAAAGATTATTTGAAGGTTTTATAATTTATTTTAAATTTTTTAAATAAATGATCTAAAGAAAAGCTGTTATAATCAAGTGATTTAACCTTAGCTCTAAAAGCCGATAAGTAGATTGGATTTTTCTATTTGTGAGATATGGATGTGAGGTGCTTAAACTAAGAAGATGTTCAGCAGCAACCATTGCCTTAGCTCACCTGGCCTTTTTGTCGGACAAGGAATAAATAAGGTCGAAATGCTGGAAACAAGACAAAAGTTTAAAAGGTTTATTTTTATCTAAATTTAAATCAACTTGAATTTTATAAAGGTAATCTTCTTATACTTGGTATTAAATTCCAAGGACAGAACCTGTACTATCCGTGTGAGTTTAAAGGCGATTTCACCACTATTCGACATATAGTAAAGGTTGAATACGGAAATTGAAGTCGAGTAAAATTAGTATAATTTCTTTGGATCCGTTTTACTTAAATACTAACTAAATTGGATCTACCTTATTAGGTAACATGGTTTCAAACTATTATATGTAATGGAAATAAGAAATCTTTGTTATGATTTAAATAAATGATTTGGAAACCTTTGTTAAGATATAAATATATGATTTGGAAATATTTTCCTATGTAAAGAATGAAATGATTTGAAATTATTCCAGGATTTAAAAGGTTTTAAGTGATCAAAGGATTTGACAAGAGAGGTTTACTGATCTCGTATATACTGGAAAAAATTTATTTTAAAGATATATATCTTTGATAGATATTTTTGATAAAGAGAAAAGTAAACAATCAAATGATAAGCACCTATTTACTTAACATCTTTTTATCGAGGATTGGTATGAAGGAATCATGGTCGGATTTGAGTGATTATTATCCAAAAACCACTTCGAACCAATTTATGAGTTCGAAAGTGAAGGCATGTTAAAGATAATGAAGTTGAAGGCGGGGATCTTCATAACGGAAGAGCTGCTTGTTGATAATTTCGGAGTAGCTCCCAAGATAAATGAATAGCAGTGGTCCCTTCATTCTGGGATCTTCGTATTCAAGGCTACTCACTACTAATCCTAGGAGTAATTTCCGGCAGGATGTGGTAGGAGAGTGCCTTTGGTTTTTCCTATTCCTAGACAAGTTGTATGGATGAATGGCTGACATTGCATTTCTAAGATCACAGTGCATTGATCTCTACAAATGTACATCTGTTTGATGGTGTAGGAGGTAACCCCTCTTATACTTAACATCCTTCTATGAGACGTACAAGCCTAGAGGTTTTACATTTGTGGAAATCGATTGTGCGCTGTAGGAAATGGCAATGTGGCTAAGTGAAAATGTTCTAAGAAAGGTAAACGTTACCTCAAGCTTCTCACCTAGCGAATAGTGAAATAGAAGTTGCTTTAGGGTTAAGTGGTTCGCTACCTTATGGTATGATATCACCTTTCTATATTTATTTTGCGCCCGCTATAACGTTGGGTAAAAAAATATGCAGTGTATGATATGAGTACTCTCGGATAGGTCAGGAACAGCCGGGGTGATGTCATATTAGGTGCAATCTGCCACCATATGGGTTTGCGAGTAGGCCGATCTTAATTCGTAAAGGTTTCGAACATGTCGATACTCGGTGCATCCCTCTAGAGATGCACTATACGGGAGGTAGTCCCATACCTCGCTGTTGACTTGGAAATCCAACTCTCTAATTAGTGCCTTCAGACTTAGTAGTAAACCTATTTTTCTTTAATTCAATAATGTAGCAATTTCGGCTATTTGAATATGATTATTTGAAATGTTTTCAAAATAATGTCATTAAAAATAATATCACTGGATTTAACATAGAAATGTTTTGGTTATCATAAGTTGAAAACCCATTCCGTGTTTATGTGTGGCGCGGTCGTATGAGATACCTTTCGTTTTAGAAATACTCGTATTTTGAGTTTCTCACACCTGTCCCATAACAGACTCCGATTTTATTTTCTTTCCCTTAAACTCTTGGGGCCCCATTTTTCCGGCCAACCTAGTAGTCAGGTTTTGTTTGGAGCATTTTGGAAGAGCTTAGAGTATGGAGCTAGAAGATTCTTCTGAAGATTGTTATCCATTTCCACCACACTCATGTACTATTGTATTCCGCATTTGTAAGGATAGATATTTATAATTTTCCATGTTAACATTTAGTTAAACTCTGATAAATGTGTTTAAAATTTTCCGCTGTAAAGATTATATGTTGAAATAATATATGCTATTCCTTTCGTGTAAGATTTTGTTCTGTCTTTATTTTCTTTCTAACGGTGGGGTTTTTCGGCACTTGAACTTGTGGCATATGAATACCAAAGATGTATTAGTGTCGATTTTCGAGGGTTGAAAAGTCAGGTTGTCATATTTATATCAGAGCTTAAGTTGAGTGAATACCCAAGCTTGGTAGGGGTAAGACTCATCAGAGATAGAGTAGTAATGCCCAAGGATGAGTAACTCACTAGAGATAGGGTAAGTGACTCCCTAGAATGAGTTGAGAGTATTATATAAGAGTGTGTATTTTTGTTAATGCTAAAAATGAATTTGTTTTGAAAAATGTAGGTAATGAAATAATTTACTAAAGATAATATTTTATATATAAAGAAATAAATTTCAAAAATTTATAATTAATTATTGTGTGATAGTTTGCAATTAAGTGAATAATAATACACAGTTACTATCACTGATTGATCGATTGTTTGATTTAAAAAATGCAAACATTTAGTGAATTAAGTTTAAGGATTCGACTATATAGTGTTTGGTAATAATATTTGTTTAAAATTAAGAAATTTATTTAAGATAAATAAATTTATGAGCCTAAAAATGTAAAAATAAGATGATCCTAAGAAATGAATGTATAAATCAAGTTTTATTAATAAAGGAATTGAACAGAAGAATCTTGTGATGACTAGTTCGAGTAGTACGGAAGTAACAAAAATGGGTATGAGATATGTTCAGATGGTAAACACTTCTCTTAAGTATTACCCTTATGATTAAGGAGATATATGATACTATTGGTAGTAGCTAGTTCCTTGGTTTCAATTTGGAGTTACTCGATCTAAAAGAAATTTAAATTAAAAGATAATGCAAATTATCAATTGATAAATTGATTAGTAATTATAAGCATCTTTATAAAAGAGTCCAACCAATGATAAATTAGATCACTAATTGATATAAATAAAACGGAATTTTCGGCGATTTCGGTCAGTCGAAAATTTTCGAATCACACCTAACTCAGAACTAAGAAATTTTGAAAATATAAAAGATAAACAACGGTGAAATGTTTTGAGTAAATAAAATTATATAAGTGTAATTTATAAATGTGATTTATAAAAAAAAGGATTTAAAAGCCGAGGATTTCAGAATTTAAATTCTGCTGATTTTGAAAATTGTTCTTCAAAATTGAGAAAATAATAATAGTATTATTTGGAAGTATTTTTGAATAAACATATAAAAGATAAAATTTTAACTTATGAATTTGAGATGATAGTAAATTACAAAGACCCTGATGTAAGTAAAACCAATTTGAAATTTGGGATTTGTATATATACTCTTAGGATATAATGAAATCTTATACAAATATAGACTTAAATCGTGAACTATTTATACTCTTATGTAATATTGTATGAGATAATTCAATAATGGATTTAGTATGAAGTGAATAGTTATAAAACTTAAAGGTGTTGACTAAACCAAATTTAAATATATATTATTTCTAATTAAGTACATATAATTATTCTAAGCAAACCCATAAAGTACGAATAACTCATATTAAATAGCAATCTATCCTTAAAATGATTTTCTGTCACATTATCGGAATTTCTTCAAACTATTTACTTTCGTAACAACATTTCAAAAGCAATTTTATCACCATTAATTACTAAAACAAGGGGGTTAAAAAGGTTATAAATCTAATTTATCAAATTTAACCAAGATTGAAATATTTAAATAATTCATATATTTGAATATGAAGTGTCTGAAATTCCAGGTCACTACATTCTCCCTCACTTAAAACATTTCGTCCTCGAAATTTCATCATCTCTAATTAACGAAAAAACAAGCACATAACAATACTCAATAGTATTCAAAATCACAAGTAATCATAGCTCATATTTTTCTTAGGTTCAAGAACCATCACATCGCCCAAGGATGATAAATAATTTACTAAGCTTACCGTATGCCCAACAGCTTTAGGTTATTACTTAGACGATTATTCATGCTACCTTCGAACAAATCATTTCTAGAACTCTCCAAAAACAAACAAATCATAATATACATAAATGTGTACTTAAGCCTGTACAATACACGACGTTCATCCGTACGCAATATCCAGTCTTACTATTTGCCTAATCACATAAATTTCACTTTCAAACAGTATAGATCAATTAATCTCTGCAGGACCAGTTTCCTTGATTAGAAACCCTTTGTTTTCCTTACATAGCCATATACTATGAAAGAAACTCTTGGGATCATATCAAGAATTCATTTCGAATGTTTTCGTCGAGATTTGAACGAAACATTCTAGTTTGGACCTGCGTAAGTCAACAAGTAATCTTGTGTCCGAATACTAGATAAGAACATTCATTCAAATAAAATGATCTACGGACAACTTACATATTTTACCCTATTGATTTCTTCAACTATACCAATGACTTCTTATATAATTATTCGTGCAAACAATATATCCTATTTAATAAATAAATCATTTGTAAAACATTTCATAAAAAATCACTTAAGTTTATAAACATTTTATAAAGACATAACTTTGTTTATAAAACACTTCATAAAAACTTACTTCAGGTTGTTATTCGCATAATACTCTATTGCATCCCAAGAGTATATACAAAACATCAAATTCGTTTTACTTACTAAGATTCAGATGAAGGCCCAAATTTTTGTAATTAAGTCAACCTTTTAGACTTATTTAGCCGTTGGGTTAGACAAGTAGCTAAGGAGAGCAGGGCTTTGGTACCCAAACTTGGGCCTAGAGTGAAACGACCCGCCTTTCTCTCCACCGAAAGACGCATCATTTTTAAGAAAGAAAGGGATAGAAAAAGAAAAGAAAGAGAAGAAAGAAAGAAACAACATCAGAATCTCAACAGCGGAATGAATAAATTATATTAATCACATAAATATTACATAGTATCATATACATTAGAGTAACACAGCTTATACAGCACATACTAGATAGTTATAAACACCTGTCTAGTTATACAACTCAATATACAATACAAACAACGACTCAGAGAACAACACAGCGGAACCACCTATATATCTACAACACTGAAGCCTCCTACTCCATATCTCCTCCAGAATTCGTCAAAGTAGAATAACAGAATAAACTCCGGGTCAGACATGGGTCTGGTGTGAGTAAACAGTTAAAGTTGCTTAACTTTTAAAAACCTTTGAAAACAAAAGGCATCACGTAAGACTCCCCACACATGAACATGGGTAAGTTTTTACCTTACGCTAACCAAAACATTTGATAGGAAATCCAGTGATATTATAATAGGGTCTAGGGTTTTCAAGTAAAATACAGAAATAGCTGGAATGCTTACATCTCACATTCCAACATAGTTTGGCACAATCAATACGTACGACACTTATCGGAGATTGGATTCCATACAATGGCAGGGCTATTGGGGTACCGCCCGTCATAGTACGGGGCCTAGATCACCGTACCGAGGATTACTCCCAATCCCCTGCAACACAAAGCCGGAACCATTCCTTACTGAACAGTTCCGAACAAGACATCCCCGCAATTGTAGCTAGCAACCGCCCAGACAGCCGAATATAAAGGGACTCTAGACAGGGGTAAATCTCGTCCTACTTGGGCATGACCCACTTAGCCTTGCTGCACCTTCCCTGTTTTAGCCATTCCCGGTTGATGAGGCTTGAGGCTACAATTACCTTTATAGAATACATCTATCTTAAAATGCTCATCGTCCACCTGACGATGTTCTGAAAGCATTCAATCCATACAAGTTCGTTCCGAGTTCGAACGAAACCGTAGGCATTATCTCGTTACACTCATTTTGGAATCACCCTCAGAGTTAACGACAATAACCCTTGCACTCTGAATCTTCATCTTCACTTGAGATTCACGACCTATCGTTAATTTGGATCGATGTAGTTTTCGGATATCCAAATCTAGAAACCCGATCCCGGTCTCATCGAAATCCAAAACGCCATCTTTTAGGTCCAAGTTGTTTTAAAGTCAAAACAATTCAATTCAAATCATTATCTGTATTCACACAGATAGATAATTCACATATTCACAAATTGATAATCTGTATCATCATCGTTCAACCAAATCATCTCATATCACATATCACACATATCTCATCAGAGATATCAAACAATCAAGGCATTCAATATCTATCAGCCATCCATAAGCAATGATCTATTAATCACACCATCTATAATTAATTTAATATGAATTAAACTAATTACTTCATCTCTAATTAATTTAAAATAAATTAAATTAATTACTATCATTATAATAAATCTTGCTTGCTTAATCATTAGTTAAACCAATTAATTAATCATCATCTTAATTAATCACCCTTGATTAATTATCCTTTAATTACATTAAGTAATTAACCCTTAATTAATTATACAAATTAATTATCTACAAACCAATAAAGTAATTAACCTTAATTACTTCATTAATTTTAATTAATTACATTAATCCTTAAATAATTACAATTAATTAATTACCTTATAATCACTTATTATTGATTAATTAATCTTAATTAATCAATCCTTAATTACTCTCATTAATTACATTAACTAATGGTCCTTCATTAATTACTTCCATTAATCAACTTTAATTAATCATAAACAGTAATTACCATCCTGTAATTACTTACCTTAATTAATTAACTCCATAATTAATTATTTTAATCCTTTGATTAATTACACCAAGTAATTAATCCTTAATTACTTCTATTAAGTAACTATTCTTTAATTACTTCTCATTAAGTAATTTTTCTTTTATTAATTACATCCCAGTAATTATACATTAATTACTTACCCTAAGTAATTACACAATTTAATCTCATTAAGTATTCACACTTAATCAATCATCAAGATTTTCTTTAATAAATCAACCACTTAATTAATCACATTCATTTGGTTAATTACAATTGGGTAATTCATCCCTTAATTACCCTTTTAAATAAATTAAATTAATTAACCTTTAATTATAGATTAATTATTCTTTAATTATTAATTAATAAACCTTAATTATAAATTAATAAAACTTAATAACCAATTTATTAATCCTTAATTAATTAATTAATTAATCCTTAATAATAATTAATTAACCTCAAATAACAGTTAATTAATCCTTAATTAGCTTTGATTTTAGATTAATAATTTATTAATTATCAATTAATAAAGCCTAATTATTAATTAATAAAACTTAGTTACAAATTAAGTACCTTTTAATTACCAATTAATTAACCTTGATTACTTAATTTATAAATCTCTAATCATTAATTAATAATATCTAATTATCTAATTAATAATCCTTAATTATAAATTAATTAACCTCTAATTAATTAACTTATAATCTTTAATTATTAGTTTTAATAAAATTAATTAAATAAATAAATTACTCTTAATTAATTCCTTAATTAATTCTTAAGCATTATTAATTAAATTAATTAGTCATATCTAATTTCCTTTAATTAACTTAATAAATTTCAAGATAATAAACTTTTATTATCTTAAGATAAAACATTATCTTATTAATGCCTTAATTATCATTAAAACATTTTAAAACCATTTTATCTTAATAATTTATTTTACTTAATTAAATCATTAATTAAGATTTAAAATAAATTAAACATTTAACTTGGTAAGTCTAAAGTTAACAAAACATAACTTCTTTTACATAATCTTAAACATTTTATCAAAAGATGGTTTAGTTTAAATTTAATTTAGATTTTAAAACTTGTCTTTAAAATTCCAATTTTTACTTAAGTTTAAAAATAACTTTAATTTTATTTATCAAAATTTAAATTAAACAAATTTTAAACTTCATGATAAAATGTAAAAGAAAACATTTATATTTAAAAAGAATAGCATTCAAAAACAAGATTCATTTCAAAAATTAAAACTTTCTTTATTTAAATTTTAAAACTTGTTTTATAAAAACTTTTTAGAACTTTGAAAATTTCTTTTAAATAAATCTGTTTGATTTTGAACCTGAGTATCACTCGAGCCACCTCAAGTTCCATTTCATTTCCTTAAATTTCTAAAGTTTAGTTCAAATTTAAATTTTAAAAAAAACTGGAACAACAAAACTATTACGGGTTTAACACCCCAGACTACTCGAGTTTCAACTCGATTCACCCACTCAAAAGCACGGAGCTTCCTTCGAGCAAATCACAGCAAACCCACACTCAAAACCACTGACACCAGAACCTTCCTTGTGCACATGCACCAGCACCAGAGCCAACTCCGACCACTGACGGACCCTCCGGCACATCGACCATCATCACTGCAACGTTTCCTGATGGTCAAAACACCATCACCAGCCTCGAATTAAAATCGAACTATCCAGATGGAACAAGAACCCCAAACCACCTTCAGCGAAACCCTTCGACTAACCTACTCCGACCACCAGAGGTCGAGAGACTCTGGCCTCACCTTGCCGACCATCTACACCACCATTTCTCGAAGTTTCACGATGCTCGATCAACCAGAGGAGAAGCACTGACCCAAAATCCAGCTTGACCCAAAACTAGGTTTAGAACCAAAATCATCTTGCCGCCATCGCCACGACCGTCAGGCACCTCACCATCCATTTTTTCCAACCTCCCTCATTGTCATACAAATCTCGACAAAAACTTTGACCACTAAAAGTTGGTCGATCATCAAAAAAAGGAAAAAAAATCCAATTTCTGTTCAGCCTATGATTTCTTACAATACACCATACTTAAAATCATGATTTTTGGTTTAAAAATCCTAACTTTCGAAGATGATTCAAGACATATACTTGAATCTATACAATTTAACATTTGATTTTATCATATATTTAAGATTGTTACTGTATTTTTCCTAATTGCAACCATATTTCAAACTTAAATACTTATTCATATTTTTAGCACTTAGATTATTTTAAACTAAACTATTTGTTTGAATCTTACGATTTAACAGAGATCAGATGCCAAGATTTGAATTTTTTGTCAAAACCATAGGCCAGAACTAAGAATAGAGGTGTTTTAAACTCAACAAATATGCATACTTCACAGACACACAATGGCTTACATATATACATTCATGCAAAACAGTCATCATCAGAGAAACTCACATGCAACAAATAACTATCTACTTAAACTTTTAAATAAAAAGTTTACTCACCTTTTTGAAAATGCAGGAAGTTTTGTTTTCAGGAAATTTTGAAAACAGGGAAACATTGAATGCTTGAAGCTTGAAAGGCTTTGGATTTGCAGAGATGATTTTTAAGACTTCGATTGCAGATCGCTTGCTTGAACATAGATTGCTGCTGGTTTCTTGCTTGTTGATTTGAAATTGTTACAGGCTTTTTTCGAAAAATACTTTTGATAAAAGAAGTTACAGGCTTAAATGAGAGCTTGATTTCATGTTGCTGATTTGTTTACAAGCTTCAAGAAAATGGTTTCAGAAACTTGAATGATATTTTCTCTGGTTTGCATTTGGTTTAGAGGAGATGAATTACAGTTTTTTGGCTTGAGAAAGTTGCAGAATTTTGAAAACTGCTTACAGGTTTGATGAAAGAGGATTACAGGGTTTTAAATTTTGGTTTGAATAATGCTTTTAGGTTTGAAAATTTACAGGCCTGATGACATATTTTTCTGGTATGCATTTGATCTTGTGAAAAGTTTTACAGGAGATTAATTTTGAACTAAGATTAGAAAAAGGAAATGAAGGGGAAAGATTGAAGTTTTTATAAGTAAATTTAGATTTTATTAAAACTAAAGAAAATTCAAATAAATGTGACACTTGCCTATTACCATTATTAATATGCTAACACATGTTATCTCAAGCTTCCTTAATTTAACACTTGTAATAATTCATTTTTTCTATTATTTAAAATGATTCTAAAAGCTTTCTAAAATAGATTTCCTTATTAATTAGTATGTTTCTTATTTTATGAATTCTTTTCTAATTTTATATAAATAAAACATTTAAAGGAAAATAAAATAAAATCCAATTATGTTTTAAATAAAATCATGTATAATATTTTAAACTCATTTTTAAATGTAAATATAAAAATTTTGTATTTATTTACAATTAAATAAATATTTCCTAAATTTATGTAAATAAATTTCCTTTAAAGAAAATAATATAGAACAATCTTATTTTAAATAAAAACTTTGTCCATATTTTATATCGAGAATATTTTTAAAATAATTATCCTTTAAATTCTAGATTTAAATTCAAATTCAATTTAAAATCCAAATTAAAATCAATTCAAATAAATATAGATATCAATTTCAAACAAACACACTATTAATTGTAAATAATTATTCTATTTAAAAATAACTTAAACAACGCACATGCACACCTATATATATCTAAACAGACATATATATATATTTTAAATAATCACATTATTAAATTTTGAAATAATTATTCTATTTAAAATAAATCTATATCTATGTTTAAAAACATCACATTATAATTATTATTGTTTGAAAATAACAAACTTTACCAATTTTAAATAATTAAATAAGGAGATGATCACATTTTAAATTCCTTGAAATTCCGGGATATCACATCGAGCCTACTTGCCTTTGTCTCCTTTGGTAAAGATGTTTACTAGTTGGCCACTAACATCGAATGACTTACTTTACAAGGATGTTCAAACCAATTTAAAACTTCTGTTTACTTATTGCATTCCCCGTTCAAGCGTTATATAAACTTACCTTTGTATTCTCAACAACGCAGCTTTGAATTATATAGCAATCCAAAAAATTTGGACTATCCAAGGTCATCAAAAAATTAGTTTCATTCTAACAAATGAAAACTACTAAACAAACACATCAACAAGAATGAATATACCACACTATCATAATGTATAAGATACATGCATCAATAATTTAATAAAGTTTATCTTATTTATTAGACACACTTTTCTATTACGGGAAAACAAGGAAATTAATTTGGGCTATGCAACTGCTGCGTAGCACCCTACAGAGCATGCACACAAATCTTTTCTATACCAAAAGCTCATATCAAAATCTGTATTACCAAAACCACTCCATACAGAACTACTGAGTATTTCATATCAAATTTCTTTTATAGAAAACCATATAACTAAATATCAGGTTTTATCCCAAATCATTTGAAATAATAATACATACATACACCTTTTGTGTATCAAATAATACCCTTGGAATTAGATCAAAATATTTTCAAAGATGAATCTAATACTTTCTAAATAGTATGAAGTATCATGACCTCAATTTATAAATCAATCTCGTGAATATTTGCGCAAAATCCGTAGAAAATATACATAGGCAATGTTTAAATAGATTCGTACAAGAGGTCACCCAAATCCCTAAACCTTCACCTTGCATGCCCCTTCCCATGTGCACCTTTTCACCACACTCGCCTTAGGAAGTATCTCTTATGAATATTTACTACCCCTTAACACATCCATGACATTATCCTACCCCACTAATTACAAATAGTTGGCCACACTAAGAGTAATATTTTTAGTTGCTAATTAGTTACGCATGGAAATACTAAGCAAGCCCAGAAATTTTGAACAACTTGAATCGAGTACAAAGTCGTTTAACGGTAAAACAATTTTCGGTCTTATTATCGATATTTCTTCAAACTATTTATTTTTGTAAACACATTTCGAATACAAGTTTCTCATCATTACTTATTAATAATAAAAGGATTAATAAAGTTATAAATCTAATTTAATCAACTTAACCAAGATTAAAATATTTAAATAATTCAAATATTTATATATGAAGATTTTGAAATTCTAGGCCATTACATTAGGTACTTTGTCAAAACCTGGGAAATATAGCATGGACCTTTTCTCTATGCCTATATATATATTTATTTGTTTGATCGTCATGAAATACCTCAACACAATAGTCAAGGTAAGCATAAGAACATACAAATTCAGCTTAAAAGTAAAGTACCACTCATAAAAACTATTACGCTTGACGATGATTCAATTTTTCTACTACACTAATTATAAGCTCCTTAACTTGCTTTATATAGACTTTAGATCCTTCAAAGGTGTACCTGTATAATTATTAGTATGTAAAAATTTCACATTTGATACCTTACTCCCTTTTAGAAAAATTGTATCAACCTTTAATCCGAGCTTAAACTAATTCCCAAGCTTTTTATTTAGGGATCCATTTTATTACATCCAAGATTATTAAAGCATAATGTATGTCCCCTTATGCCTCTATTACTACAAAACATAGCAGTTTCTAGAAAAAATCTTACTCAAGCAGGTACTCTTAGTATTACTAATTTCCTAACCACATTTTTTAGCATATATTGACCTAGGATTCACATCCTTTGTACCAAGAATGTCAACATGATTTACTACGCCTTAAAAAATTATCGCATGACAACTTATTATCCAATAATCTCATATCGATTTATTATAAGAAAAACAAAGAAGTCAAACCTCACATGGGCTATGTTACAAACATGATTCTAGTGTTTTGATGATAAAACCTTATATAAATGCTACTAATGCATTTATCAAGTTATCATGGAATATGTATTATATACGAAGTGTGACGCCCCATCTCTATGCTCACACCAACCAAAGACACTACTGGGTAATGCCGTCAGTTAGTACGAAGAATAAGGCTATTGAGGAGTGACCATCTGTGTAATGGCTTTGTGTGAGTACCAATATGTCAGATGGTATGTCATGCATTTTATTTCAAGAAGATAAGATATATCATACTAGCTATATATATCACGAAGATGAGATAAAATGAGAGGTATGATAAAAAAAAATATGATAATAATAATGTCATACTTCGACAAGCATACATTTGATAACAACAAAATCATACAATATCTCAAATCTCCTCAAATATCCAAAAAGAATACCACATTCTTTAGCTTATTCACCAAACCTCAAATATTGACAAAACATATCAATGCCAATCGCAAAAATTGGTGAAACACAAATTCCAGAAATCTATAATTAGAAATCCAGAAAACACAAAAGGAGGAGGCCTATCGAAAACGGGAGCATGAAAACTCACCAACACGTGTATCACAAACGGGACGCTCTCCAATAAGTCGCTAACCCATATAGTTGGCGCAAGGAGTAGTACCACGGTATGCCCGAGGAACCTGGAACTCAAATAAGTCGAAACAACGGCGTAGTACAATGGTACGCCCGATGAACCTGATAAGCCAGAACAATGACGTAGTACAACGATACACCTGATGACCGAACTCCATAAATCGGTCAAAAGACCATGGGTTGCTAGCCCATAAAAATGAGACGAAGCTTCATAAAACGAGGTACAGTCCCTCACGTGGACAAAGAGCCATTGCATATCGCTAGTCTAAACCATAAAATGATCATCATTGATCAATAAGAAGTGTAAATTACACGAAGCTAGTAAATAAATGAGTTTAGCTTCGTGTTCAATAATCACTGGCTTAACTTAAACCTTTACGAACAAATTGTAGATTTCCACTCGAAAATGTCATAATATTTCAATCGAACAAGTCTAAGAATTAACCGACGAAGTAAACGCAAGTGTTTCATACCACTTGTTTTGCTAAGTCATTTAATTGGATTTCTCAAACGAATGAGGTAAAGGTTTGTATATAATAATAGATTAGAAAACGGTTTAAAAATGAGCTTTGTATTAAAAGTAACGTTGAAATCATTTTTGTGAAAGAGTTTGAGTATTTACTATTAGTATAGAAACCTTTGTAGTTTAAAGTGACAAATCACATAAATGATTGTAAAAACAATCAATCACCAAAAATTCACATTCGACGACGTGAATCAAAACCGTGAAAATTGATACCGAATCCATCAGATGGATATTCCTAAAAATCCCAAAAAGAAGTCATCAAAGTCGATAATAAGTGATAACAACTAATAGCATCAACAAAAGATCGATAAAAATGGAAACCCACATAAAACAGGCAAACTGGCCGAGTTTAACAGCTCCAGACGTCTGGTGGTTATCCCAGACGTCTGAGCTGAAAGATTGGAATTTTCTTCCAAATCGTCTAGACATCTAGGAAATAAGCTTAGACGTCTAAGCTGTAAATCTGGAATTTTTATTCCGTAGCTTCAGATGTTTGAGTATATTACCAGAAGTCTGAGTTGAAGCTCGGGACAAGATTTAGCCTAGGCCATTGATGGCCAAATTATCTTGGAAGAGATCGAATGAGTGACAATGGCTACGGATTTATGCCAAGTGACAACAGCCCTAAAGACTCATCAATACACTCTGAACAACATGTCTAAACATACATATAAGGATTTTTCATAGATTTTGACTTCAAAATGCCAAAAATTGGAAAATTCACCAAACCAATTCAATTCAAAAGCAAATGGACATGAAATAGATGTTAGGAATTCATACCTAACAACTATCAAAGGTATAGACATAGATGTGAGTTCAAGAACTCACCTTTAAACCCAAAAACAATAAGTGAGAACCTCAAAAACAAAGGAAAGATCAACCACTTTTCAACTTCAACTCTAGAAGCTACAATCTAAGATCATAAGCAAATATTTCCTAAGTTAGATAATAGGAAATTTTTGAAAACTGAAGAGGAATTGAGATGGAGAATATGAAGAGGATGCTTGCCTAAGCTTCTCTTTGATTTTGGATTTCAGTTTGAATTTCCTAATAAAACTAGGGTTTAGGAATTTTAATTTCCCATCTTTTCCCCTATTTCCTTTTAGCTTGAGAGTGTTAGGAAATTAAAAATGAAAATGAATGAAGATGAGTGGAGTTAGGGTATTTGATAGAGGAGTTGGGTTTTTTGTTAGATTAATGGGCTGAAAACCCAAAAGCCCAAATGAAAATACCAAAATTCTAATCAACTAAAAACATATCGATGTTTATACTCAAAAAGGTTGTAAATGCCATTTTGAACTCAACGAAAGTAGTCTCAAGTCCTAATTCGACTGTTTACAAAAAGTACCATTTCGAACTTTAATCCGACTAACGATGCTTTATTTAAATATATAATCGTAAAAATGCGGGTTATTACAGACACCCCTCCTTAAATAAATTGCATCCTCGCAATACTTTAGAATAAAATAAAGAGTAACAACTACTTTAAAGCATAAAAACACAAAATTTTAAGTGAGAAGTTCACCTTAAAGAGCACGAGAGCGTAAGTCCGGATGTTTTTGCTCGATGAATTCTTTGAATTCCTAAGAACAATCCCTAGGATTAGAGGACCATTGAACTTTCACAAGCGGTACATCTTTATTACGAAGATGTTTAACCTTCGTAGCAATGATGCGAATAGGATGTTGCTCATAAGTCAAATTAGGTGAAACTTTATTTTCTTCAATAACACCTGGCCTAGGAATAAAATTAGAATCCATAAGACATTTCCATAGTTGAGAGACCTGGAAAATGTCATGAATAGCAGAAAATTAAGCCGGTAATAAAAGGTGATAAGCCACGGAACCAATGCATTCGGTGATTTGAAATGGACAAATATATCGAGGTGCTAATTTTCACAATCGATTGAAACGCATAACACCCTTCATAGGTGAAATACAAATGAATACCAAATCTCCGAGAGAAAATTCTAAATTTCTCCTTCGATTGTTGGCATCGGATTTTTGTCTACTTTGAGCTTCTTTCATCTTATGACGAATAAGGTCAATCTTTCTCTATGGAATCGCGAATAAAATCAGTACCTAAAACCAGCTTCTCACTGGCTTCAAGCCAACAAAAAGGAGATTGGCATGGGCTTCTATAGAGTGCCTCAAAAGGTGCCATACCAATATTAGATTGGAAGCTATTAGTATAAGAAAACTCAACAAGAGAAATATGATCTTCCCGACTTCCACCAAAATCAAGAACATATGCATGAAGGAGATCTTCAATAGTTTGATTCACACGCTCTGTTTGTCCATCGGACTGAAGATGATAAGCAATGCTAAAATTAAGCTTCATCCCCAAAGATTTTTGATGACCCTTCCAAAATCCACTAGTAAATAATGGATCAAGATCAAAAACAATAGAAGTAGAAACTCCATGCATTTTAACAGTTTCTCTAACATAGAGTTTGGCCAAAAGAGGTATGGTCCGGTTGGACCGAACGGGAATAAAATGGGAAGATTTTGTTTGTCTATCCATAATCACCCATAAACTATCATGACCCAAACGAGAACGGGGAAGACCGTCAATAAAGTCCACGGAAATTTGATCCTTCTTCTTACGGGAATGTCTAAAGGTTGCAATAACCCACCTAGCCTTTGATGCTCGGCCTTTACGAGTTGGCAAGTCATGCAACGCTTAATAAAGTTAGCAGTATTAGATTTCATCCCATTTCGGTAATAAAGTTACTTCATACCTGCATACATTTTACTACTATTGGGATGAATGGTAAATTTAGAACGATGAATATCTTCTAAAATGTCTCTACGAAGATCGCTAATATTTGGCACAATAAGTCTACCAAATTTTCGAATACCTCCACGAGCATCTATTTTAAAGTATTTCAAACAATCAATATCTCTGTCCCTACAACTTTGGCTAAGAAGAGCCAATTCGGGATCATACTTTTGAGCTTCAAGAATGCGGTCTAAAATAGAGGGATGAGCTTCAAGGCTACATAAAACAAGAGATGAACATGAATCGGATTCACGATCTCGAATCTCACAAGTGGACAAAGTCCCGAGATCATTCCATTTGGATATCATCATAGAAATAACCGCTTGTTGCAGCCGTCTAAGGGCATCGACAACACGATTTCCCTTTCTGGGGATATAAAGAATATCAAGATCATAAGATGCAAGGAATTGTAGACAACGTTGTTGACGCAAATTAAGTTCCTTTTGAGAAAACAAATACTTCAAAGATTTATGATCGATGTAGAGAACAAATTTCTCTTCCAAAAGATAATGATGCCAAATTCTAAGGGAGAAAACAATGGCTGTGAGTTCTAGAAAATGAGTGACATACTAGTCTCGGCAGGCTTTAATTGCCTAGAGTTATAAGCGATAATACGTTCCCTTTGCATGAGAACGGCTCCCAAACCACCACGATTAGCATCGGTGCAAATAGTGAAGTCTTGGTTTCCTTCGGGAATCACACGAAATGGAGCATCAGAAATGTTAACGTAAAAAGTCAGACGCTAACACCCCGATGCAAATAGAGATTGAATGAAAGCTCCACCCGTTAACACGGGAATCAGAAAAAGCAGTAATTCACTGAAAAAGCAGTAAGAAACACAGAGTTTATAGTGGTTCGGCTTATAATCAAGCCTACGTCCACTTCAATCCTTTTTTATTGCTTATATGATTACAATCCTTTACAATTTCCTTCAATTACAATTCACTTTAAAAGACAAGTAGCTAGAAAAACTTCGATGCAAGAGAGTTCTCCGAATTCATGGTTGAATATGTTGAATCCCTGTTTGAAGTTGACTGAAGCTTCTTGTGGCAGAGTCTCGATGCTTTCAAGAAAATGATCGGAAGACCCCCCCTAAGTTGGAGATAGCGCTGTATTTATAGAGAAATTTCCATGCCAGGTCGTAAGTAGTAACCGACCTAAAATAGGTCGTGGATCGTAGCCGACCTAAGAGAGGTCGTAGGTCGCGCTCAATCACTCATGCATGGCTCACGGCTTAACTGGGATAAGCATGTTCTTCTGGATTCATATCACAAGTCCCAAGTCGCGGACGAATTAACAGGCCGCGGCTTAAGTGACGCTGTATTGGACTTGTCTTCGTTTGCCTAGGTCGCTTACGACCTAACATAAGTCGTAAGTCGGTCGCGACATAAGTGTGGTTGCTTTGATTTTTTTCCTGTCTTGAGTTGCTAGGTCGTTATTCTTCTTAGATCCCTTGGTCGGTAACCCTTTAAGTTGTTAAGTCGGTAACCTTTTAAGTCGTTAGGTCGATAACCTTTTAAGTCGTTAGGTCGTAACCTTTTAAGTCGGTAGGTCGTATCCTTTTAAGTCGGTAGGTCGTAACCTTTTAAGTCGTTAGGTCGGTAACCTTTTAAGTCGGTAGGTCATAACCTTTTAAGTCGGTAGGTCGTAACCTTTTAAGTCGGTAGGTCGGTAACCTTTTAAGGTCGCTGAGTCATTATCAAAGCGGAGTTAACATTTGCCACTCGAAGTACATGCCTAATGGTTAGGTCATGTGCTTCGATATCTTTTAACCCATCCCCCTCTAGGTCGCTAGGTCGTGTGCGACCTAAAGGTTAGGTCGTATGTGCCGCTTCAGGTTTCTCCACTGTAATGTATAAGTCATCCATCCTCTTCTTTCTTCTCGTTACCTACATCCTCATTTGATTCTGCCATTATCATTTTCCCGATCTCCCAAAGGCGATCTCAATCCGATCAATCACTGATTATCCTTGATATTACATCGCGTAAGTGAACCTGCTTCTTTCTCGATCCTTTATCATCATGGATTCATGAATTCCATTTTTTTCAATCTTAACCCACCTCCTTACACAATGTTTCATCGCGAATCTCGTTACATCGATAGTTGATGAACTTGAGTTAGCTCGATTTGGCTTTGAACGATTGATGAGACGATGGCGATGGTTTGCAATGCTTCAGGCTAATTGATTTTTGATTTGCGTTAGAATCGCAGGGCATTGAGTTTGTAGTGATTTTTCGAATTAGTTTTTTGGATGATTCGATAGCATGAGAAAATGAGGGCTTCTGTTGATGGAGAGGCTAACAGGTTAACGGGTTAAAAGGATGACGAGTTACCGATTAGATTGGAGGTTTGTCGGTTGAGTGAAGTGAGACATTAGCTTGGACACGACCCAGCAATTTTGGACGACCTATAAACCTTCGCGACTTAACTTTTGACCGATTTAACTAGATGCGACATAAGCCTTGAGTCGCGGACGAGCTAGGACTTAGAGAAATTCACGTCACTTTGAACTGAAGCATTTTCTCCTTATTATGCCTCACAATTTAAAGGACCAATGATTTAAAGAACCAACGACTTAACTTAACTCGCAAGAAATCTTTTAGGTCGTGGACGATTTAGTACTTGGATGCTCAACTCTAATTCACACTTAGAAGCATAATCTCGACTTGAGTGCTTAACTTGAACTGCTGGACTGAACCTAAACTCTGAATTGCTTGAACTTTGAATTGTCGAGACAACTTGCATGACTTTGCTATGCTTTCTTAACAGATTATACCAAATTCGATGCTAATAACCTGATAAATATAACATTTGCAGAAAACTAGGGCGAATACTGCCACTGATTGCCCACATCAAATGACAGATTAGTCGATAAAATATAATCAACTTAAAGAAATCGTATGAAATGCTGCGAATAAACGAATTCAAATGAAGCAGTAAAGCGATATTAATCAACGAGAGATGATTTTTTGCATCAATACTGCACTTGTATTCGGACAAGTCCTGATATTTTTCATGTTTATTAATTTAATTTCAGTCATGTTTGCTTGTCACTCTACTAGTTTTGCACAACACTTCACACATTTAGGAAACATGCACCTTCATATTTGAATATCCGACTGCTTATGTAGAATGGCTTCTCATCAAGAAGAAGGAGCAGTACCAACTGGAGAGGCCCTCCCGATGGCTGGTCCACTGGTCAACCCACCAGAAAGAACTCCAACAACCCTGAGTTACCGGGTGTTTAACCAGTTACGCGCCCAATTTGTGATTGTAGAAGCAGATGCTATTCTCCCTGGTCCAAATGATTTTGCTGACAGTCCTTCCTTTGGGTTTGTTGCCGTTAACCGCCAAATGTGCCTTTGTGGAGCCATTCCTCCTTTCAACAATTTTCTCCAGAAATCATTCGTTGATTGGCTATTTCTCCTTTTCAATTGCACCCCAACGGCTATGCCATTTTGATGGGATTATGCGTTCTCTTCAGAAGGACGCTTGATCGCCTCTCAAGTTTTGAAGAACTTCGCTATTTATGCACATTTGCGAGAAACAAAGACCAACCTTCCATTATATATGTAAGGAGCGCCAGGAAACACAAGCTTATCACCGATCTCTCTGACAGCGCTCATGGTTTCCTAAACCAGTTCTTCTTTGTTTGTTGCCTCTAGGGATTCTACGCTATCTGGAGAGTAGGGGGTAAGCTTACTTATCCCCATTCTTTCCTATTCTGAGCTTTGTGAGATCCAAATTGCTAAACGTTAACCTCGCTTTCTACTTTTGCAGTCCTTCCTCCTCTTTGTAGAGATCCAAGCCATAAGCAGACTTTTGAAAGGCTTAACGCTGTGGCGGCTGAGGAGAGAAGTATCAAGTTTTTGCTAAGAGACGGGTTCCTTCATCAGTTCGGACTCTTACACCCTTCCCACTCTACTCAGCCTTACGAAGTTCCTGATTCTCCGGCCGATGCACCGGATGCCCCAGTTTCTGTTGAGGAGCCTACACTGAAAGATCCTGCTCCTGAGGCTTCTCTGGTGAAGTGCTCTGCTTCTACTGATGTCGCGGGGTCATCTGGCAAATTTGCACTTGCCCCGGTCATTGAAGAAGAAGAGCCTCGAGAATCTCCCTAACATTCAGGGAAGTCCGGTGATGGGGGAGCCAAGAAAACAAGTCCTGCCAAGCAGAGCGGGGACGACACTTTTGAAGGGTTGAGCAACCTGTTTATCACCTCACAGGAACTCTTTAAAGATGATCCTGTTGCCACTAGGGTTTCTTCTTCAGTGGTTGAAGCAACTTATGTTTTGCAACAGATCCCGTCGACTCAAAAGTTGATGTTAGCTACTACACCCATCATTCCTTCACAACCGAGGAGTGGTTCGTAGTTCAACGCGCGTAGTCTGCACGTTGCACATACTTAGGATTTTTCAGCACTTATACGCACTTAACTCCTTGCAATTTGAAGATTCTCAAGTTATGTTTTTTTTTTAATTTCAGGTTCTCCAATGGGGCGAAGTGGCTCGTATTATGATGACTTTAAGCGGTATGGAAGGCGCAGTCAATACGATTACAGGCGCTATCTTCCTCCTCATAGGGAAACTGATGAAGAGAGGGCTGCTCGAAAAGCTCAGGAGAGAAGAACATACGAAGAACGGTATGGGAGAGGGGATGAACGTCACGACTCTTCCCACAGAGAGGGTGATTCCCTCAAACGAAAATCCCATGATGACAAAGGAAAGAGCCACGCTACCGAAGACTCGAGCAAACGGACCAAGCATGGTGAAAAGTCATCATCTGACATTCTTAAAGAGCCCATTGCTTCGGTGCCTTCTCAATCTTCCGTTCTCGCTCGTACCGACATTCAGACGATCATTGGCAGGCCCTCATATCAGGTTGGACCAGGCCCAGCTACTCTTCAAAGCCGATTTCCAAACTGGTGCTTGAAGGGAGTTCGCTTTGATCTTGATCTGGTTCCAATCAACAAACCAGCCATGTTGCGAAATCTTGATGTTGTCAAACTTGATATTGAGAGAATGTCGAATTGGCAGAAACTTGTTGACGAACTCCAGAGAGTGAATCGCGCAAACCTTGAGGCTATGTTGACCATGGAGAACGATAAATCCGAATGGCAAAAGATCTCGATCAACATGATGCAGAGATGAGGAGCATCGCCACTTATAATGAAAAGCTTGAAGCGGAAGTTGGAAAACTTAAAGGGGAGCTTGCTACTTCCTTCACTTCTTACTCTCAAAGGGAAAGTGTGCTTCAGCAACAAGTGCGGGATGCTCATGCTAGCCAACGAGAGGTCAAAGATAAACTCAAGTGGCAGGAAAAGGTTGTAGAAGATTATCGCGTTGAATTTGCACAGTTGCGACAACAGACCAGCTTCCAGAACCTCGAAATTGAGACATTAAAGACTCGACTTGCTATAGTTGAGAAAGAGCGCGATGAGGCTGTTGCCAGTAAAATTGCAGCTGAAGAAGCTCATCAAGCCACTAAAGACGATGTCAGTTCGACATTATTTGACTTCTACTTGCAAAGTGTCCTAGGGCGTGGCAGTCTCGCATTTTTGGGCCCCAAATGTGAAATTACTTTGGCTGAAGTATGGGAAGCTGCGCTTGATATGCTTAAAGATGTTGGGTATGCCGAAGAAGAACTCGAGGCACATTATCTGGACGACGGAGCTCTTGCAGCCCTTGCCAGAGGAAAAGAGCAGCTCTCTAGAGAGCGTGCTGGGACGATGAGAGAGGAGCATCCAGAGAAAGAAGCACCATTAATTGCCTCGGTCCCTCCTCCAATTTCAGCCGACATTGATATCACAGGCTCCGGTTCCCATTCTCCGTCCCCTGCTAAAGTCATAACTGAGATTACAAGTGCACAGGGTGGAGATGAAGGCGAAGAAAGCACTGAAGCACAAGCTTATGAAGTTGACATTAGGAAGCCCACTTATCCAGGTAATATTAACGTCGAACCAGGTCAAGCGGATTACTCATTTGCTTCAGCCGAGTTGATGAATTTCTTGCTTATTACATAAGACTCGATGAGCCCTTATCTCCTCTCTTCGCGGGAGATACTAATATTTTTTGCTTTTCTTCTGTAGCGAAAACGCTTAGTGTCATAGAAACTTCTCCTCCTCCTGTTGTTCCTCCTCCATCCTTTCAAATCACTCCTACTTCCCAGCCGGGATCGCAGGAAGAATTAATAGGAGCCCTTCAAGACTTGGACGATCCAATCCCTTCGCAGGAGCAGAAGGCCGAAGGACTTGTAGGAGGCGAAGTATCTCCGGAGCGAACCCTTTCTGATGACATAAAATTGTCTGCTCTTGTCACTTCGGGGAGTGAGTCTTCTTCAAAGAGGAGGAGGAAGCGTACAACTTCAAAGAAGAAAGGGAGAAGCATTTCTGTTATCGAAAAGGAAACGGAAGTTGATCCAGCACTAGCTCTCTCTCCTTCTCCCCCAACTCTCCCAAGCCGGCTTGAAAAAATGCCTATTAAGCCAGGTGAAGGCTCTAAAGGTGGTGGGAGAAAGAAGTGATGAGTCCTGCTTTCCCTTCTTTGCTTTACTTTTTGCTTTTTTGCATGTATATAAGCTTGTGTTGACTGGAGATTGTGCGGGTACCAGTCCCCGCTTTCTTTTACTTTGAAACCTGCATATGTATAAAATTCTCATAGTATGGAATAAAATGGTTCTTTTACTTATATAAATTTCTGTCTGTATTTGAGAACGCTTTTACTTTCTGTTTTTATGCAAGTTTCTTTATCCTCTTTATGTGAGGTTGCAGTAAACCTATGGTATGTTTATTGAGCATTGTCTTCATTTTTGTGATGACTATACTGTATTGCCCCCATACCATAGGTTTATTGCAATCTTTTTCATATTGGCAAAGTTTCGGGGAACAGCCCTTCTGTTTCAAGAAGACTTGTACTCTTCCTTTAGAGAACAACTCATCCATTTGAAGGAAATTTGCATTTGTACTTTATAGGATAATATTTCCGTTCCAAGAAAATATTTTTCTAGCTTAGTAGAATGCACTTCATATTGGAGGAGTCTTCTCCCCTTTTTTTTGTTGCAAAGTTTTTACACTCCACTTTTTGAAAAAAGTCACTTTTGCCTTGGCAAGTGAATTTCACTTCATAGTGCAGTGGGCCTTCTGAAAAAGGGGATTCAACCTGCTTGAGCCTCTGAAGAGAGTTTTTAATTGTGCCTCTGGGAAGAGGTCTTTTCGTTTGGTTGCTCCTCTGGGAAGAGGTCTTTTTATTTTATTGTGCCTCTGGGAAGAGGTCTTTTTGTTTCTGCCTCTTGGGAGAGGCTTTTATCTTTTCCCTGTTCGCTGGGAAGCGGGCCTCCGAAGAGGGCTTTTCACATTTCAACTCGTGTGAAGTTTTATTTCAGATCACGGTGAAATGTGTGCCTCTGAGTAGGGCTTTTGCCTGGAAGTTTGGATCTTCTTTCTCTTAGTTGGATGGATTCACGGGGCAGACACAAGCGTTCTGAGCCACCGATCAGTCCGCAACTTTATGTCGAGAAAGAACTCTCTTTTTCTGGCGAGGCCCGCTCGAGATCTTTTAGCATTTCAACTATGGTGAAATGGGCCTCCGAAGAGGGCTTTTCACATTCCAGCACTTGTGAAGTTTTATTTAAAATCTCGATGGAATGCGTGCCTCCGAGTCTACCTAGAAGTTTCTTCCTCATGGTTGGCCGGATTCACGTGGCGGACGCAAGTTACTTAGACGCTTATTTGTGCAGATTGTCTCAACTAGTGAATAAGCGCCTTGCCTTCCACTTGGGAAGGTGCCTCCGATCATCGTATGGATTCACGGGGCGGACGCAAGTTACTTGGATGCTTGCCTGCGCAAACTGTCTCAGCTAGTAAACAAGTGCCTTGCCTTCCAGTCGGGAAGGTGCTCCCGGTCATTCCATACCAATCTTTTTTGTTGAGAAAGTCTTCTGGCATGCCCCGTTTGAGGTCTTTATCCTCCGAAGAGTTGTGCCTCCGAAGAGGTCTTTTGTTGTTTGATGCTTGCTCGCCCATGTCTCTTTGCCATCTATTCATATCAGCAATCCCTGTTATCTTTTCCAAATACACTTCCCTTTTGGTTGCCAACAATTTCCCTTATCCAAAGAAATATACTTCATAGTTAACCGAGTTAGTGGTGGCAGACACAGGCTATTTAACTGGATGCTCGTTTGTACAAACATTCACAGTTAGTTAGCAATGGTCCACTCCCAACCGAATCGCTAACTTTTGTTCGAAGCACTTCTTTCGTAAGATTTGAGTATGGAAATTTTAAACGGCTTAGCGTTTGCTTGTAGGGTGATGCCAAGGATTGCTTGGTCTTGTGATGGGTAAGCTTTATTTTTATGGACTGCATTATTAAATCAACATTTTAGTAATACAATTGACGTATTTTATATATCGAAATAAAGCAAAGCAGTCTATAATAATAAAGAACACAGGATTTATAGTGGTTCGGCCAAGAACTGGGCCTACATCCACTTTATAGTTCTTATTATTCACTTGCCTGGCTTTAGAACGGCTTTCAATACAAGAATGATACATTCGTCATTCTTTTACAATATTTCATTAAAGCCTTTAAGTAAAATATGGGCGCAAATGATTGCTGTTCCAAGCTCTTGGAATTGGGTCTACTTCGACAGTTACAAGTTTGAATGTGCCATCAAGAAGTTTTTGGCCTACAACATACGGCCCTTCCCAGTTTGGTCCAAGCACGCCTGTAGGTGTCATAATTCTTTTTAAGATTAGATCCCCAACTTCAAAGCTGCGTCGGCGAACTTTGGAATTGAAGTGCCTGGCTATTCTTTGCTGATGAGCCGCAATTCTGAGCTCAGCTTCTTCCCTTTTTTCATCAAGGAAGTCAATGGCTTCAAGTTGTAGCTTTTCATTTTCGGCTTGATTGAAATGGATTCTTCTATGTGAAGGGACATCTATTTCTACCGGAATCATTGCCTCTGATCCATATGCCAATGAAAATGGAGTGTGCCCCGTCATAATTTTATGTGTAGTTCTATATGCCCAAAGTGCTAGCGGAAGTTTATTGACCCAACCACCTTTTGCTTTTTCCAGCTGTTTTTTGATGGTTGATTTGATAATTTTGTTTACTGCTTCCACTTGCCCGTTTGCCTGCGGATGAGCCACTGCCGAGAAACTTTTCCGGATCTTGAATTTTTTGCATAAATCTTGGAACTCTTTACTTTCAAATTGGGTTCCATTGTCTGTGATTATCTTTTGAGGCACTCCATACCTGCAAATGATATTCTTAGTTACAAAGTTTATCATTTTCTTAGAGGTAATAGTAGCTAAGGGTTCAGATTCATCCCATTTAGTAAAATAATCTACAGCAACAATAGCATATCTGATTCCGGATTTTGCAGTTGGCAGAGGCCCGATGAGATCCATTCCCCAAGTAGCAAATGGCCACGGACTGACCATCTGTGTTATCTCAGTGGAAGGTGCTCTTGGGATTTTTGCAAATCTCTGGCATCGGTCACATTTTCGGGCGTAACTCGCGGCATCACGATTAATATCCGGCCAAAAATATCCATAATGGAGAATTTTCTTTGGTAAAGTTTGACTTCCTGAATGGTCTCCACACTCTCCTCCGTGTACCTCAGTTAGAATTGTTTCAGCTTCTTCCTTGGTCACACATCGGAGTAATGGCATTGAGAATCCCCGCCTATACAATCGGCCATCTTGAATTACAAATATGGATGCTTTTCTTAACAACTTCTGCCGTTCTTTTGAGTTTTTTGGCAGAGAACCGTTGTGCAGATATTCCAATATCGGAGTCATCCATGATTTTCTCTCAGGTGATATAGTCATGATCCAATCAATATCCATTTCATCAATGCTTGGAGTTGACAGGACTTCCACAGGAGCTAATCCCAATAATTGAGCTTCACCAGTGCTTGCATAATTTGCGAGGGAATCTGCCTTCATGTTTTCTTCCCGAGGTATATGGTTTATCGTATAATGGTCCAGGTCCTCGAGAAGCTCCCAGGCTCTTGACAAATAAGCAGGCAGGTTTCCCCCTTTAGTCTGAAACTCTTTCTTGACTTGACACACAATAAGCTGTGAATCACTGAAGATCTGCAATGCCTTGATGTTCAGTTCTTTAGAAATCTTCAGGCCAGCAATGAGAGCTTCATATTCTGCCTCATTATTAGTCGAAGGAAATTCTAATCTTAAAGCATAACACAGTGACCGTCCTTCAGGGGTTTCAAGCACAACCCCAGCCCAGGAACAGTAATCGTTTCTTACGCCATCGACATACAATTTCCATAGAATTGGGGAATTATCGGTTACCACCTCCTCGCTATCACCTTTGTCTGTACATTCTGTGATGAAGTCTGCCAAAGCTTTTCCATTGATTGCTTTCTGGGGATGATACATGATGTCATATTGACTGAGCTCAATATTCCACTTCAAAAGACGACCCGAGGTCTCAGGACGAAACAGGACTTGCTTCAAGGGCTGATCGGTGAGGACCTTGATGGGATGAGCTTGGAAATATGGCCTCAATTTTCTTGATGCAATCAGTAGACAATAAGCGAGCTTTTCCATCTTTGAGTAGTTCAATTCTGCCCCAGTGAGTCTCTTGCTGATGTAGTAGACCGGGCGCTGAATTTTCGCATCCTCCCGTACCAAAGTTGTACTGAGGGCATGAGACGAGATTGCCAAATATACAAAAAGATCTTCACCATTGTCAGGCTTAGAAAGTATAGGAGGCGTTTCCATATGACAAATCATCTCATCGAAAGCTTTCTGGCACTCAGGAGTCCAGTCAAAGTTTTTTCTTCCTTTCTTTAGAGTATCAAAGAATGGAATGCATTTATCAGTAGCTTTGGAGATGAACCGACTCAAGGCAGCAACTTTTCCATTGAGACTTTGCAATTCCTTCTTCGTTCTAGGAGCTTTGACTTCTCTTAAGGCAGTTATCTGAGCAGGATTAGCTTCAATGCCCCTTGTACTTACAATGAAACCCAGAAACTTTCCAGATTCGACCCCAAATGAACACTTCAAAGGATTCAGCTTCATACCGTACTTTCGGAGGATTGAGAACATCTCTGCCAAGTGACCCATGTGGTCCACTGCTTTCTTTGACTTTACCAGCATATTATCAACATAAACATCCATAGTCTTGCCAATCTGTGGTTTAAACATGGCATTAACAAGTCTTTGGTAAATTGCCCCCGCATTCTTAAGTCCGAAAGGCATGACTCTGTAGCAGTAGAGACCAACATCGGTGATAAAGCTTGTGTCCTCCTAGTCTGGCTCATGCATCATGATCTGGTTATATCCGGAGTAGGCATCCATAAAAGATAGCAATTCATGCCCTGCCGTTCCATCCACCAACTGGTCAATCCTGGGTAACGGGAAGCAGTCCTTGGGGCAGGCTTTGTTTAGATCTGAAAAGTCAATGCACACTCTCCATTTTCCATTATCTTTTTTAACCAGTACTGGATTTGAAACCTAATTCGGATAAGTGGATTCCCTGATAAAACCATTCTCCATGAGCCGATCAACCTCTTCTTTCAATGCTGCTGACCTTTCAGGACCTTGAGTTCTTCTTTTCTTCTTTACCGTTGTAAACTTTGGATCAATATTCAAGGTATGTACTGCAATTTCTAGAGATATTCCACACATATCGGCATGAATCCAAGGAATACATCCAGATTTGCTTTTAAAAATGATATCAAAACATTTTGAACTGTTGCATTAAGCTGCGAACCTACATTCAACACTTTGTTCGGATCTTTCGGGTCAACAGGTACCGACACTATCACTTCAACTGGTACCACTCTATTCTCCCCTGCACTGGCTTTTCTGGGATCCATCTCTCTTCATGCACCGCTATATTCGCCTGTGCAGGGTCCACCCTGTAATTGCTACAAGGTTGATTCTTCGACGCGGACCGGGGCCGCCGCATCTTTTCCCATTTCTCTCTTCCTCGTTTCACGCAACTCTGTAAGATAACATTCTCGTCCAGCATTCCGATCCCCTTTCACCACACCGACTCCATTATCTGTAGGGAATTTTATAGTCAGACACCATGGGGCAAGAATAGCTTTAAATGCTGCCAGAGTTGGTCGGCCTAGGAAGGCATTATAGGCGGAAAATTCTTCAACAATAACAAAGGTCTGTTTTCGAGCCACTTTTCTCTGCCCCTCCCCAAGCTCTACGAACAAATCGATAGTTCCAATTAGCTGTTTCGGCTCCCTAGTAAAACCAGCAATCTTTAGTGATGAAGCTTGAACGTCAGCCGTTGGAATCTTCATCTGATCAAAAGTCTTCTTGAAGAGAATGTTGCACGAAGCTCCATAGTCAACCAGAACTCTTTTCACAGTAGCTGGCCCAATGCCAGCGGAGATGACCAAAGGATCAATGGTAGGAGCTTCAACACCCATCGAATCCCTAGCACTGAATATAATGTCATCATTAAAAGTTTTCTGCTACTTCAGGGGTGCAGCATCTTCTAACACAAAAACACTTTCATCTGCCAGTGCATACTTCAAAGCACGGGCGTATCTTTCCATCTCACCCCAACTCCTGCCAGTTGGGTGAGGGCCCCCTGTAACCACATTTATAACAGGCCTCTCTGATTCATGAGCTGTCGCCTTTTCACTTGAGCTAGGACGATGAACAGGAACCTGTTGTCCTTGAGTTGACGAAGTTGGGCCATTCTTGTTCCTTTTTACATATTGCTAGAGCTTGTTTTCCTTCAACAGTTCCTCAATTACCTCCTTTAAGTGATGGCACTCGTTAGTATCATGGCCGGGTTGGTTATGGAACCGGCAAAACCTTCCATTCTTCTCAGTTTTCCTATTAACTCTTTGCTTAGCTGGTGCGGGGAATTCGACAGTGTCTTTGTTCGCAAAGTAGATGTTCTTCGGGGTATCAGTCAGAGGGGTGAAGTTGAAGGGACGACCTTTCTTTGCATCTCCTTGCCTCTTCTGACCATCATTCCCCCTCTTCTGATTGCCAGATTCTTTCTTATTTGGAACAGCATTACTATTTTCAGCCCCTGTCGATGCCACCTTAGCCGGTGCTTGGAGGCTTTCCAGGCGCATGAATTCATCGGCTTTCTTATAAAACTTGTCAAGTGAATTTGGTTCTTTCATTTTCAACCACCTCCCGAACTCACTTGTCTTATCAATAGCCTTCAGCAGGTATGTCAAAATCATTCTCGGCTCTGCGTTGTCCATTCAGCCAGAGCTATATTGAAGCGATTCAAGAAAGCTCTAATGGATTCTCCAGGATTCTGCTCCAAGCTGGATAATGACATTATATCCTTTGCCTTTGACGCATAAAATCGAAACTGTTCCTTGAATTTCCGAGTCAAATCAGAAAATTGGTCTATCGATCGGACCGGCAGCTTTGCGAACCATAGTAAAGCAACTCCTTCCAGGTATACTGGAAAATACCGGCATTTGATCTCATCAGAGGCTCTGGCACCCGTCATGTGCCAATCATACTTATACAGAAACTCATTAGGATCGCTCGTTCCCTTGTAAGCTGGAATAGTTGGAGGGACAAACTTCCTTAGGAATTCTGCTTTCAGGATCTTTTCAGTGAATGGAGTTTTGCTCGGAGCGAAACCCCACTCTTTCTCATCTTCATTTCTTTGCATACATTCCTTCATAATCTGACGAACCATGCCTGAGAAATACTCTTCATCATTTTGAGGCTCAACGGGACAAACATCAGCCATTCTCTCCGAATTTTGTCTTGACAACCGTTCACGGAGGGTTGGTTGCGGCCCCGATCCTCCGGCTAATGGAGGTGTCCTTTCCACTGGGTCAGCCGGCCTTTGAGGGATATTTCTTCCTTCAACATTTTGTGCTTCATCGTCCAGGTTTCCCTCCTTAGTTGTCGGTTGGCGGTTTGCCTCAAATAAAGCATCGAACCTTTCCATCATTAGGTTATTCTGAGCTTCCATTTGTCGATGTAGCCCGGATACGACGGCATCCAGCTCTGCCCGTGTAACTTCGATAGTTGGAGTTGTTTGACTTAAAGGAGGAGAAGTGGCAGCAGTCTCGCGAACATCGTCGGATCTAACAGACTTGCGTTTTCTTCCGGGGGCCATTATTTCTGATAAACTTCTGGTTTTTAGAGAGATCCTTTCTACAAATTTCTGTGAAGCTATGATGATAGTATCCTGAGTTGAAGTTCTCAGTGAAAGCACCAAAAATGTTAACGTAAAAAGTCAGACGCTAACACCCCTATGCAAATAAAGATTGAATGAAAGCACCACCCGTTAACACGGGAATCAGAAAAGGCAGTAACTCACTGAAAAAGCAGTAAGAAACACAGAGTTTATAGTGGTTCGGCTTATAATCAAGCCTACGTCCACTTCAATCCTTTTTTATTGCTTATATGATTACAATCCTTTACAATTTCCTTCAATTACAATTCACTTCAAAAGACAAGTAGCTAGAAAAACTTCGATGCAAGAGAGTTCTCCGAATTCATAGTTGAATATGTTGAATCCCTGTTTGAAGTTGACTGAAGCTTCTTGTGGCAGAGTCTCGATGCTTTCAAGAAAATGATCGGAAGACCCCCCCCCCCCCAAGTTGGAGATAGCGCTGTATTTATAGAGAAATTTCCATGCCAGGTCGTAAGTAGTAACCGACCTTAAATAGGTCGTGGATCGTAGCCGACCTAAGATAGGTCGTAGGTCGCACTCAATCTCTTATGCATGGCTCACGGCTTAACTGGGATAATCATGTTCTTCTAGATTCATATCACAAGTCCCAAGTCGCGGACGAGTTACAGGCCGCGGCTTAAGTGACGCTGTATTGGACTTGTCTTCGTTTGCCTAGGTTGCTTACGACCTAACATAAGTCGTAAGTCGGTCGCGACTTAAGTGTGGTTGCTTTGAGTTTTTCCTGTCTTGAGTTGCTAGGTCGTTATTCTTCTTAGATCCCTAGGTCGGTAACCCTTTAAGTTGTTAAGTCGGTAACCTTTTAAGTCGTTAGGTCGGTAACCTTTTAAGTCGTTACCTTTTAAGTCGTTAGGTCGTAACCTTTTAAGTCGGTAGGTCGTAACCTTTTAAGTCGGTAGGTCGTAACCTTTTAAGTCGTTAGGTCGGTAACCTTTTAAGTCGGTAGGTCGTAACCTTTTAAGTCGGTAGGTCGTACCCTTTTAAGTCGGTAGTCGGTAACCTTTTAAGGTCGCTGAGTCATTATCAAAGCGGAGTTAACAAGAAAGAAGTTCTTTTGATTTTTGAAAAGAAGCTTCACATTCGTCTAACCAAATGTACTTAACTCCCTTCTTTTTCAAACTAGTAAGAGGTACAACAATTTTAGACAAGTCTTTTATGAACCAACGGTAATAGCCTGCTAATCCAAGAAAGCTACGAATTTCCATCACACTTTCTAGTCTCTTCCAACTTTGAATTGCTTCAATCTTTGAAGGATCCAAGGAAATTCCGAATTCAGAAATAATATGTCCTAAAAATTTCACACGAGATTGCCAAAAGTGGCACTTAAATTTTTTTTGCTTTCAGTTGATTGCTCCTAAGGGTTTCTAATACAATCCGAAGATGTTTTTTATGTTCTTCCTCAGTTTTAGAATAAAAAGGAATATCATCTATAATGATGAGAACAAATCGATCGAGGAAGTCTTTGAAAACTTGATTCATAAGGTCAACGAAATAAGCTGGAGCATTCTTAAACCAAATGGCATAACAGGCCATTCATAAGATCCATAATGAGTATGGAACGATGTCAAAGGAATGATATCCTCTGCAATACGAAGCTGATGAAAACCGGTTGCTAATTCTAACTGTAAAAAGACTTTGGCACCGCAAAATTGATCGAATCGGCCATCAATCTGAGGCAAGGGTTATTTATTCTTAATGGTAAGATCATTAAGCTTGTGGTAGTCAACGCAAAGCCTAAGTATACCATCGGATTTCTTCACAAAAATAGCTGAAGCTCCCCATGGAGAGGAACTAAAATGAATAAACTGTTTTGTTTCGAATTTAGATAATTGTTTATGCATCTCCTCATTTTCCTTATTGGACATACGATAAGGAGGATGAGTGATAGGTAGAGCTCCAGGGATTAGATTAATTCTGAACTCAATTTTTTGTTTAGGTGGTAATCCTTAAACGGGCTCAAATATGTTGGGAAATTCACGAACAACGTGAATTAGGGAAATGACATCTTCCTCATCATCATTATCGTCATCATGTGGATTTAGAGAATATAAGGATGCTACCGAATTGGAATCTAAATCTTTAAGAATAATTGAAATCTGCTTAACAGATTGAGAATGTCGAAGATGGATAGTCCTCTCGGGACATAGGATGTGGGCTTCATAATGGTTAAGCCAATCCATTCCCAAAATCATTCTGAAACCTAGGTAACGCATAACATGCAAATCGGCACGGAAAGCACAATCACATAATATAATCTCGACATCTTTACAAAATAAACTGAGTGTTGCAGATCCACGAACCAGATTTGTAATTTAAAGTGAAGTCATTAAGCACATAACATTTATAGACAAAGTATCAGCAAGTTCTTTTGACACAAAAGAGTGAGATGCACCCGTATCAAAAAGGACTTGAATAGGATGATCACGAAACATAATAATGCCATCAAGGATAGAATGAGAAATACCTTGACCAAGAGAAGGGTTACTAAGGGCTTGCACAACATTTAGCCTTCCCTCTTTCTTGCTTTGAATTTGGGACATGAAGATATAAGATGACCCGAACTTTTGCAATAGCGACAATAAAGGGGTTATGGACACTTATTTTCATAATAGTCCTTAGAACCACAATTGTAGCATTCTCCACGATTAGGGGTAGGAGTCTTTGCTATCAAAGTTGCTTGCTTCCCTTTCTTATTGCACTACGCCATAGATTGCATACTGCAACACCCAAGAAGTGATGCAGGAAGTGCCAAAAAATGTTGTTGTAGGCTAAACAAGGGAAAATGCAACACTTTCTCGGTGATGCATTTTGCCACGTTTCCCTAGAGTCAAAGGCAACATCTTTGCGGCCCTAGGACAACATCGGTTTTGTTGTTGCCACAGGTACCAAATTTACTAAAAAGTGGGCCCAAAAATCTGGGCCCCAACATGTTGGCCCACATCGTGGGGCCCACTAATTCTGTGGCCCACCTTTACGGAACCCTGTTGTGGGGCCCATATTCATTAATCTATGGTGGCACTTTTACCATCAAATGGCAACACTTTGCCAGTTTATTACCACATTTAACATCACATACTGCAACATTATATCATATCTATGGCAAACACCTTTTGCAATTTAAATTGAAAATGTACTGCAACATTATATCATATCTGTAGCGACATTATACTGCAACATTATATCATATCTAATGGCAACGTTACACTGCAACAAAGAACTTTTCATTTCAGAATAACCAGCAACACAAGTTTTACTAAGTCAAGTACAAAATAACAAACATACTTAAAAACATAGCCAGTGTATTCATAGTTACAGCCAGTACATACTAAATTCTACTTTTTAACAGTACATTCATATTTGTGAGCCTCCAGTGCCATCAGTGCCATCAGTACCTCTAGTGCCTCCGTGCCTCCAGTGCCATCACTGCAGACGGTCGCACAAAGATCCCCAACATCAATTTGCATGTCAGGGTTTGCTTCGCCTAATTTCTCAAGCACCCATGTCATGTTCTCTTGAACTTTTTGGTTCACCTTTGCATCAAATTCATTTTGGACCTTCTTGTTCACCTTTGCTTCGACTTCGTCGGCTATATTTTCCCTTAACTTCGCTGCCAGCTCCTGTATGTATGTGCTTGTTGTTGGGGCATATTTTGAAACTTCTGCAGACTTTGTGTGTCGTCCTATAAGCCAAGATGGACCGTGCGACTTTCCATCAGAAACCATTTCTTGAACAACTCCATCACTTCCTCCTTCACCTATTGCTTTTTCAATCTTATCCTGCAAAATAAAGCAGTTTCAAAATGTGACATTAAATAAAATTAACAATTCTGAAACAAGTTTCTTAAACAAGAATTGTTTTGAAATATCTATGAACAGTTTTAAAAGGGATTCAGAAAATATCCTGCTATAGGTTTCAACAAAATATGATCTAATTCTACAAAAATGTCGATGCGCAAAATGAAGCATTTTTTTGACATCTGATTGAAGAGAAAATAAAATTCTTACAATTCTGTACTTCATTAGTGAAGTATCAGTCTTGTACACCTTTCCTTCTTTCCGCTTGTGAGTTTTAACAAAAAGTTCTCCATCTGATTCGTTGGACCGATACAAATTAAATAAAAAAAGTTAGACAGCAAAAGGATATCAAACCAATTTTTCCAGAACATATATCACTAATCAATTCAGAAATTATACTCAAAGTCAAAGCAAAACTAAGGTAAATATGATCACCTTTACATAAGAACAAATCTCGGTTGAAATGAAGAACATAAACCACAAGTGCACACAAGCTAAAAGTCTCGAGCAACTCACAGATGCAAAAATAGAGCAACAGTAAGTTCTCAAGCAGCTTACAAGTGCAAAAATAAAGAAACAATAAGTATAAAATCACAACATATGTAGCAACAATATCAGAGCTTTTTGAAGCATAGTATCAAGTGATGTATCATTTTTGCAAAATTCAAGGCTGAGCTAAGGAAAATTTGCATAGTAAATATCCCATATGTCTATGCTTTCAGATTATTAACTGTAAGCACAGAGATAACAAATATCCCATGATTCATCTTAGATTCTGACGCAAAACTAAGATTACCTCGTGATTAACCCATGAGCCATATATAATACTAAAATGATTTAAGCTTAGCAAGGCAGTAAAACCATCAACATACAGCAGACAAAAGACAGACATCAACTTGACATCCATATGCTTAAGAGTTGAGAGTGTATCCAATAGTTTACAAATTACTTAATTTCCACAGAGATGGATTGGACTCATATTTAATGTTTAATATGCATCTAACTTGCAGACGTATATTGAAAAATGCGTAAAATGCATGAGCATGACGGACACTGGTTTGGAAAAGAAGAATTGAGTTTTCTATGCCAAAGGGGGCAAAGAAAGGCTCATTTATATTTTTATAGATTTTATTTACTTTTTTAACAAATGTTATTAATAGCTATTGAGTTGTAAATTAATGTGAAAATGCAAAAATAATAAACAGATACAATAAAAATTAATACATTACAATTGAAATAAAAACATTTGTTGGACGATTAATGTGACAGATCAGATTATATAGCCTGCTTGTTATTCTTTTAGTTACAAACTTCTATATCATAAACAGAACATATATCACTAATAATATTTATTTTGCTTATTTGTTTGAGTGAGGTGATATTTTATTTTGGAACATATATGTAGTTATTTTTATTTTTATTTTGGAACATATATCGCTTTGCTAAATAAGGAGAGGAATTTCAGATAAAATAAAATGCATACCTCCAGCCAACCATAAAAATAAGCAAAATACATACCATCTTATGCCGAATTTGGGAAAAAAGTTTTGGACCAGCAGTGTGTGTGTGTCTTCATACGATTTCCGACTTGCACAATTTGTAAGGGTCTTGGACTACAAAAACTTGAAATAAAAATGTTTATCTGCCTGATTTGAATGAACAAAAATGGAAAAAAATTCTGTGATAAAACTTAAAATTATACCGGAATTTTTTCATCTCCCCAATACATCAAGAGTACTCTGAAATCCGCAAGTGGAATTTCGTCCGGCCTATTTTCAAGCCTTTCTTCATCAGTTTCATAAGCCGTATAATGTGCCTTTTTAATACGACTCTTGTACCCCCTCCAAGAGTCACGAATTGACTTTAAAACCCAATATTCACATTCATCCGGAATAATATACCATTGCTTAAATACAAATCAAACATTAAAAAGAACAGTCATGCTACTATTGTGACAAGTTTCATATATTTAAGTAAAATTCAGCTAAGTTTGCAAATTACCTTGACATAGTTCCACAGCATGCCTTTCAAACTTGAAGGAAAGTCAAACCAAGACTTGTAAGTAAGCGGAACACTCCTCTTCAGTGTTCCTAAAAAAGCACTCAGTTCAGACATTACTTAGTCATCGTCTCAAACAGGTTGGCCCCGATGATTCATTTGGATTAGAACTCTTTTGTCATATGACCTTGAATGAACTTTATCCATCTTTGTTTTTCCCCTGAACCTTCTGGGAGCTCCCACTACTGTTACAAAGTACATACATAGTAATGAGAAGGCTAGATATAATATAAATGAGAACTTAAACTATTAAAATCAGAACTCAATTAGATAATACCTTCAGCTTCTTCAACTTCATCTTCTTCGTTTTCAATATTTGTCGAGACATTTCTGACAATAGCCTTCTTCCTTGCACTTCCACTTCCACTACTGTTATTCTTCTGGCATTCTCGCATAGCCAAATTAGCAGCCATTGTTCCTATTCCTTCATTGTGTGGTAACTCAATGCTACATGGTGGATCAACAGTTTGTGTAGGAACTGGATTTTCCCCTGCCTTCGGAGTTGCATTTTTATCAGTTGCAGATTCAACAATGGCCCATGAACGAGTTGTTGGTCCAGACTGAGGCTTTGTAATCATAACATTTTTGGTTCTCTAAAGTACGCACACAAAAATAATAAAATAAAAAAAATAAGGAAGCTAGTCTATAATTACAACCATAAAATTAAATCTTCAGCTATAACGCACCTTTACTGGATTTTTTGAAGTATCATCCTCACTAGGTTCCTCTTGTTCTGGAGCATAATCTTCGCTTTCAGCTGGCATCTTTGATTTTCCTTTATTTTTTTCAAATTCATTTATCAGTCCAGTAACTAATGTAGGCAACCCAAGAGTTTCCAAAACACTATTCTTCTGCGGCACATGTTTAGCTCTCTCCCTTTCGTATTCTGTAAGCGGTGGAGGTGGCGGAGGTGGTAGATCATCATCCTGAAAGTAATTTAACAAGACATTATTGTAAATATAAGCAAAATATGTAGAACATCATATTAGAAGATCAGATTGTAGTCTTCTTACTAGAATCTCATTTTCATCCATATTTTCCTCTTCATCTAGAGGATTATAGAAATACAATTTACTCCTGACACTTGCTGAATTGATATTCAAAGTTGCATCGCTGACTTCAATTGGATTTTTCGTCTCTGGTATCTTTGTAGAACTACTGACTTCAGTTGGATTTTTCTCTGGTAACTTTGTAGACCTACCGACTCCAGTTGACTTCTTGCTGATCACTTTTTCCTGTCCATGCGTGGACTCATAGCAGCTTCGCTCACTTGTGGATTGTTTCGCTGTGCCTACTTTCTAGGACTAAAGACTTGATCAGTCTGCGTCTCGTTGATAAGTGGATTGTTTAGCCGTGCCAACTTTCTAGGACTAAA
Organism: Allium cepa; assembly: GCA_030765085.1. Classification (NCBI taxonomy): domain Eukaryota; kingdom Viridiplantae; phylum Streptophyta; class Magnoliopsida; order Asparagales; family Amaryllidaceae; genus Allium; species Allium cepa. Next base: position 311,123,617 of record CM060934.1, on the reverse strand, counting down.
GACTTGATCAGTCGACGTCTCGTCGGTAAGTGGATTGTTTAGCCGTGCCGACTTTCGAATCGGAGTAAAGACTTCAGTCTACTTCTTGTTTTTTACTGCCTATTGTAGATGGTGAGTGGTGACAAATTGTCGTTTCTGTGATTTCGCAACTGCAAACATACAACGACATAAAAGTCAAGTTTATCATGTCATAAACATAATTATTTAAACTTAATTAAAAAATTAAGACTTGATCATGTACACTAATATTCCAGTTCCTTTATTATTCTACAAAGTGCACTAAAAATCAAACAAGTCCTAATATTCAAACAAAAATACACAAAAAATTTATGTACACTAAAAAGCAGCAAAATGAAAAACTCAGCGATGCGAGAACCAAATTCATCAAAATAGTACAAATGAGAAGATATTTTTATCTTCTTCAGTCAAAAAGCTAACTATTTACAATTTTTATCACTTGCTTTGGACGAGCTTTTGTATGATTTATTTAGGAATTTTCGAATCGGATGCTCAAAATTGGATCTTGGTTTAAATTCATTTGAATGTAATCATAAATAGGTTATTTCATCGTTAGTTTTCTTATGACCAAATTCATCAAAATAGTACAAATGAGAAGATATTTTTATACCTAGAGATAGCAGATTCTTCCTTGGGCGTACGATGACATGGGGCTGCATTTGGTTCATTGGCTCAATTTTATCATCGACCACGGTGTCGACATAGAAATCAATGTAATCACCATTATTTTTTATTTGCATCGATTCCCACAGATCTGCATCACTGGTCACCAATTTCCACCCACTCATTGGACCTTTCCATGAATATACTCCTCCAATTTCAGTGTACTTTAGCTCATCCATGACATACTCCATCAGTACCGTGTAAGAAAACATATCCAGATCAACGCCCATGACAGAAGTCTCTTCTCCACCAACATATCCATTCTTCTCAAATTTTCCCTTGAGATGGAATTTAAGATTTGCCTCCATCCTACACAAAATGAAGGAATTAACATTAGAATGACATAATTACAAATTAAAATAAACCAACTACATTATAAAATAAAATAGTCACTTCACTAAAATGTAATAAAGTCAGAAATACTAAAAAAGAGACAAAAAAGCCACAAATATGATACATCAGTTACAACATTTAATCAAGGCAGAAACAACATTTTTTAACTTAAATGTGGTACATTAGTTACTTAATTAAATATGATAGTGATACACAGAAATTAAGAAGCATTTTCTTTCACTCTGCTAGGTGGAAGGCGGATTCGTCTTATTGGGACATCATCTCTACACCAACGAACATCAAAATCCTGATTTCCCATTCCATAAGCAGGCTGGATATCATTCAAATCTTCATTTGCATCTTCGCTTTCGATTTCACACCAGTCTCTCGGCAATTTCTTGATAACATTGTGGCACATCTTATCAATTGGATCTTCTATATAAAACAGATGTTGCACTTGTGAAGCCATAACATAAGGATCAGATTTTTGGCACAATCGATTAAAATTGACACGAGTCAGTCCATATAAATCTTTCTTTTCTTGGTACCAACAACACTTAAATAAAACTACACTAAATTCTCCTCAATAATCTAGTTCTAATATTTCCTCAATTGATCCATAGTAATTAACTTCACCAACTAATGGATTTTGATCTTTCGAACTTGCAAAGCTAGTAGTCAAGGCTATCAAAAATACACCACTGTTTTGTGTTGTGCATTTGGCATCTCTGAACCTTGTATAAAATCTGTATCCATTGATAACATATCCAGTAAACCTCTTAGCTGTTGGAAGAGGGACAATTGCAAGCAGTTGTACTTCTTTTGAAATGTTCTCCTTTTTCCCAACCCCTTCCTTTAACCACTTCCAAAAATTTTCATTGTGTTCTCTCTCTCTTTTATATTTTTTTGATAATGCATGACCATCAATTAAAGCTCGATCTTCCCCAGAATAAAGACCTGGTTAATAAAAGATAGATACAAATTTTCTAATTCTTCAATAATTACTAAAATAAAAATAAAACTTAAAAACTTACTCAAGTAAACTCTCCATTTCCTTTTTACCACAATTGAATAGAATGTAACGGTGACATTTCGTCCATTGAGAATCTTTAAGATGAATACCTTTTTCATCTTTGTTTCTTCTTGTGTCAATAGGATATTCCAGATTCTGTGTACAGGTTTCAAATTTCATTTTTCCTGCTCCATCGCCACCTAAGAACCTTGAACAGAATATCAAACATTCTTCTGCATGATAAACTTCAGCAATGGACGCCTCAGGTTTACTTTTGTTGCGAACATAAGATTTCAGTTTACAAAGGTAACGCTCAATAGGAAACGTACAACGAAGATGTGCAGGTCCACCATATCCAATTTCCTTGCATAAATGAACTAGCAAGTGCACAATTATATCGAAGAAAGCATTTAGCAATATCATCTCAAATTGACAAAGAATTTCCACGATTTCCTTTTGTAGCCTTTTAAGACCAGCCAAATTGATAATTTTACTCTAAAGACTTCTTATAAATGCATCTAATCTTATCATAGGTAATGCAACTTCAGGTTTTACAGATTTCTTCACAGTAAATTGCAGCAAGTAGTGGAGAAGAAAATGAGCATCGTGGCTCTTATACCCTACAATTTTCCTCTCTTTCTTGTTTACATACCGGCTGATATTAGCTGCACAACCATAAGGCAGTTTAGCATTCTCTAACACCGAGAAAAATATTTCTTTCTCCTCGTTCATCATTGCAAATATGGCAGCCCTGATCTTAAGGTAATTTCCATCAGTTGATAGAACCGGATGAAGGACCTCCCTGATGCCTATCTCTTGTAAATCATACCAAGCACTTAAATGGTCTTTTGACTTCCCATCAATATTTAGTAAAGTGCCAAGTATGTAACCAAACATGTTTTTCTCTATGTGCATAACATCAAGGTTATGTCGACATACATTGTGACTCCAATATGGTAAATTAAAAAATATTGACTTCTTTTTAAATGGGATTCATTTTTATGCTTGTTGACCTCTTTCCGCCCAAAAATATTTTCATAACCAACCAACAATTCTTCAATGTTTGTCCCGGATAAAATTCCCGGAGATGTTCCCATTTCAATTTCACCATTGAACCCTTTCTTATCAAACCTCCACTTGTGTTCCGGATCTAAAAATTTATTATGATTCATGTAGCACATTTTTTTACTATGTTTCAAGTAAGTTGAAGAAGTCAAGATATGGCATACGGGACAAGCTAAATAACCCTTTGTGCTCTAGCCGAATGACATTGCATAGCCCGGAAAGTCGCTGATCGTCCATAACATGCTTGCACATAACGTGAAATTAGCACCAGTTAAGGCATCGTAAGTTTGTATGCCAAGAACCCATAATTCTTTCAATTCTGCGATAAGAGGCTGCATGTAGACATCAATGCTATTCTCAGGAGACTGTGGACCAGGGATAAGGGTTGAAAGTATCAAATTTTATGGCTTCATGCATAACTAAGGTGGAAGGTTATAATTTACCAATATGATTGGCCATGTGCTATGAGCTGTAGTCATTGTACGAAAAGGACTGAATCCATCAGCTGCTACTCCTAACCTGATATTTCTGTTTTCAGAAGTAAAATAAGGATATTTGGCATCCATCGTCTTCCAAACCTCGCCATCAGCTGGATGTCGAAGTCTGCCATTATTTTTTCGTCCCACTGCATGCCATATTATAAGTTCTGCATACTCCTTGAACATGAACATCCTTTGCAGCCTTGGTTTTAGTGGAAAATAACGTGTCACTTTTGCTGGTACTTTGTGAATCCGCTACATCGGATCATTGTCAACACCCGCTTTCTTTTCCGGCATAGCCCACCTTGAAAAACCACAAGTTTTGCAGTTATTTTACTTTTAATTTTCTACGCAATATAGCATGCAGTCATTTGGACATGCATGTATTCTTTGGTAATCGAGGCCTAAATCTTTAATGATATTTTTGGTAGCATTGAAAGATAAAAGGATGTGGGCTCGTGGAAAAGCTTCTTTTAGCAACCCTAATAAATCGATAAATGCAGACTCGGTGATTCTATGTAGGCATTTTAAAGAATAAAGCCTGGCGATGAAACTTAATCGCGAAAATTTAGTGCACCCGGGATATAATGGCTGCTTTCCCTCTTCAACACGATGATGAAATTTTCTAGCATCGACATCTACTCCATTTGCTCCATCAGAAGATCCACCTTCATTGTTCTGCATATTTCCACAAATTCGATGCAACATCTCATCGAGATTATCTCCAAAATTTATTCCCGCTTCATGATCCATATCATTATCGCTCCTTTCAGGATCTAGACAGGAAACCTCACAAATCCATTTCACGTACAATTCAGATGGACCATTCCAAATCAGATGGTCGTAGACTACCTCTTGACGATGCCACTTGCGATTATGATACTTTTTACAAGGGCATGTAATTTCATCACCTACCACGAATCTAGAAAAAGTATTTTGAATAAAACGTTTCACTCCACTGATATATCCTTCACTGAACTTAGGAAGTTCTGCCCATATTTTTTCCTCGTCGTTCATCACTGATTTACACACAAATCACATACAAAGACAAACACAATAATAAAATCAGGAATATGATTACACCTAAACTCATAGGTAAATCAGTAAATTAGACAACACAACAATCAAATCAAGAAGAACTTGAAATATTCATAGAGTGATACCTTAAGCAGCAGATTAAATCGAAGCCCTAACTGAAATTTGAAACCCAAACAAACCCCAGTTGAAGACCTAATTGAAACACCGAAGCCCTAATTGAACTTGAACTCGAACTTGTCATAATCGAACCCAAATTAAGCTTGTAAACTTAGAACTTTTAGCCCTAATTGAAATGGCAGAGTGTTTGAGAGGTTGAGCGACGGAGTACGTGTTTTGTTAAGTGTTTGAGTGAAACGCTTCAATATTTTATTAACTTTTGCCGCTTTGTTTTTGCTTCCCGCGTTAAAAATTATTTCAGCCTGCTTTTTTTTCCAGCCCACACTCATTTTTTATAATATTTTTATAAGTCTATAGCTACTACAACATAGTGTTGATATCTATGCTAACATCCTGAAGCTAATGTTGTAATAGACAAAAAATCAGCATAGCTATCGCTACATTGTAGCCAGCAACATCTTGTATTTTCGTTGCAATAGGCCATCTATGGCATAGTGTTGGGATTAGGGCCTTTAAAATTAATAGGCCTCTTCTTGTTGTTGTTGTTGAAGTTCTGTTTGGCACCCATAACTTCAACATCACTTTCTTTATCGGCCTCTTCAAGTCGAAGAGAGATATCAACAAGCTGATCAAAAGAAACTTCTATTTTCAGAAGTAAAGCCTTCTTGAGGTTCTTATTCAACCCATAGACAAAACCTCTGATTTTAATTCAATGGGGTATTGATATACTCGACCCCATATTTAGAGGGAGATTCAAAAGATGCAACGTAACCCGTCACTGAAGATTCACCTTGAACAAGGTAAATAAAGCGTCGGGCTAAAGTTACTTTTTCAGCTTTCGGCACAAACTTTAACTCGAATCTTTCTCGAAATTTCTCCCAAGTAAGATCCGCTTATACAATTTCAAAAACTAAAAGCTCATACCAATCTAATGCTCTCTCCTAGAGCATGCTAGAAGCCACTTGGGCTCGATGTAAATCCACAAGATTCATACGAGAAAAGATGTGATTGCATGTTCTAGGCCATGCTTGGACTTCTATAACGCTTTCGAAACCCTTTAATGACCTTCCTCCCAAATTGGTGTAATCACTACACTAGCGTGCAAACCCAGATTTAGGATGAGTTGGCACAGGAATGGGTTCGGCAGCTTGAGCATCCTTTACAAGATCCAAAACCTGTTGGGCAGACATGAATACGCCATCCTGAGGAGTAGCACTAGATTGACTGACGCCGGGACGGCCAGGCATAACCATTTCTCATCTTTAAGAAAGAAAGAAAGAAAGAAGAGGAAAAAGGTTATTCTTAGAATGAATATCAAACAAACTTGATTGATAAAACAAGGCATCATAAAAGAAAATAGGATAGAATGGGTCCTAAGACTCGAATTAAATCCTAAGGCAAGGTTCCTAAGAAAGACTTAGGACAATGATCCTTGCTAGATTATTCTATATTGTTTTGAAGTTTGGCTCTGATATCAAGCTGTGACGCCCTATCTCTATACTTACACTAACCAAGGACACTATTGGGTAATGCCGTCAGTTAGTACGAAGAATAAGGTTGTTGGGGAGCGACGATCTGTGTAATGGCTTTGTGTGAGTAGTGATATGTCAGATGGTATGTCATGTATGTCATTTCAAGAGGAAATCCGACATACCAATATAAATTCAAAGCTACTACGCAGTCGCTATTGGTCTTCGAAAACAAATATAAAATAAGCATAACACAAATCGGTCATAGATATTCATATCACTAAGGCGGAAACATATATGAATATAACACATAGAAGTGTACATCAAAGTAGTGGTCATATAAGATCCACTACATCATAACAGAATAGGTATGCGTGCTAGACAAAGAACATGTATACATCAAGGAGTCTCTATCTCGAATGTATAAAAGCAAAAACTACTAAGCTAAAGTAGTTAGCCAAAAGTCAGATGACGAACCCTGATAATAAGTCAAATGGGAGCACTTGAAACACCTCAATCTGACCCGAGTATTATTTAAGAAGAAAAGTAATAAACGGATCAGTCTAGCTATATATACCATGAAGATGAGATAGGATGAGAGATATGACAAAAATATATAATAACAATAATGTCACACTTTGACTAGCATACATTTGATAACAACAAAAATATACAATATCTCAAATATCCTTAAATATCCAAGAAGAATATCACATTCTTTAGCTTATTTACCAAACCTCAAATATTGACAAAACATATCAATGCCAATCGCAAAAATTGGTGAAACACAAATTCCAGAAATCAATAAATAGAAATCCAGAAAACACAAAGAGGGAGGCCTATCAAAAACGGGGGCATGAAAACTCACCAACACGTGTATCACAAAAGGGACGCTATCCCATGAGTCGCTAACCCATAGAGCCGTGCAACAACGTAGTACAACGATATGCTCGAGGAACTTGAAACTCAAATAAGCCGGAACAACAACGTAGCACAATTGTACGCCCGATGAACCTAATAAGCCAGAACAATGACGTAGTACAACGGTACGCCCGTTGAACTGAACTCTAAAAATCGGTCAAAAGACCATGGGTCTCTAGCCCATAAAAATGAGATGAAGCTCCATAAAACGAGGTACAGTCCCCCACGTGGACAACGAGAAATTGCATATCGCTAGTCTAAACCATAAAATGATCATCATTGCTCAATAAGAAGTGTAAATTACACCAAGCTAGTAAATAAATGAGGTTTACTTCATGTCCCACAACCACTGGCTTGACTTAAATATTTACGAACAAATTGTAGATTTCCACTCTAAAATTGTCACAAGATTTCAATCGAACAAGTCTAAGAATTAACCGACGAAGTAAACACAAGCGGTTTCATAATACTTGTTTTGCTAAGTCGTTTAATTGGATTTCTCGAACGAATGAGGTAAAGGTTTGTATATACTAATAAATTGTAAAACGGTTTTAAAAACAAGCTTTGTATTAAAAGTAATGTTGAAATCATTTTTGTGAAAGAGTTTGAGTATTTACTACCAGTATGGAAAACTTTGTAGTTTAAAGTGACAAATCACAGAAATGATTATTAAAACAATCAACAAAAATTCACATTCGACGATGTGAATCAAAACCATGAAAATCGATACCGAATCCATCCAATGGATATTCCCAAAAATCCTAAAAAGAAGTCATCAAAGTTAATTATAAGTGATAGTAACTAATTGGATCAACAAAAGATCGATAAAAAAACCCACATAAAAGTGGCGAATTGGCTGAGTTTAACAACTCTATACGTCTGGAGATTATCCCAGATGTCTGAGTTGAAAAACTGGAATTTTCCAGGCCCAAACGTCTGGGAAATAAGCTCAGACGTCTGAGCTGTAAGTCTAGAATTTTTATTCCATAATTTCAGACATCTCAGCATATTGCCGGACGTTTGAGCTGAAGCTCAAGGCAAGATTTAGCCTAGGCCATTGATGGCCAAATTATCTAGGAAGCGATCGAATGAGCAACAATGGCTAGGGATTTATGCCAAGCGACAACCCAACCCTAAAGACTCATCAATACACTTCGAACAACATGTCCAAACATCTATATAAGGATTTTCATAGATTTTGACTTCAAAATGTCAAAAATTAAAAAATTCGCCAAACCAATTCATTTCAAAAGCAAATGGACATCAAATAGATGTTAGGAATTCATACCTAAAAATTATCAAAGGTATAGACATAGATGTGAGTTCAAGAACTCACCTTTAAACCCAAAAACAACAAGTGAGAAGCTCAAAAACAAAGAAAAGATCAACCACTCTTCAACTTCAACTCTAGAAGCTCCAATCTAAGATCATAAGTAAATATTTCCTAAGTTAGGTTATAGGAAAATTTTGAAAATTTAAGAGGAATTGAGATGGAGAAGATGAAGAGGATTCTTACCTGAGCTTCTCTTCAATTTTGGACTACAATTTGAATTTCCTAATAAAACTAGGGTTTAGGAATTTTAATTTCCCATCTTTTCCCCCATTTCATTTTAGCTTGAGAGTGTTAGGAAATTAGAAATGAAAATGAATAAAGATGAGTGGAGTTAGGGTATTTGATAGAGGAGTTGGGTTCTTTATTAGGTTAGTGGGCTGAACCCCAAACCCAAAAGCCCAAGTGAAAATACGAAAATTCTAATCAACTCCAAACTTATCGATGTTTGTACTCAAAAAGGTTGTAAACGCCATTTTGATCTCAACGAAAGTAGTTTCAAGTCCTAATTCGACTGTTTACAAAAAGTAGCATTTCAGACTTTAATCCGACTAAGGATGCTATATTTAAATATATAATCGTAAAAATAAGGGTTGTTATAGGATTGATGCAGAATGAAACAAGGCGATAATACTAAAATGTAGCATATAAAGTTATAATGGAGTGAATAAGCTTTCAAAACATTATAATAAAGTAAAAATTTCTTTTGGAGTACATGTATCTTAAAAATAATTTTGGTTATAGACCATGAAACTAAAAAGAAATGTGTGTTTTATATTAAGTAGTTATTTAGTTGTTTAAACTCTAGATTTGGTAATACCGCACAAATGATATACAAATCACTACAAACTTCAACACATCATCTAAAATGTCCTATTATTCTTAAGACATTTTATAGATTTTTATGAGCTCAAAAGGGTAAGAAACAAGCAAGAAATAGGCAAAATAGGGATGAAAACTGCCTAAAATAAGTTATCTAGTCAACTAGTCAGTTTATAACCACGACCGATTATGAGATAATGGTTCGATCAGATAATCCCCTAGAGGTGTGTTTCTTCATGGTTTTTGGATTTTTTTATTCCTGAGTCACCACTCTTTATTTAGTCATTGCTTCTCTTTGATTGAGTTAAGTGTGCATGCAAGATGCAATTATGCAATTTAACTATATAACTTAACCATTGTAGCGAATCTTGTTTGAAATAATATAAACTTTTGTTTTTATTTTCTTTATATATATAATGTTTTAAATACATTAAATATGCACAGTTAGTAAATCCTTAGGAAAACTGTAACAACCCTTTTGGAGATTACCTATCAATACTAAATTATAATAGTTTTTATAATTTAATATTGTAAGTTAAATTAAAATTGGAGAAATTAAATTGTTTATTTGGAATAAACAATAAAATTGGAAGTAAATTGTGAAAATAAAGCTTAGAACTTTATTCTATTTTGTTGGAGTGATAATAAATGAAATATGGGCTTTAAATAAAGAAAATGACTTTATTTTAGAGAAAATGCAATAATTATATTGCCCAATTGCTTCTTTTAATAGTTTTTAAAAGAAGCATTTGATTTTTAAGGTGTTTTATTTAAATAAAAAAGGTAGAAATTTGTTTTAAAATATGTTTTGGCTATAAATTAAGTTTGGAAATGGTTAAAATATTTTTCTAAGTAAGAAAATGATTTTTTTGAATTTTAGAAGTTAAAAATATAGACTTATACATTTATTTGGTGAAAATTGTGTATTATTGTGAAACAAAGGATTTAATAATAAAAATATTTTTAAAATATAAATTAATCTTTTTACATGGTGTAAAATAAATTATTTCATGAGTATGTAAATTTACATATTTTGTTTGGTTGAAAATTTGAAAAAATAATGACTTTGTTTATTGTATAGTGTAAATAAATGAATATATTTTTTTGCATGTGAATTAATTGCTTAGTCTAAGTGATTTATTTTCCCTTCTTGGTTCCAAAGCCCATTGGCCTTAACCAGATAAGTGAGGAGGATAAACATTCATTTACTGTACGTCCATTTTCTTAGCCATCCTTCTTGTTCATTTCCTGAAACAAGTGCAGTAAGAAGAAAATTCATCCTCTCCTTTCAATTTCAAGTTACAAGCCAATTTTCTTCAATTCAAGTAAGAAACTTCTTCAAATTAAAATGAAATTAAAAGGTAATCTCACTCCAAATCCTAAAGTTTTATCGAAATCATAAATTGGGAATCGGTATTTCTAATTTAATGTAAAACTTTTCTTGCATGTACTGTTTTTGAGTCCTACAAGTTGTTGAAAGTCATTATCTCCTCAAAGCTTGCTCCTTTCAGCTAAGTATTCAGGTTTTTTCTCGAGTACAGCAAAGTGAGTTGATTAACTCACGAAATCTAGAAAAAAAATGCTTCAAAGTGGAAACGTTGTTAATATATTTGCTTCAGTAGATAAATTTATAAACTTGTTCTTTTTGTTCAAAACTGCTCTGTACTGCCTCTTTTGAGGCTTGTATCTATAGATTTCGGCAATGAAATGCTGCCAGACTTCTTTCGAATGATAGATTACATGTTGAAATTTGTCTCTGCAAAATTTTTGTTGAAAAATATTGTCATTTGAGCGTTCAAAACTTTGCTGCAAAATCAACATAAACCCAAATTTTTGCCTGGGCATATTTTGTTTGAGTTGCTGCAAATATGGCCTGAGTCAATGTTTGAGATACCATAAATCTTTCATTTCTTAATGGAATTCGTAGATTCTTTTTCGTTTGAAAGATAAAGTTAATATATGCATAACAAATTTCAGCTCAATCCAAGGTCGTTTGTTCGTCTGTTTCGCACTTGAAAGTTGGACCCAAGATGGTTTTTAGGCATGTACATGTTTTTTTGACCATTGCAAACATGGCCTGAGTCCATGTTTGGCACAGTGAAACTTTTTCTTTTCCAGTCAGAATTCATTGATTCTTTTTTTGTTTGAAAGATAAAGTTCCCTAGTATGTTCATAGCTATATTCAGCTTAATATGAGGTCGTTTGCTTCTTCGTTTCAGGCCTATAAGTTGAACTTAAGATGGTTTTTAGGCTTGGGCACTTTTTTTGAACTGTTGCAAACATGGCCTGAGTCCATGCTTGAGACAGCGTAACCTTTTCATTTCCAGTAGGAATCATTGATTCTTTTTTGTTTGAAAGCTAAAGTTTTCTACTATACGCACACCATTTTTTAGTTCAATCACAGGTCGTTTGGCCACCTGTTTCATGTTCGAAAGTTGAATCCAGAAAAGATTTCAAACCTGGGTATTATTTTGCCTATGCATTTTTACGTTTTTTTTGGGTCCGACTTTTGACTTTTACTTCATGTTTTTGTGATATTTTTGAAATGTTTTGAGGGTTATGATGCCTATTAATAAGCTAGCTAAGTTTTGATAAATGTGAAATTCAAATTTGAATTGAATTTGAACTGAATTTGAATGACGGTTTTAAGTGAATTCTTTGATTTCGAGCATGGATTTTTCCAAACAATTTTTAATAATTTTTAAAATTTATGGGCATTTCAAAATAATTATTATATAATATTTCAAAGTATTTTCAAGTGTAAAATCTATTTATTTTCTATAATAAGGGAAATTTTCAAATACGGTTTTCAAATTGATTTCGAGAATTTGTTTTCAAAGCTTGTTTACCAAAGTAAATTATTTTATATATAAATTACACGTTTTTGCACATTTCGAGCGAATGAGATGGAGAATAAAATGGTTTGGTAAAACATGTGGTATGGAACACATGCGTTTATCTTACTGGTTAATTTTCGACTTGTCTGTTTGATCATTTTGACCTTCGATTTGAGTTTACTGATGAGATGAGGTAAACTTTTTACTTCTTTGAATGTGAAATTTACTAGCGGTTAGTAAACCGTTTAGTACGAACGTGTGGTATGAGATACACACTAATACTGTTCGGCTTGCTATCTGAGAGTTTGTGACACATTTGCCATTGAGACGTATTGCTAGTACTGGACCTTCGGGTCATTGCCATCGTGGCGTATTTGTCCTTGAGACATTTGCCATTGCGGCTTTTTCCATTGCGGCGTTTGCCGTTGCGGTGTATTTGCGATTGCGGCGTATTTGCTATTGCAGCATATTTATCATTATGACATATGTTCCTTCGGGCGTGGTACCATATTTGAGATCAATACTTGGCAGAATTTAGCCAAAAGTACGTGCAAATTTTGAAATGTTTTCATGGATTTCCTTAGTGCATCGCCTTTTTCAATGTTGGCCATTCGAGTCATTATATAAATGTGATAAGCCACATTTTCGGGCATCGGATAATTGGATAGATATCTGATTTAACTCTTGAAAATACTGATTTATAAATTGAACAAATAAATGTGATAATCTCCTTTATATATTATTAAAAATTTGTAAAATTGTTGTTTTCAAACAATAATAATAATGTGTTGTTTATATATATATATATATATATACATATATATATATATGGGTTTTAGTAGAATTATTATTTACAAATTAAATTTGTAATTGTTTAAAAATGTATATTCATATATTTGAGTTGATTTTTTTAATTGGATTTTAAATTGAATTTGAACATGAATTTGGATTTAAAATTGAAATTTAAAAGATAAATATCTTAAATTATTTGGATTTAAAAATATATGTACAAGATTTTTATTAATATGTGATTTGTTTTATTATATTTTCTTTTAAAGGATTTCATTTTATATAAATTAATAATACATATGTATATGAACATAAATGTAATATAGGTAATATATTTAATAAAGATGTATTAAAACATATATATGCAAATACAAACAAAAGAATAATAATGTAAATATCTATTTAAACCATATTTTCTTTAATAACAAGTGTAAGTCAAATTTGTCATCAATTTAACATTTGTAAAGATAATAATATGCATGGTAAACAAGTGTCATTAGCTTCTTCTTTTATTAAAAAAAATAATTAAAAGTAAAACAAGTTATGTTTATATAACACTATTTCCTCTCTTATTCTCTTTTTCTTATGTTCAAAACTAAACAAATACAAAGCAAAGTCTGAAACAAAACCAAATTTAAACAACAGCTTTAAAATTTTCAACAGCAACTGATTCAAGTTTGAAAACTTTCAAAATATGGAATCAAGCAGTAATCCCTGTAACAAGTTTCAGATTATTACAACCATTTATCAAAGAATTCTCAGAAGCCAAGGCAATTCAAGTTTTAAAAGTTCAACATCCAGACAATTTCCAAATTTCAATAAAAACTTTTCCAGGCTATTCACTGTTTCTTCATAATGCAGGTGAGTGAACTAACTTCTAAGGTTTTAAACTGTTTATCTTTGATTGCACATGAGAAAATCTTTAAGTATGAGATGGAAAAATGTTTGTATGGATATAAACTTGCTTGCATGTATATAAAAAGAAATTTGTTTGAGTATGTATGACAGCATGTATATACAGTCTCTGTTCTTATAAGAAACAGATTAAAAAAATTGTTAAAATTTTTATCACTCCCTTCCAGTCACCTATAGGGTAGGATCTTTAAAGGAAAATTTGATTGTGTTAATTAAATTGATTTTTAAAAATATTTTATTAAGATTAATTAGTAAGTTATTTACTGGATGATAAGATTCACAGTGGATAACTCATATAACAAGAAAACTGATCATCTTGATCTTATGTTTGGATTAAATAAACTGAATCATAATTAAAAATGATGAATTTAGGCAAGCATATCATGATTTTTAGGAGATAATTCGAGAGTATTGTTGCGATGAACGGAAATCATGTTTTAGTCAATTTCTGGCGATCTAGGATTTGTGAGAAGTTGAGATTGTTGCTAAGGCAAGATCGTGGATCAGGGTGTTGGCGAAAAATGGTCGGGAAATTTTTAACTCACCATGGTGGCATATGGACGGCGAAGTAGGGTTTTGAGGAGCCCGTTTTGTCATTGTTGAGGTTGGGGCTTCCGCGTTGTTGTAATTGATTTGGAAATAATCAGTGGTTGGGAAAAAGATAGAGGGGGGCTAGGCGAACGTTTAGGCTTGATGATGATGTATCAAATGATCGGAGACGGAGAAAATTGAGGTGGGTGTCGATCGAGTTTCTGCCTGATTGAGTTCAAGATTGTTCGATTTTTATTCTCGTAGGGAATCGAAATTCTGGTGGGTCGCTCGAGTTGTAGTTGTTGTCATCGACTTGGAGAAGGTGCAGGCGAAGGTGGTTGTGGTTCCGGTTGCGTGTGCATATATACGTGCACGGCGGTGTACATTTTCCTGGAAGTTTAGAAGAGAAAGGAGAATGGGAATGAAGGGAAAGTGGCCAAAAATTGTTGGCCCATAGAAAATGAAAGAAGATAATGGAGTTTCTGCACATTTTAAACTGGAGTGTTTTTTTTGGGTTTGCTCAGGAATTTTGGAGTTTGACTCGAAGATGAGATAATGAGAAGATCGGGATTGGCTCGGGAATTATTGTTTGGGCCGGTATTTTTGTCGCTGAGTAAATGTAATTTTTAAGGCATATCAAAAGTGGGTAAGTTTCAAAATAAATGTAAACCAAATTTTTAAACAAGGTATTGCAAGTTTCTAATAAATTTCCAAAGTTTAATGTTTTCAAATTGTTGTATTAAGTAACTAATTAACAGATTAAACCCTATATGTTTTAAGGTGAACTAAAGATATAATTAAATAAAAGTACAAATTATTTGGTTAATTGATTAATTGATTAAAGATTAATTAATTTGTGAAATCAATTTAAAAGATTGATTTATTTATGTGATTAATTAATCAAGCTATTGATTAAAAGATGACTAATCAAGGATTAATCACTTAATGTGATTGATTAATGATAATTACTTCAGTTAAAGATAATTGCTTAATATCATTAATTAATTAATTAGAGATTAATTAATTAGAAATTAGTAATTAATTAAGTGTTGATTAAAGATTATTAAGGAAAGTAATTGAAGAATAATTACTTAAATAGGAATTACTTAGTGTAAGTAATTAAAAGATAAATTTATTAGGGATTAATTACTAAGTATAATTAATTAAGGATTGATTAATTTAAGGATTTATCAATTTAGGCATTAATTAAAAAGAGAGTTAATTAATGAATGTGATTAATGAAAGGATAATTAATTAATAACTATAGAATAATTAACCAAGGTAATTAATTAAGGAATTAATTACTCTGTGTAATTAATTAAGTTGATGTGGTTAATTTTCGTTAATTAATTAAGTTTAATTAATTAAAGGCAATCATTTGATGTTGAGTTAAGTATAATTTCTTAAGGTAATTAATGAGGTATAATTACTTAGTGAAGCAATTAGTGGATAATTACTGGATGTAATTAATTTAAGGAAATTACTTGATGGGTAGTAATTAAAGGATAATTACTTGATGGAAGAAATTAAGTAACGATTACTCAATGAAATTAAAGGATTAATTTATATAATTAATCAAGGAGTTGGTTTAATTGATGAAGTAATTAAGGAAAGTTAATTTCTGATTGTGATTAATCAAGATTGATTAATGAATGTAATTAAGTTAAAGGTTAATTATTATATGAAATTTAAGAATAATTAACTAATGAAAGTAATTAGAGGATCATTAATTAATGTAATTAATGGAAGTGATCAATCTTGCTTGTTAATGATTGAATGATGATGGGTGCTTTGAATTGGTTGATATCTCTGATATGAATTGCTTTGTGATATGATATGTTGGATGAATGATGATAATGTAGTTATCAATCAATTATGAATTGCTGTGTAAAAGTGTTATCCGACAATTAAAGTAAATTGTATCCACTTGAATAACTTGGGATCAGATGACATTGGGTCCAAAGAGACCGGAGTCGGGTATTATTTAATATCCGAAACCACTTCGATTCTTTATAAATTGATATGTGAAATCAATAGGCTGAAATGGAATGATTTAAGTGAATTGGACCATTTAATCTAAGTTTGGTACTTAGAAATTGATGTGTGGAATAAGTGTTGTCTATAACAACTTGTGAAGTTGTAAATCTATATGAGTTACCCTGGGTTTTAAACAAGTTGTATGTTTTGGTATTCCTTGTTAGATGAGTTTACTCACGCTGGTTTCCAGCCTGACCCGGGTGTTACTTTGATGTAATGCTCGGGTGAGACCGAGTATTACAGCTTTTCAGGTAAGGACGTTTTGGAGTTCAGGAGGTGATCTGGATGGCAGGAACGTATGGAGCGTTTTCCGCTGTGTGTATTATTGCCGATTATTTGGGACATGTTGTTTTAAACTGTCCAATGTTGTGTAAATGTTGTAACTCTGATGCATAAAAATATAAGAGTACTGATATAGTTCTTCTTTGTAAAACTGTTATTTATGTGATATTATATTTTGATCCGCTGGGAATATGAGGTTTCTGTGTCTTATTCTGTTTTCTTCTTATTTCTCTTTCTTTCTTTTCCTAACTATATGGAATTTTCTGGATGAAAATTTCCGGGTTGTTACATTTGGTATCAGAGCTAAAGGTTAAGCGAGAAACTTGGCTTTAATGGGATACTCATTAAGGATAGGGTCAATAGTACCCCATAATGAGTTGAGTGTATAAATATAATGGAAGAGTCTCGAGTTTTTGGCTAGATTTGACTTCAGGCCTAGATGTGAATTGGAACCTGAGATGTTGGCAAACTTATCGATAAGACCTACTCTTGTGGAAAGAATTGGCAAGAGCCAAAAGCGAGACGATAAGCTTGTCAAGATTATTCGTGATTTGGAATCTGGATTGGACCCAGAAAAGGATAAAGGATTCGAAATCGATCGAGAGGGTTGGCTTCGGAAACAAGGACGACTGGTTGTTCCCGATATAGATGAATTGAGGAATGAAGTTCTGAAGGAGAGTCATCACTCGAAGTTAACAATTCATCCAGGTGGAAATAAGATGTACCGGGATATGAAGAGAACCTATTACTGGGAAGGTATGAAGAAGGATGTTGGAAATTTTATTTCTAAATGTATGAACTGCCAGTTGGTAAAAGCCGAACAGAAGAAGCCAAGTGGATTGCTTTAGCCGTTAGAAGTTCCTACATGGAAGTGGGAGCAAATATCGATGGATTTTATCGATGGTCTACCTAGAACAAGGGCGGGAAATGAAGGGATTTGGGTCATCGTAGATCGATTGACTAAGAGTGCAAGATTCATTCCTATTCGATCAACTAGGACTGCATCGAAATTGGCTGAGTTGTATGTTAAGTGGATAGTTCGATTCCATGGTATTCCAAAGAGTATAGTGAGCGATCGAGATCCATTGTTCACTAGTGGATTTTGGAAGAGCTTCCAGGAAGTTTTGGGAGCCGAGTTGTGTTTGAGTACAGCTTATCACCCTCAAACAGATGGTCAGACCGAGAGAGTCAACCGAGTTTTGAAAAATCTCCTCAGAGCATGTGTTTTGGACTTCGGAGGATCATGGGAAGATTACCTTCATTTGGTGGAATTCTCGTATAATAACAGTTACCAGTCAAGCATTGGTATGGCACCGTATGAAGCATTGTATGGAAGACCATGTAACTCTCCGACATGTTGGTTGGAAACAGGAGAAAAGTTGATACTTGGGCCAGAAATGATTCGACAGACTTCTGATTGTATAGAGATCATTTAGCGATGAACGAAGGCAGCCCAAGACCGTCAGAAAAGCTATGCCGATAAGCGTCGTAAGGATTTGAAATTCCACGTGGGTGATATGGTTTTTGTGAAGATTTCTCCACTGAAGAATGTTATTCGATTCGGGAAGAAAGGAAAATTGACTCCGAGATTTGTTGGACCATTCCCAATCATCAAGCGAATTGGAAAGCTCGCCTATAGATTGGAGTTACCAGAAAAGATGTCGGGTGTGCATAATGTTTTTCATGTATCTTATCTACGGAAGTATGTGCACGACTCGAATACAGTGGTTTCTGCTGATAGCTGTGAAGATTTCAAAGTTTATCCAGTTGTTAGAAGACCTCGTAAGCCGCTTCGTGTTGTGGAAACTGACACGAAACATCTTAGGAGGAAGGTAGTCAGGTTGCTCAAGGTACAATGGAGTGATGATGTTAACGACTGTACATGGGAGGAGGAAGAGAGGATGAAGGCAGCTCATCCTGAACTCTTCGAGGTATGGCCCTAAGGTGTCGTGACATCTCATGAATTTGTAACTTGTTCTAGTTTTAGAATTCTGCATGCTAGGTTAGTAATTGGATGCATGGGTTGTTGGTTGCTATGGATGGTAGGCATGCGGAATAGTTTATGATTGCTCTTGATTGTTTGGAATTCAGGGGCTAAATTCCTAAGGGGGAGAGAAAGTAATGACCCGTATTTTACGTGTCAATAAATCATAAAATAGTTGCCATTAAGTCGTTAGTATTGCTTAAATCGTTCTTAGTCTAAGTCGTATGTTAGTTTAGGTCGGCCGAGCAACTCAAGTCATGTGAACGACTTAGAGAAGTTAGTGGTAGTGGTTGCCGACTTAAGGGTTAACGGCTTAAGGTGTTTGCCGACCTATAGAAGTAAGCGACTTAAGGGTGAGTGAGCTAGAGGACTTAGGAGTTAGCGAGTTAACGAGTTAATTGGTTGGACCGACCTATAGGAACTGACCGACCTAAGGAATTGACTGGTCTAATATTCAACGACCTAAGGGATAGAAGTATAGGAGATGGGTCGGTTGAACGAGTTACCAACCTAAGGGTGATAGGTCGGTGAGGCGACTTAAGGCAGGTAGCGACTTAAGGAGGGTAGCAACCTAGTGGTTAGCTCTGTGTTGAGTTTAGGTCATGAGACCTTGTGTTTGTAGTTAGGTCGTGGACGAGATAAGGCTTAGGTCGTAGGTCGCATGAAGGCAAGGGTGTTAGGTCGCTGGGTCGCTAAGCCGTGTGTGTAGTTAGGTCGTAAGTCGCATGATGGCTTGAGTCGTTAGGTCGTGTCTAAGTTAGGTCGCGTAGAGGCTTGAGTCGGTAGGCCGTGGGGTTGATGAGTCGTAAGTCGTGGGGCTTGTTAAGTTGTGACCGACTTAAGGGGGGCGAACGACTTAAGGGTTCGGCCTATAAATACACGGCCTTATCTCACTTTTTGGGATCCGGATTTTGAAGCGACGAAGTGCTGCCATTTTGAGAGCTCGAGTGCTACACTTCTTCACTTCTTTTCTCCAATTTAATCTTGTGCTTCCATCCATCTAAATCGAAGATCCAAGAGCCAAAGTTGAAGATCTACATCCATCGAAGAGAGATTTCATCGTTTGAAGGGAAATCTTGTCGGATCAAGCTAGATCCTTTGCCGTCCAGATATGAAGTTAGTTGCTTTTGAAGCGTTTAGGTGATTCGGTGAGTGGTGGTTATCTCTCACACAGACCCAAAGGAGTATATTGGATCGGTGGCTTGTTTGTGTGTTAAAGATAGTGATTTCATGCATTTTCCTTAAGTCTGCATGTAGATCCATCGTTCATAAAGTTTTGATATTCACTTTACTACATGCTAACCTATGCTAGTTCATTCATCAATATATTACTTAGAATTCATGCTTGTTAGATTTGGACTCTTTATTTACGAAATTGCCATTATTGTTATAACTGTTTATTTAGATCTTATTTGAATGATTGATTACTTGGATTAATGATTGATCTGATTGATTGTTATAAATTAGTTGATTGATGATTTGATTTGGACAAGTTGGTCGAAGATGATTCAAAAGCTAAGTGGAAAGGCTCTTGAATAAGGAAAGCTGCTCGTGGCATATGAAGCGGATGATAAAGCTCATATGGATAGATTTGATGATGATGTTGAGATGGGACTTTGCTATGATGCGATGAAGCAAAGCATGATGTGAGATAGCCTTGGTTTAATCCAGACGGGATCATCCCAAGCATGTTGATAACTCGGTGATATGGTTCGAGTTCGTTGATAATGGTTGGCTCAAGAGGCGCTTGAGCTAGTATGAGAATAGTCGTCAAGGAGGATGACTAGAAGGCTGAGATCTCATCGTTGTTGAAGGTTCTAGCAGGCTCAAAGCAAGAGTATGCTGGGCAGATTCGATAGTCCCAATCGACTAATAGTTGATGGTCGAGTACTCTGGGCAGATTCGATAGTCCTAGGCACGGGTCACGACGGCGTACGAAGTTCTGTCTAGAACCGGGGTTACCATTAGCCCTTAACGGACGGATGAAAGAATGAGCCGGTCATTCAATTAACAGTGATATCGAGGCAATGATAACAGTGATAGCCAGAGTCATGGATGTTTGGATGCTTTGGTTGTATCGTCACTCGGTCTCAAGAGCGATTTTTTGTGGGTGCTTATCTGATCTTGGTTTAGGCCTTGGGGTTTGTACTTGGAAAACATCGACCTTGACTCGAGTGATAATTGCTTTACTTTAATTGTCTGCTTTGCTATGTTGTTGCTGCTTAGTGTGTCTGGGGGCTATCACTGTAGAAAGAGGTGGAGTGGGATGGTTGGGTTCCTATTCCTTTTTCCTTTATGCTCTTTTGGTATGTTGTTAGTTAATTTACCGCTCACTAAGACTGTTGTCTGACTCAAGGTTTTATGTTCAACTCTTATTACCTTGGGTTGTTCATCCATTTTGGGATGGGCAGACTAGGTAGCAGGTGATAGGTGCTGTTCTTAGTGACCAACGCTGTTGATGACGAAGACGAGCTGGAGGCTTTTGCATATTGTTTTTCTTACTATATGTACTGGATGTTCCGCTGCTTGTATGATTCTTTGAGTGTTATGTAGTGAGGCTTGATGCATTGACTATTCAGATGTTTGTATCAAATTGTTTTGTAGTGTATTGATGAGATTCTATTTAGTGAAGCTTCACTATATATATTTCTCTATTGTATTTTATCCCTGCGCTGTGAGTAATACGATAAACTCCGTTGTTTTTACCTTACCTTGATGATCATCCATGGCTGCCTGGCACACTTTACAGCGCACTATTTCCTTGTTTAGTGCAAGAGTCATGGGCGGTCGTCACAACTTCTTAGGTACTCAGTAATGGTGATCATATCCAACTGTTGCATCGGTGAATAATTAGGAAATCCAATGAAAAACATTCATACAGTCTATAAAATCTTGAAACAAATAGAGTCCACCCTAAAATGTAGAATGAAGCTATTTTATAATACTAATCATCATATAGCTAATAAAAACAACACAATTATTTCATCATTTTGAATAAAATACTATACTGGAATCTTTACTACCCCATTATCCTCGTTTTGAATATTTGTTGACTTGTCAATATCGTCAAAAAAATTCTCCTTCTTAATCATACAAATAAAATTTTACAAACATGACATAGTAAATAAATCCATTTTAAAAAGTTTTACTACCCTGCATAACAAAATATATTCATTTGGAAAGTTATTGAGCTCATATAACTGATATGTTGATTGGTGAGGGAACGCAGATTGTTCTGATAAGAGAAGGTTTGTTATGAAGATAGTTTCAAGCAATAAATGGTTTTGGGAAGACAGAATGATTCGAATAGAAATTTATTTATGGGATGACAGTGCTATTTGAAAGTGAGAAAGGATTTTGCCATGAAGGAAAAAAGATGAATTTGAAATCATAAGATTTGGTGATAATTTTATGAATATATTCTCCTATGAAGCAAAATTTGGCAAATGGGTATTGTTATCAATAAAGATGGTATATCGACCTGAATTTGTAAGTAATAATATAAGAATAAAAATATTTCCAATGAAATCAATTTTATATTGGAGAGCTTGTGCTCACCTTATTGAATGGTTCACTCGTTTTCTTTAAAGGAAATCAATTAATATCACTTTAATAAATGAAAACCAACTTTGAAGAATGAAATATACATTTTGACATATTTGAGAATTTGTTAACAGTCATAGGAATATATTATTTATTTCTAATATGTGCATGAGTCAATGAATAATAAATAAAATAAGGGAATCTTTATTAAGTATTGATACAAATATACTATATGTTTGTGAGGGCGGAGTTAATTTTCTATTTATGAATCAATAAGTTTACATAATCCTATACGAGTTTGTTTGAAATGTATATACGTATATACATATTTTGAACAAGTTAAAATACAATAGACCAACTTTCAATAATTATTTGTGTTTATATGTATGACTTGATAATATATGGATGGATATGAGAATAACTATGGAAAAAATATTGGCTATATGGATAAATATGTAAAATGTGATCATACAATATTTCCGGTTGCAGAATATTTGGAAGATATTGTTGATTTTAGTGATACAATATTTCCAATTGTAGAAGATTTGGAAGATATTTGTGATAATTACTCAAATATATATTGCCTTTTTTATAACATTAAAGAGAGTAATAATTTACCTACGGGAGGAGCAGAATTATTTTGTGAGATTGAGGTAATCAATTTATTCCATAATTAGCCGATTAAAAAAGAAATATTATCAGCCACATGTAAATTAGAGAAGCAAAACGGTGATAAAGACTTAGAGAAGTGTCAATGGAGGATGAAAGCTGTTCTAATGAGAAATGTAGTTCATCCTTTAGTGGTTTGCTCCTGAAGAATTGATGGCCGAAATTTCAACCACGGAAAGGAAGGAGATGAAAAAATGGACGTTTACTACTTTGCAATTAGCTATGGAGAAAATGTCATTTATGAGATTAGCGGTGAAACTACTGCTAAGGGGATTTAGACCAAGCTGGGAAATCTTTGACTAATCGTCTGATTTTGTTGAAGACATTTTTCACCATGAGGATGAGAAATGCTATTTCTATCAAAAACCAGCTGGGTTTCTTCGACAATCTTCTGATGAAGATGAAGAATGTGGATTTGAAGGTAGATGAAGAGCATACGGCTATGTTTCTCTTGTTTTCCCTTTCGGAGCATTGCACAGATTTCTCTAATAGCCTTATCTTTGCGAGAGATACTTTGACCGCTAAAGGTGTGAAGTTGGGTCTTCCTGAGGAATCGAGTGGTCAAATGAAGGAGATGAGTGAAGGTAGTGGAGGAAGCAGTTGTCATGGCCTATTTGCTAAGAATGGGAGAAGAAGAATTGGAATTCTAGGGGATGTTCCAAATCTAGAAAGCCCGGTAATAATTATGGAGGAAAATCTAAGGATAGAAAGTGTCACCATTATAAGAAGCCAGACCATTGAAAAAGAGACTTTCTTTATTGGAAGAGGAAAAAGGAAGAATATAGTTCTTGCGCTCGAGAAAGCTGTATCTGATGATGTATTATTTACAGTGATATCATATGCATCAAACCATTGGGTGCTTGATTCGGGGGCATCTTTCCATATGACGCCTAATAGAGATTTCTTTAGTTCTTTAGTTGACAGAGAGGGAAGTGCAATATGTATATCGGTAATAATGCTAGTCATAGAGCCATGGGAGAAGGTACAGTGTGGATTTTAATGTTTGACGGTGTGATATGCAACTTGATAGGTGTTTGGCATTTTTTGGGTCTTCGGAAGTCCTTAATTTTTTAGGCGAAGTTGGCACCCGTGGGTTGCACTTTGGAGAAGGATGGTTTGAAGGTTTCGAGAGATGCTCTTATTATTATGAAGGAAGATGTGTTCCAGAATTTTTATTTGCTTAAGGGGACCATAATTCTTGGAGAGTCGTGAATTGGAGTTGATAGCTCTCGTGCTTTGGATGACCAGACTTTGGCATCTCAGGTTGGGATATATTCTGAGAAGGGCTTAGAGTTACTTCGTGGATGGAAGATGATCAAATGTGACTTTGACAAGTTGAATTTTTTCCAAGAGTATGTGTTAGGTAAGAAGACTAAGGTATGCTTTGTAGTTGGACTCCATAGATCAGAGAAAGCACCTAATTATGTGCAAACAGTTATTTGGGGACTAGATGCTACTGCTTCCATTGGGGGAGCGAAGTATTTTATCTCTTTTATTGATAATTTTTCTTGAAAGTTTTGGATGTATGTGATGAAGGCTATATCATAAGCTCTGAGAAGTTTAAGGCATAAAAGGTGCTTATTGAGAACCAATCTGGTTCTAAGTTGAAGGTGCTAAGATCTGATAATAGCGGCAAGTTTTCTTTGGGGAGTTCCTCGACTTTTGTAGATAGCATGACATTAAGAGACATTTCACTACATCAGGTGATCCACAATCCAATAGGGTTGCTAAGAGGATGAATAGGACTTTATTTGAGAAGGCTCGTTGCGTAAGAATAATGGCGGGCTTAACTAGAGGCTTTGGGCTAAGGCATTATCGACTACGACGCGTATTATTTGTCGGTTCCATGCTTAGCCATAAATAGGAAGATTCTAGAAGAGAAATGGAGGAGGTAAGTCGTGTACCTTGGTTGTTTTCGTACTTTTGGTTGTCCTATATATGTTCACTGTACAAGTGATAATAAGTTGGAGGCTAGAGCATACAAGGGCAACCTCTTACGATACAGATATGGTATGAAAGGGTAATATATTTGGCACCCTGTTGATAAGAATATTGTTTATTCCAGACATGTTACTTTAGATGTGTCAGTAATGTTCAATCCTACGAATAACTTACCTACCACATCAGATGTTTCTGATAAGCCTAAGGAGAAGGAAGAGGTTCCTATTTTACAGCCTAATAGTAGAGTTGTTGATGCTGTTGAGAGTGAGATAGATGTAGTTGATGTGACATCACAGAGTAGTCCATAGGTGCCTTCTAGTAGTGTTGGTGATGTGCATGACACTAGAGGAAGTTCAGTTCAAGGTGGAGTTGAAAGGATTTTAGGCAAAGTTGTACATACTCAGGCCAGTCATAGGACTATTATGCCACCTGAGAGGTATGATTATTAGCAGTATGCAAACCTTAGCCTTAGTAATCAGATTGAGTATGCTCTATATGTAGTTCATGACAAGCCGCTTGACCTTGATGAAGCTTTGAAGCCATGTGACAGTTTGAATTGGATGTGTGCTATGAAAAAGGATTAGAGTCGTTGAAGAAGAGCAAGACATGGGATTTGTTACCTCCGCCTCAAGGAAGTCGGGCCATAGGTTGTAGGTGGGCGTTCAGTTAAAGGATGATGGAAGATACAAAGCTAGACTTGTTGCTAAAGGGTTTTCATAGAGGAAGGGATTGGAGTACGATGAGATTTTTTTCCTCTAGCGAGACACACCTCTATCCGTGTTTTGCTTGCTGTAATTGCCCCTCATTATCTAGAGTTGGAGCAATTTGATGTGAAGATCGCTTTCTTGCGTAGAGACTTGGATGATACCACTTACATAAAGCAGCTAAACGGATATGTCATAGATGGAAAAAAGATTTGGGTTTGCAAGCTAAAGAAGTCGTTGAATGGACTTAAGCAGTCGCCTAGACAGTGGTACAGGAGGTTTAATTCTTTTATGCTTTCACTTGATTTTGATCGTAGCATCAAAGACGCTTATGTGTACTTCAAGCATTTGAAGAATGGTTATTGAGTGTATTCACTCTCATATGTGGATGATATGTTGATTGCTTCCAATGATAAAGCTGAAATTGATTGTTTGAAGTTGAAGCTTAAGGCGTAATTAGAGATGACGACCTTAGAGAAGCAATGAAGATTTTGGGTATAGAAATCCAAAGGAATAGGAAACTTGGACTTTTGAGGCTCACTCAATGAATATATTCTAAAAGTTTTTGTTCAGTTTAGCATAGAAGGAGCAAAGGCAATTAGCACATCCATGCTTTTGCACATACAGATTTCTAGTAGAGGCTCTTCGATCTCGGAGAAGGACAAGGCTTATACGGAAAAGGTTCCATATGTGAGTGCAATTGGTAGTCTGGTGTATGTCATGGTTTATGCTAGGCCTTACATTACATAGGTAGTTGGATTGGTGAGTAAATTTATGTCAAATCTAGGGAAGATGCATTGGAGGTAGTTATGTATATTTTTAGATATCTTGGAGGGACTCCAGACCATGGACGTGCCTTTGGTGGTAGATAGAGATTTTAGCTTGGTTGGATTTTGTGATTCTGACTATGCCGGTGATAAAGATTGAAGGAAGTCAACATCAAGTTATGTGTTCACCTTGGTTGGATAGCTATTAGTTATTTGTAGTTTTCTAGAAAGAGAATGATATCCATAATTTTTACGATCAACACTTTCTCCAAATTTATTGTTTTCTAGCTTAATTTGAAGTGGAAAATTATTTCCAGCCTATCAATTTCAGCCAACAGACTTTATCTTATTTTAACCATATCCATTATTATGTGAAATGATTTTGTTGAAAATAATTTTATAAGTATATTTTTTAACAATTTGTAAAATTTTAAGGTTTACTATTTTAAAGTTTTGTTTTAAATTGAACAATATTTTGGGTCTATGTTAAAATTTTCTAAAATTAATATTGTATGTTTTTTTAGTTATAACTTCTAATCTATTAATCCGATTTCAACCTTTTATACTTGTTGGAAAGGTAAAACAATAGAAATAAATTTTATTTTGAACATATATCAAAATTTTAAAGGACATATGCAAAACAACTGTTGCAAAACTTCATTATTTGTCGTCCAAACTTGACTTCCAAAATTTATACTCTACGGTTAAAAAGATATAACTTTTAACATATAAAGAGCCTTAAAGATCCACAAGATTTTTAAGAAATGTGATTTGATGTATGACTTGGCTTCTTCCACTACTTTCCATATTTATCCATATAAAACATTGCTTATTATGGTGAATGGTAAGTTATGTCCTGAAACCTTTGAAGAATTGATATAGATACCTGATATGTATAATGTACAAATTAGTCATGAGTATTGCTAATATAAGAAAAGCTTACGAAGTTATTCATCACATTTAGATATACAACATTAATATGTAGTGCTCTGTGCTTATCCTCCAAATATGATATTCTACATACACAAGGCATGTGAAATCGATGAATATTCTTTAAGTTATAAAATATCATAAAATATGCATATTTAAATTTAAACCAAGTGATTTTAGTGCTAAATTATTGGCCGAAACATGACATAATGCATAATCATTGATAATGTTTCTATCTACGTAATTGTATGTTTTGTTGAGCGCAGTATATATACATGATATACGAAGACCGTTTAGTTGCTTCATGGCATTCCTTGTTATTAATCCTATCACAAAGTAAGTAAGCATGCTTAAAACTACAAAAATAGGTGCATTTTTTGCTACATCGTTATATATACACACACACATATATAACTGAATGGCACTGCAGGAGCATTCGACCAATGTGCTATAGTTGTCAAGGGAAAGAAAACGAAGTAAAGAAGAGGAATAGAAAAGAAGAAAATAAAAGAAAAGAGAAAGAAAGAAAACATCACAAAACATAACTTGGCATATATCTCACAGTGCATTAGATAAAATATAATAGTCACCACAAATATAAAACAGGCGAGGTAGTAATAACAATATAAACCTAGAGTCAGAGTACACAAGCTCATATAGTTATACAAAACACTAACAGAGTTTTACAAATGATAATAAACTCAACTGATAAACTGCCTGTAATAATAGTAAGTCAATGCTTTTAATGCTCCACAGTGTCACACGGCGGAATAAATAATATAGAGCTCAAATATAAGTATAAGAGAGCATCGCCTCTTTCTAGTCGGTCTGCAGGACTCCATGTACTACTTACACCTCTTTCTAGTCTACTCATTTAAGGCTGCCCAAGGTAATAAGAAGCAAAACATAAAACATCGGGTCAGGCAATAGTTTGGTGTGAGCGATAAATAATCTCAAAACACTATAAAGTTGATATAGTATGTGGAACAGAGGGTTTGGAGAATCATATCTAACCTTTTCCCACATCCAAAGAGTTAGTACATAACACATAATATATGCCACTTTATAATATTCATCTAGGTGTACTATACGTCAAAGTACTAATGGGTGTCTGTGTATCTACATCAAAGGTAACTACATCACGTGACATCCTTAGAGTGATAAATGACTGAAGCAAACATAACATACATCATCGATTCTCACATCACTCACTTAGTGCATCGGATATCTGGTACTCGTATACTCCATCTCGTTGTCAAGGACTACTCAACGTCCCTGGCCACTCAATCCATCAGGGTATAGAGAGATTTTAACGTCAATGAACTCTACCATCAATGTATGTCCTCACATCAACGGATTATAGTATATAACCCTACCCAGGTCCTAACGTCAGCAGACTCTAGGGTCCGGTAAGATTAGGTCCTAATGTTAACATACTTTGATCACATCCCCATATACCATTATCTCATGAGTGTAACCCCATCATCTCGAGTATCAATAATCCATTTGCATACGTTATCACTAGCAGAGCACGTTTTGGAACTGTCTCTTCGGCTTCCATCATGAAGTCTCTACGGACGGGAACTACTCTCGACAACCATCATTAGTCATACAATCCCATCATATGTCCCGTAACCCTCCTCCGACAGTCCCTTCAATACGACTCATAGTCTCCTACTCTATGTCTTGATATACAACTAACCATCACCAAAACCATTACCGAATCACGAAATCATTGCGTCAAAGCGTCAAATATTCGCTTCACTACCAAAACCACTTACCGAAGAGCATAACATTGAAATCGAACGTCAAACGAACTAACGAACCATCATATCGTGTTCCTCAAAGCCTATCTATCGTCTATGTTAAAAATTGGCCAAATTAGCCATCATTAATAGTGGTAGATATCATCCGCCCCAGAGTATTCGATAACGACCACTTTGGTCGTGTACTTAACCAAAAATGGTTAAGTATAAACCAAATGAAAATGTTCGACGTTCATCCTGAAGTCTAAAACACATACCCAAGTGTGATAACCCGGATTTTAAATAGCTGTTAATTGGATAATTGACTGATTTTAAACTATTGGGATACTAATTATATTTGAATTAAACAAATAAATAATAAATGATGTCCGGATATATATAAGTGGATTTGAAACTATAATAATAGTTAAATTAAAATGATGAATCCAATAGTAAATTTTAAATATATATATGTATATATAAGAAAACTTTATGATATTTAAATGTATACATATACAAGTAAGTGTGTGTGTATGTGGTATTAATGACTTAAGCCTATAGGAATCAGATTAATATAAGGATTTAAATTATTTCTTCTAAATAGCATCTTAAAAAAATACATTTATAATTAGTATTTGTATATGGTTATTTATTAGTGTGTAGTTAAGTTTTAAATCTTTTCTTTAGAGTTTTATAGATATAAAATTAAGTAAATTATGGAAGAGAAGATTTAAACCATACTTCATAAATAAATAAAAGTTTAACTAGGGGTTTAGGCATAAAAATACAAGTTGAATTCGGGTTTATTTAAAATATATATATTATATGAATTGATTCTTAGATTTGATTAGACTTAAATTTGAATTCAAATTTGAAAATCTAAAAGAAGTATATCTTAAATATAGTTGTTTTAAATAGTAAAATAAATACCCAAGCTTTATAAAACATTTTAAATAAAGGCA
This sequence comes from Allium cepa, assembly GCA_030765085.1. NCBI lineage: Eukaryota > Viridiplantae > Streptophyta > Magnoliopsida > Asparagales > Amaryllidaceae > Allium > Allium cepa. Next base: position 311,093,714 of record CM060934.1, on the reverse strand, counting down.
AGTGTTAAGATGTTAACACCCAAATTAACAAAAGTAAATCATTTAACATAAAGATATAGAAGTGTAACAATTGAAATATAAAATTTAAACAAGAGTTTATCAAAGGGTTAATATTCTTCTTTCTTAATTATACATGTATTAAGTATAGTTTGTATATAATTTAAATACATAAAACCCAAAATTTATAAACGTAAGGAATTCATAAATAAGGCTTTATATATTTGTAAGTATTTAAAACATGGGAAATAACAAATGTAATAATTCTAGCATAAAACTTAACAAGTGTCACTCATATTTTTTTTATTTTGAGAAATTAATAAAATAAAATTCAAGACCATATAATACTTCATCTCCTTCATTTTTTTCTTCTCTTTTAATCAAAACTTCAATCAGCAAGTTAAGAAAAAAATCAGTAAAAAAACCAAAAAAAACTAGGATTCATTTAAAACCTGAACCAAAATAGATCAAACAAAAAAAAGCAAAGTGAGATTCAAATGCATCTCAAAACATTAGCAAGGATTAAAGTTTCAGGCAAGCAGGAAATCAACTCAACGTAATCAGGTAGCAGATTTACATCAAGTTTCAGATTCAGCTAAAACTCAAGTTTTCAAGTTCAAAACAAAATACCAACTTCTCTGTCTTAATGCGGTGAGTAAGCTTAACTTGGTTCCTCTCTTTTTTTCACAATGCCTGAGGGCGATCTTTTATTTTTCCCTGAAAAAGTAAAATTTCCTTATTAACTTATGCATGCAAGAAATATCAGCAGAGAGATCTTGAATATGTCTTGTATGATAGAAGAAGAATGCTTGTCTGGGTATATATGTGAATTTCTATGAATATGTATATGCATGCATCATCATAATCTGACAATGAGTAAATCTACCTTCTTGAAATCCAAATTCTACTTTATAACTGAATGCATGCAAAATTTGATTATAGAAATGTCTCAGTTATTACTTGCATGAGTGAATGAATGTGTTGCCTGGGTATATAATTGATATTGCTGTGAGTAAACAAAACCTTTAAAGAATTTAATATGGTTGAAAACTTTATGGCATGTGATGTCTGAATGTATTAGTGAAGTTTGCATAAGTATATGAATATGAATGTATGTATAAATACCTGATTTGCTTGTGATATGCCTATATATATATATATATATATATATATATATATAAATATACCTCTGCTCTGTGTTATTCAGAGTCTCCCATTTCCTTTCAGAAATTTATACTATACCATGGATTCATTGTTAAACCTTGATCATTAAAAAGAAATGGTTTTTACTACCTAAATTTATCTTTTCAAAATAGTTTCAGGATTTTATGTTTAGTAATTAATTAAATTTTGGGAAGATCAGTGAAAAATCAGTTTAGATCAAAAACATAAATCATTTTATTTCCCTGTTTGGATTAGACTATCTGATTTGTGATAGTGATTGATGAATTTTAATGGTAATAGCTGGATTTTTAGTTTACTAAATCATTGGGATAATCGAGTTGAACGTTGTAGGCTTTTTGGTTGATTGCAGTTGATCGGCGATGATTCGGAGGTCGTAACTTGGACTGGGGGTGACTGGTGGACTAGGAGTCAGGGAAAAAATGATCAGGAAAATTATCAGTCGCTGTGGCGACGAGTAGGGAACAGGTTAGGGTTTAATGGTGGGATGTGAACGACGTTGATGTCGAGATGTTTCCGGCGTGGGTGAAGTGCTGGACTCGATCGCGATGGGGGGTAATTGAAGCTGGGAGTGATGGTTATCCTCTGATTGAAGGGAGAGTGATCTCGTGGTCAATATCATCGGAGAGGGGAAATTCTTCGATCGTAGGTTGCTGTTTCGTTCAACTATGTAGGCTCGATTTCGATTTAAGCTGAAATTGTGATATCCGGATGGTCGTCAATGATGTCGAGGTCGTTATCGACTTATCGGAGAACACAACAATGGCCGGAGGAGGATGGCTCTTCGGTACACGTGCATCGTGCACGATTGAGTATCAGGTGTTGAAGGAATTTTTGGGGAAGAAGCACATCACTCGGGCTGTGCTCGCGTGATTTGCTGTGTAGACTCGAAGCTGGGATGTAGAGCTCGTGAGATTTGCTCGAGTTTTAGTTGTTGGCTCGGGTTGATTTTTGGTTAGTTGAGATTCCAGATTTTGGAACGAAATAAGTTCATGCTTAAGGCAAAAATGAAACAGATTTTTCAATATAAATATTTTAAAAGTTTATTTTCAAGTGTTTAAAACAAATATTAAGTTATTAAAATAATTTGTTTCCAAAAAGAAGCTTGTTTTATACAAGATTAATGGTGGTTAAAAATTTAGTAAGTAAAAAAAGTAAAAAAAAAAAAGAAGTTGATAAGTAAGTTTTCAAAGGAACAAAAATTTGAATTTAAAAAATTTTGGTTTAAAAACTTTCACCAATCTCTTTTGTATAAAATAAGTATTCTCTAACATTTGTTTTAAAGGGCTGTAAATTGATTTTAAATTTTGTTAATGATAAGTGAGTTGTTAATAAAAATAAAAGATTTATCTTGAGAGCTAATTAGATTTGTATGATTAATGACTAATTAATGAAATAAGGTAATTAAAAGTAATTAATTAGCTTAATTTAATAATGTTTAAGATTTATTAATTAATAGTTAGAGGTTGGTTAATTAAGTAGTTAAGTCGTAATTGGTGACTAATTAATTACTTAATGGAAGTAATTTAAGGATTAATTACTTAGTGTAATTAATTAAAGGATTGATTAATTAAGGGAATTAACTAAGAGTTAGTTAATTACTGAGTGTGATTAATTAAGGGATAATTAATCAATGTAAGGGAATATAGAATAATTAATTTGAGTAATTAATTAGGGATAAATGTAATAAATCATTGTTAATTACTTTATAAAAGAAATTGAGGGACATTTGATGTGATGGGGGAAGGCTAATTAATTTGGGTAATTTATTAAGGATTAATTACTTATTGAAATTAAAGGATAATTAATCAAAGGTGATTAGTTAAGATGGATAATTTAAGGATGATTAATTAATTTGTAAGTAATTAATGTTAAGTAAAGGAAATCTTGGTGATTAAAGATTAGTAATTAATTTAATTAGAGATGAATTAAATTAATTTTGGAAATGATCCGTCTTCCTTATGAATAATTGAACGATGATTTAATGCTTTGAATTGATTGATATCCCTGATACGAAATGCTTTGTGATATGATATGTTATGGATGGAAATTGATAATGTGGTTATCTGTAGATGATGAATTTCTGTGAAAAATAACATCTTTTATTTAAAGTTGAATTATATTTCACTTGAACAACTTAGGTTAGAATGGTATCAAATTCGAAGAGACCGGAGTCAGGTGTTAGTAAATATCCGAAGCCACTTCGATTCTTATAGATGGATAAGTGAAATCAATAGATTGAAATAGAATGATTTATGTAAGTTGGACCATTTAATCTAATTTTGGGTACTTAGAAATTGATGTATGAAATAAGTGATGTCTATAATGAATTGTGAATTTGTAAATTGTTACGAGTTACCCCAGGTATTTAAATAAGTCCTATAGACTGAAATATCATGTTAGATAAGTTTACTCACGCTGGTTTTCAGCCTGACCCCGGTGTTACTTTGATGTAATGCTCGGGTCAGACCGTGTAACAACCCGGAATTTTGGGCAATATAAATTTAATAATATGTATTAATAATTTAGTTGGTTTGATAATTTTTCTTTATAATTTCAATTTAAATTAGTAAATTTATTATTTTTAAAGGTTAATAAATATTTAATCTGATAATAGTGATCAATATCTTCTTAACAATTTAAAATGGATATGATTTATTTTTCAAAGCTAATCAAATTTTATTCTGTTTATAATATATACATTGATATATATTGTGAATAGAAGATCTTTTGTTTTAAATAAAGGATGGATTTTCAAATTGTAATATATATGTTTGTATATGTTATAATTTGAGTTATTTTGAAATTTAATTAAATCAATTGATAATTTATAATGTACGAATATTGTAGGTTGAAGCTTTGTTTTGTTTCATTCAAATTGCTTATTATAAAAGATTATAAATATATGTGTAAATGTTTTAGTTTTTTTTTTTAAATACATGTATATAAAAAAAATTATATTATAATTTGTTTTAGAATAATTTCTTTTAAAAGTAAATTTATGTACATATGTAAATATCTATTAATTAAGTAATTTATATTTACATTTAAACTAAATAAAAATTTAATTAAAAATGCTAAAACATGTGTAAACATGTTAACACCTTTTAATAACACTTGTAAGTAAATTAAGATTTATAAGTGACAAGTGTCTTCCTTTAAATTTTATTTTCTTTAAAAAAATTATTATCATAACATAATTCATTTAAACATAAGGGAATTTGTTTCTCTCCAATTTCCAATTTTTCTTCTTCTTCTCAAATTATTTTTCTTCCTTCATGAATTAAAGATCAAACCAGGAAATCTTTCTCAAACCTGAAATTAAAATCAAAAGCAAAATTAGAATCAGCAAAATCAAACCTGCAACCAAAATCAAATCTGAAGTAAAACTAAATCTACAAAGCAAAATTTAAGCTGCAACTCCAAGTCTTCTGCAAATCCAAATGAAGTTCAACATTTTACATCAACAATTTTAGGCATGCATTCAGAATTCTTCAGATTTAATATTCAAAGCCTCGAATGAATCAAAACCTGCTCTACCTGTAAAAAAGAAAGATGAGTAAATCCTATTTTAAAAACAGTTATGATAAAATCTTTGATTGAATGTTGCATGCAAATGTATTTGATTTAGATGATGTATATTTGTTTACCTGCATGTAAGTATATAAAAAAATATTGAATGCCTGTATATGTATATTGTTGTAATACAGGTTTTTTTTTCTTTTTAAAATCAATAACTTGATTTTGAATACAAATTGGACATTGATTTGTAGATGAAAGTTGTATGTAATCAAGTGATTTATCATGTAAAAATAGTTATAGGGTTTTAAATGAATTTGTTATTCATATTTTTTCAAATTTACAGTGAAACTTAAACTTTGGTCAAAAATTAACTGCTTTAAATTCAAATTTGGATTCCATGCATGGAATTGTGATGAAAAATCATGATTTTAGATGTTACTATCATAATTTTTAATTGTGTAATTATGACGAATTTGGGGTTTATACGAAATTGGGGATTTTGTGAATTGCTGATGATCTATACATTAATTTGGTTTGGGATTTGGATCAAAGCCTGTGTATAGATTGCTGGTTATAGGAAAAATACAATTAAATTTTTTAAATGGTAGAATTATTCGAATTGATTCAAAGTAGGGTTTTGGGTTTGGTTTTGATGCCGTCGCATCTGTGGATTTTGTGGCGTGTGTGGTGAACCGGATTTGTTCGTGCTTGGGGGAGATGTAGATAGTGGTCATGGCGCTTCGATGGTGGGGTCAGCGAGGTTGAACGGAGACGTGGTGATCGTCCGTGAGTGGTTTTTGGGAAGTGATAGCTGCAGTTTTTCGAGCGTTTGATCGAATTTTAGGTCGCGTGTTGTTTGATCGATCTGGGTAGGTTTTTGGGTTCGCACGTGATCATGGGATGGTCGACGATGGTCGTGACGATCGTTGGTGGCCGGCGACAGTGGGACACGTGCACAAGCGTTCGTGTGTGTGCACGATTGGGGACTGGTGGATTTGCGTTTGGGAAGACGAAGGCTTTCTCGGGTTGTGGTTCGCGCTAGTATCGGGTTGGTCTCGAAGGATATGATGCTGTGTTTTCGCTTCGGGGTAGGCTCGGGATTTTTAGGTGTTTTACTCGAGTATTGGTTGTTGTGTTTTATTAATACTATATAGTGTTAGATCTGTAAAATTTAAATAGTGAAGTTGCAGATTTATCTTGATGTTGAGGTAAATAAAATTAAACTTTGAACTATAAACAAGTTTTATAGAAGGAAACCAAAAGTGCAAAGTAAAGCTTGTAGTTTAAAAAGTAATTTTTAATCAAGCTTTAAAGGTATAAATTGAATTTATCTTAATGTAACGACCCAACTTCCAAACTCCAGGAAGTCGCATCGCTAATAAGAAAGAAAGGGATAGAGAATAGAAAGAAAGAGAAGAAAGAAGAAACAACACATCAGAATCTAAACAGCGGAACGAATAAATTATATTAATAACATAAAATATTTACATAGTTTACAACCACTATCAGAGTACACAGATAATACAACACATACTAGACAGTTATAAACACCTGTCTAGTATTTACAACATAATACAATCTCAGAGACAATCACAGAACACACAGCGGAATACTAATATCTAACGCAGAAGCCTCCAGCTCCATTGCTCCTCCAATATTCGTCAAAGCTAACCCGAATCCTAACCTGAATCCCTTGGCTACTCGTAAAAATTTGAGTACACAAGAGTTTATGAAAAACAAAAATAAACTCCGGGTCAGACATGGGTCTGGTGTGAGTAACAGGTTAAAGTTGCTTAACTTTCAAAAATCTTTGAAAAGAAAGGTATCACGTAAGACTTCCCACACATAAACATGGAAAAGTTTTTACCTTATGCTAACCAAAACATTTGATAGGAAATCCGATGATATTATAATAGTGTCTAGGGTTTTCAAATAAATATGAAATAGCCGAAATTGTTACATGATTAAATTCCAGCTACTAGCCAAAAAAGTGGGTAATACAATCAAAACCGTTGGCGCTTATTGGATTTTGGATTCCATACAATGGCAGGGCTACTGGGGTACCGCCCGTCACAGTACGTGGCCTAGATCATCGTACCGAGAAGTACTCCCACTCCCTTGCAACACAAGGCCAGACCCGTTCCTTACTGAACAGTTCCGAACAAGACAACCCCGGTAGTTGTCGCGAACCACTGCCCCACACAGCCGAATATAAGGGGACTTCTAGACAGGGATCAATCTTGCTCTCCAGTGGGAGCTACCCACGAAGCCTTGCTGCACCTCCCCTGTTTTAGCCATTCCCGGTTGATGAGGCTTGAGGTTACGATTACCTTTATAGGACATCACATCTTAGAATGCTCATCGTTCGCCTGACGATGTGTTGAAAGCATTCAATCCATACAAGTTCGTTCCGGATTCGAACGAAACCGAAGGCACTATCTCGTTGCACTCATTATTGGAATCACCCTCAGAGTCAACGATCATAGCCCTTGCACTCTGATTCACCATCTCGAATCTATAAGCACTATTCCGTCAAACTCATTACGGAATCAACCACAGAGTTATACTGACGTATAGCCCTTACACCTCGAGTCTTCACTTGCTCCACTTAGATTAACGACCTAACGTTTAGTTGGAATCGATGTGGTTTTCGGATTCCAAATATGGAAACCCGATCCCGGTCTCATCAAAATCCAAAGCGTGTCTTTTAGGTCCAAGTTGTTTTAAGTTTAAAACAATTCAATCTAATTATCTATATACACACAGATAGATACTTCACATCATCATAATAGATAATCAACAATATTATCATAAGCAAGTAATCTATATTATCATCATAACTTGATAATCTACATTATCATCATCCATAGATAACTCATACCATCATCACAATGCAACCAATGCATCCGTAACACACAATACTAATCTCATCTCTGAGATTCAACCATTTAAGATAAACCATATCATCCGTTCATAAGCAAGGATCCATAATCACACCATCCATAATTAATTTAAAATGAATTAAATTAATTACTTCTATTTCTAATTAATTTAAAGTGAATTAAATTAATTACCTATTCTTTAATTAATTTAAAATGAATTAAATTAACTACTTCACCATTTAAAACTTGCTTACTTAACCCTTAACTGATTATAAATCAATTAAATAATTATCCTCAAATTAATCACCTTAATTAATCACCCTTGATTAATTATCCCTTAATTACATTAAAGTAATTATCCTTAATTAATTTTACAAATTAATTATCCCTAACCAAAATCAGTAATTAACCTTTAATTACTTCATTAATTAATTAATTATAATTAATTACATTAGTCCTTAATTAATTACATTAATTAATTACTTCCTTAATCACTTATCATTGATTAATTAATCCTAATTATAGTGGTCCAGTGGTTTCGACATAGTGGAGTTGCTACATTGTGTTGTAGTGGCACCGGTTCGATTCCCAACGGCCACAATAATGAGACATGGTGCACGGCCACTTATAAAACTGGCTTAACCAAAGGCCAGAGCGACATAGTCTCCTTGGCCCCAAAGTTTTTCATCATCGCGTCCCCAAAGTTTTTTTCGTCAATGTCTGCTCATCATGTCCTTCTCCCATCCCCTTCCGTACCTTCCTCTTCCAATCCCATACTTCCCGTTCCTAACACATCTTCTCCACTCCGTCCTTCAACTGACCACCGGTCCATTCCACCTCTTTCTCTTCAGTCCGATATTGTTGCATCTTCTAACCTTTCTTCATCATCTGTCCTTCCAGCTGTGGTACATCATATATCCGGTCAACTCAACCCCATTTCTCCACCTCCACCCCCTACTCCTCTTCCTCCTGACGATGTCCCTTCCTTTTCTTTGATCCACACCAATCCCATTGTTCCTCCTTTTCCATCTGAACACTTCCCTTCCCTTGGTGCCACCACTTCATCTGCTCCTCCTGCTTCATGGTCCTCTCTCTTTAACTCGAGACCTAGGAATGCTGGTTCTTACATTCCTAAGCATTTTGATGTTGATTACACTGGCTTTTCATTAGAACCCCCTCAGGAAGTTCTGAATAAGGGTATAAAGGCATGGTCTGGCTGCCTAGTTGGATCTTTTTTGGCTGGAAATGTTAATTATATGGCAGTTAAAGATCATCTAAAAAAAGTGTGGAAGCTTAAAGGATCTTATGACATTTTTTTTTGATAATCAAAATTACTATTTCAAATTTGCCTCTGAAGAAGACAAAAACAATATTTTGCGACGTGATCCCATGTTTATACGTGGCCAGATGTTTATCATCACCAAGTGGAATCCAACATTACCTTCAGCGCAGTCGGAGGTGAGATTGGTGCCAATCTGGATTCATTTTTACAGAATTCCTATAATGTTGTGGTCTTTGATGGGTATTAATTGGATAGCATGTCACATTGGGAAGCTTGTTTGCTTTGATGAGAACACTGAAAGGATGAAAAGATTTGAATATGCTAAATGCTTAATTGAAGTATCTCCTGGTAAAGAACTGCCTCACTTCCTATCTATTGGAGATGATTCCTGCCCTAACATACAGATTGAATACTCATGGAAACCTCTAATTTGTGTTACATGTTCTACTTTTGGTCATGCTACTGACCAATGTGAAAGGAAAAATGATCAACAAGATGGAGTTATGCCTGGTAACTTATCTACAAGTAATGCTTCAGCTGACCATAAAGTCAAGGATGTGGAAGAAAATCAGGTTGATAAAGATAAAAGGGGTTTCTTTGTAAGAAGCAAAAAGAGTATAAAAGCTGGCCAAAAGTTTTGGAGAAAAGTAAATAGGGAAAAAAGTAGCAATAACGATATGGAAGGTGGTCAGGTAGGCAGTCTCACTAATGTGAATCAATTAAGCAAAAGGAATGTTGAAGATGCAGTAGAACAAGTGCTGGAACAAAATGATTCAATAAATGTTACTACCTTGGAAACTAACAGTAGTGCAATCAAAGACTCTGAAATGAATCAGCATCTTATTTCCACTGAGGATGTCATGAAGCAAACATTGAATGTCTTGGAGTATGATAATTGCAGTACTATTCAGAAAGTTGGTGGAATACACAATATAACAATAGATCCTGATAAGAATAAAGCAATACTTGATAATACAACTCATGATGACTGTGAAGTGTCTACACACAATGCATTCTCTGTGCTACAGGAAATTAGTGAAAATGAAGAGGATATTCAACAACACTTTTCTCAAATTCCTGAGTTGCACAACAATTATTTGTGCACTGACATGCACAATGTATCTCCACAAACAAAATCCCCCTCTGTAATCTCAACTCCCAACATTCAAATCAATCCAGCTTCTCCTTATTCTTCCCTTTCACTCCCAAATCATATCTTTAATGACATCATCAATCCTTCAGCTACATCAAGTATTCCCATCCCTATTCAACCTAACTTTCCTGATTCCTCAGCCAAAAAGAAGAAAGGTCGTCCAAAGAAAATGAATAAAATATCCACAATTGACTTGGATAATGGTATCAACTTCTCCATTGAACAAATTGGGCTTGAAGTTTTGTCTCAAAATAATAAGGTTAACTCATCCTCTGGGGTCCAAACCCGAGCTTCAACTTCATTATTTTTTCAGTGATTGAAAACATAGGATTTTGGAATGTTAGGGGTGCTAACTCCATTGACAAGCAACTTGAAATTTCCAACCTTATTTCTTCTCACAGCATTCAACTAATGATCATTTCTGAAACTAAACTCAATCATGAAACCACTGTTAAAGCCCTCTCCAACATTAGACATGACTGGAGCAGTATTCACAATTTATCTCAAGCTCCTTTCGGTAGATTACTAATCCTATGGAATCCTATGATCTTTTCCATAACCCCCATCACTGTCCACAGGCAGTTCATACATTCTGAAATAATACACATCCCCTCTTCATCTACTTTTCTCCTTACCTCTGTTTATGCTGACAATAATGCTACTCAGAGGCAAATGTTTCTTGACATATTACCTTCTCTACAGCAGTCCAATCTGCCTTGGATCTGTCTTGGTGATTGGAACTGCATGCAACTTTCTTCTGATAAATGTGGGGGAACTCCGTTATCCTACTGCCAGACAAGACCTCTTAACAAAGCCATATATGATGCCAACCTCATTCCCACTTCCAACTCTGGTGCTTTCTTTACTTGGAATAACTCCAGTAAACATGGGAAGAGAACGTACTGTAAACTTGATAGAGTTTATACTAACTACTCCACTATCCTCAAATGGCCTAATCTATCTACCTTTATCCCTCCCCCATCTTTTTCAGACCATTCCCCTCTCATCATTTCCTGGGATAAGGACACTGTGAGAAGACGATCCTCCTTTTCATTTTTTAATAACTGGTCTAAACACCCAGATTTCACAAAAATTGTAAAATATGGATGGAATTATCATACTTTTGGCAACCCCATGTTTGTTTTGCAGGCTAAACTCAAGAATTTGAAGATTCAACTGAAGGAATGGGCTCAGCAAACATATGGTAATGGGAATAGCTTGTCTTCTTCTATACGTGAAAAATTATTTCAGGTACAACTGGAAATACAAAGAAGCCCTGACCAACCTCAGCTGATTATTAATGAAAGCGATATGCTTAATGACCTCTCTAAAGCTCTCATTGAAGAAAATAAGATGGCTAAGCAAAAGGCAAAACAGGACTGGCACCTGAATGGTGATAAAAATTCATCCACCTTCCACAAAAGTCTAAAAATTCAATAGGCATCTGCAAATATTTTATCTATTCTTGACATGCATGGTCAACCTTGTGATACTCAAGATTTAATTCAAGAAGCCTTTATGGAGTATTTTCAACATAACCTTGAGACGTCTCAAGTCCCCTCAATCTCTAACCATCAATTTACTCAGTATCAACTCCCTCATATATCTGATGTCATGATTACTGATTTAATTAAGGAAATTTCAGATTCTGAAATCAAACAAGCTATCTTTGGATTAAACTCTCAAAGTTCTCCTGGTCCTGATGGATTTAATGCCCATTTCTTCAAAGTCACTTGGGATATTACTGGAGGGGACTTGATCAAGGCTGTTAAGAATTTTTTCACTCACAGTAAACTTATCTTGGGTATTAATGCTACTAAACTTGCACTGATCCCTAAAACTAACCATCCTATATCAGTTGATCAGTTCAGAACCATTGCTTGTTGCAATGTTATATATAAGCGCATTGCTAGGATATTGGCAGCTAGAATGAAAACTCCTATGGATAGTTTGATCTCTGTTAATCAGAGTGCATTTCTTCCAGGTAGGGACATAACTGATAATATACTCCTTGCTTCTGAACTTATGAAGGGGTATAATAGGAAACTCATCTCTCCCAGATGTGTCCTTAAGCTTGATATTCAGAAAGCCTGTGACACATTACAGTGGAAATCTATCATTTACATTTTGCATAAGATGAATTTTCCAATCCCTTTCTTATGTTGGCTATATACATGTATTTCTACTGTCAATTACTCCCTTAGTATCAATGGTAATATATTTGGATACTTTAGTGCTACCCAAGGAATTAGACAAGGTGACCCAGTGTCCCCTTATCTATTCATCTGTGTTATGGAGCTGCTCATTGCTCTTCTTTCAGATGCTATGTGCAATAAGCTTATTGATTATCATCCACTGTGCAAGAAGAATAGTATTTCCACTCTCCTTTTTGCAGATGACTTACTTTTATTCACTAAGCCCAATTTGAAATCCATTACTGGGGTCATAAAAGTTCTTGATACCTTTGGTACCTTGTCTGGTCTGAACATCAACAGAAGTAAATCTAGATTATTAATTGCTGGTCTCCCTGATGATGGTAAAGAGATAATGTACTCTATGTCTGGCCTCTCTCCATTTTCTGATAATGAATATTATCTTGGGGTGCCTCTTTGCGATTCTAGAATTAGGACTTTCCAATGCTTACAACTATTTGAAAATATTACTGCCAAACTTGCTAGTTGGAAAGTTTCTAGATTTTCGATGGCTGGTAGACTTGTGATTGTTAAATCCATTGCTTTTTCCATGTGTGTTTATTATGCCAGAATTTTCATTCTCCCAGCCAAACTCATTAGCATGGTTAACTCAGCTTTAAATCACTTTTTATGGCACGGTAATCCCTTCTCTAAGAAAATGATTCCAAATTCCTTTAGCAAACTATGTTGTCCACAGGAAAAAGGTGGACTTGGAATCATAAACATTAGGAACTGGAACCTTGCTACACTATCTGCAAGAATTGACAAGCTATTAAGGAATGACAAAAATCTATGGGCTTCTTGATGTAGGCAATACCTCATACGTCAAAGAAACTTCTGGTTTATTTCTTCTCCAACTGACTGTAGTTGGACTTGGAGAAATATATTGAGAGGTAGACAATTATTTCTACCTCTGGTGCAACAGAGAATGAAAGAAATCAACATGATATCTTTTTGGTTCGATCCATGGCCTTCAAAAGGAATCATTTTAGCAAATATAATTGATTATGAGATGATAAGATCCACTGGGATTGGTAATACTGCTACTCTATCTAGGTTTTGGGCTGATGATAGTGTCTCCTTTCCTCATTGTAGCTCCACAGTGGTAAGAACTGAATGGACTGCTATACATAATAGGAAATACAAAATCAGTGATGCTCATATGACTTGGAATGACAGAGTGCATTCAATTAAAAATGTTTATATGGCACTTGATCCTTCCATGCAACTGCCTGCTTTTATTTGGCATTCTCGTATCTGGTATCATGGTTCTGCTCCTAAAGAGAACCTGTACATGTGGAAGGTAATGATGAATGGTACCCTGACCCTAAGCAAACTCAAAGGCTATGGGGTTGTTCAATGTGACAAATGTCTGTTCTATGGAGTTGGGGTGGAAACGGCTGCGCACTTATACTTTGAATGTGATTTCACTTTCCACTTATGGAGTTCCATATTGCAATGTAATGGTTATCACAGGCCAATGAGAAGCTCATGCATGGAATGGTACAACATCTTCAAGGCAACTAGATGGAAGAATAAGAGAAGTAGAAAGTTGTTAAGAATTTTGAAGAAGGTAATGTACTTTGTGTGGTTGGAGAGGAACAATAGGGTGTTTAAAGGGAAAGCTTCCTCTAAACATGTATTGGTCCTTTCTATTACTAGTAACATATAATTTTTGTGTGTACCTTCGTCACTCATGTGGTGGTCCGATAGATGTAATCCGTTGTTCTGATTTTTTTTTGATTGTTAATAAAATGGTAGGGGACCATTTCACCCCGCTTGCTTTGCAAAATTAATCCTTAATTACATCATTAATTATATTAATTAATGATCCTTAATTAATTTTAAATTAATTACTTATTTAAATTAATTACATTAAGTAATTAACCCTAATTAAATCACAATTATTAATCATACTTGATTAATCACATTTAGTAATTAACTAACCTTAATTACTTTCTTAATCACTCCTAAATTAATTATATTTATTAATCATCCTTGATTAATCTCATTAGTAATTAATTACCCTTAATTAATTACATCACTTAATTATTTCAAAAGACTTAATCAATACTTAAATTAATTACACTAAGTAATTAATTATTAATTACTTTTACAAGGTAATTGTCCTCATTATTATTTATACAAAGTAATTAACCCAAAATATCATACTTAATTTAATCACTTCCGGTAAATTACTTAACTTAATTACTTCTCTAAGTAATTATTTCTCAATGATTACTTATCAACCCATACAATGATTATTCTAAATTAATTAAACTTAATTAATTAATTTAAACTAATCAAATTAATAAATTAATTATAATGAGTAATTAATATTTTAAATTATTTTCATAAAGTAATCATACTTAATTAAGTTCATAATTGATTATCTAAATTAATTAATTCAATTAATTATCAAAATTAATTACATTAATTAATTAATAAATAATCACAAGTTAATGACCTTCATTAACTTATCATCAATTCTTTAATTACCTTTTCTAGGTAATTAACTTAAATTAATTAATATTAATTACAAATTTAATTAACCTTAATTAATTTCAAATCTTTAATTAATTAAACAAATTAATTAATTTCATTATTTAAATTACCTTACTAATTTAAGGAAACAACGATCATTAAATTTTAAATTTACTTTTTAAAAAATAAAACATTTCTTATTCATGGTTGATTTAAAACAATTTAACTTAAAATTGTTTTCAAATTACGTTTTAAATTTAAAATTTAAAAAGAAATCAAACTTAACTTAAACAAAGTTTTTAAAACATTCAAAACCTTTAAATCTTATGCTAAAGATTCCTTATTTTATAAAGGAAGTTAAAATAAATTTAAACCCCAAATTCATTTCAAAATACAAATCATATATATATGTTTTAAAATTGTTTAAAACATTTAAAATATTTAAAACTTCTTTTCTTTCAAAACCTGATTCAAATTTGATTCTTGTTTCCAGATTTGAGTTTATGTTTAAATCTCCTATTTTGATTTAAAAGCTTTAACTTCAAATTTAATTATCTAACCTTTTTCTTCTTTTAAATGTTGCTTAAATATTTTAATTTTAAAAGTTTAAATTAAAATTTTAAGTCTGGATTCAAATCTCATTTGAATTCCAATTTTAAATTTGATTTAAATTCTGTTTTCAAAACCATTCATTTAGATTTTAAAAATCAATTTTGAATTGAAAACACAGGTTTTCAAAAACTTGTAAACAGAAGAAAGAACACCCGAGTCTCCCTCCATTTACTTCGAGTCGCAAACAACATAACTTCGAGCAATATACGAATTCACTCGAGTATAACTCGAGTATAAACTACAGCAAATCCCAAACTTCCCTGATACTTCCCTCTGCTCTGTGCATGTGCACGGAGGTCTTGGCCACCTCCGGCCACCACCCAGGCAATGAACAAATCGCCGATCAACTCTGAATCATGTCACGACCAACTGATCTTCACCATCTTCTCGAAATCAGATTCGAGCAAATAAACCCAAAACTGGAACCCAAATCAAAACCTGGCAACAGCAGCGACCATACGCCCAAACCTGGAAACTAGCTCGTTTCCTCAACTCCGACCACCATGTCAAATTCAACCCTGGCCATGTCAACATCAATGCCCCAGCTTCCAATTCCCTGAATCCTGATTCACTCGACCACTTGGAGAGACTGCGACGACCAAAATTCCTCCGCTGCCCAAAACTAGGTTAACAGATCATGTCAACCTCCCATCGCCTCCACCGTACACTATACATCTTCCTGGCATTTTTGCCACACCCCCTGATCATCCCACTACCACCTCCATGAACCCCAAACTCTCCAATCAACTTGACTAACACAGATTGACCAGAACTCATTATCAGTTCAAATAAGTACTACAATCCCAATCCCTAACTAAACAATATGATTTTAGTTTTAAAAATCATTATTTTGTTTAAGTTTTCAGATTATAACACTGAATTTATAATTTATAATGTTTGAGTTTCATCTTTATTAAACATACTATGAAGTTTTACAGTTTACAGAGACATCTCCCAATTAAATTTTACTTAAATAAATTTCTAAACTAAACTATGTTATGACTAACACATTTTCTTCAAGACTTAATCCCTAACAAAATTTAAACAAGAACAAGAAGATTTTATATTTATTTTTAAAGGAATCTGGACCTGGAACCAGAGTCAGAAGCAATACAATACATGCACAACAACATTTCATACATACACAAAATTCACTGATAAATTCAGTTATAACATATTGTTTTATGGATGATCAGGTAACATAGATATTTACTTACATCTAAATACTGTAATTGTTACTTACAGACATACCTATTTCAGTCATAATCATGCAACAAATTTATTTTTAAGTAAACAGAAGTTGTTCACAAAACACACCATTCAACATGCTATTAAGTATATAAACACATGGCACACTCATTTCATTCATAAAACAAGCAACATATTATACTTAGGTTTAAAAGAAGAAAAAAAAGTTACTCACCTGTCCTTTAAAAGACAGAGCATAAATTTGAGTTGCTGAAATTTTCTTTAACTTGCATGTTTGCTATTGCCTTGCACTTAGATTTGCATGCAGACTATTCTTTGATTTTTTTCAAACTTGCATTGCAGATTTGATTCCATATTGATGCAGATAAGGCCAAAGCAATGAGTCATTCACGATCTAGGACGGTACTTATAAGTCGTTTCCGACTTAAAGAATCACGGGGGAAAAGCCTACGAGTTAAGATAAGTCGTTCACGACTTATGATGGTGGCTATAGGTTGTTTCCGACCTAAGAAGGCATGTGGGGAAGATATGCGAGTTAAGGAAGAAGACCTAAGTCTTTTCCGACCCATCACAAGCTTAAGTCGTTCAGGGCCTTTAGGTCGTATACGGTCTAAGGCTACAGAAGGAATATCACGGGATAACAAGATAGCAGTACGAATTGGAAAGCAAGGTTTAGGTCGGCTACGACCTAAGATAAGTCGGTGAAGGGTAAGCCGCGTGGATGTTAAGTCGGCAAGGAGTTAAGCCGTGTTTCTTTGACTCGTAGGTCGTTAGGTCGCATACGACCTAAGTGTGTCGGTCATGTGTATACATGAGTTGGTGATGTGTTAAGTCGTACCTCGTTAGGTCGGCCATACAGGGTCAATAACTTGAGTCGGTCATGTATGTAAATAAGTTGAGTCGTATGTTGTATGTTAGGTCGTACTTGGTTAAGTCGGCCATATTTGAGTCGTTGCATGTGCTGTATGGAAAAGGGGGTTGAGTCGCTTTGTGTTAAGTCGGTCACGACTTAAGTTGAGTCGTAGGTCGGTTGCCGACTTAGGGACTGGGTCGAAAACTCTATAAATAGGGGCGTGTGTTGTACATTTGAGGTGGTTGATTTTTGAATAAAATTCCTTTTTGTTAGCTTTGTGCTTTCATACCAATTGGTAGTTGAGTGTAATCTCCTATCTCCTCTTTCGGTTAATCGAGTGCGCTCGATTCAACGATCGTAGAAGCCGATTCACGGTATCTAGTGCGCTAGATCAACGTGCGAAGAATCGTAGATCTTTAAACACGGTATAGTGCGCTATCAACGTGTTTGAGATAGCTAGAGTTCGGTATCTTTGGATCAACGAACTTGGGCATTTTGGTATCTTCAACTCACCGATTGTTACATTTCACTGATTGAAGTATTGTTTCGAATAATCCGCTGCGTCATTATTTGTATCGGAGCCATACTTAGCCAATCATAGCTAAGTTGATTCTTGGAGCCAAGTTTTTGAAGTTTGAAGTTGTTCATCGTGTTCATATTGAAGTTGCATCAAGTTTGGAGTGTTTGATCCATTTCATTTTGGATCGAGGAGTTGGAAATTGTTTGGATCTATCTTGGGTTTTTGCGCGCCAAGGTTTGAAGTGTTTGAATTTGTAGCCGAGCTAAAGAGGTTGAGCCGAGTCAAATTAAGCCGACCTTACTTGAGTCGTATACATACAAGCCGAGTTAAGTTCAAGGCCGAGCCTTGTGAAATTGTTGTTTGTGAAAGCTTTGGAGTTTTGTGTTCGAATTGTTGAAGTTTTGTGAAGTTTTCAATCATGCCACCAAGGAGAGCTAATCGTCATCAAAACGTTGAAGCTTTGTATCGAAGAGAAGAAGCCGAGCTTATGGAACAACGTATTAATGAGAAGTTTGATGAAGGCATTGGAAAATTGGAGAAATTGATGAATGATTTGAATCAAAGGAGGAGATCACCAAACTCGAACCATGGAGGAAACCGAGTTTCGCCATCGGTTACGGAAGCGAGGAGGGTATCGCCACATTCTTGTAGAGATAGAAGAGAAACATCAATTTCATCGCGAAGAGATCATTATGACTATGCACGTGAAGAGAGAAGAAGTCAACGTGAATTTGACAATGAAGCATATAGAGATGAAGAGAGACATAGTCAAAGAAGCATGCATGAACGAAGGGATGATAATGGTCGAGATCGATGTAGACGTACTTTTGATTTTGTTGAAGAGGGTGATAGAGCTAGTATTCATTATCGAGATCGAGACCAAGTTCGAAATTCTTATCGGGATGTTGAAGATGATCGTCGATGGGAATCGGGTATGAAGATGGAGATTCCGGAATTTAAAGGCGGGATGGTAGCGGAAGAATTTCTCGATTGGATTTCTAATGTTGAAGAGATCTTTGATTTCAAGGAGGTTCCTGAGCATAGAAGGGTGAAGTTGGTTGCTACTAGGTTGAGGGGGAGAGCTTTGGCATGGTGGCAGCAAACTAAACTTACCAGAGAGAGAATGGGGAAGTCAAAGATAGAATCGTGGGATAAGATGAAGAAGTTGATGAGATCTACTTTCTTACCTTACAACTACCAATCACTTATGTACCAGAGGTTGCAGAATCTGAGGCAAGGAACAAAGTCTGTTAGTGATTATGCTGATGAATTTTACCAACTCATTGCTAGGAATGATATTATGGAGACAGAAGAACAGCTAACTGCTAGATTCATTGGGGGATTGAGAATGCAGATCCAGGATATGGTTAATATGTTCGA
Source organism: Allium cepa (assembly GCA_030765085.1). NCBI lineage: Eukaryota > Viridiplantae > Streptophyta > Magnoliopsida > Asparagales > Amaryllidaceae > Allium > Allium cepa. Next base: position 311,074,446 of record CM060934.1, on the reverse strand, counting down.
TCCTAGATCAGTTGCAGAAGCACATCAGAAAGCGTTAACTTGGGAGAAACAAGGAAGACGTGGAGGTGGTGTGTTTACTAATTCCAATAATCAAGCAAGGGGTGTTGGTGGAAGTTCTAATGTTTCTAAACCTGTTTCAAAGCCAGTGGTGAAGGAGGCTGAGAAGGCAAAGGCTAGCAGTGTTTTAAAATGTTATAATTGTCAGGAGTTGGGTCACAAAAGTAATGAATGTCCGAAGCCGAAGAAGAGAACCATGGTTGCAGAAGTTGAGGAGGATAATGGTGAGGAGGCAGAATGTTCTAATACACCTTATGTTGAGGAGGAGGAAGAATTGTCTGGGGATGAAGGTTGTAATCTTATGATGAGGAGGTCATGTCTTACACCAAAGCAAGAGGAGGATTGTAGTTGGTTGAGGAGTAACATATTTCAGTCGACATGCACTATTCTGGGAAAAGTTTGCAAGTTCGTTATTGATGCTGGAAGTTGCGATAATATTATTTCTACAGAGGCTGTGAGGAAATTGAACTTGAAAACTGAGAAGCATCCTAAACCGTACAAGCTAGCATGGTTAAGGAAGGGTGGTGAAGTGAAAGTGTGTCGAAGAGCTTGTGTTAATTTTTCTATTGGGAAGAAGTACAAAGATGAAATTTGGTGTGATATTGTGGATATGGATGTTTGTCATCTGTTGTTGGGCAGACCATGGCAGTTTGATAGATCAGTTCAACATGATGGTCGTGCTAATAGTTACAGTTTCATGTTCGAGGGTACTAAAATCACTTTGGTTCCCAAGAGACAGCAACAGAAGGAGAGCAAGCTAGAAGAGATTGAGGAATTGAAAACTCTGTTGACTTTGAAGGAGTTTGTCAAGGAAGTGGAGGAAGAACCTGAAGTATTTTTGTTGATTGGGAGAGAGAGTAGTGAAGAAGTTGAAATTCCTGAAGAAGCAAAGCCAATTTTGAAAGAATTTGAAGATGTATTTCCAGAGGAGTTGCCTAAGGAGTTACCACCATTGAGAGACATTCAACATCAAATTGATCTTGTTCCGGGAGCAGTTTTACCACATCGACCACATTACCGAATGAGTCCGAAGGAACATGAGGAGTTACGAAGACAGGTGGAAGAGTTGTTGGAACAGGGACGTGTTCAGGAAAGCTTGAGTCCTTGTGCAGTGCCAGCATTGTTGGTGCCAAAGAAGGATGGAACATGGAGAATGTGCACAGATAGTAGAGCTTTGAATAAGATGACTGTTCGCTACAGATTTCCTATGCCAAGGTTGGATGATTTACTGGATCAGTAGAGTGGGGCAACTATATTCTCGAAGATTGATTTGAAGAGTGGTTATCATCAAATTCGAATCAGACCTGGAGACGAATGGAAGACAGCTTTCAAGACAAGAGAGGGACTATACGAATGGTTGGTTATGCCATTTGGTTTGTCTAATGCACCTAGTACATTCATGCGGGTGATGAATCAAATCTTTAGACCATTCATTGGGAAGTTCGTTGTGGTTTATTTCGATGATATTCTGATTTACAGCAGAAATACGGAGGAGCATGTTCTACATCTGAGGGAAGTATTGATTATTCTTCGTGAGGAACAATTTTATGCTGCTACGAAGAAATGTGTGCTTATGACGCACAGTGTTTTATTTCTGGGTTATGTTGTTTCAGGAGAAGGTATTCAAGTTGACCAGAGTAAAGTTGAGGCAGTCAGGAATTGGCCACAGCCAAAGACGATTACGGAAGTGAGAAGTTTTCATGGGCTAGCGTCATTCTACCGAGGATTCATTCCACACTTCAGTAGCGTGATGGCTCCAGTTACTGATTGCATGAAGGGGAAACAGTTTGTATGGTCAGAGGAAGCGGGAGTTGCTTGTGAGAAGATCAAGGAATTGTTGACGTCTGCACCAATTCTTGTTTTACCTAATTTTTAGTTATTGTTTGAATTGCATACTGATGCTTCGAAGGTTGGTATTGGAGGAGTTCTGAGTCAGAATGGGAAGCCAGTTGCTTATTTCAGCGAAAAGTTGTCAGGAGCAAAGATGAGATACAGTACATATGACGTTGAATTTTATGCTGTTGTACAAGCTGTTAAGCATTGGAGACACTATCTATTTCAGAAGGAATTTGTCCTTTATACAGATCATGAAGCATTGAAACATTTACAGGGGCAGGATAAGATTTCCGCAAGGCATGCGTCATGGATTGCATATTTACAGCAGTTTACTTTTGTCGTTAAGCACAAATCAGGGGTGACAAATCGGGTAGCTGATGCTTTGAGTAGGAGGAGTCATTTATTAACGACAATGAAACTTGAAGTGACGGGGTTTGAATTACTGCCAGAGATGATTAATGAAGATCCTTACTTTGTGAAATATGTTGAAAAAGTGAAGGATGGGAGTACCGATGAATTTATGATAGTTGATGGTTTTCTGTTTAAGGGGAATCGTTTATGTATACCGGACTGTAGCTTGAGATTGAAAATTGTCAAGGAGTTACACGAGGAAGGGCATGTGGGCCGTGATCGTACTTTGAAATTGATTTCACAGTCTTACTTTTGGCCGTCGATGAGAAAAGAGGTTGAAAGATTCGTGGAGAGATGCCATATTTGCCAGGTGTCAAAGGGAACAGCGACGAATGCAGGGTTGTATATGCCGTTGCCTGTACCGTCTAAGCCATGGGTTGATATTAGCATGGATTTCGTTTTGGGTTTGCCTAGAACTCAAAGGGGAAATGATTCTATATTTGTAGTGGTGGACAGGTTTTCGAAGATGGCGCATTTTATTGCCTGCAAGAAGACAGCGGATGCAGTTCGAGTAGCACAGTTATTTTTCAAGGAGATCTATCGACTTCATGGATTGCCAGAGTCTATTGTGTCGGATAGAGATACTCGTTTTCTGAGTCACTTTTGGTTGAGTTTGTGGAAGATGGTGGGAACGAAACTGAAATTTAGCAGCGCTTATCATCCACAAACAGATGGACAGACAGAAGTTGTTAACAGGTCATTGGGAAATCTGTTGCGATGTCTTGTACAGGATAATTTGAAAAGTTGGGACATGAAGTTATGCCAAGCTGAATTTTCCCATAATCATGCAGTGAATCGTAGCACGGGATTCAGTCCATTTCAGATCGTATATTCAAATTTACCCAGGGGACCGTTGGACTTAGCAGTGGTACCTCAATCGAAAGAGACAGTTAAACGAGCTGCTGATTTTGTTGAAGGTTTAACGGAGTGCCACAGGATCGTTCAGGAACGATTGGAGAAGTCGAATGAGAAATATAAGAAGACTGCAGATTTGAAGCGACGAAATGTTGAATTTAACGAAGGCGATTTGGTTTATGCAGTGTTGACAAAAGACCGTTTTCCGGTAGGAACATACAATAAATTGAAAGCACGAAAAATTGGTCCAGTTGAAGTTTTGAAGAAAATCAATAAGAATGCATATCGATTAAAGTTACCAGATGATGTTTATACTTCTGATGTTTTCAACGTCAAACATTTAGTTCCGTATCATGGAAGTGAGATTGTTGTGGAAGAAGTTGCAAATTCGAGGACGAATTTTTCTCAACCAGGGGAGGATGATGCAGACCAGGCCAAAGCAATGAGTCATTCACGATCTAGGACGGTACTTATAAGTCGTTTCCGACTTAAAGAATCACGGGGGAAAAGCCTACGAGTTAAGATAAGTCGTTCACGACTTATGATGGTGGCTATAGGTTGTTTCCGACCTAAGAAGGCATGTGGGGAAGATATGCGAGTTAAGGAAGAAGACCTAAGTCTTTTCCGACCCATCACAAGCTTAAGTCGTTCAGGGCCTTTAGGTCGTATACGGTCTAAGGCTACAGAAGGAATATCACGGGATAACAAGATAGCAGTACGAATTGGAAAGCAAGGTTTAGGTCGGCTACGACCTAAGATAAGTCGGTGAAGGGTAAGCCGCGTGGATGTTAAGTCGGCAAGGAGTTAAGCCGTGTTTCTTTGACTCGTAGGTCGTTAGGTCGCATACGACCTAAGTGTGTCGGTCATGTGTATACATGAGTTGGTGATGTGTTAAGTCGTACCTCGTTAGGTCGGCCATACAGGGTCAATAACTTGAGTCGGTCATGTATGTAAATAAGTTGAGTCGTATGTTGTATGTTAGGTCGTACTTGGTTAAGTCGGCCATATTTGAGTCGTTGCATGTGCTGTATGGAAAAGGGGGTTGAGTCGCTTTGTGTTAAGTCGGTCACGACTTAAGTTGAGTCGTAGGTCGGTTGCCGACTTAGGGACTGGGTCGAAAACTCTATAAATAGGGGCGTGTGTTGTACATTTGAGGTGGTTGATTTTTGAATAAAATTCCTTTTTGTTAGCTTTGTGCTTTCATACCAATTGGTAGTTGAGTGTAATCTCCTATCTCCTCTTTCGGTTAATCGAGTGCGCTCGATTCAACGATCGTAGAAGCCGATTCACGGTATCTAGTGCGCTAGATCAACGTGCGAAGAATCGTAGATCTTTAAACACGGTATAGTGCGCTATCAACGTGTTTGAGATAGCTAGAGTTCGGTATCTTTGGATCAACGAACTTGGGCATTTTGGTATCTTCAACTCACCGATTGTTACATTTCACTGATTGAAGTATTGTTTCGAATAATCCGCTGCGTCACATATGTATTTAAATCTTTAAATTTGGAAAACTTGAAGTTGCAAGCTACTTTTGGAATCCCAGATTTGGTGTAATGCAGGCCATGTACAGGAATTGTAATGCTTTGAAAATGTGCAGATTTGCTTTAAAATTAAACAGGGTAGGGAATATGATTTTGATATGAGGATTTGAAAAGAAAAAAAAATCCAGAGGATTTCAGACTTAAAGGTATGCATCTGATTGAGTTGAAGAAGAATGCATATGCTATTTTCTGGTTTGCTTAGAATTTTTTTACAGTTTTGAAATATGTAATTGTTTCAGTTGAGATTTATCTTTGGAAATGAAGATTAGAAAAAGATGGGAATGAAGGGAAAATGTTTTTATACAAGTATGAATGATTTATTTTAAAAAAATCAAAAGAAAAATTAAAATGAAAAGGACACTTGTATAAAGAGATAACACTTGTCAAATAAGAAGATTAATTGTTTACACTTGTTCTATGCACATATTACTTATTATTTTTAATTTAAAGATAAATAAAAATCCTCTTTTCTTTATTAAATACATATATAGTAGTTCCATAAATAAATGTATATATATTTCTTTTTAATGAAATAAAACAACTTATAAAACATGAAAGCTCACTTCCAAAATTTAAATATGGTTATTCATATATGTTTATTCATTGAATTTCAAAATGAATTCAAATTCAAATGCTATTTATACATTTAAAATCCAATTTTAAAACTAATTTATATTAACATATTTAATTTGACAATAATAATATTGTCTTATAAAACATATCTACATTTATTAATATTAAAAAAAACGCATTATCAAATTTAAATAATTTATAAAAGAAATTATAAATTAGTTGCCTTGTTTATCTTAATTAAAAGAATTAATGTTTAATATATAAAAAGTATCTTAAATTTCATATAATTCCAATTTATTAAGCTATATTTCAAAACAAATAAAATAAACTTTAATTTATCTTATAAAAATTTAAACTATATTTAAAATACAATTATATAATTTAAAACAATTACTTTAAGTATTTTAAACCAATTTGTTATTTATTAAATAAAATAATAATCTTCAAATTACCAAATGAATATTAAAATTTTAAAAACAAGATTTTATTTGTTTATTTAACTTCTAATCATATTTACCTATTCACAATATATATATATATACATTATAAATAGGAAAACAATTATTAGCTTTTAAAAGATAAAATTCATAAATTACACATTTATTTAATTGGATTATTAAATCAAGTTAATTTTTATTAAAATTTTATCAAATCAATTTAATTTTAAATATAGATTATTAAATTGATATTGCTAAAATTTCCGGGATATCACATTCCTCCCCCGTTAAAAGAATTTCGTCCCCGAAATTTAAAAGCAAAGGTAATTTAATAATCTCATTTAAGATTTTAAATTTAAACACAAGCATATATCAATAATATGCTAACAACCAAAGAAACCAATTTATCTAATCAAACAAATTTAATTATCCAGAAAATTCTGGATAGAAATTTCTCGAGTTTCCCCAAGTATATATATATATATATACTGGGATACTCGCCCTACAGAATCCAAACAATCTAAACTACGAAGCTACAGAGCTTCTACTCATCTAGATCTATAGAACAAGACAATATATCAGACTACAAACGAGTCTGACTCAACCACTAAACCTCCTGAACAGCTGGTTCCACTTCCAGAGATAACTCATACACGTACTCCCTCAGAGATACGTGGAACTTATAAATCCAATTATCCAAACTGGCAATTCAACTCTTGAAAACCAACACCAATCCAACTAAAACACAAAAGAGATCCAAAACAAATCTCCGACTCCGGAATCCAAATTCCTTCGTCTCTTATCCAAACTGATCAGCTCAACTCTTGCTGATGCCCCAAAAAGAAACAATCCAGCACAACGATCTTCTCAAGATCAACCAAGACTAAGATCACCAACTCTACTCTTCAAACATCATAAGAACAAACTTACTTCTTCTATCTAGAAAAGACAAAACAGAAACATTCCCAAACTGCTTCCGCTGCACAACTCTGATCTATCCTGAGCTGCTTCACCAAACTCTATCACGAAAAACCATTCTTCTACTAGCTGATCCACCGGTAGCACTCATGGAATCCAGACGGTAAGGAAACTCAATCTTCAGAAGTGGACAAACCTCCGACCTCTCAGAAGACAACCAAAAATTCTTCAATACCTCAAAAGAACATTCAAACTATCGCAAGTCACTTTTGCGATCAATAGAGACCAATTCCCAAATAAAACTGTTCTCTCTTTACCAAACAGAACAGCTTACTCTTAATTAGCCAATCCAAGAAAAGTATTGGGTCCACTCTACTGCTTCCGAACTCCACCTTCAGAAACTACTCAGCCAGTCAACTTCTGCCAACAAAGACACTCCGAGCTGCACTGCTGACACCAATACCAAAACTTCCTTAGCTGAAGTTTTTCGAGAAACTCGGCCCTCAAAACCAATCACCACATCCTGCTGAACCCAGCCACAACACCGAAGCAGACACACTTCCTAACTCGTTCCAAAGAAAACATCTTCGGAAATATCCATATCTACTGCATCTCATCACGTAGCTACCACTTCCTGAGGTATCAAAATACCACCACATACTTCTGCCAAATCGACAGATCCAAACTCAACTCATCCATCTTCAAAAATAACTCTGAACCTTAACAGGTTTCCTTCAGAGATCGATTAAGTCTCTACACTCCGCACAACTCACTCGAGACGGTATTAGGTCTACAGTCTCGACAAATACACTTCCAACCTCAAACATTCAAACTCCAACCAATGGTAGTTGTGTTATACATACCACTACCTTATCTACCTTTATAACTTATATTGGAAAAACCCGAACAGGTAACCCAACAGAAAGGTAGAAATATAAAAATATTTGTATAGATATATATCAAAACTACAAATACGCTCTCTCAAGATAGACACCACTACAGAGCCTAGGTATTCACTCAACCTAATGCTCTGATACCACTGTAACGACCCAACTTCCAAACTCCAGGAAGTCGCATCGCTAATAAGAAAGAAAGGGATAGAGAATAGAAAGAAAGAGAAGAAAGAAGAAACAACACATCAGAATCTAAACAGCGGAACGAATAAATTATATTAATAACATAAAATATTTACATAGTTTACAACCACTATCAGAGTACACATATAATACAACACATACTAGACAGTTATAAACACCTGTCTAGTATTTACAACATAATACAATCTCAGAGACAATCACAGAACACACAGCGGAATACTAATATCTAACGCAGATGCCTCCTGCTCCATTGCTCCTCCAATATTCGTCAAAGCTAACCCGAATCCTAACCTGAATCCCTTGGCTACTCGTAAAAATTTGAGTACCTAAGAGTTTATGAAAAACAAAAATAAACTCCGGGTCAGACATGGGTCTGGTGTGAGTAACAGGTTAAAGTTGCTTAACTTTCAAAAATCTTTGAAAAGAAAGGTATCACGTAAGACTTCCCACACATAAACATGGAAAAGTTTTTACCTTACGCTAACCAAAACATTTGATAGGAAATCCGATGATATTATAATAGTGTCTAGGGTTTTCAAATAAATATGAAATAGCCGAAATTGTTACATGATTAAATTCCAGCTACTAGCCACAAAAGTGGGTAATACAATCAAAACCGTTGGCACTTATTGGATTTTGGATTCCATACAATGGCAGGGCTACTGAGGTACCGCCCGTCACAGTACGTGGCCTAGATCACCATACCGAGTACTCCCACTCCCCTGCAACACAAGGCCGGACCCGTTCCTTACTGAACAGTTCCGAATAAAACAACCCCGGCGGTTGTCGCGAACAACTGCCCCACACAGCCGAATATAAAGGGACTTCTAGACAGGGATCAATCTTGCTCTCCAGTGGGAGCTACCCACGAAGCCTTGCCGCACCTCCCCTGTTTTAGCCATTCCAGGTTGATGAGGCTTGAGGTTACGATTACCTTTATAGGACATCACATCTTAGAATGCTCATCGTCCGCCTGACGATGTGTTGAAAGCATTCAATCCATACAAGTTCATTCCGGGTTCGAACGAAGCTGAAGGCACTATCTCGTTGCACTCATTATTGGAATCACCCTCAGAGTCAACGACCATAGCCCTTGCACTCTGATTCACCATCTCGAATCTATAAGCACTATTCCGTCAAACTCATTACGGAATCACCCACAGAGTTATACTGACGTATAGCCCTTACACCTCGAGTCTTCACTTGCTCCACTTAGATTAACGACCTAACGTTTAGTTGGAATCAATGTGGTTTTCGGATTCCAAATATGGAAACCCGATCCCGGTCTCATCGAAATCCAAAGCGTGTCTTTTAGGTCCAAGTTGTTTTAAGTTTAAAACAATTCAATCTAATTATCTATATACACACAGATAGATACTTCACATCATCATAATAGATAATCAACAATATTATCATAAGCAAGTAATCTATATTATCATCATAACTTGATAATCTACATTATCATCATCCATAGATAACCCATACCATCATCACAATGCAACCAATGCATCCATAACACACAATACTAATCTCATCTCTGAGATTCAACCATTTAAGATAAACCATATCATCCATTCATAAGTAAGGATCCATAATCACACCATCCATAATTAATTTAAAATGAATTAAGTTAATTACTTCTATTTCTAATTAATTTAAAGTGAATTAAATTAATTACCTATTCTTTAATTAATTTAAAATGAATTAAATTAACTACTTCGTCATTTAAAACTTGCTTACTTAACTCTTAACTGATTATAAATCAATTAAATAATTATCCTTAAATTAATCAACTTAATTAATCACCCTTGATTAATTATCCCTTAATTACATTCAAGTAATTATCCTTAATTAATTTTACAAGTTAATTATCCCTAACCAAAATCAGTAATTAACCTTTAATTACTTCATTAATTAATTAATTATAATTAATTACATTAGTCCTTAATTAATTACATTAATTAATTACTTCCTTAATCACTTATCATTGATTAATTAATCCTAATTAATTAATCCTTAATTACATCATTAATTATATTAATTAATGATCCTTAATTAATTTTAAATTAATTACTTATTTAAATTAATTACATTAAGTAATTAACCCTAATTAAATCACAATTATTAATCATACTTGATTAATTACATTTAGTAATTAACTAAACTTAATTACTTTCTTAATCACTCCTAAATTAATTATATTTATTAATCATCCTTGATTAATCTCATTAGTAATTAATTACCCTTAATTAATTACATCACTTAATTATTTCAAAAGACTTAATCAAGACTTAAATTAATTACACTAAGTAATTAATTATTAATTACTTTTACAAGGTAATTATCCTCATTATTATTTATACAAAGTAGTTAACCCAAAATATCATACTTAATTTAATCACTTCCGGTAAATTACTTAACTTAATTACTTCTCTAAGTAATTATTTCTCAATGATTACTTATCAACCCATACAATGATTATTCTAAATTAATTAAACTTAATTAATCAATTTAAACTAATCAAATTAATTAATTAATTACAATGAGTAATTAATATCTTAAATTATTTTCATAAAGTAATCATACTTAATTAAGTTCATAATTGATTATCTAAATTAATTAATTCAATTAATTATCAAAATTAATTACATTAATTAATTAATAAATAATCACAAGTTAATGACCTTCATTAACTTATCATCAATTCTTTAATTACCTTTTCTAGGTAATTAACTTAAATTAATTAATATTAATTACAAATTTAATTAACCTTAATTAATTTCAAATCTTTAATTAATTAAACAAATTAATTAATTTCATTATTTAAATTACCTTACTAATTTAAGGAAACAAAGATCATTAAATCTCAAATTTACTTTTTAAAAAATAAAACATTTCTTATTCATGGTTACTTTAAAACAATTTAACTTAAAATTGTTTTCAAATTACATTTTAAATTTAAAATTTAAAAAGAAATCAAACTTAACTTAAACAAAGTTTTTAAAACATTCAAAACCTGTAAATCTTATGCTAAAGATTCCTTATTTTATAAAGGAATTTAAAATAAATTTAAACCCCAAATTCATTTCAAAATACAAATCATATATATGTTTTAAAATTGTTTAAAACATTTAAAATATTTAAAACTTCTTTTCTTTCAAAACCTGATTCAAATTTGATTCTTGTTTCCAGATTTGAGTTTATGTTTAAATCTCCTATTTTGATTTAAAAGCTTTAACTTCAAATTTAATTATCTAACCTTTTTCTTCTTTTAAATGTTGCTTAAATATTTTAATTTTAAAAGTTTAAATTAAAAATTTAAGTCTGGATTCAAATCTCATTTGAAATCCAATTATAAATTTGATTTAAATTCTGTTTTCAAAACCCTGCATTTAGATTTTAAAAATCAATTTTGAATTGAAAACATAGGTTTTCAAAAACCTGTAAACAGAAGAAAGAACACCCAAGTCTCCCTCCACTTACTTCGAGTCACAAACAAGATAACTTCGAGCAATATACGAATTCACTCGAGTATAACTCGAGTATAAACTACAGCAAATCCCAAACTTCCCTGATACTTCCCTCTGCTCCGTGCATGTGCACGGAGGTCTTGGCCACCTCCGTCCACCACCACAGGCAATGAACAAATCGCCGATCAACTCTGAATCATGTCACGACCAACTGATCTTCACCATCTTCTCGAAATCAGATTCAAGCAAATAAACCCAAAACTGGAACCCAAATCAAAACCTGGCAATAGCAGCGACCATACGCCCAAACCTGGAAACAAGCTCGTTTCCTCAACTTCGACCACCATGTCAAATTCAACCCTGGCCATATCAACATCAATGCCCCAGCTTCCAATTCCCTGAATCCTGATTCACTCGACCACTTGGAGAGACTGCGACGACCAAAATTCCTCCACTGCCCAAAACTAGGTTAACAGATCATGTCAACCTCCCATCGCCTCCACCGTACACTATACATCTTCCTTGCATTTTTGCCACACCCACTGATCATCCCACTACCACCTCCATGAACCCCAAACTCTCCAATCAACTTGACTAACACAGATTGACCAGAACTCATTATCAATTCAAATAAGTACTGCAATCCCAATCCCTAACTAAACAATATGATTTTAGTTTTAATAATCATTATTTTGTTTAAGTTTTCAGATTATAACACTGAATTTATAATTTATATTGTTTGAGTTTCATCTTTATTAAACATACTATGAAGTTTTACAGTTTACAGAAACATCTCCCAATTTAATTTTACTTAAATAAATTTCTAAACTAAACTTTGTTATGATTAACACATTTGCTTCAAGACTTAATCCCTAACAAAATTTAAACAAGAACAAGAAGATTTTATTTTTATTTTTAAAGGAACCTGGACCTGGAACCAGAGTCAGAAGCAATACAATACATGCACAACAACATTTCATACATACACAAAATTCACTGATAAATTCAGTTATAACATATTGTCTTATGGATGATCAGGTAACATAGATATTTACTTACATCTAAATACTGTAATTGTTACTTTCAGACATACCTATTTCAGTCATAATCATGCAACAAATTTATTTTTAAGTAAGCAGAAGTTGTTCACAAAACACACCATTCAACATGCTATTAAGTATATAAACACATGGCACACTCATTTCATTCATAAAACAAGCAACGTATTATACATAGGTTTAAAAGAAGAAAAAAAAGTTACTCACCTGTCCTTTAAAAGACAGAGCATAAATTTGAGTTGCTGAAATTTTCTTTAACTTGCATGTTTGGTGTTGCCTTGCACTTAGATTTGCATGCAGACTATTCTTTGATTTTATTTAAACTTGCATTGCAGATTTGATTCCATATGTATTTAAATCTTTAAATTTGGAAAACTTGAAGTTGCAAGCTACTTTTGGAATCCCAGATTTGGTGTAATGCAGGCTATGTACAGGAATTGTAATGCTTTGAAAATGTGCAGATTTGCTTTAAAATTAAATAGGGTAGGGAATATGATTTTGATATGAGGATTTGAAAGAGAAAAAATTCAGAGAATTTCAGACTTAAAGGTATGCATCTGATTGAGTTGAAGAAGAATGCATATGCTATTTTCTGGATTGCTTAGAATTTTTTTACAGTTTTGAAATATGTAATTGTTTCAGCTGAGATTTATCTTTGGAAATGAAGATTAGAAAAAGATGGGAATGAAGGAAATATGTTTTTATCAAGTATGAATGATTTATTTTAAAAAAAAATCAAAAGAAAAATTAAAATGAAAAGGACACTTGTTTAAAGAGATAACACTTGTCAAATAAGAAGATTAATTGTTTACACTTGTTCTATGCACATATTACTTATTATTTTTAATTTAAAGATAAATAAAAATCCTCTTTTCTTTATTAAATACATATATAGTAGTTCCATAAATAAATGTATATATATTTCTTTTTAATGAAATAAAACAACTTATAAAACATGAAAGCTCACTTACAAAATTTAAATATGGTTATTCATATATGTTTATTCATTGAATTTCAAAATGAATTCAAATTCAAATGTTATTTATACATTTAAAATCCAATTTTAAAACTAATTTATATTAACATATTTAATTTGACAATAATAATATTATCTTATAAAACATATCTACATTTATTAATATTAAAAAAACACATTTATCAAATTTAAATAATTTGTAAAAGAAATTATAAATTAGTTGCCTTGTTTATCTTAATTAAAAGAATTAATGTTTAATATATAAAAAGTATCTTAAATTTCATATAATTCCAATTTATTAAGCTATATTTCAAAACAAATAAAATAAACTTTAATTTATCTTATAAAAATTTAAACTATATTTAAAATACAATTATACAATTTAAAACAATTACTTTAAGTATTTTAAACCAATTAGTTATGTTTTAAATAAAATAATAATCTTCAAATTACCAAATGAATATTAAAATTTTAAAAACAAGATTTTATTTGTTTATTTAACTTCTAATCATATTTATCTATTCACAATATATATATAAATATATATACATACATTATAAATAGGAAAACAATTATTAGCTTTTAAAAGATAAAATTCATAAATTACAAATTTATTTAATTGGATTATTAAATCAAGTTAATTTTTATTAAAATTTTATCAAATCAATTTAATTTTAAATATAGATTATTAAATTGATATTGCTAAAATTTTCGGGATATCACACTTAAATTTTAAAATTTGTTTAAAATGCATTCTTTTTGAAAGAAATTTAATTTAATTACATTTTGGATTTTAAATTTAAAGAGGTATGTTTTGAATTTAAATTTTGAACCAAAGTTTAAGTTAAATTTTGAAGTAATGATTTTAAAAAAAACTAAGGTTTCAAATTTTATTTGAAATGAATAAGTTTAAAATTTGATAATTTAAAATGTTTTAAATTTTTAAAATTTGATTACCAAATGTCTCCTTTTCAAATAAGGTTATTGTTATAATTTTGGGAAACCAAATTGAATAATTTGTTTTAAGTTATTAAAATTTGATTAAATTCAGATAATTTATTTATGAAGACAAATTGGGTTAAATTATTTTGTTATGAACTTAGTATTACCTAATAAATATGATATGTTAATTAAGATAAATGTGTTCTTAATTAATTAAGGATTTTAAAAATATAATAAGTTAATTAATTAATTGTTTAATTAATTTTAAATAATTAGTTAATGATTTATTTAATTTTAAATAATCACTTAATTATACATTAATTAAGTGTAATTACTTAATGAAGTAATTAATGGTCAATTATTGAATGTAATTAAGAATGGAAATTACTTATGGAAGTAATTAATAGGAAATTACTCATGAGGGTAATTAAATGAATGTGATTAATGGATAATCACTTAATGTTATCAATTGAGGAATTGATTAATATAATTGTTTTAAAATTAATTAATTATTGAGTAATTAATTAATTAATGAATCAGGGATAGTTTAATAATGGGATTAATTAATTGTTGAGTAATTAATTAAGGAAGTAATCAAGATTGATTAATAGAAGTAATTAGAAATAATTACTTATGTAGGTAATTAAGAGTTAATTACTTAATTATTTTAGTTAATCAATTAATGAGATTAATTAATTAATGAAATGTGTTTAATTAAAGATTAATCACTAAATGTAATTAATTAAAATGTAATTGATTGATAAGGTAATTAATTAAGGAATATTTGTTGATTTAAATTGATTAATGATTACTTAATGAAGTAATTAAAGATTAATTAATTAAAATAATTAGTAAAAGTTTAATATAATTAATTAAGAAGTTAATTAAGTAAGATAAGTAATTACGAATTGTTAATTACTAATTATGATTAATGACTTGATTAATTACAAGTTAATTATTTAATTAAAGAGAATTATTAATTAATGGGGATCATTAATTAATATAATTAATGATATTAATCAAGGTTGATTAATGTAAGTGAATTAATTTAAGTGTGATTAATTAATTGTAATTAATTGAGGTTTAATGCAATTAATTATTGTTAATTAATGGAAGTAAATGTATGATCATTAATTATTGTAATTAATGATAGTAATTAAAGATTAATTACTGAATATGGTTAAGGATAATTACTTGAATGTAATTAAAGTATAATTAATCAAGGAAGATTAATTGAGGGAGATCATTAGAGATGATCAATTTATTTATTATTGAAGAAGGATTTAAATAATCCAATTGATTAAGAGATAATCAATTCTGCTTTAGATGATTGATTAATATGGTTGATTGGTTAATATTGGTTGATTGATTGATATTGGATGATCAATATTTTGTGATTGATATTGGATGATTGATAGTGGTTGATATTGGATGATTTGGATATCTATGATATGTGATATGCTGCTTTGTGAAGATGAATGTTGTTATGTATTATCTATTGTGATAATGTAATTCATCTATCTGTTATATCATTCTGAATATAAGTTAAATTGTTCAAACCCTTAAGTACAACTTGGACATTAAAATGGCATTTGGTTTCGATGAGACCGCGATCGGGTTTCCATATTTGGATAATCCGAAAACCACATCGATTCCAATTAAACGTTAGGTCGTTAATCCAAGTGGAGCTTTGTGAAGACTCGAGGTGTAAGGGCTATACGTTAGTATAACTCTGTGGGTGATTCCGTAATGAGTTGACGGAATAGTGCTTATAGATTCGAGATGGTGATCTAGAGTGCAAGGGCTATGGTCGTTGACTCTGAGGGTGATTCCAAAATGAGTGCAACGAGATAGTGCCTTCGGTTTCGTTCGAACCCAAAACGAACTTGTATGGATTGAATGCTTTCAGAACATCGTCAGGTGGACGATGAGCATTCTAAGATAGATGTGTTCTATAAAGGTAATCGTAGCCTCAAGCCTCATCAACCGAGAATGGCTAAAACAGGGGAGGTGCAGCAAGGCTTCGTGGGTAGCTCCCACTGGAGAGCAAGATTTTCCCCTGTCTTGAAGTCCCTTTTTATTCGGCTATGTGGGCAGTTGGGCCGCAGCAAATTGCGGGATTGTCTTGTTCAGGACTGTTCAGTAAGGAATGGTCCCGACCTTGTTGCAAGGGAGCGGACGTACTCCTCGGTACGGTGATCTAGGCCATGTACTGTGACGGGCGGTACCCCAGTAGCCCTGTCATTGATGGAAACCCATTCTTCCTACGAGACCCTACGGTTTTGTTTGTATTACCCACTTTTGTGGCTAGTAGCTGGAATTTAATGAATGTAACAATTTCGGCTATTTCTTATATACTTGAAAACCCTAGACACTATTATAATATAATTGGATTTCTTATCAAATATTTTGGTTAGCGTAAGGTAAAAACTTTTCCATGTTTATGTGTAGGAAGTCTTACGTGATAATTTTTCTTTCAAAGGTTTTTCTAAGTTAAGCAATTTTAACCCGTTTACTCACACCAGACCCCTGTCTGACCCGAGTTTTGATTTTCTGTTTTATTAAACTCTTGGGTACTCATATTATGTATGAGTAGTCAAGTGATTCAGGTTAGCTTGACGAATTCTGGAGGAGATATGGAGCAGGAGGCTTCCACGTGTAGATATATTATGGTTCTGTTGTGTTTGTTTGGTATCTGTATCTGTTGTACTTGAGTTGTATAGTTAGACAGATGTTTATAACTGTCTAATATGTGTTGTTTAATTTGTGTACTCTGATGTAATATGATACTATGCAATATTTTATGTGATATATTATATTTCATTCGTTCCGCTGTGAGTTATCTGTTGTTGTGTTCTTCTTTCTCTTTCTTTCCTTCTTCTATCCCTTTCTTTCTTCAAGATGATGCGATTTCCTGGAGATAGGAAGTCGGGTCATCTCATTTGGTATCAGAGCATTAGGTTGAGTGAATACCTAGGCTCTGGAGTGGTGTCTTTCTTGAGAGAGCGTACTTGTAATTTTTATATATAACTATATATATATATATATATATATATATATATCTGTGTGTGTGTGTGTATCTGCCTAGACCTGTTGGGTTATTTGTTCGGATTTTCCAACATAATTTTTAACGGTAGATGGAGTAGTGGCGTGTGTGTAACACGACTACCACTAATGGAATAGGTCCATTTGTTTGAGGTTGGAAGTTTTTGTCGAGACTGTAGACTTATTACCGTCTCGAGTGAGATTTGTTGTTTGGAGTAAGGATTTCTCTGATATCCGAAGGAAATCTTTTAAAGATTCGTAGTTTATTTTGAAGTGTAAGTTTGGATTTCGCTTGGGTGAGCGAATTTTCTAGAGTTTGGATCTGTCGGAAGTGCAGAAGTAAGTGATGGTATCATGATAACTGCATGATGAGATGCAGTATCCTTGGATATTTTTCTGAAGCTGTTTTCTATTGGAGCGGATTTAGAAGAGGTTGAGGAGCAGTCTTTACCTGCCACTGAGAAGATTCCTCTGAGTAGAAGTTATCTGGATCTTTAGCAAGGAGGTTGGCTGTTTTGGAATATGGGACTAAGGTCTATAAGTTGCTTCGCTTCGGCATGGACTCATTTGTCATTCCTTAAGAAAGCGAGTTGTTGATGCTTGGTTTGGAGTCCGAGTTTCTTGAGTAGTTGTCTGCCATCTCGAGGTTCTTTTGTGTGGTTTGTTGATAGTTTTGGTTTTCGAGAGGCCTTTGGATTAGAAGTCTTTGGCTAGCTGTGGTAGCAGGACAACTCGAAGTGTTCGTTGTGCTGCCGAGTGGATCTTTTAGCTTTGCTGTATCATCGAGGTAGAGCTTGGAAGCAGCAGTGTTGGCTCGTTTCTCCGATGGTTCAGGAATCTTTGAGGTTCTTCTTTCAGTAATCTGGGCAGGTGGTGATGTTTTCTTGAAGGGTTAACCTTGTTTGGAAAAGTTTAAAGCTATTTTAATTGGTAAAGAGAGGACAGTTTCTTTGGAATCCGAATTAGGTTGGATCGCAAAAGTGACTTGCAATTAGTTGGGAATTTTTCTTGGGCGATCTTTGTTTGAGGCTGAGGATTCTCTTGTGGTAGTAGGAACCACTGAGGTAATCAGAAGTTTGTTTGCATCTGGGGTTGAGTTCCATATTGTTTTGGTTCCAGGTGTAATTCTGGTAGTTAGCCTAGAAGTTGGATGGTTCTTGAAGAAAGGAGAGTTGGTATAGCAGCTCAGAATTTTTGGAATTGGATTTGGTCTGATCTAGTTTTTGAATTGGATTCTGTAGTAAGGTTGTGTGACTGAGTCAGATGTGTTACCCAGATTTTATGGATTTGGTGAACAAAGTTTTCCGGATATTGGATAAGTTTGTATTCGTGTTCATCAACAGTATTCTCATCTATTTTAGGATCAGAGTTGTGCAGCGGAAGCAAGTTAGCAGCTGTGCAAGGAAGGAAGCAAGTTCAGTTTGCTATTGCTTGGGAAGTAGAATTTGTGTTCTGGATTTCGATGGAATTTGGAAGACTTTTCTGTTGAACAGGATCCAGAAAACTGGATTGCTTTGGTCTAGTTGTTTCTGGAAGCATCAGCATGGGTTGAGTTGATCAGGAAGAGATTGGCAGCCTAGGTTTGTCTGTTGAGTTATGCAGACGTGAGATTAGGAGTTTGGAATTCGAAGTTGGAAACTTCATTGTTGTTAAGTTTTCTCTGGTTAAGAGAACAGTAATTGGGTAACATTGGATGGTTAGTGCTGTGGCATTTGAGATTTCTTATCTGTGTTTTGATAGGATAAGATTGAATTGCCAGTTTGGATAGCTGGAATTCATTGTGTATCATGTATCTCTGAGGGAGCACGTGTATGATTCATTGTTGGTTGTTGAATCTGTGGTTCAGTTAGATTTGGAAGTTGAGCTGGACTTGAGTATAGTCTGATGTTCTGTTCAGATTGATGGATCTGAAGATGAAAGGAGCTCTGGATTTTGGTAGTGTAGTTAGTTTATTGGCTTTCGTAGAGCGAGTCTCCCGGTGATTTATACTTGGGAAACTCGAGATAGTATTAGAGATTTATTCTGATTTATGTCAGAATAATTAGTTATGTTTGTTTGTTTGATTGATTGCTATGGTTGTTAGTAACTGGTTATTAAGAATGCTTTACTATTTGGAATTAAAATTTGTACTGGGTTATTAAATTACTTTTGCTTTTAAATTTTGGGCACGAAATTCTTTTAAGGGGGAAGGATTGTAACAACCCGGAATTTTGGGCAATATAAATTTAATAATCTGTATTAATAATTTAATTGGCTTGATAATTTTTCTTTATAATTCAGTTTAAATTAGTAAATTTATTCTTTTTAAAGGTTAATAAATATTTAATCTGATAATAGTGATCAATATCATTTTAACAATTTAAAATGGATAACATTTATTTTTCAAAGCTAATCAAATTTTATTCTGTTTATAGTATATAAATTGATATATATTGTGAATAGAAGATCTTTTGTTTTAAATAAAGGATGGATTTTCAAATTGTAATATATATGTTTGTATATGTAATAATTTGAGTTATTTTGAAATTTAATTAAATCAATTTATAATTTATAATGTATGAATATTGTAGGTTGAAGCTTTTTTTTGTTTCTTTTAAATTGCTTATTATAAAATGGTTATAAATATATGTATAAATGTTTTAGTTTTTTTTAAAATACATGTATATAAAAAAAATTATATTATAATTTGTTTTAGAATAATTTCTTTTAAAAGTAAATTTATGTACATATGTAAATATCTATTAATTAAGTAAATTATATTTACATTTAAACTAAATAATAATTTAATTAAAAATGCTAAAACATGTGTAAACATGTTAACACCTTTTAATAACACTTGTAAGTAAATTAAGATTTATAAGTGACAAGTGTCTTCCTTTAAATTTTATTTTCTTTAAAAAATTTATTATCATAACATAATTCATTTAAACATAAGGGAATTTGTTTCTCTCCAATTTCCAATTTTTCTTCTTCTTCTCAAATTATTTTTCTTCCTTCATGAATTAAAGATCAGACCAGGAAATCTTTCTCAAACCTGAAATTAAAATCAAAAGCAAAATAAGAATCAGCAAAATCAAACCTGCAACCAAAATCAAATCCCAAGTAAAACTAAATCTACAAAGCAAAATTTAAGCTGCAACTCCAGGTCTTCTGCAAATCCAAATGAAGTTCAACATTTTACATCAACAATTTGTAGGCATGCATTCATTATTCTTCTGGTTTAATATTCAAAGCCTGGAATGAATCAAAACCTGCTCTGCCTGTAAAAAAGAAAGGTGAGTAAATCCTATTTTAAAAACAATTATGATAAAATCTTTGATTGAATGTTGCATGCAATTGTATTTGATTTAGATGATGTATATTTGTTTACCTGCATGTGAGTATATAAAAAAAAATATTGAATGCCTGTATATGTATATTGTTGTTATACATGTTTGTTTGTTTTTCTTTTTAAAATCAATAACTTGATTTTGAATACAAATTGGACATTGATTTGTAGATGAAAGTTATTTGTAATTAAGTGATTTATCATCTAAAAATAGTTATAGGGTTTTAAATGAATTAGTTACTCATATTTTTTCAAATTTACAGTGAAACTTAAATTTTGGTCAAAAATTAACTGCTTCAAATTCAAATTTGGATTGCATGCATGGAATTGTGATGAAAAATCATGATTTTAGATGTTACTATAATAATTTTTAATTGTGTAATTATGACGAATTTGGGGTTTATACGAAATTGGGGATTTTGTGAATTGCTGATGATCTATACATTAATTTGGTTTTGGATTTGGATCAAAGCTTGTGTATAGATTGGTGGTTATAGGAAAAATACAATTAAATTTTTTAAATGGTATAATTATTCGAATTGATTCAAAGTAGGGTTTTGGGTTTCGGTTTTGATGTCGTTGCATCTGTGGGTTTTGTGGCGTGTGTGGTGAACCGGATTTGTTCGCGCTTGGGGAAGATGTAGTTAGTTGTCATGGCGCTTCGATGGTGGGGTCAGCGAGGTTGAACGGCGACGTGGTGATCGACCGTGGGTGGTTTTTGGGAAGTGATAGCTGCAGTTTTTCGAGCGTTTGATCGAATTTTAGGTCGCGTGTTGTTTGATCGATCTGGGTATGTTTTTGGGTTAGCACGTGATCATGGGATGGTCGACGATGGTCGCGACGATCGTTGGTGGCCGGCGATAGTGGGACACGTGCACAAGCGTTCGTGTGTGTGCACGATTGGGGACTGGTGGATTTGCTTTTGGGAAGACGAAGGCTTTCTCGGGTTGTGGTTCGCGCTAGCATCGGGTTGGTCTCGAAGGATATGATGTTGTGTTTTCGCTTCGGGGTAGGCTTGGGATTTTTAGGTGTTTTACTGAGTATTGGTTGTTGTGTTTTATTAGTACTATATAATGTTAAATCTGTTAAATTTAAATAGTGAAGTTGCAGATTTATCTTGATGTTGAGGTAAATAAAATTAAACTTTGAACTATAAACAAGTTTTATAGAAGGAAACCAAAAATGCAAAGTAAAGCTTGTAGTTTAAAAAGTAGTTGTTAATCAAGATTTAAAGGTATAAATTGAATTTATCTTAAATTTTAAAATTTGTTTAAAATGAATTCTTTTTGAAAGAAATTTAATTTAATTACATTTTGGATTTCAAATTTAAAGAGGTATGTTTTGAATTTAAATTTTGAACCAAAGTTTAAGTTATATTTTCAGTAATGATTTTAAAAGAGAACTAAGGTATCAAATTTTATTTGAAATGAATAAGTTTAAAATTTGATAATTTAAAATGTTTTAAATTTTTAAAATTTATTACCAAATGTCTCCTTTTCAAATAAGGTTATTGTTATGATTTTGGGAAACCAAATTGAATAATTTGATTTAAGTTATTAAAATTTGATTAAATTCAAATAATTTATTTATGAAGACAAATTTGGTTAAATTATTTTGTTATGAACTTAGGAATACTTAATAAATATGATTTGTTAATTAAGATAAATGTGTTCTTAATTAATTAAGGATTTTAAAAATATAATGAGTTAATTAATTAATTGTTTAATTAATTTTAAATAATTAGTTAATTATTTATTTAATTTTAAATAATCACTCAATTATATATTAATTAAGTGTAATTACCTAATAAAGTAATTAATGGTCAATTATTGAATGTAATTAAGAATGGAAATTACTTATGGAAGTAATTAATAGGAAATTACTCATGGGAGTAATTAAATGGATGTGATTAATGGATAATCACTTAATGTTATCAATTGAGGAATTTATTAATATAATTGTTTTAAAATTAATTAATTATTGAGTAATTAATTAGTTAATGAATTAGGGATTATTTAATAATGGGATTAATTAATTGTTAAGTAATTAGTTAAGGAAGTAATCAAGATTGATTAATAGAAGTAATTAGAAATAATTACTTATGTAGGTAATTAAGAGTTAATTACTTAATTATTTTAGTTAATCAATTAATGAGATTAATTAATTAATGAAATGTGTTTAATTAAAGATTAATCACTAAATGTAATTAATTAAAATGTAATTGATTAATAAGGTAATTAATTAAGGATTATTTGTTAATTTAAATTGATTAATGATTACTTAATGAAGTAATTAAAGATTAATTAATTAAAATAATTAATCAAAGGTTAATATAATTAATTAAGAAGTTAATTAAGTAAGATAAGTAATTACAAATTGTTAATTACTAATTATGATTAATGAGTTGATTAATTACAAGTTAATTATTTAACTAAAGAGAATTATTAATTAATGGGGATCATTAATTAATATAATTAATGATATTAATCAAGGTTGATTAATGTAAGTGATTTAATTTAAGTGTGATTAATTAATTGTAATTAATTGAGGTTTAATGCAATTAATTATTGTTAATTAATGGAAGTAAATGTATGATCATTAATTATTGTAATTAATGATAGTAATTAAAGATTAATTACTGAATATGGTTAAGGATAATTACTTGAATGTAATTAAAGTATAATTAATCAAGGAAGATTAATTAAGGGAGTTCATTAGAGATGATCAATTTATTTATTTAGAATAAATTATTGAAGAAGGATTTAAATAATCCAATTGATTAGGAGGCAATCAATTCTGCTTTGGATGATTGATTAATATGGTTGATTGATTAATATTGGTTGATTGATTGATATTGGATGAGCAATATTTTGTGATTGGTATTGGATGATTGATAGTGGTTGATACTGGATGATTTGGATATCTATGATATGTGATATGCTGCTTTGTGAAGATGAATGTTGTTATGAATTATCTATTGTGATAATGTAATTCATCTATCTATTATATCATCCTGAATATAAGTTAAAAATTTTAAACCCTTAAGTACAACTTGGACATTAAAATGGCGTTTGGTTTCGATGAGACCGGGATTGGGTTTCCATATTTGGATAATCCGAAAACCACATCGATTCCAATTAATGTTAGGTCGTTAATCCAAGTGGAGCTTTGTGAAGACTCGAGGTGTAAGGGCTATACGTCGGTATAACTCTGTGGGTGATTCCGTAATGAGTTGACGGAATAGTGCTTATAGATTCGAGATGGTGATTTGGAGTGCAAGGGCCATGGTCGTTGACTCTGAGGGTGATTCCAAAATGAGTGCAACGAGATAGTGCCTTTGGTTTCGTTCGAACCCGAAACGAACTTGTATGGATTGAATGCTTTCAGAACATCATCAGGTGGACGATGAGCATTTTAAGATAGATGTGTTCTATAAAGGTAATCGTAGCCTCAAGCCTCATCAACCGGGAATGGCTAAAACAGGGGAGGTGCAGCAAGGCTTCGTGGGTAGCTCCCACTGGAGAGCAAGATTTTCCCCTGTCTAGAAGTCCCTTTTTATTCGGCTATGTAGGCAGTTGGGTCGCGGCCAACTGCGGGGTTGTTGTAACAACCCGCATATTTATCGAGTTTACATTTAAATATTTTTATTTAAATATTAAATCGTTAATCGGATTTTGGTCCGAAAAACTACTTTTTGCAAACGGTCAAATTAGGACTCGAGATCACTTCCATTGAGTTCGAAATGTCGTTTACAACTTTTTAAGTATAAACATCGATAGGTTTGGAGTTAGTGAAATTTCACTAACTTTTCCCGCTTTGGACTTTGGGTTAGTTTAGCCTATTAAGCCCAAGTTCCAACCCTCTTCTCCTCACTCTTCATAAATTTCCTAACTAACTCAAGCTTTAGCATTAATGGTGAAGAGAATGGGAAATTAAAACTCCAAGCTCAAATTCAATTGCAACTCCATCATTCAACTCCAAATTCAAGTAGAAGATATTGGATTCAAGCTTTGGATTGCTTCTCCTTGCTTTCAAGCTTCATCTTCATAAATTTTAGTGCAAAGGTGAGATTTTTATCTCACAATTCTAGCCTATAACTATATTGGACTGTTGGGAATGATTCCCCATCACTTTAGCATGTGCATTTGCATTTGGTTTGGATTGGATTGGCGAAAAACTCCAATTTTTAGCGTTTTTGACAAAAAACTGCAGTTAGGTCGCACTGCCTCGGAGTTAGGTCGTTCTGGCCTTAAGTCGTTTCTGGCCATCGCTAAGTCGTCCACGAGTTAAGCCTAAGTCGTAAGTCGCGCGCGTTGAAAAGTCACCGCCTTTGTATTTCTGTTCGCCTGTGTTGAGTCGTTCACGAGTTAGAGTGCTAAGTCGGCTGCGAGTTAAGAGTTAAGTCGTTCGTGTGTTATCTCGTAAGTCGTCTCCGACCTAAGCTCCAGTAAGTCGTTCGTGTGTTATCTCGTAAGTCGTCTCCGACCTAAGCTCCAGTAAGTCATTCGCGTGTTATCTCGTAAGTCGTCTCCGACCTATGCTCCACTAGGTCGTAGGTCGTATCCGACCTAAGCCTCTCTAAGTCGCGAATTGTTAAGTCGGCTGTCCTTAAGTCGTTCGACCCCACTAAGTCGTAGGTCGCCTCCGACCTTACCCTTAGGTCGTATGACCTGTTTGTTAAGTCGGCTGTCCTTAAGTCGTTCGACCCCACTAAGTCGTAGGTCGCCTCCGACCTTACCCTTAGGTCGTATGACCTGTCATCCACTAGGTCGCGCCACTTAGGTCGTATCCCTTAGGCCGCGAACTCTTTAGGTCGTTAGACCTCATTTTGCTTTAGGTCGTAAGCCGCTTGTCTTCACTTAGGTCGTACCGTGACGGGGCGCTGCCCCGCACCCCGCCGGGGGCGCTGCCCCCTGGACCCCCGCGACCTGACCGGGCAGGTCGAACCCCGTATAACTCTGCGTAGGCGATCTTATCTGAAGAACATTCAACCGAACTTCCTGAGCTGATTTCCTTGGATTTTTATCACATCTTCGAATGTGATCTTTGTGATTGATTGTTTCTACAATCGCTTCTGTGATTTGTCACTTTAAAATATGAAGGTTTCAATACTAGTAGTAAATATTTTCTTAAACCGTTTTCCAATCTATTAGTATATACAAGCCTTTACCTCACTCGGATGAGAAATCTAATTAAACGACTTAGTAAAACAAGTGGTATGAAACGCTTGCGTTCACTTCGTCGGTTAATTCTTGGACTTGTTCGATTGAACCCCTTGTGACAATTTTATTAGTGAAGATTTACAGTTTTTCGTAAATATTTAAGTTAAGCAAGTGGTTATGGGACATGAAGCTAAACTTCTATATTTACTAGCTTAGTGTAATTGACACTTCTCGTTGATCTTGATGATCGCTTTATGAATTAGACTAGCAATTGCGCGATGTCTCTTTCATTGCAAGGTTAGACTAGACACCACTTGTGTGATTCCATTCACACATACCTTTCTGCTTTTTGGTTAGTCTTGACCTCATTCTGTGTGATTCCACTCACACATGTGGGGTAGCTCCCCATGGTCTTCGGACCGTCATGTGATAGGCCTCTTTCCCCTTTTATGATTTCTGGATTTCTCGTGTTGATTTCTGGAATTTGTGTCATTGACTTGTTATGAGTACAAGTTTAGGGTATGATGCCCCCTTCGAATCTTTGAGAAGATTCTTGTGATATTGATTATCTCTTATTGATTGATCTTCTGTTGATCATTATTTACATACTTATAGCGGTATGTCGTTATGGATGTTTATGTTTATGCCATATCTTTTATGTTATATCATGTCATCTGATATTTATAGCTAGACTGATCCGTTTATTATTTTCTTAAATAATACTCGGATCAGACCGAGATGTTACAGGTGCTTCTGCTTGACTTCTTCCCAGGGATTCATCACTCTGACTTTTGGCTAACTGTTTAGATTAGCAGTTTTTGCTGTATACACTTGAGATATAGACTCATAGTTGTATTCTTTTGTATAGCACGTGTTGCTATTCTTTTGTATTATCGTGGATCTTATTGACCACTACTCTGATGTACACTTTCATGTGTTAGTTATATATT
The DNA here is from genome assembly GCA_030765085.1 of Allium cepa. Taxonomy (NCBI): domain Eukaryota; kingdom Viridiplantae; phylum Streptophyta; class Magnoliopsida; order Asparagales; family Amaryllidaceae; genus Allium; species Allium cepa. The sequence goes on along the minus strand of CM060934.1, from coordinate 311,047,787 downwards.
CATATCTTCTTCCGCCTTTGTGATATGGATATCTGTGACTGATTTGTGATATGATTATTTCTATGTTTGTTTCCGAAGATTATTTATAGCCACCGTGTGATAAGCTATTACATGGATGGTCGCTCCTCAACAGCCTTATTCTCCGTGCTAGTTGACAGCACTTCTCCGGAGTGTTCTTGGCTAGCGTGGGTATAGAGGTGGGGCGTCACAGTTGTCTTGTTCGGGACTGTTCAGTAAGGAATGGTCCCGGCCTTGTGTTGTAGGGGAGCGGACGTACTCCTCGGTACGGTGATCTAGGCCACGTACTATGACGGGCGGTACCCCAGTAGCCCTGCCATTGATGGAAACCCATTCTTCCTACGAGACCCTACGGTTTTGTTTGTATTACCCACTTTTGTGGCTAGTAGCTGGAATTTAATGAATGTAATAATTACGGCTATTTCTTATTTACTTGAAAACCCTACACACTACTATAATATAACTGGATTTCCTATCAAATATTTTGGTTGGCGTAAGGTAAAAACTTTTCCATGTTTATGTGTGGGAAGTCTTACGTGATCCCGTTTACTCACACCAGACCCCTGTCTGACCCGAGTGTTTATTTTCTGTTTTATTAAACTCTTGGGTACTCATATTATGTATAAGTAGTCAAGTGATTCCGGTTAGCTTGACGAATTCTGGAGGAGATATGGAGCAGGAGGCTTCCACGTGTAGATATATTATGGTTCCGCTGTGTTTGTTTGGTATCTGTATCTGTTGTACTTGAGTTTTATAGTTAGACAGATGTTTATAACTGTCTAATATGTGTTGTTTAATTTGTGTACTCTGATGTAATATGATACTATGTAATATTTTATGTGATATATTATATTTCGTTCGTTCCGCTGTGAGTTATCTGTTGTTGTTGTGTTCTTCTTTCTCTTTCTTTCCGTCTTCAATCCCTTTCTTTCTTCAAGATGATGCGTTTTCCTGGAGATAGGAAGTCGGGTCGTCTCAGACCGAGTATTACAAATTTTCAGGTAAGGACGTTCTGGAGCTCAGGAGGCGAGCTGGATGGCTGGAACGTATGGAGGGTATTCCGTTATGTGTATATTATAGTTTATCTAGGACATGTTTGTTTAAACTGTCCAGTGTTGTGTATTGGTTGTAACTCTGATGTATAAAGATGTAAGTGTATGGATACAGTTCTTCTTTTGTAAACTGTTATTTGTGTGATATTATATTTTGATCCGCTGCGAAATGTGAGGTTTCTGTGACTTGTTCATGTTTCTTCTTCTATCTCTTTCTTTCTTTTCTCTAACTATCTGGAATTTTCGAAATCGAAATTTCAGGGTCGCTACGTTTGGTATCAGAGCAAGGTAAAGTGGGAACCTTGGCTCTGGTGGGATTACTCATTAAAGATAGGATCAATGGAACCCTAGGATGAGTTGAGTACGTATATATATGTGAGAGCGTACTTGTTATTTACTTATATAAAGATTTTAAATGCCTTTATATAAGAATATATTTTGATATATAAAGTAATATTTCTTTCTGATAAATATTAAGATAATTGGTTTTTAAATTATTGGAATTAAATTAAGTGGAAATAGAAATACAACAAACTTAAATTGAATAAAAATAAGTTTGAAATGGATTCAAACTGAAATTAAAATCTTAAAGTTGAGGTAGAGTTTCAAAATAAGATGAATTAGAATTGGTTTCAAACCGGAGAAATAGAAGGGTTATTATGTTTAATAATGGATGATTGTTTTCTAATAAACAATAAAATGTTTTAAGGAAGTAACCATTTAAAGAGAATAACTTGTAAATTAGAAAGGATGTAAATTAAAGTGGGTTTCCAAATGTGAAGTTCTGAATTCTAAATTTAAACATTTGAATTGGTTTCAAAATGTTAAAGGAAATAATATTATTCAAACTATTTTGAATATGATCTTATTTTAAAATAAGAAATGTTTGAAAATTTTAAAGGGAATTTTTTTTGTATTGAAACCAAGGGTGGTTTAAATTTTCAAATTTGGCTAGGTGGGCCAAGAAGTAAATATGTATATATGTGTGGATATACAAAATATCAAAGATGGTTTGAAATAAACTCTAAATGTTGGGTTTTAATTTTGGAAGGTGATGTATGACCCAATGTGATAAGTTTTTGAACTTATAAGTGGGAAAATTATTAATGTGAAGTTAAATAAGTTTGAATGATCAACCTGATTTGGAAATTTCAAGATGAAATTAAGATTTAACTTGGGAAGTTAAATGGTTGATTTGAATTGGGAGTTTGAATGATCTCAAAATGGGTTTGAGATCCGAAAATTAGAAATGGATAGATGTTTTAAATAAAATAGAATCATTTTGAACTTAAGATTTGAAAGTTTAAGATAAAAATTCAAAGGATTGGTTTCAAAATTTAACTCGAATTTAAATAATTCGGGATGGTTTAAATTTAGAATTTGAATTGAATTAGCTCAAATTGAATTTGATTTGAATCAATTGGAATTGTGAATGAAGATGGATAAGTTTAAAAATTCAAATGAAAAATTTGAATTGGATTGATATGAATTGAAATTGGTTCAATTTGAAATTTATTTGAATTAATTGAAATTGTAATTAAAGTTGAATGAGTGAATTCAAATGGAATTTGATTTGAATTTAGAAAAGGAATTGAGAATTAATTCAACTTGAATTTGGGGTTAAGTCAATTTCAATGGAAATTGAAGTTATTTAATTTGGAATTGAGTCAATTTAAATGAAAGTGGAAATTTAAATTGAATTAATTGGAAATGGAGGTTGGGAATTGAACAATTTGACACTGGACTATTTTCAATATAAATCTATTTTCCAAACTATTTACTAAACAACTTTTCTTTTAAACCTAAAACTATCTTATACTTGTTTTACAATTATTTTTGGAACTATTTAACAATTTTTCAACTGTTTTATAAATTAATTACTGTTTTTCAACTACTTTATAACTAATTACTATTTTACTACTATTTTGCAATTATTTAAAATTTCTATAACTATTTGACTATTTTCCGACTATTCTACAATTACTTAACTATTTTATAGTTATTTTACAAACTAATAATTATTTTTCAACTACTTATCTATTCTTAATTTTTCAAGCTATTTTCTAATTCAAGCTGGATAGAGTTCAAACTGTTTATGATTAAATATCCATTTGAAATAAGGATTAAAGTGATAATCCAAATGGAATTGAGGCAATTATGAGTAAGTGAACAAAAAATTAAAAGACATGTGAATAGAAAGGAGAAATTGATTTGGTTAATAATCGATAAATATTAATACGTAAGGTGTACGTATATTATTCTATTCGCATAATGATTTGATCCAGATTCGTGCACAGAATTTCGAGATAGTATGTCGATCCGAGTTAGGATTTTTCGCTCGATTTTCAACGGCGAACCTGGATATGGATTGTTGATTGGTTCTGGATGTTCTCTATCATAGTTATGGCTATGCAAGGAGAATGACGGATTCTAATCAAGAAACCAGATCTGAGTCCGCACTAGAAAGTCAGGTGGATGATACTAGTTAGGAAGGGAAATTGTGTGATCGAGTGAACGATCAAATTGGTATAGCGTATGGATGATATGTGTACATCGTACTGGTTTGAATGAAATTGATACTGGGAATTTGTGAATAAGAAATGTGAAATGGTTTTTGAAAGGAAAGGTATATTTTGTGGAATATATGATAAAGTGAAGTAGAAATTGGATATTTCTATGGTAAAATTTTACTTTATGAAAGTAAGTAATATGGTTAATGACTTTATAGAATAATCAAATTTTAATATTTGATTTGGGATAAACGAAGTTATGTATCTTTGTTATATATAAATAAATATCCCCTTGTTGAATCTATATCCAGAAGAAAGGGGGTTTTTGAAGGTTTTTGAAGTATAAAAGGGGTTTTATACAAGTTTGAAGAGATCCAAAGTTTTAAGAAGATATGTATATCTATATCTATGCGTATAAAGGATCTTATGAGAATGATTTTGGAAAAGGTTTTGGGAACCTATGAATTTGGAAAAGGCTTTTTGATTTTTGGGTAAAATCAATTTTGGAATGTGGAAAGCCTAGTTTGAGAATTATCGATTTTGGGATAATCGATTTTGAGAAAGAAGATTTATATGAGATTCATATTAGGTGTACGATTTGGAAGATACTATATGTGTATAGTATAAAGAGTTTTGAAAATGGCTCTGGAGAAAAAGGCGCTCCCTTGGGATGAACTTCTTAGGAGTACCATAGGTTGGTACTGCCTTGAGTCTCTAAAGGGGAGGTTCTAAAGTTGATCCTGTGAGGAGTCCGAACAAAACTAGTTCTTGAGGATTATTGGGTAGCGAAAGTCGAGGGCGATGATGCCTATAGAGGCATTTTGGTTATGTTGTGACGACGGTGTAACTCGATGTCGCTGCGATCTACTGTGTGGACCATAGCGAAAATCGTGTGGAGGTGAGTGTCGACGGTCTACGCTAGATTTTTCCAGGAAGGCAACGTAACATCGGTAGACTGCGATCTATGGTCAAGTGGAGTGGAGAAGTTTCATTCTTTTGGCAGCGAAATTCGAGGGCATTGAGGCCTATAGTTATATGGGTTTTTGTTGTGATGGCAACGTAACCCTAGTTGTAGCTGCAATCTGTAGTGGGTTACATGGTGTAATCGAGGGGCGCGGAGGCCTACAGTTATCTATGGACTTTGTCGGGATGGCAACGTAACCATCGGGTTAACTACAACCATGGATGTGGGTGATGATTTCCAGAGCATTCTCACCAAAGATATTTCCTCTATTTTCAAAATGTTTCCTATATTTTCAATAGAATTATTTGACAAAGTATTTTCACTGGGTGTTGAAAATGGGTCTGCTAAGTACTTATAGATTTTCAGTCCTACGCCTGATCAACGTATGATCGAATTTCTGTGAGAACGAAGATGGACCTGTTGAAATATAGAGTTATAAAATGATATTTTTATAAAACTATTTTGAAAATACTACATATATTTTAAAGGTGATTTAAAAATAAAAATAAAAAAAATCAAAGAAAATTTTATCTTATTTTAAGCATTTTAATAAATTCTGGTTTCGTTTCTTTTCGAGGACGAAAAGATTCAAAGGAGGGAGGAATGTGATAATCCGGATTTTGAATAGCTGTTAATTGGATAATTAACCGATTTTAAACTATTGGGATACTAATTTTATTTGAATTGAACAAATAAACAATAAATGATGCCCGGATATATATATATAAATGGATTTGAAACTATAATAATACTTGAATTAAAATGATGAATCTAATAGTAAATTTTAAATATATATATATATATAAACTTTATGGTATTTAAATGTATACATATACAAGTAAGAGAGTGTGTGTGTGTATGTGGTATTAATGACTTAAGCCTATATGAATCAGATTAATATAGGGATTTTAATTATTTCTTCTAAATAGCATCTAAAAAATATATTTATAATTAGTATTTGTATATGGTTATTTATTAGTGTGTAGTTAAGTTTTAAATCTTTTCTTAGAGTTTTATAGATATAAAATTAAGTAAATTATGGAAGAGAAGATTTAAACCATACTTCATAAATAAATAAAAGTTTAACTAGGGGTTTAGGCATAAAAATACAAGTTGAATTCGGGTTTATTTAAAATATATATATTATTTGAATTGATTCTTAGATTTGATTAGACTTAAATTTGAATTCAAATTTGAAAATCTAAAAGAAGTATATCTTAAATATAGTTGTTTTAAATAGTAAAATAAATACCCAAGATTTATAAAACATTTTAAATAAAGGCAAGTGTTAAGATGTTAACACCCAAATTAACAAAAGTAAATCATTTAACATAAAGATATACAAGTGTAACAATTGAAATATAAAATTTAAACAAGAGTTTATCAAAGGGTTAATATTCTTCTTTCTTAATTATACATGTATTAAGTATAGTTTGTATATAATTTAAATACATAAAACCCAAAATTTATAAACGTAAGGAATTCATAAATAAGGCTTTATATATTTGTAAGTATTTAAAACATGGGAAGTAACAAATGTAATAATTCTAGCATAAAAGCTAACAAGTGTCACTCATATTTTTTTATTATTTTGAGAAATTAATAAAATAAAATTCAAGACTATATAATACTTCATCTCCTTCATTTTTTTTCTTCTCTTTTAATCAAAACTTCAATCAGCAAGTTAAGATAAAAATTAGTAAAAAACAAAAAAAAAACCAGGATTCATTTAAAACCTGAACCAAAACAGATCAAAAAAAAAGAAAAAAAAGAAAAGTGAGATTCAAATGCATCTCAAAACATTAGCAAGGATTAAAGTTTCAGGCAAGCAGGAAATCAACTCAACGTAATCAGGTAGCAGATTTACATCAAGTTTCAGATTTAACTAAAAATCAAGTTTTCAAGTTCAAAACAACATACCAGACTTCTCTGTCTTAATGCGATGTGTAAGCTTAACTCGGTTCCTCTGTTTTTTCAAAATGCCTGAGGGCAATCTTTTCTTTTTCCCTAAAAAAGCAAAATTTCCTTATTAACTTATGCATGCAAGAAATATCAGCAGAGACATCTTGAATATGTCTTGTATGATAGAAGAAGAGTGCTTGTCTGGGTACATAAGTGAATTTCTGTGAATATTTATATGCATGCATCATCATAATCTGAAAATGAGTAAATCTACCTTCTTGAAAACCAAATTCTACTTTATAACTGAATGCATGCAAAATTTGATTATAGAAATGTCTCAATTATTACTTGCATGGGTGAATGAATGTGTTGTTTGGGTATATAATTGATATTGCTGTGAGTAAACAAAACCTTTAAAGACTTTAATAGGGTTGAAAACTTTATGGCATGTGATGTCTGAATGTATTAGTGAAGTTTGCATAAGTATATGAATATGAATGTATGTATAAATACCTGATTTGCTTGTGATACGCCTATATACACACACACACACACACCTCTACTCTGTGTTATTCAGAGTCTCCCATCTCCTTTCAGAAATTTATACTATACCATAGATTCATTGTTAAACCTTGATCATTAAAAAGAAATGGTTTTAACTACCTAAATTTATCTTTTCAAAATAGTTTCAGGATTTTATGTTTAGTAATTAATTAAATTTTTGGAAGATCGGTGAAAAATCAATTTAGATAAAAAACATAAATCATTTTATTTCCCTGTTTGGATTAGACTATCTGATTTGTGATAGTGATTGATGAATTTTAATGGTCATAGCTGGATTTTTATTTTGCTAAATCATTGGGATAATCGAGTTGAACGTTGTAGGCTTTTTGGTTGATTGCTGTTGATCGGCGATGATTTGGAGGTCATGACTTGGACTGGGGGTGGCTAGTGGACTAGGAGTCAGGGGAAAAATGATCAAGAAAATTATCAGTCGCCGTGGCGACAAGGCGGAAACAGGTTAGGGTTTAATGGTGGGATGTGTACGACGTTGATGTCGAGATGCTTCCGGTGTGGGTGAAGTGCTGGACTCGATCGCGATGGGGGGTAATTGAAGCTGGGAGTGATGGTTATCCTCTGATTGAAGGGTGAGTGATCTCGTGGTCAAGATCAACGGAGAGGCAAAATTCTTCGATCGTAGGTTGCTGTTTCGTTCAACTATGTAGGCTCGATTTCAATTTAAGCTAAAATTGTGATATCTGGATGGTCGTAAATGATGTCGAGGTTGTTATCGACTTGTCGGAGACCAGAATAATGGCCGGTGGAGGGTGGCGCTTCGATACACGTGCACTGTGGACGATTGAGTATCAGGTGTTGAAGGAATTTTTAGGGAAGAAGCACATCACTTGGGCCGTGCTCGCGTGATTTGCTGTGTAGACTCTAAGCTGGGATGTAGAGCTCGTGAGATTTGCTTGAGTTTTAGTTGTTGGCTCGGGTTGATTTTTGGTTAGTTGAGATTCTAGATTTTGGAACAAAATAAGTTCAAGCTTAAGGCAAAAATGAAAACAGATTTTTCAAGATAAATATTTTACAAGTTTATTTTCAAGTGTTTAAAACAAATATTAAGTTATTAAAATAATTTGTTTCCAGAAAGAAGCATGTTTTATACAAGATTAATGGTGGTTAAAAATTTAGTAAGTAATAAAAAGTAAAAAAAGAAGTTGAAAAGTAAGTTTTCAAAGGAACAAAATTTTAAATTTAAATAAATTTTGGTTTAAAAATTTTCACCGATCTCTTTTGTATAAAATAAGTATTCTCTAACATTTGTTTTAAACGGTTGTAAATAGATTTTAAATTTTGTTAATGATAAGCGAGTCATTAATAAAAATAAAAGATTTATCTTAAGAGCTAATTAAGATTTGGTTGATTAATGACTAATTAATGAAATAGGGTAACTAAAAGTAATTAATTAGCTTAATTTAATAATGTTTAAGATTTATTAATTAATAGTTAGAGGTTGGTTAATTAAGTAGTTAAGTCATAATTGGTGACTAATTAATTACTTAATGGAAGTAATTTAAGGATTAATTACTTAGTGTAATTAGTTAAAGGATTGATCAATTAAGGGAATTAACTAAGAGTTAGTTAATTGCTGAGTGTGATTAATTAAGGGATAATTAATCAATGTAAGGGATTATAGAATAATTAATTAGGGATAAATGTAATAAATCATTGTTAATTACTTTATAAAAGAAATTAAGGGATCATTTGATGTGATGGGGGAAGGCTAATTAATTTGGGTAATTTATTAAGAATTAATTGCTTATTGAAATTAAAGGATAATTAATCAAAGGTGATTAGTTAAGATGGATAATTTAAGGATGATTAATTAATTTGTAAGTAATTAATGTTAAGTAAAGGAAATCTTAGTGATTAAAGATTAGTAATTAATTTAATTAGAGATGAATCAAATTAATTTTGGAAATGATCCGTCTTCCTTATGAATAATTGCACGATGATTTAATGCTTTGAATTGATTGATATTCCTGATATGAAATACTTTGTGATATGATATGTTTTGGGTGTAAAATGATAATGTGGTTATCTGTAGATGATGAATTTCTGTGAAAAATGACGTCTTTTATTTAAAGTTGAATTATATTTCACTTGAACAACTTAGGTTAGAATGGTATCGAATTCGAAGAGACCGGAGTCGGGTTTTAGTAAATATCCGAAACCACTTCGATTCATATAGATGGATAAGTGAAATCAAAAGACTGAAATGGAATGATTTTAAGTAAGTTGGACCATTTAATCTAAGTTTGGGTACTTAGAAATTGATGTATGAAATAAGTGATGTCTATAACGAATTATGAATTTGTAAATTGTTACGAGTTACCCCGGGTTTTTAAATAAGTCCTATGGATTGAAATTTCATGTTAGATAAGTTTACTCACGCTGGTTTCTAGCTTGACCTGGCTGTTACTTTGATGTAATGCTCTGGTCAGACCGAGTATTACAAATTTTCAGGTAAGGACGTTCTGGAGCTCAGGAGGCGAGCTGGATGGCTGGAACATATGGATGGTATTCCGTTGTGTATATATTATAGTTTATCTAGGACATGTTTGTTTAAACTGTCCAGTGTTGTGTATTGGTTGTAACTCTAATGTATAAAAATGTAAGTGTACGGATACAGTTCTTCTTTTGTAAACTGTTATTTATGTGATATTATATTTTGATCCGCTGCGAAATGTGAGGTTTCTGTGACTTGTTCTTGTTTCTTCTTCTAACTCTTTCTTTCTTTTCTCTAACTATCTAGAATTTTCGGAATCAAAATTTCCGGGTCGTTACACCAAGTCCATCATGTTTTGTCTTTAGATCGTTCGGTATGCTCGAAACTCTATCATATGGGATATTTCATAATATTATACCACCTACGAATGACGTTTCCAACCAAACTAAGCAAACAAGCATGCATGCAACTAATAAGATACAAATATCTATAACTTCCTACATACCCATATAATAACACACATACAATATATCTAAACGACTAATGTGTGATTAGTACTAAAATAACCTAAATCTATCAATATCGTCAAAATAGTGCGTCAATGGTAAAATTGTGATATTTAATTTAAAACTATTTTAAAACGCCGTTAAATTCTTCTATAAAATAAGATGTAGGTCTAAGTATAATAAAAATCATGTTTTAAAGTTAGAAATCATTGCAAACATCGTTTTAGTACTATACTGACAATCATAGTATGGTGAGAGACAACATCATTATCTCAACAAAAGCTAACCAAACCAACGTCAAGTCATAGATCTCTCCATCACGCGCACAATGCAAGAAACCGAATCCAAAATGAGTCTCGTATGGAAAAGATGCACGTAGTATAAGAAATGAGATTAATTAAATAATTAATTAATCACTAATAGCATTGTTATACCTTATTGCTTCTAGTAATCCCTCTTCACCAAATATGCACACTCATGTACGTATGCACACACTAAACTAGGCCTATCAACGAATACTCGAAATATCTGAAATTTGTCCGCATCTGTATCTGAAAACATGAAAAATACCCGATATCTGAGCGGATGCGGATATCCGATATCTGAAACATTTTTTTCAGATACGGATATGGATATGGATATGGTTGTACCGATATCCCATAAATATCCATCCAGTTTGAAATTAAATTTATTTTTTAATATTAGTTTAATATGTTATTTTATGTCCATCAATTTTAATACAAATACACTAATATTAGAAACAAGATCATTTTACAAAAATGCAACCCCATTATCACTTGGGCCGTTTACAAAAATATAAGCCCATTACTTATTCTCACTCATAACATTACTGACATCTTCCACCGCCGTTCAAACCATAGATCTAAGTTCAAAATAGAAAAAGAAAAAACCTAGATCGCATAGAAGCTCGCCGACATCTTCCACCGCATCTCCGTTCAACCACCGCATAGAAGTTGTGCTTCACCCCCTTCAACCACCGCATAGCAGTCGTGCTCACCCAACATCAGCGTCTTCCCCATCACACGTGATACAGGTACTGTCCACAACTATCTATATTATTATTCTTGAATTCTACAAGAGCTTGTTAGCTGATTTGAGAACATTCGGATTTTTATTTTAGTTTTGCTCATCTTTTATGCTATCTATACTATGCAAAACTATTAATATTTACATAACCTTTTCATCTATAACAATATATCCCACGGATAAATTATGATGCTTTAGTTTCAAATCTACAAGAAAAATTCAATTACTGTTCATCTGACTTGTATTTTAACCTCTTCTCCTTTTTGTTGCATTTGTATATGAAATGGAAGCATGGACATATTACACTAATATTAGTAATTTTGTATAATATGCTATCGATTGATGATAAAATATTGAGAATGAAAGAAGTACTTATCATGTCAGCTTGGATCCCAACAGTTCTTTTGTTTAATCTGGATCCAAACTAGTTGACATAATGATGTAAACCAAAGCACTAAGCTTTTGTTTAATCTGTTAAAATATCAAAAGAAGCAGAGATGCATACATATCTAATTTGTTAAATTATCAATCAAGTGTTTGTTCATATATTTTTACTATCTATAAACAATTATTCTAGAGTATACAATAGAGAAACATTAAATTAAAATAGGATTTTTGAGTTTTATAAATTAAAATGAAGATAGGATTTTATAAATTAAAATAAAATTTTGGTATTGAAACTTAGTAATGAAATTTATTTATTTTGATATCGTAGAGTTTCAAAAATGATGAACACCTCATCAGGGTGTAGTAACAAGGATGTTTGTTGTGCCAATGACTACAATTATGGAAGAACTGTGAAACACATACTTTAGTTTGCCGAACGCACAAATATCCAAAAATCTTTCCACCGATGTAAACCAATTTGCACCTTCAAATATAATAATTTTGAAATCTGATGTATGGAAAGATTCTAACAGATAAGTAGTAGAAGGAGCTATTAAAGCCACTTGTAAACATTGTCCTAGATTATTTAATGGAGATACTTCGATAGGAACAACTCACTTGAAAAATCATCTAAAATCATCTTCAAATAATCACGATCATGTAGGAATATTTGGACAACAACTATTGACTACCAAAAGTTCTCCCAATAAACCAATAAAATTATCGAGTTGGAAGTTTGATCAGCATAGAAGCCGAAAGTGTTTTGCACGTATGGTTGCTAAACATGATTATCCATTTAATATGACCGAACATATGTATTTTCAAGAATTTGTTAAGTGTATTAATCCAACAGTTAAATTATTTTCTAGAAATACAGTTCGATGTGATGTTTAAAACTTTATACTAATATGAGAGGCAAATTACAAGAGACTTTTGTTCGTTTGTCAGCTCGTGTTAGCCTCACTACAGATTTGTGGACCTCTGAACATCAAAACTTAGGGTATTGTTGCATAACTATCGATGATGATTGGAAACTACAAAAAAAGTCATTGCTTATTATGATTTTCCACCTCCACCCACCGAATCTGCACTTAGTGCATCTATTAAATCAAAATATTGCATTGGAATATCGATAAGAAGTTATTTGCACTTACGGTTGATAATGCGTCAAATAATGATGTCATGATAAGAGATTTAAAAGAATGGTTAGTTGGAAAAATGTGCTGCCTCTTAGTGGTGAATTATTTCGTATGCGTTATTGCACACACATACTAAATTTGATTGTTCAAGATGGATTAAAAGTGGTGCAAGGTCTTATTGAAAAAATTAAATAAACTGTCAATGATACAAAATCATCACAAATGAGAAACCAAAATTGGGAAAATGCATTGGGTCAAACTCGATTAATTGGGAAAGGAGTGTCTTATGATGTTCCAACACATAAGAATTCAACATATCTAATGCTTGAAAGTGCTCTTGAAGTATGTTCGGCATTTGAGTGATTGGTTGATTTAACCCACGATTACAAATGGTTGCCATCAAATGAATAATGGAAAATAGGAAAAGAAATATGTGAATTTTTGAAAATATTTTATGAAGTTACACTTAAATTTTCGGGTGTTAAATATCCTACGGCTAATTTATATTTTAAAAGCGTGTGCGATGTCTATGAAAGTATTTTACTTAGGAGCTAAATGAACATGAGTATATTCAACGTATAGCCCAAAAGATGAGGATTAAGTTTGATAAGTATTAAAACGCTTGCAATCTAATGATGAGTATTAGTATGATTTTAGATCCCCATTATAGAATGACTTATATTGAATTTTCTTTAACGTGGTTTACGGTGATCATTCACAAGTTCATGTTGCAAAAAATTCATGAATCTTTGAAATCTCTATTTTCTTTGTATGTAATGGAAAGCGCTTCTTTAAATGGGCAATCTACCAATTCTTCATCTATGATTCTTCTAATGTTAGTTCTAAAAAGGGAACAAAAATGGATTTAAAGTGGAGAAACTATGTTGAGCAAAAAGTTCGTAGCTCACACGCTTTGAAAACAGAACTTGATAAGTATTTAGAAGATGAATTATTACCAATGGGTGATGATAAGGACAATTTTGATATTTTGACATGGCGTAAAACCAATGGTCCAACTTTTCCAATTCTTGCAAGGATGGCTCGTGATATTTTAGCCGTTCCAGTATCAATCGTACCTTCCGAATCATCGTTTAGTAGTGGAGGTAGATTGATTTCCGAGAGTAGATCTTCACTATCTTCGAATATTGTAGAAGCTTTAAGTTGTATAAAGGATTGGTTGCCATCTGATATTAGTAAAACTATTATATTTTTCTACATGTTTTCAACACAATAATTGTCCTATATATGTAATAATTCCTTTTCCCATCTTTTAATAGGTCATAAAGTCAAGTTTGTAGACGGCGCTTCAATTTCATTATAAACCTACTTCGCATTAGAGGGTAATGGTTAGTGTTCTTTCTTTTGATTTTTCATGTACATAGTATTTCATGTAGCTTCTTGCTGTTTGAAACAGCAAGCTCGACTGATTTTTTGCTGTTTCAAATAGCAAGCCTTGAGCTATAGACGATCTTGCTAACTATTGCATACGCCCTTTCAACAAATTTAAGTACATAATCAGGACCTTTTGTTGAACTATAGACGATCTCCCCCTAAAATATTTATACATAATTAATCTGAAGTAAAAAAATGAATTAATTAATTTACATTATTTGATGATGCAATAGCTAGCTTTGTTGTATTTCTCAAGCCGTGATTCCTCCTTACATGCAAACAACCATTTATCTGCTTTATTAACAATTTTTGCCCTTGAAGAGCTCTCTTATTTAACTTTTGAGATTTGAGCCTCGATCCTTTCCAATACTATTTGAGGATCAATGGCTCCTACAATTGAGTATAGTAAACCTTAAGTTAACCACATATTGAAAAACAAAGGTATATGAATTTAGCTTATATTTTACTGAAAATGCCAATGCTTCATTCGTTAACCTTGCTAATAATAAGCACCAAGGCTTGGTATTGTTATTAATTACAATAGTTAGGGTATGGTACATTCATACCCGACACTTCCATTTCAGCATCTGTGTCCACAAGCAAATGGGAACATCTTTGAAGCTCTTTGAGTTCTTTCTTTTTCCTTGACAATAACTCCTTCATCTTTGTAGATTTCAATTCTTCAAGTCTTGAAACCTCGATCTCTACCTACACAAAGTGAATAAATTTTCATCATGAGAGGAAAGAAAAGTCTGGATCAGCACAAATTACTAGTTTTAAGCTTACAACATTTATTAAGTCCAAAAAGAGAATGTAGGGCTCTGTGATTTCATGCTCCGAAGAAGCTACATGATGTGCAACAATGTGAAACGATTGCTTCCCATCGGTTGGAGTATCCAGCGAATTCCATAGTGATATTAGTATTCCTGCAAGGTCTTGCAATTGTCAAAGCATAATATCATGCACATATATAAGATACTAATATAATATCTTCGTGTTCAGTGTACATCCATGCTTACCTTATGCATTTGTTGGATCTTACTCTCTTGTAGCGTGTACATTAAATAGGTCAACCTCTATATTGCTTTTTTGCTGATGCTTTTTGACATCATATTCTCAACTAAACCTGGTTGTGCTGCTTGCAAAGTGAATTTGAAATCAACACCAAGGAATGGACAAAATGATTTAACACAATAATGAGTTCTACAGCAATCTTGAACCGATCAGCCTGTAATAGAAGGAAAATAAGAAAACCTTACATTTACTTGCATTGTAAATATAAAAACTCGAGAGAAAACAAAACAGGCCAGATTATTACTCTAGTATTGTTCGAAGGTTCTTTTCTCCAGATATTTTTTGATGATTGCAATATCTTTGATCCACCGAAACAGCCAAAAATAGACATATTGTTGTTTAGTTGAAAAGGTGTCGAAGATTATATAGAGTATGAGTTGATAGATTCAAAATTAAAAAAATAATCCATACTATTCGTTCATTAGTTCGAAATTTATACAAGATATTGGGTTAAAGCAAGACATGTTAGTAAATCTAATAAAATTTGTACCTAACATAAAGGCATATAGCAAAGTCGTAAGTTAAGACAGCGACATTTAAGAGAACCAAATTTTACCTGTGAATTTATAGTTCTGAATATGCAAAGTTTATATATTTGTTGAAAGTTAATAAATATTTCCCAAATTGTAGTTCTGAATATGCAAATTTTATATATTTGTTAAAAATTTACAAAAAATGTTACCGCGCTCATTCAATTATTGCAACTCCATTTAAAAAATCTAATAAAATCAGTACCCGACATAATCACATATGTAGTAAATTTGTATTTTAGGAAAGCCTGGAACAAAATTATACGTGTTAATATATAATTGCCACGTGAATAATAGTTGTGAATATTAAAAATTGACATATTTGTTATAATTTGCTAAAAATGATACCTTGTTATTAAGTTAGTACTTTACGTAAGGTCATACAGGAGTTTACTAGAGAAAATTGTTGGCTTGGTTATTCTATGTCTTTTTGATACATGCTTATCTTTTACATAATTAGTGGTAAAACCTTTCCATATTCTTTTATTTAAATAATTGGATAAATTGTTATTTCGTTCCAATTTTGTAGCTCAATCTCTATATTGGTTTGGTATATCGTTATTATTTTTATTTTGAGTACCATTTATATTCAATCTTTCCGGCTTGTTCTTTTTTGAACATATTAGTATTATTTAATACTCTTATTTTAACTTAATGTGGTTTAAAAGTTCATGTCTACCAAAAAATTGTAAAATCTTAGGTAATAAAATTTGTTAATGTTTGGTAGTATACCGATGTAAAAAATATATAATTTGAAGTAACATAGCATTTATTCTATTTAACAATTTAAAATACCTAAAAGATTAAAATTAAAATTTATAACATTTCAAGATTTGAAAGTAAATAAAAATATTTAAGCAATTAATTTCTACTTCCTCTTCTTCTTTTTTTAAAATATATGTATGTGATTGGCCATTCGAACACAAAATAAAACCAATTGTTGACACAAGATTTGAACCGTTGGACCTTTTTGTCCTTAACTTGGAGGTGGAAATCAGGGGACAATCAAATGGTGGAGATCCATTGTGT
Organism: Allium cepa; assembly: GCA_030765085.1. Classification (NCBI taxonomy): domain Eukaryota; kingdom Viridiplantae; phylum Streptophyta; class Magnoliopsida; order Asparagales; family Amaryllidaceae; genus Allium; species Allium cepa. The sequence continues at coordinate 311,031,224 of CM060934.1, read as the reverse complement.
CACCCACTATGTCAACATTTTGTATTTCAATAGAATTTCCAAATATTAAACTATGAAATTTTAATTTTAAAAGTAAACATTAAGAAGACCACTTACGTACAACAAGTTTTAAATAAGATTTTTACAGAAAATGAAAATAGGGAGTTATATAAATAGAATATTATATATATATAATATATTTATAATATTAGAATTATAAAACTCTATTTCAAAAAATAAAGACTAAGAAGATCACTTACGTACAACTAGTTTTAAATAAGATTATTGCTGCAAAAGAAAAAAATGAGTTAAATAAATAGAATATATGTGCACACACATATATATGCATGTGTACATGTGAGCGCACAAAATCATGAACAATGTATATTTGAAAAAGATTTTGTTCATTAAGATAATAAAATAACCAATTTTAAATATATGAAAAAAATAAATTATTTAAAGATGGAATTTAGATGCATGTTATCAAGTGTGGGATCTGAACTCGCAATCCCATGTGAAGTAAATTGAACTTCATTTTTAATTTAGAAAATAGGTACTTGAATGAAATTTTGTTAAAAGTAGGATTTGAAACTATGACTTTTATTTTAGACACGAAGCCGTTTTGGAAAGTCCGCATTTACATAAAAAAGAGGTGTGATACATAATAAAGATTGATTTATTTGATTGTTTAAATTTTCCATAATAGTATTCAGGTTTGCTGATTTTTCTATTTATTGATTTTCGTTATCAATTTACTTAATTTTGCATTATTTATTATTCGTTATACGATTCAATTTACATGATAAAAAATGGTATCTCTATAACTGAGCTATGACTATGTAAACTTGCCCATCCTAAATCTTGCTTAAGAAGAAGATTTGCACACTATGGATAATGTTGATATTATATAAACTAAAACTGTTAGCAGTTAATAATAAATTTATATCTAGAATTTATTAATTTAAGGTAAATGTTTGATTACCTTTCATAACTATGATATGCTACTTTAAAACTTAAAGATATATTTCTTAACAAAATTAAGATAACATTAGGGCTTACCACATTCTATATCATATTTCCACTTTTTTATCTGTTATTTTGAAAATATATGGATAATATCGAGTACCTAGTTAAATGTGTAAAAAAACAAATTCCAATACTTTTCGAAATACATATATATTTAAGACAATGATAAATCTTAAACTTCAAGCTAAGAGAATAACTTATAACAAGAATCAATTAAATTTGGGACCTTGGTTAACCATCTCAATTTGATTTAAACAAATCTAAAAACTAACTTTAGAATAAATAGACTACAATTTCAGTTTTAAAATTAGTTGATTTGCTTCTTCTCACGTATTGGTTTAGGGTAAAAGTTGTACTTTTTTCGGCAGAACACTCATAATTTGATTTCTCATCTGGAGCGCTATACCATTGATCAGTTAATATAGTGGTCCTTGACTTCTTTTCATTAGTTTAAAACATTAAATTTACATGCGTTTTAAAATCCCTCCGTAATTTTTAAATTCCTTCCTAATTTCAGCATAATTTTTTAAAAGAATTGAAGTCTTTTTTAGGGAAATTATATTCATACGCCAAAGATAATCCAACGTACACCATTATTAAAAAAGTTATTACGATATGATCCTTTTTCTTAGTGGTATTTTTAAACTTTTCTTAAAACCCATCAAATTAGAATCTTAAATACATGAAATTTGGTCAAATTTGCACTTCCGTGAAGAAGATAATGAATGTTTCCATCATGAAATCATAAATACCAATTAGATAACTTTCACAATTGTCGAAGTGTCTAACTATTTTCCTAATGAGAAATCAATAAAAAATATTAATAAAGAAGCTACAATACTAATGTCAAAAAATATAGTTTATTTTGTTGAATATTAATTTAATTGAGTGCTACGAATTTCAAATTTGGTGTATATGAGTTTCAAGTTCAAAAGAGGGATGACAATGAAGATGAAACCAGGTTAATTTTATAAAAGAAACGGTGTATGATACTTAACATTTGGCATGTAGTAGATTATTATATTTTTTTGTGTGCATATTATGTAGTTGACGGTGTATGAATGGATTAGTCATTCTTTTACTTCTATCCAAACCAACACTAACTCTTGTCTTATTTTTTCTGTGCATTTTTTCCATTTGCTTATACGCCCTTTTATTTGAACTTTCTTCCACACATTTAACCCTTCTCTAACCAACAGATGATCGATGAATTGATAGTGTGCGACTTTATAAAAATGGAGCTAGTGGTGAAGATGATGTAATTAAAGCATCGGTATTAAACCAATACGGATTTAAGAAAAATAGATATTACAGTGTTAATCAACCAATAATACATCATGTAATGAGTGGCATGTTTACTGTATACTTATTTGGTACCATTCTTGGCAGTCGCTTTGTAAATTTGAATAAGTCTACGTTTAGCGAAATCCATTTTTTAAGGAATGTAATCGGCGAACACATAAGAGAATGAGGGTGCGTTCCTGGATAAATTAAGGAGGGGTTAGAAGTTGTAACGTTTGTGGATAAAAGTTTGATTAAAGGTTGGTTAAATGTAAGATAGGATATAAAAGTAGTTTAATTTTTTACATAATAAATGATTAATTTAAAATAATGAAATAACTAATATTTAATAATTAAAATTAACAATGCAAATTCAAATTCAATTTCAACTACAAATTCAAACGTTTCAAATTAAATTACAAATTCATGTTTCAAATATATTATTATTAATCATTAATTAATAAATTTAATTGATTAATATTTCATATTTCATATCTACTAACTAATGATAGAAATTCAAATTCAAACACACAATTTTAGACACCTACTACTAATTCAAACACAAAGTATTCAAAAAAAAAAAATTACATTCGACTTATCCTAGTTACATCCATCGTAACTGTTACTTTCTACCTAACTACTGCAATTTTAAGAGTCTAAATGCTCTCTACTAAAACGCTACTGTAATTGTTACATCCGACTTATCTAAGTTTAGTCGAATGTGATTCTTATTGCACGCTTTTTTAGAGTATTTTTCCACGTTCAAACCTCATCCAAAACTTTCGTTGCATATTTTAAAATTATATTTGATTTATGATTTGAAATCTGTGGAAATATGTTTGAAGAACGAAAATCTTTGACTGATAATTTAAAATGTGGAAATTTGGTTCCAATGATAATATGTGGAACGTTATTAATTTCTACAACCACGGTTCAAATAATTAGGTTTCCAAATAGTAATAAATAGTTTTTGGAATCTAATACTTCGGTCAACTTCCCTTTGTTTTATGGAAAAGACCTTAAAATAAAAATTATTTAAAGTACCCAACTCCTTTATTTGTTTTTCGTGGAGTATAATATCAACGATCTGCAAATCTAGTCGTATCGACAATTAACTACAATCCCCTTCTCCGTCTCAACATCATTCTTAAACGTAGCTATGTTATTGATCACGAACATGAACAGATTTGCTTTAATTCCAATAAATTTGACTTCTAGCGAATAAAAATTCAATGGGTTCTTCAAATTCCAAAAATATTAAATTCAAAAATGGTTATTGTTTGTGTTCTAATTTGAAATTCGATTTTGTTCATTAACTTTTATTAATAAAATTTTGCTTGCTAATTAATTTTTTGCTTGATGTTCAACTTCACTGCTTGAACTTTATTTTTGTTGAAAAATTGGTTAGTGAAGAAAATTATCTGCTGTTAGATGTATTACTCGATGGTTTTTGGCTAAATTCAAGAACCTAAGTTACTGAAATTTTTATTAAATAACTAAAGTTATGAGTTATTGATATGTTGGATAAAATTTCTAATTAATGAATTGAAATTTGGAACAACAAAATCAAGTTAATGAATTAATGAGATGAAACCATGAATAACAAAATTAGTTTCATTTTGGAAAAAGTTATCGATCAATCCATGAACAAGTTACTAATGAACTATCTTTCTATTATTTTCCTCAAACGATAAAAGATGCTATTTTTTTATAAAAAAAGATAAGAGATTGTTGTTTATATTTTTGATAAAAAAAATTCTTAAATGTTAGGTCAATAGATCGATCCAACTATTTTATTCATAACAAATTCACATTTATCTTTTTATACAGAAAGAGCTAAATGCATTTATCATAATTTTACTATTTACCGTTTTGTTTTATGTAGATAGCTAAATCATAAACATTTCTTAATTCTTTTAAATAAATCTGAATGAATATACCTTTATATGTATGAAAAATCACATGACGATTGGAAATTCGAAATTTAAAAAACACAAAACAATAAGGTTATGATACATACAAATTATATTTCACAAAGTTGAAGGATAGAAGTCATATGAATCATGGTATGTGCAAGTAATATGGTTCATTATTCTATCTATGTTGGTATGTTTAAATTGCTTTTTATAGTATGTAAATTTTGTGCATGGTCAATATTGATTACCTATTTCAAACATGTGTCCTTTATAAACGATAATAACTTTTGTGTCTCATGACATATAGGTTATATTAGGTCATCTTATATGAAAATGCTTTTAACTTTTGTTATTTTACATCATATTCTATATCATAGTAGTGCATATATAATTTTCAGTTGTTATATTAGTGCAGTTTTTGATAGTTTTTTGATTCACCAATAACCTTACCATAGAAGTTTTATTATAGTTATTATGATTATTGTTGGACTAAAAAAATAGATGGAGTGGGGATCTATTGTCATAACAACTTGCACTTTAGGTTTCATTATGTTTTTTATTTAAAAGAATTGTAGTTTGACTAATGTCTAATTTGGCTCAAGGACGCAAAAGTTTTAACTTGTGAAGTCTTAATTAAGTATTCAAAGTGTAAAACATATTAAGAGGTTCCAATTATTTTTCTGAAGGATTATTCATCTTTAGAATTTTTTCCATTCGTAATTTGTATTATTTATCGAAAAGTTCTATGTTAGGTGTGGCTTGCATTGTATTAGAGTGGGTGCATAGATTGGACTATGATTAGTCTCATATTGAAAGATATTTTATAAAGATGAACATATATATGGTATTGGTAGCATTTAACAACAAATGATTCCTTTTGTTACAAATAAATGACCATTAAAATATATGTGCTCCAAGGGAAAATAGGGATATCCAATCATGACGCTGGCACCAAAAGAGCTTTGTTCAGTGGTGTTGCCTCTTCTACACAAAATGAAGTGCACACATAGCGGAAGAGGCGAGGGGGTGTCGAAAATTACGACATGTATCGGAGCCGATGGTTTGAGGGGACCAGTATGATGCAGCATTGACCTAAGTATGCTCTAGTATGTGGTTTGAGCTCGGGATTCTCATTAAGGTGGAGTTATAAGTTAGAACGCGGCCTGCTCTAATCATGGAAATGAGAACTCTTTGTAAAAACAGCTTGGCCCAACTGCTGAAAGGTGGTCGCGTCTGAATCTACCTTATCCAAGTGTTGGAAGAACTCTCTATAACTTCAAGTTGAATTGAGAAAACGCTTGCCAAGGTGAAGATTTGTTAGGTGTGGCTCGCATTATATCAGAATAGGTGCATAGATTGGATTATGATTAGTCTCACATTGCAAGATATTCTAAAGAGATGCACATATAGGATTGGTATCATGTAACAACAACGGGTTCCTTCTTTTACAAATAAATGTTGACATTAAAATATATGTGCTCTAGAGGGATATAGGGATATCCAATCATGATGATGGCACCAAAAGAGCTTCGTTTTGTGGTCTAGCCTTTTCTACACTAAATTGAGTGCGTGCATAGCGAAAGATGTGAGATGGTGCCAAAAATTACAACAATTTAATCAAAGCTTCATGTTATCATGTATTCAGAACTTCAATTTATTGTTTATTTACCGTAAACCATCTTCACAGGTTCACAGACTATGAACTCAAATCATAATAATAAAAATAACCAAAAGGAAAAATATATTCCTAATGAACATAAGAATATAATATACAATGTTAAGTTTTGGCATTCCAACGCATCCTTATATATGTGCACTTCATTGTGTGATGGTGCCCCCTAATGAAGCTTTAAACATGTTGGTATTTCGATTGAAGGTCCTTCATTGTCTTCCAACAAGCACATACATGGTCTTCGCAACACTTGCTTGTAACAAAACGAATTTCCAATGTTACATGCAACAAATCCCATATATATGCTACGTTATATGCCATATTTCTTGCGACGTGGGACTTAACCATCCAAGCCACGCCTAACAATCTCCACCATGGCGAGCATTTCCTCGAACCTTCTTGGTGGGCATACTAAGAGCATACTAAAGAAGCTCTGTTGTAGGCGAGGCTGCTTCCACTGCTTTCCCCAATTATCTAGTTTACCATATCTCCACCTTAAGGCTGGTACTTCCACTCAAGTCATCTAGGAGATACTGAGTCCTCAACGTAGCGGAGGAGCACTGCTTATCTATGAGTCTTCTTCTAGCAATGGGGTCAGGCTGCTAAACCATGTCTCCATCTTGATGAGTCATTCTTCTTTTCTCAAGCCTAATGAAGTCACTCTTCAAACACTCTTGCTTCATTTAACAGTCCATTGTGTTTGCGCCAAAATTGGACACAAACCCCAAATACCGTGAAAGCACCAAAGTATGAACAATATTCCAAACACAAATCACAGATCACAACAAACAACAATCAATAGTCCAGAAATAATGAATAGAGACACAAGATTTATAGTGGTTCGGCTATCTCCGGCCTACGTCCACTCCAAAGTTTTATCCTTTTATTGATGATCCTTGCTGGTTACAGATGATTACAGCAGTTGTAATGAATAATTTCGAATACAATAGTTATGTTGAAGTGTAGAAATGAGTCCGGCAGAGTCTGGACGTCCAATGGCCAAAAGATCCCTAATCTGTAGGCTTCTTGAGGCTATTTATAGGCGTAGGAAACTGAGATCGCGCTTAAACTTCGGGAGACTTTTTCTGGCACGTGAGTGGGCCCACGCGACCGACCCCATCAAGTTTCGACTCGATCTGTGATCGATACGAAGTGATTTCGTGTCCATCAAAAAATGACCCAATCGAACTGAAACTTGGCAGGAACATTCCTTAACTTGTATGCAAGCTGGTATAAAAATTTCGTTGTATTTGGATCATCGGTGTAGGAGATATGATCCATACGAATTGATGTTCCTCGTGGACTGCAGAGTTCGAATCCATGCTTTCGCCTCCATCTTCTTCGACTCGATCAGGAGCGCGTGCACATCGATGATGTGGCGCTACTTCCTAGGCCAGATCCTGAACTCGTGCCGAGTTGAAGGCCTCTTCCTTCGAACCATGCTTATCCTTAGCCGCTTTGAATGATCCTTTGCTTGATTCACGCTCGCATCCATAATTCTCGTTCATAATTTCGCTTTACATCTCTATCCAACTGCACATCGTACCATTCTTTGTATCGATGTTAGGAGGGCGTTTCGTTTCGATCCATCCGATCGATACGAAACAATGTTATGCGAGGTGATCGATATGAAAGACATACGAAAGGTATGGATACGAAGCTAAATACGAACGAGGCCTTATCTGATGGATACGAAAGTGCCAAACTCCTCTGCCATCGATACGAAAGTATTGATTCGAGACATGCCGCCTCTCCCCATCCTGACCGACACGAAACCATTGAGCAGTGTACATGTTTGATCAATACGAACAGTATCGATTCGAAGTCCTTCTCCCTTCTCTGTCTTTGATCGATACGAACCCAATCGAGTCGAATCAAAACCGATCGATACGAAGCCGATCGATACGAAACATCAACTACCTGATCGATACGAAACCTATCGATACGAACCATCTCTACTGATCGATGCGAAATGCATCGATACGAACCATTTCCTGCACTCTGATGGATACGAACAACATGTTCTTCCCACCTTGCATCGATCATATCTCCTTCATACGAACTTCGATTAACCTGAAATTTGAAACATAGCCTCTCCTAGTCCTTATCATCATCTCCAATTAATTTCGTCCCGATCGAAGCTTAACCAAGTTTTGAAGACATCGATTGCAGCCTTGATTCCAATCGATCTCCAATCCCAATATCCATCATTCCTTGCCAATTTGTTGATATTCTAGCCTTAACCAAAAGGTGGGATAACATTTGCCCCCCAAAACATGCCTTATGATCAGAAGGCGTGTTTTGAATAGTTCCAAATCCGATATCCAAAGTCCATAGCCATTTCTGTGTCCATTTGAACTCGACAACCGAGTCCTAATCCATCCTTATCCAATAGCCAATAACCGAATCCAGGACCTCTCCGGGTCGATATCCAAATCCATAACCTCTCCGGGCTCTTGCCAAGCGCAATCCACACCTGACGATCGTGGTCCAGTGTCCCTGGATGTCGAACTAACCTCTCCGGGTTCTTGCCAAGCGCAATCAACACCTGACGATCATGGTCCAGTGTCTCTGGACGTTGTACAATGCCATGGCTTAAGTCCTAAGCCGAATCCTGGTCTCTCCGGACCCTTGTTGAGCATAGTCCATACCCAACGACCTGAAACAATAATCGATAATATATGGCCTAAGTCCTAGGCCGAATCCTGGTCACTTCGGACCCTTGTCGAGCATAGTCCATACTCGACGACCTGAATGAGTCAATTCACCACGTTCGGGCAAAGCGACTCACCCCTTGCCAGGCATAACCCATACCCGACGACCTTTTATCAAAAACCAGATAAAAATCCAATCAAAATCCAATCCAAAATCCAAATTAAAATCGAAAAATCAGAAATCCAAACCAGCATCCAAAACAGAAACCAACCATCGAAAGGAAAATTCCAAATCAGAAAGAAAACAAAACCAGGAGTTCAATCCAAACTCCAAAATCAAATCAGAAAAATCAGTGTCCAATCCAAAAGCAAAAGACAAATTTCACAAACCATAGCATCGCGGTTTATCACCATTCAAAGCATGCCTAGGGGCTATCTCCGTCCCCATACATGTGTAAATGACTTTGCCGTTTGCCAGTAGCTTGTTACTTATTTCATATTATCCTGGTCAATGGATAATCAATCGACCATCATTCCCGGGCCTCACATCATCATGGTGTGAGGTAGGTGGTGGTTGCTCCTGCTCCACCGCTACATTCCGTGTCCAAACATACTTCCTCAGTTGTCTGTTCCTTTCATGCTCTTCAATTATGTCCTTTAAGTGCCTGCAGTTGTTGGTATCATGTCCATCCAAATCATGGAAGAGACAGTGCCTTCCTGATGCCCTCTCTCATTCAGAAGGCTCCCTCCTAGCCGGCCTTCGGTAGGGAAGGCGATTCCGAATATCCAGGTATATCCGCTCCAGCGTCTCGTTCAATCCTGTGTACGTAGAAAACTTTGGATCCTTCCATCGCTTCCTAGCTTTTCCAGAATCATCGTCCAACTTCCTCTTTCCTTTATCTTTATCCGAAGCTCTACTGGATGGTCCTCCATCCTCAGTTGCATTTACCTCCTTCAACTTTAAATCCATACTTGCATCTTCCTGCCGAAGGAACCTCTCTGCCTTGTAAAAGAATTCCCCGAGATCCAATGGTGGGTCTCGTATCAAAGATACCTTGAGATCTGAATCCTCCCTGACTCCTCATACTGCTGCCATTAAAACCATCGATGGATCAGGCCGATCCACTGAAGCAACTGCCGCATTGAATCGAGTTAGGAAAGCTCTAAGCGATTCATCCATCCTTTGCTTTAGCGATGTCAATGTCATCACGTTCTTCGGTCTCTTGATATGGACCCGAAACTGTCCCAAAAATCTATCCACTAATTCCCTCCAAGTCCTGATAGATCCTTCTCCCAGCTTCCTAAACCACATTGCAGCTAAGTCCGTGAAGTACAGAGGGAAGCATCGGGACATTACTTCCTCCGATGCCCCCAGCACCTCCATGTGCCCGGTGTACCTCATCAAGTGATCGGTTGGGTCTGCCTTGCCATCATATACCTCCACGCTAGGTAACTTAAACTTAGGTGGATTCTGGGCCATCCTTATTTCCCGAGCGAACGAACTCCTGTTTACTCCTTCCAAGTCTCTATTGGTCAAGCATCCACGCATGGTTTTCCTGATGATCTCCACTAATCCAGTATTATCTGTCAAGGGTTGCCCCCATGCCCCCGAGGGAACTCCGGCACATATTCTTCACGTGGCTCAGCAATGTTGGCTCTAGCCTGTTGAACTCCTTCCAAAGGTCCTCCTGTGTTGGATCCTGCAGTCCTGCCCCCAAGCCCTTGTTGATTGTCTTCCGGTTCTGTGTTCTGTCCTTCATTGGGTTCCATAACCCTAGCTCCTTGTCCTGCATCCACAGCCGCTATAGCTGTTCCTAAGTTCTGCGTCCCTGCAACTCTCATCTGCTCAAAGTAAGTCTGCATCATTTCCTGTTGACTCTTCAACAACCTCTCTTGTAGTGAATTTGTTATAGCTTCCATTTCATCTCTGGTGATGTAGATAGAGGCTTGCCCTTCTCCAGCTCTGGAGGAAGCTTCCTGGCTTCCTCCTTGTTGGCTTCTCTCAGCCCTTTGTCTTCTACTATTTTGTCTAGTCATTATCTTCAAATCCAAACTCCTCAAACTTTTCAAATCTGAACTTCGAATTCGATGTAGCGGGTGCTAGTCGTTCTCAGTGAAAGCACCAAAGTGTTTGCGTCAAAATTGCCCACAAACCCAAAATACCGTGAAAGCACCAAAGTATGAACAATATTCCAAACAAAAATCACAGACCACAGCAAACAACAATCAATAGTCCAGAAATAATGAATAGAGACACAAGATTTATAGTGGTTCGGCTATCTCCGGCCTACATCCACTCCAAAATTTTATCCTTTTATTGATGATCCTTGCTAGTTACAGATGATTACAGCAGTTGTAATGAAGAATTTCAAACACAATAGTTATATTAAAGTGTAGAAATGAGTCCGGCAGAGTCTGGACGTCCAATGGCCAAAAGATCCCTTATCTATAGGCTTCTGGAGGCTATTTATAGGCATAGGAGGCTGAGATCGCGCTTAAACTTCGGGAGACTTTTCTGGCACGTGAGTGGGCCCACGCGACCGAACCCACCAAGTTTCGACTCGATCTGTGATCGATACAAAGTGATTTCGTATCCATCAAAAAATGATCCAATCGAGCTGAAACTTGGCAGGAACATTCCTTACCTTGTATGCAAGCTGCTGTGAAAATTTCATTGTATTTGGATATCGGTGTAGGAGATATGATCGATACGAATCGATGTTCCTCGTGGACTGCAGAGTTCGAATCCATGCTTTCGCCTCCATCTTCTTCGACTCGATCAGGAGCGCGTGCGCATCGATGATGTGGCGCTACTTCCTAGGCCAGATACTAAATTCGTGCTGAGTTGAAGGCCTCTTCCTTTGAACCATGCTTATCCTTAGCCGCTTTGAATGATCCTTTGCTTGATTCACGCTCGCATCCATAATTCTCATTCATAATTTCGCTTCGCATCTCTATCCAATTGCGCATCGTACCGTTCTTCGTGTCGATGTTAGGAGGGCGTTTCGTATCGAACCATCTGATGGATACGAAACAATGTTATGCGAGGCGATCGATACGAAAGACATATGAAAGGTATGGATACGAAGCTCGATACGAACGAGGCCTTACCTGATGGATACGAAAGTGCCAAACTCCTCTGCCATCGATACGAAAGTATCGATTCGAGACATGCCGCCTCTCCCCATCCTGACCGATACGAAACCATTGAGCCGTGTACATGTTTGATCGATACGAACAGTATCGATTCGAAGTCCTTCTCCCTGCTCTGTCTTTGATCGATACGAACCCCATCGAGTCGAACCAAAACCGAGCGATACGAAGCCGATTGATACGAAACATCAACTATCTGATCGATACGAAACGTGTCGATATGAACCATCTCTACCGATCGATGCGAAATGCATCGACACGAACCATTTCCTGCACTCCGATGGATACGAACAGCATGTTCTTCCCACCTTGCATCGATTATATCTCCTTTATACGAACTTCGATTAACCTGAAATTTGAAACATAGCCTCTCCTAGTCCTTATCATCATCTCCAATTAATTTTGTCCCAATCGGAGCTCAACCAAATTTTGACGACATCGATTGCAGCCTTGAATCCAATCGATCTCCAATCCCAATATCCATCATTCCTTGCCAATTTGTTGATGTTCCAGCCTTGACCAAAAGGTGGGATAACATATTGAACCATCGACTCCGATACCATGTTGACTTCCGGCATTCCAACACGTCTATATGTATTTGTGCCTCGTTGTTTGTAATGATTTCACCCAACGAAATTGCCAATGTGTCGATGTCTCGATTGAACATCCCTTTATTGCCTCCCAATGAGCACATATATAGCCTTGGCAATACTTGCTTGTAACAAAAGAAATTCCCAATGTTACGTTTCACAAATCTCATATATACACCATGTTATACACCATATTTCTGTGATGCGGGACTTATCTGTCTAACCCATGCACACACAGTGTAAGCCACACCTAAAGAACAATAACTCTTCGTTAGTCAACTTTTCTAATTTGATAATTGGATACGTTATCTCACATAAACACCTATGAGATTTATAAATCAGAATATTTGGTTCATTATTCAGAAGATTGAACCATTATCGCTATGAATAAAATTGCATCTACAATGCAATACAAATGTTAACATACATCCATTAACAATTTAATTCCATCCATACATATACATAATATAGCTACAAAATGATTTTTGATGGAACACAACTGTTAATAATGTATACATACATACATTTTGTGCTGAACAGAGAATTTAGGTACAAAACTAAAGGAATATAAATTTTTTTTGAAGATTGGAGAATTGATTTATTTATTGAGAATAATTCATTTTTACTTAATGTTAATAAAAATTCATTATTAGCAATTTATAGAGACATTACTTAGAGCCTAAGTAATTGTATAATAGGAAAACTATTGTAAAATGGAAATCCTAGATATTCGAAATATCTCCGATTTTTTCTTTAACATATAAAATTATCTCTTAACATCTCTCCTTAAATTCACGATTCGACGGCCATAAACATCAAGGGTTGCCAAAGAAAATTTAAAAATGTGAAACTAAGTGTGACTTAGTAAAGAGGTCTACAATCTTTATAGAAGAGAAAATAAGAGGTAAAGTAATAATGCTATTTTCAAGGTGATGACGTGTAATGTGACAATCTATCTCAATATGCATAGTTCTTTCGTGAAAAACCGAATTACGAGAAATCTGAACAACACTCTTATCATCATAATACATAGGAGAAGGATTAGAAAGAGACATTCTCATATCTGCAAGTAACCTACGCAGCCAAACAATCTCTTTAGTAGTAGATGTCATAGCAAGATACTTTGCTTCAGTTGAAGAATGAGAAACAATAGATTGCTTCTTACTCCTCCAAGCTATAAGAGAGTCATCCAGAAAGATACAAAAGCTAGTAATCGACTTATGATCTATGGAATCCCAACCATAATAAGCATCAGAGTAGGAACACAATTCTAAGGTGGAGGTGGATGAAAATAGAAGACTATGAAAAATAGTACCTCAAAGATACTGTAAATACGAAGGATGGCTGCCCAATGAACTGTTGTTGAGAATGCTACAAACTGACTAACAAATTGAATAGCTTTGATATATCCGGGCGTGTGACGATAAGATAAACCAAACTGCCAACTATGGTACGGTATAATGTAGGATCTGATAGCGGTACACCATCCGAAGGAGTGTACTTTGCATTAACTTCAATACTACCATAAGAGGGATCAATATGTACAAGATCTGATTTGGTCAAACGGAATGTCCTAGATGAGAATGCATAAGTAAAAACTAGAAGAAGAGGGAGTTAAATGGAATGAGGATAAAATAACACTAGCAACAGCATTAACTGTAACTTTTAATTCATCCAAAACATACAAGCCTCCTTCTCTATGATCTATCCCAATCAACTTCTGAGACTGTAGATCCTATACAAAGCAAGAAGAATTGGTAAATGTGATAATATTTCCAAAGTAACATATTGGCCAACGGATGTAAGATTTAATGTAAAATTTGGAATATGGCAAACATTAGCAAGAGATAAATTTGGAGCAATGATGGACCCAACTCATGCTAAGGGCATAAGAGTGCCATCAGCAGTCATAATAGGAATAGAGGATGATTTGGAGAGAGAAGTAAAGAATGAAGGGTCTCAATACATATGATAAGAGGCACCAGAGTCCAAAACCCATAGAGATTTATTACATGAAGAGTTGTTTCTTATCTGACTTGTAGAGGATGAAACAGACATAGCTTGAGCCTGTAAAGAAAAAAAAATTTGAAATTACTCGACCTAAGTATTGGGATTTGTAAGTATGTTTGAAGGAGCACTCGCATGGGCATATCTTGACTACAAATGGAAGTCTTCCCTTTGGTTTCGTTGGACACTGATCAAGTGGTGATCGATTTGTTTGTAGTAACGACAAAAAGTTTATTTTAATTTTTCGGTATTGACTTTGTAGGTATAATAACACAGAATTTTTTTGAGGAACAAGGACTTCCGACGTATTTCCTCAGCTAATAGCTTACTTACAACTGAACCAACATATGGGAGTGGAGAGCGATGCAAAATTGAATCTCGAAGTCCTTCAAAATCTCAACCAAGAGCCATTAAGAATTAAACTAATCATTGTTACTCTCTGCATACAATATATTCTTTACGTGCCTTCAACTCATCAGATTCTGCAAGATCCAATTGATCCCAAAAATCTGTCATAGCTGAATAGAATTCTTGGATACTCATATTATTTTATTGATGTGCCGGTACGTCAGTTTCTAGCTGATCTGTTTTGCAAAGTTTGATTGTGTGAACAGCCTTTTCAAATGAGCCCAAATCTCTTTTGTCATCTCGTACTTAGCTAACTGTGTACCTATGACATTCTCGATGGAACTATTAATCCATCTAATGATTTTTTCATTATTTGGTTCCCATATGTCTATTTCAGCAGTATTTTTATTGTCAAGCTGCTTGCAACTTCCACTGACATAACCCCAAAACTTTATTCCTTTAAGAAAATTCTTTATTACATAGCTCAATATGAGTAATTGTATATGGAATTTTCGGCACCGCCTTGCATCTTCCGCTATGTGCACACTTCATTTAGGGTAAAAAGGGCAAGACCACTAAACGAAGCTTTTTGGTGCCAGCATCATGATTGGATAGCCCAACATCCCCCTTAGAACACATATATTTTCATGGAAATTTTTATTGTAACAAAAGGAATCCCTTATTATTACATGATAACAATCCCACATATATACTCATCTCTTTTAGAATATCTTACGATGGGAGACTAATCATAATCCAATCTACGCACCCACTCTAATACAATGTGAGCCATACCTAACATATCTCCACCTTGGCGAGCATTTTCTCAATTCAACTTGAAGTTATACAGAGTCATAAAACACTTGGATAAAGTTGCTAACACCTCCACCAGTTTAGATTAGATCATTACTGCCTCTTAGCAGTTGGGCCAAGTTGTTTTACAAAGAGTTCTCTTTTCCACGGTTGGAGCAGGTCACGTTCTAACTTTTAACTCCACCTTAATGGGAATCTTGAGATCAAACCATATATTGGAGCATACTTTGTTCAATGTTGCATCATATTGGTCCTCTCAAACCACCAACTCTGATACAATGTTGTGATTCGGTGCTCCAATGCATCTCCATGAATGCAAGGTACCTAACCTGAAAAACCTCGGTCTGACCTCGAGTATAAAATACACGGGTAGGTTTAGCTAAACAAATCGGTTTATAAGGATAAGTGATTATATAAGCATAACGCAAGGTGATAATCTTCTCAAGTGAGAAGGAATAATTCAAGGGTATATTGTTACTTCACATGGTGTAAATAAGTAGGCATAGTAATTTCAAGTGATATAAGGATATCACTAAATATGAATGCAACTCAAAGGCAATAAAACTTCATAACAAATCTCACAATAAAAGCACGCCTCATCTCATCGGTGTATCACAAAACATCAAATATGGTTTAGGAGAAAACATAACTACAAAGAGGAGAAATCCTAAACCCGCCATATCGGCAAACTCAAAAGCAACTCAAAGAAATCACCATCTGCTAATACGCTACAAGGAAAATATATCTTCAAATAGGAGACTAAAATCTCAAATATATGCTATATGGGAAATCTCAATAAAACGCCAGTGTAGGCAACTCAAATCTCAAAGATAGAACTCACAGGAGTTCAAATTCCCATAAGGTAATCGCCGTATATATATAGTATCCCAAACGACTCGAATAGCCAATAATAAAAAGGCGATACTTAGGAAATCACAAACATCAATGAAAACATCTTAAAAATTTGCACATGCATATGGCCGAAGCCTGCAAAGTACTGCTCTCTTTGAAATATGTTACCACGCTCGAAGGCAAATAAGTCTCAATGGACAAATACGCCGCAATGGAAAATACAACGCAATGGAAAACGTCACGAAGACAAATACGCCGCAATGGCAAATGTCTCTAGGACAATGACCCGAAGGTCAAAACGTTCAAATGGACAAGTCGGGATTCAATCGATAAGATAAACGCAAGTGTCCCATATCATGTGTTTTACCATACCATTTAATTCTCCTTCTCATTCACTCGAATAGTGCAAAAACGTATATTTTATATAAAATAGTTTACTTTGAAAAACAAGATTTAAAACCCCTTTTCGAAATCAATTTTGAAAGCCATATTTAGTGGCTTTTGGGATTTTTCCGATGATATGAGGCGTTTATTATACTTAGTGTTATTTGGTAAGTTTACCTATTTCAAGGACATACATTTAGTGCAATTACCTTATTTGAAGTAGTGGCATGCTCTTATTATTGTTTCTTCTCATTCGAGATGATATCTTAACATTACCCTTATATCTCGTTAATCTCTTTTTAATCAATTAAGTAGTGCTAGGGTCATTCCTCGGCTTAACCTTACACCGATTTTCATGAACTACAAGTCATGGAGGATAGCGTTACTCTTACCGCATTCCGTACTCGTTATGAGTCAAGTGAGTGGTTCATTATACCGTTCGGAATAATGAACACTCTATTCTATTCCATCAATCTTAAGGATCAAGTATTCTTGGAATATCTCAATGAGCTCTATTTGTGTTCCTTGATTTTAAGAGTAGTAACAAATCTTGTTTTCAAATTTTTCAAAAATTAAAGATTTGTTTCTAAGAGAAATCGGATTTTGCTTTTGGGAAAATAAAGAATATTTTGAGTATTATACATAAGGTATTTCTTTTTAATAAAAATGAATACTTGTGTTGGTTATCTGTCTAGTGCTTTAAGAATTCCGGTCGATGCGTTTGGCCAACATTATCGATAGGAATTTCCTAAACTGTGATGAGATAATCAGACACGGTAAATTGAGTTTTAATAAGTAAAGTTTGGAAATAATTAATATGGTAGAGTATTAATTTTTATTTTAAATGTCTAATGAAGCCATTGAATTAAAGTGAGTGTTGGAGGAGTGGCGAGGTAGTTTTGATCATTTGATCAACTCTGCAGCCAATCGATGGGTTCATTAGCTGTAAAATAATAGCAAGGCAATACCCTTGCAATATTTTAAAAATTTTCGAAATTTAATATGTTATTTTTAAACTTTATCCATTGGTGTATGAGCAAATTTTGTTCCAAATTTTGGTTGTGTTAAGAATTTGTTGGTGTGAATTCGTAAAATTCTTTTGGAAACAAGTTTGAATTAATTATCAACTTTAATTAGTTTCATATTGATAATTAGATGGAAATTTAATTTTCGTGATAAGTGGAAATGTGAATTTGGCTTGTTTTGATAAATGAACAATTCATGTTGTATAATCATTTTAAATTGTGAGAATAATTTTAAACTTTATATATATATATATATATATATATATATATATATCCCAAAAATTTATTTTGGTGGATAATCAATAATTATCTCTTGATAATGAAAAAGATTAGTTATCTCTTAGAAAATGAGTTTTCAAGTTAATTGTTTCAAAGTAGATTTTGGAAAGTAATGAAATTTCTTAGAAATCAATCTCACTTGATTGATCCTTTGGTTAGCATTCTGTTGTGTTCTTGTTTCGAAGGTGAGAAGCCTTCAAAATCATGAGGAATTGCTTATACAAATTCTATAGTCTGCTAATCTCCATGAATATATTTGAGAAATTATAGAATTTATTGAGCAATTTTATTTTGGTCTTCTATCATTTTGAGTTAAGAGGAAAAATTTTGAACTCGAGCTTGTCTATCTTTCTTTTGACTGATGAAATAAATGAGTTGAAAATAAACTCTTCCCTAGAAATTCAAGGGCGCAATTTTGTTAAGGGGAAAGTCTATAACAACACTGGTTTTGGAGATTACCTATAGATATTGAATTATAACGGTAGTTATAAATTAATATTGTGAATTAAAATAAAATTGAAGAATTAATTGTTTATTTGGAATAAACAATGAATTTTGGAAACAAAATATGAGAATAAAATTTGGAAACTTTATTTTGTTTGTTTGAGTTAATAATGAATGGAAAATGATTTTTATTTAGTGTAAATGCAATAATTTTATTAAATATCGCCAATTACTTCTTTTAATAATTTTTAAAGGAAGTGTTTGATTTTTAAATATTGTTCATTTCATAAAAAGATGAATTTTGGTTTAAAAATGTGTTT
The DNA here is from genome assembly GCA_030765085.1 of Allium cepa. Classification (NCBI taxonomy): domain Eukaryota; kingdom Viridiplantae; phylum Streptophyta; class Magnoliopsida; order Asparagales; family Amaryllidaceae; genus Allium; species Allium cepa. The sequence continues at coordinate 311,012,481 of CM060934.1, read as the reverse complement.
TGCCTATAAATTGAGTTTGAAATGGTTTGTCCTATTTTTCTATGCAAGAAAATAATTTTTGTAAAATTATTGAAGTTAAAAATAAGGATTTATACATTTATTTGCAAAAATTGTGTATTTATGTATAAATAAGTGTTTTCAATAATAAAAATGTCTTTAAACTAAAATTATCTTTTTATATAGTGTAAAATATTTTATTTTATACGTAAATATGTTTACATAAATTGTTAGTGTTAAAAAGCATGGAGAAATGTATTGTTTTCATTATAGCATTGTGTGTTACACCGGGGATGTATCTGTATATGTGTTTCTACTCTGTGTTTATCATATTTTATTCTAAACTCATCTCTAATACCAAGCTGTGATGCCCCACCAAGCTTCCGATGTGCCAACGTCATGATTGAATATCCCTTCATCGCCTCTCGGAACAGGCACATACATGGGCTTGGCAACACTTGCTTGTAAAAAGAGGATACCCCTATGTTACGTGCCACCAATCTCACATATATACCACGTTATGCACCATATTTCTTACGATGTGGGCTTAATGTTCAATCCATGCACTCTCAAATGCAAACACGCCTAACAGATCTCTACCTGGCGAGCATTTCCTCTAACCTTCATTTGGAGCAAACTGAGAAGTTTTGCAGTTGACCGGGCTGCTTCCATTACATTACGCAGTTGGTGAGGCTTTGTTACCAAATCTCCACCTTAAGGCGAGTACTTTCCCACTTAAGTCAATTTGGAGATCGGCTCAACACAGTGGGGTGTCTGCGTCTATCGGAACTCTACATATCTCAACCTTGACTCTGCTCAAGCCTTTAAAGGAGTTCTTGCTTCGGTCACTCTCGCATCGTATAATGGTCCCTCAAGTCACCATTGTCGCCGTCTTTCACCTTATAGATCCACATACATCCAATTGCTCTCTTGCCCGAAGGAAGTGGCACTAAATCCCAAGTGTGATCTTTGTGCAAAGACTCAATTTCCTCCTCCATAGCTACAAACCAACTGGAAATATCAGTTGAAATAATGGCATCTCGATAGTCTCTGGGCACATCATGAAATATGCTTAATGCATAGGCTACCATGTCACCGAAGTCAATGTCTTCAATGCATAATCCTACAAAATCATCAAGCATTCTAGGTCTTTTCCTCTCTATGATTAGTCGATTTTGAAATTGATCTCCACCTTGAGAACCATGGTGTCATCGGAAACACCATTTTTACTTATATGGAAGTCTGATGATCTTACTTTGTGTCTGGTACTCTGATTTTTTCCTCTCAACATCATCATTAAGTAAAGAAGAAGGCTCCACCTCCAACATAGCCTTTTCATCAAATGTAACATGCCTGCTAGTAACAATCTTCTGGGTAGTAGGACACCATAACCTATAACCCTTAACTCCTCTCCTATAGCCAAGTAAACTACACATTCACGATCTTGAATCCAACTTCCATTTGCTCTCATGCACATAAGCTGGACAACCAAACACTCTGAGAAAGTAATATGAAATAGGCTCCCCTTCCATACTTCTTCAGCAATATTAAATATTTATGGCGGCAGAAGGTGTACGGTTGATGATGAAAACCACCGCAGATAATGCTTCTGCCCAAAATCTCTTCCTTAATCAAGCAGTCAGACGTAAGCAATGAGTTCTTTCTAGCAAAGTCTTATTCATCCTCTCTGCAACTCCATTTGACCGAGGGTCCCTTGGTGTGGTGTGGTGCCTTTTGATTCCCTTAGACTCACAAAATTTAGTGAATTGTTGAGAAGTGGATTCACCACCATTATCTGAATGAAGAATCTTTACTTGCTTTCCAAACTGCTTCTCAACAAGAGATTTCCAACTTTGAAACCTATCAAAAGTTACATCCTTAGACTTCTTTAAGTAAACCCATATCTTTCTAGAAAATTCATCAATAAATGAAACAAAATACCTGGCTCCTCCAAAAGATAGGCATGGTGTGAGGCCCCAAAGATCAATGTGAACATACTCTAAAACATCTTTAGACTTATACTTTGCAATGCCAAAAGAAACCTTCCTCCGCTTTCCAGGTACGCATCCTTCACAAATGCTAAGTTTTGAATGACCATCAATCAAACCTTACTTTCTTAATACTTCCAAACTGCGCACTCCAATGTGTCCCATACGAAAATGCCACAATTTGGTAGAACCAGAATTAACAGAATGAACAATCGAAGAAGACTCCGCAACAAAAGTGGTACCCTTCAGAAAATATAGATTTCTAGCTTTCACCCCTTTCGTCACTATCAATGAGCTAGTTATAATATTCAATGAATCTTTTTCTATTACACACTTCAAGACAAGATTGCACAATGCTCCAACGGAGATCAAACTATGCCTCAAATCAGGCATATGCCTGACATCACACAAGGTATGAACAACACCATCAAACATCCTGACCTTCACCTTTCCAATACCAATCATGCGACAAGTAGCATTATTTCCCATGAGAACCACTCCACCATCCAACTGACGGTAAGTGGAAAAAGATCTTCTAGCAAGTGTCATATGATAGGATGCTCCAGAGTCAATAATCCATATAGTACTCTTCATAGAAGAGGCAGAAGATGTAAAATACCAGGATCACTCTCTGAATCTGATGTTTCGCTATAGTAGCTTAAGCCTTTTGGGTAACAGCTTTATTTTTATTCTCCAACTTAGGGCAACTTGCAATATAATGTCCAAGTCTTCTACAATAATGACAAACTCCCTTTTGAGCTCTGATACCATGTTGAAATTTTCAGCACCCCCTTGTATCTTCCATTATGCGCGCACTTCATTTAGTGTAGAAAGGGAAAGACAACTGAACGAAGCTCTTTTGGTACCAACGTCATGATTGGATAGCCCAACATCTCCCTTAGAGCATATTTTCATGGCAACTTTTATTGTAACAAAAGGAATCTCTTGTTATCACATGCTACAATCCCATATATATGCTCATCTCTTTTAGAATATCTTGCGATGTGGGACTAATTATAATCCAATCTACGTACCCACTCTAATATAATGCGAGCCACACCTAACAATTTTTTTCGTTCAATTTTATATTTATACATCGAAGTGAATCACCTTCGCTAGCCATACTCAGCGATTGATAAAGCACAATTTTTTTTCGAATTTTTTTCTACTTTCTTTTTTTCGAATCTCCTTTTTTTTCAACCCAAAGAAAATAAAAAAAGAATCAATGTAAAAAAGGAGAAATAAAAAGACCTCACTTTCCAGAAGTATGCATCTAATATGAGGTCACGAATGTTGGATTGTGGCTTGGACTTGATGTCTAGATTAAGGAAAACACATATTTATGTTGTACGAGGAGGGTTGCAGAACTAGGATTTTGGTTAGAAGAGGAGGTAGGAGAGAAATACAGATTTTGTTGACTATTTAAGTTGATGATGGCTATGCTTTTGAGAGGAGGAATAGGAGATAGTCAAGGCAATCCCTACTCTAATACCATGTTGAAGATTGAAGAGATGATTTATTTACTGAGAACAATTGATTTCAGTTGATGATAATACAATTCATTACTAGCGATTTATAGAGATGTTACTTAGAACTAAGTAACTATACAATAGGAAAACTATTGTAAAATGGAAAAGCCTAGACATTGGAAATATCTCTAATTTATTCGTTGACTTGTAATAACAATCTCTTAACATATTTCTCCTTAAAAGTAAATCTTGGCTAAAGTTAAAAACAAGTTAATCCAAGTGGTTAATCAATTTCTACAACCGCAAAGTCATAACTTGTGGTACTATTGGGTTATTGATTATTCTCTTCTTTACCACCACCCAAAGTTTCTGATTTACTTCTCTTGAAGCTTTTCAACCATTTCCTTTGCTTCCATTTTTTTTTGTCCACTACTTCTATTACTATTAAAAAAGAAGCAACTTCTTTAAAGAAAGCACATGATGTATTGAGATCTTATACTAGGTTATCTAAGTTTACATGTTTTTGAATGTGGTGTTCTCAGTCTTATTCCAAAGGCAAAAAAATCACTTACTGCGGTGTATTGGACCAAATTGAGTGGGTTATACAGGATCTAAGTGAGGTACTAAAAGCCAGTGTTGACCTACAAGATTTCAGGGAGGTTATAAGATTTATGCCAAAAATATTCGAAGCATTTTCCATCAGACCCATGTTACTAGGAATTTAAAGCATTTTCTTCCCTTCCATCAACATGTGACATCCCATACTACAAGTCACAATAACTTGTTATATTCAAATTTGCTTGCTCTTGCATTTCATCCCATTCATATTGCTACCACATCATCCACTTCTACCGTTGTTGCTACTTAGCTATATCTGAAATTTATAGATATAAAGGTGGAGAAACAGCAGTAGAAGCAACTAACGGATCTTCATCTATAGTGTGTACAGTTCCATCAAGTTAGAACCCGACTTTTACCTTTTCCTTCTCCAAGCAGAGCTACACCACTAGCATTTCCTCCATATTTCTTTTTCCTACAAATCATCATCCTAAGTTTTTTATCTAAATACAAAGAACGGGTAGGAACAAAAGTTGAGTGGTCCCAAAAGTTGGAATGAGCCTCATCACAAAAATCAGATATGTTCAAGAGGTATGTACCTTCACAAGTAGCAAAAGATATTTTAAAATGGAAGGGTCTCCATCAGTTAAAAGGCGATGAATGCACTTACCTAAACTAGCTTCTAGCTGAGAGAACTCTGTCAGTGAATGAACAAAGAATGAAATTTTAGCTAAGATATCAAAAACTACATCTAGTTTGATATTTATAACTATGCATGTGGATGCTAATATATTAAAGGCATATGTTTGCACAAAAAATGAGCAAACACTCAAATCATTGTTGTAGAGCTATGAATATTGTTTGTAGCATATAGCTATTGTTTGATGAAAATTAGTTATGGATGTTTAAAGTAGAAAATCAGTAATCTTCAATAAAGAATATGTAAAGGACTTAAATTTAAAAAGACATAGAATTTATAGTGGTTTGGCCTGAATGCGCCTACTTCTGCTGTTCCTCTTTTATTATCCCTTTTATTTCTGGTTACAAGTACAAGCTTTGAATACGAGTAAACATGCTATTAGGACTAAGATTTATCCCTCTCGAAGTTGTCTGCCATTGTTGCTGAAAGCTTCGGTTTTCAGCATCCTCCTTTTTTATGGTGTCGTGTATGCTTGATACTTATAAAATGAAGATATGAGGAGAGGCGGCTAAGTATATAGTAACGCATCATGAAGAAATCTTCGAAGTATTGTCGTGCCACGACGCAAATTTCCAACTTTTTTTTAGATCAGGGTGTTGAGCCCCAAGCAAACCTTTACCGACTCTAAGCAGCATTACTCCCAACCAACTCCAAGTAAACCCTTAATTTCTCATGCCTGACTCTAAGCAACTATCGAATAGACTCCAAGCGGATTCCATATTTTCAAGGTCCGACTCCAAGCAAGCACCAAACCAAAGTTTTGGTTCGGTCATCAGGCTGACTCCAAGAAAACTCGAAATTTTTAAGCCCTGACTTCAAGAAAGCATCGAGCCAAAGTTTTGATCCGGTAATCTAACCGGCTCCAAGCAGATTCGAGATTTTCAAGGCCTGGCTCCAAGCAAGCGCCGAACCTAAGTTTTGATTCGGTAATCCAACGACTCCAAGTAGAGTCCAGATTTTCAAGGCCCGACTCCAAGAAAGCACTGAACCAAAGTTTTGGTTCGGTCATCAGGCCGACTCCAAGTAGATTCCAGATTTTCAAGGCCCGACTCCAAGCAAGCATCGAACCAAAATTTTGGTTTGGTCATTGGGCCGACTCAAAGCAGACTCGATATTTTCAAGCTCCAACTCCAAGTAAATGCCAAACCAGTTTTTGTTTGGTCATCGGGTCGAGGATCCTGGCTTGTTGTTGGACTGACTTCGTTGAACGGCGGTAGAGCGTCTCAGTATCAGTCCCATGAGATGGTGGTGGACAAATCTTAAGATGATCATATATCCCAATCCGTAGCTCGGATTGAGACGCGATTTCGACTTATGTCCATATCTTGATCTCAAGAATACCTCCAAAATAGTTTGAGTATGTTCCAGAACAATGACAATTTTGCCCCTAACTCCTTAATTCACCATGTAGTGGGCGAAAATGACCACAACATTTGCCTCCCAAAGCATACATTCGTGAATACAAAGTGTGCTTTGTTTAATCCACGATTGTCTTCTTAGTCACGCAATGGTTATATTGTCTGAATATCTATATCTCATCTTCGCCTCTGATTTTTAGATGAGCCTCCTTCTGCTAGTTTGATGTGGGACTTTGTTCATTCTGAGGAGGACTTGCTAAATTTTTAAAGCCGTCTTTGATTAGTCTTCATCCGACAGGATGCCATTTTTCTTGGACTTTCGATTTCCTACATTAAGGCTTCATACAATATGCAGACCAACTGTTGTATACATTGCGTTATCGACTTTGGATTTGTGATGTGGTACTCTGGTTGTGTTCATTATATGGTTGAGTCAAGCTATCTTGACCATCTCATGTTATTGACAATTTGTGTATTTCTCTAACAATCCTTTCTCCACTCTTGTGCATGCTTTGACAAGATCAATCATCGGTGGATTTGATAGAGTAAGAATCTCTGTTGAAGGGTCTTTGTATACAGGAGACGATGCAGAGTGCTATCGATTGAATTTTGGTTTTGACTTCCCTAGCCCATTTTTGTATCTTCTGCCTAGATTTTTGTACAAAGATATGTATATTTTATATAAATTTGGGTTGGAATCCTCATACCTGATAAGGTGTAATTGCTTTGTGTAGCATACAGTCTGGTAAAGTGATGATTAGTTTTACTAACTTCCTCAATAGCTTGGTTTGATAATCCTCAGTGTACTTTTACTGACTAGATTGCTCGAAAGTTTTAAAGGACAAGTGTTGGATTATTGAGAAGCTTGGTGAAGAAGCAAGGATAGTCGGGCCATGAAATTGGGTTGGTGGAGTTTATTGGAAGGAAATAATTTGGTCCGAGAGTGGAAGATAATAGCCGAACCACTTTGTTTGGTACATGGAAAGAGGTCGGACGGAGGTGAAAAATGGGGTCGGAAAAAAGTGTTGGTAGGTTCTTTGGTCTAAGGTCGAAACAATGATCTGGTGCATTGCCTGTGCCAATCGTAAGCTTGTGTTTGGTGTCTAACGATTGTGACTGAGACAAAATTCTAGTTTGGCACTAACAAGAGACTATAATTAAACCAATATTTGAGAGAGTGACATTGGCTTTTCTATCTAGGGTCTACGAGGAACTGTCCATACTAGGAGTACTTCATTATTCTCGTGCGAAGTCATGGTCATGGCAAAATGTGAGTTATTGATGGCCCGATTAGAAAGCATACTCTGATTATGGGTAAGAGTGATTCATTAATGTTGGTTTGAGTTATGCCAAGTGTCGATACTGGATGGCTCCAGTATGTGATGTTTAGCTGGAATAATCTTTGGACATTGAAAATCTTGATTGGTATTGATTTATTATTTTCTGTTGATTAGTAGAATTAATCTTTTAATTCAAATGTCCCGTGGCTTCGACGGTAGAGGATCTTCCTATTATGTTGACTTTACCTACAAGTTTAGGGTCCTTTTGGGCCTATTGTGGTTAAGTCTTTCATCCTTGCCTTAGAATTAGTTACAGACTATTAATAGATTTTTATGGAATTTTACCATAGATATGTGTTAAAGTCATCCCGCATGTCCTTGGAATTGATTTATTGGGTAAAGGTATCAAGCTATTTATGTTAAAATAGACTTTGATATGAATTAATTACATTCGGAAGGTTAGAGATCGAATCACTTCTGTTAGAGAGGTCCTTATCATTCGAAGTGATTCCCTATTACTAAGGTTTAGAGAGCAATTTTGGGGTTGTGGCAGTCCTCAGATACTCGTCACATCCTCCAGAGCAACCTCTAGCGACACTGTCAAAAGTCGGCCGGGAGCGCTCATTTTTTCTCTGGGTTTTCCCTAGTATAGTGCTCTTGGCTGCTTCTGACAACGCTCTACCTTATATGATGAATAGGTTTTCAACTTATGAACTTAAGGTCATGATTTCAATGTGCTATTACCAAGCTGAGTGTAGTGTATGTGTATAATCAAGGGGTGAGGTAGTGCTATGCCCCTAAGTATTTTTTATCGAATTTAGCTTATCTAAAAAAAAAGTTAGTCATACCTTTGCACTGAGTTTTTCTCAGGTTCCATAAGGGAGAATCCTTATAGTTTCTTAAGAAAAGTTGGCTGGAAGGGATATTCTAATTCTTATGATAATGTTGGAATGATGTTCCACGGTCTCTAACGGAGTTGAGTCAATGCTCTGTTTCCTCTAGTGGAGTAGAAGCGAATGAATGTCTTGCTATGGTTGGCAGAGTGGAATTCATATTTCTACTATCTGTTTGTAATGCCACAAGACTGAAAGAAATTGTTAGAAGCTTCTAGTTTAAGTACAACAAACTATATTCTTCGTCAAGAGAGTCCTTCTAAACTTAAGATTCATGGCACGTAAGTTACTTGCCCAGACTGTGGATTTGGGTGACATATGGTTTGCCAGGCCAACCTATGTTCCAAGGGAGTGTTACATTTTTGACTACCGTACTTAATATTTAGAGCCGAGATTCACACATAGTAACTACTCGGGCTATTACGGCCTGTATCATGAGTATTATTCGATTTACTGTGGCCCGGCTAGAGTGGATGACGTCGTCAACTATGGACTATCCCCGACTGGAGCCATGCCATAATCGTGGGATTATTATCGGTTCGCAGTTGCCGGTATGCCGAACACCAATAATAAACTACCTAGGCTATAATTGTGCCTAATCCGTGGTATATAATCAGTTTATCATTGCTGACCAGGGGGCGATCGTCAGTAGTGAACTACCCAAGCTATTTTCGTGCCCTTAGTCATCGTTATCTTGCTTTCACTATTGCAGGCGAGAGCTTGCGATTGATCGCAATAGGAAAAATATCATAAAAACAATCGAGCAAAACATGAAACTTTACAGTGGTTTGGCCAGAATTTGCCTACGTCCACTATCTTTCTTTTATCGCTTCAGGTGATACATGCTTTTTACAAGATGTGGGAAGTAATGTCGAAGATGTTGGAGATTCCTTCCTTTCCCAAACACCTTTCCTGTCAATTCTCGATGGAATGTAAGCTCCATTGTGAAGATCCTTATAAACAACAAATGGTCCTTCCCAAATAGGATCTAGTGCGCCAGAACGGGGAGAGACTTGCTTGAGGACAATATCTCCCTCTTGTAACTCTTGGGGCTTCACCTTAGATTTGTATTGTCTTGCCACTTTTCGTCTGTTTGCGGCGGTCTTGAGCGGGGTGTTATTCCTTCTTTCTTCAATCAGGTCTAAAGACATGTTGAGAAGCTCCTCGTTTTCTTTCTGATTATAATGTGTCCTACGATGTAAAGGGACAACTGTGTCGACCGAAAGAAGGGCCTTAGTCCCGTATGCTTAGAGCAAATAGAATATGTCCTGTTGTTATTTTGTAGGAGGCTTGGTAGGCCTATAGTGCTGTGGGTAGTTCTTCAACCACACTCCTTTAGATTTATCTAGTTTTTAGTGTTTGCAAGACTTTGTTGACGGCTTCAATATGCCCATTGACCTAAGGCAACTCCTGTTATGAGATAATCCATGCTAGACTTCGAATCCATTTAGCCTTTGAGTTACTCAAGCTAGATTTGTACCCGGATGCCCGACTGGCATGTCATTGCCAGGGAAAGGGGCGGTCGTCAGCAATGAACTACCCAGGTTGGTGCTCTTAGTCATGGCTATCTTATTTTCACTACTGCCAACACATGCTTGTGATCAGGGTTGCTAATCACAAAATAAGTAGTGGTTATAACAGCATAGGTGTTAAGTGCATATGCATGTGTTAAGTAAATGCATTAGCCTATTGTCTTAATCAAAGGGAAAGAGTAGTTTAGACCGAACCCGCCGCTTCGAAAGAAGCGCAAGGTACCAGGTTGTGTAGTATGTTTGGTTTAAGATGTTCTTTTGGGTAGGAACTCTCTCGTGGTATGTTGGTAAGACTCTGTGGAACCTAGGAACATATGGCATTGTCATGAAATGACAACAACCAAGTTCGATAAAAATAAAAGAAGAGGTCTGCTATGGTACCTCTTCTATAGGACCGTCTGTTGTCATGCGTATGACATGTTTATGCAAGCATATTGTGTGATCGGAGAGCTCCTCTTAAGGAGTATCTGTAAGTACTCTATTTGATAACGAGGGTTTTACTAATCCAAGGTTCTTGTTTGGCATCTTAGTGCTGCCTCCTAGTGGTCGTTGGTCTTCTCTTTTTGTCAAGTTGACTCTAGCTAGTTTGGTGGACTTATAGTGGATGTCCCCAGTGTCCATCCTGCTATCCTTAGTTCTTAATTAATTTGAATTGCCTTTTTTGATTATTGGATCATGATGGAGTGGTGAAGCTAGTATCTTGATTGGTGACTGTAATATCCTAGCAATTTACTATATATTGCTAATTCATGTTGAATTGTGATATGAGGAGTAATGGTGGTGGTTCTGGATATCTCTCGCCTTTCTATTATGGGCCAGATATGTTGCAATTGCTGGAGCTCGGTCTTTCAAAGCCTTTCTATATAAACTATTATGTCATCGAAGTTCTCGGTAGATGTCGTTTCCATCGCATCCTCTTCCTTACCCTTTGAGGTAATACCATACTCAAATGGATGGCTTCTCTCTGATCATTGATCATTCGGGCTCCTAAGGCAGAGAGTTGTATCTCTTCCATTTTGCTATAGCATTTGTACTGTAAGCTATGCTAGCTTCCCTGGGTGACCAACTATCTGAACTCCTGATAGTGATGTTTCCTCATCTTTATGTGCCTTGCTGACCCAATGGAGAGGTCATGCATAGTTGTAGGGGCTAGTTTGATTTTACATCTTTACTTTGTGTAGTGTGTAAGTACTCTCGACTCAATCGGCACTTGCAACAGATTTACGAATCCTTCCTTCACCTCCAAGGATGGAGATCCAAGAGTAGATGGTAGAGCCTTGCAAGTTGCAATAGCTTAAGATTGATTAGGATGAAAGAAAAGTAATTATATAGTACCTCCTTTGTTCCCCCTGTTTATCAGCAAGTGTGGAGATCTTAACAAGTGTCTAAGGGGCCGGGTTAGCCCCTTATAAAGGTTTGTTATAGGCACTCAAAAGTTTTTTTTTCCTGGAGAGTGGACTAGTAACTTTTGGTCATTTCTCCTTCTTTTTTCATATTTGTTGAACATATCCCTAGGTAAGGAGAGCTATTGACATTATTTGAATCATGTCTGGTATGCTTTGGGTTGGTGATGCCTTTTTGCATGATAGGAGTGATGAAGTGTCATGCTTGTCATATTTAGACTTTAAGTATTCAATGATCACGACTTCAGTCTTCAAGTTGTGATATTTCGATCCATCAGTAGGATTCCAGTTGTAATACTATGATTTGATGCTGGATGGAAAATGGGTTGTGCTTGGGGTTCATTTGGTTATGTGGAATGGCCCATGTGTTCTCTAGAATGGGACTCTTCTTGTATTATGACGTTAAGGTCGAATACTTCTGTCTTCCCTAAGCGTGTCAAGAGTTTATCCACCAAAGCTTTATGTTAAATAGTGAAGTGTTTACTTATTTTATTCACAACCATGTCGAATTTACATTCGATAATTTTTAGCATCGGGAGGTTATTAGACTAGTCTTTCTGCTTTTTCACATCAAGATAACCGTTGCATTCTTTGCGGTGGAGTTCTCTCACTTTAGGCGGCATATCGGGAAGTTGTTCTCCTTCCCTTCCTAGAGAGTTTGTACTTTTTGAGAGAGATAATTAAATTTTCAAAAATGATTGGAGGTTTTGTAGTTTCAAAAGGTTGATGGTTCGACTCTTAAATAAAGAGAGAATCTTGAGATAGGAGGTATAGCTTCTCAATCCGAGAAATGGTGTAACAAACTTCAAAAAAAGAAGAGAAAAACTCTAATTTCAAAGAGACAATGACTTTAGATCAGGAGAAAGGATTTCGAGTTCGGAGGGAGAAAAGGATTTTCTTAGAACCATAATTTTATATTTTACTAGGAGAATAGATTCCTCTTATACGAAAAAGGAAGATAGTTTTCTTACGTTAAAGAATAAATGCTTCCAGATGGAAAGAGAATAAGATTTGATTTTAGATCTGAAAAATAGCTAAGTGTTATTTTTGGTCAGAATAGTTTTTTTTTGATCTAAAATGAGAAAATGAAGATAGAATGATTTTAGATCTAAGAAATAAATATATGTTTCTTTTTGGTTGAGAAACAATGTTTGCAGATCTAAAAGGAGATATAGTGATTTTAGATCTAAGAAGTGAATACAAGTTTTTTGTTGGTTTTTGAGCAGCGTTTGTAGATATCAAATAAGAGAAAAGAAAGATAGATTTTTTACCTTCAAGGAATAGTGATTGCAGGTATGAATAGAGAAATAGATTTTGCTAAAGTAGTGGTTTCAGATCTTGGAGATATAGAGTATTTCAATCCAAAAACAATGATCTCGAACTGAGAAAGTAAAAAAAAAAAAAGAATCTCTTATGCCAAGGAGACAGTGACTTTAGATCTAAAAAGAAAAAGGTATAAATTCCATTAAAAAATGCAATTTCAAATCTCAAGACTAGAAACAGGTTTTCTTTTATGAAAAAAAAAATGATCCAAATGTAAACAGAGGGAAAAGTGGGTTTCTTATGCCAAGAAACCATGTTTTTGGATTCCAAATTAGAAAAGAGAGGTGGCTTGATTTTAGATCCAAAGAATGGGTATATGTTTCTTTTTGGTCAAAGGACATGTGTTTATGGATCCGAAATAGTAAAAGTAATATCTAAGGATTTCAGATCAAAGAGATGACATTTTTTTTGCTAATAAACAATGTCTGTGGATAGTAACAGTAAGATCTAAAAAGTGGATAAGAGAATTTCTCTAAGTAGTAAAATGGATGTTCGGATCTGAAGAGAAAATGAGGATTTTTTGTTTTGTGTTAACAGACAGGGTAGATTCGAAAAGAAACAAAGATTTCAGGTCTTAGAAAAGGGGAGAGAGTTTCCTAAGAGAAAAAATGATAATCTCTAGTCAGAAGATTAGAAATATTAGGTTTAAAAATAGAAAGAAAAGTAAGAAAGAGAGAATTTCCTTTTAAAAAAGAAAGATTAGTTCTCAGTGAATGCACCAAAATGTTTGCACAAAAATGAGCAAGCACTCAAATCATTGTTGTAGAGCTGTGAATATTGTTTGTAGTATATAGCAATTATTTGATGAAAATTAGTTGCGGACGTTTAAAGTAGAAAATCAGTAATTTGCAATAAAGAATATGTAAAGGACTTAAATGTAAAAGGACACAAAATTTATAGTGGTTCGGCCTAAATGCCCCTACGTCCACTGTTCCTCATTTATTATCCTTTTTATTTCTGGTTACAAGTACAAGCTTTGAATATGAGAAAAACTTGCTATTAGAACTAAGATTTTTCCTTCTCGAAGTTGTCTATCATTGTTGTTGAAAGCTTCGCTTTTCAGCATCCTTCTTTTTTATGATGCCATGTGCTTGGTATTTACAGAATGAAGATATGAGGAGAGGCGGCAGAATATATATATTTGAAATTTGGTTCAACCTTCCTTCCTCCAAGATTTGGTTCAACCTTCCTCACATGATTGTCAAGCTATTTCACTTGTGACGACCGCTATACACCTCCAAGAACCCCGTAACGCATCATGAATAAATCTCCAAAGTATCGTCGTGCTATGACGAAAATTTCCAACTTTTTTTAGATTGATTATACCCATCTTGAGCCCCAAGAAAACCTTCACCCGACTCTAAGCAGCACCACTCCCAGCCGAGTCTAAGTAAACCCTTAAATTTCTCATGCCCGACTCCAAGCAACCACCAAACCAAAGATTTGGTTCGGTCACTAGACAGACTCCTAGCAGACTCCATATTTTCAAGTTCTGACTCCAAGCAAGCGCCGAACCAAAGTTTTGGTTCGATCATCAGACCGGCTCTAAGCAGACTTCAGATTTTCAATGTCCGACTCCAAGCAAGCGCCGAACCAAAATTTTGGTTCGGTCATCAGGCCGACTCTAAGAAGACTTCAGATTTTCAATGTCCAACTCAAAGCAAGCATTGAACCAAAGTTTTGGTTCGGTCATTAGGCTGACTCCAACCAGACTCGAGATTTTCAAGCCCTGACTCTAAGAAAGCGTCGAACCAAATTTTTGGTTTGGTAATCCAATCGACTTCAAGCAGATTCCAGATTTTCAAGGCCCGACTCCAAGCACGCACCAAACTAAAGTTCTAGTTCAGTAATCCAACTGACTCCAAGCAGACTTCATATTTTCAAAGCCCGACTCCAAACATGCGCCGAACCAAAGTTTTGGTTCGGTCATCGGGCCGACTCCAAGCAGAATCGATATTTTCAAGCCCCGACTCCAAGCAAGTGTCGAACCAAAGTTTTGGTTCGGTCATCGGACCGGGGATTCTGGCTTGCTGTTGACTGTCGACCTTGAATGGCGGTAGAGCATCTCGGTATCGGCCATACGAGATGGTGGTGGACAAATCTTAGGATGATCATATCTCTTAATTCGTAGCTCGGATTGAGACGCGATTTCGATCCATGTCCATATCTTGATCTCGAGAATACCTCCAAACTAGTTTGAGTCTGTTCCATAACATTGACGATTTTGCTCCTGAATCCTCATATTCACCATGCAGTGGGCAAAAATGCCCACAGCAGCATACATCATAAGACTTCTTATATGTAAAAATAAATTCATATATCTTCATGTGATAAATTCACTTATCTTCAACTTTCTTGAATAATGATATGATTTACTTTATGTAAAATTACATATCATATTATCATTTATCTTTCTATGACAATTGTATTTGTAAATATTTACAAACAAATAAAGCGAGAAGTGTATTTATCTTTTTGAAAACCTTTGAGTATACAAAAAATGAAACCTAAATTTTAAGGTTGGCCGTAGGGGTTTCTAACATAGAACCTAAGTCGAACAAGATTCTTATAAAATCAGTAAATACAAGTATAACAAAAGAACTATAATTTGATACAACCTAATCACTGTGTTTTACTTTAAGAAATTCGTATCAAGACGGTCCTAACTAGATTACAATAACCTATTATATGTTATTGAGCTATATAAACTAGATACTCACTACAATATACAACCTAATCCTTTAAGGAATTCATATCAAAATGGTCCTAACCAGATTACAATGACATGTTATATGCTACTAAGCTATATAAACTAGATACATACTATTCATGATGAACTAACTCAAGCACAATTTCATATATTGGCTTAAATGCTTTAGAAATTTAGATTTGCATGATGGACGTCCATCTATAGTCCAATTAAAAGGAAAGTTTCCATGGTTTCTCAAAGTGCTACCTTTTTCTAACTTTACGAAGGGTAGATATTAGTAATGTTGATCTGACTAGACATCTACATAATTTGTTACACATACATATAATATATTGTATCAGTACAAAGAATTTTAGAAGTTATTATCTTTTAATTTTAGTTAAAAATTAGGTTTGAGTTATTAGATAATAGAAGTGTTTTTTTTTCTTTTTGAAAATAAGTAAATTATTTCTAGAAGATCAATTCATTTATCTTTCTTTTAAATTACATCCTTTTTATAATGGTTTTAAAATTGGGTGCTTTTTGTATAGGTCCTTAATAGGTTTCAAAATTCATAAAAGTCCCAGTGGAAAAAAGTATGTAAATTTGGTCCTTAATTTTTGAAAATCATCAAAAAACATATAAAAACTTTCAAATTTTAAAAATTATTTCAATTAGTATTTATCTTTGTATTCATGCCAAAAAATCAAGAAACAAGGATGAAAAGGGGAAAAATGACACATAATATGTTTCAGGAATACTTGCAGACATGTATATAATTTAAAGAATAATTGCAGACATGTCTGCATTTATTCTGGATAGCATGCCTTTGCAACTAAAAATTGCAGATACGTCTGCAATTTTAAGGAATAAGTGCAGATATTTGCGTAAATATCCTGATTGTTAAATCAAGGTGTTGTTATTCAGTGAATAATTGCATACATGTCTGCAAATATATAGCAGATATGTCTGCAATTATATAGAGTTTTATTCAACGTTGTTATTCAGTGAATAATTGCGTACATGTCTCAAATTATTGGAATAATTGCATACATATCTGCAATTATTCAGATGTTTATCGAATACAATTATTCAGCGAATAATATTAGAAATATCTACAGTTATATGGAATAACTGCAGCTATGCCTGCAATAATTGCAGATATGTCTGCAATATCTTTTTTTCTTTTAGAAATCTAGTTATAATATTTACAATTTTTTGAAATATTTTTTAAACAATGGCGCAAAAAACACGAAAAATATATGCTGGTACAGTAAAATAACTATAGAGACCTGCTTTACAACTTTTTTTAGGGAGGATGCCGTTTGAATTAACTTTGGTTTTAGGGATGCGTGACTAATAATCACTTTAAATTTCTTCTTTTCCATAGCATATGTATCCATTATTGCATTCTTGTTTGCCTAAGCATATGTTGCTTTACAAAATGATTAATAATTTTACTAATTAATTAGGAGAAAAATTGAGAAAGATACAAAAAAAAATTTACATATTTTACATTGTAATTAGTTTATATAGAAAAAGACATAAAGCATAATTTTGATATTATAAATTCACTTCTTTTTACGAACAATGATAAAGATTAAAATTGTAATTTTTATATTCATAATCAAAATTAAATTCAAAAGAAAGTTAAATGACTTTATTAATTTATAATTAATTTTACATAAAATGATAACTATTTTATCCTTTTTATATCTACTATTAATAAAGACAATTCAAGAATAGAATTTCCATGACGTCTTCCTGAAATTCCCAAAATGACCAAGTCAACGGAATTTCGCCATCGGTTTGCAACCTTCATCACCATACCCTTACCGACCATTCACAATGGAATTTCACCGTTAATTTACATGAATAAATGCTCCATGACTACCAAAGATTTTACACTTATAGCACACATCCACCCATAAATTTATTTATTAAATAAAAAGTAAATACTTCGAGCTATTAAATGCACGTACATGCGATTTACACTTAAAGTAATAAGTCGATTTATTGTTTTATAGAATATGATAAAAGATAAAAATAATAAATACTATTATACAAAATTGTTACATATTTTATTACTAAATATTAGAAATAATTAAAAAAGATTAAACATGCATCATTTGTACAAACTTAACTCATATTCAAAATTCTCAATCATAATTGCATGAAATGATAATTCATATATTTTTCATATAGAACCATAAATATTAGACTAATAACTTCCATCTTTATGTACATAATTATTATGATTATAAAAGGTATATACAAATAAATTCTTATAAAAGAAAATTAAGTTCAACAAAAAAATAAACGACTTACCATAATATAAGTAGTTTAGTACAAAATGATGGTTCTTTTATCTTTTTATATAAAATGGTGAATAGTTTATTTATCTTTTTATCTGTAATGGTAAAAGATAAAAACGATCATCACTATCATTTTCTACAAGTTTATAATTTTACATTTAAAATGATAAAAGATAAATCATAAAATATAAATGATAAAATATGAATAACTTAAAAGTTACTTATCTTTATATTAAATTATAAACGGTAAAAGATAAATATTCAATAAAATGCAATAATTTTATTTTCAAAATGATAAGAGGCAAAAGATAAATAACTTGATTATTACACATATTCAAATATAAAAATTACACCCCTTATTAGGCTGTAATACGCACACATAAGGTACAAAATCCATAAATGAATAAATAAAAAGATAAAAGTTTACCCTATAAAAAACCTAACATTAATCAATTAGTAAAGAGTTTCATGTTAACTTTTTAACCCTAAAGAAGGAGAATGTAAATAAAATCAAAGCACTAATGTAGAAGGTTAATTGTAACTAAAAATATCTTTTTTTCTTTGCAAACCAAACTCTTAAATTGCAAATGGCCAGGAGACTTTTTTCATCCCATAATCTTCCTATTATACTAGTGCGAACCTGTGCTACGCACATGGTATTCCGTACAATAATTATAACTTATAATATTCAAAACAAAATATTTAAAGTTTGTTTGGTTTTATTCCAAGTTTTGTGTTTTTGAAGTGTAATACAAAACATGAAAAGAATGGAGGAGGAGATTTAAAATATTGTCATTAAGAAGATGGAGGAACAATTAGAAGATGTATTATTTTTTGTGCTTTTGTTGTTGAAAACAAAATAAATTTATTTTATATTTTGTATGTTAACTTCATTTTTCTCAATGGATGTCTTTCAAAATAAATGTTGTGTGTGCTTTGTTCGACTGAAAACCTAAAACTAAAAATGGCAAACTAAAAAGAGCCTTAATTCAACATCTACCATGGCACCTACCCTATGCCGGCCCTACAGCATACGTTGCCCTAGCCGAAGTTTAAAAAATTAGAAGGGGAAAAGTAGAATTTGCAATGGCAGGATTCGAACCTTTGCGAAAAAAACAAAGACAAGTTGGAAACCATTGCACTACACTTCCATTTAATGATTTTTTTGCCCTGCTGCTTTGATAAATCAATTATATTTAACCGCAACTGAAAATTTTGTTGCCTCGTTTTCCATCTTCGGTGGTGTTGCCCTAGACGAAAGTCTTGCTCGCCTACCCTTTAGGCCGGGCCTGCTGACCTACCCCTGTGAAACTGAACCAATGAACGTGTATTGCATCAAATACCGACCAACCAACCTAAAAATACGGACATCCACTACGTGTGCTAAGATATGGAAATTCAATTGATCACATCAAATCTTTTGACTCTATAGATTAAACTATTGGCGTCCATGTTTTTTTTTTTTGTTTAAACCCCATATGCTCTCAAATTGTGCATGTAATTAGCACATTTGATGTAATTTACTGCATTTCAATACAACAAATTATCTTTTTTAGTAAATTAGACATTCTACTCCATAAAAATCTCACTAATAATATGGTTCTGCATCTAACTTCAAATTGACTAACACAGCTCCATTATGTTGAAGTAAAAACAACATCAAAACATAAAACCTTAAGTAAGATTTTTAACCTGTACATGGCATAAGCAGCATTTTCCTCTTCAATATTCCTTCAAGAAACCCGAATGCATCATAGAAAAATCAATCAACTGACATGTCATCCCAACTATACGAAGGTTGTAGTTTGGCTATAAAGGATATGTCTACATAAAAATCAAATCCTAAAGTTTGAACCCATGCACACATTTATACATGTTGAAGGGTCTAATAAACAAAAATTTGATCCCAAAAACCATGAAACTGCCAAAAAAAGCATGTTCGGTGTATTTTTATATAAATTTGGAAAAGTAAATATGGAAACGGACAATCAAAAGTATTTTGGACGTATTTAACAAATAAGCATACTTAAACTCCAACTCCAAACTTTAAAAACATTATATCATCCAAACACAGTTTAATTGAATAAAGACCAAATATACAAATAAGAGTTCTAAAATAATGATAAAAGCAGTAGAATATTCAATACAAATAAATATCTACATTAAAATTGACAGCTCATCAACTATAGTTTGTTAAAGCATGACTATATAAATTAAGTAAAGAACAGGAGAAGATCTATCTGATTACTTTTAACATATAATAATTTCCAAATGAAAGCAGCAAAAGTGGTTGCAAACCATGCAAGAGATTAATTAACCAAACACGTCTGCCAAGCAACGGTTCGGAGGTTGAAGAATGTATCTTTAAAGTTTTCTTACTGTACCCCTTATTTCCATCTTTTTTGCATCCAAACTATGGACATTTCATATTTGTAAAAGCACTGCAACAGTATAGTTAATAGTGTTATCAAATAGATGGTTTAACCAATGTTGTTATCTATAATATAGCTGAAATTTACAAAACTTAATAAATTGACAATGTCAGCTTTAGCATGCAGTTTAGTAAATAGTGTTGGACAACGAAAACGTCTAAACCCTGTAATAACTATTGTAACATAATTGCAGTTTGTGGACAATGCACGGCTAGGACGTGCAAAAAATGTACAGAATACAATGCATTCAATGACAAAGTTATGGATTTATAAAAATAACAGATAGGTGGCTCAATGTCAAAGAATGCATAGCCCTTGTAGTTGTTATATTTCGGTGGCAAAGTTGGCTGCCAAGACAGATGAAAGCTTACATACAGTTGTGAAACTTTAAACAGGCGAGAACACCATTTTAAAAGGAACAGTGATAAATTCATTTGACAGCACATATAAGATGATGTGTGTTAATTTATAAAAAGGATATTCAACATTACATATGAAATTCAAAATTAATGGGGATGAAAAGGTATCTTTTGCTGCAAACGTATTAAAAAATATGGATATATTGAATAATAAACAAAGTGAAGAATCTTGTAGCACAACTAATGTAAATTAATCCATATGCGAATGTAATTTGCTTTTGTATTTGATGTGTACCGGAAGAACAGTTGCAGAACCTCAGTCATCTCTATCTGCAGAGAGATAGTACTTGGCTTTGTTAGTCACACAGTGCATAAGCTTTTTGTTAACAACGTACTGCACACGTTTTGTAAGCATATTAGGTAAATGAAGTTGCTGTAAAAAAATATTCTTATAGCATGGGGTAGCATCTGAATATCAATATCAAAATTAACCTTTCAATTGAAGTTCCATCAGACCAGGCCATCATTTGAGCAAGTTTTCCCGAGCAATGTTTTCAGTCGAAATCAATATTCCCATAAAGAAACAACTAAGTCTAAGTTAGTTGGCTAAATCATGGAGATTGTGATGGTAGATCAATCCAAGACCTTTTTTGGCATGTTATTTTGAGAAGTTCCTATGAGCACCAAAATATTTTTTTGAAAAGGAAAAAAACTTCAGCATGTTTACCAATAACATGTTTAGTTTCAAGAATACTGAATTGTGCTATACAGTGAACATGATTCCAATTGATCTACTAAAGAATGTTGTAGTTATGATGAATAATACATAGAAAATAAGTTTAGTTTATTTAATTAACCTTGATTTACGGCATCTTTTTGTCATACGTCGTTTGTTATAGAAGATTAAGTTGAATTTTATGAAATTAGAAATTTAAGTTTAGGTTTTGAAATAAAAATATGTAAGAAGGGTTGGTTTTAAATGTATGCTATGCTACACAGTGACATAGCTTGAATTAACCGCAACTGGTAGTTCAACAGTATGAAAATTACGGAGGCAGTTGGATTTAGATTGTTGGCGCCTTAATGAATTCAGGTCCAAAATAGTTGGTTTACATTCCATATATTTACTATGTGGACCTGATCTGAAGGTTAAAATATAATATTATGCTAGAAAGAATCCACTTAATTAATTTGGATTTGTACTATTTTTTTGAATAAAAACGGGAGTTGAAGTACGCGTTTAAAAAGACAATGGAACTATTTGACTCTATTAATGTGCGGCAGCAGTGGCATCACTACAATGGTTAATACATCAGTAGAAAAATTACGAAGATAGAGTTAGAAAATTAACATCTTATTGATCTCAGTTTAAAAATAGGTGATCAGCTTTTTTATACGTAATATATAGACTTAACATCAGAAATATGTGACTGATTCAATCATAGAGCTCCTAAGAATATTATTTATATGCATAGTGTGTACAAATTGAAATTTTTAACACCCTATGAGCACTAAATTAAAAAGAAAGGGTAAGTTACTGAAATTATTAAAAAACGTGACGTGCGTAAGAAGCATGAAGAAACATATTCTAATAGACCTGAAAAGGTTGGAAGAGAATAAATGGATGAATTGTCTATAAATTATTGCATCAAATATATATATATATATATATATATATATATATATATGATGCATAACAAACATTAAAGAAAATAAGAGTAAAATTCTCAACTGATATGCATACGTTAAACTTTTTACTAGAAATTGTACAATCAAGTAAACAAAACTAATGAAAAAAATATAGATTGAAATTGTGGTTGCACTTTTAATCATATTGAAAAAAGCATTCACTCGTAATATTACGTCTTTAAACCATATCCATTTTTTGAAATAACGAAATTGATATCAATCATTTTAATTTAATAAATAAAAATATTACTGAATCTGATGTTCAGTTAGAGAGAAAGCATAGAAAATTAAGTAAACCTGAAACCTTCAAAGCATATGATTAATGTTTGTTAGATGCAATAAGTGTTAATGAATGCAAAATGTTCCAATAATGATCAATGTATATAAAGGTAAAGTGTGGTGACGTGGCATTAAACATAAATATTGTGAATGACTAAAAACTCACGTTAAACTCCACTAAATAATCAGATTTACTCTTCATTACTCCATAATTATCCTTAATCAATCGTAAATTATCGAATCAAAATATCAAAGTAATGATACATTGAGCTTAGTTATTGTTAACATACCTTCTATGTGTAGATTACCTTTTTGTATTTAAATGCCTAGCCAAAATAAAACTCAAATCTGCCGTAGGATTACTTAATCGAATATTTAGCTCGCCATATCTCTATATGTAAATTAATTAAACTTATAAAGGAAAAAAAATAAAATCTAACAGCGGTACAAAACAATTTATTGTTCACACACAATTTTTTGATCAAGGGTTTTAGAATCGAACTTATGCTTTTCAAAAAGCAGTTGGGACTGTCATTGGAAACAATGACCACTCAGATCAGATCCATAACCGTGAAGTAAGAAGAAAATTAAAAGCAGAATAGGAATATTACAAAGCAAAACATAATAAGATTATGAACATTTCCACAATTTTGGGAGATATGATTTGATGAATGATGACTTTATTTCATTTACTTAGTATGTTTCACTAAACAAACAAAATAGAAAAATACCATGCATGATGATATGTGTAAGATAAAGAGTCGAAAAAACAAACTGATGAAACATGGCAGTTGAGTTGTAATATGCAGATTGCAGAATGTATAGCTCACAATGTATAAGACTTACCTTTTCATCTAAAAGCTGCATGTAAAGTTTGAACTTCTCATTGGTATCCATGTTAACATCTTCGTAAATTCTTGCAATTCTTGCACGAATAGTGCACATTCTAGTTGCTAAACTCAAGTCGGATAAGCATTGGTATGTGCGCCCCATTGCTTACTACCTGGAAAGTTGAATACATAAGTAAAGCACATTACAGTAAAAATGTAAGTGGATGAAATTGTAGATAAATCAAAGCGTAATACAACCTTAGTGAAGATTATGAAAGATTTCTTGGTAAACAATATTTGCTATGAGATTATGTTGCTATTTTGAATTTCAAAATCAGTAAAATGTTTCTATTCTTTCTTTTCATGTTTTTTAGTTTGTTTATTAAAACAATATAAAAGTTTCTAATTACTGATTTTAAATCACTAAAAAACTTATTTTTATATGCCAAGTATTAGAATATCTCATTATTATCAATTGAATAAATCTACCGTAGAACATAAAGAAAATACTTTACAAAAATGGTATGCATGCATAGAAGCAATAAATAATTAAATGTATCAAAGTGATATTTAGTACATGATATTACTTTTCAAGCATAAAAAGATATGTATTGCATCAAAGCACTGATAAATATAATCTTGAATTTTCTATGTTAATCTTATTATGGATAATTTTCAATGAATATCCTTTTGATCGTTTTTTTGCTAAATTTGTTGAGGAGAATAAAAGCATTTGTTAAGAAACATGTAATTTAGACAGTTTATTGCCAGTCTTAGGTGGACAGGTAAAATTACATTGACTGGCAATAAAGTGGTTTATTTTCATAGGTATACAAAGGTGCACATTACTGGCAGTAATTTTTTTTAGAAAGTGCTCAAAATGAATATTTAGTACATGATTTTGCCTAGTCCGACCAATCTGAGTTACTGATTTTATTTGGCACTGATTATTCAATCATTAGAATACACTGACGGCATTAACATCAGTAGTAGGTAGCTTTAAACTGTAGGCAATTCTGTAGGAAAACAGTGACTATCAAAGCATGTGTACCATCATAAAATATGGTTTACAGTTATCATTCACCAAAAATCTAAGTAGTAAATAAACATGTATCTACAGCACTAAAATGAAAAGCATATATCAAGGAACTCCAAATTCACCATACTCAGAAAGCTAACATGAGTTGAATAGCAATAATACCATACGTAGGAATAATAAATGATGAAAAAATTAAACAAACAGCATTAATTCTACTACTTGAAAATAATAGGTATTTATTTTGGAAAAACAGTCTAAAATTAAAACAAATATCCTTTCCAAACTCATTAAATAATAACTAAACGGTTGAAGCTAAAGTGGGGTAATAAATGACAGATGCTAAATATCACTTAAAAATAAAAGGAAAGGAAGATAAGTAATCAAAGAATTCTCCTCATACGCAGCAACAAGGGGTTGAAAAGTAACACAAAACAAACTTACTATTTTTTAAAGATACTATCAAACATAATATAGTTGTAAAAGACTTTATTCGATAGGTCATATTTGTAAAAGACTTTATTTTAAAGGAGAAGATACCGGCATACCACTAAAAGGATACTCTAGCTAAGACACTTTCCTCTACCCTACCTATGTTCTCCGGGAAGAACCTATCATTCACAAGGACAAATATGAGAATAGATGGACAATATATATTACTTATTAGCAGTACCGTGATGTTAAGAAAGAATATAAACCTGCAGATTTGTAGTTTGTAAAGAAAGAACAAAAATAATAAGGTGCATGTTATGAAAGAGGCAACAATGACTAAGAAACATAATGGTTAAGGAAACAATTGTGAGAACTACTATTACTGTAGAAGTTTGAGTTAATATCAAGCAAAATAGAAAATCCCAATCTAATAAAATTGTTAAATGTAATTAATAAGAAAAAAATCAGATCTAATGCATGTAGTTGGTGTTATACAAAGCTAAGAACTTGTTTAGAAAGAGTCACTCGTTAACTTTAATGACAGGTTCACAAATATTTAATAAATAAGAATATGCAACAAACAAACAACCTGGAAGATTTTTGCACACAAAGTTTGATGAGACACATCCCTAAATTGTCACAATTTATCCCTCGCTAAATATAAAATGGTGTGGTTCACAAACTTTATGTTCACAATATATGATTTTGTTAAACTATGAAAAAGTTTTGTTCCATTTGTGCATTTTTAATGAGTTTCATTATTTCCTCTTTGTAGACATGTGAAAAATTCATTTTGTTAGTGGTACTATTTTATAGAACGTGAATTGATAATAATCTACAATACATGTTCCTTATAGAAGAATGTACTCAATTTCCAATTAAAAAACTAAATTCTTATCATAAAATGAGATGAACATCAAGAATATATTTAGTTTTCATGCAAACATTGAATTATTATAGTTGGATCCAACGCTAATTTGAAAATAGATTAAAACATATTAAATTTTGTCTTCAAGGAGAAGTTAAATTTTAACCAATGAAATTATAAATTTATCCGTTAGCCAAATCCATACAGACCATACCCCTCAAACTTCTATCAAGTATTTAACATGAAAGTATGTTATTCACAAAATATCACCATATATGAAGGAAAGTAGGACATGGCATATAACCTCATGAGAACGTCAACAACATATATCTATGGAAATGTCAAAGATATGGATAAAAACCTTCGTATTTTGCAAGATGATGCCAAAAATCTTACTAATATTTTGAGAGAAAACAAACAAAATTGCGTAAGAGGAAAAGGCATTATTATAAGCAACAAATAGATGCAATATCTCACAGAGAACAAAAACATGAATCAGTTAATGATAAGTTCATATATCTTAATGAAAAAAATGAATTTATTATTTGCATCATAATGACACTGGATATTGCCTATATAATGTCCCTATGAAGCATATGAGGAAAAAATTCATTCTACTTGGTCACGTTTGAATTTAGACCTTTTTCATATAGCACATTATTATATAGTGAAAAGCACCAAAACTCGAGTAAATAAACACGAAGTTAAAAAGTGAAACATGAGAAAAATTAGTAGGTCCGTACACTTTAGTTCGATCAGCAAAGAATCTTCAACACTTTTGATTCATCAATATAGCCGTTAAGATGTAATAATTGAAATCTTTTTAGATTCTCGATACTCCAACAAAAATAGCAAAATATGTATGTATACACAGAAATAAATGTATAAAGGAAAAAAAGAAAAACATGCAAAATTTTGGCAAGACAGAAACTTTCTCCTTAGGCTTTTTCTTATTTCAAGCAAGAGGGTGAGTTCTACAAAGGGGATACCAATGTGTGTTTTAACTTTTAATCACAAAGACAAATCATATCGATAAGTCAGTGGTATATCTAAAAGTTTAAAATTTCTTCACATGGATCTTAGCAGAATATTTCCTTCTTCCTTT
Source organism: Allium cepa (assembly GCA_030765085.1). Classification (NCBI taxonomy): domain Eukaryota; kingdom Viridiplantae; phylum Streptophyta; class Magnoliopsida; order Asparagales; family Amaryllidaceae; genus Allium; species Allium cepa. The sequence goes on along the minus strand of CM060934.1, from coordinate 310,985,946 downwards.
AACCACTACTAATAGGTTTTCGGAAAAGATAAAACCTAAGAACCTCTAACTAAAATTTAGATCCAAACCGTCCGTTCGTACACCTAATAAAAATGTAAAAAGATTAAAGACAAACTAATCAACCAATTAGTGTATAAGTTGAACAAAAAATTAGAGAAAAAGGAGTTGATATAATTCTTAAAACCTGATTCATCGCAACATCATCCAATCAACTTTCCAAATGCACTGGGCGATGCAAATTTTGGTGTTAATATCCAAGTTCAGAATAGATTAATTAATAACTATAGAATGTTAAAAAACAGACATTTGATAAATCGATTTAGTAAAAATGCATACCAAACTGGAGGTGAAAAATATCAAATCTAAAATCAGTACCTTGAATCTATGGTTTGTTTTCCAACAGCTACGAGGAAACGGTGGATTGCGCACAGTCACTGATGCGCTAATCAGGAAAAGGGCATGAAGAACGATGCAGAAAAATGATTCGGAACGGCCTACGTTAGAAATCGACTACCGATGATTAGCGGAGCTCCAATCGACCTGCTTGAAGAGTTGTCTGACTTAACAGACGCAATTGAATTTAGGGTTAGATAACAATTCATTTTCAGAATATACGTGGGAAGTAATCGGCGACAATGGTGGACGGAGCAGAGAAGGATGAAATTGGCTGCTATGTTATTTTTTAGGTTTGAAAAAAGGGAGGAACGGGAAAGGCTATTTTTTTCTCTTTGCGCAAAAGGATGATGAAGCGGGGAGCAAGGTCAGGAAAGAAAGAAAGATAAAAGCGCGAGCGTTCATTTCACAAAATAGCAACGAGCCTTCTATGCCTTTGAAATGCAACTCAATAAAGGAAAATATTCATTCTACTTGGTCACGTTTGAATTTAGATCCTTTTCATATAGTACACTATTGTATAGTGAAAAGCACCTAAACTTGAGTAAATGAATACGAAGTTAAAACGTGAAACATGAGAAAAATTAGTAGGTCCCTACACTTCAGTTCGATCAACAAAGAATCTTTAACACTTTTAATTCATCAATATAGCCGTTAAGATGTAATATTGAAATCTTTCTAGATTCCCGATACTACAACAAAAATAGCAAAATTTGTATGTATACACAGAAATAAATGTATAAAGGAAAAAAAACATACAAAATTTTGGCAAGACAGAAACTTACTCTTTAGGCTTTTTCCTATTTCAAGCAAGAGGTTGAGTTCTACAAAGGGGATACCAATGTCTTTGTTTAACTTTTAATCACAAAGACAAATCATCTTCGATAAGTCAGTGGTACATCTAAAAGTTTAAAATTTCTTCACATGGATATTAGCAGAACATTCCCTTCTTCCTTCGACCACTACTAATAGGTTCTCAGAAAAGATGAAATCCAAGTATCTCTAACTAATATTTAGATCCAAACTGTCCGTTCGTACACCTAATAAAAATGTAAAAAATGGAAGACAAACTAATCAACAAATTAATGTATAAGTTGAACAACAATCGAAGAAAAAGGAGTTGATATGATTCTTAAAACCTGATTCGTAGCAACATCATCCAATCAACCTTCCAAATGCATAGAACGATGCAAATTTTGGGGTTAACATCCAAGTTCAGAACCGATTAATTAATAACTATAGAATATTAAAAAAAAGATATTTGAGAAATCAATTTTAGTAAAAAATGCATACCAAACTGGATGTGAAAAATATCAAATCTGAAATCAATACCTTAAACCTATCTTTTTTTCCAACGGCAAGGAGGAAGCGGTGGATTGCGCACAGTCGCTGATGTGCTAATCAGGAGAAGGGCATGAAGTACGACACAGAAAAATTATCGAGAATGGTCTACATTAGAAATCGACTACCGACGATTAGCGGAGCTCCAATCGACCTGCTCGAAGAGTTGCTTAACTTAATCGACGAAATTGAATTTAGGGTTAGATAACAATTTGTTTTCAGAATATGCGTGGGAAGTAATCGGCGACAACGGTGGACGAAGCAGAGAAGGATGAAATCGATGCTATGTTATTTTTTTAGGTTTGGAAAGGGAGGAACGGCAGAGGTTTTTATTTTTTCTTTGCGCAAAAGGATGATGAAGCGGAGAGAAAGGTCGGAAAAGGAAGAAAGATAATAGTGCGACCGATCATTTCACAAAATAGCAAGGTGGCTGCCTTTTGAAATCCAACTCAATAATAATATAAAAATATAGATAACCTAGTCAAATAGATGAAATGACACTTATTAACTTTTCAACTCATCGACTTTAATTCGAACTTTGGAGCATTAACATAAAAGCCTAAATTATAACTCATTCTTTGTGCTTCCTTTGAAATAATTTTCGTAAAACGTGAAAAGATACCAGACGTCATAACATAGAGATAAAAGATAAAAGGAAAATGATAAATGACAAAAGATTAAATGCAAAAGATATAAAGGTAAAAAAGATAAATAGTATAACCCATTTTTATTGAAACATAAACCTAAATATATTTTTAGTTGAATTCTTGAAACATAAACCAAAATACAATGAAAAGATAAAAATATTACCTTTAGAAAAATTAAGTTAGGCTAAAAGCTTTGCTTGATGCTTTATTATCAGAGGTTATGAACTTAAGATATAGAACCAAAATAATTACTACAATGAATAAAAAGTCAATAGTTTTGCTAAATTTTTAATTATATCGAGGTTGAAGCACTATCATGAACCATTATACTGTATGAGGTTGTGAAATCTCACATCAAACTATGATTAAGTAGCATCAATTACCTAATTTGACAAATAGTTACTAATGTTTTTTTTTCATAATTCTATATATATATATATATATATATATGTATGTATGTATGTATGTATGTATGTATGTATGTATCTACGTATGAGTTTTTGTGTGTGTATGTATATGTACATATGTACGTATACAAAGATGATATATCTATCATGAGAAAACCAAAACTAAAGAAAATGAAAAGCAATACCATCATTGTTACTTTCCATTAACACTTATCATTCGATTAAAACATTTAGCTATCACATAATAGGCCACTTGTAGCACTAATTGTTAGTGTACAAAAATTGTTATGTTCTCAATATTGTAATTTTGCAGTTCTTGATATAAGAGCAAAGCCGCCAAAGCATATATTATTGTTAGAAAAAGAAGAAGATAGAATCTAGTGGACATAAAACTATATAAACTCACCACTTAAGCCATTAAGTCCAAAATAATTAGTTTAACAACGAAAAAATTAAAATGTAGTAACTACAAAGGAAGAAATTATTAATGTTTTTATATAAACTGCATATTTCAAAAAATCAAAAAAATAGGATTGTGATAATTAAACTTTCACATTTTGATTTATAACTTTTTGAAATAATATACACTAAAATGAATATATTTACAAAAATTAATATGGATCTACAATTGGGGATATACTCATATAACCTACTTCATCCTACTTAGGATTGTAATGAAACAACTTTTGCAAACTTATTATGCAAATATGACAGTTATAGAAATAATTAAAAATATATTCCACTTTTGGCCAACAAGTGTCATGCTGATAAAAAGTGTACGGTGGCATTTCAAATGTCACATGTTCTTTTTTATATTAAAACATAGTTGTCATATTTTATAAAGGCACCAACTATGTTTTAACATAAACATATGGGCATATTTTGAGATAGAGCCAGTGGGCAATTTTTGAAAAGTCACCGATTATGTTTTAATGAGCGTTGTTCGGTTTAGGGAAGTATGAGCTTTTTGGAATAGCATCTTTGGGCGATTTTTGAAATAGCGCCAACATTCATGGCCCTCTAAAAATAGCAAACATCCGCTCTCTCCTTACTCTAACTTTACCAAACTTCTATCATAAAAACTCAATACTCTCGCTCTTATCTTTTACTAAAATCTCTTACCATTTGCATCTAAAACTATCAAAACTTATGTTTGGGCAGATCTACTTCAAGAATAACAACATCTCCTTGCTTTGGATCAATCGAGGTTTAGATTTGTAAACCTAATTTATTTGGTAGATTTTTTCTTCGATATTTGTAAATGAAAATTGTGTAAAGTTGTATTCATTGTTATAGTAGAATGACTCATAATTCTATTCCAACTATTTGTTATGTCGACTATGAGTTGGTTATTGATGATTAAATGTATGGAAAGTATATTAGTGGTTCTTACAAACCGACAAAAGTTCGTAAAGGCTCAAATTTAGAACAATTGAAAGAATCAGCTTACAAAACAATGAAGATAAAATCGAAGGAGTTTGATAACAATCTAGTTTGCAGTTAGCCTACCAACATCGAATCTAAAGTAATAGAAAATGTTGACAATGACGTCGTTGAATTAATGTTTTTTTCCGTATTTAAATCCATAGAGTTGTTTGTTGGGAAAACTAAAAGATTGGTAATAGAACAACTTGTTCTGGCACCTATAGTTAACTATGGTATTGAAGATTATTCTTGCATGGTAGAGACCATAAACACTGCTCAAGGAATTATATCTCCAAGTTACAATAAACTGCCTATGAATGTAGCAAAGTATAGATAGCAACAAATGTTCTTTAGATATCCTCCTTTCATGAATTATCATGAAAGTATACAATTTAGCTATCCATATCAGATGCAGGATGGTTTTGCACGTGTGATTCAAAGGTAACACATATTTGTTAATCTTCTTATACCATATTATATTCATTATAGTAGAGTTGATACAAAAATTTAATTTTCATTTTTAGCTTTATTCCACAGCTAACATTGTAATGATCAGCCTTTTCGACCCCTATATATTGACACTAATACATCCATGGTATTCATGTGCCAAGCATCCAAGTGCCGAAAAGACAGATTGTTAGGGTAAAATAAAAAGAAAAGGAAACGAAACTAGAAAGAAGGAACACAATATCACAGCGGAATGATAACATATAATATCAAAAGACTGTACAAACTATTACTCTAAGATACAAAGTATTTTAGAGTTACGATCTAAATACTATCATCAGCCCGGATAGTTATAACAGCATATCCTCACAAATGTTGATATAGTAATGCAGCAGAAAGAAAACAAAGGTAGGCGAATCATCCAGCTCCTCTTCTCAAGATCTAAAGAACATCAATGAAAGCCTACCTTCCTAGGACTAGTCGAAAGAGAATATGGGGAATTTAGGAAAAATGAAAACCACATGTCATATATATGCTTGGTATAAGAAACTCAAGAAATATGCAATAAACATACAACTGTACTTTCGAGACCATACAGAATGCCATAACGGTTATCCCCTCAGAAGAACTACTCATATAATTAGCACATAAGAGGATATATTACATAATGTATAGGGTATAGAATATAAATCATATCAAATAGCTGTGATGCTTGCATCGGCCACACCACAACATATTTAAAGTACAATCCAAACCGATTAGAAACGTTCATAATGGATTTTCCATAGAGACACCTCAAATGAACTAAAGCGGATCTCCTGCACATGGATTGGATCCCACCTCCGAGCATTATATCTCTAGATAAAATATAGGATAAGATAAACATAGCCCGTCTACGTCTAAAACACATGATCTCCAATACCATCACTCTCCATGCAACATCGATAAGCATACTCTACATCTAGTTGGGTAATATCCTGATGCTGGGTAGCAAAATCCCAAGCTATCCTTCGACTCTATTTTCTATCATTTCTGACGTTGAGGTTATGTTCGTCATCTCTCACACGAGTTTTCATCACTCAAACAAAAAAGAATCCCCAAATGGATTCCCACATCTTGAATAGATGTTGAAATCATCTATGGATTTTGATATCTCGAACAGATCCACTTCCACGAGATAGAATACATATCTCAGTATTGAAGTCGTTTTTGATAAGTAAAACACGTACCGATCCACGTGTCTTCAAGACTGAATCGACATATTGGTCATATTCCACAATAATGAGAACAATTGCATATGGAAATTAAGTCTCGTATACATATCACGTTTTCGAACTTCTCACTTCCACTTTTAGCGCTAAGTACATGACTAAATTCTTTCCATAAACAAGTAAACATACAAAACATGATTAAGTCACACAAAACAACTTCTAATCCCCTTTTTATTTAATCAATAATTTTATTTATTAAAACCTCTTGTATTAGTAAAACTTCTTTTATCTAATAAAACTTCATTTATCAACCCATACTATTCATCTGTACTTTCAATACTTTAAAAAATATTCATATACTTATATCAATTGGTACAAATATATTCACAAATCATTAACATGATTTCTTACTTTAAACCCTTACTTTTTCTATCTTTTCCCAAAAGATTTCATAGTTATAATTCCTTCAAAATATCTATTTTAAAGATCTAAGTACTTTCAAAAATTCATTCGAAAGGTTTAAGACATATTACTCAAACATTGTCACTACAAACCCAAAACCATTTCACTTTAGCTCATCTTTAAAACATTTATTTAAAAATCTATTTACATTCATAAGCATAATCAAAATGATTAAAGATGAATGCTATTAATACATTATCACAACAAACCCAAAACAATTCCATATTTTTATCTTTAAAAACATTCATTTAAAGACTAAATAATATTTGGTTAAGTCGACTATCCAGTTAAAACGATCGCTTATAGAATCACCGTTTATATAATTAACTCATTTCTGACATTCCAACAGATACTATCCCTCATTCAAGAGGGAAGCCATATAAGTTAGAGCACTAGTTGTGTAACGACCCAGAATTTCTATTAATTAAAATTCGAATGTTTAATTGATTTTAAATATTGATAAGTGAAATTTATAAGTCGAATAATTTTTTTTTCGAATAATTAGATTTAATTGGATAATTAAATCGATAATTTAATATAGGAAATTACAGAAATAATTGAAAATTGGGTTAAATATGATTGAAAATGATTTGTAAAATTTTATTTTATCATATTGGAGTTAGAATGATGTTTTAGAACTTTTAAAATCGAATTAAAAGTTAATTTGTGAAAATTGAATATTTTAATATTTAATTGACGAGTTAAAATAGCCATTTTTCAAACAGTCTCGGATTTCGGCGAAACCAGTTTCATCGGATCCGTAATGTGATATTATTGTATGGTTTCAAATTTCATGTCAATCGGATTTACCGATTGTCCGGGGCAAGCCAAAACGCCTAGAAATTTGATTTACCGATTTAATTTTAAATCGATCGTTTATTGCCGTAACTCGCACAGATGATCGAATTGGCCTCTGAAACATGTTCCATTGTGTTCGTAACATGTGGTAAACCTTAGAAATGCAAACCGACACGCTTCGTTTGGAGTTTGGAAAATTCGGGATGAATGGTGTTCGTTATATTTTCTATAAAAGCGCATTTACAATTCACTTTTGCAAAAATTCTAAAACCCTAGGGTTAAACTTCAGAGCCGCCGGCCTCATAATTCAATGGATGAAAATCATAAATCTTCCTCCTCAAATTTCTTCAAATCCGCTAACCAATTCGTGAAACCTTCTAAATGAAAGTTGTAGAGCACTCTGAGTTCTTGATGTCCAACGGTGATGATGGATTTTAATCAAGTAGATCGATGGCAAATGGCTCGGGAATGTCATGCGTTCATCCTCATTTTGCGTGCCAAAGGTGGAGCCGAGCTTCGTGCTCTTCTGGCCGAGCATGGAGTTCGTGATGGGCTACAAGGTGGCGTTATCTGATCGTCTTCAAGTTGCTTGTATGCGTGCGAAAATTCAAAGAATATGGTGGCTATGGGTTGATGTCGTGCACGTTTACTGGAAGGGGGAGAAGAAGAGGGGTGCGGCCAAGATTTGCAGGCAGTGAGATGGACGGTTATGATGGTAGTTAGGTTTAAAAATATAAAAGAATTGTAAATTTATATGTTTTAAATTCGCGTAACTTTAAAAGTTCATATCTTTTTCATACGAGGTCGAAAACGCACGAAACAAGTTGCGTTGGGTTCGTATGGACGAATACTAAGTATGAAACTGGATTGGAGTCGTTTGGAGCTAGCGAAAATTTCGAATAAAATTAAACGTTCGTTTAATTTTATTCGAAATAAAAGCTGAAAACGAAATTGAAATCAAGGTGAGAACTTCTCACTCAATCGAATCGGTTTCGATTTTAATTTTAAATAGTTAGATTTAAAATTCTTGAATGTATGTTTGAATGATGATTATTATCTATTGATTGTTAAAATAGGCATTATACGCCGTTAGTAAGCGAAAGTTATTTATTAAAAACATATACCGCGAATATTTCACAGTACAGTGAAATTGGTATTATTTATGTACTTGGAGTTGATTTCCCGCATTATATAGCGGATGAGACCCTATTGCGCCGCCTATTAAGCGGATAATATTTTATAAATCCCGTATACCGCGATAATTCCGTACTGGAACGGAATTGGTATTGTGTTAACTTCTTTGGATGCAGGGAGACAGGTTGGAGGGATCAAACTGGATTCCTCAACAGTATTTATTTGATTTCAGATATTTTGATATTTGTTGATTATCATATACAGATATATGATGTCGTTATTGTCGTGATTGACTATTTGGTGTGTAGCATCATTGGGCCAATTTTGGAATTTTAAAAGGATTTTTTTAAAGTGATTTTTGAAAGTATACATTTATAAAATATTTTTGGAATTGATTCATTTTAAATAAATAAACGTTATAATGTTAATGTTATAAAAATTATGATTTTTGATAAATATGGTTAAAAGTTGATTTTTGAAAATATGGGGTTAATGATTTTATAAAATAGTTTAAATCGGGATTTTTGAATTTATTATAAAAAGTTCAAATATAGGATTCATGAGATTTGATTATTTTATAAATCAAAGAAAATGGTGAAATTATAAAGGAGTTTAAAAACGTTTTTAAAGTAATAATATAAATTGATTTATGTAAAAGATTTATGAAATTGATATTTATAAATTAAAATATTTGAATTATAAAACGAGTTTTTATAAGTGTTAGAATGAAGTGTAAATGAATTTCATAAATGAATGAAATTCATAGAATTATAAATGGTGAAGTTATAAATGGAATTTTATCAGCAGTAGATTTATAAAATTTGTAAAGTTATTAAAAGAATAGTTTTGGGTAAATAAGTAAATCTTATAAGTTATAAGATTTATAATTTGGGAAGTTTAAAAGAACGATTTTGTAAACAAATAAAATATGAGTATTTAACTTATAATATGAACTTTTGGTATATAATTGAGTTATAAATTGAAATAGGTTAATAAAGGAGATTTATAAAAAGAAGTTGTTATAAAATAAAAAGAAATGAAATTTATAAACATTGTTTTATAAATCTGCAAACGGCTTATTTTAATAAGTAAATTGTTATAACTTATTAATGGAGTTATATTCACGTTTTAGACAGTGAATAATCCTTTAAAATAAAATGTATGGAAATGATGAAATTGGTTAACGAAGTATATTCACATTTTTGGATAGTGAATAATATGTTAAAGAAAATGTTTTGGATGTGATGTTTTAAATAGAATTAAAACGATCTAACGATGTTTTTAAAATGTGTTAAGATTCGAAACCATAGATTTCAACATTCATTGTTGAAATAGACGTTTTCGAGAAATAGAAGGAAATGGTGGACTATAACACTGTTGTTATAGTAAATGATTTCCGAAAGGAAATGTTTTATATAGTATTGGGATTTATATATCTATCTTAACTTCGAATCCCTATACGTGATTTTGGGTCGTTGTAACGATGTTTTACGTAACATTCATTTTGGCCTAAATAAATGTGTTTTAAGAGAATGTTTTCCTTAAAAACGAAATGTATACTTAATCTCGATTTAAGTATATTGAATATTTTCCAAGTGTTGAAAATAAATCGATTTGTGAATTACTTATTTTTAATAAGTATGGAAATGTTTTTCCAATATTAAGTGAATATTTTAAGATTTTATCTTTTAAAGATAAATTGGAAATGAATATTAGAAATCGATTTGAAAATCGTATATTCATAGGTATTTTGAAATATAAATTCACTATGGAATTTATAAAAGAAAGGGGAATTTGTTTAAAAATAAACGTTGATTTATTTTTGAAGTGTGAGAATAAATTTACGGGTTTGGAACGTAAATATAAAGTAAATCGTTAAGGATTTATTTAATTGGTTGAAATGAACCATGTTGAAATGAAAGTATTTCCGCGTAAGGAAAATCTTTGAAATTTGTTTTCAAAAGTGGTAAAGGTGAAAAGTGATTTGAAAATTGTTTTCAAATGGTTGAAGTGTGGAAAATATATATCTTGTAAAGATATTTTTGGAAAATAAATAATTTGGAAAATTATTTGGAATCTGGTGATGTTGTGCATATCCATTGATAGTTCAATAACCGACTATCAATATTTACCTTTGAATGAGTATTTGTTGTGTTTTGCTTGAATTTGAATGCCACACTTATTTTTGAATAAGCGCTCACTATTCGGGTAAGCCGGGAATGGACCTTGGGGTCGTATAACCCATTCTGAATATGTGATACGTCGTTATGAATTGCATTTGAAGACCGGTGTTGAAGACCATATATTTTTGAAAACGGAAGGATTATCGTCGAATGTTTCTGCACCGAATGGCCCCGGTATAGAGATTCCATATGCGATGGAAAGTCCAGACGTGATTAGTGAATATCCGGATTATAAGGACTTCTTTGTAAGTGCCTTCGGTTCTGTTCGATCCCGGAACAGACTTGTATGGATAGTATGTCTGACATTACAAATTGAGATATAAAGCTGATTTCTTTCAAATACATATCTGTTGGTGGCGGAGAATTTATTCTCTTAGCATTAACACCCTTCTCTGAGACGTACGAGCTCAGAGATTATGTAGTTGAAGGTTATTAGTAATATACTCCCAATTTGGTAATGTGATATGCTAAGTGCTATTGAGCATTTGTTGAATCAAAGCACAGCTTTTGTATAAAGCGTAGCTTTGTGGACGAGACTGCGTCGGACCTCACACCCCGGAAATGGTCAAAACAGGAAGGATGCAGCAAGGTTATTAGGGGGTAGCGCCCCTTTAGTGTATGTCATTCCTTCTGGATAGAGGTGGTATCATGGTATGGAGCCCAGATACTTAACCTATGTTGTTGCTGCAAACTTATTACTTTGGGGTTGTTGGAAATCGAGGATCCTCGGAAGTAGATCGGTTACGATCGGGGGACGGCATATTCGTGTTAGTAGTTACCCAGTTAGGGGTAACCCGGCCTTGTGTTGGCAGAGATCCGGTTAGGTTCTCGGGGCGTCTTTCCAGAGGCGTTTCCATGTGGCAATGGGAAGTTCCTTGGCCTGACCATTTGTTGGAAATCCAAAGAAACAATACGAACCTTGTACGGTTTTAGTTGTATAACCTGCCATGGAATGTGGCGGTAACCTACTATTGAACATGGTAGCTATAGTAGGCATACGATAATGGTCGTATGTTGGCCAAGATTTATATCCTTACTTTCGAAATGATTTTCCCTACACTATGCACTAGTAATAATATCAAATGTTTCTTTTTAATGCGTATCAAGCATCTTTGACTATCATAAGGAGAAATTTCCTCCGATTCTGCGTTTGCTTTGTGTGTGTGTGTGGGAGGCCTTATGGTAGTCTCATTTTTAAAAGCATTGCGAATCTATTTTAAAATTATCCTATTCTTTGTTTTAAAGATAAACTGTTTTGAGTTTTCACACCAGTCACATGACTGACTCGGAGTTTATTGTTTTCCTTCCTAAACTCTGGGTGCCCACCAATTTCCACACGGGCAGTCTAGAGTTAGTTTATCAGGATATTCTGGAATTCAAGAGTTGTTGGAGGCAAGCTGGATGGCATGGCGTATTCACTAGTATATAGTATTTCTTTTCCGCTGTTTGTTGTTGTTGTTGTAAACTCTGATAATATAATGTAATGTGATGTAATGTAATAACTGATACAGTTCTTTGTTTAAAGATTATTCATTTATCTATTATATGTTGTTCCATTACGATTGTGAGATTCTGATATTGTTCTGCTGTTTCTTTCTGTTCTGTTCTACCTTTTCTCTCTTCTTCTATCTTTTTCTTTTTCTTAAAACCCTAAGAATTCGTATTTCCGTTCATCTTGAGTTAATCAATGGAGATTAGTGTCTATTCAAGGAGTACGGATTTGCGGGTCCTTACATCTGGTATCAGAGCATATGGTTAAGTGACAACCATGCCTCTGTTGGGTATTACTCATTAGAGATAGAGTCAGTAGTACTCTAGAATGAGTTTGAGTGTAATAATAGCTATGAGAGCGTATTTGTTAGTGAATATCAAATTGTTTTATATTGTGATGATTGGTTTGTTGAGTGGTGTATGGATTCTGGTTAATACGAGTAATTAACGTTGTTGATAGGGATCTCTAAACACTTGTACAGAACAATTCGGCATGATATTGTTTTAAATTGGGTAAATGAAATAATTTTTACCTTGATTATATTTTATATATAAAGGAATAATTTTTCAGAATTATTAAATTGTATGTAAGTTGATTGTTTGGTTGTTGAAAATGTGAGAATATATCTATAAGTAAATTTAAAAGATGTTTGAATAATTTAAATAAAACCATGTTGTAAAAGAATAATTGAATAAGCGAAGAATTATAAGAATTGAATTATTATTAATGTGATTTAAAATTGTGAAATAATCTTATATATATAAGAAGTGAAACTATATGAATATATTCATGAATATGAGTTGTAAATAAAAATGAGTTTGAATAAGTGATGAAATTTGACTTTGGTAAAGGTTAAATAAAATTTACTTCAGAATTGGGAATCTGAATTGGATTTATAATTTGGAATTTAAGTTAAGTAAAGCCAAATAATGTTTAAATGGAATATAACTTAAGTGAAGTTGAATGAAGTTGATTTTGGTATCGAAGTAAAATAATAAAGTTAAGTGATAAATGTGAACTTGAGTTATGTAATGAAATTCAACTTTTGTGGTTAAATGAATTAGCAATTGAATTGAACAAATGAATTGAATGTGAATCAACTGAATGTAAATAATTGATATGAAATAATGAATGTAAGTGTAAATTCATTAAAATCTAATGTTATTGGAAGCTGAATAATTGAATGAAAATCAATTTAATTAAACCAATTGAAAGTAAAGGTGTTAAACCAAAATGAATGTAAAGTAAAGCAAAGGAATTTGGTTGTAATTAATATACATTAGTTGTTATATGATAGTTAGTTGATTGTATATAATTCATTAAGTATTAATAAAATTGAGTTAATGAAATTGAAAGCTAAAGTAATTGAAATCAAATTGGAAGTTAAGTGAATCTTAAATAGAATTGAATTTGATTTGGAAGTGAACCAACTTGAATATGAATTAGTGAATATAAACTAATTGAAAATGAATGTTAGTAAAAACATCCACTGTTAATGAATCAAATGTGATTAAATTGAAAACCCAATTCATTGAATATTAATGAGAATATGAATGAATATTGATTTGGTTATGGATGTTAGTTGAATGCTAGTTGGATGATAGTTGGTTGATGGTTGAATATATTGCTTTTATTGCATTTGCTATGTTGACATATATAGTTATTATGTGGCTATATGTTGTATATCGATACTATTGTCTATATACATGTTTCTCATTGTTTGTTGAGTGTTTAGTAGGTGTGGATCGCATTTGCTTCGCATTTGGAGCTCGCTTTCGCGTTATATTAGCCGTATATGCTCGCTAATAATATATAAGGTACATATCTCGGATTAAATATCGTACTTTTATACTTTTTTCCCTACGGAATGCCTCATTACTTAATAAGATGTATATTTGTGATAAATATACTGTCATTTTTTTTCGGATCGAGCCGTGCAAAGGAGACTATGGAAAGTTTTTTCGAAAATTTAAGGCGTTAGAAAAAAAATTGGGAATTTTTGGGAAAGTTTGTGAAAACTATAATTTTGATTTGGAGTTGAAAGTTAAACAATAGTAGTTGTTTTTGAAAAGATAACTATGTATGATTTGAAAACTTGGAAGTTATTGTAAGAAGTTTAACTATGGATTTTGGGAAAATTAATAGATACTGTAACTTTTCTTACTTGGTAAATTTCGAGGACGAAATTCTTTTAAGGGGGGAAGTATGTATCGACCCAGAATTTCTATTAATTAAAATTCGTATATTTAATTGATTTTAAATATTAATAAGTGAAATTTATAAGTCGAATAATTTTTTTTCGAATAATTAGATTTAATTGGATAATTAAATCGATAATTTAATATGGGAAATTACATAAATAATTGAAAATTGGGTTAAATATGATTGAAAATGATTTGTAAAATTTTATTTTATCATATTGGAGTTAGAATGATGTTTTAGAACTTTTTAAATCGAATTAAAAGTTAATTTGTGAAAATTGAGTATTTTAATATTTAATTGACGAGTTAAAATAGCCATTTTTCAAACAGTCTCGGATTTCGACGAAACCAGTTTCATCGGATCCGTAATGTGATATTATTGTATGGTTTCAAATTTCATGTCAATCGGATTTACCGTTTGTACGGGGCAAGCCAAAACGCCTAGAAATTTGATTTACCGATTTAATTTTAAATCGATCGTTTATTGCTGTAACTCGCACAGATGATCGAATTGGCCTCCAAAACATGTTCCATTGTATTCAGAACGTGGGGTAAACCTTAGGAACGCCAACCGGCACGATTCGTTTAGAGTTCGGAAAATTGGCGATGAATAGTGTTCGTTATATTTTCTATAAAAGCCCATTTACAATTCACTTTTGTAAAAATTCTAAAACCCTAGGGTTAAACTTCAGAGCCGTCGGCCTCATAATTCAATGGTCGAAAATCACGGATCTTCCTCCTCAAATTTCTTCAAATCCGCTAACCAATTCGCGAAACCTTCTAAATGAAAGTTGTAGAGCACTCTGAGTTCTGGATATCCAACGGTGATGATGGATTTTAATCAAGTGGATCGATGGCAAATGGCTCGGGAACGTCATGCGTTCATCCTCGTTTTGCATGCCAAAGATGGAGCCGAGCTTCGTGCTCTTCTGGCCGAGCATGGAGTTCGTGATGGGCTACAAGGTGGCACTATCTGATCGTCTTCAAGTTTCTTGTATGGCATGCAAAAATTCAAAGAATATGGCGGCTATGGGTTGATGTCGTGCACGTTATTGGAAGGGGGAGAAGAAGAGGGGTGCGGCCAAGATTTGCAGCCAGTGAGATGGACGACTATGATGGTAGTTAGGTTTAAAAATATAAAAGAATTGTAAATTTATATGTTTTAAGTTCGTGTAACTTTAAAAATTCATATCTTTTTCATTCGAGGTCGAAAACGCACGAAACAAGTTGCGTTGGATTCGTATAGACGAATACTACGCTATGGAACTGGATTGGAGTCGTTTGGAGCTAGCGAAAATTTTGGGTAAAATTAAACGTTCGTTTAATTTTATTCGAAATAAAAGCTGAAAACGAAATTGAAATCAAGGTGAGAAATTCTCACTCAATCGAATCGGTTTCGTTTTACTTTTAAATAGTTAGATATAAAATTCTTGAATGTATGTTTGAATGATGATTGTTATCTATTGATTGTTAAAATGGACATTATACGTCGTTAGTAAGCGGAGGTTATTTATTAAAAACATATACCGCGAATATTTCACAGTACAGTGAAATTAGTATTATTTATGTACTTGGAGTTGATTTCCCGTATTATATAGCGGATGAGACCCTATTGAGCCGCCTATTAAGCGGATAATATTTTATAAATCCCATATACCGCGATAATTCCGTACTGGAACGGAATTGGTATTGTGCTAACTTCTTTGGATGCAGGGAGACAGGTTGGAGGGATCCAACTGGATTCCTCAACAGTATTTATTTGATTTTAGATATTTTGATATTTGTTGATTATCATATACAGATATATAATGTCGTTGTTGTCGTGATTGACTATTTGGTGTATAGCATCATTGGGCCAATTTTGGAATTTTAAAAGGATTTTTTTAAAGTGATTTTTGAAAGTATGCGTTTATAAAATATTTTTGGAATTGATTCATTTTAAATAAATAAACGTTATAATGTTAATGTTATAAAAATTATGATTTTTGAGAAATATAGTTAAAAGTTGATTTTTGAAAATATGGGGTTAATGATTTTATAAAATAGTTTAAATCGGGATTTTTGAATTTATTATAAAAAGTTCAAATATAGGATTTATGAGATTTGATTATTTTATAAATCAAAGAAAATGGTGAAATTATAAAGGAGTTTAAAGACGTTTTTAAAATAATAATATAAATTGATTTATATAAAAGATTTATGAAATTGATATTTATAAATTAAAATATTTGAATTATAAAACGAGTTTTTATAAGTGTTAGAATGAAGTGTAAATGAGTTTCATAAATGAATGAAATTCATAGAATTATAAACGGTGAAGTTATAAATGGAATTTTATAAGCAGTAGATTTATAAAATTTGTAAAGTTATTAAAAGAATAGTTTTGGGTAAATAAGTGAATCTTATAAGTTATAAGATTTATAATTTGGGAAGTTTAAAAGAACGATTTTGTACAAATAAATTATAAGTATTTAACTTATAATATGAACTTTTGGTATATAATTGAGTTATAAATTGAAATAGGTTAATAAAGGAGATTTATAAAAGGAAGTTGTTATAAAATAAATAGAAATGAAATTTATAAACATTGTTTTATAAATCTGCAAATGGCTTATTTTGATAAGTAAATTGTTATAACTTATTAATGGAGTTATATTCACGTTTTAGACAGTGAATAATCCTTTAAAATAAAATGTATAGAAATGATGAAATTGGTTAACGAAGTATATTCATATGTTTGGATAGTGAATAATATGTTAAAGAAAATGTTTTGGATGTGATGTTTTAAATAGAATTAAAACGATCTAACGATGTTTTTAAAATGTGTTAAGATTCGAAACCATAGATTTCAACATTCATTGTTGAAATAGACGTTTTCGAGAAATAGAAGGAAATGGTGGACTATAACACTGTTGTTATAGTAAATGATTTCCGAAAGGAAATGTTTTATATAGTATTGGGATTTATATATCTATCTTAACTTCGAATCCCTATACGTGATTTTGGGTCGTTGTAACGATGTTTTACGTAACATTCATTTTGGCCTAAATAAATGTGTTTTAAGAGAATGTTTTCCTTAAAAACGAAATGTATACTTAATCTCGATTTAAGTATATTGAATATTTTCCAAGTGTTGAAAATAAATCGATTGTGAATTACTTATTTTTAATAAGTATGGAAATGTTTTTCCAATATTAAGTGAATATTTTAAGATTTTATCTTTTAAAGATAAATTGGAAATGAATATTAGAAATCGATTTGAAAATCGTATATTCATAGGTATTTTGAAATATAAATTCACTATGGAATTTATAAAAGAAAGGAGAATTTGTTTAAAAATAAACGTTGATTTATTTTTGAAGTGTGAGAATAAATTTACGGGTTTGGAACGTAAATATAAAGTAAATCGTTAAGGATTTATTTAATTGGTTGAAATGAACCATGTTGAAATGAAAGTATTTCCGCGTAAGGAAAATGTTTGAAATTTGTTTTCAAAAGTGGTAAAGGTGAAAAGTGATTTGAAAATTATTTTCAAATGGTTGAAGTGTGGAAAATATATATCTTGTAAAGATATTTTTGAAAAATTATTTGGAATCTGGTGATGTTGTGCATATCCATTGATAGTTCAATAACCGACTATAAATATTTACCTTTGAATGGGTATTTGTTGTGTTTTGCTTGAATTTGAATGCCACACTTATTTTTGAATAAGCGCTCACTATCCGGGTTAGCCGGGAAAGGACCTTGGGGTCGTATAACCCATTCTGAATATGTGATACGTCGTTATAAATTGCATTTGAAGACCGGTGTTGAAGACCAGATATTTTTGAAAACGGAAGGATTACCGTCGAATTTTTCTGCACCGAATGGCCCCGGTATAGAGATTCCATATGTGATGGGAAGTCCGGACGTGATTAGTGATTATCCGGATTGCAAGAACTTATTTGTAAGTGCCTTCGGTTCTGTTCGATCCCGGAACAGACTTGTATGGATAGTATGTCTGACATTACAAATTGAGATATAAAGTTGATTTCTTTCAAATACATATCTGTTGGTGGCGGAGAATTTATTCTCTTAGCATTAACACCCTTCTCTGAGACGTACGAGCTCAGAGGTTATGTAGTTGAAGGTTATTAGTAATATACTCCCAATTTGATAGTGTGATATGCTAAGTGATGTTGAGCATTTGTTGAATCAAAGCACAGCTTTTTTATAAAGCGTAGCTTTATGAAAGAGACTGCGTCGGACCTCACACCCCGGAAATGGTCAAAACAGGAAGGATGCAACAAGGTTATTAGGGGGTAGTGACCCTTTAGTGTATGCCATTTCTTCTGGATAGAGGTGGTATCATGGTATGGAGCCCAGATACTTAACCTATGTTGTTGCTGCAAACTTATTACTTTGTGGTTGTTGGAAATCGAGGATCCTCGGAAGTAGATCGGTTACGATCGGGGGATGGCATATTCGTGTCAGTAGTTACCCAGTTAGGGGTAACTCGGCCTTGTGTTGGCAGAGATCCGGTTAGGTTCTCGGGGCGTCTTTCCAGAGGCGTTTCCATGTGGCAATGGGAAGTTCCTTGGCCTGACCATTTGTTGGAAATCCAAAGAAACAATACGAACCTTGTACGGTTTTAGTTGTATAACCTGCCATGGAATGTGGCGGTAACCTGCTATTAAACATGGTAGCTATAGTAGGCATACGATAATGGTCGTATGTTGGCTAAGATTTATATCTTTACTTTCAAAATGATTTTCCCTACATTATGCACTAGTAATAATATCAAATGTTTCTTTTTAATGCGTATCAAGCATCTTTGACTATCATAAGGAGAAATCTCCTCCGATTCTGCGTTTGCATTGTGTGTGTGTGTGCGGGAGGCCTTATAGTAGTCTCATTTTAAAAAGCATTGTGAATCTATTTTAAAATTATCCTATTCTTTATTTTAAAGATAAACTGCTTTGAGTTTTCACACCAGTCACATGACTGACTCGGAGTTTATTGTTTTCCTTCTTAAACTCTGGGTGCCCACCAATTTCCACACGGGCAGTCTAGAGTTAGTTCATCAGGATATTCTGAAATTCAGGAGTTGCTGGAGGCAAGCTGGATGGCATAGCGTATTCACTAGTATATAGTATTTCTTTTCCGCTGTTTTTTGTTGTTGTTGTAAACTCTGGTAATATAATGTAATGTGATGTAATGTAATAACTGATATAGTTCTTTGTTTAAAGATTATTCATTTATCTATTATATGTTGTTCCGTTGCGATTGTGAGATTCTGATATTGTTATGCTGTTTCTTTCTGTTCTGTTCTACCTTTTCTCTCTTCTTCTATCTTTTTCTTTTTTTTAAACCCTAAGAATTCGTATTTCCGTTCATCTTGAGTTAATCAATGGAGATTAGTGTCTATTCAAGGAGTACAGATTTGTGGGTTCTTACAGGTTGCATATAAAAGACTTGCCTAGATACTTCATTTGTGAATCTCATAGATAGATAAGTCTACCTCATTTGCTTTTAGTGGCTTTTAGTGTTAAGTATAGTATTAATGACATTTATAAACAAGTAAGAAATCAACACGATTAACACATTTCTAACATTCCTGACTTAACTATTCCTCAGTCAAGAGGGAAGCTGATAGGTTAGAGCACTATTGCTTCTGTCTCCACTTGATCATCAATCTTAACTCTCACAAATAGATAAGCCTACTTAGTTCGCCTTTAATGTTAAGCATCTTTAATTTCCTTTTTCAAAACTTATATATTTATATAAATACTTTAAAACTACTTATAAATAGGTTTTAATATCTATGTAAAATATTACTTGATCATAATTAATTTATAATTTGAAGGAAGTAAGTAAAAACATGTTTTGTAACTTAAAACCCCTTTATTTCCAAAATTCATATATAAATATTAAAAAAATATTTAAATTTTAAACTAACTTTAAAATATTGCAAAATATGTTAGAAAACATCTCAAAAATTATTTGAGAACAATACCAAATTTATGTATCATTTTTAGACACTTAAAACCATAAGCAACTTACTATTTATAATGTTGTTAAAAGTACTTGTTAAAGAACAACATTGAAAAGCATAATCTTTGTGACCTGTTTTCACCAATTTAACAAGTGATTTAAGAATCTAAATTTTTACACAAGTAATACCATTAGTACACTCAAACATCATGGTAAGAAACCCTTAATGATATCTTTCAATTTATATAGAAAAATTCCCAAAAACAAGTTATATTTACAAAGCCTATTTATAACAACCATTTTGCTCTAACTTTAGCCACTTTGTTCGTCCAGTTCCAAAATCTTTTAAACTCCAATTTTTTTCCTACAATAAGTACACTTATAATGCTTATCAAAAATGCAAAGATGCCTCTAGGATGTCTCACAAGTTAACTTTAAAAATCGCCGAACACAAAGCATTTTCAAAGTGCATCCATAGCGACCTTTTTGCTTCTGACTCTCACAACTTTGGTTCACAATTTCTATAACTCTATAAACCATTTATTTACTTTCCCATACATCAAAATATGAATAAAGAACAACCAAATCAAATCATCCTAAGCTAAGTTCATAAATCCTCACTTTACATAAGTTAAAGTTAAGGGATATCGAAGTGCACTTCTAGTGGCTTTTCTACTTCAAACACTTTCAGACATACTTAAATTCAACACAAGCTAAAATACCATTTGAATATCAAGTCAAGGCTACACTACATGTTTAAGAGGGTAATAGAAGTGATAATATACAATATAATGTTGTTATTTTCTTTCAAAAGCAAGAGGGGTCCAAAGTTTATAACTTTAATTAGTTAACGTCACTTTAACTTTATATTCGCATAAAACATATACACACACAATATACACACATAAGGTAGTGAGATAACTCACTTAGATCCAAACCACCACAAGCTCAAACACTTAAAAAGCCAAGAACACTTCTTGTAATAATTCGCTTTCTTACACCTAAAGACGATACTTAATACATCCACGATATTCGTGTGCCACACATCTAGGTGTTCGAAAGACAGGCTGTTGGGGGTAAATGAAAAGGAAAGACGAGAAGAAAGAAACACAGAATCTAACAATGCAAGGAAATCATATATAATAGAATCATTCCCAAAATGAAACATCAGAGTTACACAGTACTAACTTTAGTTAGGGATGGTTATAACTGCATATCCCCACAATTCTGACACATAACTATACACATACAACGGAAATAAGATAACTAAATAATTCGAAGCCACCTTCTCCATGCTCCTCCAAAATGCATCCATAAGAACCTGGGCTACTTGGACACACATACAAATTTGAGTACCTAAGAGTTTTAGGGAAAGGAATAAATAGACTCCAGGTCAGACATGGATCTGGTGTGAGTAAACTCCAAACAACTAAATTTTTATACTTATAAAAATCTTTTAAAAATAAAGGTATCTCGTAAGACCACATCGCATATAAACACTAACGGTATTTTACCATACGATAACCAAAACCATTTTTAAGAAAATTTGTGATATTATAATAATGTCTACATTTTGAAATAAATAATAAATCATAGCAGAAATGGTTACATTAATTACATTCAAGCATAACAGGTATATAACTACTTTCGTAAAGGCATGTATTGAAAAATGGATTCCATATAATGACAAGGCTATTGAGGTATCGTCAACCATAGTGCACCTCTAGATAAAATGAATCGAGGGCCTCACTTGGACCCCTTGCAAATCAGGACCGACTTATCTCTTATTGGATAGTACCAAATATGTCATTACCTCGGTTGTGATCAACAATCACACCCAAGTCACTAGCGTACATAATCTGAAAATATCGATCTAGATCAGGTGATGACCAATACCCTAATAGCTATGACCCGCATAGCCCTAAAGCATATCCTCTATTTTAGTCATTCCGGTTGTGAGGCTTAAGACAACGATTACCATCTCTTTAGAAAATCCCACCTTAAATGCTAACATTGCCCTCCAAGCAACAATGCAATGCCAGCATTCATCCATACAAGTTGTTCAGGATATGAACAGACTAAAGACACTATTTCTACTACATTCTTTTTGGAATCAGCCTCAGGATTTGTAGCAAGTAGCCCTTGCACTTCAAAGATCTTCATATTTGATTCTACCATCTCCAAGATGTTTCTATTTGAGCCTCTCTTTTGGGATTTTAATGACAACATCTATGCACTCGCACAA
This sequence comes from Allium cepa, assembly GCA_030765085.1. NCBI lineage: Eukaryota > Viridiplantae > Streptophyta > Magnoliopsida > Asparagales > Amaryllidaceae > Allium > Allium cepa. Next base: position 310,963,587 of record CM060934.1, on the reverse strand, counting down.
GCAAGAAATGCTTTATCTATTTACATGTGCATAATATAAGAGATCACTCCACTCACCGATATCATGGCTCGAACACAATCATGAAGAATGATGGATCATGCTACAGAAAATAAGATAATGTATTTATATCACAGTCTTACATTATCTTGTACAATCTTCTTGAGTTATCATAGCACGCATGAAGAAACACCATCAAACACTTACCTGAAATTTAAAAAGCTTCTTAAGTTTTACAATCAGTACAAGCTCAGATATCTGGCACATAAGGTCAGACGTATGACAAAAAGTTCGATCTAAATTTCTAAAAAGGATCAGACGTCTGACCATGTATGCCAAACATCTGGCACTGCTTTGCAATTACTATATTCAATCAGAAACTTCTCTTCATCTTCAACACTCATGTCCCTTCTTAATAGTTGCAACCATTAATCAAAAGGAATCTTTCCAAGAAGTCATATTCTTTGAAACACAACTATTAATCATCTATAAATACATTCAAAAGATTAAGAAGAACTTTCTTCTACTCTACCATTCTCTATAAGTGCTTACATACTCTCTTGTGCTATTATCAATTTCATATTCTCAATCAATTACAACCAAAATCTATATTTTGGTAAACTTACTTCCTACAAATCCCAGTTCTTACACTCACGAACACACGAAGGAGATTATAGGAAGAATTATATCAGAAGTTAATATCTATGTTATTTGGAACACAAAGCTTGTCAAAGAAACACTTCTATGTAACTATTCCTTCGGGTGAAGCAAGGGTTATTGGTTAGTAAAATACCAAAGGGGAGATTCGGGACTGGACGTAGGACGGGAGGTCTAAACTAGTATAAAAATGCTGGTATGCTTCCTATTATTCTTTACTACTATTATACTATACAATATTGTTTTAGTTAGTACATATATTAGTATACACTCACATATTAATACACAAGCCATATTATTCAGTTTATAATTCGAATGCTTATGTGAGTTCGAAGTGGTCTTTGGATAACTCATTCTTATGGTCCTAGTCTCTTCGAACCAACAATCGACAATTTTAAAACTGGTCAAGTTATTGATAGTGGACAAATCCATTATTTGCGTGTAAGTATATATTTGTATATGAAAAATAAGACATCTTATACTTACCACCACTTTTTGATTTCAAACTATATAGTCCCTTGATGAACAATGAAGTTGGACAAGAACTATCCTTGCCTTGATATACATTCTTACTTCTTGAGATAGAGACAAGTTTCCATATCTTGGAGTTTGGTGCTAAGTATACAATGAAGTATATTTTATATACTTAATTAATCATTACCCATTTATCGAAATTAACTCTCTTATAATTATCATGTTTTCGACATTTCAACTTTTCTATCCCTTGTTGAGAAAATATGGTTCTAGATCTCACAGATATAGGAAAGTCTACTCATTGGCTTTTCATGCCAAATATAAGGTGACTTACTTTACATAAAACACGTCAATGTTTTAGCACTACTTATCATATATTTTTGGCTACTTAATAGCACAGCAAAGAAATTTCTAGTATTTAAAGCATCCTTTAAAAAATTTGATTTTAAACAAAACCGACCTTTGAAAATAAAGTGATTTGAAAATTAAAACCCTTTATTTAAACAATTGAATAATCTTTAAAAATATTTTTGATATTTAAACTTCCTTTTTAATACTAATAATATATTTTAAAACACTTTTCAAAAATTTCTAAAGTAGAAACTCCTTTTGTTTTATACAAAAATTGTCAAGTTACGAGTTTTATCCATAGTGACTATCGCTATATGAACCATAACTTTTAAAATTGTTTTGTAAATCAAAATATCTTTTAAATCCTTTTCTTCTGTCTTTAAATCACTTTGATAAATTTGTATAAAGGTTTTGATAACAAAAGTAAAGTTCGGGAAACGTTTTGAAATTTCTTAGAATTAAGAAGGTAAACTAGTTTTTTAAAGAACGTGGGATCTCGATGTCAAAACATAAACCAATTCAAATGTGTTAACTTTCCAATCAAAATACAATAATTTATATAAGTAATCACACACACACAGATGTGTGTGTGTGTGTGTATACACGATATCCATAAAGTAAGGAAAAATTATCATTTGCAAATTATTACTTAAGCACTTCGGCTTCATTTCAGGCCATCTACAAATTATCACATATGTCATCCGCTTTAAGCGAGAACCAAACAAAACCACATTGCTTTCAAACATTTAACTAGTATTATTATCACAAATAATAATGTTTAAAATTTGGTTTTTTAAAATGAGCTTTACTCACCAAAATCAACACGGATTCAAACCAAACTATCCTAACTTTTTCACCGAAACACGGACCTAACTTTTCTTTTTTTAAAACTTGCTTTCTAGGACCTTAAGGAGTTGAGTGGGCTTAGCCTAGGTGGTAGGGGCTTGGCCATGACTTGAGGAGGGAGTTTTGGGTCTTATTTTGGAAGATAAGAGAAGTAGATAGGAAAGGAAGTGTTTTTAACTAAGTTTTAAAGTTTTAATATGGAAAAAGACAAAAATTTAACTTGAAAACTTAAGAGAAGCCATGGAAAGAAAGAGGGAAGCTTGGAAAGAAAGGAGATAAGAGTTTGAAAATGAAGAAAGAGAAAGAAAATAAGAAATGAAAAAAAGTAAAGTGCTTTTATGTAAATAAAATGAATAAGGGAAATTACTAAAATGCCCTTAATAATTAAAATATACAATACCCTCCATAACATGAAGACACATCATCCTCCACCAACCCATCCCCTTCCTCAAATCACCATCATTCCATCCTTTTAACATGAACTTGATGTATCATCTTCTATACCAATTTTTTTTTAAAATATGAAAAGAAAAGTCAAATTCCTTTTTAACAAATTAATTACAGATTTAACTTATTTAACTCTAATCACTTCCTTAACCAAAGTATATTTATTTGTATATTTGTGCATATACATACTCTAGTGCATGTTTAGACAACTTTTAGATGATGAAAGTCGAAAATCCAAAAAATGATCTCGATCACATTTTCGATTTTTCTCCAAACTAACTATTTTTGTAAACCAAGTTTTAAAACAACTTTACCATTATTAGTTATTACTAAAAAGAGGCCGACTTGAGTTATAAAATTCATTAGTTAATTATTTAAAAATATATCAAATATTCATATTTAAAGTGATTAAATTACAGGTCGTTACATTCTCCCTCCTTAAAAGAATTTCGTTCCAAAATTAACACACGAAAAGATAACTCAAAAATGATATGTGTTATATATGATGAAACACATACAAAAGATACCAGCTAAGAAACTATACCCACATGATGAGTACATTAACTATATAATAAGCAAACTACTATTCTATCATCAACTCGGGATAAGCCTCACTCATGCTATCTTCAGTTTCCCAAGTGCAATCTTTGGGTCTTCATTCCACTAAACTTTAACCATTCTCATGACCTTATTATGCAATTGTTTCACATCTCGATCAACAATTTGAACTGGATGTCTTATCACAGTCAAGTTCAGTTCTATTTTCAAATCTTCTTGAATATATGGCTTAACAAAAAGAGATGGATCATGTACATACTTCATCAAATGTGACACATGAAAAACATTATGAACTCCTAACATTCTTTCTAGCAACTCAACTCGCTAGGCAAGCGGCCCAATCCTTTCAAGAATTTGAAAAGTTACAACATATCTAGATGCCAACTTCCGTGCTCTGCCAAATAGTACAATGCCTCTTATCGAAGAGATCTTCACTAACACAAAGTCTCTGATTGAAAATTCCAAATCCCTACGCCTTCAATCAACATAGCTTTTCTGTCTATCTTGAGCTTCCTTGATCTTACTTTTAATCACATCTACCTTCTTTGTGGCTTCCTAAATCATATTAGGTCCAAGAACCAATTGATCTCTGGTTTCTACCTAACACGATGGTGATTTGCATAGTCGTCCATAAAGAGCTTCACAGGGTGCTACGCTGATGCTTGCTTGATAACGGTCATTGTATGAGAATTCCACTGAGTGAAGATGATCCTCCCATGATCCTTGAAAATCCAAGATATATGCTCTCAAAAGATCTTCCAAAATTCTGTTCACCCTTTCTGTTTTCCCATTTGTTTGAGGATGATATGTTATGCTCAAACTTAGCTTTGTTCCCAAAGCTACTTGTTACGCTTTGCAAAACCGACTAGTAAAGATTAGATTCCCATAACATACAATGCTCACTATAACTCCATGAAATCAGACGATCTCCCTCATATAAATCTTTGCCAAAGTAGTTGTAGTCCTAGTCAGTTCCACTAGAATAAAATGTGCACTCTTGGTTAGCCGATCTACAATAACCCATACACCTTCATTACCTTTTCTTGATCTGGGTAAACTATCAATAAAATCTATCGATATCTATTCCTATTTCCAATTCAGGATTTCTAGTGGTTGTAGTAATTTAGCAGTCCTTTGATGACCACCTTTGATTTGTTGGCAATTTACAAATCGGCTGACATGGATAGAAATATCTCTCTTCATTGCCTTCCACAAAAATTGTAATATCCCCGAATTTTTAACAATATCAATTTAATAATCTGTATTACAAATTAAATTGATATTGATATTCTGTTAATAATTATTCAAATAGATTTAATAATCTTCTTCAGTAAATATTTAAATTGGTTATTGTCTTTTAAAATAATAAATTGATTTCTATTTACAATATAAATATATGGTTTATATTTTAAAGAGATTGGTATTGTTTTAATTTTAATAAACAAAGCATATTTTCTAGTTTTAATATTTGTAGTAATTTGGAAAATTTATTTTATTTAATATTTAAGCTTTTTAAAGTTAAATAAATGATTTTGGTTTAAAATTAATAATTGAATCATGTTTTAAAATTCTAATATTTACATTATAAATTGGAAATTTTGATTTTAATTAGTATTAAGTTTTTAAAACTATTTCATAAATAAATATATGATTTTAAAATTTGATAAGAGAAATATTAAATGTTAAATTAAATTAGATTGAGTTTTAAATTTAGAATAAATTCAACAAAAAGGTTTTATGGCTTACTGAAATGGATATTTTATTGATAAAAATATAATTTCTTGAAAAATGATTTTAATTTAATAATAAGAGAATTATAAAAACAATATTGATATTGTATTGTCTTTATAAATAAGTTTTGAATAGAATTTGTAAATTTTTATTTCAAATTGAATTTATATTTATAACTTGATTTGAAAATAATTGATTTTGAATTTAGTTTGAATTTAAATTCAAAAGTATAAACCTTAAATTGTTTAATTACTATATGTATAAGTTTATTTATAAACATTGTTTGTTTTTATTTATTTTATATATTTATACCCATATTTAAATATAAACTAACAACTTAAATCTAAGCTAACATACATACACTAATTTGTAATTAGTACTAATTATTTTAAAGTAACAAGTGTTTCATTCTTTAACATTCATATAACAAGTGTTCAAATTTAACATTAACAAATTGACAAGTGTATAACATTTGTACAAGTGTAAATTTAGTTTTAATTTTTCTTTTATTTCATTAAATCTGAAAATACATCAGCTTAGTTTGCATCTTCATTCATGCATATTCTTTTTCATTTCTTTAATCAAAACAAAGATCAAAACTCACTTTCTTCATATGCATTTATGAAACCTGCATTCTGTTCATAAACCTGCATATTAAATTCTTGTTCAAAGTTTAAAATTTGTTTACCAAATTAAAAGTTAAAACCCCTCGTCAAAAATCAAATCTGAATATCCTCAAAAAATCAAACCCTGCATACAAAAATCTACACTTCCTCAAATCAAATAGGGCCCGCATCCTGTTCTTAAAACCTGGAATGATCATGCTTGCATCTTTTCTGCACAACCTCAGTTTGAAGCTTGTCAAATACATCTGCATGCCAGCATTTGAGTCAGGGAACATAGGCAAAACTGCATATCAATTCAACATGAAGTATAAAGGGTCAAGCCTCCATTTTTATGTCTTCTGCAAAATTCAAAAGATCAACAGAGGGTCTGCATTTAAATAAGGTAAGTAACTTTAAAATTTTAAAGTTAAAAATAGGATTGCATGCTAGATTGTTTGATATATATAAGTATTGCTGTGTATAAATGAAAAGTAATGTGTGTATGCTGTTGTTTTTATTACTTATTCTGTTTCTTGATTTTCTAGGCAATTTTTATTTAAAACCTTATTTTTTAATTTTAATTTATGATATAATTAGATTTATAAAGTAAGGTTATTAATTATCTTGAGTTAACTTTTAAAGTTTTAAGCAAGTTTTAAAAAAAAAAAAATATAAAAACAGTATTGTCCCTGTGAATACAGGTAACACTCTTACATGATTGATTTTTATCAAAACTCAACCATATTGATATTGTACTTCAAATTCATAAATGAAAGTACTAACTATAATTTGATTTTTAAAGCAAGAAATAGGATTTTTAGAGTTTAGTTTAAATAGCAGTTTGTTCTTGAACTAAATATGAATTTGAGCAAGTGCTTGCAATCTGTGACTTGAGGAAACTTAGAATTCTTCTGAGTTATAGAGGAAGGATCATAGATCCTTAGAAAAATCAGAAATGAGGATATAATTTGTTAGATTGAATGCAGTTTAAAAATCTTTGTTTAAACCCTAGTTTTGTATGGGGTTATGAAGTGGATCAGTTTGAGGTGAAGAATTGATCGAGTGTTCTGGTATTTGGTGAATGTGTAGTAGGTGTGTGGATGGGTTCATGGCGGGAGAGGTGGACCTCAGGTGGACGGAGCAGCAAGAAACTCGCCGTTGGCAGGTTGGGTCAAAAACCTGAAAACATGTTTCAGGTTTGGGGTTTTAGAACTAAATTTCGAATTCTTTGATTTTTGTTCGATCTGGTGATGATATTAAGGTATTGGTGGGTTTCTGGTTATGGTTTGATCATCTCTGATGATCAGAGAGCACGGGGATCGTCGTGCATATGCACGGCGATGAGATTCTGATGAAGTATGTTGGGTTTGTTTGTGTTACAGGGAAAGATTCGTGTTGACTCGAAGTGTTTGAGTGTTTTGCTCGAAGTTAGGATAGGGTGGAACTCGAAGCGATTTTGTGGAGTCTCGGGTTGATTTTGTGTTTCCAGGTTTTTCAAAAACCTCTATTTCAGGTTTTTTTTTTTAGATCTGAAAATATTGATGAGAAGTTTTTAACCAAATTCAAGTTTAAATTGAATCTAAGTTTTAAATTCAAAGTTTTAATTTTTGAAATTAAGTTCAAATTTAAATCTCAGATTTTAAAAAGTTTTAAATATTTAATTTAACTAACTACTTTACTTTATAAATAGTAGTTGAATTTTTTTAGAAATGAAGTTCTTGTGAAAATAGAAGCAAGTTTAAATGAAGTTTAAAATCTAAGTTTAAATATGAACTTCAGTTTTAAATTTTAAAAGAAGATTTAAATTTGAAAGTTTTAAACTAAGAATGAATTGAAACTTCTAAAACTTTGAAATGAATTTAACTTCAAAATTTTATGATATCATTTTAAGACAAACTTTTGCTTTGTCTTGAAATTTAAATAAGTTTTTAAATTTTCAAACTTTGATAAGTTTTAAAATTTGTCCTATTTTAAAACTTGTATTTTAAAATGAAATTTAAAAGTAGTTCAAAAAGTACTTTGTTTCAATTAAATTATTTTAAACATAATTAAGTTATGTTCTATCTTGAAAATTAAATTATGATTAATATTTCAGAATCAATTTAATTATAAGGTAATTAAGATTAATTAATTAATTTAATTAATTAATTGAATTTGAAATTAATAATTTCTTAATGATTAATCAATTTATAATTAAGATCATTAATTAGATTATTAATCAATGATTTATGAATTATTAATTATGTAATTAAGTTTTAAATCAAGGTCAATTTATTTAATAATTTACTTTAATTAATGAATAATTAAAGATAATTTAAATTGTAATTAATTTAAGTTAATTACTAAATGGAATAATTAGAGAATGGTTAATGAAGGTCATTAACCAGGATTATTTAACAATTAATTAATATGGTTAATTTTAATAATTAATTAGATTAATTAATTTAATAATAATCAATTGTAAATGGTTCGAGTGTAATTACTTGATAAAGTAATTAAGAAATTAATTACTAAATGTAATTAATTTAGTTTAATATGATTGTTTATTTTAATTAATTTAGTTTAATTAATTTTAAACACTTGGGTTTTATAAATAATTACTTTATGTAATTAATGATTTGGAAATTACTTAGTTAAGTAATTGATTAATAATTATAGAATGTAATTAAATGAAGATGTTAAGAATGAAGTAATTTGGATAAAATTACTTATTAATTAATCCAGGAATTAATTAAGAAATTAATTAAGGATAATTAATTTGGTTTAAATAAAGTAATTAAGTTAGTTAATTACTAAATGTAATTAATATGGGATGATTAATAAGTATGAATTAATTACTTAAGGTATTAATTTAAGAAATAATTAAAAATCATTAATTATTTTAATTAATGATGTAATTAAAGATGATAAATTAATCAATGATAGGTAACTAAAGGTGATTAATTAATTAATAAATAAAGGATTAATGTAATTAGTTATGATTAATTTATTAATTGAAGTAATTAAAGATTAATTATTGTTTGGTTGAGAATAATTAATTTGTGAAATTAATTAAGGATAATTACACGAATGTAATTAAGGATAATTAATCAAGAGTGATTAATTAAGGTAACTAATAATGAATGATTAATTTATGGTAATCAATTAAATGATTAAGTAAGTAAGATATATATTGGTGAAGTAATTAATTTAATTTATTTTAAATTAATTAAAGATGGGGTAATTAATTTAATTCACTTTAAATCAATTAGAGATAGAGATAGTTAATTTAATTCATTTTAAATTAATTATATGATGATGGATAAATCATTACTTATGGATGAACGAGTGAACGTGATTGTCTTGAATGGATGTAATCTCAGTAATGAGATAAATAATATTGTATGGTATGAATGCTTGGTTGTATTGTGATGATAACTTAGATTATCTATTGTGATGGTAATATATGGAATATCTATTTAATATTGATGATGTGGATTACCTGTATTTGATAATGTTAATTATCAATTGTGATTATGAGTTATCTATCTGTATGTATATAGATAGTTGAATTGTTTTAAAACTTTAAAACAACTTGGACCTAAAAGACACGCTTTGGATTTCGATGAGACCGGGATCGGGTTTCCATATTTGGATATCCGAAAACCACATCGATTCCAAATTAACGTTAGGTCGTGTATCAAAGTGGAGCTTTGTGAAGACTCGAGGTGTAAGGACTATGAGACAGTATAACTCTGTGGGTGATTCCGTAATGAGTTTGACGGAATTAGTTCTTATACATTCGAGATGGTGGTTCAAAGTGCAAGGGTTATTGTCGTTAACTCTAAGGGTGATTCCAAAATGAGTGTAACGAGATAATGCCTACGGTTTCGTTCGAACCCGGAACGAACTTGTATGGATTGAATGCTTTCAGAACATCGTCACGTGGACGATGAGCATTCTAAGTGATATGTCGTATAAAGGTAATCATAGCCTCAAGCCTCATCAACTGGGAATGGCTAAAACAGGGGAGGTGCAGCAAGGCTTCGTTGGGTCGCACCCACTGGAGAGCGAGATTTACCCCTGTTTAGAAGTTCCTTTATATTTGGCTGTGTGGGCGGTTGCTAGCTACAACTACGGGGTTATCTTGTTCAGAACTGTTCAGTAAGAAATGGGTCCGGCTTTGTGTTGCAGGGGAGCGGGCGTACTCCTCGGTACGTTGATCTAGGCCACGTACTGTGACGGGCGGTACCCCAGTAGCCCTGCTATTGTATGGATTCCAAAATCCAATAAGCGCCAACGGTTTTGATTGTATTACCCACTTTTGTGGCTAGTAGCTGGAATTTAATAAATGTAACAATTTTGGCTATTTCATATTTATTTGAAAACCCTATACCCTATTATAATATCATCAGATTTCCTATCAAATGTTTTGGTTAGCGTAAGGTAAAATTTTTTCCATATTTATGTGTGGGAAGTCTTACGTGATACCTTTCTTTTCAAAGATTTTTAAAAGTTAAGCAACTTTAACCTGTTACTCACACCAGACCCATGTCTGACCCGGAGTTTATTTTTGTTTTCATAAACTCTTGGGTACTCAAATTTTTACGAGTAGCCAAGGGATTCAGGTTAGCTTGAACGAATTATGGAGGAGCAATGGAGCAGGAGGCTTCCGCGTGTAGATATATATAGTATTCCGCTGTGTAGTTTTCTCTGAGTTGTTTCTTGTACTGTTTTGAGTTGTATAACTAGACAGATGTTTATAACTGTCTAGTATGTGTTGTATTATCTATGAACTCTGATAATGATTGTAAACTATGTAATATTTATGTTATTAATATAGTTTATTCGTTCCGCTGTTTAGATTCTGATGTTATTTCTTTCTTCTCTTCTTTCTTTTCTCTTTTCTATCCCTTTCTTTCTTAAAAATGATGCGATTTTCTGTGGTAAGAAAGTCGGGTCTTTTCAGCTGGTACCAGAGCATTAGGTTGAGTGAACACCTAGGCTCTATAGTGGTGTCTTTCTTGAGAGAGCGTATTTGTAATTTTTAAATATATATATATATACATACATACATATATATATATATATATATATATATTTCTACCTATCTGTTGGGTTACCTGTTCAGGTTTTCCAATATAAGTTATAAAGGTAGATGGGGTAGTAGTGTGTGTAACACGACCTACCATTGGTTGGAGTCTGATGTTTGAGGTTGGAAGTCTATTTGTTGAGACTGTAGACCTAATACCGTCTTGAGTAAGTTCTGTAGTGATGAAGGATTTCATTGATCTCTGAAGGAAACCTGTTAAGGTTCGGAGTCTATTTCTGAAGTTGGACGAGTAGAGTTTGGATCTGTCGGCTGGGAAGAAGTAAGTGAGTAATGGTATTTTGGATACCTCAGGTTGTAGTATCTGCGTGATGAAGTGCAGTGACTATGGATCTTTCCGAAGATGTTTTTTCGGAACAAATTAAAGAGGTGAGTCTGCTTCGGTGTTGTGGCTGTGTTCAGCTGGAGTTTCTGTTTGCTTTGAGATTTGAGTTTCTTGAAGAGCTTGTTTTGGAATTCTTTGGCATCTGTAGCACCAGTGCAGCTTGGAGTGTTCTCGGTGTTGGCAAGAGATCTTCTGGCTTAGCAGTTTTTCTGGAATGGAGTTCAGAAGTAGTCAAGTGGACCCATTTCTTCGACGGGTTGACTAGTCAAGTGTAAGCTGTTCTATTTGGTTAAGGGAGAACAGTTTTCCTTGGATTTGGTTTGGGTTGATCGCAAAAGTGACTTGCGATTGTTTGTGTGTTCTCTTGGGTTATCTGAATTTTTCTGAATGTCTTCAGGAAGTCAGAGTTTGGTTCGCATCTGGAGTTTGAGCTTTCTTATCGTCTAGGATTCCAGGAGTGGTACCGGTGGTTCAGCATTATAGAAGATTGGTTCCAAGAATTGAGATGGTGTAGCAGCTCAGAGTTTTGGAGGAACTTCTGAATTTTTCCTTATGGATTTGTTGAACCATATCTCTGGAGTGTGTTGTCCTGTTTGTGCTTGCGTTCTTCTTCAGCATTTTCTTCTACTTCAGATCAGAGTTGTGCAGCGGAAGCAGTTTGGAAGTGTATCTGCTTTTCTTTTCCCGGATAGGAGAAGTGAGTTGTTGTCTTCTGATGTTAAGGAGTAGAGTTTGAGTTCTTGATCTTGGTTGATCTTGAGGAGATCATTTTATTGTGTTGATTGGCCTAGTTTGTTTCTAGAAGCATCAGCAAGGATGAGCTGATCAGTAAGATTGTAGACAGCCCAGGATCGTCTAAAGAGTTTTGTGGATAAGAAACGAAGGAATTTGGATTCTGAAGTCGGAGATTTAATTTTGGATAAGTTTCCTCCGATCAAATGTGAGCTATAAGTTTGGGTAAGTCTAAGAAGCTAGCTCTGAAGTGTTTTGGAACTTTTCTGTATTGAGTGATTGATCTACATGATTGGATTGCCAGTTTGGATAACTGGGATTCGATGAGTTTCATGTATCTCTGAGGGAATACGTGTATGATCTATCTCTAGTTGTGGAACCAGCAGTTCTGGAGTTTTGGTTGTTGAGTCAGACTCGTTTGTAGTCTGATATCTTGTCTAGTGTTATAGATATAGTTGTATAGGAGCTTTGTAGCTTCATAATATTGTTTGTTTGGATTCTCTAGAGCGAGTATCCCAGTATATGTATATATATACCTGGGGAAACACGATAAAATTCTATCCATAATTTGTCTGGATAATTAGACTTGTTTGATTGGTTGTTTTTGGTTGTTAGCATATGTTTGATATATGCTTGTGTTTAAAATTAAAATTTAATGAGATTATTAAATTACCTTTGTTTTAAATTTCGAGGACGAAATTCTTTTAAGGGGGAAGGATTGTAATATCCCGGAATTTTTAACAATATCAATTTAATAATCTGTATTAAAAATTAAATTAATATTGATATTCTGTTAATAATTATTCAAATAGATTTAATAATCTTCTTCAGTAAATATTTAAATTGGTTATTTTATCTTTTAAAATAATAAATTGATTTCTATTTACAATATAAATATATGGTTTATATTTTAAATAGATTGTTATTGTTTTAATTTTAATAAACAAAGCATATTTTCTAGTTTTAATATTTGTAGTAATTTGGAAAATTTGTTTTATTTAATATTTAAGCTTTTCAAAGTTAAATAAATGATTTTGGTTTAAAATTAATAATTGAATCATGTTTTAAAATTCTAATATTTACATTATAAATTGGAAATTTTGATTTTAATTAGTATTGAGTTTTTAAAACTATTTCATAAATAAATATATGATTTTAAAATTTGATAAGAGAAATATTAAATGTTTTAAATTAAATTAGATTGAGTTTTGAATTTAGAATAAATTCAACAAAAAGGTTTTATGGCTTAATGAAATGGATATTTTATTGATAAAAATATAATTTCTTGAAAAATGATTTTAATTTAATAATAAGAGAATTATAAAAACAATATTGATATTGTATTGTCTTTATAAATAAGTTTTGAATAGAATTTGTAAATTTTTATTTCAAATTGAATTTATATTTATAACTTGATTTGAAAATAATTGATTTTGAATTTAGTTTGAACTTAATTTCAAAAGTATAAACCTTAAATTGTTTAATTGCTATATGTAAAAGTTTATTTATAAACATTGTTTGTTTTTATTTCTTTTATAAATTTATACCCATATTTAAATATAAACTAACAACTTAAATCTAAGCTAACATATATACACTAATTTGTAATTAGTACTATTTTAAAGTTACAAGTGTTTCATTCTTTAACATTCATATAACAAGCGTTCAAATTTAACATTAATAAATTGACAAGTGTATAACATTTGTACAAATGTAAATTTAGTTTTAATTTTTCTTTTATTTCATTAAATCTGAAAATACATCAGTTTAGTTTGCATCTTCATTCATGCATATTCTTTTTCATTTCTTTAATCAAAACAAAGATCAAAACTCACTTTCTTCATATGCATTAATGAAACCTGCATTCTGTTCATAAACCTGCATATTAAATTCTTGTTCAAAGTTTAAAATTTGTTTACAAATTATAAGTTAAAACCCCTCATCAAAAATCAAATCTGAATATCCTCAAAAAATCAAACCCTGCATATAAAAATCTACACTTCCTCAAATCAAATAGGGCCTGCATCCTGTTCTTAAAACCTGGAATGATCATGCTTGCATCTTTTCTGCACAACCTCAGTTTGAAGCTTGTCAAATACATCTGCATGCCAACATTTGAGTCAGGGAACATAGGCAAAACTACATATCAATTCAACATGAAGATAAAGGTCAAGCCTGCATTTTTATGTCTTCTGCAAAATTCAAAAGATCAACAGAGGGTCTGCATTTAAATAAGGTGAGTAACTTTAAAATTTTAAAGTTAAAAATAGGATTGCATGCTAGATTGTTTGATATATATGTAAGTATTGCTGTGTATAAATGAAAAGTAATGTGTGTATGCTATTGTTTTTATTACTTATTCTGTTTCTTGATTTTCTATGCAATTTTTATTTAAAACCTTATCTTTTAATTTTAATTTCTGATATAATTAGATTTATAAAGTAAGGTTATTAATTATCTTGAGTTAAATTTTAAAGTTTTAAGCAAGTTTAAAAAAAAAAATAGTATTGTCCCTGTGAATACAGGTAACACTCTTACATGATTGATTTTTATCAAAACTCAACCATATTGATATTGTACTTCAGATTCATAAATGAAAGTACTAACTATAATTTGATTTTTAAAGCAAGAAATGGGATTTTTAGAGTTTAGTTTAAATAGCAGTTTGTTCTTGAACTAAATATGAATTTGAGCAAGTGCTTGCAATCTGTGACTTGAGGAAACTTAGAATTCTTCTGAGTTATAGAGGAAGGATCATAGATCCTTAGAAAAATCAAAAATGAGGATATAATTTGTTAGATTGAATGCAGTTTAAAAATCTTTGTTTAAACCCTAGTTTTGAATGGGGTTATGAAGTGGATCAGTTTGAGGTGAAGAATTGATCGAGTGTTCTGGTATATGGTGAATGTGTAGTAGGTGTGTGGATGGGTTCATGGCCGGAGAGGTGGACCTCAGGTGGACGGAGCGGCAAGAAACTCGCCGTTGACAGGTTGGGTCAAAAACCTGAAAACATATTTCAGGTTTGGGGTTTTAGAACTAAATTTTGAATTCTTTGATTTTTGTTCGATCTGGTGATGATGTTAGGGTATTGATGGGTTTCTGGTTGTGGTTTGATCGTCTCTGATGATCAGAGAGCGTGGGATCGCCGTGCATATGCACGGCGATGAGATTCTGATGAAGTATGTTGGGTTTGTTTGTGTTACAGGGAAAGATTCGTGTTGACTCGAAGTGTTTGAGTGTTTTGCTCGAAGTTAGGATAGGGTGGAACTCGAAGCGATTTTGTGGAGTCTCAGGTTGATTTTGTGTTTCCAGGTTTTTCAGAAACCTGTATTTCAGGTTTTATTTTTTTTTTAAATCTGAAAATATTGAAGAGAAGTTTTTAACAAAATTCAAGTTTGAATTGAATCTAAGTTTTAAATTCAAAGTTTGAATTTTTGAAATTAAGTTCAAATTTAAATATCAGATTTTAAATAAAGTTCTAAAATTTTAATTTAACTAACTACTTTACTTTATAAATAGTAGTTGAATTTTTTTAGAAATGAAGTTCTTGTGAAGATAGAAGAAAGTTTAAATGAAGTTTAAAATCTAAGTTTAAATATGAACTTCAGTTTTAAATTTTAAAAGAAGATTTAAATTTGAAAGTTTTAAACTAAGAATGAATTGAAACTTCTAAAATTTTGAAATGAATTTAACTTCAAAATTTTATGATATCATTTTAAGACAAACTTTTGTTTTGTCTTGAAATTTAAATAAGTTTTTAAATTTTCAAACTTTGATAAGTTTTAAAATTTGTTCTATTTTAAAACTTGTACTTTAAAATGAAATTTAAAAGTAGTTCAAAAAGTACTTTATTTCAATTAAATTGTTTTAAACATAATTAAGTTATGTTCAATCTTGAAAATTAAATTAAGATTAATATTTCAGAATTAATTTAATTAATAAGGTAATTAAGATTAATTAATTAATTTAATTAATTAATTGAATTTGAAATTAATAATTGATTAATGATTAATCAATTTATAATTAAGATCATAAATTAGATTATTAATCAATGATTCATGAATTATTAATTATGTAATTAAGTTTTAAATCAAGGTCAATTTATTTAATAATTAACTTTAGTTAATGAATAATTAAAGATAATTTAAATTGTAATTAATTTAAGTTAATTACTAAATGAAATAATTAGAGAATGGTTAATGAAGGTCATTAACCAGGATTATTTAACAATTAATTAATATGGTTAATTTTTATAATTAATTAGATTAATTAATTTAATAACAATCAATTGTAAATGGTTCGAGTGTAATTACTTGATAAAGTAATTAAGAAATTAATTACTAAATGTAATTAATTTAGTTTAATATGATTGTTTATTTTAATTAATTTAGTTTAATTAATTTTAAACACTTGGATTTTATAAATAATTACTTTATGTAATTAATGATTTGGAAATTACTTAGTTAAGTAATTGATTAATAATTACAGAATGTAATTAAATGAAGATGCTAAGAATGAAGTAATTTGGATAAAATTACTTATTAATTAATCCAGGAATTAATTAAGAAATTAATTAAGGATAATTAATTTGGTTTAAATAAAGTAATTAAGTTAGTTAATTACTAAATGTAATTAATATGGGATGATTAATAAGTATGAATTAATTACTTAAGGTATTAATTTAAGAAATAATTAAAAATCATTAATTATTTTAATTAATGATGTAATTAAAGATGATTAATTAATCAATGATAGGTAATTAAAGGTAATTAATAAATTAATAAATTAAGGATTAATGTAATTAATTATGATTAATTGAAGTAATTAAAGATTAATTACTGTTTGGTTGAGAATAATTAATTTGTGAAATTAATTAAGGATAATTACATGAATGTAATTAAGGATAACTAATCAAGAGTGATTAATTAAGGTAATTAATAATGAATGATTAATTTATGGTATTCAATTAAATGATTAAGTAAGTAAGATATATATTGGTGAAATAATTAATTTAATTTATTTTAAATTAATTAAAGATGGGGTAATTAATTTAATTCACTTTAAATTAATTAGAGATAGAGATAGTTAATTTAATTCATTTTAAATTAATTATATGATGATGGATAAATCATTGCTTATGGATGAATGAGTGAACTTGATTGTCTTGAATGGATGTAATCTCAGTAATGAGATAAATAATATTGTATGCAATGAATGCTTGGTTGTATTGTGATGATAACTTAGATTATCTATTGTGATGGTAATATATGGAATATCTATTTGATATTGATGATGTGGTGATTGTGAGTTATCTATCTGTATGTATATAGATAGTTGAATTGTTTTAAAACTTTAAAACAACTTGGACCTAAAAGACACGCTTTGGATTTCGATGAGACCGGGATCGGATTTCCATATTTGGATATTCAAAAACCACATCGATTCCAAATTAACGTTAGGTCGTGTATCAAAGTGGAGCTTTGTGAAGACTCGAGGTGTAAGGACTATGAGTCAGTATAACTCTGTGGATGATTCCGTAATGAGTTTGACGGAATTAGTTTTTATAGATTCGAGATGGTGGTTCAGAGTGCAAGGGTTATTGTCGTTAACTCTGAGGGTGATTTCAAAATGAGTGTAACGAGATAATGCCTTCGGTTTCGTTCGAACCCGAAACGAACTTGTATGGATTGAATGCTTTCAGAACATCGTCAGGTGGACGATGAGCATTCTAAGTGATATGTCCTATAAAGGTAATCGTAGCCTCAAGCCTCATCAACCGGGAATGGCTAAAACAGGGGAGATGCAGCAAGGCTTCGTTGGGTCGCACCCACTGGAGAGCGAGATTTACCCCTGTCTAGAAGTCCCTTTATATTCGGCTGTGTGGGTGGTTGCTAGCTACAACCACGGGGTTATCTTGTTCGGAACTGTTCAGTAAGGAATGAGTCCGGCTTTGTGTTGCAGGGGAGCGGGCGTACTCCTCGGTACGTTGATCTAGGCCACGTACTGTGACGGACGGTACCCCAGTAGCGCTGCCATTGTATGGATTCCAAAATCCAATATGTGCCAACGGTTTTGATTGTATTACCCACTTTTGTGGCTAGTAGCTGGAATTTAATAAATGTAACAATTTCGGCTATTTCATATTTATTTGAAAACCCTAGACCCTATTATAATATCATCGGATTTCCTATCAAATGTTTTGGTTAGCGTAAGGTAAAAACTTTTCCATGTTTATGTGTGGGAAGTCTTACGTGATACCTTTCTTTTCAAAGATTTTTAAAAGTTAAGCAACTTTAACCTGTTACTCACACCAGACCCATGTCTGACCCGGAGTTTATTTTTGTTTTCACAAACTCTTGGGTACTCAAATTTTTACGAGTAGCCAAGGGATTCAGGTTAGCTTGAACGAATTATGGAGGAGCAATGGAGCAGGAGGCTTTCGCGTGTAGATATATATAGTATTCCGCTGTGTAGTTTTCTCTGAGTTGTTTCTTGTACTATTTTGGGTTGTATAACTAGACGGATGTTTATAACTGTCTAGTATGTGTTGTATTATCTGTGAGCTCTGATAATGATTGTAAACTATGTAATATTTATGTTATTAATATAGTTTATTCGTTCCGCTGTTTAGATTCTGATGTTGTTTCTTTCTTCTCTTCTTTCTTTTCTCCTTTCTATCCCTTTCTTTCTTAAAAATGATGCGATTTTCTATGGTAAGAAAGTCATGTCGTTTCAAAAATACTCGCTTCATATCCCAATCCATGTTCGAAACACCAAGATGAATAACTAACTTGGATTGATGACATTTTATCAAAAATTCTTTTTTAAGGCCTTCAATGTTTGGAAAGCATAACCTTCCGTTCATTTGTAAAATTCCATGGCTATCTATCTTAAAACTCAAACATCATTCTTCTTCAACTCCTTGCATAAATTCTAAAATACAACTATCTTCTCTTTGCTTGCTTGCTATCCTCTCGAGGAGAGTTAGAGTAACATCTAAAAGAGAAAAACTACATTCCTACTTAAAGCATTCTCTACCGCATTAGCATTTCCCGACGTATATAAAGCACCAAGTCTTATGCCGTCAGAAACTCCAACCAATGTCGTTGCCTCATATTCAAATCCTTTTATGTTAAAAGATACTTCAAGGACTTGTGATCCATGAAGAGCTCGAACTTTTCACCTAACAAATAATGCCTCCGCATCTTTAATGCAAGCACAATAGCTAACTATTCCCAATCATATGTTGCATGATTCTACTCACAAGGCTTACACTTCCTACTAGCATAAGCAATAACTCTCTCATGCTGCATCAAAACCGCATCCAAACCTACTCCACAAGCATCTATATATGCAGTCAATCCCTCATCTCCATCCAAAATAACAAAGACCGGAGAAATGGTCAACCTCTTCTTAACTCAATGGATGCTCTTTACACTTCAAAATCCAAATAAACTTAGCATCCTTCTTCGTTAACTTTGTTAACTGAGAGGCGATCTTAGAGAAGTCTTAGATGAATCTTCTATAATATCCTACTAACCTTTAGAAGCTTCAAACATCCATTGGAGACTGCAGTGTCTTCCAATCTCAAACAGCCACTACCTTTTTTAGATTAACCAAAATATCATCTCCTAATACAACATGTCCGAGGAACCGTACTTTTGGTTGCCAAAAATGACACTTGGAAAACTTAGCTCTTAAAACGTGTTTCCTTAACATTTCCAGCACCACACCAAATGGTGTTTGTGTTCTTCTTCGGTCCTAGAGTAAATAAGAATATCATCTATAAAGACCAAGATAAATTTATTAAGCACGTCTCTACAAATTTGACTCATAAGATCTACAAAATAAGCGGATGAATTTGTTAGCCCAAAAGGCATAATCAATAACTTAACGGAACAATTTGGTCCTCTAAATGCTATTAAAGGTGTATTATCTTCCACTATTCTTAACTAGTGAAATCCTGTGGCAAGATCCATTGAAGAGAATACTCGAGTACCATGAAGTTGGTCAAATAGATCGTCTATATAGGGTAAGCGATACTTATTTCAAATTGCCTGCTTGTTTAGCTCACAGTAATCCATACAAACTCTTATTGATCCATCTGACTTTGTAGCAAAAACTATAGCCGCTCCCCAACTTGAGCGACTTGGACTAATTAGTCCCTTATTTAACAAATCATCTATCTGATTTTTTAACTCCAATTTCTCCCTTGGAGCCACCTTAAGAATAGGGTAAATAACAGGTTTCCAATCGGGGATTAAGTCAATTCGAAACTCAATCTTTTGATGTGGAGGTACACTGTTAACTTCTTCAAAACCATCAAGGAAATCCTTAATGATTAATATCGACCTTAACTCTTTTTAGGACTATTCTACTGCATAAAGAAAACTACTTATTCACTTGTTAGGCTTCTCGCATGATATCTCAACCTCTCTTCCCGTCCTTCTTTTCAACATTATAGTCCTCTTTCCACGATCTAAGACAGCTCATTCTCTAACAGCCAATCCATAATGAGTAAAACATCAACCTCTTAAAATCTATAACAAATAGGTCGCTCTGAAAATGGTGGGTAAGTTATGTAATCAGTATATCTTCACAAATCATGTACAGATTAGCGGTACCTCCTGACACAATATAGGGGTTTCTAAGACTCTTACAGAAAGTTGCAATTTACCTACCAATTATATAGAAATAAAACCAAGGAATACGTCGTATTAAACAGTACTCGAAGAAAAATGCCATTAACAATTAAATACCTTCAAGAACTCGTTCCCTTTCGCATCCCTTGAGGTTGATGGTTCATCCTCGATGGCACAAACCTTGACTTGCCTGTCCTTCTTCATTAGCACGTAAATCTCACCATATGCTCTGGTTGTTGACAGTTGTAACAAAGTGTCTTCTTAACCATTAGAGAGATAGTCCTGCCATTTGCTTCGAAACTTTGGAATTCTTCCAAAATTTTGCACGATGGCCCTTCTGGTTACACTAATAACACTCAGCATCCTTGTATTTATTACCTTGATCTCCTCCTGACTTTCCTCCTTGCTGCTTCTTCCATTATAGGTTAAACTTCCTCTTATTCGGATTGCAGTTATTACTACTAGGTGCTGCTATCGACTTCTTCTTCTCAAGAACCTCATACCTCAAAGCCATATCTGCCAAATCCATAAAAGATCCCTTCAGATGGGCGGTCATCTTCTCCTAAAATCATTCCCTCTTTCCAATCACAAACATATCATTTTTCTTAACAGGGGTATCAATCAATCTCGAACCAAATCGCGATAGCGCATTAAACTTGGTTTCATATTCAAATACTGAAATATCTCCTTGCTTAAGGTCTAAGAAACTCCTATGTAGACGTGTCTTTCCTGCAGCGGGAATGAGATGGTTTTTAAATACCTCCTTAAATTAAGTCCAAAAAAAATCATCCTTTGAAACATTTGCTGTAATGGAGTCCCACCATATTACAGCTCTATCCTGCAACTACCAAGATGCTAAGAAACGCTTTTGCTCATCTAAAATATTCAACCCCTTGAAAATCCTTTAACAAGAATGAAGCCATGCTTGGACTTCAATAATGAATTCCATGCCCTTAAACAACTTTCCATCCAAATTAGTATAGTCTTTGCATAAGGCTGCAAAACTCACACAGGGATGCACCAGTCCTGCCTCATCAACTACTCCAACTCTTCCAACATTCGAAGCTCGACCATTGGCGGTCGTGGTCCAACTATCTCCTCTACCCTGTCTGCGCCTATTGCTCATTCTTATTACCTGGATATAATAAGATAATTTTACAATACTTAGACAAGATTAAATTAGGGAAAATGGTACCAAATCGAACATATCAAAGCTGATAAAAATAACTCATACACACACACACAGATATATATATATATATATATATATATATATATATATATATATATATATGAACAAAATTAAAAATACGTGCTCTCATGGATTAAACACATTGTAGGGTATTACTAACCCTTTCTATAATGAGTTAACCCCAAACAAGGCCTAGGTGTTCGCTCAACCTAATCTCTGATACCATGTGTAATGATCCACTTTCTTATTCCTAAAGGCGACACTTAATACATCTACGGTATTCGTGTGCAAATCATCTAGGTGTCCGAAAGACAGGACATTGAGGTTAAAAAAGATGAGAAGAAAGAAACGCAAAATGTCACAATGCAAGGAAATCATATATAATAGAACATAAGATGGTATATAGCATCATTCCCAAAATGAAACATCAGAGTTACATAAGTACTAACTTTAGTCAGGGATAGTTATAGCTGCTTTCCCCTACAATGCTATTACATAACTATATACATACACTGGAAATAAGATAACCAGATAAATTCAAGCCACCTGGTCCATACTCCTATAAAATGCATCTGTAAAAACATTGATTACTTGGCTACTCATACAAATTTGAGTGCCCAAGAGTTTTAGGGAAAGAAAGAAAAAGAACTTTGGGTCAGACATTGATCTTGTGTGAATAAACTCCAAACAACTAAATTTTTATACTTATAAATTTTAAAAATAAGGGTATCTCGTAAGACCACGCTGCATATAAAAACGGTTAGGTTTTTACCTTATGATAACAAAATATTTATATGAAATCTTAAGACATTATAATAATATCTAAGGTTTAGGATAAATACTAAATCATAGCCGAAATGGCTACAATAATTTCATTCCAGCATAAAAGATATACAACTGAGTTCGTAAAGGAAAGTATTGGAGAAAGGATTCCATATAATGATAAGGCTACTGGGGTACTGCTTGCTATAGTACACCTCTAGATAAAATGTACTGAGAGACTTACATGGACCTCAACAAATCAGGACTGGCCTACCCCTTACTGGATAATTCTGAATATGTCGTCACCCCAGTTGTGATCAACAACTACACCTGGCTCACTAGCATACATACTCTGAAAATATCGATCAAGATTGGGTGATGATCTGTAACGATTGCGATTTTTCGTTGCCGAAAAACCGAAATGTTATGGGTTTTAAGAAAGAAGAAAGAAGAAGAAAGAGAGAAGAAGAGAGAAGATAGTAGAAAATAGAGAGAAAAGAAGACAGAAAATAGAACAAATAGAAAACAACTACAGAACAAACATCAGAATCTCACAATTCGCAGCAGAACAACATATAATAGATATATGAATAATCTTTAAACAAAGAACTATAGCAGTTATTACATTACATTACATTTCATTACATCAGAGTGTACAACATCAAACAATGCAGCGGAAAAGAAATAGTAGATACTAGTAATACGCCATGCCATCCAGCTTGCCTCCAACAATTTCTGAATTCCAGAATATCCTGATAAACCTTAACTCTTGACTGCCCGTGTGGAAATTGGTGGGCACCCAGAGTTTAGGAAGGAAAACAATAAACTCCGAGTCAGTCATGTGACTGGTGCGAGAACTCAAAACAGTTTATTTTTTCTTTAAAATCAAAATAGATGAATATTTTTAAAATCAATTCGCAATGCTTTTAAAAATGAGACTACCATAAGACCTCCCGCCACACACACAATGCAAACGCAGACTTGGAGGAGATTTCTTCTTATGTTAGTCAAAGATGCTTGGTACGCATTAAAATCAAATCAATTTTGATATTATTATTAGTGCATAGTGTAGAAGATATTTCGAAAGTAGAATATAAATCTTAGCCAGCATAGGTACCATTATATTATGCCTACTATACCTACCATTTTAAATGGCAGGTTATACAACTAAAACCGTACAAGTTTCGTATTGTTTCTTTGGATTTCCAACGAATGATCAGGCCAAGGAACTTCCCATTGCCACATGAGAATGCCTCTGGATGGACATCCCCGAGAACCAAACCGGATCTCTACCAACACAAGGCCGGGTTACCCCTAACTGAGTAACAACTGACCGAATATGCCATCCCCCGGTCCTTTGGGACCTTTCACCGAGCGCTCGCAATCAATTCACACAATCATAAAGTGTTTTCAACATGAGTAAGTATCTGGGCTCCATACCATGATACCACCCTTTTCCAGAAGGAAATGCACATATCCTAAAGGGCGCTACCCCTCATAACCTTGCTGCTTCTTTCCTGTTTTGACCATTCCGGGGTGTGAGGCTCGACGAAGTCACGTCCACAAAAACATACTTTATACAAAAGCCATGCTTTGGGTCAACAAATGATCATAGAAATGATCACCAGGATAGACGATCAAACAAATGATCCTATCACAAATAATCAACACAATGATCATTTCACAGCAACACTCAGTATGTCATATTACCAAATTGGGAATATATTGCTGATAACCTTCAACTACATAACCTCTGAGCTCGTACGTCTCAGAGAAGGGTGTTAAGCTAAGAGAATAAATTCTCCGCCACCAACAGAAATATATTTGAAAGAAATCGGCTTTATATCTCAACTTGTAATGTCAGGCATACTATCCATACAAGTCTGTTTCGGGATCGAACAGAACCGAAGGCACTTACAAAGAAGTCCTTGCAATCCGAATAATCTCTAATCACGTTCGGATTTCCCATCACATATGGAGATCTCAATACCGGGGATCAGCCAGTGCAGAGACAATCAACAAGAAACCCTTACGTTTTTGAAAATATCCGGCCTTCAACACCGATCTTCAAATGCAATTCATAACGACGTATCACATATTCGGAATGGGTTATACGACCCCAAGGTCCTTTCCCGGTTAACCCGAATAGTGAGCGCTTATTTAAAAAAAAAAAAGTGTGGCATTCAATTTCAAACAAATCACAACAAATACCTATTTAAAGGTAAATATTGATAGTCGGTTATTGAACTATCAATAGATATGCCAACATCACCAGATTCCAAATAATTTTTCAAATTATTTATTTTCCAAAAATATCTTTACAAGATATATATTCTCCATTCTTCAAAAATAAATCAATATTTATTTTTAAACCCAATTTCCAATTTCATTTATAAATTCCATATTGAATTTATATTTCCAAAAATATTCATGAATATACGATTTCCATTCGATTTCTAATATTCATTTTCAATTTATCTTCAAAAAGATAAATTCTAAATATTCACTTAATATTGGAAAAACATTTCCATACTTGTTTATTTTATAAGTAATTCACAAGTCTTTTTATTTTCTATACTTAGAAAATATTTAATATACTCTAATCGAAATTAAGTATATATTTCATTCATTAAGGAAATCATTCACTTAACCATATTTATTTGGGCCAAAACGAATGTTGTGTAAAACATCGTTACGACAACCCAAAATCACTAGTATAGGGATTCGAAATTAAAATAGATATATAAATCCCAATACTATACAAAACATTTCCTTTCGGAAATTATCTATTATAACAACAGTGTTATAATCTACCATTTCCTTCTATTTCTCGAAAACGTCTATTTCAACAATGAATGTTGAAATCTATGATTTCAAATCTTAATACATTTAAAACATCTTTAGATCGTTTTAATTCTATTTAAAACATCACATCCAAAACATTTTCTTTAACATATTATTCACTATTCAAAACGTGAATATACCTTGTGAATAAATTTCATCACTTCTATTCATTTTATTTTAAAGGATTATTCACTGTCTAAAACATGAATATAATTCCATTAACAAATTACAACAATTCCTTATCAAAATAAGTCGTTGCGGATTTATAAAACAATGTTTATAAATTTCATTTCTATTTATTTTACAAAAACTTCCTTTTATAAATTTCCTTTATAAATCTATTCAATTTCATATCTCAATGATATACTAAAATTTCATATTATAAGTTAAATACTTATAATTTATTTGTTTACAAAATTGTTTCTTTAAACTCCCCAAATTTTATAAATCTTATAACTTATAAGATTCTTTTATTTATCCAAAAACTATTCTTTTAAATAACTTTACAAATTTTATAAACCTACTGTTTATAAAATTCCATTTATAACTTCACCGTTATAATTCTATAATTCCAATTTATGAAATTCATTTACAATTCATTCTAATTCTTGTAAAAGCTCATTTTATAATTCCAATATTTTTAATTTATAAATATCAATTTATAAATCTCTTATATAAAACAATTTATATTACTATTTTTAAAACGTCTTTAAACTCTTTTATAATTTCATCATTTGATTTATAAAATAATCCAATTTTATAAATCCTATTTTTAAACTTTTTATAATAAATTCAGCAATCCCAGTTTAAGCTATTTTATAAAATCATTAATCTCATATCTTCAAAAATCAACTTTTAACTGTATTTCTCAAAAATCATAATTTTTATAACATTAAAATTATAACGTTTATTTATTTAAGATGAATCAATTCCAAAAATATTTTATAAACGTATATTTCCAAAAATCACTTTAGAAATCCCTTAAAAATCAAAATCGTTATTTTTAAACTTCAAAAATTTGGATCCGACGATGCAACACATCAAATAGTCAATCACGACTTTCAAACATCATATATCATCCATGATAAACAATCAAATATCACAATATCTAAAATCAGTAAATATTTGTGAGGAATCCAGTTGGATCCCTCCAACCTGTTTTCCTGCATCCACAGACATTAGCACAATACCCATTCCACTTCGAGGTGGAATATCGCGGTATATGGGATTTTATAAAATATTATCCGCTTACTAACGGCGCAATAGGGTCTCATCGGCTATACAATGCGGGAAATCAATCAACTGCAATATATACATATGCCAATATATATATATTGCTATATATATATAATATAATACTAATTCCACTTCGAGGTGGAATATCGCGGTATATGTGTGTAATAAATAACCTCCGCTTACTAACGGCGTATAGGGTCTATTCACATCCAATATATATAACAATCATCATTCAAACATTAAATCAACACAGTCAAACAATTTTAAATCTAACTATTTAAAATTTAAATAAAAATCCTTTTGAGTGAGAAGTTCTCACCTTTGCTTTTATTAGCAATCCATTTCCTTCTTGACTCGATTTTCTTGATTTATACCTTGTATAAATATTTACACAATTTATTAATATTCGAACAGATCAAATAATAAATTTTGATTTGATAATTTCGATTCATCGGTGATTTCATTTTAATAGTTAAATTAACTCATAGTTTCGTTTTAAACTAATTTCTTCTTCAATAAATTTATTTTAACTAAAAATTAAATTTATTTAACCAAACTCTCTTTAAATAACTTAATCAATTATAAATTCAATTTTTTTTTTATTTTTTACTAAAAATTTTCTTTTTTAGTAACTACAATAGATAAAACAAATTTATTATCGTATATTATTTATTTTATGACAACTTAACTAATCATTTTACTTTAAATTAATATCCTTATATCAATTTCTTTTAATAAATTTGTTTAACTAAAAATTTAAATTTTAAACTAAATTCTCTTTAAATAAAAATTATTTTTAACCACTAAAAATTAAATAAGTTAATTTAAACCAATTTGTAAATCCTCATTGACTTATTTAAATTTACTTCTCCTTTAATAATTTTTATTTAATTCCAATTTATTTTTAAAACTAAGTTTTCCTTTATTAAATTATTTTACCTAACAAATTTTTCTTTTAAAATTAATTTAAATTAACCAAGGATTTTATTTTGAACTAAAAATTTTCACTTTAAATTAATATCTTTAAATCAATTTCTTTTAAATAATTTATTTATCCAATAAATCAAATTCCTAACAAATCTTCTTTTTCAAAATATTTTACATTTAAACTAAATTTATTTCCAATATTTATTTTTTCCCCAACTAATGAATTAAATTTTAAACTAATGATTTCCCTCTAAATCTTTTAGTAATTAAAATGATGAAATAAGTTGATTAACAAGTCAATTTCCAATTCATTTATTTTACGATTTAAACCAGTAAGTGGAAATATGAACATTTACTTTATTTTATTTCCTCTTTTTTTTTCTTTTTAAAACTTACTGTTATTTAAATTAAATTTTGAAAAATAAAAATCTTAAAATTACCTCATTGTCTCTCGAACCCATGCCAGAGAACCCATCGCGAGCTCCTGCCTCACCATCGACGTCGTCGCCAACCTCATTACGAACCCTAACAGCCTTCTTCGAATCGCGTGCACAGTTGAAGTCGCCAAATCAAATCACGCGCCTCCTTGAATCGCCGATACCCCCAAATCCACTTGCTCGGCCTACGCGCGCGATGCCATGGTTGATTCGAGCTCCAGTAGTCGCCGTCAACATCGCGCCCTTCACCTTCCTTCGAGCGCCGTCCATTCCCTTCACGCGAGTCGCTGCCTTGCTCGACGCCACGACCTCGAGTGCCTGCTTCAATCGCCGCTCCACCTATGCGCGCGCGATTCAATTTAGGGCTTCGATTAAGAATTGAACGAGAGAGGGGAATTGTTTTAAAGGAGTTCGGCCATTAATGTTTTCTTTGATTGATTTTGAATTGGACTGAAAAGTGGTGAAGGAAGACGGTATTTAAAAATGGAAGGAGGCATGCTTTACACAATCTTCATCGTGATTTCCTACGTGATACTCAGCGTGAGTTTAGGGAGAACGTGTACTGATGTTGACAAATTTTAATTTAAATTCAAATTGAACACGATTAATTTCAACGCGTTTATTTACCGTGTGCTCACATATCAACTCCGAAAAATACGAAATTTGAAATCCGAGAATAATTCAATATTACGGACCCAATGGAACTGGTTTCGTCGAATTCCGAGACTGTTCCTTGGACGGCTATTTTTCAATATCGATTCAAACGATTTAATTTCAAAACTAAACAAAGCAGTTTCAAATTCAATTCTTAAGCTTCTAAAATCTTCAATATTATCAATATGAATTTTACAAGCCTTTGAAATATTTTTAATCGGCTTAAAATTAAAGATTCAACTTTTTTATTCAACTTCCAATAGATTAAATTCTATAATTTAATCGACATTTTCATAGTTATATTGAAAATTCAATCCAAACCATCATTCAAATATTTAAATTTAAGTAAATATTTTCAAATTAAATTATTCAAAATTCTGGGTTGTTACATGATCAATACTCTAATAGGTGAGACCCACATAGCCCTGAAGCATATCCCTTATTTTAGTCATTCTCGGTTGTAAGGCTAGATGCAATGATTACCTTTTCTTTAGCAAATCCCACTTGGAATGCTAACATTGCCCTTCAAAAGACAATGCAAAGCAAAAATTCATCCATATAAGTTGTTTAATATATGAACTAACTGAAGCACTACTTCTACTATATCCTATTTTGAATCACCCTCATAATTAATAGCAAGTAGCCCTTGCACTACAAATATCTTCGTCTCCAATTCTTTAACGACCCACCTTTTCGACTCTCAAAAGATGACACTAATACATCCACGGTATTCATGTGCCAGCATCCAAGTGCCAGAAAGACGGATTGTTGGAGGAAAAATAAAGAAAAGACAGAACAGAATCTCGCATCGTATCAATTAATATAAAATACAACAGATATTTACCAAAAGAAAACTGTGACATACATACATCATTCAATGTATACTAGTTCATCATCTGCCTAGACATTTATAGTAATATGTTCTCACAACTGTTGACAAACATAAATACCAATGCAGCAGAAATAAAATATACAAAAATACATCTTGGAGGCGTCTAGCTCGTCTCCTGAAGCTCCAAAGCATCCAAAGCTAAATCAGAAAATATACTTGTTTGACTCGAGCACTATAAGAAAAATAAGTTCAGATAAGTCTGGTAAACCAGAGTGAGAAATACACCTCAAATGGATTTTTTGTTATAAAACCTTTCGAAATAAAGGTATCTCTAAAACCACGCCGCACATAAACACGGATGGGTATTTACCTTACGATAACTAAAATATCTCTATAGAAAATTCAGTGATATTATAATAACATCTAGGGTTTAAATTAAATATTGAATCATACCAACATTGTTACATTAATCAAACTTCCAACATAATAGGTACACAACTAAGTTCGAAGGCACTTATTGGAGAATGGATTTCCATACAATGGCAAGGCTACTGTGGTACCGCCTGCCATAGTACACCTCTAAAAAATGTACTACGGGACTCATTTCGACCTCCTACAAATCAGAATAGGTCTAGCCTTATTGGATAGTATCGAATATGTCACCACCTCAATTTCTTTGCAACCTTTTCCCAAGAGCGCTCATGCATAACCAAATCCACAGACACAAATATATATATAAGGGTGATAACATACCCTAACGGTAGTGAATCGCATAGCCCTAAAGCGTATCCCATTTTTAGTCATTCTTGATTTCTGGGCTAAAGGTTACGTTTCACCTTTTTTTCAAATCCTACTTGGAATGACAACATTGCCCTCCAGACAATAATGCAATGCCAGCATTCACCCGTACAAGTTGTTCAGGATAAGAACAAACTGAAGGCACTACTTCTACTGCATCCATTTTGGAATCATCCTCGGGATTAGCAACAAGTATCCCTTACACATCAAAGAACTCCATCTTCGATCATCTTGAAGATATATTCCATTCGAACGCTTACAACGGTTCGGAGTGGTTTTTGGATAACTCATGTTTATCCGGCCCCAGTCTCTATGAATCGACAATGATAATTAAAAACTGGACAAACTTCGATAGTCGATTATTTAACTATAACATAATAAGCAATTCAATCAAAGATTTAATTCCATAAGGAAAATAACACTGGTTAAGCATATAAGCAACTCTGACCCTCTTGAATTAATCATCTCATTAATTCAAACCACTTTGTAAATACTTGTATAAAAATACCTTCACAAATAACATATTCACAGGTCTCCTCTACTCTTTTTAATACTTGAAAAATATTGATATACTAATCTCAACTGTACAAGTATACTCACAAAATATTTCACTTTTAAACTTAGGAAAACTTCCATATATACTAATATTAACAATATACATATATTCACAAACGCTACATTTCCAATACTTAGAAACGTACTAATATACTTATCTCAAGGGTATAATATATTCACAATCTTAGAAAAGATTTTATTTCTAAAACCATACTCGTATTCGTTAAAACAAATGTCAATTAAACATTGATAACAATAAGCCCAAAACACTTCTCTTTTGGCAAAAGTAAATAGATCGTATAGAAATTAGACCAAATATACTTACCACCACTTCTCGATTTCAAACAGTACTATCCCTCGATTAACAATAAGATCGGACAAGATAGAAAACTATCCTTGCCTCGATACACATTTTAAATTCTCAAGATAGAGATGAGTCTCCATACTCAGAATTTGGTGTTAAGTATGGAAAGAAAATTTTCCATACCACCGTAATTTAAAATGATCATTTTTGGAAATCGGGACTCGGTCTTTTTATAAATCCCTTTTTATAAAACACCTTAATAGAATTCCTTATGTTTACAAACTCCTTTTGTAAACAATTACTATAAAGCATAAAAATCTTTTTATAATATCCAAACTTAATTAGAAACCTCCTTTTATAAATCTTCACAACTTATTTAATAAGCTCCTATATAAAAATCTTTTAAACTATTTATAAAACTTTACTATAAACTATAAGTTATAAAACTCATTTTACAAATCTCTAATTTATTTGCAAACCTTTTATAAAACTCCAAATTCAACTATAAAACTCAAAAACTTTCCATAACACGATAACTCACTATTACAACAAGTTCACCGCTATGATTTATTACTCCAATTATCAAATTATAATATTTTCCCTTTATATAATACCATTTATAAACCTATCCTTTTATTTATAAACTAACGCTTATAAAAGTCTCCTCCTTTATGATATACCTTTTGTAAATTTGCTCTTTTGTTACAACATTTTATATAAAATGTTTCATAGATATTTATGTCAAAATATTTCTCTCCCTTTAGAAACAAAAATCACTTTAAAATAAGGATAAATCCCTTTTCATTTCCTTTAAAATAAACATTTAATATTGTAATAACTTTTCCATGTATATAGATATTTTCCAAAATAAATCTTAAAACATTTACATATTTATACATAAATTAGGAAAGAATAGTAAAGGAAATTAAAAGTAAATGGAGAAGTACAAAAACGATATTAAAATATAATATCATAGGAAATCCAAAAGGTCAGCTTAAAAATCATTTTTCAAACCGAAAAGCATTTTCAAATCAAATAGCAATTAATAGTATTTCCCAAAATACTATATCGAGGCCAATAGTTACTATATCACTTAACCAATGCTATACTACCTTTTTTTATAATGATCCAGAATTTTGGTTGTTTAAAATCAGAATATTTAATTGATTTTAAATATTTAAAAGTTAATTTTTAACTTGTACCTCAAATCTAATAATTTTTAGGTTAATTTAATTATTAATTTAATAATTGGAATTTACTCAAATAATTGAATCTTGAGTTTTTAGCTTGTTAAAAAGATTTAAAGGCTTATGAAATTTATACTAATAATAATGAACATAATAAAAACCTTTTAAATTTAATTTAGGAGTGATTTGTTCAATTTTAAAAATAGCTCGTTTGAATTAACATATAAAAATAGCCTTCCGAGGCATAGTCTCAGAATTAAACAAAACTAGTTCCATTAGATCCGTAATAGTGTATTATTATTAGATTTCAAATTTCATAGCGTTTGGAGTTAACGTTTGGTTGTACGTGATATAAACGCATTGAAATTAATATTAAAAATTCAATACAGTAATTGGGTCTAAAAAGCTATCTTTTTCATACGATAGAATTAGGACTCGAAACTTTTTCCATTGCATTTGGTATAGGGTTATAACATTATAAATGCCTAATGGCACACCTCGATAGGGGTCGAGATTTTAAGTTATGAAAATCGAGATATTTTGAAAATTAATATATATATATATATATATATATATATATATATATATATATATATATATATATATCTTTCTACCCTTCAAATCTGTCTTCTCTTTCCATCAGCCACCTAGGATTTTACTTTACCTATTCAAATACGCAAGAATCACGTCTCCCTCTCCTATTTAAAGCATAATCGAGCATGCCGAAGAAGAAAAGTAATAAAAAAGCAACTTCAAAAATTCTTTTCTCATCAAATACTAAACTAAAAATCATGAGGTTTATTTTAAAAATTTTGTTTTTCAATGGGCTTCAATCTGGTATAGGCATTGATAGGCGTGGCGTCAATTGGGGTTGCTCGACATTTTTTAGAGCTGGTGGTTTTAGACTAGGGTTGGGGTTTTGGGGCAGCATGGGCATCGATTTGCCAATTTCAAGTCGTTTTTAAGTTCGGGATTGAAAGCGGCAGTGATTTTGATTTGCATGGATGGTCAAAACATATATTTTGGATCACATGGTATAGGGGATGGGAATTGCGGCTGCTCGACACTGTCTGGAAGGAGAGTGCAGACCAAGGTCGATGGGTATGGCCGCGGAGGGGCATAAAAATGCAATGGCGAGGTCAGCTTGAAATTACGTCAAGTGATGGACGAATTAAGGTGAAGTTTACGGTCGGCAATGGTGGGTTCTAGAGGCAACATTTTTGAATTAGGGAAGAAGCAAGTAGTTTGCGGGCCAGGTTTGTTAGGGTAATGATTTTTCTGTTTAAATAAAATTATTATATAATTTATTGTTAAAATAAAAATCATTAGATTGTAAATTCCATATCTGATTCGTTTTAGATTCAAATCCAATGCGATTAGTCGTGTTGGGTTCGTATTAAGGATATCTTTGCTATGGAATCAACTTGGGTGAATTTAGAGCTTGTTGAATTTTCAAATAAATTCAAAAGCGTTTGGATTAAATCAGAACCAGAACGCGAAAGCGATAATAAAAAAATCAATGACAATAAATCTCACTCATTTTTGGATTGCCAGTTTAATTTAAAATATTGAAAATTTAAATTATTGGTTGATTGGATGATTTGATAATTATTATTATCAATTGGATGTTATAATATATAAAGTAGTATATTTTAGTAGTTGGACTGATTATTCCAGCCAATTGGAGCGGATGAGACCTTATTCGTCCCATATAATAGCAGATGACCATATATACCGCGATATCCTGCCTTGAAGCGGGATTTGTATTTTTATGTTTTATTAACATCTATGGATGCAAGGAAATAGGTTGGAGGGATCCAACTGGATTTCTCAAAAATATTGAATTTATTTTCGTATTCAGTGATATATGATATGTTGGATAATCCATGATAGATTATAGTGTGATTTGAATTTATTGGATGCTACCTAGATTTTGGTATTTTAAAATACCATAAATATATATTTGAATTTGAAAAAAAATTAAAAAGAGATTTTGGAAGTAAAATATTTATATAAAATTTCGGATTAGTTAAAAGAAAATTGATTAGATAAAATAAAGGGTCTGAATTTGTAATTAACTATCTCGGAATATCGTAAATAGAGATTTTTGAAATAATGTGTATAAAGGATTTTTAATGATAATTCTTAAGTGATACTTGTTGAATATAAAAGGTTTTAAAATCGAGATTTTAATAGATTGGGAAAATAAAAGTGAATTTCGGAGTAGAGATAAAATTGGTTATACTTAATCTTAAATAAGATTTCTAAATTACGGAATAGGATTAGGATCTAGATTTGGATGGTTTTGGAATATAGTTTAGGCTATTTGAGGAATTTATTTATAAATGGATTTAATTTGGAAACCGATTTTAATGGTTTGAGTGATGTGTAACCGTTGTAAATGAGATATGAAACTATAGGATTTATAAACAATGTTATAAATAAAGTGAAACGATTATCATTTGATAAATTGAAGATATAAATTCACGGTAGAAATTTATAATGAGATGAGTAAATCAGTTTTAAGAGGAATGATAGATTTACTTTTGGAAATGCGAAAAGGGGATTTACGAAATTGGGACGTAAATCCATTGGTGATAAATCGAGAAAGATTTATAAATATTAGACTTGCTATATCAGAATTGAAAAATATACTTTATCAAGAAGTTGAGTTTGTTTTAAAAGAGGGGTTTTAATTATTATACTAGGTAATTTAAAAATGTTTTAGCATATGAATATTTTAGAAAAATATTTATTTAATAATTATTTTAAATTGTTTAAAAGTATATGAGACGACCCGGAATTTCTAACAATTTAAATTGGAATATTTAATTGATTTTAAAATATTCAAAACTTAATTTTAACTTGAATTCAAGATATTAATATTTACTTGGTAATTAAATTATTGAATTATATAGTTTAATTATTGAATTTAATAATTAAAAATTGGGTAGATTGTTGAATCTGAAATTTCTAAGCCTGTTTAAATAATTTGAAGGCTTATAAAATTTATAATGATGATACTGAAGATAATAGAATGGTTGAAATTTAAATTAAAGGTGATTTGTTCAATTTTAATAATATATCGTTTAAATCGATATTTAAAAATAGCCTTCCGATGCACAGTCTCGAAATTCGACGAAACCAGTTCCATTAGATCCGTAATAGTTAGTTATTATCGGATTTCAATTTTCATAGCGATCGGAGTTGTCGTTTGACCCTGGCAGCTCAAAACGCTTAGAACTATTTAATCGATTTAATTTAGAATGGATCATTTATTTTCGTAACTCGTGCATACGATCGAATTAGCCTCCGAAACACGTTCCATTGTGTTCGGAACGCGGGTAAAACCTTATAAACGTCTGTCGGTATGTCTGATTCGGGGTTCGGGATTTCGCGTTATACAACCGAGATATTTACTATATTTAATTATAATAAACAGGCGTATTCGAGAAGCCATTGCTATCTTTATTTCACGTCGTTTTCTCTTTCTACCTCCCAACAGAAGAATCGAAAAAGAAAAAAAAATGGCCGAAGTCGCCTCTAACGAAATTCAAAATCTCGTTCAATCGAAAATCATTTTTCTGCTCGAGTTCGATAACCTCGGTTTCAACGAGGAAGGCCGTGGGAATTTTACGTGATCGTTTTCGAGCCACCACGAATCGCGGCGCGAATTGATGGAGGTAGGATGCATTCGCATCGCGAGGCGAAGGGAGTCGCGAGTGGAAGTCGTGAGTGGAGGCGGCGGCCTAGAGTTTGCAGTTAAGGCGATTTAGGGTTTTGGTCGAAATGGTGGCGGCTCTGTTTGGGGAGTTCGTCGAAGTCGGGTTGTTGGATTTTGGGATCTGCGATGGTGGAGGCATCATAGCAGTGAGGTATACGTTATATTCTTTTGATTAATCTTGGAAAGAAAGAAAAAGAAATGAATATATATATGGATAAGATTTTAACTTACAGTAAGGTATAACTCTATTCTAATTTTGATTCTGGGTATATGAATATTTATACACAGTAAAGATAAATAGTGATATAGATATAAATACATATTTTTATCTTATTAGTTTAAATTTAATTATTTGTTTAAATTAAATGATTTGTTAAAATGAGAACTATTAATTAAAATCACTAGTAAATTAAATTTATCAAATGGAAATTTAATTTTTCGATTTGGTTCGAATATTAATAAGATCGTATAACTGTTTATACGAGGTCTAAATCTGAAGGAAACAAATCAAGATTGGAATGGATTGCAAACAACAAAATCAAAGGTGAGTAAATATCACTTTGTTGGATTTTTATTTAAATTTAAATTGTTAAATTTAAATAATTGGTTGATTGATTTGAGTTGATTGAATGTGTGCTAATGATTTAGTGACTTTGTATTTTGGTTGGTACTCGAGTTAATTGTTGTTTGACTCGAAGCATTTAGGCTTTAAATGGTTTTAAACTTAAATCATAAATAAGAGAATGGTTCATTTTAAAGTTAATGAGGGTTTAATGATTGGTGAGTCATTTAAATAGGTAGGATAATTTAAATGGATAATTAATTAAATTAATTTATGAATTGAGTTAATTAATTAAGTTTAAAGAATTTAGAATAATCGATGGTATGGTTTAGTAAGTAATTACTTAACGAAGTTAATAAAATATAATTACTTTGTGTAATTAATCAAGAGATTAATCAAGATGATTAATTAAGAAGAAATTGATTTATTTAATGAAGTAAATGAAAGATAGTTAATTATCAATTGAGATAAATCAAGAATGATTAATATTTATGGTTTAATTAATGATTAATTATTTAATATAATTAATTTTGGATTAGAATAAATTGAACATAATTGGAAATCATTAATTTATATAATCAACGATGTAATTAAAGATTGATTAATTAAGATGAATTAATCAATTAGTGACTCATGAGAAATTAATTAAAATAAGCAATTAGAATTAGTGTGATTAATAATAGTTAATTAATTTGTGAAGTAATTAAAGATTACTCATTGATTTGGTAAAAATAATTAATGTCGTGAAATTAATTAAAGATAATTACTTGAATGTAATTGAAAATAATTAATCCAGGGTGATTAATTAAGATGAATAATGAAGGATTGATTAATTGATTGTTTTGGAATTAATTAATGAAGGAGTCAAAGTGATTGAGGTTTGAAATTCAATTAGAATCAATAGAAATGATTTGTATGTGATTATTGCTTCTGAATGATTGAATGGTATTGGATGATTTGAA
The DNA here is from genome assembly GCA_030765085.1 of Allium cepa. NCBI lineage: Eukaryota > Viridiplantae > Streptophyta > Magnoliopsida > Asparagales > Amaryllidaceae > Allium > Allium cepa. Next base: position 310,926,157 of record CM060934.1, on the reverse strand, counting down.
GAAGTTGATAACTCTGATATGAAATGTTGAGTATTCCATTTGGATAAATTGAAATAGGATGATATGAGATTCGAAGAGACCGGGGTCGGGTATTGGGGAAATACCCAAAACCACTTCAAATGTTTATAGATTGATATATAAAATCTATATGCTAGAGTGAAGTGATTTGGAGGAATTGGACTATTTTAAATCTAAATCTTTGGTATTTAGAAACTGATATGTGAAATAAGTAATGGCTATAGTTTGTAAATTGATAGGAGTTACCCGGGTTTTATATAATTGTTTGCTTTGGTATTCCATGTTAGTTGGGTTTACTCATGCTGGTTTCCAGCCTGACCCGGGTGTTACTTTGATGTAATGCTCGAGTCAGACCGAGTATTACAGATTTCCAGGTTAGGACGTTCTAGAGCTCAGGAGGCGAGCTGGATGGCAATATCGTATAGAGTATTTCCGCTGTATTTATATTATTGTTAATCCGAGACATGATAATTGTAAATATTCAGTGACTGTGTATAATGTGAAACTCTGATGTATTAGAATGTAACCGACAGATATAATATTCTTTTGTAGACTGTTATTATTTATTATTATATTTTATCCGCTGCGAATGTGAGATGTTGTTGATTCTGTTCTTCTTCTTCTATCTCTTTCTTCTTTTCCATAACTATCTGGAATTTTCAGCTTCGAAAATTTCGGGACGTTACAGTATATTTAATTATTAAATAAGTTTTCGGAAAGTAATGGTATATTTTCAAGGAAAAATCGAGGGCAGAGATTGTCTGCAGTTAAGTTTGGATTTCTCCAGGATAGAGACGTAATCACTGAGCTGTGAATCCATGGTTGATACCGCATGGTACTTTCCATATTTATTTTAAAAGTTTTTTTAAAAATATTTCTAAAGAAAATGGTTTGTGAGTATACTTATTTCGGTAAGATAAGTATGTACTTTTGAATTAAGAGATTTAATTAAGGAACCCGGAACTCATAGAATTCGTTATAAACGAGTTAGGAAATTTACAATATAAATTGTGAAGGGTTTTTGAGAAAAGAGAAATAAGAGAAATTTTCCTAAGTGTTGGGAAGTAAGGTGTTTAAAAATATATTTTTAAATATTTTTCTAAGTGTTGAAATTAGAAATGGTTTGAAATATCCTGATATGGATAAGTAATTGAGTTGTCTCAAATATTGAAAATTTGGAAGGGAAAATCTATAATAGGGCCTGATGTCTGCTTATCGATGTTTTATTGATAGTTAAATAACTGACTATCAATTTTGGCCAATTTTTTTGATCGTTTCAAAGTGACCAAGACCAGATTTAACTATCCTAAAACCACTTCGATCCGATTTGAGCATTACGAATGAATACCATGAAGATGATGAAGATGATGATTCGGTTTGTCCAGACCCAGAACAACTTATATGGACGAATGTTATCAGATTATCGTCATTGGAGGACCATGAGCATTCTATGTGAAAATTCCTGAAAGATAAATGTAGCCTCAAGCCTCATCAACCGGAATGACTGAAAATCAGGGGATATGCAGCAAGGCTAAGTGAGTCATACCCAATTAGGGTATGTTATCACCTTTCTAGATACCATCGGATATATTATTAATTATGGATACGTTGGTGCATGCAAAAGAGCTCTCGATAAGGATGGTAACACCCTGGGTAATAACATATTCAGTTCTATCTAGGTTAGGGATAGGCCGGTCTTGTGTTGTAGGGGATCCAGGCGAGGTCCTCGGTACATTATTCTAGACGTGTATCGTGTAGTATCCCAGTGCCTAGTCATTGTATAGAATCCACTTTCCAATAAGCGTCGTGTGGTTTTGATTATGCCCAACTATACTGAAACGTGAGATGCAAGCATTTTAGCTATTTTCTATTTATTTTGTTTAGACACTATTATAATATCAGACGATTTTGATATAAAGTGTTTTAGTTACTGTAAGGTAAAAACCCCGTTATGTTTATGTGTGATGCGGTCTTACGAGATACCTTTGTTTTTCAAAGGATTTTGATAACTTTAATAATCCAAATTGAGTCTGTTTTCTCACGCTGGTTTTCCAGACCGGCTTGGATGTTATTTTATTATAATGCTCGGATCAGACCGAGTATTACAGTTATATTCAGCACTTGTGCGAGATTAAGAAGACGTATTACACGTATTTGATTTTATTCCACCGTGTATTGTAGGTTTTGTATTCAGCACTTGTGAGGACAAGTCATTATAACTGTTCAGTATTGAGCTATTGATGTATTGTACTCAGATGATGTAATGTATAAGTAGCAGTTTATAGTTCTTTTTGTATAAAGACATGTTATTATCTATTATATATTGTTCCGCTACGGTTGTGAGATTCTGTGTTGTTATTTCTATTTTCTTCTACCTCTTTCTTATTTTCCTCTAACGATCCGGTATTTCCGGCACTTGATTGCCCGGCATGTTATACAGTAGATGTATTGGTATAGATTTTCGAGGGTCGAAAATCCCCTCAATTACATTTTCCCTAAAAAGGTTCAAAATTTGACGTATGTCGGTGTCACGTCTAATATGGCTAAAATATCAAAATTTAACATTTAACAATCTATATAATAGGTATTTAACTGAAAAAAATCAACAAATATATAAATGGAAATTGAAAATCACAATGTTGAGAAATCCATATTTCTCTACATATTTTCCCTACATTTCAATTTAAATGTCAATCGCCTTTCAAAAAGCGGATATTTAAACAAATCAACCAAAAATTTATCCAAACACATACAGTAAATTTATCTACTATATATCATACTGATCATCCAAAATGGTAAGTTTATCTCATCAAACTTCAGCGGAAGCTTAAGCGTTCCAGTTTGAACTGAAATCGAACGACGTTCGTTTTTAGCCCAAAATTACACTTGCTTCAAATTCATCGAAATCAATTCCATGGCGTAGATTTCGGCATTACGAGCACAACACAAAAGACCATGTCTTATTTGGACCTTGTATGAGAGAGATGTTTCATTTATAAGTTTTGAGGACTAAATAATATATTTTATTTATTAATCACATCATTTTTAAATAATTACCCTATTAACGCATAATCCTTCTTCTCAAAGACCTAATCCCTTCTGTTCGAAGCCTAGACACAAATACCCTTCTCTCTGTACGTATAGGCCTTACTCAAGCTACACACCAAGATTCTTCTAGCCGACTTCTCCTATAGACTCCACATTGCAATCTCCATCCCACTGACATCACGATGACGTGTGGGCACCGGCCCACCGGTCCATAACCTGCTCACGTTCCCACCCAAAAAAATGTCACATTTTAATTCCAAGGATCGCACCATCCCTCGCCTTGTTGCCTCGAGTCCAAGGCTACCTTCCTATTCCTCTCTCAATGCCTAAATATACAACCCCATCAAGCCCTAGTTCGGCCATGGCTATGTTGAGCATCCCAAAACATCATGAAACTCTACAAAATTGGTATAGGCATGAAGATCTCTCCACTTTAGATCTAAGGATCCTTCCTATGGAATTTTTACTCAAGTAGATTGAGAGATTTTTATTTTTAAAGATCAAAATGCTTACTTTTTTTGAACTTACTATGAGAAGTTTTATGGAATAATGAAATGAGGGAAAATAGAGGTAGTATGTTTTCTAAGCCTAGTGTTAAGTTAGTTTGTATCGAATTTTTCTGCATCTCGCTACATAGCACTTCGTCAGTGTATGGCCCCAAACGACAAAACAAAAATACGATCACGCTCAAAACAGCGATGTGACCTCAAAATAATAATAATATGGATTGGTTAACTAGTTCTTTAAAGTCACATAAATACCATCGTTTGCCCAAAAATCATCAAATATTAATTTAAATATTTTTCAAATTAAAAATTATAGAAAAATCAAATAAAATAAATTAAAAATATGTCAATAGAAATCGAGCCATTATAGAAAAAATTAATTATTATTATTATTTATCTTTACAAATAAATTTACAAAATGAATTCACCGTTATTATTTATAAATTAAAAAGGAGTTAAATAAGACCTCTAAAACCATTTAATTAATATTCGATTCACAATCTAGATACTTAAATCACTATTCAAATATTAAATTCACAATTCAAATATTTAAATAGTCCCTATATTTGAATTCAAGTTTCAAGCCTTAAAAACTACTTATTTCAATATGTAAAATAAATTAAATATTCAAAATCAAACGATAAAATTTCGGGTTGTTACATTCTCTCCCTTAAAAGTATGTCATCCTCGAAATTCCTAAAGTAATAAAAATGTCTCTAAACCCTTCAACTTTCCCATTAAATTAGTTGAAATGGATTATTCAGTTTTTAAGTCTCATAAAATCACGGAAAATTTTGACAGCACCTCCTTTGTGCGGCTCGATCGAAATAACTACATCCCGCCCCAATGGTCCCAAACTAATAAAAGAAAACTAAAAGCCCAAAAACGGCCTCCTATATCTAGGGCATAAAACAGTCAACCACAAACAAAAATATAAACATGTACCTATTAGTCAAGCAACCAACTATACTCATGAAATCAAAGCATCAAACTAGCCTTTGCTTCCATGAACCTACATCTTACTTACAAATGATATCCAACCATATAACTTTCAAATTATCTAACGTCGAAAGTATACAATTTTATTAAACCCCATATGATGTACATATGCCATCCATATGCAATATCAAATCCGATCACTTGCTTAATCATACAAATTTCAATTTTGAATTAGTATCGCTTACTCGACCACTCTAGTGGAGACTCCGATCCAGTTCCTTTATTAGAAATCTCTGTTGCCCTCACATAGCCATATATTATGATAGAAAACTTCAGAATCAAATTAAAAATCCATACCAAGTGTTCGACATCAATAATCGAGTGAAAAATCCTTGTTGGATGGTGTAGATCACCTCGAAACCATGTACTCGAATCTAGATCGATAACATTTATGCGAATAAAATGATCTATATACAACTTACGTATTTATTCCATTGGTTTCTTAATTATTCCAATTATTTTTATTCACATTCACTTTAAATCAAAATTAATTTCCCCTATAGTATTTCCTTTAATACTAAAATCAATAGTGAACCATCTCATAAAACTATCACTTATGTTTATAAACATATTATAAAACACAACTTGTGCTTAACAACGCTTTAAAACTTAAGTTCATATTCATATAATACTCTTCTACATCCTAAGAGTGTATATACAATTTCAAATTTGCTTTACTTAAGATGAATATCTAATAAATTTAAAACTTTTTTAATTTATAATATTTTCAAATTTATAAGTTACAAAAATTATTTTCACAAAACATTTAGCTTCAATTTCCTAATTTCTCAGAATTTTTCGACTGCCCGAAATTGTCGAAAATTCCATTTCATTTTTATAAATGGAAACTACCAAACAACATCTCAAAATGAGATGTATAAACCAAACTATCCAAAAAGATAGATATATAAGTCTATAATATCACTTAATTGAAAATTCAAGAACTAAACACTCGGTTCTGTTTCAAATTATTTTGAAATATAATATACATATCTCCTTTGTATATCAAATCATAATTTTGGAATTTAAAACAAAATTTCTTTTATCAAACAACCCGATAACCAATTCCTGTGGTAGCAATCTCTCACTCGGAAACTAAAAAATGAACGTCGATGATGCTGCAGTCATCACTAGAATTATTTTCTAGCGGTGGAAGTGGGTTCAGTGTCTCCATATCTCTTTTAGAATAATTTCTAAAATATTTCTATACCCAAATTCTTCCAAATAGTACTAATATTATTTTCCCTCAAAAATTTGAAAAACAATTTCCCAAAGCATCGAGATTTAATTCCTAAAATTCTCAGCTTAAATCCTTTTTCATTTATAAACCATATTTATAAACTATACTTACATAATTTCACTTCTTATATAAGATCATTTCATAAATGTACACCTTTGTTTATTTTTAATAAAAGACTTTATTAAAATTAAATTTTAGTCCAACCATATCATCGAACGCCTCATAATCAAATTTCTGAAACAGAATTCACAAGGTATTCGAATTTTAATTCAACCAAAACAATAAATACTCATAAAATATTTGAGCACAAACAATCATACAATAAATGATAATAATAGAATATTATCACTTCCTAACAAACAAACACATATAAACAACTTATATTAATTTTGTGACGATCCGTCTTTTTGAACAGTTTAAGTTGACAATAAACCACATATGTCCGACCCGAATCGTTTAAAAAGACGAGTTATCAAGGGGATTTTTTTTCAAGAAAAGAAAAGAAGAAGAGAAAGGAAAAATATATAGAATCTCCCAACGGAAGGATAAAATATAATAATAACATAATTACAAAGCTGTTATCAATATACATTTGATTCCATTTCAATATTATCAGAGTTGTACATTTAACTGAACATACCGATATAATGCAGCGGAATAATAGTAGTAATACAGTCTCCAATCTCCGTCTTCATCTTCTAGTACTAATGCCTTTGAGAACTGAAACACTCGGGATGACCCGAGCATAATGGAAAGACAATACACTCGAGTTAGGACTATATATTCTTATGTAAGTAAATTCAAATCACACAATGTAGGTACAATAATTTAAGAGACTAAACAGGTTGCATCGACTTCGTATAAGCAATCAAATTAAAGTTTGAATGTAATTTTCACATTTCGATTTTCGAATTCATATTAAACTTATTAGTAATATACTCAATTTCGGAAATAATCTCTTTGTCCAATTCCTAATTTAATTTCGAAAGAAACCATTTGAAATCAGTTTCAAATCCACTGGGATTTAAGTTCTCGAAATTCCCTTTATTCAATAAACACTTTTATAAACCATTCTTTATATAAATCTTTATATAAAGTCACTTTCCAATACTTATTAACAAAAATATTTATATTCACATATTACGTAAAACATCTCACAACAAATTCTTTTATAAAACCCATCACTAAAGTAACTTTGTTAAATTTAAGTTCAAACTTTAAATGTTAATTTGTTATAACTAATGTAATAATTAAATAAACCAATATTATCGCTAAACACATTTTAGTCAAATCGTGAAATAAATCATAAGGTGTTCGCCTACAATTGTTTTCTACCCAGCCCATGCCTATGAATGATTAATTGCTCATAAACTGGTGGAACAATGTCCATAATTAATAATTAATAATCATGCTCATAAACTGGTCGAGCGCAATTCAAACAACAACAACAATAAATAACAATGCATCTATTAAATTATTAACAATCAATATCAAATAGATATATTGTCAAATAAAAATAAATTTACACGATTTATAATAGCAGAATGAGGATTTGTTCTACTAATAAAATATCACTGATGTTTTATTAATATTTTATACTTCTCTAAAACGTGTCAATGAATTACACTAGTTCTACTCGTCAATACGAATTTAACGTCGGAGACCGTGGGTTAAACGGTCTTTGTATGGGAATTATTCATTTTTAAAGTTTTAATTCCTTTAAACTAAACAAATTTAAATAAAATAAATTATTCAACTAAACTTAAATAAAATCCCACCTACCCAAACACTTATGCACAGCTCAATGCCGCACTTGCCAAAGACTCACCCATACCGAAAGCCAAAGTTACTGCTATCATCTCAAGTTCATTTAACTAATTTAATTTAAACTCGGTGTTTTAAAGACCATGCCGGACCGCGGTTGAACCGTGAAAAACCGCAGACCGTTTGAGTTGAAGGTCCGGAGAGGAGTTGAGCCGCTGCAAACGTAAACCGTAGGTTGAACCTCAAAACCGAGGTCCAACCGCTGCAAATAACCCGGGTCCGACCGCTGCATGGAACAGAAACTGGAAATTGAACTTGCAACCTGAATGAAACTTGCTAATATGCTTAAGCTAACAACTGAAACTTATTACCTGCAATTCCATTGATGCTTTTACTACATATTCTAATTGAATGAAATGTATCTTTGTGAAGTTGTAAACTAGCACGTAGAATTGTTATGTTTTATAATTGATATATGCGAACTTATAATATGTTGGACTTTTATTGCTAATTAAGATATGTTGTACACTTATGATTTGTTAATTTGCAAACAAATATAAATTTGGAAGATAATTTGCAATTATGATATGTCTACCTAGCACTTTTATTTTAATATTTTTGTGTATATCTTGTATTTAAATTTGTAAATTTTTAAACAATAAATTCCACGGTTCCGACGGTTCGACCGGTTGAACCATCAAAACCTTAAACCTTCAACTATCACGGTTCGAGGCACGGCACGGTCATGAAAACTAGCTAAATTGCTAAACATATTAATAACTTAATTTGTTTAAGTAAATAAAATCTTACCATCCAAATAGTGCAACGCCCAAGGCATGGCCCAATATCACGTTCAAACCCAAACCAAGAACAATCGTGCTCGTTTCTAAACTCATTTTCCAAGTTAAACTAAATTAGCTAACTAATTAATTTATTTAAACTAAACTACAACTTAACAAATAATTTACTAAATTATATATTAACTCAAATAAACTAAAATCTTAATATAAACGCATGGCCCAAGGCCCACTAATGCATGCAATCATAAACACACGTCCCCTTCTCCATTTCTCTCTTCCCCTGCTCAAGCTGCCTTTCAACACTACACAGCACATAAACAAACGCACACCACACAGCTAACACAACAGCAGCAGACACACTAACTCACACGCACGCTTCTGTATCCATGCAGAGAAGAAAAATGAAAATGTATGGATATTTGTGTTATGCGTGCTCTCCCGTTTTTTTTTATTCTTTTCATGCATGCGTTCCATTTTCACACATGGGAAAGATAGGCCGTGTGCAAAAGTGTGAAAGTGAAGGAAATAAAATATGAATATTCTTGCGTACACCTATTTTTTTATACGTAGTGGAAAAAAATATGAAGTTGTGTCCATTTCGGAGGAAGAAGAAGGAAAAAAAAAAGTGTAATCCCCTCATTCCATGTTTGCATGCTAGAGAAGGAAGGCAAAATGTGAATATGCCCGTGTGTTCATGTTTTGGAAAAAAATGGATGCCCCCACAAACCTGCACCTTTCCATTTCTCAACCTGCATGCCTGTATACATGCCTCATATCTCTTACTCCACACAAGAAAACTCACGGCCCATGACATTTTTTTTCAAAGCTAAGCATTAACTAGCTAAAAGAATAAATAAACTAACTATTAAAAGTAAACCAAATTAATTTAAACTAAACTAAACTTAACTAATTCAAACTAAACTAAATTAACTTACATAAAAATTAAATGTCGTGAGTTATACACTCACCTTCGTGGATTAGAAAGTCAATCACGGACACGGCGACATGGGTACGAACACGTGCACGCACTAGAGCGAGAATGGAGACAAGTGTCTTGACGGAATGCTGCCACTTAAGGAAAACTTCGGGTGGCGTGGGTTTTGCTGCTGGTCGTGGGCAGGTGGGTGCACGGGTAGGGCGGAGCAGGTTGCATCCAAGGGAAAGAAGGAGGTTGGGTTGAAAGCAAGGTGAGGGCGACGAAGGAAACAGAAGGGAGTGATAATTGCGTGATATATGTATGTATGTGTGTGTATACATATACATATACATATACATATGTATGTATGTATATGTATATGTATGGATGTATGTATATACACGCTAGGGTGACTCCTATGTATACTAAATGTATACTAACACTTGTATTATTTATTCTTCTCCAGCAAATGTTAGAGCCGAAGAGGAAATGGGAGCAGTACGAAGAAAACGTGCATATATATAAATAGAAGAAAGAGGAACGCAAAGAGGTAATTAATGCAGCAATAAATTTTCCAAGGCTGCTCACGCAAATTTGTAGGCCAGGAAAAGAAATGAATTTAAAGAAAGGAAATGACCGAAAAGGTGATGAGTAATCCATCAGGGCACGTTCATAGACGCTATCCGGTCTATTTAGTATTTTTTAACGGAAGCCAAAATAGAAAAATAAATATACCGCGAAGAACAGTACGACGAGACGATTTCAACGGTATAATCAAATCTGTGCTACGACGTTCGTTGCAAAATTTCATCTATCGCTGCGGTTACCGCTTTGAAATTGGACGAAAATGACAATTTTTGATAGATAAAGCTAAAAAGATCGGAATTGGACGAAACAAACTTCGTCATTCAAAGCAGAGAACTTTTTAGATCTTTTCTATGTAAAAATACTTACATGTTGAAAAATGTTATTCTGCCCTTAAATTTATTAACCGGCTTCTACTTAAATTTGAACGGTATAAATTTTCACAAAATTTGAAATTTGAATTCATAGGTTAGACTTGTTAAAAACACGTTTTAATTATACAAATTCAATATATTGAAAATTTGAGTTTACGTGTTAAAATAAATTCTATATCGAATTACGACTGTTTCAATGACCATAAAATATTGTCGCTAAACCCAAAATTTTTATTTTTCTAAAACTCTAATTACCTTTAGGATGGAAATGTACATTTTCTTGTTCTCAGAATATTATTTTATTTTCATTAAAACATTTATTTTACTTCAACAAAAACGCACGATAAATTTCATGTTAGATGTGTAAACGTTTATTATCCTATTTCTATTATCATCATCTCTTATCCCATTATACATTCGCTCACTTTTATTTGTTTTTGCAACATCTTAAATTTTTATTTCTTATTCAAAAATTATATTAAATCTAATATTTTTAAATGGTTGAAAAAATTCGAGTCGTTGCAAATTTCCTAAAAATTTCTCTTTTATTTATAAGACATGATCAAGGTAAACTTATTCCATTTACCAATTTCAAAACAATACCGTGTCTGTTTGCCTTATTCAAGTGTTTAGAAACCCCTATCAATATAGTTGTTCCTTCTGTATCGGCCAAAATTCATAAACCGCTCGACCAATAAATCAACATAATATGAAACAATTTTATAGCACTAACAAATGTGCACTCTTATATACATACTCAAAGCATTCTATGGTATTACTAACCCAATCTCTGCTGATTCTACCCCACCAAAGCTCTGATACTGTAACGACCCTCAATTTGACCACTTTAAAATATACAATTTAAAGTGATTTTAAATAAAAAATAGGTAAGGATATATGATTCAAACAATATTAAATAGGATTTGGAAAGAGAAGTATACACAAAAATAGTAACATTTTCCTATATCGACAAAAGTGACAAAGTGCTGATTTCAGAAAAGTAAGTTTCAATGGTTAAATAAATTATTTTAATTTATTTATGAGTGTTTGTATTTTTAAATCACATTATATAAATTTATTTTTAAATTTTGTTTACATAAATAATTAGTTTAACTAAAATCAATGTTTTGTCGATTAAAGATTATCGCAACGTTGTCGCACCTTTATTTTCTTATAGAAGAACATATATTCAAATAGTGTAAGTATTAGTTAATTCACTAATCAAGTTCACTTTTACTAAATAAGATTAGGAAATTCTAGAATGTCATTAAGAAAAGTAAGTAAGTTTAAGAAAAGTCAAAAATAAACATCAAATCCAAATCACATCAAAATCTAACAAAATAATTAATTTTCTTTACTTAATCTTTAAGTGACTAAGACATAAAGTAAGAAATGAAAGGATGACGTTAAGTGTTGAAAAAGTGGATGTTACTTTAGGTTGAAGTAAGGATAGTTTGGTAATTTGGTAAGAGGTTATTTTGGTAAATTTATCACTTCTTTCTTTTTCTATAAATACCCACCTCCTTCTTCACTTTCATTCACATTTCTTCTTCTTCTCCTTTTCCCAAACTTCTTCATCTTCTTACTCTTCTCTTTAATGACTTTCAAGCAACAAAAAAAATTTAGAAAGAGATAATGTCAAAATATTTACAAAATATTCAAAAGAAATCAATGTTCATCCTCTTCAAATCAAACACCTCTTTTCTCTATATTTTACCTCTTCTTCTCTCAACCATTTCTTCAACACAGAATCAAAATGCAAAATTATTTTATTCGAATCACGTATTTTTTCAATGGCTAAAACTTTCCTCTTGACCACTTTGTCTCATTCGAAAAGTAACCATGTCAAAAATCCACTTCTTTCCAGTGCATTCTCTGGCCCAGTTTCTAAGCCAGAGAATATGTTATTTTGTTTTGATCATAACTTGATCATAACAGATCTAAATTAAGAATTTTTTAAAACCATATGAAATTCCAATGGCTACAACTTTTATGTTAATCACTTTTTCCAATTTTGAGATTTGCTATACCTGAAACTCAATTCTTTGAAGTACATTTTCGTGCTTTATATTTGTGAATCCGAGAATAGCACTTTTTCTTTTAACCATATCTTCCCTAAAGCTAATCAAATTCAAGTGATTCTTTTTTTAAATTTAAGAGAAAATAATTTGCAACAACTTTTCAGTTAATAATTTTTTGAGATTACGAGAGTAAGAGAGTTAAATACAAGAGAGAAGATGACATATTTTTCGGGTCTAATTTTGAGAATTCAAGTTCAAAGCTCTACCACTTCTTCTCTATACTTTCGGCCAATCACCATTTCAAGCCTTGGCCAAGCTTTAGGAAGGAGGAATTCAGGATTATTTTCATTTCATTCCAAAGCACGGTAGGAAGTATGCGTTAGATATTAAGTTTCTTGCCTTAAAGGTTGACGGAGTGAAATCCAAAGTAAGTTATTTCTTATTTTAAGTTCACTAAAACCATTGCTAAGTTGAAGGAACTTTAAGTGTTAAGTGTTGTTTGAAAACCCTTGTTGAATGTTTGTTTACTTTATTTTCTAAAATAATGGTTTGATTTCCTTGCTCGATATTATGTTTGGATGGTTAATTAAGTAATTTAAAATTTAGAAGTTAAATACTTAATGAGATATGCGAAAACGACTAGTACATGTGTTTCGTCTGTGAGAACCAAGGAGACTTGTGCGAGGGACGGAACATATCGAAAGGAAAGTCTGCATGCTACAAAATAAATATCAAATCATTTTAACTCAAGATAAAATAAAACATGTTATAAATATTTGATAAAATGAAGCGTTGATTTATCATTTATTGTTGTGATTATCTTGTTAATTGATTGTTTAGTTGTTTGGACTGCACTCGACCAACTTATGAGCACTAATTATTATTTATTGATTGTTGACTTTACTCGATCAGTTTATGAGTAATTAATTATCCAGATGCATGGGCTGGGTAGAAAATAATTATTGGATAATACCTTGTGACTTATTTCACGATTTGACTATAAGGTGTTTAGTGTTAATATTTGGTTCACTTTAATTTAATTAATTGCTTTGAAAATTGGTTTCAAATGGAAATATTATAAAATGTTTTCCTTTAAAAGAAATAGAAATGTTTGGTAATGAATATGTTGAAGTTATATTATATAAAAGTGATTTATATAAGAATGGTTTTATAAAAATGTTTTATGAAACAGAAAGAATTTCGAGAACTAAACCCGATGGTTTTAAGATGATTTTTAAATGGATTTGGAAAATGAAAATTATTATAGATTTGAAAGTACTTGTGAATATTAGTGTGAAATGATTTTTCGCTTTAGGAAATAAAATGATTTGTTTTGTTACCGATGATTCAGGTAACCCGTAACTAAAAAGTGGGCATATGTTTTTGGTATAGTTTGCTCTTGGAATAGAGGGATGTACTTATATATCGATTGTATGAAGGCTGGGACCAAGCTGCCTTTTTATTGGGAGAAACCTCCCGATCTGGCTGCATATATTCTTTTATTATAGTATTTGGGATGTCCAAATAAACTTTTCAAAAGTGATTTAATTTAAGATCCTGAAGTAAAATGTAATCTAAATATAAAAGATATATATATATATATATTAAAAGTTTTGAAGTAAGAATTCGAGAATAAAGTCCAAAGAGATAATTTCTGTAAAGGTAATTAGATTTGTAAATCTGAAATTGGAGATTAAGCTTAAGTGGGTAGTTTTGAGAATCGCATATTGTTTGTTGCATCGTAGGCTCCATGATTCCTATTTACGGTAGGGGAACCACGTTGGCTTGACCCTATATCTAATTGGGTACCCAATTAGATTGGCGTACGTAGGTAGTCACTAGTGGTAGTGATGCAGCCCTTAAAATAATATAACCATTTCATGTTTATCTGTTATTGGTTGTTATTTATCTTGTGTTATTGTATCTTCCCTGCTTACTATTTTATCCCGCATTTACATTGTTTATTGAGTTCGTAGGTAAGGATACTATTGTCTCTCTCATCAGAGTTGTGCAGTGGCAGATTTATAGTCATTGTATTTGGTATGTACTAAAGCACGCTTTGTAGAATTAATAAATAAATTAATTACTCTGTTAAGTTGTATAATTGAAATTGTATCCTATATATTTAGTAACATTGAATATTTATCAAATATGGTGTATTAAGTTGGAAGTTTTCATTAGTAGTTTTAAAACGGATGGATTTTTTAGAAATTTTAACTGGTCCGAAAATCCGGGTCGTCACACGTGGTATCAGAGCTTAGGTTTAGTGCCTAAGTAAAATTTGTCTAGTTTAGTAAATCAACCAAGGAATTTTATAAATAAAACTCCTTAATTTGATAAATAAAATGGATAGAATAAGGCACCGTATATCCGATTGGGGTTATGGGTGGTATTACTATTTTTGTTGTGCTTAACTTTCGTTAATTGTTGTTTTTCCGTTTTATTTTTTTCGTGCTTGTAATTTCGAGGATGAAATTCTTTTATTTGGGGGATATAACGAATACCAATCTGTAACGACCCGATTTTTCGACACCCGAAAGTCGACATTGATACATCCACGGTATCCAATGCCGCATAGTAGAGTGCTGGAAAATCGAACCGTTAGGGTTTAAGAAGAAGAAGATAGAAGAAGAACAGAAACAGTAAACAGAATCTCACATTTCGCAGCGGAACAATATACAATAGATAAATGAATATCTTTAAAACAAAAACACTATATCATTTTATACATACATTATCAGAGTGTAAAACAACACAACAGCGGAAAGGAAATATTACATATACTAGTGATATGCCTCGCCATCCAGCTTGCTCTTGATCTCCACAGCATCTCTTTTCTGACTTCGCTCCAGAATAACTGATAACCCGACTCAAGGCTGCCCGTGTGGAAATGTAACGACCCAATTTTTCGAAGCTCGAAAGTCGACATCAATACTTCCACTGTATCAAATGCTGCACAATCGAATGCCGAAAAATCGAACCGTTAGGGTAAAAGAAGAAGAAGAAAACAGAAACAACAACAAAATCTCACATTTCGTAATGGAACAATATACAATAGATCAATAAGTAATCTTTAAAACAAAGAATCATCTCTGTTATTACATTACAACATCAGAGTTTACAACCACACAATACATCACTGACAGTCATTATGACTTGACTACATGGAAATTTACTTTTCAGCAACCCAAACATAGCGGATACGACATAGTATAAGTAATACCTCTTGTCATCCAGCTTTAATTCTAGATCTCCATAGCAACTTCTTGACTTTGCTCTAGAATAATGATAACCTGACTCTAGGCTGCCCGTGTGGAAAAATTTGACCACTTTAAAATATACTTTTGAAATGATTTTAAATATAAATAAGATTATATGATTCAAACAATATTAAATAAAATTTGAAAAGAGAAGTGTACGTAAAAATAGTAACATTTACCGATATCGACAAAATTGACAAAATGCTGATTTCAGAAAAGTAAGTTTCAATGGTTAAATAAATTATTTTAATTTATTTATGATTGTTTTATTTTTAAATCACATTGAACAAATTTATTTTTAAATTTGGTTTACCTAAATAAATATTTTAACTAAAACGTCAAAATGTGAACGCAAAATATTTTGTCGAAAATCAAAGTTTTGTTGATTAAAAGTTATCGCAATATTGTCGTACCTTTATTTTCTTGTATAGGAATATATATTCAAATAATGTAAGTATTAATTATTTCACTAATCAAGTTCACTTTTACAAAATAAAATTAGGAAATTCTTGAATATCATTAAGAGAAGTAAGTAAGTTTAAGAAAAGTCAAAAATAAACATCAAATCCAAATCACATCAAAATCCAACAAAATAATTACTTTTCTTTACTTAATCATTAAGTGACTAAGATATAAACTAAGAAGTGAAAGATTGATGTTAAATGTTGAAAAAGTGGATGTTACTATAGGTTGAAGTAAGGATAGTTTGGTAATCTGGTAAGAGGTTATTTTGGTAAATTTATCACTTCTTTCTTTTTCTATAAATACCCACCACCTTCTTCACTTTCATTCACATTTCTTCTTCTCCTTTTCTCAAGCCTCTTCATCTTCTTCCTCTTCTCTTTAATGGCTTTCAAGCCATATAAAAAATTAGAAAGAGATAAAGTCAAAATATTTACAAAATATTCAAAAGTTCTCAATGTTCATCCTCTTCAAATCAAACTCTTCTTTTCTCTCTATTTTACCTCTTTTCTCTCGGCCATAACTTATTCAATTCAGAATAAAAATGCAATTTTTTTTAAATCATATATGATGCAGCTCAAGTTAGAAGAGAAGAGATAAGTCATATACGACTTAAGGAGGAGTTAAGTTGTCCACGACTTAAGAAGGAAGATATAGGTCGTTCCCGACCTAAGGAATCACGTGGGGAAGAGATGCGAGTTAATGAAGAAGAGTTAAGTCGTTTCCGACCTAACTGGAGACCAGAGGGGAAGTTGTGCCGAGTTAACGACCTAACTCTAACAGGTTGCGACCTAACGGAATATGGCTGAAGAGTTAAGTCGTAAGTCGGCAAGAAGTTAAGTCGTAAGTCGGCAAGAAGTTAAGTCATGGGTCGGTATGTCGATGAGTCGGCCGAAGGTGTGAGGTGTTGTAATATGTTGGTACTGTCTTTAAGTCGTATGTCGTTAGCTTCTTAAGTCGCGTGAGTAGTAAGGTCGAATACGACCTAGGTGTTGTATATTTGTGTGTTTCCTTAAGCCGTTCAAGTGTTGAGTCAGCCGAAGGCTGTTGTGATGTAATTGCTTTGAGTCGTGTATGTATGTGATGTGTTAGGTCGCGTACGACCTAACGATGAGTCGTGAGTCGTGGGAACTAAGTCGGCAACGACTTAAGGGTCTGGGTCAAAAATGCTATAAATAGCGAGTGTGTTGTAACTTTGGAGGTGGTTGATTTTTGAATAAATTCTTGTTGATTGCTGTGCGCTTTCATCTTAAATTGGTAGTTGAGTGTAATCTCCTATCTCCACTTTCGGTTAATCGAGTGCGCTCGATTCAACGATCGTTGAAGCCAATTCACGGTATTAAGTGCTCTTGATCAACGTTTGAAGAATTGTACATCTTCTCTCACGGTATCGTGCGCGATCAACGTGTCGAAGATAGCTAGAATTCGGTATCTTTGTGATCAACGAATTTGGCATTTCAGTATCTTCAATCCACCGTTTGCTATTTCATCGATCCATATCGTTTCGTTAATATCCGCTGCGTCAATTTTTTGGTATCAGAGCTAGGTTTAGCCAATCATAGCTAAGCCGAGTCTTGGAGCCAAGGAGTGTGAAGTTTGGTGTTCATCGTGTTCATCTTGAAGTTGCAACAAGAGGAGAACTTTCGATCCATTCTATTTTGGATCAAAGTGTGGAAGTTGTTTGAATTGGATTTGTGTTGAAGTGATTGAGGCCGAGCCAAGTTGAGTTGGAGCCGTGTGTGTTTGACTTGTGAAGAAGATTTGTGAAGTTTTGAAGTGTTCGTGTTGATTTAATCATGCCACCAAGAAGGGCTAATCGTCATCAAAATGTTGAAGTGTTGTATAGAAGAGAAGAAGCCGAGCAAATGGAACAACGCATTAATGAGAAATTTGATGAAGGCATTGGAAAGTTAGAGAAATTGATGAATGATTTGAATCAAAATCAAAGGAGGAGATCACCAATCTCGAACGATGGAGGAAACCGAGTTTCACCATCGGTTACGGAAGCGAGAAGGGTATCACCGCAATCTTTTAGAGAAAGAAGAGAAACATCAATTTCATCAAGGAGAGATCACCATGACTATGGACATGAAGAGAGGAGAACTCCACGAGAGTTTGAAAATGAGCCATATAGAGATGAAGAGAGACATAATAGAAGAGACATGCGTGATCGAAGGGATGTTGATGGTCGAGATCGATATAGACGTACATTTGATTTTGATGAAGAGGGTGATAGAGCTAGCATTCATTATCGAGATCGAGACCAAATTCAAAATTCATATCGAGATGTAGATGATGATCGTCGATGGGAATCAGGTATGAAGATGGAAATTCCAGAATTCAAGGGTGGAATGGTAGCAGAAGAATTTCTTGATTAGTTGTCTAATGTTGAAGAGATCTTTGATTTCAAGGAGGTTCCTGAGCATAGAAGGGTGAAGTTGGTTGCTACTAGGTTGAGGGGAAGAGCTTTAGCATGGTGGCAACAAACTAAACTCACACGGGAGAGAATGGGAAAGTCAAAGATTGAATCATGGGAGAAGATGAAGAAGTTGATGAAGGCTACATTCTTACCTTATAATTATCAATCACTCATGTATCATAGATTGCAGAATCTGAGGCAAGGGATGAAGACTGTTAATGATTATGCTGATGAATTTTATCAACTGATTGCTCGAAATGATATTATGGAGACGGAAGAACAGCTGACTGCTAGATTTGTTGGAGGGTTGAGGATACAGATCCAGGATATGGTGAATATGTTTGATCCAAGATCTGTAGCAGAAGCACATCAGAAAGCGTTGGCTTGGGAGAAGCAGGGAAGGCGTGGGGGTGGTGTGTTTACTAATTTCAACAATCAAGTGAAGGGTGCTAGTGCGAGTTCCAATGTTTCCAAAGCTGTTACAAAACCAGTTGTGAATGAAGTTGCGAAGGCAAAAGTCAACAACAGTTTCAAATGTTACAACTGCCAGGAAGTGGGTCACAAGAGTAATGAATGTCCGAAGCCGAGGAAACGAACTATGATTGCTGAAGTTGAAGGTGAGGATGTTGGGGAAGGTTATTCTAGTCCAGTTGAGGAGGATGAATAGGATATTGCGTCAGGAGATGAAGGATGTAATCTAATGATGAGGAGGTCTTGTTTAATACCGAAGCAAGAAGAAGAAGCTAGTTGGTTGAGGAGTAACATCTTTCAGTCAACATGCACTATTCTGGGAAAGGTTTGTAAATTTGTGATTGACGCTGGAAGTCGTGACAATATTATTTCTACTGAAGCTGTGAGAAAGCTGAAGTTGAAGACGGAGAAACATCCTAATCCTTACAAGTTAGCGTGGTTGAGATAAGGAGGAGAAGTGAAGGTGGACAGGCGAGTTCGAGTTCCATTTTCTATTGGAAAGAAATATAAAGATGAAATTTGGTGTGATGTAGTTGAGATGGATGTTTGTCACTTACTTTTGGGAAGACCATGGCAGTATGATCGAGCAGTACAACATGACGGTCGGACCAATAGCTACAGGTTTATGTTTGAAGGTGTTAAGATTATTTTAGTTCCAAAGAAGAGACAACATGAAGAAAGTAAATCTGAAGAGATTGAGGAGCTGAAGACTTTATTGACTTTGAAGGAATTTATTGAAGAAGTAAAAGAGAGTCCAGAAGTATTTTTGTTGATTGGACATGAAGCCACTGAATCTGTTGAAGTTCCCGAGGAAGTGAAGCCAGTATTAGAAGAGTTTGACGATGTTTTTCCTGAGGAGTTGCCAACGGAGTTACCGCCGTTGAGGGATATTCAACATCAAATAGATCTTGTGCCAGGGGCGGTATTACCACACAGGCCACATTATAGGATGAGTCCTACGGAGCATGAGGAACTGAGAAGGCAGGTGGAGGAGTTGTTAGAACATGGGCGTGTTCAGGAGAGCTTGAGTCATTGTGCAGTGCCAGCTTTATTGGTGCCAAAGAAGGATGGTTCGTGGAGAATGTGTACGGACAGTCGGGCTCTAAACAAAATCACTGTGAGGTACAGATTTCCTATGCCGAGATTTGATGATTTGATAGATCAGTTGAGTGGAGCTATTGTGTTTTAAAAGATTGACTTGAAGAGTGGATACCATCAAATTCGTATTAGACCGGGTGATGAATGGAAGACTGCTTTCAAAACCAGGGAAGGTTCATACGAATGGTTGGTTATGCCGTTTGGTTTATCGAATGCACCGAGTACTTTTACGAGAGTGATGAACCAGATTTTCAGACCATACATTGGGAAGTTTGTGGTAGTTTACTTTGATGATATTTTGATCTACAGTGGAAGTGTGGAAAAGCATGTCCAGCATTTGCGTGAAGTACTGTTGATTCTACGACAGGAGAAATTCTATGTTGCAACAAAAAAGTGCGTGTTTATGACGGACAGTGTTTTATTTCTGGGATATGTTCTATCGAAGGAAGGAATTCAAGTCGATGAAAGTAAAGCAGAAGCTGTCAGGAGTTGGCCACAGCCAAAGACAATTACTGAAGTGATGAGTTTTCATGGATTGGTATCTTTCTATCGAAGATTCATTCCACATTTTAGTAGTGTGATGGCACCTGTAACCGATTGCATGAAAGGAAAGAAGTATGAGTGGTCAGAGGAAGCAGGGGTTGCTTTTGAGAAAATCAAGACACCATTGACGACCGCACCAATTCTAGTTTTGCCGGATTTTCAGTTGTTGTTTGAGTTACATACTGATGCGTCGAAGGTTGGGGTTGGTGGAGTTTTGAGTCAGAAAGGAAGACCGGTTGCTTATTTCAGTGAGAAGTTATCTGGAGCTAAGTTGAGATATAGCACTTATGATGTTGAATTTTATGCAATTGTTCAAGCTGTGAAGCACTGGAGACATTATCTATTTCAGAAAGAGTTTGTTCTTTACACTGATCATGAGGCTTTGAAGCATTTGCAAGGGCATGATAAGATTTCATCGAGACATGCATCGTGGATTGCCTATTTGCAGCAGTTTACTTTTGTTGTGAAGCACAAATCTGGGGTAACGAATCGTGTAGCTGATGCTTTGAGTAGGAGGAGCCATTTATTGACAACAATGAAAGTTGAAGTGACAGGGTTTGATCTATTGCCAGAGTTGCTTGGAAAAGATCCTTACTTTATGAAATTTGTTGAAAAAGTCAAGGACGGGAGTACTGATGAATTCGTGATGGTAGATGGGTTCTTGCTCAAAGGAAATCAATTGTGCATACTAGAAGGTAGTTTGAGAATGAAGATTATAAAAGAGCTACATGAAGAAGGACATGTGGGTAGAGATCGAACATTGCAATTGATTTCTCAGTCTTATTATTGGCCATCGATGAGAAGGGAAGTTGAAAGGTTTGTGCGTAGATGTCATGTTTGTCAGGTTTCAAAAGGGACAGCTACAAATGCGGGATTGTATGTGCCATTACCTGTTCCTACAAAACCATGGGTAGACATTAGCATGGATTTCGTGTTGGGATTGCCGAGAACTCAAAGGGGAAATGACTCTATATATGTTGTGGTGGATCGTTTCTCGAAGATGGTACATTTTATTGCGTGTAAAAAGACGGCGGATGCTGTTCATGTCGCTCAGTTGTTTTTCAAGGAGATTTATCGACTTCATGGATTGCCAGAATCTATTGTCGGATAGGGATACTCATTTTCTGAGTCACTTTTGGTTAAGTTTGTGGAAGATGGTGGGAACGAAGTTAAACTTTAGCAGCGCTTATCATCCGCAAACGGATGGTCAGACAGAAGTTGTTAACAGATCGTTGGGAAATTTATTACGATGTCTTGTGAAGGACAATCTGAAGAGTTGGGACATGAAGTTATGCCAAGCAGAGTTTGCTCATAATCATGCAGTGAATAGTAGTACGGGATTCAGTCCATTTCAGATTGTATATTCAAATTTACCAAGGGGACCGTTGGACTTAACGGTAGTACCACAAACGAAGGGGACGATTAAAAGAACTGTAGACTTTGTTATTGAGTTAATTGAATGTCATAAAATCGTTCAGAAGCGATTGGAGAAAGCAAATGAGAAGTATAAGCGAATTGCAGATTTGAAGCGACGAAGTGTTGAATTTAACGAAGGTGATTTGGTTTATGCTGTGTTAACCAAGGATCGTTTTCCAGTGGGCGCTTATAACAAGTTGAAAGCCAGAAAAATTGGTCCTGTAAAAGTTGTGAAACGGATTAATGAAAATGCTTATAAATTGAAGCTGCCGTAGGATGTGTACACTTCTGACGTGTTCAATGTTAAGCATCTTGTACCATATTATGGAGATGGACAATCTGATGAGAAAGAATTTATAAATTCGAGGACGAATTTCTCTCAACCAGGGGAGGATGATGCAGCTCAAGTTAGAAGAGAAGAGATAAGTCGTATACGACTTAAGGAGGAGTTAAGTCATCCACGACTTAAGAAGGAAGATATAGGTCGTTCCCGACCTAATGAATCACGTGGGGAAGAGATGCGAGTTAATGAAGAAGAGTTAAGTCGTTTCCGACCTAACTAGAGACCAGAGGGGAAGTTGTGCCGAGTTAACGACCTAACTCTAACAGGTTGCGACCTAACGGAATATGGCTGAAGAGTTAAGTCGTAAGTCGGCAAGAAGTTAAGTCGTAAGTCGGCAAGAAGTTAAGTCATGGGTCGGTATGTCGATGAGTCGGCCGAAGGTGTGAGGTGTTGTAATATGTAGGCACTGTCTTTAAGTCGTATGTCGTTAGCTTCTTAAGTCGCGTGAGTAGTAAGGTCGAATACGACCTAGGTGTTGTATATTTGTGTGTTTCCTTAAGCCGTTCAAGTGTTGAGTCGGCCGAAGGCTGTTGTGATGTAATTGCTTTGAGTCGTGTATGTATGTGATGTGTTAGGTCGCGTACGACCTAAGGATGAGTCGTGAGTCGTGGGAACTAAGTCGGCAACGACTTAAGGGTCTGGGTCAAAAATGCTATAAATAGCGAGTCTGTTGTAACTTTGGAGGTGGTTGATTTTTGAATAAATTCTTGTTGATTGTTGTGTGCTTTCATCTTAAATTGGTAGTTGAGTGTAATCTCCTATCTCCACTTTCGGTTAATCGAGTGCGCTCGATTCAACGATCGTTGAAGCCAATTCACGGTATCAAGTGCGCTTGATCAACGTTTGAAGAATTGTAGATCTTATCTCACGGTATCGTGCGCGATCAACGTGTCGAAAATAGCTAGAATTCGGTATCTTTGTGATCAATGAATTTGGGCATTTCACTATCTTCAATCCACCGTTTGCTACTTTCATCGATCCATATCGTTTCGTTAATATCCGCTGCGTCAATATATTTTTCCAGTGGCCACAACTTTCCCTTTGACTATATTGTCTCATTCTAAACGTAAGCATGTCAAAAATCCACTTCTTTCTAGTGCATTTTTTAGCCTAGTTTTTAAGCTAGAGAATAGACAATTTTGTTTTGATCATAACTGGATGATGACTAATCCAAATCATGAAATTATTTCTTCTATATCATATGAAATTCTAGTGGCTACAACTTTTATGTTAATCACTTTTTCCAGTTTTGAGGTTTGCTATACCTGAAACTCAATTCTTTGAAACACATTTTCGAGCTTTATATTTGTGAATCCGAGAATAGCTCTTTTTCTTTTTGTTGAACATGCGCTTATATGTTTTTGTTTGATGATAATAAACATATATATTCATTTAAATGTTATTTGTTAATGTACTATTTTATTTTTCATAGATTAAATAAATATTTGTTGAATAAAATAAATTACACAGAATTTGAATGGAATTTGAATTCAAACAGAAATTTTATTCAAACAAATATTTATTACAATCTTGAATAGTACAAATTCAAGCTCTCACTATACATATACAATTTTGATTACATCACAATTGTTTTTACATTAATAACCTCACCACATATCACTCACACTCGTATTTTGTCTTCAACTTCATTCCATTTTGAATCCAGCATCTGAGCAATCTGCAAAAATATTCACTAACGCAGTAAAATTGAAAAAGAAATATTTTTGCAATATAAAATGAAGTATGGATTTTTGAAAATATTGTTTGCCTCGGTTATTTGGGTTGTTCGTCATTATTCACATTTGAATTCATCATACACGAACAATGTGACATGCACAGTGTATCACTGTACATGCCACAAGGCCGTGCATATCAATATACACTTGATAATGCTACAGGGACAGGTGAGCACAGGTCAAACCCAAATGAAAAAACGGGTTCAACTCACGTGCAATATATTTAGAATCACGACACGAGTACAAGGTCAAACCCGAGTTTTTAAAACTGGGTTCAACACAAGGCAACATGAAGAATGATACAAAGCAGACATGAATGCATCAATAACCTAGATGTAGACCACAAAGAAATGCCACCAAGATTATATGTGCTGAGAATCAAGTCGACCAGGTAGCAATGATGGTAATGCAACACAGTGCAGACACCGATGATACAAGAGAGGTGAAGCTCAATGCAACATAGTGGCAAATGCATATATATATATATATATATATATATATATATATCAAGTGAAGCATTTGTGTCAAAGGCATAGCAACTGCAAGAACATAAAAGCATAAAAACATGTATGCAAAATGGTGAGCAACACAAGGGCAGTGGACAGTACAAGCAAACAAATGCAACTAAACCAACATGGCCAAGACTACAAATACAAGGCAAACTGGCAACAACAAGTTCAAGTGAATCAAGTTCAGGACAGAAAAAACCAGTAATTATCAAATGTCTCAAATTAAGAGCCAAAGCAGCAGCAATGAAGACCACTATGCAGTGGACATGAGTGCAACTTGACTATCAAAACTCAGATGAACACTACAGACCAACCAGAAATTCAAGATTACATGAGCAATGACCAGAACACTAAGTGCATGCAGTTTTGAACAAGAAAACTAGTGGCAACATGAATGTTACAAGTATGAACAGTGTGGCAATGCACCAACCAGAACACAAGAACAGAAAACAATAGAAGCACAATGACAATTTGGAGTATGATATGCAAAACTCTAGTGCAAAGTGCAGACTTGATGAACAAATATACAAGTGAAGATAACAAGTGCACCAACATTTACAACATACAAACAAGCACACGAGCTAATGAAGACTGTATCATGATACAAGACCAGAAAACTGCAAGAGTCAACCAAGCTACTAATGAATGCAAGCTCGAGCACAAGATATGGAAACTCAATAATACAAGAACTGCACAAGTGTAGCCTCGAACTACAGGTCTCAATATCAAAGAGACAACATCAGTATGCAATAAAGACTACTGCAAATATACAGAAACAACTAAACCAACATGAATGCAACACAGTAAAGATACCAAGCAATAAACAACAGAATGCATCCAGATGACAAAGTGCTCAATGCAAGTGCAGACCACCAAGGTAAACTGAAGTGCACAAATGCAACAGTGAAACAAGACACAGTACTGAATCAAGTGCACCAGAAAAATGCAATGCATGAAAGCTTGAACAAGTCCAAATACAACACAAAGTGCAACAAGAATGTTGCAGTGATACAATGCAAGTTCATATGTACAGCAAGCTACAAGTGATGCAGAATCAAGGTGAACAAACAGTGATACATGAATAATGCAAGAACAAGCCAGCAGATACATGAATAATGTAAGCATGTTCGAAGTCGAAGATTTTAGTGCAGAGTTGTGGATTGGTATACACGAAATCAAGTGTGTGTAAATTGGAAATTCAAAAATCAAAAACGTATCTTTGAAAAAGTCACAAACAAATAAAAGAGGAAAGTTCTTTGCCGTATGAATCAAGTTAAATCGAACGCTGCACAAACAAGGCCGTGCGTATCAAGTTGTAGCTATATCAGGAAAGCAAAAATTTGGAAAGTATCGAATTGATACGAACAAACTTAAGTATCTCGGAATTCATATAAATACAATCCCAAAATCATCATCGGCTGTGTGGAAAAATCGAATTAAATCCAAATATAAATCCAAGTTCATCATCAGCAGCGAGTGGGCAACAAGAACAAGTGATAATTCAAGCAAATCAAACCAGCAACGAAAAAGATTACATACCGCAATAGTGAACTCGATCGTCTCGAAGCAACCAAGTCCAAATTTCATAAAACAATCAAAGGAGCAGCTGCGAACAAGCAACGCAAACCATCGATCACAGAGAAGCCGCGAGCAAGCGTGACACAAACCAGAGAATCGAAGAAAGCCCTAATTTTTGCAAGAAAACAAAGCCCTAATTCAGATCGTACAGAGCCGACATTATCTCTTCACAAGGCAAAAGGAAAAGGAACGGGCAAAGCAAAAAGGGCCGGCCTTGTTTTATTATAAAAGGCTTTGTTTTATAAAAGGGGTTTTTTAGTTTATAGGGTTTAATTTTTAAATTTAGTTTTATTTGAGCAAAAATTATGAATTCAAGTTTGTATTTTAATTTTTGCTCTTGCTTTTATTTTTGAAGTCAGTTTTTCTTTTCGAGTCAAAATATTGGTAAATCACCACCTAGGTTGTAGGTAGTGTCAGATTGTCTAGTTAGAATTAGTTCAGTGAGCAGGGTGTGCGAGTTTGCAAAATTCTATAGGCGGGAGCAAGGGTTTGCGAGTTTGCAAAACTCTATTGGCGGGAGCAGAGGGTGCGAGTCTATTAGAGTGTTTGTAAGCGGGAGCAGGGTTTGCGAGTCTGTTAGAGTGTTTGTAAGCGGGATATTGTTTAATTCTAATAGAAATCTGGGAATGCAGCAGTAAGCAGGGGTTGCCGAAGCTGGGTAAATTTTGTGTGTGATTTACTTTTTAGCATATTTATTTCTGCAGTTTGTTTCTGTGTTTAAATCGAAAAAATTTGCTATAACCTTATGCACCCCCCTCTAGGGTTAATCTAGATCCTACACTTTTGACCATATCTTTCCCAAAAGTAATCGAACTCAAATGATTCTCTTTTAAAATTTAAGAGAACAGAATTTGCAATAATTTTTCAGTTAATAAGTTTTTCAAATTTTGAGAGTAAGAGATTCAAATACAAGAGAGAAGATGGCCTATTTTTTGGATCTAATTTGAGAATTCAAGTTCAAAGCTCTACCACTTCTTCTCTATACTTTCGGCCAGTCTCCATTTCAAGCCTTGGCCAAGCATTAGGAAGGAGGAATTCAGACTTATTTTCATTTGGTTCCAACACATGGTAGGAAGTATACGTTAGATCTTAAGTTCATTGCCTAAAGTTTGACGGAGTGGAATCCAAAGTAAGCTATTTCTTATTTTAAGTTCATTAAAACCATTTCTAAGTTGAAAGAACTTTAAGTGTTAAGTGTTGTTTGAAAACCCTTATTGAATGCTTGTTTGCTTTGTTTTCTAAAACAATGGTTTAATTTCCTTGCTTGATATTATGTTTGGATGGTTAATTTAAAATTTAGAAGTTAAATACTTAATGGAATATGCGGAAACGACTAATACATGTGTTTCGTCTATGAGATCCAAGAAGACTTGGGCAAGGGACGGAACAAATCGACGGAAAGCCCGCATGATCCAAAATAAATTTCAAATCGTTTTAATTCAAGATAAATAAAATGTGTTATAAATATTTGATAGAATGAAGAATTAATTTATCATTTGTTGTTATGATTAGTTTCTTAATTGATTGTTTAGTTGTTTGGATTGCGCTCGGCCAGTTTATAAGAACTGTTTATTATTTATTGATTGTTGACTTTGCTCGACCAGTTTATGAGCAATTAATTATCCATATGCATGGGCTGGGTAGAAAATAATTGTAGGATAATACCTTGTGGTTTATTTCACAATTTGACTATAAGGTGTTTAGTGTAATATTTGGTTCACTTCAATTTAATAAATTGTTTTGAAAATTTGTTTTCAAATAGAAATGTTATGAAATATTTTCCCTTTAAAAGAAATAAAAATGTCTGGTAATGAATATTTTGAAGTTATATTATATACAAGATTTATGTAAGAAAGGTTTTATAGAAATGTTTTATGAAACGGAAAGAATTTCAAGGACGATTTTAATATGATTTTTGAATGGATTTGGGAAATGAAAATTATTATAGATTTTAAAGTACTTGCGAATATTAGTGTGAAATGATTTATCCCTTTGGGATATAAAATGATTTGTTATGCTACTAATGATTCGGGTAACCCATAGCTAAAAAGTGGGCATATGTTTTTGGTATAGTCCACTCTTGGAATAGAGGAATGTACATATTTATCGATTGTACGAAGGTTGGGACCTACTTGCCTTATTATTGGGAGAAAACTTCTGATCCGGTTACATATGGTTTGATACGCTTTTATTATAGTATTTGGGACGTCCAAATAAACTTTTCAAATGTTATTTGATTTAAGATCCCCAAGTAAAGTGTAATCCGAATATAATATATATATATATATATATATATCAAAAGTTTTGAAATAAGGCCAAAGAGACAATTTCCGTAAAGGTAATTAGATTTCAAAATCTAAAATTGAAGATTAAGCCCAAATGGGTAGTTTTGGGGATCACATATTGTTCGTCACATCATAGGCTCCATGATTCCTATTTGTAGTAGAAGAACTACGTTGACTTGATCCTGTATCTAATTGGGTACCTAATTAGATAGGGGTACGTAGGGAGTCACTAGGGGTAGTGATGCAGCCCTTAAAATAATTTAACCATTTCATGTTTATCTGTTATTGGTTGTTAACTATCTTGTGTTATTATATCTTTCCTGCTTGCTATTTTATTCCGCATTTACATTGTTTATTGAGGATGCAGGTAAGGATAGTGTTGTTTCTCTCATTAGTGTTGTGCAGTGGCAGATTTATAGTCATTGTATTTGGAATGTATTAAAGCAAACTTTGTAGAATTAATAAATAAATCAATTACTCTAATAAGTTGTGTAATTGAAATTTGTATCCTATACATTTAGTAACATTGAATATTTATCAAATATGGTGTATTAAGTTGGTAGTTTTCATTAGTAGTTTTATAACGAACGGATTTTTCAGAAATTTTAATTGGTCCAAAAATCCGTATCGTCACACGTGGTATCAGAGCTTAGGTTAGGTACCTAAGTAAAATTTGTCTAAGTTAGTAAATCAACCTAGGAATTTTGTAAATGAAACTACCTTAATTTGATGAACAAAATGGATAAAGTAAGGCATCGTATCTCCGATCGGGGTTATGGGTGATATTACTATTTTTGGTGTGCTTAACTTTCGTTAATTATTGTTTTTCCGTTGTTTTTCTTTCGTCCTTGTAATTTCGAGGACGAAATTCTTTTAAGCAGGGGAGAATAAATGAACCGGAATTTGACCGCTTTAAAATATATTATTTAAAGTGATTATAAATATAAAATAGGTAAGATTATATGATTAAAACAATATTAAATAGGATTTGGAAAGAGTAGTATACACAAAAATAATAACATTTGCCGATATCGACAAAAGTGACAAAATGCTGATTTCAGAAAAGTAAGTTTCAATGTTTAAATAATTATTTTAATTTATTTACGAGTGCTTACATTTTTAAATCACATTATGAAAATTTATTTTTAAATTTGGTTTACATAAATAAATAGTTTAACTAAAATGTCAAAATATGACCGTACAACATTTTGTCGAAAATCAAAATCAAAAGTTTTCGCAGCGTTGTTGCACCTTTATTTTCTTATATAGGAACATATATTCAAATAGTATAAGTATTAATTATTTCACTAATCAAGTTCACTTTCACTAAATAAGATAAGGAAATTCTAGAATGTCATTAAGAGAAGTAAGTAAGTTTAAGAAAAGTCAAAAATAAACATTAAATCCAAATCACATCAAAATCCAACAACATAATTACTTTTCTTTATTTAATCTTTAAGTGACTAAGACATAAAGTAAGAAGTGAAAGGACAGTGTTAAGTGTTGAAAAAGTGGATGTTACTTTAGGTTGAAGTAAGGATAGTTTGATAATTTGGTAAGAGGTTATTTTGGTAAAAATATCACTTCTTTCTTTTTCTATAAACCTCCTTCTTCACTTCATTTCCTTTTCTATTCTCAAGCTTCTTCATCTTTTTCCTCTTCTCTTTAATGGCTTCCAAGCCATAGAAAAACATTAGAAAGAGATAATGTAAAAATATTTACAAATATTCAAAAGAAATCAATGTTCATCCTCTTCAAATTAAACTCCTCTTTTCTCCATATTTTGCCACTTCTTCTCCCAACCATAACTTCTTCAAAACTGAGTCCAAATGAATTTTTTTTAAATCATGTGTATTTTCAATGGCTATAACTTTTCTCTTGACCATTTTGTCTCATTCTAAAAGTAACCATGTCAAAAATTCACTTCCTTCCAATGCATTTTCTGTCTCAATTTTTAAGCCAGAGAATATGCCATTTTATTTTGATCATAACTGATCCAAATTATGAAATTGTTTCTTTTAATCCATACGAAATTCCAGTGGCTACAACTTTTTTTAATCACTTTTTCCAGTTTTGAGGTTCGCTGTACCTGACACTCTATTCTTTGAAGTACATTTTTGGGCTTTATATTTGTGAATTCTAGAATAGCTCTTTTCTTTTGACCATATCTTCCCAAAAAATAATCAAAACCAAGTGATTCTTTTTTTAAATTTAAGAGAAAAGAATTTTGAACAATTTTTCAGTTAATAAGTTTTTCAAATTTTGAGATTAAGATGGTCAAATACAAGAGAGAAGATGACCTATTTTTCGGGTCTAATTTTGAGAATTCAAGTTCAAAGCTCTACCACCTTTTCTCTATACTTTCGGCCAACCTTCATTTCAAGCCTTGGCCAAACATTAGAAAGGATGAATTCGGGCTTATTTTCATTTGGTTCCAAAACATGGTAGGAAGTATGCGTTAGATCTTAAGTTTCTTGCCTTAAAGTTTGAAGGAGTGGAATCCAAAGTAAGTTATTTTTTATTTTAAGTTCATTAAAACCGTTGCTAAGTTGAAAGAACTTTAAGTGTTAAGTGTTGTTCGAAAAGCCTTGTTGAATGCTTGTTTACTTTTTTTCTAAAAAAATGGTTTGATTTCCTTACTCGATATTATGTTTGGATGGTTAATTAAGTAATTTAAAATTTAGAAGTTAAATGCTTAATGGAATATGTGGAAACGACTTGTACATGTGTTTCATCTGTTAGATCCAAGAAGACTTGGACGAGGGACGGAACATATCAAAAGGAAAGCCCGCATGCTCTAAAATAAATATCAAATCGTTTTAACTCAAGATAAAATAAAACATGTTATAAATATTTGATAGAATTAAATGTTGATTTATCATTTATTGTTGTGATTAGTTTGTTAATTAATTGTTTAGTTGTTTGGATTGCGCTCAACCAGTTTATAAGCACTGATTATTATTTATTGATTATTGACTTTGTTCAACCAGTTTATAAGCAATTAATTATCATATGCATGGGCTGAGTAGAAAATAATTGTAGGATTATACCTTGTGATTTATTTCACGATTTGACTATAAGGTGTTTAGCGGTAATGTTTGGTTCACCTCAATTTAATGAATTGTTTTGAAAATTGGTTTTCAAATGGAAATATTATGAAATGTTTTCTCTTTAAAAGAAATAGAAATGATTGGTAATGAATATTTTGAAGTTATATTATATAAAAGTGATTTATATAAGAATGGTTTTATCAAAATGTTTTATGAAACAAAAAGAATTTCGAGGACTAAACCCAATGGTTTTAAGATGATTTTTGAACAGATTTTGGAATTTATAGATTTGAAAGTACTTGTGAATATTAGTGTGAAATGATTTATCGCTTCGGGTTATAAATGATTTTTTTACGTTACCGATGATTCGGTAACCTGTAACTAAAAAGTGGGCATACGCTTTTGGTGTAGTCTGCTCTTGGAATAGATGGATGTACTTAATTATCGATTGTATGAAGGCAGAGACCCAGTTGCCTTGTTATTGGGAGAAACCTCCCGATCTGGTTGCATATGGTTTAATATGCTTTTACCACAATATTTGGGACGTCCAAATAAACTTTTCAAAAGTTATTTGATTTAGGATCCCAAAGTAAAGTGTAATCTGAGTATAAAAGATATATATATATATATTTCTATATATATATATATATATATATATTTCAAAAGTTTTGAAATAATAATTCGAGAATAAAGTACAAAGAGATAATTTCCATATAGGTAATTAGATTTGAAAATCTACAATTGAAGATTAACCCTAAGTGGGCAGTTTTGGGAACCACATATTGTTTGTTGCATCATAGTCTCCATGAGTCCTATTTGCGGTAGGAGAACTACATTAGCTTGGTCCTGTATTTAATTGGATACCCAATTAAATAGGGGTACGTAGGCAGTCACTAGTGGTAGTGATGCAGCCTCTAAAATAATATAACCATTTCATGTTTATCTGTTATTGGTCGTTGTTTACCTTGTGTTATTGTATCTTTCCTGCTTACTATTTTTTTTCTGCATTTACATTGTTTATTTAGTTCGTAGGTAAGGATAGTGTTGTCTCTCTCATTAGAGTTGTGCAGTGGCAGATTTATAGTCATTGTATTTTGTATGTATTAAAGCACACTTTGTAGAATTAATAAATAAATTAATTGCTCTAATAAGTTGTATAATTGAAATTGTATCCTATGCATTTAGTAACATCGAATATTTATAAAATATGGTGCATTAAGTTGGTAGTTTTCATTGGTAGTTTTATAATGGACGGATTTTTCAGAAATTTTAACTGGTCTGAAAATCCGAGTCGTAACATGTGGTATAAGATCATAGTTAGGTGCCTAAGTAAAATTTGTCTAGGTTAGTAAATCAGCCTAAGAATTTTAGAAATGAAACTGCATTAATTTGATAAATAAAATGGATAGGATAAGGCACCATATCTCCAACCAGGGTTATGGGTGATATTACTATTTTTGGTGTGCTTAACTTTCGTTAATTGTTGTTTTTCCATTATATTTTTTTCGTCCATATAATTTCAAGGTCGAAATTCTTTTAAGTAGGGGAGAATGTAACGACCCAAAATTTGACCACTTTAAAATATACTATTTAAAGTGATTTTAAATATAAAATAAATAAGGTTATATGATTCAAACAATTTTAATAGGATTTGGAAAGATAAGTGTACACAAAAATAGTAACATTTGCCGATATCGACAAAAGTGACAAAATGCTGATTTTAGAAAAGTAAGTTTCAATGGTTAAATAAATTATTTTAATTTATTTATGAGTTTTTATATTTTTAAATCACATTATACAAATTTATTTTTAAATTTGGTTTACATAAATAAATAGTTTAATTAAAACATCAAAATGTGACCGCAAAACATTTGGTCGAAAATCAAAGTTTTGCAGATTAAAAGTTGTCGCACCTTTATTTTCTTATATAGGAACATATATATTCAAATAGTATAAGTATTAATTATTTCACTAATTAAATTCACTTTTACTAAATAAGATTAGGAAATTCTAAACTGTCATTAAGAAAAGTTAGTTTAAGAAAAGTCAATAATAAGCATCAAATCCAAATCACATCAAAATCCAACAAAATAATTACTTTTCTTTACTTAATCTTTAGGTGACTAAGACATAAAATAAGAAGTAAAAGGATGATGTTAAGTGTTGAAAAAGTGGATCTTACTTTAGATCTTACTTTCAGTCAATCTCCATTTCAAGCCTTGGCCAAGCATTAGGAAAGAGGAATTCAGGATTATTTTCATTTGGTTCCAAAGTGCGGTAGGA
Organism: Allium cepa; assembly: GCA_030765085.1. Lineage (NCBI taxonomy): Eukaryota > Viridiplantae > Streptophyta > Magnoliopsida > Asparagales > Amaryllidaceae > Allium > Allium cepa. Next base: position 310,892,433 of record CM060934.1, on the reverse strand, counting down.
AGTATGCGTTAGATCTTAAGTTTCTTGCCTTAAAGGTTGATGGAGTGGAATCCAAAGTAAGCTATTTCTTATTTTAAGTTCATTAAAACCATTGCTAAGTTGAAAGAACTTTAAGTGCTAAGTGTTGTTTGAAAACCCTTGTTGAATGTTTGTTTACTTTGTTTTCTAAAACAATGGTTTGATTTCCTTGCTCGATATTATGTTTGGATGGTTAATTAAGTAATTTGAAATTTAGAAGTTAAATACTTAATGGGATATGCGAAAACAACTAGTACATGTGTTTCATCTGTGAGATCCAAAGAGACTTGGGCGAGGGACGGAACATATCGAAATGAAAGCCCACATGCTCCAAAATTAATATCAAATCATTTTAACTCGAGATAAAATAAAACGTGTTATAAATATTTGATAGAATGAAGCGTTGATTTATCATTTATTGTTGTGATTAGCTTGTTAATTGATTGTTTAGTTGTTTGGATTGCGCTCGACCAGTTTATGAGCATTGATTATTATTTATTGATTGTTGACTTTTCTCGACTAGTTTATGAGCATTTAATTATCCATATGCATGTGCTGGGTACAAAATAATTGTAGGATAATACCTTGTGATTTATTTCATGATTTGACTATAAGGTGTTTACCGGAAATATTTTGGTCCCTTCAATTTAATGAATTGTTTTGAAAATTGGTTTTCGAATAGAAATGTTATGAAATGTTTTCCCTTTAAAAGAAATAGAAATGTTTGATAATGAATATTTTGAAGTTATATTATATAAAAGTGATTTATATAAGAATTGTTTTATAAAAATGTTTATGAAACGGAAAGAACTTCGAGGACTAAATCCGATGGTTTTAAGATGATTTTTGAACGGATTTAGGAAATGGAAATTATTATAGATTTGAAAGTACTTGTGAATATTAATGTGAAATGATTTATCGCTTCAGGACATAAAATGATTTGTTTTGTTATCAATGATTCGGTAACCCGTAACTAAAAAGTGGGCATATGTATTTGGTATAGTCCGCTCTGGAATAGAGGGATGTACTTATTTATCGATTTTATGAAGGCTGGGACCCAATTGCCTTGTTATTGGGAGAAACTTCCCAATTTGGTTGCATATGGTTTGATATGCTTTTATTACAGTATTTGGGACGTCCAAATAAACTTTTCAAAAGTGATTTGATTTAAGATCCTGATGTAAAGTGTGATCTGAATATAAAAGATATATATATATATATATATATATCAAAAGTTTTAAAATAAGAATTCGAGAATAAACTCCAAAGAGATAGTTTTCGTAAAGGTAATTAGATTTAAAAATCTAAAATTGAAGATCAAGCATAAGTGGGTAGTTTTGGGAATCACATATTTTTTGTTGCATCATAGGCTCCATGAGTCCTATTTGCGGTAGGAGAACTACATTGGCTTGATCCTGTAACGGTCCGTTTTTCCGTACCGTTTGAATCGACAATAAACCGCACATGTCCAACTCAAATTGCTCGAATAAGCGGATCATTAAGAGTAGAAAGAAAATAAAGACAGAACAAAATCTCATTCGAATGGAATAACATATATTATTTCAACAATAATCATTACAACGGAAAATTTTAAAATACAATATCAGAGTCTAACCTAAATTTAGCTTGGACAGTTATAAGCATCTGTCCTTATAATTGCTCACAAACATCAAACAAAATAAACTAAGTACAACGGATAATAGAATATGTCCATACGATGATGAATATCTCTAGCTCTCCTCTGGAAACTTCAACCATCTTCAACTCAACCTGAAACTACTCGGATCTGACCCGAGTATTAAAAATACACGGATCAGGCTTGATAAACCAGCGTAAGATACTCGAAATTTTAATGACTATATTATCAAAACCTTTGAAAAGAAGGGTATCTCATAAGACCACGCCCACACATAAACACGGACGGGTTTTTACCTTATGATAACCAAAACACTTTTATATATCAAACGTTTGATATTATTTCTCACATTCTTTTGAAAAACTTTTCAAACAAAATTATTCAAATTAGGTATCAATATCCGGACTAAGTCTAACAAATTATATCCGGATAGGGTCAACGGAATATAACGAACGAATATATAATACCAAAAAGGGGTAGCTGAAATGTTTGCAAGTCATTACAGCTATTTTAGGAATACAATCAAAACCGTAAATCTCGTATTGGGGTTGGATTTTCAACATGATAGGAACTAGTGGAAAGATCAATCTGTATCCACGGCTTACGTCCATGACTCAGACACCGTTATACAACAACACAAATGGCTAAAAGTGGATACAATCTGCGAATAACATCCAAGGACTCGGACTTCGCTTATCCCTGCAATGAGGCCCAGACGTATCTGGTACTTGGGGCTCAGAACATCTGATAACCCAAATCACTACTATCCGAAAAGCGAGCATACATCTGACCACATGGAATCCCATCATAACCGGGGTGTGAGGCTCGCGAAGCTACGATCAATTTATTTAAAGCCACGCTTTTCATACAAAACCACGCTTTGATCATAACAGGTTACACTTTGAATGCCGCATTGATTCCACATCACACGACTGATTTTTAGAAAAGTATAACTTCCTGAGCTCGTATGTCTCAAGAAAGGGTGTTACGCAAGAGAAGTTGCCTTCTCCGCCACCAACTGATATACGTTTATAGAAACCACTCAAATGTGATATAGAATACAATGTCATACAAACATCCATACAAGTTCGTTCTGGGACTGAACGAAACAGAAGGAAATTTCCTCGGCCATTACTAGGAGAGAAGCCCTTGCAATCCCAAAAATCTCCATCACGAGGAGAACACTGCTATAAATAACTCTATAATATGGGCCAACCAGAGCATGTTCAACAAGCAGTCTTCACGCTATAAAGATCCACGGTCTTCAATAATCATCATCTTCAACATGTCTTCACTTTCGAACGTATACAATGGTTCGAAGTGGTTTTTGGATAGGAATCATCCAAATCCGACTCTGGTTCCTTCGACCAATCACCGCTTTAAAAAGATGTTAAGTTCATATGTGGACATCAATCATCAATCAATTACTTCATCTTTTAAATCAAATATCTTTCTTAGACATAATCTTTTTAATTTATTCCATTTTATTTTCAAATGTATATGAAATCATTAAGCCTCATTTACCAAATCATTTGTTTTATTTAAACCTTTCATAAATCCTAATCATTTTCTCTTTTACTTAGGAAAACTTTTCCAAATCATTCATTAAATCTTAATCAAAGATATCTTATATTCAACTTATAACTTTTAAATCTAGGGAAAATATTCCCAAATCATTCATTAAATCTTAATCAAAGACTTTCTTCTTAACTTCAAATCATATTCTTACAGATCAAAGATTTTCATAATAGAGCACTACTGCCACCTTAGATATGGTAAATTTCACCTCCAGGGACTAATGGAAAGTTTCACCTCCAGGGATTAATGGAAAATTTCACCTCCAGGGACTAATGGAAAGTTTCACCTCCAGGGACTAATGGCGAGTAATCCTACATTATGAATATCTTTGACTTTAATGATCATTGTCTTCAATATATTTTATTTCCAAAATTAGTTTGAAGGGATTTTGGGATATGAATCACCCAAATCCGATCTCGGTTTCTTTGTACTAATCATTGATAAAAAGATGTTAAGTGGTTATTTAACATTCAAAGAATTTATTTCTTTTCTTTTATCTTGGAAAAACTTAAATATGATCTTTTAGAGCATCCGGGCTTTCCTTTCGATCTATTCCAACCCTCGCCTAAAAAGAGAAAACATAAGCCAGGTAAGTTCAGGGCACTGGTTCCTTATACCCAACCTTAGTTAAACACCTTGTTTACCTTCCACTATCTCACAGGCAGGACAAATGTACTAGTCATTTCCGCATACTCAGTTTGTTATTGCATTCAATATTCTTCATTTTTTATTTGGTATAAACAATCCATCTTAACAATTTATTCAAACTCTTATTGAAACTTCCAATTCATCTTTACATTACTTAATTATTCTTTTAATTCATAAAAAATATATAGGAAAGAATTGTTAAGTTTAAAACTGCATTTCAAAAGTTATTTCAAAATGCTGCGAAAAGCTTTGCGAAAAGTTTTGCAAATAGCGTTTAAAAGCTATATTCTTCAAGACGACTTTTATATCATTTTGAAATACATATTTTCAACTTAAATCTCTTTTAATACATTTTAATAGATTTTTAGGATTTATTTCATATTTTTAAGACATTTAAAATATCAATTTTAAATTTGGTCACTTTACTGCAAAAGCGTGATTTTTTTGGAAAATTGTTTTGGACATATTTAAAATATACAAGGTAAAATCTTGATTTTATTCCTTTATTTCTTTATACATATTTAAATGTTTATAAAACATTTCTAACTTATTTTAAAACTATTTCCAAAAGGTTTAAGCATTCCATATACACCATTTCATTTTCAAAAGGAAAGTGTTTTCCTTTGTGCTTATCGACGTGTGTTAATGTGACTTGGTAAAACAATTTAATAATCATATCAAACAATCAATACTTGATGATCAAAGCATATATAATCATCCATAGCAATCATAACACAACATCAAACATGTATATATATAAATAGAGATGCTAAATAGAGTTTCTTACCATAAACCAAAGCGGTTAACTTCCTACCTACATTCTAATCAACCAACACTTCGTTAATTAATTCCTACTCCATTAAACACTAGAAAATAACACCCTTTCCCTTCCAATAGCTTGGCCGACGCTTGAGATGGAGGTTGGTCGAAAATATAGAGAAGAAGCAGTATAGATTTGAACTTGAATTCCCAAGATTTAGATCCGAAAAATAGGTCATCTTCTCTCTACTTTTTGACTCTCTTACTCTCACCATTTGAAAAACTTGTTAACTAAAAAATTGTTTCAAATTATTTTCTATTGAGTTTAAAAAGAAGAACCATTTGAATCCAAGTTGTTTTGAGGTAGAGATGATAGAATTAAGAAGAGGTATTGTCGGAATGACACAAATGAAGCTCGAAAATGCACTTTAAAGAATTGAGTTTCAGGTATAGCAAAACTCAAAACTGCAATAAATCATCAACAAGGAAGTTGTAACCACTGGAATTTATTATGGTTTGAAAAAAATAATTTATTAATTTGGCTCTACTATGATCAAGTTATGATCAAAACAAAATGATATATTATCTGGCTTAAAAATTGGGCCAGAAAATGCACTGGAAAGAAGTGTATTTTTGACATAGTTAGCTTTGTAATGATATAAAGTGGAAAACATAAAAGTTATAGCCACTGGAAAAATACATGATTTGGAAAAAAAATTTGTATTTTGATTCGGTTTTGAAGAATTTATGGCCGTTTGATTTGAAGAGAATGGGCATTGATTTCTTTTGAATATTTTACAAATATTTTGACATTATTTCTTTCTAATTTTTTTCTATGGCTTGGAAGCCATTAATGAGAAGAGGAAGAAGATGAAGAAGTTTGAGAAAAAAAGAAGAAGAAATGTGAATGAAAGTGAAGAAGGAGGTGAATATTTATAGAAATAGAAAGAAAGTGGTAATTTACCAAAATAACCTCTTACCAAATTATCAAACTAACCTTACTTCAACCTAAAGCAATCTCCACCTTTTCAATACATAACATCACCTTTCAAATCATTAATTTATGTCATTTTAACTTAGATATTAAGTAAAGTAAGTAATTATTATGTTTATTTGATTTGATGTTTTACTTTTTGACTTTTGTACTTGTTTTGTCTTTTTGTGCTTACTTTTTGTTAATTATATTCTAGAATTTTCTAATCTTGTTTAGTAAAAGTAAAATTGATTAGTGAATCAATTAATACTTACACTATTTGAATATATGTTTCTATATAAGAAAATAAAGGTGCGATGACGTTGCGACAACTTTTAATCGACAAAACGTCGTTTTTCGACAAAAAGTTTTACGGTCATATTTTGACGTTTTAGTTAAACTATTTATTTATGTAAACAAAATTTAAAAATAAATTTGTATAATTCTATTTAAAAATATAAACACTCATAAATTAATTAAGATAATTTATTTAACCATTGAAACTTACTTTTCTAAAATCAGCATTTTGTCACTTTTGTCGATATAGACAAATGTTATTATTTTTGTGTATACTTCCCTTTCCAAATCCTATCTAATATTGTTTGAATCATATAATCTTACCTATTTTATATTTAAAATCACTTTAAATACTTTATTTTAAAGTGATCAAATTCTGGGTCATTACATTCTCCCATACTTAAAAGAATTTCGTCCTCGAAATTGGCCAAACAAAAGTTTACCTAAAACATTTATCTTTAAGCTTAACTTCATATAATATACACAGATCATCCATATGAAATATCTTATTCTATCTCCTATTCGAATACACAACTTCATTTCTGAACAAGTATCGAACCCCCGATCCTCTAGGGCAGACTTTAATCAGGCTCTTTACTCAGAAACCTTTGCTTTCCTTGCATAGTGCTCAACTATGATAGAAAACTAAAGTACCTAACCAAACATTCTCATCAATGTTCGTCGTCAAGAATCGAGTGATAGATTCTTTTCCAGATCAGTATAAACACCTCAAAGTTCCGAATTCGAATCTTAGATCAAAATTGTGTGATGAGATGATCTACATATAACATATGTATTTATTGACCCTCAAAACTTTCATAAACTTTTATCTTAAGCTCAAACGCTTTATAAAGGTGTTTTTTTATATAATCCCTTTAATTATTTATTTCCAAATATTTTTATTAAAGGAATATATTCCAAAGAAACCATTTTTCACTCAAAAGATAATTTATCTTTATAAAAAAGTCTTCCCATAATCTTTTAACTCAATATATTTCCTTTAACACTAATATTATTTATGAACCATTTTATAAATCTATTACTTAAGTTTATTACATCTTATAACTTATGTAAATCAATCACTTTTAAAGACTTAAGTCCAAATTCTTAATTAATGCTAGAATTCATTAATAAAACATTTTCCAGGTTATAATTACCTTTTTTTGAGGAGTCATTATTTTACTTAATGGTTCATGATTTAAATCTACGTTTGTATGATATACCTTTACACCCTAAGAGTATATATAAATCCCAAATTTCAAATTGGTTTTACTTAAATCCGTCTATCTAACAAATTTAGACATTGTTGTAATTTACTATTATCTCAAATTCATAAGTTATAAAACTTATCTCTTATTTAGTACTATTGTTATTTTCTAGCTTTGAAAAACAAAATTTAAAACCACCCGTATTTAAACCCTTATACTCTTAAATATTTTTTTCCTTTATAAATCAGGTTTATAAATTATCCTTATCTTATATCATTTACTCAGAGCATTTCACAATCTTTTACCAAAAGTTTACACAAATTTCTTAGCTTTGAGTTAGGTATGATTCGGAAATTTCCGACTTTCCAAAATCGTCGAAATTTCGATTTATTTTAGCAGTTAGCGGTTCCAAATTTAACTTTACTTTAAACACTTTTATAAAGATCGCTAATCAATGATTCATACTATTTCTTTAACATAAGAAAATGACATAGATTGAGTAACTCCAAAACAATCCAAGGAATTGGGAACTACCAATAGTATTAGATATTCTCTTAGCAAGAAGAGTAATACTTAAGAGAAGTGCTTACCATCCGAACACATCTCTTGCCCATTTTTAGTTTATTTTCGAGCCAATCGAATTTGTTATCATAAAATATCTCTATTTATATTTGAAATAATAACATTTTCAAAATCCTTTAGAGATTACTTTGTAAAGCCTATCTTGTAAATACATTTTATCTTATACTAATTAACTTCATTTAAATTACCATAATTCTTTTAAATTACACGAATTTTAAACCTTCATTCCTTTTATATTTTCCTTTTTACACAATCATTTTCTATTATTTAAACACATTTTTATCTTATATGTTCATTCCTTAAACCAATCTTATTATCAAACACCTTATAGTCAAATCGTGAAATTCTAATCACAAGATGTTCATATTTTATACTATACAACTTTTCCAAATATATACTTTATATTCAAAATATAATCCTAAGTAAAATTATTTCATTTACCATTTTTTTAAAAACAAAACCATTTTTATAAAATTAACAATTACACGCTCACACACACACACATATAACACTCTCATAACTCATTCTAGGGTGTTACTAACCCTATCTCTAATAAGTTACTCATCCTAGGATATTACTAATCCTATCCCTGATGAGACTTTACCCATAACAGAGCCAAGGTTCTTGCTTAAACTTCAGCTCTAATACCAAATGTAATGATCTAGGCTTTTCAACCATCGACAGCGGCCACTTTCTACTGTAGCTTACACTGGTACCTCACGCTTTGCTTTTACGGCCAGCCTCTCGACTGAAACCAACCCTTCGATACTCGATCTCAGGGACATGTAGGAGTAAGAGTCATCCGTTCGCTACCTGACAAGAAGCGAGAAACCCCTATCATGTACGAACCTCACTAAGCAAAGCAGATAGTATAATATGTCTATACGATGATGAAGATCTCCAGCTCTCCTATGGAAACTCCAACCGTGTTCAACTCAATCGGAAACTACTCGGATCTGACCCGAGTATTAAAAATACCCAGATCAGGCTTGATAAATTAGTGTGAGATACTTGAAATTTAAATGACTATATTATCAATACCTTTGAAAAGAAGGGTATCTCATATGCCCATGCCCACACATAAACACGGACGGGTTTTACCTTATGATAACCCAAACAATTTTATATATCAAAACGTTTGATATTACTTCTACTAACATTCTTCTGGAAACACTTTTCAAATAAACTTATTCAAATAAGGTATCAATATTTGGATTAAGTCTAACGAAATATATCCGGACCGGATCAACGAAATATAACGAACGGAATATATAATATCAAAAAGGGGCAGTTGAAATATTTGCAAGTCATTACAGCTATTTTAGGAATATAATCAAAACCGTAAATATCGTATTGGGGTTGGATTTCCAACATGATAGGAAACTAGTGGAAAGATCAATCTATATCCACGGCTTACGTCCATGACTCAGACGCCATTATACAACAACACAAATGGATAAAATTGGATACAATCTACGAATAACATCCAAGGACTCGGACTTCGCGTATCCCTGCCATGAGGCCCAGACGTATCTGGTACCTGGGGCTTAGAACATCCGATAACCCAGATCACTACTATCCGAAAAGCGAGCATACATCTGACCACATAAAATCCCATCATAACCGGGGTGTGAGGCTCGCGAAGCTACGATAAATTTCTTTAAAGCCACGCTTTTCATACAAAACCATGCTTTGTTCATAATAGGTTCCACTTTGAATTCCACATTGATTCCACGTCACACGACTAATTTCTAGAAAAGTTTAACTTCCTGAGCTCGTATGTCTCGAGAAAGGGTGTTAAGCTAAGAGAAGTTGCCTTCTCCGCCACCAACTGATATAAGTTTATAGAAACCACTCAAATGTGATTTAGAATACAATGTCAGACAAACATCCATACAAGTTCGTTCTGGGACTGAACGAAACTGATGGCACTTTCCTCGGCCGTTACTAGGCGAGAAGCCCTTGTAATCCGAAAAATCCCCATCACGAGGAGACCACTGCTATAAAGAATTCTATAATAGGGGCCAACCAGAGCATGTTCAACAAGCAGTCTTCACACTATAAAGATCCACGGTCTTCAATAATCATCATCATCAACATGTCTTCACTTTCGAACGTACACATTGGTTCGAAGTGGTTTTCAGATAGGACTCATCCAAATCCGACTCCGGTTCCTTCGAAACCAATCATCGCTTTAAAAAGATGTTAAGTTCATATGTGGATATCAATCATCAGTCAATTACTTCATCTTTTAAATCAAATATCTTTCTTAGATATAATCTTTTCAATTTATTCCATTTTCTTTTCAAATGTATATGGAATCATTAAGCCTCATTTATCAAATCATTTGGTTTATTTAAACCTTTCTTAAATCCTAGTCATTTTCTCTTTTACTTAGGAAAACTTTTCCAAATCATTCATTAAATCTTAATCAAAGATATCTTATATTCAACTTATAACTTTTAAACCTAGGGAAAATATTCCCAAATCATTCATTAAATCTTAATCAAAGACTTTCTTCTTAACTTCAAATCATATTCTTACAGATCAAAGATTTTCATAATAGAGCACTACTACCTTAGATATGGTAAATTTCACCTTTAGGGACTAATGGCAAGTTTCACCTCCAGGGACTAATGGCAAGTTTCACCTCCAGGGACTAATGGCAAGTTTCACCTCCAAGGACTAATGGCGAGTAATCCTACATTATGAATATCTTTGACTTTAACGATCATTGTCTTCAATATATTTTATTTCCAAAATTAGTTTAAAGGGACTTTCGGATATGAATCACCCAAATACGATCTCGGTTCCTTTGTACTAATCATTGATAAAAAGATGTTAAGTGGTTATTTAACATTCAAAGAATTTATTTCTTTTCTTTTATCTTGAAAAAACTTAAATATGATCTTTTAGAGCATCCGGGCTTTCCTTTCGATCTATTCCACCCCTCGCCTAAAAAGAGAAAAAATATGCCAGGTAAGTTCAGGACACTGGATGCTCCATCCCTAACCTTAGTCAAACACCTTGTTTACCTTTCTAGATCTCACAGGCGGGAAATGCACTTTAAAGAATTGAGTTTCAGGTATAGCAAAACTCAAAATTGGAAAAAATGATCAACATAGAAGTTGTAGCCACTGGAATTTCATATAGGCTGAAAAAAGAATTTCTTAATTTGGATCTGACATTATCAAGTTATGATCAAAACAAAATGACATATTCTCTGGCTTAAAAACTAGGTCAGAAAATGCACCGGAAAGAAGTGTATTTTTGACATAGTTAGCTTTATAATGAGATAAAGTAGTCAACATAAAAGTTGTAGCCACTGGAAAAATACATGCTTTGAAAAAAATAATTTTGTATTTTGGTTCGTCTTTGAAGAAGTTATGGCCAAGAGAAGAAGAGGTAAAATATAGAGAAAAGAGGAGTTTGGTTTGAAGAGAATGGACATTGATTTCTTTTGAATATTTTATAGATATTTTGATATTATTTCTTTCTAATTTTTTTTTATGGCTTGGAAGCCATTAAGGAGAAGAGGAAGAAGATGTAGAAGCTTGAGAAAAAAAGAAGAAGAAGTGTGAATGAAAGTGAAGAAGGAGGTGAATATTTATAGAAAAAGAAAGAAAGTGGTAATTTACCAAAATAACCTCTTACCAACTTACCAAACTTACATTACTTCAACCTAAAGCAATCTTCACTTTTTCATTACATAACATCACCTTTCAAATCATTACTTTATTTCATTTTTACTTAGATATTAAGTAAAGTAAGTAATAATTATGTTTATTTGATTTGATGTTTTACTTTTTGACTTTTGTACTTGTTTTGTCTTTTTGTGCTTACTTTTTGTTAATTATATTCTAGAATTTTCTAATCTTGTTTAGTAAAAGTAAACTTGATTAGTGAATTAATTAATACTTATACTATTTGAATATATGTTTCTATATATGAAAATAAAGGTGCGACGACGTTGCGACAAATTTTAATCGACAAAACGTCGTTTTTCGACAAAATATTTTACAGTCATATTTTAATGTTTTAGTTAAACTGTAACAACCCGCATATTTATTGATTGTATATTTAAATATTTTATTTAAATATTTCATCGTTCTTCGGATTTTTGTCCGAAAACCTACTTTTGACAAACAGTCGAATTGAGACTCGAAACCCCTTCCATTGAGTTCAAAATACCGTTTGCAACCTTTTTGAATATAAGCTTCGATATGTTTGGAGTAAGTTGAATTTTGCTACCTTTTCACTTAGGGCTTTGGGTTGGGTTCAGTCCACTAGCCAACTTAATACCCCAAACTGAACCACTTCTCTTCATTCATTCTCTCTTCCTTATCTTTTCAGTTCTAAAGAGAATAATGGGGGAAAAGAAAAGGAATTAAAATCCTAAGCCCTAGTTCCTCTTGCTAGCTCAAATTCTTGCTCCAAAATCAAAGAAAAGCTATTGGTAAGCCTTCTCTTCATCTTCTCCAACTCCTTCTCTCTTGAATTTCAGAAATTTCTAAATCTAATTTGGGAAATGTTTCTCTTTTAAGCTTAGATTCAAGCTTCTTGTGTTGAGATTGAAGTGTGGTTGATCTTCCCTTGTCTTCAAGCTTCTCATTCATTATTTTTTTGGGTTCAAAGGTGAGATTTTTATCTCACATCTTAGTCTATAACTATCTTCGATTGTTAGGTATGAATCCTAACGCTTATTCTTGTACAATTGCTTTTGGTTTGTTTTTATTTGGTGGATATTCCAATTTTTGGTGTTTTGGGTTCAATTCTTTAAAAATCATAGCTTTGATGTCTTGATCATGTTTTTGGTGATGAACCGAAGAGCTCCTATGGTCGGGTAGTCGATTGGCGTAAACCCTTAGTGCCGTTGCTCGACCGATAGCAATTGGAAAGGGATTGGCATTTATTAAATAGGCATGGGACTGCTGGCAACAGACTCCGGTCGACCGAGCTCAGGGTTCGGTCGACCGACCTGCTACCCGAGCACTTCCTGCCTCTGGTTTGGAAGTGCAGGTTACAGGCTCCGGTCGACCGAGCTCAGGGTCCGGTCGACCGGCCTGCTACGTGAGCACTTCCATCTTTGGTTCGGTCAACCGACTCAGGAAGTCCGGTCGACCGACCTACTCCTATTTGCCAATTATGCCTATGTTGTCTATTTGTTTGAATTTCCAACTTTAATCGATTCGTGTTGTTTCCCTTTTGTTGTTATCATTTATTATCGACTTTGATGACATTTTCTTCAAGAATTTTCGGATATATCCATTTTGATGGATTTGATATCGATTTCTTTGGATTTTATTCACGTCTTCGTATGTGAATTTTTATGATTGATTGTTTCTACAATCACTTCTATGATTTGTCACTTTAAAATATTAACATTTTCTATACTAGTAGTAAATATCAAAACCCTTTCATTAAAATGATTTCAACACCATTTTATTACAAAGCTCCTTTCTTAAACCGTTTTCCAATCTATTAGTATATACAAACCTTTACCACACTCGTATGAGAAATCTAATTAAACGTCTTAGTAAAACGAGTGGTATGAAACGCTTGTGTTTACTATGTCGGTTAATTCTTGGACTTGTTTGATTGAAACTCTTGTGAAATTTTCTAGTGGAGATCTACAATTTGTTCGTAAATATTTAAGTTAAGCTAGTGGTTATGGGACATGAAGCTAAGCTCATATATTTACTAGCTTACTCTAATTGACACTTCTTGATGATCGATGATGATCATTTTATGGTTTAGACTAGCAATATGCGATGTCTCTTTGTCTATGTAGAGGACTGTACTTCATTTTATTGAGCTTCGTCTCATTTCTCGCATGGGCTGTACCTATTTAGGTGCGTCGATGTTTATTTACACATGGGTCGTATCTATTTAGGTGCGTCGATGTTTATTTACTTCATGGAGCAATCGGTTCAATAAGTCGGGGCATGGGGGGTATCTTTCTAGGTGCATCGATGTTTGTCTATGCATGAGACGTATCTTTCTAAGTGCGTCGATGTTCGACTTCGCATGGGGTGTATCTTTCTAGGTGTATCGATGTTAGACATTACATGGGGCGTATCTTTCTAGATACGTCGATGTTGATTTATGCATGGGGCGTATCTTTCTAGATACGTCGATGTTAATTTATGCATGAGGCGTATCTTTCTAGGTACATCGATGTTTATTTATGCATGGGGTGTATCTTTCTAGGTGCATCGATGCTAGACATTACATGGGGCGTATCTATTTAGATGCGTCGATGTTTGTCTTTGCATGGGTCGTACCTTTTTAGACGCGTCGATGTTTGACTGTGCATGTGGCGTATCTATTTAGGTGCGTCGATGTTCGGTTAATGGAATAACGTTCCGCTTGGGATTGGCCATCCTCTTATTTTTGTGATTTCTGGATTTCTAATTATTGATTTTTGGAATTTATGTTTCACCACCTTTTTCAGTTGGCATTGATATGTATGTCATTTACTGTGGCTTGGTGAATTAAATAAAGAATATGATATTCTTTTTATGCTATGAGATTCGTGAGATAATTGTATGACTTTCCTTTGTTGATTTTCTAATGTATACTTGTCGAGGTATGACATTTTTGGTTATCATACATTTTTATTATATCTCTTCTTATATCTCATTTTATATGATAATTATAGCTAGACTGATTCGTTTATTATTTTCTTATTGAATAATACTCGGGTCAGACTGAGATTTTGCAGGTGCTTCTGCTTGACTCCTTATCGGACCATCGTCTGATCTTTTGGCTAACTACTCTAGTTTAGTAGTTTTTGTTGTATACTATTGAGATATAGACTCCTTGATGTATACGTATTCTTTTGTCTAGCACTTGTATCGATTCTTTTTGATATTGTGGATCTTGTTTGATCACTACTCTGATGTACACTTTCATGTGTTATATTCATATCTATTTCCGCCTTTGTGATATCAATTATTTGTGACTGATTTGTGTTATGTTTATTTCTATATTTGTTTCTGAAGATTACATATAGCCACTGTGTAGTAGCTTTGAGTTTGTGTCGGTATGTCGGATTTCCTCATGAGATGAAAAGTTATATTTTTATCTGAAATATCGGTACTCGCACAAAGCAATAATACAGATGGTCACTCCTCAACAGTCTTATTCTCCATGCTAGTTGACGGCATTACCCCGTAGTGTCCTTGGCCAGCGTGGGTATAACATGTGTGTGTGTGTGTGTGTGTGTATAAATAGAGATGCTAAATAGAGTTTCTCACCATAAACCAAAGCGATTAACTTCCTACTAACATTCTAATCAACCAACACTTCACTAATTAATTCCTACTCCATCAAACACTAGCAAACAACACCCTCTCCCTTCCAATAGCTTGGCCGAGGCTTGAGATGGAGGTTGGCCGAAAATATAGAGAAGAAGCGGTAGAGCTTTGAACTGGAATTACCAAGATTTAGATCCGAAAAATAGGTCATCTTCTCTCTTATTTTTGACTCTCTTACTCTCAATTCTTGAAAAACTTGTTAACTGAAAAATTATTGCAAATTCTTTTCTATTGAATTTAAAAAAAAGAACCATTTGAATTCAAGTGTTTTGAGGGAGATATGATAGAATTAAGAAGAGATATTGTCGGATTGACAAAAACTAAGCCGCGAAAATGCACTTTAAAGAATTGAGTTTCAAGTATAGAAAAACTAAAAATTGGAAAAATGATCAACATAGAAGTTGTAGCCACTGGAATTTCATATAAGCTGAAAAAAGAATTTCTTAATTTGGATCTGACATTATCAATTTATGATCAAAACAAAATGACATATTCTCTGGCTTAAAAACTAGGTCAGAAAATGCACTGGAAATAAGTGTATTTTTGACATAGTTAGCTTTATAATAAGGTAAAGTAGTCAACATAAAAGTTGTAGCCACTGGAAAAATACATGCTTTGTAAAAAATAATTTTGTATTTTGGTTCGTCTTTGAAGAAGTTATGGCCGAGAGAAGAAGAGGTAAAATATAGAGAAAAGAGGAGTTTGATTTGAAGAGAATGGACATTGATTTCTTTTGAATATTTTATAGATATTTTGATATTATTTCTTTCTAATTTTTTTTCTATGGCTTGGAAGCCATTAAGGAGAAGAGGAAGAAGATGTAGAAGCTTGAGAAAAAAAGAAGAAGAAATGTGAATGAAAGTGAAGAAGGAGGTGAATATTTATAGAAAAAGAAAGAAAGTGGTAATTTACCAAAATAACCTCTTACCAAATTACCAAACCAACATTACGTCAACCTAAAGCAATCTCCACTTTTTCAATATATAACATCACCTTTCAAATCATTACTTTATTTCATTTTTACTTAGATATTAAGTAAAGTAAGTAATAATTAAGTTTCTTTGATTTGATGTTTTACTTTTTGACTTTTGTACTTGTTTTGTCTTTTTGTGCTTACTTTTTGTTAATTATATTCTAGAATTTTCTAATCTTGTTTAGTAAAAGTAAACTTGATTAGTGAATTAATTAATACCCACGCTATTTGAATATATGTTTCTATATATGAAAATAAAGGTGCGACGACGTTGCGACAAATTTTAATCGACAAAACGTCGTTTTTCGACAAAATGTTTTACGGTCATATTTTAACGTTTTAGTTAAACTATTTATTTATGTAAACCAAATTTAAAAATAAATTTGTATAATTCTTTTCAAAAATATAAACACTCATAAATTAATTAAAATAATTTATTTAACCATTGAAACTTACTTTTCTAAAATCAGCATTTTGTCACTTTTGTCGATATTGGCAAATGTTACTATTTTTGTGTATATTTCCTTTTCCAAATCCTATCTAATATTGTTTGAATCATATAACCTTACCTATTTTATATTTAAAATCACTTTAAATACTATATTTTAAAGTGGTCAAATTCTGGGTTGTTACAGTCCTGTATCTAATTGGGTACCCAATTAAATATGGGTACGTAAGCAGTCACAAGTGGTAGCGATGCATCCCTTAAAATAATATAACTATTTCATGTTTATTTTTTATTGGTTGTTGTTTATCTTTTATTATTTTATCTTTCCTACTTACTATTTTATTCCGCATTTACATTATTTATTGAGTTCGCAGGTAAGGATAGTGTTGTCTCTCTCATCAGAGTTGTGCAGTGGCAGATTTATAGTCATTGCATTTGGTGTGCATTAAAGCACACTTTGTAGAATTAATAAATAAATAAATTACTCTGACAAGTTGTATAATTGAAATTGTATCCTATACATTTAGTAACATTGAATATTTATCAAATATGGTGTTTTAAGTTGGGAGTTTTCATTAGTAGTATTAGAACCGATTGATTTTTCAAAAATTTTAGCTGGTCCGAAAATCCGAGTCGTCACACGTGGTATCAGAGCTTAGGTTAGGTATCTAAGTAAAATTTGTCTAGGTTAGTAAATCAACCTAGGAATTTTATAATTGAAACTACCTTAATTTGATAAATAAAATGGATAGAAAAATGCACCGTATCTTCGACCAGGGTTATGGGTGATATTACTATTTTTGGTGTGCATAACTTTCGTTAATTGTTCTTTTTCCGTTATATTTTTCTCGTCCTTGTAATTTCGAGGACGAAATTTTTTTAAGTAGAAGAGAATGTAATGATCCGAAATTTGACCACTTTAAAATATACTATTTAAAATGATTTTAAATATTAAATAGTTAAGGTTATATGATTCAAAAATTATTAAATAGAATTTGGAAACATAAGTGTACACAAAAATAGTAACGTTTGCCAATGTCGATAAAAGCGACAAAATGCTGATTTCAGAAAAGTAAGTTTCAATATTTAAATAAATTGTTTTAATTTATTTATGAGTTTTTATATTTTTAAAGAATATTATACAAATTTTTTTAATTTGGTTTACATAAATAAATAATTTAACTAAAACGTCAAAATGTGACCGTAAAACATTTTGTCGAAAATCAAAGTTTTGTCGATTAAAAGTTGTTGCAACGTTGTCGCACCTTTATTTTCGTATATAGGAACATATTTCAAATAGTGTAACTATTAATTATTTCACCAATAAAGTTCACTTTCATTAAATAAGATCAGGAAATTATAGAACGCCACTAAGAAAAGCAAGTAAGTTTAAGAAAAGTAAAAAAAACATCAAATCCAAATCACATCAAAATCCAACAAAATAATTACTTTTCTTTACTTAATCTTTAAATGACTAAGACATAAAGTAAGAAGTGAAAGGATGATGTTAAGTGTTGAAAAATGGGATGTTACTTTAGGTTGAAGTAAGGATAGTTTAGTAATTTGGTAAGAGGTTATTTTGGTAAATTTATTACTTCTTTCTTTTTCTATAAATATCCACCTCCTTCTTCACTTTCATTAACATTTCTTCTTCTTCTTCTTTTCTCAAGCTTCTTCATCTTCTTCCTCTTCTTTTTAATGGCTTCCAAGCCATAGAAAAAATTAGAAAGAGATATTGTCAAAATATTTACAAAATATTCAAAAGAAATCAAAGTTCATCCTCTTCAAATCAAACTCATATTTTTCCTTTTCTTCTCTCGGCCATAATTTTTTCAAAACCGAATGAAAATGAAAAATTTGTTTTCTCAAATCATGTATCTTTCCGGTTGTTACAACTTTCCTTCTAACCACTTTGTCTCGTTCTAAAAGTAACCATGTCAAAAATCCACTTATTTCTAGTTCATTTTCTGGCCCATTTTTTAAGCCGGAGAATAGACTATTTTGTTTTGATCATAACTGGATCATAACCGACCCAAATTATAAAATCTTTCTTTTAAACCATATGAAATTGCAGTGGCTAGAACTTTTATGTTAATTACTTTTCCCAATTTTGAGGTATGCTATACCTGAAACTCAATTCTTTGAAGTACATTTACAGGCTTTATATTTGTAAGTCTGAGAATAGCTCTTTTTCTTTTGACCATATCTTCCCTAAAACTAATCAAAATCAAGTGATTCTTTATTTTAAATTTAAGAGAAAAGAATTTTAACAACTTTTTAGTTAATAAGTTTTTCAAATTTTGAGAGTAAGATAGTCAAATACAAGAGAGAAGATGACTTATTTTTCGGGTCTAATTTTGATAATTCAAGTTCAAATCTCTACTACTTCTTTTTTATACTTTTGGCCAATCTCCATTTCAAGCCTTGGCCAAGCATTAGGAAGGAAGAATTCAGGCTTATTTTCATTTGGTTCCAAAGCGTGGTAGGAAGTATGCGTTAGATCTTAAGTTCCTTGCCTTAAAGTTTGACAGAGTGGAATCCAAAGTTAGTTATTTCTTATTTTAAGTTCATTAAAACTATTGCTAAGTTGAAAGAACTTTAAGTATTAAGTCTTGTTTGATAACCCTTGTTGAATGCTTGTTTACTTTGTTTTCTAAAACTATGGATTGATTTCCTTGCTCGATATTATGTTTTGCTGGTTAATTAAGTAATTTAAACTTTAGAAGTTAAATACTTAATGGGATATGTGGAAACAACTTGTACATATGTTTCGTCTGTGAGATCCAAGGAGACTTGGGCGAGGGTCGGAACATACCGAAAGGAAAGCCCGCATGCTCCAAAATAAATATTAAATCATTTTAACTCAAGATAAAATAAAACGTTTTATAAATATTTGATAAATGAAGCGATGATTTATCATTTATTGTTTTGATTAGTTTGTTAATTGATTGTTTAGTTATTTGGATTGCGCTCGACCAGTTTATGGGCACTGATTATTATTTATTGATTGTTGACTTTGCTTGACCAGTTTATGAGCAATTAATTATCCATATGCATGCGTTGGTAGAAAATAATTGTAGGTTAATACCTTGTGATTTATTTCACAATTTGACTATAAGGTGTTTAGCTGTAATATTTGGTTCACTTCAATTTAGTGAATTGTTTTGAAAATTGGTTTTCAAATGGAATTGTTATGAAATGTTTTTCCTTTAAAAGAAATAGAAATGTTTGGTAACGAATATTTTAAAGTTATATTATATAAAAGTGATTTATATAAGAATGGTTTTATAAAAATGTTTTATGAAGCGGAAAGAATTTCGAGGACTAAACCCGATGGTTTTAAGATGATTTTTGAATGGATTTGGGAAATGAAAATTATTATAGATTTGAAAGTACTTGTGAATATTATGTGAAATGATTTATCGCTTCGGGATATAAAATGATTTGTTATGTTACCGATGATTCGGGTGACCCATGACTAAAAAGTGGGCATATGTTTTTGGTATAGTCCACTCTTGGAATAGAGGGATGTACTTATTTATTAATTGTATGAAGGCGGGGACCCAATTGCCTTGTTATTGGGAGAAACCTCCCGGTCTGGTTGCATATTGTTCAATATGCTTTTATTACAGTATTTGGGACGTCCAAATAAACTTTTCGAATGTGATTTGATTTAAGATCCCGAAGTAAAGCGTAATCCGAATATAAAAGACATATATATTTCAAATGTTTCGAAATAAAAATTCGAGAATAAAGTCCAAAGAGATCATTTCCATAAAGATAATTAGATTTGAAAATCTAAAATTGAAGATTAAGCCTAAGTAGGTAGTTTTGGAAATCGCATATTGTTTGTTGCATCGTCGGCTCCATGAGTCCTATTTATGGTAGGAGAACTATGTTGGCTTGAACCTGTATCTACTTGGGTACCCAATTAGATATGGGTACGTAGGCAGTCAAAAGTGGTAGTGATGCTGGCCCTAAAATAATATAACCATTTCATGTTTATGTGTTATTGGTTGTTGCTTATCTTGTGTTATTATATCTTTCATGCTTACTATTTTATTCCGCATTTACATTGTTTATTGAGTTTGCAGGTAAGGATAGTGTTGTCTCTCTCATCAGAGTTGTGCAGTGGCAGATTTATAGTCATTGTATTTGGTATGCATTAAAGCACACTTTGTAGAATTAATAAATAAATAAATTATTCTGGTAAGTTTTATAATTGAAATTGTATCCTATACATTTAATAATATTGAATATTTATCAAATATGGTGTGATTAAGTTGGTAGTTTTCATTAGTAGTTTTAGAACGGATGGATTTTTCAGCAATTTTAACTGGTTTGAAAATTCGGGTTGTCATAGATACTAACTGTAAGGACCCGCCTTTTCAACCTACAAAAGTCGATACTATTACATCCACGGTATTCACAAGCCGAGCATCCAAGTGCTGGAAGGAAAGATTGTTGGGGGAAAATGAAAGAAAAGACAGAACATATTCTTACATCGTGATGACTAATATACAATACACAACAGAACTTTACTAAAAAAAACTATAATATACATACATCAATAAGCGTACACTAATTTATCATCAGCCTGGACAATTATTACATCCCGTCGTCACAATTGCTGATAAATATAAACAACAATGGTACAAAAATAAAATATACGTAAATACGTGTTGGAGGTATCCAGCTCATCTCTTGAAGCTCCAAAGCATCCAAAGCTAACTAAAAATATACTTAGCCTGAACCGAGCATTATAAGAAAAGTAATGCCCAGAACAGTTTGGTAAATCAGCGTGAGAAACACACCTCAAATGGATTTTAATGTTATAAAACCTTTCAAAATAAAAGTATCTCATAAGATCATATCGCACATATACATGGATGGGTTTTTACCGTACGATAACCAAAACATTTCTATAGAAAATCCAGTGATATTATAATAGTGCCTTGAGTTTAAAGTAAATATTGAATCATAGTTGAAATTGTTACATTAATTAAATTCCATCACAATAGGTATACAACTAAGTTTGAAGGCACATATTGGAGAATGGATTTCCATATAATGACAAGTTACTAAGATACCGCCAGCTATAGTTCACCACTAGAAAATGTACCGAGGGCCTCCCCTAGACCCTTTACAAATCAGGGCCGGCCTATCCCATATTGGATAGTATCGAATATGTCACCACTATGGTTGCTTTCCAACCTTTTCCTAAAAGCTCTCATGCACAACCAAATGCATATACATACATACATACATACTTATATATAAAGGTGATAACATACCCTAATGGTCGCAAACACATAACCCTAAAGCATATCCCATGTTTTAGTCATTCTTGGTTGTTGAGGCTAGAGGCTACGTTTTACCTTTTAAGAAAATCCCACTTGGAATTATAACACTGTCCCCCAAGCAACAATGCAATGCCAGCATTCATCCATACAAGTTGTTCGAGATAAGAACAAACTGAAGGCATTACTTTTACTACATCCACATTTGAATCACCCTCTGGATTAGTAGCAAGAAACCCTTGCACTTCAAAGAACTCCATATTCGATCATTTTCAAGATCTCTCCCATTCGAACGCTTATCCTGGTTTGAATTGGTTTTAGGATAATTCACGTTTATCCAATCCTGGTATCTTCGAATCGACAACGATAATTTAAAAACTGGCCAAACTTTCATAGTCGGTTGTTTAACTATCAAATGACAAGCAATTCAACCAGAGTTTTAATCCCATAAGGAAATAACACCGGTTAACCATATAAGTCACCCTAAGCCTCTTAAACTAATCATCTCATTAATTAAAACCACATTGTAAATACTTTTATCTTTTACGAAGGTATATTCACAACCTTTTTTACTCTTTTCAATACTTGAAAAATATAAATATACTTATCTTAATTGTATAAGTATACTCGTAGAATATTTCACTTTTAAACTTAGAACAACTTCCTTATATACTTATATAACAGTATAAGGATATTCACAAACACTACATTCCCAATACTTAGAAAACACATTCATATACTTATCTCAACAATGTAAATATATTCACAATATCAAGGAATATTTCATTTTCAAAACCATACTTGTTTTGGTTAAAACAAATGTCATTTAAACATTGATAACAAATAAAAACAAAACGGTTTTCTCTTAGAGAAAGTAAATAGATAGTATCGAAATTGGGCCAAGTATACTTACCACAATTTTCGATTTCAAACAGTACTGTCCCTCGATTAACAATGAGATTGAAAAATTTAGAAAATGATCATTGCCTTGATACACATTCTTAATTCTCAATATAGAGACGAGTTTCCACACCTCGAAATTTGGTGTTAAGTAAGGAAAGAATATTTTCTATACCACAATAATATAAAACGATCATTCATAGAAATTGAATCTCGGTCTCTTTATAAATCCCTTTTTATAAGATGCCTTTATAGAACTTCTTATATTTACAAACTCCTTTATAAACATTTATTTATAAAGTACAAAACTCTTTTTATAGTATTCAAACATAATTAGAAACCACCTTTTATAGGTCTTCACTACTTATTTAACAAGCTCCTTTATAAATATCCTTTATACTATTTATAAAACTTCTTTTATAGAATATCATTTATAAAAATCATTTTATAAATCCCCAAATTTATTTGTATTTGTTTCATAAAACTCCAAATTCAAATATAAAATTCAAACACTTTCCCTAACACGATCATTCACTATATTACAATAAGTTCACAACTATGATTTATTACTCCAATTATCAAATGATAATATTTTCCCTTTATTAAATACAGTTTATAAACCTATGCTTTTATTTATAAAATAACGCTTATAAAACTCTCATCCTTTGTAAAGTACCTTTTATAAAAATTTTCATTTGTTACAGCATTTTTATATAAATTGTTTCACAAATATTTATTCAAAATACTTCCATCTCCCTTTAGAAACAAAAATCACTCTAAAATAAGGAAAACCCCTTTTTATTTCCTTTCAAATATAAAATTTATTATTATAATAAATTTTCCGAGAAAATAAATATTTTCCAAAATTAATCTTGAAACATGTATTCATATATACATAAATTTGGAAAGAATAATAAAAGAAATTAAAAGTAAAATAGAGAAGTACAAAAACTAATTTTAAATAAATTGTTGTAGAAAATCCAAAAAGTTAGATTAAAAATCATTTTTCAAATTGGGAAACATATTCAAATCAAACAGCAATTAATAGTATTTTCCAAGATACTATATCGAGGCCAATAGTTAGTATATCAATTAATCAATGATAATACTACCTTTTTCTCCAAAAATGTTCAATTTTTAACATATGTCGGTGTCACATCCAATATGGCCAAACTATCCGTTTTAACATTTAACAATCTATATAACAGGTATATAATTGTAATAAGTCTAACAGGAATATATCTAGAAATTAAAAAGCACAATGTCAATAAGTCCAGATTTCCCTACATATTTTCCTTGCATTTCAATTTAAATGTCAATCGCCTTTCAAAAGGAGAGATTTAACCAAAACAACAAAAAATTCATCCAAACATAAACGGTAAGTTTTATCTACTATATATCATACTTATTATCCAAAATGGGGAGTTTAATTCATCGAAATTCCAACGGGCGCTTAGACATTCCAATTTAAACTAAAATTGAACGATGTTCGATTTTAACTTAAATTTTCACTTGTTCCAAATTCAATAAAAATAACTCCCTCACGTAGCCTTTGCTTCTACGAGCTCAACACGAAAGATCGTGTCTTTTTTGAACCTCGTATGAGAGAGATATTATATTTATAAGTTTTTAGGAATTAAATAAAATAGTTTATTTACTGATCACGTCATTTTATTAATTACCCTATTAACTCATAATCCTTCTTCCCAAACACCTAATCCCTCTCTGTTCCAAGCCTTTACACGAACACCCTTCTTCATGTACACACACGATCTTGCTCGAGCTACACACTTTGAATCTTCGAACCGACTTCTCCTATAGACTCCACATCGTAATCTCCATCCCCTTGACATCACGACGATGCGCGTGCATCACCCTACCATACGACGACCTACTCACATTCCCGCCCAAAAAAAATGTCGCGTTTAGATTCCAAAGACCACACCTTGCCAAAAGGGCACCACCCCTATGCCTTGCTGCTTCGAATCCAACGCCACCCTCTGATTCCTCTCTTAATACCAAAATCTCTAACCCCATTAAGCCCTAGTTTGGCTATATATTGAGCACCCAAAACATCACTAACTCTACAAAATTGGTACAGGCATGAAGATCTCTCCATTTCAGATCCAAAGATTGTGATAACCCAGATTTTTGATATCTGTTAATTATCAATTAATTGGGTTAATTAATAAGAAATACTGATTCTAAAAAATACTGATTGTTAAAATTGAAACAAATAAATCTGAAATTAATATTCATATATAGGAAAATATTTATTTGATAATCTCCTTTATAAATTATTTAAAATTTACAAGATTTTTATTTTCAAACAATAATAATAATGTGATGTTTTAAATGTAGGTATAAATAGAATTATTATTTACAAATTTAATTTGTGAGTTGAACTTAAATCAAATTTTAAATTAAATTTGAATTGGGATTAGAATATTGAAATTCAAAGGATAAATATATATATATCTTAGATTATACTTTGGTTTTTAAAATGTATTTTCATAATTTTATTTGGAATATAAATGGTTTTTTTTTTAAAAGGAATTTATTTATATATATATTTATAAATTAGGAAATTAATTTTCAAGGCTTTATGCATATTTAAAAATTTATTTATGCATGTAATGTTACCTGTGTCAAGTTATAAACCTTTTAAATAACATCTGTTAGCAAATTTAATAAGGTAAAGTAACAAGTGTCACCCATTTATTTTTAATAATTAAGCTTATATAAACATATATTTTATTTCTTCAATTCTTTTTCCTGTTCTCATTTCAAAAACAAAGAAAACAAACCTATGGAAAAAAACATTTTGTTGATTCAAGAGTTTTGATTCATGACACAAGCTTCATATATCATAACGACAAAAGCAACAAAAAGAGAATAAGTGTATATTATGCACTACAAAGGAGACAAGACTTCAATCCAGAATTTATTATGAATATTTTAAATTATTTAGTCTTAGAATATTGTTAAAATCATTCCTCAAGTAGTCACATGCACACATGAAATAATTTATACACAAATAAGTGTATACTATGCATATAACTACAGGTCGGCTGACCGACCAGAAAATTCGGTCGACCGACCCTGTAGTCAGTGCACAGGTACTCTCTGTTTTATACACGATTTCAAACTCAGCTGACCGGCCAGTTTCTCCGGTCGACCGACCTGCATACAAACGGCTAGTTTTCTGAAGAGTTGCGACTGTTTCATGGAGAGATATGTCCCTCAATTCAAGAGACACGGACACAACTTTTGATTGAAACTCTTCATGAAAGGTTGTAACTATTCTACAACTATATAAACATGATCAAATCACTTCTACAATCATCAATTCTTGTTTATATTTCCGAAATCTATTCTCTATTTATTTCTGCAAATAAAAGCATTCATTCTCATTCAATATCTCTAGAATCTCTGAATTAAATTATATACTTCGATTCTACGAGATTATCTTCCTTCTAAATCTTCACATACACTACATATTCTTGAGGATTTGATTATAGGAAAGTTGTACTATCAAAAGACAATCAGTGTTATTCAGAACACATTCGTCAACAAACTATTTGTATTGAAGTTAAAGTCCTCTTCGGCTGTTGAGGCGGAAAAATCCCTGTTCGGCTGCTCAGGTGTCGTATACCTATTCCTCCGGGTGAAGTGAGGGGTTTAGTTTAAATCCAGAGGGTATTTTGGGACTGGACGTAGAACGGGAAGTTCGAACCAGTATAAAAATTCCTGGTGTGCTTACTTTAATTTTTATTTTACTGCTATTATCAGTTTCCGCATTTATATACCATATTACACGATCCTTAGTACTACACGTACACTTTCATTTGGTATCGGAGCAAGGTTATCCTATAACCGTCACAAAGTTATTTGATATTTATTTCTAGTATTATGGCAACGACACAAACTAACGATTTTGGCACTAACAATTTCACAGAGGGTCAATCAACTTCACGACCTCCATTTTTTAATGGTATAAATTATAATTATTGGTCAACTAGAATGAGAATCTATATACAATCTAGTGGATTTGATATCTGGAATATTATACAAAGAGAGTACATAACTCCTACTGGAGAATACTCAACTTGGAGTAACACACAAAAACTAGATGCTACATCAAATGCAAAGGCTGTGAATATTTTATTTTGTGCATTAGATAGAAATGAATTCAATAGAGTTAGTATGTGCACTTCAGGTTATGAAATTTGGAGAACACTTAAGATAACACATGAAGGTACAAACAAAGTTAAATTAAGCAAAATCTCTATGTTGAAAAATCAATTTGAAAATTTCAAAATGAGGCCAAATGAATCTATAAATGACATTTACTCTAGATTTCAGGATATTTATCATGCTTTATTATCACTAGAACAAAAGTTTACTGATTTTGATGTTGTTACAAAAATCTTGAATTCTTTAACGGACGAATGGGAAAAAAAAGTCTTAGCCATTGAAGAAGCAAGCGATTTGTCAACATTAAAACTAGAAGAATTGATAGGTAATCTAATGTCCTACGAAGTAAATTTGCAGGCAAAAAGAAATGGAGCACAAGAAAAGAAAAATGTGGCTTTTCAAGCAGAAAAAGACGATTCCGACTCAGATAATGAAGATATGGCAATGATCGCTAAAAATTTCAAAAAGTTTTTGAAATTCAACAGAAACAAATTCAAGGGAAACAAAAATAATTCCAACAATAATTCTAATAGCAGCAAACCATCATCTTCAGCAATGGAATGTTATGAATGTCACAAGAAAGGTCACATGAAGAAAGATTGTCCAGAAAGCAAAAAGAGCAATTTTAAGAAGGATAAAACCAAACGAAAGCTTTTTCTGTCACTTGAGACGACACTGACTCATCATCCTCTTCAGAGAGTGAAAGTGATAATGAACAAGCAAATGTGTGCTTCATGGCTTCATCAGATGATGTAAGTGATTTTACTTTTGAAGATTTAATTGAATAAATTCTGAATTAATAAATGTAACAAAGCAACTTAAAAAGAAAAATAAGGAGTTGCAAAGAAAATTAGATAGGACAGTCTTAGAAGTAGATATGCTGAAAGATGAGAAGAAAATATTAGAAGAAGAACTTGAAAGTTCTCAAAAATCAAATTCTAATTTATCCTCTCAAATTTCGTCAATATCTGAAGAACTAGAAATACAAAAGTATAAAAATGATGATTTACTTTTCAAAAATAATAGTTTAAACTCTAAGATTAAGGATTTAGAGTTAGAAAAATCTAGTCTTAAAATAAAATTTGATGATATGTCTAAAAATGTATCTAATTTCAATAAAGGAAGAGAGAATCTTTCTAATATACTAGAAAATTCTCAATCCTCTAACAATAAATCTGGAATAGGATTTAAGAAACAAAATAATTTTACTAAAAGTAGGATTAATAATATTAAGAAAACAGTTTACCCAAATACTAAAACCATAAAAATATGGATTTCAAAAACAAATAGTGTTTTGATAAAGAATAAACATATCAAAATGTTCATGGAAACTGTTTATAATAACAAAAACTATATTTATAAAGGGAATTCTGAACCCGTATGGGTTTGGCTTCCTAAGATCTAACTCTTAGGACCCTAAAAAGAAACGGGTACCAACTTTTTATAAATGTTTTTACAGGTACCACATAAGAAGAGAGGAAAATGGATTTTGGATAGCGGTTGCTCAAAACACATGACTGGAAACAAAGAAATGTTGTCAAACATTGTATACTCAAATGGAGGAGCAGTCACCTTCGGAGATAACTCAAAAGGATATATCATCGGCAAAGGCGATGTCAGTAGCAACGATGATGATTGTTACGATCATATTCCAGAGAATGGTCCCTATCCTACTTTTCCATTGCCTAATCGGGTCCTTAATTTTTCCTCTCCGGATAAAGATCCCAGACACGGATGGAAACCATGGGAAGATTCCCATACAGTCTATACACCTAACAATAAAAAAGGAAAGCATACAATGCTTATATCTCCATCAACAAAGCAAAAGATTGCTGAAATACACCATTACCAACAACAGCAAATGAATATGCAACGAGAGCTCTACTATGAACAGAAAGTAATGGCAAGACGTCTAAGCTTTCTAGAAAAAATTGCCATGAAAGTTTGTTCATCAAAAAAAGATGAAGTTGCTGAACCTTCCTATAGAACTCCATCCCCTTCAAAACCTGTTCAAACTCCAATAGCTCCAAAATGGTCACCTGTAGAAAATCTTCCATCTCCAAACTCTTGGGAGCGTAAGTTTTAAAGAATGGTGGCTAAAATTATATATATATATATATATATATGTATATTGCTGTAGGCAAAATGTATAATTATAATATAATAATAAAATTTATATGACTCTACATATATATATAAAATTTTTATTTTAAATAAAATGTGCATTTCTAATATTTCGGCCGACCGAATAACCTGAGTCGGTCAGCTTCATATATGCACATTTAACAGTGTCGGTCGACCGAAACTCTGAGTCGGTCGACCGAGCCCTTTCTCGAAACTTTCTACTAACCTCTGTTTCCTATTTCGGCCGACCGACCCAGAGAGTTCGGTCGACCGACCGTGTTTCCAGCTGTTGATTTTTTCTGTTCACTTCATATTATTAACCCACCCCTTCACCTTTTCAACCTACCTCTTCACTTCTACTTTCCCAATTTCGGTTTTTTACCCTAGCCCCCATTAAAATTCTCTCAAATTGTTATCTTTTTCTTCAACAAAAATCAAATGGCTCCAAAGAAGAAATCAAAAACTGCCGGAGGATCATCTTCGACACCTCCCGTTGATACTCAAATTGCTTCATGGCTAGTCAACGACGTAGCACTTCAAAGATGGATATGACTTCAAGATGCCAAAATCTTTGAAGAATCATTCGTAAGTTATCCTGATTTCGTTGCCTATCGAATTGAAGATTCCGCAATTAGAAGTGGGTTAGATGCTTTTCTAGACTACCGCAAAAATAATTTGAAAATTAACCACATTATGGTAAAATTGTTTTTTGCTAACCTAAATCTTGTCAATCCACCTAGAAACACTGAAAATTGTGTTTGGACATCGGTTTGTGGCACTTCAATCTTTCTCTCCATTGATCGAATTAACCATATATTAGATGCAAGTCCGGGTGGAATTTCATTACACGACATAGACTGTAATATATCAAGTCGTGACCACATAAGTCATTTATTTTTCGAAGATGATGCTACGGATTTTAGACAGACATCATCACTTAGACCCAAAGCTAGACTCTTTCATCGTTTCATAATAAAATCAATTATACCAAGAGGTGGCCCCTACCACTTAATGTATCCTGAGAATTTTAAAGCTTTATATGCTTTGTGTTCAAATACACAAGTAAATTGGGCACAATTGCTCATGGATGAGTTTCTCACATTCAATCAAGGAAAGATGCTTCATATCTGTTATGGAGAATACATAATGAGATTAATTAATAGCTTCATTCAACATGCTCCGGAATCCAAAACTTCCAAAGTTCGTTCTTTTGATTCAAGGACCATAAAACTAATGAAGTTGCCCGATGCACCACCTAGATTTTTAACCTTTAACCAATGGCAGAGCACTCCTCGAGAACAACTACGCCGTAGTCAATCTACACCTCATCCATCAACTCATGCTCCGGAACGTCTAACATGCCAACACTCTGTTCAAAGACCAACTCCTGGAATGAGTACAGAGGCAGCTATTGATATTTTGGCTCAAAATCAAATAGCCTTAGATGCTCGCCTTCGAAAAATTGACGGACGTTTTAAGAAAATCAAGGGTTTCTTCGTCAATCTATCGGATGCATTATCATGTACTACCGAAGCCGGTGCCTCTTTTGTTGCTCCCGGAAAAAGGCCAGCACCAAACTTCTCGTTTTCCACTTCAGAGAATACAAGCTCCGATACATCAGGAACTCACACTTCTAACACTCAAAGACGTGGTAAGGAACATGCTCCTCCGGAAGAAAATATCCGTCCAGAATTCGGGGATTCCGATGATGATGAGGAGTGATCATATTGCTTTACAATTTGCTATCTCATAGTTTGTTTATTGATTAGATGTTGTGTACTACAGTAAAACATCAAAATTCCTGTTTTCTTTGAGTATGTCTTATTTAAAACACTAGATGTTTTTTTTATGTCGTGTCACATATTCCATATTGTTTAAATATCCAGTAAGTATTCCTTTTTGTCGATGACAAAGGGGGAGAAATATATGCACGCTAAAAATATATGCACGCTAACAAGTTTTTGCAGAAAAGACGCCATATATTCAGGGGGAGAATTACAATATATACTACTTCGTCACATATGTATTGTCATCAATCAAAAAGGGGGAGAATGTTGATTCAAGAGTTTTGATTCATGACACAAGCTTCATATATCATAACGACGAAAGCAACAAAAAGAGAATAAGTGTATATTATGCACTACAAAGGAGACAAGACTTCAATCCATAATTTATTATGAATATTTTAAATTATTTAGTCTTAGAGTATTGTTAAAATCATTCCTCAAGTAGTCACATGCACACACGAAATAATTTATACACAAATAAGT
The DNA here is from genome assembly GCA_030765085.1 of Allium cepa. NCBI lineage: Eukaryota > Viridiplantae > Streptophyta > Magnoliopsida > Asparagales > Amaryllidaceae > Allium > Allium cepa. Next base: position 310,861,203 of record CM060934.1, on the reverse strand, counting down.
GTACACTGTAGTCAGTGCACTACAGGTCGGCTGACCGACCAAAAAATTCGGTCGACCGACCCTGTAGTCAGTGCACAGGTACTCTCTGTTTTATACACGATTTCAAACTCAGCTGACCGGTCAGTTTCTCCGGTCGACCGACCTGCATACAAACGACTAGTTTTCTGAAGAGTTGCGACTGTTTCATGAAGAGATACGTCCTTCAATTCAAGAGATATGGACACAACTTTTGATTGAAACTCTTCATGAAAGATTGTAACTATTCTACAACTATATAAACATGATCAAATCACTTCTACAATCATCAATTCTTGTTTATATTTCTGAAATCTATTCTCTATTTATTTCTGCAAATAAAAGCATTCATTCTCATTCAATATCTCTAGAATCTCTGAATTAAATTATATACTTCGATTCTACGAGATTATCTTCCTTCTAAATCTTCACATACACTACATATTCTTGAGGATTTGATTATAGGAAAGTTGTACTATCAAAAGACAATCAGTGTTATTCAGAACACATTCGTCAACAAACTATTTGTATTGAAGTTAAAGTCCTCTTCGGCTGTTGAGGCGGAAAAATTCCTGTTCGGCTGCTCAGGTGTCGTATACCTATTCCTCCGGGTGAAGTGAGGGGTTTAGTTTAAATCCAGAGGGTATTCTGGGACTGGACGTAGAACGGGAAGTTCGAACCAGTATAAAAATTCCTGGTGTGCTTACTTTAATTTTTATTTTACTGCTATTATCAGTTTCCGCATTTATATACCATATTACACGATCCTTAGTACTACACGTACACTTTCACATTTCACACTAGATCTAAAATCCTCAAACCAGAGCAAAGAAAAATCAATAAGGGGAAAAATCATCAAAACCTGTAAAGGCTCAAACCAGAGGAATAAGAAAACAAATTAAACAAAATCTTTCAAGTTTATAAAACTAAAAGCAACTCAAGATCAACACAATTAGTTCAAGATCCAGATCAGAATAAATTAATTCCTGATCTAAGGCAAAAGCCTGTGGCAAGGGGTAAAGCTAGCAACTTTTAAAATCTGGAATAAGCTCCTCTGTTCAACAGTGAAGGTGAGTAGCTACATCTTTTAAATCCAAAAATCTTTATCAAATCTATAGATAAGTAAAAGATTATAAAAAGTGACCAACATTATATAATGTTCCCTGGAAATAAAAGTACTTATGCCTGGATATGAATATTTTGGTGTGCATGTCTGTTTCAAGCTCTGTTCTTGTTTATAGGTTACAAAACTTTGTTCAAACTTTCATATCTCTTCCCTCAATTCTCTTTAGATGTTGATATATAAACAAATTTTGTTTATAATAACTAGATATTTGATAAAAAAATATTTCCAGGCAAGGTTTAAAGGAAATTTTTAACAAAAGGATAAATTACAGTGAAATTTTTAAACATAACAAAATCTCGAATTAAATAATATGTTGTTTCGAGTAATTAACCTATTTTGTTATTGAAAGTTAGGATTTTTAAAAATAAAATCTTGAATTTTAAGCTCTTAAATCATTAGATGAACGAAAATGGGAGTTATTGCGATTTTCGACGATCGCACGGCATGAGGAAGTCGGGAATTAGATCGGAGATTGTTTGATGGTCGTTGATCTTGGAAAAATTGCTAGGAGGGATTCCAGTTCTCTGGGATGGTCGTGCGATGAAAAATTAGGGTTTAAGCTTTATTTTGGACGTGGTGGGTTTTCGAGGCAATTGTGGATTTGCGGCAGTGATTTAAGGTCGCGGTCCTGGGGAAGAACGAAGAGGGTGGGATGGTGTACCCTCCGATGGAGTGTCGATGTTTCTGCAGTGGGTATGGTGGCGAATGAGGGGATGTAAGTGAACGAAGTTCTCGTTCCAGGCAGTGGAAGGTCGAATTTCGTTTTGGGGTTTTTGGCGATGTTTCGGGTGGTATGGCATAGTAAGGTGGTCGGCGACGACTCTGGGGTAGCATCAACGTTGATCATTGTGGCTCAGATCGCTTGTGCATATGCTCGGTGCATAGATTTCTGGTTTGGGTTGCATGTGGTAGTTTGAATCAGGGAAGGATAGTGGAGAGGGAAGAACGAAGGTTGGATCGAAATTTTGGGCTTTGGGCCGTGTCGTTCTCGAATTTTATTAAGGGAGTAGAGGAGTTTTGGGCTCAGTGTGTTATTGCTAACCATTCTTTTATTTTAGCTTGGATCAGCTTTAGATTAAAATGAAAATATGAATCAAGTTGTTAAAGAAAACTTGATTGGGTTTTGAAAGTAGTTTGAATAACAAGTTTTACGCTAATTATTCAACAAGATTCCAAGTAAAATATTTATCAAGTTTATTGTAAGTTAAATGAATTTGAAATATGATTTATTTGATATCCAATAAAATAATTAACTAGTTATATTCTTAAGTGTTCTCAAATGAAATTTATTAATGATAATTAAGTAACTAGTTAAGACAATGGTTATCTTAAAATAAGTACTTGATAAATAAATGGATAATTAACCAAGGTGATCAATTAATGGGTAAATAAATTAAAATAAATTAATAAAAGTTAGTTAATTAATTAGTGACTAATTAATTAAATTAAAGAAATTATAGAATGATTAATTAAAGTAATTAAAGGGAAATTACTTAATGGTAGTAATTAAGGAGTTATTACTTATTGTAATTAGTTAAAGGATTTATTAATTTAGGAATTAATTAAAAAGGTTAGTTTATTAATGAATGTGATTAATAAAAGGATAATTAATTAATAATTATAGAATAATTAATCAGGGTAATTAATTAAGGAATTAATTACTCAGTGTAATTAATTAAGTTGATGTGGTTAATTTTAGTTAATTAATTAATTTTAACTAATTAAAGGTAATCATTTGATGTTGGGTTAAGTATAATTACTTAAGGTAATTAATGAGGTGTAATTACTTAGTGAAGTAATTAGTGGATAATTATTGGATGCAATTAATTAAAACGAAATTTCTTGTTGGGAAGTAATTAAAGGATAATTACTTGGTGGAAGAAATTAAGTGATAATTACTCAGTGTGATTAAAGATTAATTAATATAATTAATCAAGGAGTTGGTTTAATTGATGGAGTAATTAAGGAAAGTTAATTTTTAATTGTGATTAATCAAGGTTGATTAAGTTAAAGGTTAACTATTTAATGAAATTTAAGAATAATTAACTAATGAAATAATTTGATGATCATTAATTAATGTAATTAATGGAAATGATCAATCTTGCTTAAGAATGATTGAATGATGATAAGCGCTTTGGATTGTTTGATATCTCTGATATGAATTGCTTTGAGATATGATATGTTGGATGGACAGTGATAATGTGATAATCTATCAATTATGAATTGCTGTGTAAAAGTGTTCTCTGATAATTAAAGTTGAGTTGTATTTAATTGAATAACATGGGTTTAGATGACATTGAATTCGAAGAGACCAGAGTCGGGTATTAGTAAATACCCGAAACCACTTCGATTCTTTAATAGATTGATATGTGAAATCAATAAAAGGAAATGAAATGATTTAAGTGAATTGGACTATTTAATATAAGTTTTGGTACTTAGAATTTTGTGAGTGAAATAAGTAATGTCTACAATAATTTGTGAATCTGTAATTGATACAAGTTACCTAGGTTATATATATAAGTGGTATGCCTTGGTCATTCATGTTAGATAGGTTTACTCACGCTGGTTTCCAGCCTGACCAGGGTGTTACTTTGATATAATGCTCGGGTCAGACCGAGTATTACAGATTTTCAAGTAAGGACGTTTTGGAGCTCAAGAGACGAGCTGGATGGCAGGAACGTATGGAGAGTTTCCGCTGGGATATTGTAGTATCTGAGACATGATTATATCTGTCCTGTATTTGTGTTTATGTGTAACTTATTAAAGTGTAATTTGATAAGTACAGTTTTCCTTTGTATAACTGTTATTTTTTATATTATATTTTATCCGCTGCGAATGTGAGATTCTGAGTTTGGTTTTCTGTTTCTTCTTCTTCTATCTCTTTTCTTCTTTTCTCTAACTATCTGGAATTTTCGGGATCGAAAATTCTAGGTCGTTACAAAGATCCTAGCTTTGGAATTTTTAGTTGAGTAGATTAAGATAATTTATTTTTAAAGATCAAAATGCTTATTTTTTTTATTTTGAACTTACAATGAGAAGTTTGATGGAACTGTGAAATAAAGGAAAAGAAAGGTAGTATGTTTCTAAGCCTAAATGTTAAGTTAGTTTATATTGAATTTTTCGGTATCTCACTACACAACACTACATTCACGTACAGGCCATGATAACTCATCGATGTATATAATAAAGTTTATGAAACTGTTTTGGTATTAATAGACTTATGATTACATATATCTATATGTATCAATCTGAAGAGTTCATTAACTTTTATGACACTCACACTAAACGGATGAATAGCTCTTAATTGTTTGATATATAATTAACCAGCATTATATGATTTATAATCGTATAATAAAAATTATTTCTCACAACTATGGCTTAGTTTAAAATTGTAAAATAATTGCAAATAATTTTAGATACTTTGGTATTTTCCAATGCATTACTTTTGTTGTGCAAAACAAATACAACATTATAGTTTTAGTTCATAATGAATATTCATATTGAAATATAAATATGTCTATTTTCAATCAAAAAACGAAAATAGCATTATTTCATAAATAATGTTCAGAATGTTTTACGAAAATAATATTCATAATTTGATGCAATCAATAAGTGCTATATGGCACGCTCCCACTATTTCCACCATTACCATAACAGCATACTAAATTCGAAGGTTCGTCGGTCACTTAATATAGATTATTTATTTCATATACTGCTACTAATTTACAATGAAAAGTTCATTGATCAAATATCATGAACTCGAAGAAATATATCTCATAGAAAATGATATTCAATATGAAAACACATTTAGAAATATAAATCAAGTTTCTTATTCCAATATTAAGTATCAATCACTATTATTACAATTCTCGTTTTCGATGTTTCGTTATGAAGCAGAAGTGACTATTCACTTTCTTCATCCCAACTATACCGTAAATTACAAATACTGTTATATGTTTGTTATTCTTTCTAAATGGTCAAACCATTCAAAGAAATCCTTTACTACAACATCATAAGAGTCTATTTACAAATGCACACTTGGTTATCCTGAATAATTAAGGGCATCAAATATGTTGCACTTTGCGTAAACCAATCAAACTGGCATTTCAATGGTCGAGTTCTTAAATCTACCTTGTAGTATTGGTCTAGGGTCACATTTAACACAATACGGTCTTTGTTGTAATCAATCAAATTTAATACTCGATCTCACCGTATGGTTTATTTTCTTATTTCGGATGAAATAATTTCATCGAAATATCATACACTATGAACTATGACTGTTCATCATATAACATTTAAAGTGATTTTATATGGGTCAAATATCCATATTCTTTTATTGTTTCTGACTTCGACATTCATGAAATGCAATACATGGTCTCGACCCAATAAACACATAAGCAACCAAATTAAGAACGTATTTATAGTTATAAAACCAGGTGCTTGCATGGGAGTTGAAAGTTAACATGCAATAAACATGTATTTGTAAGTATATGTTACGTTTCTATGTGTTAATCTTCAATTCAGTTCAACTTTATATCTTAATTGATAAACATTTTATCAATCATATTAAATTCACAAATTTATCAATCAAGATTTTTTACAATATTATATAGGATATTTCTTACAATATTAGAAATTTTAAATATCATCGTTTCATTTTTCTAATAAGGCTCCCCACTAGTCTTTTATGTTTCACCAAACTCTAAGTCAAAATATATAAGTCTTTCGACTTTACCGTGGGTATTAAGACTCGCCTGTCTTGGAATTCTGACATTGAGCTTGGTCAACAAGTCATAATTTCATAGGACGATGGATAACTTCTTACCAGTTGTATCGTATATAACTCCCAATCTCTAATACCTTGTCCTAATTTCACTTGACCTTGAGTTTCCTTAACAAATCAAAACGGTAATATTCACTCGTATCAACCATATCGCTACAGCCTAAGTATAGTATATGTACATTGAGTTTCCTTAACAAGCACATATAGTTATCTTATCTCGTCTATTCAAGGTATTAATAATACTAGACATAACATCCCTAGCTTGAGTTTTCTCAACAACTAAGGAGTATGCAAGTAATATATATATATATATATGTATATATATATAGTAATATAAATATAGTAAAGGATAACATTATATTAAAGATTCATAATCTTTAATATATTATGTTTAGTGATATCAACTTATGGAATAATGTATTTCTTTTGAAATATCCTCATGATTCAAGTGTCCACACGTCGGAAACCTTGGTATACGTACATTTACATATGTATTTAGTCCTCAAGCCTCTTTAGGGTTTCTTAATGTTCCACTTTTAATTTATACATTCATATGGTATAAGTTTTTCAATTATATAACTTTTATTTTTCATCTTACTTATATAATAATGTTACATATAATCTTTTATCTCTATCTTTAATACTCATAATGAGAACTGCTCTTCGTTGCTTCTCATTAAACCCTAAATCGTTGTTAGAGACAAACTCCTATGTCATCCCTCTACCCTCTCACCATCCCGCATTCTTTCAAATACATTAAATCAAATTCATGGCTCCTCTATCGTCAAAATCGAGCTGAAATCTCGATGTTGTCATCTTCCTACCGGATCGCAGCAGACAACTCAGCAACGCTTCAGACTCGTTGGAAAATGCCCTTTTGTTATACGATGGCTACTGTCTACTCTGTCCAAACCATGGACGGAAATCTCACGCCATCATCATACCATATTAAAGCAGATGATTCACCAACGCATCATACTGACTTGAAAATGCCCCATTGTTATACCATGACATTATTTATTGCTAAGATATAGGTACTAGTAAATATTGATTCATTCATTTTTCCAACCATGCTCAAGATCTATGTAGCAAAATTAACTCCTATAATTTGTATGAATGTTTTGAATTTACCAAATAGTTGCTATTAAAGGAAGTACCGATTTGGATTTCTACCTAGAAAAATATATTATTCCGATTTATGTACCGAATTGATTGTATCATATACACACACACACACACACATACATACATACATATATACATACATACATACATACATATATATATATATATATATATATATATATATATATATATGTCCATTGTACTATGAAGTCACTGCCATGCAATGAGATTTTGTGAGTCGTTATGTAATTTTAGCTCATTATTAATTTATGTGAATATTTATCCTTTTGTACTTATTTTCTAGGTGTATATGGTTAGTGTAACTCATGTGTTTCCTTCACTAAGTTTGAATTATCTAATATATATCTATAGAACATTTTCAGTCATAACCAATTTCGTTGGAATTTATTTATTAATTCTACTTTAATGAGTAGGTTTTAGTCCAATGGTAATAAATAGTTTTAAGATTAAGGTTGATAACACAACTTCATTTTGAATTTAACATGAAAGTAGTGTATAATGGTCTTACTTAACTCATTTAACATGTACTAACTTCATAGTTTCCAATTTTAATAGTCACTTTCCTTTAGATTATTGTTGTAATGAATTGAATAATAAAAAATGTCAATATGCTAGTACCATCACATTATGATTGTAGCATAAATATTTAAAAAAAATGAATGTTAGCCTCTTTTATAACTATAATTCTCCATAGCAATCTCATGTTTGTACATAATATCATTATGAGAAGTTTATTATCCATGTAAAAATATGCAAACATAACATTTTAAGCATAATGTGAAATGTAGAAAAAAAGTTAGACAACCACAAGTCACCTTTTGACAGTCGCATGTTTCTAGCTTCAAAAGACCAATAATTTAGTCTACAACGTAGTGTGAATAATAATTTAGTAATAATAATTGCATCTAAGCAAGAAGACGTTTGCATATTATTATAACACATGGCAAAAAATATATTTGTTATGCATTTACTTTTACATTCACTCTTTTTATTTTTGATCTACTTATAACATCAAAAACACATTTTACAGGATTATAATGATTCAAATTAAGAGAACTGGAAATTTATAAGTAAAGCGCTTAGTAGGAAGAGAAGGTTCCAACGAGCACAATCGAGGCTTCACTGTAGAGATCACTATACTAGGAAAACTAAGGAACATGCATATCGTAAAACTACTTGGTTTTGTATTTAATAGAGATGCAAATTTGTTATTATACGATTACATGCAAAATGGGAGTCTAGGAGAGATGCTGCATGGGAATAAAGAAGTGCATTTAAGTTGGGATGCGAGGTGTATGATCGTTGCGGAGGTGCGTTTAGGGCTATGATATCTGCACCATGACTGCTCGCCTTTGGTTGTTCATAGGGATGTTAAGAATAATAATATATTGCTGCACTCGAACTTTGAGGTCCATGTTGCTAATTTTAGGCTTGCTAAGTTTTTTTCGAGGGCTCTTAGGTTATATCACTCTAGGTATTTCTGTGAATATGTATATGTATCATTGGAATGTTCATTTTTACTGATTTGACAAGGGATTGAAGTAACGTTTGTTATATATGTACACGCAGGGTATGCATGCACACTTAAGGTGGACGAGAATAGTGATGTTTACAGCTTCGGGTGGTGATTTTGGAATTGGTGATGGGCGGTAGTTGGTGATGGGTGGTAGTTCCATGAGCCATGGATTTGAAGAAGGGGTGGAGAGAGTTAGATGGGTATGCCATAGAATAATGACATATGGTAGTGATAGTGTGTATACGAATACTAACAGTGATGATACCGAATGATATATTGACCCATCTGCAGCGGCTCTGCTTGCAAAAACATTATATTATAGTTTATCTTTAAAGGAAGAGTTAAAAAAATTATTGATCAACACAAAGAATTTAATTTTAAGATGTGATTTTTTATTTTTTAAATTTGGAAAGTTATCCGATTCATGATATGATCAATGTGTAATTTTACATTGTCATTGGTAGTTTTATTTTATATGTTGCCTAAATTAAGTTATTATTTTCAGACTTTTTGCATGCTACATGAATTTATTTTTGCGTACTACTGCTATCAATTAAATATTTCATAAAGTTAAACTAGTACTCATGCAGCGCAAAAACGTGCTGTCTCTTTATGCTATTACCTCTACCTTATATGCATCATTTTATCCTATATTTGATACAACTAGCTATGGTTATAACATTTAGCTTTTTTTTTATTATTCATACCCATACATGCATTCATGTAAGTTTTTGCTTCCTATTTGACCATGAAAGATACTTGGTGGGATATGAAGTACTAAATTTATGGATAATTTACCATGTGAACTATTTACTGCTTGATTTTCTTTCCACTATACACGCGATGCGAAGTGTAAAGATAAGGAAATTTGGTTGTTGTGTGAGTTACTAGGAAACACTATGAAGCATCCTACTATACAATAAAGTCAGGATCAGACAAGCAGCTTTTCTACAATTAGATTTTACTAAAAATTTGTTATCCTTGAATTATTATTGTATTTTACGTATTATTATAGGCTTCTTATTGAGTTTTATCATTAATTGCTTCTTATATTGGATCTTCTAATCATATATTTCATGAATATTTAGATGGATATATTATATTTTAAGCCATTGCTGTTTTTTCTTATATCACGCACCAGTACCTTTCGAACTACTAGAGATATATGACATAGAAAGCTTGATTCACATATTATATGAGATATGTTATAAACCGGATCAAGATATGGCTGGAAATATTCATAAAACATTTAAAAGTTGCTTTATCAAGTTTCCATAAACACACAACATCAATTAATAGCAAAGAATACCAATGTATATTTCTCTAACACTTTGCATATTTCTCCACCTTGCAATAGCGAGAGTTGAACTGCCAAATGCATAAGGAAAAGAAGGGGATTTCATGGTGTGAAAAATAGCTTAGGTTCTGTTCTTTTACCACAATTACACATATTATTTTTGTAGATTACAATGTTATATTTATGTCTGTTTGGTCTTAAAAATATACGACAAAAGAAGCTTCAGAAATAATGCAAAAACTGCTACTAGTAGTTGTAGAAGTTGAGTTGGCTTCTATGTGTTCATGGTTTGTGTAGTGTATAAATGATTGTATTTTCATTCAATATCAACATTGAAATCAAGTGCTTAGGTTATATATAGGGTGAAATGTAGTTCTTGTTGATTTTTTTATAAAATTATTTAGCATGGACACACTAAACCGCATTGAATAAACAATGTAGTAGCATGAAAAAATATATAGAGACGTTATGTTGTTTATGTTGAAAGTTTTTGTTGTACTTTTGTTACTGCAAGGATAATGAGTGTCCCACGGTAAACTTTCACTATTGGAAGTTGAATTGCCATATTTTTTTCACCAGCGACCAATTTATTGCAAGAATGGATGAATGCAATACTCATAACGCATGTGTTTTCAGTTTTTAGTCCAAAAGCTCATGGTCTGTTTGTTTCATTTTGTGTTTTGTGTTTGCAACATTCATAACAAAGACAAGCACCATTGTTCCAGTGGTTAAGTGATTTGAGTTTAGTGTGAGAGGTCACAAGTTCGAAACTTGCGTAGCATGATTTGAATGTTTATTGACATGTTGTCATAGTGATTTATTATATACTTAAGTTACCATATAAAAAAAACATTCATAGCAAAATAAGATCAGGATGACGAATGATAAATTTAAAATTTTAAACCACCACGATGGCGATGGAGGGAAGGCGAAGAGGATGAATTATTTTACATTCTTTTGTTATTTCTCCAAACACGAAAAACAAAATAAATTCGCTTTCTGTTTTATATGTTAGCTTCATTTTTCAAATCGGTTGTTTTCTATAAATACATGTGTCATGTGCATGTTTTCTAGAAGAAAACACAAAATTAAAAATGGCAAGCCAAACAATGCCTTAACTTTTATCCTTGGGAAGAAGGGAAACATTAGTGCTTTTTTTGATTGATTTTCAAAACAAATATTGAAGTTTTAGTAAATAATTTTTTTGTAGTTTCATTGTTACGGGGAGTTTAAAATAAAAAGAATAACACATTTGTATGATACTTTGAGTGGTATTTTGGTGCAAATGACTTCAAGTGCTAATTCTATGTTCACTGTCCCACATGCTGCAAAATAGGGGTGATATTCTTAAAAGGGAAGTAAAGAAAAGAATGAAAACCATATGAGACTGTCATACATGATTTTTTTTTTTGCTATTTTGAAATTGTACAAAAGCTATGAAATGGAAGTCAACATGCACTAACTTGACACCGTTGCTTTTTACTACCCTAATTAGCATTTGAATAATGATACATGCAGAATTCAAATAAAAATTAATATTAGATCTTTAATTATGCTTCAAATAATAAAACTTTCGATGAAGAATCGGTAAATTTGAAATAAGATATAATGAAGGAAATAAAATAGCGTGCTCTTTGAAAGTGATAGTGCAAATGTTATGATGGAAAGTCGAAATATTCAAGTGGTTTTAGATGCAGGTCCACATGGAGGTGCATATATGCTTGTATTATATTAATTAAATTTTATTTAATTAATTTTAATCAATTAACATTTTAATTAATTTCATATTATCTTAATATAACATATCTATTAAATATTTATCATATACTATAACCTTTATAGTATAATACATATAAATATAAATATGTAAATTATTTAATCAATTAACCTTTTAATTAATTTATTTAATCAAACAATATTAATTAAACATATTAATTTTGATAAATTATTTTATATATATTCATGTATACTTATGATATCTTAAACATTTTCAACTATCTTAACATATATCAAAATATATAATACATGTATATATTTTTCATTAATTAACATATTTAATTAATCCACTTTCAAAAAAAACTTATTTAATAAATTCATATATTTTATTAATCTTATTAGTAAATTTAAATTTTAAAATTTAAATTATATTATTTTTCAAATAATTTGAGTCTTTTTATTGTATTATAGATTTTACAACATATGTAATTCTTGTTGCAAATTTAAATTTAAAATCTTTTATTTTTAATTTTCAAACAATTTTGAAAGTTAGCCCAAGGCCTATTTTAAATTGGGCCTTTTCTATTAGGGGTAACCTTTAGGCTCATAAATCTATTCGGGCTAGGCCGGTAGCCAGGTAGGGCAGAGTACTTGATTATCCAAACTCAATCCTTCGACACTACCTTTCTTGATACCCTACTATCTAGGCAATGAGCTTAATTAATTATCCCTAACATGACTAATTTTGACTGCATTGGTTATTGGGTTTTGATATCATTGTTTGAACAGGGACAGTCCGCAATGGAAGTAATGAGTGAATTTCTAATTTTTATCATTTTGGATCTTTATTGGGCCTGTAAAGTCTAATTTATTTAGAAAATTTCTAAATTTCTTTTAAATAAAATAATTATTTTATTTAAATTTATAAAATAATTTCATATTATTTAACTAATGATATATTATGGATATATGTTTATCATGTACACATATACATTGTGTGCATGTGTAACATAGCAAATCGTGCTTGGTATAACATGCCCATATATAAGTGCTGGGATTTAAACTGCAATAGACACGTTAGCTCATCTAATATACAAATATATTGTCCAAATGTACATATATATACTCTAATTTATGTAAACAAAATATTGCAATATATATATATATATATGTATGTATCTGTATGTGTGGATATATATAAACTATATTTTATTTTAAACAATTTTTTCGTAAATATACACATGGAATTTTAACATTATATATATATAATTATGCAAATATGTCGATTTTTTTATAAAATCCAAAAAAATTGCAAAGCAAAAAGCAATACATATATATTTATTCATTATTTCTTATATTATATATATATTGAATATATATATATATATTGAATATATATATATATATATATCACTTACGTAGATTATTTCCTATTTAATATTTAAAATCAATTCTTCCTTTTGTACCACAAATGGCAGCCAAACATGCCAAACATGCCACTTCTCTTTCTCTTTCCCCTTCGTACATCCTGCCTAGTCAAATCGCTTCTCCACTATCCCCTCCTTCTGTCCCACCACACGCACGTGCCCTCCCACTGCAGACCCCCTCCTCCTCCTTTTCAACCTCTCTGCTCCTCTAATCTTAACTCTTCGCCTTTAACAACCCTTCTACAACCTCTTATTCTCTCATCCAAGCTTATTCCTGTGCCTTCAGACCCGACCTTTTCTCCATACAAGCTACAATGGTCCTCTCCGTTCAAATCCAAGCCAAGGACCGATGGAAATTTCAATTCATCTGATGTCCCTCTTTTATTCTCTGGTAGCACTCTTATTCCGTTTGATGAAACTTTACAAGGTGCTAATGAAGTATGGCACAACTATCCGGTTGGTTTCTTCCTTGATGAGCTAATGCCATACACCACGATCATCTATCTCCTTAACGTATCTGGAAGTTGAAGGGATCCATCAAAGTTAAATCGAACGACTATCTTTTTTCCTTCCTGCTTTCTAGCAATGATGACCAGAATAAAATTCTTGAAGCAGACCCTGTCATCCGGAGGAACAAGCTCTTCACCGTGAAGCCATGGGATCCTACTATAGGTAATAGTTGTTCTAGTATTAAGAAAGTTCCTGTATGGATTAAAATGTTTAATATTCATATGTATGCTTGGTCCTTGTTGGGTATAATCTAGTTAGCATCTAGAGTTGGCAATTTTCTATGTATGGATGAATCAACCGAAAGTCTAGATAGGTTGGAATTTGCCAAATTCACGGTTGACATCTCCCCTAATCATGCTGTTAGCGCCAAAATTGGTCACTAACACCCAAATCCAGATGAAAGCACCAAATCCCAATCACAGCTCATAGATAGGATGTATGTAGAGAGTAATAATATGAAGAACAGTTAAAATTAAAATGAAAGAAATAAAGAACAACAGATTTTATAGTGGTTCGGCTAACTCCGGCATACGTCTACTCTAGAAGTTTTCTTTTTATTGATGTAATAATCCATTACAGTTACAATGTGGTAGACTTGTCTTAGTCTTAGAAAGTAAAAAGTAAGAGAGCGGAAAGAAGAAGAAGCAGTCGTCCTCTCATCTGGAGACGCACGGCTGTGTTTACAGGCAAAACTAGGTTGTTGGGCCTCCTAAGTAGTTTGGGCCCACCAAGGGTACCGAGGTATCGAGGTGTCGAGGTATGGAGCTACCGAGGTATGGATCTACCGAGGTATGGATCTAACGAATCTACTGAGGTATGGAGGTATGGGTCTACCGAGGATGGAGGTATGCCGAATGACCCATCCAATGTCGGACGAGATTTATGCCGAACCTCCACCATGCTGAACCATGTTTGATGCCGAACTATGTTTCCTAGACCCAAATTATAGTCGGTTCATTTTTATCCGAACATATTTCCATCTTCCAAGCACGTTGTGTCATCCATCCATCCAGTCGACTGAATCCATCGTACATCAGCCTTGACGCATGCGTAGTCAATTAAGTTAAATCCGCATATCCATGGCCTTGCCAAAAGGCGGGTTAACACTTGCCCCCCAACACATACCTTGCTGCTGGAAGGTGTGTTTTGAATAGCCTCAAATCCAATATCCGAAGTCCATGTTTCATCCATATCCAATAAACAATAACCGACTTTAGGACCTCTCCGGGTCAATATGCAAATCCTCTACCGTTCATAGCTGATATCCATATCCGTAACCTCTCCGGGTTCTTGTCAAGTGCAATCCACACCTGACGACCGTGATCATGTGTCCCTGGATGTTGAGTATTGCCGTGGCTTAAGTCCTAAGCCGAATCCTGGTCGCTCCGGACCCTTGCCGAGCATTGTCCATACTCGACGACCTGAAATAGTAACCGATAATATAGGGCCTAAGTCCTAGGCTGAATCCTGGTCTCTTCGGACCCTTGCCGAGCATAGTCTATACTCGACGACCTGAAGTAGTAACCGATGATATGTGGCCTAAGTCCTAGGCCGAATCCTAGTCTCTCCGGACCCTTGCCGAGCATAGTCCATACTCGACGACCTGAATAAGTCAATTCACCACGTTTGGGCGAAAAGACTTACCCCTTGCCGGGCACAATCCATACCCGGCGACTGTTTACCAAAAACCATATAAAATTCCAATCAAAAGCCAATCCAAAATCCATATCAAATTAGAAAACAAAAATCCATATCGAAAATCCAAACCAATATCCAAACCAAAATTCAAACCAGGAAATAAACAGAATCAGGAGTTCGAACCAAACTCCAAAACCAAACCAGAAAAACGGGAATCCAAATCAGGAAACAAACAAAACCAGGAGTTCAATCCAAACTCCAAAACAGAATCAGAAAAAGCAAATGTCCAAGCCAAAATGGCAAACCAGAAAACCAACCAAACCGGGAGTTCAATCCAAAATCCAAAACCATATCAAAGAAAAGTAAATGTCAAAAATACGAAAGAGGGAACCAAAGTTTGCAGAAAAATAGAAAGAAAGTAGGATTTCATAGACTCAAGTATCATGGTTTTTTGTCATGTCAGAGCACATCTAAGGACCGTCCTCGATCCCGTACGAGTGTAAGTGACCTAGCCGCATTACTTTGAGTTCTATTACTTATTCAAAACCATAAACCTGTTTAGTTGATAATGAGATGTCATTGCCCAGATCCAATGCCATCTCCGTTCAAGGTAGGTGGTAGTCTTTCTATGGATTGGTCCAGCATTTCCTGGTGGTATGCCCCTGAGTCTAGATCCACCCGGTTTGATAGCCGTCTGCTGATCGGGGGTTGCCCCCTGCCGAGCCATTCCCTCTGCTTGCTGGTTGAGCGTTTCAGATCCAGCTCCATGGATCTGAGCCCCTGCCTTTCCTGCTCGCGCAAATTGTCTGAGAAGAGCCTGCATCATCTCCTCTTGTATTTTCACCATGGCTTCCATTTCCTTTCTGGTGATGTAAATGGATGCTCCACCTACTCCATTTCCAGAGGAAGCCTCTTGACTTCCCTCCTGATTGCTCCTCTCTATCACTTGCTTCCTTGTTGATGGTCTAGCCATTGCTCCTTCAAATCCAAGTTTCTAACTCCAAAATTCCTGAGCGCTTAAGTTCTCAGTGAAAGCACCAAAATGTTAGCGCCAAAATTGGTCACTAACACCCAAATCCAGATGAAAGCACCAAATCCCAATCACAGCTCACAGATAGGATGTATGTAGAGAGTAGTAATACGAAGAACAGTTAAAATTAAAATGAAAGCAGTAAAGAACAACAGATTTTATAGTGGTTCGGCTAACTCCGGCCTACGTCCACTCCAGAAGTTTTCTTTTTATTGATGTAATAATCCATTACAGTTACAATGTGGTAGACTTGTCTTAGTCTTAGAAAGTAAAAAGTAAGAGAGCGGAAAGAAGAAGAAGAAGTTGTCCTCTCATCTGGAGACCCACATGCTGTATTTATAGGCAAAACCAGGTTTTTGGGCCTCTTGAGTAGTTTGGGCCCACCAAGGGTACCGAGGTATCGAAGTGTCGAGGTATGGAGCTACCGAGGTATGGATCTACCGAGGTATGGAGGTATGGATCTACCGAGGTATGGAGGTTTGGATCAACCGAGGTATAGAGGTATGGATCTACCGAGGTATGGAGGTACGGATCTACCGAGGTATGGAGGTACGGATCTACGAGGTATGGATCTACCGAGTTATGGAGGTATGGATCTACCGAGGTATGGAGGTATGGATCTACCGAGGTATGGGTCTACCGAGGTATGGAGGTATGCCGAATGACCCATCCAATGCCAAACCTCCACCATGCTGAACCATGTTTAATGCCGAACCATGTTTCCTAGACCCAAATTATAGTCGATTCATTTTTATCCGAACATATTTCCATCTTCCAAGCACGCTGCGTCATCCATCCATCCAGTCGACTGAATCCATCGTACATCAGCCTTGACGCACACGTAGTTAATTAAGTTAAATCTGCATATCCATGGCCTTGCCAAAAGGCGGGTTAACACATGCCTAGCCTGATGAGTTCCCCATTCATATGGTAGATGGTAGATGGTTCGGTGAACTATGTTCGTGTGCAATATCTATGGAAGCCACTGATTTGTTATCACTGTAATGTCTTCGGCCATGATCAGTTTGGATGTGTAAAGCACGGTAAGGAGAGGGAATGTGATAAAGTAGGGGATAATAAAAAGGTTGTTGAGACTGTTGATAAATCCAAGGATGATGTTGAATGCATAGTTGACAATATGGTTCATAAAGGAAATGCTTTGAAGCCACAACTGCAAAATAAAAAGAAAGTATGGATAAAAGTTAAGAAAATGAATTTGAAAACTAATGCAATCAGATATAGCGGCCAATCAAACCTGGTTCCAGTAAGTCATGTTGAAACTAATTGCATAGATAAAAGGTAATGGTGATGGAGGAATATCTGTATTAAATGTAGTGTTGGAAGTACCTAATCAAATGAACGTGTTGTTTATAGTTGGAGAACGGAGTATAGAAAGGCAAGGCCTTGATCATGAAGCTACATCCTCTGCTAGAAAAAACAGTGATCTTAATCTAGATCGAAGTAGTGTCTTGGGTGTTGATTAGAGTATAAAGAGAAGTATGCTAGTGCTGTGAAAAATGTTACAAAGCTTAACATAATTGAAAATGGAAAAACAAACAAGGAAGAAGTTATGAGCACAGCAATGTGTATTAACAGTTCTAATGAAGATCCATATCCTAGTAAAGCATGCATGTTTCCTTATGTTGTAGTTCTCTGCCTAGTTTCGATATTGAAACAGATTTTAATCGAATTGACCTCCTTGATGATTCGAATTCTAAAGTGATACATAGCTCTGATAATAACGAAGAGGGAGAAATAGACGATCGATGTGATATATCAATTGCTAATGGTGGTGGTTTGCCTTGCTCTGCAAGTGACATTGTGCATGTATCTGCGCATCTTAGTGAAAACAAATGTATGAATGTCTCCATGGAAAATGTACACTCTATCTCGAGCGTGGTTGATCTTAATGGTCGTGGTGAATTAATTCTCTCTCGCCTATCTGCAAGTTATGCGATTAATGCTTCCCTAAGGCACAAAGCGGAGCTAAACGCATTTGAACCGATTAAGCTATCCCCATCATCAACGGAAGCTAAGTCCTCGACCAAGCCTCCTAAGAAAGCACAATTGAACTGCTATGATCATATTCTTCTGCCAGCAGTGTATAAAGCTCCACCTCCTCTGGTTGAGCCTACCGTTAATGCCTCGCCTAATGCCTCTCCTTCATTCGGCAATGGGCCGGTGATAAAACGTATGAAAGTGGGTTTTCTGAACTCTTTGGGCCTCCGCACTTAGCTTGTATAATGACGTAGGAAGTGTGATGACAAATGCTTGTGT
Organism: Allium cepa; assembly: GCA_030765085.1. Lineage (NCBI taxonomy): Eukaryota > Viridiplantae > Streptophyta > Magnoliopsida > Asparagales > Amaryllidaceae > Allium > Allium cepa. The sequence continues at coordinate 310,842,722 of CM060934.1, read as the reverse complement.
AGGTTATATTATGGGAGTTTTGGTGAATGCAAATGGTATTTTGGTCTTCTTGCTAATGATTGGATGTTATGGTCTCCTGTTTGGCCTTCATTTGATTTTTTAGCAATGTAATGGGTGCTTCTGCAGATTCGTCCCGGTGAATAGTGTTGTTTCTTGACAAAATCATTTTTGGGTTGTATATTTTGTTGCTGAGACGCTTTGGCTTTCTTTCTATAACGCTCTAGTTCTCTGGATTCATTTCTAGTTATGTTGTAGATTGTCAATCTCACTATCTCCTATATTGCTTTTTTTATTGTTTGTTATAATAAAAACGGTAAGGGTCGATTCAACCCTGTTAGTTTTGCCAAATATATATATAATATGATAACATATACACATTAATATCTTCAAAATATACTAATATATATATATATATATATATATATATTAAAAATTATATATATGAACGTAATATCATGGAAAAATGTTGTTATTATTATTTTTATTTTAAATTAATATCTGTATGGACATTATTTAAAAATCAATAAGAATTAGTAAAAATATTTTATTTGAACATAATTCAAAACTTAAAAGTTTAAGTAAAAAACCGAATGATATTTTATTATTTGAACATTTAAAACCTAATTTTATAATCTTAAAACAATTCTAAATCTATTTTATTTTTGGTTAGCATTTAAAATTTAAAGTAAACACAAAAATGTTTTTTTATTATCTACCTAAAGTATATTAAGTAAAAATATAATTTTAAAAAATATAAAACAATATTATAATATATACATTATTATAATTGATTTACCTAATTGATTAATTTGAATAATATTTAAATAATAATATATATATGTACAAAAAATATATTTTTGTTTCTACCAAAATTATTTTAGATATGAAAATATTTATATCAAATTTTAAAACCATATTTGAATAGAATAAGATATAGAATTTGAAATTCAAATCTTATATATAATTAAATATTGTATATTAAATTAAATAAAAAGTAATTTTTTTCATTTTTGCCATGTACATCATAGGTATATATATGTCAAACAAATAATTTATTTCATAAATATATAAGAGTATATAAATATACAACTAATCTAATTGTGACAATATATTTATATGATAGAACCCTCACATAACTAACAATATAATATACATGATATAAATAATATACATGTTTGCAACCACATAGGCCACAAACACCCAAGAATAGGTTTGTGTAGAGAAGTAAAGGAAGAAAAGTAAATTTAAATAGAAGAATATAACAAGATAGTAAGCAAATCAAAGCAAAAACAAGAACAATAAGTTCCATAGTGGTTCGGCGTCGATTGCCTACGTCCACTTTCAATACTCTCTTTATTGATTCACTATAATCTTGATTAGAATAGCAAACTACAAGAAGTAATAAAATAATGGAGGAAGTTGATTACAATAAAAGAGCTATGTAACCAGTAGCATAAAGATCCTAAGAATAACCCCCTAGGCCTGTATTTATAGGTGAAGGGGACCACCGATCTGTCTGGAACTTTGGCAACAGGACCTCCTCGTCTATATGGGCCCACCATAGGGGGTGCAAGGCCTAAATCTTAATAGAGAGGGATCGGTACTGATCCCTCCATTTGTTGAATTTGGAGCAGCGATCCTTATGGTAGCTTCTTCATGCTTGAATATGATGGTATCTCAAATATCATGTTGATTGGATATGTGGAGCTCATGCTTTTGCTTAATCTTTGGTTTGAATCCCCTTTGATGTTGTTACTTCCGAACCCCTCTAATGGACCATGCCGATCCCTAAGGTTCCACAGTGCTCTGCCGTTCCCTTCAATAAGCCATTTATTCGTATTCTCTGAACTTCATCACATGATGCTAATCCCTCCTAATCATCCATAATGCTATGCCGATCCATTATGCTACATTAGACTATGCCGACCCCTAGCCTTCCATCCATATCGATCACTCTTCTTCCTGAATATTATGCCGAACCCTTGAGTGATAACAAATCATGTTGAACCAGGCCTAATCACCTATGCCGATCCCTCTTATATTCCAAATGTATTGACCCGTAAGTTTTAATGATTTTTTATGACGTAATTAACTAAATTTTTCATGAAAAATAAGTAATAAATTTTCACAATGAAAATTTGATCTTTGGAATACGTCTATTTTAACATAGCAAGTGTCAAATATTATTAGAAAATATGAAAGTTTATTCAGTTGTGCGATTTCCAAATTTAAATATCAGTTAATTTAATGAAATAAAATATTTTCAAAACTTGAATATTTTTATATAATAAATTTGTAAACCATTTTTCGAGACGTCATATTTCGTTTCGCCATATTTGGACTGTTATAGCCCCGTTTATCTTATTTTCAGCGAATTAGCAGTAGTTTGGTAATGAATATCGACTGTTGATAGGATGATCATATCGCTGATATCTGTGTATCGTTCTATTCGTCTCGTCATGCTAATCACCACAGTATATTCATTTGCGTATTTCGAAGTCTGATATGTGTTGGAATCTACGAAAAATGGTAACCGTATTGGTACTCGTTCGTACCATTTGGGTTTGGTGTCCATTTAATTTCCACCGTGCATTAACTTAGCAGCCATTGGCATTATATTTCTTGAAACTCTTGATTTTTGCAATTCTTGAATTCCATATATGACTGTCACTATTGTACCTTTTCAAAATAATCGTTGATTTGTTTCCTTTTTCGGTTGTTATTTTCTTTGCCTCTTCACTTTTCTATCTGGTTTTCATTTAAGAAAAATATATATAGTAATGTTAACAATATATAAAGTTTTTTATGTCAGAGCACGTCTTCTTCCCTATTGTAACTTCTTTTTTCCCAACCCATTCTAGCTCCTACTTCTCTTAATTCAGATTCATGCTAGTGATAATATGAAAAATATATATGCTAATATGATCTGAAGCCTCTCCCCTCCTATATTTTTCCCTCACGCTACAGCAAGCCTACTCATTTCATTGTTGTGCTCCGTCCTCTTGAGATGATTGCACTCGCCACCATCATTGACAACGACAGCTGGTTCTCATCACCCATTACCGCCTGTGTGCGACAAACATGCCCATTCCCTTGCTTTGCTATGACGCACACGCATCACTCCTCCACCGCTTCATATCTTCTCTCTCCAACCAAGCAAACTACAACCTCCCTCCTCCAAGCCAAACAACACCCAAACACCTTCACTCGAACACCAAGGTAGCCCACACGACAAGCCTCATGCACCACGTCCCCTCGCACCCTTCCCCTGATAGTTCGCCGTCATCCACCTAAGCCTGCCACCATGAAACCCGCCACCACCGTCATCCCCTCTCAAGTTTGACCTGCAGCTCTAAAAAAATAAAAATAAAAATATGTGGATCGCATACGTATGTATTTGCTTGAGAAGCTGCATCCCTCCCACCTCATCTCAGCCAACATCTGACACAATCCCACTCCAACTCCCCATCGCCTTCTATAGCCACCTAGCCCACGCCATCTCTCCATAAATACATCACGCCACCTTCCATTTGTGACCAGAGAACCAATGCAAGCGACCTCCACCACTTCATGACGGTGGCCGCACCCAACCCAGCAACCATGCTCCTTCCCTGTCATGTGTCGAGACCCCTGCTCCTTAACCATTATTAATCATCAACCATGCTGTCTTTTCCTTCACCCGAGCAATAGCATGCAACATATAAATGTTATTTGAGTAGATATGTTTGTTTATTTGCACTTGGAATATGTATATGTTATAGCTTTGAAGTATTGATGTTTTGTAAATACATATTAAATATATATAGTTTATAATATAAGTTTACTGGGAATCTAAGATTTTAAATTGTTGTTTTGAAATTTGATTTTGATAGGAAATATGGGTTTATTTGATGTGTTTAAGAAATAATGATTTTCGAATATATATATATATATATATATATATAGATTTTTATTTTAATATATATGTGTTTAAATTTAATATTGATTTTCAAATGTATGTATATCATAAAGATTTTTTTAATGCGTGTTTTAAATTTTAGATTTTTAAAATATGTAGCTATATATATATATATATCTGTTTCATCGGATTCATCGAGTTCAAGATCATGCCAGCTTCGCACTGCTCTGCTTTGGATTTATCGTAGAGTTCGTGATTCGAAAACTCGTAGCTTGTCGTGTTGCCTAATTTCTCTAGCCTCGAAAGGTGAGCGATCACTCACGATTAACATTCTTATATTTAGAAAATTTAATTCACATGAAATGACAATTGAATTATGTTGTTAAATTTGAATTGTTAAGTTATTTAACTATTAAATATGATATGCCATTATCTGCAATCATTTACCTATGATATGTGACACAATAACCTATTGTATATGTTATATTTAAATTTGTTACTGGCTATGTATGCCTGTTGTTGATATGTTATATTTGTTATCACTCTACAAGTTCCCTGCTATTTTAGAAATCCCTACGGGTTGAAATGATGCAGACCCGAACGATCTTATAGATTAGAGGAAAATCTTTGTGGGTTGAAATGATAAACCCAAGTGATTTTCATTGATTTTGAATTTTGGGATTGCGGGTTGAAATGATATACACTCGTAAAATATTAAATTCAAATTAGGGATTAAAAAGATAAATATCTGTATCACTTGACCATAGGATATAACACTATATACGGACACCGTTGGACTATTTCAAATGATTTTCGAAATTTTTGAAAGGAAACTATATGGATTTGATAAATATTGATTTACAAAATAATAATATAAATATTTATTTTAATATTTGTAAATTTAGATTTTTAAATTTATATGTTTGGAAATTTTAAAATTATAAGTTAAGTTTAAAAAAGTAAATTGTAAATTTTACTTATAACTTTATTATTTTTAAAATATATAAAATAAGATTTAATATAAAATAAGATTTAATATAAAATAAGATTTAATATAAAATAAATTTAATAATAAGATTTAATTTAATTAGTATATAATATGTTTAAGTATTTATTTAAATTTATATTAGTTTTTTTAAAAACATATTTTTTTATAACTTTAATAATAGGGGTTGGAAAGATAAATTAATGTTGACTTGGAATCTAAATTGGTTAATAATTATATTTAAAAAAGAACTGATTTGGACTTATTGATTTTGAAATTTTAAAGATATGAAATTTATAATTTGATAACTTTGTTTCAATTAAAAGTGACTAAATGAATATTTTCAAATTCGAGTAAATTGAAATTGAATTTTAGTTTTCATTTAAACGTGTAATTTGAGTTTTATTTAAATGATTATGAAAGGGATCAGGTGAATGTTTAGAATTAAATATAATTGAAGTTGGATATTTAATTATTGATTTTATTTAAATTCGTAATTTGAGATTTTATTTAAATGTTATTTGAGATGATTAAGTGAATATTTCAAACTTAAATAAAGTTAAAGTTTAATTTTGAAATATAAATGAAATTTATAAAATTGAGTTATGTAAATTATTGAATATTTAACTTTGAAACTTATTGAATCAGAAAATGGTTTAAATTTGTAGTTTAAATCTAGATTTGAAATCGATATAAATTAAAAATGGTTTTATTTAGTATTTGAATTGCAATTGATGAACTGAGATTGAAAAAAATTGAATTTTTGGAACTAAAGTTGACGTGAATTAATTTGTGAAATTGGAAGAAACAATTATAACTTGAAACTATTTTCGATATATATTCTAATATATAAACTATTTTATTATATAAACTATTTTTATCTATAACCTATTTTTAAATATATATAAACTATTTTAAGTTGGGACTGTTCTGATTTAGATTTAACGGATATAAATGTGAATACTTCGATATGATGATGTAACCTATTTTGTGGTTATGATTTGGAAATAAATATGATTTAAAGTGATATAATTTCGAGAGTGAATAAAGGTTTCAAAAAATGATATGATTTTTGAAATATATATGATATTTTGATAAGAAGTATGAATTGTTTGAAATGATTGTAAAAGTGACTTTTAAAATGATCACGGTGTGAAATAAGCGTTTGTTTGTTAAGGAGACCAGGATCAAATATTTTCATACTCTCTGCCAATACCGAAACACTTTAACAACTGTGTACATGTTAGAGATTTCAGAACGAAGTAGGATGGTTTGGCGGCAATTCTACATGAGGTATTAACGCAGCTTGACTCCTGCGATTCAACTTGATGTGGCTAAAAAAGCAGTCATGCCGGTCCAAGTGAGGTCGCACCCCAGGGCACATTTCTTCGATACCATTCTATTACATTGTGATTTGATTGGATGCACCTTTGATTTAGAGTGTGTCTCGAGGTGGGAGGTAGTAGCTGCTATGCGCAGTCCAGATCCGTAAAAAGGTAGCATCCTACCCTGGGCATTGCCTCGCATGCCTTGTCACGTGCCTTATCAGACCCACTACAAGTTTGTTTTGTACCGTACCTATGAAGTGCTCTCGGAGTATCCCATCAGTTTAGCGGGGCTTACAGTATCTGTATAGGCTACGGGAATATGTAAAATGTGTTAAGGGGGATATGGGTAACACCTTAACGCTATTTTAATAGTTTACTTTACTATAGACAGTATATATATAGCGTATTGTACTATGTATGTCGATAGTTTAACAGATCCTTAGAGGATGGGTATCTAAGACATCCTTTAAGTTATTTTGTATTTTAGTTGACATTTCACTTGAGTTGAATTTACTTGTATAAGAATGTTAACCCGACTCGAGTGTTTTGTGTTTTGCTTTATGCTCGGGTCAGACTGAGTGTGTATAGCATTTGAGACTCACCATTGGAGATTGGTGCTTTGCTTGAACATCTGCCTTTGTCTATTCATCTTTCTAGTTATTTCAGTTTATTCCAGTTGTTTGGTTCATACTTGTCATTGGCATTTGTATTAGTAACTTCTGCATATTCAAGATATCTGTTGTATTTTACTTTGAACTCTGATGTTCTATGGTAGCTTCATGAACTACTATTTATCTATTCCGCTGTTTTTTTATAATTCTCTGTGTCTATGATTCTATGATTGATTTATTTACGGTATATGCTAAGTTTTTCCAAATATATATTAACAATTTGTTGTTTTGAGCAATTCAAGTCTGACATGAGTGGATGATTGTCGATTTGAATGGTTCGAAATACTAGTTCATTACAAGTGGTATTAGAGCTCTGGTTTAGGCAAACTTAGCATATGGAGTAAGAACTCATTAGAGATAGGGTAGTAATACACTAGAATGAGTAGAATAAATTATAGAATCATATCCGTTCGAGCTTGAAATTCTTCATTAGGATCCTCCTAGATTAGGATTTCTTTCGAATTTTTGGACTATCCCTTTGTTCTGAAATCCATTCTTGTCTTTTCCTATCCATGTTCTTCTTGATACTGGAGCATCCCGTAGCTCTATTTCATTAATATTTTAAGTAATTTGAGCTCATTCTGCCACCTCAATTGGCAACTTCATCCTTATTCCATCGTCAGTTCGGCCAACCTTTGTATGATTTGTAAAGGGGTGAAACTCCTTTTCAACAAGCGTCGATCCACCAAAGATTTCTACGTCCTCGGTTTCGCTGTTGTGATTTCTTTCAAAACCTAAATCATTCCGCTAGTAGACGACCAGGGAAATTTTCTTGTGATCAAATGTAAATTTCCTCAGGATAAGCAAGCAGTTTATCTTTTCGCTTGATTTTATCCTAATGATCTTGACTTCGCCCCTCTTGTCCAGCTCTTTTCGAACTTCTTGATGAATTCAATCCTCTCCCTCTCAAGCGAGAATTTGAATTCCACTTCGATCTTATTCTTGTAAATCAATCTTTGGTCCTCCCTCTCGGATGAATGGTTTCTTTGAATGGTTAAACATGCCCTTTGGATTAATTAATGCTCCTGCCTTCTTTGTCGATCTCATGAATCGCGTTTTCCACGATGTCCTCAGCAAGTTTGTCCCCATTTTCGTTGGTGATATTCTCATTTTCCTAAGTCTCTGTTGACCCGGCTAAGATCTTCGCGATTAATGTCAGTCTACCTATCTTTCCTTCTTTTATAATTGTCCTTTCGTGCCTATCTTCGTAGTTAGAAATTCTCTTTGATTAGGGTCCCTTTAAATTTGAATCTCTATCCTTGTTTTAAGATCCATTCTTGAATCATCTTGTGAAATAGTGTATTTGTAATTAATATAAAAATATTTTTATTATGTTGTTTGAGTTGTTAAGTTTGATTTTGGGTTTCGATCGATTCGTCTGGCCAACCTTATCGATAGGAATTCCAAAACACTTGAACAGAGAAAACTGACACAATATTATTTTTAAAATTGGTAAATGGAATAATTTTATGTAAGATTATGTTTTATATATAAAATTATAATTTTCTAAAACGGGATAGTTAAATGAATTGGTTGTTAAATAATAATACTAGATTATCATTTACTGTTTTATTAACATTCCTAAGCTATTGTTATTTTTGTATGTTATAAGGAGTTGAATTTTTGAAACTTGGTTTATAAATCTAATTTGAAAAAGAAATAAATTTAATTTAATAATTGGAGCTGGTACTTCACAAAATTTGGTTTTCAAAGTTTTGGGGGGAAAAGTATATTATTTGGAAGTATTTTTGAACGAAAATTGTTTCCAAAGAATTTTAAGAGAAGTAAGTCCGTACTGTCCTCTTTTGTCGCTGGAAAATAATTTCGGTGATGACTATAACATCATCGACATTCATTATCGAGTCATAGAGTGGAGAGACCACTTTGTAGCTTCGCTATGCCTTTTGTTTTTGAAGGTAGATTTGATTTGAATTTCTTGAGTATAATTTGATGTATAAAATGTGTTTATATATTATATAATTTTATTTCAAAATGGCTTGAAATAAAACTGAAAATTCCACTCTTAAGTTCTATGTTAAGTGATGGTTTTCAATTATTGAAATGAAGCAGATTTTTTGAATAATTGAATTTTCTAAGATAAGAAATGGAATCGAAATAACTTGAAATTGTCGAACTGGGATAAAATTTGTTTGTATAATATTCAGTTGCATTTATAAAATATATATAACTTAACTGGAAAAAAGTTGAATATAACGAGAATATGTAATTGAATAATATACAATGTAATTGTAGATAATAAGACATCCCATAACGAAATTTATATGGTTTTAAATTAATTGTTGTATCTAGTACTATATATTTTGAACCTATCTTTCCTTTTTGTTGCTTCTATTCTCCAATCTCGTTCCTTTTCAGGGATGAAAAGTTTTAAGCGGGGGAGAGTGCAACGACCAGTAATTTTTAATGATTTTTATAATATAATTAACTAAATTTTTTGTGAACATAAAATAATAAAATTTTACAATGAAAATTTGATATTTGGTATACGTCTATTTTAACATAGCAAGTGTCAAATTTTATTGGAAAATATGAAAGTTTACTCAGTTGTGCGATTTTCAAATTTAAATATTAGTAATTTAATTAAATAAAATATTTTCAAAAGCTGAATATTTTTATACAATAAATTTGTAAACCATTTTTCGAGTGAGACGTCGTACTTCGTTTCGCCGTATTTGGACTATTATAGCTCCGTTTATCTTATATTCGGCGAATTAGCAGCATTTTGGCAGCGAATGTCGACTTTTCATAGGATGATCGTATCACTGATATCTGTGTATCGTTCTATTCACCCCGTCATGCTGATCTCCATAGTATATTTATTTGTGTGTTTCGGAGTTCGATACGCGTTGGAATCTACGAAAAACGATAACCATATCGGTACCCGTTCGTGCCTTTTGGATTTTTTGTCCATTTAATTTCCACCGTGTATTAACTCAACAACCATTGGCATTATATTTCCCGAAACTCTTGACTTTTGCAATTCCTGAATTCAACATTTTACTGTCACTATTCCTACCTTTTAAAAATAATTGTTGATTTGATTCCTTTTTCGGTTCGTTTATTTTCTTTGCTCGTTCACTTTTCTACCTGGTTTTCATTTGAGAAAAAAATGTAATAATATAAAAAATATATAAGTTTTTTATGTCAAAGCACGTCTTCTTCCCTGTTGCAAGTTCTTTTTTCCCAACCCATTCCTGCTCCTACTTCTCTTGATTCAGATTCATGCTATTGATAGTATAGAAAATATATATATGCAAATATGATCTACAACCTCTCTCTCCTTTCCTATATTTTTCCCTCACACTACAACTAGCCTACTCGTTTCATTGTTATGATCCGTCCTCTTGAGATGATTGCACTCGCCACCATCATTGACAACGACAACCGCTTCTCATCACCCATCACCGCCGGTGTACGACAAACATGCCTTCTCCGTTGCTTTGCTCCGACCCACACCTATCAACCCTCCACCGCTTCATATCTTCTCTCTCCACCGAGCAAACTGCAGCCACCCTCCTGTGAGCTAAGCAACACCCCAACACCGACACCCCAACACTAAGGTAGCCCACACGACAAGCCTTATGCCGCCACGTCCCCTTACATCCTTCCCCTGACAGTTCGCCGTCATCCACCCAAGCCCGCTACCATGAAACCTGCCACCTCCCTCATCCCCTCTCCAGTTCGACCTACAGGATCACACACACACACACACACACACACACACATATATATATTTGCATGAGAAGCTACGCCCCTCCCACCTCATCTCAGCCAACATCAGACACAATCCCACTCTAACTCCCCAACACCTTCCACAGCTACCTAGCCTATGCCATCTCTCCACGCATACATCATGCCACCTTTCATTTGAGACCAAAGAACCCATGCATCCGACCTCCACCACTTCATGACAGCGATCGCACCCAACCCAACGACCATGCTCCTTGCCTATCGTGTGCCGAGACCCCTGCTCCCAAACCCTTGTCAATCATTGACCGTGCTATTTTTTTCTTCACCCGAGCAATAACAGGTAGCATATAAATGTTATTTGAATAGATATGTTTGTATATCTGCATTTAGAATATGTATATGTTATAGCTTTGACGTATTGATGTTTTGTAAATATATATAAAATATATATCATTTATAATATAAGCTTACTGAGAATCTTAGATTTTAAATTGTTATTTTGAAATTTGATTATGAAAGGAAATATGGGTTTTGAATTAAATATTTTGATTTTTAATATATCTAAATATAGAAAGTTAATTTTTATATATGATTCAAATTGAATATTGATGTTTTTTTAAAGAAAATATATATTATAAAGTTTTTTATAATACCTTTAAATATATATATATATATATATATATATATATATTATGTTTAAATGTTCAATTGAGAATTTTGGGAGAAATATATATATATTGATTTTATTTGATGTGTTTAAGAAATAATGATTTTTGAATATATGTATATATATATATATATATATAGATTTTGATTTTAATATTTATGTATTTAAATTTAATATTGATTTTTAAATGTATATATGTCATAATTTTTTTAATACGTGTTCTAAAATTTAGATTTTTAATATATATATATATATATATTTGTTTCGTCGGATCCATCGAGTTCAAGATCGTGCTAGCTTCGCTCTGCTTTGCTTTGGATTTGCCATAGAGTTTGTGATTCAAAAACTCGTAGTATGTTGTGTTGCCTAATTTCTCTAGCCTCGAAAAGTGAGCAATTACTCTCGATTGACATTCTTATATTTAGATAATTTAATTCACATAAAATGATGATTGAAATATGCTGTTAAATTTGAATTGTTAAGTTATTTAATCGTTAAATATGATATGCCATTATCTGCAATCGTTTGACTATGACATATGACACCATAACCTGTTGTATATGTTATATTTATATTTGTTACTGGCTGTGTATGCTTGTTGTTAATATGTTATATTTGTTCATACTCTGCATGTTCCCTGTTAGTTTAGAAATCCCTATGGGTTGAATTGATACATACCCGAACAATCTTATAGATTAGGGGCAAATAATTATCGGTTGAAATGATAAACCCAAGCGATTTTCATTGATTTTAAATTTTGGGATTGCGGGTTGAAATGATATATACCTGTAAAATATTAAATTTAAATTATGGATTGAAATGATAAATATCCATATCACTTGACCATAGGATAGAAAACTATATACTACCGTGGACTATTTCAAATGATTTTCGAAATTTTTGAAAGGAAAAAATATGTGTTTGATAAATATTGATTTATAAATTATAATATAAATATTTATTTTAATATGTGTAAATTTAGGTTTTTAAATTTATATGTTTTGTAAATTTTAAAATTATAAGTTAAGTTTAAAAATGTAAATTATAAACTTTACTTATAACTTTATTATTTTTAAAATATATAAAATAAAATTTAATATAAAATTAATTTAATATTAAGATTTAATATGAAATAAATTTAATAATAATATTTATTTTAACAAAATTTAATTAGTATATAATATGTTTAAGTATTTATTTAAATTTACACTAATATTTTTAAAAATCGATTTTTTTATAACTTTAATAATAGAGGTTGGAAAGATAAATTAATGTTGACTTGGAATTTAAATTGGTTAATAGTTAAATTAATATAGGACTTGATTTGGACTTATTGATTTTGAAAATTTAAAGATTAAAACCGACTAAATGAATATTTTCGAATTTAAATAAATTGAAATTGAATATTTGGTTTTGATTTAAAACATGTAATTAGAGTTTTTTTAAATGATTATGGAAGGGATTAGGTGAATGTTTTAGAATTAAATATAATTGAAGTTAGATATTTAATTATTGATTTTGTTTAAATTTTTAATTTGAGATTTTATTTAAATGTTATTAGAACTGATTAAGTGAATATTTCAGATTTAAATAAAGTTAAAGTTAAATTTTAAAATATAAATGAAATTTATAAAATTGAGTTATTGTAAATTATTGAATTTTTAACTTTGAAACCTATTGAATCGTAAAATGGTTTAAATTTGTAGCTCAAATCTGGATTTAAAATCAATATAAATTAAAAATGGTTTTATTTAGCATTTGAATTGAATTATAATTGACGAACTGGGATTGATTTGAATTGAAATTTTGGAACTAAAGTTAACGTGAATTGATTTGTGAAATTGGAAGAAACAATTCTAACTTGAAACTATTTTCGATATATATATTATAATATATAAACTATTTTATTATATAAACTATTTTATTCTATAACCTATTTTTAAATATATATGAACTATTTTAAGTTGGAACTGTTATGATTTAGATTTAACGGATTTAAATGTGAATACTTCGATATGATGGTTTGATCATTTTGTGGTTATGATATGGAAATAAATATGGTTTAAAGTGATAAGATTTCGGGAATGAATAATTGTTTCGAAAATGATATGATTTTTGAAATAAATATGATATTTTGATATGAAGTATGAATTTTTTTGAAATGATTATAAAAGTGATTTTATAAAATGATCATGGTGTGAAATAAGCGTTTGGTTGTTAAAGAGACCAGGATTTGATATTGTCAAGAGATCGGGATCAGATATTGTCATACTCTCTGCAAATACCGAAACCACTTTAACAACTGTGTATGTGGTGGAGATTCCAGAATGAAGTAGGATGGTTTGACAATGATTCTGCATGAGGTATTAATGCAGCCCTGACTCTCGCGAGTCAGCTTGATGTGGCTAAAGCAGGAGCCATGCCGGGCCAAGTGAGGTCGCTCCTCCAATCGCAAACATTTTTTCGATACCATTCAATTACTTTTGTATTTGATTGGATGCACCTTTGATTTTGGAGTCTATCTCGAGGTGGACGGTAGTAGTTACTATGCGTTACCACCAGTCTAGATCCATAAAATGGTAGTATTCTACCCTGGGCCTTGGGCATTGCCTCGCATGCCTTGTCCCATGCCTTATCACACACACTATGATTTTTTTGTACCGTGCCTATGGTGTGCTCCCTGAGTATCCCATCAGTTTGGTGGGGCTTACAGTATCTGTATAGACTAGGGAATATACAAAATGTGTTAAGGGAGATATGAGTAATGCCTTAACGCTATTTTAATAGTTTACTTCTCTATAGACATTATATATGTAGATATTGTACTATGTATGTAGATAGTTTAATGAGTCCTTAGAGGATGGTTATCCCAAACATCCTTTAAGTTATTTTATATTTCTGTTGACATTTCACTTGAGTTGAATTTACTGGTATAAGAATGTTAATCCTGACTTGAGTGTTTTGTGTTTTGCTTTATGCTCGGTTTATACTGAGTTTGTACAACACTTGAGACTCACCTTTGGAGTTCGGAGCTTTGCTTAAAGATCTGCCTTTGTCTATTCAGCTTTTCAGTTATTTAGTTTATTCCAGTTTTTTGGTTCAGAATTTCCATTGATAGTATAATCAAGATATCTGTTGTATTTTAATTTAATCTCTAGTGTTCTATGGTAGCTTCATGAACTACTATTTATCTATTCCGCTGCTTATTTTCATAATTCTCTGTGTTTGTGATTCTGTGATTGATTTATTTACTGTAATTGCTAAGTTTTTCCAAATATAAATTAATAATATGTTGTTTTAAGAAATTCTAGTCTGACACAAAGCTCATCTTACATATGAAAATCCTTCAACCTTTAATCCCTAGTCCCAGATACGATATCAAACAATATCCCCCAAGGTTGATCTTTCTTTGCCATCAATCCAACAAACTCCGAACGTTCACTTTTAAACCTAACTTGATATACATAAGTACGAAATCTCCTTTAATCGTGCAATTAAGTTGTGAATTTTGGGCTTCTACCGTGAGTGTTGGGTGATGAGTTCGAGTGTCTTTTAGGTAGAAAGGAGGAGAAGAAGAAAGAGTAGGAGAAGGAGATGGAAGAGGAGGGTTCGGCCGAAGTTTTTGAAGGGATAAAGGAAAGTTAAGTTTTGGGATTGGAAAGTAGGAGTTGGGATAGGGATCAGTATAGGGCAGGTTTAGGAAAGGGATCTGTAACAACCCAGGGTTTTGTTGTTAATCTATTATCGTCATTGGACGATTAGTGTATCAGCTAATTGCTGTTAAGAGTTTGTAATTGGTTTGAAATTCTTTAAATACTGGTCAAGCGGTTATGCGGGATTTAGAATTTATTGTAGCCCATGTTTCTTTGTTTTGATGCCGTGATAATCCAAGACCCGTCCCCCATTTCACTTTGATTCGAAAACCCTAATCTAAAATAAACGGGAAAAAAGGGCTGCCGTTCTTCTTGTTCGTTCCTCCTTTCAACTAGGGCTTCTGGATGAAGTCGCCGCCATGTCAAATTAATTGCTGGTGCTTCGAGTTCTTCTCTTTGATCGAGTTCGACTTCGTTTTGGAGCTGCGTTCGTCGATAAAAGGTGAGTGAATTCTCTTCACTCACATTTAATTCGACTTGTTTGAATTCGTTGCTTACTTCGTTTTCGTGGTCTTCAGCTTTGAGCATTTTCTGTTGTCTTTGGTAAAAGAAAATTTACTCTAGTTTGTTTTCACTTTGTCACTGACTTTGACGATGTTGTTTTATTTGACTTTGGCTATATCGTTTACTTCCTTTGGTAGTACTTTCAATCTTATTCAAATTTATTTGTGGTTTCATAACTTTGGCCATTAATAGTTACTAGAGTCAGTGGTTCACCACTGTCGTATTAATATTGCTTTTCATTTGTTTTCCCTGTCCACTGCTTCACTTGAAGTCTAGTACTTCACCATTTAATGTTTCAGTGTACATTTGGATTTTTAGTTCCGTTCTTGAGTTCACCTACATTTGAGCCCTGGTTGTGTTCATGAACAGTTGTA
This sequence comes from Allium cepa, assembly GCA_030765085.1. Classification (NCBI taxonomy): domain Eukaryota; kingdom Viridiplantae; phylum Streptophyta; class Magnoliopsida; order Asparagales; family Amaryllidaceae; genus Allium; species Allium cepa. The sequence continues at coordinate 310,826,931 of CM060934.1, read as the reverse complement.
GTTGCTGTCCACCCATGTACATGCCTTACCGCTGCTTGTGCATCACCTTATATCTGTTGCACTTGGTTGTTAGATCTGGAATACTTATGCACTTCACTTATACCACTTTGTAGTTCACCGTACCATGTCATCACCCCGTGTACCATCTGGAACTCTAGTGCATCGAGCATTGTTCTTTTATCACTTGAGTTTCTGAGTTAGTTGACATTTTATTGTATTTAGGCTTGCTGCCTGGTCACCATTGTATTCATGTATTTATGTGCTGTTGACATTTTCTCTTGGTACTTGAAACTGAGTGTAGTGGTGATTGCCTCTGGCTTCCCTGGTATTCATATCTGACTATAGTTTTATGGATGAGTTTTGATCTGAGATAGAGTATAAATGTTTTTGTGATGTATACACGTTAGTAATGAGTGCCAAACCCAGCTGTTCAACCTGGGTGTTCATTGTCTTGCATCATTGATTTGTACCTACTGTTCCATTTAACCTGAGCATTGCCTTCATGTGTTGTCTGTGCACTGTGTAGCCACATGATCATATATGTGTGACTGGATATACTTGTGTGTTGGTCTTCATTTTTTTTGTGCAGTAGCTTGAGCATTGAGCTTGTTGTATTGGTTATTTTCACTTGATCTTGTTAAGCTTGTCCCTGATGTCACTCTGATCTGGTCTGCAATACTTGAAGTGGTCACTGACCTAAGTCTTGTTGCATTGGTTATCTCACTTGATTTTGTGACCTTGTCACTGTGGTCTCTCTGACCTGGTGCCTGTAGTATTGTTGCCTTTGACTTTGTGCTCGCATTTCGAATTCATTTGAATTGCATTTTGGTTGAACCCGACTTTTCTTGGGTTTGACCTTGTGTTCGTTTATGAATTTTCATTGAGCTTTTTTGTATTTCATTACGGTAGAGGCGAGGCAGTACACACGTGCGTGTACTGCAGCCGTACCGAATTTGATGTTTTAAATTGATTGATTTCAATTGTTGGAATTGTTTCGCGTTGCCAATTCAATATTTTGGTATTGTATTTCGATTTGGTGATTTGACCATTTTGTTGTCGTCTAATTATCTATTTGATAATTAGATTATGAGTTTCTAATTATTTACTTAATAATTAGATTTGGTTGTTAATTACCAATTAGGCAATTCTGATGTTTTCTAAATTTTCTTCATTAATATTCTTTTCACTTATCTTTGTTGATGATTTGAATCTGCTGATTTGTTGTTTAACACTGTTATGTGTTATATTTATCGTTATCCGATTTCTTTATTTAAGAATCAGATAGGTAAATTTATTGGGACTGTCGTCTATTTGATTATTTAATTATTATTGCTTCTGCGCACTAATAACTGAGTTTGAATTAGACCGACCCGTGTATTATTTTCTTTTGAATTTAATACTCGGGTCAGACCGAGTTATTACAGGTTGTAGATATCTTGCTTTGGATTGCTGCTAGAGCTATGGAGTCTTTTCATATCTTTTGGAGTAGTCATTGACATTTTTAGTAGTCAGTGTATTTATATAGGATGTGATGTATTCATGTATATTATTCACGATAAAGTACTTGTATATGTAACTCCAGAGTCGACAGTGTAGTTGTATCATATGTATTGTATCACATGTGTTGTAACTAACATCAATTATTATATATATGAGACTTTTTGTTTAATCTGTGTTCCGCATTTATATTATCTGTGTTATTATTATATTTATTTTCCTAAACTATTATGAACCATCGTAGTTCGCTTTATACTGGGATTGGGTATGTCGACGGGAGTAAATAAATAAGTGATGAAAATAAAAATATATACCACTCCTATCGAAATAATCAATACTAGTGTAAGGCCTAACTACGGATGGCCGCTCCTATCCAGCCTTATTCTTCATGATAACAGACAGTATTTTCTTTAATACTCTTTGTTATTATGAGCATAGAGGTGGGGCATCACAGGATCAGTAGGTTATAGCGTCGATGAAGGATCGATGCAGGGTAGGAAATAAATTAGATGAAGGATTGGTAGGAGGTTTTGAGGAATAGTTTTGGTGAGGGATCGGTAAGAAGTAGTTATGAAGAGGGATCGGTGTAGATGCCTTAAATTGAGGGATCAGTATGGAGTCTTAGGGAAGGGATCAACAATAAGGCTAAGGGATCGGCATTTGACATTAAGGACCAATCTAACCTAACTTATTTGAACACTTAATAACACAAATTTGCCTTGCCGAACTCGAACATGAGATGACAACGGACAATGTGACTTGCATACTTAGACTATCGAACTTAAGATTAAATGATCAAACTTCTGTACTTCTCAACATGGACTAAGTAATAAATTTGCTAATGAACTTAGATAACAATCTTCACAATCCAATAAGCCGATATTCGATCCCAAAGCTTGCATTACCGATCAAATTTTCTTGCCAATTGAGACGGTCAGCGACGACGATCTCTATGGAAAAAACTCTAAGTCTTGTCGTTTTATTTTTGCTTTTCTGATCAAACGATTTATTCTTGTTTCACTACAATGCACTAGCTTACACTAGACATGAGGGGAACATGTTATTATTTCTAATACCAATTGTCTACTAAGTATAGCTGACATAGATCCTAGATGCACGAAGCGTTCAATCAACATGTCTTCTGATTTAGTGGTGAGACACATCGGTTCTAAAGCAAAATCAAGTTCTGCCACCATATCTGGAAGGCCTTCTCCAAGCCATCATACAGAACAATCAGAAGCTTATAATCCACAAATCGATCTTTTTTTCGATATTCTGGTTCTTCCGATGAAAGCCATCAGCCCTTCTCCTGATGCTATTGAGGGTTCCATTGTCCTCGATAACCCTGTTCACTTACAAGCTTCTCGAATCGACGAAGCCGCACTTCATCGGTTATGTTCCATCCACGGGATTCTGTTTGAGGATGTTTTAGTTCCTACAAAGAAAGATAGACCTCACTTGCCCCCAACTGGATATATAGCATGCAACAAATTTATGTGCTGGGTTGGATGCGCTCCACCTTTTAACTCCTTTGTTCGGGAGATGTTGAGGTATCTTGGGATCGTCCCTACTCAGTTGCATCCCAACAGCTACACTTTCCTTCATAGAACTTTCCTTCTATTCATGAATGTTTTGTTCCGTCCGTCCACTCCCAAAGACATCATATTTATTTATAACTTCAAAAGATGATCAGGAAGCCCCTCTTACGTCTTCCTTGAACCATCGCCAATCTGTCAAGTCTTGACGGGCGTTTGGAACAAGCTTTCATTATTCAAACATAAATGGTTCTACGTGCGATGTCCTCCTGGATTCGCAAGAAGATGGTTAGAAGGATGTAAGTGCTGCTTCCACTTTTCTCTCAAGTTCACTGACTCAAGTCATAATATCTCCTTTGAATTTGCTAATATCCGAAGTTCTTTCAGGTGTTCATCCATGTCCCGAAGGCGCTAAGTTCTCTAAAGCCATTGCCACCATTTGTGCTACCTTCGTTGAAGGCCGGGATATCAAACTCCTCGTAATTAACGAACTGCTATCTTTATTCAGGCTATTCGAAGACGGCCGCAGGATCGGAATTCTCGAAAGTAAGGCAGTTCCAAGGATAATTCTGGAATGAAGAGAGGAAATAATCAACCACGTCATGCCCCTGCCGAGGCGACTCAGGAAGATACAAAGGAGGGTGAAATCAAATATTCTCACATTGAAAAACTAGGAGATGACGATAAGGGCCTTGGAAAAGTGTCGATGGTTGGCGCGTAGCAAGTCTGGCAGTCACAAGCACCTCCAAAGAGGAAAAAGAAATTAGTGTACTGGATACGTAGAAGAAAGACTGCATCAGACCCGGAGTTCATTATTACTCCTCTCGAAGAGGAATCATCTTCTCAGCATTTGGAAAGCTCTTTAAAAGGACTCTCCAATCTTCAAATTCCAGACGACATTATATCCTACATCTTTCCAACTATAAAATTAAAAGGACTTAACTCCCCAACAAGAAGCGGTGAAGGCATACGACCTTCTAATAAAGGAAGAGCACACCCCTGAGTAAAGCTACCATTACTAGTCCGTTAGGGGGAACACTAGGACACTCAAAACCACTTGCACTCCATAATACACTTGTTATTGATTTTTCGTGCGACAAATTCTAATACGCTCTTACTTGGTCTTTACATGTAGAATGTCTCAATCATAAGCCTTCGAAGCTTCTCTTCTTGTCATCGCCAAAGCCATGATTTTGAGTCCACTCGACGTAGAGATAAGGACGAAGGACGAGACAAAGATTATCATTCAGGGAGTCTTATTCCTCTTCCAAGTGAAAGTCTCAATCCCATGCGTCTCATCAGAGTGAACATTCTAATCTTTCGGTTTAGAGTGGAGGAAAATCTTCTTATCGCGACCCTCATGAGCAACAGTTTGGCTCTTCAAGTTCAAGACAGTCTCATGAGCCCCGATCTGGAAAGAACCCACTTGCCAGTTTTGAACCACCCTACCAGCTACTTCTCCGGACTCTTCTGTAACATAAAAGTTAGCTGAACTTAAAGCCACTTTCCTGAAGATTTAATTTTATGGTCTTAAATTCCTTCCTTCTATTCACGTTATCCCTGGGCATGCCAAAGAAAGCTCGTTAGCATGTGTTAACGACATGTTCAATAAGGGTCATTCCTTCATTTCGTAGAGAAAGTTTCTGAAGTCCTAATAGAGCGTCAGCACAAAATCGATCGTCTTAAGTTGGAGGCTATTCATGATAAAGATATAATCAAGCTTTAAGATGCTGAGATGCTTTAATTCAAAACCAAATTTGCCGAGGCTGAAAAGAATGACAAGGAGACGACTGAGGCGGTAAGTTGCCTAGAGACTTCCTATAAAAAGGAACATGAAGCGGCACTTCAACGCAGCGACATACTCGCTTTAGAATGGGACTCCTTGCAAAAGGAGAAAGGCGCTATAGCTCGCCATGTTGAGGAGTTTAAAGAATTGTTGAAAAAGGAGGAGGAGAAGATTGAGGCCCAGGAGGAGTCATAGAAATACCGTGAAGAAGTTGTCGATGCAAAGAGCTTGAAAAATAAAATTGACGAATAGCATGAAAAAATTAAAGCTCTGAAAGAAGTAGCCTGAGAAAAAGGCAGAAAAGAGAAGCTTGAACATGCCAACTCCCAGGTGGAGGCTTCCATTGTGTCCGGTAGGAACGAAATTAAGGACTTGTTCGATCCGCTGATTATCAAATATAATGCGAAGGTCCGGCTCCACTGCGACTTAAGCTTTCTTAGTGAGATCTACCTCGAATCGCTTGTTGAAGCCTGGGAACATATCATTAAGATAAAGAAAGAAGCGTAGGGAGAATCTGAATTCAATGAAGAAGAACTAGTGAGAGAAGTTCTTCGAGGAAACGAGCCGTCGTATCTGGCCACCGCTAAACTTCAATTTTTTAAGGCTCCCGATCCTACTAAATATAGAGAGGGTAACGTTGAGTCTTTCGAAACTGATCCTTAGGGTTCCTCTCTAACCCGAGTGGCCGGACCGTCAACTTCTCATGACACGGACTAGAATTTCGTCTATGATCCAAACAAACCTGGCTTTGTATCACAAATGCTATCTCCCATCTTTGAAGGAAGAACTCCAGGACTACGTAAAGTCAACTGGATGCTGGTATCACACTAAAATTTCCTGTATTTGAAAAGTTGTTCTTCACGTGCAATGGATTTTAGCTAATGTTCGTGTTTTAACAAATTTTGTAGGATTTCTGGGCCCTGATCAAACTCCTAGAAGTGGTGCCGCCATGGAGCAGCATGAGAAAGCGGGCAAGGGCCCAGCTGCTGTTGAAGTTTCGAGGCCCGATGCCCAAGTCGTCGGTACTCTTGATGAAGGAAAACCTAAAGAACTGCTCCCTGCCGATGACTCGGATAATGCAATGAATACTAGCACTTTAGAGCATACCGCCAAAACTAGCATGATGGAGAGGATTAAGGAGGAGGAATAATTGAAGTGAAAAGTTAAAGGTGAGCCCGCCGAGTTGGAAGTCAAAGATCTTGATCTTGTACCATTGTAAGTTATTCCACCGGGTGGGTCGATAGTTGTGAAATCCCTCCTTCTTCCACAAGCACTCCGACTAAGGGCGGCAAAGGACCTCAGAAGAGATGTTTGAGCGGCTCAAACCCGGAAAAATCCAAAAGGGAGAGAAAGTTGAAGAAGTAGTCATACTTCATATCATTGTATTTAGTTTTCATAAACATTTCTTTCCTTAGTCGTAGGTGTGCGGGCATGAATCCTGATTTTTGAAATAACTTGTATTGGAATTTTGACACTTGTGAATAATTTTTTTACTTTCGATTAAACATCATGCGCATTGTTATTTTGATAGTTGAACTATTACTTTCATTGTAGTGTATTTGTAGTTCGTTGATTGCAAATTTTGTTAACAATTCATTATCTTCATCTCAAGGCCTTCTTGCGATCATTGCCTTAAGTCACAAAGAACACTGGGCCAGAGCGGTAGTGAGCTGTCGCATTCAGCTTTTAGTAGCTTGTATTCCTCCTGTCGATTTTAGGTTGGAGTTTGTAGAATAAGGAACGGTCGAATCCACTCATCTTTTCATTTGCGTTTATACTCTAGTCAGAACTTTGGGACTTAGAGTTATTTTGTAAGTGGTAGGTTCACGCTCGATTTATGTTCGTATTCCAGTCCACTCTAGGGGCTTTGAATTATTTCGTTGGCAGTCAGTTCACATTCGATTTATGTTTATACTCCAGTCCGCACTCTAGGGGCTTAGAGTTATCTCATGGGTGGTCGGTTCGTGCCTAAATCATGTTTATACTCCAGTCCACACTTTGGGGACATCGAGTTATCTCGTGGGCAGTCGACTCATGACGAATCATGTTTATACTCCAGTCCATACTCCAGGGACGTAGAGTTATCTCGTGGGCGGTCTGTTCATGCCCAAATCATGTTTATACTCCAGTCTGTACTTTGGGGACTTGGAATTATCTCGTGGATGGTCGTCTCATGCCCGAATCATGTTTATACTTCAGTCTGCACTCTGAGGACCAGAGTTAGTCAATGGGTGGCTAGTCACACCCAATTTGATGTTTATGCTTCTTTTGGTCGCCTCGATTTCATTTCAGTCCCATAGTCCGAGCAGGAAATTTTCCTATTTCTAGATTGCCGGTGATATATGTTCCTTATTACGTGTCCCATCCTCTAAATTACTTATGAGAATTGTTAATCGAGAAAATTAATGGAGCTCATCTTGTTTAATCCCACGGGAGATTAGTACGATTGATCGAATTCAAACTCCGGTAACTTGTTCGTGCATATCGATATCAATCAATTTTGTTATGTACTTAGCATATAATGCCATAACAATCGTATATCCAAAAGAAGTTTGATACTTTATTCACCAGATGGAAAGGAGCAAATTATTCTTTCTTATTACATGTTCGAAAAATCAAATGCTAAAACAACTACTAAAAGTAAATAGAACTGAAATGCAAAGGAAATGCTCTAAGTGAAATAGCATCGTAAATGTTCGCTATTCCACGCTCTTGGAAGTGTAATGCTACCAACAGTCGCTAGCTTGAAAGTTTCTTCTCCAAGCCTCTGCTCTACGACATATGGTCCTTCCTAAGTCAGATTCATGTGTGACAGGTTAGGAAAAACCCATTCCGGGATAAGATCGCCAACTTCGAAGGCTCTTGATTGCACTTTTGTGTTGTAATATCGGGCGACTCGATGTCGATGTACAGTTGCTCTCGAATCGGCTTCCTCATGCTTCTCATCTATAAAGTCCAAAGATTCCAAAAGAAGATCGTTGTTTGCTTTAGAATCGTAATAAGTCACTCGATGAGAAGGGACTTCGAATTCTACCGGAATAGCTGCTTTGGATCCGTAAGCGAGAGCGAATGAAGTATGACCATTCGCGAACTTGTGAGTTGTTCTATATGCCTAAAGTGTCGTAGGAAGTTAATCCAACCACTTGCCCCTAGCCTTTTCCAAATGCTTCTTTAGAATGGACTTGATAATTTTATTTACAGCTTCAACCTATCCATTCGATAGAGGATGAGCGACTGCTACAAGTCTATTTTCAATACGATATCTCTTAAAAAATCTTTAAATTTAGCACTATCGAATTGAGTTCCATTATCTATTACGATAGTTCGTGGAAGACCAAAGCGACATATGATGTTTCGAACGACAAAATTGATTATTTTCTTAGTTGTGGTCGTAGCTAACGGTTCCACCTTGGCCCATTTGGTGAAGTAATCAGCCGTGAAAAGAGCGTACTTCGTGCCACCTTTAAAGATGTGTAAAGAGACGATGATGTCAATACCCCACATAGCGAGTGGCCATGGACTGACCATTTGCATGATTTCTGTTGGCGGAGCTCTTGGGACTTCCACGTATATTTGGAATTTGTTACATCGTCTTACACAATCAGCAGCATCCCGGTTTATAGTTGGCCAATAATATCTTTAACAGAGTATCTTCTTTGCCAGAGTTTGCTCCTCAATGTGATCGCTGCATTCTCCCTCATGAACTTCTTTCAGAACACGCTTTATCTGGTCGTGAGCGATACACCGGAGTAGGGGAACGAGAAAACCTTTTCGATATATAGATCATTCTTGCATAATATACGAAGGAGCTTTGCGAAGAACTTGTCACCTTTCAATTCTTCTTTCAAGAAATATTCCATATAGTAAATAATCTTAAAATGGAGCCATCCACGATTCCCTCTCGGATTCAGCTTCCCGCACTTGATCGACTTCCATCATATTAATACTTGGGGTACGTGATATCTCAACCGAAACTAAGCCCATCTATTGTGCATCGCCAGTACCGGCAAACTTTGCAAATGAATCAGCCTCTCCGTTTTTCTTGCGTGGGATATATGAAATTTCATAGTATTTAAATTCTACCAACAACTCCTGAACTCGGGTAAGATACGAGAGAAGTCGTTGTCCCTTAGCCTGACAGTGCCTTTTAACTTGATACACCACAAATTGTGAACCGCAAAAGATTTCAAGAGACTTAACTCCAAGTTCTCAAGAAATTTTAAGTCCAGCAATGAATGCTTCATAGTCAGCCTCATTGTTTGTTGCAGGAAACTCAAGCTTCAAAGCATAACAAATTAACCAGTTTTTAGGGGTCACAAGTACAATCCCAGCTCCTGAGAAGTAATCATTAGATGCTCCATCAATATACAATTCCATCACACATTAAGGATTTCGCTGCCTTCTGGAAGATCGTCTTGCACGGTAAATTCTACTATAAAGTCTGCGAACGCATGATCCTGGATAGCTCTTCGAGGAAGATATGTAATGTCGAAGTGACTGAGCTTAATATTTTATTTAAGCAACGTCCCGGACGTCTCAGGCCGCTGTAGGACTTGTGGTAATGGCTGGTTAGTGTAAATTTTAATCGGATGTGCCTGAAAGTGCAGACGAAGCTTCTGTGATGTGATTAGATGATCGTACGCCAATTTCATTTCCCTATCTTTAGGTAATTCCTTTTTGCGTCTGTCAATCGCTTACTGATGTAATACACAGGCCTTTGAATCCGATTCTCCTCGCGAATCAAGGTAGCACTTATAGCATGCGCCGACACAGCCAAATAAATGTATGACTCCTCGTGATCTATCGGCTTTGATAAGACAGGGAGTCTATCCAAATGATTCACCGGAGCTTGAAATGCAACTTCGTAATCCTGCGTCCGTTTAAAATTTCTCTTTCCATTCCTAATCAAAGCAACGAAAGGAATGCATTTGTCAGTTGCCCTAGAGATAAATCGACTTAAGGCAACTACCTTCCCATTAAGACTTTGCACTTTTTTAATGGTTCTTGGTGCTTAAATATCTTGAATAGCCTAAATCTTCTTGAGATTAGCTTCAATTCCTCGAGCATTGACAGTAAAGCCTAAGAACTTTCCTGATGCAACAACAAATGGACATTTCAAAGGATTGATTTTCATTTTGTAATAGAGAGGATGTCGAACATCTCTGCCAAGTCTCGAATGTGATTTTTTGATCTTCGTGACTTCACGAGCATATCATCCACATAGACTTTCAATGTCCTGTCAATCTGATCTTTAAACATCTGGTTAACTAAGCGTTGATAGATTGCTCTAGCGTTCTTCAATCCAAACAGCATCACCACGTAACAATACAAACCAACATTCGTAACAAAGCTGGTGTGTTCTTGATCGGGGACATGCATCGAGATTTGGTTATACCCTTAGTACACATCCATAAAAGACAACAATTCATGCCCTGTAGTCGAATCAACTGGCTGATCAATCTTTGGAAGGGGAAAACTATCTTTAGGAAATGCCTTGTTCAAATCTGAATAATCAATGCATGTTCTTCATTTCCCATTTTCCTTCTTCACCGGTATGGGATTGGATATCCATTCAGGATACAGGGCTTGCGGATAAACCTATTTACTTTAAAGTTTATCCACCTCCTACTTAAGAGCGATGGATCTCTCTAGATCCATGCCTCGCCTTTTTTTCACCGGAACATACTTCGGTTTAATGTTTAACGCATGGCTTGCAATGGCGGGTGCCCACTCATGTTAGAACAAGTCCAAGAAAATACATCTAGAATAGCTTGGAAAAAATCAGCAAGTTCTTTCATTGTTGAGGGGCTGAGCTGCGATTCAATCTTCAAGACCCGTGACGGGTCGTCGTGGCTGACAGATATAACAATCATCAGCTCGGCTGGCGTAGCCTTGGTCTCCTTGGGCTCCTTTTCATCATCCCTCAGATCTATATCTCTATAAAACCTACTATGGTGCCTAAACCAAGGCTCAGGCACCATTTTTCAATCTTCGGTAACTTGGATGCGGATAGATTTGTCCACACCCTTTCCCTTCTCCTTTCGTTGAACTTCCCTCAACTCAGCTACAAATAGGCATGTCCAGTCACCTAATCACCATGAATCACTCCTACACCATTATCAATTGGAAACTTTAAAGTCAAACACAACGGGACAAGAGCTGCCCGAAATTCAGCCAGGACCAATCGGCCTAGAAAAACATTGTACGACTAATCAACATCCAAAACAATGAATGGTAGGATCCTCACTCTCCTACGTTCACCTTCCCCCAATTCAATAGGTAACTCCACATAACCAACAGCCTTAGTCGCCACACCATTGAAAACATGTATGCGAGCTTTAGATGGTATCAAATCTTTAGCCTCCATTCTCATTTGATCGTACGCCTTCTTCAAAATAATACCGAGCTTCCAGAATCAATTAAAATCCTTCTCATCAAAGTAGGACCAATCATTGCAGAAATAACCATTGGGTCAATTGTAGGAGCCTCTACTTTATCTGCTTCCTTGCTTTTGAAAATTATATCATAAGTCATCGTGCGTGGCTGCTTAGCCGGAGCTCCGTCCTCCATATTTGAACAATACTCAAAGTCCACAAGCCTTATCACGCTAGCATATCGCTCCATTTATGGCCAACTTCTATCCATAGGGTGCTGTCCTCCAACTATTGTGTGTATTATAAGTCTCCCACCGGTCCGCGTAGGCTCCTCGGTCTTACGCGGAGCGTGTCCACGATTTAGGTCAGATGTCCCATGTCCGCCATCCTACAGAGTTCTCACAAACTGCTGCAATTTCTTTTCCCAAATCAACTTCTCAGCAGTGTCCTGGAGATGCCTGAACTCATCAGTATTGTGCCCATAACACTCGTGAAACCGGAAGTACTTTCCAATCTGTTTCTGTCTGTTTGTCGAGTCCTTTGGACGTGGCTTCTAATATTGAAAAGTATTACAAGTGGATATATAAATATTCTTCAGGGATGTGTTTAGAGGTGTGTAGTTGTCATTCATAGGAATCCTAGGTCTTGGTCTCCCAAGCTCCCTCTTTAGGTCTTGATTCTTATCCCCATTTCTCTTTTATTGATTCGTCTTGTTTTGAACATTAACTTAGACTTTGCTGAAACTCTCATCAGACTACTTTATTGCAATGTTTCTTTGCACCGTTTCTCCTTTCGGTCTCACGACATTGTTTTTCCTAAAAGGACCTAGCTTCCTCCTTCCTTAGAAACTGAGCTGCCTTTCAATAGAAGCACTCCAATATGGCCGACAGTTTTCCAGCCAGCCAATCACCAAACTCAGATTCCAGATCGATTCCTCTCGTCATAGCCATAAGTATAGCATGGTCATTTGGGTTACTAACTTCTATAGCGGTGATATGAAATCTTTCCAAATAGTCCTACAATGATTCTCCCGGAGCTTGGATTACGTTGGAAAGTGACATCACGTCTTTGGGATGAGTAGTGTGGATCCAGAACTTCTCCTCAAACCTAGTTGCCAGTTCATCAAACCTTGAAATCGATCTCAGCGGAAGTTTGTAAACCGCATCGTCGCTATTCCAGAGAGGGTTATAGGAAAGCATCTATATTTGGGCGCATCATTGGTTCTTGCTGAATCCATCAACCATTTGTACCTTATTATGTGCTTCCTTGGTGGTCTTTCCCTCATAGGTATGCATTGAAGGCATGTTGAACCTTCTCTGATATTCTACATGCAAAACATTGTCAGTAAATGGGGTTTGGCTCCTCAAACTTCCTCAGTCATCATTTTTCAAACCTTGGTTCACTCTCACCAACTTTCTGACCAATGCCGACGAATCCAGTGTTTGGATGGTTGGTTCCAAGCGGTGGTCGCGCTCCACCTTACATGAGTGGTCTAGTCGATATCTACGGGTCGTTTCACGCCTTCTTGGTCCACCATCCTCTTGACATGCACCATGGGCATTCATCTCATTGTCATTCCAGTGGGGTACTTGGTCAGCATTTAAACGAACTCCAACATCCAAGCTTCTGAAAACAGCTCTTTCTCAATTCCCTAAGTGTTGCGGGTGAATCCCTCGACTGGAGGAGGGATCGGTTCTGATTCTTAGAGAGGGATCGACATCGATCTGTCATGGCAGACCTTGTTAGTCTGCCAAGCAAAGATTCAATTTTCCCGATTGTTCTCCTTCGACCCGGCGATGCCTACGCCCGTGGTATTCATCCGATGAAGTGGAACTCTTTGATGCCGAGTAAGAAGTGGGATACCTTTTGGCATTCTCACGCTTTTGTTGAGCAACCCGGTTCATTTGTTTGAATTTGCTCATTCAATTGTCTATGGCTTTCCATCAACTCCCTCATCAAGATATTAAACTCAACTCAAGTTATGGAATCAGCAGGGTTTCGGACTACAGCTAGCTCCACATTCAAATTTGCAAGTTGGTTGCTTGGAGCTCCTTGTTGAATGCTAACAGTTTCATTCGCATCCACATTCTGAGAAGTTGATCTGGTATGCCTCGCCATTATCGATTTACTTGCTTAGATTCTAGTAATTCTGAGTAGTATCCATAAGACTTTGAAGATGATTATGGATCTCCTTTGACGGATTTGCTCAATCCAGTATCAGCAAAGGGGATCCTAACGCGCTAAGAATCAGGTTCTTAGTGAAAGCACCAAAATGTTTGCCACAAATTGGCTGCAAACACCCAAGATTTGATGACCCACATTTCGAAAGGTTTAAATTGACAATAATCCATACATGTACAACTTAAAAATCGGAATATAGATAATCAATTGGGTTAATTAAGAAAAATGAGAAGGGAAGAAGGAAACAAACACAAAATCTTACAGCGGAATGATAAATATAATAATCAAATAAACAGTTCATGAAGCTGTTTATATTATACATTTGATTATAATTTATACAACATTTATCAGAGTTATATATACAATAGCGATAAGTAAAATAATGCAGCAGACAACATGATGCAGGAATAATAATAGAAATAATATACCAAATCTTCGTCTTTGTCCTCCAGAATAAATCTTCAATAAGCTGTAAACTTAAGGCTGACCCGAGCGTAATGAAAAGACAAAACACTCGAGTCAAGACTAAAATATTTTTATGTGAGTCAAATCGATATCGCATATAACATTAGTGCCATGGCGTCAAAGATGTTTACGGGATTTCACATCTCCTATCCAGTGTACAACATGCGTGCAATAACTCAAGAGATGTTATAGGATTTTCCATCACTTAAGGATCCGTCAAAATATTTATGTGTAGTAGAATACGCTAAATATATAATGTCTAATCGATAAAATAAATATTTTTCTTAGCGTTAAGGCTTTACATTGATCCCCCTTAACAAGTTTTTAAGCATTGTCGTACAATTTGCATTTAACACCACCAGTAGCACGTCAGTAGTCAGTGATGCGCTGTGATACGACAACACTAAACCAAAATCTTAGTGGTCTTGTATAGGGATAAAAGTATGACAAGACATGTGAGGCAATGCCTAAGGTAGGATACTCTCAGTTTACCTTTCCCGGCTGGTGGTAACGCATCATAGCCACGACCGCCTACCACATCCAACACTTCCAAAATCTGAGGGTGCACACCAATCAATCATAATGTAAATGATGGTAATAGGAAGAAGTGCGTCCACTAGAGGTAGCAGACTCATTGAGCTGTACGGCTCTTGTTTTAGTCATTTCAAATTGACATAAGTGTAAGGCCAATCCACCATTGTTCTCATTCTTTAATCCAACAAACGTATGCCAAATCTAACCACTTCTTTCTGGACCATCACTCCACATACACAGTTGTTAAAGTGGTTCCAATATTGACAAAGAGTATGCTAATAAGAGGCCCCGGTCTCTTTAACAACCAAACGTCGTTTTACACACCGGATGGTACTTTTATATTTCGAAAACAATTTGTACTTGATATCAAAGTATCATATTCGCTTCAAAAATCAAATCCATTTCGAAATCATCATATTTATTCAAAATATACCATTTCATTTCAAAATCATTTCCACCTTAATATCCCGATTTCGCTTCCAAAATTGTTTCGAATTTCAATTTAGATCACAACTTCATTTTAACCTAATTCGTATTTAAATCCGAGATTTAAATGTAAACATTCCACCCTTTTGACCGGTTTGGATTTTAGAAAAACAGTTTGAAAATTTGGATTGTTCGAAAATAGTTTAAATAATTAAAATAGTTTGATATAAATAATTTAAGTATTTAAGATGTTTTATAAAGCAAAATAGTTTGGAAATCAAAATAATCTAAATGTTTTAAAAGATAGATTTTTAAGTAGTTTATGTTAAAATAATTTATTTTTGAAATATTTTCAAAGTCAAACTAATTCAATTTCAATTCAAATAATATGATCTTGATTTCGAATTAATTCAATTTCACTTTCAATTCTAATTGATTTTAATTCCAACTTGAATAAATTTCAATTCAATTCTCAAATTCAAACCATTTTAATTTATATAAATTCCAGTTCGATTTTCAAAATATCGAATTAAATCACTTAAGTCAAATTTAACTTCAATACTCAATTTAAGATTCAAAATTTTAAAATAATTCAATTTTGAGCTCAATTATTGAAATATCGATTTAAATTACTTTTACTTATCAATATTTCGAAATTCGAATAAAAGTCTAAACCTTTAAAGCAACCCAATTTCCAAAATTCAAATCATATTTCAAATATAACTTTAAAATCTCAACTTCAAATTGAACCATTTCGGTTAACAAATTTAAATTTCAACATTTCGAGCCCACGTTCGAAAATAGTTCAATTTTCTATAAATTTGATTTTTATTTCTTTAAATCAAAATCATTTAAATAAATCTCAAATCAATTTTTTTAAAATCCTGTAATTTAACCAATCTGGTGTCTGTATATAATTTTCTATCCTATGGCCAAGTAATCAGGTATTTCGATCTAATTTCAAGGATGGATATATATCATTTCAATCTAAAATAGATGTCATAGGTATATATCATTTCTACCTATTTCTTAATTTATTTGAAATAATTCAACATACAGTTTCATAAACTGTAAATAATTTACCAGGTGCAAACAGGATATATAAAAATAAATAAACATCCAATCATCCAAATATCAATGAATTGGCATCCATCACAATCAATCATCCAAACAGTTAGTAAATCACAGCAATTACCCAATTATCAATCAATTGGAAATTTTACTAAATAATTTAATTGAAATTCTTTTTAACTGTCAATTTAAACTTTTGTCAGTTAAATTAGATGTCAATTTAAATGTCAATTAAAATTATCAAACAACAATCAATAAATTTATATCACTTCATAATTTCAATTTAACTAGCATAAAAATATTTTAATATGTAGTGAGCGTTATAAAACCCTCACCTTTATTTTCTATTACCGCCGACACGTTCCGTTTTGGAGCTAAAACCGAACAACGTCCGATTTAAGCCCAGATCCCTACAGCTTCAAATCTGTCCAAACTAGTTTTATTTTGAAGCTCTCGTTGTCACGATCGCAATGCAAAAGGTTTCGTCTCGATCGAATCTTGTATGAGAGAGATGTACATTTTGTAAGTTAAGGATTTTAAATGTAACTAATTAAATATAAATCTCCATTTAAAACTAATTACCCTCAAAATCCCTCTTCTTCCCTCAATGCCTCCCCTGTACATGCTCAAACCCAAAGTAGTCGTAAACACTCTTCATGGGATACGGAGCTAGAGACCTCCGTTCCGCAACCGTTTCTGCCGACGAACTACCCTCGATAATCTCGTCTCGCCCATACCCATTTCGCTACACTCGACCCAATATCCCACATCGCGTCGATACCAACTCGGCCGCAGAAATCCTCAGGTCGCATTTCTCTCTAGTCCATCGAGCTTCACCATAATCTGCCTCTTGGTGCCAAACGATCCCCTAAACCTGAAACGAAGCTCCATTATGCAAATCATTCAACATAAAGTCCTTAAAAGCTAACCCTAGATTCCTAAGCAAGCACGGTCAGTCCAAGACCTCAATCGCGTATGGAAAGGAGTGTAAAGGTGAGAAGCCCTTATTGAAACTAGAGTTTTAAAATTTTTCTTCAATTTTTTTCAAGAGGTGATTTTTTTGATTTTGATTCTTTTTCAAGTTTCCAATTTAAACTTCTTCCTGTGTTTACAAAGGAGGAGCACGAGAGAAACTAGCACAGGAGTAGAGTAACATTTTTTAACGTAGGGTGGCAGATTGGATGTTTTTACGGCTGATGTGAAATGAAGATGATAATATATATATATATATATATATATATATATATATATATATATATATAAATTCCCAAAATATCTTGATATTTCTTCTAAACCCCGATTGAGATGTGCCGCCAGGCATTCGTAATGTATTACCCCTATTCCAAACGCAATGGATCATGTTTCGAGACCCAATTCGATCGTATGGAGAAGATAGTTTTTTGAACCCAATAAAAATATTAGATTTTTGATATAGAATTCGATGAATTTCTATCTCATATGACCAAACGATTATTCCAAACGCTACGAAATTTGAAATTTAATAATAATACTCTATTATGGATCCAATGGAACTAGTTTTGTCGAAATTCGAGACTGTGTCCTGGAAGGCTATTTTTATATGTTAATTTAAAAGAGCTATTTTTAAAATCGAGTAAATAACTTCTAAATTCAATTTAAATTTTTATTTATCTTCATTCTTATAGATAGAATTTAATAAGCCTTTAAATCATTTTTTATCCAACTTAAAACCCAATATTCAATTATTTAAACGATTTTCAATTATTAAATTAAGCAATTAAATTATCCAATAAATCATTATATTTGAAATTAAAGTTATTAAATCTATAAAATTTACTTTTCAATATTTAAAATCAATTAAATAAACAATTTCAAATAACCAAGAATCTTAGATCATTGCACAAGAATAATTTTGTGTAGAGAAGTAAATGAAGACAACTAAATTTAAACAAAAGAATATAACAAGATAGTAAGCAAATCAAAGCATAAAAAAGAATAAGTTTTATAGTGGTTTGGCATCGATTGCGTACGTCCACTTTGAATATTCTCTTTACCGATTTACTATAATCTTGATTAGAATAACAAATAGCAAGAAGTAAGAGAATAATGGAGGAAGTTGATTACAATAAAAGAGCTATGTAACCAGCAGCGTAAAAATACTCAGAATGACCCCCTAGGCCTGTATTTATAGGTGAAGGCGACCACCAATCTGTCTGGAACTTTGGTAACAGGACCTCCTCATTCATATAGGCCATCCATAGGGGGTGCTAGGCCCAAATCTCAATGGAGAGGGATCGATACCGATACCTCCATTTGTTGAATTTGGGGCAGCGATCCCTATGGTAGCTTCTTCATGCTTAAATATGATGGTATCTCAAATATCAAGTTGATTGGATATGTGGAGCTCACACTTTTGCTTAATCTTTGGTTCAAATCCCTTTTAATGTTGTTGCTGCTGAACCCCTCTAATGGACTATGTCGATCCTAAGTTCCATAGTGCTCTACCGATCCCTTCAATGCACCATTTATTCGTATTCTCCGAACTTCATCACATGATGTCGATCCCTCCCGATCATCCATAATGCTATGCCAATCCATTATGCTTCATTAGACTATGCTGACCACTAGCCTTCCAACCATATAGATTTATTTTATTCTTGAATATTATGTCGAACCCTTTAGTGATAACAAATCATGTTAAAGCTGGTCCATCCATGTTGACAATCCATTCAAACGATTACGTCGATCCCTCTAGTACTAACAAGACATGTTGAACTAGGCATTATCACCTATCCCAATCCCTCCAAATGATTATGTCAATTCCTATTACTCTACCTTGCTATGTCGATCCCTTGCTAATGCAAGTTATTTTCCATATTCCTAACGTCATGCATTGTCTATCTATCAACTTCATTCAGTCCGGGCTTTGTATCACTGTCTGAACTCTACTTCTGGGTCCTATAGCCATTGCATCGTGGTCATCCTTCTAGACAACAGTCGAATTTGTCTTGCGTGATCAGTCGAATATAGCCGGGTCAGGATACCGACTAACAACACATACACTAATATTTATAACTGCATTAGAAATTTATCTTTTATCCAATCCTTTAAGTACACTTTGAAATGATGAAATCTACTTGTTGAAGCAGTTTCCAATCTTGTAGTGTGCTAGTCCATGAATTAATGACCACCAACTATCGAATAGAATCAAATTTACATTGATCTAAATTTGAAAATAGAGGGATGGAAAGGTGGAGAATTCGACTAGAAGTAGGTATATATCGAGGCTCCAAAATTATAAAATGAGAGTGGGTTGAGATGTTTCTTAAGGAGGAATGAAAAGAGAAATCAGGATCAAAATCCATGTTTTTCTCTTATTCATTTCCCTTTTATCTACTCAACCTTAGCCTATCTTAGTCAACCGTATGGCTGCCCCCTATGCCGTATTAGAGCCGAACCAACCAGCCCCCTATATGGGCTTTAAACCCATTTAAAGTCTGAACAAACTATTTTGCATTTAATTCTAATTTAAATGCGTATTGATATTGTATAACAATTAATATATCTATAACTATTATAAACATATTAAATAATATTTTTTCATCATCAAATCAAAATAAATTTAACAACTAATATTTCATAAATATTAATTAATTAATTTAATTAATTTATAACAGTCACAAATTAATTAAATTGTTTGGTCGAAGGAGTATTCATCATTTGGTTGTGTGACCCATTAGGTGTAAATTTGATCAACGATTATTATCGAACTATACGAATATTAACACTCATACGTCACTTACCGAATGGTGTGACATTTTGGTCAAATTTATCGCTTACTTGATTTCGGTGAAATCCAATTTCATTTTGTTAAGCTTTACCAAGCTGTGACAATTATTTACCAGTTCTCTTCATCAAAACTATATCACTTTATACTTATGGAATTTGGTAATGGTCCAAATTCTAATATCATCCGTATTCAACTCTATAGTCCAAACACAAAGCCTTTGGTTCAATAATAATAGTTTTTATTAATCGAAATGCTCTGGCTAGAGACTTTGATTTTGAGTTTACTTCAGTTGACCGTGACAATAACTTCATATAACTAAGGAGACGAATCCTCTCTTAAATAGTGTTTCACTTCTAGTGCTTCTACTCAACTCAACTATAGTCGTTCGATGGACACTTTGCCATGATTTAACTATAATCAAAGTGGAGTATCCACATTCAAGCTTGATAGTATTCTCAAGTCGGAGGAATTGTATAATATTGTCGCATAGATATTTTCTTTTTGACCTTAGTTATATTAACCAACAGAAACTATCGAGTGAGACATTCTATGGTTATCCAATAAATATAAATTTGTAACCCCTTGGTACCCCCAGCAGCCATGAGTAATTCACTACCCAACATTTGGAGAGTGTTATGCACTTTGTTCTCAACGGATGTATTGCTATCCAGTCTCGATACATCTTTACCAGGGATATCTAAAATGGTATATTTATTTTCATTGTAATTAATTACCTACGGTTACAACTTTGTAACCACTATCACAAAATGTACCACTTATTGATTTTTTTAAAATTATACTTTGAATTAAATTAATTAATATAGCATATTATATCAAGTATATAAACAGAATAAAAATATGTTTATTTTGAAAAGATTTCTTGTCGAGTTAGATATATGTAAAATTACAAAATTGCCCCTAGGGCATACCCTAACTCTATCACTAGTAATCGTATTGCATTACGTAACTGTGTTAAAAATGTCATATATTTATATTGCATCGTTTTGGCACATGATATTGCTATACAGTCGAATATTCAACCATCACTGACTCAGGGGTTCCAAATGTATTCGATGACGATATGGATATTGTAACGACCCAGAATTTTCGTCATTCGATATTCGTATATTTAGTAGATTTTAAATATTCACAAGAAATTTTATAAGCTGCGTAACTTATATTTGAAATATAATGATTTAATTGTATAATTAAATTGATAATGTAATATTTGAAATTAGAGAAATAATTGAAAATTGAATTATATGTGAATAAAAATGATCTATCTAGTTGAACTAAATCTTACTTGAATTTGAATGACGTTGGAGAACTTTTAAAATTGAATTAAAAGTCAAGTTGTAAAAATTGAATATTTTAATATTTAATTAACGAGTAAAAATAGCCATTTTTCGAACAGTCTTGGATTTCGACCAAACCAGTTTCATTGGATCCGTAACGTTATATTATTGTATGATTTCAAATTTTGTGTCACTTGGATTTACGGTTTGTCCGGGACAAGTTAAAACACGTAGAAATTCGTTTAAGTGAATTTTGAATTTGAATAGTCGATTTGAAAATCTATCTTCCAAATATGGTCGAATTGGCTCCCGATATATATACCATTGTGTTCAGAATACGGGTAAAACATTATAAACACCAAGCGGCACGCTTCGTTTCGAGTTCGAAAAATTTGACGATGCATAGTGTCACGGATTTTCTATAAAAGCCCTCATTTTTTCCCCAATTTTTTTAAAACCATAGGGAGGTTAGGGCTACCCGCCACTTCCTTTTTCAATGGCCAGAAATTTTGAATTTTCTTCCTCAAATATCTTGCAATCTATCAGTAATTAGAAAAATCATCAACAACAAAGTTGTAGAGCATATCGAGCTCTATAATCTCAACGGTGGAGATCTAAAATGGCATCGTATGGAGGCTGCAATCTACTCGCGTTCATTCATTGTTTGGGCACGATTTCCTACGCAAATACATAGTCGAGCTTTGAGCTATTTAAGGTGATGGTGGAGTCCAATGCGGGCTTCAAGTTGGTGGTGTTGGATCATCGTGAAGTCGAGTATAAGGTTCGCGAAAATTCAAAAAAAATGGCGGGCTTTGGGTCTATCACGTACGTGAAATGTCTGGAGGGAGAAGAAGCAACACACGGCCTTGATGCAATCAAGCAGAAATGAACGGCCAAATGAAAGCCAGTGTGATGTCCCGGAAATTTAGGCAATATTTATTTAATAATTTCCATTAATAATTATTTTAAAATGTGAAATTTTGATTTAATAATCTAATTCAAACAGAAATTATCTTTTGAAAACTAATAATTATTTAGTTTGACAAATGTTATCTTTTCAAGATTTATAATAATGATAATGATAATTTAATTTGGGAATCTTATTCTTAATATTTAAATGATAAAATTTATCTTTCTAAGCTAATTTAGAAGATATTCTATTTATAATGTATATATGTGTATACATTGTAAATAGGGATTTTGATTTTAGTTTAAATTTAAATTTAATAAAAATATTTTCAAATTTATAATATATATATGTGTATAAATTGTGAATTGGAAAATTTGATTAAAATTAGTATAGAAACTTTTCAAAAGTTTGTTTAAAAATCTATCTTATATCTTCAAAAGTAATTAAAGTAAATATTTATTTTGTTTAAACATATAATAGTTTAAATTGTATATTATAATAAAAATTTCTTTTGTTTTCTTTTAAATATTTGTTTTTTTGAAATAGACTTAGTTCTTATATATTAAAGTACAATATTTCAGTTTGAAACTTCAAAATAAAGTTTAATTCAATATTATTTTCTTTTTAAAATTTTCTTTCCTGAAAATTTAGCTTTAAAAATATTATTTTAAAAAATTTACAAATAAACATTAAAATATTTAATTTTATAAAGGAAATTTATATGTAAACATTTAAAAACATGTCAAAATAAATAAGAAATTGATTTAGAAGAATTTTCAAACATTTACAAAATTAAGAAATTTATTATAATATTAAAATTAACATGTGTAGACATTTAACTGTTAAGGAAGACACTTGTAAATCACTCTACAACATAAAGTAACAAGTGGCATTTGTTTTTTTTGAAGCATTTTATTTAAAATATATTAAGTAGAAAAGTTGGAAATTCATTTAGTTCAAACATTATCTTCAAAAGGAAAACTGAAATCAGATTTTTAAGAAGAATTTCAAAACCCAAAATCTAAATTTGTTCAAAAATCTGCAAAAACCAAATCTGCTAAAATTTTCAAATCTATAATCTGTTTGAAGATCAACTACAACTCTAGCAAAAAGAAGAATAGAGGCCAGCTGCTAAAATTCAATTTAACAGCAAGTAATTCAACAATCAAAATTGGAAGCAAATTCACCTGATTCAAATAGCAAATGCAAAACCCAAGATTCATTATCCAGATCAAATCAGTTCCAAGAAAAATGTAAATGCAACATTTTGTCCTCTGCTTCTTCAATTATTGGTGAGTTAATGTCTGTTTTAAAAACAGTTCTTTCCTTTTAAGTCAAAGCTAAAGTAAATTCCAGAACTTAAGTTTCAAATTCAACTGCTTTTAAAAATCATACTGCTGTAAATAAAACTGCTCTGTCTTCATTTTAAGGCGAATAACTTCACAATTTAAAAAGCTTAAATTTATCTGTAGCATGTGGATTAATAGAAATAAGTATGCTTTGTATGATTGCATTGTGATGAATATTCTATGTGTGTGTGTATATATATATAAATATATATATATATATATATATATATATATATATGTGTGTGTGTGTGTGTTTACAGGTATTTGTATATCTGTTCTTGGTCTTAAAACTAAGTTTTTAATAGAAACACATTACCACTTGATTGATCTCAGTTAGGATTTGATATAAAAGTTGTTTGTTTGGTATGGAAATATGTTTATAAATTATAATTAAGATTAATTAAGAAACTGGTTGTCTCTGTAAACAATATGAACAATCATTATTTAAAATAAGCAAATTTCATACATCTTAAAATATTAAATCAGGTTTATAACTTGAATGCATATATGAGATCATGAATTTTAAAACTAAAATCACATTTTTTTAGTTAAGTATGGAGCGAGCATTTCTGAGGTTACCAGAGAATGGATTTTGGGGTTTATCTGATGATCTAGTGGTTTTGGAATGTTGTAGTTCTTCCTGGAGGTGGAGGAATGATAGGTGAGTGGGGGAAAAACGTTAGATGGATGGTCAAAGGTTGGTGGCGACGGTGGTTGCTCTTCCCAGTTTCTAAACCTAGTTCTTGGATGGTCGGTATTTTGTTGCTCCTCGATTTCTCTGGTGCATCGAGTGTTGTAGGGTTTTGGGGATTAGAAGAGGGGATGTAGGCGAAGGGATTGCCGAAGTTGCAGGTGCTCTGATGGTCGGAGATGAGTAGACGAGGTGTTGACAGGTTTGGGCTTTTGTTGCAGTGTCGAGTTTCCAGCTTGGTTTGGCTATCTCGATTTTGATTTCGAGCTGCGGTGGGAATTCTGGTGGTCGTGATCAGGTGTGGAGATGGTCGGCGATGTGTTGAAGATGGTGATGATGGCTGGAGATTGCCAAAGCCAAGGTGCATGTGCACCGTGCATATTTTAGTTCTGATGACCTTTTTGGGTTTGTGCAGAGAGATGTAACTCGAGATTTGCTCAGGTAGATCGAGTATTTTACTCGAAGAAGTTAGCATTGTGTCTCGAAGTATATGTTGAGTGGTCTCGGTTATGTTTAGTTTCAGGTTTTATAACCTGACAGAGTTCAGTTTTTTTTAAAATTTAAATGAAATTTAAATTTAAAGCAGGATTTTAAAACAGGGTTATAAATTCAAAGTTTAAGTTTGATGAACTTTTGAATCCAAAGTTTTTAAAATGGAAATTTCAAATTTTAAGCAAGATTTAAATTAAGTTTTTAAAATCAAGTCTAAATATAGTTTCAAGTTTACTATGGATTCAAACCTTGAATTTAAATCAGATTTATAAATTTAAATATTGAACAAGTTTAAATGGATTTAAAAATGAATTTGTTTTCAAATAAATGTTTAAACTTGATAAATTTTTTTATAAAGGTTTCTTTAATATTTGAATGAAAAATTATGAAGTGTTTAATTTAAATTTGAAAGTTAAATAATCAGTTTATTTTTAAGCTTGATTTCTTTTAATAAATTAAATAATTTAGTTTAAACTTTTCTTATATAAGTATCTTATATAAGTAATAAATGTTCTTTACATTTATTTTAAGGTTTATAAATTTATTTAAATTTGGTTAAATGTTTAAATGGTTAACATTTTGAATCTTAAATACAAAATGAAATTAAATTTAAATTTAGAAATGAAACATTTTAAATACACTTGAATGTTAATTAAAGTCATTAATAAAGTAAATGAATTATCTTAGAAATAATTAAGATAATAAAAGAATTTAATTTACAAGAGAATTAAGGAATGACTTATTTATTTGATTTTAAATTAATGATTTAGATTAATTTATAATTAGAGATGATTAATAATGATTAATCTAAGATAAATTTCTTAAGAAAGTAATAAAGAAAATGTTGTTAGTTAATAAAGATAATTATCTAAGGATTATTAAGTAATAAATTAATGTGATTAATTTTGACAATTAATTAGGTTAATTAATTAAAGATAATCAATTGTAAATTATTAAGCATAATTACTTGATAAAAGTAATTAAGGATTAATTACTTATTGCAATTAATTATGATAATGTGATTAGTTTAAGTTAATTAATTTAGTTTAATTAATTTAAGAAAATCATTTGATGATTTAATAAGAGTAATTACTTAATGTAATTAATGGAGCATAATTACTTGTGGAAGTAATAAATGATAATTACTAGAATGTAATTAGTGAAAGATGATTTATAATGAAGTAATTTGGGTAATTACTTTTGTAATTAATCAAGGGATTAATTAATGAAGATAATTAATTATGGAATAATTAATTTGTTAATGAGTAATTGATGGTAGTCAATTACTGGATTGATATTAATCAAGGGTGATTAATAATTGTATTTTAAAATTTAGATTAATTACTAAATGTAATTAATTTAAATAAAGTAATTAATTTTAATATAAATTAGAGATCATTAATTAATATAATTAATGATGTAATTAAGAATTATTAATTAAGGAATAATTAATAATAAAGTGATTAATTAATGTAATTAATTAAGGATAAATGTAATTAATTATAGTTAGTTAATAAATGAAGTAATTAAATGTTAATTACTAACGATTAAGGTTAATTAATTTGTGAAATTTATTAAAGACTAATTACTTATTATAATCAGAGAATAATTAATCGAAAGTGTTTAATCAAGATGAATACTTAGAGAATGATTAGTTAACTAGGTTAATTAATTAATGGATATATAAGCAGGATTTATAGATGTAGTAATTAATTTAGTTTACTTTAAATTAA
The DNA here is from genome assembly GCA_030765085.1 of Allium cepa. Classification (NCBI taxonomy): domain Eukaryota; kingdom Viridiplantae; phylum Streptophyta; class Magnoliopsida; order Asparagales; family Amaryllidaceae; genus Allium; species Allium cepa. The sequence continues at coordinate 310,800,823 of CM060934.1, read as the reverse complement.
TTAGAGATAAAAGTAATCAATTTAATTCATTTTAAATTAATTATAGATGGTGGTTAGTAAATCATTGCTTATGGATGATATTGATATTTCATTGAATGGTTGTGATCTCAGTAATGAGATGAGTAATATCTATTTGATATGGATGCTAGTTAAAGTATGATAATATGGATTATCTGTTTGTGATGATTATCTGTTTGTGATGATATTACGGATTATCTGTTTATGATGAAAATGTGATTATCTATTGTGATATGTGAATTATCTATCTGTGTGTATATAGATAGTGATGAATTAAATTAATTATTCAAACTAAAATCACTTGGACATTAAAATGGCATTTGGGTTTCGATGAGAGCGGGATCGGGTTTCCAAATTTGGAATTCCGAAGACCACATCGATCCAAATTAAACGTTAGGTCGTGAATCTCAAGTGAAGAGTGAAGACTCGAGGTGTAAGGACTATTCGTGTTAATACTTTGAGGGTGATTCCAATACGAGTTTAACGGGGGTAGTACTTTCTGGTTCGAGATAAAGATTCAGAGTGCAAGGGCTATTGTCGTTAACCCTGAGGATGATTCCATAACGAGTGTAGCGAAATAGTGCCTTCGGTTTCGTTCGAACCCAGAACGAACTTGTATGGATTGAATGCTTTCAGAACATCGTTAGGTGGACGATGAGCATTCTAAGATTGATGTGCCCTATGAAGGTAATCGTAGTCTCAAGCCTCATCAACCGGGAATGGCTAAAACAGGGGAGGTGCAGCAAGGCTAAGTGGGTCATGCCCAAGTAGGACGAGATTTACCCCTGTCTAGAGGTCCCTTTTTATTTCGACTGTGTGGGCAATTGGCGACGGCCATCTTCGGGGTTGTCTTGTTCAGGACTGTCCAGTAAGGGATGGTTACGGCTTTGTGTTGCATGGGATTGGGAATGATCCTCGGTACGTTGATATAGGCCACGTATTGTGACGGACGGTACCCCATTAGCCCTGCCATTGTTGGAAACCCATTCTTCCTACGTGCCCCTACGGTTTTGTTTGTATTACCCACTTTTGTTGCTAGTAGCTGGAATTTAATCATGTAACAATTTCAGCTATTTCTTATTTATTTGAAAACCCTAGACCCTATTATAATATCACTGGATTTCCTATCAAATGTTTTGGTTAGCGTAAGGTAAAAACTTTTCCATGTTTATTTGTGGGAAGTCTTGCGTGATACCCTTTTGATTTCAAAGGATTTTCAAAGTTATGCAACTTTAAACCCGTTTACTCACACCAGACCCATGTCTGGCCCGAGTGTTTATTTTCTGTTTTATTAAACTCTTGGGTACTCAAATTATGTATGAGCAGTCAAGGGATTCAGGATTGCTTTAACGAGTTCTGGAGGAGAAATGGAGCAGGAGGCTTCAGCGTGTATATATATATATATATATATATATAGTGGTTCCGCTGTGATTGAGTTATATCTGTTTTTCTGTGATGTACTTGAATTGTAATAACTAGACAGGTGTTTATAACTGTCTAGTTTGTGTTGTATTAGCTATATAACTCTGATGTATATGATACTATGTGATATTTTATGTTATATAATATAATTTATTCGTTCCGCTGTAAGATTCTGATGTTGTTTGTTTCTTTCTTTTCTATCTTTTCTCTTTTCTATCCCTTTTCTTTCTTCTTAATGATGCTTCTTTCTATGGAATGAAAGGCGGGTCGTTACATTGTGGTATCAGAGTGCTAGGTTGAGCGAATACCTAGGCTCTAGAGTGATGTCTGTCTTGAGAGAGCATATTTGTAATTTTGAATATATATATATATATATATATATATATATATATATATATATATATTTCTACCTATTTGTTTGGGTTACCTGTTCGGGTTTTCCAATAAGTAATAAAGGTAGATAGGGTAGTGGTGTATGTAACACAACTACCAATGGTTGGAGTCGGAGTGTTTGAGGTTGGAAGTGAATCTGCTAGGGCAGTAATGGGCATCTTGGGTAGTTTTGTAGTTTAGTGTGAAGGATTTCACCGATCTCTGAAGGAAATCTTTTTGAGGTTCGGAGTTTATCTTTGGTCTGTAAGCTTGGTTGCACTTGTGCGAGTGGATTTTCCTTGAGTTTGGATCAGTCGGAAGTGCTGAAGCAGTGATGGAATCTTGGTAACCTTAGGAAGGAGTCTTGACTATATTTGAGTTTGAGACTTAGTTTGACAAGATATTTGTGCTTGGTTTGAAATCGAGTTTCCTGAGAGATATCTGTCTATACTGAAGGCTCTATTATGGAAGTGGCTGGTGTAGCTTTGTGATTCGATGAGCTTTTAGATAAGAAAGTCTTTGGCAGCAGCTGCAGCTTGGAGGTATTGAGTGTGTTATCAAGATAGTCTCTTGGCTTAGCTGTATCCCAAAGTGGAGTCCGGAAGCAGTAGAGTGGCCTGTTTCTTCGATGGTTCAAAAGTCTCTGTGATTTTTCTGTCAGTAGGCCAGGCAAATAGTGAAGCTTGTCCATTTCTTTTGGAAGCTCAGCTGGGTGTGATGTTTGTGGTTGAAGGTGGACCACTAGTTTCTTCTTTTGGTTAGAAGACTTAAGCTGTTCTGATTTGTGAAGAGAGAACGGTCTCTTGGAATCTGAACTGTGTAGAATCGCAAAAGTGGCTTGCGATGGTTCAGAAGTTCTCTGAGTAATCTTGTTTGGATTGAAGCATCTCTAGAAGATGTTAGAGTTATCGAATTGGTTTGATATTTTTCGGATACCTTCGAAGGTGTTAAGATTTGCATCCACATCATAAGATTGGGTTCTGTATCGACTTGGTTCTTGGAGTTTTACCGGTGATTCGGCCTAGTAGGAGGGCTCTTTGAGAGAGAGGTCTGTTTAAGCTGGAAGGATTGATCGGATCTAGTTTTCTGGTTGAATTTTTGCTTTGGTGTTGTGACCAAATCGTATAGGTCATTGAGATTTTATGGAATTTGATGAACAATGTTTCCGGGATGAGTTGATCAAGTTTGTGCTTGTGTTCATCAACATCATTCTCATCTTCCTCAAATCAGACTAGTGCAGTGGAAGCATAGTGGCAGCTATTCCAGAATGGAAGCAACCCCGAATCCATTGGAAATTTGTGTTTTGTCTTGGATCAGAGGATTTCTACAGGAAATGCATTTTTAATCTAGAGGCTAGATTGTCTTGTAAATCTATTTTGTTTTCCGAATAGGAGCAGTATGTTTGAAGTCTTCTGATATTTGTGTAGTAGAGTTTGTGTGTTGGATTTTGATGGATTTTGGGAGAACCGTTTTATGGAGTAGGTTCTGGAGATCGCTTATTTCTTTGTCCAGATTTGTTTCGTGTAGCATCTACGAAGATTGGATTGATCAAGAAGGTTGAAGGTAGCCTAGGATCGACCAGAGAGATTTGTGGGTTAGAGACAAAGGAATTCATAATTTGAGGTCGGAGATTTGGATTTCAAAATTTGGAAATTTAATTTTGGATAAATTTTTCTCCAATCGTAAGAGCTATAAGATTGGGTAAGACTGGAAGCTAGCTCAGAAGAGTATTGTATCTTTCTGTTTTCTCTTAAGGGTTAAGTGTTTGGTCTACAGGATTGAATTGCCAGTTCGGACGGCTGGGATTCATTATGTATTTCACGTATCTCTAAGGGAGTACGTGTAAGGTCTATCACTGATTTTAGAACCAGTAGTTCTGAGAGATTTGGAAGTTGATCAGGACTTGTCTGTGGTCCAGTATCCTATTTAGATTTGTAAATCTAGATATATAGAACCTCTGAATCTGAGTGGTGTAGCCAGTTTAGATTCTGCAGGGCGAGTATCCCGGTGTTTGTACCTAGGAAACTCTAGTGAATCCTATCCAGAATTTTGTCTGGATAGCTAGAATTGTTTGTTTGGATTGGTTGCTATGGTTGCTAGTATTTGGTTGATAACATATGCTTGCTATTTTAAAATTAAAATCATTATGGGATTATTAAATTATCTTTGATTTTAAATTTCGGGGACGAAATTCTTTTAAAGGGGATGGAATGTGATGTCCCGGAAATTTTGGCAATGTTTATTTAATAATTTCCATTAATAATTATTTTAAAATGTGAAATATTGATTTAATAATCTAATTCAAATAGAAATTATCTTTTGAAAACGAATAATTATTTAGTTTGGCAAATGTTATCTTTTCAAGATTTATAATAATGATAATGAAAATTTAATTTGGGAATCTTATTCTTTTCAAAGTTAAAAATATTTAAATGATAAAATTTATTTTTCTAAGCTAATTTAGAAGATATTCTATTTATAATGTATATATGTGTATACATTGTAATAGGGAGTTTGATTTTAATTTAAATTTAAAAATATTTTCAAATTTACAATATATATATATATATATGTGTGTGTGTGTGTGTGTATAAATTGTGAATTGGAAAAATTGATTAAAATTAGTATAGAAATTTTTCAAAAGTTTGTTTAAAAATCTATCTTATATCTTCAAAAGTAATTAAAGTAAATATTTATTTTGTTTAAACATATAATAGTTTAAAGTGTATATTATAACAAAAATTTCTTTTGTTTTCTTTAAAAGTTTGTTATTTTGAAATAGACTTAGTTCTTATATATTAAAGTACAATATTTCAGTTAAAACTTCAAAATAAAGTTTAATTCAATATTCTTTTCTTTTTAAATTTTTCTTTCTTGAAAATTTAGCTTTAAAAATATTATTTAAAAAAATTACAAATAAAAATTAAAATATGTAATTTTAGAAAGGTAATTTATATGTAAACATTTAAAAACATGTCAAAATAAATAAGAAATTGATTTAGATGAATTTTTAAACATTTATAAAATTAAGAAATTTATTATAATATTAAAATTAACATGTGTAGACATTTAACTCTTAAGGAAGACACTTGTAAATCACTCTACAACATAAAGTAACAAGTGGCATTTGTTTTATTTATTTATTTTTTAAAAACATTTTATTTAAAATATATTAAGTAGAAAACTTGGAAATTCATTTAGTTCAAACATTATCTTCAAAAGAAAAACTGAAATTAGATTTCTAAGAAGAATTTCAAAACCCAAAATCTAAATATGTTCAAAAATATGCAAAACCCAAATCTGCTCAAATTTTCAAATCTGTAATCTGTTTAAAGATCAACTACAACTCTAGCAAAAAGAAGAATAGAGGTCAGCTGCTAAAATTCAATTCAAGAGCAAGTAATTCAACAATCAAAATTGGAAGCAAGTTCACCTGATTCAACTAGCAAATGCAAAACCATAGATTCATTATCCAGATCAAATCAGTTCCAGGAAAAATGTAAATGCAACAGTTTGTCCTCTGCTTCTTCAATTATTGGTGAGTAAATTTCTGTTTTTAAAAACAGTTCTTTCCTTTTAAATCAAAGCTAAAGTAAATTCCAGAACTAAAGTTTCAAATTCAAATGCATTTAAAAATCAAACTGCTGTCAATAAAACTTCTCTGTCTTCATTTTAAGGTGAATAACTTCACAATTTAAAAAGCTTAAATCTATCTGTTGCATGTGTATTAATAGAAATAAGTATGCTTTGTATGATTGCATTGTGATGAATATTCTGTGTGTGTATATATATAAATATATATATATATATATGTGTTTACAGGTATCTGTATATCTGTTCTTGGTCTTAAAACTAAGTTTTTAATAGAAATAAATTACCACTTGATTGATATCATCTAGGATTTGATATAAAAGTTGTTTGTTTGGTATGGAAATATGTTTATAAATTATAATTAAGATTAATTACGAAACTGGTTGTCTCTGTAAACAATATGAACAGTCATCATTTAAAATAAGCAAATCTCAAACATCTTAAAATATTAAATCAGGTTTATAACTTGAATGCATATATGAAATCATGAATTTTAAAACTAAAATCACATTTTTTTAGTTAAGTATGGAGCGAGCATTTCTGAGCTTACCGGAGAATGGATTTTGGGGTTTATCTGATAATCTAGTGGTTTTGGAATGTTGTAGTTCTTCCTAGAGGTGGAGGAATGATAGGTGAGTGAGGGAAAAATGTCAGGTAGATGGTCAGAGGTTGGTGGCGACGGTGGTTGCTCTTCCCAGTTTCTAAACCTAGTTTTTGGGTGGTCAGTATTTTGTTGCTCCTCGATTTCTCTGGTGCATCGAGTGTTGTAGGGTTTTGGGGATTGGAAGAGGGGATGTAGGCAAAGGGATTGCCGGAGCTGCAGGTGCTCTGATGGTCGGAGATGAGTAGACGAGGCGTTGACAGGTTTGGGCTTTTGTTGCAGTGTCGAGTTTCCAGGTTGGTTTGGCTATCTCGATTTTGATTTCGAGCTGCGGTGGGAATTCTGGTGGTCGCGATCAGGTGTGGAGATGGTCGGCGACATGTTGAAGGTGGTCATGATGGTTGGAGATTGCCAAAGCCAATGCACCGTGCATATTTTAGTTCTGATGACCTTTTTGGGTTTGTGGAGAGAGATGTAACTCGAGATTTGCTCGGGTAGATCTATTATTTTACTTAAAGGAGTTAGGGTCGTGTCTCGAAGTATATGTTGAGCAGGATTTTAAAACAGGGTTTTAAATTCAAAGTTTAGGTTTGATGAACTTTTGAATCCAAAGTTTTTAAAATGGAAATTTCAAATTTTAAGCAAGATTTAAATTAAGTTTTTAAAATCATGTCTAAATATAGTTTCAAGTTTACTATGGATTCAAACCTTGAATTTAAATCAGATTTGTAAATTTAAATATTGAACAAGTTTAAATAGATTTTAAAAATGAATTTGTTTTCAAATAAATGTTTAAACTTGATAAAATTCTTTATAAAGGTTTCTTTAATATTTGAATGAAAAATTATGAAGTGTTTAACTTAAATTTGAAAGTTAAATAATCAATTTATTTTTAAGCTTGATTTCTTTTAATAAATTAAATAATTTAGTTTAAACTTTTCTTATATAAGTATCTTATATAAGTAATAAATGTTCTTTACATTTATTTTAAGGTCTATAAATTTATTTAAATTTGGTTAAATTTCTAAATGGTTAACATTTTGAATCTTAAATTCAAAATGAAATTAAATTTAAATTTAGAAATGAAATGTTTTAAATACACTTGAATGTTAATTAAAGTCATTAATAAAGTAAATGAATTATCTTAGAAATAATTTAGATAATAAAAGAATTTAATTTATAAGAGAATTAAGGAATGACTTATTTATTTGATTTTAAATTAATGATTTAGATTAATTTATAATTAATAATGATCAATCTAAGATAAATTTCTTAAGAAAGTAATTAAAGAAAATGTTATTAGTTAATAAAGATAATTATCTAAGGATTATTAAGTAATTAATTAATGTGATTAATTTTGATAATTGATTAGGTTAATTAATTGAAGATAATCCATTGTAAATTGTTAAGCATAATTACTTGATAAAAGTAAATAAGGATTAATTACTTATTGTAATTAATTATGATAATGTGATTAGTTTAAGTTAATTAATTTAGTTTAATTAATTTAAGAAAATCATTTGATTATTTAATAAGAGTAATTACTTAATGTAATTAATGGAGCATAATTACTTATGGAAGTAATAAATGATAATTACTGGATTGTAATTAGTGAAAGATGATTTATAATGAAGTAATTTACGTAATTACTTTTGTAATTAATCAAGGGATTAATTAATGAAGATAATTTACGTAATTACTTTTGTAATTAATCAAGGGATTAATTAATGAAGATAATTAATTATGAAATAATTAATTTGTTAATGAGTAATTGATGGTAGTCAATTGCTGGATTGATATTAATCGAGGGTGATTAATAATTGTATTTTAAGTTTTAGATTAATAACTAAATGTAATTAATTTAAATAAAGTAATTAATTTTAATATAAATTAGAGATCATTAATTAATATAATTAATGATGTAATTAAGAATTGTTAATTAAGAAATATTAATAATAAAAGTGATTAATTAATGTAATTAATTAAGGATAAATGCAATTAATTATGGTTAATTAATAAATGAAGTAATTAAATGTTAATTACTAATGATTAAGGTTAATTAGTTTGTGAAATTTATTAAAGACTAATTACTTATTGTAATTAGAGAATGATTAATCAAAGATGTTTAATCAAGATGAACACTTAGAGAATGATTAATTAACTAGGTTAATTAATTAATGGATATATAAGCAGGATTTATAGATGTAGTAATTAATTTAATTTACTTTAAATTAATTAGAGATAAAAGTAATTAATTTAATTCATTTTAAATTAATTATAGATGGTGGTTAGTAAATCATTGCTTATGGATGATATTGATATTTCATTGAATGGTTGTGATCTCAGTAATGAGATGAGTAATATCTATTTGATATGGATGCTAGTTAAAGTATGATAATATGAATTATCTGTTTGTGAAGATTATCTGTTTGTGATGATATTACGGATTATCCATTTATGATGAAAATGTGATTATCTATTGTGATATGTGAATTATCCATCGGTTTGTATATAGATAGTGATGGATTGAATTAATTGTTCAAACTAAAATCACTTGGACATTAAGATGGCACTTGGATTTCGATGAGACCGGGATCGGGTTTCCAAATTTGGAATTCCGAAAACCATATCGATCCAAATTAAACAGTTGGTTGTGAATCTCAAGTGAAGAGTGAAGACTCAAGGTGTAAGGACTGTTCGTGTTAATACTCTGAGGGTGATTCCAATACGAGTTTAATGGGGGTAGTACTTTCAGGTTCGAGATAAAGATTCAGAGTGCAAGGGCTATTGTCGTTAACTCTAAGGGTAATTCCAAAACGAGTGTAGCGAAATAGTGTCTTCGGTTTCGTTCGAACCCGGAACGAACTTGTGTGGATTGAATGCTTTCAGAACATCGTCAGGTGGACGATGAGCATTCTAAGATTGATGTTCCCTATAAAGGTAATCGTAGCCTTAAGCCTCATCAACCGGGAATGGCTAAAACAGGGGAGGTGCAGCAAGGCTATGTGGGTCATGCCCAAGTAGGACGAGATTTACCCCTGTCTAGAGGTCCTTTTTTATTTCGGCTGTGTGAGCAGTTGGCGACGGCCATCTGCGGGGTTGTCTTGTTCAGGACTGTCCAGTAAGGGATGGTTCGGGCTTTGTGTTGCAGGGGATTGGGAGTGATCCTCGGTACGGTGATCTAGGCCACGTACAGTGACGGGCGGTACCCCAGTTGCCCTGCCATTGTTGGAAACCCATTCTTCCTACGTGCCCCTACGGTTTTGTTTGTATTACCCACTTTTGTGGCTAGTAGCTGGAATTTAATCATGTAACAATTTCGGCTATTTCTTATTTATTTGAAAACCCTAGACCCTATTATAATATCACTGGATTTCCTATCAAATGTTTTTGTTAGCGTAAGGTAAAAACTTTTCCATGTTTATTTGTGGGAAGTCTTACGTGATACCCTTTTGATTTCAAAGGATTTTCAAAGTTAAGCAACTTTAAACCCGTTTACTCACACCAGACCCCTGTATGACCTGAATGTTATTTTCTATTTTGTTAAACTCTTGGGTACTTATATTATGTATGAGTAGTCAAGGGATTCAGGATTGCTTTGACGAGTTTTGGAGGAGAAATGGAGCAGGAAGCTTCAGCGTGTAGATATGTATATATTGTGGTTCCGCTGTGATTGAGTTATATCTGTTTTTCTGTGATGTACTTGAATTGTAATAACTAGACAGGTGTTTATAACAGTCTATTTTGTGTTGTATTAGCTGTATAACTCTGATGTATATGATACTATGTGATATTTTATGTAATATGATATAATTTATTCGTTCCGCTGTGAGATTCTGATGTTGTTTGTTTCTTTCTTTTCTATCTTTTCTCATTTCTATCCCTTTTATTTCTTCTTAATGATGCGTCTTTCTATGGAATGAAAGGCGGGTCGTTACAGCCAGGGTTTGGAAAATAAAATAAAATTATAAATTATTATTTTTTAAAATCGTATAAATTTTGTAACATTATAACTTTTTCATACGAGGTCGAAAATTGACGAAACAAGTTGCGTTGTAATCGTTTTGATGAGCATTACATTATGGAGCTGAATTAGGATTTATTTGAGCTAGTGAAAATTTTGGTTGAAATTAAACGCCTGTTTAATTTTAATCGGAATAAATCGCTATCGCAACGACTACAAGCAATGTGAGTACAATTCACGCTTTCTGACTCGCTGATATTTTTGCATAAGTGAGAATAAATATAATTTATGATGATTGATGACTATTTGGATGATATATGATATATTGATTGATATTTGGATATATACCCGCCTAGTAGAGAAGATGACCCTATACATTCCTGTGTGTGAGCGGATGAACCTTTGTACGTGTGTTTGCCTTGAAGCGGACATTGTAAATAAATTTCTAATATGTATATTTGTTGCAGGTGACAGGTTGGAGTGATCCAACTGGAATTCCTCAAATGTATTGATTTATTTACAGATATTGTGATATATGATAATATGATATATGATGTTTTGGATGCCGTGATTGATGTATTTAGTGTTGTTAGAGCATCGGGCCTATTTTGGGAATTTAAAAAAAATGTTAAAGTGATGGTTTCCAAATTTAAAAAGATTTTCAAGTGATTTTGGAAATAGATATTTTATTAATTTTGAATTGTTAAAAGAAATGGATTATTTTAAATAAATAAATGTTATAACTTTTATGTTATAAAAATTATGATTTTTGGTGAAATATACTTAAGTATGGTTTTTTTGGAGTTATATTCGTTTTAATAACGATTTATAAATTATTAAAAGAATTGGTTTATTTAAGTTGGTATGTTTGAACTATTATAAATGGTTTATCTATAAGATTTATAAAATTGATACTTTATAAATCAGAAATGATGGAATTATAAAGGAGTTTTATAAGTGTTAAAATGAAGTTATAAATGGAGTTTATAACTTCATAAGATTTATAATTGTGAAGTTATAAAATAAATGAATTTGTAAATAAATAATTTATAAGTAATTAACTTATAAATTGGATTTTGGCATTTAAATGAGATATAAATAAAATTTGTTAATTAAGGGATTTTATAAGTCGAAGTTCTTATAAAATAATAAATGGAATTTGATTTTGTTATGGAAGTTTTTATAAAATAAAAATGGGTTTTATAAACATTAATTTACAAATCCGAAATCAATTTAAATTGATAAACTAGATATATAAGTTTGTTAAAGGAGATATATCCACGATTTTGGACAGTGGATAATCCTTTAATAAACGTATAGAAGAAATGAATTTGTTAAAGAAGATATATCCATGATTTTGGACAGTGGATTATACTTTAAAATAAAATGTACAAAAATATTGAATTTGATGAACGAAGTATATTCACGATTTTGGACGGTGAATAATCTTTGAAATAAAATGAATGTTTTTGGGAAGTGGTATTTTAAATGACGTTAATTGTTTAAAGATGGTTTTAAAATGCGTTGAGTATCGAAACCATAGATTTCAACATTCATTGTTGAAATTGACGTTTTCGAGAAATAAGGAAATAATGGACTATAACACTGTTGTTATAGTAAATGATTTCTGAAAGGAAATGTTTTCGTATAGTATTTGGGATTTATATATCTATTTTATTTTCGAATCCCTATATTATTGATTTTGGGTTGTCGTAACGATGTTTTACGCAACATTCATTTTGACCCAAAATAAAGATGTTTGAAAGAATCTTTTCCTTAAAGAATAAAATATATACTTAATCGTGATTTAAGTATATATAATATTTTCTAAGTGTTGAAAATAAATTGATTTGTGAATTGCTTATTATTAAATAAGTATATGGAAATGTTTTCCAGTATTGAAATGGTTTTGAAAATATATATTTTTAAAGATAATTTGAAGTAAATATTTGGCAAGTGATTTAATTAATAAAAGATTAATTAAAAAGGGTATAGTGATTGTTATAGTGCTAAATATTTGTTTCTTTGTATTGATAGTTAAATAACCGACTATCAAACTTTGCTGAATTTTAGTTCCTCGACTTGATGTGGGAACTACTTAGTCGTACACTTAGTACGTAGCCTTCTGTGTAGGCTTGATTTTCCTTTGTGTTGAGGATGTTGATTCGTATAGTGTGGAGTATTACTCCAATCTATCGAGCTTCCTTCTTGGCCCGAAGGATAGCAAGTTGAAAGTTGGAGACGTGATAAGTCTATGAGACTTAGTTTCTGTGTGAGGTTGGGAAACGCTTTTGCGTTGTTGGTGCGAAGAGACCGGGATCATATTTATCTGAAAACCACTTCGGACCAACGTATATGCAATGATTGTGTAGGTTGCTTGTGATGACATTTTTATTCCGTATTTTCATAATGGGGGACTGCTTGTTGATTATTTGGGGTTGTAATCACAATATGCATATAGTAGTAGTGGTCTCTACTTTATGAAATATACAATGCAAAGACTATTTGCTACTAATCCTAGGGATTTCCCACAGGATATGGTAGGAAAGTACCTTCGGTCTGTCCCGTTCCTGGACAGCTTGTATGGATGTTTGTCTGACATTGCATTTCTAAAGATTATGTACATTGGTTTTTACAAACGTACATCAGTGGTGGTGGAGAAGGCAACTTCTCTTAGCTTAACACCCTCCTTGAGACGTATGAGCTTAAGGGTTGTATTTTTGTGGAAGGCAATTAGTAGTCAACGAAAATGGCCATGTGGCATTCAAAGTGATGTGATATGTGATTATGAAAGGTAATCGTTACCTCGTCAGGCCTCATCAACCGGAAATGACCAAAACATGGTTAGATGCGGCAAGGCCAAGTGGGTCATTCTCAAGTAGGATATGATCGTCCTCTTCTAGATATATCTTTGCATGCTATGATGTCGTATATCTGATTATTTTGGTTTGCATGCTAGAGGTCCCTCGGTAAGGTCGGTAACGACCGGAGGATGACATATTCGGTACCATCTAGTTATAGAGGTGGGTCGGTCTTGTGTTGGTAGAGAAACTTTGTGATGGTTTCTCGGTACATTCTTCTAGAGATGTACTGCCGGAAGGTAGTCCCTTAACCTGAACATTTGTATGAAAATCCAAAATCCATTACGTTCCTGCCATTTTATTTGTAGAGCCTAGTATGCTGGAATTTAATAATGATAACAATTTCGGCTATTTTGAATATTATTTGTATACCAGGCACTAGTATAATATCAAATGAATTTGATATAAAATGTTTTAGTTATCGTAGGATAAAAACATATCCGTATTTATGTGTGGACTTGTCTTACGAGAAACTTTTATTTTGATAAAGGAAAAGTTTTGGTAATTTAATAAATTCAGTTGAGTGTGTTTCTCACGCTGGTTTACCAAACTGATCCGAGCGTTCTCCCCTTATGCTCGGGTCAGACCGAGTATATTTACAGGTCTAGATTTGATGCTTTTGGAGTTTCAACAGGAGAGCTGGAGATCTTCATTTTCGTACATCCGTATTTGCTTGCTTAGTTGTTTTAAATTATCGGCATTTGTAAATACAAGTGAATATAACTGTTCAAGCTGATAACTATTGATTGATTGTTGAACTTTGATTGATGTGTATATATACAGTTTCTATTTTGTAAACATCATTGATATGATATTATATTTTTTCCTCTATGATGTGAGATTCTGTATTGTTCTGTTTGGTTCTATCTTCTCTCTTTCTTCTCTTCTCTTCTTCTCTTTTCTTTTCTTTCTATTGACTTTCCGTCAGTCTGTGCTTTTTGGATCGGACATGTGTGGATTATTGTCGATTCAAAGGGTACAGATTTTCGGGTCGTCACATTTGGTATCAGAGCTTAGATTTTGTATATTCCTAAGCTTTGATGTGTACTCAGTATAGATATGGACAGTAGCACCCTAGATTTAGTAGAGTGTATTATATATATGAGCGCGTATTTGTTAGTGATATAAAATGTTTTATATTGTGCTTGCTTATCCGTTGAGTTGTTTGTGAATTCTGGTCGGTACGTGAGACACCATGTTGTCGATAGGGATTTCAAACACTTAAACGTGGCAAGTCAACATTGTTTCATTTTAAATTGGGTAAATGAAGTAATTTTAACTCTACTATATTTTATATATAAAGGAAATAATTTTTTGGTATAATTAAAGTGTATATAAATTGAATTGATTGTTTGAAAATGTAAATATTTAAAAGTTAATAAAGATGTTTGAATAATCTAAATAAAAACAACAATTGTAAGAGAATAAATTATATAAGCAAACGAATATTAAATATGGAATTATAATTAATATGATTTACAATTGTGAAATAATCTTATATATAAGAAGTAGAACTATATGAATATATTTATAAATGTGATTTATAAATAACAGGATTTTTGAAAAATATAAAGCACTGGATTCACTACTGTTGCTGGAAAATAATAAGGGTGATGACTGCAGCATCATCAGTATCATTTTCGAGTTTCTGCATGATGGATTTGCTACCAATAGTAAATTGAATCGAAGTTTATTATGATAAACAAATTTGATTTAAAATCCAGGTTAGAATTGATAAAAATAAGTGAAACGAGTTTTGAACTTATAATATGAAGTAAGAATTTACTTTAATAAAGTTGAAAGGAATTTGAGTTAGTAAGTGAATTATATGATTTGAAATTTAACTAAGGAAGGTTAAATAATTGGATTAGATAAAATATTGAAATGGAAATCAGGCCTAAGTGTAAAGTGATTATATAACCATGATTTGGAATTATAAAAATGTGAATGGAAGTATATTTAGGTAAATGTTTCTGGAAGTTTGAATAAATAAGTGGTATAACTTATAAAATGAGAAAATGTAAGTAAAACGAATTGTTAAAATGGTTAAACACTTTTGGTTAGGCAAAACAAAATGTGAATTTGAACGATGATATAATTTTGACTTAAGTTAAATAAAATGGCTTTAGAGATGAAATGAAACATAACATATGTAATGTTAAATGAAGTTGATTTTGGTATCGAAGTAAATTAATAAGGTGAATTAGTGAAATGAAGTCATTTAATGAATAAGAATTTGAGTTATATTATGAAATTCAACTTTGATTGTAAAAGTGAATTAGGGAATAAACATGGATTAGAAAATGTTGTTGTCAAGAATTGAATAAAACTTAAGTTAAGAATTTTTGAATTGAATAATTGAATGAAAGTCAATTGAATGTTAAGCCTATTTGAAATTAAAAGTGTTGAACTAAATTGAATGAATATAAAGTAAATAAATTTGGTAATGTTGGATATGCATTGATTGTTAGATGGATGCTAGTTGATTGAATAAAAATTCATATGGAATTGAATTAACAAAATTGAAAGTAAAATAATTGAATTCAAATTGAAAGTGAAGTAAGAATAAATAGAAATGAAATTGATTTGATTTGGAAGTAAACAAACTTGAATATTAATTAGTGAATGAAAACTAATTGAATATGAATGATTGAATGTTAGTAAATCCAATGTTAATGAATCAAATGTGATTAAATTGAAAATCAATTCAGTAAATATTAATGAGAAGTGAAAGCGTATTGATTTGGTTATGGATGTTAGTTGGATGATAGTTGGTTGATGGTTGGATTTGTTGTGGTGATTGCATTTGCTATAGTGGCGTATATAGTTGTTGTATTGATATATGTTGTATATTGATATTACTTTCATATATACATGTTTCTCATGGTTTGTTGAGTGTTTAGTAGGTGCGTATGGCGCTTGCTTCGCATTTGGAGCTCGCTTTCGTACTATATTAGACGTATATGCTCGCTAATAGACTATAAGGTACATATCTCGGATTACATATCATACTTTTACACCTTTTTCCCTTCGGGATGCCTCATCCTCTTAGATGAGATGTATATTTGTGAAATATATATGTTGTGATCCTGCTACGATCAAACCGCAAAAAGGAGACGCTACAAATTTTTTTGAAAATTTGAGGCGTTAGAAAATTGGGAAATTTTTTGATAATTTTAATTTTGATTTTGGGTTATGAATTGAAACAATATTTGTAGTTTTGAAAAGATAACTATAAATGGATTAGAAAACTTAGAGAAGTTTCTATAAGAAGTTTAACTAATGGATTTTGAAAAAGTTAAACACTTAAGTGATTTTGGTAAATCTACTTTGAACGAATTGTTTTGAAAAGTTAATGGATTTTGTGACTTTTTCTTACTTGGTAATTTCAAGAACGAAATTCTTTTAAATAGGAGAGAATGTAACGACCCAGAATTTCCATCATTCGATATTCATATATTTAATAGATTTTAAATATTCACAAGTAAATTTTATAAGCTACGTAACTTATATTTGAAATATAATAATTTAATTGGATAATTAAATTGATAATTTAATATTTAAAATTACAGAAATAATTGAAAATTGAATTATATGTGAATAAAAATGATTTATCAAGCTGAATTAAATCTTATTTGAATTTGAACGACGTTGGAGAACTTTTAAAATTGAATTAAAAGTCAAGTTGTAAAAATTGAATATTTTAATATTTAATTAATGAGTAAAATAGCCATTTTTCAAACAGTTTCGGATTTCGAAAAAACCGGTTTCATTGGATCCGTAATGTTATATTATTGTATGATTTCAAATTTCGTGTCAGTTGGATTTACGGTTTGTCCGGAGCAAGCTAAAATGCGTAGAAATTCGTTTAAGTGAATTTTAAATTTAAATAGTCGATTCGAAAATCTATCTTCCAAATACGATCGAATTGGTTCCCGATACATATTCCATTATCTTCGAAATAGGGGTAAAACATTATAAACGCCAGGCAGCATGCTTCGTTTCTAGTTCGAAAAATTTGACGATGAATAGTGTCGTGAATTTTCTATAAAAGCCCTCATTTTTTCCCAATTTTCTTAGAACCTAGAGAGGTTAGAGCTAGCCACCACTTCCCTTTTCAATGGCCAGAAATTTCGAATTTTCTTCCTCAAATATCTCACAATCTATCAATAATTACGAAAAATCATCAACTACAAAGTTGTACAGCATATCGAGCTCTATAATCTCAACGGTGGAGATCTGAAATGGCGTCGTATGGAGGCTGCAATTTACTCACGTTCGTTCATTTTTTGGGCACGCTTTCCTATGCAAATACGCAGCTGGGCTTCGAATTGTTCAAGGTAAGGGTGGAGTCCAGTGCGGGCTTCTGACTCATTGATATTTTTATATAAGTGAGAATAAATATTATTTATGATGATCGATGCCTGTTTGGATGATATATGATATACTGATTGATATTTGGATATATACCTGCCTAGTGGAACAGACAACCCTATACGGTCCCGTGTTGAGTGGACGACCCATTGTACGTGCGTCTGGCTCGAAGAGGACATTGTACATATATTTCTAATACGTATATTTGTTACAGGTGACAGGTTGGAGGGATCCAACAAGATTCGTCAACAGTATTGATTTATTTACAGATATTGTGATATATGTTGTTATCATATGATATATGATGTCTTTGATGCCGTGATTGATGTATTTAGTGCTGTTGCAGCATTGGGCCTATTTTTGGAATTTTAAAAAATGTTTTAATGATGGTTTCCAAATTTAAAAGGATTTTCAAGTGATTTTGGAAATAGATACTTTATTAATTTTGAATTGTTAAAAGAAATGGATTATTTTAAATAAATAAATGTTATAACTTTTATGTTATAAAAATTATGATTTTTGGTGAAATATACTTAAGTATGGCTTTTTGGAGTTATATATGTTTTAATAACGATTTGTAAATTATTAAAAGAATAGGTTTAGTTAAATTGGTATATTTGAATTATTATAAATGGTTTATATATAAGATTTATAAAATTGATATTTTATAAATAAAAAATGATGGAATTATAAAGGAGTTTTATAAGTGTTAAAATGAAGTTATAAATGGAGTTTATACGTGAATAAGATTTATAACTATGAAGTTATAAAATAAATGAATTTGTAAAATAAATAATTTATAAGTAATTAACTTATAAATTGGATTTTCTCATTTAAATGAGATATAAATAGAATTTGTTAATTAAGGGATTTTATAAGGTGAAGTTCTTGTAAAATAATAAATGGAATTTGACTTTGTTATGGAAGTTTTTATAAAATAAAAACGTGATTTATAAACATTGTTTTATAAATCCGAAATCAATTTAAATTAATAAACTATATACAGAAGTTTGTTAAAGGAGATATATCCACGATTTGGGACAGTGGATAATCCTTTAATAAACGTATAGAAGAAATGAATTTGTTAAAGAAGATATATCCACGATTTTGGACTGTGGATTATACTTTAAAATAAAATGTGAAGAAATATTGAATTTGATAAACGAAGTATATTCACGATTTTGGAGAGTGAATAATCTTTGAAATAAAATGAATGTTTTTGGGAAGTGGTATTTTGAATGAAGTTAATTGGTTTAAAGATGGTTTTAAAATGCGTTGAGTATCAAAACCATAGATTTCAACATTCATTGTTGAAATAGACGTTTTCGAGAAATAAGAAAATGACAGACTATAACACTGTTGTTATAGTAAACGATTTCCGAAAGGAAATGTTTTTGTATAGTATTTAGGATTTATATATCTATTTTAATTTTGAATCCCTATACTGTTGATTTTGGGTTGTCGTAACGATGTTTTACGCAACATTCGTTTTGACCCAAAATAAAGATGTTTAAAAGAATCTTTTCCTTAAAGAATAAAATATATACTTAATTGTGATTTAAGTATATATAATATTTTCTAAGTGTTGAAAATAAATTGATTTGTGAATTACTTATTATTAAATAAGTATATGGAAATGTTTTCCAGTATTGAAATGGTTTTGAGAATATATCATTTTAAAGATAATTTGAAGTGAATATTTGGAAAGTGATTTAATTAATAAAAGATTAATTAAAAAGGGCCTAGTGACTGTTATAGTGCTAAATATTTGTTTGTTTGTTTTGATAGTTAAATAACCGACTATCAAACTTTGCCAAATTTTAGTTCCTCGGCTTGATGTGGGAACTATTTAGTCGTACACTTAGTACATAGCCTTTTGTGTAGGCTTGATTCTCCTTTGTGTTGAGGATGTTGATTCGTATAGTGTGGAGTATTACTCCAATCTATCAAGCTTCCTTCTTGGCTCGAAGGATAGCAAGTTGAAAGTTGGAGACGTGTTAAGTCTATGAGGCATAGTTTCTGTGTGAGGTTGAGAAACGCTTTTGCGTTGTTGGTGCGAAGAGACTGGGATCGATTTATCTGAAAACCACTTCGGAACAACGTATATGCGAAGATTGTGCAGGTTGCATGTGATGATATTGTTATTCCGGATTTTCATAGTGGGGGTCTGCTTGTTGATTGTTTAGGGTTAAAATCCCAATATGCATATAGTAGCAGTGGTCTCTATGCTATTATATATCCAATGCAAGGACTATTCCTACTAATCCTAGGGATTTCCCGACAGGATGTGGTAGGAAAGTACTTTGGTTTGTCCTGTTCCTGGACAACTTGTATGGATATTTGTCTGACATTGCATTTCTCAAGATTATGTATATTGGTTTTTACAAACGTACATCAGTGGTGGCGGAGAAGGAAATTTCTCTTAGTTTAACACCCTCCTTGAGACGTATGAGCTTAAGGGTTGTATTTTTGTGGAAGGCAATTAGTAGTCAATGAAAATGGCCGTGTGGCATTTAAAGTGATGTGATATGTGATTATGAAAGGTAATTGTTACCTCGTCAAGCCTCATCAACCGGAATGACCAAAACAGGGTTAGATGCGTCAAGGCTAAGTGGGTCATTCCTAAGTAGGATATGATCATCCTCTTCTAGATATATCTTTGCACGCTAGACGTCGTGTATCTGATTTGTGGTTTGTATGCTAGAGGGCCCTTGGTAAGGTCGGTAACGACCGGAGGATGACATATTCGGTACCATCTAGTTATAGAGGTGGGCCGGTCTTGTGTTGGTAGAGAAACTTCGTGATGGTTTCTCGGTACATTCTTCTAGAGATGTACTGTCGAAGGGTAGTCCCTTCACCTAGCCATTTGGATGGAAATCCAAAATCCATTATGTTCCTGCCGTTTTATTTGTAGAGCCTAGTATGCTGGAATTTAATAATGGTAACAATTTCGGCTATTTTGAATATTATTTGTATACTAGACACTAGTATAATATCAGATGAATTTGATATGAGATGTTTTAGTTATCGTAAGGTAAAAACATGTCCATGTTTAAGTGTGGACTTGTCTTACATGATACTTTTGTTTTGATAAAGAATTTTTTTTGGTAATTTAATAAATTCAGTTGAGTGTGTTTCTCATGCTGGTTTACCAGACTGATCCGGGCGTTCTTCCCTTTCAATGCTCGGGTCAGACCGAGTATATTTACAGGTCTAGATTTGATGCTTTTGAGGCTTCAACAGAGAGCTGGAGATCTTCATTTTCGTACATCCCTATTTTCTTGATTATTCGCTGCATTGCTTAGTTTTTTAAGTTATCGGCATTTATAAGGACATGTTAATATAACTGTTCAGGCTGATAACTATTGATTGATTGTTGGACTCTAGTTGATATATATACAGTTTCTGTTTTGTAAAGATCATTGATACGATATTATATATTTTCCGCTGTGATGTCAGATTCTGTATTGTTCTGTTTGGTTCAATCTTCTCTCTTTCTACTCTTCTCTTCTTCTCTCTTCTTTTCTTTCTCTTGACTTTCCGTCAGTCTTTTCTTTTTACGTCGGACGCGTGTGGATTATTTTGATTCAAAGGGTACGAATTTTCGGGTCGTCGCATTTGGTATCAGAGCTTAGATTTTGTATATTCCTAAGCTTTGATGTGTACTCAGTATAGATAAGGACAGTAGCACCCTAGATTGAGTTGTGTATTATATATATGAGCGTGTATTTGAAATGTTTTATATTGTGTTTGCTTATTTGTTGAGCTGTTTGTGAATTCTGGTCGGTGTGTGAAACGCCATGTTATCGATAGGGATTTTCAAACATTTAAACGTGGAAAGTCGACATAGTATCATTTTAAATTGGGTAAATGAAATAATTTTACCTCGATTATATTTATATATAAAGGAAATAATTTTTTGGAATTATTAAAGTGTATATAAATTGAATTGATTGTTCGGTTGTTTGAAAATGTAAATATATAAAAGTTAATAAAGATGTTTGAATAATCTAAATAAAATAACAATTGTAAAAGAATAAATTATATAAGCAAATGAATTATAAATATGGAATTATAATTAATATGATCTACAATTGTGAAATAATCTTATATATAAGAAGTAGAACTATATGAATATATTTATAAATGTGATTTGTATAAAAAAGGATTTTTGCAATAATATAAAGCACTGAATTCACTACTATTGCTGGAAAATAATAAGGATGATGACTACAGCATCATCAGTATCATTTTCGAGTTTCTGTGTAATGGATTTGCTACCAATAGTAAATTGAAATTGAAGTTTTATTATGATAAACAAATTTGATTTAAAATCCAAGTTAAAATTGATAAAAATAAGTGCAATGAGTTTTGGACTTATAATATGAAGTAAGAATTTACTTCAGTAAAGTTGAAAGGAATTTGAGTTAGTAAGTGAATTATATGATTTAAGTTTAACTAAAGAAGGTTAAATAATTAGAATTGGATTAGATAAATTATTGAAATGGAAATTAAACCTAAATGTAAAGTGATTATATAATCATGATTTGAAATTATAAAAATGTGAATGGAAGTATAATTAGGTAAATGTTTTTGGAAGTTTGAATAAATAAGTGGTATAACTTTTAAAATGAGAAAATGTAAGTAAAACGAATTGTTAAAATGGTTAAACACTTTTGGTTAGGCAAAACAAAATCTGAATTGAATGGTGATATGATTTTGACTTAAGTTAAATAAAATGACTTTAGAGCTGAAATGAAACATAACTTAAGTAATGTTGAATGAAGTTGATTTTGGTATCGAAGTAAATTAATAAGGGTAATTAATGAAATGAAGTGATTTAATGAATAAGAATTTGAGTTATATTATGAAATTCAACTTTAATTGTAAAAGTGAATTAGGGAATAAACATGGATTAGAAAATGTTGTTGTTAAGAATTGAATAAAACTTAAGTTAAAAAGTTGTGAATTGAGTAATTGAATGAAAGTCAATTGAATGTTAAATAAATTTGAAATTAAAAGTGTTGGACCAAATTGAATGAATGTAAAGTAAATTAATTTGGTAATGCTGGATATGCATTGATTGTTAGATGGATGCTAGTGGATTGAATAAAAATTCATATGAAATTGAATTAATGAAACTAAAAGTAAAATAATTGAACTCAAATTGAAAGTGAAGTAAGAATAAATAGAAACGAAATTGATTTGATTTGGAATTCAAATCCATATGGATGCTAGTTGATTTATATGGAAATCCAAAATCCATTACGTTCCTGCCATTTTATTCGTAGAGCCTAGTATGCTGGAATTTAATAATGGTAACGATTTCGGCCTTTTTGAATATTATTTGTATACTAGACACTAGTATAATATCAGATGAATTTGATATGAGTTGTTTTAGTTATCGTAAGGTAAAAACATATCCGTGTTTATATGTGGACTTGTCTTACAAGATACTTTTGTTTTGATAAAGGAAAAGTTTTGGTAATTTAATAAATTCTGTTGAGTGTATTTCTCATGCTGGTTTATCAGGCTAATCTAGGCGTTCTTCCCTTTCAATGCTCAGGTGAGACCGAGTATATTTACAGGTCTAGATTTGATGCTTTTGGAGCTTCAACAAGAGAGCTGGAGATCTTCATTTTCGTACTTCCGTATTTGCTTGATTATCCACTACATTGCTTAGTTGTTTTAAATTATCGACATTTGTAAGGATAGGTTATTATAACTGTTCAAGATGATAACTATTGATTGATTATTGAACTCTGATTGATGTGTACATATATACAGTTTCTGTTTTCTAAAGATCATTGATATGATATTATATATTTTCTGCTGCGATGTGAGATTCTGCATTGTTCTGTTTGGTTCTATCTTCTCTCTTTCTTCTCTTCTCTTCTTCTCTCTTCTTTTATTTCTCTTGACTTTCCATCAGTTTGTGCTTTTTGGGTCGGACATGTGTGGATTATTGTCGATTCATAGGGTACGGATTTTCAGGTCGTCACGGATATAGATGTCGATGTAATGTGCACGACGACCTTGCTCTTGATAGCATGACTATTGCAACTAGACCGAAGAATGATAGAATGTGTATGGATAACATGCAAATTTACAATGAACCACTAAACTATGATTTTGGAGTTAAAGATGATGCTCATGGAGATAGTGATGAACTGGACATGGAGATACCTTTGGATGATGATCTGTGTAATGCAAAAATGATGACTAGATCCATTGTTGTAAATTTGCAATTCAATGATGAATTATTCTTATGTTTAAAATGGTCTCAAAGTTGGCAAGAAAAATTTCTGCAACAATTAAGTAAATGGTCTATTCTACATGTAGTTCCTTTTAAGCCAATTAACTCAATCAAAAAAATACACCGCCATTTGCAATGTCGATTCAAATTATCAATGGAAAATAAATGATATAGTTTCAAAAAAGTCTCAATTTAGATGGTTGGTTATTAAAAAATATCCAAGCGATCATAGTTACGTTAACCCAGTAGTTAACTCTAATCACAAGCAAGAAACATATACTTTTTTCCCCAAAGGTCATGCCTTTTTTGAAAGCAGATTTGAATATAATAGCTGAAATGGTGCAGGTGTTAACGGAAGAACAACTTTTTATTAAATTTGGTTATGTGAAAGCATGAAGAGCATGAAGCAAGGCAATTGAACGGATTTATGGTAATCGGTAGAAACCAATTTGAATGATGTACTTAGAGGTACGTGATTGCTACATGTTAAAGCTTTGGTTGCCCGTACCTTCTTTCGATTGGTGGATTATTTTTGTTAAAGAAGAGAGGCTACTAAAAGTTTAACAACTCATATAACTCTAAAATGGGAAGCAAAGATAGCCGAGAGAGCAGTGCAGCAAGACGTTCAAGGCTTGTCCAATTCAGTCAAGTCGAATGGCAAATAATTCACTACTTTGGTGATGAATTTAGAGAAACAATTGGTGGTAACACTTGTTTGTACATGCAACATTCCATTACTATAATAGTTTCCTTGTGCACATGTTATGGCTGCTTGTTCGATAGTTGTAAATGATGCGAATAGAACTCATCATGACTTCGCATCACCTTGGTACTCAGTTCAAAGCAACTTGGCAACATACTCTTCATAATTTCATCACATTCATAATAAACATTATTGGAGTGCCATGAAGGTCAGTTGGTTTTACCACCAACAACCCACAGACCACTAGGAATGCCTAGGTCTTACAAGAATTAAAGGCATTATAGATGAGATGCAAGCTCCAATGGGAAATAAGTGCAGCAGATGTGGAGTGCACATGCCATAAGAAGAATCGTTAGACCTTTTCGACCTGGCTTTTATATTAGTTCTAGTTGTTTTAGTTGATAGTAGATGACTTTATTTGAGTTGGTGTTAAACGTATTTGTTTGAGAACTCGTTTTTCTATTTGGTATAGAGTGCATGTTTCTAGAACTACTAGTTTTTCTAGCCATTTTTCATTTTTTGGTGGTCAATGTAAATGTATTTAGTGGTTTTAATCCTTCTTTGGTTGTACCAAATTTCTATTTGAAACCTATTTTTACGAGGGCGTTACTTAAAAGATCACTAATTTACACTTTTACAATTATCACCAACTGATGACATTTGAAATACCGCCCAAATAAAACAAAGTTTCAAATAGAAACATAGAACAACCAAATCACAATCCAGTTACATATCCCAAAATAAACATATTACATTTTCATCGATCCAATCCTATACAACATGCCACAAAATACCATAATCCATTAAATTCATTAATCTATAATACTAACATAAAATTTGCATCCATTAGATTCATTAATCAATAGAATCCACCCTAACAATTCCATACAAATATCAACAAACTACGCTTAATCTCTTAGGTTATGAGCTTCATGTGGAGTCTTTCCTTTTGGCCTCCTCTGCTATAATGGTATATCATTTGGTGAATCCTTCTTATGGTTATCTCCTCCTTCTTCTTCCATCGGTGGCATTATCTGTAGAGGTTACGAAGGACTTGGCCTATATTCCTATGACGAAGATTGCGTAGTTGAACTATCTTTTCATCCACAACATATGTGATATGTAATAGTGGTGGTACTTCTACGAGTGTAGAAGGAGGTGGAACAAAATGAGGGGGCGATGTGGGTCGTGATAGCCTTTTCTTCTCTAAAATTGATTATAAAATCTACTTCACACTAAAGCATTTACCCTTTGTACACTCCGGTATTTCTTCAGAAAACTTATCAACTAGCACTAGTGCATGGTAAATGCCATCCGCTTGCAAAATTTTATTAGTACATAAAACAATTTATTCTACCGAGTTAATCAATGTGTGTACATACCACATTCCTCTTAAGAGGAGCTCTAGGCATGTATGGGTCTGTTACAACGAAAACTTCTTTCCCATGTAGAACATAGCGATGCGTGATGTTATAGCATGAAGTATTATATTCTTCAGAAAATAAAGTCATGTTCCTCTCTTCTTGCGTGAGCATATGGTGATGATTCCAGGTCTCAATCGTTATATCATAATCCCCAACTTCCTCATTGATTTCGTAGAAAAGAGTATTTTCTGGTAAATGTAATCGCAAACCAAATTGCCGCATCACTCTATCGGGAAGATGATATGCTACATCATTTATACATATGAGTGGAACCTATGCATTCCATAAATGATTGGAAATGGTACAAAAGTTAGGTAGCTCTCCAAGCACCTATGGCGTGTACGGTGTCCATGTCACCGAATAATAATCTAGTGCCACTACACCAAAAAAGAATTTTCGTAGCATTGAAAAACCACTACCAATATTTTTACTAGCGTTTCAGTAAACGTTGTGATATAACATGCAACTAAAAGTCTGAATTTTTCTGTAGCATTGTAGAAAACGCTACCAAAACTTGACATGTTGTAGGGTTTTAGAAACGCTATAGAAAGTTCCATACTTTTAGTAGCATGTCATATTGCAGCATTTATCGAAACGCTCTAGAAGTTTTGGAAAGGTTTTTCCACCGCTTTTGGAGCCATATCGCACCTATTAACATTCATTTACGTAGCCTTTTTGAAATACTACTAAAAGTTATTACCTGTTTTGTAGCATACTTTATACGCTACGGTTTTCTGTTAATAGCTTGTATCATTTCCAGCCATCACCCGCATAATAGTCCTACTAAAACTAACAATTAATCACATAATTATTGTACTCAAACCAATAATCAATCAATCACATAATCATCATATTCAAACAATTAAAAATACTCGTTAATCACATAATCAAATATGATATCCATAATCATTTCGATGATAATTTTTTTACAAAATGAGTAAATTCACACAAAATTCATAACCATTCATAAACAAGTTTACACAAGCACTATCAAAAGCTATTTAAATATGATTACAGACTTGCTGCAGCTGGGTTTTACTCCTAAAAAGCTATTTACCTGTAGACAAATTTAACGATCAACAAATGATTATGAAACTATTTTTCATATTTAAAGTATAGCAAACATCCTTTGTTAAACTTTATTAAATATAAATAATTTCATAAAACTTAGTTAATTTAGTTAAATTTTTTATAAATTTGGTTACTTTTTATAATAAACTTATTAATTTTCATAAAATTCATTAACTTAGTTAAATTCTAATAAAACTTAATTAATTTGTATGAATTTATTTAAATTTTATCAAACTTAGTTTATTATTATTATTATGTTAAATTTTATAATACTTATTTAATTATTATAAACGTATTTGTTTTTATAAAACTTAGTTAATTTATTCAAACTATTGTTTATTATTATTATTAAACTTATAAATTATCTCAAATGCTAAACCTTAAAATGTCATAACTTATATTTAATTAATTTAAACTTATAAATTATCTCAAACTTAAACTTTATTTACATAGTTAATTTTTTAAAATTATCTCAAACTTATAATTTTTTCATAAACTTAGTTAATTAATTATTATTATTGTAAACTTAGTTAATTATTATTATTAATATAAACTTGGTTAATTATTATAAACTAATTTAAATCTTTTTTTTAAATGGGTAAAAATAAGGCCCAAGCCTACAATGTTAATAATGGGTAAGTAACCCGATATAGCAGCCGACATAAAACAAGATACAAACCCTAGAAAAATAACGCTAGGGAAAACAGCGACTCCAAAACTAAAAAACAAAGGAAGTAATGGAGGACCACCGCATGCTAAGCAATCATTAAATCAATGAAAATTATGCTTCAGCGAGGCTTCCACTCCTTCTTAGCTTTTGATTGAATCACATAAGACTTTGGAATAGGGAAAACATGGCAGTAAGGCACTGTTTTTTCTTCGTTTTCATGAAGCAAGGCGCTTTACTTTCGGTAGTATATCCAAACTTTAGATCTAAGGTGATCTTTGCTACGGTAGCCAAATTAAAGGATTTTGAGAGAGAATCTGAGCTGGATGTACTCGCTTTATCCACAATAAGGCACGAAGCTTGATTCGCCTTTGAACTTTCGGCCAAAGCAATAGTGAAGTCAGTAGAAGAAGAGCTGGATTCACCTCTAACCTAGATAGGCAAGTGGTGGATCTGATTATTTAGCTTGCTTAAGTAGAAAGAATCTCCTAATCTTTGTTCGCCGATAGCCAGCAGAAACATAAGTGGTAGATCTTGATCCATATGATTGCAACTCCTCCTGCAAGTATTAGGCATGGAATAATTTAAATTAACATAAGATACAATATCAAATAAAGAATTGTTATTATTAATAGCCTTATTACTTCCCTCGCAAGTTTTAAGCTGGTATTCAGGAGGATTGTCTTCAGTAAACTTGTCAGCGCCATTCTCTTGAAGCGAAAAAGATAAGTGTTTGCTAGAGCTTTTAGAATTAGCTCTAAATTCAACAGCATTTGACTTGGTACTTTTGCTAGGAAAGTGCCAATTATTATTTTGCAAAAGCTCTGAGTTGAATGGACGGTAATTCCTATTCAAATCAGGTAAACAAATATTATGGTTAGTAATAGAACTATTCTCATTTCTAGATATATGACTAACAAAATTAAGGATACTTTTCTTATAGGAATGTTTCCTGGTTTGGATACTGGAGTAGTCGCCTTCAACTGGAGAACATGAACTAGTTTTATTTGACGACTTACTAAAGCAACTATTGCTATTAAGTTGAAATGAGGACTCAGTGGGAAATTTCCCCCTTTGTAAGTATTCCTCAACTAATTCTTCATATTTATCAGAATCATAAAGATTATGACTTTGATTTTTGTTGTTGTGAAATTTGGTTGCCTTTTAAAGAATGATGTTGTATTCAATTTCTATATCCTTCCATAATTGGATGCTGGCTGTTTCTACTTTATCGTGAAGTCTATTGTTTCTCTCTTTCCAAACAAAGTAGATAATTGTAGTAAGAACCAAAGGCTTGTGAGATTGCCATCTTTAAATTTTCTCTCTATTAATTTAGCACCCATTTCCCTGAAATTTAGAATATTTTTCCAAGCATATGAGTAGTGATTTTCAATGGGCATAGACCATAAATTTTTTTTTTTGACATATTTAGCTTTCATCCATTTGGCCCATAGTATTTTGCCGTCAATGAATTTCCAGAAGAGTTTGTACTTGCAGGCTTCATTTATGTCAGCAAAATTTCTGATTCCTAATCCATCGGCTTTCTTTGATTTTGTAATTGTTTGCCAAGAGATTTTGTGAAGTTTTCCATTTCAAATGAAGTTAGCACATAATTTTTTAATTTTATCCAATGTTTTAGTTTTGTGAAGTTGCAACCAATACATGACCACTACAGTGATGACCGTATGGATGGGTTCTACTCTTCCTGCATTTGATAATAATTTACTGGACCAATTGTCTATTTTATTATGGATAATATCATATAATTTGACACAGTCTCTTTCTTCGATTTGATTTCGACTAAGGGGGAGTCCAAGATATTTGATAGGAAGGTCACTTTGTTGGAACTTTAAGATATCGAGAATCGCCTTATTTTTACATGCTCTACTGAAATATATCTTGCTCTTATTTTCATTGATTTGAAGACCAGCATGATAACTGAGACTGTCAAATATTTTCTTAACGGAAACTGTATTATGAGGATTTGCATTTAAAAAGATCAATAAATCATCAGCATATAATAAATGAGTAATACAAGGAGCAATTGAATTTACTGGTTTTAAGTTTTTATTCAACGGCTCCTTTTCCATTTGTAGTGTAAGATATTTCATAGCAATGGTAAAGAGGTAAGGAGATAAAGGATCTCCTTGCCTTATTCCTCTATTGTTATGAATCCACAAGGAGATCCACTAATAAGGATGGAATATGATACATTACAAATACATTCTTTAACTAGGTTGCAAAATTTTCATTGAAACCTAGTTGCCTCATCATATAAATGATAAAATTCATGTTAATTTTATCAACAGCTTTGTGTAAGTCAATTTTAATGCACATGTTATTTTTACCAGACTGATTAAAATTTCTTAACAATTCATGAGCTAGAAGAGTGTTTTCAACAATGTATATGTCTGGAATAAAAGCAATTTGATTCTCAGAAATAAGAAATTTAAAAAAAAATTGATTCTTTTACTTTAAATAAAAGCAATAATCTTATATAAGAAATTGCAACAAGCTATTGGCCTATACTCTCCAAGGCTATTAGGGATTTTGGTTTTGGGCACTAGAGTACTAAAAGTATGATTTATAATTTTCGAAAATTTTCAAGTTGAGATAAATTCATTGACAGCCACAAAAATCAAGCATTTCATTTCATTCCAATAAGTTTTATAAAATTGGCCCCAAATCCATCTTTTGCAGAAAAATCAATCTTTTTAATGTCATCTAAAAAAATTGGAGCAAGTAATATGTGACGACCCATCTTTCTCTCCACAGAAAGACGTATTATCTTTAAGAAAGAAAGGGATAGAAAAGAGAAAGATAGAGAAGAAAGAAAGAAACAACATCAGAATCTCAACAGCAGAACAATAAATTATACTAGTCACATACTAGACAGTTATAAACACCTGTATAATTATTACAACTCAATACAACGTAAACAAATGACTCATAGAACACACAGCGGAAACTATATCTCAAACGCCGAAGCCTCCTTCTCCATTGCTCCTTCATAATTCGTCAAAGCTAACCTGAATCCCTTGGCTACTCGCAACTATTTTAGTACCCAAGAGTTTAAGAAAACAGAAGATAAACTCCAGGTCGGACATGGGTCAGGTGTGAGTAACAGGTTTAGGTTGCTTAACTTTTGAAAACCTTTGAAAAGAAAGGGTATCAGTAAGACTCACCATAAATAAACATGGGTAATTTTTACCATACGCTAACCAAACATTTGATAGGAAATCCAGTGATATTATAATAGTGTCTAGGGTTTTCAAATAAATAAGAAATAGCCGAAATTCTGACATTTATTAAATTCTAGCATACATAAGTTTATAATCAAATCCGAGGGCGCTTATTGGAGTTTGGGTTTCCATACAATGGCAGGACTACTAAGGTACCACTCGTCATAGTACATGGCCTAGATCACCGTACCAAGGATCCACCCTAAATCCCCTGTAACACAAGGCCGGAACCATCCCTTACTGGACAGTCCTGAATAAGACAACCACGGGAGTTGTTGTAATCAACTGCCCAACACAGCCGAATATAAAGGGACTTCTAGACAGGGGTAAATCTCGTCCTACTTGGGCACGACCCACTTAGCCTTGCTGCAATTCCCATGTCTTAGACTTTCCCGGTTGATGAAGCTTGAGGCAACAATTACCTTTAGAGAACACATCTCTTAGAATGCTCATCGTCCACCTGACGATGTTCTGAAAGCATTCAATCCATACAAGTTCGTTCCGGGTTCGAACGAAACCGAAGGCATTATCTCATTACACTAATTTTGGAATCACCCTCAGAGTTAACGACGATAACCCTTGCACTATGAATCTTCATCTTCACTTGAGATTCATGACCTATCATTAAATTGGATCGATGTGGTTTTCGGATATCCAAATCTGGAAACCCGATCCCGGTCTCATCGAAATCCAAAACGTATCTTTTAAGGCCAAGTTGTTTTTAAAGTTAAAAACAATTCAATTCATTATCTATATACACACAGATAGATAACTCACAATCTCACAGTAGATAATCTACATTATCATTACAACAGATAATTCACATAATCATCATAAACAGATAATCCACATTATCATCATACTTCATCAACCAAAGCATCCATATCGTAGGACCTAGATTAACCCTAGAGGGGGGGTGAATTGGGTTATAGCAAATTTTCTCGATTTAAACACAGAAGCAAACTGCAGAAATAAATATGCTGAAAAGTAAACCATACACAAAATTTACCCAGCTTCGGCAACCCCTGCCTACTGCTGCATTCCTAGATTTCTATTAGAATTAAACAATATCCCGCTTACAAACACTCTAACAGACTCGCAAACCATTGCTCCCGCTCACAAACACTCTACTAGACTCGCACCCCCTGCTCTGCCTATAGAGCATTGCAAACTCTGCTCCCGCCTATAGAGTTTTGCAAACTCGCACACCCTGCTCACTGAACTAATTCTAACTAGACAATCTGACACTACCTACTACCTAGGTAGTGATTTACCAAGACTTGATTCCTAAAGAAAATTTAAAACAAACTAAAAACAGTTTAAAACATAAAACCCTACTTGAAATAAACTAAAGCCCCTTTTAACAAACAAGGCCGGCCCAATTGCTTTATTCTCTAGCCCGTTCCTTTTCTATCTTCAATTGTTCAATGGCGGCCGATCCTTTGTTATAGAGATTAGGGTTTTCTAAAATTGGAGATTGCGACTTTAAATGCTTGATCTCTTGCTCTGTTGGTCGCTCCTTATCTGATGATCGATTCTGGTTCGCTCGCTCGTTCTCTGATGATCGATTCTGGTTGACTTCGAGATTGCAGCTGCTCCTTTGATCGAGTTCGACAGATATTCTCTTTCGTTGCAGGTTTAATTGCTTGCTTGACTCGATTTCTCTTATCAGTGCCGATGATGAACTTGGGTGTGAATTTATATGGATTCGATTCGATTTCTCCACACCCTGATGCTCGGTTTGGTATTCATATGAATTCCTATACCCTAATTAATTCGATACTTTCCTGAAATTCGATTTCCTGATGCACACGGCTTTCCTGATATTTTTGCGACTTGTTACTCACGGCCTTGATTTTCAATCGTTTGATTTTCCTTGAATAATACGGCAAACACTTTCCTAAATTGATTTTTGACTTTTTCAAAGATACGTTCACGACTTCCTAAATTGATTTACGACTTCGAACATGTTATTTATGTCTGCATCTTTAATCTTCTATCATTGGTGTCTGCACTGTGTTGCATTACCATCATTGCTACCTGGTCGACTTGATTCTCTACACATATGATTTTGGTGGCATTTCTTTGTGATTTGCCTTGCTGCATGACCTGTCTGGTTCATCTTGTTGTATGCTTGGTTCATGAATTTGCAGCTTTCATTGTTGGTTGAAGTTCTGAAGCCTTTAAGTCTCGTCCTTGAGTTCATTGCTGTATTGTTTGATGTTGTTGATCTGACTTGAACTTTTCTTGAGTCTGTAGTGTTCATTTGAGTTGTGTCTGACCATGTTGGCACTGGCTGTTGTTGAGTTGATATATTTGTGGTGCTGTCTCTGCTTCTTTTGTTGTATACATGTCCACTTCCCTTGTGTACATGTTGCTGGTTCATTGTGATGTCTAGTCGACACACTTCAAGTAGTCTTCAATTACTGTTGACATGTCCTGATGCACTGAACTATTTACTGACTTGTTTTCATTTGTTCATCTTGACTTGTTCTTGTATTCACTGTATAGTGTGATCTGTTGGTCATGTTGCTTTAATTGCTGTTGACATGTGCATTTGGTTCACTGGTATCTTCACTGTGTTGGTTTAACCTATACTTGTTGTATATTTTAGTTTGCACTGCT
The DNA here is from genome assembly GCA_030765085.1 of Allium cepa. Classification (NCBI taxonomy): domain Eukaryota; kingdom Viridiplantae; phylum Streptophyta; class Magnoliopsida; order Asparagales; family Amaryllidaceae; genus Allium; species Allium cepa. The sequence goes on along the minus strand of CM060934.1, from coordinate 310,767,632 downwards.
TCATGTTCGCTGTGATGTCATATTTTTGGTGCACTGTGTCTTGTACTTGTAGTCTTGGCTTGCATCTGTGCACATTGTTGCATTATTGATGTTCTTTGTAGTTTTCATTTTATACTTCTTTGTGCTCTGGTCATTGCTTGTGAAGTTTGGTATTGCATTTGATCTGGATATTGTGGTATTTCTTCATTATGTACTTGTAGTTCTTTGTTTGGCCTGGTCTGGTCTGCATACATGATTGTTGCATTCCATTTTGCTGTTGGTCTTCATTCTGGTTGGCACTTGCATGCATTGTTGTAACTGGACATGTTGCTTTGAGTTGTCCATTGTTTGGTCTCTGTTTTCATTGGGCTGTAGTTGTTCAGGTGCATTGCCACACTGTACTACTCTGGTCTTTGCATCCCTTCAAGTTGATTTTTGAAATTTCACTTGAGTTGAATCCAGTTTTAAAAACTCGGGTTTGACCTTGTGCACGTGTCGTAATTTTGAATATATTGCACGTGAGTTGAACCCGGCTTTTCATTTGGGTTTGACCTGTGCTCACCTGTCCCTGTAAATCGATCAAGTGTATATCGATGTGCACGGCCTTGTGGCATGTACAGTGATACACTATGCATGTCACACTGTTCGTGTGTGATGAATTCAAATGTGAATGATGGCGAACAACCCAAATAACCGAGGCAAATAATATTTTCAAAAATCATATTTCATTTTATATTGCAAAAATATTTCTTTTCAATTTTACTGCGTTAGTGAATATTTTTGCAGATTGCTCAAATGCTGGATTCAAACTGGAATGCAGTGGAAGATAAAATATGAGTGTGAGTGATATGTAGTGAGGAAATTATGTAAACTAAATTGTGATGTATTCAAAATTGTATATGTATAGTGAGAGCTTGAACTTGTACTATTCAAGATTGTAATAAATATTTGTTTGAATTCAAATTCTGTGTAATTTATTTTATTCAACAAATATTTATTTAATCTATGAAAAACAAAATAGTACATTAACAAATACATTTAAACGAATATATATGTTTATTATCATCAAACAAAAACATATAAGCGCATATTCATACAATCTCCCCCTTTTGATGATAACAAACATATATTTAAGATTTTGACCGTGTTAAATGTATTTGATCAATGATATACTCTAATTGCTCCCCCTATTTAAATGATTCCTCTCTACATGATGCTCCCCCTACATATATGCATGCAAATAGAAATATATAAATGAGCCTAGATGCAAATGGAAAATTATTTGACCTTTGCTTGATTCTATTTGACAAAATCTTAACTTTTCTCTCCCCCTTTTGTTATCGGCAAAAGAATAATAGTGTTAGAGAAAATAGAGATAAAGTGATCAATATTAATCCAACATTAAACTCAAATTGAATATAAATATTAAATTTCAATAAAAATCAAACAAAAATCATAACTACCCTTGTTAGGCGCATATTCCACTTTTAGAATGATGGAAATGATGTTCTCATATAAAATCATACAATTGTATCAACTTGTGGTACATTTATATCAGGAATCTGAATATCTACTAATCATGCATAACCGTTAGGACTTTTAAGTGAGATTAATAGTATTCCAATTTAATTTAAAAAATGAAATCAAGTATCTTCTAACCATGCATGACCATGAGGATTTTTAAATGGGATTAGAATCAACTTGTCTATTTAATCAATTAATTTTGATATGCGTTCCATACATGCATAACCGTAAGGACTTTTAAATGAGCATGGAAGCACATAATCAAAAATCCAAGTAATTCACCCATGCATAACCGTGAGGACTTTTAAATGAGAGTGAATACTTTGGATATTTATTTATTTTTACAAAGAAAATGTGACATGAAAAACAAATGATTCCTGATTATAGTACCACATATCGACAAACTATATTTAAAATTTGATAAACAATGGTTGATAGAAATATGATAGATATAGAAATGATCACGGAATCTTTACCCAACAAAAAGTTTTATAACTCTTGTTTGAATTTCTAAAGAAATTTTTCTAAAATATACTCTCTTGAGTAATGTATGAAAAATATCAACACTCATCACTTTTTCCAATCACTATTTATCTTTTCGATAATTATTAGGGAGTTGGATTAGTCAAAATTTGTCATTTAAAATCAAATAAAAATGACTAATTTGAAAATATGGTCAAAAATGATTTTCTCGAAGGGGTTATATATAAAAAAATTCTGCTATTTGAAAATTATTTAAAATGAAAAATATGTAGATATTTTCTATGAAAAACGATGCAGTTACTAAATGTCTCAAAAATCACGTTCAACTAGTAATTTTTCTATCAACTAGATTACCAGTGTAGTCTGCATCTGAGTTTCTCTTCCAAAATATCACTAACTAAAATTGATAAACCAGACCATGAAGTGTGCATCAAAAATTTCAAACCCAATTTTAGCAACAATTTAAATGACATTCTTGGAATTTGAATTGAAGCCATGTAAACAATAAGAAGATCGTGAATATAGAGTTAGCCAATATTATCATCCAACAAAACACTATGTTTAATCCAAACAAATATGTATGAAGTAATTCAAAGAATGGTGTTTTTGGCATAAATGTAATTGGCCAACTATGTCGAACAAGTCATCTTTCCAATATCTCAATATTGGCTGATTTCATTCTGAATATGGTGCAGATGATCACATTTAATTTATCGATCAAATAAATATACCTTTACCTGTTTTACCTTTACGATAATTTTTCGTGGTTGCCCATTGTGATTCTGTCACCCTTGTTCTAGGCTAAGGAACTTTGCTTTGTTGCCCGTTGTGTTTCTGGAACAGCCAAAATCCAGAGAACACTGTTGTTGTTCCTTAGCCTGCCACCATACCTATACGATGAAAGATTTTTGTGACCTATTTGTTTTTATAGGTCCATGATTGTTAGCGGCTGAAGCATTGTGAATAAACAAACCCTTTGGAACCCAAACTTGTTTAGTCCTTTCATTCTTGTTCCAATAGACATGAAATTTGTTTGTAGAATTCTTAGGAACCCAAACTTGTATAAATTTTGTGTTCTTGTTCCTATGACTACAATATTCAACACGATGTCCAATTATTTCACATCTATCAAAGACACTCTTACCTTTTGCATTATCCTCAACTTGTGTTTTCCCAAAGCCTAGTCCTTTTCTATTGTTAGCAAAATTTGATTTCCCAATAACATGTTGAATGTTTTTTGTCCTCTTGAAAAGTTATTTAAAGATTTCTCAAGATTTTGGACTTTGGTTTTTAGTGTTGTATTTTCAGTGACAAGTGAGGTGCATCTATTTATAAAATCCTTTTTCCTAGTGTCAATGATTTCCTTAAGACTCAAGTTTTCTTTTTCAAGATTCTCAAAGCTATTCTTAAGTCTTGATAATTCTGAATCTAAAATTTTACAAATTTTACATTCTAGGTTTTGAATATTTTCAAGTTCAGTTTCTAACCTAAAATTTTCACGAGCAAGTTCTCTCCTATCAGATTTCAGTTTTTCAATTTTAGATTCAAGAGCATCAACTACTTTAGTAAGATCAAGACACATAAAAACAAGTTCTTTATAAGAATAGTCACCTGCCTCACTAGATTCCTCTGAGCTTGCTTCTGAATCTAATTTTGCCATAAAACACAAGTTAGCCTCCTCTGAGCTACTATCCGAAACTTCCACTCCTTCTTCAACATCCCAAGTTGCTGCAAAGGCCTTTTTCTTCTTTTTCTTTCCTTGGTTGTATTTGAGAAGTGGGCATTCTTGTTTAAAGTGGCCAGGCTTGTTGCAGTTATAGTACGTCAATTCATTATCAGAATTGTTAGACTCTCTTGACCTATTACCAGATGTTTTCTTCTTGCATGGCTTGAATCTTGACCATTTTCTAAGATTATTGACAGCCATTGCAGGCTCTTCAATCGGATCTTCTTCTTCTTCATCGCTCCCTTCTTTGCTCTTTAAGGCAATCGTCTTCTTCTTTGGCTCGGAGTTGTTGCATTCCTCTTTTGCTTTTAGCACAAGCTCATATGCCATCAAGTTGCCAATCAACTCCTCCATGCTTAGTTTACTCAGATCTTTCGATTCTTGTATTGCCGTGACTTTTGCCTTAAAGCTCATTGGTAAAATTCGTAGCACCTTCCTCACAAGCTCTACCTCAGTGAATACCTTCCCAAGCGCTCTAGCGTTGTAAACCAAAGTTGAAAAGCGTCTGAACATGTCCTTTATGCTCTCGCCTTTGTCCATCACAAAGTTCTCGTATTCATTGCTGAATAGGGCCAGACGAGACTCCTTGACTTGAGAAGTTCCTTCATGTGTCACCTCCAAGGTATGCCAAATTTGCTGTGCTGTTTTACAACGAGAAATTCTATTAAATTCATTCTTATCAAGAGCACAGATCAAAGCATTCATGGCTTTAGCATTTGTGGTTTTTAATTTCTTATCGTTAGCATCCCACCAATCCTTAGGTTTAGGAATCTCAGTATCACCAACAGTTATAGTGGGAGATTTATAGCCAGTTTCAATAATATCCCAAACATCATAATCAACAGAACTAAGATAAATGCCCATCCTAACCTTCCAATAAGCATAATCACTCCCATTAAACATGGGTGGCCTAACAATAGACTGCCCCTCAGAAAAAGCATTATTTAATGAATTCATGACTCTAGAGTTAAAAAAATACCGTGCTTTGATACCACTTGTAGTATCTAGATTAACCCTAGAGGGGGGGTGAATAGGGTTATAGCAAATTTTCTTGATTTAAACACAGAAACAAACTGCAGAAATAAATATGCTGAAAAGTAAAAAACACACAAAATTTACCCAGCTTCGGCAACCCCTGCCTACTGCTGCATTCCCAGATTTCTATTAGGATTAAACAGTATCCCGCTTACAAACACTCTAACAGACTCGCAAACCCTTGCTCCCGCTCACAAACACTCTACTAGACTCGCACCCCCTGCTCCGCCTATAGATCTTTGCAAACTCGCAAACTCTGCTCCCGCCTATAGAGTTTTGCAAACTCGCACACCCTGCTCACTGAACTAATTCTAACTAGACAATCTGACACTACCTACAACCTAGGTGGTGATTTACCAAGACTTGATTCGTAAAGAAAATTTAAAACAAAGTAAAAACAGTTTAGAACATAAAACCCTATTTGAAATAAACTAAAGCCCCTTTTAACAAACAAGGCCGACCCAATTGCTTTATTCTCTAGCCCGTTCCTTTTCTATCTTCAATTGTTCAATGGCAGCCGATCCTTTGTTACAGAGATTAGGGTTTTCTGAAATTGGAGATTGCGACTTTAAATGCTTGATTCTCTTGCTCTGTTGATCGCTCCTTCTCTGATGATCGATTATGGTTCGCTCGCTCGTTCACTGATGATCGATTCTGGTTGACTTCGAGATTGCAGCTGCTCCTTTGTTCGAGTTCGACAGATTGGTATGTATTCTCTTTCGTTGCTGGTTTAATTGCTTGCTTGACTCGATTTCTCTTATCAGTGCCGATGATGAACTTGGGTGTGAATTTATATGGATTTGATTCGATTTCTCCACACCTTGATGATGATTTTCGGTTTGGTATTCATATGAATTCCTATACCCTAATTAGTTCGATACTTTCTTGAAATTCGATTTCCTGATGCACACGGCTTTCCTGATATTTTTGCGACTTGTTACTCACGGCCTTGATTTTCAATCGTTTGATTTTCTTTGAATAATACGGCAAAAACTTTCCTAAATTGATTTACGACTTCGAACATGTTATTTATGTCTGCATCTTTAATCTTCTATCATTGGTGTCTGCACTGTGTTGCATTACCATCATTGCTACCTGGTCGACTTGATTCTCTGCACATATGATTTTGGTGGCATTTCTTTGTGGTCTGCCTTGCTGCATGACCTATCTGGTTCATCTTGTTGTATGCTTGGTTCATGAATTTGCAGCTTTCATTGTTGGTTGAAGTTCTGATGCCTTTAAATCTCGGCCTCGAGTTCATTGCTGTATTGTTTGATGTTGTTGATCTGACTTGAACTTTTCTTGAGTCTGTAGTGTTCATTTGAGGTGTGTCTGACCATGTTGGCACTGGCAGTTGTTGAGTTGATATATTTATGGTGCTGTCTCTGCTTCTTTTGTTGTATACATGTCCACTGCCCTTGTGTACATGTTGTTGGTTCATTGTTATGTCTAGTCGACACACTTCAAGTAGTCTTCATGTACCGTTGACATGTCTTGATGCACTGAACTATTTACTGACTTGTTTTCATTTGTTCATCTTGACTTGTTCTTGTATTCACTGTATAGTGTGATCTGTTGGTCATGTTGCTTTCATTGCTGTTGACATGTGCATTTGGTTCACTGGTATCTTCACTGTGTTGATTTAACCTGTACTTGCTGTATATTTTAGTTTGCACTGCTTCATGTTCGCTGTGATGTCATTTTTTGGTGCACCGTGTCTTGTACTTGTAGCTTGGCTTGCATCTGCGCACATTGTTGCATTGTTGATGTTCTTTGTAGTTTTCATTTTGTACTTCTTTGTGCTCTGGTCATTTCTTGTGAAGTTTGGTATTGCATTTGATCTGGATATTGTGGTACTGCTTCATTATGTACTTGTGGTTCTTTGTTTGGTCTGGTCTGGTCTGCATACATGGTTGTTGCAGTCCATTTTGCTGTTGGTCTTCATTCTGGTTGGCACTTGCATGCATTGTTGTAACTGGACATGTTGCTTTGAGTTGTCCTATGTTTGGTCTCTGTTTTCATTGGGCTGTAGTTGTTCAGGTGCATTGCCACACTGTACTACTCTGGTCTTTGCATCCCTTCATGTTGATTTTTGAAATTTCACTTGAGTTGAATCCAGTTTCAAAAACTCAGGTTTGACCTTGTGCACGTGTCGTAATTTTGAATATATTGCACGTGAGTTGAACACGGCTTTTCATTTGGGTTTGACCTGTGCTCACCTGTCCCTTAAATCGATCAAGTGTATATCGATGTGCACGGCTTTGTGGCATGTACAGTGATACACCGTGCATGTCACACTGTTCGTGTGTGATGAATTCAAATGTGAATGATGACGAACAACCCAAATAACTGAGGAAAATAATATTTTCAAAAATCATATTTCATTTTATATTGCAAAAATATTTCTTTTTCAATTTTGCTGCGCTAGTGAATATTTTTGCATATTGCTCAAATGCTGGATTCAAACTGGAATGCAGTTGAAGATAAAATACGAGTGTGAGTGATATGTAGTGAGGAAATTATGTAAACTGAATTGTGATGTATTCAAAATTGTATATGTATAGCGAGAGCTTGAACTTGTACTATTCAAGATTGTAATAAATATTTGTTTGAATAAAATATTTGTTTGAATTCAAATTCTGTGTAATTTATTTTATTCAACAAATATTTATTTAATCTATGAAAAACAAAATAGTACATTAACAAATACATTTAAACGAATATATATATTTATTATCATCAAACAAAAACATATAAGCGCATATTCATACACATATCACATAGCATCACTTATCTCATATCTGTGATCTCAAACCATTCAAGGCAATCAATAACATCCATCCATAATTAAGCAATGATCTAATTAATCACCCTATAATTAATTTAAAATGAATTAAATTAATTACTTCATCTCTAATTAATTTAAAATAAATTAAAGTAATTACTTCATCACTATAAATCTTGCTTACATAACCATTAATTAATCACAAATCAATTAATTAATCACCATCTAATTTCCATCTTAATTAATCATCCTTGGATAATTATCCTTTAATTACACTCAAGTAATTATTCTTTAATTAATTACACAAATTAATTATCCTTAACCAAATACAGTAATTAAACTTTAATTACTTCATTAATTAATTAACTATAATTGATTACATTAACCCTTAATTAATTACATTAATTAATTACTTCATTGATTAATTATTCCTTAATTAACCCTTAATCACATCATTAATTTAATGATCCTTAATTACATTTTTAATTAATTATTCTATTTAAATTAATTACATTGAGTAATTAATTTTTAATTTAAGCCACATTTATTAATCGCTCTTGATTAATCACATTCGGTAATTAACTACCCTTAATTACTTCGTTAAATAAACTAATTACTCCCTAATTAATTATATTAATTAATCCCTTGATTAATTATACAAAATAATTATACTCAAATTACTTCCATTAATAAATCACCCTTTAATTAATTACATCCACTAATTATCCATTAATTACTTCACTAAGTAATTTTACTATATTAATTACATTAAGTAATTATACTAACAAATCAACCAGTGATTATCTCAAATTAATTAAACTTAATTAATTAACTTAACTAATCACATTAAACTCAATTAATTACACTGAGTAATTAATTCCTTAATTACTTTCATTAAGTAATTACACTTAAACAACTTCATAATTGATTATTTTTAATTAATTAATCTAATTAATTATTAAAATTAATCACATTAATTATTAAATAATCTCAAGTTAATGACCTTCGTTAACTACTAACAATTCTTTAATTACTTTTCTTAAGTAATTATACTTACATTAATCAATATTAATTACAAATTAATTAATCTTTATTACTCAATTAATTAATCCCTAATTATTTAATTAATGCAGTTTTAACTGTAACTTAATCAGTCTTTAATTACTAGATTAATTAATCTCTAATCATTAATTTAAAATCTAATCTTGTCAAATTAATTATCCTTAATTACCAATTAATTTAAATCTTAAACCTTAATCAATTCATTTAAACTCTTAACTATTAATTAATTAATCCAAATCATTAATTAATTAAATAAATTAATTATCCACTTTAATTAACTTAATAATTTAATGAATCATAAATCATAAATTTTAATTATCTTTAAGATAAAACTTTTATTCTTATTAATGATTATTATTAACATAGCATTTAAAAACAATTTGCACTCAAATTTACTTTTAAATTCCATTTTAAAATTAAGATTTAAAATGAATACAAATTTAACTTTAATAAAGTTTAAAACAATTCAAAAACCTTTCGAATTACATGTTAAAGAAATATTTGTCTTATAAAAGAAATTTAAAAGAATTTTAAAACCAAATTCGTTTTAAATTCAAACCGTATTTAAAATATACTTTAACATTCGAAGTTGTTTAAACAATTTAAATTTAAAAAAAAAAACCTTAAATTATTTCAAAACTATGAAATAACTAAATTTGATTCCAGATTAAACTTTGATTTAAAACTTTACTTACATTTTAAAACATCATTTTTAAATTCAAACTATTTAGAATACACTTTAAACACTTTAATGTTGTTAAAACAATTTAAATTTCAAAACTTAAATTATTTCAAAACTAAGATTCAAACTAAACTTGAATCCATATTAAACTTTGATTTAAACTTAGTTTAAATATCTACTTTACATTTTAAACTTCATTTTAAAATAATAAAAACATAACAAGTTTTCTTTTAAAACCTCTAACACAACATTACCCGAGCCATAACTTAAATGACTTCGAGCCAAAAATCAAACTGCTTCGAGTCAAAAACCTAATTTACTCGAGCAAACACGAGAATACTATTCTGCCCAAACCAAACATCACCAGAAATCAACAGTGCACCGTGCACATGCACTGTGGCGCCGTTCTACTTCGATCATCGCCGATGATCTCCTCAAGTCATCGATTATCCTTGCATCCTAACACGATCATCAGATCGTTCTCCAAATCTCGAAATCGAATTCGAGCTCTCAAATCAAACCTGGAACCAAGAATAGGAACCCACCACAAACCTGAAAAAGGCCTCTTCCACGATCCTCCGACCATCAGAAATTCTACAACTTCAGCCAAGCCTTCGTCAATCCACCTTCCTTCATTTCCTAGAATTTCGATGCACTCGATCAACCCTATAAGCTGTGGTGATCAAATTACCTAGCCTAGTTAAAACTAGGGTTCCAGACAAGAATCCATCGCCGCTGCCGCCATAGTGAAATGCATCACCATCAAGCATTTTTCCCATCATCTTCGATCACTCCTCCATCAATACTGAAGATCTCGACCTCCCAGTCAACAAAGATCATCAGAAAATCCCAATATACCATTTTTAGTTTCACCCAGAACTGTGCACTTAACTTATTACTAAAAATTGTGATTTTAGTTTCTAAAATCAAGTTTTAGTTTAAGTATTTGATTCATATACGTGAATCCATGTTGAAATTTGACTTATTTTAAGTTGCTGTGTTGATTTATTATTTCCAGTGACAATACAAATTTGTTTTAACTTAAACAAATTTTTAAACTTAAATCTATGATATAAGAAACACAATTTGGTCAAGACTTAAGTACCAACAAAGATTTGATCAAGAGCAATTGATTTATGATTAGATCTAGAACCTGGAAACTGGAATCATAGGAAAACATCCAAATACACAGCATGCACACACCAACATATCCAAATATACGCACACAGAGATTTACTTAAAATATATTCAAAAACATACTATTTTTCAGAGATGAACATGCAACAAAACATATACTAAAACTTTTTAAAGTAGTGATGTTACTCACTAGAATTAAAGAAGAACAGAGCTTCCAGATTTGAAAAGCTTTTGATGCTTTTAATCTTTAAAAACTTGAGTGCTGGAATTCTTTTGCTTTTGATTTATAAATTGCATGCTTCCAGATTGAAAAGAAAATGCGCAGGCTTGATTTAAAACTGCAGCTGCATGCAGACTTCTGTTTTGAAAATGAGCTACAGGGTTTGCTTTGAAAATGCTTTTACAGGTTAGCATGTTTGAATTGGAAGGTTATTTACAGGGTTTCGGTTTCAATTTGATTATGGTTGTAGATATTTTGCTCTGAGATGTTTGATTACAGATTGAAGATGGATACTGATTTTATTTCAGCTTTAGATTTAGAAAAATAGAAAAAAAGAATGGAAGGGAAGAAGGAAAATGTTTAAATAAGATGAAATGATATAAAAATAAAAATAAAAGAAACAAAACTAAATTAAATGACACTTGTCATACACATTAATTATTTGAATTACACATGTTATAGGAGGCTTAGGAAAATAACACATGTCATCTTTAAGTTAATTAGTTATATTTTAAATGTTAATAAAGGTTATGCTTAATTAATTAGTTAATAAGTATATATTTATATATATAGATAATTTTTAAAAGAAATAAAACAATTATATTCATAAATAAAAGTTTAAACAAATATTCTAAAATCCAAAAAAATTTAAATATTTATCTTTTAAATTTCAAAACTTTAAATTCAAATTCAAATCATATTCAAAAACCCACTTTTAACATCAACTTATATATATACATATATAACTACACAATTCAATTTGAAATAACAATTCTATTTCTATAAAATATATTTATGTTTATAAAATCTATGTATTATAATTATTATTTGAAAATAACAAATTTGACAATTTTAAATAATTTACAAAAGAGATTATAAATTACCACTATTGCTTAATGAATTAAGATCATATGTTATATTGTATTTTAAACTTCTATTTTCAAATCATATTTATCAAGTAATATTTAAAAATAAATAAAACAAAGCTTTTATGTTAATCTTATCTAAATTCATATGTATGGTAAATAAAATTTTAAACAAATAACATTTACATTAAGTATTTACAAACCATATAGTTATTTATTAAATGGCTTTGAAAAGCTTAATATTAAATTTAAATCAAAATTTCCAATTTACCAAAAATAAATTAGAATTTAAAAACAAGATTTTATTTATTAAGTTCAAACCAAAGAAAACCAAAGATTTCTATTTACAATATATACAAATATACATATATATATATATATTATAAATAGAAAATATTTTATTAACTTTTAATGGATAAATTCACTAATCAAATATTTATCAAAAGAAGATTATTAAATCAATTCAAATTTTATTAACACAAATTATCAAATCAAATCAATTTAATTTTTATATAGATTATTAAACTAATATTGCCCAAAATTCCGGGTCATCACATGCCTCCCCCTTAAAAGAATTTCGTCCCCGAAATTTTAAAAGCAAAGGTAATTTAATAATCTAGTTGAAGATTTAATTTTAAATCACAAGCATATATTATCAACCATATGAAAACAACCGTAGCAACCAATTTTCTCAATCAAACAAATCTAACTATCCAGACAAAATTCTGGATAGAACTTCCTAGAGTTTCCCATGTATAAATACCGGGATACTCGCTCTACGGAAATCAAACAATCCACACTACTAAGCTAAAGAGCTCCTATACAACTAGATCTACAAAACTAAATAGGATATCAGACCACAGACAAGTCTGACTCAACAACCAAATCTCCTGAACTGCTGGTTCCATAACCAGAGATAGACCTTTCACGTACTCCCTCAGAGATATGCGAAACTCATTGAATTCCAGTCTTCTCAACTGGCAATTCAATCCTATAGACCAAACCTTATCCTAATCAGAACACAGAAGAGATCCAAAATACCTCGGAGCTAGCTTCCCAGTCTTATCAAATGTAACAACCCGCATATTTATCGATTTTATATTTGAATATTTTATATAAATATTTTATCGTTAGTCGGATTTTAGTCCGAAAAGCTACTTTTTACATACGGTCGAATTAGGACTCGGGACCACTCCCATTGAGTTTAAAATGCCGTTTGCGACCTTTTTGAGTATAAGCTTCGATATGTTTGGAGCAAGTTGATTTTTGCTACTTTTCACTTTGGGTTTGGTATTGGGCTCAGCCCTATGTTAACTTATGCTCAAATCTGAGCCACTCTTCCCCCACTCACCCTCATTCTCTTCTCTTTTCAGTTTTTATAACATTAATGGTGGGAGAGATTGGAAATTAAAAACTCCAAAACCCTAGTTTCTCTTGCAAATCAAATTCCTAGCTCCAAACTCAAGAAGAACCCATTGGTAAGCTTCTTTTCTTCTTCTCCAACTTATTCTCTTACCAATTTCAGAAATTCCTAAACCTAATTTTGGGAATGTTCTTGTTTTTGAGCTTAGATTCAAGCTCAATTGGGTTGTGTTGAAGAGAGGTTGATTCTCCATTTGCTTTCAAGCTTCTTCTTGTTTGATTTTGTGAAAATGTGAGATTTTTATCTCGCATCTATGTCTATATCCATCTTTGTGGTTAGGTATGAATTCATAACATTTGTGCATATTCATTTGCTTTTGATTTGGATCGAATGGGTGAATATTCCAATTTTTGTGAAAATCCTTTTATGGATGTTTGATTACGATATTTGGGGTGTATCGAGGAGCTTATAAGGCCGGGCTGTCATTTGACGTAAATCCTTAGTCGTCGTTGCTCGCTCGATCACTCCGGACATCGTTTGGGCCATATGGCCTAGGCAAATTGTTGCCCTTACCAGGTTTTCAGACGTCTGGAGACCAATGCCAGACGTCTGGTTTTGCAACCTGGAGAAAAATAAAATACGGCAGAAGAATAAATAAGGCAGTGGCTAATTTCAGACGTCTGAATTATTGTTTCAAACGTCTGGAATATGGTTAGACGTCTGATTTGTGTTTTCAGACGTCTGGTTGGTTTTCTAGAATATTTCCAGAAACCAAAACCAGACGTCTGGACTTTCCTCCAGACGTCTGAATGTTATTCAGACGTCTGATTTTAGGTTTCAGACGTCTGGATGGTTTTTTGGGAAATTTCCAGAAACCAAATCCAGACGTCTGGACAACCCCTCAGACGTCTGGAAATCCCTAGTTTTGCCTATTTGCCAAATTTTGAGTATATTTCCAACTTTAATCGATTCGTGTTGATTCCCTTTTTGTTGTTATCATTTGTTATTGACTTTGATGACATTTTCTTCGAGATTTTTGGGAATATCCATTTCTATGGATTTGGTATCGATTTCTTTGGATTTTTTTTTCACGTCTTCGAATGTGAATTTTAGAGATTGATTGCCCTACAATCATTTTTGTGATTTGTCACTTTAAAAATATAAAGGTTTCAATACTAGTATTAAATATCAAAACTCTTTCGTCAAAACGATTCCAACACTATTTTATTTACAAAGCTCGTTTTTCTCAAACCGTTTTCCAATCTACTAGTATATACAAACCTTTACCTCACTCGTATGAGAAATCTAATTAAACGGCCTAGTAAAACAAGTGGTATGAAACGCTTGCGTTTACTTGTTCGGTTAATTCTTGGACTTGTTCGATTGAATCTCTTGTGACAATTTTCTAGTGGAAACTTACAATTTGTTCGTAAATATTTAAGTTAAGCTAGTGGTTATGGGACATGATGCTAAACTCATATATTTACTAGCTTAGTGTAATTGACACTTCTTGATGATCATGACGGTCATCTTTGTGATTTAGACTAGCAATGTGTGATGTCTCTTTGTCTGCGAGGGAGACTAAACCCCGTTTTGTGGAGTTTCGACTCAATTTGGTGGGGTAGCAACCCATGGTCTTTGGGCCGTTTGTGGAGCTTCGGCTCAATTTGTGATGGTTAGCAACCATGGAATTAGCATTCCGTTTGTGATACACGTGTTGGTGGGCTTTATGCTTCCGTTTGTGATAGGCCTCCCCCCCTTTGTGATTTCTGGATTTCTTGAGATGATTTCTAGAATTTGTGTTTCACCAATTTTCGTGATTTCCATTGATAAGTTTTATCAATATTTGTGCATTGGTGAATTTGTGTGTCATTGACTTTTGTGATTGATATTGATATTACTGTCAATATTTGTGCATTGGTGAATTTGTGTGTCATTGACTTTTGTGATTGACGTTGATATTATCGTCAATATTTGTGGTTTGGTGAAAGAAATAAGGAGTATGACATTTCTTTGATTCTTGTGTATATTTGGTGATATTGATTAATCTCTTGTTGATTTTCAATTACTTATATATATCACAGCTTGGCCTAGTGATTATTATGTGTTAGTCATATCTCTTATTCTATATCGTTTCACCTGATATTTATAGCTAGACTGATCCGTTTATTATTTTCTTATTAAATAATACTCGGGTCAGACCGAGATGTTACAGGTGCTTCTGCTTGACTTCTCTCTTGGGATTGATTCCTCTGACTTTTGGTTAACTACTTAGATTAGTAGTTTTTTTGTTGTATACATTTGAGATATAGACTCCATAATGTATACTTATTCTTTTGTGTAGTTCATGTAACTATTCTTTTGTGATATTGTGGATCTTTTTAGACCACTACTCTGATATACACTTTCATGTGTAGTATTCATATCTATTTCCGCCTTTGTGATATGAATTGTCTGTGACTGATTTGTGTTATGTTTATTTCTATATTTATTTCCGAAGACCTTTATAGCCACTGTGTAGTAGCTTTGAGTTTGTGTCGGTATGTCGGATTTCCTCTTGAGAGGAAAAGATATATTTTTATCCGGTATATCGGTACTCGCACAAAGCAATTATACAGATGGTCGCTCCTCAACAGCCTTATTCTCCGTGCTAGTTGACAGCATTCACAGTAATGTTCTTGGCTAGCGTGGGTATAGAGGTGGGGCGTCACAGCTTGGTATCAAAGCCAAACTTCGAAACAATATGGAATATTATAACAAGGATCATCGTCCTAAGTCCATCTTAGGAGTCGTGCTTTAGGATTTTATTCGGGTCTACGTACCGTCTTATCCTATTTTCTTTTATGATTCCTTGTTTTGTCTATCAAGATTGCTTGATATTCTATTTGGTGAATAACCTTCTTCTTCCTCTTCTTTCTTTCTAAAGGAAGAGAAATGTCTAGACCTGGCCGCCCCAGAGCCGTGCCATCTAGCACTCCACCCCAGGATGGAGTTTTTATGACTGCTCAACAGCTTCTTGATTTGGTAACTAATGCTCAAGCAGCTGGAGCTAATCCGGAACCTACTCACCCAAAGTCGGGATTTACACGCTTGTGCAGCGATTACACCAATTTGGGTGGGGAGCCATTCAAAGGTTTCGAAACTGTTATTGAAGTCCAAGCTTGGCTTAGAACATGCGATCGCATCTTTTCACGCATGAATCTTATTGACCTTCACCGAGTTCAGGTGGCCTCTAGTATGCTCCGAGAAAGAGCATTGGACTGGTACGAGCTTCTTATTTCTGAGATTAATAAAGCGGATCTCACCTGGGAGCAATTACGGGAACGCTTCGAATTAAAATTCGTGCCAGAAGCTGAGAAAGTGACATTGGCTCGACGATTTATAGACCTTGTTCAAGGTGAGTCCTCCGTGACTGATTACGTCGCCTCCTTCGAGTCGCTTTCCAAATATGGGGTTGAATACATCAACACCCCTCTGAAGAAGAATCAGAGATTTGTTTATGGCTTAAACAAAAGTCTCAAGAAGCCATTACTTCTAAAATTAGAAGTTTCTTTCGACCAACTCGTTGATATCGCTCTTCGTCTTGAAGAGGCGGATAGAGAGAATGATGTTGAAGTGGTGGGTTCCAAACCAAACTTCAACAATAACAAGAAGAGGCCAAACAAATTTAAAGGTCCTTATCCCAATAAAAAGGGGAAACAAGCAACCTTCGTGGCAAAGACTTCTTCCTTTGGCCGTGGGGAATGCTATAACTGTGGTTCGAAGGACCATTATGCGAACAAGTGCCCAAAGTCTCTTTCTTGTCACTACTGCAAAGTTCCCGGACATGTTAAATCTTCATGCCCCAAGCTTCAGGGCAGGAAGGAGGGAAAGTTAAATGTTGCTCAAGCTCTTGGCAACACATCTCGTGGTCAAGGTATGCCTCATTCTATCCTTGATGGAATTATTTTATTTCGTGATCATCCTATTCGAGTTCTTTTTGATATGGGTGCGTCCCATTCTTTTATATCAAAAGAACTTGTTGATGCTTTTTCTTTGGATGTTTTGTGTTTGATGGCTTCTTTGAGAATTGCGAATCCGGTTGGTGGATCCGCAATAATCAGTTTATTGTGTAAAGATGTCGAAATTATTTTGTGTGATTTTCCTTTCCTAGCCGATTTGCATGTCATGCGTTATTTAGGCTTTGGAATGATTTTGAGAATGGATTGGCCTAACCGTTATGAAGCTCATATCCTATGTCCTGAGCGGACTATTCATCTTCGACATCCTCAATCTGTTAAACAGATTTCTATTAATCTTAAAGATTCAGATTCCAGCTTGGTTGCATCTTTATATTCTTTAAATCCTCGTGATGACGATGATGACGATGAGGGTGATATTATTTCTCTTATTTACGTCGTTCGTGAATTTTCCGACATATTCGAACCCGTTTTAGGATTACCACCTAAGCGAGCAATTGAGTTCAGAATTAATCTTATTCCTGGAGCTCAACCTATCACTCGTCCTCCGTATCGCATGTCCAATAAAGAAAACGAGGAGATGCGTAAATAATTATTCGAATTAGAGACGAAGCAATTTATTAGCTCTAGTTCCTCGCCTTGGGGAGCTTCGGCTATTTTTGTGAAGAAATCCGATGGGACACTTAGGCTTTGCGTTGACTACCGCAAGCTTAATGATCTTACCATCAGAAATAAATACCCTTTACCTCGGATTGATGATCTATTCGATCAGCTTAGTGGTGCTAAGGTCTTTTCACAATTAGACTTAGCTACTGGATTTCATCAGCTTCGTATTTCAGAGGATAGCATTCCTTTGACATCGTTCCGTACTCGTTATGGATCTTATGAATGGCTTGTCATGCCATTTGGTTTGACGAATGCCCCGGCTTATTTCGTTGACCTTATGAATCGAGTCTTCAAGATTTTCTTGATCGATTTGTTCTCATCTTTATTGATGATATTCTTGTGTATTCAAAAACCGAAGAGGAGCATGAAAGACATCTTCGGATTGTGTTGGAAACTCTTAGGAGTAATCAATTAAAGGCAAAATTTTGTAAATGCCACTTTTGGCAATCTCGTGTGAAATTTCTCGGTCATATTATTTCCGAATCCGGAATTTCCGTGGATCCTTCAAAGATTGAAGCGATTCAAGATTGGAAGAGACCGGAGAGTGTGACAGAGATTCATAGTTTTCTCGGCTTGGCGGGCTATTACCGTCGTTTTATCAAAGACTTTTCTAAGATTGCCGTGCCTCTCACTAGTTTGACGAGGAAAGGAGTTAAAT
Organism: Allium cepa; assembly: GCA_030765085.1. NCBI lineage: Eukaryota > Viridiplantae > Streptophyta > Magnoliopsida > Asparagales > Amaryllidaceae > Allium > Allium cepa. Next base: position 310,749,487 of record CM060934.1, on the reverse strand, counting down.
ACATTTGGTCGGACAAATGTGAAGTTTCTTTTCAGAAATTAAAAGAACTTCTTTCTAATGCTCCTATTCTCGTTATTCCCGAGGGGAATCAAGATTTCGTTGTTTATACCGATGCTAGTCGCGTTGGTTTGGGTGCCGTTCTTATGCAAAGAGAACGTGTTATTGCTTATGCTTCTAGGCAATTGAAGCCTGCTGAGACTAGATATGCCACTCATGATTTAGAGCTCGCGGCTATTGTTTTCGCCCTTCGTATTTGGCGTCATTATCTTTTAGGAGAGAAATTTGTTCTTTATACCGATCATAAGTCTTTGAAATATTTATTCTCTCAGAAGGAACTTAATTTGCGTCAACAGCGTTGGCTCGAGTTTCTTGCACCTTATGATCTTGATATTCTTTATACCCCTGGTAAGGGTAATCGTGTCGCCGATGCTCTTAGCCGTAAACAACAAGCTGTTGTTTTTATGATGATATCCGAATGGAACGATCTCGAGATCTTATCCACTTGTGAGATTCGAGACCGCGTATCCGATTTATGTTAATCTCTTGTTTTATGTAGCCTTGAGGCTCATCCTTCTCTTTTAGACCGCATTCTTGAAGCTCAAAGGTTAGATCCCGAATTGGCTCTTCTTAGCCAAAATATTAAGGAGAAGATTGATATTGAAGGATTGAATGACTTTGATATCGATTCTCGTGGCGGCGTTCGGAGATTTGGTAGACTCATCGTGCCAAATATTTGTGATCTTCGTAAAGATATTTTAGAAGATTCACATCGTTCTAAATTCACCATTCATCCCGGTAGTAGTAAAATGTACGCGGATATGAAGCGACTTTATTATTGGGAGGGAATGAAACTTGACATCGCTAACTTCGTTAAGCGTTGCATGACTTGCCAACTCGTTAAAGCCGAACATCAAAGGCCCGGTGGGTTATTACAACCTTTAGAAATTCCTATTTGGAAGTGGGATCAGATTTCCATGGATTTTATTGACGGCCTTCCCCGTTCTCGTTCGGGTCATGATAGCTTATGGGTGATCGTTGATAGACTTACTAAATCCGCCCATTTTATTCCCGTTCGATCTAATCGAACTGTTCCTCTTTTGGCCAAAATCTTTATCAAAGAAATTGTTAAATTGCATGGAGTTCCTACTTCTATTGTTAGCGATCGTGATCCATTGTTTACTAGTGGATTTTGGAAGAGTCTTCAAAAAGCTTTAGGAACGAAGCTTAATTTTAGCACCGCTTATCACCCCCAGTCCGATGGACAAACCGAGCGTGTGAATCAAACTCTTGAAGATCTTCTTCGTGCTTGTGTTCTTGATTTTGGTGGAAGTTGGGAAGATCATATTTCACTTGTTGAATTTTCCTATAATAATAGCTTCCAATCTAGTATTGGTATGGCACCTTTTGAGGCACTCTATGGAAGGCCATGCTGATCTCCTTCTTGTTGGCTTGAAGCCGGTGAGAAGCTGGTTTTAGGTCCAGATTTTATTCGTGATTCCACAGAAAAGATTGATCTTATTCGTCATAGGATGAAAGAAGCCCAGAGTAGACAAAAATCCTATGCCGATAACCGGAGAAGGAAGTTAGAATTTTCTGAGGGAGATCTTGTGTTCATTCGTGTTTCACCTTTGAAAGGTGTTGTACGTTTCAGTCGATCGGGAAAATTGGCGCCTCGATATATTGGGCCATTTCCTATCACCGAACGTATTGGTTCCATGGCTTATCGCCTTTTGTTACCGGCTCAATTTTCTGCTATCCATGACGTGTTTCACGTTTCTCAACTTCGGAAATGTCTTCGAGATTCCGATTCTGTTCTTGAGCCCGGTGTTGTGGAAGAGATTGAAGTTTCGCCTGATTTAACTTATGAGCAACATCCTATTCGTATCATTGCTTCGAAAGTCAAACGACTTCGAAATAAAGATGTTCCGCTTGTTAAAGTTCAATGGTCTTCAAATCCTAAGGATTGTTCTTGCGAATCTAGAGAGTACATCGAGCGAACACATCTGGACATACTTTCTCGTGCTCCTTGAGGTGAACTTCTTATTTCAAGTTTCTTTTGTGATTGAATATGCTTTTATGGTTGTTACTTTATGTTCTCTTCTTAAATATTGCGAGGACGCAATTTCTTTAAGGAGGGGAGTCTGTAACAACCCGCATATTTATCGATTTTATATTTAAATATTTTATTTAAATATTTTATCGTTAGTCGGATTTTAGTCCGAAAAGCTACTTTTTGCATACGGTCGAATTAGGACTCGGGACCACTCCCATTGAGTTTAAAATGCCGTTTGCGACCTTTTTGAGTATTAGCTTCGATATGTTTGGAGAAAGTTGATTTTTGCTACTTTTCACTTTGGGTTTGGTATTGGGCTCAGCCCTATGTTAACTTATGCTCAAATCTGAGCCACTCTTCCCCCACTCACCCTCATTCTCTTCTCTTTTCAGTTTTTATAACATTAATGGTGGGAGAGATTGGAAATTAAAAACTCCAAAACCCTAGTTTCTCTTGCAAATCAAATTCCTAGCTCCAAACTCAAGAAGAACCCATTGGTAAGCTTCTTTTCTTCTTCTCCAACTTATTCTCTTACCAATTTCAGAAATTCCTAAACCTAATTTTGGGAATGTTCTTGTTTTTAAGCTTAGATTCAAGCTCAATTGGGTTGTGTTGAAGAGAGGTTGATTCTCCATTTGCTTTCAAGCTTCTTCTTGTTTGATTTTGTGAAAAGGTGAGATTTTTATCTCGCATCTATGTCTATATCCATCTTTGTGGTTAGGTATGAATTCGTAACATTTGTGCATATTCATTTGCTTTTGATTTGGATCGAATGGGTGAATATTCCAATTTTTGTGAAAATCCTTTTATGGATGTTTGATTACGATATTTGGGGTGTATCGAAGAGCTTATAAGGCCGGACTGTCATTTGACGTAAATCCTTAGTCGCCGTTGCTCGCTCGATCGCTCCCGACATCGTTTGGGCCATATGGCCTAGGCAAATTGTTGCCCTTACTAGGTTTTCAGACGTTTGGAGACCAATGCCAGACGTCTGGTTTTGCAACCTGGAGAAAAATAAAATACGGCAGAAGAATAAATAAGGCAGTGGCTAATTTCAGACGTCTGAATTATTGTTTCAGATGTCTGGAATATGGTTAGATGTCTGATTTGTGTTTTCAGACGTCTGGTTGGTTTTTTGGAATATTTCCAGAAACCAAAACCAGACGTCTGGACTTTTTTCCAGACGTCTGAATGTTATTCAGACGTCTGATTTTAGGTTTCAGACGTCTGGATGGTTTTTTGGGAAATTTCCAGAAACCAAATCTAGACGCCTGGACAACCCCTCAGACGTCTGGAAATCCCTAGTTTTGTCTATTTGCCAAATTTTGAGTATATTTCCAACTTTAATCGATTCGTGTTGATTCCCTTTTTGTTGTTATCATTTGTTATTGACTTTGATGACATTTTCTTCGAGATTTTTGGGAATATCCATTTCTATGGATTTGGTATCGATTTCTTTGGATTTTTTTTTCACGTCTTCAAATGTGAATTTTAGAGATTGATTGTCCTACAATCATTTTTGTGATTTGTCACTTTAAAAATATAAAGGTTTCAATACTAATATTAAATATCAAAACTTTTTCATCAAAACGATTCCAACACTATTTTATTTACAAAGCTCGTTTTTCTCGAATCGTTTTCCAATCTACCAGTATATACAAACCTTTACCTCACTCGTATGAGAAATCTAATTAAACGGCTTAGTAAAACAAGTGGTATGAAACGCTTGCGTTTACTTATTCGGTTAATTCTTGGACTTGTTCGATTGAATCTCTTGTGATAATTTTCTAGTGGAAACTTACAATTTGTTCGTAAATATTTAAGTTAAGCTAGTGGTTATGGGACATGATGCTAAACTCATATATTTAATAGCTTAGTGTAATTGACACTTCTTGGTGATCATGACGGTCATCTTTGTGATTTAGACTAGCAATGTGCGATGTCTCTTTGTCTGCGAGGGAGACTAAACCCCGTTTTGTGGAGTTTCGACTCAATTTGGTGGGGGTAGCAACCCATGGTCTTCGGGCCGTTTGTGGAGCTTCGGCTCAATTTGTGATGGTTAGCAACCATGGAATTAGCATTCCGTTTGTGATACACGTGTTGGTGGGCTTTATGCTCCCGTTTGTGATAGGCCTCCCCCCTTTGTGATTTCTGGATTTCTTGAGATGATTTCTAGAATTTGTGTTTCACCAATTTTCGTGATTTCCATTGATAAGTTTTATCAATATTTGTGCATTGGTGAATTTGTGTGTCATTGACTTTTGTGATTGATATTACTGTCAATATTTGTGCATTGGTGAATTTGTGTGTCATTGACTTTTGTGATTGACGTTGATATTATCGTCAATATTTGTGGTTTGGTGAAAGAAATAAGGAGTATGACATTTCTTTGATTCTTGTGTATATTTGGTGATATTGATTAATCTCTTGTTGATTTTCAATTACTTATATATATCACAGCTTGGCCTAGTGATTATTATGTGTTAGTCATATCTCTTATTCTATATCGTTTCACCTGATATTTATAGCTAGACTGATCCGTTTATTATTTTCTTATTAAATAATACTCGGGTCAGACCGAGATGTTACAGGTGCTTCTGCTTGACTTCTCTCTTGGGATTGATTCCTCTGACTTTTGGTTAACTACTTAGATTAGTAGTTTTTTTGTTGTATACATTTGAGATATAGACTCCATAATGTATACTTATTCTTTTGTGTAGTTCATGTAACTATTCTTTTGTGATATTGTGGATCTTTTTAGACCACTACTCTGATATACACTTTCATGTGTAGTATTCATATCTATTTCCGCCTTTGTGATATGAATTGTCTGTGACTGATTTGTGTTATGTTTATTTCTATATTTGTTTCCGAAGACCTTTATAGCCACTGTGTAGTAGCTTTGAGTTTGTGTCGGTATGTCGGATTTCCTCTTGAGAGGAAAAGATATATTTTTATCCGGTATATCGGTACTCGCACAAAGCAATTATACAGATGGTCGCTCCTCAATAGCCTTATTCTCCGTGCTAGTTGACAGCATTCACAGTAATGTTCTTGGCTAGCATAGGTATAGAGGTGGGGCGTCACATCAAATCTGATAGCTCCTTTGATCGGAGAAAACTTATCCAAAATCAAATCTCTGACTCTTATCCACAAAACTCTTCGGATGATCCAGGGCTGACTTCCTCCTTCCTGATCAGCTCGACCTTCGCTGATGCCTCTCGAAACAAACTGGACCAAAAACAATCCAACAAAATGATCCCCTCACGATCAACCATAATCCAGAACAAACTCTACTACCATCAGTAGACTACAAACTTGTCCTATCCGGAAAAGACAAAACAAAAGCACTCCCAAACTTGCTTTCGCTGCACAACTCTGATCTGGAGTAGATGAGAATGCTGATGATGAACATGAGCACAAACTGGACAACACATCCCAGAGATATGGTTCAACAGATCCATAAAGTGAAAACTCAGAAGTTCCACCAAAACCCGAACTGCTTCACCAAACTCTATCTTTAGGAACCATCCTTCTTGTAAGCTGAACCACCAGTACCATTCCTGGAATCCTAGTCAATGAGGAAACTCAATCTTCAGATGCTAAGGAAAAACCTCTGGTAACTTCCGATCCCTGAAGATGCCTCGATCCTAAGCAAAAGATAACCCAAGAGAACAAACAACTATCGCAAGTCACTTTTGCGATCAACCTGGCCCAAATCCAAAGAAACTGTTTTCTCTTTACCAGTCAGAACAGCTTATACTCATCTAACAAATCCGTCGAAGAAATCGATCCACTCTGCTGCTTCTGAACTTCACCTACAGAAAACTGCTAAGCCAAAAGACCTTCCTACCGGCACACAGAACACCCCGAGCTGCACTGCTGTCATAGATGCCAAAGACTTCCTATCCAGAAGCTCCTCGAGAAACTTGAACCTCAAACCATATAGAAACACCTTGCTAAACTTAGCTACAATACCGAAGCAGACACACTACCCTAAACTTATTCCAGTGAAACGTCTTCGAAACATCCATAGTCACTGCATCTCATCATGCAGCTGCTACTTCCTAAGATATCAATATACCATCACTTGCTTCTGCTCTATCGACAGATCCAAACTCTTACCCATCCAAACTTGCTCTTCAAAGATGGACTCCGAACCTTTTAAAAGGTTTCCTTCAGAGATCGATGAAATCCTTACATGCCGCAAAGCTCACTTGAGACGGTATTAGGTCTACAGTCTCGACAGATACACTTCCAATGTCAATACTCAGACTCCGTCCATTGGTAGTCGTGTTTCACACACCGCTACTCTTTCTACCTCTATAATTTATAGTGGAAAACCCGAATAGGTATTCCAACAAATAGGTAGAAATGCATATACATACATACACACACACACACACACACACACACATATATATATAAAATACAAATACGCTCCCTTAAGAAGAAATCACTCCAAAGCCTAAGTATTCACTCAACCTAGCGCTCTAATACCAACTGTGACGACCCGTCTTTCTCTCTATAGAATGACATATCATCTTTAAGAAAGAAAGGGATAGAAAAGAGAAAGATAGAGAAGAAAGAAAGAAACAACATCAGAATCTCAACAGCGGAACGAGTAAATTATATTAATCACATAAGTATATACATAATATACAACATCTATCAGAGTTTTACAGATTATACATCACATACTAGATAGTTATAAACACCTGTCTAGTTATTACAACTCAATACAATGCAAACAAATGACTCAGAGAACACACAGCGAAAACTATATGTCAAACGCCGAAGCCTCCTGCTCCATTGCATCTCCACAATTCGTCAAAGCTAACCTGAATCCCTTGGCTACTCGTAAAAATTTGAGTACCTAAGAGTTTAAGAAAATAGAAGATAAACTACGGGTCAAACATGGGTCTGGTGTGAGTAACAGGTTTAGGTTGCTTAACTTTTGAAAACCTTTGAAAAGAAAAGGTATCACGTAAGACTCCCTACAAATAAACATGGGTAAGTTTTTACCTTACGCTAACCAAACATTTGATAGGAAATCCAGTGATATTATAATAGTGTCTAGAGTTTTCAAATAAATAAGAAATAGCTAAAAATTGTTACATTTGTTAAATTCCAACATACATAAGTTTATAATCTAATCCGAGGGCGCTTACTGGAGTTTGGGTTTCCATACAATGGCAGGACTACTGGGGTACCGTCCGTCATAGTACGTGGCTTAGATCACCGTACCGAGGATCCACCCTAAATCCCCTGCAACACAATGCCGGAACCATCCCTTACTGTAAAGTCCCGAATAAGACAACCCCGACAGTTTTTGCAATCAACTGTCCCATACAACCGAAGATAAAGGGACTTCTAGACGGGTAAATCTTGTCCTACTTGGGCATGCCCCACTTAGCCTTGCTGCACCTCCCATATTTTAGCCATTCCCGGTTGATGAAGCTTGAGGCTACGATTACCTTTAGAGAACACATCTCTTAGAATGCTCATCGTCCACCTGACGATGTTCTGAAAGCATTCAATCCATACAAGTTCGTTCCGGGTTCGAACGAAACCGAAGGCATTATCTCGTTACATTCGTTTTGGAATCACCCTCAGAGTTAACGATGATAACCCTTGCACTCTGAATCTTCATCTTCACTTGAGATTCACAACCTGTCATTAATTTGGATCGATGTGGTTTACGAATATCCAAATCTGGAAACCCGATGCCGCTCTCATCGAAATCCAAAACGTATCTTTTAAGGCCAAGTTTTTTTTAAAGTTAAAAACAATTCAATTCATTATCTATATACACACAGATAGATAATTCACAATCTCACAATAGATAATCTACATTATCATCACAATGGATAATTCACATAATCATCATAAATAGATAATCCACATTATCATCATACTTCAACCAAAGCATCCATATCACATAGCATCACTTATCTCATATCTGTGATCTCAAACAGTTGAAGGCAATCAATAGCATCCATCCATACATAAGCAATGATCTAATTAATCACACTATAATTAATTTGAAATGAATTAAATTAATTACTTCATCTCTAATTAATTTAAAATAAATTAAATTAGTTACTTCATCACTATAAATCTTGCTTACATAACCATTAAATAATCACAAATCAATTAATTAATCACCGTCTAATTTCCATCTTAATTAATCATCCTTGAATAATTATCCTTTAATTACATTCAAGTAATTATTCTTTAATTAATTACACAAATTAATTATCCTTAACCAAATACAGTAATTAAACTTTAATTACTTCATTAATTAATTAATTATAATTAATTACATTAACCCTTAATTAATTACATTAATTAATTACTTCATTGATTAATTATTCCTTAATTAATCAACCCTTAATCACATCATTAATTTAATGATCCTTAATTACATTTTTAATTAATTATTGTATTTAATTTTTTTTTCTTCACAAAATGAAGTTTTTTATAAATAATCACCAAAAGCTGTCAACAAGCCTGACAGGTAACCATCAAAAGGATAGTAGATAAAACGCGGCGAAGCAAGCCGTAACAAAACAAAAACTAATACATTATATAGCTGCTGAAGGCTCCATCCAGAGAAAGAAGCAAACAAACTGGATGAAATCCAGTAAAGACAGACGATAAATAGAACGGCGAAAACGAGAACCGGAATATCCTCCACCCAAATTCAAGCATAAGATAAGGAATAACAGTCCCCATACCAAACCTATATAACCAAAGCCTGCAACCAAAAGCCACTAAATGAGAGGAAAAAAAGGGGGGGGGAGACTAATGGAGATGAGAAAGCCAGAACCACCTGGCTCAGGGATGGACATCATCCAATTCCCGCCCTAGTGGAAGACTGAAAACAGAAAATAGATAGCAGGGCCACTAGGGGACTCGAACGGGAGCTAATCGATCCCTTGAAAGGTCTACCACGAAAAGCTAAAAAAACATCATTTCTAATCCGGCGAATAACGGAAGTGGGATCCATGGGAGTTTCCTCAAAAATTGCCTTATTCCGCGCACACCAGAGGTGCCAGCAGATCAGACAAGGAATCAAGCGGAAGACAACAGATCGTAGAGATTAACCAGAGGATTCGTTCCACCAGGTCAACTGTAAATCCTCCGGCGAGTTGTTGCTACCTCGGATCCCAATCAGATTTCCGAAGTAATTCCAGCAGGATCTGGCTGTGAAACCAGAGAAAAGTAAATGATCCAAAGATTCCGAATTCCCGGTGCCGCAACATCTACAACGGGATATAAAAGGAATTCCAATCCGCTGAAGGTTCTCATCTACTGGCAATCCCTTATGAAGAGTTCTCCACATGAACAGAGACACTTTAGGTGGGATTCTTGTGTCCCAAATGAAAGTGAAAAGAGGGAGAACGGGGGATGAAAGACGAGCCGAACTCCAAGCTTTCAAGATGGAAAACGACCCACCATCCCAACCGGATTGGCCGCCATGAGAGTCAGAGAAAGGTTTGACCGATTGCATGTGCTTCTAAGTCTCACTAGCGAAGGATGGAGGTCCGAAAAAGCCCGCAGAGGCCAGACTATGGTACTTGGCAGGAGGAACTTCGCCCAAAGGGAATCGTTAGTCCCAAACCTGTACCACAACTTGCAAGCAAAAGCCGAACAAATATCCTTAGGATTTCGCAATCCAAGCCCGCCCTCGATCTTGGGACGACACACCACATCCCATGAAACCCAGTGATGACGGTGGTTGTCAACCTTCGACCCTCAGAAGAAGGAAGATGCCAAAGATTGGAAAGATCGGAAGAAAGAGGCGGTAGGAGACATCGCTGCGAAGACATGAGTACCCAGCGAGCCTAACACCGACTTGATTAGAACCAATCTTCCTGCCTGAGAAAGAATCGAAGCATTCCAACGAATAATATTTCCCCTAACTTTGTCCGTCAGAGGATCGAATAGGGCGTTTAGTTTCCTGCCTCTGTAAAGAACAATACCCAAGTATGGAAGAGGTAGGGAAGCCGCCCTGAAGCCTGTAAACGAATGGACCCAGGAAACCCTGGAATAATCCATATCCTTCGCATGAACGAAGCAACTCTTCAAAGAGTTAACAAGCTGGCCCGAGCATCGCTCGTACTGATGGATACATCGAATCAGCCGACGAACAGACGTCCGGTTACCGTTGGAGGAAATGACAATGTCGTCCGCAAAGGATAAGGAGGAAACGAGCGGGCACCTTCTCGGAAGGCCAAATCGGTGAACCTGACCGAAAATCGTTAAGGTGTGGATCCCTCGAATGAAAGCCTCAGCCGCAATCACGAAAAGAGAAGGTGATAAATGATCACCCTGACGTAGACCCCTTCCAGCCTTGAAGAAACCATTGGCTGATCCGTTAATGAGAACGGAAAACCAACAGTTAGAGATTAGCCTCCAAACCAAATCGATAAGAGTTTCTGGAAACCCAAAGGCACACAGAACTCTAATGATGAAAAACCACGACATACGATCATAAGCCTTCTCCATATCGAGTTTGAAAACAACATTAGATCCTCTAACCTTCCGGTCAATCTGCGAAATCAGTTCCTGGGCTAACAGGACGTTATCAGTGATCAGACGACCTTTAACAAAGCCAGCCTGAGAGGAGGAGATGATATCTTCCAAGAACGGAGCCAAACGATTGGCCAACACCTTAGAAATGACTTTGTTGGAGAAATTACACAAGCTGATCGGACGAAATTCCGCGCATGACCGAGGGTTATCACACTTCGGAATTAAAACCAAGTTGGTGGAAGACCAACTAATGGGAAGAATGCTGCCGGAAAAGAATTGCTGGATAGCCAAGCAGAAATCCGGCTGAATGATAGGCCACACACTCTGATAAAAAGATCCGTTGAAACCATCTGGTCCACTAGCACTGTCCTTGCTAAGAGCAAAGACGGATGCACGGATTTCCTCCGAAGAAGGCGGAGCTGCCAAATCGTCGCTCCCCTCTGAAGGGACCAATCTGGGGATGAAGGAGAGGATATCCATATCCTGATCCGCCACAGAAGGTGTATCCAGAAATGATTGGAAATGGGACAAAATGATCTCCTTGACTTCCGCCGGGGACGAAGCCATAGAAAGATCCGGTCTCAAAATTTCACGAATGGAAAGAAGGTTGACTTTCTTGCGAATGGTAGAATGGAAATATTTGGAGTTCGAATCCCCTTCAACCACCCATTTTACCCTCGCCTTTTGGTGAAGATAGGAGTTTCCGATCGAAGCTCCGAAGAGAAAACCAATTGAGCCGAGGCCCAAATCTCCCTGTTTTCGGCCGTTGGGTTCTCGTCGAACAAAGATTCGGCAAGAATAAGGGACTCCTCTGCCGCCCGAACACGGTCGAAAATGTTTCTAAAAACAAGGGAATTCCAGTTCTTAAGGCTAGCCTTAAGACGTCTCAGCTTTTGATAGAAAGCTCCCATGGGAGTAGCTGAGATAGGAGAAGACCACGAGTCCTCCACTACCTGAAGAAAGGAGTGGTGAGAACACCACATACCGAGGAAGCGAAAAGATGAAGGCCCCGAGAGAGATCGTGGAAAGCATCGCAAAACCAACAGGGCATGATCTGAACAGGCTCGATGAAGATGAGAGGTTGAGAAAGAAAAAGGGAGATTAAGCCAATCAGGAGAACCAAAAATTCTGTCCAACCGAGATAGGATCCGGTTCGGTCCCTCCTGGTTGTTAGACCAGGTAAAAGCCGAGCCCAGAAAAGGGATTTCAGATAAATTGGAGCTCACAATGAACGAATTGAAATCAGAAACCGAGGAGCGATTGATGGCCGCCCCCCCCAGTTTCTCAGCCTGACTAGCGACAACATTAAAATCTCCACCCACGACAGAGCAAGAAAAACCCACCTCTGCTAGATGAAGAATATCATCCCACAGGGATAATCTCTCCATCCTATCGCACTTGGCGTACACCGCCAAGAAAAGAAAAGGATGAGGAAAAAGGGAAGTAGAACACACCACAGAGATAAGCTGGTCCGAGTCAAAAACAGGGCGAACAACACAACCTTTGGACCAAAGAATCCAAACCTTACCCGAAATATTGGACACAGCACCGCCAAACCCAAGCGACAGGACAACCCTGGTAATCTCTCCAGACCCCATAAAAGGTTCTAACAGAGCCACCAAGCAAACAGAATGTTTTCGGACAATGCGCTTCAACCTAGCGCAAGAAGCCTCATTGCCAATTCCACGAACGTTCCAGAAAAGAAAGTTCGACATGACAGCCGGAAAACAGAGGAGAAGAAGACAAGCAAGTGAAGGCAGATCAAACCCAACTCAAATAAGATACAATGATGAAAAAGCAGACCGATCTGTCTGCTCAGTCGCCGCTATAGAGCGAGTACGGATAGTGTGAGGTGTGACGTGGGGACCTCTCGTTCTGCGACGAGAGGGTCTATGAACACGAGAAGCCGAGATCCGGGGGATGGACTCGCCAGAGTCCTGAGATGACTCTAACGAACCCGTCATCCTAGAAGAAGAGCTGGATGGAGCTGAGTTCTTAGTTAGGTGAGTAAGGCGATCATTAATGATCGCAATCTCCGCTTCGCTAAGCATCGGAATGGTAATCGATAAGCAACAAGAGGACGAAGGAAGGGAGCAAAGAGAAGAACAACAACCAGACGATGAGACAGAGGACACCCCGACAGTCGGGAAGAGTCGGAAATATGTAGGGCTGCTGATAATACGCAACCCACGGTGCTTTAGGAACCTAACCCAATCCGGACTGTCTCTGATGAGACAGCCCCGCACGACAGGTGTGGTTCGCACGACGGTCCTGATAGAGAGATCAACCGATCGTATCGAAGAAAGCCGGCAAAGTTCCCGGCTGTCCACATAGTGATCTGAATCAGTGACCACTATGCGACTAGACCAAGAATATCGCCCGAGCCACTCAATCCTGGCTAACTGAATTCTCCGTAATGACCACCGAAGACCAGCCAATGAATGAAGACACAAGAGAGCCATATACGACACAGAATCGGCCTCGCAATGACTCAAAATCAAATACGAACTAAATGACCTGCACTGACCGCTCCATACGAAGCGCTCAATGCCTACAGGACCTGTCATGTCACCAGTCCAGGACTTAGCAATAATGCCAGGGAGCACACACCTTTGCGTGTCATGGCTCATAAGCAACATAGAAACACCATCAGCCCAAAAACAAATAGTAACTACTAAACCTTCAACATGGAACAGATAAGGAATCAATGGCGAATAACTCACCTGCCAGCTCAACCCACAACTTACCTGAGGAGCCCTCTCTAGACTCTGCTCGAAAGAACCAACCACCATGTGCTCACTAGCCGAGACGGCTGTCAAACATGGGGGAGCAACCTCAAGAGATGACCAAGCCCCACTCTGATAGTCGATATGCCGACCAAACGCTGAGAATTCCCAAAAATTGACACCCAAAACAGCGCTGTCTATGGCCAAAGAACACGGCCCACAGAGATCAGAAGAGTGCTGAAACAAAGGCAAGGAATCAGCGAGCACAGGGCTACATGAGGCGATGAAATCCCCATCATCCTTTACACCATCCATGAACCCAGCAACGCATACCAACGAAAACGCCGACACCGGCTCTAAGCCGACAGAACACTGCAGAGACGAAGACAAGGAATCAACGTGCTCAGGTCGATTTGGGGCGATGAACTCCCCATCTACCTTCACACAATCCAATAACCCAAAATCGCATACCACCGATCCCACCGTCACCCGCTCCTCCCCACAAGGCATCATGTCACACGCCGCAGAAAATCTCAACAATGGATCGAATTGGGCGATGAAATCCCGCCTCGAACCATTCCTTGATAAGCCAAGACTAGGCGGAGGCAACATATATTCTTCAACCAGAGAAAATCGGCCATAGGGAGGAGGCCGCGACATTAAACCGATATTGAATACTGGCGAAATTTCCAAAAAGCAATTCTTAATCAACAAGAATCTCGAACGACATAAAGCCCCAAATTGATCCAGCGAATAAACCCTAATTTCCACCGAATAATCACCAGAAAAAGTAACCGATAAAGGAGCAGCCACCTCCGCCAATAAGGCAGAGGCGATATCGGCAAACGGTGGACATTCGCGCAAGAAATTTCCAGAGAGGACGAACTCGTCAACGTACGAGAACGACATCAAAGCAACCAAGTTACAACAGATCTGACGAAGCCAAGGGGCAACAAGAAGGAGAGCAGATGGAGAAAGAGAATCGCAAGAGATAAAGGAGCAATTTCAACAGCGAGGAAGATCGCTCAGAAAAGGGACGCCATTTTTTTTACCGCTGGTAGTTTTGAGAAAAAGCAATTGTATTTAAATTAAGTACATTGAGTAATTAACCTTTAATTTAAACCACATTTATTAATCACTCTTGATTAATCATATTCAGTAATTAACTACCCTTAATTACTTCATTAAATGAATTAATTACTCCTTAATTAATTATCTTAATTAATCCCTTGATTAATTATACAAAGTATTTATACTCAAATTACTTCCATTAATAAATCACCTTTAATTAATTACATCCAGTAATTATCCATTAATTACTTCACTAAGTAATTTCACTATATTAATTACATTAAGTAATTATACTAACAAATCAACCAGTGATTATCTTAAATTAATTAAACTTAATTAATTAACTTAAATAATCACATTAAACACAATTAATTACACTGAGTAATTAATTTCTTAATTACTTTCATTAAGTAATTACACTTAAACAACTTCACAATTGATTATTTTTAATTAATTAATCTAATTAATTATTAAAATTAATCACATTAATTAATTATTAAATAATCTCAAGTTAATGACCTTCATTAACTACTAACAATTCTTTAATTACTTTTCTTAAGCAATTATACTTACATTAATCAATATTAATACAAATTAATTAATCTTTATTACTCAATTAATTAATCCCTAATTATTTAATTAATTAAGTTTTAACTGTAACTTAATTAGTCTTTAATTACAATATTAATTAATCTCTAATCATTAATTTAAAGTCCAATCTTGTCAAATTAATGATCCTTAAATACCAATTAATTATTCCTAATTAATTAATCTTAAACCTTAATCAATTCATTTAAACTCTTAATTATTAATTAATTAATCCAAATCATTAATTAATTAAATAAATTGTCCACTTTAATTATCTTAATAATTTAATGAATCATAAATCTATAAATTTTAATTATCTTTAAGATAAAACTTTTATTCTTATTAATGATTAAATTATTATTAACATAACATTTAAAAACAATTTGCTCTCAAATTTACTTTCAAATTCGATTTTAAATTTAAGATTTAAAATGAATACAATTTAACTTTAACAAAGTTTAAAACAATTCAAAAACCTTTTGAATTACATGTTAAAGAAATATTCGTCTTATAAAAGAAATTCAAAAGAATTTTAAAACCAAATTCATTTTAAATTCAAACCATATTTAAAATATACTTTAACATTCAAAGTTGTTTAAAACAATTTAATTTTAGAAAAAACCTTAAATTATTTCAAAACTATGAGACAAACTAAATTTGATTCCAGATTAAACTTTGATTTAAAACTTTACTTACATTTTGAAACATCATTTTTAAATTCAAACTATTTAGAATACACTTTAATGTTGTTAACACATTTTAAATTTCAAAACATAAATTATTTCAAAACTAAGATTCAAACTAAACTTGAATCCAGATTTAACTTTGTTTAAATCTCTACTTTACATTTTACACTTCATTTTAAAGTTTAAAAAAAAAACAAAACAGGTTTTCCTTTAAAACATGTGACACAACATTACCCGAGCCATAACCTAAATGACTTTGAGCCAAAAATCAAACTGTTTCGAGTCAAAAACCTAATTTACTCGAGGAAACACGAGAATACTATTCTGCCCAAACCAAACTTCACCAGAAATCAACAGTGCACTGTGCACATGCACGGTGGCGCCGTTCTACTTCGATCATCGCCGATGATCTCCTCAAGTCATCGATTATCCTTGCATCCTAACACGATCATCAGATCGTTCTCCAAATCACGAAATCGAATTCGAGCTCTCAAATCAAACCTGGAACCAAGAACTGGAACCCACCACAAACCTGAAAAATGCCTCTTCCACGATCCTCCGACCATCAGAAATTCTACAGCTTCAGCCAAGCCTTCGTCAATCCACCTTCCTTCATTTCCTAGAATTTCGATGCACTCGATCAACCCTATAAGCCGTGGTGATCAAATTACCTAGCCTAGTTAAAACTAGGGTTCCAGACAAGAATCCATCACCGCTGCCGCCACGGTGAAATGCATCACCATCGGGTATTTTTCCCATCATCTTCTATCACTCCTCCATCAATACTGATGATCCCGACCTCCTAGTCAACAGAGATCATCAGAAAATCACAATATACCATTTTTAGTTCCACCTAGAACTGCACACTTATCTTATAACTAAAAATTGTGATTCTATTTTCTGAAATTAAGTTTTAGTTTAAGTATTTGATTCATATACCTGAATCCATGAAACATTTAAATTGAAATTTGACTTATTTTAAGTTGCTGTGTTGATTTATTATTTCCAGTGACAATACAATTTTTTTTTTAAAATTAAACAAAATTTTAAACTTAAATCTATGATGTAACAAACACATTTTGTTCAAGACTAAGTACTAACAAAGATTGGATCAAGAGAAATTGATTTATGATTAGATCTAGAACATGGAAACTGGAATCAGAGGAAAACATCCAAATACACATCATGCACACACCAACATATCCAAATATACACACACAGAGATTTACTTAAAATATATTCACAAACATATTATTCTTCAGAGATGAACATGCAATAAAACATATACTAAAACTTTTTAAAGTAGCGATGTTAGTCACCAGAATTAAAGAAGAACAGAGCTTCCAAATTTGAAATGTTTTTGATGCTTTTGATCTCTAAAACTTGAGTGCTGATACGCTTTTGCTTTTGATTTATAAACTGCATGCTTCCGGATTGAAAAGAAAATGCACAGGCTTGATTTAAAACTGCAGCTGCATGCAGGCTTCTATTTTGAAAATGAGCTACAGGGTTTGCTTTGAAAATGCTTTTACAGGTTTACATGTTTGAATTGGAAGGCGATTTACAGGGTTTTGATTTCAATCTGATTATGTTTACAGGGATTTTTCTCTAAGATGTTTGATTACAGATTGAAGATGGTTACTGATTTTATTTCAGCTTTAGATTTAGAAAAATAGGAAAAAAAGAATGGAAGGGAAGAACGCAAATGTTTGATTAAGCTGAAATGTTATAAAAATAAAAATAAAAGAAAAAAAACTAAATTAAATGACACTTGTCACACACATTAATGATTTAAATTACACATGTTATAGGAAGCTTAGGAAAATAACATATGTCATCTTTAAGTTAATTAGTTATATTTTGGATGTTAATAAAGGTTATGTTTAATTAATTAATTAATAAGTATATATATATATATAATTTTTAAAAGAAATAAAACAATTATATTCATAAATAAAAGTTTATACAAATATTCTAAATCCAAAACAATTTAAATATCTATCTTTTAAATTTCAAAACTTTAAATTCAAATTCAAATCATATTCAAAAGTTTACTTTTAAAATCAAGTTATATACATACATGTATAACTACATAATTCAATTTGAAATAACAATTCTATTTCTATAAAATCTATTTATGTTTATAAAATCTAAGTATTATAATTATTATTTGAAAATAACAAATTTGAAAATTTTAAATAATTTATAAAAGAGGTTATAAATTACTTCTACTGCTCAATGAATTAAGATCATTATATTGTATTTTAAACTCCTATTTTCAAATCATATTTATCGAGTAATATTTAAAAATAAATAAAACAAAGCTTTTATGTTAATCTTATTTAAATTCATATTTATGCTAAATAAAATTTTAAACAAATAACATTGACATTAAGTATTTACAAACCATATAGTTATTTATTAAATGGCTTTAAAAAGCTTAATATTAAATTTAAATCAAAATTTCCAATTTACCAAAAATAAATTAGAATTTAAAAACAAGATTTTATTTATTAAGTTCAAACCAAAGAAAACCAAATATTTCTATTTACAATATATACAAATATATATATACACATGCATTATAAATAGAAAATATTTTATTAACATTTAAAAGATAAATTCACTAATTAAATATTTATCAAAAGAAGATTATTAAATCAATTCAAATTTTATTAACACAAATTATCAAATCAATTTAATTTTTATACAGATTATTAAATTGATATTGTCCAAAATTCCGGGTCATCACATAATATTTCCCCATTATTATCATGAAGTAAGAATTTAAGGGTGATACTAGGGAAATTAGTTTAACTCTCCATATAATTAAACAAATCTGAAAAGAACAAATTAGCTTCCTCCTCCAAAAGAGAGCCTTCATTGATTATAGAACCATTGCTATTGAGTAATTTTCCTATCTCATTACAATGTTTCTGCATGACATTTTTCATAGAAAAATTTACTTGGCATTTCCCACAAGAAAGCCAATTTACTTTTGCTTTCTGCCTTAGATTAATAATCTCAATATGGAGAGATTTGGAAAGCTTTCTTTGCACATGAAAATTTTTATTAACAATATCCTTGTCTGAGCTATCTAAGTCAACACTGTCTTGTAGTTTCTAACATTCCTCTTCGATTTGATTAATTTCGTTTTTTTATTGAGACTCTAGGTTTTAAGATTATCTTTAGTATAATGCAGAAGTTTCCTTAATTTACATTAGGCAAAGCCCTCGGTTGAAAATTGGAAACAATTTTGAATAACATGTTTATAATCTTTATCATGCACCCATCCATTCTTAAATCTAAAACGATAATTTTTCTTAATGGTACTGTTATCAGAACAAATAAGTTGAATAGGGGTATGATCAGTAGTGGATTGAGGTAAAGTATAGCATTTAAAATTGAGAAATTGATTTATGAAAACACGATTAACTAAAATTCTACCAAATTTTCAATGAATATTTCTATATTCACCTGATTTCAAGTGAATTTATTGCCTTTGATTATGGGTTCAATTAATCCAGTTTAGAGAAGAAAAATAGAGAGAAATTCCAAATTCTTTAATGGAATTGGGATTCCTCCTCTTTTTTCAAAAGCTTTCATAACAGTATTAAAATCCCCCATAATCACCAAAGGTAGATTAATGTTGAAATTTAATTGCTCCAAAGGATTCCAAAGCTGAATTCTTTCTTTTTCTGTGTTAGATGCACAAATAAAAGAGACATGCATATATTTGGTGACCCCTTTATTTTTAAAATTGTAATGAATAAATTGTAAATTATGAGAATAATTGCATAACTCCCAAATGTTGGGATCCCATATAACAATGATCCTTCCATTACCTCGCATAGAAATGTTATGAATTAAATTCCAATTGTTAAAATTAATAAGTTTTAGAAGATCAATATTTTTATCAGATGGCTTATGCTCTAAAATGCCAGCTAAAGAAGGCTTATGTGAATATAATAAGTTTGAAAGGTCCAATTTCCTTTCAAGGGAGTTAAGTCCCCTAACATTCCATGTAATAATAGCCATAATTAAATTTAAAATAAAGGGATAAGAAAGAATATCACAGCAGCTAAAATAAAAAAATTGCTGCTAATTTCTACGCTTTCAGAAGCTTTCCCTCCTTTTTTTTTTGCAATTTTTTTGCGTTGTACCTTTAAGAACTCCTCCCATTTAGGATTTTTGATAATATATTTATTCTCAAATGATTTTGAATTTGAATTTGAACTGTCAATAGCATTATTATTCATGATATCATTTATATTCTTTTTTCTGGCCTTTTTCCTTTTACTGTTGACAGGGGAGGAAGTGGAGGAGAGTAGACGACTGCATTCTCTAACATGAAATCAGATAGGACTGAGCCTTTTGGAGGACAATTTTTTGAAGGAAATATTGAAGTTTCCTTTTGAGAATCATTTTATTATCTATCTATAATTAAATTTACTTCTTCCTATTGGGGGGAGGAAGCAAGAACTGTACTTTGTTAACCACTTTACTCTGAGACTAATTTTCTATGATTTCCATGACATTGCCAACAGGATCTATAACAGCTGAATCTGCTATTGCCTTTTGCTGATTTGTATTCATGGAGAAATTAAGATTGTAATCTTTCTCCTTGATATTTTTTTTTAAATCCTTTGCAAATTAGGACTCTCAATTGCTCATTAATACAAATAATATCCATATCATCTTTTGAGAAATCTAGGTTTGAGTTCAGAATGGACTCTGTGTTTCGAAGAGAATTATCCGAATCTAGTATGTTTTCAAGAACATGAGGGATATTAGAAAGATTATTTGCTTTAGAAATAACAGCTTTTGAAATTTGATTTTCTTGAAATGCATTCTTGGATATTCTAAAACTGATGATTTTCTTTTATCAGTTCTATAATTTGAAGACTCTTTTTCTTTTCAAACTGTTTTCCATGATCAAGTTTCTGTGAGGTGTCTGAAGTAAGCGCATTTCAAGCAACGTGGTGGTATGAGTTCATATTCAATTTTCTGTGTAATGCTTTCACCATTGTGCATGGTGATGTAAGCAAGGTCCGGAAGCTCATCATTTTCTTTCATTTCAACCAGTATTTTGCATAGCTGAGATGAGTCTCATTGGCCATAGGCTCGTCCAACTTTAACGGACTACCTACCACACTAGTGATAGCGGCAAAAGCCTCCCTATCCTATAGTCTGAGATTTAGTTCAGGTAACCTTATCCCGATTGGGTAGGTAGAAAGAAGATCATGGTTAAGAACCAATTTCTTGTCCTATTTTTTCAAGATGATAAGTTTACCGCTGATGAAAAATAGACCATTTTGTATAACTTTATTGCAATCTTGTTCATATGAAAATCCAATAATAAAAACCATCATTCCTTGTGAAGATTTCAAAATTACCAATCTGGTTTCATGTTTTAGATACAAAATCCCTGAAATGATGATAGTAGGGACGAGATCCAAACATGTAAGCTATTATAGAGTTGCTCCATTTATTCTCAGTTCTTCGACTGATTTCCTCTTTAACAACAAAATTTTTATTATCTCATAATTTGATAGGACAAGAGTAATTCAGATTGGCATAAGATTTGAAATCGCCTTTCTTGACTAAGTCTGCCCAAGAAGATGATGGTTTTGAAGGATTGGAGTTTCCGAATGGGCGAAATCTTAAGGGATTTGGGGCTTGATTATACCCTGACTGTTTGCTGATATTATTCGGGTTAGGTCTTTGTCCACTGGTTTGAGATCTAGCCTGAAATTACCCTAAAAACCCTTGTAAATCCTCTGAGATCTTGTTTGAAAAATCTTACAGCGATTTTTGACAATTTAAAAGCCATCGTTTTCTTGATCAGGAGGTTTGTCCTTAACATTTGTGATAGAGGAGTGAGAGGGGAGAAACGGAGAAACGAGAAGAGGAGGTGAAGATCCCCTAGAGATTTGATTAAGGTTGTCATCAAAATTGAGTTATTCTTGATGGTCAGGATAGTCATGGCTGAGAACCTAGAGAAGTCAGCATTGACCTTTTAATAAAGTTTAACTAAGAATACATGATGTATTATATGGTTGACTTCTCTAAGTTGCCTAGCAATGGTGGAAGAATAATAAAACTAAGGAATACATCATGTAAGTGAAGTCAACATTAGCCTTTTTGGTAACTGGGAAGCTTGACATTTTGGTGAATTCTTCACATAGCAGTTCACCTTTTCATTTCTACCATGTATATCATCCACCGTCCACTAGATCAAATAGTAGCTCTTCCCTGTATGGTTTACGGTTTCTCATGCCATTGTTCCATGTAAAGCCAAAAATGAATTGAACTATATTTATCAACACCCACATCACCCAATCTCCAACAGCCACATCGTCCAATCTCAATTACTTATGCCATTATTCCATGCAAAGCCAATAACGAGTTGACTATATTCCCCGAAAGCTTGATACATGTTAAGTGTATATGCTGTATATGCAACTTTGTATTTTGCTGTTTTGTTTTTGTATTTCTTTTATTTTCGGTATTGGGCTTTGTGGCTCGGCCCGTTTTGTTTTGGGTCAATATATACTTTGTATTCGATTGATTGTAAAGAAGGATCATGAGACAAGATCTGATATAAAGCTTTTACTTTCTTCTTTTATTTCATGATTGAGAAATTTATCATGGTATCGGAGCTGGATGATCGATTGTTTTTCGATCTTTTATTTCTTCTATAGATCTGCTGTTTGATTATTCTTTCTTCCTTCTTTTGCCCTAAAATGGTGAACGACGATGATTCAAATTCTCAGGTCAATTCACCAACGCCTAATTCTTCTGGAATCAATTTCAATGATCCTTATTATCTCTCGAATTCAGATCATCCAGGTATGCAACTCGGTAGTCACATTCTTACGGGTTCAAATTTTATAAATTGGTCCAGAACTGTTAAAATGGCATTGATAGCTAGAAATAAATTGTAATTTGTTGAGGGAACTCTTCGAAGGCCTATTGAATCTTCTGTTGATCTTCAAAAATGGATAAGAAATGATTACATGGTTATGTCATGGATTTTGAACTCGATAGATAAGAATTTGGCTGAGAGTTTTATGTTTGTGAATTCGTCTCATCAATTATGGAAAGAGCTTAATGAAAGATTTGGTCAAATTACTGCACCAAGGATATTTGAGTTGCATAAGAGTCTTACATCTACTCAACAGAATGATTCTTCAATAGCAGAGTATTATGGGAAACTGAAAAGTGTTTGGGGTCAACGACAAATGTTAGAAGGTTTTCCTCAGTGTTCTTGTGGTGCTTTAAATAATTGCAGTTGTGGAATCTTTAAGAAATTTCTTGAAATGGATCAAAGAAATAAACTGATGCAATTTCTTTCAGGCTTGAACAAGGAATTTGATCAAGTTAAGCTAAATATTCTTAGTACTGATCCTCTTCCAAATGTTCATAAGGCATACTATACTTTACAGCAAGTTGAGCAACAAAATAAGCTTAATAATACGAATTCTCTGAATGAAATTAGTGCTTTTCAAGCTCAATCTCTTAAAGTTTTTCCAAGACCTGATTATCAAACTGTTAAGAAAGAGCTTAAGAGGCAGAAAGGTGAAGCTGTTTGTGAATATTGTAAGAAGAAAGGACATGTTATTGAACAATGCTTCAAAATTGTTGGATATCCAGAATGGTGGCCAAATTTAAAAGGAAAGAAGAATACAAAGCTAGCAGGAAATGTTCATAATAATTCTAATGGAATTTTGGAAAAGGGACCACAAGAGATTGAAGAATCAAGTTCATCAAACAAGGCTGTTGATCCTGTTATGGCTTCTGCACTTTATAATGAAGTTTTGAAGATGATTCAACAAAATGCTAAAGGGAATATTTCTGAAGACAATCCTCTGTATACTGCTGCTAACTTTGCAGGTATATTTTCAGCATCAAATTTTGATCAGATGGTACAAAAATTTGATTATGATATTTGGATTATAGATACAGGTGCTACAGACCATATGGCATCAAATTTATCATTTTTTGCTTCACTTAAACAACTAAATAATCCAATTAAAATATCATTGCCTGACGGAACTGGTATAATGGTTAAATATGTTGGCACTGTTGATCTAACTTCTAGAATTCTTCTCAAAAATGTCTTCTATATTCCGGAATTCAAACATAATCTACTTTCTGTTGGAAAATTATTAGATGATAATCATCTAATAGCCAACTTTAAAGAAGACTCATGTTATTTTCAGGACCTTTCAACTAACCAAGTATGTGCTGTTGGATCAAGACACTTTGGGTTATACAAATTCTTCTCCAATTCTTCTTCAAATTTCGCTTCATATGGTTCAGTTAGTTTTTCTGAACCTGTTTTTACCAATAATTCTTTTGCTTATGCAAACAATATCATTACTGCAAATGTAAAGCCTAGTATTGATATAATTCAAGCTAGATTAGGTCATATATCTGCTAGTCATATGAAACATTTAACCATTCCAGGCAAAAATGATAATAATATTTGTGATTTTAGTTGTGAAGCTTGTCTTCTTGGAATGCCTTTTTCTACAGTCTGTTTCACATGCTGATGATTCTTTTGATATGATACACATTGATTTATGGGGTCCATATTCAAGGCCATCTTTATCTGGTGCTAAATACTTCTTGACTATTGTGGATGATCATACTAGAATCACTTGGACTCATTTAATTCAGTCAAAAACTCAAGTGTATTCTGTTCTTACTGGTTTTCTTCAAAATGTTCACACTCAGTTTAATAAAAAAGTGAAAGTTATTAGGAGTGATAATGGAACTGAAATAATTCAGGAGTCATGCAGAATTTTATTTACCAATAAAAGTATTATTCATCAAAGAAGTGTTCCAGGAAACCCACAACAAAATGGTAGGGTGGAGAGAAAACATAGACATCTTCTTGAAACAGCTAGAACCATAAGATTTCATGCTAGTTTACCTTATAAATTTTGGGGAGATTGTTTGCTTGCTGCTATTCATATTATAAACATGTTACCAAGTTCAGTTTTAAAATGGAAAACACCTTATGAACTTCTCATGAAGAAGCAACCCGATTATAGTTATTTGAGAGTTATTGGGTGTTTATGTTTTGCTGCTCAAAAATTAGCTGATAAATTTGCTCCAAGATCAAGAAAATGTATTTTAATTGGATATCCATATGCTCAAAAGGGTTACAAATTATATGATCTCAATACTCATAAAGTATTTTTTAGTAGAGATGTATATTTTGTTGAAAATTGTTTCCCGTTTAAAGATGATTCAAAGATGATTTCTTCTTCTATTCCTCAAGTAACAGACACTGTTCTTCCTCAAGTTAATCCTGCATTTGATTTTCAGAATTTGTCTGAAAACACAAATAACCAAGATCATTTTGTTAACTCACCTCAAAAAAAATTTGATTTGAATATTCAAAGTATTGATAATTCTGAAACTCAAGAAACAACTTCTGCTATTCCTTCTCCTGTTTCTCAAGTCAGACCAACTCAAAATATTAGAGCATCTTCCAGAATTCCTAAATTACCTAAAAGATTTGATGATTTTGTTATGACAAAACCAGCTACAAGAGTTATTCAAAATCTTGATTCTGAAAATTCTGCTTCTTTCAATGTTTATGCTGAACCATGTCTTGCTCATTTAAACAATGAGAAACTACATAGTCTGAATAATGTTCTAATAGCTTATGAACCTTCTTCGTATAATCAAGCAAAAAATCATCCTGAATGGGTTGAAGCTATGAATAAAGAATTACAAGCACTTGAAGCCAATGATACATGGGAGTTGACTGAATTACCTCTAGGTAAGAAAGCTATTGGGTGTAAATGGGTTTATAAAACTAAATTTAAACCTATTGGTGATATTGAAAGATGTAAAGGCAGACTTGTTGCTAGAGGTGATAAGCAAATATCTGGCAAAGATTACAAACACACTTTTAGTCCAGTAGCTAAATTAACCACTGTTAGGTTAATCATAGCTCTTGCTGCTATAAAGAAATGGGAAATTCAACAATTGGATATTAATAATGCTTTTCTTCATGGATATTTGGATACAGAAGTTTATATGACTCCTCCTCTTGGCTATGATAAGGTCAAACCAGGTCAGGTATGTTAACTTAAAAAATCAATTTATGGTTTGAAACAAGCAAGTAGGTGCTGGAATAAAGAATTGATAAAGTTTTTGATTCAGTGGGGTTTTACTCAATCTAAACAAGATTACTCAATGTTTTTCATACACAAGGGTGATTTATTTATGATTGTTGTCACATATGTGGATGATTTGTTATTGACTGGAAATGATATTACTATGATCAACAATTTGAAGACTGAATTACATAGTACTTTTACTATCAAAGATTTAGGTGTTTTGAAATATTTTCTTGGAATAGAGGTATCAAGATCAAATTCAGGTATTATTTTAAATCAACGGAAATACCTTTTGGATATGTTTAGAGATAACAAGTTGGAAGGTTGTAAACCTGTTTCTTTTCCAATGCAAAAAGGTTTGAAGGTCAGTGTGTCTGATGGAGACATATTGGAAGATCCTGAAATTTATAGAAGACTAATTGGTAAATTTCTATATTTAAACCTTACTCGACCTGATATCTCTTTTGCTGTTCAACAGCTAAGTCAATTTCTTAATGTTCCAAGAGTTCCACATTATCAAGCTGCCATACATATTCTTAAATACCTTAAGGGTACATTAAATCTTGGTCTTCATTTTCCTGCCAGTTCAGATTTGATATTAACTGCATATAGTGTTGCAGATTGGGGTACTTGTCCAGATTCAGGAAGATCTTTGAGTGGTTATTGTATTTTTCTAGGTAATTCTTTAATTTCATGGAAAACAAAAAAGCAGAAATCAGTTTCAAAGAGTTCTACAGAGTCTAAATACAGGAGAATGAGCTACACGACAAGTGAAATTGTTTGGCTTGAAGGATTGCTTTCTGAAATTGGTATTCATGTTCCTACTCCAATTATTTTACATTGTGATAATATTTCGGCACAACATATAGCTGAAAATCCTGTCTTTCATGAGAAAACAAAGCACATACGGAGTAAACATCAAAAACTTGATGTTCACTATGTCAGAGAACATGTACAGACAGGTTTTCTTCAATGTAAACATGTTAAGTCTTCAATGCAGCTTGCAGACATTATGACAAAGCCTTTAGGTGCTGATCAACACAAATTTTTATCTTCTAGGCTTGGTTTGGTGTGTAATGTACCTGTTCAAGATTGGACTGGTTGTTTAAATCCTAGTCCATCTTGAGGAGGGGGGCTGTTAAGTGTATATGCTGTATATGCAACTTTGTATTTTGCTGTTTTGTTTTTGTATTTCTTTTATTTTCGGTATTGGGCTTTGTGGCTCGGCCCGTTTTGTTTTGGGTCAATATATACTTTGTATTCGATTGATTGTAAAGAAGGATCATGAGACAAGATCTGATATAAAGCTTTTACTTTCTTCTTTTATTTCATGATTGAGAAATTTATCAATACAGATTCTTTTGCAATATTGTAGCGCATTAAACGAGGATGAATCACCTGAACCCTTTCCGGGCATTTCCTGCAGTCAGCATGTCCACCTCAAACTCAAACTCAAACTCAAATCACAAAACTAGCAAAAAATCACATCCTTCTACTGAATCTACTTGCAACAAAGCATCACACACTTCAGACGTGTACATTTCTGTGCATGTTGCAAAATTCAAACCAAAACTGCCCTAAATCAGCTACTCACTCTCAGCAAACTTCAACAAGCACTTTTCCACACATGCAAGCAAACAAATCTTTCTAACTATGCCACATTAGCAGCTACATCCTTTAGTAAGTACCTTATTCCAAAATACAAGAAATTCACTTACCATACAATAATTCAAGACCATAACAATTCAGGACCTGCAAACTCATCAACTCTCACCTTTTGAAGAAGTCACCCAACCAGCTACATCATGAAATCCTTCATCAAAACATTCAACAAGAAACACCTCAAGCAAAGGGAACCACCCAAACTCAAGAAGAACCCTACCATTCCCCTTATAAACTGTTAACCCCACTGGATCGCCTATATCAATTCTTCGTCTAATGCATGCAAGCCAATTCATATAATGTCAGCTTTTCTTCTATATGTTTTTTGAGGATTTTATAATAAATTTACCCTTATATAGCCTTGTGAAAATGCATTATGGAACTCGGAGTCGTCTAGTTTCTTTATCTGCACAAAAAATGTCAAAAAGGTCATCGAATATCAAACGAGATTAGGACTTGAGGAAATCAATCAAAATTATTCAAATTGATAAAGCAATTACCGCATATTTCATGTCATCATAATTTGTGCAGTCAATAGTTCCAATTGTACCTGTCAGGTAAAAAGGTCTCACATCATGGATTCCGCGCCAGACATAGGATGACATTTTTTAGGGCATAGACAAGTGATTCAGTTTATACGCAAAGCACATGTGACAAGGTAAAAGGAAAAATAAAGGTATTGACGTGAGTCTTTAATGTTCTAGATTCTTTATTTTTTTGGTGGAATACGTTATCAAGATCCTTAGAAAGCCCCTGTGATTCGTCAAAAAAAAATCCTATAGTTTGTGCTAACATTAATTTGTTCTAACATTTGGTTTGTGCCAACTTTATTTTGTACTAACAATTAGTTTGTGCTAACTTTAGTTTGTATACAATTACAAAAGTCATAATTATAAGACTCATAAGTATGAAATAGAAAAGAAAATGGACATCAAGGTCTGAAGCCTTATGACAAGCTGTCTGCATGAATGAAACAATAATCATAACAAAGCATGAGGGTTTCAAACATTCAAACAATGGTCATTGGTGCATTGCACTTTTCCCACAAAAAACATCAATTGAATCTAAATATTTAAATTTTATGTGACTGTATGACATAATGTTAGTAAACGTCCAAAACCATATAGTGCTATGAAAGCCATTGGGTAATTTCACCAACTACGCATACATTTTCTTATTCTTAGGAAACAAATTTAGCTTTCATAGGACAATAGGATGGAGGATTAATTTCTTAAAGTTGAAATCATTACTGAAATACATTTTTAGTAGATCACTACAAGTACGATAAAAACCCTTGTCAATATAGTTACCATCGAATACAAAAATTATTACTACCTCATATTATGCAACAAGTTAATGCAGCATAATTTTTTTTATAATTATGCATGCACAAAAGATATGATTCCATAAATAAACTTGGTTAACTTCAGTGCACTTGGTATTCCATTCATATACTCTCTAATGGATAAAAATAATATTTAACTACATGTGTGTAGAAGGCTCAGATTATTAAGGGAGAGGGGGGAATCAACAAATACACAAAGATGAAATTCAATACAAAACAGATTTTTACCTTGTATAACTCCTCCTCAAACTGACATAACCGAGCATGTCTTTCCATGAATTCTTTTCTCATGAAAATGGGGATTCGGTGTAGTTCATAGGTTCTTTTATGTAAAAGTGCAAATCAAAGCTAATCAGTGCATCATTTAAGAGAATACCTGCTTTATTTATATAATAGCCCCTTCCTCCAGCAACTGCAGATCCTTCAAAATAAATATGGAGCACAATATCACATCATTTCGAAGGTACCCGAAAATTACAAATCTTAGGGATGATGATGGGTGCAGTAGAGAGGGATGTAACATAACCCATCCCTATTACACAAACACTCATACACACACATAATACATTACTCTGTTGTCTATCCCAATAAAATCATATGTGAAATGGACATGTGCTTACCTCAACCAATATCTAAAACCTAAATAGGACCGTTTCCATCTTTTTAACTATCCTATAACATATACCAACGAAAAAATAAACTCAGCCCTATAGCTATGCAGCAATATCTTACCATTTTTATCAATAGTCATTGGCTACCCTCAAATTCTATTATTTTTATTTTTCATTCACTTTTTTTATAAACCTTCAAATTACGTTTTGACTTTTTACCAATGCAGCAAAATGTGGAAAATATAAATAAGGACCTAAATTTCAACCTAGGAATGTGGATTTTAAAACTAAAATTAGCTGTTAATTAAGGATAATATAAATGATTGATTACCAGAGGAGTTTTAGTAATAACTAATAATTGTTTTAATTCTTGTCTCTTTTATGCACTTACCATTTCACTCTTGTTGTAATTTATAATCAGGTACCAATGTAGTATAATTCTCAGATCTAACAATTAAATAAAATATGACTAGTGATGCATTACCTACAATTTATAATCAGATATCAACGAAGTAGAACTTTTTGATGATGCTTAAGGAAGCAAAACCGACGAGCCAAATATAATGATTTGATAACATGCGTTGATGCATTGAAGAAATGTTGTGGCACTAGGTTTTGCCTCTCTCTGACCCATTGCGCATGAAATCAGGGTAGATTTAAGCAGGGAGCAGATGATGGGAGAAATCCACAAATCGAGAAATATCAAAATGAACAAATCTGGGATAGTAGATAGTGTTTTTAATCATGTGACTGATAATGTTTTAAGGGTTTTTAGGTAAAATACTTGAGCGGGTAGTGGAGTGGGAAGGAGGAAAAGGGAAAATTTTCTAAGTAATATAACGCCAATTGAAAACGAAAATAAAAAAAATGAGGAAGAATTTTTGTATGGGCCGCTTTAATTTTGTTGTTCCCTACATCAATTAGCAGCGATTCCTCTTTACTTTTATACCATAAAACTTTGGTTGCATTTGGATAACTTTTTGGTTGAACTTAGATGACAAACGCTACTAATAAGTACAACTAAAAATGTTTTTTTTTATAGTGTGCATCCATCTCATTTTGGTAGAATATAACATTTCGTCGAGGCAACTTCGTGGTAGACTTTGGTCCAATCCACCTAAAAGTGGGAGTTACTATAAATTACGGGATCAAACAATATGTACGTAACCAAGTGATGCAATAAATATACCTATAACCATTAGTCAAAGATACATCTACGTCCGTCCTCTTCATTATTCTGCCAATCGGAAAGTCATCCAATACCATAACTGCGAACATGTGTACACATGACAGTAAAATGTATATTAAAGTGCGAAAGAAATGCATATGAATGGAAATAATGAAATACATGTACTAAAGTCAAATATTGATCAATAGACTGGTTCTCTAGCAAAGTAATACTCGACAGCACTTGTATGTATAAGCTAGAACTGCACTACCCCATGAATACCATCGAAAAACTTCAAAGTCCTCAAGAAAAGGAAGCTACTTGAACAAACTAGTCTTTGAATAATCGTAAACTAAATGAGAAGTGACGATATGCAAAAAATAATGGCTACAATGCGCTACGCAATCTAAATCATGGAGATATCTAATGGAATATCATCGACAAGCTGCTGCATAAACTAAGAAGTAACAATCGTCTCATTGCCCCATCTCTACTTATTATGGGAGATAGCCCTAAGAGAGACTCGCACAACTCCCTGTAATCTCCGGGCTCAAGGTTAGTCAATAGAGCACCATCGATGGCTAGGTCGTGTTGAAACTAGGCAAAAACGCAACGGAAGTAATGAGTGAATTTCAAATATTTCTAACCAATTGGATCTTTGTTGGGCCTATATAGTCTAATTTATTTAGAACATTTCTAAATTTTATTTAAATAATTTTTTTAATTTTACTAAAATTTATAAATAACATCGTATTATTGAAAGTATCTTATATTAAATATACACGTGTATCATATACCCATATATGTGTGTGTGTGTGTGTATGCGTAACGTATAAATCCGTGCAAGGTGTAACATACCTTATATAAATGTTGGATTACATCGCAAAATAATTTTGTATTAATATATAAATACATACATATAAAAATATAAGTATGAAATATTAATAATATATATAAGTTGTTTATAATATATATCTTTGTGTGTGTGTATTAGATAATTTTTTTGCTATTAGGCCGAAAATAACACTATATAAATATATAATTTTTTTAAACATATATGTATAAATATAAATGTATATATAATAAATACTTATATATAATAATAAATACATTAGTACAAATAAAGTCACAACAATAATTTATATTCAATATATAAGTAGTTGGTCATGCACATGGCTTGGGTTTTTTAGTTTTAAAAGTTAGTATGTATGTATATTATAATAAAAACGTATGAAAATTATAAAAAGTTAATAAAAAATATTTTTTAAGTCTAAATTTGAAATTTAAACTTCTATTTTTAGATGATAATTTGGTAATTTGAAAATTTATTATATAATTTTATAATTTAAAATAATTTAAAAATGTAAGTTTTTAATTTTTAGTTTATATTTAAGTATAATAAAATCGTTTTTATTTTTTTAAGAGTATAATACGTATAAATCTAATTTTATAAAATATAAATCATAATTTATAATACATATATGTTTTTATATAATTATTTATATGATTGAAAATATAAATACTATTTAAATATAAATATAAATATATATATATATATATATATAAATTTATCATTAGTAAAATTATTATACCTATTAAACATTATGTATAAAAATATATTTCCATATTTTACATAAGGAAAGTAGTATTTAAATTATAAACTGTATATATATTATATTTAATTATCCAAATAAAAAAATGAGTCGTGCTGCATATGTATGTGTTTTCAAAAAATAATTTATAATATGAAACATAAATATATATATGTACAACCAACTAAAATTGTAACGACCTAGAATTTTAGTCATTTGAAATTCGTATATTTAATTGATTTTAAATATGCTTAAGTAAATTTTATAAGTTGAATAACTTATATTTCGATATAAAGATTTAAATGGATAATTAAATTGTTAATGTAATATTTGAAAATGTGTAAATAATTGGAATTTGAATTTAATATGAATAAAAATGATTTATAAAGTTGAATTAAATTCTATTTAAATTAGAATGATGTTAGTAAAATTTTAAAGTTGAATTAAAAGTTAAATTACAGAAATTGAATATTTTAATATTTAATTAACATGTAAAAATAGTTATTTTTGATACAACCTCGGATTTTGATGAAAGTAGTTTCATTGAATTCGTAATGTTATATTATTGTAGGATTTCCAATTTCGTGTCAATCGGATTTACGGTTTAGTCATGGCAAGCTAGAACGCGTAGAAATTTGTTTAAGTGAAATTTTTAATTAAATAATTCGATTCGAAAAACTATCCTCCAAATACGATCGAATTGGCTCTCGATATATATTCCATTGCGCTCGGAATAGGGGTAAAACATTATAAATGCCAGGCGTCATGCTTCGTTTGGAGTTTGGAAAAATTTCAGGTGAATAGTGTCGCGAAATTTTCTATATAAGGCTACATATTTTGTAATTTTCATCAAAACCCTAATCAACTCTAGGGCTAGTCGCCATATTATATTCAATGGCCAAAAAATCTTCATCTTTCCCCCTCTATCTCTTCCAATCCATCATTCTATACAAAAAATGTTCAACTACGAAGTTGAAGAGCATCGTGAGATCTTTGATCTCAACGGCTGTGATCGAATTTAATTGAGTGGATCATCGACAAAGTGGCTGCACTTGGCCGACATTCACACACGTTTTTCGAAGCAACGACGAGGTTGTAGTGGTGCGCACTCTGGCTAGTGGGAGTGCATGCTTAGGCGTGTTGTTCGAAGTCATCTAATCGTCGTCCCGATCTAAGCAAGTGTGGCGGCCATCAAAATTTATGCGTGCGTGATGGGTTCATTCACAATTTGAAAGGAACGGGAGGAAGGAATAGAGGCTGGTCCGGATTAATCAAAGCAAAAACATGCGGCCGAGATAAAAGGTTTAAAAAAATAAAATTGTAAATTTATATACATATTAAATTCGTATAAACTTTAAAATGTTGTAACTTCTTCATACGAGGTCCGTTTTTGACGAAAAAAGTTGCGTTGGATTCGTATTGACGAGAATTACATTTAAAGATGGTTTGGAGTTGAGTGGAACTAGTGTAAATTTGGAGAAAATTAAACGCTTGTTTAATTTCATTCAGAATAAAACACTTCAACTGCGATTGGAACCAAAGTGAGTACAACTCACTCTTTTAGACTCACTGATATTTTTATATAAGTGAGAAATAGATTTATTTATGATATTTGATGATTGTTTGGATGATATATGATATATTATATATATTGATTATTATTTGGATGTATTTCTGCCTATTGGAGCAGATGAGACCCTATACGTTCCCGTGTATGAGCGGATGACGTTTTGTAGGCGCATCTGTCTTGAAGCGGACATTTTACACATATTCTAATATGTATGTTTGTTGTAGGTGATAGGTTGGAGGGATCAAACTAGATTTCTCAGTAGTATTTGTTTTATTTATAGATATTGTGATATATGTTGTTATTATGAGATATATGATGATTTGGATGTCGTGATTGATGTATTTAGTGTTGTTGCAGTATTGGGCCATATTTTGGAATTTTAAAAATTGTTAAAGTGATGATTTCAAATAAAAAAGGTTAAAGTGATTTTGAAAATAAGGAATGAATTTATTTTAAATAAATAAATGTCATAATTTTTATTTTATAAATTTTTTTATTTTTTAAGAAATATGATTGAAATGTGATTTTTGAAATACGAAGTGAACTATTCTGTAAAACAAGTTAAATTGAGATTTTTGAATTACTATAAACGGTTTATATGTATAGATTTACAAAATTGATCTTTTATAAATAAAAATAATGGAATTATAAAAGAGTTTCGAAAGTGTTAAAATGAAGTTATAAATGGAATTTAGAAGTAAATAAGATTTTTGAATTTGTGATGTTATAAAAAGAATGAATTTGTGAATAAATGATTTATAAGTAGATTAACTTATAATCTGGATTTTGGCATATAAATGAGATATAGACGAGATTGGTTTAATGAAGGAATTTTATAAATAATTTTTTTTATAGAATAGAAATGCAAATTTATAAACATTGTTTTATAAATCCGAAATCAATTGAATTTGATATGTTAAATATAGAAGCTTAGTAAAGGTATTACATTCACGATTTTGGACAGTGGATAATCCTTTAATAAATATATAGAAGTAATAAATTTGGTAAACGATTTATATTCACGATTCTGGACAGTGAATAATCTTTTAAATTAAATAAATGTTTTTGAAAGTGATATTCCAAATGGAGTAAAATGGTTTAAAGATGTTTTAAAATATGTGAGTATCGAAACCATAGATTTCAACATTCATTATTGAAATAGACATTTTCAAGAAGTAAGAAAATGATGTACTATAACACCGCTGTTATAGTAAATGATTTTCGAAAGGAGATATTTTTATAGTATATGAGATTTATATATCTATCTAATTATTGAATCCTTATACTAGCGATTTTGGGTTTTCGTAACGATATTTTATGCAACATTCGTTTTGACCCGAATAAATATGTTTAAGAGAATGTTTTCCTTAAAGAATAAAATATATGCTTAATCATGATTTAAGTATATGTAATATTTTCTAAGTGTTGAAAATAAAGAGATTTGTGAATATGCTTATACTATTGAAATAAGTATATGGAAATGTTTTTCCCATAGTGAAATGTTGAAGTGGGTTTGAGAATATATATTTTTTAAAGATAATTTAAGTGAATATTTGGCAAATGATTTAATTAATAAAAGTGATTTAATTAATAAAAAATTAATTAAAAGTGCCTAGCGATTGCATATGGTGCTAAATATTTGTTTGTTTGCTTTGATAGTTAAATAACCGACTATCAAATTTGGCCAATTTAGTTCCTCGACTTGATATGGGAACTATATAGTTGTACAGTTAGTATGTAGCCTTCTATGTAGGCTTGATTATCGTTAGTGTTGAGGATGTTGGTTCGTGTAGTGCAGAATATTGCTCCAATCTATCGAGCTTTATACTTGGCCTGAAGGATAGTCTAACATTGCTATTTTTAAATCAAATTTAAGTTGGTAATTAATTTAATTTTTGAAATTTAATTGTGAATTAATTTGCTATTTTCCAAATTAAATAAATATTTTTTTGTTTATTCATTTATAAATACAAATTGATTGTATATTAACTTTTTAATTTGAAATTTTAAAATAAATGTTTTTAAATAATATATTGGATTGGGAATTTGAGAATAAAATATATTATAAAATTAATTGGATTTAAAAGATATATTTGAAAAAATAACATATATGTATATAACTAGAGTTGTAAAAATAATATGATATTAAAACATGGTTTAATAAAAAGTTTAAAATACTTTTCTTTCATACTTGAAATAAATTAGTTTTGTACATTTTTAAATTTGTATTGGATTTGAAAAATTACATTTTAAAATTTGTTATATATATATATATATGTGTGTGTAAAAGAAAATGGATTTATTTCAATTGAAAATATAAGTATAATGTATATGTAAATATAAAAGCAAGGCAAGGGATAAACATAAATTTATAAATAAAAATGGAATAAGGGTTTAAAGTACAAATTTCAAATTAAATGTAATAAGGGTTTTAACACAAAAATGCAAGTTGATGACATTTGTAAATAGATAAAGACATGTAAAAATACATTTGTGAAAATATTAATATAAGCAAATAACAAATGTTAATACTAATAGACAAGTGGCAACAAATAAAGTTTTTTTTAATATGGAAAACCATGTATTAGAGAGAAAATGGGTATTCATTTCAGTTCTAAAGTTAAAACATTTTTTCTCCACAAACCTGAAAATTAAAAACAAAAACCAAAACAGATTCAATATCAAAAAATCCAGATCAAAGAAAAAGTTTAAAAACAAAAGCCTGAAGCATTCAAGCAAGCAAATTCAAAGATTTTCAAATCCAAAAATCAAAGCTTAGATCAGTTTTCAAATTAAATATAAGCAGTACCATATCAAAGTAAAAAAAAAAAGCATCTCAATGTTTGCAAGATTAACCTGGAAATAGGAAATCAAAAATTCAGTCTTTAGCAAACCTGAATTAAGCATGCAAATTTGAATTCAACTTTATCAAGCAAAGTAAAGCTTTCAACAAACAACAGTTAAGCTAAAGCACATCCAGACCAAATCTTCTCAAAAATTTTCCAGTTTCAACTTCAAGCCGGTGTTCTCTATTTCTTCCAATTGACAGGTGAGCAAACCCGACCTGATATATGTCTGAATGATCTGTAAAGTATGATATCTAATGTGCTTGGTTGATGATGTGATTATGCTTGCATGTATGTGTATGTTTAGGGATGATGATATGCATGTCTACTATAGGGGTATATACACTTTTTCTTCCTCTATTTAACATTTTAATAGACTAAACACAAAAAGAACAAATACTTCTTCCTCAATTTGTTTTAGGTGATAATATTTGAATAAAAGTTGATTCTAACAACATAATACTAATTTTAAAAATAACTCCAACTATATTTGATAAGGATTTATTTCTAAAATAAATTATTACAGTGAATGTAACGACCCACCCTTCATTCCATAGAAAGACGCATCATTAAGAACAAAGAAAGGGATAGAAAAGATAAAAGAAAGAAAAGAAAGAAACAGACAACATCAGAATCTCACAGCGGAACGAGTAAATTATATTATATCACATAAAACATTACATAGTATAATATACATCAGAGTTATACAGCTAATATAACACAAACTAGACAGTTATAAACATCTGCCTGGCAATTACAATTCAAGTGCATCAGAGAAAACAGATACAACTCAGACACAGTGGAATCACTATATATATCTACACGCTGAAGCCTCCTGCTCCATATCTCCTCCAGAACTCGACAAAGCAATCCTGAATCACTTGAATACTCATACATAATATGAGTACCCAAGAGTTTAATAAAACAGAAAATAAACACTCGGGTCAGACATGGGTCTGGTGTGAGTAAACGGGTTTAAAATTGCTTAACTTTGAAAATCCTTTGAAAAGAAAGGGTATCACGTAAGACTTTCCACACATAAACATGGAAAAGATTTTACCTTACGCTAACCAAAACATTTGATAGGAAATCCAGTGATATTATAATAGTTTCTAGGGTTTTCAAAATAAAATACAGAAATAGCTCGAATGCTTACATCTCACGTTCCAACATAGTTGGGCATAATCAAAACTGTACAGGCACTTATTGGATTATGGATTCCATCAATGGCAGGGCTACCGGGGTACCGCGCGTCATAGTATGGGGCCTAGATCACCGTACCGAGGATCACTCACAATCGCCTGCAACACAAGGCCGGAACCATCCCTTACAGGACAGTCCCGAACAAGACAACCCCGCAGTTGGCCGTGACCCAACCGCCCACACAGCCGAATAAAAAGGGACTTCTAGACAGGGAAAAATCTCGTCCTACTTGGGCATGACCCACTTAGCTTTGCTGCACCTCCCCTGTTTTAGCCATTCCCGGTTGATGAGGCTTAAGGCTACGATTACCTTTATAGGTCATATCAATCGTAGAATGCTCATCGTCCACCTGAGGATGTTCTGAAAGCATTCAATCCATACAAGTTCATTCCGGGTTCGAACGAAACCAAAGGCATTATCTCGTTACACTCCTTTTGGAATCACCCTCAGAGTTAACAACGATAATCCTTGCACTCTGAATCACCATCTCGGACCTGAAAGTACTATTTCCGTCAAACTCATCACAGAATCACCCTCAGAGTTATACTAACGAATAGTTCTTACACCTCGAGTCTTCACTCTTCACTTGAGATTCATGACCTAACGTTTAATTTGGATCGATGTGGTTTTCAGAATTCCAAATTTGGAAACCCGATCCCGGTCTCATCGAAATCCAAACGCCATCGTAATGTCCAAGTGAATTTAGTTTGAACAATTAATTCAATTCATCATTATCTATTTACACACAGATAGATAATTCACATATCACAATAGATAATCACATTCTCATCATAAACAAATAACCCGTATCATAATCACAAACAGATAATCATCACAACCAGATAATCATCACAAACAGATAATCCATATTATTATACTTTAACTAAGCATCCATATCATATAGATACTACTTATCTCATTACTGAAATCACAACCATTCAAAGAAATATCAATATCATCCATAAGCAATGATAACATCTATAATTAATTTAAAATGAATTAAATTAATTACTACTATCTTTAATTAATTTAAAATAAATTAAATTAATTACACATCTATAAATCCTGCTTATATCCATTAATTAATTAACCTAGTTAATTAATCATTCTCTAAGTATTCAACTTGATTAAACACATTTGATTAATCATTCTCTAATTACAATAAGTAATTAGTCTTTAATTAATTTCACAAAATAGTTAACCTTAATCATAAGTAATTAACATTTGATTACTTCATTGATTAATTAACTATAATTAATTACATTTATCCTTAATTAATTACATTAATTAATCACTTATTAATTAATTATTATTTAATCAAACAATCCTTAATTACATCATTAATTATATTAATTAATGATCTCTAATTTATTTTTAAATTAATTACTTTATAAAAAATTAATTACATTTAGTAATTAATCTAAAATTTAAAATACAATTATTAATCACCCTAGATTAATATTCAATCCAGTAATTAACTACCCTTAATTACTCATAACAAATTAATTACCCATAATTAATTATCTTCATTAATTAATCTAATTAATTATCAAAATTTATCACATTAATTAGTTACTTAATTATCCTTAGATAATTATCTTATTAATTAACAACATTTTATTTAATTACTTACTTAAGAAATTTATCTTAGATTAATTGTCATTAATCATCCCTAATTATAAATTAATCTAAAATATTAATTTAAATCAAATAAATAAGTAAATTCCTTAATTAAATTCTTTTATTATCCTAATTACTCTAAGATAATTCATTTACTTATTTAATGACTTCATAACATTCAAGTGAATTTAAAACATTACATTTCTAAATTTAAATTCAAATTTCATTTTAAAATTTAAGATTTAAAATGTTTAACTATTTAAACATTTATTCAAAATTTTAAATAAATTTATTCCTTAAAATAAAAATAAATGTTAAAGAACATTCATTGCTTAAATATATAAGCAAAGTTTAAAAAAAAATTACTTAATTTATTTAAAAGAAACAGGCTTAAAAATAAATTGATTATTTAACTTTTCAAATTTAAGTTAAACCTATCATAACCTTTATTCAAATATCTAAAGTAAATAATTTTGTCAAGTTTAAAACTGATTTGAAAACAAACTCATTTTTTTCTTTTAAAATCTACTTTAAAACATTCAAACATGTTCAACATTTAAAATCTACAAAACTGTTTAAATCTGGGTTCATAGTAGACTTGAAACTCCATTTAAACTTGATTTTAAAAACTAGATTTAAATCTTACTTAAATTTAAAATTTTCATTTTTAAACTTTGAATTCAAAAGTTCACTTGAATTTAAATTAAAACCTTGCATTTAAAAATCCTGTTTTAAAATTCTAGTTTTAAATTTTTTAATTCATTCAAATTTAAAAAAAAACAGAACTGTCAGGTTTTAATAACCTGGAATAAATACTACCTGAGACCTCCCCATAATAACTTCGAGTTCACAACCTAACTACTTCGAGTCAAATTCTCGAGTTACCCTAGTAAAACCCGAGACATAAGCCTGCACAACCCCACAAGTTCACCGGAACCAAAATGTACACAGTGCATATGCACCGGCGCTCAGGCCATCTCCAGCCACCCTAATTCCCTTCACCACGTCACCGATCAACCTCTCACCTGATCACAACCACCAAAACCCCCATAGCAGGCTGAAATCAATTTCGAGTTAAACAAGCCAACCTGGAAACACCACTGCATCCAAAAACCCAAACCTGTCAACAGCTCAAAAATCCACCTCCGACCATCAAAATCGCTGCGACTCCGGCCAACCCTCTCTCTATGACTCCTCTGCAAATCCCCAATGTCTTGCATCACTTGATGCAATAGAGAGATCATGAAAAACTAAAAAACTCCTACCTCTAGAAACTAGGGTTAGAACCTGTAATCGGCCACCACTGTCGCCAACCACCACTGACAATCCATCTGATAATTTTTCCCTATTCTCCTATTAGTCCTACACCTCCAGGAAGCATCATAACAACCAAAATCCCCTAGGCAATTAGAAAAACCCAAAAACTCCCAATTTGTTCAATCCCTAAATGCTAACTCCACGGTTTGATTAAAAAAAATGATGTTTGTTTTAAAATTCATGATTTCAATCATGCACTCAAATTATATACTTGTTTTAATTATTTAAGGTGTTTGAGATTCTTGTTTTTTTTTTGAAAATAATAGCTGTTATTATTGTTTTTCAAAAGCAACAGATCTTAATTTAACTAAATTATAGTTTACAAACCTAAATCTATACTAAACAAACATATTTTGTTTACATATTAATTTATAACAGAAATCAAACAAATTGATAAGGTATTTTTATTAAAAACTTAGTTTAAAACACAAACAGGTATGCAGATACCTGACAACAACCCATATGTATATTCATATATATACACAAAATATCACCACAACAAAATTCATACAAGCATACTTAGTCTTACTTATTCTCATGCAACAAATAAATTTAAGCTTTTCAATTTTGAGGATACTTACTTAAAAAAAAGAAGGCAAAGCAGTTTAATTCTGCAGTAGTTTTGAATTTTTTCTTTTTTTTGGAAAACAGTTTGCATTTGAAACTTGAGTGCTGTAAATTTACTTTACATTGATTTTTAAAAGAAAACTGTTTTTAACAAAGAAATTTACTCACATAAAAATGAAGAAGCAGCTGACAAATTCACTTGCAAATCACATTTTTCCTGGAACTACTAAATTGAATTTCCTGGAACTGTTTTTGCTAGTTGAATCTGCTTGTTGAACTGATGAATCTGGTTCTACACTTGCTGTTGAAGTTGATTTGTAGATGATTCAGGTGAGTTTGCAGCTGAACTCCATTCTTGTTTTGCTTAGAGTTGAATTGAACTTCAATTTGATGTTGAAAATTGCAGATTTTCAAACAAAATTTGTATTTGGGTTTTTAGAGATTTTGTTTGCAGATTTTAAATTGAATTTGGTTTTCAATTTTCTTCTAAAATATGATTTCAGAATTTCATTTTGAAGAAAAGGTTTTAACTAGATGAATTGTTAAATTTTCTTATCTATATTTT
The DNA here is from genome assembly GCA_030765085.1 of Allium cepa. Lineage (NCBI taxonomy): Eukaryota > Viridiplantae > Streptophyta > Magnoliopsida > Asparagales > Amaryllidaceae > Allium > Allium cepa. The sequence continues at coordinate 310,707,614 of CM060934.1, read as the reverse complement.
CAATAAAAATGTTTTAAAAAAAAAAATTGCCACTTGTAACTTAAGTTTGTAAAGTGATTACAAGCGTCCTCTTATTAGTTAAAAGCTTAACACATGTGCATTTTAATATAAACATAAATTTCTTAATTTATAAATGTTTTTTTTTAATTTTTCTAAATCAATTTCTAATTTATGTTATCATGTTTTTAAATGTTTATCTATTTTTAGCCTTTAATTGATTACATGAAAACTTCCTTTATAAAATTACACACTTTAATGTTTGTTTGAATGTATTTAAAATAATATCTTTTAAACTAAATTTTCAAAAGAGAAAATTTAAAAAGAAAAAGAATGTTGAAATTCAATTTTATTCCAAAGTTTTCAAACCAAAATATTATACTTTAATGTAAATGAACTAATTCTATTTCAAAAGAAAACAAAATAAACTTTTATTATAAAATACAATTTAAACTATTATATTTTTAAAAAATAAATATTTACTTATATTTCTTTTGAAAATATAAGATAGATTTTTAAATCAAACTTTTGAAAAGTTTCTATACTAATTTTCAAATCAAATTTTACCAATTTACAATTTATACATCTATATATATAATAAATTTTGAAAATATTCTTATTAAATTTAAATTTAAATCAAATTCTCTATTTACAATGTATACACATATATACACTATAAATAAAATATTCTTCACATAAGCTTAGAAAGATAATTTTATCATTTAAATATTTTTAACTTTTGAAAAGAATAAAATTCTCAAATATAAAATTACCATTATTATAAATTTTGAAAAGAATATCATTTATCAAACTAAATAATTATTAATCTTCAAAAGATTATTGTTGTTTGAATTAGATTATTAAATCAATATTTCTCATTTTAAAATAATTATTAATGAAAATTATTAAATAAATATTGCCCAAATTTCTAGGACATCACAGTGAACTTCTTGAAAATGATAAAAATAAATCATTTTAATCTTTAGTTTGGAATTCATAAACTGAATTGCATTATAGAATGATGAGTTTAGATAATAAAATCGAGATTTTTTTTTATTAAATTTTGAGAAATTACGAGTGGAACGGAAATGACCTTTTTGTCAAATTCCACTGAACGACGAGATGAAGTTCGTCGTGCTTGGGTCAATGATGGTTCGAGCATTAAGGATCAACAGAAAAATACAAATGGAATTTATAAACGATCAAGGCAATGGAATGATGTGGATTTAGGGTTTGAACTGGATTTTTGGTCGAACTGGTTCCCGAGGAAATTGCAATGTTGTCGAAGCTATATGGTCGATCGGACCTGGGGGGGTGGAATGGTTGTCGTGTAGCGAAGCTTTGGCCAAACTTGCGTCGATTCTGGTGACCGGTGGTGGCTTTACGGGGTGGATTTATGGATCGGGGTTGGTTCCAGTTAGGTGCTCATTTGCTCAATTTTTATTTTGCAGGCACGATCGATTTGCTGGATGGTTGAATCGACTTAGGGGAACGTTGCCGATGTGTTTGTGGTCGCGGCAGTGACCAAAGGTGGTCGAGACGGTTGTACACGTGCAAGTTGTGGTCTGGGTCTGATTTGGTTGCAGTGATTTGGGAAAGAAGGAATGGGTATGGAGTTTGGCTCGAAGTTTCTTTGTGTTCGACTCGAAGAGGGATGGTTGAGCGTTTTAATCGTGAGTTGCTAGAGAATTACTCGGGGTTTTGAGGGTTTTGCTCAAAGCTTTATCTGCTAGGCTCGGGTCGTATTCATTTTTATTTCCAGATTTAAGTTTTTATAATAAAACTTGTATAGGTTCTAAATTTAGATGAAAACAGAACCCGCATTTCAGAGCAAATAAAATAATAAGTTGATAAAGAATTCATTTGAAAGATTATAAATGATAAATAAGGTGATTAATAAAAGATGAAATGGTTTATCTTAAAATTAATTAGGTAATTAATGATTTGTTAATATAAGTAATTAAAAGATAATTATTTAAAGAATAATTACTTAATTTAAGGATTAATTAAGATTAATTATTTAATAATCAAAGGTTGATTAATTTATTGAAATTGTTTTTTATAATGGTTAATTAATTAATTAAAGGTAATTAATTAAGGGTATTTAATTACTTAAAGATAAGTACTTAATTAAAAGTAATTAATTAATGATTAAAGATGATTAATTAAATTATTAATTAAAGGATAATTAATTAATATGGTTAGTTAATTAAAGTAATTAATTTGAAGATAATTAATTATTTAAAGGTTAATTAATTAATGAAAGTGATTAGGGATAATCACTTATTGTAATTTTATTAATTAAATGGTAATTAATTAAGGGTTAATTAATTATGTAATTAAATTAAGGTTAATTTAATTAATGTAATTAATTACGGATAATTAGTAAAGGATAATTACATAATTAAAAGGTTGATTATTTGATGATTAAAGGTTAACTGATTTATTAATTAAGATTAATTAATTAATGTTTTAAGGTTAATTAATTTATTATTAAAGGTTAATTAATTGATTAATGTTAATTATCCTGGATTGGTGATTAATTTGATTTAAATTAGTCAAATGATTAATTAATCTTATTTATGAATGTTTGGATTGCATTAAATGTTCTAAATTGTTTGATATCTCTGCTGTGTGATGCTTTGTGATATGAATTGAGCTGTGATAAATGTAATTTATTTTATTTGTGATAAGTTATATTATTTATCTGTGAATATGTGAATGGAAGATAAGCGTTATAAGAATATACCGCTTATCGATATTGATATGACTGAATCTGTGATGATTGAATGATGTTGCACTATTGTTTTAAACCCCTGAACTGCACTATACACACACGAATATGCATTGCACGAGGAAATTGGTTAAGTCGTAGATTTTTGAAATGGTTTTAAAAGTTGAATTTTGAATCTAAATGTTTTGGAAATGGAATTGAAAGCTTTTGAAAAGGAGTTTTAAAAGATAAAGGTTATTTTGAATAACTTGATAAATTTTTGAAATTAAATAATTTGATTTGAATTTAAATTTAAGAGTTGAAATTGAATTACAAGTTTGGAAATTATCGTTTAAAAATGTTATACAAGTTATAAATGTGTTTATATGGGTTTTAAACCATTTTAAAAGTATTGTTTGTGGGAATTTAAATTTAACCCAAGTTTTATACTTGAAGGGCTTTAACTTGTGCAAATGTAATCGAATTTTTTCGAAACTATTTGTTTTCAAATAATAATAGCGTTGATATAAAGAAAAGATTTTCAATTTTTGTTGGAAGATTTCATGTTTGAAATGGAAAAGAAATAGCTTGGGAAGCTATCTTTATTAAAGATTTGGTAAATCTTGTTGTTCAATTGAAATGGATCTTTTATTTAAAAAGATTTGAATAGTTTGGGAAGTTGTGAATTAATCTTGTGAAAGATTGTTGAACTTTGTTTTGAAACTAAAGAGGATTTTAAATAGTGTATCTTTTGTATAAAAGATTTGGAAGGGAAATTGTTTTGAAAGCTATGAATTGAATCTTTGATTTAAAGATTGGATGAGTTAATCCAATTTGAAATGGAATTGTTTTGAAGGGCTATAAATGGATCGTTGTGAAAGATTGGTGAACTTTGTGAAGTAAATATTTTTGTTTAAAAGATTTGAAATGGTAATTTGTTTAAACCATTTGAAGAAAAGTTTTGGGTTACAAGTTGTGAGTTAACTGGAATCCTAATAATGCTATATAATTCCAATAATGCTACATTTTTAAAGTAATCTTTGTGAAGTAAATCTATAGAAAAGTTTTGGGTTACAAGTAATCTTTGTAAAGTAAATCTTCTATAGAATTCCAATAATGCTACATTTTTAAAATTGAATCAACTCATGTCCTCTCATGGTGTCCTTCCCTTTTGTCTTCCCGTCCCTTGCCCATCCCCGACCAACCCTCCTGCTCCTTCCATCCCTTCCTGTCCTATCGTTGATATTACGTCGCTTCCTCCGCTTCCTTTACCTCCTCCTCCGTTTCCTGTTCATGTTTCACCTCCTTCTCCTCAGCCTGGTCCTCTAGTATCTTCCCTTTCTCCTGATCACTTTCCATCCCTTGGGTCTTTCTTTTCTTCTGTTCCTTCTGCTACCTGGCCATCTCTTTTCAGTTTGAAACCTAGGAATGTTGGTGCTTATGTTCCTATTCATTTTTATGTATCCTACTCTGGCTCTCCCTTTGATCCTCCTCAAGAAGTTTTGAATGAAGGTATTAAAGCATGGTCGGATTGCTTGGTTGGATCCTTTTTGGCTGGTAATGTTAACTACATGGCTGTTAAAACTCATTTACAAAAATCATGGAAGCTTAAAGGATCATATGAAATATTCTTTGATAAACAAAATTATTACTTTAAATTTGCCTCTGAGGAAGACAAAAATCTTATACTAAGGAGAGATCCCATGTTTATTAGGGGACAAATGTTTATTATCTCTAAATGGAACCCGACCCTATCATCAGCTCAGGAAGCTGTTAGGTCTGTTCCAATTTGGATCCACTTCTATAGAATTCCAATAATGATATGGTCTCTGCTTGGGATTAATTGGATAGCTTGTCACCTTGGAAGGCTTATATGCTATGATGAAAATACAGAAAGAATGAAAAGATTTGAATATGCTAAGTGTTTAATAGAAGTGTCTCCTGACAAAGAACTGCCCGATTTTCTAGCAGTTGGAGATGATTCTTGTCCCAATATTTTGATTGAATATTCCTGGAAACCACTTATTTGTGTTATATGTAAAGTCTTTAGTCATGCCACTAATCAGTGTGAGAGGAATAAAGTGTTACAAATTGAAGGAGAAGTTGATAACTTTAGTGATAAAAATGTAACAATTGATGATGGATCCAAGGTTGATAAAGATATGCAAAATGATAAAGAAAAAAAGGTTTTTCATGTTGGAGGCAAAAAGTGATTTAAAACTGGGAAAAAGGTGTGGAGGAAATTAAATAAGGAGGAAAGTAATAATAATAAGGTGATTGTTATGCAGGAAGATAAACAATCTGAAAGGGTTCGATTAAGTAAACAGAATGAAGAAGTTACTGTCCAAAATGGTTTGGGTCAGATTGAAGTTGTGACTGAGTCTAGTTTGGATCCTAATAAAAATGGAAATAAGGCTACTAATAATGTTACTTCGAGTCAGTAAGGAGCTATACGTGTGTCTACTTTGAGTCCTAAAGATGATATTTCTTTATCAGATGCGTGTAATACTTTGAATAAGCCTGGTGATGCTCTATTGGAAACTACGGGTCCTGATAAAATGCAAGTTCTTTCAGGAAGTGTGAATTCAATGCACTCTGATTGTGAAGTAGTTACAACGCATAATGCTTTTTCTATCCTTCAGCAGATTAATGAAGATGATGATGTTTTACCACATCTACCCAATTCCAGTTACTCTATTGACATGCACAATAACAATCTAAATTCTGACATGCACAGGTTCTCTATTGCTGAGATTCTCCCATCTCCTATTTCACCTCTTAATCAAAATCAATTGACCTCTGATTCTATGCAAGCTTCTCCACATTCCTCCCTCACTCTACCTAACCAAATATTCAATGACTTAGTCAAATCTTCTTCTTCAATTATATCATCCTTGCAATAGTCCACTTCCTTTTTCGATTCCTTCTCTAAAAGGAAAAAAGGTAGACCTAAGAAATCCTCTACTAAGTCTACTATTGATCTAGACAATGGGATCAACTTCTCTATTGATCAAACTGGTTTGACCATGTTGCCTCTCAATAATCTTGCACATTCTTCGTCTAGGGTTAAAACCAGAGCCTCTTCTATATTATTATCAAAACGATTAGAAAATTAGGATTTTCGAATGTTAGAGGCGCTAACTCCTTGGCCAAGCAATTAGAAATCTCTAACCTTATTTCTTCTCACAAAATTGATCTTATGGCAATTGCTGAAACAAAACTCAATCATATTACAACAATCAGTGCTGCCTCAATTATAAAACGTGGCTGAAGCTCTATCCACATTCTCTCTCAAGCCCCTTTTGGTAGACTCTTAATCTTATGGGACCCTTCTGTTTTTTCCCTCTCCCCTTTAACTGTCCATAGGTAATTCATTCATTTTGAGATCATTCACATCCCATCTTCTACTTCTTCCTGTCTCTACTGCTGTTTATGCAGATAATAGTGCTGCTCATAGGCAAGCTTTCCTTGATATTCTTCCTTCACTTCAACAGTCCAGTTCACCATGGATATGCCTTGGTGATTGGAATTGTATGCAATTGTTTACTGAGAAAAGTGGTGGAGTTCCACCGGCTTATAGTCAGACTAGACCTCTCAATAATGCTATTTATGCTTCTAACCTTCTTCCCACCTCTGTTAGTAGTTCTTTTTACACATGGAACAATTCTAGTAAAACTGGAAAAAGGATGTATTGTAAACTTGATAGAGCTTATATGAATTTTTCCTCTGTAATCAAATGGCCTAACCTTATCACCATAATCCCACCTCCATCTTTATCTGACCACTCCCCTCTCATTATTGACTGGGGCAAGGACACCGTGAGAAGGCGCTCTTCATTTTCATTTTTTAATAATTGGTCTAAGAACCCTAATTTCTTAAATATTGTTTCTGAAAGTTGGAAATTTCATACATTTGGCAACCCTATGTTTATTTTGCAGGCTAAACTCAAGCATATTAAGGAAAATTTGAAGAAGTGGGCTAAGCAAACTTTTGGGAATGGGAGTAATTTGTCTTTTGCTATTAAAGAAAAATTATTACAAGTTCAACTTGATATTCAAAGATGCCATAATATTATTCTGCTATCTAATTTGTCTGCTCTTGAAACATCTCTTTTAAAGGACCTCTCTAAAGCTTTAGGGGAAGAAAACTTCATGGCTCAGCAAAAATCAAAACATGAATGGCATGTGAATGGTGATAAAAATACCTCCATTTTTCACAGCACTTTAAAGATACAACAGGCATCTGAAAATATATCTTTCATCCTTAATATGCATGATTTTCCTTTTTCTTCTCAAGATTCTATTCTTGCTGCTTTCCTATAATACTTTCAAATGAATCTGGGTAATTCTCAAATTCCTTCTGTCACTTTGGAACAATTCTCTCAAATCCATCTCCTCACCATTTCTAATGACATGAGGAACGATTTAATCAAGGAAATATCTAAAGATGAAATTAAACTAGAAATATTTGGAATGAATTCTAATAGCTCTCCGGGTCCTGATGGATTTAATGCAAACTTCTTCAAAACTACTAGGGCTATTATAGGTGGTGATGTGATCAAAGCCATTAAGAACTTCTTCAAGCATAGTAAATTAGTAACTGGAATAAATGCTACCAAGCTTGCTTTGATTACTAAAAATGTTCAACCTTCTTCTATAAATCAGTATAGACCCATTGCATGTTGTAATGTGATTTACAAATGCATCTCCAGAATTTTGGCTGCTGGAATGAAGAGTTCTCTGGCTGGTTTGATTTCTCCTAATCAAAGTGCCTTTCTGCCATCTAGAGATATTACTGATAATATCTTACTTGCCTCTGAACTTATGAAGGGCAACAATAGGAAATTCAACACTCCAAGATGTGTTCTTAAATTAGACATTCAAAAATCTTATGACTCTATTCAATGGAAAGCTATCATAACATTCTTCATAAAATGAATTTTCCTATTCCTTTCCATTATTGGATATTCACTTGCATATCTACTATTAATTATTCCCTAAGTATTAATGGATCCACCTTTGGCTACTTTGGTGCTACTCAGGGTATTAGACAAGGTGACCCCGTTTCACCCTACTTTTTTGTGTGTCATGGAACTATTCGATTCTCTCAGTTCAGCAGCAATGTCTAATAAGCTTATGGATTATCACCCTTTATGCAAGAAGAATAGTATTTCTTCCCTGCTTTTTGCCGATGACCTGCTTCTGTTTACTAAGCCTAATACTAAGTCTATTAATGGGGTTCTGGATGTTCTATCTAGTTTTTAGGTTATGACTGGTCTATCCATTAATAGATGTAAGTCCAAAACTAAAATTATTGGCCTGTCTGATCTTGATAAGGGGATCTTGTATGCCATGCCTGGTCTATCTCCTTTCAGTGACGATGAAATTTATCTAGGAGCTCCTCTGTGTACTTCTAAAATAAGGACATACCAATGTTTACAATTGTTTGAAAAAATTACTTCTAAGTTAACTAGCTGGAATAGTTCAAAATTTTCTATGGCTGGAAGGTTAGTGATTGTTAAATCTGTTGTTGTCTCCATGTGTATGTATTATGCCAGAATCTTCATCCTTCCTGCTAAGCTTATTAGCATGATCAATTCTTCTTTGAATCATTTTTTATGGCATGGACCCTTATTCAAGGAAAATGATTCCTATTGCATTTAGACATATATGCTGCTCTTATGATAAGTGTGGGCTTGGAATTATGAATATTAAAAGATGGAACTTTGCTGCTCTTTCATCTAGAGTTGACAAATTATTGAGAAAAGACACAAATTTATGGGCTTCTTGGTGTAGATCATATCTCATCAAAGATGGTAACTTCTAGTCTATCTCTCCTCCTTTTAATTGTAGTTGGTCTTGGAGGAACATCTTGAGAAGTAGATATGTGTTCCTTTCTATGGTTCAGCTGGGCAATGAAAGATATTGACAAGATCTCCTTTTGGTACGATCCTTGGTCTACTAAAGGTGTTATCCTAGCTAATATTACTGAATATGAGACTAGAGTAATTTCAGGAATTCATGACAAAGCATTTGTTGATAGATATTGTATTGATGGAACTGTTACCTTGCCTTTTTGCAGTTCCTCTATGGTTATAGCTGCTTGGAATGTAATTCAAAGTAAGATATATAACACCTGCAATGTTCAGGTAATACGGAATGAAAAGTCTCATTCAATTAAATCAGTATACAAAGTTCTTGATGCTACCGATGTTTATCCATTATTTCCTTGGTTTACTAGAATATGGAACTCTCAATCTATCCTTAAGGAAAACTTATTCATGTGGAAAGTTTTGAAGAATGGTATTCTTTCTCTTCAAAAACTTAAAGCCTGTAGGGTAATACATAGTGATACATGTTTTTTGTGTGGTATTGGTGTGGAAACTGTGTCACATTTGTTCTTTGAATGTGACCATTCTTTCTACATTTGGAATAGAATTTTACATCACTATGGCTTGCATAATCCTAGAAGAGTGTCTACGTTGGAATGGTTCAACATTTTCAAAGCTACTAGATGGAAGAATGAAAGGGGAAATTTGATGTTAAGAATTCTTAAGAAGTCTATATATCTCATTTGGATGGAGAGGAACATTAGAGTGTTTAAAGATCAATCTACCTCTAAACATGTAATGGTCCTGTCTATAATTAGATCCATGTAGTTCTAGATTTTCTTATGTGCTAATTGTTTTGTTTTGGTAGTGTGTTTGCTGTATTGTTTCGTAACAATTCTTTGTATTTCAATATAATGGTAGGGGACCATTCAACCCCGCTGGCTTTTCCAAAAAACAAAAAATGAAATCCCAATGTTCATATGTTTTTAAATATTGCGCTCATTATTCGGTTTAGCCGAGAGAGGACATTTGTGTCATATAACCCATTCCGAATAATGATATGACCTTATGGATAGCATTTAAAGACCGGTGGTCAAGATCGGATTTTTTCGAAAACAAAAGGATAACCCGGCGAATGTCTCTGCACCGACTTGTCCAAGGTATAGAGATTTGATCACCCTTTGTGATGGGGAGTCTGGACGTGATTAGGAATTATCCGGATTGCCAAGGCTTCTTTGGAAGTGCCTTCGATTCGGTTCGAACCTGGAACAGACTTATATGGATGTACGTCTGATGTTACACCTTGAGATGTAAAGCTGGTTTCTATCAAATACATTTCTGTTTGGTGGCGGAGAATTTATTCTCTTAGCTTAACACTCTTCTCTGAGATGTACGAGCTCAGAGGTTATGTAGTTGATGGTTACTAGTGATACATTCCCAATTTGGTAATGTTGCATACGAAGTGCTGCTGATCATTTGCTGATCAAAGCATGGCTTTGTGAAAAGCGTAGCTTTGTGGATGAGACTTTGTCGAGCCTCACAACCCGAAAATGGTCGAAACAGCAATGTTGCGGCAAGCTTGCAGTTGTCACGCCCCTAGGGTATGTCCATCTCTTCTGGATAGAGGTGGTGTCATGGTATGGAGCCCAGATATTTAACCTATGTGGTTACTGCAAATACATTACTTTGTGGTTGTTGGTGTCGAGCGCTTCGATAAAGGTTGGTTACCACCGAGGATAGCATATCTTTAGGTGTTACTCCCGGGAAGGGGGTAAACTGGCCTTGTATTGGCAGAGAGCCGGGTAGGTTTTCGGGGCGTCCCTCAAGAGACGTTCCCATGTGGCAATAGGAAGTTCCTTAGCCTAACCATTTGTTGGAAACCCAATCTCCAATAAGCGCATTGTACTGTTTTAGTTGTATAACCTGCCATTTACTTATGGTGGTCACCACTATTTAGATGTTAGTTATAATAGGCATACAATAATGGTTGTATGCTGGCTAAGATTAGTATTATACTTTTGAAAGATTTTCTGCACTATGCACTAATAATAATATTAAAAGGTTTTCGCGTATCAAGCGTGTTTGACTATCATAAGGAGAAATCTCCTACAATTCTGCGTTTGCATGGTGTGTGCGGCGGGAGGGCTTATGGTAGTTTCATTTTCCAAAAAAGCATTGCAGATTTCAATGTTTTAAATTCTTTTGTTGTTTTTTTAAAGATAAAACTGTTTTATTTGCTCATACCAGTTCCATGACTGACCCGGAGTTTATTGTTTCCTTCCTAAACTCAGGGTGCCCATAATTTTCCACACGGGCAGTCTAGAGTTAGGATTTTCAGATAATCGAATAATATGTGTAGATTTGATAGCATTCAATCTCTTGGTATTGGTAATCATGTTTGGATCGAATTGCTTCGCTTCAGCATGGATGGTAGTTCTCGCTTTCTGGTTTGGAGTCTTTCTAGTTTTGGAGCTTTAGCAATGGAGTCGCTATATTTTGGAGTATCTATCTTGTTGAGTTCTGAAGATATTATCCTATTGGAATTATCCTTCCGCCATCGATGGTTGTAAAGTCTAGACCATCTTCTTGTGTCACTTTCACTGTTGTATATCTTTTAGATCTGATCTGTATTGATATCCTGTTGTATCATATTGTATCAGATATTGTATCTGTTATGTATCAATGATATATTATTCATTGTTTTCTTCTGCTGTGTTGTTGTACTTAATGTGTTATAAGCTCCGGCACGAATAGGATTTCAATGGTCGAATCTGCAACATTCGAGTACAAGCGAAGTACGAGTGTCGATTTTCGAACGCTGAAATTAGGGTCGTGACATCTTGGAATTAGAGCCGAAGGTTGAACTTTAGCTCAGGAGTATAACCCATTAGGTAACTCATTAGAGATAGGGTGAAGTATATCCTAGGATGAGTATATCCCTAAGATATCAGTCCGTGAGCCTTAGTAAATTCTCTTGCTATCCATTGAAAGTAAGTATGAGTGCAAGAAGAGGATGAGGTAGGGGACAGGGGAAATACCACTACAAATGGTCAATACCTTGCAACAACGGAAATAACTTTCTCTATTAATCTCTTTTATCAACATCGGATATCAATTCTTTGATGACTTCGAGGCAGCTCGAGGGTGAAGCTTCGGTGTGGTGGAGGCCCTTCAAAATCGTTATAGATTAGTTTCTATCTCATACTCTCCTCATCAAATTTCTATCGGCTTTTCGTTTTTAAACTTTAATGAAATTGAAATTTTAAAATTGAAATAAATTGATTAAGAAAAGATGAAGTTAAAATATGAAGATTTGTATCGATAAATGATTTCGATTAAAACCAAATTTGAAATTCTATTGTAATTTCTTGTGAGGATCAAAGTCCGAAGATGGACAAGTTGGTGTATATTTGGGATATTCCAATTGAAGTTGTGTATCCATCGTTTGTTCTGTTAGGTCAAGATACATTCTACGAGTGGTTAGTTATTCTTCGGACTAATCAATACCTCTGTATATTCGTAGACCAGGTGAGCCAAGTATCTTGTATAATATTGAATGAGTTTGTTCTCATATTATTGATATTTTGATTTGGTAAGCCAAATGCAGAATAGATATTCAGTTTGATCTGGAAAATTATTTCTCTATCTTTGTGTATCCATCCTATGTTGTCTCGCTGGCAAATTTCGAGGACAAAATTTTCTTAAGGGGGAATATGTAACATTCCTGTTTTTAAACCAAATTTAAATTGTTAATTAATTTAATTTTTGAAATATAATTGTGAATTAATTTGGTATTTTCCAAATTAAATAGATATTTGTTTGTTTATTCATTTATAAATACAAGTTGATTGTATATTAATTTTTGAATTTGAAATTTTAAAATAAATGTTTTAATAATATATTGGATTGGGAATTTGAGAATAAAATATATTATAAAATTAACTGGATTTAAAAGTTATATTTTGAAAAAAATAACACATATATGTATATAACTAGAATTGTAAAAATAATATGATATTAAAACAAGGTTTAATAAAAAGTTTAAAATACTTTTCTTTTATACTTGAAATAAATTAGTTTTGTACATATTTAATTTTGTATTGGATTTGAAAAACTACATTTTAAAATTTGTTATATATATATAAGAAAATGGATTTATTTGAATTGAAAATATAAGTATAATGTATATGTAAATATAAAAGTAAGGCAAGGGCTAAACATAAATTTACAAATAAAAATGGAATAAGGCTTTAAAATACAAATTTCAAATTAAATGAATAAGGGCTTTAACACAAAAATGCAAGTTGATGACATTTGTAAATTTATTAACTAAGATTAATTAATTAATATTTTAAGGTTAATTAATTTATTATTGAAGGTTAATTAATTGATTAATGTTAATTAACCTGGATTGGTGATTAATTTGATTTAAATTAATCAGATAATTAATTAATCTTACTTATGGATTGCATTAAATGTTTTGAATTTTTTGATATCTCTGTTGTGTGATGCTTTGTGACATGAATTGAGCTGTGATAAATGTAATTTATTTTATCAGTGACAAATTATATTATTTATCTGTGAATCTGTGAATGGAAGATAAGCGTTATAAGAATATACCGCTTATCGATATTGACATGATTGAATCTGTGATGATTGAATGATGTTGCACTATTGTGGTACACCCCTGGACTACACTATAAACACATGAATATGGATTGCACGAGGAAATTGGTTAAGTCATAGATTTTTGAAATGGTTTTAAAAGTTGAATTTTGAATCTAAATGGTTTTAGAAATGGAATTGAAAGCTTTTGAAAAGGAGTTTAAAAGATAGAAGTTACTTTGAATAACTTGATAAAGTTTTGAAATTTAAATAATTTGATTTGAATTTAAATTCATGATTTGAAATTGAATTACATGTTTGGAAATTATGGTTTAAAAATGTTATACAAGTTATAAATATGTTTATATGGGTTTTAAACCATTTTAAAAGTATTGTTTGTGGGAATTTGAATTTAATCCAAGTTTTATACTTGAAGGGCTTTAACATGTGCAAATGTAATCGAATTTTTCCGAAATTATTTATTTTCAAATAATAATAGCTTTCATATAAAGAAAAAATTTTCAAATTGTGTTGAAAGATTTCAAGCTTAAAATGGAAAAGAAATAGTTTTGGAAGCTATCTTTATTAAAGATTTGGTAAATCTTGTTGTTGAACTGAAATGGACCTTTTACTTAAAAAGATTTGAATCATCAATAGTTAGGGAAGTTGTGAATTAATCTTGTGAAAGATTGTTGAACTTTGTTTTGAAATTAAATAGGATATTAAACAGTGTATCTTTTGTATAAAAGATTTGGAAGGGAAATTGTTTTGAAAGCTATGAATTGAATCTTTGATCTAAAGATTGGATGAGTTAATCCAATTTGAAATGGAATTGTTTGGAAGGGCTATAAATGGATCGTTGTGAAAGATTGGTGAACTTTGTGAAGTAAATATTTTTGTTTAAAAGATTTGAAATGGTAATTTGTTTAAACCTTTCGAAGAAAAGTTTTGGGTTATAAGTTGTGACTTAACTGCCCAATATCCATATGTTTTTAAATATTGTTCTCATTATTCGGTTTAGCCGAGAGACGACCTTTGTGTCATATAACCCATTTTGAATAATGATACAACGTTATGGATAGCATTTGAAACCGGTAGTGAAGACCGGATTTTCTTCGAAAACAAATGGATATCCCGTCAAATGTCTCTACACCGACTGATCCCCGGTATAGAGATTTGATCACCCTTTGTGATGGGGAGTCTGGACGTGATTAGGGATTATCTGGATTGCAAGGGCTTCTTTGGAAGTTCCTTCGGTTCTGTTCGAACCAGGAACAGACTTGTATGGATGTGTGTCTGACATTACACCTTGAGATGTAAAGCTGGTTTCTATCAAATACATTTCTGTTTGGTGGCGGAGATTTTATTCTCTTAACTTAACACCCTTCTCTGAGACGTAAGAGCTTAGAGGTTATGTAGTTGATGGTTACTAGTAATACATTCCCAATTTGGTAATGTGGCATACGAAGTGCTGCTGATCATTTGTTGATCAAAGCATGGCTTTGTGAAAAGCATAGCTTTGTAGACGAGACTTCATCGAGCCTCACAACCCAGAAATGGTCGAAACAGGAATGTTGCTGCAAGGTTGCAGGGATCGTACCCCTAGGGTATGTCCATCTCTTATGGATAGAGGTGGTATAATGGTATGGAGCCCAGATATTTAACCTATGTGTTTACTGCAAATACATTACTTTATGGTTGTTGGTGTCGAGCGCTGGGACAAAGGTTGGTTACGACCAGGGATGGCATATCTTTAGGTGTTACTCCCGGAAAGGGGGTAAACCGGCCTTGTGTTGGAAGAGAGCCGGGTAGGTTCTCGAGGCGTCCCTCTAGAGGCATTCCCATGTGGCAATAGGAAGTTCCTTAGCCTGACCATTTGTTGAAGATCCAATCTCCAATATGCGCCTTGTACGGTTTTAGTTGTATATCCTGCCATTTACTTATGGTGGTCACCACTGTTTAGATGGTAGCTATAGTAGGCATACAATAATGGTTGTATCCTAGCTAAGATTAGTATTATACTTTCGAAAGATTTTCTGCACTATGCACTAATAATAATATCAAAAGGTTTTCGCGTACCAAGCACTTTTGACTATCATAAGGTGAAATCTTCTCTAATTCTGTGTTTGCATGGTGTGTGCGGCGGAAGGCCTTATGGTAGTTTCAATTTCCAAAAAAACATTGCGAATTTCAATGTATTAAATTCTTTTGTTGTTTGTTTTAAAGATAAAACTGTTTTGTTTGCTCATACCAGTCCCATGACTGACCCGGAGTTTATTGTTCCCTTCCTAAACTCTGGATACCCACAATTTTTCATATGGGCAGTCTAGAGTTGGGATTTTCGAATAATCGAATAATAGGTGTAGATTTGATAGCATTCAATCTCTGGATATTGGCAATCGCATTTGGATCGAATTGCTTCACTTCAGCATGGATGGTAGTTATCGCTTTCTGGTTTGGAGTCTTTCTAGGTTTGAAGCTTTAGCAATGGAGTTGCTATATTTTGGAGTATCTATCTTGTTGAGTTCTGAAGATATTATCCTATTGGAGTTATCTTTTCGCTATCGATGGTTGTAAAGTCTAGACCATCTTCTTGTGTCGTTTTCCGCTGTTGTATACCTTTTGGCTCTGAGTTGAATGATATACTGTTGTATCATACTGTATCAGATATTGTATCTGTTATGTATCATTGATATATTATTCATTGTTTTCTTCCGCTGTGTTGTTGTACGTGATGTGCTATAAGCTCCGGCACGAATCAGATTTCAATGGTTGAATCTGCGGCATTCGAGTACAAGCGAAGTACGGGTGTTGATTTTCGAACGCTGAAATTTGAGTCATGACAGATAGCAAGTTGAAAGTTGGAGACGTGATAAGTCTATGTGACATAGTTTCTATGTGAGGTTGAGAAACGCTTTTGCGTTATTGGTGCGAAGAGACCTAGATCAGTTTATCCGAAAACCACTTTGGACCAACGTATATGTGACGATTGTGCAGGTAGGTTATGATGATATTGATATTCCGGATTTTCATAGTGGAGTACAGCTGTTGATCGTTTGGGGTTAAGATCCCAATATACATCTAGTAGCAGCTGTATCTTTGTTATGAAATATCTAATGCAAGGGCTGTCACTACTAACCCTAGGGATTTCCCGAAAGGATGTGGTAGGAAAGTACCTTCGGTTTCTCCTGTTCCCAGACAACTTGCATGGATGTAACGACCAGGTATTTTCAACCATTCGCATCCATTATAAGTGTATAGGTAGACACTCATGCCGGATGCGAATGGTTGAAAATACCTGGTCGTTACAGTTGGTATCAGAGCTTTGGTAGCTCTAGGCAAAACTCAGCATATGGAGTGAATGTATTTACAGAATCACTTTCATTCGAGTTTGAATCTCTTCCTTTTGACTCGATTCCTTTGAATTTTGGAACATTCCCTACGGTTCCAAAATCCATTCGTATCCCTCGCTATTCATCTTCTTTTGACTCTGGAGCATTCCATAACTCCGCTTCGAATGATCTTTTTAGTGAGTCGGCGGTCACGCCAATTTCAAATTTAATTGAAAAAGGGGAAAACTCCTTTGCAGTTAGCATCGATTCACCAGAGATTCTTATCTATCCTTGGTTTAGATGCTAATATCTTTTGTTATTCCAAACTCTAACTCTTGAGGTCGAATGTAGATTTACCCTAGAAAATCCACATCGATCTTATTCTTTAAGTCACGGTTGACCCGGTTAAGGTTGCCCGTGATTTATATAAGCTTATCCATCTTCCTATTCTGTTATTTAATCATGTCATCCTTGTTTCCAACTTATTTTTAAATCATAATCTCCTTTGATTTGTGTTAATCAAAAAAAAAAAAATTGAATCTCTATCCTTCCTTGAAAATCTATTCATGTATAGCGTATTTGTAAACTAGTATTTAAATTTTAAAATGTTTTATATATTTTGTTGTTTGAGTTGTTGATGTTGAGTTGGATTTCTGATCGATACGTCTGATCAGCGCTATTGATAAGATTTCCAAAACACTTTGACAGAACAAACAGACACAATATATTTAAAAAAAATAAATTGGTTAATGAAATAAATTTTGACATATAAGTAAATTTATGGAACTTAATGAAATGAATTTAAAACAAGAATTTGAGGATTTGAATTCCGATTATTTCGAACTTTGGTTTAAAGTTTTAAAAGGTTATATTATTTAAAGTATTTTGAATAGAATTTGTTTTCAAAGAATTTTTAAAGGTTTAAAATTAGTGCTTTTCTCTTTGTCGCTGTAAAATAACTTCGGTGATGATGGCGACATCATCGACGTTCATTTTCGAGTTTCGAACTTAAGAGACTGTTCTGTAGTCTTGCTACAGCTTTGTTTTGGGAAATTAAATTGATTTGAATTTCTAAAATATGACTTGATTTATAATATATATAGATATAGATATATGATTGAAATTTGATTTGACATATTATATATGTATATATATTATTTCTTATATCTAAATGGTCTGAAGAAATCGGAAATTTAATTCTTAAATTCTATTTTTAAAGAATAATTTCAATTATAAAAAGAAAATAATTTTTTTTGAATAAATGATTTAAGCTTGAGATAATTGAATTGGAGAGTTTTATTTGTATAATACAATTGCATTCAAATATAACTTACCTTAATTTCAGAAGTCAAAAACGTAATTGGATAATATACGATATAAAAAGATTTTAGAAATAAAATTTGAGCGGTTATAATAAATGTTGTACACTTAAATTTTAATTATAAAATGATTAACAGAGGAAAATATAATAAAAGGTGATTGAATAACTTACAATAAATTAGTGCTAAAAGAACTAAGAATAAAATAAAGCAGTTATAATAAGTGTAAGTATGTTTAACATGAGTGATAAATATATTGAGAGGAATGAATTTAATTTTGATTAGGAATAAAGAAGAATAAAATTTATTAAGTACACTGTGAGTGTAATAAATGATTATTTTTCAAACCAATGGTTTTAAAAATGGTTAATTTTAGATGATTGGATAATAAGATAATGAAATTTAAGATAGTTAAGATTTATTTAACTTGTGTAAAGATTTATTCTCTGTTTAAGTTGAAATTTCCATGCTTTCAAATTTATTTCCTTATTTTGTTTTCAAACTATCTTTTGGTTGTCCTTATCATCCTTATCTTGCTATAGACTGGTATAGGCATCTTTCTATAATGTTTGATAATCTTTGGTACTCATTTGAATCTATTTTGCGTGCTTGAGTTCTTGATTCTGGAGGATCTAGGAAAGATCACCTCCACCTTGTAAAACTTACCTATAACAACAGTTATCAGGTATAATTTCAATCTTCTTTTCATCTTATCTTAATCCTATTTCACTCTATCTTTTCTGTGCCCTTTCATACCTCATTCCTTTTCGGGGACGAAAAGTTTTGAGTGGGGGAGAGTGTAACAACCTTGTATTTTGTAATTATTTTATTGTATATTTTAATTATTTTTAAAGTAAGATTTTGATTTAAAAAAACTTATTTTACTTATTTGAAATGATTAAATTTATTATTTAAATATAATCTTGATTTTTATATGAGTTATAATTCCAAACTTGTGTAAGTTGAATATTTGCCTGAAATGCTGATTTTGGTCAAAATAGTCAAACTGTGACCTTCAACTTAAAATTTTAAAAGTTTAAAAAATTAATTTTTTTTTCTTTTATTATGAAAGTACATAAAATTCTAAGAACACCACTTTTCGTTTCGTTGAATTTGGATGTAAATTGTGAAAGTTATACCCTTTACAATATTGTGCGTATATAGGGTTATTTAACAATGACTATTTTAAATTGTATAAATTACTTCTTCTTTGTTATATTTTATTTAATATGTGATTTTATGTTATATTATGTATATTTTGACTTTTAAGTATTTTTAAAATGATAATATAATTTTTCTAAAGTTTATTTGAATTTATTTCAATTTATAAAGCCTAGTTGGTATTTACTGCATTTTTCTTTATTTAACTTTCTATTTAATAAAAATTAAATTATTATTTTACCTTGAAAATGTTTTAAAACCATTTTTAATTCAAATTTTTGTGTTATAATATTTTTTTATGTGAAGTAATAAATTTTCCAAAGTCATTGGAGATTTTCTTGTAATTTTTATGTCAGGGTTGCTATTTTAAGCAATTTCTTATTTCCTTTTTCTATTTTACTTCAAATAAATTATTTATTTTATTTTATTCTTACTTAGTTTCGGTTTTAAATAACATTTCTGAGTTTATTTTGTTTTTATAAAATTAAAAAGAAAAGGAAATGCAAAGGGTTTAGAAAGTTAAGAGATCTTAAAAGCCTGAAACGTAAAGGCGTTTTATCCGTTTCTTTTTGCAATTAATACATCAATTTATTGATTTATTTTATACATTCACTTTTATTGCTGTGTTTTAATTTATTTTATTCATTTTACATGTATTTAAATTTAAGAAAATTTTTCCAAAGTGTATTGAAGTTATTTCTAATTCCTAAGTCTAGTTTTCATTTTTCTGTGCCATTTTTCTTATTTTAATCATATCTAATTAATAACTAATTATTAATATTTTGTTTATCTGTTATATTTTCGAATTCTAACTGAAATTTATAAGTGTTTTCAGTTATTTAAGATGTATATGAATATATATAGGAAGTTTAAAAGGTTTGAAAGCAAAGAAACGTAAAACCGTTTTAACGTTTCTTCTTCCGTTTCTTTTCCAATTAATGGATTTAATTTCCTTTGACCGTTCCTTTCTTTATTTGTAGCTGTGCATTTCTTACCTCATTTTCATGTGAAAACATTCCTCTCCACTTCATTTTTCACGGCTAGAAAGGTTTGGTAATGACTCCTCTTTTCCTCTTCTTTTTGCTCTTCGTTTTCCATTGTTTTCTTATATTTTGCCTAGTTTTCTATGCTTTCTGGATTGGCCTCTACCACCCACCATCACCACCATACTCTCCACCATCCCCTACCACTCTTCCTTGGCATCCTCTCCAGCCATCATTTCAGATCCATCCATGGCCACTCCTCCCTTGGTGACAAAACTCCACAAAATTGCAAATAATGTCCAAAACAATGCACTAGCCACCACTATTACTTCACCCCTTTCATCCACCACCTTGGCCACCACCATAGGCCGCCACCACCACCTTTTCCAGACCTCCCCACACCCCTCCATCTACTGTCCAAACCTGTACAAGTATGGCCAAGCCCCACTTGACCCAAGGCCGAGCCTTGTTGTGCTCAAAAACTTCATATATGTTGCCTTGATCAATTGTATGCTTCATGTATAACCCTACCACTCCATACTCCTTCTAGCCGTGAGTTATGGTGCCAAACCTGAGCTATATCATCATCATGGCCGAACCCAAGAACCTCCTAGGCCAAGCATTTGAATGGTTAAAGCAAGGTCAAGTAATCTATTTCTTTGTTGCTTCGTATTTTTATTGTTTCAACATTGTTTTGCGTTGAATATTTATGTGTATATTGTCTTGTTTTGGTTATTGTTTACAAGACAAATATCAAGGCTCTCCATTCATTCAAATCAAAAGTCATGCTATATCGTTCTTGTCGTGCTTTTGGAATCGCACTTGTGCTTGTTGTTTTGGTCTTCAGCTTGAAAAAGCGAGTCTTTCTCACTCGAGTTGAATCACTTTCGCTCGAGTTGAATCTCTTCCTTTCTGACTCGATTTCCTTTGAATTTTGGAATGTCCTTCGGTTCCAAAATTCATTCTTGTCTCTCTCTATTTATATTCTTTTGATTCTGGAGTATCCAATAACTCCACTAAATGATTTGTAAAGGGGGATGAAAACTCCTTTACAATTGGCGTCGATTCACCGAAGATTTTTGTATCCTCGATTTAGATGCTACTATCTCCTGTTATTCCAAATTCTTTCTCTAGCGATCGAATGCCGATTTACCTTAGAATTCTGCATCCATCATATTGCTAAATGCACGATTGACCCGATTAAGGTCACCCATGATTTATAGAAGTATATCCATCTCCTATTTTGTAATTTAATCATCTTCGATCGAGTCTATCTTCGAATCAGGATTCTATTGGTTAGAGTCTTCTAATTTAAATCTCTACCTTTGTTTTGAAATCCATTCTTAAATCACCCTTTTAAAAATCGAGTATGTTGTATTTTTGAAATTGTTTATACCGAAATTTTATTTTGATAAGTATGATTTTATTCTATATATAAAAGTGAAAATGTTTTCGATAAGGATTATATACCTATATATAAAGCAAATAAAAAGTGTTATTCTATATAAAAAGATTTTGAAAGGATTTGAAATTTTGAAAAAATTATAAGAAATTGATTTATAAAAAAATGATTTATGACTAAAGTGTTAAATTTGAAATAAGAGAATTGAATTCCGGTATTTTGAATTATTCAAGTCGGACATGTACAGTTTTATTGTCGATTTGAATGGTCCAAAATACCGCGTTGTTAATTTAAATTTGGCAAAACATATCATTTACAGTAAATACATCAATCACAGATCACAGACACAGAGTAAATAATGCAGCGGAATAGATAAAGAATAGTAGTTCATGAAGCTACTATATACATATCAGAGTTAGAGATAAAATACAGCAGAACTCTCAAATGCAGTGAAGTCTCCAGTACGAGTAGATGACTTCTCTGAACCAATCAACTGGAAAAGCTGAAAGAATAGATAACTGGATCATCAAGCTAAACTCCAACTTCGAAGGTGAGCCTCAAAAGCTGTATCACTCGGTCTCATTTTAAATTGTTTCAAATATATACATATATCTTTGGAAAATATCAAATTATACTTCGGAATTTGAAATCGAAATTTGTTTTCACAATATCACTCGCATAGCAAAGCTACTAGAGTGGCCTCCCCAAATCAAGTTCTTAAGAATATAAGGTTCTCAATTTCAAATCATTCAATATCCATTCAGTTTCCAAATCATATATGATTTCACCAAATTTTCTTCCAAATTAAGTATCTAAATTTCAAAGTTCCCAAAATAATAGGTTTAGAAAATTATCCCAGTTTATAAATTAAAATAATTCAAGTCAAACAAATTCATTTCCAAAATCTCCATAAGAGTACTGGTTTTTAATTTCAATTTAATTTCAAAACTAAATATTTTCCCAAAAATCAATTATACTCAAAATGGTTTCCAAATTTATAATTATCCCTTTAAAACTTTTAAACTATCTATTTCTATTTGAAATATCCAATTTACCTTTCTGAAAACCATTATTCAAAACTTTTTTTTTCTCCTCAAAACATTTCAAAACTAAATTTATATTCTTTATCAAACATTTTATACTCCTCGAAATTTCTTAGCTTTGAAAATTTAATCTCGATTTGGAAGTGTTCGAACATTCAAAATAGTTAGGGAAATCAAATTTTCAATTCAACGGTTGAAAATCAACAATAAATCAATAAACCAATTATTAAATCCGAAACTCGAGGACTGAACACCGGTCTCATTTTAAATTGTTTCAAATATATACATATATCTTTCGAAAATATCAAATTATACTTTGGAATTTGAAATCGAAATTTGTTTTCACAATATCACTCGCATAGCAAAGCTACTAGAGTGGCCTCCCCCACTCTGAAACTCGAAATCAATGTCGATGATGCGTGCACTCATCACCGAAATTATTTTCCAGCGACATAAGTGAGTTCTGGACTTCTATTTTCTTGAAAACTTCTTTGAAATTTCTTCAAAATTATTGGAATTTATTTGAACTCATTTGAAACATTTCTTATTCGGAAAAATACTTTTAAATCATATTATTTTTATATATTTGCCGAAATCTTAAAAACCAATTTCAAAATACCGGAATTCAATTCTCGAATTTCAAATTTAACACTTCAGTCATAAATCATTTTTATATAAATCAATTTCTTATAATTTTTTCAAAATTTCAAATCCTTTCAAAATCTTTTTATATAGAATAACACTTTTTATTTGCTTTATATATAGGTATATAATCCTTATCGAAAACATTTTCACTTTTATATATAGAATAAAATCATACTTATCAAAATAAAATTTCGGTATAAATAATTTCAAAAATACAACATACTCGATTTTTCAAAGGGTGATTTAAGAATGGATTTCAAAACAAAGGTAGAGATTTAAATTAGAAGACTCTAACCAATAGAATCCTGATTCGAAGATAGACTCGATCGAAGATGATTAAATTACAAAATAGGAGATGGATATACTTCTATAAATCATGGGCGACCTTAACCGGGTCAACCGTGACTTCAGGGATATGATCGATGCGGAATTCTACAACAAATCGACATTCGATTGCCAGAGATGGAATTCGGCATATCAAGATATAGCAGCATCGTAAACCAAGGATACAAAAATCTTCGGTGAATCGACGCCAATTGTAAAGGAGTTTTCATCCCCCTTTACAAATCATTTAGTGAAGTTATTGGATATTTTAGAATCAAACGAATATAAATAGGAAGAGACAAGAATGAATTTCGGAACCGAGGGACTACGTGATTTTTATATGAGTTATAATTCCAAACTTGTGTAAGTTGAATATTTGCCTGAAATGCTGATTTTGGTCAAAATAGTCAAACTGTGACTTTCAACTTAAAATTTTAAAAGTTTAAAAATTTAATGTTTTTTTCTTTTATTATGAAAGTACATAAAATTCTAAGAACACCACTTTTTGTTTCGTTGAATTTGGATGTAAATTGTGAAAGTTATACCCTTTACAATATTGTGCGTATATAGGGTTATTTAACAATGACTATTTTAAATTGTACAAATTACTTCTTCTTTGTTATATTTTATTTAGTATGTGATTTTATGTTATATTATGTATATTTTGACTTTCAAGTATTTTTAAAATGATAATATAATTTTTCTAAAATTTATTTGAATTTATTTCAATTTATAAAGCCTAGTTGGTATTTACTGCATTTTTCTTTATTTAACTTTCTATTTAATAAAAATTAAATTATTATTTTACCTTGAAAATGTTTTAAAACCATTTTTAATTCAAATTTTTGTGTTATAATATTTTTTTATGTGAAGTAATAAATTTTCCAAAGTCATTGGAGATTTTCTTGTAATTTTTATGTCAGGGTTGCTATTTTAAGCAATTTCTTATTTCCTTTTTCTATTTTACTTAAAATAAATTATTTATTTTATTTTATTCTTACTTAGTTTCGGTTTTAAATAACATTTCTGAGTTTATTTTATTTTTATTAAATTAAAAAGAAAAGGAAATGCAAAAGGTTTAGAAAGTTAAGAGATCTTAAAAGCCTGAAACGTAAAGGCGTTTTATCCGTTTCTTTTTGCAATTAATACATCAATTTATTGATTTATTTTATACATTCACTTTTATTGCTGTGTTTTACTTTATTTTATTCATTTTACATGTATTTAAATTTAAGAATTTTTTTCCAAAGTGTATTGAAGTTATTTCTAATTCCTAAGTCTAGTTTTCATTTTTCTGTGCCATTTTTCTTATTTTAATCATATCTAATTAATAATTAATTATTAATATTTTTTTATCTGTTATATTTTTGAATTCTAACTGAAATTTATAAGTGTTTTCAGTTATTTAAGATGTATATGAATATATATAGGAAGTTTAAAAGGTTTGAAAGCAAAGAAATGTAAAACCGTTTTAACGTTTCTTCTTCCGTTTCTTTTCCAATTAATAGATTTAATTTCCTTTGACCGTTCCTTTCTTTATTTGTAGCTGTGCATTTCTTACCTCATTTTCACGTGAAAACATTCCTCTCCACTTCATTTTTCATGGCTAGAAAGGTTTGGTAATGACTCCTCTTTTCCTCTTCTTTTTGCTCTTCGTTTTCCATTGTTTTCTTATATTTTGCCTAGTTTTCTATGCTTTCTGGATTGGCCTCTACCACCCACCATCACCACCATACTCTCCACCATCCCCTACCACTCTTCCTTGGCATCATCTCCAGCCATCATTTCAGATCCATCCATGGCCACTCCTCCCTTGGTGACAAAACTCCACAAAATTGCAAATAATGTCCAAAACAATGCACTAGCCACCACTATTACTTCACCCCTTTCATCCACCACCTTGGCCACCACCATAGGCCGCCACCACCACCTTTTCCAGACCTCCCCACACCCCTCCATCTACTATCCAAACCTGTACAAGTATGGCCAAGCCCCACTTGACACAAGGCCGAGCCTTGTTGTTCTCAAAAACTTCATATATGTTGCCTTGATCAATTGTATGCTTCATGTTATAACCCTACCACTCCATACTCCTTCTAGCCGTGAGTTATGGTGCCAAACTTGAGCTATATCATCATCATGGCCGAACCCAAGAACCTCCTAGGCCAAGCATTTGAATGGTTAAAGCAAGGTCAAGTAATCTATTCCTTTGTTGCTTCGTATTTTTATTGTTTCAACATTGTTTTGCGTTGAATATTTATGTGTATATTGTCTTGTTTTAGTTATTGTTTACAAGACAAATATCAAGGCTCTCCATTCATTCAAATCAAAAGTCATGCTATATCGTGCTTGTCGTGCTTTTGGAATCTCACTTGTGCTTGTTGTTTTGGTCTTCATCTTGAAAAAGTGAGTCTTTCTCACTCTGACATTTATACTTATGAAAAGTGAATTGATGACAAGTGTTTAGGCAAAAAAAAAAATGTTTATGCAAGTTAATGATGATCATATGATATGCATACCATGTTATTACCATATTGTTACCATGTTAAAACTGTTAATTTTCACCTGACATCTGATATATGACTGTATATTGTGATATTGACCTTGTTTATATTATTTCTGTATATGATCACACTGCAAGTTCCCTGTTAGAAAAAAAATGTTATGGGCTGAAATGATAGGCCTGAATGGTTTTAAATTTTTCATTTTGACTTGGGATTGTTGGTTTGAAATGATAAAACCCGGAATTTTTCTTTGTAAATTACGGGTTGAAATGATATATTACCCGTATCACTATACCTAGCGTAGAAAATTTTATACAGGCCCGTAGTTAAAATATGTTTTCTAAAAATTTTAAATATTTTAGAAATTTAATTATTATAATATTTTGATTTGAAATTTAATAAAAATAAAATTTTTGTAAAATATTATTGATTTTCTGAATAATTGTAAGTGAAATGAATTAATGAAAAAGTTAGAAATTTTGAACGTAAGTTATTTTGGAAATTTTGATTTAATTTTAATTGAAAATTTAATTGAGTATGAAATTATGATAATTTGAATTTAAATGAATTTAAAATGATTTTTATCATATTTATGATTTTTAATAAAGTTGAATTGTGAAATGAATAAATATTTTAAGTTGAAACTTTGAAATATAACTAGAATTGGAAATTTATGAAATTGACGTAAAAGTGAACTTTTAGTTAAGCAAATAAAAATAAAACTAAGTTATATTTGATAATTTGAACTTAAGTGTTAAGTTGAAATTTAATGTAATGGATTTTAAAATTGAACATTGCATTTTAATAAGTGGATTATTATTAAATCTTGATTTTTGAATGGAAATTTAACTTTATAAAATCATGATCCTGAGGAAAATTAAATGATGTTTATAAATGTGAAAATGTATGATTTTACAAGTTAAAAATGTTTTTAATAAAAATATAATTGGTTGAGAAATTTTATTAAATATTTGAAGTTAATTGACTGTATTTTTGAAATGCTATTAATTACAATGTAAATGATATTACAGCATTTGTAAACGCTGTAGTTGATGATAATGAACTAAAAAGCTAAGTTGAATTAAACGCTATTATAGCAATCTTTGTAAGTGCTATAATTTTTGAATTTAACTAAGTTATTCGAAATTTAAGTAAACCTATTATAACATATTAAAATGTTGTACTTTGTTAAATTGAACTGTTTTGAATGTAACTTTCCGTAGAGTTTTCTAAATGATGCGAAAAGTGAATTTTCACTGTTTTGATAAACTTAAGTGAATAAATGAACTTTGGAAGTTAAAATTTTTGGAAATTTAATAATTTAATTATTAAGCATAATAACTTTATTGAAATGAAAAAAAAAAAGAATTTTTGGAATATAGACTGTTTTAAAATATGAATTGAAATGGTATTTTAGATTGAATAAAACGAATAATTATTTGAAATGAATGAAGTTTGAAAAGATACGATATTTTGATATATTAAAATGATTTGAAACGAAGTTTTGAAAAGATACGATATTTTGATATATTAAAATGATTTGAAACGAAGTTTTGAAAGGATATGATATTTTGATATATTAAAATGATTTGAAACGAAGTTTTGAAAGATATGATATTTTTGATATTAAATGATTTGAAAAACGGAGTTTGAAAGATAGGACATTTTGATATTAACATGATTTAAAAAGAAGTTCTGAAAGATATGATATTTTGGAACCGAAGCTTTGAAAGGTTATGATATTTTGATATATTAAAATGATTTGAAAGGTAGTGTTGAAAGGGTATGAAAATTTAATATATTGAAATGGTTAGAAATGACTTGATATTTATTTTGATAAATATTTGAATTGAAAGATATTTTACGATGATATATTTAAATGGTTTTGGAAATGATTTAATCTTTATTTTGATAAAGATTTGGATTGAAAAGGATATTTTATTTTGAAGTATAAAATATTGTTTTAAAGTTATAACTACGGGTTATAATAACGATTGGTTGTTAAAGAGACCGGGATCGGATATTGTCTTATAGCCGGCCAATACCGAAAACCACTTTAACAACTGTGTACGCGGTGGAGATTCCAGAATGAAGTAGGATGGTGGAGACGTTCTCGAGGTATATATTACGTGGACCCAACTCCCGTGAATTGGCATATATGACTAAAACAGGAGCTATACTGGGCTACACAAAGGGTCGCACCCTTTCATCGAGCATGCTCCATCGGAAACCATTCTATTACTGTGGTGATTCGATTCGGTGGCGCCACTTTGATTCGGGGATATTGTTCGAGGTGGGCGGAAGCTGCTGGCTTGCCTTCACCACCGGTCCGGGAGTGCAAACGGTGTATCCACCCTGGCATTGCCTCGCGTGCCGTGTCATATCCTTATATCGAGCCCATTACGATTTTGGTTATAAAGATCCGACCGCGTTAAGGTTCACCATCCCCTTAACGCTATTTTCTATATGAATATACTTTACTGATTAGACACTACCGTATATAGCGTATATTACTACATAGTAAATAGTTTAACGGATCCTTAGAGGATGGGCGGTCTCAAGCATCCTTTAAGTTACTGATGCATTTTGTTACTGTTCACTTGAGTTGATTTACAGTTTATAAGTATTTATGTCCTGACTCGTGTGTTTTGTGTTTTGCTTTACGCTCGAGTCAGATTGATTGAGTTAGCATTCAAGATTCACCTTCGGAGTTGGAGCTTTTCTTGAAGATCCAACCATCTATTTTGTTTCAGTATCCAGTGTTTCAGTGATGTATCTGATTTGTACCTGATGTATCTTGTTACTCTTCGGTTGTATCTTATTTAACCCTGATGTATCTTATATTTTATATAGTAGCTTCATGAACTACTATCTCTTTTTCTTCCGCTGCATTATTATCACTCTGTGTCTGTGATCTGTGATTTTATTTATTGTATATTCTGAGGTTTGCCAAAATTTTATTTACAACGCGGTATTTTGAGCAATTCAATTCCGGCATGAGTGTCTACCTATACACTTATAATGGATGCGAATGGTTGAAAATACCTGGTCGTTACAATTGATGTTGTCTAACATTGCATTTCTAAAGATTACGTACATTGGTTTTACCAAACGTACATCAATGATGGAGGAGAAGGCAACTTCTTTTAGCTTAACACCCTCCTTGAAATGTATGAGCTTAAGGGTTCTATTTTTGTAGAAGGCAATTAGTAGTCAACGAAAATGGTCATGTGGTATTCAAAGTGATGTGATATGTGAAAGGTAATCGTTACCTCAGGCCTAATCAACCGGAAATGACCAAAACACAAATAGATGTGGCAAGACTAAGTGGGACGCTCTCAAGTAGGATATGATCATCTTCTTCTAGATATATCTTTACACGCTACGACGTCTTGTATCTAATTATTGTGGTTTGTACGCTATGAGGGCCCTCGAAAAAGGTCTGTAACGACCGAAGGATGACATATTCAGTATTATCTAGTTACAGAGGTAGACCGATCTTGTGTTGGTAGAGGAACTTTGCGATGGTTTCTCAGGAAATCCATCTAGAGGTGTACTCATTGGAAGGTAGTCCCTTCACCTAGTCATTTGTATGGAAATCCAAACTCCACTACGTGCCTGCCATTTTGATTGTATTACCATTTTGGGCTATATGTTGGAATTTAATCAATGTAACAATTTCGGCTATGATTAATATTATTTGTATACTAGACACTAGTATAATATAATCGAATTTGATAAGAATTTTTTTAGTTAAAACATGTATGTGTTTATATGTGGGCGTGTCTTATGAGATACTTTTGTTTTGAAAAGGAAAAGTTTGGTAATTTAATAAATTCAGTTGAATGTGTTTCTCATACTGATTTACCAGATTGATCGGGGTGTTCTTCCCTTTCAATGCTCGGGTCTGACCGAGTATATTTACTGGTTCAGATTTGGTGCTTTTGGAGCTTTTGTAGAAGAGCTGGAGATCTTTGTTTTCTTATACTCATATCTATTTTGATTATCCGCTTTGCTTAGTTGTATATTATTGGCAATTGGGAGGACATGTTATTATAACTGTGCAGGCTGATAAATGATGATTGATTGTTGAACTATGATTTGTGTATGTATATACAGTTTCTGTTTTGTAAAGATCATTGATATGATATTATATGTTTTCCGCTGCGATATGAGATTCTGTATTGTTCTGTTTGGTTCTATCTTCTCTCTTTCTTCTCTTCTCTTCTTCTCTCTTCTTTTTTTCTCTTGACTTTCTGTCAGTCTCTTCTTTTTGGGTAGGACATGTGTGGTTTATTGTCGATTCAAAGTGTATGGATTTGCGGGTCGTCGCATTTGGTATCAGAGCTTAGATTTTGTATATTCCTAAGCTTTGATGTGTACTCGGTATAGATAGGGACAGTAGCACCCTAGATAGAGTTTGAGTGTATTATATATATGAGTGCTTATTTGTTAGTTATTATGAATTGTTTTATATTGTGTTTACTTATCCGTTGAGTTGTTTGTGAATTCTAGTCGGTATGTGCAACGCCATGTTATCGATAGGAATTTCTAAACACTTAAACGAGGCAAGTCGACATAGTATCATTTTAAATTAGGTAAATGAAATAATTTTACCTCGGTTATATTTTATATACAAAGGAAACAATTTTTCAAAAATTATTAAATTGTGTATGAATTGATTGTTTGTTTGTTTGAAAATTGTTAATATATATAAGTTAATAAAAACTATTTGAATAATCTAAAAAACAACAATTGTAAAATAATAAATTATATAAGCTAATGAATTATAAGTATGGAATTATAATTAAAAAGATTTATAGTTGTGAAATAATCTTATCTTATATACAAGAAATGGAACAACATGAGTATATTTATAAATATGAGTTGTAAATAAAATTGGATTAAACTAAGAATTTGAAATTTTGAATCCCGTTGATTTGGAAAGTGGTTTTTCAAAGTTTAAAGAGATATATTATATTATAAATCTAAGTAAGATAAATGAATTTGAAATGATCTCATATAAGTAAAGTGAAATGGTGAAATTATATAAGTAAAGATTTATAAATGTGATTTATAAATAAAAGGAAATTTTTTAAAAGAATATAAAGCACTGAATTCACTACTATTGCTGGAAAATAATAAGGGTGATGACTACAGCGTCATCAGTATCATTTTCGAGTTTCTATGTGATTGATTTGCTACCATAGTAAATTGAAATTGAAGTTTTATTGTGATAAACAAATTTGAATTTAGAAATCCAAGTAAAAATTGATAAATGTAAGTGAAATAAGGTAATGAAAAAAGTTAAATAATTTAAACTAAATTAGATGATTTATTGAAATGGAAATTTAACATTTAAATGATTATATAATATGAATTTGGAAGTTTAAATAGTTGTATAACATATAAAATGAGAAAAAGTAAGTAAAACCAATTGTTAAAATGGTTAGACAATTTTGTTAAGCAAAACAAAATCTGAATTTGAATAAGTGTTGAATTTAACGTAAGTAAACAAGTTAAATAAAATAGAATTTGAATTAAATTAGAAATGAACTTAAGTTGCACGGTGGAAGTAAATGCAAGTGAAAAACGAAATGACACATAACTTAAGTGATGTTTAATCAAGTTGATTTTGATAAATAAAATGAATGTGCAAAGTAAAGCTGAATAATAAGAAGTTAATGTAATGAAGTCATTAAATGAACATGAATTTGAATTATATAATGAAATTCAACTTTAGTTGTAAAATGAAGTAGCAATTAGAAATTGAACGAAAGTCAATTGAATATTAAACCCAATTGAAGGTAAATGAAATAAATATGAATGTGAGTGCAAATTAAATAAATTTGGTTATGTTGGCTATGCATTGGTTGTTAGATGAATGTTAATTATTTATATAGAGATTCATTAAGTGTTAATGAAACTGAATTAATGAAATTGAAAGCTAAAGTAATTGAATTCAAATTGGAAGTGAAGTAAATCTAAATAAAATTGAATTTGATTTGATTTGGAAGTTAACTAACCTGAATAGAAATTGAATTCAAATAGAAATAACCTAAATTCAAATAGAACTAACCTGTATAAAATCTAATGTAATAAATCAAATGCGATTTAATTGAAAATCAATTTAATGAATATTGATTTGGTTATGGATTGATTGGTTTGTTGGATGTTTGTTCGATGATAGTTGTTTTATGGTTGGATTTGTTGCTTATTGATAGCATTTGCTACATTGGCATATATAGTTGGTGTATTGGTATATGTTGTATATTCATACTACTTTTCATTTATATATGTTTCTCATGGTTTGTCGAGTGTTTAATAGGTGCGGATGGCGTATGCTTCGCATTTGGAGCTCGCTTTCACGCTATATTAGCTGTATATGCTCGATAATAATATATAAGGTACATATCTCGGATTACATATTGTACTTTTATATTTTTTCCCTACGAGATACCTCATCCTCGAAGATGAGATGTATATTTTTGATATATATACGTTGTGATCCTACTACGATCGAACCACACAAAGGAGGCCATGGTGAATTTTTTGAACATTTAAGGAGTTAGAAATTTTTTGACAAAGTGAAAAAATTTTGATAACTAATTTTTTTTGATTTTGAGTTAAAAGTTAAACGATATTAGTTGGTTTTGAAAAGATAACTAAGTAATGGATATGAAAATTTAGAAATCTTTTTTTGAAGAAGTTTAACTAATAGATTTTGGAAAAGTTAAAAAGGTTTAAATAATTTTGAAATCTAGTTTGAACAAATAGTTTTGAAAAATTAATCGGCTTAGTGACGTTTTCTTACTTGGTAATTTCGAGGACAAAATTCATTTAAGTAAGGGAGAAGTAACGATCCAGAATTTTAGTCATTTGAAATTCGTATATTCAATTCATTCTAAATATTTACAAGTAAATTTTATAAGCTGAATAACTTATATTTCGAATATAAGGATTTAACTTGATAATTAAATTGTTAATTTAATATCTGAAAATGTGTAAATAATAGGAATTTGAATTTAATATGAATATGATTTATAAAGTTGAATTAAATTATATTTAAATTAAAATAATGTTAGCAAATTTTTAAAATTGAATTAAAAGTTAAATTACAGAAATTGAATATTTAATATTTAATTGACGTGTAAAAATGGTCATTTTTGATACAGTCTCGGATTTTGACAAAACCTATTTCGTTGGACCTGTAATGTTATATTATTGTAGGATTTTAAATATCGTGTCAATCGGATTTACGGTTTAGTCATGGCAAGCTAAAACGCGTTGAAATTTGTTTGAGTGAAGTTTTAATTAAATAATTCGATTCGAAAACCTATCTTACAAATACGATCGAACTACTCTTGATATATATTCTATTGCATTTGGAATAGAGATAAAACATTATAAACACCGAGAATAGTGTCGTGAAATTTTCTATATAAGGCCACATATTTTGTAATTTACATCAAAACCCTAATCAACTCTAGGGCTAGCTGCCATGTTATATTCAATGGCCAGAAAATCGTCATCTTTCCCTCTCGATCTCTTCCAATCCATCCATCTATACGAAAAACATTCAACTACAATGTTGAAGAGCAGCGCGAGATCATCGATCTCAATGGTTGTGATCAAATTTAATTAAGCGGATCATCGGCAAAGTGACCGCGTTTGGCCAGTGTTCACACACATTTTTCTAATCAACGACGAGGCTGTAGGGGTGCGTGCTCTGGCCAGTGGGAGTGCACATTTAGGCGCGTCGTTCGAAGTCATCTAAACATCGTCCCTATCTAAGCAAGTGTTGCTGCCATCAAAATTTGTGCGTGCGTGATGGGTCCATTCCCGATTTAAAACGAACTGGAGGAAGAAGGAATAAAGGGTGGTCCAAAATGGTCAAAGCAAAAATGTGCGACCGAGATAAAAGGTTTAAAAAAAATTGTAAATTTATATATATTATATTCGTATAAACTTTAAGATGTTGTAACTTCTTCATACAAGGTTCGTTTTTGACGAAACAAGTTGCGTTGATCCGTATTGATGAGCATTACATTTTAGAGCTGGTTTGAAGTTGAGTGGAGGTAGTGTAAATTTTGGGTAAAATTAAATGCTTATTAAATTTTATTCGGAATAAAACACTACAACTGCGATTGGAACCAAAGTGAGTACAACTCACTCTTTCTGACTCACTGATATTTTTATATAAGTGAGAAATAAATTTATTTATGATGTTTGATGATTATTTGTATGATATTATATATATATATATATATATATATATATATATTGGTATTTGGATATATTCCTGCCTATTAGAGCAGATGAGACCCTATACTTTCCCATGTATGAGCAAATGACCTTTTGTACGTGCGTCTGCCTCGAAGCGGAAATTGTACACATATTCTAATATGAATATTTGTTGCAGGTGACAGGTTGGAGGGATCTAATTGGATTCCTCACCAGTATTGGTTTTATTTACAGATATTATGGTATATATTGTTGTCATGTGATATATGATGATTTGGATGTTGTGATTGATGTATTTAGTGCTGTTGCAGCATTGGGCCATATTTTGGAATTATAAAAAATGTTAAATGATGATTTCAAATTAAAAAGGATTTTAAAGTGATTTTGAAAATAGATGTTCTATTAAATTTTTAATTATAATGGAATGAATTTATCTTAAATAAATAAATGTTATAAATTTTATGTTATAAACGTTATGATTTTTTGGGAAATATGATTGAAATGTGATTTTTAAAATATGAAGTGAACTATTCTATAAAACAAGTTAAATTGAGATTTTTGAATTATCATAAATGATTTATATGTATAGATTTATAAAATTAATATTTTATAAATAAAAATAATAGAATTATAAAGGAGTTTTGAAAGTGTTAAAATGAGGTTACAAGTGGATTTTATAAGTAAATAAGATTTGTGAGTTTGTGATGTTATAAAAAAGAATGAATTTGTGAATATATGACTTATAAGTAAATCAACTTATAATTTGGATTTTGGCATATAAATGAGATATAAACGAGATTGGTTAATAAAGGAATCTTATAAATAATAGTTTTTATAGAATAGAAATGTTAATTTATAAACATTGTTTTATAAATCCGAAATTAATTGAATTTGATAAGTTAAATATTGAAGCTTATTAAACATGTTATATTCACGATTTTGGACAGTGGATAATCCTTTATAAATATATAGAAGTAATGAATTTGGTAAACGATTTATATTCACGATTTTGGATAGTGAATAATCTTTTAAATCAAATAAATGTTTTTGAAAGTGATATTTTAAATGGAGTAAAATGATTTAAAGATGTTTTAAAATGTGTGAGTATCGAAACCATAGATTTCAACATTCATTGTTGAAAAAGGTGTTTTCAAGAAGAAAGGAAATGATGGACTATAACATTGTTGTTATAGTCCATCATTTTCGAAAGGAGATATTTCTATAGTATATGGGATTTATATATCTATCCAATTATCGAATCCCTATACTGGTGATTTTGGGTTGTCGTAACGATGTTTTACGCAACATTCGTTTTGACCCGAATAAATATGTTTAAGAGTATATTTTTCTTAAAGAATAAAATATATGCTTAATCATGATTTAAGTATATGTTATATTTTCTAAGTGTTGAAAATAAAGAGATTTGTGAATATGCTTATACTATTGAAATAAGTATATGGAAATGTTTTTCCAATAGTGCAATGTTGAAATGGGTTTGAGAATATATCTTTCTTAAAGTTAATTTGATGTGAATATTTGGCACTTGATTTAATTGATAAAATATTAATTAAAAGGGCCTAGTGATTGCATATACTGATAAATATTTGTTAGTTTGCTTTGATAGTTAAATAATCGACTATCAAATTTGGCCATTTTAGTTCCTCGACTTGATATGGGAACTATTTAGTCGTACATTTAGTACATAGCCTTCTATGTAGGCTTGATTATCGTGTGTGTTGAGGATGCTGATTCGTGTAGTGCGGAGTATTACTCCAATCCATCGAGCTTCCTATTTGGCCTGAAGGATAGCAAGTTGAAAGTTAGAGACGTGATAAGTCTATGAGACTTAGTTTTTGTGTGAGGTTGAGAAACGCTTTTGCATTATTGGTGCGAAGAGACCAGAATCAGTTTATTCGAAAACCACTTCGAACCTATGTATATGCGATGATTGTGTAGGTTGGTTATAATGATAGTGATATTCCAAATTTTCATAGTGGAGTACTGCTTGTTGATCGTTTGGGGTTAAAATCCAATATACATCCGGTAGCAGTAGTCTCTTCGTTATGAAATATCCAATGCATGGGCTGTCGCTACTAATCCTAAGGATTTTCCGACAGGATGTGGTAGGAAAGTATCTTTGATTTCTCTTGTTCCTGGATAATTTGTATGGATGTTTTTTTGATATTGCATTTCTAAATATTACGTGCATTGATTTTTACAAACGTACATCAATGGTGGTGGAGAAGGCAAATTTTCTTAGCTTAACGCCCTCCTTGAGACGTACATTAAGGGTTGTATTTCTATGAAAGACAATTGGTAGTCAATGAAAATGGTCATGTTGCATTCAAAGTGATGTGATATGTGATATGTGAAAGGTAATCGTTACCTCAGGCATCATCAACCGGAAATGACCAAAACACAAATAGATGTGGCAAGCCTAAGTGGGTCGCTCCCAAGTAGGATATGATCATCCTCTTCTAGATATATCTTTACACGCTATGACGCCTTGTATCTGATTATTGTGGCTTGTATGCTATGAGGGCCTCGAGAAAGGTCGGTAATGACGGGAGGATGACATATTCGGTACTATCTAGTTACAGAGATAGGCCGGTCTTGTGTTGGTAGAGGAACTTTGTTATGGTTTCTCGAGACATCCATCTAGAGGTGTACCCATCGGAACATAGTCCCTTCACCTGGTCATTTGTATGGAAATCCAAACTCCACTATGTGCCTGCCATTTTGATTGTATCACCCATTTTTGGCTATATGCTAGAATTTAATCAATGTAACAATTTCGGCTATGATGAATATTATTTGTATACCAGACACTAGTATAATATAATCGAATTTGATATGAAATGTTTTAGTTATCGTAAGGTAAAAACATGTCCCTGTTTATGTGTGGGCGTGTCTTACGAGATACTTTTATTTTGAAAAGGAAAAGTTTGGTAATTTAATAAATTCGGTTGAATGTGTTTCTCACGCAAGTTTACCAGACTGATCCGGGCATTCTTCCCTTTCAATGCTCGGGTCAGACCGAGTATATTTACAGGATTAGGTTTGGTGCTTTTCGAGCTTCAACATGAGAGCTGGAGATCTTCATTTTCATATACACATATATGTTTTGATTATCTGATTTTCTTAGTTATTGTATATTATAGAAATTTGTGAGGACAGGTTATTATAACTATGCAGGTTAATAAATGGTGATTGATTGTTGAACTCTGATTGATGTATGTATGTATAGTTTCTATTTTGTAAAGATTATTGATATGATATTATATGTTTTCCGCTGTAATGTGAGATTCTATATTGTTCTGTTTGGTTATATCTTCTCTCTTTCTTCTCTTCTCTTCTTCTCTTCCCTTCTTCTCTCTTCTTTTCTTTCTCTTGATTTTTCATCAGTATGTGCTTTTTGGGTCGGACATATGTGTTTATTGCTGATTCAAAGGGTACAGATTTGCAGGTCGTCACATAAATTGTGACAATATATTTGTATGTTGTAATCATCACCTAACTAACAATATAATATATAATATAAACACTATATATAGATAAATATTTACAAATATGTTAAGAACATAACCTACAAGTACACCTTCAAACAGTGAGATCTGATCCTCAAACTGATCTTCGTTCCACCAGAGTGTTATTCTTTTGAACTGTTGCCACCGGCTATTGAAAAGAACTTGATTTTGATTTTATTTGCACTTGAATAGATGGAGTATGGATGGTATAGAGTTCGACCGGAAATGAATGAGAATGAAGGCTTCAAAAGTCATCTAACAAATAATGATAGAGATGCTTATATAGAGGAGAATTAATAGATATTTTAGGATCAAGATCCTACATCACCTCTTACCAATTCTCTTCCATCTCAAGCCCTCTTTAGCACCATCACATGGCCGCCTATGTCCCTTATTAGGGTTGAACAAATTAGTTTCCTTTATGGGCTTTAAACTCAATTTAGCCCAAATAAATATTTTACATTTAAATCTAATTAAATGCTTATCGATATCGTATATCGATTAATATATTTATAATTATTATAGATATATATTTAATAATATTTGTTCATCAAATCAAAATCAAATTTTATATCTAATATTTCATAAATATTAATTAATTTATAACAATTACAAATTAATTAAATTGTTTGGTCAAAGGACTCATTTCGGTTATGTGACTCGTTAGGTGTAAATTTGGTCACAAATTAATATCGAACAATTCGAACATTAATGTTCACACATCACTTAGCAGGTCGTGTGATATTTTGGTCAAATTTATCACTTACTTGGTTTCAATAAAAACCAATTTTACCGTGTTAAGCGTTACCTGGTTAAGACTACTATTTACATTAATTCACTTTGTCAAAACTATAACACTTTAGACTTATGGAATTTGGTAATGGTCAAATTACAGTATCATCCATATTCAACTTTATATTCCAAACATAAAGTCCTTGGTTCAATAATAACTTTTATTATTAACCGAAATGCTCTAGGCAGAGACTTTGACTTTAAGTTGACTTAAGTTGACCGTGATTTTAACTTTATATAACCGAGGAAATGAATCCTCTCTTGAATAGTGTTTAACCACCAATGCTTCCACTTGACCTATATATAGTCATTCAATGAACGCCGTACCATGATTTAACTATAATCAAAGTAGAGCTTCCATATTGAAGATCAACAGTATTCTCAACTTTGGCGAACTGTGTAATTTTGGCACATCGATATTTTCCGGTTAATCTAGTTATACTAACCAATAGAAAATGTAGAAACCCTTATTTAATCGCTGTAAATTAAATAAATTAAAATTAAAATATATTATTTGAATTCAAAATTTGATAATTATCAATTTTGAAAGTAAATATTTATTTAATTAAAAGCTATTCAATAAAATATTCAGTTTTAATAAATTGAATTAATTTAATAGATTCTTTTCAGATAATATTCTGAATTGAATAAAATTTTTAATTAAATATAAAACATTATAAACTGTAAATAAATTTTATGTGGTTAAAATAATGAAAAATAAATAGGTCTTGAAATAGTGAAATTGGTAATTATTGAAATATAGTTTGTCGAATGAAGTGTAAATCAAATTAACATGATAGGATTTATTTAGGAATAAGTATAACAGTTGTTCAAAAGAAAAGAAAGAAAAATTTATTTGACTTAAATTAGAGTCCCAAGTCCATCAAAATAAATATTTCCTCTCTCACTTCTTGAAAACTCCCTTCCTAACCTAAATCAAATAGCCTGCGCCTATACTCTAATTTAAGCCTTAAAAATTATCAAATAAAAAATCACATTAAAAAAACGTCGTGCAGAAGTGAATGGGGCCAGCATCCATGACGAGGTGTTGGCATGGTCGGCTGGGGCGGAGCTGATTAGGGAGTGACTGGGCGACATGACAGAAGCGACATGTAGTGCCGCAACGTGGTGCTGGTTACAAACTTCAAGCCTACGGGTGAAGGCTGGTGAATGATGTTGTTAGTGGTTAACTTGGGCTTGGATGAACAACGACGAGGACGAGGCTTCAGGCTGGCAGTGATGGCTATGATATTGTGAAGACTATGATGATTTAGGGAAGATCTAGGCTGGTACGATGATAATAGCGGAGAGGCGCGATGTAGTCGTTGATTTGGTTGTACGAGCATCATTTCGGCGAGTTTCGTACTCATATCTATATCTAATTTCCTTAGATCGTATATATATTTATCTCGATAATTGATTACATTTCTTAGTTGAATTGATTTAGGTTATCGATTGAATTGTTTGGATGAATTGTTTGTTCGTGATATTGGATATAATTTTTAGATTAGATTGGGAGATTTTATGTATGTTGGATTGTCCAAAATGCATAGGAAATGATGTATGATTGCATTTTGATTGCAATTTATTTTACATATGTGTATATTGCATGGATGGTCGAAAATCGATGTAATTCAATTTGGGCCAAAAGTTAATTTTTATTATTGTTGATGACTGGCTAATGAGTATGGAGATTTAGCTCCATGATTTATATTTTGGACATTCTATCGACTTTCTGGGTTAAGATGTTTGAAAAGCTTTGAAAAGTATTCAAAAGTTTTAAAATCATGTTATAAGTATTTCGAAAATAATTTACTAAAATTTTACCCAATTTGATTATTTTTATATTTAAAAATCCATTATTAATTACATATACAAGTATAATTTCTTTTAGTTACAAATCCTATAAAAGTCACTATTGTAATTATATTATAAATCTGAAAAAAATTTAAAGACAAAAATTGGTATATTATTATTGTTATTGTTATTTTATAAAACATATTAATACAGTGATTATCTTATTTAGAGCATTTTAATCATAAATGTTATTTAGATATTTTTGGATGAGTTTTCAAACTTTTAGAAATAAAATATTCATTTTTAGAAATAATTATAACGATTTTGATATGATTTAAATAAATAAAAATCCCTTTCCACATATAATTCAATGGGAAATGATTTATTTCTAACTAGTTGGAATATAAATTGAAGATTTAGAATTATATTCTATTCTTTGAAATAAATATACTTTATTTTGTAATTTATAAATTTATTTTGAAACAGTATTTTATTATAGAATATTGTGAAATGAATTTAAAGCAAGATTTGGTGATTTTCAGTATGAGCTATTAGAGATTTAGTGAATATGGTCTATGAATTAAAAATTATGGTTAGAAGTGAAAAGAATTATTTTGGAGGTATAAAAATTTGTTTTTAAGAATCATTTAGTTACAGAAATTATGAAATAGTTTCTATAATTATTTTTGATTTGTAGAATGATTTTGGAAGTTTTGAAAATATGTATAAAATGATTTGGACATAAATTATAGTAATAGATTCTTTATATTGGGACTAAATAAATAAAGTGAATATACTATTCAATACATATAAGTGGTTTAAAGTTACTTATTATTATCTGGACATAAAATTGATTCGAGAAGTTTATTTACATTTTTATAAATATATAATATCTTTCCTAATTTATATGTTTGATCATTTTGACTGTTTTCATCGTGTTTAATGAGAAATCTAAATAAACGGTGTTATAATACCGTCTGGTATAAGACTTTCGTTAAGATTTCTCCAATTATTCTTTAGACTTATTATATAAAATACTGAAGGAGCGGGTGTGAGGTGTGAGCTCTGAATAAATAGACTAGCAACACACGGTGGTATGAGACGTAGTTGTATTATTTATTCGATTATTCTTTGCTTGTGAATTACACTCATATGAGGATTTGTTATGTATGATGGGGCTCGCAGCAGGGTGTCAAGTATAAATCTGTGTGTTGACAATTGTATGGAGCCATGTGTTGGCATATGTATTTAGTTGCGTGGCAGCGTATGTATAAAGTCGTGTGTCAACATACATATATAGCTCTGTATCGACTATATGTGTGTATGTGTGTGTGTGTGTTGTTACTATATTTTGTCTATCACTGTCCAACTCCCTTTATGGTGCGGGAGTGAGCCAGATTTTTAGTATCCATCCTAGCGGCCTAATCATGGTAGTCAGGCCTTAGATCCGTGACATATTTTTTAATCTAGCTAAGGCTGTATGTCGGCCTATTACCGTGTGTTGGCATATGCATTTAGCCCTTTGTGTCACCGAAGCCAGCAATCCATTACCAATTAGGGGCATGTGTAGGGTCATAAGCAAGTCCTCGCATTGATGAGCAGTCTGATGGATATGAGTCACGATGACTGTAAAGGTAACTAAGATTGTAAGAGTCGTATTGGAAGAACACATGTGTCATATTCGCCAAGCACATGTGTAGTCTCCTAGAGCAAGTGTGTCCGTCATTCTTCTATCTAG
Organism: Allium cepa; assembly: GCA_030765085.1. Classification (NCBI taxonomy): domain Eukaryota; kingdom Viridiplantae; phylum Streptophyta; class Magnoliopsida; order Asparagales; family Amaryllidaceae; genus Allium; species Allium cepa. The sequence continues at coordinate 310,665,658 of CM060934.1, read as the reverse complement.
TTTTGGTGTGAGTGATGTATGACATATTCTTATACTTCTACTTGAGATGATGAGCTAAGATTATACCTAAGACCGTGTTCGGTGCATGATCAATCCTCGTATCCTTCTTAGGAATGTGTCGCCACTTATATTTCATACACATGTGTTGCCCCTTATATTTTCATAGGCGAGTGTCACCAACTCATTTATCAGCCTATGTTGCCATTTTATATATATTGGATGCACAGACGATTACTTATTACATTACTATGAGTTTGACAGACCTAGGAATGTCTATTTATATATGTGTAGGAATTTTTGTGTTTGCCTTATTTTACTTGATCATTTCGTATATTAAGGATTATTTTGTGTATGGATGATTCACCCATTTGGTATTATTTCCTTGTTTTAATATTTGACTTGATTTATATGGGCGATGACATTTTTTGTACGCATGGTTTGAGGTTGATATTATTCTTGATATTTTTGATGTTTATGCTATTACTATTATACCATTCATATAATTATGACATATTATATCATCTACATTTTAGATATAGTCAGACCCGTTTGTTATTTGTATAGTACTCAGGTCATTCCGAGATATTTCAAGTTCAAGGACGATGAGACCAACTTGTGTTTTATGGGTATAGTGGAGACTAGTTATTCAGTGGTGTATATTATTTTATCTTATATATTCTCATTGTATACATGACATTGTGATGTATATTAGACCTATGCACATACTTTATATTATATTGATCAATGCGATTCTGACTCTGTGTTCTCTGTTATATATGGTATATTTATATTAGTCTATCTTGGAGGCACACCTATTTATTGTTTTATGCCGATACTGTGCACGTTTGGTGGTGAGTCATGTTTGATTTCTAAATACATACCAGTATTAGCCCAAGGAAATATTCACCTGTTTACCCAATATAGCCTCCTTCTCGGCATCTGACTCTACAACAAATACAACAAATAGACCTTTTCATATCGTTTAAAAACTGCTATTAAAGCCTTCTATAGCGTTTCATAAATCAATAAGTTGTAATAAGTCTGATAGATGCAATAGCGTTTCAAAATTGTAATGGAAAACAGACTTTTAACAGCATTTTTCTTGCCATCATAGACTAGACGTATCGGTACAACTACTAATCTATAGCATTTTGAAGCTTGCTATAGAACTTTACATAGAGTTGTGTTTTATGATACTAACAATTATGACATCATTTAATTGATATAATATGTTGACATGACATATTATTATAGTGTATAAAAACGATGTGGAAATATTATGTCAATCTTTTATTAAGCATTGAAACGTTATAGAAAATTCATTACTATCTATTGAGGTATTGTTTTTTGCTATGAAAACTGTTTAATCCTTGTAGAATATTTAGTATAGCACTAGCATAATGCTATAGTATATGAAAGCTGTAACAACTTTTCGTAGCATAGTTAAAGCGCTATAAAAAAGTTACCATTTCTTTTTTACTGCCATATACATTCAAGCTTACAAGTTTCGATTCCACTAAACTTATTTCAACTATATTATAACAATTAAAAAAAAAACACTTATCACATTGTAATGTATATAATTAAATGGAGTCATGAGCCAAACCAAAAAATATACATCCATAATATTACATACACGGAGTATCAAACATATAAATATTTGTGACCAAAAATAAAGATACATACTACTGCATCTAACCATAAAGATACATGCTTAAAAAAAGACGTATGAACGTCGATAGACAATACATTAATTCAAGAATGACCAATTTGAATGAGAAAGAGTGCGACATCATATAGCAACCTCAAAAGCATCATACAACACCTGTCATAAAGAAGCACATACGTGCGTCTGTTAGTCATACATGTAGAAATATATAATTACTAAACAACATGGTTCATGAATTAATTGCTCAAAATAACTAAGAAACATCTACAAAGGTTAACTCAAAGTAGACAAGCAACTCAGACAAGACCATCTATTTCAAATAGACTTGTTATTTCATGCAAAACTTCTAGTTTGATAGAAAATGTCTATTCTACTAGCCAAAACTGTAACGACCCGTAAATTTACCACTTTGAAATGGAATATTCAATTTATTTAAATATTCAAATGTAAAATTTTCAAACTTAACCAATAAAGTTTTATATGATAAATAAGAATGGTAAGCTTATTTTTGATATTGAATAAAGATTTTGGATTTCCGTTGTAAAATTAACAAAATTCGGATTACAATAAAGTAGGATAAATATTTATGATATTTATTTAAAGGACAAATAATTCTTTTCAAACATGTATATAGTCGATATCAAACTCATTTGATGATAATAGTAATTTAATTTATAATGGTTTGATAAATATATAAAACTTGGTTTATAAAATTCACAAATTTCGTCGCATATCGATAAATTGATGTCGTATTTTTATAAGAAGTTCAGGATATTATTTTATATTATTTTATAAGTCAAATATACTTGTTTTAATTATTTAAATATAATAAGACTTTATTTTGAAGTTTGGTTTACATGAAAAAATAGTTTAACAAAAACATCAAAATGTGACCGTAAAACATTTTGTCGAAAATCAACGTTTTGTTCAAAATAAGTTGCCACAATGTTACTGCACCTTGTTAACATGGTTTAACAAATATATTACACATTTTAATAACTAAACATGTTTACTTTTTCTAAATAAGATTAGAAAACATCTAGAAGTCATTAGTAAAAGTTTGTAAGAATTAACAAAAGTAAGGAAAAGAAAACATCAACTCAATATCAAATCAAAGCCAACATAATTATGATATTTTTACTTAATCTTTAAGTGACTAAAACATAAAGTAAAAATGTAAAAGATGGTGTTAAGTATTGAAAAAGTGGAGATTGCTTTAGGTTGAAGTAAGGTAAGTTTGGTAATTTGGTAAGATGTTATTTTGGTAAATTTACCACTTCTTTCTTTTTCTATAAATATCCACCTCCTTCTTCACTTTCATTCACATTTTTTCTTTTTATTTTCTCAAGCTTCTTCATCTTCTTCTTCTTATTCTCTTAAATGGCTTCCAAGCCATAGAATTTTTTTTAAAAGATATAATGTCAAAAAATTTGCAAAATATTCAAAAGAAATCAATGTTCATTACTTCAAATCAAACTCATCTTTTCTCCATATTTTACCTCTTTTTCTCTCAGTCATAACTTCTTCAAAACCAAACCGAAATGTAATTTTTTTTTTGAATTATGTGTTTTTATAGTGGCTACAATTTTCAAGTTGACCACTTTTTCTCATTCTAAAATTAACCATGTCAAAAATCCACATTTTTCCAGTCAATTTTCTGGCCCAGTTTTTAAGCCAGAGAATCGGCCATTTTATTTCGATCATAACTAATCCAAATTAAGAAATTATATTTTTAAAATAGTATGAAATTCTAGTGGACACAATACTTATGTTGATCACATTTTCCAGTTTCTAGGGTTGCTATACCAGAAATTCAATTCTTTGAAGTGAATTTTCGGGCATCATTTTTATCAATCCGACAATACCTCTTCTTCATTTTATCGTATCTTCCTCAAAACTAATCAAAATCAAGTGATTATTTTTCCAATTCAAGAAAAAAGAATTTTCAAAAACATTTCTATTAACAAATTTTGAGAGTAAGAGAGTCAAGTACAAGAGAGAAAATGATCTATTTTACTGGTCTAGTTTTGAGAATTCAAGGTCAAACCTCTACCGCTTCTTCTCTATACTTTCATCCAACCACCATATTAAGCCTCGAATAAGCTATTAGAAGGGAGATGGTGTTGTTTACTAATGTTTAAGTGGAGTAGGAAGTAGTTATTGAAGTGTTGGTTGATTAGAATGTTGGTAGGAAGTTAATCGCTTTGGTTTATGGTAAGAAATTCTATTTAGCATCTCTATTTATGTATAAATACATGTTTGATGATGTGTTATGATTGCTATGGATGCTTATATATGCATTAATCATCAAGTATTGATTGTTTGATATGATTGTTAAATTGTTTTACCAAGTCACGTTAATACACGTCGATAAGCATAAAGGAAATCACTTTCCTTTTGAAAATGAAATGGCGTATATGGAATGCTTTAACCTTTTGGAAGTAGTTTTCAAATGAGTTATAAATGTTTTTTAAACATTTAATATGTTTAAAGGAAGAAAATCAAGGTTTCATCTTGTATAATTTTACATATGTCCAAAACAATTTTTTAGAAAAAACGCGTTTTTTGTAGTAAAGTGGCCAAAGTTTAAAATTGATATTTTAAATGTTTTAAACATATGAAATAAATTATAAAAATATTTCAAAATGTTAATTTAATTTGAAAATATGGATACTAAGTGATATAAAAGTCGTTTGGAAGAATATAGCTTTTAAAACACTATTTGCAACACTTTTCGCAACGCTTTACGCAGCAGTTTTTAATAACTTTTGAAACGTAGTTTTAAACTTAATAGTACTCTCTTATATATTTTGTCAATGATTTTAAAAGAATAACTAATTTATTTAAAGATGATTTGGGAGTTTTAGTAAGAGTTTGAATAAATCGTTAAGAGGAATTGTTTATACCACTTAAACAAAAAGTGAAGAAGATTGAATATAATAACAAACTGAGCATGCGGAAACCACTAGTACATTTGTCCTGCTTGTGAGATCTGGGAAGAGAAAAACAAGATCTTTAACTAAGGTTAGGGATGGAGCAACTCGTGTCTTGAACTTACCTGGCCTATGTTTTCTTTTCTTAGGCGTGGGGTGGAACAGATCAAAAGGAAAGCCCGGATGCTCTAAGATAAAAAGATTATATTAAATTTTTCCAAAATAAAAGAAGATCAATTTTATCCAAAATTTAGTAAATCTCCAAAATGAATGATTTCTATGATCCTATTTACTCAAAAATGTTTGCTAAGATAGATTTTAGGGTTTATCGTAAACAATGTCTTGAATAACATTGTTTTTAAGCCGCCTAAAAATTATGGCATTTGGATCGAGAGTTAAGTGAGAGAAATTGAAATATTGTCCAAAGGAAAAGAAAGAATTGCTTAGAATTACTCTAAGAAAAATAAAGAGATTTCGAAATCATCCAGAAACTCCTTCAAACTAATTTTCAAAATAAAACATCTTGAAGACAAAGATATTCATGATATAGGATTACTTTCCATTAATACCTGGAGGTGAAATTTACCATATTTAAAGTGGCAATAGTACTCCATTATGAAAATCTATGATTTGCAAGAATATGATTTGAAGTTAAGAAAGAAATCTTTTATTAAGTTTTAATAAATGATTTGGTAATATTTTCCCTAAGTTTAAAGTTATAGCTTGAATATAAGAAATCTTTTATTAAGATTTAATGAATGATTTGGAAAAGTTTTCCTAAGTAAAAGAGAAAATGATTTGGAATTATTCCAGGAATTGAGGAAGGTTTAAATAAACCAAATGATTTGATAAATGAAGTTTAAATGATTCCGTATTCACTAAAAAGAATATTTTGAAAACATATATCTCTCTAAGATATTTTGGTAAAGGAAATGAATGAATCGAAAAACAATCACCTAATTACATCATTTTTATCGATGATTGGATTTTGAAGGAACCAGGGTCGGATTTGGGTGATTCCTATCCGAAAAACACTTCGAACCAATTTATGTGCTCAAAGATTAAAGATGTTTGAAGATGGAGATATTGAGACGAATAATAATGAGAGACTACTTGTTGATTAATTGGAGATAAACTCCCGATTCACTATATTGTAGCGGTGGTCTCTTTGTTATGAAAAACCTCAAAACCACAAGGACTTCTCGCCTAGCAATGACCAAGGAAAGTGCCTTAGGTTTCATTCAGTCACAGAACGAACTTGTATGGATGAATGTTTGACCTTGCATTTCAAATCACAATGAGTGATCTCTATAAAAGTATATCAGTCGGTGGCGGAGAAGACTCCTTCTCTAAGCTTAACACCCTTTCCCAAGACATTCAAGCTCAGTAAGTTATTCGTTTATAGAAATCAGTCGTGTGAATGTGGAATGGCAATGTTGCATTTAAAATGAAAGACGATGTGTTATGTGAAAAGGTAATGGTTGCCTCGAGCCTCATCAACTTGGAATGACCGAAACAGGGTTAGATGCAACAAGGCTAAGTGGATCATTCCTAATTAGGCATGATCATCCCCTTCTAGATTTATTTATTCCCATTATGACGTTTGGGATGTAAATTAATGTGTGTTGTATGCTTGAGCGCTCGGTTTAAAGGTCGGTAATGACCGGGGGATGACATATTCTGTACTATCTAGTTATAGAGGTAGGACGGTCTTGTGTTGGTAGAGGAGCTTGGTGAAGGTTCCTTGGAATATCCATCTAGAGGTGTACCCATCGGTAGGTAGTCTCTTCATCTGGTCATTTATTTGGAAATCCATTCTCCAATAAGAACCTTCAAACTTGATTATAAACCTATTATGCTGGAATTTAATCAATGTAACAATTTCGGCTAAGATTAATAAGTTTATTTGCAAATGTTTTCAAATATTTGTCATTAGAAATAATATCAAAGGTTTTGATATAAAGTTGTTTTGGTTATCAAAAGGTAAAATCCCGTCTGTGTTTATATGTGGGCATGGTCTTATGAGATACTCTTTCTTTTCAAAGGGTTTCATTTAGAGGCTGATATATGACACTGTCATTTGTTATTGAGTTTTCTCACGCTGGTTTATCAAGCACGATCTGGATATTTTCAATACTCGGGTCAGATCCGAGTAGTTTATGTTTAGTTGAAGACGGTTGAAGTTTTCAGAGGAGAGCTAGAAATATTCATCTACGTATAGACATATTCTATTATCCGTTGTGGTTTGTTAGTTTTAGTTTGATGTTGTCAGCAATCGTAAGGACATATGTTTATAACTGTCCAAGCTCAATTTAGGTTAGACTCTGATATATTTATTTAAAAAGATTTTCCGCCGTAAAGATATTGTTCAATATTATATGTTGTTCCTTTCGTGTGAGATTCTGCTTTTTCTCTTTTTCTTTTTTACCCTTGTTCATCCATACTTCCGTGCAACTTGGGTCGGACATGAGTGGTTTATTGTCGGCACAAAGGATGCAGAATTGTGGGTCGTCACATTTGGTATCAGAGCTGAAGGTTAAGCGAGAACCGTAGCTTTTGTGGAGTAAATACTCATCAGAGATAGGATTAGTAATATCCTAGGATGAGTAACTCATTATAGATAGGGTTAGTAACACCCTAGAATGAGTTGACAGTATTATATATGAGCGCGTATTTGACAATGTTATATATAAAGGTTTTGTTTTGAAAAAATTGGTAAATAAAATAATATTACGTAGGATTATATTTTGATTACAAAGTATGTATTTTAAAGTTATATAGTTAGAATTCATGAGTAGTGAAATTTTAATACGAACATCTTGTGATTAGAATTTCACAGTTTGACTATAAGATGTTTCTAATTGTAATTGATAATTAAGAAATCTGATAAGGTAAATCATCAATACTTTTTCCAAAATAATAAATTAAGAAATGATAATGTTAAGTTACTGTCATAAATTTATCAATTGATTAATTTAAAAGTTAAAGTACAAATATCTTTTGAATTAACTTTCACGATTTGACTATAAGGTGTTTGATAATAAGATTGGTTTAAGGTATGGACATATAAGATAAAAATGATATAACATAAAATGGTTACGTAAAAGGAATATAGAAAAGGAATGAAAGTTTAAAATTCGAATAATTTAAATAAAGTTAATTAATATAAGATAAAAAGAATTTAAAAAGTAGGTTTTATAAACAAAAGTAATCTCCAAAGGATTTTGAAAAGGGTATTATTTCAAATAAAAAGCGATATTATATGATAACTAGTTCGAATGGCTCGAAAATAAACTAAAAATGGACAGGAAATGTGTTCGGATGTTAAACATTTCACCTAAGTATTATTCTTCTTGTTAAGAGAATATATAATACTATTCGTAGCAACCAGTTCCTTGGTATTATTTAGGAGTTACTTGATCTAAATAATTTTCTTAAGTTAAAGAGATAATGTGAATCATTAATTGATAAATTGATTACTAATATTCATAAAAGTGTTTAAACCAAAGATAAATTTGGAATCAGTAACTGATAGGATAAAACGGGATTTTTGATGATTTTGGACAGTCGAAAATTTGTGAATCACACCAAACTCAAAACTAAGGAATTTATGGAATATTCTGGTAAAAGATGAACCATTGCCAAATGTTTTAAGTAAATGAAATTGGATAAGTATAAATTATAAATGTGATTATAAATAAAAAGGATTTAAAAGTGAAGAAATTTGTAATAGCATTAAATCATAAATAAATTTTGTAATTATGAATTTGAAATGATAGCAACCCACCACAAATTGTAATTCATCCGGATGTAAAACTGTAACGACCTGAAATTTTCGAAGCCGAAAATCCTAGATAGTTATGGAAAGAAGAAAGAGATAGAAGAAGAAGAACAGTAACACCAAATATCTCACATTCGCAGCGGATAAAATATAATAATAAATAATAATAGCTTACAAAAGAATACTATATCTGTCGATTACATTTAATATACATCAGAGTTTCACATAATTTACAGTCACTGAATATTTACAATTATCATGTCTCAGATACAATAATATAAATTCAGCGGAAATACTCTATACGATATTGCCATCCAGCTCGTCTCCTGAGCTCCAAAACGTCCTACTTGAAAATCTGTAATACTCAGTCTGACCCGAGCATTACACCAAAGTAACACCCGGGTCAGGCTTGAAACCAGCGTGAGTAAACCCAACTAACATGGAATACCAAAGAAATCAACTTTTATAAAACCCGGGTAACTCATTTCAATGCACAAGCCAAAATTTTATTATAGCCATCACAAATTCCACACATCCATTTCCTAAGTACCAAACTTAGATAAAATAATCCAATTCACTTAAATCATTTCATTCCAGTCTATTTATTCGCACATCAATCTATTTTTAATCCGAAGTGGTTTCGGGTGTTTTCCTAATACCCGATCCCGGTCTCCTCGGATCTCATGTCATCCTAATCCTAAATTATCCAAATGAAATACACAACACTTCATATCAGAGATATCGACTCATTCAAAACAACCAATAACAATCAATCATCCATACACAAAACTTAATCATATACAAACCAATTCAATTGATTCTAATTGAATTTCAAACTTCAATCACTTAGATTTCTTCATTCAATATTAATTAATTCCAAACAATTAATCAATCATCCCCTTATAATTCATCTTGATTAATCACCCTGGATTAATTATCCTTCCATTACCTTCAAGTAATTATTTTTAATTAAATTCACGATATTAATTATTCTTAACCAAATCAAGAAGAAATCTTAATTACTTCATGAATTACCCAACTATTTCAATTACATTAACCCTTAATCACTTATGTTAATTAATTTCTTACAAGTCATTTGTTATGGATTAATCAATCTTAATTAACCGGGCTTTGATTACATCATTACACATCTAATTTAATTATATTAATTAAACCCACAATATTCATCATTGAAATCTTTCTTACTTACTAATAATTAGTTACACTCCCGTAACTTATCATTTCCTAAATATCCATCTTAAATTTATCACCTGTGTACTTGATTTAAAGGATAGTTAAATTTCTCTAATTAGCCTCCTAATAAATTCTCCTTTAATTGCTTCTACCAAGAACTTACCCTTCTCATCAATTTCACCAAGTAATTTAAATCTGAATTACTTCCATTTATTATCCATCCATTAATTTATTACATCCAGTAATTTCAAGTATCACTAATTACCTTACTAAGTAACCTTACTTTATAAATTACATTAAGTAATTATACCTTTCAAATTTCACAATTGATTATCCTTAATTAATTAATAAAATTAATTACCTTAAATTAATCACATCAAAGAATCATTTAATAACCTTTAATCGTTGATCTTTTATTAGCAATATTCATTAACCAATCCTTAAAGTACTTTTCTAAGTTCTTAACTTAAATTAAACACTTAATTACAAGTTAATTCGTTAATTCATTTCTTAATTACAAACTATTTAACTTCTAATTACATCATTGATTTCGCAGACCTTAACTAAATTTATCTTTAATTACTCGAATAACAAATTCTTACTCATCGATTCCTAAACACTTTTAAAATGTTTCTTTCAAATTCATTTAAACTTAAACTTTGTTTTCTTTCAAATTCAAACAGCAAATCAATTATATGGATCAGAGATTACTCACCTTAGTTTTCTGATTTGTTTGGCAGTCCAATTCCATCTCGACCATTATCTTTCAAAATTTGAACCTTGTATGAACATTATATAATTTATGAATATTCGAACTTATCGAAAATAAATGTCCATTTACATATTAAATTTTAAATTATAATTAAATTTTTAAACCAATTTCCTTTAATGAGTTACTAATAATTCGTAATTATTTCGTGACCCAAATAATTAACCGAATCGGTTAAACAAATAAATTACCTTAACACTTGGTATTAAAATAAGTTAATCAATTTAAAATGTGTGCATGTAAATCTATTTCCCTTTTTAAAACTAAAAATAGCCTATATACAACTTAAAAATCAAATTTGTAACTCTTCATCATTTTTCTTTTAAAATTCCTACTATAAATATATTCCAAAATTTCACTGTTAAAAGCTTTTCTGTCTATCTGCAAATTGATACAGGCATGCGTGTATAAATACAAATTTATCTTTTGTAAAACTAAGAAAAATCGAAGAAGAAAAACGAACAACTCACTGCCACTGCTCGAACAAAGCTTCTGCCTCGAAACCCATCATCACTGACTACACTTCATCATGAACCCGCGAACCACCCAATCTGAAAGCCCTAGCTCATTCCTTAGACAAGCCACCGTTCCCCCTGCCACCCAGTGTCCCCGCCACCCCTCGCGACCTTCGCGACCCATCGTGATCCTTGCGCGCAAGCTACATCTATCGCGCGTCGTCCCTAACTTCAATCACGACTCCCTCCAGTCGCAATGCTCCTCCACGCGTCCCTCGAACTCGCTCGAGCGCAACATGATGGCAAAATCCCCCTCTCGATCTTGAATTCCACTCGAATTAGAAAGTGAAGGGTTCGGCCCCTAATTCCACTTTCAAGATGCCCCGTTGAATGCCATTTACAATTTTGAACTCCTCTTAAAGAGTGCCGCTATGCGTTTATAAGGTCTTACCCGCATTCCGAACACAATAGAACGTGCTTCGAAAGCTAATTTAATCATATGCGTGAGTTACAGAAGAAAACAATCAATTTTAAATTAAATTGACTAAATATTTCTAAGAGTTTTGAGCTGCTAGGGTCAAACGACAACTCCGATTGCTACGAAAATTGAAATCCGATAATAACTAACTATTACAGATCTAATGGAACTGGTTTCGTCGAATTCCGAGACTATGCCTCGGAAGGCTATTTTTAAATATCGATTCAAACGATATATTATTAAAATTGAACAAATCACCTTTAATTTGAATTCCAACCATTCTATTATCTTCAGTATCATCATTATAGATTTTATAAGCCTTTAAATTATTTTAAACAGGCTTAGAATCTCAGATTCAACAATTTACCCAATTTCAATTATTAAATTCAATATTTAAACTATACAATTCAATGATTTCATTATCAAGTAAATATTGAAATCTTGAATTCAAGTTAAAATTAACTTTTAAATATTTTAAAATCAATTAATTATTCAAATTTAAATTGTTAGAATTTCCGGGTCGTCACAAAAACCGGTCGGGAATTTGGGATATATATATATATATATGTATGTATGTATGTATGTATGTATGTATGTATGTATGTATGTATGTATGTATGTATGTATGTATGTATAACAGTTAGGATGTAAAAGGGTATTATACAAAATCAGATTTAAGTCATTAACTATTTATATGCTTAAGTAAAATCATGACTTTTTAAAATGTAATTATAATTTGGAAAAAGTTTTATTTGTGAATTCTACCATTAATTAAGGATTTGGACTTAATTTTTTAAAAGTGATGGATTTACATAGTTGCGTTCATAAGATATAATAAACTTAAGTAGTAGTTTTACAAAATGATTCACAAACAATATTAGTATTAAAGGAAATAAACTAAAAATGAATGAAAAGTAAAGAATGTGAATAAAGAGAATTTGGTATAACTGAGAAAAACCAATAGGAATAAATACGTAATTTATACGTAAATTATTTCATCACACAAATTTTGATCAAATATCCAAGTATGGAACTTTGAGGTGTTTACATGATCCGGAAAAGAGTTTATCACTCAATTTCTTGACGGATAGAATTGATGATGTTTTGTGGTTAGTTACTCGAGTTTTCTATCATGGTTGAGAGCTATGCAAGGAAAGAAAGTTTATCTGATCTAGAAGCTTGATAAGGGTCTGCACTAGAGGATCGGGAGATTGATACTAGTTTGGAAATAAAGTTGTGGATTCGAATAGAAGATCAAATCAGATATTATATACGAATGAATTTGGTATATCTTATGGGTTTAAGTTTGTGAAATAATGATTTACGTAAAAAAAATGTGGGTTTAGGTTCAGGGTAATTTTGAGGACGAAATTCTTTCAAGTAGGATAGAATGTAACGACCCGTAAATTTACCACTTTGAAATGGAATATTTAATTTATTTAAATATTAAAATGTAGAATTTTCAAACTTAACCAATCGAGTTTTATATGATAAATAAGAATGGTAAACATATTTTTGATATTGAATAAAGATTTTGAATTTCCATTGTAAAATTGACAAAAGTCGGATTACAATAAAGGAAGATAAATATTCGTGAATTTTTTTTAAAGGATAAATAATTCTTTTTTAAATATATATATATGGTCGATATCAAACTCATTTGATAATAATAGTAATTTAATTTATAACGGTTTGATATTATATAAAACTTGTTTTATAAAATTGACAAATTTCGTCGCATAACGATAAAAATGTCGTATTTTTATAAGAAGATTTGGATATTGTTTTATATTATTTTATAAGTCAAATATACTTGTTTTGATTATTTAAATATAATAAGAAATTTATTTTGAAGTTTGGTTTACATGAATAAATAGTGAACAAAAACGTCAGAATGTGACAGTAAAATGTTTTGTTCAAAATAAGTTGCCACAACGTTATCTGTGACGACCCAGAATTTTTGAGTATTTAAATCAGAATATTTAATTGATTTTTAAATATTCAATAGAGCAATCTTAACTTGAATTGCAAATATCACAATTTATTTGATACTTAAATTATTAAATTAAATAATTTGAAGTTGGGTAGATTGTTGAATCTAGAATTTTAAGCCTGTTAAAAATAATTTGAAGGCTTGAAAAATTTATATTGATAGTACAGAGGATAATAGAAGTTGTAAAATGGGAATTAGCAGTAGTTTGTTCAGTCTTGAAATTTTATTATTTAAATTGAATTTAAAAACAGCCTTCCGAGGCACAGTCTCGGAATTTAACGAAACTAGTTCCATTGGATCCGTAATATTGTATTATTATCGGGTTTCAAATCTCATAGTGTTTGAAGTTGTTGTGTGAGCGTACGACGTGTAAACGCGTTGAATTTTATATCGAAAATTTAATTTAAAATATATTTTGCTCAACATTTTTACGTCATCTGAAATTCTATACACATCAGAACTTTTTGTTCTCATTTTCAATTCACTGTAGTCAAGCTTCTTCCGCATGCCTTACTCCTTCCTTTCAAATCTCAAAGCCACTTTTTTTTCAGCTGAGAAAATCTCAAACTAATAAGAATTATTCCCTTCCTCCAAATCAAAAAAAAATAAATCAAAGAACAGAAAAAAAAATGTCGGCCGAAGCCTTTAAAAAAAAAGGGCCGATCGTTCCCCTGTTCGATAAGGAAGAGTGGTCGCGCGCACATAGTGATGGTGTACGCAAATCATGGAGCTCGAACTCGTGACCACGAAGCCGAGGAGAGAAGGTGAAGCTCGATTTGGTCGCAACGATGACTTAGGGTTTGTTCTATCGCTTGGAACTCGCCTTTGGATCTAGGTTGAACATGAAATTGGCGTTTAATTGGAGGGAAGCCTCACACCATTTGTTGATGCTTGGACTGGTGGCGACGTCGCACGTGGATTTAGGGCGCGTGGATGTTGGTCGTATTCGATCAAGTTGGGAGGTTGGCGTCTTGGGAGGTAGGGTCGCACGCGATGCCATTGCAGTGGGAGGCAACTTCGAGATTTGGGGAAGGTATACGCTGTTTCGATTTTGAATTTACAATTGTTGATTTCATTTTAATTTTATAGGGAAGAATACTGTACTTTTAACTGGAAAAAAAATATTTATATATTTATAACAGTGAACCTACTGTTAAATTTTAAGGAGGCATATTAGGGTGACTAACTTATTTAACTTATTTAACCGCTAGAAATAATTTGTAAAAAAAGGGGGGAATTTTATTTAAAATCAATTTTTTTAGTTTAAACCCAAATTTCGTAGTTAATTAAATTAATAAATGGAAATTTAATTGGTCGATTTTATTTCGAATATTAATAAATCATCTAATGTGCGACAAGGTCGGAAAGTCATGGAAACGAGCCAATTTGGATTGGAGTGCAAACGAATTCATAGGTGAGTAAATCTCACTCAGTTTAAATTTAAATGATTAAATTTAAATAATTGACTGTATGGTTGTATTGAGTGATGTGATATAGTATAGTATAATTTGAAATTAGCATATTATGTGATGCTGACGTCTGTGGATGCAGGGAAAACAGGTTGGAGGGATCCAACTGGACCCCTCAACTTTTATTTAAGTTATTTAATATTCTCTGTTCTGATTATTATGCTGTAATGAATTATGTGGAAGTATTTAATGCTATGGCTTGGTTGATATAATTGGGTATAATGAATTACCAAAATATGAATTTGATTTTGGAAATGAAAATAAAAGAAGTAAAATTTGCAAGTAAAATAATTATAGAATAAATTTAAGAATAACCTGGAACAGAAATAAAGTGACTTTAAAATTCAAATAAATGAATCCTGAAAATGGAAGGGAAGATTTGTATAAACAGAAAGTTAATGAATTTTAAAATGCAGTGTTATTAATTAAAAAGCACAAACATTTATTTATTTAGAATTTAAGATTTGAATTATAGAAAGAGTAAAGAAGGAATTTAGAAATATATATATATATATATATATATAATAAAGTACATAACCACTGAATTTGGAAATGAACTGATAAGTAAAAGAAATTATTTCAAATAAAATAAATTGGAAATCAATTTGGGGAAAATTGATTTAAGTGCTTGAAGTTGGAATTTTCTCTGGATGGCCAAGTACATGTTTTTAAAAGTAAATTTTTAAATATAAATTAAATGTTTTAAAGTTGTTTTTTTAAAGAAAGTAATTTTTTTTGTAAAATTTATTATTTTTTATATTTAAAGTCTAAGTAAATATTTTGTAAGATTTATTATTTTTAATATTTAAAGTCTAAGTAAATATTTTGTAAGATCTATTATTTCTAATATTTAAAGTCTAAGTAAGTATTTTCCTTTAATCTAATTTAGAAGTAATTATTAAGAAGTAATTTAGTATTTTGTTTTTAAAAAAAAGTAGAAATCTAGTTTTATATTTTATTAAGTAATTTTATTTTCAAATGTTTATATAGTATGTATTTTAGTAAACTCTTGAAGTAATCTTAACTTGAATGTTTCAAGTAAATTCCAGAGTAAGTATTTTATTTTAATTATTAATTACAGAATGGTTTGGTATTCTGTTTAAAGTATTATTATAAATTAAGTATTCAAGTAAATTTTCCTAAATTGAACGTTAAAATATATTTTACAATAAAGTGCTTTTAAAATTGTTTTAAAAATATAAAGTGTGTACTTGGTGATTCCAGTGGGAATGGAAATACTCGGAATTTATTCTGAGAAAAGGAAGATAGTTTGAAAACTGTTTTCAGGGAATTTGAAAATGAGGATATATCTTGTAAAGATATTTTTGAGATTAATAAATAATTTGGAAAATTATTTATTGTGTGATGGATGTTGTGAATATTAATTGATAGTCAAATAACCGACTATCAATATTGGACAAATGCGCTGATCGTTTCGAAGAGACCGGGATCGTGATTAATTTCTCGAAAACCACTTCGATCCGGTTTGTACGTTTCGTGTAAACGATTGTGCATTCGAAGATGGAGCAGTGAAGTGCAAGGGCTAGTCGCTACTAATCCTGAGGATATTTCCAAAACGGATGTAGTAGGAATAGTGCCTTCGGTTCCGTTCGAACCCGGGACGGACTTGTATGGATGAATGCTTGCGAAACATCGTTAGGTGGACGATGGGCATTCTAAGGGATATATTCTAAAAAGGTAACGCTTAGCCTCAAGCCTCATCAAATGGGAATGGCTGAAAATCAGGAGTTATGCAGCAAGGCTTCGTGGGTAGCCCCCACTGGAGGGTGAGGTCATCCCTGTCTAGATGTCCCTTTTATTTCGGCTTAGTGGGCGGTTTCTGATCCCAACCGCGGGGTGATCTTGCTCGGGACTGTCCATTAAGGGATGGTTCCGGTCTTGTGTTGCAGGGGAGTTAGGGTGGCTCCTCGGTATGCTGATCTAGACCAGGTACTGTGACAGGTGGTACCCCAGTGCCTAGCCATTAGTTGGAATCCATTTTCCCTACGTGCCCGTACGGTTTTGATTGTTCCCAACTATTGCTGAAACATGAGATGCAAGCATTTCAGCTAGATTCTATTTTACTTTCTATAGACACTATTATAATATCAGAGGACTTTAATAAAAATGTTTTAGCTATCGTAAGGTAAAAACCCGACATGTTTATTTGTGGCGTGGTCTTACGAGATGCTTTTGTTTTCAAAGAATTTTTGAAACTTTAATAATCAATTGAGTGTGATTTTCTCACGCTGGTATTCCAGACTGACTCGGGTGTTATTTAACTGTAATGCTCGGGTCAGACCGAGTACTATAGGATACAGGATATGATGCCGTGGAGCTCAGGAGACGAGCTGGATGACGACACGTACTCTCGTACTTGTTTTTATATATATATATATATTCCGTTGTGTTGAGTTGCTGTGTATCCATTTGTATGGCATTGATGTTGAGCTGTGATTGTTGTACTCTGATGATGTAATATATGAATAGATATATTTGAATTGAGTAAAGATTATTTATTATCTATTATATTTTATTCCGCTGCGATGATTAGATTCTGATGTTGTTTTCTGTTTTCTGACCTTCTACCTCTTCTTCTTTAACCCAAATGGTTCGTATTTCTGTGCAACTTGAGTTGATTGTTGTAGAATAGTGTTGACTCAAGGGGTACGGATTTGCGGGTCGTTACACTTGGTATCAGAGCTTAGGTTGGTGATAACCTTGGCTCTGGTGGGAACTACTCATTTAAATTAGAGTCTATAGTACTCTAAAATGAGTTTGTGTGTATTAATAGATATGAGCGCGTATTTGTTAGTGAATATAACTTGTTTTAATATTGTGTTGATTGATTTATTGAGTGGCATATGAACCTTCGTCGACACAGTCTGCGCAACTGTATCGAAGGGGTTTCTAAACACTTGAATAGAGCAATCGACACGATATTGTTTTAAATATGGGTAAATGAAATAATTTTACCCAAAAACATATTTTGATATAAAGAATAGTTTTTGTAAACTATTTTAGCTAATATATGGTTGCTTGGATGTTAGAAATTATAATATTAAAGTATTATCAGTGTTAAGTGAAAATTTAACTAGAAATCGAAGTATAACTAAAATTTAGGGGAATAAATTCATTTTAAAATAAAATTTATAAATATGAATTATAAAGGTAATTTATGAATTGGAATAACATTAAATGGCAATTTGTATAAACATAAAGCTGTACAAATGAATTATAGTTAAAATTTATTTAAGCAGGCTTTGGAAATTTAAAATCCCGGAGATTTGGAAATGTTTATCGAGGTGTTTGGAGATAAATAATAGTATTGTTGTTTTGGAGATATTTTTGAATGGAAATCTGTTCTAAATAGATTTTGAAAGTGAAATAGCTTTGAAATCACTTGGATTATTGGAAAATAATTCTGATGATGACGGCTGCATCATCAGTATTCATTTTCGAATTTCTAAGTGAAGAATTGCTACCAAATTGATTTGTTTAGAAAATTAATTTGTTTTTGAAATTCCAAAGGAAATTTGTTGGGAATAAAAGCAGGGTTGGTTTAATTTTTGGGAAGTGTGATTTTGAAATGTTGGAGATTTCAACATAATTTGAAACCAATAACCGGGTGTTTAAAAATCCTGATGAGATAATTGTAAGCTTATAAATTAAGATGATTTTTAAATCGGGAAGAATATAAGCTTTGAATGTTGGAATTGAAATTTAAAGGGAAAAGTTAAAAATGAAATTAACTTGGATTGGAGAATAAAATTTAACTGGATTGAAATTGATTGTATAGGCTGAAAATAATATCCAGTTGTTTTCGAATTAAGTTGAAATTGAATTGAGATTAAATAAATCTGAGTTTAAAATAAATTGAGCTGGAAAATAAATTGGTTAAGGATTGGATTGAAATAAATAAATAAGAATAACTTATAAAAGAATTAGAAATCCATGGAAATAAAATATGCTTAAGTTATAAATAAGTGTAAATTTCGAGTTAAAATAAAAGGAGGATATATCCAAGCCTATAATGAATGGAATTGCGTAAACAATAAGTTGTGACTTATAAATTTATAAGTGGAAATGAAAACCCAAAATAAATATTATTGATGAATTGGAGAATAAAATAAAAATCAAATCTTGAATTATAAACTAAATTGAACTAAGAAAATTAAATGGAGTGATATTTGGGATTAAAATTCAAGTGTTGGATTATAAATAAGGGAAGAACTAATTGATAATAAATTAGTTAATGAAATGTTTAAATGGAGTTCAATGTAGTTAAATAGAAGCTGAATTGTAAGCTAATAGTGAAGTTGGAAATAGAACTCAAGTCATAAATCAAATTCGACTTGAATCATTAGTGAAGAAAATATAATTGAAAGTGGTCTTGCAATTAATTAAATAAATAGAGAATGAAGTTGAATTGTGAGTTAATAAAATTTGATGGTATGTTAAAGGTGAATGGTGGGATCAGAACTTGAGTTATTAATTAAAATGTAACTTGAAGTGTTAACAAATTAAATATAATTGGAAAGGTATCGAATAAAAATGAAATTGGAATAAAATAGTAATAGTTTGTATTGCGAATTAAATCCAAATACGTTGAAATAAATTGGATATGGCCTTGGAATCAATTGAGTTAAGTTGAGTATAAAAGAAAAAAAATTTACTTGTGAAATAAAAATGAGCTTAAGTATAAAATTTGAATAAATTGAAGTAAATTGACTTAAGCTGAATAGATGGAAGAGAGTTGAATTGAATTAAACTTAAAACCAAGTTTAATGATATTGGATTGAATTTGAATCAAGTAAAAATAAATTTGGGTCGAAATAGAATTTAGTGGGTTATAAATAATATTTAAAGAAATGAAAATTCATAATAGATTGTGTGGATAAACTAATTATGTTGAATAAATAAATGGATAGAATAAATAAGAATCAAAATGAAGTGTGGTTTAAATAAGTTGGGAAATGGTTATGAAATGCAATAGCTTGGATTGTCTTCGAGCTAAATTAATAGTTGGGAATAAACAAATTTGGAATGGGATGTAAATGAATGGATTGTGAATAAAATTGAAATGAAATGTGTCGAGCTAAATAAGTGGTTGTGAATGAATTAAAATAAAAAGGAAATTTAATTGGTAATTAAAATGAATCTAAATTGTTAATGGTTTTGAATGAAACTAGTTTGGTTAATAAAATGAGAATGCAAGTGAATGGATTCAAATCTGAAATGTAATAAAAATGAGAATATATGGATTGTGAATAAATTTAAAAATGGAATAGAATTAAGTATAAATTGAATTGAAATCCATTTAAATTGGTTATAAAATATAAAGACTTATTTATTCACATAGATCTCGTCAAATTGCATAGAATAAATTGTCATTGGATGTAATGGAAGTAATTAACATTCTATAAATTGATAAAAGTAAAATGAACTGATTTTGAGAGCAACTGAATTAAATATGAGTTCAGTTTGCTTAAGAATAAATTAAATGTAAGCGGTTGAGTTTTAAACCATTCAAATTGCTGAAGATGTATACGAATGGATTGAAAACCATTCGAATTGAATGAAAATGGTTTGTAAATTAATTGGAACAGTGGAATCAGTATGAAATTTGTATAAATTGCTTACGGAAAATGTTTGATATGCATTTCTTTTAGAATTCATATGTTTTAACTATTGCAAATAAGTGATATGCTGTTAAACTTCATATATTTGGCACTTACATGTTTAAATTGAGTAAGTACAGGTACCTAGAAGCCGTATGGTTGGATTTGAGTTGCATTAACTGCTAAATAAATAAGCCGCTTGCTTAAAAATGCTAATAAGGTACGCCTACGCAATAAAAATAGGAAATATGAACTATTTTTGGTTTTTCCGACCGTGTGGGTCGATGTATATATATTTATCTCTTTTGTCAAATTGCAAAAGCTCCTCCGTACAAAGGAGACTCTGCCAAAAAACATCAGAAATTTTGGGAGTAAGAAAATTTTGAAAATTTTTGTTAACGACAAACAAATTCAAATTGGAAACTAAAATAAGTTAGTAAATGAACCCAATTTAAAGTAATGACATGAATTAGTAATAAATGACAAAAAAAATTTATATATGCAGAGTTAAAGATAAATTGAATTCATATGGAAATGAAAGAACCAATTTGAATAGTAATGGATATAAATTAAAGGAGTAAAGCGAAAATAAATATAAGAAACATATAAAATGCTTATGTTAACTTAAGTAAGGAATGGTGAATTTCTTAATTGGAAGTTGATAATATAAATATATTCCAAGTTAATATTTGGATGAATAGATATTGGCATTTTGTGAAAAAGTCGATGAATTGTTTTAGGATATTGTGATTGGATATTAGTACTAAGCAGGATATGCAGGTATTATAAAGGGAAAAGAGATTTGATTTTGATTTCAGAAAGATAAATATGAATTGCCCGACAAAAGGTATGTATTTAAGTTTGGTATGGAATTTGATTGGGTTTTTGGATATAGCCACTTGTCCTTTTGTTTTCCTTTTTGGATTTGGGAGGCCGTAGAGCCATTTTGTAGTTGAACCGAGCTAGCCGCGCAAAGGAGACGCTGGCAAAAAATTTCGGAAATTTAGAGAGTTAGAAAATTTTTGAGAAATTTTGAAAATTTTAGACTTGGTTTTGAATTATAATTTGAATAGTTGAATAAGTAAGGTTGGTTGGGACTAGGAAAAGTTTGTGAAGTTAATGAGAATAATAATGGGTTTTTTTATAAATAGATAGTTGGTAAGATGTTGTATTGTTAGAAGCTGTTTGGTTTTGGGGATAAGTAAACGGGTATTGGACCATTCTTCCTAACTAGTAATTTCAAGGACGAAATTCTTTTAAGGGGGGAGGAATGTGACGACCCGGAATTTTTGAGTATTTAAAATCAGAATATTTAATTGATTTTTAAATATTCAATAGAGCAATCTTAACTTGAATTGCAAATATCACAATTTATTTGATACTTAAATTATTAAATTAAATAATTTGAAGTTGGGTAGATTATTGAATCTAGAATTTTAAGCCTGTTAAAAATAATTTGAAGGCTTGAAAAATTTATATTGATAGTATAGAGGATAATAGAAGTTGTAAAATGGGAACTAGCAGTAGTTTGTTCAGTCTTGAAATTTTATTATTTAAATTGAATTTAAAAATAGCCTTCCGAGGCACAGTCTCGGAATTCAACGAAACCAGTTCCATTGGATCCGTAATATTGTATTATTATCGGGTTTCAAATCTCATAGTGTTTGGAGTTGTTGTGTGAGCGTACGACGTGTAAACGCGCTGAATTTTATATCGAAAATTTAATTTAAAATATATTTTGCTCAACATTTTTACGTCATCTGAAATTCTGTACACATCAGAACTTTTTGTTCTCATTTTCAATTCACTGTAGTCAAGCTTCTTCCGCACGCCTTACTCCTTCCTTTCAAATCTCAAAGCCACTTTTTTTTCAGCTGAGAAAATCTCAAACTAATAAGAACCGTATTCCCTTCCTTCAATTCAAAAAAAAATCAAAGAACAGAAGAAAAAAAATGTCGGCCGAAGCCTTTAAAAAAAAAGGGGCCGATCGTTCCCCTGTTCGATAAGGAAGAGTGGTCATGCGCACAGAGTGATGGTGTACGCAAATCATGGAGCTCGAACTCGTGACCACGAAGCCGAGGAGAGAAGGTGAAGCTCGATTTGGTCGCAACGATGACTTAGGGTTTGTTCTATCGCTTGGAACTCGCCTTCGGATCTAGGTAGTGAAATTGGCGTTTAATTGGAGGGGAGCCTCGCACTGTTTGTTGATGCTTGGACTGGTGGCGACGTCGCACGTGGATTTAGGGCGCGTGGATGTTGGTCATATTCGATCAAGTTGGGAGGTGCGCGTCTTGGGAGGTAGGGTCGCACACGATGCCGTTGCAGTGGGAGGCAACTTCGAGATTTGGGGAAGGTATACGCTGTTTCGATTTTGAATTTACGATTGTCGATTTCATTTTAAATTTATAGGGAAGAATACTGTACTTTTATCTGGAAAAAAAATATTTATATATTTATAAAAGTAAACCTACAGTTAAATTTTAAGGAGGTATATTAGGGTGACTAACTTATTTAACTTATTTAATCGCAAGAAATAATTTGTAAAAAAAGGGGGGAATTTTATTTAAAATCAAATTTTTTAGTTTAAACCCAAATTTCATAGTTAATTAAATTAATAAATGGAAATTTAATTGGTCGATTTTATTTCGAATATTAATAAATCATCTAATGTGTAACAAGGTCGGAAAGTCATGGAAACGAGCCAATTTGGATTGGAGTGCAAAGGAATTCATAGGTGAGTAAATCTCAATCAGTTTAAATTTAAATGATTAAATTTAAATAATTGACTGTATGGTTGTATTGAGTGATGTGATATAGTATAGTATAATTTGAAATTGGCATATTATGTGATGCTGACGTCTGTGGATGCAGGGAAAACAAGTTGGAGGGATCCAACTGGACCCCTCAACTTTTATTTAAGTTATTTAATATTCTCTGTTCTGATTATTATGCTGTAATGAATTATGTGGAAGTATTGAATGCTATGGCTTGGTTGATATAATTGGGTATAATGAATTACCAAAAATATGAATTTGATTTTGGAAATGAAAATAAAAGAAGTAAAATTTGCAAGTAAAATAATTATAGAATAAATTTAAGAATAACCTGGAACAGAAATAAAGTGACTTTAAAATTCTAATAAATGAATCCTGAAAATGGAAGGGAAGATTTGTATAAACAGAAAGTTAATGAATTTTAAAATGCAGTATTATTAATTAAAAAGAACAAACATTTATTTATTTAGAATTTAAGATTTGAATTATAGAAAGAGTAAAGAAGGAATTGAGAAATATATATATATATATAAATAAATAAATAAATATATATATAATAAAGTACATAACTACTGAATTTGGAAATGAACTGATAAGTAAAAGAAATTATTTCAAATAAAATTAATTGGAAATCAATTTGGGGAAAATTGATTTAAGTGCTTGAAGTTGGAATTTTCTCTAGATGGCCAAGTACAAGTTTTTAAAAGTAAATTTGTAAATATAAATTAAATGTTTTAAAGTTGTTTTTTTCAAAGAAAGTAAGTTTTTTTGTAAAATTTATTATTTTTAATATTTGAAGTCTAAGTAAATATTTTGTAAGATTTATTATTTTTAATATTTAAAGTCTAAGTAAATATTTTGTAAGGTCTATTATTTCTAATATTTAAAGTCTAAGTAAGTATTTTCCTTTAATCTAATTTAGAAGTAATTATTAAGAACTAATTTAGTATTTTGTTTTGAAAAAAAAAGTAGAAATCTAGTTTTATATTTTATTAAGTAACTTTATTTTCAAATGTTTATATAGTATGTATTTTTAGTAAACTCTTGAAGTAATCTTAACTTGAATGTTTCAAGTAAATTCCAGAGTAAGTATTTTATTTTAATTATTAATTAAAGAATGGTTTGGTATTCTGTTTAAAATATTATTATAAATTAAGCATTCAAATAAATTTTTCTCTATTGAACGTTAAAATATATTTTACAATAAAGTGCTTTTAAAATTGTTTTAAAAATCTAAAGTTTTGTACTTGGTGATTCCAGTGGGAATGGAAATACTCGGAATTTATTCTGAGAAAAGGAAGATAGTTTGAAAACTGTTTTCAGGGAATTTGAAAATGAGGATATATCTTGTAAAGATATTTTTGAGACTAATAAATAATTTGGAAAATTATTTATTGTGTGATGGATGTTGTGAATATTAATTGATAGTTAAATAACCGACTATCAATATTGGACAAATGCGCTGATCGTTTCGAAGAGACTGGGATCGAGATTAATTTCTCGAAAACCACTTCGATCCGGTTTGTAGGTTTCGTGTAAACGATTGTGGATTCGAAGATGGAGCATTGAAGTGCAAGGGCTAGTCGCTACTAATCCTGAGGATATTTCCAAAACGGATGTAGTAGGAATAGTGCCTTCGGTTCCGTTCGAACCCGGGACGGACTTGTATGGATGAATGCTTGCGAAACATTGTCAGGTGGACGATGGGCATTCTAAGGGATATATTCTAAATCGGTAACGCTTAGCCTCAAGCCTCATCAAATGGGAATGGCTGAAAATCAGGGGTTATGCAGCAAGGCTTCATGGGTAGCCCCCACTGGAGGGTGAGGTCATCCCTGTCTAGATGTCCCTTTTATTTCGGCTTAGTGGGCGGTTGCTGATCCCAAACGCGGGGTGATCTTGCTCGGGACTGTCCAGTAAGGGATGGTTCCGGTCTTGTGTTGCAGGGGAGTTAGGGTGGCTCCTCGGTACGCTGATCTAGACCAGGTACTGTGACAGGTGGTACCCCAGTGCCTAACCATTAGTTGGAATCCATTTTCCCTACGCGCCCGTACGGTTTTGATTGTGCCCAACCATTGCTGAAACGTGAGATGCAAGCATTTCAGCTAGATTCTATTTTACTTTCTATAGACACTATTATAATATCAGAGGACTTTAATAAAAATGTTTTAGCTATCGTAAGGTTAAAACCCGACATGTTTATTTGTGGCGTGGTCTTACGAGATGCTTTTGTTTTCAAAGGATTTTTGAAATTTTAATAATCAATTGAGTGTGATTTTCTCACGCTGGTATTCCAGACTGGCTCGGGTGTTATTTAACTGTAATGCTCGGGTCAGACCGAGTACTATAGGATACAGGATATGATGCTGTGGAGCTCAGGAGACGAGCTGGATGACGAAACGTACTCTCGTACTTGTTTATATATATATATATATATATATATATATATATATATATATATATATATTCCGCTGTGTTGAGTTGCTGTGTATCCATTTGTATGGCATTGATTTTGAGCTGTGATTGTTGTACTCTGATGATGTAATATATGAACAGATATATTTGAATTGAGTAAAGATTATTTATTATCTATTATATTTTATTCCGCTGCGATGGTTAGATTCAGATGTTGTTTTCTGTTTTCTAACCTTCTACCTCTTCTTCTTTAACCCAAATGGTTCGTATTTCTGTGCAACTTGAGTTGATTGTTGTAGAATAGTGTTGACTCAAGGGGTACGGATTTGCGGGTCGTTACATTATCGCACCTTTGTTAACATGTTTTAACATATATATTACACATTTTA
The DNA here is from genome assembly GCA_030765085.1 of Allium cepa. Classification (NCBI taxonomy): domain Eukaryota; kingdom Viridiplantae; phylum Streptophyta; class Magnoliopsida; order Asparagales; family Amaryllidaceae; genus Allium; species Allium cepa. The sequence continues at coordinate 310,639,718 of CM060934.1, read as the reverse complement.
ATAACTAAACAAGTTTACTTTTACTAAATAAGATTAGAAAACTTCTAGAATTCATTAGTAAAAGTAAGTAAGAATTAACAAAAGTAAGAAAGAGTAAACATCAAATCAAAGCCAACATAATTATGATATTTTTTACTTAATATTTAAGTGACTAAGACATAAAGTAAGGATGTGAAAGATGATGTTAATTATTGAAAAACAGGAGATTGCTTTAGGTTGAAGTAAGGTTCTTTTAGTAATCTGGTAAGAGGTTATTTTGGTAAATATACCACTTCTTTCTTTTTTTATAAATATCCACCTCCTTCTTCACTTCCATTCACATTTCTTCTTCTTCTTTTCTCAAGCTTCTTCATCTTCTTCGCTTTAATGGCTTCTAAGCCATAGAAAAATATTATAAAGAAATAATGTCAAAATATTTACAAAATATTCAAAAGAAATCAATATTCATTCTCTTTAAATCAAATTCATCTTTTCTCCATATTTTCCTCTTTTTCTATAACAACCCACATATTTTACGATTGTATATTTAAATTGTTTATTTATATATAACATCGTTAGTCGAATTAAAGTCTGAAATGCTACTTTTTGTAAACCGTCGAATTAGGACTCGAAACCACTTCCATTGAGTTCATAACGACGTTTGCGACCTTTTTGAATATAAACATCGATATGTTTGGAGTTGGGTAGAATTTTGCTATTTTTCTGCTGTGCTTTGGGTTTGGGTTTCTACCCACTAACCCAACACAATAAATTAACCACTCCACTTCCCTCCTCTTCATTCATTTTCATTTCCTAACAGTCTCAAGCTAAAAGAAAAATGAGGGAAGCGAAAAGGAAATGGAAATTCCTAAGCTCTAGTTCTCTTAGGAAATTCAAGTTCTTGCTTTAAAATCAAAGAGAAGCATAGGTAAGCATCCTCTTCATCTTCTCTATCTCATTCTTTCTTCAATTTTCAGAAATTTCTATAACTAAACTTAGGAAATTCATTTTATTTGATAATAGATTGAAGATTCTAGAAGTGTTGTTGAAGAGAAATCAATCTTTGCTTGTTTTAGAGCTTCTCATTTCTATATTTGAGTTTAAAGGTGAGTTCTTGAACTCACATCTATGTCTATGGATTTCATTATTGTTAGGTATGAATTCCTAACATCTATTCATGTTCATTTGCTTTTGATTTGAATTGTTTTGGTGAATTTTCCAATTTCGGTGTTTTGAGGTCAAAGTCTTTAAAGATCCTATCTTGGATGTTTGAACATGTAATTTGGGGTGTATCGAAGAGCTTATAGGACTGGCTTGTCGATTGGCATAAATCTCTAGCACCCATCGCTCGTTCGATCGCATTTCGGTTTAGATTTGCTCTTTTTCAGCTAGGCTGTTTTTGCCTAGCAAAAAAATCCAGACGTCTGGAACAAAATCCAGATGTCTGAAATGAAATCCAGATGTCTGGAAAGGGTCCATGGAAAGGGCGGAGCTAAAATCCAAACGTTTGGAACAAAATCCAAACGTCTGGAAAACAATCCAGATGTCTGGTTGAAAAATCCAAACGTCTGAAATAGTTCTGGAATTAAAAAGAGAAAGTAGAAAGAGCATATATTTTTCCACAACCTAGGTTTGGACGTCTGGTTGGTAATTTCAGACATCTGGAATGGTTTAATTTGCCTATTTTAGCTGTTTTTAGTGGATTTTCAATTTTAATCAATTTTTGTTGATTCGGTTAGTTGTTATCATTCATTATCGACTTTGATGACTTCTTTTCTGGATTTTTGAAAATATCCATTTGATGGATTTGATATCGATTTATATGGTTTTGATTCACGTCATCGTATGTGAATTTTTGGTGATTGATTGTTTTTACAATCATTTCTGTGATTTGTCACTTTAAAATACGAAGGTTTCTATACTAGTAGTAAAAACTCAAACTCTTTCACAAAAATGATTTCAACATTATTTTCAATACAAAGCACATTTTTTAAATCGTTTTTAAATCTATTAGTATATAAAAACCTTCACCTCATTCGTACGAAAAATGTAATTAAACGATTTAGCAAAACAAGTGGTATGAAACGCATGTGTTTACTTCGTCGGTTGATTCATAGACTTGTCCGATTGAAATCTCGTGACAATTTTCGAGTGGAAATATACAATTTGTTCATAAATATTTAAGTTAAGCCAGTGTTTATAGGACATGAAGCTAAACTCATATATTTACTAGCTTAGTGTAATTTACACTTATTTTCGAGTGGAAGTCTACAATTTGTCCGTAAAAAATTAAGTTAAACCAGTGATTATGGGACATGAAGTCTAACTCATTTATTTAGTAGCTTAGTGTAATTTACACTTGTTGATCTATGATGATCATTCGGTGCAGTTTCGGCTCAATTTTGTGGGGTAGCCACCATGGTCTTTTGACCGTTTGTGGAGCAATCGGCTCATTCATCCGCGTGGGGGACTGTACCATGACAGCGTCTGTCCATGAGGCGTATCTTTTATGGTGCGTCGATGTTCGGCTTTGTGATGACCCGCAAATCCATACCCCTAGAGTCGGCACTATTCTCCCTCAATCAACTAAAGATGTACGGAAATACGAACCATTTGGGTTAAGTAAGAAGAGGTAGAAGAAGAAAATAGGAAACAACATCAGATTCTAACCATCGCAGCGGAATAAAATATAATAGATAATAAATGATCTTTACACAATAACAAATACATTTATTTATTCATTACATCATCAGAGTATACATAACACACAACTGGACAGTAATTATAACCTGTCCTCACAATCTGAATACACAACGGAATATATACCACAAATACGGAAGTACGTATCGCCATCCAGCTCGTCTCCTGAGCTCCACGGCATCCTTTCCTATATCCTATAATACTCGGTCTGACCCGAGAATTATTGTGAAATAACACCCGAGTTAGTCTGGAATACTAGCGTGAGAAAACCACGCTATTTTGATTATATCATGCTGTAATATAGCAAACCGATCCTGGTATCTTCGAAACGATCGACGCATTGGCCAATATTCATAGTCGGTTATTTAACTATCAATTAACATTCACAACAACCATCAAACATAAATAATTTCTCCTAAATTATTAATTAACCACAAAATATCTTCGCAAGATATATTTCCATTTTCAACCCTTTTGAAAACAGTTTTCAAACCACACTTTTCTCATGAAATATTTCGAAATATTTATTTCCACCTAAAACACCAAGCACAAAACTTTAGATTTTTAAAATAATTTAAAACACTTTATTATAAAATATCCTTTAAAACATTTAAATTAAAAATTACTTTAATACTTATTCAAAACATATACTTTAAGAATATTTAAAATAAAACTACTTTGTACAATATAAAACTGAATTTCTAAATTTTAAACATAATACCAAGCCACCTTTAAATAATTACTGCTATAATAGATTATAAAAATATACTTACTTTAAAATTTAAACATTTAGAAATAATAAATTTTCTAAACATACTTTTAAACAACTTAAAACTCTTTACTTATACTTAAAATTTGTTGAAACGTGCTTGGAAATTAAGGGAAATACGCTTTCCTTCCATATCTTTTTAAAATAAATTACTATTTATTTTTAAACAAATTTACTCATTCCTTTAATAAATTCCAATTCTAAACACTTAAATTAATTTTCAAATTGATTTCCAATTACTCCATTTTGAAATAATTTTCTTTACTTACTCAATTTGTTTCAAAATCCATTAACTTCAGATTTTATTACTTAATTATGATTTAAAATCTTTTTAATTGAAAAAATAAAAATTTCAGATTTCCCAAATTCCTTCTTTATCCTTTAAATGATATCCCTTAAGTTTTAAAATTCATTATTTCTCTGTTTATTCAAAATTCACTTTTTCCTTACTCGAAATTTATTTATTAGAATTTTAAAATCACCTTCATTCTTTTTCAATTCATTCTTCAATTTATCCCAAATTTCAAGAACCATTTTACTTACAAATTCTCTCTTTTAATTTTCTTTTCAAAAATCCAATCTATATATTTTTGGTAACTCAGAATATCCAAATATATCCAATCAAACCATAGCATCCAATATTTCTGTTGCCAAGATAATTTATCAAAGATTAGCAATGATCAAATCATAGAATATTAAAACATTCTAAATAAATTTGAGGAATCCCGTTGGATCCCTCTAACCTGTTTCCCTGCATCCACAGACATTAGCACAGTATAAAATACCAATTCCACTTCGAGGTGGAATATCGCGGTATATGGGATTTATATAATATCATCCGCTATTATGCGGCGCATAGGGTCTCGTCCGCTATATAATGCGGGAAATCAATCACTCCAATATATACTATATACTTCTATATATAATATAGCACATTAAATCAATTCAATTATTCAACCACTTATTTAAATTTAACCATTTAAATTTAAATAGCAACCCAGATGAGTGAGATTAACTCACCTTTGCCCCTTAAATTTGCAAATCCACTTCATTCTCGATTTGATTCCACGATTATTGACCTTGTATAAATATTTATACAATTTATTAATATCTGAATTGATCGAACAGTTAATTACTACTTACTTATTTAATTAACAATTTAATTTAACAAATAATCACCTTAATAATTTATTTGAAATAAGTAAATTATATTTTATTTTTTCCAATTCCAAACTGTTTATATAAAAATAATCTATATAGGTTCTTATAAAAATCCTATCTTTATATAAACTCTAATATTTTCCAAAATCTTATATATGTATATTTACTGTTTTCTGTTATATCTATTTATCAAATTAAAACAGAGTTATTTATACCTTTACTGTAATTATAATTTTCTCCTTTTTTTCTGTATATATTTCTTACTATTATAAATTTCTGTTTTCCTAATATTTATTAAATCAAATAAAAATTTAAAATGGGCTATATACCTCATCAGTGAGACGTCGCAGCAACCCACACGAGCCCCTTCCTTCGTTCGTCGCCACTCCACCATGCCCTAGGCGAAGTCGCGACTCGTTTTGCCTTTGCCTCTCACTTGTGCTCGCGAAACCCTAGGCCACTCTCCCATGGCGATCAAAACCCTAGGACGCTCGATCATCTAGACTTCGAACGATCCTGTCGCCCCTTTTATTCTCCTACGCATGCATATCCACCTTCAGCCGTCACGTTCGAACAACTCAATTGGTTCGAGTTCCCTTTTTTTTCTTCTTTGCGAATTTGATTTCGAGAATCGGCTGAAAAGAGGATTCAAACAACGAAGGCAGAAAAGAGATAGTTCACGATTTGTTCATATTTTTTCATTTGAACTTGCTTCTTGCTGCGATAAAATGATCGACCCCTTCATTCTATTTCTTTTTATTTGAAATGACAGCCGCGTCCTTTTTGGAAAGAAAAAGGGAAACACGAGTAGATGGTTGCGTGAACGAATTGCTCTGCTATAGTGACTTCGAAAGGGGGTGAAAAAGTGTTGTCGTGAAATTTTTTTGACTGATTAAACAAGGTACTAATTTTATTTAAATTTAGATTTAAACCGATACGAATTATGCAACTCAAAATCTCGACCTCCTATCGCGGCGTGCCGCTAGGCGTTTATAATGTTATGCCCCTATTCCAAACGCATTAGAAAAGATTTTGAGCCCTAATTCGATCGTATGGAGAAGATAGCTTTTTTGAACCCATTTATTATATTAAATTTCGATTTAATTTTCAACACGTTTACTTATCGTACGCCCCAACGATCATTCCAAACACTACGAAAATTGAAATCCGGTAATAATACAATATTACGGATCCAACGGAACTGGTTTCATTGAAATTTTGAGACTGTGCCTCGGAAGGCTATTTTTGAACATCTATTTAAATGATAAATTTTCAAAACTTAATAAAACATTCCCAAATTCAATTTCAATATTTTTACTATCTTCATTACTATCGATATAAATTTTACAAACCCTTAAATTATTTTCAACAGGGTTAAAACTGAAGATTCAATAATTTATCCAATTTCAGTTTATTAAATCCAATAACTTAATTGCTAAATAATAATAATATTTGAATTCATGTTAAAAATTAACTTTTAAATATTTAAAATCAATTAAATATTCCAATTTAAATTGTTCAAAATTATGGGTTGTCACATTCCTCCCCGCTTAAAAGAATTTCGTCCCCGAAATTGCTAGTTAACAAGAATGATCCAATACCCATTACTATTTTCCAAAACCAAATGGTTTTATCAACTTTCCATAACATATCTTTTATTAAAGACCCACTATTACTTCAACCAACTTCCCAAAACCTTCCAAAATTTCCAACAACATTATTTACTCCACTTATTCAAATTTAAATTTAAATTATAAAAACTTTCTTAAAAAATTTCTTACTCTCTAAATTTTTGAAAAATTTCGCCAGCGTCTCCTTTGCGCAGCTAGCTCGGCACAACTACAAAATGCCTCTACGGGCTCCCAAATTCCCCAAAGAAAACAAAAGGCCAAGTGGCTAGATAAAAAACCCAATCAAATTTCATACAGAAATTTAAACAAAGTCCTTTTTGGTCGGGCAATTCAAATTATCTTCTGAAATCAAAAACATCCATTTATCCTTTGCCTTAACATGCCTGTATATCCTATTTGGCAATAATGTCCAATTACAACATTCAAAATCATTTTGTGCATTTCCTTTCAAAAGTTTCAACTAAACAATTAGTTCCAATTTTCACTTTCAAAATCCCTTATTCAGTTCCAATTTGAAATCGTTTTGTTGCTAACAAAAAATTTCAAAAATTTTCTAATTCTCAAAATTTTCGAAAATTTTTGGCAGAGTCTCCTTTGTACGGAGGAGCTTTTACAATTTGACAGGAGATATAAATATGTATACATCGACCCACACGGTCGGGAAAACAAAAACTGTTCATATTTTCTATTTTTTTATTGCATAAGGGTACCTCTATTTAGCATTTTTAAGCAAGCGGCTTATTATTTTAGCAATTAGCGCGTCCAAATCTAGCCAAACTGCTTCCCGGTACCTGTACTTACTTAATTCAAACATGTAAGTATAAAATATAGGGAGTTTATTTACATTTCACTCATTTTCAATAGCTAATACATGGAATAAGCAATGCATACTAAACAATTCTTATAAACAATTTTAAGATTTCGACACTAATTCGAATCGCTTCCAACCAAATTTTTGTTTAGTTAGAATTGTTTATTATTCAATCGCTTATATTCAATTCTGTTTTAATCCAAACGAACCCAATTAACCTCAGTTGACTCCAAAATCAATTTTTATTAAAGTCTCTTCACATATTAACCTATTTACAAGCCATACACCTGCATTTCATTCCATTTCCGCAAATGTTTCATTCAAAGACATTTTATTAAGCTTGGTACATTCAATACTTATAAGTTAATAACCATTTCCCAAATTAATTTAACCCAGACTTCTATTTAATGGACTTTTACTTTTACTCGAAGCTGAACTTCTATTAACTTTAAACTTAAGTTAATTTACTATCTTCAAATTATTTCAACTTCAAACCTAAGTTCACTTCCATTCAATTTCATTCTCATCAAATCAAATTCCATTTAATTTAGTTAGCCCATCCATTTTAATTTTAATTTTAATTCACATTCTCAATTTATAAAAATATTATCCAAGCACATATTTAACTCATTTATACTCGAATTGGATTTTATTTGTAACTCAAATCATTTCTATTATAATCCAATTCCACTTTATTTTTACAACATCTCCACTTATTTTAATTCATTATCAATCCAAATCGAATTCTATTTATAATTCTAATTTATTTCCAAACTTCATTATTAAGCTACAATCCATTTTATTTAACCGAGTTAAATTTTATTAACATACTCTATCAAATAATTTATTTAGCTAATTAGCTTACTTCCAACTTTTAAATCAATATTTGATTTTATTACAAAAATCACTTCATTAAATTTTCCTGGGTTCAATTTTTTTTTCATAATTCCAGTTTGAATTTTCTTTCATTTTCCAAAATTCCAACACTTTTATTTCGCTTATTTATTCCCTTTTTACATTTTTATAAGCTACTCACTTATTAATATTCATACTTCTCCATCCATTTACAGTCAATCACATTTTCACTTTACTCTTAACTAGGGATTATATTTTATTCCAATGCTTTTCAGTTCTTTTATAAGCTTCCGAAGCTTATTTATTCCAATTCGATACTTACTTAATTTACGCTTAGTTATTTAAATAAGAATTTTATTCCATTCAATATTATCTATAACTCAACTGAATTTATTTCAATTCAATTCTATTTAACTTAACTTTAGTTAAATCTAGCATCATACCATTGCCTTTAATCCACTCAATCCACTTGAATTTAAATTAAGTAAGAATTTACTTTTACTTAATATCATCTACATCTCAATTTATTTTATTTCAATTTCAACTTAGTCCAAATACAACTGGGTTTTAATTTCAGTTTAATTCAATTTATTTCAAATTTTGACTTAAATCAAATTTTTAACTATAATTCATTTGTATAATTTATGCTCATATAAATTCCCATTTGATCATACAAGTCATTCCAATCTTTATTTGTTTAAAATATTATCATCCAAACATCCAAGTTATATAACAATTTAAGAAAATATTTCTTTTATATCAAAATATATTTTGGGTAAAATTATTTCATTCTCCCACCTTAAAACAATACTGTGTCAATTTATCGCGTCAGGTGTTTATAAACTCATCTCGAATAGCGTCTTACTCTTTTATTTTAAAATTTTAGAAATACTTTTAAATTCACATAATACTATTAAAGTAGCTTTTTATAAAAATACTTCTTATAACTCGATGTCTCAACCAGTCCATCCTTGTTCTCATAGAAATTTGATCATACGTTGATCAGGCGTAGGACTGAAAATCTATAAGTACTTAGCGACCCATTTTCAACATCCAGTGAAAATACTTGGAAAATGATTTTATTGAAAATATCAAAAACATTTTTTTTTTGAAAACAGAGGAAATATCTTTGGTGATAATGCTCTGGAAATCATCACTCCCATCCATGGTCGCAGTTACATAATGGGTTACGTTGCCATCGCAGCGAAAGTCCATGTAACTGTAGGCACTCCGCGCCCCTCGATTACGCCATGGAACCCACAATAGATCGCAGTTACAATCCAGGGTTACGTTGCCGTCGCAACAAAAGTCCATGTAACTGTAGGCATCAGCGCCCTTGATTTTCGCTGTCAAAAATGAAATTTCTCCACTCCCACATAGGTCGCAGTCTACCAATGTAAAATCAAACGTAGAATGTTGGCTCTCAGCAGCACACACGACTTTTGCTATGTTACCATAGGTCGTAGTCTACCGATATAAAATCAAACATAGACTGTTGGCTCTCAGCGGCACACACGACTTTCGCTATGGTCTACAGTAGATCGTAGTGACATCGAGTTACACTGTCGTCGCAGCATAACCCAAATGCCTCTATAGGCCTCAGCGCCCTCGACTTTCGCTACACACTACACATAATCCTCAGGAACTAGTTTTGTCCGGACTCCTTACATGATCAACTTTGGAATCCCCCCTTAGGTTTCAAGGAAGTTCCACCTTGTGGCACTCCTGAGAAGTTCATTTCAAGAAGCGCCTTTTTCCGCGGAGCCATTGTCAAAACACTTTATACTATACACATATAGTATCTTCCAAATCATACACCTAGTATGAATCTAATATAAATCTCATTTTCTCAAAATCGATTATCTCAAAATCGATAATTCTCAAACTAGGCTTTTCAAATTCCAATATTGATTTTACCCAAAAATCAAAAGACTTTCCAAATCCAAAGGTTCCCAAAACCTTTTTCCAAAATCCTCATAAGATCCTTTATATATATATATATATATATATATATAAAGATATATAATTTTTTAAAAACTTTGGATCAATTCAAACTTGTATAAAACTCCTTTTATACTTCAAACACTTTCAAAATCCTTTTCTTCCGGCAATAGATTCAACAAGGGGAGATTTATCTTATATAAAAAAGATATATAACTTTCTTTATTCAAAATCAAATATTCAAATTTGATTACTCTATAAAGTCACCTACCATTTTATTTACTTCCATAAAGTAAATTTTTACCATAGAAGTATCCAAATTCCACTTTACATCATCATATGTTTCACAAAATATCCTTTCATTTCAAAAACCGTTTCACATTTTTTATCTACAAATTTCCAATATCAATTTCATTCAAATCCGTACAATGTACACCTATCATCCGTACTCTATACCAATCTGATCGCTCACTCGATCACATAATTTCACTTCCGAACTAGTGTCGTCCACCCGACTTCCTAGTGCGAACATAGATCTAGTTTCTTGATCAAAAACCATCATTCTCCATGCATTGCCTAGCTATGATAGAGAATATACAGAATCAATCAACAATCCATATCCAGGTTCGCCGTCGAAAATCGAGTGAAAAATCCCAACTCGGATCGATAAACTATCTCGAAATTCTGTGCTAGAAGCCGGATCAAACCACTGTGCAAATAGATTAATATACGTATAACCACGTATCTATCCTCATTGATTTATTAGCCAAAACAATTCCCTTTCTATTCACATTCACTTTAATTTTCATTCACTTATTTACAATTGCTTCAGTCCCATTTGGATTATCACTTTAATCCTTATCTCAATTGGGTAATTTAATCATAAACAGTTTTCACTCTGACCGGCTTCAGTTTAGAAAATAGCTTGAATTTTTTTTAAAATAGATAAGTAGTTGAAAAATAATTATTAGTTTGTAAAATAGCTGTAAAATAGTTAATTAACGATAAAATAGTTGGAAAATAGTCAAATAGTTATAAAATAGTTAGATAATTACAAAATATTTTAAAATGCTAATTATTTATAAAACAGTTGAAAAACAGTAATTAGTTTATAAAACAGTAGTTAAATAATTCCAAAAGTAGTTATAAAATAAGTATAAGATAGTTTTGGGTTCAATAAGAAAGGTTGTATATATAATAAATAACTTAGAAAAATAGATTTGTACTAAAATAATTTATTTTAAAAATTGTCTAGAGTCAAACTGTTCAATTCCCAACCTCCATATCCAATCAACTCAATTTAAATTTTGACTTTCATTTAAATTGACTCAATTCCAATTAATTCAAATCAAATCCAATTTGAGCTAATTCAATTCAAATTTCAAATTTAAACCATCTCGAATTATATAAATTTGAGTTAAATTTTAAATGTTGATTTAATCCTTTAAATCAAATCAACTTATATCTTTAGACCATTTAATTTTGAATCCAAATTCCGTTTTTAACCTATTTCAAGGTTCAAATAATAATTCAAATCAACACAATATTAAAACAATTTATATTCACTAACAAATACTCGCACATATCTATTAATACGCTCAAACTCATTCTAGAGTACTACGGACTCTATTTAATGAGTAATCCCCACCAGAGCAAAGGTTCTCGCTTAACCTTTCAGCTCTGATACCAAATTGATGACCCGCAAATCCATACCCCTAGAGTCGACATTATTCTCCTTCAATCAACTAAAGATGTACGGAAATACGTACCATTTGGGTAAAAGAAGAAGAGGTAGAAGAAGAAAATAGGAAACAACATCAGATTCTAACCATCGCAGCAGAATAAAATATAATAGATAATAAATGATCTTTACACAAGAACAAATACATTTATCTATTCATCACATCATCAGAGTATACATAACACACAACTGGACAGTAATCATAACCTGTCCTCATAATCTGAATGCACAATGGAATATTCAACACAAATACGGAAGTACGTATCTCTATCTAGCTCGGATCCTGAGCTCCACAATATCCTTTCCTGTATCCTATAATACTCGGTCTGACCCGAGCATTATAGTGAAATAACACCCGAGTCAGTCCGAATACCAGCGTGAGAAAACCACACTCAAGTTGATTATATCATGCTGTAATATAGCAAACCCGATCCCGGTCTCTTCGAAACGATCAGCGCATTGGCCAATGTTGTCGGTTATTTAACTATCAATTAACATTCACAACAACCATCAAACATAAATAATTTCTCCTAAATTATTTATTAACCCCAAAATATCTTCGCAAGATATATTTCCATTTTAAACCCTTTTGAAAATAGTTTTCAAACCACACTTTTCTCATGAAATAAATTTCCAAATATTTATTTCCACCGAAAACACCAAGCACAAAACTTTAGATTTTTAAAATAATTTAAAACACTTTATTATAAAATATCCTTTAAGACATTTAAATTATAAATTACATTAATACTTATTCAAAATATATACTTCAAGAATATTTAAAATAAAACTACTTTTTATAATATAAAACTGAATTTCTAACTTTTAAACATAATACCAAGCCACCTTTAAATAATTACTGCTATAGTAAATTAGAAAAATATACTTACTTTAAAATTTAATTTAGAAATAATAAGTTTTCTAAACATACTTTTAAACAACTTAAAACTCTTTACTTATACTTAAAATTTGTTGAAACGTACTTGGCTATTTAGGGAAATACGCTTTCCTTCCACATCTTTTTAAAGTAAACCACTATTTATTTTTAAACAAATTTACTCATTCCTTTAATAAATTCCAATTCTAAATACTTAAATCAATTTTCAAACTGATTTCCAATTACTCCATTTTGAAATAAATTTCTTTACTTACTTAATTTATTCCAGAATCCATTAACTTCAGATTTTATTACTTATTATGACTTAAAATCTTTTTAACTGAAAAATACCAATTTCAGATTTCCCAAATTCCTTCTTTATCCTTTAAATTATATCACTTAAGTTTTAAAATTCAATATTTCTCTATTTATTCAGAATTCTCTTTTTCCATACTCGGAATTTATTTATTAGAATTTTAAAATCACCTTCATTCTTTTCCAATTCATTCTCCAATTTATCCCAAATTTCAATAACCATTTTACTTACAAATTCTCTCTTTTAATTTTCTTTTCAAAAATCCAATCTATATATTTTTGGTAACTCATAATATCCAAATATATCCAGTCAACCATAGCATCCAATATTTCTGTTCCAAGATAATTTATCACAGATTAGCAATGACCAAGTCATATAATATTAAAACATTCTAAATAAATTTGAGGAATCCCGTTGGATCCCTCCAACCTGTTTCCCTGCATCCATAGACATTAGCACAATATAAAATACCGATTCCACTTCGAGGTGGAATATCGCGGTGTATGGGATTTGTGACGACCCAGAATTTCTAACAACTGTAATTGAAATTGTTAATTGATTTTAAATATTCAAAAGTTAATTTTAACTTGAATTCAAGATATCAATATTTACTTGATAATTAAATCATTGAATTATATAGTTTAAATTGGGTAAATTGTTGAATCTGAAACCTCTAAGCCTGTTTAAAAATAATTTGAAGGCTTATAAAATTTATAGTGACGATACTGAAGATAATAGAATGGTTGAAATTTAATTTAAAGGTGATTTTTTCAATTTTAATAATATATTGTTTAAATCGATATTTGAAAATAGCCTTCCAAGGCACAGTCGCAGAATTTGACAAAACCAGTTCCATTAGATCAGTAATAGTTAGTTATTATCGGATTTCAATTTTCGTAGCAATTGGAGTTGTTGTGTGACCCTGGCAGTTCAAAACGCTTAGAGCTATTTTAATCGATTTAATCTAAAATTGATCGCTTTCTTCTGTAACTCGGGCATATGATTGAATTCGCTTCCGAAACATGTTCCATTATGTTCGGAACGTGGGTAAAACCATAAAATCACCTAGCAGCATTCCTTAAGAGGAGTTTGAAATTTTAAATGGCAATCGACGAGGCATTTTGGAAGCTTTATATAAGATAATAAAAATTTAACATAAATTAGTAAAGATATTTTTAACAACAAGAGATATTTTTGAATATTTAATTCTATAAAGCATACGCTAGAAGCTATTCGCAAGATATACATTTTCGTCCCTCTCTATTCTCAGTAGAAATCGAACTCTCTTATATATGTAAAAAAAGAGAGGGGGTAACCGAATCAAAGAAGTCACAGCCTCTCGATCTACTCGAAATCGAGCACAGCAAGGGAGAGCGGGGCGACTTCGAGTTTTATCGAGGGGGAGTTCAATTTGATATTCGATGGATGCGGCAGTAGAAAGGGCTTGGAACTTGGTTTGTGGTGGCGATGTCGGGAAGGTCACGAGGGGTGGCGATGTCGCGAAGCCTTCGATCGATAGCTGGTGAGCGCGCGGCGATAGGAGGCGACGGTGATGTCATTCGTGACCGTGAAGGAGGTGAGCACGAATAGCTTGGGTGGTCGCATAGAGGGGTTGAGCTAGGGTTTCAGCTTGCGAGCGATCGAGGTAGAGAGGGGGTGAACTGCAGTCATGAGGCAGCAAGGTATATGCATTTTAATTTAATTAATGAATAAGTATATACATGTGAATTTTATTTTTACAGTATAGAAATTTTAAAATAACTCTATTGATTTTATTATAGTACATGTATATAGAGGCTAGAAAGAATTTTTTTTTTAAATGTTGAATATTTATATAAAATTAGATTTTTGGGAAACTATAAATTAGTTTTAGTATATGGGTTTCAAAAGAAAAGGAATGGTTACTAATTTTTTTTGGGAAATTTGTTCGAATAAAATATTTGGTGAATCAAATTTATTAAACTGTTTCAATTAACTTATTTAATTTCTGGACTAAAATATATGTTTAAGGTGATTTTTAGTTTAAGAATTTAAGTCAATCTATAAGTTAAATTAAATAAGTGAATGATAATAAATTATTGATTTAAAATTCAAGTGTTATTTAATTTATATGATATTTATACAAGGTCTTAACTGAGAAGACAAAATCGAATTGGAATGGATTGCAAACAGCAAAATCAAAGGTGAGTAATCTCACGCCCTGGATTTTATTTAAATTTAAATGGTTAAATTTAAATAATTGGACGAACGATTGAATTGTTTGGATGTGTACTGATGATCTAGTGATTTTAGATTCGGTTGTTGCTTGAGTTAATTGTGGTTTAACTCGAGGTATTTGGGTTTTAAATGGGTTTAAACTTAAAGCATAAATAAGAAAATGGTTCTGCTTAAAATCAAATAGAGTTTAATAATCGATGATTCATTAAGTAGGTAGGATAATTTAAATGAAAAATTAATTAATTAAATTAATTAATGATTTGGGTTAATTAATTAAGTTTATATTAATTTGGAATGATCATTTATCGGTTTAATAAGTAATTACTTAATGTAATTAATAAAATAAAATTACTGGTGTGATAAAACGAGAGATAAATTAAAATAATTAAATTAAAGACAATTAATTCATTTAATGAAGTAAATGAAAGGGTAGATAATCAGAGGTTAAGATAAATCAAGAAAAATTAATGCTTGCAGTTCAATTAATGATTAATTATTTGATATAATTAATTTAGTTGAGGATAAATCGAAATATAATTGGAAATCATAAGCTTATATAATTTATGTTATAATTAAAGATTGATTAATTGGAATTGATTAATCCATAACAAGTGATGTATGAAGAATTAATTAATATAAGTACTTAAGAATTAATGCAATTAATATAGTTAATTAATTCATGAAGAAATTGAGATTACTTATTGATTTTGGTTAAGTATAATTAATATTGGGAAGTTAATTAAAGATAGATGCTTGAATGGAATTGAAGGATAATTAATTCGGGTTGATTAATTAAGATGAATATTGAAGGGGTGATTGAATTATTTGATTTTAATTAAGTAATTTACAAGGTAAAGAATCCAAGTGATTGGAGGTTAGAAATTCAATTAGAATCAATTGAATTAATTTGGAAGTGATAAAATTTGCTTATGAATGATTGATTGGTATTGGACGCTTTGAAGGAGTTGATATCTCTGATATGGATTGTTGTGTTTATCATTTAGATAACTTAGGATAGGATGGTATGAGACACGAAGAGGCCGGGATCGGATATTGGGAGATACCCGAAACCACTTTGAATTTTTATAAATTGATTTGAGAAATCAATAGGCGGGAATGAAATGATTTAAGTGAATTGGATTACTTTATCTAAATTTGGTACTTCGAAATTTATATGTGAAATAAGTGTTATCTATAGCAAATTGTGAATTGGTTAAATTGATATAAGTTACCCCAGTTTTATATAAGTTGTATGCATGTATTCTATATTGGATGGATTTACTCACGCTGGTTTCCAGCCTGACCCGGGTGTTACTTTGGTGTAATGCTCGGGTCAGACCGAGTATTACAGATTTTCAGGTTAGGATGTTCTGGAGCTCAGGAGGCGAGCTGGATGGCAAGAACGTATGGAGTGCTTCCACTATATTATATTGTTGTATATCTATGACATAGTAATTGTGTATATTCCTGTGTCTGTAAAAAATGTGAAACTCTGATGTATTAAAATGTAATCGAGAGATATAATATTCTTTTGTAGACTGTTATTATTTATTATATTTTATCCGCTGTGAATGTGAGATGTTGTTGATTCTGTTCTTCTTCTTCTTCTTCTTCTATCTCTTTCTTCTTTTTCTTAACTATCTGGAATTTTCGGCTTCGAAAATTTCGGGTCGTTACATTTGTATCAGAGCTGAAAGGTTAAGCGAGAATCTTGGCTCTGGTGGGGATTACTCATTTAATAGAGTTTGTAGTACTCTAGAATGAGTTGAATATATATATATATATATATATATATATATATATATATATATATATATATATATATGAGAGCGTACTTGTTATTTTCTTATATAAAGATTTTAAATGATTTTATATAAAATATATATTTTGATATATAAAGCAATATTTCCTTCTAATAAATATTAAGGTGATTGGTTGTTAATTATTGAAATTAAAATTAAGAAGTAATATAATACAACCAAACTGAAGCCTTGAACTGGAATTAAATTAAGTAGAAATAGAAATACAACCAAATTAAAATTTAATGGATTGAAAATGAAATTCTAAATCTGGTCCCAGAATTCGAAAATTTTGTTTCAAAGTAATGAAAAATAATAAATAAGTATTATTTGAATAACAGGGACTTGTTGAAAACAATGGGTTGTTTGAAGTTTGATTTGGATTTAAAACCAAGGGTGGTTTAAAATTTTAAAACATGGCTGGGATGGCCAAGAAATAAATATGTATATATGTATGGATATACATGATATCAAAGATAATTTGAAATAAACTCTAAGAGGTTGTGTTTTGATTTTTTTCCTTGAAGTGTGATGTAAAAACCCAAAGTGACATAAGTTTTGAACTTATGAGAAGGAAAGAATTTTGAAGTTGTAGCGGGAATTCAAATTGAGTGAGGTTGATTGGATTAAGTAAATTGAAATTTAACTTTGGGAATGTTAAATAAGTGTAAAAAAAGCAATCTGAATTGGAAATTTCAAGATGAAATTGGAATTTAACTAGGAAAGTTAAATGGTTGATTTGAATTGGGAATTTGTGTGATCTCAAAACGGGTTTGAGATTTAAAAATTGAAATGGATGGACGTTTTAAAATAAATTGGATGATATCATCCTATTGTTACTAAAAATCCGCATATTGCGAATTGGATTTGTTTAAATGAATGAGAAATGATGTTGTAATATATCCATTATTGAGATAAAAGTGAAATCTAACTTTAATTTGAAATTAAGGAGATGAATCACTTTAAAATGAAAATTTGAATAATTGAGTTTATAAATTAAAATTGTTTAAGAACTGGCTTCAAACAGGAAGATAAAATTTAGTAACAAATTAAAATTTTAAAATAAAATTATATTGAACCCTAATTTGAACCTTGAAATACATAAGTAAAGATAATTTAAAATGGAATTTTGAGAATTGGAATCTGAAATTAAATTGATTAAAAAACTTAAATAAAAGTTAATTTGGTTTAAAGAGTTAAACCAACCTTTGAGAATTTAACTCGAATTTATATAATTCGAGATAGTTTAATATTTTATTCGCATAGTGATTTGATCCAGATTCGAGCACAGAATTTCGAGATAGTTATATTGATCCGAGTTGGGATTTTTCACTCGATTTTCGACAGCGAATCTGGATATGGAATTGTTGATTGGTTCTGGATAATCTCTATCATAGTTATAGCTATGCAAGGAGAATGACGGTTTCTGATCAAGAAATCAGATCTGTTCCGCACTAGGAGGTCGGGTGGACGATACTAGTTCGGAAGTGGAATTGTGTGATGAGTGAGCGACCAGATTGGTATAGCGTACGGATGATAAGTGTACATCGTACGGATTTGAATGAAATTGATATTGAAAAGAGTAATCAAATTTGAATATTTGATTTTGAATAAACAAAGTTATATATCTTTGTTATATAAGATAAATATTCCCTTGTTGAATCTATTGCTGGAAGAAAAGGATTTTTGAAGGTGTTTGAAGTATAAAAGGAGTTTTATACAAGTTTGAAATGATCCAAAGATTTAAAAATTATATATATCTGAATATATATAAAGGATCTTATGAGGATTTGGGAAAAAGGTTTTGGGAACCTTTGGATTTGGAAAGGCTTTTGATTTTTGGGTAAAATCAATATTAAAAATTTGGAAAGCCTAGTTTGAGAATTTATTGATTTTAGGATAATCGATTTTGTGTAAAAGAGCTTTGTATGAGATCATACTAGGTGTATGATTTGAAAGATACTATATATGTATAGTATAAAGTGTTTTGATGATGACTCTGGGGAAAAAGGCGCTCCCTTGAAATGAACTTCTCAGGAGTACCACCGGGTGGTGCTGCCTTGAGCCCCAAGGGGGGTTCTAAAGTTGATCCTGTGAGGAGTCCGGACAAAACTAGTTCCTAAGGATTATGAGTAGAGTATACCATAGCGAAAGTCGTATGCTCCGTTGAGAGCCAAGAGTCTGCGTTTGATTTTACATCGGTAGACTGCGACCTATGGCAACATAGAGAAAGCCGTGTGTGCTGCTGAGAGCCAACAGTCTGCGTTTGATTTTATATCGGTAGACTGCGACCTATGTAGGAGTGGAGAAGTTTCATTTCGACAGCGAAAGTCAGAGGCCGCAGAGTGCCTGCAGTTACATGGACTTTTTCTGTGATGGCAACGTAACCCTGGAATGTAATTGTGATCTGTTGTGGGTTCCATGGCGTAATCGAGAGGCCGTAGAGAGCCTGCAGTTACATTGACTTTTGCTACGATGGCAGCGTAACCCTGGAATGTAACTGCGACCATGGATGGGGGTAATGATTTCCTAGAGCATTCTCACCAAAGATATTTCCTCTATTTCAAAACTCTTTCAATATTTTCAATAAAATTATTTTCCAAGTATTTTCACTGGATGTCGAAAATGGGTCTGCTAAGTACTTATAGATTTTCAGTCCTACGTCTGATCAACGTATGACTGAATTTCTATGAGAACAAGGATGGACTAGTTGGGACATCGAGTTATAAGAAATATTTTTTTTTAAAGAACTATTTTATTAGTATGATGTGGATTTAAAAGCATTTCTAAATTTTTAAATAAAGGTATTGGAATTTTGAAAGATGAAAGAAAATCCAAACTGAAATTATAAATAAGATATAACTCGGGAAAATTTAGTGAAGTAATTTTTGTAATAAAAGTTGGAGGTAAGCTAATTAGCTAAATAATTATTTGATAGAATATGTTAATAAAATTTAACTCGGTTAAATAAAATGGAATGTAAGTTAATAATGGAGTTTGGGAATGAATTCGAATTTTAAATAGAATTCGCCTTAGATTTGATAATGAATTAAATAAGAGGAGATGTTGTAAAATAAAAATAAAATAGAGTTGAATTGAAAAATGTGATAGTTCGAGTTACAAATAAAATTCAAGGGTGATTTGAATAATATTTATTGAAATTTGCAAGCAAATTGGATATAAGAGAAGTGATGTCATTTGAAATAGAAGTGATTATAATAGAAATGGTTTGAGATGCAAAAAAAATCCAGAAGAGTAGAAAGATTGAGAATGGCTTTGTATTAATAAAATAAGATTGATAACGAATTAAGTAAGTAAATTAACTTAAGTTTAAAATTTATAGAAGCTTGGCGTCGAATAAGAGTGAAAGCCCATTAAATAAAAGCTTGGATTAAATTAATTTGGGAATGGTCATTAGTTTATAAGTTTGAATGTGCCAAGCTTAGTAAATTGTTTTGAATGAATCTAAGGTGGAAATGAAATGAAATGCAATGAATGGTTGGTAAATAAATTGGAAATGAAATGGAATTAAATACAGAATGAGTAGAAAATTAATTTAAAGTAATTATAAACTGAAATAGATACTTTATTAAGCGAATATTGTTGAAATTGCATAAAAAATAGTTGTCGTTCGGCGTAAATAAAAGTAATTAAAATGCTATGAGTTGATAGAGATTAAATAAAATTTATTTTGAATCATTTGAAGTGAATATGAGCTTGTTTGGATTAAAAATAAATTGAACATAAGCAATTGAGTTGTAAACCATTAAAATTGAATGAAATGGCATATAAATTTGGTTGGAAGCAATTGGATTGGCTTTAAATCATATAAATCGCTGATGGTAAGTGTTTGGTGTTTGATGCTTTGTAATGCTTGTGTTTTGCCATTAAAGTAAGTGAAATGCTAATAAATTCTCTATATATGGCACTTACATATTTAAATTGAGTTAGTACAGGTACCGAGAAGTCATTCGGCTGGATTTGGTTGTGCTATTTGCTAAAATAAAGCCGCTTGCTTAAAATGCTAAATAAGGTACGCCTATGCAATAAAAATAGGAAATATGAACTGTTTTTGCTTTTTTCGACCGGGTGGGTCGATGTATTTATATTCATATCTCTTGTCAAATTGCAAAAGCTCCTCCGTACAAAGGAGACTCTGCTAATTTTTAAAAAAAAATTGGGAGCTAGAAATTTTTTGGGAAAAATTTGGTTAACGTCAGAACAATTTCAAATTGGAAACTAAAGTAAAATAGTAAATGAAACTAATATGAATCAGTTATAAATGGAAGATAAAATTCAATATTCAAAATTGAAAATAAATTGAATTCATATGAAAATGGGAAAAACTAGTTTGAATAGAGATAGATATGAAAACTTCTATAAGTAAAGGTATGTAAAGATTTGAAAAGGGTATGATTGGATATTATTGCTAAGTAGGTTATGCAGGTATTAAAGGGAAAAGAAAATTGGATGTGATTCCAAAAGATAAATTTGAATTGCCCGACTAAAAGGTATGCATTTAAATTTCTATATGAAATTGGATTTGGTTTTTGATCTAGCCACTTGGCTTTCTGTTTTCTTTTGGAATTTGGGAGCCCGTAGAGGCCTTTTGTAGTTGTACCGAGCTAGCCGCGCAAAGGAGACGCTGGCAAAAATTTTCGAAAATTTAGAGAGTTAGAAAAATTTTGAGAAAATTTTGAGAATTCAAAATTTGGTTTTAAATTGAAATTTGAATGATTGGGCAGAAGCATATTGTTTGAAAACTGTGGAAGAATTTGGGAAGTTGGTAAGATTGATAAGGGGTCTTTTATAAAAAAAAAATTGGTAGGATGTTGAACTGTTGGTTTTGGGGAAAGGTAAACGGGTTTTGAACCATTCTTCCTAACTAGTAATTTCGGGGACGAAATTCTTTTAAGGGGGAGGAATGTGATGACCCGGAATTTCTAACAACTTGAATTGAAATTGTTAATTGATTTTAAATATTCAAAAATTAATTTTAACTTGAATTCAAGATATCAATATTTACTTGATAATTAAATCATTGAATTATATAGTTTAAATATTGAATTTAATAATTGAAATTGGGTAAATTGTTGAATCTGAAACCTCTAAGCCTATTTAAAAATAATTTGAAGGCTTATAAAATTTATAATGACGATACTGAAGATAATAGAATGGTTGAAATTTAATTTAAAGGTGATTTGTTCAATTTTAATAATATATTGTTTAAATCGATATTTGAAAATAGCCTTCCGAGGCACAGTCGCGGAATTTGACGAAACCAGTTCCATTAGATCCGTACTAGTTAGTTATTATCGAATTTCAATTTTCGTAGCAATCGGAGTTGTTGTGTGACCCTAGCAGTTCAAAACGCTTAGAGCTATTTTAATCGATTTAATCTAAAATTGATCGCTTTCTTCTGTAACTCGTGCATATGATTGAATTCGCTTCCGAAACACGTTCCATTGTGTTCGGAACGTGGGTAAAACCTTAAAATCGCCTAGCAGCATTCCTTAAGAGGAGTTTCAAATTTTAAAGGGCAATCGACGAGGCATTTTGGAAGTTTTATATAAGATAATAAAAATTTAAAATAAATTAGTAAAGATATTTTTAACAACACGAGATATTTTTGAATATTTAATTCTATAATAACCAAAGTATACGCTAGAAGCTATTCGCAAGATATACATCTTCGTCCCTCTCTATCCTCAGTAGAAATCGAACTCTCTTATATATAAAAAAAAGAGGGAGGCAACCGAATTGAAGAAGTCACTGCCTCTTGATCTACTCGAAATCGAGCACGGCAAGGGAGAGCGGGGCTACTTCGAGTTTTAGCGAGGGGGAGTTCGATTTGATATTCGATGGGTGCGGCAGTAGAAAGGGCTTGGGACTTGGTTTGTGGTGGCGATGTCGCGAAGCCTTCAATCGATAGCTGGTGGGCGCGCGGCGATAGGAGGCGACGGTGATGTCGGTCGTGACCGTGAAGGAGGTGAGCATGAATAGCTTGGGTGGCCGCACAAAGGGGTTGAGCGAGGGTTTCAGCTTGCGAGCGGTCGAGGTAGAGAGGGGGGAACTGCAGTCATGAGGCAGCAAGGTATATGCATTTAAATTTATTTAATTTAATTAATGAATAAGTATATACATGTGAAATTTTATTTTTATAGTATAGAAATTTTAAAATAACTCTGTTGATTTTATTATAGTACATGTATATAGAGGCTAGAAAGAATTTTTTTTAAATGTTGAATATTTATATAAAATTAGATTTTTAGGAAACTATAAATTAATTTTAGTATATGGGTTTCAAAACAAAAGGAATTACTAATTTTTTTTGGGAAATTTGTTCGAATAAAATATTTGGTGAATCAAATTTATTAAACTGTTTCAATTAACTTATTTAATTTCTGGACTAAAATATATGTTTAAGGTGACTTTTAGTTTAAGAATTTAAGTCAATTTATAAGTTAAATTAAATAAGTGAATGATAATAAATTATTGATTTAAAATTCAAGTGTTATTTAATTTATATAATATTTATACAAGGTCTTAAATGAGAAGACAAAATCGAATTGGAATGGATTGCAAACAGCAAAATCAAAGGTGAGTAATCTCACGCCCTAGATTTTATTTAAATTTAAATGGTTAAATTTAAATAATTGGATGAACGATTGAATTGTTTGGATGTGTATTGATAATCTAGTGATTTTAGATTCGGTTGTTGCTCGAGTTAATTGTGGTTTGACTCGAGGTATTTGGGTTTTAAATGGTTTAAACTTAAAGCATAAATGAGAAAATGGTTCTGTTTAAAATCAAATAGGGTTTAATGATCGATGATTCATTAAATAGGTAGGATAAGTTAAATGAAAAATTAATTAATTAAATTAATTAGTGATTTGGGTTAATTAATTAAGTTTATATTAATTTGGAATGATCATTTGTTTGTTTAATAAGTAATTACTTAATGTAATTAATAAAATAAAATTATTGGTGTGATAAAACGAGAGATAAATTAGGATAATTAAATTAAAGAGAATTAATTCATTTAATGAAGTAAATGAAAGGGTAGATAATCACAGGTTGAGATAAATCAAGAAAAATTAATGTTTGCAGTTCAATTAATGATTAATTATTTGATATAATTAATTTAGCTGAGGATAAATCGAAATATAATTGGAAATCATAAGCTTATATAATGTATGTTGTAATTAAAGATTGATAAATTGGAATTGATTAATCCATAACAAGTGATGTATGAAGAATTAATTAATATAAGTACTTAAGAATTAATGCAATTAATATAGTTAATTAATTCATGAAGAAATTGAGATTACTTATTGATTTTGGTTAAGTATAATTAATATTAGGAAGTTAATTAAAGATAGACGCTTGAATGGAATTGAAGGATAATTAATTCGGGTTGATTAATTAAGATGAATATTGAAGGGATGATTGAATTATTTGATTTGAGTTAAGTAATTTACAAGGTAAAGAATCCAAATGATTGGAGGTTAGAAATTCAATTATAATCAATTGAATTAATTTGGAAGTGATAAAATTTGCTTATGAATGATTGATTGGTATTGAACGCTTTGAATGAGTTGATATCTCTGATATGAAATGTTGTGTTTATCATTTGGATAACTTAGGACAGGATGGTATGAGACACGAAGAGGTTGGGATCGGATATTGGGAGATACCCGAAACCACTTCGAATTTTTATAAATTGATTTGAGAAATCAATAGGCAGGAATGAAATGATTTAAGTGAATTGGATTACTTTATCTAAGTTTGGTACATAGAAATTTATATGTGAAATAAGTGTTGTCTATAGCAAATTGTGAATTGGTTAAATTGATATAAGTTACCCCTGGTTTTATATAAGTTGTATGCATGTATTCCATATTGGATGGGTTTACTCACGCTGGTTTCCAGCCTGACCCGGGTGTTACTTTGGTGTAATGCTCGGGTCAGACCGAGTATTACAGATTTTCAGGTTAGGACATTCTGGAGCTCAAGAGGTGAGCTGGATGGGAAGAATGTATGTAGTGCTTCCACTATATTATATTATTATATATCTATGACATAGTAATTGTGTATATTCCTGTGTCTGTAAAAAATGTGAAACTCTGATGTATTAAAATATAATCGACAGATATAATATTCTTTTATAGACTGTTATTATTTATTATATTTTATCCGCTGCGAATGTGAGATACTGTTGATTCTGTTCTTCTTCTTCTTCTATCTCTTTCTTTTTTTTCATAACTATCTGGAATTTTCAGCTTCGAAAATTTCGAGTCGTTACAGGATTTATATAATATCATCCGCTATTATGCGGAGCATAGGGTTTCATCCGCTATATAATGCAGGAAATCAATCACTCCATTATATACTATATACTACTATATATAATATAGCACATCAAATCAATTCGATCATTCAAGCAGTTATTTAAATTTAACCATTTAAATTTAAATACCAACCCAGATGAGTGAGATTAACTCACCTTTGCCCCTTAAATTTGCAAATCCACTTCATTCTCGATTTGATTCCACGATTATTGACCTTGTATAAATATTTATACAATTTATTAAGATCTGAATTGATCGAACAGTTAATTACTACTTACTTATTTAATTAAAAATTTAACTTAACCAACCTTAATAATTTATTTGAAATAAACAAGAAAATTGTATTTTATTTTTTTTCCATTTCCAAACTGTTTATATAAAATTAATCTATATGGGTTTTTTTTTAAAATCTTATCTTTATATAAACTCTTATATTTTCCAAAATCTTATATATGTATATTTATTGTTTTCTATTATATATCTATTTATCAAATTAAAACAGAGTTATTTATACCTTTACTATAATTATATTTTTCTCCTTTTTTCTGTATATATTTCTTACTGTTATAAATTTCTGTTTTCCTAATATTTATTAAATCAAATAAAAATTTAAAATGGGCTATATACCTTATTGCCGCTGCTTCCAACAGAAGTTGTGATTGCAGGACCTTTCCTCCTTGCCCCTAACCGCTCATCGCTTCCAAAACTTCATTAGCGAGACGTCGCAGCAACCCGCGCGAGCCCCTTCCTTCGTTCGTCGCCTCTCCACCACGTCCTAAGCGAAGTCGCGACTCGTTTCGCCTTTGCCTCTCACTCGTGCTCGCGAAACCCTAGGCCACTCTCCCATGGCAATTGAAACCCTAGCGCGCTCGGTCATCTGGACTTCGAACGATCCCGTTGCCCCTTTTATTCGCCTACGCATGCATATCCACCTTCGGCCGTCACGTTTGAACGACTCAATTGATTCGAGTTCCCTCTTCTTCGTTTTCTTCTTTGCGAATTTGATTTCGAGAATCGGCTGAAAAGGGGATTCAAACAATGAAGGCAGAAAAGAGATAGTTCACGGTTTGTTCATTTTTTTTCATTTGAACTTGTTTCTTGCTGCAATAGAATGATCGACCCCTCCGTTCTATTCCTTTTTATTCGAAATGACGACCGCGTTCTTTTTGGAAAGAAAAAGGGAAACATGAGTAGAAGGTTGCGTGAAGGAATTTCTCTGCTACAGTGACTTCGAAAGGGGGTGAAAAAGTGTTGACGTGAAATTTTTTTGACTAATTAAATAAGGTATTAATTTTATTTAAATTTAAATTGACACGAATTATGCATCTCAAAATCTCGACCTTCGATCGCGGCATGCCGCTAGGCGTTTATAATGTTATACCCCTATCCGAACGCAATGGAAAAGGTTTCGAGTCCTAATTCGATCGTATGGAGAAGATAGCTTTTTTGAACCCATTTATTGTATTAAATTTCGATTTAATTTTCAGCGCGTTTACTTATCGTACGTCGATCATTCCAAACACTACGAAAATTGAAATTCGATAATAATACAATATTATGGATCCAATGGAACTGGTTTCGTCGAAATCCGAGACTGTGCCTCGTAAGGCTATTTTTGAACATCAATTTAGACGATATATTTTCAGAACTTAACAAAACATTCTCAAATTCAATTTCTATATTTTTACTATCTTCAGTACAATCGATATAAATTTTACAAACCTTTAAATTATTTTTAACAGGCTTAAGACTGAAGATTCAATAATTTACCCAATTTCAGTTTATTGAATCCAATAACTTAATTGCTAAATAATAATAATATTGGAATTCAAGTTAAAAATTAAATTTTAAATATTTAAAATCAATTAAATATTCCAATCTAAATTGTTCAAAATTTCGGGTCGTCACAGGCATATTCAGCCGCGTGGGGGACTGTACCATGACAGAGTCTGTCCATAAGGCATATTTTTTAGGGTGCGTCGATGTTCGGCTTATTCATCCACGTCGGGGACTGTACCATGACAGAGTCTGTCCATGAGGCGTATCTTTTAGTTTGCATCGATGTTCCGCTCATTCGTCCGTGTGGGGGACTATACCACGATAGAGTTGTCCATGAGGCGTAACTTTTAGGGTGCGTCGATGTTCCGCTCATTAGTCTACGTGGGGTACTGTACCTCGTATCTTTATGGGTTAGTGATCCATGGAATAGCTTTTCGTTTGTGATACACGTGTTGGTGAGTTTTCATGCTTCCGTTTATGATAGGCCTTCCCCATTTTGTGATTTTTGGATTTCTAGTTGATGATTTCTAGAATTTGTGTTTCACCAATTTTTGTGATTTATATTGATAAGCTTTATCTATATTTTTGGTTTGGTGAATAATTTAAAGAATATGACATTCTTTTTGGTGTTTGAGATTTTTGAGATATTGTATGATTTTTATTGTCATTTAATGTATACTTATTACAGTATGACATTATTGTTGTCATACGTTTTTGTCATATCTCTTATCCTATCTCATTTTATATGATATTTATAGCTAGACTGATCTGTTTATTATTATTTTTCTTAAATAATACTTGGGTCAAACCGAGGTATTTTATGTGCTTCTACTTGACTTCTTATCAGGGTCCGTCATCTGACTTTTAGCTAACTACTTAGCTTAGTAGTTTTTGTTTTATACATTAGACATAGAGACTCCTTGATTTATAAATATTCTTTTGTCTAGCACATATACCTATTCTTTTGTGTTGTAGTGGATCTTTTATGACCACTACTTTGATGTACACTTCTATGTGTTATATTCATATCTGTTTCCGCCTTAGTGATATGAATATCTGTGACTAATTTATGTTATGTTTATTTTATATTTGTTTTCGAAGAGCGCATAGCCACTATGTAGTAGTTTTGAGTTTGTAATTGATGTGTCAGATTTCCTCTTCAAACGAAATGCATGTAATACTATCTGACACATCGGTACTCGCACAAAGCAATTACATAGATGGCCACTCCTCAACAGTCTTATTCTTCATGCTAGCCGACGGCATTACCCACTAGTGTCATTGGCTAGCGTGAGTATAGAAGTGGGGCATCACAGCTTGGTATCAGAGTCAAACTTTAGAACAATATAGAATATTTAGCAAAGATCATTGTCCTAAGTCTTTCTTAGGAGTCGTGCCTTAGGATTTATTCGAGTTTTAGGACCCGTTCTATCCTATATTCTTTATAATGTCTTGTTTTATCAATCGTGTTTTTTTGATTTTCATTCTGAGAATAACCTTTTTCCTCTTCTTTCTTTCTTTCTTTCTTTCTTTCTTTCTTTAAGAAGAAGAGATGGTTAGATCTGGCAGTCCCAATGCTGGTCAATCTAGTAATTTTCCTCTGGATGGCGGATACATGTCTGCCTAACAACTTTTGGATCTTGTAAAGAATCAAAGGTTTATTTTTGCTTTGAGTAAGAACCCCAAAAATGTTTTACCTCTGAAACAAAAAGTTCCTTTCAATCAGCTTGTAGATATCACTCTTTGACTAGAAGAGGCTGTTAAAGGAAGTGATAGTGATGTTGGAGGTTCCAAAAAGAGCTCAGTAATAACAAGAAGAGGCATATTAAGTTCAAAAGCCCTAATCCAAACAAGAAAGGGAAGCAGACAACTTCTATAGAAAAGACTTCTACCTCTAGTCGTGGACAATGCTACAATTGTGCTTCTATGGACCACTGTGAAAATAGGCGTCTGAAACCCCTTTTTGTCATTATTGCAAAAGTTTCGGTCGCATTTTATCTTCATGTCCCAAACTTCCAAGCAAGAAAGAGGGAAAACTAAATGTTTTGCAAGCGCCTAGTAACACTTCTCTTGGCCAAGGTATTTCTCATTCTATCCTTGATGGCATTATTATGTTTCATGATCATCCTATTAGAGTTCTTTATGAAATGGGTGCATCTCACTCTTTTATATCAAAAGAACTTGTTGATGCTTTGTCTTTAAATATTATGGGCTTGATGACTTCATTCAGAATTGCGAATCCGGTTGGTAGATCCACAACACTCAGCTTACCTTGTAAAGATGTCGAGATTATTTTATGTAATTGTACTTTTCAATTCGATTCACATGTTATATGCTACTTAAGTTTCGAGATGATTTTAGGAATGGATTGGCTTAACCATTATGAAGTCCATATCCAATATCTAGCGAGGAATATCTATCTTCGACATTCTCAATATGTTAAGCATATTTCTGTTGTTCTTAATGATTTTGGTTCCAATTTGGTGGAAACCTTATATTCTCTAAACCCACATGATAAGGAAAATGAAATTTCTCTCATTCAAGTAGTTCGTGAATTTCTCGGTATCGTTGAGCTTGTCTTAGGATTATCACCTAAGCAATCAATTGAGCGATGATAAGGTCTTTTCAGTTCGACTTTGCCACTAGATTTCATTAGCTATGAGTTGTGTATGATAACGTTCCACTAACCGCATTCCGCACTCATTATGATTCTTATGAATGGCTTGTTATGCCATTTGGTTTGACGAACCATCCAGCTTATTTCATCTATCTTATGAATCGGGTATTCTACGAATATCTTGATGAGTCCGCCTTGTAATTATTGATTATGGATGAAAATAACAATTTAAAATTTGTGAATCTTTTTAATAATATTTATTTATAAGTAAAATTGGATTTTGTTCTTAAAACGAACAAAGAATATTCGTAATTTTTTTAAGAGACATGTTTATCATATAGAAGATGATTTTATGTTGTTTTGCCCACTAGTGCTTTAAGAATTCTGATCGATGCGTCGGATCAACGTTATCGATAGGAATCTCCTAAATGCTATGATGAGACAGTCAGACACAGTAAATTGACTTAGAATAAGTAAAATTTTCTAAAAAGATGGTTACATAAAGTTCATTATAACTTTGAATGTTTTAAGCTTTTCAGCAAAGAGGATCATTTAAAAGAACTCCTTTCCGATGCTCCTATTCTTGTGATTCCCCAAGGGAACCAAGACTTCATTGTTTGTAGCGGTGCTAGTCGTATTGATTTGGATGTCGTTCTCACGCAAAAAGGGAACGCGTTATCGCTTATGCTTCTAGGCAATTAAAGCCTGCCGAGACTAGATATGCCACTCATGATTTAGAGCTCGCGACTGTTGTTTTCGCACTTAGAATCGGGCGTAATTATCTTTTGGGATAGAAATTTGTCCTCTACACCGATCATAAATCTTTGAAGTATTTATTTTCTCAGAAGGAACTTAATTTTTGTCAGCAACGTTGACTCGAGTTCCTTGCATCTTATGATCCTAATATTTTTTATACTCCCGAAAAGGAAAATCGTGTTGTCGATGCCCTTAGTCATAGCAACAAGTGGTTGTTTCCATAATGATATCCGAATGGAGTGATCTCGAGACTTTTATCCAATTGTGAGATTCGAGATCGTGAATTCGATTCATGTTCATCTCTTGTTTTATGTAGCCTTGAGGCTCATCCGTCTCTTTTAGACCGCATTCTTAATGCTCAAAAGCATGATCCCGAATTGACTCATCTTAGCCAAAGTTGTCGGGATAGAAATAGTGATGGTTTGAAAGACTTTGAAATCAATGCTCGTGGCGGCATTCGAAAATTTGGTAGACTTATCGTGCCAAATATTAGTGATCTTCGTAAAGACATTTTAAAAGATTCACATCGTTCTAAATTTACCATTCATCCCGATAGTAGTAAAATGTACGCGGATATGAAGCGACTTTTTTATTGTGATGGAATGAAATCCGATATTGCTAACTTTATTAAGCGTTGCATAACTTGCCAACTCATAAAGGCCGAGCATTAAAGGCTTGGTGGGTTGTTGCAACCTTTTGATATTCCTGTTTGGAAGTGGGATCAAGTCTCTATGGACTTTATTGATGGTCTTCCCCGTTCTCGTTCGGGTCATGACATTTTATGGGTGATTGTTGATAGACTTACAAAATCCGCCCATTTTATTCCCATTCGGTCCAATCGGACAGTACCTCTTTTGGCCAAACTCTATGTTAAAGAAATTTTTGAATTGCATAGAGTTCCTACTTCTATTGTTAGTGATCGTGATCTATTATTTACTAGTGGATTTTGGAAGAGTCTTCAAAAAAGCTTTGGGAATGAAGCTTAATTTTAACACCGCTTATCATCCTTAGTCCGATGGACAAACTGAGCATGTGAACCTAACTCTTGAAGATCTTCTTTCGTGCATGTGTTCTTGATTTTGGAGAAAGTTGGGAAGATCATATTTCTCTTGTTGAGTTTTCCTATAATAATAGCTTCCGATCTAGTATTGGTATGGCACCTTTCGAGGCACTCTATGGAAAGCCATGCCGATCTCCTTCATCTTGGCTTGAGGCCGGTGAAAAGCTGGCTTTAGGTCCAGATTTTATTCGTGATTCCACAAAAAAGATTGACCTTATTCGTCATAGAATGTAAGAAGCTCAAAGTAGACAAAAATCCTATGCCGATAACCGAAGAAGGAATTTAGAATTTTCTGTGGGAGATTTGGTGTTCATTTGTGTTTCACATATGAAGGGTGTTGTGCGTTTCAGTCGATCGAGAAAATTAGCACCTCGATATATTGATCCATTTTCCATCATCGAATGCATTGGTTCTGTGGCTTATCATCTTTTATTAATGGCTCGTTTTTCTGCTATTCATGACATTTTCCGCATCTCTCAACTACGGAAATTCCTTAGGGGTTCCGATTCTATTTTTGAGCCCGATGTTATTGGAGAAATCAAAGTTTCGCCTAATTTGACTTATAGGCAACATCCTATTCATATCATTGCTTCAAAGGTTAAACGCCTGCGAAATAAAGATGTACCTCTTGTGAAAGTTTGGTGGTCCTCAAATCCTAAGGACTGCTCTTGGGAATCCAGAGAATTCATCGAGCGAACACATCTGGACTTACTCTCTCGTGCTCCTTAAGGTGAACTTCTTACTTCAAATTTTCTTTTGTGTTGA
The DNA here is from genome assembly GCA_030765085.1 of Allium cepa. Taxonomy (NCBI): domain Eukaryota; kingdom Viridiplantae; phylum Streptophyta; class Magnoliopsida; order Asparagales; family Amaryllidaceae; genus Allium; species Allium cepa. The sequence goes on along the minus strand of CM060934.1, from coordinate 310,607,593 downwards.
TATGCTTTTATGGTTGTTATTCTTTGTTCTCTTTTTAAGTATTACGAGGATGGAATTTCTTTAAGGAGGGGAGTCTGTAACAACCCACATATTTTACGATTGTATATTTAAATGATCGTTGGTCGGATTAAAGTTCGAAATGCTACTTTTTGTAAATTGTCGAATTAGGACTCGAGACCACTTCCATTGAGTTCAAAATGACGTTTGCGACCTTTTTGAGTATAAACATCGATATTTTTGGAGTTGTGTAGAATTTTGCTATTTTTCTATTTGGCTTTGGGTTTGGTTTCAGCCCACTAACCCAACACAATAAGCTAACCACTCCTCTCCTCTTCATTCATTTTCATTTCCTATCACTCTCAAGCTAAAAGAAAAATTGGGGAAGAAAAAAGGAAATAGAAATTCCTAAGCCCTAGTTCTCTTAGGAAATTCAAGTTCTTGCTTTAAAATCAAAGAGAAGCTTAGGTAAGCATCCTCTTCATCTTCTCTATCTCATTCACTCTTCAATTTTCAGAAATTCCTATAATTTAACTTAGGAAATTGTGACGCCCCACCTCTATACCCACGCTAGCCAAGAACACTACGGTGTAGTGCTGTCAACTAGCACGGAGAATAAGGCTGTTGAGGAGCGGCCATCAATAGTTGGCCTTACACTAGTATTGGTTATCTCGATGGGAGTGATATAAATATATATATTCTTTCATTTTTCATCTCTGATTTATTTTCTCCCATCGACATACCCCAATTCCAGTATAAAATGAACTACGATGGTTCGTAATAGTTTAGAACAGTAAATATAAAATAACAACACAGATAATATAAATGCGGAACACAGATGGAACAGAAAGTCTCATATATACAATAACTGATGTCAGTTACAATACATTTGACACGGTACATATGATCCAACTACAACAGTCGACTCAGGAAGTTACATATACAAGTACATTAACGTATTTAATATACATGAACACATATCTTCCAATACAATTTTACAGACTACTACAAATAACGACGACTACTCCAAAAGATATGAAAGAACTTCATAGCTCTAGCAGCAACCCAAAGCAGAATATCTACAACCTGAAATACTCGGTCTGACCCGAGTATTAGATTCAAAAGAAAATAATACTCGGGTCAGTCTAATTCAAACTCAGTTATTAGTGCACAGAAGCAATAATAATTAAATAATGAATAGACGACAGTAATTAAACCAAATCAGTATGCAATTCATAATATTGAATTGAAACGAACAAAACAGTTCAAAACATTTAAATATCAGTTAAAATATTAAGTCGAGTAGGGCTGCAGTACACGCACGCGTGCACTGCCTCGCCACTACGGAATATGGAATACGCAAAGAGATCCATAAGTCAAAACAAATAGAATATCATACACGCCATACCGTGTGGCTGCAGTTCACGCTTGCGTGCACTGCCTTGCCACTATAGTGATGATGTACCCATTGAATACCGTGTGGCTGCAGTTCACGCTTGCGTGCACTGCCGTGCCACAACAGTGACGATGTACCCAATGAATGTACATAACAACTGCACATGGAAAATGATTCAGAGGTGCAACGGGAAGCAGTATAACTCAAATGAGAAAGTGCAAATAAGTAAGCTGCACAGATAGTAGGGCCAGGCAACACATTGCCAAAGAATTCAACAAAGTATCGAACAAGCCCAAGACAATGCCGAAATAGTCAAAAGAAGATGAAAATAGGGGTATAGTGGACCACAGTAGATTCAGAAGTGTATAAGTCAATGCACTGCAAGGCACATCAGACTCAAAACAGTCACAATATAAAGACAGCAAGAAAACTGCAATGCTCAAAGTCAGGTGGTCAGCACTGACTTAAGTACACAAGTGACACGGCAATGCATAGAACCAAGATACAAAGGAATGTCAAAATGGTAGTGAAGTGGTCAAAGAATAGCCATACACAAAGGTAAAGCACAATCCAGACCAGGTGGTACAAGTATCAAGACCGAAGTCAGATGAAACAATGCCCAAAAATCCAACATGCTCAAAGTAAAAGCATATATACAAGCAATCTGAAGGCAACATGACCATATGATCAGAGGGATGCATACAAGTACATAGTGGAAAAGCCACAAATGCACATGCACCAGACATAAATGATCAGTACGACCAAGCATCAGACTCGAACATAAAGGTTACAACTGAAGACAGTGAAACAATAATGCAACAAAGTTCAAAAGAACCAAAGTCAGAAATGACAGACAGCGATGAAAATGCAGTGATGATAACACATTGAAGCAACTGCATGCATGCTTATATATATAAATGCAAGAAACAATACATATGAACTCAGGTGGAAACATATATATATGGAGTGAAATTGTAAATCTGGACAGTGCTACCAGGTTGAAAACTTATTATTGGATAAAGCATAATTAAAGTCTCCAACATATAAAACAATGAATCCAATAAATGGAAACATCAACAGGGAACTGTCTCGAATGGTGCAACATATAGTGGAAACAGTCACAACCAAATTCAAGCTAGCAGTAGTCAGAGTTGAGACTACAACTCAAAACATAACACATGAAGAACAAGTATGCAAGTGAAGACAAACGAACACCGTGAAGTACAACCCAATGCAAACCGTAAGAATGGTCACTGGCATAACACCCAAATAGATATATGCAGTGGTGAAACAAGACAATGCAAGTTAATGACGTGATCGATGCACAAGCTCCACTGACATATGTATAAATGCTACATGAAAATGGACAGAATTAACTCGACCATAAGCAGTGGACACAAGTGTAGTGGTGCAAACATCGACATGAACAAGGCTCCATTCAACGTGACAGAAGTGGTGCAATACATATGTACCAGTTAAACAACTACTACATAATGGAACAACCAACAAAAGTTCAGTGAAAACAAGACAAGCCGGAATTACAAAGTGAACCCGAGGAAATTATTTTCAAGTTTAAAAGTCACGGCAGATGCCAACTAAAAATCAACGCTGTGATGGCCATCAAGGAAAACGCAAGTTCAAAACCATGAATGTCAAGCTACAGGTCAAAGGCAAGGTCAACTCAAGGCATATACAACGACTAGCGACAATTCAAGGTAATGCCGAGGTCAACGAGTCAGAACGAGTTCAAAATCATGAAACAACAGTTGAAAATCAATACGTGGTAGCCACGAAAATCCAGCACAAAATCACGAAATTGCAGAAGTAAGAAATCATCATGTGCTTGAATTAGATGCGAGTGAAAAAATATCACTCGCCTTTGCTATCGGAGCAAGCGACGACCCCTCGAGCTCGATCAAAAATCGAAGCAATCGAAAGCCCTAGCTTCTGAAGATTGATTCGAGCGGAGTTCGAACCCTTGAAGCCATAGCCTTCGATCCCCATGCCCTAATTTTGGAGACGAACGATCGAACGAAGGAACTAACATGGCCGCCATTTATATTCTTTCTTCGCGTGTTGTTTTAATTAGGGTTCGAAAAATGAAAAAGGGGATGGGTTCGAAAATGAAAAGAGAAAATGGGGGAGGGTCGAACGACATTCAAAAATAAATGGCCGGTAATCACAAATTTTATTTTATTTTATTTTTAAGAATTTCTTTTAACAATTTATAAATCAATTTAAAAATTAAAAATTTGTAAAAGAATTTAAAAAAATTCAAATTTAAAAACTTCAATTGGAAATTTGTGCCAATATTAATCGTTTAAATTGTCGATTATAATTCGACACGAATATCGGGTTGTTACAGAAATTCATTTCATTTGATAATAGATTGAAGATTCTAGAGGTGTTGTTGAAGAGAAATCAACTTTGCTTTTTTTAGATCTTCTCATTTCTATATTTGAGTTTAAAGGTGAGTTCTTGAACTCACATCTATGTCTATAGATTTCATTGTTGTTAGGTATGAATTCCTAACATCTATTCATGTTCATTTGCTTTTGATTTGAATTGTTTTGGTGAATTTTTCAATTTTGGTGTTTTGAAGTCAAAATCTTTAAAGATCCTATCTTGGATGTTTGAACATATCATTTGGGGTGTATCAAAGATCCTATAGGACTGGATTGTCGATTGGCATAAATTCCTAGCATCAATCGCTCGTTCGATCACATTTCGGTTTGGATTTGCTCATTTTGAGCCAGCTGTTTTTTGCCTAGTTGAAATATCCAAACGTCTGGAACAAATCCAAACATCTAAAACAAAATCCAGACGTCTGGTTGAAAAATCCAGACGTCTGGAAAGGGTCCTTGGAAAGCACGGAGCTAAAATCCGAACGTCTAGAACAAAATCCAAATGTTTGGAAAACAATCCAGACGTCTGGTTGAAAAATCCAAACATCTGAAATAGTTCTGGAATTAAAAAGAGAAAGGAGAAAAAGCACATATTTTTCCAGAACCTAGGTCAAACGTCTGGTTGGTAATTTCAGACGTCCCGAACTGTTTAATTTGCCTATTTTGGCTGTTTTGAGTGGATTTCCAATTTTAATCGATTTTTGTTGATTCGGTTAGTTGTTATCATTTATTATTGACTTTGATGACTTCTTTTATGGATTTTTGAAAATATCCATTTGATGGATTTGGTATCGATTTTTATGGTTTTGATTCACGTCATCTATGTGAATTTATGGTGATTGATTGTTTTTATAATCATTTCTGTGATTCGTCACATTAAAATACAAAGGTTTCTATACTAGTAGTAAATATTCAAACTCTTTCACAAAAATGATTCCAACATTATTTTTAATACAAAGCTCATTTTTAAAACCGTTTTTAAATCTAGTAGTACATAAAAACCTATACCTCATTTGCATGAGAAATCTAATTAAACGACTTAGCAAAACAAGTGGTATGAAACTACTTCATCGGTTAATTCTTAGACTTGTTCGATTGAAATCTCGTGACAATTTTCGAGTGGAAATCTACAATCTATTTGTAATATTTAAGTTAAGCCAGTGGTTATTGGACATGAAGCTAAACTCGTATATTTACTAGCTTAGTGTAATTTACACTTATTTTCGAGTGGAAGTCTACAATTTTTCGTAAATAATTAAATTAAGCCAGTGGTTATGGAACATGAAGCCTAACTCATTTATTTACTAGCTTAGTATAATTTACACTTGTTGATCTATGATGATCATTCGGTGGAGCTTCGGCTCAATTTTGTGGGGTAGCGACCCATGGTCTTTTGACCGTTTGTGGAACAATCGGCTCATTCGTCCGCGTGGGGGACTGTACCACGATAGATTCTATGCATGAGGCATATCTTTTAGGGTGCGTCAATGTTCGGCTTATTCGTCCGCATGGGGGACTGTACCATGACAGAGTCTGTCCATGAGGTGTATCTTTTAGGGTGCATCGATGTTCGGCTTATTCGTCTGCATGGGGGACTGTACCACAACAGAGTCTATCCATAAGGCATATCTTTTAGGGTGCGTCGATGTTCGGCTCATTCGTCTGTGTGGGGGACTAAACAACGATAGAGTTGTCCATGAGGCGTATCTTTTACGGTGCGTCGATGTTCCGCTCATTAGTCTGCATGGGGACTATACCCCATATTTTTATGGGTTAGCGACCCATGAAATAGATTTTCATTTGTCATACACATGGTGGTGAGTTTTCATGCTCCCATTTGTGATGGGCCTTCCCTTTTTGTGATTTCTAGATTTCTAGTTAATGATTTTTAGAATTTTTGTTTCACCAATTTTTCGGATTTATATTGATAAGCTTTATCAATATTTTTCGGTGAATAATTTAAAGAATATGACATTCTTTTTGGTGTTTGATATTTTTGAGATATTGTATGATTTTTTTTGTTATTTAATGTATACTTGTCACAGTATGACATTATTGTTATCATACTTTTTGTCTTATCTCTTATCCTATCTCATTTTATATGATATTTATAGCATGACTGATCCGTTTATTATTTTCTTATCAAAATAATACTCGAGTCAGACCGAGTTATTTCATATGCTTCTACTTGACTTCTTATCAGGGTCCATCATTTGACTTTTGGCTAACTACTTAGCTTAGTAGTTTTTGTTTTATACATTCGAGATAGAGACTCCTTGATGTATACATATTCTATTGTCTAGCACTTATACCTATTCTTTGGTGTTGTAGTGGATCTTGTGTGGCTGTTACTTTGATTACACTTCTATATGTTATATTAATATCTGTTTCCACCTTAGTGATACGAATATCTATGACTGATTTATGTTATATTTATTTTATATTTGTTTCCAAAGAGCACATAGTCAATATGTAGTAGTTTTGAGTTTGTAATTGATGTGTCAGATTTCCTCTTAAAAAGAAATACATGTAATATTATCTGAAATATCGATACTTGCACAAAGCAATTACATAGATGGTCGCTCCTCAACAACCTTATTCTTCGTGCTAATCGACAGCATTACTCCGTAGTGTCCTTGGCTAGCGTAAGTATAGAGGTGGGGCATCACTTATTCTCTCGGCCATAACTTCTTCAAAAAAGAACCAAAATGAAAAACTATTTTTCCAAATCATGTATTTTTCTAGTGTCTACAACTTTCATGTTGACCACTTTGTCTAATTCTAAAATTAACCATGTAAAAATTCCACTTCTTTCCAGTGCATTTTCTGGCCCATTTTTTTAGCCAGAGAATAGGCCATTTCATTTTGATCATAACTCGACAATAACTGATCCAAATTAAGAAATTATTTTTTTAAACCATATGATATTCCAGTGGATACATATGTTGATCACATTTTCCAGTTTTGAGTCTTTTTTATACTTGAAACTTAGTTCTTTGAAGTGCATTTTCGGGTTTCATTTTTGTCAATCCGACAATACCTCTTATTCATTCTATCATATCTTCCTAAAAAGTAATCAAAATCAAGTGGTCCTTTTATTAAAATTCAAGAGAAAAGAATTTGCATCAACTTTTCAGTTAATAAGTTTTTCAAATTTTGAGAGTAAGAGAGTCAAAAACAAGAGAGAAGATGCTCTATTTTTAGGTTTAATTTTGAGAATTCAAGGTCAAAGCTCTACCGCTTCTTCTCTGTACTTTCGGCCAGCCTCCATCTAAAGCTTTGGCCAAGCTATTAGAAGGGAGAGGGTATTTTTTACTAATGTTTAAGTGGAGTAGGAAGTACTTAGTGAAGTGTTGTTTGATTAGAATGTTGGTAGGAAGTTAATCGCTTTGGTTTATAGTGAGACACTCTATTTAGCATCTCTATTTATATGTACACATGTTTGATGATATGTTATGATTGGTATAAATGCTTATATATGCTTTGATCATCAAGTATTGAGTGTTGGAATGATTGTTAAATTGATTTACCAAGTCACGTTGATACACGTCAATAAGCACAAAGAAAATCACTTTCCTTTTGAAAATTAAATGGTGTATATGGAATGCTTAAACCTTTTGGAAATAGTTTTAAAACGAGTTAAAAATGTTTATCAACATTTAACATGTTTAAAGGAAGAAATCAAGGTTTCATCTTGTATAATTTTAAATATGCCCAAAACAATTTTCCAGAAAAATCACGCTTTTTGTAGTAAAATGACCAAAGTTTAAAATTGATATTTTGAATGTTTTAAAAATATGAAATAAATTCTAAAAATATTTTAAAATGTTTAAAAAGCAATTTGAGTTGAAAATATGGATATCTAAATGATATAAAAGTTGTTTTGAAGAATATAGCTTTTAAAACACTATTTGCAACACTTTTCGCAACGCTTTTCGCAACAGTTTTTAATAACTTTTGAAACGTATTTTTAAACTTAACTGTTCTTTCCTATATATTTTTGAATGATTTTAGAATAATAATTAAGTCATTTAAAGATGATTTGAGAGTTTTAATAAGAGTTTGAATAAATGGTTAAGAGGAATTGTTTATACCACTAAAACAAAAAGTGAAGAAGATTAATGCAATAACAAACCGAGTATGCGGAAACGACTAGTATATTTGTCCCGCTTGTGAGATCTGGAAAGATAAAATAAGGTGTTTAACTAAGGTTAGGGATGTAGCAACCAGTGCCCTAAACTTACCTAGCCTATGTTTTCTTTTCTTAGGTGAGGGGTGGAACAGATCGAAAGGAAAGCCGGATGCTCCAAGATAAAAAGATTATATTAAGTTTTTCCGAAATAAAAAAAAGATCAGTATTATCCAAAATTTATGAAATCTCCAAAATGAATGATTTCTACGATCCTATTTACTCAAAAATGTTTACTAGGATTGATTCTAGGGTTTATCGTAAACAATATCTTGAATAACATTGTTTTTAACCCGCCTAAATGTTAGGAAATTTGGATCGGGAGCTAAGTGAGGGAAATTGAAATATTATCCAAAGGAAAAGAATGAATTGCTTAGAATTACTCTAAGACAAAATAAAGAGATTTTAAAATCATCCGGAAACCCCTTCAAACTAATTTTTGAAATAAAACATGTTGAAGACAAAGATGTTCATGATATAGGATTACTTGCCATTAGTCCCAAGAGGTGAAATTTACCATATTTAATGTGGTAGTAGTCCTCCTTATGAAAATCTTCAATTTGCAAGAATATGATTTGAAGTTAAGAAAGAAATCTTTTATTAAGATTTAATAAATGATTTGGGAAAATTTCCCTAAGTTAAAAGTTATAGCTTGAATAAAAGAAATCTTTTATTTTAGATTTAATGAATGATTTGAAAAAGTTTTCCTAAGTAAAAGAGAAAATGATTTGGAATTATTCTAGGATTTAAGAAAGGTTTAAATAAACCAAATGATTTGATAAATGAGGTTTAAATGATTCCGTATTCACTAAAAAGAACATTTCGAAAATATGCATCTCTCGAAGATATTTTGGTAAAGGAAATGAATGAATCGAAAAACAATCACCTAATTACATCATTTTCATCGATGATTGGATTTCGAAGGAACCGAGGTCGGATTTGGGTGATTCCTATCTGAAAACTACTTCGAACCAATTTACTATTTGAAGATTAAAGATGTTTAAAGACAGAGATATTCAGATGAATAATAACGAGGGACTACTTGTTGATTAATTAGGGATAAACTCCCGATTCACTATATTGTAGCGGTGGTCTCTTTGTTATGAAAAACCTCGAAACCACAAGGACTTCTCGCCTAGTAATGGTTGAGGAAAGTGCTTTCGGTTTCTTTCGGTCCCAGAATGAACTTGTATGGATGAATGTTTGGCCTTGCATTCCAAATCACAATGAGTGATCTCTATAAAAGTATATCAGTCGGTGGTAGAGAAGACACATTCTCTTAGCTTAACACCTTTTTCCGAGACATACGAGCTCAGCAAGTTATACATTTATAGAAATATGTCGTGTGAATGTGGAATAGCAATGTGGAATTCAAAGTGAAAGAAGATGTGTTCTGTGAAAAGGTAATTGTTTCCTCGAGCCTCATTAACTGGAAATGTCCGAACATGGTTGGATGCAGTAAGGCTAAGTGAGCCATTCCAAATTAGGGTATGATCATCCCTTTCTAGATATATTTCTTTCCACTATGACGTTCGAGATGTAAATTAATGTGGTTTGTATGCTCGGGCGCCCGGTTTAAAGGTCGATAATGACCGAGGGATGGCATATTTAGTACTATCTAGTTATAGAGGTAGGTCGGTCTTGTGTTGGTAGAGGAGCTTTGCGATGGTTCCTTGGGACATCCACCTAGAGGTGTACCCATCGGAAGGTATCCCTTCACCTGGTCATTTGTATGGAAATCCATTCTCCAATAATAACCTTCAGACTTGATTGTAAACCTATTATGTTGGAATTTAATCAATGTAACAATTTCGGCTAAGATTAATAAGTTTATTTGCAAATGTTTTTAGAAATATGCCACTAGAAATAATATCAAAGGTTTTGATATAAAAGTGTTTTGGTTATCATAAGGTAAAAACCCATCCGTGTTTATGTGTGGGCGCGTGGTCTTATGAGAAACTCTTTCTTTTCAAAGGATTTTATTTAGAGGCTGATATATGACACTGTCATTTATTATTGATTTTTCTCACGCTGGTTTATCAAGCTTGATCCAGTTATTTTCAATACTCGGGTCAGATCCGAGTATTTCATGTTTAGTTGATGACGGTTGAAGTTTCCAAAGGAGAGCTGGAGATACTCATCTACGTATAGACATATTCTATTATCCGCTATGGTTTGTTATTTTTAGTTTGATGTTATCAGCAATTTTAAGGACATATGTTCATAACTGTCCAAATTGAATTTAGGTTAGACTCAGATATATGTATTTAAAAAGATTTTCCGCTGTAAAGATATTGTTCAATATTATATGTTGTTCCATTCGTGTGAGATTCTGTTATGTCTATTTTTCTTTTTTACCCTTGATCATATATACTTCCGTGCAACTTGGTTCAGACATGAGTGGTTTATTGTCGGCACAAAGGGTGCGGAATTGTGGGTTGTCATAAAAACATACATAGCATAGTAATTACTAGTGCTAGTAGTAGTCATCTAACAAGTGCAGGCAGTTTGATAATTGACATTCTCTCAGATATAGGCTACTACGTATGGAGAAGACACAATCATCACCATCATAGGAGGAGGAAGCAGAAAGCAGATTGTGATATTTCCATGCTGATATCTTCAAGCGTGGCTTTAGCCTAGTGCAAGCTTGCGTTGTGTGGGCTCTGAAGCAAACTTGCCTGGTGCAGGCTTGCACCAACAAGCTTGCCTGGTGCAAGCTTGGCCGGTGCAAGCTTGCACCAGCAAGCTTGCAAGCTTTCTCCTTTGCAGGCTTGATCTCTAGCAAGCTTGCACCATATGCAACCTTGCTGGTGTTGCGAGCTTGCTCTCCAACAAGCTTGCAACAACAAGCTTGCATTATTCCCAAAATTACTTAATTAGGAAGAGGAAACGTTTATATGTTATTTTAACTACTTACAGTTAGTTTTCAAACATACCATAAATTACTTTTTATAGTGACATCTACTTGTTTTTATAAGAAATATCTTTTGCTTAGTAGAAATATGTAAGAAGAATTGGGCTATGTCTTTTACATATATCTCATGAAACACATCTCCTTTATTAATTTCTTCTCTCTCTTTAATGCCTTTTAATTAAACCTATGTTTCATCTACTCTATGGCTAGCGTACCATGTTATATTTTTCTTATCTGGTAGAAAGGTCCTCGCATCTCATTTACCCAACCAAGACATGCTTTACATTAATTATCTGTTGACAAAGCTTCCCATATTCCTTAGGTTAAACTTACTTGGTTTAATGAACAGTTTGAGGAATTTAGGACTATAAAGTAGGGTTTACTTGAAGTCGTGATATCATTTTCTCTAAAATTGTCAATCAATAAATATAAATTATGTATGCCATAATATATTATTAGTCAGCCTCTACTATTTTTTATAGTACTTAATACCTTAGAGGTTAAGAAAGTTGATTTTTTGTTATATGTGAACATGTACACCTCGAATTTCAATGTTGACAATAAATTCATTAAATTGTTACTTGGTATGTGTAATTTACAAATAACATTCAGTTTGCTATATTAAAATATATATTATATATAATTATTTAGTAATCCATTATCGATTAGCTATAATACTAAAGTTGGTCTGGATACTAAAAATCCAAAAACCATATGTATCTGAATCCAAAATATGAATATTACCTAAAATTTGAAAAAGGACGCGACATAATAATATCCACATTCGTAAATTATTCATTAATTTTTTTTATCAAGATAGTAGTTTATATGGTGTATTCTAATACATAGATGATAATATATTTACGTTTGACTAAGGCAATAGTTTATATATATGTGTGTGTGTGTGTTATATATATATATATATATATATATATATATGAATATTCCTTGCTCAAAATTATTTTCATATGTTGTTTATTTCTTATACTTTTATAAGAATTTAGTAATGTAATTGTTTTATGTTTAACCAAAATTTTATACTTATGTTTTTAAATTTATTAATTGTTAGCGGATAGGAATATATCGCTATCCACAGATACAAATATTTGACCTGCAAAATGGTTTGAGATATAGATGCACATATAATAATAGGATGCGTATTAGATCGTTGATTAGCCTAACTTGAAGTAAGTTTTATTAGTAGTGCTAAACCAAACAAGTTTTTTCTAAAGTGGATTTTAGTTTTAGAGTAAATTGATAGATGGATTTGATAAACATTCAACAAATCATCATTTATCATGCGCTAATCATGTTTGGTTAGGTGTCGTTTTACAAATAGAAAGTTGTTAAAATCTACAAGTTCAATCAAATTAAATTTGGTCTTTTTATAATAGAATTTTAGTTAATTGTTCTTCTAAATTTAATTAATTTTTATAAAACTTAGTTAACTTAGTTAATTTTTATAAAATTAGATAATTTTTATAAAACCTAGTCGATTTTTATAACAATTTAACAAAGATTTCAAAATAAAGAACATGATTTTTATAAAACTAAATTAATTTTCATAAACGTTAGTTAATTTAATTAAAAAATTATAAATTTTGTTGAATTCTATAAAATTTAGTTAACTTAGTTGATTTTTATATAACTTAGTTAATTTTTACATCCTTTGATTAATTTTTATAAAACTCACTTGATTAACTTAGTTGAATATTTATAAGACTTAGTTTATAAATTAGTTAAATAATTTTAGTTAATATTTATGTAACTTGGTTAAATTTTATAAGCATTAGTTAATTTTTATAAATTTTAGTTAATCTAGTTAAATTTGTATAAAACTTGATAATGTAGTTAACTTTTATAAAAATTAATTAATTTTTATAAATTAAGTAAATTTTTTAATTTTAATTATTTTTTATATAACTTAGTTATCTTAGTTAAATTTTTACACTTGGTTAATTCTCATAAATTTATTTAAATTTTATAAATTTTTATAAATATTTAGATATTAATTTAATTTTATAAAATTTAGTTATTTTTTAGAAAATTATTTATTTTTGATAAAACTTGGTTAACTTAGTTAATTTTTATAAACTTTGTTGATTTTTATAAACTTATCGGATTTCATGAATTTTCAACAGCATCTCCTTTGCGCGGTTAGTGTTTTCCCGCACACCCTAATTTAATATATATTTACACGATCAAAACAAGATCGAATTTATATCATATATAACAGTATATACTACATAATAACGTACACATTCAAATGCATAAAAACATACCTTTTATTAGCTGCTTCAGCTACCAATCTTTCATATAGCAAAGGAATGTTTTGTGTAGCTATATTGCAAAATAAATGATACAGGAAATTATTGTCAAGGACAAAATTTCACAGTTTTTTAGACTCAAGGACAGACCTTCAATATTTTATCCTGAAGGACAACTTTCTGTAGGTATCAGTTTTTAGTTATTGATAGCAGTTTTTAGGTATCAGTTTGCAGTTATCGGTAGCAGTTTTTAGGTATCAGTTTTTAGCTCGGTATCAGTTTTGTTGTCCTTATGAATAATTTTGGAAAATGTTTGTCCTTGTGAATAATTTTTAGAAGAATGTTTGTCCTTATGGTAAAAATATTGAGGTCGTGTCCTTGAGGCAAAAAATACAGAAAATTTTGTCCTTTAAATTAATTCCCCCATAAATGATATCTCAGTATTACAACTACAACTGGAAGAACAAGTGAATCGACTGTTGATAACTGAACTGAATGAACATCCCAGTCATCCAATCATGCATGATCCAAACAAACTGGTAACTGATATACTACACAGCTGAATGAACATCCAGTCATGAACAAACTGAATGAACATAAAATGATGCAACATTATTGAATAAATGGTGTGAATTTGGAGAGAATTACCGATAATTAATGAGTGATTTAAACAATTAAGTAATTGATTACTTCGAAATATCAATGATGGTCCTGATTACTGTAATATGTGTAAGAGATTACATGTAGGTTCTAGGAAATTAGGATGAAGAAGCAATGCCTGCTGATATCTTACTAGCCTGATGCTCATGTCCACTACAAGTGCATTCAGTAAAAAATCAACACATTCAAACAGATACAGGCATAATTTTTCATGAGCTTCAAACATTATTTTATTTTTATTTTTGAAATGGTACTTTATATACAACAAATCACTGTGACAACATATCACATGTTAATAAACATTCGAATCACGCTACGCAAATTTCGAACTTGTGACCTCTCGCACCAAATCCAAATCACTTAACCACTGGAACAATGATGCTTGTCGCTTCGAGCATTATTAGCCTTGTAGAAGTAGCTCGAATATAGTCTTAGACTGCCTCATTAACTTCTATTAACAAGCTCATCTGCTACTAAAGGATCAATTCTGAGAACCTTATTGTAGCATGATAAGGCTTCAACATGTTTTCCCTATTTAAAATAATAAATTACAAGAAAAATTGCTTATACGGTAACAAATTCAGATATATTATAGAATATCATGAATTAAGATGGGAAAAGAAAAAACTATCAGGAGTAGAGGGGACCTGTTGTTTGTGTATAATAGCTAGATTACTAAAAGGAGTAGAGTCCAGTTGTTACAGACAATGTTACCTTGTAAAAAGAACCGGGCGTATCTAGCATATTCTTGCATTTTAATATAGATTGCATGAGCGGACTATGAGCGATCATCAATGTGCACATCATCCTTATTCACATATTTATTCTTAAGCTTCAAATCTAAATATGTTTTTAAAACCTAGAAAAGAAGAGTATTCACAAATCAAATGAGCTAGTGTATATGTTAAGATAATGAATGTAGATACTATTGCTGCAGTGATACCTCATGTATTTACCAAGATATAGGAGCTGCTATTCAGAAAACATGCACTTTAGGTCCAAAATGAACCCCCACAGCCGCCTAAGTCTTTTGGAGGACAAGGAATGCTGCTGTTGCTGTTAGAGCTTTCCATTCAGTAAATGCAGGTATATGATCTTTGCAAATAATTTTCCGTGTTGAACTTGAATTTATGAGTTCCACCATGTGAATATCATTTACCTCTATCTATGTATAAGTGAATTGTTTTATCTACACCCCCAGGTACTCGGTTCTCACGAAGCTCACGGTAGCAGTTAATGCATAATTGTATGAACATCTTGAGCAACTTCTATGGAAATCGACTATAGAGGTTCGATAATTATTGCTGAATAAAAAAACATGTAGATTAGTTATGTATATAGCATTCTCATCCGGATTAAGAGTATATTTTTGTATGGCATACCCACCCAATCAGAGTCAACCCTATAGAGCAAGAGCTTGTTGAGTTAATAACGTTTTAATTGCATATACTAGACTCGTTCAACATATTAAATATAAACGCTACAACCAAACTATACATGGAAAATTTGTAGCAGGTATGGTTGTCAGTATAAGTACACATATTTCTGGTGGTGCATATGAATCTCAAATACAAAAATTTTTAAAAATATTTGATAATAATGTGTTTACTATTTGTAACCTATATTTATTGGCTTCTTAAAATTTAAACGAAAAAAATGCATTATCTACAAATTACATTTTCTTTTGATTAATAGTTTTTTAGTTTATATGTCAAAAATTTTATTTGTTCAATACCACAGCAAAATTTGAAGAAATTCCGGCCCGGACTATGCCGGAACCGGTACGGGATCGTCAGAATTTCGGTGTGCCGGGCGGAATTTAAAACCTTGATACTACCATGTGTTTCAAATAGATTATTTGCGCACTAAGCCAAAAAAAGTAAAAATTAAAAATAAAAGAAAATGAAGAAAGAGAACAAAACTTATATAATATAGAACTTAGGTAAACCGGATATAAGATATGAGAAGAGTTAGTTAAATGACCTCATTGGAGACCTTTCATAATTCATTCATGATTCTAATACTACTCATGGTCCTACAGTTAGACTCTCGATAAAGAAGCATTACTACCATTCAGTAGTACATTTTCATCTTTTTTGCCTGCCTACTTTTTTAGATTTGCAACTCTCTACACTTCACTACTTGATGGCCTATGAGAATCACAGGAACTCCTATCAACTTTCTTTTTTACTTATCAGATTATGAATCTCATCATTCAAGTTGTTCTTATAACTTGCATCATTTATTTCATCTCTGGGACTATTATCCGTGTCGGATGAAGATAACTGAGCTATTTAAGCCTCAAATTGCTTTAGATCAATAACTTTCTCTTCGCCAATACTAGCTGGAGTTATTTGGGCCTCAGCACTAACGGTTAGTGGAGCATATGCAAATCAGTATTAATAAGGGGATAAACTGGTAATAATCTTTGTGTATCCCACTATGCAGCTGCAACTATAGCAGCATCCATGGCAGCTATGCTAGGAGTTAGGTTCATTTTTCCTATAATGAGTTAATTTAACATTGATGTTTGTTTCAAAATTGAATAAACAAAGAAGTACTAATATAAAAAATATCCGTCATGTAAATGATTTGACTACATCTAATAAGTGCTAGAGATAAGAAAGAACTAACTTGAAGCAGTGGATATGATATTAATTGACCAAGACAACGCAAAAAGTTGACCTGCATTTCCGGTTTTGCTAGTTTGAGTTCTGGCCTTTTCAAAATGGTGTTCGATTAAATTCCTCTTTTAGGATGAACTGAAAGTTTGTTGGTATCTCCGAATAATCTATGCTATCTATCATGCATGATATGTGCTTAAGTGGGCATCAAATGATTGATTGATTAGGATTTGGACCCATATGTAGAAGACTTTACTTAATTAAAATGAAAGAATAACGAGTATTGTCTGAAATATCGACTCTATGTTAATTTCTTATAGGTAGTGAAACGATAAGTCTTATCTTTTTCTAGACTGCCTCATGATGTAAGAGGAATCATTCAAAGTTAACATTGTATAGTTATCTTAGCACCAATATACAGAGCAAGGTTCGAAGTACCGGTTTCCGTTTCCGTTCCGGTCATCTGAAAAATTCAAAATCCCGGTTTCGTTTCGGGATTTTCGGAAATTCCGTTTTAAATCCGGTTTGTGAATTCGGTACATTTTTGTTATAAATACGCAAATAAATATGCAATACTGATAGTCAATTACACTAAATTATTCAAGTGACATAGAAGTTACAAAACATACGACATAAAAATTTAATACCAAAAGCTATTTTTTTGAGTATCATATAAATTTTGACCATAGCTCTCTTCATCTTGTGTCGGATTATAATATGCTGGAAAAGCATACTGCTGTTTCTGATCCGAACTTAAAAATATCGTCATCATATTATCAAAGGGTGAGGGTTCATCTTGTCTACTTGATGGCTCAGCAGCATACGGTTGATTTAACCCACAATACGAATAACCTCCAGTATAGTCAGACGTAGAATACCTAAAACTAGGGACATTGTTAGAAATATATCTGTCATCATAATCCCCTTGATCTTCATGTACAACGTTCAATTCTATCTCTTCGTCGACTATAGTCATCTGCTACATAATTTCGGATATGCCTTTGAGACTCGTCAAAAGTGGAACCAACGCCATAACCGCTAGAACCAATACCGTCACCACCAGCATTACCTGAATCATTATTTGATGAACTATCATTTTCAGTATTTTCTGCAGATACATTATCATTGTCCGACCAAGGATTATCGCTTGCATTATCAAGTAGTGGATTCTCAGCTTCTCTAGTCCATTCTGCAAGTGGATCCTCCTCATGAAAGATGTAATCTAAATCAATAAATTTGTCGGTTGTTTGTTGACGTTTAGCATGTCGTACTCTTAATCGCATATTATAATGTACAAATACCAGTTTTTCTAAGTTTTCCATTTTTATTTTGTTTCTTAACTTCGTGTGAATCATTGCAAATATTGTCCAATTTCTTTCACAATTTGAAGAAGAAACTGTTTGGCTAAGAATACGCATAGCCATGCGTGTTAAATTTGGAGCAGCTTCCCTACCAATTATTGACCACCACATAGCTGAAAGACACGACTTAACTGCACGTTTCGCTTTTGCAGAACCAAATACATCAAGTTTCATTCTATATTTTTCAACCTACGAATCATTCATAATAAACCAATCCCGTTTCGGAGATTTTGAAAATTTCGCTTTTATTCCGGTTCGCGAATTACGTTACTTTTTACTGATATGTTAGTCGATATTCAATAGCTATTAATTATTCAATACCAATAACAAATGATAAATTCAATTTTCAGTTTGTATGGAAATTAAACTTTATATAATAGCATTCCATAACAAGTTACAAAATGATTTACTGATATCATGAAGTCGTAGTTCTATACAAACAAAGTCAGCCCATAGCCTATTAATTATTGGCCCAAAACTTTAACAACTGGCGTAAAAGGTAAATTTTAAAACATCTAACTTCACGTGTTCAATCTCTTCTCTCTTCCTGCTCAAATCGATCTCAATAATGCCCTAGATTCAACCAAACATCAAAACCCCATTGTTTAAGAAGAAAAAATATGCTTACTTCTGAAACTTTCTGACGAAATATCCTCCCGCATAGATTAATATTCGACGAAGTAGCAAAAGGTATTTTGATTTTAGAAAACATCTTCTCGTTTTTTTGATAGTTCTCTCACGTAGTTTGAATTATTGAAGTAGGTATCGATTTTTGTCTAAGCTTCTTATCTATTTTGCGAAAGATGATTTTATTTTGTATTTTTAAAAGAAAATTGAACCCAAAACGGGATTTTCAATGAATTACGGACCGCTCTACGCCGGACCCGGACCGGGATGGACGAAATTCCGACGTTTCGGCCGGAAGTTAGAACCTTGATACAGAGCATCCATGTAGCGCAAAAAGATTATGTAATCATGTTGACATTAAAAAAGGAAAAAAGAATTATTTTTTGTTCTAAAGAGCCAATTCATTTTCTGTAAAGACAAATATTGAACACTTAATTACTTATAGTAATTACCTAGGACAAAGAGTGGTACATTGCTTATAACACATATGCATTGAAAGCAAGAACATCGGTAGGATCTACACCGATGGAAATTTGGAAACCAAGCTAGCTGCATTGTAATGACCCGTTTTTCCGCACCCATTGAATCGACAATAAACCACACATGTTTAACTCAAATTGCACGAAAATGCGGATCAATAAGGGTAGAAAGAAAATAAAGACGGAACAGAATCTCATACGAATGGAATAACATATATTATTTCAATAATAATCTTTACAGCGAAAAATTTTAAAATATAATATCAGAGTCTAAAGATTCAGCATGGGAAGTTATAAACTTCTTTCCTTAAAATGTTGAAAACAACAAAACAAATGCAATGGATATAGCGGATAATAGAATACATCCATATGATGATGAAGATCTCCAGCTCTCCTCTGAAAACTCCAACCGTCTTCAACTCAACTTGAAACTACTCGGATCTAACCCTAATATTAAAAATACCCGGATCAGGCTTGATAAATCAGCGTGAGATACTCAAAATTTAAAATGACTATGTTATCAAAACCTTTGAAAAGAAGGGTATCTCATAAAACCACGCCCACACATAAATACAAACAGGTTTTTACCTTATGATAACCAAAACACTTTATACCAAAATACATTTGATATTATTTTTAATGAAATTCCATTGAAAACACTTTTCAAGTAAACTTATTCGAATAAGGAATTAATACTCGGATTAAGTCTAAGGGAATATATCCGGACTGGGTCAACGGAATATACCGAACGGAGTATATAATACCAAAAAGGGTAGCTAAAATGTTTGCAAGTCATTACAACTATTTTGGGACTACAATCAAAACTGTAAATTTCGTGTTGGGATTGGATTTCCAACATGATGGGGAATTAGCGGCATTTACTTTGATCCACGCATAACAAACATAGTTCCTGCGGTGCCTTGATGGCTTTTCTCAAACTAGTCAATTAGAACTACACTTGCTACACTACTACTGATAATCGGTAGTTACCTGCTTTTCTTAAGCTAACCACTTTATCAAAATGTGGAAATGCCTTGAGGGACGTATCCCAAAAAGGCCCCAATGTATTGGACACCACCATACGTACTTACTTATTTCGAATTTGTGTCCGTCAGACCACATAGTATCTTATATAATTTTCCGTGATGTGAGGCTAATGAGGCTAGGCTCAATTTTCTCAAAGCCATGCTTTTCATACAAAATCACGCTTTGATCATAATTGGTTCCACTTTGAATGCCACACTGTCATTCCTTTGATCACTATTTGATTCCCACAAGCATAAAGTCTCTGAGCTCGTAGGTCTCAAATAAGGGTGTTAAGTTAAGAGAAGTTGTCTTCTCCACCACCAAGTATATGTTCATTTGTAAAAGTCAAACGTCATGTCTCAAAAATGCAATATCAGACATTCATCTATACAAATTCGCTCTGGGACTGAAAGAAACTGAAGGCACTTTCCTCGGCCTTTACTAGGCGAGAAACCCTTGCAATCTGAAAAAATATCCATAAGATGAGGCCACTGCTATATATAACCATATAATGGGAGCGACCCAGAGTATGTCAACAAGCAGTTCTCATGCTATGAAGATTCACGGTCTTCAATAATCATCATCTTCAACATGTCTTCACTTTCGAACGTATACATTGTTTCGAAGTGGTTTCTGGATAGAAATCACCAAAATCCGACTCTGGTTCCTAGGATCGATAAAAAGATGTTTAGTTCTTATGTGCATACCAATTATCAATCAATTACATCATCGTTAATTAAATCAAATATCTTTCTTTGATATATTCTTTTCAATTTATTGCATTTTCTTTTCAATAGTACATGGAATCATTAAGCCACATTTATTAATCTTTTGATTTATTTAAATCTTTCTTAAATCCTATGATAATTCCAAATCATTTTCTCTTTTACTTAGGAAAACCTTTTGAAATCATTAATTACACCTTAATCAAAGATTTCTTATATTCAAGCTATAACTTTTGACTTAGAGAAAATATTCCCAAATCATTTATTAAATCTTAATCAAAGATTTCTTACTTAACTTCAAATCATATTCTTGCAAATCGAATATTTTCATAACAGAGCACTACTGCCACTGTAGATATGGTAAATTTCACTTTCAAGGACTAATGACAAGTAATCCTACATCATGAAGATCTTTGTCTTCAATGATCTTTGTCTTCAATATGTTTTATTTCAAAAATTAATTTGAAGGGGTTTTCGGATAGGAATCACCCAAATCTAATCCGGGTTCCTTCGTACCAATCATCGAATAAAAGATATTAAGTGGTTAATTAATATTTAAAGAATTTGTTTCTTTTCTTTTATTTTGGAAAAACATAAATTTAATCTTTTAGAGCACTCGGGCTTTCCTTTCGATCAATTCCACCTCTCGCTTAAAAAGAGAAAACATAGGTTAGGTAAGTTTAGAACACTGGTTGCTCCATCCCTAACCTTAGTTAACCATCTTATTTTATCTTTCCAGATCTCACAGGCGGGACAAATGTACTTGTCGTTTCCGCATACTTAGTTATTAGCTTTATTTTGGAATTGATTATAAGATTCCAAATTATCTTTTAAACTCTTAATTTTCCTTTTAAAAAATTCATAACTTATTCTAGGAAAAATCGTTAAGTTTAAATCTTCTTTTAAAAAGTTGTGGCAACGACAGTAGAAAAGTGCTACGGAAAGTGCATTATAAGCTTATTTGATTTAAAAAAAATTAAATATTTGAAATTCATATTTTTCATTCCAAATCTCTTTTAAACCATTTTTATAGATTTATCCAATTTATTTTATGTTTTTAAACATTTAAAAATATAATTTATAAAGAAATCTCTTTTTGGATTCCAAACTGCAAAACCGCGATGTTTTTAGACAATTGTTTAGGACATATTTCAAAATCTACTTGATGAATCTTTATTTTCTTTTTTCGTTGAAAAACTATGAATATTATAGACCGGAAAATTCTTATCTCAAAGAATTTCGAGCTGTATTCCACTTTGTACACTCATTTAACTTTTATGGCGTGAAATCGCGAATTACCGTTACGCGACTAGTTTGACTTGTTTTTTAATTTCTTTTCAAACTTCTTGGAAACACTTTTAAATGTTTATTAAACATTTCTAAATCATTTAAACTCATTTTAAATAATATTTTTATATTTCAAACTCATATTCCATTTCATTTCATTTTATAGTATTATATTACTATGATATCATTTTCAGTCATTTTAGATATTTTGAAATCATTAAGAGACTAAATAATTTCCATACACATATTTATATGGATTTAAATTCTTATTAAATTAACTATGGTAAATTTCTAATCATTTCTCTTATCATTTATCAAACAAGTTATCAACCATTTTATAAACATATAATCAACCATAATATCAACCAAGTTATCAAACATTTAATCATCCAACATATACCAAAATTTTGTAATTAACTTGAAATATTGTTTAGGAATTAGTAACAAAAATATGAGTATTCACGATTAGTTCCACTCCATCAAACTTTTTCGTAGACTTTTCTTTTGATTCTGGCAGCACCTTCTTGTATTTTTCTTACTCCGGAGCTTTCCACCTTGCTTCCTTCTATTACATAGGCTCGGCCTCCATGGATTTCAGTCTTTCCTCCATCATTTCTTCACTTCTTAGATGCTATACCATGTTTTGATGATGTTATAAGAACTTTGGCAAAGTTTGGTGATGTTTGGAGTTGATCTAATATGATTTTAAGAAAAGTTTATAAGGAAAGAGAAGAGAACAAGCCATTGGAGAGCGGAAGAAAAACTTGAAAACGAAAGAAGAAGAAGTGTGAAAAAAGTGAGAAAGTGGATGCTTATTTATAGAAAAATTTTTGGATTAAAATAATATTTTATAAAAGGACCAAAATACCCTTTACTCACATTTTAAGCAACTTTATTTTTTTAACACATAACATCACATTTCAAATCATTACTTTATGTCATTTTCACCTAAGAAGTAAGTAAGGAATATAATAATTATGTTTGGTTTCATTTATTGTTTACGTTTTGCTTTGAAATGACATGTTTGTCTTTTTGTGCTTGCTTTTTCTTAATTATATTCTATAATTTTCTAAGTATGTTTAGTAAAAGTAAACTTGATTAGTGAATTAATTAATTCTTAAACTATTTGAATATATGTTCTTATATAAGAAAATAAAGGTGCGACGACGTTGCGACAACTTTTAATCGATAAAATATTGATTTTCGACAAAATGTTTTACGGTCACGTTTTGACGTTTTAGTTAAACTATTTATTTTTGTAAAACAAGTCTAAAAATAAATTTGTATAACGTTGTTTAAAAATATACACACTTATAAATAAATTAAAATAATTTATTTAACCATTGAAACATACTTTTCTGGAATTGGCATTTTGTCACTTTTGTCAATGTATGTTACTATTTTTGTGTATACTTCTCTTTCCAAATCTTATCTTATATTATTTGAATCATATAACCTTACCTATTTTATATTTAAAATTACTTTAAATAGTATATTTTAAAGTGGTCAAATTCTGGATCGTTACATTCTCCCCTACTTAAAAGAATTTTGTCCTCGAAATTACACAAAATAAAAGTTTGCCTAAAATATTTATCTTCTAACTTAATTCCATATAATATACACAGATCATCCGTATGAAATATCTTATTCGATCTCCTATTCGAATACACAACTTTATTTCTGAACTAGTATCGATCCCCCGATCCTCTAGTGCGAACTCTGATCAGGCTTCTAGATCAAAACCTTTGCTTTCTTTCCATAGTTTTCAACTATGATAGAAAACCAAAGTGTCAAACCACAAACCCTCATCAATGTTTGTCGTCAAGAATCGAGTGATAAATCCTTTTCGGACTAGTGTAAGCACCTCAAAGTTCCGTACTCGGATTTTAGATCAAAATTTGTGCGATGAAATGATCCATATATAATATATGTATTTATTAACTTTCAAAAACTTTTCATAAAAACTTTATCTTAAGTTCAAACATTTTATAAAGATGCTTCTTTATATAATCCCTTTAATTATTTATTTTCAAATATTTTTAATAAAGGAAAATATTTTAAAGAAACCATTTTTCAATCAAAAAATGTTTTAACTCGATTATAATTTTTTTCCCATGATCCTTTAACTTCGTATATTTTCTTTAACACTAATATTATTTATGAATCGTTTCGTAAAACTATTACTTAAGTTTTAATTCATCTTACAATTTATGCACATCAATCAATTTTAACGACATAAGTTCAAATCCTTAATTAACGCTGGAATTCATTAATAAAATATTTTTCAAGTTATAATTACCTTTTTCAGGAGTCATTTTTTACTTAATAGTTCATGACTTAAATATATATTTGTATGATGTACCTTTACATCCTAAGAGTATATAAATCCTAAATTTCAAATTGGTTTAACTTAAATTTGTTTGTCTAACAAATTTAGACTTTGCTGCAATTTACTATTATCTCAAATTCATAAGTTATAAAACTTATTTCTTATTTAATACTATTATTAATTTTCTAGCTTTGAAAACCAAATTTTGAAACCGACCATATTTAAATCCTTATACTTTTAACTCTTAAATTTTCTTTATAAATTAGATTTATAAATTATCCTTATCTTATTTCATTTACTCAAAGTATTTCACAATCTTTTATCAATTTTTTAGCTTTGAGTTAGGTATGGTTCAGAAATTTTCGATTGTCCAAAATCGTCGAGAATTTTGTTTTATCTTATCAATTAAAGATCCCAACTTATCATTGGTTTATACAAAGTTTGTACTTATCTTATTGAATTAAATATATTCACAGACTATCTTTTTCGAAAAGTATTTGAAAACCCTTTTGAAAATAATGTGAAAAGTACCGCTGTGGTATCAAGCCATGGATTCACAGCTCAATGGCTACGTCTCCATCCCAGAGAAATCCAAGACTTAACTGTAGGCACTCACTGCCTCCGATTACATCATGCGAGTATACCATTACTTCCCAAAATTTTATTTAAAAATTATCTTAAAATAATGCTTATAAATGCTAAAATAATTTTTCAAATTTAATCTAGGAAAAAATACTTAAATTAGGTTATTATACAAAACCATATTAATATTTAATAATTATCTTTAAAAAACAAAAAAACACTGACTAGTTCTTAAATAACAATAAGTTTTTAACTATCATTTTAAATAATTAATTTATAATTAGATATGCTCTAACAATTTAAAATAATTAAATACTAATTTCAGAATATTCTTTAAAACTTTTAAAACACCTAGTTAAAAATTAAAATCCGCTTTTCAAAACAAGCCCAAACTCTCGATTTCCAGTTCCGTTCCGTAAATTTGGAAATCCTACCTAAGTTACAATATAATCAATCTTATATTTATTCTCAAATTCACTTCTATTCTTCCGATTTTATTAAAAATCTCGATTTAAAACCCTTTGTATTTATATAAGTACCACTTAAACATTTATTATATAAAAACCCTTTTTATATACTTTTGTTCCAAAATCCTATTCACAATATCCCGATCTAGTTAAGAATAAATTTCAAAACCATTTATTTGTCCAATTGATTAACCCAAAATTCTTTATAAACATTTTACTTCAAAAATCTCTTTTTATTTCTTTTCAAATTCAAACCATATATTATTAGCATTATAAGATACCAAAAATCAAGGCCAAAACAACCATAGCATCCAATCAATATAAATCGCACAATAATCTACATTTGATTATTCCAACAGAACATATATCAATTCAACATTTTTTAGGAGTCCAGCTGGATCCCTCCAACCTTTTTCACTGCATCCAACAATGTTAGCACCACATAAAAATACTAATTCCGCTTCGAGACGGAATATCATGGTATATATGGTCATTCGCTATTATACGGGGCCTATAGGGTTTCATCCGCTATATATATACAGGAGTATCAATCTCTCCAATATATATATACAATCGTATATAATAACACATTTAATTGATAATAATTTATCAATTTAACCGATCAATCATTAATTAATTTTAACTATTTAAAATTAAAGCCAGTAGTTCAAAATTGAGTGAGATTAACTCAACTAGAGTTTTTATTTTTCCAAACGCTTTAATTTCAAATTTAATCGAACATGTTCAATTTAACCTAAAATTTTAGCTCATTCCAATCGACTCCAAATCTATTCCAGAGTGTAGTGCTCGTCGCCACGATCAGTCGCGCTTGTTTTGTTCAATTCTGAAGATTAATATAAATAAATTTACTTTTTTTTACTTAACAATCACAGTCGTTAATTCATATGTGAGAATTCAAGCCGCTTTTTTCCCTTCTTTATCGTTCACTCATGGCCACCAAGTCGCATTCGAACCCAAAGCACACGCCACCTAAGTTAGATCGCCGCTCCTTTATTGCTGGATCGGAGTTCGATCAGAGGCCGCCAAACGAAGCTCCTACTCCCCCTCGACCCCCGATCGGAGACCCCACGCCTCAACCTTGCCAACAACATGAAAACCCCCCTTGAACGATGCACGAACGTGTCCCTTCCTCTCTCTCTCTCTCTATGATGTGCTAAAACACATGACGACCGTTAATCGAGAAGATCTTGTTGTGCTTAATAATATTGCAGTTGAAGATTCTCGCTAAAAGTTGATGGATAAACAGAATTTTGAAGAAGAAAAGGAGAGCATTCGGCCATTAAAATGAGATAACTGCGACTTTGAGATTGGAACTAGGGTTTCACTGTTCAATCGTATATATTGGCATATTATTATAATATTATTTTCAATTTTTACATGCTTTTTCAAAACGTGCCGCCTGATGTTTATAATGTTTTACCATTATTCTTAACACAATGGAACATGTTTCGAGGCCTAATTTGATCATATGTGGAAGATAGCATTTCGAAGCGAATTAAATATTAAATTTTCGATATGTAGTGCAACACATTTCTATCCCATACGACTAAATGGCAACTCGTGGAATTCGAAGAGACTGTTCCCCAAAAGGCTATTTTAACTTGTCGATTGAATCGAGCGATTTTCAAAATCATTGAAATCGTTTAAAATTTCAATTTTAAAAACTTACTAACTCCATTATAAATAACATAGAATTATATTCATATTAGAAATCATTTCGGTTCATTGAAATCAAAGTTCAATTATTTACACTATTACTATATATTAAATTTCACTCTTAAATTAATATATAAATTTCCAATTTCTAACTTACCGACTTTTAATGTGACGCCCCACCTCTATGCTCACAATAACAAAGATTATTATAAGGAATAACGTCTGCTATTGCAAAGAATAAGGCTTGTTAGAAGCGACCATCCGTAAGTTATGCCTTAGACAATTATTGATTACATCGATAGGAGTTGTGTAAATTACTCCCAACAATATATATTCAATCCCAATCTAAAACGAAACTACGGTGGCTTAAGAAAAATTCAGAACAACTCATAATAATAACAACACAGATAGTATAATCACGTCAGAACAGACATATCAGATATATAGCAGAAGATAAATCTGGATATATGCTACAACAATCGATGGTTCACAAGAACCCAATGTACAAATACATAGATATCATATCATACATGAGATGAGAGTCAATACACCAAAATGACACCTCGAAGCCTAAACAAAAGATGAGGTGAAATCCCAAAAGCTGAAGCAGCAACTGAATCAGAGATAGCGATTATCCTGAAATAACTCGGTCTGACCCGAGTATTATTTAAAAGAAAATAATAAACAGATCAGTCTAATTTAAACTTAGAAGTGAATGCATCATAAACAACATCAAAGCAAATCAATCATAGTCTCGAATGAAACTATTCAACATAAATAATTAACCTAGTTGAAATGAAGAAATCTCATTAAACTCCATCAAATTCAACTCATTAAACTCCATCAAAATCAACTTTTAAATTCAAAGTTGAATTCAAAACAGCAATACACAAAAATCTAGAAATCAAAATAAGATAACTAGAAAATCAGCATAAAAGTGGATCGTTCCCAGCATATGGCGTGTCTAAGCTACTCCGCACGTGTATCTCACATGGCCGAAGCCTACCAAGTACCGTTAGCATAATATTTGATGCCCAACAAATGACCCGAAGGTCCAACAAATGACCCGAAGGTCTAGTACTGATAATTGACCCGAAGGTCCATCATATTGGCTCGAAAGCCCAGCAAAATCATCAAAATTCTCAAATAGCAATACCATGACAAATATTTCAATTAACGAGTCCGGAATTAACTGAATTAGTAAAAACGTGGTTCCATATTTTGCACTTTTGCTAAATCGTTTAAATCTCTTCATCGTTTCCTTGAAAGTGCAAAATTGTGTATTTCATATAAATATAATTTACGTTTTCAAATGGACAAGTCCGTAATTAATCGGATCAGTAAAAGTAAGGGTTCAAAGTCGTTAATTTTGCTGAAGCGTTTAAATCGATTCCTTATTCTTTTGAAAGCGTCAAATGTAAAATTTTTGAAAACAGTTTTTATTTTAAAACAATTTTAAAAGCACATGATTAAAACAGCAACATCTATAGCAATTTCGATAAGGAAATTGCGCTTCACAAAACACCGTAAAAACGGATGTAAATTCAGCGTTGCGAGATAGCCGCTTAAAAATTCACTTTAAATTGACGGTTACTGAAGTCAAAACAACAGTAATTTTTATTCGTTAAAAATCTCATCCAAACAACACGCTTCAAATATAAACATCAGGGTAAAAATCCGTTATAATAATATCGACAACAAAATACGTTTCAAAACCAAACACCGGTTCAAAATAAATTTTACATCAGACTGCACACTGGTATAAAATATTTAAAAAATTGGATAGTCTTGGCAATAACATTACAAACGTTGCTACCACAACATGCATGCACGAAAATAATGTAATTTTAGGTGATCTGTACACATTTTAGTGAATGCAACTAATGACCTTTGAACAAAATTAAAAATGAACTGGCCACATATTATTGCTACTCGTATTCACGCAATGCATGCATACACAAAAAAATGAAATTCTAAATATGAAGTGACCTGGCAATACTTTGAATACTACAATTCATAATTAAGACCATATTACACAATTCACGCAAGTTACAAAATAAAGCACCTGGCACGCTACACT
This sequence comes from Allium cepa, assembly GCA_030765085.1. NCBI lineage: Eukaryota > Viridiplantae > Streptophyta > Magnoliopsida > Asparagales > Amaryllidaceae > Allium > Allium cepa. The sequence continues at coordinate 310,578,498 of CM060934.1, read as the reverse complement.
ATACAAGCTTCAATGTAAACACCCCCACATGCTAACAAATTAAAAAGATATAGCCTGACCTATAATTTTCATCATAAAATAAGCACGCACGGCAAATTGCAAATGTAATAACGGATGACTTGCGCAAATTTTTGTGTGCCATAGGTTTGCACGCAAGCATTGCATTCGAAAATATAACCTGGGTAATATTTTCTTACACTACAACACGTACGCAAAGATTAAATTGCATATTAAGGTGACCTGTACATGTTTTCATACACGCACAGATTGATTCAAAAACACACAACTGAACTACAAATATGCTGCACGAAATAAATGAAAACGAATGTAAATAGAACTGGACTCGAATTTTTTTTTCATGCATACGTTTAAAAACGAATGGCCCTAGCTTACGTACACTACACTTGCGCACACATAAACTATGAAATAACAAATGCACCTGGGCAACGCTATTTTCATGCAAGCAAAATAATATACTGTGCCATGCCTACTTACATGCAATCAAATAGTCTTGGACTCGTTAATATACTGTGCCATGCCTACTTACATGCAATCAAATAGTCTTGGACTCGTTTTACACTCTCGTGTATACCTTGCACGAAGACACTTTAGTCTGGACAATATACGATATACACACATGAAAATGAAGAAGGTCTGGCACACTAGAATTTTCACGCACACACACTACACCTTGCAAGTATGTAGATGATGCCTGGACACGCGTACAAAAAAGTGAAGTGATGGAAATAAATGACACAACTTTTATGAAATGTAAATTGAATTCAACACAGAGGTCAAAGCAATATAATTTGCATCCAAAAGTGGTGAATAAATTAGAAATTTGAGTTTTACACTCACCTTAGCTTCGTTTCAAAACAACTAGCAACCGAGATTCAAGGAAGCAAGAATTTTGGAGCTGCCAATTGAAGCTTCACTGAGCTACTGAAAAATTTACAACCAAAGAATGAACTGCTACTTGAAAAAATGAGAACGTAATGAAAGATACAGCTTACTTTCCTTTTCTCAAAATTGTGTACCTGTCAAAAATGAAGTGATGGAAAGAGTTTTGTACAAATGCATTTAATGAAAATGTGCCTCGGTTAAAAAGGGACGCGCTGCATAAAAAAAATGATGGTGAAAAGTGTTGAACTTGCTTTTACAAAATCCTAGTGTGTGACAGCAAAGAATGTTCCATTCTTAGTGATAGCTAAAGTGTTCAAGCTTTTGAATGGACTTAGCCTCACACGTGAAGGCAAAAGAAATAGAACACAACTTGGATATTTTTCCAACAACCAAGGCCAATTGCAATTCATTTCAGCTGCTACCACTTAGAAGCATTCAACTAATTTTGCAACGGATTTGCATCATTTTTTTCAAAACTCAATTTAAAATTTTTATGTAAAATTTTTATTTCGACGGTAATCAAAAATCACGGTTGTTACAAAATCCCCCTTATAAAAATTGCGTCCCCGCAATTTTCATACTAGAAGTTGTTTATAACACAAATTATTCATCACAACAAAGATTTAAAATAGAAAAGATGAATAAGAATACTCACCCCCACCCGAAGAGGAGAGAAAACCGGGATAAGATGAATTCTTTGGTTTCCCTAGTGCAATCTTTGGGGTTTGCGGACCATTGAATTTTCACAAGCGGGACTTCTTTATTCCAAAGCGTTTAACCTCCGAAGCTAGCACACGAATAGGATTTTGCACCATAGACAAGGCGGGTGAGATCTCAAGATCTTGCAATATAGGAGGATCAATAATAGAATCTGAATCTGGAAGGCATCGACGAAGCTGAGATACATGAAATACGTCATGAATTCCCAAAAACTGATTAGGTAGCGATACACGATAAGCAACATGGCCAATGAGTTCCGTAATAGGAAATGGTCCAATATATCGAGAAGCCAGTTTCCCAGAGTTACTAAAACGCACCACTCCCTTCATCGGAGAAACACAAATGAACACGTGATCGCCAACTGAAAATTCAAAAGGCTTTCTACGATGATCGGCATAAGATTTCTGCCTATTCTGAGCCTCTTTCATTCTCTGTCTAATAATATCAATCCTCTACGAAGATTCATGAATATAATCGTGGCCGAGAACTAACTTTTCTCCGGATTCCAACCACCAAGATAGTGATCGACACGGCCTTCCGTAAAGGTCTTCGCAAGGAGCCATACCGATACTAGATTGGAAACTATTGTTATAAGAAAACTCAACAAGAGATAAGTGGTCTTCCCAACTACCACCAAAATCAAGAATACAAGCGCGAAGAAGATCCTCTAAGACATGATTCACCCTTTCAGTCAGACCATCAGACTGTGGATGATAAGCTGTACTAAGACTGAGCTTAGAACCCAAAGCTTTCTGAAGGCTTTGCCAGAAACCACTAGTAAAAAGCGGATCTCTGTCACTAACAATGAAACTAGGAACTCCATGAAGTCGAACGAATTCTTTAATAAAAAGCTTAGCTAACAAAGGAGCAGTCCGATTGGACTTGATAGTAATAAAATGGGCTGATTTGGTCAATCTGTCAACAATCACCCAAACACTAATATGGCCCGACCTCGAACGAGGTAGACCATCAATGAAGTCCATGAAAATTTGATCCCATGTCCATAATGGAATCTCAAGAGGCTGCAAAAGACCAGTAGGACGCTAGTGTTCAGCTTTAATAAGTTGACAAGTCATGCAACGACTCACATAACTTGCAACATCACGCTTTATACCTTTCCAAAAGTATAAGCGTTTTATATCAGCATACATCTTGCTACTTCCTGGATGGATAGTATACTTAGAACGATGACAGTTCTCAAGAATGTCATTTCTAAGGTTAGGAACATTAGGCATGATCAACCTTCCCTTCTTTCGAATACAACTATGAACATCAATATCGAAATCCTTTAGATTATCACTTCGGTATTCCGATTTATAACTCCGAATAAGATAAGAAAGATCTGGATCTTGTTTCTAGGCATCGGTAATATGATCCAACAAACTAGGACGAGCTTCCATGCTAAATAAAAGCACGGAAGAATCAGAAACTGAAGGACGACCTCTAATATCACAATGAGATAAAGCTTCCAACATATTCCAAGCATCATGGAGACAACAACTTGCTGCTTGCGACGAAGCACATCTGCAACTCGATTACCCTTACCAGGGGTATACTGAATATCGAAATTATATGAAGCAAGAAATTCGAGCCAACGCTTTTGCCTCATATTAAGTTCCTTTTGAGTGAATAGATGTTTCAGAGACTTGTGATCAGTGAAGAGAACAAAAGGCTTGCTCAGTAAATAATGTCGCAATTTTTTTAGAGAAAAGACTATAGCGGCTAACTCCAAATCTTAGCATAACGAATCTCGTTAGGCTTTAGTTGTCTAGAAGCATAGACAACTACTCTATCCTTTTGCATGAGAACAGCACCGAGTCCATAACTATTGGCCTCGGTATAAACAATCAGATCATGATTCCCTTCGGGAACCACTAAGATAGGAGCATGAGTAAGGAGATCTTTTAACTTCATGAAAGATGACGCACACTTATCAGACCAAATAAAAGGAATAGCTTTTCTCATGAGAGTGGTAAGCGGTAAAGCAATACGAGAAAGTCCTTAATGATCCGGCGATAATAACCCGCCAATCCAAGGAAACTACAGATCTAAGTAATGGTCTCGAGCCTCTTCCAATTCTGAATAGATTCAATCTTGGAAGGATCGACAGAGATACCATCGGAAGAAACAATATGACCGAGAAACTTCACCTTATTCTTCTAGAAGTGACACTTGAAGAATTTGGCATAAAGCTGATGCTGACGAAGAGTTCTCAAAACAAGTGAATATGATCGGCTTCAGATTAGGAATAAATAAGAATATCATCAATGAAAACCAAGATGAACCTATCGAGATATTCTCGGAATATCCAATTTATAAGATCAACAAAATACGCTAGAGCGTTCGTCAAACCAAACGGCATAATAAGCCATTTGTAAGAATCATAACGAGTATGGAATGCGGTAAGAGGAATGCTATCTTCCGCAACTCGTAACTGATGAAAACCGGTAGCAAGATCGAGTTGGGAGAAAAGCTTAGTGCCACTTAATTGATCGAACATGTCGTCGATCCTATGTAATGGATACCTATTTTTGATAGTGAGCTCGTTAAGCTTGCGATAATTAATGCAAAGCTTAAGAGTACCATCTAGCTTCTTAACGAAGACAACGGTGGCACCCAAGGAGATGAGCTAGAACGAATATATCGCTTGGCTTCCAATTCAGATAATTGTTGCTTGAGTTCCTTATTTTCCTTAGCAGATATCCTCTATGCAGGACGACTGACAGGATGAGCATCAGAGATAAGATCAATACGGAACTCAATTTCCCTCTTCGGCGGCAAACACGAAATAGGCTCAAAGACATCAAAAAATTCACAAACAACCGGAATATTAGCTATGACATCCTACGATTCGAAGGAAGAAATGAGTGCATTCGAAGTATGATCCATGCTTCGAAATACAATAGATAACTACTCGGTAGCATTGGGATGCTTGAGATATAAAGTTCTTTCGGGACATAGGATTTGAACTTCATAACGGACGAACTAATCCATCCCCAAAATCATATCAAAACGAAGATGATCCATAACATGCAGATTCGCATGAAAGGAAAAACCACATAGAATAATCTCAACATCAACGCATAACAAACCAAGAGTAATGGATCCACCAATAGGATTCACAATCCTCAAAGGGTCGTAAAGACTAACAACATCTAAAGGAACAACATCAACAAGCTCCTTTGACACTAATGAATGTGATGCACATGTCTCGAAAAGAACTCTAATAGAACGACCACGAAATAAAATAAAACCTTCCAAAACAGAAGGAGTAATATCTTTGGGCTGAGAAGAATCAACAGAAGCTTTAGCAACATTAAGCTTTCCAGATTTGAAACCCTTAGGAGCAGTAGGACAATCAGAAACCCAATGACCTTTCTTGCAATAACGGCAAATGTGAGGCTTAGGACAACTATGAAGAAGATGATCCAGAGAACCCCAATTATAGCACGCCCTCTGAATTGAAGGTGCACTACTAGGCTGAGAACTAGAGGTAGCTTGCTTCTTCTTCTTCTTGTTGGAAGAAGAACTAGACCAATGAAATGAAAACCTCTTCTTGTTGGGGATCTTAGAAACCTCAACCTCATCGAAACTATCACGTTCCTTTTTGACAGCTTCAAGGCAAAGTGCCGAATCAACAAGTTTCTCAAAAGGAAGCTTAAGCTGAAGCAAAAGAACTTTCTTCAAACCATCAACAAATCTAAGATTCTTCTTACGCGGAGTGTTAATGAACTCAACTCCATATTTGGACAAGGCCTCGAAAGATGCAACATAATCAGAAACAGAGGACTTCCCTTGCTTTAACTTAAGGAAACTACGAGCAAGATTGGCCTTTTCTGATTGAGGAACGAACTTAAGTTCGAAACGTTCCTTAAACTGAATCCACGAGAAAGAGGACTCTCAACTTCCACAATAAAAATCTCATACTAATCAAGCGCACGCTCTTCCAACATGCTAGATGCTACGAGAATGGGATGATGATCCGAAAGATCCATCCAAGAAAATATGCGTCCACAAGCGCGCAACGAAGTCTGAACCTCCAATACACTTTTCGATCCCTTGAAAGGCTTACCTCCAAGGTGGGAGTAGTCACTACACATACGGAAGAAGGCGGACTTGTGTGAGGGAGCTGCGGGAGTAGCAACAGAAGGCTGAGTACCCCGAAATAGCTCCATAAACTTATCAGCTGACATATAGACTCCGTCCGGATGAGAACCACTAGGCAGGCCTGCAGAAGAATGCTTCCCTCTACCTCTTCCAGCCATAGGCTGAGAGAACAAGAGAAGAAAAGGATTAGTTAAACGTCACACAAATGATAAGGAATTTGACAAATGGAATACTACGGAAATATGAAATTTATTCCTAGACATATTCCAACTTGTTAGAGAGGACAAAAGTTTAAAAATGACGAAGGAATAGATAATAAAGGCAGAATAAAACACTCAAGTAGTTGTAATACATGTTCCAATCTGCTTCTGTTCTGTGTTTATTATAATTTTTTCTGAATCTCAGCTCTGATACCTAGCTGTGACGCCCCACCTCTATGCTCACAATAACCAAGGTTATCAGAAGGAATAACGTCTACTATTGCGAAGAATAAGGCTTGTTAGAAGCCACCACCCATAAGTTATGCCTTAGACGAGTATTGATTACATCGATAGGAGTTGTGTAAATTACTCCCAACGATATATATTCAATCCAAATCTAAAACGAAACTACATTGGCTTAAGAAAAATTCAGAACAATCATAATAACAACAACACAGATAGTATAATCACATTATAACTGACATATCAGATATATAGCGGAAGATAAGTTTGCATACATGCTACAACGATCGATGCTTCACAAGAACCCAATGTACAAATACATATATGTCATATCATACATGAGATGAGAGTCAATACACCAAAAGTGACACCTCAAAGCCTAAAGAAAAGATGAGGTGAAATCCCAAAAGCTTAAGCAGCAACTAAATCAGAGATAGCATTATCCTGAAATAACTTGGTCTGACCCGAGTATTATTTAAAAGAAAATAATAAACGAATCAGTCTAATTTAATCTTAGAAGTGAATGCATCATAAACAACATCAAAGAAAATCAATCATAGCCTCGAATGAAACTATTCAACATAAATAATCAACCTAGTTGAAATGAAGAAATCTCATTAAACTCCATCAAATTCAACTCATTAAACTCCATCAAAATCAACTTTCAAATTCAAAGTTGAATTCAAAACAGCAATTCAAAGTTGAATTCAAATTGTGTATATGTACTACTAATGTTGAAAATCTCCAACTATAGTGTAACGATCTGCCTTTTTGGACGTTTTAAGCAGACACACATGCCGAACTCAAACCATTCAAAAGGGCAGATTGTTTTGGGGTAAATAAGAAAAAAATAGAGAAAGAAAAAACAAAATAGAATCTCGCAGCGGAATGATAAAATATAATAATCAAATAAACAGTTCATGAAGCTGTTTACATATAACATTTGATTATACTTATACAATACAAAATTAGAGTTACAGACAACAGAAAATAAATATACAATTGCAGCAGAACTGTATGAATGCAGTAGAATATTGGAATAAATAATAATAGTACAAATCTTCGTCTTTGTCCTCCAGAAATAAGGTCTTCAGGTCCTGAAACGCTCATGCTGACCCGAGCGAATTGAAAAGATCTTGAGTTAGAACTTAAAGATCTTATGTAAGTAAAATCAAGGGTAAATAAATATGAGTGGAACGACGTCAGAGATCTTTACGGGGTTTGACGTCTCTTATCTAGTGTCCAACGTGAGTGTAGTAACTTAAGAGATGTCCGAAATTCACATCTCCTAATGATCCGTTAAACTATCTACTATGTAATACAATACGCTAGTATAATATGTCTACAGTAAAGTAAACGTATTAATATAGCATTAAGGCGTTACTCATATCCCCTTAACACATTTTTATAGATTCCCACAGTCTATACAGTACCGAAATTCCTTCGTAAACTGGATAGCTATCAGAGGGCACTCCATAGTTATGGTACAAAACAAACTCGTAGAAAGAGCGCTAGGGCATGTAAACACGACACGCCTAGGGCATGTAAACATGACGCTCGAGGCAATTCTAGGGCAGATATACCAATTGCATACTCGGACTGGTGGTAATGCATAGTAGCTACCATCGCCCACCTTAGACACACTCCCAAATCAAAATCAAGGGTGACCACCAAATCAATCACAAAGTTAGAATATAGTATCGAAGAAATGTGTCCGATAGGAGGAATGACCTCATTTGGCCTGTCGTGGCTCCTGTTTTAGTCACATCTATGCTGACTCACGGGAGTCAAGGTCACCTCATACCTTATACAGAATCGTTCACCTTACCACCCTACTTCATTTATGGAATCTCCACCACGTACATAGTTATTAAAGTGATTTTCGGTATTAACAGAGAGTATGACAATATCCGATCTCGGTCTCTTTAACAACCAAACGCTTATTTCACATCGGATGGTTCTTTTACATTTCAAAATTCAATTTACAATTTATATCAAAATATCATATTCCCAAAACCATATCGCTTTCGAAATCATATCCACTTCGAAATCATGTTCACCTTTGAAATCTTATCGTTTCCAAAATCATAATTTCTTTCAAAAATCATATTTCCAAAATAGGTTAAATCCATTCTTCAAAATCATCATATTCAAATAAATTATAACTTTTAAATCTCAACTTAGGTTATAACATCATTTAACTGTATTCTCTACCAAATCAATAAATTGAACATAAACACTTCTACTTTACTTAGTCTGGAATATTAGAAAATAGTTTAAATAATTATAAATAGTTAAAATAGTTATAATTAGTTAAAATACTCTAAAATAGTTTAGTTATATGTTTAAAGATACTATTAAATTGATTTAAGATAGTTAAATAGATTTGAAATAAAATATATATAATCAAAGTAGATTAAATAGCTTTAAATTTGATTAATTAATTTAAAATAAGTAAAAATAGGTTAATTAGTTTAAAAGTTCGAAAATCTTAAAAATTAAGGTCTTTAAAATGATACATTTTTAAAACAGTTTATATTAAAAAATATGAATATGAAATTTATATCAATTTTAAACTATTTATTTCAACCCAACACATTTGGACCATTTCAATATCCAAAGCCCAATTTCAATTTTTCCACTTTAAATTCTCAACACAGTATTCAACATCGCTTCCAAAACCCTTTTGAAATATTAATTTAAATTACTCACATTCCAATATATTTCAAAGTTATATTTTCAAACAATTTCAATAACTCAACTCCGTTTAATTCCATTTATACTTTAAAATTCAACTTACAATTTTAAATCTAATTTCTTCAATAATTATTTTAACCAGTTCAAATTTCAACCTAACTAGATTTTCAATAATAATCCACTTTATATAAAACAAGTTTATTTCAAAATATCATTTAATTAAATTCAAAAATTAATAATTCAAAAATCATTTAATTTAACCAATCCGGTGTTTGTATATAATTCTCTACCCTAGGGTCAAGTGATACGGATATTTATCATTTTAATCTACAGTTTAATAATTTACGATTATATACCATTTCAAACCGCAATTCCAAATTAAACCATAAATTCCATAAAATCGCTCGAGTCTATTATTTCAACCCATAATGATTTTTCCCAATCTATAGATCATTCGGGTATGTATCATTTCAACCCATAGTGATTTTCTAAATAATAACTTAAGAGAACTTGTAGAGTGATAACAATATACATAAATCAAAAATATCATCCAATCATCCAATGATAATTCAAACATCCATCACACTCATCATCCAATTTAATCAATAAACATCAACAGATAATTGGTAGTCAATATGGATATTAAAATTCAATTAAATTAAATGATAGTTAAATGCGATAAAAGTTAAATTTAACCAGAAATGACAATTTAAAAGACCAAACTATAATCAATAAATTTCTAATCACATCATAAATTTAATTTAACTGACATAAGAAATTTAAGAAGTTGTGAGTGTGTTAAAACACTCACTTTTGAATTTAAATTGAATTTAAATCCAATTTAAGCCTAAAATTCAAACGATCTCAGAAGTCATCCAAACTAGTGCCAAAATGTCCAGAATTCTGTACGATCCGAACGCAAGAAACTGCATGTGAATCGGACTTTGTATGCGAAAGATACGCATGTTAGAACATTTGAATAAAAATTTAAATAAATAAATAAAAAAGCACCCAACAGAAAGCCGCCATGTCAACAGATCCTCTACCGTAACCCTAGCCTGCAAAATTCCCGAATCGAACATTGCATACTGCAGCCGCCTCAACTGCTCTCTGCGCCACCTCGCATCGCCGCTATGGCCACCGATCACCCATCGGCTCTTTCCCCATGGCCCGCAACCTATGTCCGCCTCCCAATGGCCACCATCGGTGCCGCCTCCTCTTAACTTTGGAAACCCTACTCGAATTTCATGCCCCATCCAATCATCAAATTTCCAAACAACACACACGGATGCACTCCCCTCGCTTCTCTCCACACAACAGTATCCTACAATCGACGATCGGTCGAAGTTGATCGACGTTCAACGAAGGGTTGAGAATAGTTCACCTAGTTCTGGCCACACAGAGACCCAGGTTGAAAAACGAATCACATATTTGACTTGCACTCGTCGAGAGCTTCAAATCGATACATAATATGATATAGTTTGAGGAGATTTGATTTTCAATTTGATTTTTGATTTGGATTTGAAATTTGAGAATTAAGGTTTGCAGCCATTGGGAAGAGAGAACCAACTGGAATTGTACGTACTGAAATCAAAAATAAGAAATGATCTAGGGTTCATAATGAGCTATACATTGGTATAGCTAAAAACAGAAAGACTGGACCAGATTGATTGAACGATAAACGACCCGTAAAGCCCTTTTCGACTCCGGAATGAAAATGGGTCAACCTATATATCAACATAGATGTTTTTGATAATTTTAAAATCAATGGAACAGGTTTCAAGTCCTAATTTCATCGTATGAAGAAGTTACGTTAAAATCAGCTTATTTCAAATTGATTTCAACTGATTTCAATTAAATTGATTTCTAGGCGTTTTGAGCCCGTACGATCAAACGACAAGTCTGATCGTTATGGAACTTGAAATCCTTCAATAATTCACTATTATGGATTCGATGAAACTGGATTTGTCAAAATCCGAACCAGCGACCAAAATGGCTATTTTTCAAGTTAATTAAATTAATTAATCATTTTTCGATTCAACATTTAATAATTTACAAACTTCTATCACTCTGGATTTCTTAATGATCTATAGTCCTTTAAAACAAATTTCCATATCAATTTACTATGTAATATTCCACAATTTACCTTGTTTAATTTCAATTTCAAAAATTCAGTAATTAAAATAAGAATTCCGAAATTCCATTTATTTGATTTTCAATCCTGTTATTAAATCAATTATCATCTTATGGATATAATTACCGTTGGTTGATATCTTAGTGCATTAATAATTTCCAATTTCATCTTAATTTCAATTAACTTAATATTTAATTTCATTTACTTACAATAAATCCATTTATTATAAATTGAATTTCAATTATTTGTATTTAATTCCAATAAATTGATTTGATTCAATTCTATTCTTTTTATTAAGTCCATTATTACTCTATAAACCTAGTTAACCTTTGTTTTGCCTTTCATTACCTTAATATACTCTAATTTCCATCTTTAATCTGTATCAACTATCATATTTCCATTTTATTGTATTTTTGTCACTCTTATTAAAATTTAAAATCCCAATAAATCAAATTGCTTTTGTTTCACTCTTTTATCTCCATTAATTTGCCTTGTAAACCAATTTAACAACTTCTAAACATTGTATTACATTTCACATTAATGTAACATTTATTCACATTTATTTAAAATTGATTTCAAATTCCAATTCAACTAACTAAATAAACAGGTAACTTATAATAATTGTCACTATTTACTTTTAGTTACATCTATAAGTTTATTACTTACAGCAAATGTTACCATTTCTTTCATCACACTAATTTTATTCCATTTCCATATATTACACACTATTTTAATAATAATTCAACAATTAAATTATAGATTACTTTTTATATCCCATTATAAAGTAATGCACACATTAATACAACAATTATTATAGTTCTTTACACAATACTGTTTTTATTCAATTACCATTAATGAATTAAATATTTACATTTGTTTTCTTATATTCAATTTATAACCAATTATAACATTTACATTATTTCATTTATTGAAATTACATTCAAGTTGTTAATAATTAGCTTTAATTTTCATTTGTTACATTTCATTTCAGTATTCATTTCATTGTTAAATTACAGATTTTTATTTCTTTCAATATTATATTACCAAAATCTCATTATATAACCAAATTTAATTATCGAAAATTATGGGCCATTACACTCTCCCCCACTCAAACTTGTCATTCTCGAAAAGGGAAAAGAAGGGAAAAGAAAGAATTATCTAATCAATATATCTTATTGAAAATATTAAATTTCTAAACAATTAATTTATATAATGAAATAATTTAAATGAAATATCCAAATTTGTAAACAATTAAATATTTTTATACTGAAATAAATAATGTTTGGAAAATTTTCACAAAAGATTTTCTAAGTCCAAAATTTACGAAAAATTTCGGCAGAGTTTCCTTTGTATGGAGAGGCTCGGGAGAAATAGTAATATCAATAATAATAATATATATCAAAATTTTCAAAATAATATATCCCAATAGCGGGAAAAACAATAAAATTTCGCTAGAAAACTGTAATCCAAGAATGTACCTATTTGTCGGGTAAATAACGCTTATTTTTATGAAACCAAATGCAATAGCAATTGCTTCCATAACCTGTATTTCACTTATATAATCCAAGAGGTTAATAGTTATATAAAATAAAATATTTAAAGCTTTTTCAACTAATAGCAAAACAAATCAATGCAACACAACAATAATCGCTTGCAAACCCAAAAGCATACCATCATCATATGAAACAAATGTGATAAATCATACATCCATATCAAACAAAACAAATGGTTTGTTCGGTTTTTGAGACTTTTAAATCATATAGAATAACAAATAAACTACCGAATATACCTTCTACTCAACAGTCTCAGATAAAACCCAACAAATTATTCATACAATCCTAAACGAGTATAAGTATCTTTATCCAACAACCCATAAGCCAAAACAAACAACAATTTCAAATAATAAATCAAGTTCATTCTTTTTAATTCCATTTCTCAATGATCATTTCTTTTAGTTTACATATGTAAATCAATTCTTAAAGTACTATATAGGTTTCTTTGTAAGTAAATTCCCATTCAATCATTCAATGTTTATTTTCATTTACTTTTATTCATCACTTACAAAATTCTTCTTCTCTTTCCACAATGAAATTTCCTTTTATTACTTTATTTATTTCTTACGTATGTTATTTTCATTCATTTGTTTACAATAACCAATGATTTCATTATTCAAGTATCTCATACACTTTATTGCAGCTTAGTTTACATTTATTTTTTTATACTTGGTTTCCATTAGATATTCATGTCCATTAAGGTAGAAGTTCATACTTAAGTTTCTTACTTTTTGATTTAGATCCATTTCCTTATATAGTGTCATTGAACATTAAATTTATTTCCAAAATCATTTCAGCATTTTTTGAAGTTATAATCATTTAATTTAATATAGTATTCATTTTATTATTTCTTTAGTTATAAATAGCTTCAAATATGAACCTAAGTTTATAATATTTTACTGTAAGTATCATCTTTCTGCTTATTTTTATTAAATAACTTCAAACATTTACTTAAGTTTATAATTATTAAATTTAATATATCAATGTTCAATTCAATTACTTTGCATATCAATTCCTTAACTTAAGTTATAATTGTTTACTTACAATACTTACTTTCTATTACACTTTATTATAGTAACATCTCAATTTTAACTTAAGTTATAACAACAATAATATCATAGTTCTTATTTATAAAAGAAATTTTGTTGAACACATTTGTCACTTAAGTTTTACTTGTATAATATTCTATTACATATTCTACTCAACATTTTCAACTTCTAATATTTTTGGTAAGTTATATCTATGTTTTGAAGAATGCAAATTGAAAGTAACACAAGTTTAACTTATTTCATTTTAGTAAATACATGTTCAATAGTTACCATTTATTATACTCTATATTTCTATTTCTTACTTTCATTTTAGAAGTCCAATTACTAAATAGTTAAATTCCATTTCATTTTCAATAATTGAAATCTCTAATTTATAGAAATTTAAGAACTAAATGTCGGTTACCATATCAAATCATTTAAAAATAATAAATGGATGTATATACTTACAACTTATATATCCAATTATATTTAAAACAATTTGAAAGTTATATTTGTTTATCAAAATAAATCTGCAGTAAAACTACTAAAGTGGTGCTTCCACTTTGAAACTCGAAAATAAATATCGATGACGCGTGCACTCATCATCGAATTTATTTCCCAGCGATAGAGAGGGGGTACAGAATTTATTTCTTTTCAAAATTTCTTTAAAACAATTCTTTCAAATCATATTGAAATATTTATGTTAGAAATACTTTTAAATAATACAAATATAGTATTCCAAATCCTTTGAAAGAAATTTTCGAAAATCCCGGAAATTAAGTTCTCAAATTTATTTTATATTTATTTCATTTACAAACTTATTTTTCAACCAATACCTCTGAAGTTCACTACCTAACAAACAAATAAATTACAATCGAATATATCATTTATGAAATTTATTAATTTATGTACAAAAATATATTAGGAAAAATTATTTTATTTACCTATAGTTCAAAATAAATATTATGTCGGTCTGTCCTATTAAGTGTTTAGAAATCCCTATCAATGTCATAGCGTCCTATGCGCTGATCAAAATTTATAAATACAAAACGGAACAAATTAACACAATATAAAACCTTTTTGTAACACTAACAAATATGCTCTCTCATATATATACACTCAGCGACTCATTCTAGGGTATTACTACCTTATTTAATAAGAGTCAGACCCTACAAAGTTAATGTTATCGCTAAACCAAAGCTTTGATACCAATGGTAATGACTTGCCTTTCTGGATGTTTTAAGCAGACATACATGCCGAACTCAAACCATTCAAAAGGGCAGACTGTTATGGGGTAAATAAGAAAAAACAGAGAAAGAAAAAAAACAAAACAGAATCTCGCAGTGGAATGATAAAATATAATAATCAAATAAACAGTTCATGAAGCCGCTTACAAATAACATTTGATTATACATATACAATACAAAATCAGAGTTACATGCAACGAAGAATAAATATACAAATGCAGCGGAACAGTATGAATGCAGTAGAATAATAGAATGAATAATAATAATACGAATCTTCATCTTCGTCCTCCAGAAATAAGGTCTTCAAGTCCTGAAACGCTCAGGCTGACCCGAGCGAATTGAAAAGGCAAAAAAACTCGAGTTAGAACTAAAAGATCTTATGTAAGTCAAATCAATTTTAAATAGTATGAGTGGAATGACGTCAGAGTTGTTTACGGGGTTTGACATCTCATATCCAGTGTGTAACGTGAGTGTAGTAACTTAAGAGATGTTCGGGATTCACATATCCTAAGAATCCGTTAAACTATCTACTATATAATACAATACGCTATTATAATATGTCTATAGTAAAGTAAAAGTATTAAAATAGCGTTAAGGCCTTACCCATATCCCCCTTAACACATTTTTCTATATTCTCATAGTCTATACAGTACCATAATTCCTTCGTAAAATGGAGGGCTATCAAAGGGCACTTTCTATGGGTTTGGTACAAAACAAACTCGTAGAAGGCGCGCTAGGTCATATGAACATGGCACTCAAGGCAATGCCAGGGTAGATATACCAATTGCGTATCCGGAATGGTGGTAACGCATAACGTCAAATACCGTGCCACAATCCCAAATCAAAATCAAGGGTGGCCACCAAATCAATCACAAAGTCTGAATATAGTATCGAAGAAATGTGCCGGATAGGAGGAATGACCTCACTTGGCCCGGCCTGGCTCTTGTTTTAGTCTATGGTGACTCATGAGAGTCAGGGTCACATTATACCTTATATAGGAATCGTTCACCATACCATCCTACTTCATTTTTGGAATCTCCACTACGTACACAGTTGTTAAAGTAGTTTTCGGTATTGGCAGAGAGTATGACAATATTTGATCCCGGTCTCATTAACAAACAAACATTTATTTCACATCGGATGGTTCTTTTACATTTCAAAAGTCATTTCTTAATTTATACCAAAATATCATATTCTCAAAACCATATCGTTTTCAAAATCATATTCACTTTGAAATCATGTTCACCTTTGAAATCATATCATTTTTGAAATCATAATTTCTTTCAAAAATCATATTCCCAAAATAGTTTAAATCCTTTCTATAAAATCATCATATTCAAATAAATTATAACTTTTGAATCCCAACTTAGGTTATAACATTATCTACCCGTACTCTCTATCAAATCAATAAATTAAATATAAACGCTTCTACTTTACTTAGTCTGGAATTGTAGAAAATAGTTTAAATAATTATAAATAGTTAAAATAGTTATAATTGGTTAAAATACTCTAAAATAGATTAATTATAGGTTTAAAGATACTATTAAATCGATTCAAGATAGTTAAATAGAATTGAAATAGATTAAATATAATTAAAAGTAGATTGATAGCTTTAAATTTGATTAATTAAATTTAAATTAGGTTAAAATGGGTTAATTAGTTTAAAAGTTTGAAAATCTTAAAAATTAAGGTCTTTAAAATAATACATTTTTAAAACAGTTTATATTAAAAAATATGAATCTAAAATTTATATCAATTTTAACTATATATTTCAACCCAACACATTTGGACCATTTCAATATCCAAAGCCCAATTTCAAATTTTCCAACTTTAAATTCTCAACACAATATTCAATATCGCTTCCAAAACCCTGTTTGAAATATCAATTTAAATTACTCACATTCTAATATATTTCAAAATTATATTTTCAAACAATTTCAATAACTCAATTCCGTTTAGTTCCATTTATACTTCAAAATTCAACTTACAATTTTAAATCTAAGTTCTTTAACGGTTCCTTTATCCAATTCAAATTTCAACCTAACTTGATTTTCACTAATCATCCAATTTATATAAAATAAGTTTATTTCAAAATATCATTCAATAAAATTTAGAAAGTAATGATTTAAAAATCATTTAATGTAACCAATCCGGTATCTGTATATAATTCTTACCCTAGGATCAAGTGATATGGATATTTATCATTTCAATCCGCAATTTAATAGTTTACGGTTATGTAGCATTTCAAACAGCAATCCCAAATTAAATAATAAAATCCATAAAATCGCTCGAGTCTATCATTTCAACCCATAATGATTTTCCCTAATCTATAGATCATTCGGGTATGTATCATTTCGACCCATAGTGATTTTCCAAATAATAACTTAAGGGAACTTACAGAGTGATAACAATATATATAAATCAAACATATCGTCCAATCACCCAAAAATAATTCAAACATCCATCACAATCATCATCCAATTCAATCAATACATCAATAGATAACTGGTAGTCAATATGGATAATAAATTTGACTATTAAAATTCAATATTAAATTAAATGATGATTAAATGCGATAAAAGTCAAACTTAACCACAAATGACAATTTATAAGACCAAACTACAATCAATAAATTTCTAATCACATCATAAATTTAAATTAAATAACATAAGAAATTTTAGATGTTGTGAATGGATTAAAACACTCTAAATCCAATCTAAGCCAAAAATTCAAACGATCTTAGATTCATCCAAACTAGTGCCAAAATGTCCAGAATTCCGTTACGATCCCAACGCAAGAAACTGCACGTGAATCGGACCTTGTATGTGAAAGATGCGCACGTTAGAACAATTGAATAAAAATTTAAATAAATAAATAATAAAAGAAAAATACAAGAAAGAACCCAACCAAAAGAAGCCACGTTAACAGCTCCTTTACCATAACCCTAGCCTGCAAAATTCATGAATCAAACATAGCTATACGCCACCTCAACTACTATCCATGCCACTGTTAGTCTGTGAGATGATGGTTTTGATGAAAATAACCTTAGAATGGATTATAAAATATAAATACTAAGATTATAAGTTTAGATATGTATGTATATGCGGGATTTAACCATGCAGGTACTAAGAATGAAGACTGTACAGTATAGAGATTCAAGATATCAAGATAAAATATCAAGATAGAAGACTCATGAGTATCGAGACTATCAAGAGTTCAAGATTTCGAGGATAAGTATTTATTATTATTATTAGGAATTTTTGTTAAAACTCGTAGAAAAGCACTGGCATCTTAAAATCCAATTTATTCGTGAAATGGAATCCACTTCGTGCCCGTCAAGGGATGGAACCCTAAGTAGGATGGAACCTACGAAAAATCTAGTGGAATATTGTTTTGTATCCGCTAACTTTTATTCAAAATAATTTTTCAAAATTATATCCTGTTTTCAAAATGTTTTCAAAACTTTCCTTTTAAAAGATTCAAAACCCTCGATCCTAATTTTAAATAATTTTAGCCTCAAAAACATCTTTATTTTCAAAGTCAAATTACTCCTGATTTTAAACTATCTTTTTAAATAAAATATTTAACTTTTAAATATTTATACTTAGATTTAAATATAAACAATAGTTAAAATCTATATATATTATTCTTTATATTTACTTATGAATTTTAACTATAGTCAAGTATATTTATAAAGTTTAAAATAGTTTTTATATAAGATAAAGGTTATTTTCAAAGAAAATCAAAAACACCAAAAAATCCTTTGGGATGTCGGCATGCCTAACATGACCATGTCGACATGGTGACAGTTTGATTCAAAAATTCAAATTTCAAAAGAAGTGTCTATTCGTCATAACTCTTCATGAATGGTCATGACTGTTGTTCTTCTATAAATAGGGGCCAGTTTCAACGAATTTTCAATTATAATTTTCTGGTTTTCACTCCTCTTCTTCCTCATTTCTTAATACATATTCTTATCATTACTCTCCCGAAATCAACACTAAATCATACTTGATTACTTCTAGTTTGATTCTCTATCACTATCTCTACAAGATTCTCAGTGCTATTCAGAGTTATAGACTTCTTTGTAATCTATTAAGCAAGAAAAGGTGTGATTGTAGCCTTGGAAATCAATCAAAAGGGAAAAGGTGTGATTGTAGCCTTGGTAAATCAATTGGGTAGACTTGTAGCCCGGAAATCAAGTATCTCTACCCAAAGGATCGAAATTCTGGAGGGTGCCTCGTAGCCTTGAAACCGAGGGTGTAATTGTACAATTGCTTTTGAAAGGAAATCCGTACTTGTGTTGCGGGACTGGATGTAGGGTAACTCCGAACCAGTATAAAATCTGATGTGTTCTTTCCTTTACTGCTTTTATTTTATTTCTGCATCTGTGATTGTTTCTGTGATCATATTTATGTCTGTATATTGCATAATTTTGTGTCTAAATTAACATAAATTAAAAAGATTTAGTAATTCTTTGTTAACACTATTCACCCCCCTCTAGTGTTAATCTTAGACTTAAGATCCGTAATCCGCATTTCTCACAGCCACCTCGCATCGCCGCTATGGCCGCTGATCACCAAGCAGCTCTTTCCTTATGGCCTGCGACTTCTACATGCCGCCCAATGGCCACCACCGGCCATGATTTTAGTGCAGCCGCCGCTTAATTTTGGAAACCTACTCGAATTTCACGCCCCATCCAACCGTCAAACTGCCAAACAAAACACATAGATGCACTCCCCTTGGTTCTCTCCACACAATGGTATCCTCTAATCAGCGATCAATCGAAGTTGATTGACGATCAACGAACCACCAAGAATAGTTCACCCAGTTCCGGCCACATAGAGACCCAGATCGAAAAATGAATCACATATTTGACTTGGCTCATCGAGAGCTTCAAATTGATATATAATATGATATAGTTTGATGAGTTTTGATTTTCAATTTGATTTTTGATTTGGATTTGAAATTTGGGAATTAGGGTTCGCAGCCAATGAGAAGAGAGAACCAACTGGAATTGTACGTACTGAAATCAGAAATAAGAAATGACCTAGGGTTTATAATGAGCTATTTATAGGTATAGTTGAAAACAGAAAGATTCGACCAGATTGTTTGAACGACAAGCGGCCCAAAATGCCCGTTCCGAATCCAGAACGAAAATGGGTCAACCCATATATCAACATAGATTTTTTTGATAATTTTAAAATCAATGGAACATGTTTCAAGTCCTAAATCCATCGTATGAAGAAGTTACTCATCTTACTTCAAAATGATTTCAAGGCATTTCGAACCCATACAATCAAACGACTAGTCTGATCGTTATGAAACTTGAAATCCAACAATAATTCAAAGTTATTGATCCGATGAAACTAGTTTCATCAAAATCCGAGTCGGCGGTAAAAATGGCTATTTTTCAATTTAATTAATATAAAATTAATTAATCACTTTTCAATTCAATATTTAATATTTACAAATTTCTATCACTCTAGATTTCTTAGTGATCTATAGTCCTTTAGAACAAATTTCCATATCAACTTACTGTGGAATATTCCACAATTTACCTTGTTTAATTTCAATGTCAAAAATTCAGTAGTTAAAATAAGAATTCAAGAATTCCATTTATTTGATTTTTAATCCTGTTATTAAATCAATTATCATCTTATGGATATAATTACCAATGGTGTATATTTTAGTGCATTAATAATTTCCAATTTCATCTTAATTTTAATTAACATAGTATTTAATTTCATTTACTTACAATAAATCCATTTATTACAAACTGAATTCCAATAAATTGATTTGATTCAATTCCAATCTTTTTATTAAGTCCATTACTACTTATAAACCTATTTAACCTTTGTTTTGCCTTTCATTACCTTAATATACTCCAATTTCCATCTTTAGTTTGTATCAACTATAATATTTCCATTTTATTGTATTTTTGTCACTCTTATTAAAATTTAAAATCCCAATAAATCAAATTGCCTTTATTTCACTCTTTTATCTCCATTAGTTTGCCTTGTAAACTAATTTAACAACTTCTAAACATTGTATTACATTTCACATTAACGTAACATTTACTCACATTTATTTAAAATTGATTTCAAATTCCAATTCAACTAACTAAATAAACATATAACTTATAATTATTGTCACTATTTACTTTTAATTACATTTATAAAGTTTATTACTTACATCAAATGTTACCATTTCTTTCATCACACTAATTTTATTCCATTTCCATTCATTACACACTATGTTAACAATAAGTTAACATTTTAAATTATAAATTACCTTTTATATCACATCATGAACTAATGCACACATTAATACAACAATTATTATAATTCTTTACATGATACTGGTTTTATTCAATTACCATTAATAAATTAAATATTTACATTTGTTTCCTTATTTTCAATTTATAACCAATTATAATATTTACATTATTTCATTTATTGGAATTACAATCAAGTTGTTAATAATTAGCTTTAATCATCATTTGTTACATTTCATTTCAGTATTCATTTCATTATTAAATTATATATTTTTATTTCTTTCAATATCATATTACCAAAATATCATTATGTTACCAAATTTAATTATTGAAAATTACGAGTCGCTACATATAGAACCCATGGGGAATGGATATACATTTGCATGTAGGTGTGGAAAAATATATCAAGGGATCGCCTTAGATTTAAAGTATTAAATGGTCCGGTGCCTTTAGGGATGTCAACGGATTTACTTCTAGGTGGACGGTATTAAATGGCCGTTGGGTATGCCCCTTCCTTATTTCAAAAGTATTAAATAGTTGATGATAATGTTTAATTAGGAAATGAGGTCTCTTCACTTTTAAATAGAGGTATTAAGTAACTGGAATGGGAATTTTTCTTGACTTATAATAGGTAATTCTAAATGGGATTTCGACTGTGGGAGGTTGGCGGACTATGCAGTGTTGTTGTTGGACTAGTATCTATTAGTAGGGATGACCAATAGGCTTTGACCACCAGTGGTCCTGAGCAGTCATTAACAAAGAATTGGGTTATGACTTGACGGATTTTGTTTCCTACTAGTGTAGAATTCATATGGGATACGCAAAGACCTTAAAATTTAATTAGTTGTTATTTGTTAGAGGTGGGCTAGTTAACCCTTAGATATGTCTTTTAGATGCATTAGTAGGAAAATTAAATTATAAAGCCATATCCAGCGGTCTTCGGCCTTTGTAGTTAGGGCCGGTTGACTAGCAACTATGTTACGAAGGGGCCACTTCGGGGTTGAGGTATTAAATGGTCGTTGTGTCAGCCTCTTCCCTATTTAAGAAGTTTTAAGTGGTCGGGGGTTTTCTTTTGGGTATTACAACATTTATACATACATAGATACATGCACATATTATATATAGTTATACCTCGAGGGAGGTTGAATATATTGTACATGAATATGGAATTAAATGGGTAAGCCGTTAATAACACAACACCAAAACAGCCATTTTGTAACACTTATTTTTCAGAAATCGTAACGGTTATTTTCGTTATAAATTAGTAATGGATAATTTCGTTGTTAAAGACTTGCCACGACTATTAGTGTGACAAAATTCAGCGCTCATGTAAATTAGGTGAACTACCAAGGATAATTTGTAAATTTGTTTTTATCCTTCATTCCACGGTTCCTAACGCCTCTCGTTGATGGCTAGGGTTTCCCCTTCAGCGTTATTTTCTTTTTTCAAGTTTAAATCCATTCATCTCCTAAAATCCACTATTTTTTAATTTCAAGCTAATCTCGGCGTCGATTGAATTTCAAGCTAAATCTCAAGCTAAAACCAGGTACTGCAAATTAAACTGTAGTTGATATTTATTTAATTTCTTATACTTGATTTATAAATGAATGCTATAATTTTTTGATTAATCGATTTTTATCCAAGTTTGTTTTGATTGTGTTAATGATTACGGAAGATTATATTTTTTGAAATTAAGTTTACGTGAATGTTTGATGGTCTGAGATTTAAGTTTCTTACTGTTGCCCCTTTAAATTTCGCCTCCTCCTCGTCCTCGTCCTCCTCTTCTTTCTTGGCGAGTTGTTTAGATAGTTTTTTATAGGAGAATTTGTGCGAAGCCATTATGGATTGCTTTAAGCAAAACGCTTAACGTTTGCAAAATAAACAATAAAAAAAAATTCAAATCAAAATATTACAGGTTTGATAATTTTCAATTCGGATGGCAGCAAGAATCGTTCATACGCTGATGTTTGGTCTGATTCTATTACAGGTTATAAGAATTAAATTAATAATCATTTTCATTTGACAAGAAATTTGAGGATTCTGTCAGAGGTGATGTGAGAGCTGTGAATTTGTCCTCTTGGATTGGAAAGAAGATTGGTAAGAAATTTTATTGTCGCCGTGGAGAATTATCGCATATAGCAAAAGATCGTTGTGATCCAATAAGATGTTTTGAGTGTCGATTCATCGGCAATAAATGGTATCGATGTAATCTAACAGAGATGAGTATTTTTTCTGAAAAATTGTTGAATACTCTATGTTTGGAAGTTCGAGACTAACCCACGTCCTAAATTCTTTCTAAACTGCAATGTCATGCCTATGATTTCACCGTTAAAGCTTAGAATATCAGTGTGAGCTGCAGGCCATTTTAACTTGATGCGGCACGATTTCCATACATATAAGCTAAATTGCAATGAAAAAACAACTTTGCGAAATGATATCAGACAAGCTAAATTGCAAAATTCAGATGTTGTGTCGATGTTAAGACCTCTTTGATATAGTTTTTTCTTTGTTGGAAAAAGTTGTTGATGACTTTATATATGCATACAGCCATTTTTGGAACGTGTATGTTATGTCATTAACTTGTGATATTAGTAAAGAGGATATGGTGCATGCTCTTGAATGTAAGCCTGTACAAGTCACTGCTGTTGTTTCAGAGCATGTACCTGTACATGAGTTTTCACCTGTTAAGGGGCATTTAATAACTAAAACTATTGTTGGTGCTATGGGATCTAGTGAAATTTCATGTACTAAACCTAGGGCTAATTCTCAATGTTAAGGTCAGAAATTTACATTAGTGGAAATAAACTGGATGATTTAGTTTGCTCACTGCTTAAGGATGGAGTAGTAATTGTGAAATCTGTAAAATTAATTTTCATAGGATATATTGATAAGTGGTTCCTCTCTTCTTTAAAGACATTGATATATGAACTGCTAGGTTATTTAGATATAAAGAAATTTCTCAAAGGCACAGGTGGTGAGAATACTACTACTATGATTCACTCACTTATTATTATCCATGAATCGGTGAATGCAGATATCAAAATTTATTTATTAGTAAATATATGAATTCGTCCATTATGTTTGAAATGTAAATTGCAATGTGATGTTCATGCTAAGCCTGATATCATATGTAAAATGGAATATGAATCTGGAAATGTTCATGACAGAGAGCATGTGCATGCAAATTTGCCTTCGTCTATTTTAGAGCAGGTTCTTGGAAATGATTCTAATAATGCAGTTGTAGTTGATTTTGTGCATGCACCTGAGAATGTGCATGTACTTATAAATGTTGAATCTTTGAATCATTCTCCTGTATACATGAAACAACCTGTTATGAAACAATCACGTATTACTTTATCTGAGCATGAAACAGAGCAATTTTCAGAATGCTCGATCATATCTGGTGGCAAGAATTCATCTGATATGAGATGTCAGATGTCAGTGATGCAGATGTCATCTGTTATGAAACATATCTGTTATGAGATGTCACCTGTTATGAGATGTCAGTGATGCAGATGTCAGAGCAATTTTCAGAATGCTCGATCATATCTGTTATGAAACAATCACCTGTTATGAAACAATCATATTTGTTATCTTGATCCAGTAATGCAGATGTCAGTGATCATTTATCAGTAAATTTGATTTCGCCTGTTATATCTGAAAGTGATCATTTTCTCCAATCTATTATTTTTTTTGATTGATTGTTTGGTTGTTTGAATTGCGCTCGGCCAGTTTATGAACACTAATTATTATTTATCGATTATTGACATAACTTTACTCACAATCTTATATAACATAAACTAATTCTTGGTCCACGTTGATGGTAATGAATTAAAAGGAAAGGGATGAATCCACGTATTTGTTGCATTTAGGAGATGACACAGAGGACGGCGAAAAGACTTGTGGTTTAGTAGTGTTGGTGTTGCTGTCACTATAAAAATCAAATACCAAAAAGCACTTTCATGAAACTTTAGTCATTGACCTAATTAAGTGCATTGACCTATAAGAAGAGGCATTATTGGATTAAAGCACTTTCATTTAACTTTAGTCATGAAACTTTAGTCATTGACCTATAAGAAGAGGCATTATTGGATGAGTGTCATTAGTTGGTTAGGGATGGGGGTAGGTAAGCAGCCACGTATACATATAAATTTGAACTGGAAGTAGAGGACAGTGGGGTAGGTAATCATCATACTGATGATATGGAAATCAAGCGATGGAACGACATTGAATCACTAATCTTTATTTTTTGCCGTAATATTTTACTATATGTGCTTTTGCTCCATTCATATAAGAAACGACATTGAATCACTAATCTTTATTTTCATAATGAATTAGGTGATCCACGAGTTTTTGCTAATGTCAGAACCTACCTCGAGAGATTGGATCAGAATTCGACATAGGAACACAAACGAATATATACAAGGCGTTCGATATTTTATGAATTTCGTGAAGCGTCATTCACCACCTGATTTTGAAATATGTTGTTGCCCTTGTATAAAGTGTAGAAATTCTAAAAAATTGCCTTTTGAAATAGTTGAGAAGCGCTTAATTCTTTATGGTATGGATCCAACATACAATGAATGGTTTTTTCATGGAGAAAGTAATGACATTGAAGTAATGGTCAATCCTACACACCACGTTGTCAATGATGATTTCGTGTCTCATCAATTTCAAGAGGAAAACCCAATAGAAGGTGGTCTTGGACATCTTGTTGATGATGTATATGGATTATCTCATGGTACACAAGCAACTTTTGATGAAAACCACGGAAAAAAGTATAATGAATACAAAAGAAAAGCAAGTGAAAAATTATATCCTTCTTGTGAAGATGGTCTTACAACATTAAGTGTCCTCATAGAGCTTCATGGCTTGAAAAAAGAATTCAACTGGTCAGGAAATAGTATGACCGAGTTGTTGAAGAGGTTGAAACTATGGCTTCCAAAGAAAAATACACTACCCGATAAGTACCCTACAATGAAAAATATATTAAAAGATCTAGGAATGAATGTAAAAGGAATACATGCTTGTGAAAATGATTGTATATTATTTTGGAAGGGGTATGAAGATGCATTGGAATGTCCACACTGTAATACTTCGAGATTTAAAGTTAAAGAACATGGGAAAATAGTCGAAGTCACAAAACAACCAAGAAAAGTTTTGAAATATTTTCCCATTATTCCTAGATTAACTAGGTTGTACACTGTACCTTGGATAGCCCGAAAAATGTTATGGCATAGTGAAGCAATGCCTTCTTGGGACTCCATGCGCCATCCTATTGATTCGGCTGAATGGAGATCACTTAAAAATAGATGGCCGGATTTTGCTACTAACGGAAGAAATGTTTGGCTTGGCATTGCTACTGATGGATTTAATCCTAGTGGAGCTCAATCTAATAGTTATAGTTGTTGGCCCGTGTACATGATCCCATATAATTTGCCCTCTTCATTATGTATGAAACCCGAGTTTCAAATGTTATGTTTGTTGATTCCTGGACCTAGAGCACCAAGCCAAGACATTGATGTATACTTAGAACCTCTTATGGATGAGTTAAAGCAGCTTTGGATAGGAGTGCCTGCATTTGACATGGATAAGAAAGAGCAATTTACACTGAGAGCGATGCTTTTGTGGGGAATTCATGACTTACCAGCATTTGGAAATTTATCCGGTTGTGTGACACATGGTTACAAAGCATGTTCGGTTTGTGCTATCGAGACCGAGTCAGAACGTATTGGTAATAAGATTGTTTATACAAAGTATAGAAGATTTTTGAATAATGGTCATCCATACAGAGCATTGAAACATGGATGGTACAAAGATGTAGAGCATAAGGAACCTCCCACACGATTGGTAGGATCGGCACTTTTGGAAAAGCTTGCTCATATCAAATATGTACCGGGTAAAAATAAAAATAAAAAACGTAAAGAATTTGATGATGGTGATGAAGATCATTTTGTAAATGAGAATGACAATGAAGAAGACCGGCGTGATATAAGAAATCGATTCTTTTTACCTTAGAGTATTCGAGTAGTCATAAAGTGCGGCATACAATTGATGTGATGCATACTGAAAAGAATGTAGCGGAGCATCTTATTGACTTGTTTTTTGATAGGAAACAATCTTCCAAGTTTGCATTTGATAAGACTTGCAAAATTCAATGCTGCCAAGTCTTAAAAGGTGCAAAGCTTCCATCATGCTTTTCAACAAAGATAGGCAATTTAGTCAACGTTCAACCACCTAGCTTGAGCATTAGAAAATCATATGATTATCATATCATTCTTCAATATTTTCTTCCAATCATGGTTCAACATGCCTATCCAAAATGTCGCGACTTAAGACGTGCAATTTTGCAAGTATGTTTATACTTCAAAATTATTTGTTCGAAGGTTTTAGTTAGAGAGCATGTCCAAGCTGCTAAAGATATGATTTCAGAGGCGTTATGTGTGTTGGTTCACTACTTTCCTGCTCACTTCTTTGATATAAGCATACATCTAATGTTGCATTTAGCTGATCAAGCATTACTTTGTGGACCTGTTAATTATATATGGATGTATCCGTTTGAGAGGTACGATACATCTTTATAAAATTACTTGTTTTATATTTAAAAAAATATATATAAGGTAATATATTTTTTTGTTTCTTGACTAGAGCTATGAAGGAGTGTAAGAACATACCAAGTAACAAGCGATATGTGGAAGGCTCAATTTCCGAAGCGTATCTTGTTTCAGAATCTATTAGATATGCAATGGAATATATGCCAAATCCACGTATGGGTAATCATAGTTCTACACAAGCGTCGTTTTTGGATGAGAACGACAATGATATATACGAATGTTCAATTATGGAAGGCAAAAATATCAAGTTATCTAGTGTGCAACGTACGCAGATTCGAAGATGGATACTTTTCAGAATTGACATACCAGATCTAGATGATTATTATAGGTTTGTATTTTTTGTGCATTTCGTAAGGTGTAACATTATATTTATTGAGAATATTACTTATAATTTGTAACGAGTATCGGTTGTCCTTAGAAGATGCTCAGCGTGGTAAAAAAAGACTACAGACAAAGGCGGAAGTGGTAGTACAATCTGAATTTATTGATTGGTTGCACAATAAGGTTTGTCGAACTTGCTTCTTAGTTCATAGTTTAATAATAAAAATAATAGTGTTTAATATATTTCAGTGGATTTAACAGCTAATTGAAGAAAAAATCATGGATTCAATGTTGTGGCGTTATGTTAGTGGACCACAATGGGAAGCTAGAACTCATCTTAAGTATAGAATCAATGGTTATATGTTCTCTCCACAACATTATGATAACACATTATCAACCCAAAATAGTGGTGTTTGCATGAATGCGATTACAACATTTGTTGCAAGTGCGAAAGATTTAAATCCTATGGATGATGATACTACGTGGTATGGTGTTATCAAAGAGATTATTGAAGTTGATTATTATGAATCTCAACATGTAGTATTCTACTGTGATTGGATCAATGTAGCAGATAAATCAAATAGCTGTAAGATTTGTAGTGACTCCAATTTGTTAATGGTGAATCTAAGGAAATTGAAAAGCAGTAGTGGAGAATATGACGAGCCCGTCATTCTATCGTCCGAAGCAAGTCAAGTCTTTTACATAAGCGACATGCATGATCCTAATTGGTCCATCGTACAACACTCGCCTAAGCGCATGACTGATAGCATAGATGATTATGAGATGCCAATGAGCTTTCAATCTATTTTGAAGGAGCAGCCTAATTTAACTGCATTGTTGAAATGTATCGAATCAAAATAGACACACTTGATTGAACAGTAATTATTTTGTTTACTTGTTACAATGTTGTATTGATTACTATACACTTGGGTATGTTTCTCTATTGTTGAATATTTTTGAAGTTATTACACTTGTCTTGAACGCATCATATTAATGCTATGATTTAATCTTTTTGTGTATAATTGATACCTTTTACAAATATGAATTGATATGAACAATAAATAAACATGGATTAAGCTTTTGCTATGTTTTCCATCTTGGATGAGCCATTATCCTACAAATTTTCTTTCATGCTTTAACATGCATTCATCGTCTTTAAATTATTTGCATTGTAGAATGTCAGGCAATTGTAATGTCACGTCACTACATACAAATGACGCAGAGGAAGTTGATGTTCCTCCTCCCCCTCCAAATAAAAAGTACTCAATAATTGTGGACTTAGAAGGTGAAAAAGGTAGTGATGCAAAAAAAAGGGCCTCTCGTTGTGGTGTTTTGCTTCTTTCTCTCATTCCGATTGGTTATGAAAGATGGAATGATATAGATGCTGTTTTCAAAGATAGCCTGTGGAAAGCACTAATGGTATGTAACTGTTTATTCGTAATATATTTAACTATTTATTCATAACTGTGGAAACCACACACATTCAATGTTCCAAAAGTTTGTAGAAATTGACATTGTTATTTGATTTTTTTTATTTCAACAGAAAGAGTTTGACTTGAATATCGACCCCATGGTAGCTAGACCAATATTGGAGAAGAAGTTTTCACAACGTTATCGAACATTCAAAGCAACGGTACGTCAGAGATTCCTCAAAAAAGATGGACAACTCATGCCTAAACATGTTGCACTTAATAGTCATCCAGATGACATTGATAAAGTATGGTGGCAGAGGTTTGTTGACATCGAATATAGTGACAAGAAAATGAAACAATGCAAGACAAATTCCGGAAACAAGGCCAAAAGTACTCTAACTCATACATTGGGAAGGAAACCTTATCTTAGACTATATGAAGAATTGGTATGTAAAAACTTTTTTTTTGGTTAATATTTCAGTGACAAAAATATACTTTATGAAATTATTCAAATGCAGGCAGCTGAGAATCCAGGACAGAAGATCACACGTACAGTGGCATGGAAAGTGGCTCATACAAGTAGAAAAACGGGAAAGGTGATTCCATGTGCTGCCGAAAAATTTGTAAGTACTTCAACATCTATTCAAATGCTTGTTTATGCTTCATTTTGATGTTGAAAAATAATTATCAGGTTTGAAATCTACAAATGCTAATTAATTAAGTTGAACAATGAAAAAATAAAAACGTTTGTACAGGAGCAGTTTGAAATCTACAAATGCTAATTAATTAAGTTGAACAATGAACAATGAAATCTACAAATGCTATGAGGTTCACAGTTTGTATTTTCATCACTAATTAAAAAATACAAATTTTCAATAGCATAGTACTTAGTTGATGAGGAAGTTTGGAGAATAAATAAATAAAGGCAGTACTCCAATCTTTAATAAGGGGTAAAAAATTTATTTTTCAAAAGATTGACAGAAAAATAAAAACCCTTAAACCTGTAACTACCTTCGTTATTTCGATAACTTCGTAAATTCCAGTTAGATTGTCAAAACCAAAAACTTTTCCGCCTGTTCGAAG
The DNA here is from genome assembly GCA_030765085.1 of Allium cepa. Taxonomy (NCBI): domain Eukaryota; kingdom Viridiplantae; phylum Streptophyta; class Magnoliopsida; order Asparagales; family Amaryllidaceae; genus Allium; species Allium cepa. The sequence continues at coordinate 310,547,959 of CM060934.1, read as the reverse complement.
CTTGGGTTAGTGAATGGACTGATGTGAGGTGATTGTTGCAGAAAGGCAGCAGTGTGGCAGTGGCCGTTCTAATTGTTTTGCTGCGATTTGGGTTTGCGATTATATTGGGAGGTTGTTCATGGTTGGCAGAATGTCACAGGGCAAGTTGATGAATGTTGCATAAGTCTCTGGTCGTTTGCTGCAGAGGCTGGGTTGTTGATGTTTTATCGAGTTGTAGTATGTAGTTGCGTATCAGTGTGGAATTGTAAATGATGGCTGTAGCTGTGGGATGGCGAACTGGTTGTGGTGGATGAGTGTGATGTCATGGAAGTTGTGAATTAGTGTGATGGTCGTAGAGTTAAGGGGATGGTGTAGGATAAAGGTGGAGTAATGACGTTTGGGGATGAGTAGGAGGTTTGTGGTTGTTGCTGTAGCTGCATATTTTGTATAGATGCATTGATAATAAGCAACAAAAGTAAAATGATGAGTTGCTTTTGGTAGTATGTGAGTGACAACTTGGAAAACACATATCAGCTGTTGCAAAGGCAATGAGAAAATGCATAGCGTGTTGTGCCAAGACAGTAAGGACAGAAGCAAATTAGCTTTTTGTGCCCGGTGACATATGTTGAGCACATTAGTTGGTAGTTTGAGTATGTCTAGTAGCATAGCAAAGCATGTTGAGTGTGTATCCCTCATAGCAGCATATAAGATGCCATTTTTGTCAAATAAAATTGAGTAATGTTCTAGGATGTGGTACTATGATTGAGCCGGTCAGAGATTTGCAAGTGTTGGCAGTACAACATTTGACGGTGGAGTTGCATTCTTACAGAGCAAAGGAACAAGCTGGAAGAGTATTTCGTGGGTACCAATGTAGTTATTGAATTTGCATTTTATTTCCTATAATACCTGAGTTTGAAAGGAGCAGTCCAAGGATTGCCTTAGGTGATTTCGAATGCCACACGATCATCAATAGCAGTGAATGTCCAAGGATTCACTCGTTGCATGTCATTAGACTTTAGCTCTAACCAACATCTCTAGTAGCTAATGAGTTGCATTTTTCACTTGAAGCAACTCCTAAATCGTATATGCTAGAATGCATCTCTTGGCTACGTGCAGTGCATGGGATTCACTGTGCTCGAAAACCCATCTGGCCTGTTCTATTAATGCAATAATTTTTATTCACTCAAAAATTTGACTCCATATGATATTCTGACAGCACATGATATGCATGCACATTAAATATCTCCCTACTTGCTGTATTAGACATTAACTAGCACATATTACTACTGGAATTATATATGCTTGCTGTTTTGCATTGTATGACCATTTTTATGCGACTCAAATGATTCAGATCTAGATGCTTGCTTTAGAACATCCTACAATTCAGCAAAAGTTGGACAGTTTCATCTAGCTTAACGGTTGCACATATCATATTCTTTCATACTGTCTCATCTGCACTTGCTGGTCATGCCTTGTTTCCTGCACACGTCTTGCTTCACATTGTATTGCTTTTATTATAAATTAGGCATGCATTAAATATCATAAGATCATTTATGTGATGATCTCTATATTTATGCTTATGTACTTTTGTAAACACTTTTGAACGATCTTTTTGAATCGCATTTTAATAAAAACGAGTGCTCTTCTCTTAGAGGATCACTCTTCCACATAAAAAGGCTTGATTTAATCTTTTTTTCCTTCTGAAATTTGAAACATCGAATTTCCTTTAGCTTGGATTCCTTTTTCTTCCTTTTGAATTAGTAGTCGATCATCAATAGTATTTTGTGGTTGATATCTTAATGATAAATTGTATAAGTAACATATTTCACTTGTGCATAAATATAACAGTTCACATGCTTAAAACTGTCAAACAGGTTACCAGACTCAAAACTAATGGTCGAGATACAACTCTTATTCATCCTCGTATTTAGGGCCATTACAGTGATAAAAATCCTTAAGGGAAGTAAGTTAACAAAATTAGTATGCATATATAATTATCAGCGTCAATATGATGTACCAGTGCACACGGTCCCAATATTTTCGTAATCTGTCTTGAAACAAGGTCCCATTTGGCATCTTATCCAGTTGATTAATGAGATGCATGTTGAATATATCATAGAACAAGACTGTCAACTTCATCTCAGTTGCTTGATTTACTTCATACACGACCTGTACCAAACTTGATTATTTTTTTGTACCTATTTATTTCGTTGGTATTCCTGCAAATCTATGTATTGCTTTATTTAATATGCAATATGCAAAATATTTTCAAGTTCAACTTTTGTTTATAATTTATTTGGGTATTATGCAGGCATTAGTTGAAGCGGCGGAGGAAAGACAAAAGGAAAACTCTAGTGCCAATTGTAGCAATGAAAGTAGAAATTTTGAAGATTTTGAGAATGATCCCATTGCTGAAGTGTTTGGAAAGGAGAAAAGAAAAAACTATTGTCGTGCAATTAGCTCTACATCGACTATGAAACAAGTGAAGCTTACACAAGCATCAAAAGCAATAGCTAATTTTAAGGAAGATGAAGATAGAAAATGGAAAGCAAAGATGGAGAACAATCAAAATAGACTAACCGAAGAATTTAGATCGATGCATTCGACTATGATGAGTATGCAACAAAGTTTGTTACAATTTATGAATCGGTTTGGAGGGAATGCGACACCAAGAAACGAAGTTGCTTCCAACAGTCAGCATGATAGTCCTGGAGCTAGCTTGGGTGTTCAATCCAATGGTGCTATTGGATCTTCCACAAGAGATAGGCAATCTGTAGTCTTATTGTCAGAAGAGTTGAAAGAGGTTGCTAAGGGCCATCTTGGGATATAGAAAATATGCCACCATAGAGAGGTGATGAATGGGGAAAGAGTTGTATGGGTGGAGAAAGTGTTTGATCCAGAAGCACCTATTTATGAAGCACCACAAAATGGTAATTACAAGCTATTTGATATAATTGATGGAGGTTTTGTTATTTGGCCTGAGTGTCGTGTTCGTTGTTTGTAGGATCTAGAATTTATTTTGAAGTAGTGTTAGAACTTGTAATATTTTGATTTCATACTCTTTAGTTATGTATGATGAACTTGTGCAATTTAAGTTGGATGTTTGAATGCGTAATTGCTTATTGTTATCGAAATTATGTAATTTTTGATATGTATGTAACTACTGTATTATAATAGACAATTCTGTAGTGTAAATGCTAGCAAAAATGTAGGTCTGCATGGTTTGGTAGCTGTAACGTACATATTCGTTACTAAAGACGAAATTTATAACGAGCATAGTCGTTACTATTGATGAAATTTGTAACGAAAAAGTGCGTTACTAATGACGAAATTTATAACAATCATAGTCGTTACTATTGATGAAATTTGTAACGAACAACTGCGTTACTAATGAGGAAATTTATGACGAGCATAGTCGTTACTATTGATGAAATTTGTAACGAACAAGTGCGTTACTAATGATGAAATTTGTAACAGACAAGGTCGTGATAATTTAGAATGAAAACCCCTTCTTCCACCATGAAAGGGGAAACTAAGTAACGGAAAATACCCGTTACAAATCGATGCAAATAATAACAACCTATTTCGTTACAAAAATTTAGATTTCTAACGACAAAGTCCGTTGGTAAGTGATATATCTAATAACGGGTAGAGGCCGTTATAAATGTTTGTAACGAATTTCCTCACGCCTGTACCGCTCACGACTATATCTGTTATAAATTTCATTTGTAACGACTATATTCGTTACAAATAAACCTTTTTGGTGTTGTGTATAATAGACAGAATGCTTAAATTGAAATCAATCGGCATAAGCTAGTGTTATGGATAAAGTATGTAGTTTATCAAGAAACATAATGTTAGTCTGACCCTTTCCTCATTACAACCGACATGATAGATTTAGAGGGACAACATACTGGTGCAAGACGAGAACGGTAGATGGAGCAGTCTTCTCATTCATGCTCGACACTTACAAGGTAACTAAATATCCAAGGAATAGAATTGATTCCAAGGTAGAAGCCTCAGTCGATATATATGTTCTATTATATTTTTCTATTTCACCGTGATTTTGTGTAGCTAGCTCTCTGATATATTTATGTTTCTTTTAGATTACCAATAATAAGTATCTGTACCCTGGTGAATTTGGTTTTCGATATAGTCGAAATTCGAGCCCATTAAAGTAGGAGTTGATACTGTTGAATATGCGCTTATATGATTTTTGTTTGATGATAATAAACATATATACATTCGTTTAAATGTATTTGTTAATATACTATTTTATTTTTCACAGTTTAAATAAATATTTGCTGAATAAAATAAATAACACAGATTTTGAATTAACGAATATTTTATTCAAACGAATATTTATTACAATTTTGAATAGTACAATTTCAAGCTCTCACTATACATATACAACTTTGATTACATTACATCACTATTTTACATTTACAGAACCTCACTACATATCACTCACACTCGTATTTTTATCTTTAACTTTCGTCCAGTTAGAATCTAGCATCTGAGCAATCTGCAAAAATATTTACTAACGCAGTAAAATTAAAAAGGAAATATTTTTGCAACATAAAATAAAACGTGAATTTTGAAAATAATATTTGCCTCAGTTATTTGGGTTGTTCGTCATCGTTTAAATTTGAATTCATCATACACGAACAGCTTGTGACATACACAGTGTATCACTGTATATGCCACAAGGTCGTGCACACCGATATACACTTGATAATGCTACAGGACAGGTGAGCACATGGTCAAACCCAAATATACAGACAGGTTCAACTCAGGTGCAAATATTCAAAATCTCGTCAACAGCACAAGGTCAAACCCGAGTTTTTTGACACTGGATTCAACACAAGTGAAATTTCAAAAAATCAACATGAAGCTGGAGTAAACATGATCAGTGAAGACCGACTTCAACATCAAGGGTGATCAAGCCAAAAATTCACGTAATCAAGTTAGTCAATGCCAAAGTCAAAATGAAGTCAGAGAATAAAGTCAACAGTAAAATGATCGGAGCTGAAGCCGTGGCGACCAAGGAGTTGAAATCAATGCCGTGGGATTCAAGCAACAAAAAATATACGCATATGAATAAGTCAGTGAAATCATAAACATCCATACGAAAATCAACGATCAAAGCAATATCAGTTGACAAATTCAAATAGAGAATATACGACGCAAATCTAGGGTACAAACCCTATATAATCAAATTCACATCATCGGCAATGATAAGATTCGAGTTCAAGTAACAACAGAGAAATATCAATAACTCGAATCAAAGGTCGAGCAAAAATCAACATCGAAAAAGGAACAATCGCATACCGTTTTTGACAATTAACTCGACCAAATTGAAGAAGCCGAAGACAATTCAAAGAGCCAAGCAATCGATGAAAGCAACAAACTGAAAATCATTTTCGATTGAGCAATCAAAGGTCGGCAACTTCAGAAACAAGCCCTAATTTTGATCGAACACGGAGCCGCCATTATCTCACAAAAGAATTGGGCCGAAGAAATAAAAGGAGACGGTCAAGATAAATTACAAAGAGGGCCGGCCTTTTTATTTTTAAGGGTTATAGTATTTTAAATTAGGGTTATTTTATTTTAAATTGTTTTTAATTTGTAATTTTCTTTTTTAAACCGTTTAATTTCTAGTCGTGTGACTAGGGCACAAGCTACGTGGCGTAGCTTGAGAATTCGCAACTCGGTGGTTGAGTTGTGGCAAGGTTTTGAGCGTAGAGTTAGATTAGACAATAGCGGGAATAGCGAGTTTACGTGTGTAAGCGAGGGACTATCTAATTTCTAGTAGAAACCTTGGGGGCAGCACGTAGGCAGGGTTTTGCCGAAGTTGGGTAAATTCTGTGTTGTTCTGTTTTTTCTGTTATTTATATTCTGCGATATCTATGCTGCTATTCTGTGATCTGAATTGAATATTTTATAAGCTTCCGCGATTAATTTTTATAATTAACACTATCACCCTATTCACCCCCCCCTCTAGGGTGAAATCGATCCTACAAGTGGTATCAGAGCTAGGAATAGAAGTCAACATTTGTTTTAAAAATTCGATTTTTTTGAAAAAATCAATTTTGGTTTTAAAATTTTGAATTTTTAAAATGGCTTCTTTTAATAATGCTTTTGCAGAGGGTCAATCCATAGTCAGACCACAATGTTCAATGGTGAATATGCTTACTGGAAAAATAGGATGAAAATTTTTCTGAAAACCATTGACGCATGGGATATTGTTGAGACAGGTTACAGAACTCCAACTATAACTGTAGATAATCAGGAAATAGAGAAACCAAAGGAACAACGGACAGAACTAGAAAATAAATTACAGAATACTAATGCCAAAACCATGAATTCTATTATCTGTTCATTAGATCAATTTGAATTTAATCGTGTCTCACATTGTCTAACTGCGTAGGAAATATGGCACATACTAGAAGTGACTCACGAAGGAACATCTCAAGTCAAAGAATCTCGCCTTGCCATGCTAAGCAGCGAATACGAGAACTTTACAATGGCGAAGGAAGAAAATGTCAAAGAGGTGTACAGACGACTTTCCAATATCGTATACAAATCAAAAGCTCTCGGAAAAACATACATCGAATTAGAAATAGTTCGGAAAATCCTCAGAGTCCTTCCACGAAGCTTTGAAGCAAAAGTAACTGCCATACAAGAATCGAAAGATTTAAAACAAAGAAGAACTCATCGGAAATCTCACCACATATGAGCTAGAGATAAAATTCAAAGAAGAGTGTGAAGGAGGAGATACTCGAAAGAAATCGATAGCTCTCAAAGGAACAACTAAAAGTGATGACGATGACGATGGTGTAGAAGAACTAGAATTGTTGATAAAGAAATTCAAAAAGTGGAATCGCAAACACGGAAATCCAGCTCGAAATCAGGAATTGAAAAGCAGAATAGGCAAAGCATTTGACCACTCAGAAGAACAGAAGATCATTTGTTATAATTGCAACAAACCCGGTCATATCAAGCCCGATTGTCCACAAATTAAATTCAGCCATGGAAAGAAACAGAAAAAGAAAAGTTTTGTAGTCACTTGGGATGAAATAAACGAGGATGATCAAAGCACTGGTAGTGAAAGCGAAAAGGCAGAATTGTGTCTTCGAGGTGATACAACTGACAGTGACGATGACGAGCCAAGTGAGGTATCAAAACTTACCCATTCTGAGTTGCTTATATATTTTCATGAAGTAAACGGCTGTTATGAACGACTTAGGGAAAAATACGCCAAACTTGAATCTCAAAAGGATACTTTGATAGAATTAAATAAACAACTTAACCAACTAGTTAAAACCTATCAAAGTAGGATCCCTAAGTGTGATAAGTGTCCAACATTCGAAGAAGAAATTAAAAAATCAGAAATCAATATAAAATATCTTGAAAATGAAATTCTGATTTTAAAAGAGAATGAAAATACTAGGAGAGAGAATTCTATTAAAAAGTGCACACAGTTGTTAAACGAAAATGAATCTCTCAAAACACAAGTCCAACAATTGTCAACGACTTTAGATAAATTTTCAAAAAGTGAAAAATCGTTGAATATGCTATTAGGAAAGCAAACTGTTAATACGGTTAGACAAGGACTTGGATATAATAATTCGAAAATTGTTGAAAGCAATATTAATCAAGTTAATTCTATGTGCACAATTTGTAGAAAATTTGGACACGATCACAATAATTGTTGGTATAGACCCAAACATGTGAAAACTATACCGATTTGGGTTCCAAAAGGCACAAATATAAAATCTCTCAAAGTTAAACAAATTTGGGTGCCGAAGGGAACAATTATTAATAGTTTTGGGTCTTTACAAAATTGTTTTTCAAAATTTTCTGTCACTAACAACCATGGACCTATAAAAACAAATAGGTCACATAAATCTTTCATCGTGTAGGTGTGGTGGCAGGCTAAGGAATAACAACAATGTTCTCTGGATTTTTGGTTGTTCCAGAAACACAACAGGCAACAAAGCAAAGTTCCTTAGCCTAGTATAAAGGTGATAGAATCACAATGGACAACAACGAAAAATATCGTAAAGGTAAAACAGGCAAAAGGTATATTTATTTGTACGATATATTAAATGTGATAATCTCCACCATATTTTGAATTAAAATCATCCAATAATGAAGATGATGAAAAAATGATGATTTTGATTCTGGCTTATTCAAAGTTGTTGGTCAATTATATTCTTATGCCAAAAACACTATAATAGTCTCTAGATTCTTTGAATTACTTCATATATATCATTTTGGATTAAAAATAGTGTTTTGTTGGATAATAATACAAATGGTTATAATTCGACTAACTCTATATTCACGTTTTTGATTATTTACATGGCTTCATTTCAAATTCAAAAGAATGTCATTTAAATTGCTGTTAAAATTGAGTTTGAAATTTTTGGTGCATACTTCATGGTTTGGTCAATTAAATTCAATTAATGATGATATTGAGTGAAATTTAAATTCAGATGCAGATTACACTGGTAATCTAGTTGATAGAAAAATTACTAGTTGAACGTGATTTTTGAGACATTTAGTAACTGCATCATTTTTCAAAGAAAATATCTGCATATTTTTCATTTCAAATAATTTTCAAATAGCAGAAAATTTTCTTATAAAACCCCCTCGCGAAAATCATTTTTGACCATATTTTCAGATTAGTCATTTTGAAAAATTAATTTCATAATTATTTTTGAATTTGATTTTAAATGACTATTTTGACTAATCTGACTCCCAAATGATTATCGAAAAGAAAAATAGTGATTGAAAAAGTGATGAGTGTTGATATTGATCATATATTATAACTCGAGAAAGTATAATTAGAAAATTTCTTTAGAAATTTAAACAAGAGTTATAAAACTTTTTGTTGGTAAAAATTCCATGACCATCTCTATATCTATCATATTTCTAACGACCATCACTCATCAAAATTCTATATAGTTTGTCGATATGTGGTACTTTAAACAGAAATCGTTCATTTTTCATTTTCACATTTAAAAAAAAAAAAATAACAAAAATAAATAAATAAATAAATACCAAAGTATTCACTCTCATTTAAAAGTCCTCACGGTTATGCATGGGTGAATTACTTGGAATATGTTATGTGCTTCCATGCTCATTTAAAAGTCCTCGCAGTTATGCATGTATGGAACGCATATCAAAAGTTGACTTTTAAAATAAACAAGTTGATTCTAATCCCATTTAAAAGTCCTCACGGTTATGCGTGGTTAGAAGATACTTGAATTCATTTTTTTTAAAATAAAATTGGAATACTACTAATCTCATTTAAAAGTCCTAACGGTTATGCATGGTTAGTAGATATTCAAATTCCTGATATAAATATACCACAAATAGACACAGCTGTATGGTTTTATATGATGACATCATTCCTATCATTCTTAAAGTGGAATATGCGCCTAACAAAATATTTATGATTTTTGTTTGATTTTTTATTGAAATTTAATATTTATATTCAATTGAGTTTTAATGTTGGATTAATATCGATCACTTTATCTCTATTTTCTCTAACACTATTATTCTTTTGCCGATAACAAAAGGGGGAGAGAAAAGTTAAGATTTTGTCAAATAATTTTCTATTTGCATCTAGACTCATTTGCATATTTTTATTTGTATGCATATATGTAGGGGGAGTATTGTGTAGATAGAAAGCATTCAAATAGGGGGAGCAAATTGAACGATCAAATACATTTAACATATTCAAAATCTTAAATATATGTTTGTTATCATCAAAAGGGGGAGATTGTTGAATATGCGCTTATATGATTTTTGTTTGATGATAATAAACATATATACATTCATTTAAATGTATTTGTTAATATACTATTTTATTTTTCACAGTTTAAATAAATATTTGCTGAATAAAATAAATAACACAGATTTTGAATTCAAACGAATATTTTATTCAAACGAATATTTATTACAATTTTGAATAGTACAATTTCAAGCTCTCACTATACATATACAACTTTGATTACATTACATCACTATTTTACATTTACAGAACCTCACTACATATCACTCACACTCGTATTTTTATCTTCAACTTTATTCCAGTTAGAATCCAACATCTGAGCAATCTGCAAAAATATTTACTAACGAGTAAAATTGAAAAGGAAATATTTTTGCAACATAAAATAAAACGTGAATTTTGAAAATAATATTTGCCTCGGTTATTTGGGTTGTTCGTCATCATTTAAATTTGAATTCATCATACACGAACAGCTTGTGACATACACAGTGTATCACTGTATATGCCACAAGGCCGTGCACACCGATATACACTTGATAATGCTACAGGACAGGTGAGCACAAGGTCAAACCCAAATATACAGACAGTTTCAACTCAGGTGCAATATATTCAAAATCTCTTCAACAGCACAAGGTCAAACCCGAGTTTTTTGAAACTGGATTCAACACAAGTGAAATTTCAAAAATCAACATGAAGCTGGAGTAAACATGATCAGTGAAGACCGACTTCAACATCAAGGGTGATCAAGCCAAAAATTCACGTAATCAAGTTAGTCAATGCCAAAGTCAAAATGAAGTCAGAGAATAAAGTCAACAGTAAAATGATCGGAGCTGAAGCCGTGGCGACCAAGGAGTTGAAATCAATGCCGTGGGATTCAAGCAACAAAAAATATACGCATATGAATAAGTCAGTGAAATCATAAACATCCATATGAAAATCAACGATCAAAGCAATATCAGTTGACAAATTCAAATAGAGAATATACGACGCAAATCTAGGTCAAATTCACATCATCGGCAATGATAAGATTCGAGTTCAAGTAACAATAGAGAAATATCAATAACTCGAATCAAAGGTCGAGCAAAAATCAACATCGAAAATGGAACAATCGCATACCGTTTTTGACAATTAACTCGACCAAATTGAAGAAGCCGAAGTCAATTCAAAGAGCCAAGCAATCGATGAAAGCAACAAACTGAAAATCATTTTCGATTGAGCAATCAAAGGTCGGCAACTTCAGAAACAAGCCCTAATTTTGATCGAACACGGAGCCGCCATTATCTCACAAAAGAATTGGGCCGAAGAAATAAAAGGAGACGGTCAAGATAAATTACAAAGAGGGCCGGCCTTTTTATTTTTAAGGGTTATAGTATTTTAAATTAGGGTTATTTTATTTTAAATTGTTTTTAATTTGTAATTTTCTTTTTTAAACCGTTTAATTTCTAGTCGTGTGACTAGGGCACAAGCTACGTGGCGTAGCTTGAGAATTCGCAACTCGGTGGTTGAGTTGTGGCAAGGTTTTGAGCGTAGAGTTAGATTAGTCAATAGCGGGTATAGCGAGTTTACGTGTGTAAGCGAAGGACTATCTAATTTCTAGTAGAAACCTTGGAGGCAGCACGTAGGCAGGGTTTTGCCGAAGCTGGGTAAATTCTGTGTTGTTCTGTTTTTTCTGTTATTTATATTCTGCGATATCTGTGCTGCTATTCTGTGATCTAAATTGAATATTTTATAAGCTTCCGCGATTAATTTTTATAATTAACACTATCACCCTATTCACCCCCCCTCTAGGGTGAAACCGATCCTACAGATACACTTTGTATTAGAGCTTAAGTTAGTCAATCATAGGAATTAGGATACGCTGAGAGAATGTACTTGTATTTTACTTATTATACGTATATAAATATAAATATCGTACACCATACTCTATGAATTTTGACTATGGATGTAGTTGCATCCATATATTAAAAAGATGGATGAGGCAACTATGAGTTGGAACAATAAATAGAGTTAAATTTATACACCTACCCTAATTACCACAAAGGATATAGGATGTATCATAAGGCAATGACCAAGAATAGCATGGGCACGACATGTAGAAGGATCCCTAAAGCTAGATAGCACTTGACTTCTTTGTTTGGCCTGGACTGCAATACGATTGTGGATTTTGATGGATAGTCGTTAAAAGATGTACATTTCGTTTAGACAGATGTGAAGTAAGAACCTATATGTTGTAAGCATTCCGAAGTAAGATGTGAAAAAAGATTGAGAAGTTCCTGCGGCAAGGTGTGCATTAAGTACTACAAGATGATTGTCGGATTTTGATATGCTATTAATGAAGATGAGTTAAGTATAATTAAAAAGAAGGAAAGCCCAAAGGGAACGATAAATAAAAGTCTATTTTCGAGTTCAACCCCATGTGAAGGAATTAAAAAAAAGATTTTGAAAGTTTCTTGAAATATTTTAAATGGTTTTAAAAAGGATTTATTTACAATAGAAGGACGCTACCATTAAAAACTTGTTGTTTCAAAAAAGCAAGACAATTTGGAAGTTTTAAAAGGCTATTTAGATATTGCCAATGAAGTTTAAAACTTGTTGGTAAAGGAATTTTTCGTTTTTGAAATGAATGGAAAATAGGGCATGTGTTTGGCTCGATAATTTTTCTATTTCTATAAATTTAAAAGTTTCTTTTTAATTTCTTTTTATTGGTTAGATAAATGAAAATGGTACTTTATTTAAATAGTGTAAAGAAAATGGAAGGGTAAGAATGACCGATAACGAAGATATGAAAAATATTTCCGTATAAGGAAAATACGAGGAAAAACAACTAAAATAGATTTATACACACCTCTTTTCATGTTAATGAAGAGTAGCCCAATGATTAAAGCAGTAAGCAAATGCATTGCAATAAGTCAATGAGGAAAAACAATAAAAGAGGAAATGAGTTGTATAAATCAATTATTTTTAGGTAGAAGAAATAAAAATTGTAGCAATATTAGCATATTTAAATAGAAAGAGCGTTAGGAATTTATATTTGAGTATTGTTAGTAATTTATTTAGGAACAATGTAAGAAATGTAAAGCAAAGCTAAGGAAAATGGATAACTTTCGTAATTATGTGCATCAATTTTGCATATTTTTTAGAAGTCCCCTTCATAGTTATTAAAATCTCCGCTAAGGGTGAAAGTAGAAATAACACGAGTAGTAAAAGAATATTGGATGGATGTTATCCTTGTCTATTCTAGTTTTCGTTGTTTAAAGTTAGTATAGAATATTTTGAAAAATGGGTTGGCATGACAATTGAGTTTTTGAATGCAGATAGATGTTTTAAGTTAAAAATCTTACGTTTGAAGAAGTAAGTATCTATCATAGAAAGTCCTTAAGAAGGAAAAGTTGGTTAGAGTAGAAAACATTTCATGGCTCCTTTTGGAAAATAAGCAAATTTTCAATTTAATAAAAGTGTTTCTAAGTTTATATTTTCAAAGATAAAATTTTTGGATTAAGTACTTCATCACTGTTGAGTTTTAATTTTGTAAACAATGGTGAAAACCAAATCAATTTTTAATATAGAGTGGAAATTGATGATTGTCTTGGTAAGATGGGGGTAAAGGTCATGTCTATAAATAAAATAGCTACGAATTCTCGTAGGGTAACAACAAGGAAATTCCGTTGAATATAAGGAATATTAGTATGTACCTAGGAATGTTTAATTAGACACGTGTGAAAGCCATACGCAGAATCCTCCGAGGAATGGAGAATGATATCAAAGTATATTTTTACGCGTCATAGGGTATACTCGTTTGAAATATCAAGAACAAAGAAAATAGATGCCATAGTTTGAGAGTATTATTAAGAGATTTCGATTGAAAAAAGATAGTAGGATGATTAGAGAAGATGGTAATGAGATTGTAAACACACATAAAAGATGTTGGTCGACTTCAGGTTAAAGAAGACACAAGATAGGTAGCTGGAAAGTTATTCGACCAAGCTAATTTTTCTATGAGTCATTTTAAATGTGCATGGTTTATATTTCTTATCCACTCTAATGTGAGAATCCAAAATTTATCCCATAATTGGGTATAATAATTGAATTACCGATGTACTTTATTTATTTGAAGCCTTGGAGGTAAGTTAAGATATGTGGGTTATGGAAGAATGTCATACTAGAAATGTCCATCTTAGTTAAGTAAGAAGTGATAGGGCCACACCATCATTAATACCAGTTGATGTTCAAGGATAGCTTCTAGCAAATGTTTCTTTTAGGATATCAGGGTTGTAATCGTTAGTTGTCGCTTTTCGGGTATTGGAAAAGAAGAAGACGTACGATATGATATGAGATAGGTCCTATTTTATTGTTATATTGATTTTTAGGATGAGCTTTAACTGGTATATATTGGAAAATAGAGAAAATAAGAAAATCACATAAGGACACTTAACTAGTGATGAATATTAGGTAAGGCTGGAAGTTTGTAAAATAAATTAGGAAATTAAATTAGCAACGAGAAATAAAAATGCTTTAATCCTAAAAACTTTAGAATTTTGGAAAATAAATTTTAGCAAGCGAATGACATGGAAGGGTTGCTACGAAACGATAGGTATCCCTATACCTTAAGGCTAAAATTTATAAACATACTTGCGTGTTTTTTATTTTTTGAAAAAACGAAAAAGTTTAGAAAACCTAAGATTAAATGCGCAATGCTAGGGTCAATCATATGCATTAACATATTTATTGAGTCTTGATTGCATTAAGACGTGGCTTGATTTGTTTTAAAGATGAAAATGAAAATGCTTTGAAAATTTATGTTCAAACGCTTTTGAAAAATTATGTTCAAATGCTTTTGAAAAATTGCATTCAAATGCTTTTGAAAGATTTAATTTTCAAATTATATTGCGAGTTTGGTTGAAAGTGGAAAAGGACTTTTTTTGTGGAAAAGAAGATTTCCAACTTTCAAATGCTTCATGCTTAACATAGGGAGTGTCGATGTGATTAGTGAATATGAATTTCACTGTCTAACAAGGGATTAAAGTATAAAAAACATAGAGAATAACAAGAGGCAAAACTGTTTTAGCTTTGGAGTTTTATTTTCATACTTTGTTGATAGTGAACAAACTTGCACTTAAAATAATTCTATTTTAAAATCCAAAAATAAACCTAGTTATGCAAATTGTACTTGAAAAAGTTGAAAAGGATTTAGAGACAAAAGAGAAGTTTCCAAGATACATTGGAATAAGTATCCATAAGAAGAATGGAAATGTAAATTTTTCTATCTAATTCCATTTCTGGCACAATGGAGTAGATTAGGAAAACTGGATTTTCAAAAAAATTGGATGCTAGAAATTGCATATTAGGTATTAAATGGTAGGAATTGGATGCAAAATTGATTGCCTGTTCATGGGGGTGTGGAATTTGTCGTGTGATAACAATGATTTTTGTTTTCGAAAACTTGCATATATATAGAACTGGAAGTATATTTAAGTTATTTGCATCATACGTTCAAAATTATAAAAAGTATGCATTCATATAGGGCTGATTTAGTATTATGCTTCACACATATAATACGTGTCGTGATACACCATACACTTATACATTATTGGCTGCAAAATTGGTTGTACATTAATTGGTTAGATGGTTTAGAATGGATGCATGCTATGTTACATAATTTAGCCATTGGAAAAATTTGAGGACAAAATTCTTTTAAGGAGGGAGAAATAACACCTCATGAAATGAACAATAATTAATTGAAAGTAATTAATAAGGCTCAAAAATGGAATTTAAGAAAATGTTAGAATTTGAGCATAAAACTTGCACCATTGTGTTCGTGGTGATTTTCTAAGCAACTTTCATACATAAAGTTTTGCTATCGGAGTTTAAATGAAGAAGTTATAAGCGTTTAAAGTTTTTGGATCGAAATAATTAAAAGAAATCTATGAAAATAAATAATAATCAATGCATGGATCCCACCGGTCGATGCCTTCCTACAGTGGAGCGGTCGACTGGTACTAGTGCTGACGGATAGGATTGAACATCGACCTAACGGTCAGATTTAATAAATATTAATCTAACGGATAGAATTGATTCCGACACCTATAAATAAAGGCATAGCTCTTCACTTTTCTTCTCATATTTTTTTAACATAGCAACAAAGCTCTGACATTTTTTCTTCTCCACTATTTCTAGAAATTATAAAAGTATTATATAAATATATATATATATATATATATATATATATATATATGACATAAAATAAAATAGAAGAAGTGAATCGATACCGCGAAAAGGTAAATTCCACTACACCAAAATAGCGTCCTTGTAACATTTTATATTTCTCAATTTCTAACACTTTTTAGTGTTACAAACAATCAACGCTACAAGTGTTGTGATACCCAAAAAAATGTTAGTAAAAAGAAACAAATCTTTATATAAACTTTGCAAAACAGAAAAGTGTTAGAATGCTTGGTAAATATGTGAATATATCGTAATTTAGGTGGAGTGTTTGGTAATTTCTACCTATCCTTTCATTTATAACATTGTCTTGTTTAGACCATTACCAACAACCGACCTGTTCACTTACGCTCTCTCTCTCTCTCTTCTTTTGGACTAAACGAACGAGTTACCAATCTAGAAAACCGTGGAACCAGCCACAAACCACTGTTCAAAAAAAACATCAAAATATAACGTCAAAGAATCCGTCGTTATAAGTATAACGACAGAGTCTTCGACACGGTTATATTATATGCTAACCAGCCTCATAATAAATACTAGAGCATAACCAATAATGGCTTGTTCAGTTGAAAAACTAGACACCGCACAACCAGATATGACTTTTATACTTTTTCATAGCTGGTTTGGAGTGATTCCATGACTGGTTATCTGAAGTCTTTGCTGTTATAAGATTATAAGACTGTACACAAATTAATTATTTGATATCTTTACAGCTAAAAAATATACCGAAAAGATCATTACTTGGAGCATGATTTACAGAAAACAAAGCCTAGTGGTTAGTTACAAGAAACAGAGCCCTTCACTGGTTAATTTGTATAAATTATGACGGCAGATGCTATGCCATTGTTTTTGGAACGCTTTTTAATTATAACGGCGGAGTATTTGCCGTTATATTATTTTGTTTTTAAAAGTGGTCTATGGGCAGTTCCCGTAGTTTTCTAAATGCATAGCTGGTTCGTTTATATTTCAAAAGTAAGAGAGAGCGAAAGTAAACATGTTGGCTGTTGGTATTGGTCTTAGCACAACCAGCCATATATTTTTTTACAAACCAATCACACAATAAATATTAGGCCACAACCAATAATGTCTTATTCAGTTGCTAAATAAGTCACGGAGCAAACATGTGAGGCTTGTTCACTTCTCAATGGCTAGTTTGAGCTGATCTCGTGGCTAGTTAGACTGGTGAGTGTAACGAAAAAGGTTTTGCCGTTATAAATTTATAAAAGTGAAGCATTTCTCGTTATAAATTAAGAAAGGCGAAGATTTCGCAGTTATAAATTTATAAAGGCGAAATCTTCGCCATTATAAAATGTGGACGTTATATTCAACTTGTAACGACGAAAACTTCACCGTTATAAACCAAGTGAATTTTCTTTTATTGGTCCGTGGCTAGTTTGTACCTTACCTGGTTCCGGAGCTCGTTCGGTCAGTTCAAAAGTACGAGAGAGAGTGAACTGAACAAGCCACGTTGTTGGTAATGGTGTTGGACCAGCCATTAGAATATAAGATCTTATACAAACCAGTAACTAATAATATCATAACGGCAATCACTTTTTCATTATAAAAAGACCCGCCGCATAATCTCTCCGAACCATGCAGAAGTGAACATTCCATGCTTGGTCGTTTGTGGGCTAGTTTTTCATCAACAAACGTTACCGGATGTGCTCTCATCCCACGTTCCAGACCGCATATTTTTTCATTTAGCCCTCACCACCAAGGGTTTCTAGTGATGCTCAATCTACTATTCTCCATCGTCATTAACATTGCCACAGTCATCATCGTGACATACTTCTCGTGACTCAGCATCACGACTTGCTTTGCATGGCTTACCATAACCAACATCGCGTTCATCGACGCACAAGTTTTGCAAACATCGCTCAGCATCATGACAAACAGCGTGGCCATCTCCGACTCAGCAACTCGACCCATTTTCCTGACGTCAACCAACACTTGTGCTTTTTACAAATTTTGCTATTACAAGTACAATCCCCATGTCTTTTTTGAGAATTACAGAGGTATGATTATTTGCTCATTAATTCTTATTAGTTTATGTTTGGATTGATTCCCAAAGTTATGTTTTGCTGCCAATTCCTGCAATTACATGATTCGTAAGTTCTATTGATTCATCATCCCTTAAAACCTAACTCAAGCAGGTTTACTAAACATCAAGTTGTTTCTATATTTCAAATGTCAGCTAATTGACAAAACTTTGAGTAGGGCTATTTTTTAACTCAGTACCAACTACCAAGCCATTTCCATATAAATTTATTTGAGGATAGGGTTTAGTGTGATTTTGTCGATCCTCTCTTCAGGAAGCTTTTCCTATGGAGGCCATTTCTGAATCTTAAGCTGATTGTTAGTTCTTTGTATTGTTTAGTTATCAATATATCACTATAGTTGCATGCTTTTGTCATAAATCTTCTCTATAGTCTATTAGTGAGGAAATGTGAAAATTACAAAAATTTTGTTACTTGTATTCTTGTTTTCTAATCTAAGCGTTTTGTTTTTTTTGGAAAATCTTAACAATGCATATATAGAGTTGAAGGCGATGTGTTTATATATGTGCACGTAACGTGTAAAGCTTTATATATTTATACATAAGTAGTTTAGCTGTTATCGGCCATCATCAAACTTTCCACTTTTACAAATGTCTGCAGGTTTTAAATGACAAAAGTGTGAGCTTGACGGTAATCTCATGGGAGAACTTGGGGTAATTAACTCAGTTTTTGTTTAATGATCAGATATCTATTATGTATAAATCAGAATGATGTCCGTGAATAGAGTACCGCTAACTAGCTTGTGAAATTTATGCGTGCCTCTTTCATGATAGATTATGGTTTTCCTTGAGGGAGTCTAGTATTATAGGCTATGCCTTAATATTTCGGTACAATGCTTTTAAGAAGAACACAAGACTTTGTGAATAGTAGTGATTAAGAAAAGTAAGGGGTGTATTTATTTGTTGAATATTCAAACTTACATCTAAGTGTATAATCAGTGCAGTGATGTTGGCGAGTGAAAATCTGTAATTATTGATGTTATAAATAAATTTTGTACTACGCTACAAAACATGCTTGGTTTAGTGACGATTAACCCATATATGCAGCAGCAACTCGCGAACAGAAAACACATTACCTTCTTCAAAAAACAATTCAACGGCTTTCTCTCCTCCTTCACCGATGCTTCAGCCGCCGTCTCTCGACGCGAGCCGCCAATATCTCCATCACGAAAGCTACAACTCCCCAAAGCTCGAAGGTATAGTATCACTAATAGAAATGCTAATATTCCGGCAGCACCTAGCGACAGCTTCCGACGAGTCGTCAGTGACAGTCGGAAGCCGTCGGAAATTCGCGAATATCTGCTCAAGCCGAAGCCTTTCTTCCTCATTTGGCTGCACGATTTTCTTCCTCCATTAATCCTCAAATCTCTCCTCCAAACTTCTAATCACCAATTTCGAGCTTTGGGATCCTCCCCGGCCGCTTAATCAACGTCTAGTGCTCTTTAACTCGTGTATAATCTCTTATTTTCGTCAAAAATCTAACTTTCACCTTAAATCTAGATTTGCATAAGTTGATAAATTATGCCTAATTAGCGGTTGCTATTGTTTTCAATAGCGTAATAGTAGTTTATAGCATCGCATGATATACCTATTTCATATGTTATCATGATATTGTAAAGAGTATGTATAATTTGTGATTGTATCTGTATATGTAAACCATTGTATATGCGTTGTTTCTGTTATTGTATTGTATCAATTGAAAAAAGACATGAGTCGTATAACATCTTGACTTGTGCAACAACAATGAATGCACGAGTCTAAAAGAAATTTGACTTTATTGGAAAACGACAACATTATTAAAGCAGCTTTATTCGATGAAATATACGGAACAAATGTGGTAAATTAATAATTTTTGAAATGTACAAAATTAGTGTATATATGTATATATATTCGTTTTGATAAATACATTTTTTACGCCCTTAGAGTGTTTTTGGCCCCATCCGACAGGTGTTGTAAATAATCGTTATATAAACAGTCTTTTGTCACAAAATGGTCATTTGTATTCATTTGGTACAATGTTTATTGGATTTGTCCATGTATTTGGACAAGTTATAAACACGATGAACAATTACATTTTCATATTATTTCGTTTCAAACAGTTCATAAAATTTCGTCGTCACTTTTCTTTTTTGTTTCCTGCGTACACTCGTTTGTGTACAATGCAGGAAACAAAAGGAAAGTGCTGTTGAAATTTTGTTGAATTGTTTAATTAAAAGGAAATAATGTACGAAATATAAGTGTTTACTGTGTTTGTAATGAAAAGTATGATGGTTGACCCAAAAAAAACCATAAACCAATATTTCTATATAATGTATTCTTATGTGGAGTAAAATTGACGCGTATAAGTTTTTATATCGATACATTGAGAAATAAAATGTTAATTCGTAATCTGACAGATATTTATTTTTGAATTTATGACATATTTTTTCAAATAGGAAAAATGATCGATTATTTTGTTGATCGGAAGAGATGGATGTATCAAAGAAGGGGGTTGAGAGACTCAATAAAAGAAGATTTTTATAATGGTATAAACGTATTTGTAAAATTTTCTTTAAGTAATAACGGAAACGATGCAGAAATTCGTTGTCTCTTTAATAGTGTAGACATTTAAAGTATTTGTTACCCGATTTTCTGAAAGTCCATTTGCGTAAAAGCGGTTTTATGCAGGAATATTATGTTTGAAATCGTCATGGAGAAGTTGTAGCAAATACTTCTGCAGAGTCTGAATTAGATATTGTTGGTAATGAAATTGTTACGACGAACCGTATAGAAAATATAGTTGAAGTTGACGACGATGATGAAAATGTTGAAGAACAAATATTGAAGCAAAATTTTTTATGATTTACTGGATGCTGCTAAGAAACCTCCTTGAGATGGTTGTAAAAGCGACACCTAACTATCAGTAACCGCAGAATACATTGCTATGAAGTCAAAATACAACATCACCGAAGCCAAATTTATAGCCATTGTACAAGCTATAAAAAGACATATGCCGTCTGATGATTTAATGTGCGAAAATCACTATGAAATTAAAAAATTTATGTCAGCTTTTGATTTAGCTTATCAGCAAACAAATACATGTTTAAATGGTTGCATGTTGTTTGAAAAGAAGACATAAATCATATGAATTGTAAAATATGTAACCAGGAGAGATGCAAACCAAGAAAAAAGAAGGGAAATGAAGTTCCGTACAAGCATATGCATTACTAACCCATCACTCTTAGGTTTCAAAGATTGTACGCATCTTCTGTAATTACATTTTATATGAGATGGCATAGTGTGAGAATGAAGAAAGAAGATACGTTGACACATCCAGCCGATAAATAAGCATGGAAGCATTTCGACAAAAAATATCTCAATTTTGCAGCGGAGAGTCGTAATGTTAGACTTGAATTATATGTGGATGGTTTTTTTACTATTTTCTTAATTTGGTGCTAAATATTCATCTTGACTCATTATCATCACATTTTATAATTTACCTCCATGGATGTGTATGAAAACGCAATATATGTTTCATACTGTTGTTTTTCCTAGTCTCGACGATCCGATAAAAGGAATCGATTTTTATTTACAACTATTAATTGAGGAGTTAAAGACATTATGAAACGAAGGAGTAGAAACATACGACATTTCAAAAAAAATTGAATGTTTGCTTCTTTGTTGTGGACTATAAGTGATTTTCCTGCCTACGCAATGTTTCAGGATAGAGTATATGCGGTCGTCTAGCATGTCCATATTGCATTGAAGAAACATAGGCGTTTTCTTTACTGAGTGGTAAGAAAATTTCATGGCTTGACGGTCATCGATGTTTTCTCCATGTCAATCATCCCTTCAGAGGAGACAAAAAAACTTTTTAGCTAATAGAGTGGAAACCGGACAACCCACCAACGATATGGTTAAGCGAAGACATATACGAACCTGTAATGGACTATCCAAAAATATATGAAACTGGACTGCAAACAAAAATTAAAGGCAAATCGACCATTCATAATTGGTGCAAACAGAGAATATTTTAGGAGTTGCCTTATTGTAAACATCATCTGCTTCATCATAATATTGATGTGATGCACAATGAGAAAAATGTCTATGATAATGTTTTTAACACAATTTTGAATGTCAGTGAGAAGACTAAGGACGATTTGAAATCAAGACTCGATATGCAAAAATTATGCGAACATCATGAGCTTCACATGAAACCAAATGGCAGTAAAAAACTCAAAACATGTTACGAGTTAGATAATAATCAAGTTAAAATTGTGTTAAAATGGATGGAAGGGTTAAGATTTTCTAATGGGATTTCATCAAATCTTCATGGATGTGTTGAGTTTAAAAACGGTAGATTGAGTGGATTGAAAAGCCATAACTGTCATATATGATAGAAAATTTATTACCCGTTCTATTCAAA
Organism: Allium cepa; assembly: GCA_030765085.1. Taxonomy (NCBI): domain Eukaryota; kingdom Viridiplantae; phylum Streptophyta; class Magnoliopsida; order Asparagales; family Amaryllidaceae; genus Allium; species Allium cepa. The sequence goes on along the minus strand of CM060934.1, from coordinate 310,525,501 downwards.
TAACTATTGCCATTAAAAGTTTGAAAGGTAATAACTGAGCTTAGTCTGTTTTACAAAGAGCTTTGTTCCACTACTTTAAAAATGCAACGTTTTCACAAACTTGAAGTAGATATTTCTATATTGCTCTGCAATTTGAAGAAAATATTTCCACCAGGTTTTTTTATAATGTAATGGAACATTTACCTGCTCATCTTCCATCTGAAACACGGCTTCGAGGTCCTGTGCAATATCGATGGATGTATCCACTTGAGAGGTATGTAATATATTACCTACTAATTACTTACATTCGAAAGTTAAAGTTAGTGTAAATTAATTTTGCATAGATACTTGAAACATCTAAAGCGAAAAGTGAGGCAAAGAGCATGAGTTGAAGGTTCGATATGTAAACCTTACATCGAAGAAGAAGCTTCATTCGTTTTCTCTCACTATTTCAGTGACCATGTAAACATTAAAACCAAAGAATACGATGCAAAAAAATTATCTAATAATACATGTGTATTTGTTAAAGGTAGCGATGATCCAGAAAATCACATAAATGATTTTTATGGCGCTTTAACACAAATTTTGCAACTGACATATTTCCCACGACCAACGGAGGATGTGTTTCTGTTTAGATGCAATTGGCTTAGTAATGTTCCAGGTTCTGGCATTAATGTGCACAAGGATTATAATCTTATTGAAATAAAGCATACATCGCAATATCACAAGTATGGTCCTTTTGTACTAGCCAAACAATCATTGCAAGTTTATTACGCTCCTTGTCGTCCTCTAAAAAGAGATAAAGCAGATTGGTCGGCAGTTTTTAAAATAAAGGCAAGATTTATGTTTGATGGGATAAAGCGAACAAGCTTATCAGACAAATGTTGAGCAAAGCAACAAAATAGTAACTATAGACGATCGTACTGATTTTGGAGCTCTGAAAGATGAATCAAATGTTTTGGTAGAAGCATTTGAGAGTTGGGAGGAAATAACGAAGAATATGAGACCGAATCTGTATCAGAAGACGATGATGATTGATGTAAATGATGAGATTTATTTTTCTAGTTATGTAATTATGCAATTGACATAATTGATGAGACTATGCAGTTGATGTAATTATGAAATTGATGTAATTATGTTGAATTCTTGGTGTATTATGAAATTGATGAGATTTACTTTGCTAGTTATGCAATTTATGACATTTATGAAACCGAATCTACTTATTGTCGTTTACGTCTTTTATGGCATTCCATTTATGAAACCGAATTTTCTAGTTGATGAAGTATTAAATACCGCTCTTGATTTTTGAAACCTAACTGACTACTGATTATTTTTCTGCTATTGTGGGTCGCGTCTTCCAATCTTGCAATGGTGACTTATCTGTCATATTTTCTCGAGATAAAAGGCTTTATAGTATGTTTTCTGAATGTACCAAATTTGCTTATCATTATTTACATCTTTTATGTCGTTTATTTAGCAATTTATGTCAAAAATGCAATGTATTCTACTTATCATCGGAATATGAGGCTCAATCTAAATCAGGTACACTTTGCACTTTATGTTTTATATCACTTACTTCATTTAACTATAAATTATATTTCATTATCATGTTATTGTTCTTTTATTAAATGATGTGTCTATGACGGGTATCGTATCGTACAGAAGGAGGAGTTCTTTCAATTTTTCAGAAGATAAACCGCAACCGCCACAGCGACCTGTTGTGACTCTAGTACCTAGAGTCGAGGGAAAAGTATTAAAATCAACATCTTAAATATTTTGTGTACGATATACTAATCTATATCATCTTTAACAGAGGTGTTTGAGCTACAGCCATCAGTTGTAGTTCTATCAGTTTCGAGGGAGGCGTACAAGAGTAGGATGTCCACTTGTTGGACAAAAGTGAGATAACATCCCTTCCCACATCCTCGAGTGTATTTGGCATGATTTCATTCTAAGTATAATCTTCTGTTTTTCATTCTTAATTTGTTTTTGTCGCTTATTTTTTGTTCACCTTTTATTGTTTAATTTTGGTTGCTTGTTTATCATGAAACACAGATTACCGTGAACATATAGTCAGATGACCTACAGCTGATACAGTATTACTGGATGTAGAGAATGAAGAAGAACTACGGGATTCCATGTCTATAGTGAAGTATAAAGGGCAGAAGCCAAAATGGATGGGGATGAGTGTACAAGAAGGGTGGCTGAGACATTGGGATTGTAACGAGGCGAAGGTAAGTGTACTAAACTTTTATTAATTATTTGATTGATATGTAAACATCAAAAAATATTTGGTAAGAAAATAATGTATTAAATTTAAATGTATAGGAAGAGTTGGAAAGGAATTCTGTAAATAGAAACAGAAATCCCATCACTCATTGAGAAAGGTCAAAGTCGTTCCAGCAGTATCGTCAGGAGTTGGTAAATTTATTAAGTGCGAATTGAAAATAGTTATTATTCTATATAATTTTGAATATACAATAGCAATACATAATAATCAATTTCAGGAAGTTGAGACGCAGTGTCCTGTGTCGTATATGGATGTGTTTACTCGTACGCATGCCGTCGAGCATGTAAATCTAGACGGGACAGTTTCATATACATGGCACGACGATAAATAGAGAAAGAGACATGTAAGCATATTTTAGTTTATGTACTATTAGTAATTGTTTTAATTGTTAAATTATAATGAATTAAGATACCATGATATTAATTTTGACTGCATTTTTATTTGTTCATGCAGGCAAGATTTATAGAACAATGCCAGAAACTCCTACAGGATACCGGTCGAGAGCAGCACACGACGGATGAGAAGGACGTTATTTTTGAGTCAGTCATGTATCCAATTTAACGGAACATTCGCTACGGTTTTGGCAATCAAGTGGCAATGAATAATATATTAAGATATAACAATTTAATAATCTTTTAGTTTTAAGAACTTTTCACATCACTTTAGTTGCAGTAATTAGTTTATAAATAGAACAATTAACACATTATGTTGTAACTTTAATAGTAAGATTATAGAAAAGTGTTGCAGACTTGCAAACAAAGGTGAGCTAGACAAACGACCATAGCTAATATTGATCTAGCAGAGATCGAAGAGTTGAGAGTTAGGGTGGCGCAACTTGAAGAGCTGAACCGTCACCAGGTCATCGAGATGATACTGCTGCTGGATCAGCATATTGCTGAGTAAATGGAGCAGTATGGCAGCCGCTTTCCATCTTCTGCTGGTTTGGAAGGTTCTGGAGCCGATTGACGAAGTGATAGGTATGTTTTTTTGTTTTGTGTCAATGTTTTGTAAGTTTGGATGATACATTGAGTTGGTGGAGTTAGATTTGAACTGTTGTGTATATTGTTTGAAGATACATTTAGTGGTAGTGATTCTAACATTTGGGAGTCGATTGTATGGAGTAGGTGAAGGATCGATGTATATGTAAATTATGGTAGTGAAGTTTGGTTTGATTTTATATTAATTATGTTTGATTTATTTCTTTATGATATTTGATTATCTTTCTATTGTTTGATTTCATATTGAATATTTGAGTTGGATATATTGAATTGGGTGAAATATATTGTATTTATTAATTGTGGATGGAAGGCCAAATCACAGCAGAAATGCAGAATAAAAGTTCCAGGTTTTCTGAAGGCTTCCGACGGTCTGTAGGCCAAAAAATGCCGACCGATTCTGATGGAATATTTCCGACGGCTTCCGATGGCTACCGACAGTTTTCGGCACAAAGCGTGATCGTCCATGTGTCTTCCGACGGCCGTCAGAAGCCGTCGAAAACCGTCAAAAAATTTGTTGGTGGACGCTATCGGGTGCCGTCGAAAAATTTATTCATCGACGAATTATTTTGCAGTGGCTTTTTCCGACGGCATCTAACAATCGCCGACAGTCTAGAACCGTCGGAAAATGCTCTTTTTCTCGTAATGTATTGCTCTCCAATTTCTAAATAATGTAGATTTAATCAAAACCCTAATTTCAAAAATTGGTTGATTATGTGATAGAAATTGATGATTATGCGATAGTAGTTGTTGATAGCAGCACATATTGATTGATTTGGGGATAAGATGAGAACCCTATTTTGGTAAATTAGTTAAATATAGGTTTGTTATTGTGTATTAGTTAATGTTAATATTGTATTTGTTGAGTTAGTGATATTAATTAGTGGTTTGATTGTTTAATTTGTAATTAAAAATTAGGGTTTATTTATAATTCAAAAATTAGTATATAATTACTGATTGATATGCTAATGGATATACAAGTTTACGCGAATATTTGTTACAGTTAATTAGAACAATGTTTGTTATAATTTGCGCAAAAATAAGTGTATAATTATTTATTAATATGCTGCTAGATTGATTCGGTTAAACATAAGTAATATTTTTTATTTAATCAGCGTGTGTACATTATAAGTATTAGTTGTTAGTATAAAATAAAATTAATTTAATTTATTACAAGTGCTAACATCTAATTTTTGTTTACAAAATAGATTAAAAAAATTAAATTGTTAACTGTATAAAATTTCATATGTATTAAATAAAATATTTAAATGCTTGAATGATTTATATAATTTTGAAATGAGCATAACACCAAATGTTATACTGAAATCAATTTTTATAAGAAATTAAAAAATGAATATAACAACAATAAATATTCTACTAAAATTGATTTTGTAAAAAATGAAGAAATTAATATAAATCTGTTTCCATTATTGAACCATTTGGAAATTAATAAAATTTGAGTAGGGCTATTTTTTAACCTAGTACCGAGCCATTTCCATATAAATATGTTTGTGGATGGGGTTTAGTGTGATTTTGTCGATCCTCTCTTCAGGAAGCATTTCTATGAAGGCCATTTCTGAATCTTGTTTAAGTTGATTGTTAGTTATTTGTATTGTTTAGTTATCAATATATCACTATATATAGTTGCATGCTTTTGTCATAAATCTTCTCTATAGTCTATTGGTGAGTAAATTTGAAAATTACAGGAATTTTGTTACTTATATTCATGTTATCTAATTTAAGTGCTTAGTTTTTAAAATCTTAACAATGCATATATAGAGTTGAGGGCGATTTATGTATATATCTGCACGTAACGCGCGTGTAAAGCTTTATATATTTATACATAAGTAGTTTAGCTGTTATCGGCCATCATCAAACTTTCCACTTTTACAAATGTCTGCAGTTTGTAAATGACAAAAGTGTGAGCTTGATGGTAATCTCATGGGAGAACTTAGGGTAATTAACTCAGTATTTGTTATATGATCAGATATCTATTATGTATAAATCTGAATGATGTCCGTGAACAGAGTACCGTTAACTAGCTTGTGAAATTTATGTGTGCCTCTTTCACGATAGATTTTGGTTTTCCTTTGTGAGGGAGTTTAGTATTATAGGTTATGCCTTAGTATTTCGGTAAATGCTTTTGAGAAGAACACAAGACTTTGTGAATAGTAGTGTTTAAGAAAGGTAAGGGATGTATTGGTTTAATATTCAAACTTACCTCTAACTGTATAATTAGTGCAGTGATGTTGGTGTGTGAATCTCTGTAATTATTGATGTTATAAATAAATTTGAGAAAGTCTATTTAGAAATAAAATATAAACACAATCGGTGTGACACACAAAATCTCCACCGTTGTATTAACCTCTGAATTCCATCTTTCCCACAAAGATAAAAAAATTCAATGATTCGAATTTTTTGTGCCACCATTTTATGTTTAATTTTGTGTTCAAATATCCGGTCCCAATAAATTTTGTACTATTGTGTTTGAGTACGAATACACTTCAAAACATTTGTTTGAAATCTTTGAATTTCTAATGGGCACATTTGTATTTAAATACCGGTACTACTTGATCATCTAGTTCAAGTTTTTTTCCTTTTCATAATCTATTTCACTAATGTTTTGGGAGAAATCAAACTACAAAACAGTATACCACACAATCTATCCACTATGCAAGTCTATACACTCTATCTTATTGGTTGAGATTTCTCTAGATTCTTAGGAAGTGTTTGGTTTAAAAATCAATTTTGTGTTTTCGGTTGTTAACATTTATGTCAAATATGAAAAAAATGGAAGAACGACGGAGGGTATGAAAGAAAGATGAGTGGGAGGACGAAAGAGATAGAGAGACAATGGAAAAATAGATTATTTCACGTGTTTGTGTTATTTCTCAAAACACGGAAAATAAAAAAAAAATGTTTTCTATTTTGTATGTGAACTTCGTTTTCTTAATTAGTCATTTTCGACGGCATACATGCGTCACGTGCATTTTTGTATGGCGAAAATACAAAACTAAAAACAACAAACCAAACACTACCTTTAACTTTTGAAAGCGAATCAAGATACAATAGCATCTGCAACTAGTACAGACTTGAATAATCTCAATGCTACAACACGGTTGCAACCTTTCCACATATTTCATCTTCGTAGACCTATTCTTTCTGGCTGCTACTTGTTTGTTGTGTTCCTTTGCATTACATTGACATGCCACTTCCAATGTTGTGGAAACATCGCCATCACTTGAGCTGCCATATCACATAAGAAGCACATGATAACGATGGATTCATTTGCTTTACCATCTGTTTCGACCCATGCTTCATGCTCACATGAGTCACAACCCACCTTCCACCTTCTTCACCTTAGTGTAGAATTTGGTCATCTTCATAATTTATTTGAGACTGCAACGTTGGTTTTTCCATACTATATATTCTTATCGTTGACATTTATTATTGCTGTAGTACTTGTGTTGCTCTTACTACTGTCATTGCCCATTAGTGTTTGCATATAAATGATGAATGTTTGTAGATGAATGACGACGCAGCACCCACGGATGCTGTCAGTGGTGAAATTCATGAACCTCAAAAAACAGTGCTTGATCCCGATCTCTATTTTATAAGCATTCCAATATATTTGAGTTTCCTAGTAGAAGGCAACTATCAGTCGTAACATTTTGGTTCGGTTGTTTACAAAGTGCAATTTATTTGCTTAGGTGAGGATGAAGTTTTGGGCAAAATGGGCACGTAGAGCTCTTTGGGATGTTTCCCATTGGCATAGGCACAAGTCACACCATAAGCGAGGGTAGTTCCATTGTAATTCAATGATATTTTTGTTGTCAATTATTTAAAGTTTTCCATATATTCATTTATCACCATTACTATTTGCATGATATCTCTATTTTATCCTTGTGGGTTCAGCACATTAGCTCCCCACGCACATCAAGGTGTATGTTAACTTTTTGCAGTATCCAAATGCTCTTTTTTGGTGCTATTTTTCATAAACATCTACAAATAGATTGTAAGGAAGTTTTTTATGCAAATATATTCTGAAAGGAAATATCAATAATTGTAATTTCTTGGCAATTTGAAAAGTATCCGATTCTTATTTTTACTATGTCTATATTATGTCACATTTTTACTTTGAATATATATTATAAAGCCTAATATATAACAAATAAATCATACATGCTTGATAAATTGAATATACTTTCATCTTATTCTGCCAAAAGATCAAATATGACATTCCTAAAACTCTTTATTTAGGAAACAACAAGAATTTTCATCTTCTTCCATCTTTAATCAAGAATTTGTTCTTGGTTATTTGATCAAATATATTATTCAATAAAGGTAAAATGGAATTTTATCTAATTTACCAGGCTACAACTCAATATTATATTATAAAGCATACACTTTCAATGCCTGTATGATATTGCACATGTCTTAACCTTTTTTATGGCAAAGCAAATTTTAATTAGACTCGGAAGATTCAAACGAGAATGAAACGACTTAAAATCTAGAAACCGCACTCAAATGAACTAAGGAAATAACTCGAGAAAATTGTAGTCGAAAGTATGCTAAGTCCATAACTCGGTACCGAGTTACCACCATAGGCTGGTGCTGAGTTATCACTAAAGCAACTTTATCCGGGTCTAGAAAATTGAAACGGAATCGGAATGACTTGAAACTCGAGAACTAAACTTAGAAGAGGTAAAGGAAGATCTTGGAAAAGGTTTGACAAGGATTAGACCCACGCACATAACCTGAGTTCGAATTAGAAAGTTAGGTTGGGTCTGATCTATAATAGCGCACCAAACTACCTCTCAGACTTCATGCTCTGATCACTCTATCCCAGTAGATCGTACTCAAGAGATGGTGCAAGGAATTGATGACTTGTTCTAAGGATTGACTAAGTATGGAGAGCTAAGGAGATGGATATCAAAGGAATCACAAGAATCGACTCGAAGACGATTGGAAAGTGGTTCGAACAACTTTACTAGATGGAAGAAGCAACATGCAAAAGGAGTCGTCAAAATTACACTAAGTGGTATAATTAAGCCCCCACCTATAGGCATAGGTCGAAACTGAGTTATAACCATGGCTCGTTGTAGCTTGCGAGTTATGGTGGAACCCAGACCCATCTTTTGGATTTCTATGCTACCGGACCTTCGATTCTATGTTGTCCAATTCTCCTAGAAATACTCACCTACCTGCTAACGAAAAAGATTTTCTCTCTGTTGGATTGTTTCACCACCATTACTTTGCTGCTTGGACTTGGAGCTGCCATTATACTTTCTTTATTTCTATTCTCCTCTGCAAACCTACCCAAACTCATTGTAATTTAGATCTAAGGGGAATTAATTGTAATCCGGAGAGAGTACAACTAATAATAAAACAGATTGAAGTGGACGTGGGTCAGAGTATGCCAAACCACTATAAAAACTTCTATGTGTTCTTATCTATTTTCCGCTTATTCTTTTGCTTTTATCTGAACTGATGCTTTCATCTTGATTCTGGGTATTGATCTATTTTTTGGTTTAACATTTTGGTGCTTTCACTGAGAACAAAAAGTCAGATCTAAAAAATCGAAGCTTGAATATTAGATTTAGAGAAGACGAAGAGGCCTAATACTAGATCAAAAACCGGAGCGAATCCCAGAGCCTGGGCAATGAGGAGATGTCCTCAAATTCTCACCAATCCATCTACGTTACCAAGGAAGTGATGGTGAGAATGATGAAGGAGATGTAAGATGGGATGATAACTAGACAACAGGAGATGTTGAAATGAACTTTTCAAAGGATTGGACAACAAGGAATATCTAGAACTGCATAAATTCAGAACCAAGGACAAGGGGCAAATGCAGGAGCATTTGAAATTGGAGCAGAGCAAACAGGAACAATGACCCTACAAACAGAATAACTCGGTACCGAAAGGATTATAACCGGGGGCAATGTTGGTGTGACTACTAGTATGTTGGGGATGGATAATGATGGAACTAGAAATGCAAATCAAAATGTAAATGCACAACAACTGGAGGGATATGAACCGACTAAATGTTGTACATGGTCAAATATATATATATATATATATATATATATATATATATATAAACATTCAACCGGCTGACTTATAATATTCAAACAGCTAAATTGTCTTTATTTTGCACTAATTTCTTGTTGTTTGGAATTTAACTCCATTCAGCTGGCTGAAATATTTAATTCAAACGGTCGAAACTTCATAACGACTAGTTTCTAAAAGGGTGCTACTTTTCAATGAACAGTAACAACACTTGATTCGAAAGATTGCTTCTATATTTCTTCATGGTTGCTCTTCGTGAACGTATACAACCTTCTAATTTCTATAAGTAGCAAAGAGATCCAACATCTATAATTAATTCAATTTTCTTAATTCTATCCATTCTTGCTATTTATACAAAAAAGCTTTCTACGCACAAGAACTTTATTTGATATTTATATATTCAACCTTATTCATATTTAATCAAATAAAATTCCTTTTTTCACGAAGTACACGATATACCACAAAGGAGAAGATTATATGAAGGGTGTATTCTAAAGACTGATCAGTGCTGTTCAAAGAGCATAATCAGTCAAATATTTCTTTATTATTAAAGTCATGTTTGGTTGCTCAAGCGGTTAAAAGTCCTACTTTATTGCTTAGACGGTTGAAGTCCTATTTGATTGCTCAGGCGATATAATACCTATTCCTCTAGGTGAAGAGAATGTTGATAGTTGAATTCTAGAAGGAGTCTGGGAGTGGACGTATATACATAAAACGTGAAAGTTCGAACCAGTATAAAAATTCCTGGTGTCATTTACTTTACCACTTTAATTTTGTATTTACATCATATACAAGTAGATAGACTGAAATTTAAAAAGAGCAATAAATTTGGAAACAACAAGAACATCAACAAACCATCAGCTTCAAATCTTGAATGCTTTGAATGTCACAAAAAGGGTCACATAAAGACAGACTGTCCTCATCGTAAGAAAATAATATACAAAAATAAAAGGAACAAATGTAAGAAGAAGCAAGCATTCTCTGTTATATGGGATGATTCAGAACCATCTTCCTCATCAGACAGTGATAGTGACACAAAACAAGTCAATGTATGTTTTATGGCTACAAATGACGATGTAAGTAATCTTTCTTTCTATGATTTAGTAAATATAAACTCAAAACTGCTGGATACACTAAGGAATATCAAAAGAAAATATAAAGATACACTTGGAAAGTTAAATAGAACTGAAATTGAAGTAGATGTGTTAAATGATGAGAAGAAAATTTTAGAAGAACTTGTCGCTCAAGAATCTTGTTCTAATATAACCTCTCAGCTTACGATGCTAAGTAGGGAAATAGAAACTCAAAAAGAAAAGAATAATATCCTTTTATCTGAAAATCACGAACTAAAATCCATTGTTAAAATATTAGAATTATATATCTCTAGTCTTAAAACAAAATTAGAGAATATTACCAACAACATTTCTAATCTTAATAAAGAAAGAGAAAATAATTCTAGAATTATAGAAAATTCACAAGCTACTTCAAATAAAAGGGGATTAGGATATAATAAGACAACAGGAGTACCTAAAACAATAGTTTTTAATATACAAACTTTAAAAATAAAGATAATACTTTTGTAAAGTCTATTTTAGAAGGTTTTAATCATCCAAAATCTATTAAGATTTGGGTTCCAAAGATAAACAATTATTTAATTAGAAATAAATATATAAAGACTTTTATGGATACAATTCATAAAAGTTAAAATTTTACTTATAAAGGAATTCTAAACCCTCTTCGGTTTGGCTTCCAAAGATCTGACTCTTAGGACCCTAACAAAAAGGTGGGTACCAACATCATTTTTATATTTTTGCAGGCACCAATTAAGAAAAGAGGAAAGTGGATACTTGATAGTGGTTTCTCAAAATACATGACAGGAAACAATGACATGCTAACTAACATTATCTACTCAGATGGAGGATCAGTCACATTTGGAGATAATTCCAAAGGATATATCATCGGCAAAGGCAATGTAAGCAATAACGGTACATCTAACTTACCTCATATTACAAATGTTTTACTAGTTAAAAATTTAAAACATAATTTTCTTAATATAAGCCAACTATGCGATAAAGGTTTTAATATATCTTTTTCGAAAAATACGTAATATATTTAATCAAAACAAGAATCTTATTTTTGAAGGAACTAGAGAATGTAACATATACATCTTAAATATGAAATTTAATCATAACACAAATATGTGTCTAATGGTCAAAGAAAATGATCCTTAGTTATGGTACAAAAGATTTTGTCATATAAACTTCAAAGCAGTAAGCAAATTATCTAAAAATAATTCAGTAAAAGGTTTACAAAAAATGAATTCTAAAGTAAACAGCATTTGTGATGCTTGTCGGTTAGGAAAATTAACTAAATCATCTTTCAAATCAAAGAATACTATTTCTACATTACAACCACTTGAGTTATTACATTTAGATCATTTTGGACCAACTCAAGTTCAATCTATAGATCATAATAAATATCTTTTTGTAATTGTACATGATTTTTTGAGATATACTTGGAGAATATTTATGAAAAATAAAAGTGATACTTTTGAAAATTTTAAAAATTTTGCTAAGATAATTCAAAATATTAAAAATAAAAAAATAAAAAACATTAGAAGAGATCAAGGTAGTGAATTCAATAATAATATTTTTGAAAATATTGTAATAAGAAATGAATTTTTCACAATTTTTCATTTCCGAGAACTCTACAACAAAGTAGAGTCCACCTAAACATTTTTGGGCAAAAGCTGTAGCAACTGCTTGTTATATTTTAAATCGAGTCTCCATTAGACCATTAACGAAACATACTCCATGTGGACTTTTTAATGGAAGAAAAATTAACATACCATATTTTAAAATTTTTGGTTCAAAATGTTTTCTATTAAATACAAAGACCAACTTTGTGATGACCCGGGATTTTTGGCAATATTAATTTGATAATCTTCTTATATAATTATTTAAATTTGCAAACTTATTCTTTTCAAAACAAATAAAATGTGCTTTCTAATTTCTATTGTATATATATATATATGTAGATTGTAAATGGAACTATGGTTGGAAATTCAAAATAAATATCTCAAAAATAAATTAGATTTAAAATTCTACATTTTTAAGCAATATTATATATATATATATAAGTATAAATAGCTTAAGCTTAAAATAAGTAAAATAAGCATAAATAAATAAGTTTTATATTATTTTCTTTGAGTTATATACATATCAATAAAAAGAAAGTGTAAAAATAAGAATATAAAACATTGATAAATATAAAATGCATGCATAAAACATTTGTTAGCTAGGAAGGGATTCTTGTTTACAAGTGTCATAATAATTCGTTTTCTTTATTTTAATACACTTTTGTGTGTGTGTATCAAACTCCTTCTTTCATTTTCTTTAAATAAAACCATAAACTAAAACCAGGAATCAAATAAAGGGAAAAAAATCAAACAAGCTCTTTTTAGTTTCAAACTGAAACAAAGCAATTCAAACTCAAATTCAACATAATTAAAGAAGATCAGATCAAATTCAAGTTGCTGTTTCAATTTCAAAAGCAAGTTCCAGTTTTCAAACCACTGCAGTTTCGAAGCTCTTTCCTCTGTTCTACATTTCTAAGTGAGTAAACTTCACTTTTAAAAACTAAATTCTCTTTATTTACTTATTCCTGTGGTGATTGATGAACATAATGACTTGAAAATGTTTTGCATGGGTGTAGAAATACATTTTTGTTTGGGTATACAAGTTGAAATTACTGAATGTATGCATGCATGTCTCTGTTTGTTCAATAGGCCCAAAAACTTACTCAAAATTTGATTTCCTTCACATAAACTATATTAGATTATGATGTTTATTGGAAATATGTTTGAATTAGCTAAATCTTGTTTTTTTTTTTAAATGTTTTAAAGTATAGTTAACAAGTAGTTAACTGGAAAGAAGAAAGAACGGTGAAAAATCAAATCAAGTCAGAAATTAAATTATGTAAATTCCAAGTTTTGTTCATATAATCTAATTCGATTTTGAAAATGATGATTTTTGATAGTACTATCAAGATTTTTAAGCTTGTGATTTGTGAAAAGTTTGCGAGTTGATCGAAATTGGGTTTATTACAATTTCCGGCGATCGGGGAATGAGGGTATGTTGAGCTCGTTGCTGGAGGTAGCTAGGTATGGGATTGAGGGTAAAATGGCCGGTGATTTTCTAGATCACCGTCGTGGCACGGTGAAGAGGATCTAGGGTTTAAGACCCTTCTTTAGATGATGAGGTTGTCGAGGGCAATGCGTCGTCGTGGTCGCATCGGAGTTGATCGGAGGTGAGGGAAAAGAAGCATGGGACAGTGGCAAAGGTCTGGATTGATCGGCAAGTTCTCTGGTTGTAGGAGGCGGCGACGCGAGGCATGATTGTGATCAGATATCATTCTAGTGAAGTGCTCGACTTGGTCGATTTCGTTAGGCTGAGTCGAACGGAGATCTAGGTGGTCTGGTCGTTCATGTGGATCATCGACGATCTATAGGCGGTGGCGAAGTTGATCGGAGCGGCGGCGATCATGTGTGCACTTGCACGTGTTTGTTCGTGTGTCCTTTGGCTTTTGTAGACAGGAAGAGGATCGGGTTTGGCTCAAGTTCGTTTTCAGTTCGGCTCGAATCTGCTCTGTAGGGTAATTAGCAAAGTTTATTTTAATGAATAGAGAGGAAGAGAGGTTGGGGAAGACGGAGTATGACTCGAGATGGGAATCGAGTAGTTTGGTATTGGACTCATGTTTTTAAAAAGAAATGAATTAACCAAGTTTTTTTAAAAGGGAAATTTTGAACAAGTTTTCAAGCAAATTTCAAACCCAAGAATTGAAGTAAAATGTTTTGGACTTAATTTGTTTTGATTTAGGGTAATTATATATTAGGTTAATTTTATTTTAAATTAATTCCTAAGTTTATTTAAAGTAAAATTTAATGATGTAATTAAGTGGATAATTAAGAAAAATGTATTAAACTTTAATTAATCCTAGGTCTTAAATGATTTTATTGGTTAATAATTAATTAATTTCAAACATTTGATTAAAATAAAATAAATGGTTGTAATTAATTAATGTTAATTAAGCAGGATTATAAGTAATTAATTTATTTGTATAAATTAAATTAATTAGAAATGTCGTGACAAGTTATCTATCGTATGAATAGTTAAATTGTATTGAATGTTTTGATGATTTAATATCTCTGGTATGTTAATGTGTGATATTCTGTGATACGAAATGTTTTGGGTTGAACTGTGATAAATGTGAGTTATTTATCTATGATGAATTTCTATTGTATATGATATTCTGAATTTAAATTGAATTTTTTTTACTTAAACAACTAGTCTTAAAGGATGGCATTGGATTTGAAGAGATCGGGGTCGGATATCAGAGATATCCGGAACCACTTCGATTTAATAACTACTATAACCCTTTATAGATTTGATTATAAAATCAAATAGGCTGGAATGGAATAAATTAAGTGAACTCATTCATTTAAACTAAGTAACGGTACTTAGATATTATTTTGTGAAATAAGTATGACTATAACAAGATAAGAACTCGTATTGAGGTATGAGTCACCCTGGTTTTCAAAGAAGTTTGTAACCTAAGTATTTCGTAGTAAATGGGTTTACTCACGCTGATTTCCAGCCTGACTCGGGTGTTACTTTATTATAATGCTCGTGTCAGACCGAATATTACAGGTTAGGACGTTCTGGAGTTCAGGTGGTGAGCTAGATGGCAGGGACGTGTGGAGTATATTTCGTTGTGTATCAGAGGCAGTATAGTCTGTATTGATTGGATTCTAGGATAGGTTGTCATAACTGTCTGGATAATTATGAATGATTGTACTCTGATATATTGTATGTAAATTGACAATTACAGCTTTTATTAGTAAATGATGTTATTTGATATTATATTTTGTTCCGCTGCGATTGTGAGATTCTGTGCTTTTGTTTTCTTTTTCTTCTTATACCTCTCTTTCTTCTTTACCCTAACAATCTGGAATTTTCGACGTTTGATTTCTCGGCACTTCTACAGTGAACGTACTAGTGTCAAATTTTCGGGGTCGAAAATTTCGGGTCATTACATTTGGTATCAGAGCTGAAGGTTAAGCAAGAACCTTGGCTCTGGTGGAGTTACTCATTAGAGATAGGGTCAATAAAACCGTTGAATGAGTTGAGCATATTATATGAGAGCATACTTGTTACTTAATGATTTTAAAAACGGTTTTAAAAGTAGTTTTTATATAAGCCTATATTTTGGTATATAAAGCCATAATTTTTTTAATTATTATATATATTAAGGTAATTGGTTGTTGATTATTAAAGTTGAATAAGATCATAAGAATTTAAGTGGTAATATATATATATATATATATATATATAACCAAATAGGAATTAGGTAATTTGAACTATACAAATAAGATAAGCTAGAAATGGATTCAAACAAGAAATTAAAATCCTAAAATTTGTGGAAATGTTTTCAGAATGTTGAATTAAGTTACCCTGATTTTATTTTCCAACAAAATTGTGAGATAATATATAGTGAAATGGGTTTCCAAATATGATAACCTTGGTATTATCATAAAATGTTTGTTGTATCTTAATAAAGGGATGTTTATTTTTCTAAATAAATAATGATAAAGCAAAATGAATTGTTTTAAGGAAGTAACAATTATATGAATATAAGTTATAAATTAAAAAGGGTTTAAATTGTAAAATTTTAAAATCTAATTCCAGAAAATTTGACAAAGTGTTAAAAATATAATAAATAATATTATTTGGAATATTTTTGAATGTAGGAATCCTATTTTAAAACAAGAGTTGTTTTGAAAATTTTAAAGGAATTTGTTTGTGTGCAAACGAAATAGATATGCGTATATATAATGCAAAGTTGATTTGAAATAAAGCGGATATATATATATATATATGGTAAATAAGAATAAAGGCTGAAAATTCTATTAATATTAGTCTAAATTATAGGACAGGAAGTTCCACTAGAATCCAGTCTAAGATAGTGATGGATAAAAGTGAAGAATAGAAGGCTAAACGCATAGAGCGAAGAGCAGTTGCACGTAAGGAGCGTGAAGAAGCAATACAGGAGTATGAGAAACAAGTTAAGGAAAGGGCTGGACCAGGGCCTTATGATAATGTCATCTGCTACAGATGTTACAATAAGGGTCATTATGCAGCCTAGTGCAGTAAAACAATGAAGGAATTGAAGGGTACATTCCAACGATTTTGCTTTGAGATCTTATGCTATAAGTGTCATAAGAAAGGTCATTCCTAAACCAATGCCCTGAAGTGAGGAAGGTGAAACATAAACCCGTAGAACCAGTCAATGAGTCGACTATTTGCTAGCATTGTAAGATGTCGGGACACATCGCTAGGAATTGTCTCAAGAGACGAAAGAAGTGTAAGGTTGTGGAATGTCCTACAGGAGGCGTGAAGGTTATCCAGATTGATGGAAGGGTAGAAACCTTTTGTGGAAAATGTTATGGGTGGGGACATCCTGTTGAAAAGTGCATGTTCCGGCATTGCCCATTGGAAGGAAGTCCCTAGAGAGGATTCTTTTGAGAATACTAAGGCTCTGTTCTTTTCCAAACCCCTAGGTGATGGAGAAGGCGCCTAGTTTTATGACTTCTGTAAGACTCTTATTTTTAGATAAATGGATATAATTTTTGAACTAATGGTGTGTAGTCTATCAATGTATGGAATATTTTATGGCAGTACAATCTAATATAAAATCACTTTTATATATTTGAGAATGGAATTGAAATTAGTTCAAATTGAAATTTGATTTGAATTAATTGGAATTAATTAATCGAAATTGAATAAGTTTAAAATTCAAATGGGAATTGATTTGAATTTGGAATGGGAATCAAAGTTAATTCAAATTGAATTGGAATTAAATCAAATTAATAGCAAGTGGAAATTGAAAATTTATTGGAATGGGAGATTGGAAAATTGAACCAATTTGACTCTGAAACTATTTTCAAATAAATCATTTTAAAATAAACTATCTTAATTCTATCTTTTCTAGTTATTTACTATATAACCTTTCTTTTTAGAACCCAAACTATCTTATACTTATTTTACAACTATTTTGAAAACTAACTACTATTTTACAACAATTTTACATCTGTTTTACAAACTAATTACAATTTACAACTATTTTATAACTACTTAACTATTTACAACTATTTTACAACTAATAACTATTTTGCAACCACTTAACCATCTTAAACTTTTCAAAGCTATTTTCTAAATTCAAGTTGGTCAGAATGCAAACTATTTATAATTGAAGTGATAACCCAAATGCAAATTGAAGCAATTGTGAATAAGTGAATAGAAATCAAAATGAATGTGATGTAAAAGGAAATTGATTTAGCTGATAATAAATGAAGGTAAATACGTAGGATGTACATATGTTATTCTATTCGCATAATGATTTGATCCAGATTCGAGCATAGAATTTCGAGATAGTATATCGATCCGAGTTGGGATTTTTCACTCGATTTTCAACGGCGAACCCTAGATATGGATTTTTGATTGATTTTGAAAATTCTCTAACATAGTTATGGCTATGCAAGGAGAATGATAGTTTCTGATCAAGAAACCAGATCTTAGTCTGCTCTAGGAAGTTGGGTGGACGATACTAGTTCAGAAGTGAAATTGTGTGATCGAGTGAGCGATAGATTTGATATTGCGTACGAATGATACATGTACATCGTACGTGCTTGAATGAAATAGATATTGAAAATTTTGTAAAGAAATGTAAAAATGATTTTTGAAATGGAAAGGTATATTTTGCGAAATATGTGGTAAATAAAAGTGGAAGTTGGATATCTCTATAATTGAAATTTACTTTATGAAGAGTAAGTAAGGTGGTAAATAACTTTACCAAAGAATAAACTTATGTATATATCTATATACAAATGGTTTTATGGAATTGAGAAAAAGGTTTTTGGAACCCATGGATTTTGAAAGGCTTTTGATTTTTGGGAAAAATCAGTTTTGGGAATTTGGAAAGCCAAGTTTGGAAACTATCGATTTTAAGATATCTATTTTGTATAAATGGGATTTATATGTGATACATATAAGAGTATGATTTGAAGATACTATTTGTGTATAGTATAAAATGTTTTGAGAATGCTGTGGGGAAAAAGGCGCTCCCATTAGAGTTGAAACTTAGTAGGAGATCCACGGGGTGGTTCTGCCTTGAGCCCTAAGAGGTTTCTAAATTTGATCCTTAGAGGATGTTTGGACTAACTAAAGTTCCTGAGGATTTTGGTTGGGGTAGTGAAAGTTGAGGGCGTTGATGCCTATAGTGACATTGAGTTTATGTTGTGACGACAGTGTAACTCGATGTAACTGCGATCTACTGCGCACCATAGCGGAAGTTGAGGGGCAGCGATTGCCTAAGGTCTACGTTTGATTTCGCTGGGAGAGCAACATAACATCGGTAGACTGCAATCCATTAAGACATAGCGAAAGTTGTACGGCAGTGAGTGCCTACAGGCTACATTGGGACACTACTGATGTAGTCTACGATCTATATGGTCTATGTCATGAAGTTTCATTTGGCAGCAAAATTCAAGGGCTCTAATGCCTACAGTTATATGGTTTTTGCCGTGTTGGCAATGTAACCCTAGGTGTAGCTACGATCTATGGCGGTTCCATGGTGTAATCGAGGGGCCGCAGGCCTGTAGTTTTATATGGTTTTATTGGGATGGCGATGTAATCATCGGGCTAACTGTGACCACGGAGGAGTGATGATTTCCAGAGCATTCTCACCAAAATGTTTTCTATATTTTCACAAAAGTTTTCTATGTGTTTTCACTGGATGTTGAAAACAAGTCTGCTAAGTACTTATAGATTTTCAATCCTACGCCTAATCAACGTATGACCGAATTTCTGTGAGAACAAGGATGGACTTATTGAAACATCGAGTTATAAAAAGTATTTTTATAAAACTATTTTGATAATATTATGTAGATTTTTAAAGTATTTAAAAATTTAAATAAAAAGAGTTAAGAGTTTAAAATGTTTAAGAATAATTTAACTAATAATAAGCATTGTAATTAAAATTCTTGCTTCATTCCTTTTTGGGGACGAAAAGATTTAAAGGGGAGGAATGTGATGACCCTAGATTTTTGGCAATATTAATTTGATAATCTTCTTATATAATTATTTAAATTTTCTAACTCATTCTTTTCAAAAAAATGTGCTTTCTAATTTCTATTGTATATACATACATACATACATACACACACACACACACATATATATGTGTGTGTGTGTGTGTGTAGATTGTAAATGGAACTATGGTTTGAAATTCAAAATAAATATCTCAAAAATTAATTAGATTTAAAATTCTACATTTTTAAGCACTAGTATATATATATATATGTATATAAATAGCTTTAAGCTTAAAATAAGTATAAATAAATAAGTTTTATATTATTTTCTTTGAGTTATATACATATAAATAAAAAGAAAGTGTAAAATTAGGAATATAAAACATTAATAAATATAGAATGCATGCATAAAGCATTTGCTAGCTAGGAATGGATTCTTGTTTACAAGTGTCATAATAATTTTTGTTCTTCATTTTAATACACTTTTGTGTGTGTGTATGTATGTATATGTGTGCGTGTGTGTGTGTGTGTGTATATCGAACTCCTTTCTTTCATTTTCTTTAAATAAAACCAAAAACTAAAACCAAGAATCAAACTAAAAGAAAAAAATCAAACTCTTTCTAGCTTCAAACTGAAGCAAAGCAATTCAAACTCAAATCCAACACAATTAAAGAAGATTAGATCAAATTCAAGTTGCTGTTTCAATTTCAAAAGCAAGTTCCAGTTTTCGAATCACTTGCAGTTTCAAAGCTCTTTCCTCTGTTCTATATTTCTAAGTGAGTAAACTTTCACTTTTAAAAACTAAATCCTCTTTATTTACTTATTCCTGTGGTGATTGATGAAAATAATTGAAAATGTTTTTCATGGATGTAAAAATACATTTTTGTTTGGGTATACAAGTTGAAAATACTGAATGTATGCATGCATGTCTCTATTTGTTCAACAGGCCCAAAAACTTACTCAAAACTTGATTTCCTTCACATAAACCATATTAGATTATGATGTTTATAGGAAATATGCTTGAATTGACTAAATATTATTTTAAAAAATGTTTTAAAGTATAGTTAGAAAGTAGTTAATTGGAAAGAAGAAAGAATAGTGAAAAATCAAATCAAGTCAGAAATTAAATTATGTAAATTCAAAGTTTTGTTCATATAATCTAATTCTATTTTGAAAATGATGATTTTTGATAGTACTATCTAGATTTTTAAGCTTGTGATTTGTGAGAAGTTGCGAGTTGATCGAAATTGGGTTTTATTTCAATTTTCGGCGATTGGGGAATGGGGGTGTGTCGTGCTCGTTGCTGGACGTAACTGGGTGTATGGGGATTGAGGAAAAAATTGCCGTTGATTTTCTAGATCACCGTGGTGGCACGATGAAGAGGATCTAGGGTTTAAGACCCTTCTCAAGATGACGATGTTGTCGAGGCCAATGCATCATCGTGGTCACAAAGGAGTTGATCGGAGGTGGGGAAAAGAAGCACGGGCAGTGGCAAAGGACTGGGTTGATCGGCGAGTTCTCTGGTGGTAGGAGGCGGCGGCGTGAGGCATGATTGTGATAGGGTATCGTTCCAGTGAAGTGCTCGACTAGCTCGATTTCGTTAGGCTTAGTCGAATGGAGATCTGGGTGGTCTGGTCGTTCGAGTGGGTCATCGACGATCTGTAGGCGGTGGCAAAGTTGATCGGAGCGGCGACGATCATGTGTCCACGTGCACTTGTGTGTTCGTGTGTCCTTTTGTTTCTGTAAATAGGAAGAGGATCGGGTTTGGCTCGAGTTTGTTTCGTGTTCGGCTCGAGTCTGGTCTGTAGGGTATTTAGCAAAGTTATTTTAATGAATAGAGAGGAAGAGAGGTCAGAGAAGATGGAGTATGACTCGAGATGGGGATTGGGTATTTTGGGATTGGGCCTGAGTATTTTAAAAAGAAATGAGTTAAACAAGTTTTTTTAAAAGAGAAATTCTGAACAAGTTTTCAAGCAAATTTCAAACCCAAGAATTGAAGTAAAATGTTTTGGACTTAATTTGTTTTGATTTAGGGTAACTATATATTAGGTTAATTTTTTTTTAAATTCATTCCTAAGATTATTTAAAATAAAATTTAATGATGTAATTAAGTGGATAATTAAGGAAAATGTATTAAACTTTAATTAATCTAAGGTCTTAAATGATTTTATTAGTTAATAATAGTTAATTTCAAACATTTAATTAAAATAAAATAAATGGTTATAATTAATTAATGTTAATTAAGCAGGATTA
This sequence comes from Allium cepa, assembly GCA_030765085.1. Taxonomy (NCBI): domain Eukaryota; kingdom Viridiplantae; phylum Streptophyta; class Magnoliopsida; order Asparagales; family Amaryllidaceae; genus Allium; species Allium cepa. The sequence goes on along the minus strand of CM060934.1, from coordinate 310,503,765 downwards.
TAAGTTAATTTATTTGTATAATAAATTAGTTAGAAATGGTGTGACCAGTTATATATCTTATGAATGGTTGAATTATATTGAATGTTTTAATGATTTAATATCTCTGGTATGTTAATATGTGATATTCTGTGATACGAAATGTTTTGGGTTGAACTGTGATAACTATGAGTTATTTATCTGTGATGAATTTCTTTTGTATACGATATTCTGAATTTAAATTGAATTGTTTTTACTTAAACAATTTGTCTTAAAGGACGACATTGGATTTGAAGAGATCAGGGTCGAATATCAGAGATATCCGAAACCACTTCGATTTAATAATTACTATAGCGCTTTATAGATTTGATTATAGAATCAAATAGGTTGGAATGGAATAAATTAAGTGAACTTGTTCATTTAAACTAAGTAACGGTACTTAGATATTATTTTGTGAAATAAGTATTTGACTATAACAAGATAAGAACTCGTATTGAAGTACGAGTCACCCTATTTTTCAAAGAAGTTTGTATCCTAAGTATTTCACATTAAATGGATTTACTCAAGCTGGTTTCCAGCCTGACTCGGGTGTTACTTTATTGTAATGCTCGGGTCAGACCAAGTATTACAGATGTTCAGGTTAGGACGTTCTGGAGCCCAGGTGGCAAGTTGGATGGCAGGGACGTACGGAGTATATTCCGTTGTGCATTAAAGAGTGTATAGTCTATATTGATTGTATTCTGGGACAGGTTGTCATAACTGTCTAGATTATTATGAATGATTTTACTCTAATATATCGTAGGTAAATTGACAATTACAGCTTTTCTTGGTAAATGATGTTATTTGATATTATATTTGTTCCGCTGTGATTGTGAGATTCTTTGCTTTTGTTTTCTGTTTCTTCTTCTACCTCTTTTTCTTCTTTACCCTAACAGTCTGGAATTTTTGGCATTCGATTGCTCGGCACTTCTGCAGTGAACGTATTAATGTCGGGTTTTCGGGGTCGAAAATTTCGGGCCGTTACAAACTTAGAAAATTCAATCCTAAATCGAATGAAGGAATATTCATTGGATATTCGAAATGAAACATGGCATATCGAATTTATAATAAAAGAACTAAAGTAATCGAAGAAACACTTCATGTGTCATTTGATGAAAATTTCGAACTTAATAATAGAAATGAAGATGAAGATATAATTTCCAAATCAAATATCATAGAAGATGATATCGAGAATATTGAGAATAATACTGAAACTGAAACAACAACTTGCCTAATGAAAATGAGATTCGATCTCCACCGAGATTACTAAAGAATCATCCAATTGAAAATATTACTAGAGAAATAAATTCTAATGTGAGAACACAAAATCAACTGAATCAAATGGGTCATGTAGCTTTCCTACCGAACATTGAACCTAAAAATGCTAAAAAAGCGTCAACTGAGGATTGCTAGATTATAGCTATGCAAGAAGAGTTAAATCGATTTGAACGAAAAAAGTTTGGGGCTTAGTTCCTAGACTTAGTAATCAAGCAGTCATTGGTACTAAGTGGGTTTACAAAAATAAAGCCGATGAGCAAGGGATATATTCGAAACAAAGCTAAATTGTTCGCTTAAGGCTACAATCAAGAAGAAGGAATAGACTATGAAGAAACGTTTGCTCCTGTACCACCAGTTAGAAGCAATACGTATTTTATTAGCTTTTGCATGTTTTCATAACTTTAAACTATAACAAATGGATGTAAAAAGTGATTTTTTTAAACAGATTTATAAAAGAAAATGTGTATGTAGAACAACCACCACTATTTACACATGAAAATTTTCCAGACCATGTCTATAAATTAAAGAAAGCTTTATATGGTTTAAAATAAGCACCTCGTGCTTGGTGTGATCATCTTAAAAGTTATCTTATAAATTCTGGTTTTAAAATTAGAAAAGTATATCAAACTTTGTTTATAAAATAAGATAAAAAAGATATTTTAATAACACTAGTTTATATAGATGACATCATTTTTGGTTCTACGAACGAAAAATTATGTCAAGCATTTTCGAATATTATACAAAAGAATTTGAAATGTCTCATATAGGAGAACTTCCATATTTTCTTGGGTTACAAATCAAGCAATTAAATAATGGTATTTTTATTAATCAAGAAAAATATTGTAATAATCTAATAAATCATTTTGGTATGGAAAATACTTCTGCTAACCAACACCTATGAGTATTATGGTACATCCCGATAGATATGAAAATGAAAAAAGTATTGAAAAAAAATTGTATCGAAGTATGATCAGATCTTTACATTACTTAGCTGATTTGACCAGATATAATGATGAGTGTATGCTTATGTGCATGATTTCGAGCAAATCCCAAAGAATCGCATTTGCGAGCCGTGAAACGGATTTTTCGCTACTTAAGTAAAACTAAAGACTACGGCCTCTTTTACCCGAAGGCATGTCCTTCTGAGTTAGTATCATATAGTGATACCGACTTTGGAGGATGTTGAATGGATCGAAAGAGTACAAGTGGTACATGTCATTTCGTTGAAAAATCTTTAATATCATGGTTTAGAAAGAAACAAAATTATGTTTCACTTTTGACGTGTGAAGCAGAATACATTGCTACTGCTTTGGCATGTGCTCAAGTAATTTATATGCAACAAACACTTCAAGATTTTGGTATAAATTTATCTAAATCAACAAATTATTATGATAATACAAGTGCTATAAATTTATCAAAAAGTCCAATAAACCGCTCAAGAACTAAGCATATTGACATCCAACATCATTTTCTACATGACAACATAGAAAAAGGTACTATCTCTCTTGAATTTGTATCATCAGAAAATCAAGTTGCAGACATATTTACTTACCTTTGAACGAAAATATTTTTATAAAATTAAGACGTGAACTCGGAATTATGTTGTTACACGATTTATAAATTGATGATAAAGTATAAATGAATGAAAGGTTATAAAATGAATAAAAATATAATAATGAATTTGAACAAAAAATTAGAACTGATGGCACTCAAACTCTGTACTCATGGGAGATAGACATGTGTTTTTCCAATGTTCTCATTTATTTTTTGCATTAATACCTTTCCTTCTTTTTATTTTATATACGGTAATAATCGTTTTATATCTTTCACCTTAGAAACTTATAACTACTTATAACATAAAGATAAATTAAAAGGGCTGGCTGAAGTTTAAAGAGTAATGTCAACCAAAAAATTTCAACTTCAGAAATAGCAAATGAAATCAATATATATAGACACACACACACACATACATATGAAGAGAATGTTTTAAATTCATATAAAACAAATAACCATCCACTTCATCTTACAAAATGTCATCATAAGAAAATTCCGACTTCTCATCATCTGCTTTCAGCACTCCAACTTCGGATTCGTCTAATAAATCTACTCAAGTGTATGTTCCGGTAAAGATTACTCCATCTCCTAATCACCATACCGGATATACACCAAACAACAAAAGAGCTAGAAGAAACTTAGACTTTGGATCAGCTTCTACTAAGGAGAAAATCGATGATATTCTTCACTATTAGCATGAAACTTTAAGTATACAAAGTGAGATGTATTATGAGCAAAAAAATCATGGAAGATGTATAAATTTTCTTGAACAATTTGCTCTAAAATTCTATGGAACTACCTCTAAACAAGGTGTGCATAATCCATCTCCTCAACGACCTCACGTATCTCCAAATTCTTGGAACAAGGTGTTCCAATTCAATGTAATACTTGGTCTCCTATTAATCCATTACGAGATAACATCAAAGTTGAACAAAGCTCGTTTGAAATTTTCTCTTCGGACGAATCCAAGGCCTTTGAAAAATAAAGTTTATATTTTCATAAATTTATGTTCATAAAATTGTTATTGAAATTTGGATATATAATATGTTTGTTGACATAAAATTATATTTTTAATATGAGAATAAATCTCCCACACAAATATATATATGGCATGCATTGTTAACTTAAATAGAAATTATTGAAAATAGGTTAACCAAAAAATTTGACAGATTCAGCCAGATGAATCTAAGGATTCAGCTGACTGAATATATATATATAATTTACCTAGAGTTCGACCAACTGAGCCTACCCCTTCAGCCGACTTAATCATACCAATTTTCAACTATTTTCTTATGGGTTTATGTTCAGCTTACTACCCATAAGCAATTCAATCGGCCGGTTCAACTATTTTCTATTTTTTTTATAGGGATGCACGTTTTTCAAAGCAAGAAACCGTTATAAACTCATACTTATTATCATCTACCCATTCATTTACCCCATACCCATCTATTCACTCTTCAGGACCAAAATAAAAAAACCTAAATCCTCTAAATCCAAATTCCAATTTCTCTTCTCTTTCAAAACAAAATTGCCACTAAGATCGAAACGAACAAGATAATCCTCTGCTAGTCCATCTCAGAGCCAAATTAGAACATGGCACCACAACGGTACGGCTGTCAATAGATTCAATAGCATGAAGAATTCCAAGCATTTTGAGGGAGAATTAAGTTTCTAGATTTTAATGGGTATGCTATTAGAGAATTGGCGAAAGCGCAAGGTTTTAATTCTCTTATTGGGTATGGCGCTAATAATGTTAAAATTTATCCTCTACTGATCAGGCTTTTTTATACTTATATGAATCTAGACCATCAAAACCCTCAAAACAAAGACGATTGTATTTAGACTTTAGTCCATGGCATCAAAATTTACTTACCTTTACAAAGATTAGGACATATTTTAAATGTCCATCTAATGGTTTAGACATTGAAATGGTTGATGTTAATATATATGAACGTAATGAAGTGTTACATAGATTTTTATATTCGATGATTTAACAGAACTAAAATCAAGTGCTTTACATCCTAAAGCAAGAATTATTCATCTTGGGCACATACGTTCTCTTCAACCACGAACTGAAAGTTATGAAAAGGTTTATAAACTTAACTTCCAAGCCCTTTATGCTATTTATTCCTCTTAGAGAGTTCACTAGGGAAAAATTATATTGGATGAATTTCTTAGTGTCAATCATAGGAGAAGCTATAAACCATTCATTATGGAGCTTATATAATGCAGATACCATAAAATTTGGAGTTCCTTTGCTCGATTCCGACCTCACAGCAATAGGTGAGCTTAACTCCAAAACCCTTAGTCTCATGGGTCTTCCTAAGCATCCCGAAAGTCAACAAATCATTAGCTTTCAAGAATGGATCGCTAATCACAATCAAGGTATTATGCATCCTCGAGACACGAATATTGCCTCTTCTTCTCAACAACCTCAACAAGAAGAAGAGGATGACGAAATTCATGAACTAAATATCGATGTGCCTCCTAAGCAAGCTCTTGTCACATTATCCCAGAATCAAAGCAAACTCAATCGACATTTAGCTAATGTTGAGAAAAACATTTCTAAGAAAAACAAAAGGATAATCTCCATAAAAGGTTTTTTGAATACAATTTAGGAAAATATTTCTTGTTCCGGGTCCACTTCAATGGGTAATCTTGAAAATCTGGCACTATTTACTTGGACAACCTCGGAGGAAGAAAGAGTGGAGGAAGAAGAAGGTAGTGAAGATTGATTTGGTATATTTTTCATAATTACCTAAACATAACTCTATTTTTTATGACTACTTTTTTTTAAGCACAAATTTATGTACTATTTGCTCCTATGATGTTTTAATTCATGACAATATGTTTTACGATTATTTTATGTGGTTAGGACATGTTTCTATCTTGAAACTTTGTGATGTTTATGTGTTTGTGATATTTTCTTAAATCAATACTATCATTTTCTATGTGCAATGTCTTTATGCAATATTTTCTATGCCTATGTGAAATGTCTACATATTTTATTTCTCATATCAACTAGATGTTTTCCTTTTTGTTGATGACAAAGGGGGAGAATAAGATTGATAGGGGGAGTATACAGTTAGGGGGAGGAAAATTAATCTATATATTCAAAACTTACATAGTTGTCATCATCAAAAAGGGAGAGAATGTAAGAACCCTGAATTTTTATGTTTTGATTATGACAACTATATAAGTAAGTATTATTTGAGCTAACCAAGTTTACAGGAGAAGATAATCAAAAATATGAAGACAAGATTCCAGAATGTTGCTATAATGTTTTATTAGGCATAGACAAGATTCTTGATGCAGATAAATTTTAAAATCTACCCGAAGTGGTATACAAATACACTCATAACAAAAATACTGGCAAATCAAAAGAACTACATAAAACATTGCATTCAACCAACTGAATCACCCCTTTCAGCCGACTGAATGCTATACATATTTATGAACATTCAGCCCCCTAGCTTATAATATTCAGACGGGTGAATTGTCTCTATTTTGCACTAATTTCTTGCTATTTCAAATTTTAATCGATTCGGCTGGCTGAAATATTTAATTCAGAGGGCTGAAGCTTCATGACAACTAGTTTTTGAAAGGGTGCTTCTTTTCAGTTAACAGCAACAATACTTGATTCGTAAGATTGCTTCGATATTTCTTCTTTGTTGCTCTTCATGAATGTATACAACATTTTAATTTCTATAAATAATAAAGAAATCCAACATCTATAATCAATTCAATTTTCTTAGCTCTATCCATTCTTGCTATTTATACTCAAAAGCTTTCTATGCACAAGAACTCTATTTGATCATTTATATACTCAAGTTTATTATTGTTTAATCAAATAAACTTCTTTTCTTCATGAAATACATGATATACCACAAAGGAGAATATTATAGGAAGGGTGTACTCTAAAGACTTATTAGTGTCATTCAAAGAGCATTGCTCAGGCGGTTAAAAGTCCTACTCTATTGCTTTGGCAGTTAAAGTCCTGTTCGGTTGCTCAAGCGGTGTAATGCCTATTCCTCCAGGTTAAAAGAAGGTTGATAGTTGAACTCCAAAAGGAATCTTTGATTGGACGTAGAATATGAAAGTTCGAACAATTATAAAAATTTCTGGTGTCATTTACTTTACTGCTTTAATTTTATATGTACATTCTATACAAGCAGATAAATTGTTTAATATTCCGTATTATATGATCCATATTTACTTTCACGTTATACTATACGGACTTGGAGGCGATGTGGTTTAGGCGGTTGGAGAATGGGTCCATTAACACGTGGACCGATTTGATGAGTAAGTTCTTGAGATAGTTCAGAGTTCATGACCAAAGAATGTGATGATGCTATCAAGCGTAAAACAATGGCCTGGAGAGACCTTGAGAAGCTATTTGACAAGATTCAATGCAGAAGCAACTGCAATCGATAAGCCGGATCCATCTATAATCCTAATGGTAGCAGAGTTTGGAGTTGCAAGCAAGACTAACTTTGAAGTTGCATTAAAAAGGGAATCATCGATGGATCTTGCGGAATTCTACCATGAAGCTGAAACACCTTTGCATCATAAAGACACGGAAGCTGAGGATGATAATGTTGAAGTTAACACTGTGGATGAAAGAGGATTGTCTGAAGTAGGAAATGAATAGGACAAAGGAAAAAAGAGAACGGATTACAATTTCATAGAACCGAAACAATAAAGGAGGGAGCCAAAATTCTCTTCTTACACTTAATTGACTGGAACCCTAGAGAGGATGTATCTAGACACTAGGGGATAGATTCTCTATCGAAAGCCAGCAAGGAGAGAGCCTACTTATTGAGAGAAAAGATCTGCAAAGTTCAGCATCTTCCATAAGCCGGATGCACACGAAATGAATGAGTGTCACAACCTTCGTGGTCTGATAGAAGAACTGGTTTAGAGCAACCAACTGCAAAGTATGTAAGGAACCAAACTGCAATGGTGTGGCAAGAATAAATACCATCTAGAGTGAAAGCATCAAGGAATAAATCTAGTCCGAGATTCAAAATCCAATGATTGGGATGAAAGGGGGTCGAATTTGGTTCCCACCCTTTGCTTTTCGTTTCTTTTCTTATTCTTTTCATTCAACATTATGTAATAAAGAGAATAATAAACTCAGGGCACTTGCCCATGCATGGGATCCCGGATGGTCCTTAGACATGCTCTAAGTCAGATGCCTGAGATGACTATTTAAAACGATAATAACCTTGGACCGCTTACATGTATATGAGATCTAGATTGGTCTCTAGGTATGCTCTAAATCAGATGTCCGGGATGAACGCTTATGATTTCTACTTGTCCGCTTTTCTTTGACTTGAATATTTCTTTAGAAAAATCGACATTGAATGTGATAACTAATATTGATCGCTTTAAGTCCCATCCAGTGAGACGGGGCCGGAATGCAGGGTGCAGTCCCCTTGTCAGAGAGCGAGCGAATGGGCTTGTATGATATTGATTGCTTTAAATTCCATTTGGAGAGACGAAACCAAAGTGCAAGATGTAAGTCACCTCGCCAAAGATTTAGAGGATGGGCTTGCTTGTCGTTGAGTCCCTTTGTTAGAGAGAGTGGATTGAGCTCAACAAGGACCCTAGGAGGTCAAGGGTTGGTCCCTTTACCGGGGAGTGAGTGGATGGTCATGCTTGATCATTGGGTCCCCATGTCGGAGAGCAAGCAGATTGGATTCAACAAGTGACCACCAAAGAAATTGAACCCTAGAGTGGATAAAGAACAGTCTAGAGAGATCAAGTCCTAGATTAAGAGATGAATGGTCTGGTAGTACCATGCCCGGAGTGGATGCGAATTGGTTAAAATGCCTTGAACGCCTTGCACTCGGAGAAAGAAAAGCCCCAGGAGAACATGGGATGAATTAGATTCGTGAGATGATATTTCCAGATGATAGACTAGGATTCAAATAGCCAGAGAATTTGATAGGAATAGCCAGAGAGCTCAACCATCATAATTTGATTATGGATTATTGGAACTTGTTCTTGAGAAAAATACACCTTACATCCGAAAGGCATACTTTAGGGGGCAAATTAACTCGCTTTTTGGTGAAGCAGAGTCCAAGTAGACTCAAAAGATTCAAACAAGGACGAAACGATGTAAAATCTAGAAGGCACACTTGGATGAGCTAAGGAAATAGCTCAAAAAAATTCCAGCCGAAAATATGCTAAGTCCATACCCAATACCGAGTTATCACCAAAGGAGCTTTAATTAGGCTTAGAAGATTGAAAGGGAATCGAACTGACTTGAAACTTGACAACTGCACTTAGAAAAGGTAAAGGATGATCTTGGAAAAGGTTTGACATGGATTGGACACACATATAACTTAGCTCTGAGTTACAAAGTTAGGTCGGGTCCAACCTAAAACGGCCCACCAAACTACCACTCGGACTTTATGCTCTGATCACTTTATCCTAGTAGATCATACTTAAGTGATGGTGCAAGGAATTGATGATTCATTCTAAGGATTGACTAATATGGAGTGCTAAGGAGATGGATATCCAAGGAATCAGAGACTCGACTCGAAGATGATTGGAAGTGGCTCGAACGGCTTAACTAGATGGAAGAAGCAACATGAAAAAGAGTTGTCAAAATTACACTAAGTAGTATAACTCAGCCCTACCTATAGGCATAGGTCGAACCTGAGTATAACCATGTTCATCGTAGCTTGCGAGTTATGGCTTAACCTCGACTCATTTTTTTGTATTTCTATGCTACTAGGCCTTCGACACTATGCTATCAATTCCCTTATAAATACTCACCTATCTTCCAATAGAAAAGGATCTTTTCTGCTGGATTGCTTCATCTCCATTACTCTGCTACTTACACTTGGAGCTGCCATTATACTTTCTTCATTTCTATTCTCCTCTATGAACCTTTCCAAACTCATTGTAACTTAGATCCTATGGAATTAGTTGTAATCCGGAGAGAGTACAACTAATAATAAAATGGATTGAAGTTGACGTCGGCCAGAGTACGTCGAACCACTACAAAAACTTCTATGTATTCTTATATATTTTCTACGTTTTCCTTTTCTTTTATCTGAACTAGTGCTTTCATCCTGATTTTGGGTGTTGATCCATTTTTTGGGTTAACAATGTGAAAGTACAATTGTTTAACACAAGAGCTACATCCATAGAAAAAATTATTACTAATAAAATTTAAATTTTATTCAGTGTGTTATACCAAATAGATAGTACATAGACAATTAATATATACAACAATAAGTCAAATGCCGCTTATTAAGTTTGTTTTTTCCAAAATAAACAATACTGTATTTCTATAAATTCTTTTTATACAACAACTTGTATTAACCAAAAACTTACATCATTTCAATGTATAGCATTAAAAATCATATATTAAATAAAGTCCGCACATATGCCTTCGGCTCGGGCTTCATACTAGTAAAAAAGAAGGATAAAATTTTTCTTAGTTTTTTATTGAATTAGAATAGGTTTTACAATACCGAATTTATTTGTATAACATATTAATTGATTATCTTAACTTAAATTTGATCACTAAAATTTATAGGAAGAATACAAACCATTCAAATTAAAATCATTTATACTTGATTTTAGTTAAATTTGGTGATGCGTGCTTAGTTAAACTCAATGCTCAACACCGAGTTCAACACAATGTTTAGTGCATAGCAGTGCATTGACTTCAATTCAGTGTTGTGCATTGAGTTAAACTAAATGTACATAGAATTGTGCTAAGTGTATTGTTGTGCACTGAGTTGAAGTCAGTGAGCAACACCGAGTTAAACTTATGCTGCATAAGAAGTTCCATTTCTTTGTATGAAAGTTAGTTTCCAATTAATATTAATTTGAAGTTTTAATGTAGAGAGGCGACATAGAATTTAGAGAACATTGTTTGGGTTATTGAAATCTTAGAACTGGAAGCACTGATTTATGAGGGTTTTGAAAATAGGCATTACAAGCTTTGCAAATTCTCAGATTGAGGCTTTATGATATGACATGTGTTTTGTCTTTGAAATATCTAAAATTATATATATCATCAGTAAGGATTTATTTTCCATTTTGGGATTTGGATACGATTTTGTTGTATTTTGTAATTATAAAGTTTGTAGCTCATGTAGTTGTATTATATAAATTTAACATTATGGTATTTGAGATATGAAAATAATTATTTATACTCTATTTGCGGAGCATTTTAAACATTGCATTGAATCTATATGATGAATTATATATGATATGAAAATCATTGTTTGTGTCATGTTATACTTCATTTTCTTTAAGAATTTTAATATTAATAGTACATAAAAGTACATGAAATTACATAAATTTATAAGTTTCTATTAGCAAAACATATGAGTATTACCAATATATGGAGTATTAATGCTTAAAAACATTACAATAAAACAATTTATGTATAGAAACATTTATAAGTATTGCTGTGATGATATTAACACTTATATTAAATGTTACTAAATAAACATTTGTCAACTCTTATAAGTATTATGAAATAATAAAATAGCAATGCTTATAAATGTTACCAATATGTTGTTCAGTAACACTTATAAGGGCGACAAATTTGGCCGCTCTTCACTGGCCATCGTTAACACTAAAAAGTGTTACCAAAATTATTTATAACATTTATAAGTGTTAGGAATTTCCTATTTTGGTGTATTTTCTATAGTCGTAAATCTAAATTTCCACTTAACTGAAATCTCCTCTTAGATATATAATTATAGTGGATATGTATGTAACTTGTTATACATATTTTTGAAATGGAAAAAAGGAGTCAACTAAAGAGATGAATTCAGATTTGTTGATTTGCAAAGCTAGAGAGGGAGGAAGAAATTATATGATTTATGTATAACACTGAAATTTATATCATTGAATTTTATTTGATTATTACTCCTATGCAAAATATATTTAATTGCAGGCTTAAATGGAATATATTTAATTGAAATTTCACCTATATATTATGTAAGTAATATAACTGTGATGAAATGGCATATAATTTGAAAATTTTGAAAATTAATCCTTTAAAATTTAAAGTATACCGTTGATAAGATTGTGAAGTTTATTCTAGATTTATGTTAGTTAGGTAGTAAATTGTTTAGCCACCATTTGGAATGCCTTAGTTTGACTTGGGATGTAAATTTCTATGTTTTAATTTATTTGGAGCAATGACTGTATAACTTAGTTGTATCTATTTCCATCTAAATTTTCGTAGACTGTCTAACCGCACGGTACAAAAAGTATGTCGGTTTAATAGTAAGAAATACTTTTTTTTCCCCAAAGTTTTGAAACCTTTTTTTTCCCCAAAGTTTTTCCGTTCATGGCCGCAACTGGCGATTTGCGATTGTGGGTTAGCTTTTCTTCCTCGCCGTGATTTTCTTTTTTGCGTCTTTTCTTCCATGTCATCCTCTCCGCCTCGTCCCTCTCCTCCCCTCCTTTCCGCTCCATCGTCGACTCGGTCCGGTCGCCCTTTCAAATCCAAGTCCTCTGCCTTTCCACTTATTCTTTCCCACTCCGATTTTCCACCGCTCTCATCGTTTTGTTCTGGTGTCGAGGCTTCTGATTCTGTTCGTGCTGTGTTGCCTCTCCCAGATTCCAACGCGTTTTTGCCTTTGAACAGAGATAGTGTCTTGGGTAAGTCAGATGTGTTAAATGAGAATTCTGGTCACGTATCGTCTGCTATTAGCAACAGTAATGGTGTAGGTGGAATGTGTGGGAGTGTTGAGGGGTTGGGAGGTGTTGCTGACGCTGCCCAATGCACGTCTCCTGATCGTCAATATGCTAAAGTGGATTGTGGAGTGAAAAATACTGATGTCAGTTTGATTGTCAATGAGGTTGCTCTCCAGCCTGTTTTCCACGAGAAACCGATGTTGGTTGAGTGTGAAACAGCAGTGAACGACGGTGCTATCGACCATGTCCATGGGTGTTATACTGATAGTCTTCCAAGTTGTGGACAAGGCACATCAGCTGTTTGCGGTTTTTCCCCAACGAATTCTGCTTCTAAAGGCACAGCTATTTGCTCTAAAGATTCTATGCCCACTGCTGCTACTGTCCCCGGTATTGTGCATAGCAGTGTAACTGATGGTTCGAAGCCCTCCTCAAAATCGTGGTCTTCTCTTTTCTCGTCCTTGCCCCGAAATGCGGGTGCCTACACCCCTATTGATTTTGATTTGGTTGAGGTAAATGGAGTGATGATTCCACCCCTTAGTGTTATGCAAGCCGGTGAAGAATTTTGGTCAGATTATTTGGTTGGTTTTTTTCTGGAGCCGCATCACCGTCTTTCTTTTGCGTCTGCGGTGCTTCGGAGAGCTTGGAAGCTTCGTGGAAATTTGCATGTGAAGCTGATTGATACGATGTACTACTTAAAGTTTTCCTCTTCTGAGGATCGCCGGCTTGTTTTGGAGGCGGAGCCATCGTTTGTTGATGGAAGGCCTTTTATTGTTACCCCATGGTCTCCTACAGTGGCGTGTGCTCGTGAGAAAGTTTTCTCTATCCCTGTTTGGGTATATTTTTCCCAGATTCCTTCTGTTTTACAGCCTCTCATTGGTTTGAATTGGTTAGCTTGTAATGTTGGTAAGCTGAAATGTTTTGACACCAATACTGTGGCACGTGAAAAGTTGATGTTTGCGAAGGCTCTAATTGAGATTTCCCCTACTAAGCCACTTCCTTCTTCTATTTCTGTACAGCTTGCTGTTGGACATGTTGTGGAAGTACGGGTTCGCTATGGTTGGGTCCCGGATTTTTGTATCGCTTGTCACTCTTTTGGACACCTTACTTTAGACTGCCATCATTCTGTAGCCTCTGCGGCAGCTCCGAAGACTCCTTTGCCGCGCCCCCGTCGTAGGATCTGGGTCCCCAAGGCTCCTCCTTCTGAGTCTATGTTGCCTGATCAGAATATTCCTTCTATACCTCATGTTTCGCCTGTTTCACCTACTGGTTCTGAGGTTCCTATTGTTGCTCCTGACATCTCTTTAGTTGCTTCAGCCCCATCCTCGCTGCTGCCTCCTGTAGCTTGGGATGAGGCTGAAGGGTGTTGGATTGATCCCATTTCCGATATGAGGTATAACCCGGTTAATGAATCTTTCTTCCGGTTTGTTTCTGACGATCATCTTGACCTTCGGTGCCTTCGCTACAAACGATCTGCTGACTCTCTTGTTCTTGATTTGGACGGTATTGATGCGGTAGCGAATTCTGTCATGCTTGCTGATCCGTCCTGGGATCGATCTTTTATCTACTGTTCTGACGATGTGGTTTTCGACCCTTGTATTGCTCTTCGGTTTCGCCCCTATGCTGGACTTTCTGGGTCTGACCCACTGTGCATTACTTCGGTGTCTGGAGATGTTGGTAATTCTCCTACCGCGGTGGAGGAATAGTTTGTTGTTGTTTCTTTAGTTATCGTGACAAAGCAGTCACGTACCTGTGCTGTATTTTCTTTCTTCATTTTAGTAGATAAGGTGCTTTTACCTTGCTCCTGTACTTAAACTTTTATTACGTTCGTAATAAAAAGTGGACGGTCCACTATAAAACCGGCTGGCCTTGCCAAAAAAAAAAAAAGAAATATACCTAAACGAAAGAGATGTGTAAAGTACTGCTGCCCTTCTTCATAGTTTGCACTGTCTATTCGATAGAAATAAAATGAAATAATTCCTTGTAATTTCAAACAGAGCAAAAGTCTCACTTTTATATAGTTTGTGGAAAGTGATAATGGTAATAATCTTTTCCTTGAAATGATAGCTTCAATATATTGAAATGTGGAAAACATTCTTTATAAAATTTACACGCAGGTTCATATTCTGAGATTACTTAGCGTAGAAATTAAAGAGTTGAAATTACATATATATTATGTATAACTGCGCCTATTAATTAAAAATATAAATATACATAGGGCAACGAATAAAGCATAATAGACAAATATACGTTGATGTTCTTATTAGTTATAATTAGGATGATTAAGTATTTTACTGTAGTAAATCATAGGATTAGGAAATTCCAATGAAAAAAGGTAGCAATTCCAGCATTTATGAATAAGGATTGTAGTATTAATGGGCAATAAGTGCGCAGTTAATAGGGACTTCTAGAAATCAATTGGGTACATAAATGTGTTTAAGGGGATTAATTGCAGAATTAAACATGACATGAAGGAAACAGAATATGCATAATAAATTTGATTTGAAATAATGAATAAATATCATTAGCGATTGTCCAATTTGAATAATAATAATCATCATTTAATATGGATAATTAATCGGAGGTAAAAGAATAAGCGATATTTAAGTGACATAGGAGGAAAATGAAGAATGTAAGAAATAAGTGTGCAAGATACAAATAGATTCACTGCGAATAAATAAATGAATACTAATAAATAAAC
Organism: Allium cepa; assembly: GCA_030765085.1. Taxonomy (NCBI): domain Eukaryota; kingdom Viridiplantae; phylum Streptophyta; class Magnoliopsida; order Asparagales; family Amaryllidaceae; genus Allium; species Allium cepa. The sequence goes on along the minus strand of CM060934.1, from coordinate 310,488,539 downwards.
TTAGGAGGTTATACAATTTCCATAGTAAAAATTATATGGTCTTAATAATACATTTGAGTGAGCATGAATCGGTAGAACTAGCCTAATATTTAGGTTTAGGATAAATGGATTGGTTTAGTATGGGTTGGGATGCGAGGTCAGTAGAAATACACAACATAAGTTTTCCCTTCACCTAGAAGCTGCCTATAATGACCCAACTTTTCGAATCTCAGATGCCGACTCTAATACATCCACGGTATTCATGTGTCAAGCACCTAAGTACTGGAAATATTGATTGTCAAAGTTATGTAGAAAAAAGAAAAAGAAATAGAAAAGGAAAAAAAAGAACACAATACCAGAATCTCACATGCGTAATGATAATATACAATATTCAAAAGGACAGTACAAATGGTTACTCCAGGATATAGAGAAACTTTAGAGTTACAAAACCTAACTACTATCACTAGCCGGACAATTATAATTTTCTATCCATACAATGCCGATACATATATAATAATTGTACAACCAAAATAGAAATAGATAAATAGATTGAAGCCTCTAGCTCATCTCTTGAAGCTCTGAAGCATCCATAATCAAACATACTTTACTCGGCCTGCTTGAAAATGCACACGAGGAATTTAAGAAATATAAAAACCACGTATCAAACATAAATCTAGTATGAGAAATCCAAGATACATGCATCCATATAACGGTAAGTTATGAGATCGTACAAATCACTGTAACGATTTACCCTTTAAACTAAACCAAACCATCTAATAAATAAATATATCGATATAATGAATAATGTATAGGGCGTGGAATATAAATCTGAAAATATATGTGTTCCTTGCATCTCACAACACAATAATATAAAAGTACATCTAAAACTACTAAGATTCGTTAGTATATGGATTTCCAATGGAGGTCTCCTCGGTACACAGAAGCCGACCTCATGACAAGGGTCGGAAACTCTCTTCTGAGTGTCGTATATTTCTAAATAAAATATACCAATAATGAGAAATGTAGCTGGTCTACATCCGAACATGTGATACCGAATATCATCAACTCCCACTAGCAATATCTAAACGCATCTCTAGATATGTAGTTGATATACCTTATAGGTTAGCTAGACCTCTTGGCTATAAGGTCTACTTTGTTTTCTATCATTTTGATGGTGAATTCATGTTCAGCTTCTCTTACACCAATCTTCATCACTCGAACAAATCTCGAATCTCTCTATGGATTCCAGCACAAGTCCTCCGATGAATGATAACATTGGTCTCTCCCTTGGACTTAAATTTAGGATAGACAATTCAACTATATAGCATTAGTCCAAATGTTATCGCTATCCTCTCCCTTGGACTTAACCTCATAATAGACGATTCAAGTCTATTACATTTCACTTCACAATTGTTTCCAAAATGTTGACTAGTATACTAGTTTTGAAATGGTATTCGGTAAGTCAAACATAAGTATACTTACCAATCCCGGACTCTTCAAAAATAAATCGATAAATTTTTGATTAACTCAATTCTGGTTCTTTTTGAAGTAAGCGAATGATAAAAAAGGGTTATTCCCGGGGGATTGCGTGGATGTACGTTCTTCAAGCGAGAGATGTTTCATACCAATGAATCCTCGTCAGAGAATCTCAAACCGTATGAAGTCATGAAGCTTTCATATACTTTCTAAGTTAATTTGATCAAGTTTGATGGTTGATTATCGACTATCTAGTCCCAAAATGATCACATATGAAAATCAAGTCTTATATGCATATCACGTTTCTGACCTTCTTAACTTACTCGATCCTTCAGTTAGGAGTAAAGTAGGTAGGTTAAAGCACTGTTGCTTCTAAACCCTACTCGAAAATCATTCTTAACTTTTACAGATAAAATAAGTCTACTTTATTAGCTTTTAATGCTAAGTATATGATTAAATACTTTCCGTAAACAAGTAAACAAACAAATAAACAAAGTATACTTTATCGGTTTTTATTGCTTTTATAGCAATTATCAATATATTACCATTCCATATTCAAGTCCAAACCAACCCTCGTCCAATTAACCATATACGCATAATGTCAAGACCGCATCACAAGTTATAGAAAGTCATAGAAGTAATGATGTGCCATAAATACTTGTCATTACTTTTAAAAGCAAGTATGGACAAATATATAGCATTAATTATGTTAATAACTTTAGTATAATTATACAAGAAATTATGTAAAACTTCATTACAATCAAAAGGTGAGTTAACTCACCCTTTTCCAACCTTACAGCAAGCAAAAGCCTCTACCATGATAACACATCCTACCTCAACCAGAGCAAGCCCAAAGTTCAACCTTACCTCTTTATATGCAAAAGCCCTTATCCTAGAAGGATATTATTGCTTATAGCCTAGCTTGTGGGGGTGTGTGCGCTCCTTTTATTCCAAGTTTGACTTGTTAAACCATTTTTTTATGCTATGTTAGTAATATAACTTGAGTTTGTTGAAGTTCTTTTGTGATTAAAGACTGTTTAGATGTAAAGAGAAGATGATGAAGAGAGTTGTTTCTATGATTTATGAATTAGCAAAACCATTTTCTAAGGCTTAGGTATGTTTATATTTGCTTCACTAGAAGTCACCCCTCACCTTGTACCCCCTAATTCTGGTCAAGAACCATCCTCCCTATGTGTTTGCTTTCGACCTCACCGTTGACCAAAAAACAAATATCTATAACATTATTCATCAGAATTCTCCTCCTTAATCCATTTGCGAATCTCGTTTTACTATTCACATTTAGTGAGCCATAACATAGAAAATATTTTTAGTTTCTAATTAATTACACATAAATATATTATAAAAGCATAACAAGTTCAACAACTTTTACCGAGAAAAAAGTTTTTCGTCGGTAAAATAATTTTTGGTCACGTTATCGACGTTTCTTTGAACTATTTATTTTCATAAGCATTTTTCAAAAACAAGTTTACTATCATTAGTTATTAATTAAAAAAGTTTAAAAAAGTGATTAAATGAAATTTCTTACGCTTAACCATATTTCCAATGTTCCGATTCAAAGACGAAGTGTACAAAATTATGGATCGTTACATTCTCCCCTATTTAAGATATTTCATCCTCGAAATCAAAACAAGAACAATAACATAATTAAACAGAAGAAACAAGTACATACATAGAGTACTGCTGAAATTACATAAAAACCAAAATGCATACTAAGTGACCCTACCTCAGAAGGTGAGTAAACTACAAAAGCTATCATATAATATGAAACCACCCACCTAATTGCAACTCAGGATAGGTCTCCCTCACACTATTCTCGGTTTTCCAAATATAATCTCTAGCATCATCTCTCCATTGCACTTTGACAAAATTTACAACCTTCATCCCCAGTTATATTATATCACGATCAATAATGCAATAGGTTGCCTTGGTATATTTAAGTCAAGCTTTATCTCAAAGTCATCTTGCTGCAGTGTTTCCACTATCAAAGAAGGATCACGTGCATACTTATGCAAATGAGATAGGTGAAACACACATTATGCACACTCGATAGCCTAATCAGTAACTCGACTTAATAAGTAAATGTAACGACCCAGAATTTTTGATAATTAAAATTTGAATATTTAATTAATTTTAAATATTAAAAAGTGAAATTAATAAGTCGAATAATTTATTTTTCGAATATTGGAGTTAATTTGATAATTATATCGATAATTTAATAGCTGAAAATACAGAAATAATTGAAAATTGGGTTAAATATGATTGAAATTGATTCGTAAAATTTTATTTTATCATATTGGAGTTATAACGATATTTTAGAACTTTTAAAATCGAATTAAGAGTTAATTTGTGAAAATTGAATATTTTAATATTTAATTATCGACTGAAAATTAGCCAATTTTTGAACAGTCTCAGAATTGGACGAAACTAGTTTCATTGGATCCATAATAGTTTGTTATTATCGGATTTTAATTTTCGTAGCAATCGGAGTTATCGTTTGACCGTGGCAGCTCGAAACGCATCGAAATTGTTTTAATATTAATTTGGCGAGTTAAAATAGTCATTTTTCAAAAAGTCTCGGATTTTGACGAAACCAGTTTCATCGGATCCGTAATGTGATATTATTGTAAGATTTCAAATTTCGTGTCAATCGGATTTACCGTTTGTCCGGGGCAAGCGAAAACGCATAGAAAATCGTTTAATCGGTTTAATTTAAAATTGATCGTTTATTTCCGTATCTCGCACAGATGACCGAATTAGCTTCCGAAAGCTATTCCATTGTGTCCGGAACGTGGGATAAACCCTAGAAACGCCAGTCATCGCGCGTTAATCGGAGTTTGGAAAATTCCGAAATGAATAGTGTTCGATGTTTTCTATAAATAGCCCCCCTTTCTTCACAAAAAAAAATTAGGGTTTTATAACCCTAGCCGGCATATATGGTTTCAAAGGCCAGAAACGCACGATTCTTCTCCCCTCAATCACTCTCAATCCATAAACAATCACGACAAATGCTCAACTACAAAAATGGAGAGCATGGAGAGAGCTTTCAATCCATACGGAGATGATGGATTTTAGAGCAGCGTAGTGGGAGAAATTGGCTCGCGTTCTTCATGGTTTCAGCACGTTTTTCAATGAGGAGGGGGGGACGAGCTTTACAGGGTTACGGCCGAAGTTAGGGCGCGTGGCAAGCTTTTGAATGGTGGTGGTTGATCGTCATCACGATCGACAAGGAGGGAGAATAATTCGCATGAATGATGACGGCTATGGGTTTGGAGAACGAACGTGATCTGGGTGAAGGAAGAAAGCATAGTCGGCCTAGATGCTAGGGCTTAGGGATGGATGGTCCAGGTTAGCCTAGGTTTAAAAAATAAAAATAAAAAGTTGTAAATTATATAGTTATAAATTCGTGTAACTTATAAAAATCATAACTTTTTCATACGAGGTTGAAAACGCGCGAAACTAGTTGCGTTGGAATCGTATGGACGAGCACTACGTTATGGAATTGGATTGGAGTCATTTGGAGTTAGTGAGAATTTCGGGCAAAATTTAAATGTCCGTTTAATTTTATTCGAAATAAATCGCTAAAACGGAATTGAAATCAAGGTGAGAACTTCTCACTCAATCGAATCGGTTTTGATTTTTATTTTAAATAGTTAGATTTAAAATTGTTAATATAATGCATGAATGATGATTGTAATCTATTGATTGTTAAAATAGACATTATGCGCCGTTAGTAAGCGGATGTTATTTATTAAAAACATATACCGCGAATATTTCAGAAACAATGAAATTGGTATTATTTATGTACTTGGAGTTGATTTTCCCGCATTATATAGCGGATGAGACCCTATTGCGCCGCCTATTAAGCGGATAATATTTATAAATCCCATATACCATGATAATTCCGTACTGGAGCGGAATTGGTATTGTGCTAACATCTTTGGATGTAGGGAAACAAGTTGGAGGGATCCAACTGGATTCCTCAACTGTATTGATTTATTTACAGATATTGTGATATTTGTTGATTATCATATCGATATATGATATTTGGATGTCGTGATTGACTATTTGGTGCTGCTGCATCATCAGATCCATTTTTGAAGTTTTAAAATAACGACTTTTGATTTTAAAAGGATTTTAAAGTGATTTTTCAAAGTATATGTTTTTATTAAATTTTGAATTGATTCATTTTAAATAATTAAAACGTTTATGTTATAAAAAAATTAAGATTTTTGAGAAATATAACCGAAATGAGATTTTTGGAAATAAATAGTTAATAAATTTATAAATTGGTTTAAATTGGAATTTTTGAATTATTATAAACGGTTTATATAAAAGATTTATAGAATTGATATTTATAAGTTAAAATTATTGGAATTATAAAACGAGCTTTTATAAGTGTTAAAATAAAGTTTATACCAAGATTTATAAGTAAATAAGAATTTAGATTTATAAATTGATGTTGATATAAAAGAATGGATTGGTGAATAAATGGTTTATAAGTAATTTACTTATAAACCGAAATTTCGACATGTAAATGAAATTTATAAACATTGTTTATAAATTCGAAATCAATTGGATTTGATAAATTGAATATAGAAGTTTATGAAAGGTAATTTATTCGCGATTTTGAATAGCGAATAAATTCTTGAAAATAAAACGTGTTGTAAATATTGAAATTTGGTTAGTGAAATATATTCACGATTTTGGACAGTGAATATATTATTGAATAAAATGATTATGTTTTGGAAAAGTGATATTATAAAATGAAGTTAATCGTTTTAAATATGTTTTAAAATGTGTTGAATATCGAAATCATAGATTTCAACATTCATTGTTGAAATAGACGTTTTCGAGAAAGAAGGAAATGGTGGACTATAACACTATTGTTATAGTAAATGATTTCCGAAAGGAAATATTTTGTATAGTATTGGGATTTATATATCTATTTAAACTTTGAATCCCTATACTAGTGATTTTGGATCGCCGTAACGATGTTTTACGCAACATTCGTTTTGACTCAAATTTATGTGTTATGAAAATGATTTCTTAAAGAATGAAATATATACTTAGTTTTGATTTAAGTATATTGAATATTTTCAAATGTTTGAAAATAAATAGATTTGTGGATTACTTATTATTAAGTAAGTATGGAAATAATTTTTTTTCAATGTGAAATGAACGTTTTAGAATTTATCCTTGTGAAGATAAATTGAAAGTGAATATTTGAAATCGATTGAAAATCGTATATCATAGATATTTTAGGATTATAAATTCACTATGGAATTTATAAAAGAAAGAGGAATTTGTTTAAAAATAAACGTTGATTTATTTTTAAAGTATGGGATAAATTTACGGATTAGGAACGTAAATATAACGTAAATCGGTAAGGATTTATTTAATTGGTTTAAATGAACCATTTTGAAATGAAAGTATTTCCGAGTAAGGAAATGATTGAAATTTGTTTTCAAAAGTGATAAAGGATTGAAAAGTAATTTGAAAATTTGTTTTCAAATGGTTAAAGTGTGGAAATTATATATCTAGTAAAGATATTTTGGAAAGTAAATAATTCGGGAAATTATTTGGAATTTGGTGATGTTGAGCACGCCTATTGATAGTTAAATAATCCGACTATCAATATTTACCTTTAAATAGGTATTTGTTGTGATTTGCTTGAATTTGAATGCCACACTTATTTTTGAATACGCGCTCACTATTCGAGTTAGCCGGGAAAGGACCTTGGGGTCGTATAACCCATTCTGAGTATGTGATACGTCGTTATGGATTGCATTTGATGACCGGTGTTGAAGACTGGATATTTGTGAAAACAGAAGGATTACCGTCGAGTTACTCTACATCGGCTGATCTCCGATATAGAGGTTTTATCACCCTTAGTGACGGGAAGTCCGGTCGTGATTAGTGAATATCCGGATTGCAAGGACTTCTTTGGAAGTGCCTTCGGTTCAGTTCGAGCCCGGAACAGACTTGTATGGATTGTATGTCTAACATTACAAATTGAGATATAAAGCTGATTTCTTTCAAATATATTTCTGTTGGTGGCGGAGAATTTATTCTCCTAGCTTAACACCCTTCTCTGAGACGTACGAGCTCAGAGGTTATATAGTTGAAGGTTATTAGTGATATACTCCCAATTTGGTAGTGTGGCATGTTGAGTGTTGCTGTGAAATGATCATTGTTTGATCATTTGTGATAGGATCATTTATTTGATCATTTATCTTGGTGATCATTTCTATGATCATTTGATTGACCCAAAGCACGACTTTTGTATAAAGCGTGGCTTTGTGGACGAGACTTCGTCGGACCTCACACCCCGGAAATGGTCAAAACAGGAAGGATGCAGCAAGGTTATTAGGGGGTAGCACCCCTTTAGTGTATGTCATTCCTTCTGGATAGAGGTGGTATCATGGTATGGAGCCCAGATATTTAACCTATGTTGCTGCTGCAAATTTTGTGGTTGTTGGAAATCGAGGATCCTCGGATAGATCGGTTACGATCGGGGGATGACATATTCATGTCAGTAGTTACCCAGTTAGGGGTAACCCGGCCTTGTGTTGGCAGAGATCCGGTTTGGTTCTCGGGACGTCATTCCAGAGGCGTTTCCATGTGGCAATGGGAAGTTCCTTGGCCTGACCATTTGTTGGAAATCCAATTCCCAATACGAAACCCTGTACGGTTTTAGTTGTGGAACCTGCCATTTACTTATGGTGGTCACCACTGTTTAGATGGTAGCTATAGTAGGCATAGTTCGAAATGTCTATGCTGGCTAAGATTAATATTCTACTTTTGAAATGTTTTCCTCACTATGCACTAGTAATAATATCAAATGTTTCTTTTTAATGCGTATCAAGCATCTTTGACTATCATAAGGAGAAATCTCCTCCGATTCTGCGTTTGCATTGTGTGTGTGTGCGGGAGGCGTTATGGTAGTCTCATTTTTTAAAAAGCATTGCGAATTGACTTTAAAATTATCCTGTTCTTTGTTTTAAAGATAAACTGTTTTGAGTTCTCACACCAGTCACATGACTGACTCGGAGTTTATTGTTTTCCTTCCTAAACTCTGGGTGCCCACCAATTTCCACACGGGCAGTCAAGAGTTAGGTTTATCAGGATATTCTGGAATTCAGGAGTAGCAGGAGGCAAGCTGGATGGCATGGCGTATTACTAGTATATAGTATTTTTTTCCGCTGTCGATGTTGTTGTTGTTGTACACTCTGATGATGTAATGAAATGTAATGTGATGTAATAACTATTATAGTTCTTTGTTTAAAGATTATTCATTTATCTATTATATATTGTTCCGCTGCGAATTGTGAGATTCTGATATTGTTTCTGTTGTTTCTATTCTGTTCTATCTTTTTCTCACTTCTTCTATCTTTTTCTTTTTCTTAAACCCTAACGGTACTGTTTTCTGGCCTTCGATTGCTCGGTAGTTGATACAGTGGACGTATTGATGTCGGCATTCGTGGACGACAAATCGCGATCGTTACATTTGGTATCAGAGCATATGGTTAAGCGACAACCATGGCTCTGTTGGGAATTACTCATTAGATATAGAGTCAGTAGTACTCTAGAATGTGTTTGAGTGTAATAATATATACGAGTGCGTATTGGTTAGTGAATATAAAATGTTTTATATTGTGTTTGCTTATCCGTTGAGCTATTTGTGAATTCTGATCGGTGTGTGGGACGCCATATTATCGATAGGGATTTCTAAACACTTAAACGAGGCATGTCGACATAGTATTATTTAAATTGGGTAAATGAAATAATTTTACATTGATTATATTTTTATATATAAGGAATAATTTTTTAGAATTATTAAGTGTATATGAATTGATTGTTTGGTTCTTGAATAAGTTAAATTAAAACAACAATTGTAAAAGAATGAATTGTATAAGCAATTGAATTATAAGTATGGAGTTATAAATTAAAATGATTTGCAATTGTGAAATAATCTTATATACAAGAAGTGAAATTATATAAGTAAAAGACTTATAAATGTGATTTATATTCTGAAAACAAAATTCCAGAGAAGTGTTTTGAAAGGATTTGATATTTTGGGAAAATTGTTTTGAAGAAATGAAAGCTCTAAACTCTTTTCGGTCGCTGGAAAATAATTCCGATGATGATCATGACATCATCGGTGTTCATTTTCGGGTTTCCAAAAGAGGGATTGCTGCCAAGTAATTTTAAATGAAAGTTGTTTGGAAAATTTGGATTTGGTTTTGGAAATTCAAAAGATAATTTGAATTGATTTCAAAAATAGTTTTGAAAGGTTGAAAAGACTCTGGAATCCTATTTAAAATATTTATGGGAATGATAAATGAGTTGATAACTTATACAGATTGAATTTTGATAGAATAAATTTAACTTAAAGGATGAAGTTAAATTAAAGGAAGTATAAGTAAATCAATAAAATCCAAGTTGAAATAAATTTGAGTTGTCATCAAAGACATGTAATTTGAAATTTAACAAAAGGAAAGTTAAATAAATTGATTTGGATTTGATAAGATGTTTGGAATGAAATATAACTTAAGTGAAGTTAAATGAAGTTGAATTTTGGTATCGAAGTAAATTAATAAGTGAATTAATGAAGTGAAGTCATTAAGAATTTGAACTTGAGTTATATAAATGAAATTCAACTTTATATTGTTAAAGGAATTAGCAATTGAATTGATAAATGGATTGAATGTTAATCAATTAAATGTAAACAATTGATATGAAATAATGAATATATAAGTGTCAATTCATTAGAAGCTAATATTATTAGAAATTCAATAAATTGAATGAAAGTCAATTAATTATGATCCAATTGGAATTAAAAAGTGTTGAACCAAATTGAATGTAAAATATATAAATTTGGTTGTATTGAATAAACATTGGTTGTTATTTGATTGTTAGTTGATTGTATATAATTCATTAAGTGTTAATGAAATTGAATTAGCAAAATTGGAAGCTATGTAATTAAATTCAAATGGATAATATATAAATTTGAATAGAATTGAATGTGAATTGGATTTAATTAGTGAATGCAAACTAATTAAAATTGAATATGAATGAATGTTAGTAAATCCAATGTTAATGAATCAAATGTGATTTAAATTGAAAACCAATTCATTGAATATTAATGAGAATATGAATGAATATTGATTTGGTTATGGATGATAGTTGGTTGATGTTTGCATTTGTTGTTTTGTTGCACTTGCTATGTTGGCATATGTAGTTGTTATGTTGCTATATGTTGTATATTGATACTATTTTCATATATACATGTTCTCATGATGTTTGTTGAGTATTTAGTAGGTGCGGATTGCGCTTGCTTCGCATTTGGAGCTCGCTTTCGCGCTATATTAGCCGTATATGCTCGCTAATAATAAATAAGGTACATATCTCGGATTACATACCGTACTTTTACACTTTTCTCCCTGCGGGATGCCTCATCACTTGATGAGATGTATATTTGTGATATATATACTGTCATTTTTTTTTCGAATCGAGCCGCGCAAAGGAGACTATGGCGAATTTTTCCGAAAATTTAAGGCGTTAGAAAAAATTTGACAAAATTGGGAAAATTTGTGAAAAACTAAGTTTTGATTTGAAGTTGAAAATTAAACAATAGCAGTTGGTTTTGAAAAGATAACTAAGTATGATTTGAAAACTTAGTAAAGTATTGTAAGAAGTTTAGCTATGGATTTTGGGAAAGTTAATAGATTCTGTAACTTTTCTTACTTGGTAATTTCGAGGACGAAATTCTTTTAAGGGGGGAAGTTTGTAACGACCCAGAATTTTTGATAATTAAAATTTGAATATTTAATTAATTTTAAATATTAAAAAGTGAAATTAATAAGTCGAATAATTTATTTTTCGAATATTGGATTTAATTTGATAATTAAATCGATAATTTAATAGCTGAAAATACAGAAATAATTGAAAATTGGGTTAAATATGATTGAAATTGATTCGTAAAATTTTATTTTATCATATTGGAGTTATAACGATATTTTAGAACTTTTAAAATCGAATTAAGAGTTAATTTGTGAAAATTGAATATTTTAATATTTAATTATCGATTGAAAAATAGCCAATTTTTGAACAGTCTCAGAATTGGACAAAACCAGTTTCATTGGATCCGTAATAGTTTGTTATTACCGGATTTCAATTTTCGTAGCAATCGGGGTTATCGTTTGACTGTGGCAGCTCGAAACGCATCGAAATTGTTTTAATATTAATTTGGTGAGTTAAATAGTCATTTTTCAAAAAGTCTCGGATTTCTACGAAACTAGTTTCATCGGATCCGTAATGTGATATTATTGTAAGGTTTCAAATTTCGTATCAATCGGATTTATCGTTTGTCCGGGGCAAGCAAAAACGCATAGAAAATCGTTTAATCGGTTTAATTTAAAACTGATCGTTTATTTTCGTATCTCGCACAGATGACCGAATTAGCTTCCGAAAACTATTCCATTGTGTCCGAAACGCGGGATAAACCCTAGAAACGCCGGTCACCGCGCGTAAATCGGAGTTTTGAAAATTCCGGAATGAATAGTGTTCGATGTTTTCTATAAATAGCCCCCCCTTTCTTCACAAAAAAAAATTAGGGTTTTATAACCCTAGCCACCATATATGGTTTCAAAGGCCAGAAACGCACGATTCTTCTCCCCTCAATCACTCTCAATCCATAAACAATCATGACAAATGCTCAACTACAAAGATGGAGAGCATGGAGAGAGCTTTCAATCCATACGGAGATGATGGATTTTAGAGCAGCGTAGTGGGAGAAATTGGCTCGCATTCTTCATGGTTTCAGCACGTTTTTCAACGAGGAGGGGGGGGGGGGCGAGCTTTACAGGGTTGCGGCCGAAGTTAGGGCGCGTGGCGAGCTTTTGAATGGTGGTGGTTGATCGTCATCACGATCGACAAGGAGGGAGAATAATTCGCGTGAATGATGACGGCTATGGGTTTGAAGAACGAACGTGATCTAGGTGAAGGAAGAAAGCATGGTCGGCCTAGATGCTAGGGCTTGGGGATGGATGGTCCAGATTTGCCTAGGTTTAAAAAATTAAAATAAAAGGTTGTAAATTATATAGTTATAAAATTCGTGTAACTTATAAAAATCATAACTTTTTCATACGAGGTCGAAAACGCACGAAACTAGTTGCGTTGGAATCGTATGGACGAGCACTACGTTATGGAATTGGATTGGAGTCGTTTTGAGTTAGTTGGAATTTCGGGTAAAATTTAGACGTCCGTTTAATTTTATTCGAAATAAATCGCTAAAACGGAATTGAAATCAAGGTGAGAACTTCTCACTCAATCGAATCAGTTTCGATTTTTATTTTAAATAGTTAGATTTAAAATTGTTGATATAATGCATGAATGATGATTGTTATCTATTGATTGTTAAAATAGACATTATGCGCCGTTAGTAAGCGGATGTTATTTATTAAAAACATATACCGCGAATATTTCATAAACAGTGAAATTGGTATTATTTATGTACTTGGAGTTGATTTTCCCGCATTATATAGCGGATGAGACCCTATTGCGCCGTCTATTAAGAGGATAATATTTATAAATCCCATATACCGCGATAATTCCGTACTGGAGCGGAATTGGTATTGTGCTAACATCTTTGGATGTAGGGAAACAGGTTGGAGGGATCCAACTGGATTCCTCAACTGTATTGATTTATTTACAGATATTGTGATATTTGTTGATTATCATATCGATATATGATATTTGAATGTCGTGATTGACTATTTGGTGCTGCTGCATCATCGGATCCATTTTTGAAGTTTTAAAATAACGACTTTTGATTTTAAAAGGATTTTAAAGTGATTTTTCAAAGTATATGCTTTTATTAAATTTTGAATTGATTCATTTTAAATAATTAAAACGTTATAAATTTTATGTTATAAAAAAATTAAGATTTTTGAGAAATATAACCGAAATGAGATTTTTGGAAATAAATAGTTAATAAATTTATAAATTGGTTTAAATTGGAATTTTTGAATTATTATAAACGGTTTATATAAAAGATTTATAGAATTGATATTTATAAGTTAAAATTATTGGAATTATAAAACGAGCTTTTATAAGTGTTAAAATAAAGTTTATACCTAGTTTTATAAGTAAATAAGAATTTAGATTTATAAATTGATGTTGATATAAAAGAATGGATTGGTGAATAAATGGTTTATAAGTAATTTACTTATAAACCGAAATTTCGACATGTAAATGAAATTTATAAATATTGTTTGTAAATTCGAAATCAATTGGATTTGATAAATTGAATATAGAAGTTTATGAAAGGTAATTTATTCGCGATTTTGGATAGCGAATAAATTCTTGAAAATAAAACATGTTGTAAATATTGAAATTGGGTTAGTGAAGTATATTCACGATTTTGGACAGTGAATATATTATTGAATAAAATGGTTATGTTTTGGAAAAGTGATATTATAAAATGAAGTTAATCGTTTTAAAGATGTTTTAAAATGTGTTGAATATCGAAATCATAGATTTCAACACTCATTGTTGAAATAGACGTTTTCGAGAAAGAAGGAAATGGTGGACTATAACACTATTGTTATAGTAAATGATTTCCGAAAGGAAATATTTTGTATAGTATTGGGATTTATATATCTATTTAAACTTTGAATCCCTATACTAGTGATTTTGGATCGTCGTAACGATGTTTTACACAACATTCGTTTTGACTCAAATTTATGTGTTAAGAAAATGATTTCTTAAAGAATGAAATATATACTTAGTTTTGATTTAAGTATATTGAATATTTTCAAATGTTTGAAAATAAATAGATTTTTGGATTACTTATTATTAAGTAAGTATGGAAATATTTTTTTTCCAATGTGAAATGAACATTTTAGAATTTATCCTTGTAAAGACAAATTGAAAGTGAATATTTGAAATCGATTGAAAATCATATATCATAGATATTTTGGGATTATAAATTCACTATGGAATTTATAAAAGAAAGGGGAATTTGTTTAAAAATAAACGTTGATTTATTTTTAAAGTATGGGATAAATTTACGGATTAGGAACGTAAATATAAATTAAATCGGTAAGGATTTATTTAATCGGTTTAAATGAACCATTTTGAAATGAAAGTATTTCCGAGTAAGGAAATGATTGAAATTTGTTTTCAAAAGTGATAAAGGATTGAAAAGTAATTTGAAAATTTGTTTTCAAATGGTTAAAGTACGGAAATTATATATCTAGTAAAGATATTTTGGAAAGTAAATAATTCGGGAAATTATTTGGAATTTGGTGATGTTGAGCACGCCTATTGATAGTTAAATAATCCGACTATCAATATTTACCTTTAAATAGGTATTTGTTGTGATTCGCTTGAATTTGAATGCCACACTTATTTTTGAATAAGCGCTCACTATTCGGATTAGCCGAGAAAGGACCTTGGGGTCGTATAACCCATTCCGAGTATGTGATACGTCGTTATGGATTGCATTTGATGACGGTGTTGAAGACCGGATATTTGTGAAAACGAAAGGATTACCGTCGAGTTACTCTACATCGGCTGATCTCCGATATAGAGGTTTTATCACCCTTAGTGACGGGAAGTCCGGTCGTGATTAGTGAATATCCGGATTGCAAGGACTTCTTTGGAAGTGCCTTCGGTTCAGTTCGAGCCCGGAACAGACTTGTATGGATTGTATGTCTGACATTACAAATTGAGATATAAAGCTGATTTCTTTCAAATATATTTCTGTTGGTGGCGGAGAATTTATTCTCTTAGCTTAACACCCTTCTTTGAGACGTACGAGCTCAGAGGATATATAGTTGAAGGTTATTAGTGATATACTCCCAATTTGGTAGTGAGGCATGCTGTGTGTTGCTGTGAAATGATCATTGTTTGATCATTTGTGATAGGATCATTTATTTGATCATTTATCTTGGTGATCATTTCTATGATCATTTGATTAACCCAAAGCACGGCTTTTGTATAAAGCGTGGCTTTGTGGACGAGACTTCATCGGACCTCACACCCCGGAAATGGTCAAAACAGGAAGGATGCAGCAAGGTTATTAGGGGGTAGCACCCCTTTAGTGTATGTCATTCCTTCTGGATAGAGGTGGTATCATGGTATGGAGCCCAGATATTTAACCTATGTTGTTGCTGCAAATTTTGTGGTTGTTGGAAATCGAGGACCCTCGGATAGATCGGTTACGATCGGGGGATGACATATTCGTGTCAGTAGTTACCCAGTTAGGGGTAACCCGGCCTAGTGTTGGCAGAGATCCGGTTTGGTTCTCGAGATGTCATTCCAGAGGCGTTTCCATGTGGCAATGGGAAGTTCCTTGGCCTGACCATTTGTTGGAAATCCAATTCCCAATACGAAACCCTGTACGGTTTTAGTTGTAGAACCTGCCATTTACTTATGGTGGTCACCACTGTTTAGATGGTAGCTATAGTAGGCATAGTTCGAAATGCCTATGCTGGCTAAGATTAATATTATACTTTTGAAATGTTTTCCTCACTATGCACTAGTAATAATATCAAATGTTTCTTTTTAATGCGTATCAAGCATCTTTGACTATCATAAGGAGAAATCTTCTTCGATTCTGCGTTTGCATTGTGTGTGTGTGTGGGAGGCCTTATGGTAGTCTCATTTTTTAAAAAGCATTGCGAATTGACTTTAAAATTATCCTGTTCTTTTTTTTAAAGATAAACTGTTTTGAGTTCTCACACCAGTCACATGACTGACTCGGAGTTTATTATTTTCTTTCGTAAACTCTGGGTGCCCACCAATTTCCACACGGCAGTCAAGATTTAGGTTTATCAGGATATTCTGGAATTCAGGAGTTGCAGGAGGCAAGCTGGATGGTATGGCGTATTACTAGTATATAGTATTTCTTTTCCGCTGTCGATGTTGTTGTTGTTGTACACTCTGATGATGTAATGAAATGTAATGTGATGTAATAACTATTATAATTCTTTGTTTAAAGATTATTCATTTATCTATTATATATTGTTCCGCTGCGAATTATGAGATTCTGATATTATTTCTGTTGTTTCTGTTCTGTTCTATCTTTTTCTCTCTTCTTCTATCTTTTTCTGTTTCTTAAACCCTAACGGTACGTTTTTCCGGCCTTCGATTGCTCGGTATTTGATACAGTGGACGTATTGTTGTCGGCATTCGTGGACGAAAAATCGCGATCGTTGCAGTAAATATACCAATCCTCTCTAGTATCGGAAGTGGTCCGATATAGCGAAGAGCCAACTTCCCAACCTTTCCATAATAAATTCCTAGCTCTAGGCCTAGAAGATAACCAAAAATGGTAAATCCCCAAGAATGAAGGTTTTCTCCTCCTCAGAACCAAAAAAGTAGCGTAGGGCTTCCTCCACCTCTGAATTAAGCAAGTTGTCAAGTTCGATATGCCTGAAAGAGCGTGCTTCGCTATGGTCCAAGGCGGTGCATTCACTATCATGGGAATGGAAGTCTGCCTACTCAACTATCTTCATATGGATGCTATCATTATCCCATTTCCGTAAGGTCATGAGTCGACCACCTCTATGGGGTTCAATCCTAAAGGAGCCAAATGTGGAATCCTCCAAACCCGTAAGAATAGTGGGGACAGCTCCGAGTGGATTTGTAGTCAGAATATTAACAAAAAAAAAGGACTGAAAGGATGGTGCTTCACTTGTCTCGCCAGTGGCCAAGCTTTTCCCCTCCATTTTATTTGCAGGCTTATGAGTGGAGCGTAGTCTGCCCTTCCCGATTGAGTGATCTACGGCCAACAACCAAGCTGTCTCATGTTGTAATCTGTAACTAATCTAGGAACATCCTGAAGTTTTGCCCAGATTTGCTGGAGTCTACGTAGTATGTCCTTCAGACCTTCCCCTATTTCTACTTCACTACACCTAGTCCAAAGGAGGGAATAGTTAATATTTAACACATGATTTCGTAAAACCGCAAACGCAAGAAGACACGAGTAGAAAAAAGAGACTAACATTTGAAATGCCAATGATGGAAGCACAAAGAATGATCTCGGATGAAGAAATACTCCCTTTTGAACATGTTATACTTAGAACATAGGCTATCAATTAGCTTCAACTTACTCCCCGCCTTGAGGTACATGAAAGGAGAGCCTTCCATTTTGCTCTTCACAGCATAGAGAAATTTGTTCTAACAGTGAGTGGGAGACACTTGAAACTCCCTTATGAAAATAGCATACAGGCTGGTTGAGATAGCATAACCATCGGGGTGCAACTGGAATGGAGCTCTTCATATATACAAGGAAGTCTATGATCCACTGGGAAAATGGAGGCGGGGCTCTGGCCATGCAATGATATCGAGAGTAGGCCATAAATCTTTCCAGTACGGCATGAGCTTGTTGATTAGTAGTGGGCAAAAGAACTTCCTCCCTAGGAAGACCATATGTAGCTATGATGATGTTTAGCTACCTAGAAGTTAAGATGGAGTGCTCAAAGTTGGTAGGATTAATCAATAGTTGTGATGGTCCACACCCATGCACTAGATAAATAGCATAACTAGGTTAGTTAGAGCGATTCCCCAATGGCATAGGATCCATAAGAGCGGTGGAAGACAAAGCCAGATTTCCAGAGGTAGTCTGCGAACGAGTCTGGCAATAGCTCGACATACCTTATTGATATAGTAACCAATCTCGCGTATTATTAAAGAGTGTGTGAGTGTTTGTGTGTACATATGCAATTGAAAAGGAATTAGTTCTAAGGAAATATTAATTTAGCCATTTTGGCACAAGTATGAATTTGTCTTGATCTACACTTTGTTCGGATGCAAAGTTTTTCTCAGCAACTAAACTATAGATAGCAAATGAAGATCAGCAAGTAGCCAACCACCTCACTGTTCGGTAGTTGAAATGATGGGTGAGAGAGTCCTAGAATTAAAATTTCAAGGTTTTTTTCCTATTTTAAAGTGTATTGTTATCAAAGATACCGTGCTTTAAATCACTCTTCATAAATGAACCTAATCCCTAAATACCAAACTAAGAAACCCTAAACCCAGAACCTACCTTATGCCAATCCAGCTGGAATCATAATAAGAAAATCATCATCGTAAGGAGTTTAAATTGGAAATAGAAAGCTTGCCAAAGTAGATGGCGAAGAGAGTAGCAGTTGTAGTAATTTAGAGGAATTTGGTGCAAATCTGGTTCGGTTGGGAAGTAAGGAGAGGAAAGGTCTCTAAGTTTTGGGAAGCTATAAAAATGAAGTAGGGTGTTCGCTAGTAGACGGCAGAGAAGTTTGTACAGAGGATCAGCATGTATCGGTGCCGAACAAAAGGAACATTGAACCCAGCATTGACCATCGAACCATGGACATGCCGAACCAAATTGAATGTAGGGTTAATAGTGGATATTTGCTGATGGAAGACGTAGATTGGTAAGGCATTCAACAAAGCCTGCCTCGTAGTGTACAAACCGAGCTTTGGGAGGTAAGTGTTGTGACCGTTTACGTACAGTGAATTTAGGCTTAATAGAATAACCAGAGGAAGGTAAAGGAAGACTAGGAGATGGAAGGGAGTAAGACACAAGGAGTTGAGAACAAATAATTGGGAAGAGGAGACCCCCTTTGTTCGGTGGTTTGAGTACCGAACAGGAGATCCTATTCAATAACCAAGGCATTGAACAGGAAATCATGTTCAGTAGTTTGGATACCAAGTAGGAGATACTGTTCGGCAGTTTTGGAACCAGACAACCATTTCAGGAGTGGCATGGTGTGAAGGCCAAACTAGTAGCATGGTATGACACTCTTAAAACATTCAACGATATCCAAATAAAATAGAATGGATATAAAATAGGCAAAACTAATTAAAGCGAGAAGACAAAGAAACATCAGTTACACATGAATTTATTAAAATAATCGTATAAAAAATATTAGAGCTGAAAACTATTGAACTACCAAAATTTCAATTTTATTTCTTTTAACTCCTTTCAATGTAAAAACATAATTTAGACATCATCCATAGTTTTTCAAGAGGATTAATGTTATGAACTTAACCTTCAACATATTTTTATTTTCATTAGAAATTATCAAAAGTTAGACCGCAAAAAAATCCGAAAACAAACCTGCAAATTACGCAAAGAAGTAAATTGATTCAATAGAGTAGAGGTTCTTATTTGAGAATAACTAATAAATAATTGAAATCGCTTTAAATATTTTAATTGTGCATCTACATTCATGGTTTGAACTTAAGTTATAAAAGCAATAAATGCATATATATTATACAAATTAATTGTTACTTATTTACATGGAAAATGGGAGAAGAAAATAAATAATAAGTATCTCTTACCTCTAAATTCTAAATACTCACAGACTTATCTATTGAGATAGTAAATGCAATTTCAATGGATGTTAAAGACTTCCAATGATTCAAAGAAAATTATTTGTAGGTATGAAATATAATAAACTGAATTATACGTAAAGAAAGAAAAAATTGAGGGAATTAGGTGAGAAAGAGAGTTGAATATTGTTTAAACCCTACATTCATGAACCTTTTTGATGATTGAATTATGCGATTGAAATTCCCATATCATTTTGATCTCTTGTGTAGCTTGAGATTAAAAAGAAATTAAAATGAAAGATGGACAAGAGAACAATGATTTATTTTTGATGAGAAAATGGAAACCTATTGAATTTCATAGAGATATAAAATAGAATTGAACAGAATAAGAAAAATGAATAAAAGTGGAAGTTAAAGAGACATGTTGTTATAGCTAAATCTGTTAAATTTTGTCAATAAAGATAATTTAGAGGTGTATATGTGAAAATATACCCATGAATCACAGCGAAATAGGGCATTTAATTCTAAAATTATGAAAAAAGGATATTTATGCTAGGGGATTAAACAACATAGATATGTCTAATAGAGTAGAATAAAATGAGTATAAAATGAGCAAAACTAATTAAATGGGAAGACAAAGAAACATCTGTTACACTTGGATTTGTTAAAATTAAGTACGTAAGAAATTTTAGAGCTAAAAATTTACTAAACTACCAAAATTTTATATCTCCCTTAATTCTTTTAATATCCAAAAACACAACTTGGACACCATCCATAGTTTTTCCAAAATGTTCAGTGTTAAGAATTTGACTTTCTACATCTTTTGTTTTCGTTGCAAATTACCAACAATTAGATTATGCATATTTGGAGAATAAAAAATCCAAAAATAAACTTGTTTATTGCACATAAAAGTAATTTGGTTTAATAGAGTTAAGGATGTACTTTGAAAATAAATAATAAATAATAGAGATGATTTTTAACATTTTAATTGCTTAAATAAAATCTTGTTAATTTATAAAAACAATAAATTAAAATACAGTATACAAACCAATTCTTACTTATTTATTGGGAAAATATAGAAAATAAATAAATTCTAAGTATGTTGTACCATTCGATTCAAGAATATTTTACACACATATCATCGAGCATAATAATGAAATATCAATGAAAAGAGAAGAACTGCAATGATTCAAAAAAGTCATTTATAGATATGTAACATAAAAATGAATTATACATAAAGTAAGAAAAAAATAAAGTGAATTGACTGGGAAAGAGAGTTGATACTTAAAACACCTCACACCCCTTGGTATACCCAAAAAGGACATACCAAAGGATATGGTGCATTATAGGTATAGCTAAAGCATCACAAAGACTAAGGTTCACAAGATAACTAAATAAACAGTGGAAACATTTAAATAATAACTTGTCATTCAAAATTAAACTTTATTTCAAAATAAGTCATAAAAACATGTCACATGAAAATATAGCTCAGTCTCACATAATCAGAGTACAAAGATAACAATAACAATCATAATAATAATCATAATCCCTCACATAAGTGCTAAATCCATCATAAGCAAGACGAAAAAGATGAAAAGCAAAAGGATACATCTGAAACGAGAGAACTCCGGGAATGAATCTCCAAGCAACCTAAATCAACTCAACTCTATTGGCCTATAGGGGGGAAAAGGGGAAATAGAGGAGTGGGTTAGACAATAAGTCTGGTGATTAAAAGTAATTACTAGCATTTCTAAGCAAGATAAAGATAATAGATTAAGCAATAGTTCTAGCATGAAAGGAAAATACGTAAAAGATAAAACTGGGGTGAAATACTGCTTTTGCTTAGATTGTTTGATTTGATTGTTTGCACTTGTCATAATCTGTTGTGATTGGGTTGAAAACCCTAATCCTATCTCAACTGCTAACTTGATTAGGTTGAAATACTAATTCTACCCATTGATCGGCCTATTCTACCTCTGTTGTTCCGCTGTGAACTAATCATGTTGGTCACAGCTAAAGACACCTCTTTAGCGCTTAGGATGCAGTAGCGAATTATTTACTCTAATTGATGTTGCACGCTCGGTCATCCCCGGTACACACTAACTGTCACCCCCTATTTGACCTTTTATTTACCCTAATCATTATAAAGCCTCACCTAACTATTGTGAGACCATCAGTCCTAGACCTGAAAAGGAATGCTACCTAGCCTCAGCTCACTGTTGTGAGACCATCAGTCCTAGACCTGAAAGGGAATACTGCCGGTACCGGTCCTAACAAATAATCTTCTAGTTTTGCGCCTCTTGCCCACCCTAGAATTGAGCCTCTATCTATTGGCCACTTATTTACCCTAATCAGCATAAGCGTGACCCAGCCTCCCTTACTATTGTGAGACCATCAGTCCTAGATCTAAAAGGGAATGCTACAGGTACGGGCCCTACTTCTATATTTGCTTATTAATTTAATCTAAGTTTTAAAATAAGCCTCTTTGGTTATTTCTGCTATCTTTGCTTATTAACTTAATCCAAGATATAAGTTTTAAAATAAGCTTCTTCTGTTATTTCTTTCTTTCTAATTATAACCTATGTTATTATTGTTACTCTTCTATTTTCTCTTTTTAGTTATAACCGCTTGTTGTAACCATGCTTGCAAATATCTTAAATTTGCCTATTTTAGTCCATCTTTATTTTATTTCAGTTTTTCTTAATTTACATCTGATTTCTGTAAGTTTAGTGTTTTTTTTCTATTTCAATCCATATTAGTGAATTATTCTCTTTTTAATTTATTCGCATAAAAAGGGATTAAATCTTTATATAAATAAACTAACATTTACAGGCTAAATTCCAACTTAAAACAGATATAATAACTGTAAATAATTGCAAATAACTGAATAAAATAGCTGAATAAAATAGACTAGAAAGAACTTTTGAAATTTACTTAAAAATAGACAGTAAATAAATTACATAAAAGTTGTCTCAAAATTGTAGAAAACTACAACTATTGAGAACCCTATTATTTTAAATTACTTAAAAATATAAAATAATTACAAAACACTCACCTGTAGTCCTTAGCTATAGTCCTTGGCCTTCCTCGATCCACTCCTAGGGCATAGAATATTTTTATCAAAAAGATTTCATCCTTAGAAAATTTTTCTATTTAGGATTCAACCTTAAGCAATGAACCCAATTGGGAGAAAATATAAATGAGAAAAATAGCTAGGCCTAGGGTTCTATTTATAGTGTGACTTAGGGATCTCAAGCCATCGGATATGAAGATTAAATCTGGTGCAAGCACATCATAGGCTCACTAGGAACCGTCGGATGCAGCTAAGAACGCACGAGATTTGACGAAAATTGCAAAATAGGCTATTCGGCTTGTACCTGGATGAAATAACGTCTAGTTGTTTTGGCGGGTCGACCTTTACATAGGTCAACCCCTATAGGACCTATGTTTTTTTTTTCGTTTTTGTTTATTAAATTTTGAATTCTTGTTTCTCTCATAACTTCTCCATATTGACTCGGATTTCGACAAGTTATGTATGGAAATTGATCAAAAAATCGCCACAAATCCAAGGGTGCAACTCTCGTAGCTCGACTCTGAAAATTTCACAAACTTATTTTATTGTTTAATTAATTCGTCAATAAATTATTATAGCTAATGAAATAAATACTTACATCCAAATTCTACAACCACGTATTCAACCATCATCCATTACATCCATTTTCCTTAAGCTTACTAATGCAACTTTTGTTATAGCAATAATGTAGTGTCAATGTCCTTAACTAATGCAAAAGATTAGGTGGTCGAGTAATTCAGTCGACTTCCTTTTATGCAATCATGTCCATGCTATGTATCCAAATGAATGCAAGTTTCCTAATGATAACTGACAGTTATACATGCGTGCTACAATCATCATCCAATTGCAACAATCATATGATAATCACTCATTATAAAAACCATGAAATAAAATAAAAATGCAAGTGCACACACATCCTTATGCATATGCTTTAGTGACCTAGTTAGGCCGATCTCTAAGAGATAGTAGTGCCTAGTGTGTGTGTGTGTGCGCGCGCGTGCGCATCAATTAGCATCCACTAGTAAACACTTGCAACCACTAGCGTCCATCATACATAACATGTTCTAGTAACATGTTTACATTCTGTCCTACCATCCATAGGTTAAAGCCTAAGGCTACCCTCCTGAAGGTACTAGAGGAAAGAACCTATTCAATGCTAAAGATGGAAATGCGGATAAGAGGTACGTATTTTCTCCTCAGCCTCCTACATACCATCCTTAATACTATCTCCTCCAATGGGACTTCCTTATTCCTAAGCTTCTTGATGTCATGTCTAATGATCTTGGTAGGAATGCGACAAACCGATGCTTCTCTCTCCACTTCAACTTCCTTGAGTTGACTAGATTCCACAACCTCTGCTGAATCATGTAAGTACTTTCTCAAGTGCAAAACATGAAAAACATCTTGATCTCCCATGAGCTTCTCTGGTAGCTTTATCCGATACACCATCATCCCTACCATTTCCACAAAGGGGAGTAGTCCTAAGAATCTGGGAGCAAGTTTCCCACTTGATCCAAACCTTACTACCTTTCTTAGCGGAGATACCTTAATGAAAACCAAGTCTTCTACCTCAAACTCAATATGCCTTCTCCGCTTATCGACATAGGATTTCTACTTATCTTGTGCATCTTCGTTCTTCTCGTAATCAAATCAATCTTTTCTAAAGTCTCTCTAAGCATGTCGGGACCATGCACCAATCTTTCTGTATACTCCAACCAATACGAAGGCGACTTGCAAGGTCTTCCATAAAGGGCTTCAAAAGGAGCCATCCTAAAGCTAGCCTGAAAACTATTATTATATGTGAATTCCACTAAAGGAAGGTGCTCCTCCCAAGTCCCTTCAAAATCAAGAATGCACATCCTCAGCAAATCCTTAAGAAATCTATTAACTCTCTCCATTTGGTCATCTATTTGAGGGTGATAGGCCATACTCAATCTAAGCTATGTACCTAAAGCCTCTTACAAGCTCCTCCAAAATTCGCTAGTAAAGGTACGGTCTTTGTCGCTCATTATGCTAAAGGTAACTCCAAGAAGTCAGACTATCTCATGAACATAAATGCCAAATAAGGTGATGTCCTCTTACTCTTGACCGGAATAAAGTGGATACTCTTAGTCAAAGGATCTACAACTACTCAAATACTGGTAATCCCTTTCCTAGATCGGGGTAAACAATGTATGAAGTCCATCGAAACACTATCCCAATTCCATTCGTGTACATCCAATGGTTGAAACAATCTGCCAGGCCTCTGCTACTCCACCTTAACTCTTTGGCACACAAGACACTTAGCCACAAACTCTGCTACATCCTTCTTCATGCCACCCCAATAAAGTACTCTCTTCATGTCCCTATACATCTTATTACTGCCCTCATGAATAGTCATCTGAGAATGGTGTGCTTTTGTTAGAACTACTCTCATCAAATCACCAGTGCGGGGAACACAAAGTCTTCCATCTCTCCTCAGCCACCCTTTACCTTCGAACGAATAATGTTGGAGATGTCTAGAGAACTCTCCTCTGCTAATCCTATCCAGAATATCCATAAGCTCTGAATCTTTTCCCTACCTCGAGCCAATATGATCTATAAGGGTGGGCTTAACCTCAAGTGCTGCCAATAATCCAGGGGTAATGTCCGGAAAAGGCTTAAAATCTAAGGTGGAAATAAACTTAGGCTTTTCCACTCCATGAACATTGGACTAAGGGTTGCTCTCTTCCTACTTAACGCATTCGCAACAGCATTTCCTTTACCAAGGGTTAAGCTATCTCAAAGTCATACGATGCTAGAAAATCCGTCCAATGCTGCTGCCTAAATTTAAATCCTTTTGTGAGAACAAGTACTTCAACGATTTATGGTCAGTGAAAAGCTCGAACCTCTCTTCTAGTAGGTAATGTTTCCAAGACTTGAGTGCGAAAACAATAGCAGAAAGCTCCAAATCATGGGTGGGGTAGTTCTTCTCATGAGTTCTCAACTGTATACTCCCATAGCATACCACCCTCTCCTCATGCATCAATACTGCTCCAAGGCTAGTCCCACATGCATCAGTGTATACTGTAAAAGGCTTAGCTCCATCGGGTTAAACTAACAATGGCGCTCTAGTAAGGGCTCTTTTTAGCATCATGAAGGAATTCTCACAATCCATGCTCTACACGAATGTTGCATCCTTCTTAGTGAGGCGAGTAAGTAGTGCTAAAAGCTTAGCGAAATCTCTGATAAACTTCCTATAATAACCAGCTAAACCTAGGAAGCTTCTAACTTCGGTAGCATTCTTAAGGGCCTTCCAATCTTGTACTTCCACTATCTTAGTGGGATCCACAACTAGACCCTCTCTTGAGACTACATGCCCCAAGAAATGCAACTCCTTACGCCAAAAGTGACACTTCGAGAATTTTGTTTTCAACCGGTGAAAACGAAGTGTATGAAGAACCTCCTCAAGATGAATAACTTGCTCTTCCATACTCTTGGAAAACACCAGAATGTCGTCCAAAAACACTACAACGAACTTATTTAGGACATCTCGAAAATCATGGCTCATCAAATCTACAAAATTGGCTTGGGCATCTGTCAGCTCAAATGGCATAATAAACCATTCAAAGAATCCATCGGGTGTCCTAAACGTTGTCTTATTAATGCTATCGTCAGCGACCCTAAGCTGATGAAATCCAGTGGCTAAGTCGAGCTGAAAAAATAGTGAAGAGCAAACCAACTGACCGAAAAGATCGTCTATCCTAGAAAGTGGGTAATGGTTCTTCTTCATGAGCTTATTCAACTCTCTATAGTCTATGCAAAGTCGAAGGGAACCATCCGCCTTTGTAGCGAAGATGATTGGTGCTCCCCACATAGATATGCTCCATTTGATGAAGCCTTTCTCCAATAGCTCACCAATTTGCTTACTTAACTCCTTCCTCTCCCTTGGAGCCATATGTCTCACAGTCAATGCCACTGGTTTAGCATTGTCATTCAGATAGATCCTAAATTATATCTCCCTCTTTGAAGGTAGTCCCTTAACCTCCTCAACAACGTTTGGAAAATCTCTAACAATTGGAAATAAATCTAACTCTCCTAGTGATGAATCAAGGATGTAAAGGAAGCTCAACATGACTGACCCCTGTGGGTCGCAAGAAATCTCGAGAGTCCTTCCGCTACATGTCTCTAGTCTGACGACTCTCCTCTCGCAGTCTAATATCGCACCAAAAGTAGACAACCAGTCCACCCCAAAAATCATCCCATATGCCAACAATCCCAGTACACAGGCATCACAGTCAAACTCTACGCCTAGTATAAAATTTTATAAACCCCTACAAATCATGGATAAATGTGTTGATCCTCCTACGGGATTTGAAACAAATATAGGGTCTACCACTAGGGAAATATCTAAGTGCAAAGAATCAACCATGGAACTAGAAATGAAAGAATGTGTTGCTCCAAAGTCAAAAAGAGTCCTAATAGGAAAATCCAAAATAGAGATCAAACCTTCTATAGAGACTTCCCTACCTCAATCTGGTCCACTATTAGAAGGTGCTGCATCCAAAACCCATACTTGCACCGTAGGTGCGCCTGCTCTCTGCCCCGTCTTTTGAGGACAAGCTCTACTAAGTTGTCTAGGCTGCCCATAGTTATAACACCTCCCATTCATCAAGTCCTTCTTAAAGTACTTTGTGAAATGCCCAATCAATCACAACTATGAAATTTCTCGCCTTTCTTGATTTGTCCCTTTTGAGTTCCTTCTCCTTTCATCTTATCCTTCTTATTCTTCTACCACTGCTTCTTAGAGTATTCTGATTTCGGAACCTCCTTAACCTCTTCTTTCTTAGCAACATCTGACATGAGAGCCATTTCCAGAAGTGACTCATACGTCGCTCACATAGGTACATGTGTCAACGCCAACCCTAGGAAGGGCTGGTTCAAACCCTTAGCAATGGTGGCCTTCTTATGCGGTGTATTAACAAGCCCTATCCCGAACCGTGATAACTCATTAAACTGATTTATATACTCTTTCACCGAAAGACTCCCTTTCTTCTTGCTAACGAACTTCTCCACTGCATGCTTTCCTCAGCTTGCAACAAGAACTTTCTCTTAAACCTCTCTCGAAATCCAAACCAACCAATGTCTCTACCCTCCAACTCTATGATAACCCACCAGTAAGGTGCTTCTCCCTTCAGCTGCCAAGATGCAAGCTGAACTTTCTATCGGTCCTCCAATCCTAACAGCCCAAATATCCGCTCCGTATTTCTCACCCAAGCTCGTGTCTCTATGAAATCCTCTATGCTAGAAAACATCTTGGCTTTTAAACTAGCGTAGTCCTTGCATAGCTTAGAAAAACTGGCTGTTGCAAGTGGATTAACGGGATCTCCACCCGTTGATGCTACATTGGGCGCTTTCCCTT
This sequence comes from Allium cepa, assembly GCA_030765085.1. Lineage (NCBI taxonomy): Eukaryota > Viridiplantae > Streptophyta > Magnoliopsida > Asparagales > Amaryllidaceae > Allium > Allium cepa. The sequence goes on along the minus strand of CM060934.1, from coordinate 310,460,286 downwards.
GCACCTTCGGTGCCATAGCTTGGAGATATCTATGGAACCAGTCAGGGACTTGGACACCCTCTGGAAGATTTGGGGCGTCCGTCATTATATGCAAAGAAAAAGAGATTTTAGGCCTGAAAGAATCGAAAGAAGGTCGAACTAGACTTTTAGGTATTTTTATAAAAATTCTCTTGTAATTTAAAACTATTTCTAAGAGTTTCTTTCTGAAAAATAGTTTGAAAATATGTTACGTTTGAAAAATACTTTTCCTTTAAAACAAGTTTTTAGGAATTCTGTAACCTTAGGCTCTGATACTAAATGAAACACCACACACCCCTTGGTCTACCCAAAAAGGACGTATTAAAGGATATGGTGCGTTATAGGTATAGCTAAAGCATCATAGAGACTAAGATTCACAAGACAAATAAGTAAAACAGCGGAAACATTTAAATAATAACTTTTCATTCAAAAATAAACTTTATTTCAAAATAAGCCATAAAAACATGTCTCATGAAAATACAACTCGGTCTCACATAATCAGAATACACTGATTACAATAATAATCATAATAATAATCATAATCCCTCTCACAAGTGCCAAATCCATCATAAGCAAGACGAAAAAGATGAAAAGTAGAAGAATACATATAAAACGAGAGAACTCCAGGAATGAATCTCCAAGCAATCTGAATCAAATCAACTCTTCTGGCCTATTGGAGGGAAATAAAGAAGTAGGTCAAACAACAAGTCGGGTGAGTGAAAGTAATTACTAGCATTTCTAAACAAGATAAAGATAATAGACTAAGCATTAGTTCTAGCATGAAAGGAAAATACAGAAAAGATAAAACTGGGGTGAAATACTGTTTCTGGTTCTGTTTGACTGTTTGCTTAGATTGTTTGATTTGATTGTTTGCACTTGTCTTAAACTGCTATGATCAGGCTGAAAACCCTAATCCTATCTCAACTACTAACTTGATTAGGTTGTAATCCTAATTTTACCCATTGATCGGCCTATTCTATCTCTGTTGTGCCACGGTGAACCAATCTTGCTGGTCATAGCAAAAGACAACTCTTTAGGACGCGGTAGCGAATTATTTACCCTAATCGATGTTGCACGCTCGGTCGACGCCGGTACACACTAACTGTCACCTCCTATTTGATCATTTATTTACCCTAATCAGCATAATCATGCCCAGCCTCACCTAACTGTTGTGAAACCATCAGCCCTAGATCTGAATGGGAATGCTATCCAGCCTCACCTAACTGTTGTCAGACCATCAGTCCTAGACCTGAAAAGGAATGCTATCCAGTCTCACCTAACTGTTGTGAGACCATCAGTCCTAGAGATGAAATGGAATACTATCGGTATTGGTCCTAACAAACAATCTTCTAGTTTTGTGCCCCTAGCCCAAATCCCCTGATTTGAGCCTATATCTATTGGCCACTTATTTACCCTAATTAGTGTAAGCATATCCCAGCCTCACCTACTATTGCGAGACCATCAGTCCTAGATCTGAAAGGGAATGTTGCCGGTATGGTCCATACTTCTATATTTGCTTATTAACTTAATCTAAGTTTTAAAATAAGTCTCTTCGGTTATTTCTGCTATATTTTCTCTTTAACTTAATCCAAGATCTAAGTTTTAAAATAAGCTTCTTCCATTATTTCTTTCTTTCTAATTATAACCTATGTCATAATTGTTACTCTTCTATTTACTCTTTTTAGTTATAACTACTTGTAATCATGCGTGCAAATATCTTAAATTTGCTTATTTTAGTCCATCTCTATTTTATTTCAGTTTTTCTCATTTTGCATTTGGTTTCCGTAAGTTTAGTGTTTTTTCTTATTTTAATCCATATTAGCAAATTCTTCTCTTTTTAATTTATTCGCGTAAAACGGGATTAAATCTTTATAAAAAGAAACTAACATTTGCAGGCTAAATTCCAACTTAAAACAGATGTAAATAAATGTGAATAACTGTAAATGAATGCAAATAACTGAATAAAATAGACTGGGAAGAACTTTTGAAATTTACTTAAAAATAGACTGTAAATAAACTTACATAAACATTGTCTCAAAATTATAGAAAAACTACAACTATTGAGAACCCTATTATTTTAAATTACTTAAAAATCTAAAACAATTACAAAACACTCACCTATGGTCCTTAGCTCTAGTCCTTTGCCTTCTTGGATCCACTCATAGAGTGTAGAATATTTTTATCGAGAAGTATTTCCTCCCTAGAAAATTTTTCGATTTATGGTTTAGCCTCAGGAAATGAACCCAATCGGGAGAAAATCCGATGAGAAAAATAGCTAGGCCTAGGGTTCTATTTATAGTGTGACATAGGGATCTCAGGCGTCAGATTTGAAGATTAAATCTAGTTCAACCACGTCATAGGCTTGCTACAAACCATCGGATGCAGCTAAGAACGCACGAGATTTGACGAAAAATGCAAAATAGGTTTTTTGACTCGTACCTGGACGAAATAACGTCCTGGTGTTTTGGAGGATCAACCTAGCTTCATTAGGGGTCAACCTATAGGCCGAGGGTCTATTTTATTTATTTATTTTTGTTTATTAAATTATGAATTCTTGTTTCTCTCATAACTTCTCCATACTGACTCGGATTTCGACAACTTATATATGGAAATTGATTAGAAAATCGCCACGAACCTAATGGTGCAAATCCCATAGCTCGATTATGACAATTTCACAAACTTATTTTATTGTTAAATTAATTCGTTAATTAATTACTATTGCTCAAATTTTGGGTTGTTACAATTTTGTTAAGTTTAAATGTTACCATCATATTATATGACCTTTTTTGATTATTATTAGTGACCTGGAAATTCGAACGCCTCATCTTTGAATATCGTAACGTTTTGAAATATGGTTAAGTGTTATAAATACGACTTTATAACCTTGCTAAACATCATTTAATTAATGTACAATGATAAGAAACTTGTTTGTTAAAATTGTTTACAAAAATATATTATTCGATGGAAAATCGATAATCTGGTCGAAAATCAATTTATCAGTAAATAGCTTTTCGATCGATATAAGTTGTTCGAACTCTTGTGCACTTTTCTAATGATCAAATAAACACATCAACAACTAATTAAAACACACACTCTTTCTAAAGCATGGAATATCAAGAAGCTTTCATTGGGATAAGAGACATATCATGAGTGGGGTATAATGGTAATTAGCATAAAGGAGAAGTGATGGGAGGTGAGTCTTCCACGGCATGGAGGAGGGTGAAGCGGGCTTAAAGAGCACCATTCATTTCCTATATAAGGAGAGACATACCCTTGTATATTATTCACAAATTAAAAAAGAAAAAAGTAAGCAAATTCATGGCTTCTTCTTCTTCTTTTTCATAATTTCCTAAAGCATAATATTTGAAAATAAAATCCAAATCAACCCAAACTTGGAATGAAGCCTCACTACCACATTAAAAAACATTCCACCTATTAGAAGTTGAAGAAACAAAGCCATACTCACCCTATCCTTAAAGGCCTTGAGTAAATGTGGTGCTAGGGGTTCCTTAAAGCAAGTAAAAGAAAAGAAGGAAGAGAGGGAAAGGAGGTTCCAAGGTTAGGTTTGGACTTCGTTAGCTTGGATCTTGGTTGTTGTAGGGTTAAAGGTAACATAAAGCACCACTATAATTGAAAATATAACCCATATTTGTTCGGGTTTGATTGTGTTTAAATTGGTTGAATTATTGTTGGCTAAACATTGGTTTGAATCATTGCTTTGAAAGTAAGTGGCACATATGATCCATAGGTATTGACTTGGAATGGACTTGTATACCTTATGACAAGACCTTGGAACAAACCAGATAGGTTATAGATGGACTTTGGTTTTGATCGGATTTGAAAGTGCACTTATAGCGATATCGGTATAGAGGCAGCTCGAAATTACCTTATTTTCGACAATTTCTATGGAGCATTATAGAGAGACCCTTAGAGGTTTCTCACCATATTTATAATATTTCATTTATATGTTTGTTGCTATAAAAAGTTTGGGTAGTAAAAATTTAAGTAACATCTCAATAAGTGGTCAGAACTTCACTTGTGCAAAATTGCTTCATTTGCCTTGATTTTTAGATTTTAAAGATTTGAAAAGATATTTAAATTTAAGTATTTTGTTTCATTCTTATTACAAGTGTTTACTAACTCATATTAGACTATTTCAAAAGTGGTTTGAGATATTTATGAATTTTGAAGAATTGATTGTGAATTTTTAGAAAAGATGATTTTATAATAAAAACTTGTTTTTCCAAGTTTTTAAAGAAATTGTAAATTTGTTATTTTCAAGTAATATTTTGAAAAAATATTTTAAGACCCATCAAAAGTATGATAAATATTTTAAAATAAATTTTAAATATATACAGTTTTAGAAAATGTGTTGACTATTTTATATCTTACGTAATAAAATATCTTTAACTAGTCTGTTTACATGTCAAGTTTTGGTAAATAAATTACTATACATATTTACCATCTTAAAAAGGGATTTAAAAGTATAATTTATTTTTAGAAAGGGGTTAGAATTGCTAAATGGCCAAATGATTAGTTGTTTAATTACTTCTTTGAAAAGTAATTAACTATGTTTAACATTAAAAATTGGCAAATTAAGACTTATCTATTTGTAAGAGTTAAGATTGATGTGCAAGTAAGGATGGAGCAATAGAGCTCTAACCTACCAGCTTCCCTCTTGATCAAGGAATAGTATGTCAAAAAATGTTGGAATTTTTTTAATCATTTTGATTTCTAACTTGGTTATGGAAATCATCAATACTATATTTAACACTAGAAGCCAATGAAGTAGACTTATCTATCCATGAGATCAATAATGAAGTGTCCGAGCAAGGTTTTGATGCAACCGGTGTTCCAACTTATCTGGCTTCACTTTTGCATGAGGAATAGTTAAGTTGAAATGTCGAAAACAAGTTTAGTACATGAATATTGATTTGTATAAGCAATTGTTTTGACTAGATAGTCGATTATCAATATTGTCCTAATATTGAATTAGGAAGTCATTGCGAGACTTTGTATTTCATACCAATGGGAACCCCCAGGGAGGAGTATTAGTACGAAACTTTTATAGCTTCCGCTTACTTCTGAGAGAACCGAAATTGAGTTAACCGAGAACTCATTGATTGCTTTTGGACACTTCGATAAGCGAGAAGAGTACACTTATATAAGACGACTCAAACCTATAATCACTTCAAAAATATATACGCGGTCTATGTTCTATGAGCGGTTGTGAAGTGAATGTTATAGAGTTGAACTCTCTCTCCTAATGTTAAGTTTAAGGGAAAGGTCGGCGTTAGCATTCGTTAGAGGACTTATGCGGGAATATATGTGAAGATTCGAGATCTGTTTGAGATTATCGAATCCATGTAGTGATTCGTGATCCGTACAAAATGATGGAATTCATTTGGGGATTTGTGTTCTATTCGAGTGATAAAGGCTCATGTGAGGGATGCCAAAAGTAGCCTCGACATTGGGAAAATGATAGGAAACAGAGAAGTTGCATGGCCAGGAGGTTTAGCTGACATCAAGGGTATATCAACTCTAAATCTAGAGATGCTTATCGATTGTTGCAAGTGGGAGTTGATATGGCTCGGACCATAAACCGAGGGTGGTCTAGTTATGTTTACCATAAAGTATATCCTATCTAGAGATAAACGATGCTCGGAAGGTAGTTTCTGATCCTTGTCATGGAGTTCGGATGCTGCCAAACCAAGGAGATCTTCGTGGAAAAATCCATTATGCGAACGCGCCTTAGTAGTATTGAATGTATAGCTATTATTTTTGTGGCATTCACATAGTAGCTATTTGATATGATTTATGTGCTACACTCTAGACATTATCTATCAAATCGTTGTATGTTGAACTTAATGAATGGTTGGTATCATTTAAGGGGAAAATCATTGCGGTAATCCATACGGTCTCAAAATGGTATTATTATATGTCACTCTTATTTCTTGAATTTCTCATATTGGTTTAGCGGACTGATCCAGGTATTAATTTCTTATAATGCTCAGATTAGCCCCATTTATGTTTCCAGATCTTGCTAAGGACGCTTTGGTGCTTATGGAGAAGGGCTGGCTGATTAACTTACGTAGTATTCTTATATCAGCATTGTAAGGATAGACAGCTATTACTGTCCAGGGTTGAGGCACCCGCCTCTATACCCATACTATCTAAAGCATTATTGAGTAATACTATCAGATAATATGAAAAATGAGGTTATTGGGGTTCACATGTGTATATTCCCTTGGACTAACCCTGATATGTATCAAAACATTAAATAAGTAAATCAGCTATACATACACAGTATTGGCATAATGTAATAAACATTTGTGCCTCTAGGATAAAACAATAAATAATATACAGTGAATTACAGTGAACATAGAGTCATAAGCGATGATAATAAAATGTACACATAGATCCAAAATATACATCAAATATACTAACATTAGAATATCCGATACATAAATATAAATACATCTTAAGTGTGCACGATGACAATATATATAATGATATCTTAGCCTTTATCTATGCCTAACATCCATAAATCGGTCACCATGTCCCTAAGCGATATGTCTTAGACTGACCAGAGTATTATATAAATAACACGTGGTTTAGACTATTTCTAAACCATAGGGTTAATAAATATAAATGAGACAGTATGCTTCAAGGATACTAATGTGATAACACAACATAACAACTCATTACAATAATTACAATGTAATAATTATACACACACAAACTCATGCACACTTATGCATTGTTTTAATCACAACAACTTACAAGAGTGCTGAAATGTCTTATAACATAAATATAACCTAAAACAAGCATAAAGATGTCATCGCCCATATAATGCATATCAATAAAAATCCATAATATAATATCCAACAGGTAAATAATCCATACAATAGAACATCATCATAGAAAATGAAATCATCAAGTGAATCAGGCAAACCTAACAATGCCCTCGTATAGTACCATGAAATCATATAATTAATAGATAATGTGAGATAGCCTCATCAAATCATTCGAATGGTAACCAATACCATACAAATAACAAAGACAATGCATCACGATCCAAACCACATCAATATACAAAGGCTCTCAATATATCGAAGTATCAAACAGTATGGATATAATGGGCACATACTACACTTTAGATTCATCCAGACACTAGTATAGCCACCTCATGGGATAGTGAATAATATATGTCCATCCACAACATACACTTAGTCCCGAACCAGAAAGGGAGACTGATAGAACACAACATGCTACAAGAACCCAGGGCCTACTAGTCTCCCACTAATAGCCAGATATATTCATACAGTCTTCATTTATGTAACAATCCGCACCTTAGTGGGCCTAGATTTCAACAAAAAACGAAACTCAAGTCCATCAAACATAAAACGTTAGATTTGGAACCTGCATATAAGCTTGAGCATCATCAAAGATTGATAGAAATTTAAACTCACAGTGGAAACAAAAATAGGATAAGAATACTTACAGTGACTACTATCTTAGAACTAATGGTATTCCTTAGATATTAGACTGTCACATCAGCATCGAGAATGAAAGAAAGACTTCTCCAATAATAAAGCACATCCAACTCCTCTGACCTATTCCTTTAAACCTATCATGTGGGTTGTAATTAGGAGGAGGTCAGAACAATGTTCTGGTGACTGGAAAATATAAATTATTAGCACCAAAATTGGTCACTAACACCTAAGAATAGATTTATGTACAGAGATTAATGAAGATAGTAAATTAAAACAGAGGAATACATTCAAAACTAAAAACAGAAACAAGAACACCAGAATTATAATGGTTCGACATAACTGCCTATGTCCACTTTTAATTTAATTTTTATTGCTTTTTCAAATACTTGAATACAGATACAATCTATAAACAAACCACTTTAATACAATTTTGAGTCAAAAAGAGGAGTGCATAAACAATGGTAGAGTCTCCCTGGAATTCTCTAAAAAAACTTCCCTTCAAATGTACCCCTACCTCTTTATTTATAGGCAAAGATAGGCTGGACTCCCTATGCAGGCCCAAGACTAAGGTAGTTCGGCCCATAGTTGTAAGTCAAGTTAACCGACTAAGTTGTGCCGACCCACTTCCACCGAAACACCTATGCCGACCCAGAGGTTGCCTTATTATTGACTCAAAGCGGTACCTTAAGGACTCAGAGCGAGCGGTAGTATGACTCGAAGCAAATAAATTTTAGCCTTGCCACTCGGTTGTAGGTCGAAAAATTGACTAACCTCCACAAGGTTCACCGACCCAGGTCGGCCGACCCACGCATGCCGAACCATTAAGGCCGAACCACAAACACTAAAACACAACTGACCGGCCTGTCTTGGCTATGCTCCTTTGAACGAGCGACACATGACTTAGCACTTCTGAGGCCGAACCACGATCAACCAATCCATCAAGTTCAATCTCACCCTCATCGAGCGACTGGGGCCAGTCCCTTCTCGGACGAAATGCTTTATCTGGCCTATCTTGGCCGAGCGATGACCTTCTCTTCAAGATCGAGTGATGAGGGGCCAAACCACCCTGACCGAACGACCTTCATTGAGCCACCCTTGGTCGGTCCACCATATTTACATTTCAACATTGATTCACCTTGTATCCTTGTGCTTTACTGTTATGCTGACCAACATCAAACATACTGACCCATGCATCGGCCGAACCCAACTTAGATACACCAGCCTATTGTACTTCCAACGCTTTCTAAGCTCAAGTCCCATCCAGGGTCAACCATAGGCTCTGTCACTATCGCCATGTAGCGGGCCAAAGTGTCGGGTAGCATTTACCCCTCAAAGTGTGTCGTGTGAGTCAACATGATGCACTTTGAACCATTGAGCAATTCGTGCTTTCGAAATCTTGTTCTAACTTCTCCAAAAGCTAAAGCTACGCGACCCTTTAAAGGTCAAACCATGCTAGAATCTAGAAACCAATATTTTTTAACCGACTCCATGGTATCTGTCCCTTTGCACAGTCTCATTTTCAATTGCCATGATGTTCTTATACATTCATATGTACCCTTTCGATATTTTAATTATTCTTTTCGCCAATTCATTAATCACTCATTTGTTTTTAAAAAAACAAAATTGGATCGGTGTAAGGAGTCCGAATCACTCATGCGGTTTCTTTGGCAAAAGAGGTGGAACAACACGCTAATACCGAACCATGCGATCGGCATCTGTTTCATCGAACTTGTTAACATGTGTTGACTGGTTCCACAAGGTATAGCGTGATCGCCTCCCCTTTCCCACATATAAAGGCCTACACTTCTTTTCTTTCTTCCCACTTTTACTCCATTATTCTCTTCCTATCATTTTTTTTACTCAAAACCTGAGCTTCATTTCTCTACCGAACTGCCATACCTCTCCGTTCAGTCATCCTCTCAAACACGTTCCCTAACCATTTTCGAGTTCAAGTTTCAAGAAGCATTCGTCTCGTTCTTAAATTAACGTATCAGTGAGGTACCGTGAATTATTGTAAATCCCTCAACCATATCCTCTAGAACTCAAACTAGGGGGCCGTGCCACATAGGAATATGGTCCAGCATGGTAAGCACGAGAGGAAAGGAGCATAGTGAATAAGTTTTCGGGTGTCAATAATGGAATGCTTTTGGTACGAGTAGACTTTGAATTGGGGAAAACAACCATGGATGGCTTCAAGAAGCAAGGTCGGCAAAGTGTAAGAGTAGACAGTTGGTTGTTTTGCCTTAGTGAGGAGGTCGTCATTTTGAGAGAGAGAGAGTCGCTATCCTTCGAGGTGTTGTGGGTCGGTAAGAGTTTGTAAGAGTAGTGGGCATAGGTCAGGTGTGGCGCTCGATAATTAGAGAAGGAGATAGAAAGCGAGGGGTCGGTCAGCAATTCGAAGGAGAGTAGCTCGACACCAAACGATATAGTGTGGCTCGGTGTTTAAGTTTGTGTTGGTGGTCGGTATTGGGCATTGGCTATGGCTCAGCAAAAGTCTAGGGTAGTAGTTCGACATATTGAGATAGGTGGAGGAGAGAAGTATGGTGAGTATGGCTTGGTACCTGATGAAGTGATGTAGTTCGGTAGAAGTCCAAGTGAGGTCGTTCAGTAGTTTAGGGGAGAAAGTGTGCTAGTGGGTCGGCATTAGAAACCAAAAGTGTTTCATCCCGAACATAAGACATATTTAATTAACTTAATTCCACAATCAACAGTAGCATATTGGACAAAGCATGACAAACAACAAAACATATAAGACCAAAGACCTAATTTGAGCTAAATGTCACAATGCTTGAATAATCATAAATGCAAATTTAACCCATCAAATGAAAATAATAGTTCTCAGATTCTATTATGCCAATGTTCAATTTCAAGCCTTCTAACAACATACATATGATATTGCAGGAGATGGTCCCAGTGATGACGGTCTTCGAAAACAACTTCTTAAAGTTCTATCACCCCACACTTGCGCTTAAACTTTAGTTTTTTCTGCACTCACGTTGAAGTCATCGCACTAGTTCAAAACACGAGGGGTATATATTATGTCATTATATTTGATATGGATTGTCTTTCACGTATAGTTTAAACAGTTATCTTCCCATATTAAACGCTCATTGAAGATGTCCAAAGGATCCAGCTCTTCTACAGTTTCTGGTATGCCTGAGCTAAGTTCTCGTTAGAAGGTAGTAGGAACTTCGAATCCACCAACAACTTCTACACAGGGCATTCCGGATCCATCCGTTGTTGTTATAGGCCCGACTCCTAATGTTATAGATAGAGAAATTATCCTAGATAATCCTGTTGATTCACAAGCTTCAAAAATCGATGAACCCGCTCTTCATCAGTTGTGCTCAATACATAGAATTCCTTTCAATGATGTCTAAGTTCCGTCAGGACAAGATCAGCCTCATCTGCCCCCAGCCGGGTATACAGGGTGCAACAAATTTATGTGTTGGGTAAGAAGCGTGCCAACTTTCAATTCATTTCTCTGTAAAGTGTTAGGGTATATCAGGATTGCACTGGTACAGATACACCCCAATAGCCACGCATTTATTCATGGCACTTGTATTCTCTTCATGTGCACCTGATTCAGACTCCCTACACCCGAGGATATCCGCTATATCTACCGCTTCAAAAGACGGTCTGATAGTCCATCCTTCGTTTTCTCGAGCCGCATTCTAAACGTCAAATCCTGACGGGGTTGTGGAGTAAATTTTTCCAGCATAAGCAAGAGTGTTTTTACGTACACTTCCCCTCTGGCTTTACGAGAAGATGGCTGGAAGGGAGCAAGTTTCATTCCTAGACTGATATTTGTCTAAAGCTCGAAGTGCATCCTTTCTAAACTTTCTTTGACTTTTATAGGTATCCGCCCATGACCCGAATGCGTCGGGTATTCTGAGGTCCTTGAGCTTATTCAAGCTATCCCCGTGAGAGACCGGGAGATTAAATTAGTTATCTATAACGAATTGCTTTCAAAGTTTGGATTATTGGTGGAGGGTCGTCGAACTAGCTTCTTAACTGGCACCACTACAACTAGATCTGCTGCAGAAGAAGGAAAAGAGCAGGCCGGGCCTTCGGTGCCCCCAATAAAAGGGGCCCTCGACACATATGAAGAAGGTGAAATTGAAGAGGCCGGGATGCTATGAGCGTCTGATGAGAATGAAGTCCCAACTTAGCATAAGTAACTGATGCACCCGGCATCGATGAACCGACTCCTCCTACAAAGAGGAAAAAGAGCCTAGCCTACAAACTGAGAAAGAAAATAGTGGGCAGAACCTCAAAAGTTACGATTACTCCAACTGAGAAAGAGTCATCTCCATAAAATTTAGAGGGTTCACTAAAAGGTCTATCAGAACTGACCATCCCTGACGATTTACTGAACTACGGCTTTAACGACCCATGGGACACGGGACTCGATTCGCTCACGAAAAACGGTGAAGGTGATCAAGCTCATCATCAAGAAGAGATAACTTTAATAACTAAAGAAAAAACACTGGTCCGTTGGGGTGAAGCACTAGGACACACACAAACACTTACACTTCACCCTACACTCAAATTTTGGTCATCGTATGATTTCTACTAACTCGTCTTTGCATGACTTCTATGTAGGTTATATGAGGCGCACACACAGCTTCGACCGCCTTCGCGGGTCCTCTATCTTCCACTACTCCAGTTGGGATTCGGGATCAGGTAGACGCTGAGATAGGGATGACAACGGTGATAAGGACTACCATCCCAGAGATTCGTCGTCTTCTCGAAGAAAAACTTGCAGCTATTCTTTATATCCCAACGATCCTCCCCCTCATTCAGAGCACAGTAGGGAAAAACCTGCTCAGAAGGTGAAACGACCCGACTTCCTCACCACAGAAAGACGCATCATTTTTAAGAAAGAAAGGGATAGAAAAGAGTAAAGACAGAGAAGAAAGAAAGAAACAACATCAGAATCTAAACAGCGGAACGAATAAATTATATTAATCACATAATATATTACATAGTATCATATACATCAGAGATACACAACTAAACAACACATACTAGACAGTTATAAACACCTGTCTAGTTATACAACTCTATATACAACACAGACAAACGACTCATAGAACACACAGCGGAATACTATGTATCTATACGCAGAAGCCTCCTGCTTCATTGCTCCTCCAGACTTCGTCAAGCCAACCTGAATCCCTTGGCGACTCGTAAAAATTTGAGTACCCAAGAGTTTAAGAAAAACATTATAAACTCCGGGTTAGACATGGGTCTGGTATGAGTAAACGGTTAAAGTTTCTTAATTTTAAAAATCTTTTGAAAGAAAAGGTATCACGTAAGACTCCCCACACATAAACATGGGAAAGTTTTTACCTTACGCTAACCAAAATATTTGATAGGAAATCCAGTGATATTTTAATAGGTCTAGGGTTTTCAAATAAATAAGAAATAACCGAAATTGTTATATTTATTAAATTCCAGCTACTAGCCACAAAAGTGGGTAATACAATCAAATCTGATGGCACTTATTGGATTTTGGATTCCATACAATGGCAGGGCTACCGGGGTACCGCCCGTCACAGTACCGAGGATCACTTCCAATCCTATACAACACAAGGCCGGAACCATTACTTATTGAACAGTTCCGAACAAGACAACCCCGCGGTTGTAGCTATCAACCGCCCACAAAGCCGAATAAAAAGGGACCTCTAGATATGGAAAAATCTCGTCCTACTTGGGCATGAACCACTTAACCTTGCTCCACCTCCCCTGTTTTAGCCATTCCCGGTTGATGAGGCTTGAGGCTACGATTACCTTTAGTGAACACATCACTTAGAATGCCCATCGTCCACCTGACGATGTTCTGAAAGCATTCAATCCACACAAGTTCGTTCCGGGTTCGAACGAAACCGAAGGCATTATCTCGTTATACTCATTTTGGAATCGCCCTCAGAGTTAACGACAATAACCCTTGCACTCTGAGTCTTCATCTTCACTTGAGATTCACGACCTATCGTTAATTTGGATCGATGTGGTTTTCAGATATCTAAATATGGAAACCCGATCCCGGTCTCATCGAAATCCAAAACGTATGTTTTAGGTCCAAGTTGTTTAAGGTTAAACAATTCAATTCAACTATCTATATACACACAGATAGATAACTCATAATATCACAATAGATAATCTACATTATCATCACAACAGATAATTCATGTTACCATCACAAATAGATAACTTATATTATCATCTCAATGCAACCAAAGCATCCATGTCATATATCACACATATCTCATCAGAGATATCAAACAACCAAGCCATTCAATATAAATCAGCCATCCATAAGCAATGATATATAAATCACACCATTTATAATTAATTTAAAATGAATTAAAGTAATTACTTCATCTCTTAATTAATTTAAAATTAATTAAATTAATTACCTTCATCACAATAAATCTTGCTTACATAAACATTAATTAAACCAATTAATTAATCATCATCTTAATTAATTAACCTTGATTAATTATCTCTTAATTAAGTAATTAATCCTTAATTATTCTCATTAATCATATTAATTAATGAACCTTAATTAATTACTTCCATAAATTAATTAACTATAATTAATTACATTATTGCTTAAATTAATTAATTAATCATGCTTAAATTAATTGTTTTCATTAATCAACTTTAATAATTATAAACACTAATTAATTATTCTTAATTACTTTTATAAATCCTTTGATTTATTACATAAAGTAATAAATCCTTAATTACTTTCCCAAGTAATTATCTATTTAAAATTACTTCCCACTAAGTAATTCCCTTACCTCAATTACCTCTAGTAATTTATTCATCAATTACTTATCTTAAGTAATTACTCTTGTCAAAACTCATTAAATAAGCATACTTAATCATTTATCATGTGACTATCTTTAATTAATTAACAAATTAATTAATTTAACTTGCTCACAATCACTTCATAAATCATAATCGAGTAATTCATCCCTTAATTACTCTTTAACCAAATTAATCATTAATTACAAATTAATTATCGTTCAACTATTAATTAATAAATCTTAATTATTAATCAATCCTTTAATACAAAGTAATCAATCTCTAATTACTTTTATAATTAATTAATTAACCTTAATTAACTAATTAATTATCTCTTAATCATTAATTAATAAAACTTAATTATTAATTAACAACCTTAAATACAAATTAATTAATCCACAATTAAAATCAATCAATCCTTAATTACAATTAATTAACCTTTAATAATAGTTAATTAATTCTTAGTTAACTTGCATTATAGATTAATAACCTCTTAATTATTAATCAAGAAAACACAATTATCACTTAACTACTAGTTTAATTAACCCTTAATTTCTTAATTAATAAATAATTATAATTTAATTAATCATTAGTCATTAATTAAATCATCATAATTATTAGTTAATTAAATTAATAATTATTCTTAATTAATTACTTAATTAACCCTTTTATATTTAATTAATTAAGTTAATCAATACACTTAAACTTCTTAACTTACTTAATTAATCTCAAATTATTTAACCACAATTATCTTAAGATAAAACCTTATCTTAATTATGCTTATTAAAACAATTTACTTTAAAAATTAACTTTACTTAATCAAATTATTAATTAAGTTTAAAATACTTATTCAACATAATAATTTAAAGTTTAAAAATCACAGCTTCCTTTAAATACTTCAAAATATCATCAAGTAATGGTTATAAATCAAGTTTTAAATTTAAATCAATATACTTGCTTTTTATAAAATCTTTATAATTCCATTTCTATTAAAGATTTAAAATACTTTAACTTGATTTAACAAAATTTAATTTAAATAAAGTTCAACTTCATAAAACAATGTTAAAGAAACATTTATTTCATCAAAAGTAAATTTAAAAACAAGATTCATACCCAAAATTCAAAACATACTTTATTTAAAATTTAAATCTGTTTTAAAAATAAATCCTTTAAATATTTTTGAAAATTTTCTTTAATCAAACTTGATTCAGTTGAATTCCAAGTATCACTTGAAACATTCAAAGTTTCATTCTTTCCGGCCATTTCAAAATTTAGTTTAAATTTAAATTAAAAAAAAACTGTAACTATGAAACTGTTAACAGTTAAAAAAAAACAATGCAGGCTACTTCGAGTTTCAACTCGAGCCACGCACTCAAACACAACATTATCCCTTCGAGCCACAACCTAACCCAACTCTCCAATACTTACTGACACCAAAACGTTCTCGTGCACATGCACCAGTGCCGGAATCACCTCCGGCCTTCGACGAACTCACCGGCACGTCACTTAGCATGATGCAACACAAATCCAAACACTAGAACTCTCACACGAGCCATTGATCAAGATTGAACTACCCAGTTGAAAAACTGGAACAAACAGTCATAGCCACATCCTCTTCGAACTCACAACGTCGATCACCGGAATTCGCGCCATCACGATCACACCTCCTCAAGTCATCCACGAACCCATTCCTGAAGTTTCCTCAAACTCGAAGCATCAATGAAGTTGTAGGAGACCAATTTCCAAGTTCGAACAGAACTAGGTTAAGAATCCAAATTACCTCGCCGTCGTCGCTACGGCCATCATTCAGAGCTATCACCATTTTTGCCACACTTCTCGATCCTATTCCCATCTCCACCCAAGATTCTGATCACCAAAAACCTCGAGATCACCAGATATTGACCAGAAACTCATTTCCAGTTAATACCCAAATTCTCAATCGATACCTCACTAAAAATTTTGATTTTGATTTTAAAAATCTTATTTTCCATATGTGATTCAAGAATTAAACTTGAATCAGTAATTTATAACACTTGAGTTTTACAAGTTTTAAATATTCTTACTGTTTTTCCCAAATACAAGCATACTTATAGTTCTTACATACCTGTCTATATTTTCAGTTCCTAGATTATACTAAAACTTAGTTATTTTATTTTTAATCCAAGTGTTAATAATGAATAAATAAAAAGATATGAATTTTTATACATTTGTAAACATTAAAACCTATAAAACAGGGAGATATTGACATGCACAGTTCACAACAATCATATAAAAAAATGTTCATACCCAGATTATTCACATGCAAGGACAATTCATCTCAGAAATCATCTGAAAGCAACTTAAAATTACTTAGCATTTGAATTAGAATGTTTACTCACCTATCAAAGAGATGCAGAGCTTTGAAAAAATACTGGAAGCCTCTAAATTGAATTTGCTTTCAGATTTGTTTTTTTGGAAATTGAAATACAGGTTGCTGCCTCTAGAAATTTTGAAAATGTCCCAGGCTTTTGATCATGAGAATTACTGGTTTGAGCTTTGATCTGAGAAGAATGTTTCAGGCTTTTGTATTTTGGTTTGGGAAATAAGTTACAGGGCTTCAAATTCATTTCTGGATTGTATTGAATTTGAGGAATTTCATATTCGCATTTGAACTTGAGGAGGTTTACATGATATTGATTTGAACAGAGAAAGGAATTCAGGTTTTGGAATGAATTATAGGTTTTTAAACTGAGCATGGGTTTCAGATTTTATTTGAGGAAAAGTTCAGGTTTTGGTTTGAGGATTTTCTGGTTTTTGAAGAGTGAAGATTGCATGGATAAATCTAGTTTTCTTTTAGAAATGAACATAGATTTTAAAGAAAAAGAAAATGAAGAGAAGATAGGGTTTATATAGGCAAATTTCATTTTTTTTTATTAAAATTAAAAGAAAATTTAAAATAATGTGACATTTGTCTCTAGCTTATATTAATGTTTTAACACTTGTTATCTAAGAGATTCATAATTTAACACTTGTCAATATTTATTTATATTTATCCTAAAAGAATTTTAAAAGCTTTTTAAATATGATTTTCTAATTAACTAATATGTTTTCTTAATTTATAAATGCTTTTCTAATTAAATTCCTAATTAACAAATACATTTATAAATTTATAAATGTTTCCTAAATTTATATAAATACAATTTTTAAAGAAAATAAAATAAAAACAATTTTAATTCAAATAAAATTATACATAATATTTCAAACTCATTTTAAAATGCTATTTCAAAAAGCCTTTGTATTTATTCTTATTAAATAATACATATCCAAATTTCTATAGATAAATTTCTATAAAGAGAATAATATAAAACAAATCTTATTTTTAACTAAAAACATTATCTATATATTTTAAATCCAAACTATATTATTATTTTATTTTAAGATGTATGTATATTCCCTTGAATTCAAATTTATATTCAAATTCAAAGTCAATTTAAAAATCCAAATCTAAAATCAATTTAAATAAATATAAATATCAATTTTTAAATAAGCTCATTATTATTTATAAATAATTTATCCTATTTTAAAATCAATTTAAATACACAGATATAACTATATTTAAACTCACTTATTAACTTTGAAAACAATAAGTCAATTTAGAATTTACTTACATAAACAAAATAATTATTCTTATTTTAAAACCAATCTATAACCATAATTAAGACATTATATTATTATTACTTGGTTATTTATTTTTGAAAATAACAATTTTATCAATTTTAAATAATTTAAATTAAGAGATTATAACATTTTAAATTTCTGGAAATTCCGTGATATTACAGATGGGATCTCAATTTGAAGCTCCCCGTGACCAGCACTCTGGCTTGTCTAGCACCAAACAATCTCGTGGGTCCTATGAAAGTCTGTGATTCTGGCTAAGCAAACTCCCCCAATCTCCGCACACGAGAAATCAACAGAAGAAAAATTAGCAGAGCTTAAGGCCACATTTCCAAATTATGCTTCCACGGATTAAAATTTCTTCCTACGATTCATCCTATTCTAGTGCATGTCAAATAAAGCGCCATTGCCTGCAATAATGATGTCTATGTCCAACATTACGCGTTTGTTCATTTGGCGGAGAAAGTTTCAAAGGTATCTATGGAACGTCAATACGAAATCGATCGCTTGAAACTTGAGGCCATTCACGACAAAGATATCATTAAGGCCAGAATGAAGAACTGTCCTCGTACAAATCTCAACTTGAGGATGCATAGAAAAGCGCCAAGGATGCAACTGAGGCAGTTAGTCTTTTGGAGGCCATTCACAAAAAGGAACTTGATGAGGCAATCCAACATAGTGGTGCTCTAGCTTAAAGAAAGAATCTATATAGAAGGAAAGGATATTCTCGCTCGACGAGTTAAAGAGCTGGAGGAGCTGGTCCTTAAAGAGAAAGAATTAAAAGCTGCTGCATAGGGAGAGTCACGATGATATTGCGATGAAATTATCGCAACATAACTCTTAAAGACGAAGCTTGATGAGGAACTTTCTTAGGCCAAAGCACTAAAGGATGCAGCCCGTGAGGAAGGCAAAAGAATGACGTTGACAAATCGATTCTTGCCTCGAGGTAGCTACTGAAGACGACAGAGAAGAAATTAAATGATTGTTTGATCCACTTATTGCAGAATATAATCATCGAGTTCTCATGCATCGAAATCTATCTTTTCTAGGCGAGGGTTACCTCAAATCATTGGCCGAAGCATGGGATACTTTAATAAAAATTAAAAGAGTTGAGCTGGGTACCGAGAGGTTGATGAGGATGCTCTTGTGAAGGAAGTGCTTCGAGGAAACGAGCTTTCCGACTTATCTGTAGCAAAAGCCCTCTTTGGAAGAGATTCCTCCTCATCGAAGGGGAAGGACGACAGTGCTAGAGCATCTGAAACTGCATCTCCAGTTCCTCCTTCCACTCAGCCGGCTGGTTGCTCATCACTCAATCCTTTCGAGCAGCATGTTGGCTATGACCTAGAGAAGCCCGAGCTTGATGTACACGTTCTATCCCCTATTCTAAAAGGCGAGGCTCCCAAAACAGCTGAGAGTCAGGCGAAATTCGGTATGTAATTTTTCCTTCTAGGGTCCAGAGAACCATCGCTTTTGATGAATAATAGATGTATTCTAACATTTACCCTTAATGACTTACTGTAGGCCATTCTGATCCCGAACCAACCCTAAGGAGTGATGTCGCCACGGAGAAGGAAGAGAAAATTGCTGAAGAATTTCACATTAGAGATACTCCTGGGCCCGATGCTCAAGTGATCGGAGCGCACGATGAGGGCAAACCCGAGAATCCCTCACCTGCGGACGAACGTGACGAGGCTGAAATCATTGGCTCCTCCAAACCTACTTCAAAACTTAGCATGGGGGAGCAAATTGTAGAAGAGGAGAAAAAGAGAGCCAAAATTAAGATTGAACGTCAGGTGGTGGAACTTGATGATCCTCTAAATAGGCCCCTGAAGCTAATTCTCCCTGGTGGGACCACACCTATGGAGGTCCCTTTTCCTTCCTAGGACACCATCTCACCAGGAAGCAAGGCGTCCAAGAGAAAATGCTCGAGTGAGGAGCCTTCAGAGAAACCGAAGAAGGAGAAAAAAATCAAAAGGGTAGCTATCCGGCCGTGCCTCGTTCATTCCGAATAAACCTGAATCATGTGGTTGTTTCCATTTATCTTTATGTCGTTGTGAATAGAATTTTGCCCTAAACTCCGAAAAAGTTGTAATGGAACTTAACTTTTGGATTAGTAAATAAAATTTTGTTTCTTCGACTTCCTTGATTTTCATTGTTTAGCTTATTTCCTAACTTGTAGTTGAAATTCGAAATCTTGTGGGTTACATAAATTCCGGTCCGCCTCAACATGAATTGAAATTTTTTGAATTATTTATACTCTAGTCCGCACTTCCGTGACTCAGAGTACCCTAGTCCGCGCTCCGGGGACTTAGAGATTTTTTGAATCATTTATACTCTAGTCCGCACTCCGAGGACTCAGAGTACTCTAGTCCCCGCTCCGGAGACATAGAGATTTTTTGAATCTTTTATACTCTATTCCGCACTCCGGGGACTCAGAGTACTCTAGTCTGTGCTCCGGGGACTTAGAGATTTTTCGAATCGTTTATACTCTAGTCCACACTCCGGGGTCTCAGAGTACTCTAGTCCGCGCTCCGGGGACTTATAGATTTTTTGAATCGTTTATACTCTAGCCCAAACTCTGGGGACTCAGAGTACTCTAGTCCGCCCTCTGGGAATTTAGAGATTTTTTGAATCGTTTATAATCTAGCCCGCATTTCGGGGACTCAGAGTACTCTAGTCTACGCACCGGGGACTTAAAGATTTTTTGAATCGTTTATACTGTAGGATGCACTCTGGGGACTTACTGTACTCTAGTCCGCGCTCCGAGGATTTAGATATTTTTTGAATCATTTATACTCTAGCCCACACTCCGATGACTCAGAGTACTCTAGTTCATGCTCCGGAGACCTAGAGATTTTTTTAATCGTTTATACTCTAGCCTGCACTTCGAGGACCCAGAGTACTCTAGTCCATGCTCCATGGACTTAGAGATTTTTTGAATCGTTCATACTCTAGTCCGCACTTCGGGGACTCAGAGTACTCTAGTCCTTGCTCCGGGGACTTAGTGATTTTTTGAATCTTTGATACTCTGGTCTGCACTCCGAGGACTCAGAGTACTCTTGTCCATGCTCCAGGGAGTTAGAGATATTTTGAATCGTTTATACTCTAGCCCATACTCCAGGGACTCATAGTACTCTAGTCCGCGCTCCGGGGACTTAGAGAATTTTTGAATCGTTTATAATCTAGTCTGCACTCCGACGACTCAAAGTACTCTAGTTCGTGCTCTAGGGACTTAGAGATTTTTTGAATCGCTTATCCTCTAGTCCCCACTTCGGGGACTCATAGTACTCTAGTCCGTGCTCTATGGACTTAGAGATTTTTTTGAATCTTTATACTCTAGTTCGCAATCCGAGACTCAAAGTACTTTAGTCCGGGCTCTGGGGACTTAGAGATTTTTTGAATCATTTATACTCTAGCCCACACTCTGGGGACTTAAATTACTCAATCCGCGCTCTGGGAACTTAGAGGTTTTTTTAAATCATTTATACTCTAGTCTGCACGTCGAGGACTCAGAGTAGTCTAGTCCACACTTCGAGGACTTAAAGATTTTTGAATCGTTTATACTCTAGTCCACAATCCGAGGACTTAGAGTACTCTAGTCCATGCTCCAGGGACTTAGAGATTTTTTGAATTGTTTACCGATTTCTAATTTTATATATTCGTTCATACGCCAAATAGAATAATGCAACTTAATTTTTTTTATCATGGAATTGTAACATATAAGACATCGATAGTTTGCAGAAAAAATGGCTTCAAGCCTTTATTGATTATAAACAATAGGGAGAAGCTGAATTGTCTTAATACATGTTGGAAACGAAGAACAACAAAAGGAAACATACACTAGAACAACTGCTACTAAAATGCAAAAGGAATAGAACAAGTGTAATAACGACGCAAATGCTCACTATTCCATGCTCTGGGGAGTGTAATGCCATTAGCAGTCACTATCATGAAGGTTCCTCCCCCAAGCTTCTGTTCGATGACATACAAACCTTCCCATATAGGATTTATATATGATGGGATTGGCAAAACTCGCTTCAAAACAAGATCACCCACATTAAAGATTCTCGGTCGAACTTTTTTATTATAATATCGAGCGACTCGGTGTCGATACGCAGCCGCCCTTAAATCAGCTTCTTCATGCTTCTCATCGACAAAATCCAATGAATCCAGTAAAAGATCCTGATTCGTGTTAGGATCATAACGAGTCAACCGGTGAGAAGGAACTTCAAGTTCCACCAGTATAACAGCTTCAGTTCTGTATGCTAAGGTGCATGGAGTGTAGCCAGTCGCGGACTTGTGGGTGATTTTGTAAGCCCAGAGCGCTGTCGGAAGCTCATCCACGCACTTGCCTCTAGACTTCTCCAAATATTTTTTCAATATGGACTTGATTATTTTATTTACGGCCTCAACTTGTCCATTGGCTTTAGGGTAAGCAAATGTCACAAACCTTTTCTCAATGCTATACTTTTGGCAAAATTCTTTGAACTCCCTACTCTCAAATTGAGTTGCGTTGTCCGTAATGATATTTCGTGGGAGGCCAAAATGGCATATGATGTTTTGTACAATGAATTTATTGACCTTTATGGTGGTGATTGTAGCTAAGGGCTCTGCTTCTGGCTACTTGGTAAAGTAATCGACTGCAACAATTGCATATTTTACACCACCTTTAGAGATTGGCAAGGAGTCGATTATATCGATCCCCCATATTGTAAATGTCCAGGGACTAACCATTTATGTGAGTTCCATCGACGGAGCTCTTGGGATTTTTGCATACTTTTGACATTTGTCGCATCTTCTTACATATTCCATGACGTCTCACGTCACGGTCGACCAATAGTATGTATAGCGGAGGATCTTTTTGGCTAGTGTCTACCCCCAGTATGGTCGCTACATTCTCCTTCATGAACTTCTTTCAAGACCCGCTTTATCTCGTAGTGGGCGATGCATCGAAGTAAGGGAGTTGAGATTCCTTTCCGTTACATTAATCCATCCTGCATTATATACCGCGAGGCTTTGTGGACGACTTGTCGTCTTTCGTTCTTTCTCTTAGTTAAAGTTCCATGTAATAGGTATTCTTTGAATGAGGTCATCCACGACTCCCTTTCAGTTTCTTTCCCTAACATAGAATCTATTTCCATTTCGTTTATACTCGGAGCATGTAAGGTTTCGATGGGAACTAATCCCATATGCTATGCATCGCCAGTACTTGTGAATTTTGCCAATGAATCAGCTTCCCTGTCACGCTAACACGGGATATGCAAAATATTGTAATATTCATAGTTTGCCAACAATTCTCGAACCCAGCAATCAATGCTTCATATTCGGCTTCGTTATTTGCAGCTGGAAAGTCGAGTTTCAGAGCATAACAAATCGATTGGTTTTCATGAGTTACAAGAATAACACCAGCTGGAACAATAGTCATTTGATGCCCCATC
This sequence comes from Allium cepa, assembly GCA_030765085.1. Taxonomy (NCBI): domain Eukaryota; kingdom Viridiplantae; phylum Streptophyta; class Magnoliopsida; order Asparagales; family Amaryllidaceae; genus Allium; species Allium cepa. The sequence continues at coordinate 310,436,864 of CM060934.1, read as the reverse complement.
GATGTATAGCTACCACCGAGTGGGGGGAATTACATCACTACCACTTGGCTCGTTTGATATGGCGAATTCTACAATGAAGTCTGCTAGCACTTGCCCTTGGATAGCTCTCCGTGGCAGGTAATTGATATCGAATTGACTTAACTCAATGTTCCACTTGAGTAACCTCCCAGAGGTTTCTGGTCATTAGAGTACCTGTCGCAAAGGTTGATTGGTATAAACACTGATCGAGTGTGCCTGAAAGTACAAAAAGAGCTTGCGTAATGCAATCACCGAGCAGTAGGCTAGCTTCTCAATCTTAGAATAATTTCTTTCTGCCCCCGTTAAATGTTTACTGACATAGTACATTGGCTTTTGAATTCGATCCTCCTCACGAGCTAATGCTGTACTGATGGCATGCTGGGACATGGCTAAGTAAACGTAGAACTCTTCATGGTGTACAGGCTTTGACAGAACCGGGGACTCTCCAAGTGTGTCACCAGAGCTCGAAATGCATCCTCACAGTCCGGCTTCCATTAAAAATTTCTCTTTCCTTTCCTTATCATATCGAAGAAAGGAATGCATTTGCCGGCTGCTCTGGATATGAATCGACTCAACGCAGTGAATTTTCCATTCAGGCTTTGTGCTTGCTTTATAGTTCTAGAAACTTGTATGTCTCGGATAGCCTGAAAATTTTCTGGGTTTGCTTCGATTCCCCGTGCATTGACAATAAAACCCAAAAATTTTCCTGATTCAACACCAAAGGAACACTTCAGTGGATTGATTTTCATTCCGTGGTATCTAAGTATATTAAACATCTCCGCTAAGTCTCGAATGTGGTTGTTTGACTGTCGTGACTTCATGAGCACGTCATCCACATAGACTTCCATTGTTCTACTAGTTTGGTCTTTAAACATCCGATTTAACAAACGTTGATAAGTCGCTCCTGCGTTCTTCAATCCAAAAGGCATCACTACATAGCAATACAATCCAACATACGTGACAAAACTAGTGTGTTCCTGAACTGGAATATGCATCAGAATTTGATTATATCCCGAATACGCATCCATGAATGAATATAATTCATGTCTTGCTGTTGAGTCGACCAATTGATTAATTCTGGGTAAAGGGAAACTATCCTTAGGTCACGCCTTATTTAGGTCTGAGTAATCAACACAGGTCCTCCATTTCTCATTCGCTTTTCTCACTAGTACGAGGTTAGATTCCCATTTAGGGTAGAGGTCATCACGGACGAACCCATTAGCTTTGAGTTTGTCCACCTTCTCTCTGAGAGTAGCAAACCTCTCCGGGTCCATACCTCTCCTTTTTTGTTTCACTGGCACATACCTTGGGTCAATGTTCAACATATAACTTGCGATGGTGGAAATCCCACACATATCAGAGTGGTCCAAGTGAAAACATCTAGATTTGCTTAAAGGAAATCAGTAAGATCCTCAGTCATTGAGGGGGTGAGTTGTGATCCAATCTTAAGCACCCGTGATGGGTCATCATGGCTGACTCAAATGTCAATCGTCGGTTCAGCTGATGCCACTTTAGAATCTTTTGGTTCTTTATCATCGTCTCTCTGATCCATGTCTCTGTAGATCCGATCATGTTGCCCAAGCCAAGGCTCGGGCACTACTAGTCAATTTTGAGCAACATGGATGTGGACAGAGTTGTCCATAACCTTTCCCTTCTCTTTTCATTGGGCCTCTCTCAGCTCAGCGACATAGCATTCATGACCAGTCGCTTGATCGCCATGCACTACACCAACTCCTCCATTTGTCGAAAATTTCAAGGTTAAACACCACGAGGCCAAAGCTGCCCTAAACTCTACCAGGGCCGGTCCGCCCAAAAACACATTATACAGAGAGTCAACATCCAAAACAATGAACGGTAGGATCCGTGCCCTCCTATGCTCATCTTCTCCTAACTCAACTGCATTTCTACAAAACCTATCGCATCAGTGGCTGCACGATTCAAACCGTGAATATGTGCTTTAGATAATTTTAGATCATTTGTCTCCATCTTCATTTGGTCATACGCCTTTTTAAAATAATATTCACAGAACTCCCACAATCAATCAGTATCCTTCACACAAATGCTGGTCCAATCGTGGCCGAAATGACCATCGGGTCGATGGTAGGTGCCTCCACCTGGTCGGCATCCCTACTCCTGATCAAAATATCATCTGTCATCACCGCTGCTGTTTCGCTGGGGTCCCGTCTTCTATGTTCGAGTAGCATTTGAAATCTGCATGCTTTAGGGAACTAGCATAGCGTTCCATTTCTTGCCAACTCTTGTCTACGCAGTAAAGCCCATCGACTATCGTGTTTATAACCAATCTACCTCCAGTTCGAGTGGGTTCCTCGAGTCAGTGTAGAGTCTACCCGTGATTAGGGTCAAAGGTCCCCTGTCTGCCTTCCTGTAGATTCTTAACAAACTGCTGCAACTTCTTCTTTCGAATCAGCTTTTCTATAGCATTATGGAGGTGTGTACATTCTACGGTATTATGCCCGTAAGTCTCATGGAAACAATAGTACTTCCTAGTCTGCTTTTGTTCCTTAGTTGATTCCTTTGGGCGTGGCTTTCACTATTGGAATGCATTACAGGTTGATAAATAAGTATTCTCCAGAGATGTATTCAAAGCAGTGTATTCGTTAAAGGTTGGGATCCTTGGTTTCCACTTTCCTACTTCCCTTTTTCTTCCAGGATTTCCTCCTACCTTGCCAGAGTTATCGCCAGACTGCTTTGTGACACTATTACTTTGCACCGCCTCCTTGTTGTGCCCGGACTCACTACTTCGCCTTGTCCACCTAGCTTGCTCCCTTCTCATGAATTGGTTCGCCTTTGAATAAAAAATGCTTCAGGGTAGCTGGAGGTTTTCCTGCTAGCCAATTGCTAAACTCTGAGTCCGGATCTACTGCTCACATCATGGCCATAAGAATAGCGTGGTCATTCGGGTTGCAAACTTCGGTAGCAGCAACATGACATCTTTGCAAATATTCCTTTAACAATTCCCCTTGGGACTATATCACACTGGACAGTGACATCACGTCCTTTGGGCGAGTGGTATGGATCCTAAACTGCTCCACAAATTTCGTCGTTAATCATCGAACCTGGAGATCGATCACGGAGGAAGTCTGATGAACCACATTGTAGCGATTCTAGATAAGGTTTTTGGAAAACATTTACATTTAGTTGCGTCATTTTCCCTAGTCGAGTCTATTATCCACTCGTATCTCATTACATGTTGTCGGGGATAAATCTTCTCTTCATAGGCTGGAATAGTCGGCATACTAAACTTCTGAGGGTACTCAGCCTATAAGATAGCATCCGTGAATGGAGTGTGGCTCCTAGTTGCACCCCAATCATCGTTGGATAAGCCCTGATTTTCCCTCATCAGTTGTCTAGCCATAGCTGATAAGTTTGGGGTTTGGATGGGAAGTGGTAAGTTGGAATCTGTCCTGCGTGATCGTTTCGGCTGGTGCCTCCTTGTTTGATGATCTCCCAAATAAGTATCCTGGGGACCTGCTTCATTGCGACCCTGGTGGGCCAGTCGGTCAGCTTCTACTCGTATTCCAGATCCTAAGTTTCCCATTCCAATTTAAGTGTGATTTCCTAAGTGCAGGCGAAGGGCCATGGTTCTAGGTAAGGAAGCTGGAACATTCCTGTTGGATTGATCTGCTGCACCTGTTTGCACTATTTCAATTCTATGGCGTCTACGCCTGTGATTTTCATCAGACGAAGCGGAGCAATCGGATGATGAGTAGGTAACAGGGCTTCCTCCAGCATTCTAATACTGTTGTTGAGTAATCTGGGTCATGAGATTAGCGTTGGCTTGAATTTGCTCGTTAAGATATCTCCTGCTTTCCATGAGTTCTCTCATCAGCTCATTGAACTTTGCTCTAGTGACAGCTTCTGATTAGTTTAGGATAGGAGTGGCACCTGCACTTGGATTAGGTTGGTTATTGCTAGATCTCACTTGTTGGACACTGGCGATCTCATTGACATCCGCATTATAAGAGGTTGATCTAGTACATGGTCTTCCTATATTAAAGTTATCCGTTTGAACTCTAAATAAAATCTGTGAAATCTCGGGAATAAACTTGGATCTCCTTCGGGCGAATTCTTTAATCCAGTAGCGACAAAGTAGATCCTAATAGCATGAGAATGCTTTCTTTCTCAGTGAAAGCACCAAAATGTTAGCACTAAATTTGGTCACTAACACCCAAGAATAGATTTGTGTAAAGAGAATAACGAAGATAGTAAATTAAAACAAAGAAATATATACAAAACTAAAAACGGAAACAAGAACACCAAAATTATAGTGGTTCGGCATAACAGCCTACGTCCACTTTTAATTTATCTTTATTGCCTTTGTCAAATACTTGAATACAGATACAATCCGTAAACAAACCACTTGAATACAATTTTGAGTCAAAAAGAGGAGTGCATAAACAATAGCCGAGTCTCCCTGGAGTTCTCGAAAAAAGGTTCCTTCAACTATACCCATGCCTCTTTATTTATAGACGAAGATAGGTTGGACTCCTTGTGCAGGCCCAAGACCAAGGTAATTCGGCCCATAATTGTAAGTCAAGTTGACCGACCAAGTCATGCCGACCCACTTCCACCGATCCAACTATGCCAACCCATAGGTTGCCTTGTTGCTGACTCGAAGCAGTCCCTTAAGGAACTCGGAGCAAGCGGTAGTATGACTCGAAGCAAAGAAATGTTAGCCACTTCACTCTATTGTAGGTCAAAGAATTGACTAACCTCCACAAGGTTCACCGACCCATGTCTTCCGACCCACGCATATTGAACCATCAAGGACGAACCACGAACACTGTAACACAACTGACCGACCTGTCTTGGCTATGCTCCTTTGAACGAGCGACACATGACTTAGCACTTTCGAGGCTGAACCACGATCTGCCGAGCCATCAAGTTCAATATTACCCTCACCGAGCGACTGAGGCCGGTCCCTTCTCCGCTGAATCGCTTTGTCTTGCCTATCTTGGCCATGCGATGACCTTCTCTTCAAGGCCGAAGGATGAGGGGCCGAACCACCTTGACCGAACGACCTTGGTTGAGCCACCCTTGGCTGATCCTCCATATTTACATTCCAACGTTGATCCACCTTATATCCTCATGCCTTATAGTCATGCTGACCAACATCAAACATACCGACCCATGCATAGGACGAACCAAACTTAGATTACACTAGCCTATTGTACTTCCAACCCGTTTATAGCTCAAGTCCCATCCAAGGTCAATCATAGGTTCTATGACTAATGCCATGTAGCCGGGCCAAAGTGCTAGGTGACATAAACTGTCCATAACATAAACTTACACTGATTGGTTTCCATTTATTTGTTACGTCTATTAAGGTTAGTAATTCTAATCTAACATTGCATTGCACACACAATTACAAACTTACCCCTTCCTAAGGTACGAAATACTAATGAAGCCTTATCAACCACCCAATAATTCCAACCCCATTTGCCACTTAATACTTCTAAATATGTAGCGGGTTCTATAGTAATTTTAAAAAGAGAAATAGGTAGACTTTGCCATTTAAGATTTTAATCAAGGTAGACCCCGTTATTTAAGACCAACTCCCAAGGTGGTTTTCTAATAATGTTGTCAGTGGTTGGTGGGTCCTAGCTACAAGACCTCTAACCACTTATAAGGCTTCCGTCATTTAATGTCGAATTATTACTGCATCTATCGGCGATAAAATCGTGGCCATGTAATAAACAGTACCTAAGCCACTTAATACATTTTATTAGAAAATAGGCAGACCGTGGTCAATTAAGACCTTAACTAAGGTAGACCCTATCATTTAAGACCTATCCCAAAGGCGTGCTACTAAATGTTATGATTGTTATTACGGCCTTAGCAATGTAAGGGATTGTACCCAAGGAACTTAATACTTCCAAGCGGAAAATAGGAAGATTCTGGTCATTTAAGACCTTTATTAAGGTAGACCCCATCATTAAGATCTATTTCTAAAAGCATGCTCCTCAATGGTATTATCTAGCTGCCATTGCTTGAAAATCTCATTGGGCTACTTAATACTTCATTTATAGATAAGAGGAGGACCTTACAGTCACATAAGACCCCAAACCTGAAGTGAACCCTTCCCGAGATATCCACTATCACTCTTAAATATAAATATGGCATCTCATTAGCTTACTTCATTAGGTTGGGAGGCGGACTCTTCAACCACTTAAGACCTCAACATTGAAGTAAACCCTATTTAGAGGCATCCTTATTTATTTATTTTGAGTCTCAATAGGTTACTTAAACTTCCATACATAAGAGAGGCGGACCCTTCAGCCGCTTAAGACCTCAAAACAGAAGCAAACTCCTACGAAGATATCCATCACCGCTCCTAATTCCAAATTTGGACCAATTAATACTTTCTAATTAAGAATGCAAACACAATCTCTTACGTCATCATGGATTCTACGATTAGTGATATCTCACATCTGTAACAAGTACACCCAACTGTCCGTAGACTCAAAGTGAATGGAAGTCTTTTGTCGAGTGAGTCGATGGACCTTGCATCACTAACCTATTAAGTCCAATTAACCATCCTAAGTCTTTATTTATATTATATTAGGTAGACATTGGACTTAGTTTACTAATTTCCTTTTTATTCAAGGCAATAAGATTTACCTTAAATGTCAATGTACCCATACATCTCTGTTTAATGCTCATAAATGTCGGTTTTTCCACGAAATCCTAATGGATATTTCCTATGTCATTTATGTATGATACTAATTTCAAATTAGTAACCATTTATATCTATTCTCTTTTGATCAGTCTCATTAATCCTTTACCCCAAACAAATTATTGCAGCCCCCATATTTATTTCCATATATTGGAGTTGCAACCTTTTAAAATCTCTTCTCATTAGTTAATTATTCTAAACGCGAATATTAAATGCAAGCGTCGTTATTAGCTTACACTACTACAAAACAGATCATTTGCATCGGTTGTTCACCCCCCTGTTGCATCAGTTCTACAACCGATGTACATGCAACCGATGCAATAAACTAATTTTTTTGCACCGGTTGTAAAACCGATGCAAATAGTCATCTTTTGCATCGGTTGTCAGTAAAACCAATGCAACAAGATCTTTGGCTTTAAACCAGTCCCTTATGTTGCACTGGTTGGCAGTAACAACCGATGCAACAAGACATTTTTTGCATCGGTTGTTACTGTCAACCGGTGCAACATTGGGACAGTTGGCTTTAAAAGTCTCCTATTTTGCATCGGTTATTTCTAACAACGATGCAAAATACCCTTCTTTTGCTTCGGCTATTTGTAACCGATGCAAAAAAACACCTTCTCACATATTACCAAAATACTCGAATATATACATATCATAACAAAATAATTATTGCACGCAATATTATAGTCATTTAAAATCAAATTGAATAGAAAATACATATTGACTAACGTAATACCAAATAAACATATTTTAATTATAGTGTTCATAATCCATATAAAGTAGTGATTCATACATTCGTTTTAGTACTACAATTCAGATCTTTAGTACAAGTAATATAGTCTAGATTGTTAAGTACCCTAATACATCAACGCTTCCACCATCATTCTCAACAGCAACTTTGATCCAAAACAAGAACCTGAGTTAAAATAATAGATATGATGTCAATGAATAAAAATGTATTTGAAGTTAAGTAGTATATAAAAAAACTAATCCATTAATAAAGATTGGTGATACCAAGTCAATACCAAAAAATATTAAGGTTGATTTCCAATGCTATATTGATATTCAGACATAGATAGCATGTATATAAGAAACTAAAATAAATGTGCCATCTATTATTTTCTTTTAAATATATGTAAGCAAAGACCACATTGTGCAAAAATAAGAGATCACATTGTGTAATTAGGTATAAATTATTAACAGTTCTACTCTAAGCAAAGGAATATAACTCTCTATTACAAGCAGCATATGACAAACCTGAAGACCTGGACTTGTGTGATAACATGTTAGCAGTCAGGAGAAGCTTTCAGGAACAATAGCACAAGACTTTCTGGAGAAATAGACATAAATCAAAGGTATTATCAACTACAACCGTGCCTGGATGTCCTTACTAAGAATCATGCCAACAAAAGATGCAAATTCATAGACAAACCCATAATCATATGCATCTTCATCACCAATCTGTAACTCACATTCTTAACCTTTGCTTTTATGTAAGTCAATTTGACCAAAGGCAGAACCAAACCATACAACAAAGCTACTCCTATAGTCAAAGCAAAGCCAAGGTAATATTATCCTTTTGTCACTCCATTCGGTCTATCAGAACTCGCATAAGTTCCCAATATAATTGCCCCCACGGTCAGTAGACCAATGGCGTTTATGGAGAAAGGAGTGAACTTTTTCTTTATTATTAAAAAGGCAAAGAAAGCAGTGAAGGCTAAATATGTCAACAGTAGCAAAACAAAATTTAAAACTGGAAGAAACGATTTACCGTAAGCATATAAGAAATTGTCTATGCCTTTTAAAAAGCCAAGGAAAGCACAAGCATAGAATATTTTAGGGGTAGTGAGTATGAATATTTAACAAAATTTAAAACTGGAAGAAAAGATTTGCCGTAAGCATATAAGAAATTGTCTATGCCTTTTAAAAAGCCAAGGAAAGCACAAGCATAGAATATTTTAGGGGTAGTGAGTATGAATTTTGTGACGGGGGATTTGTGTAGGGTGGAAAAGAAGGAGATTGAGAGAGGTGTGATGATTGAAATATTATCATCAAGAAAAAAAATAAAAAGATCATACTCAAAATGCAAGAACTGAAAAATAAAAGGAGAAAATCAAATGGTAGTGCAATTTTTCAAACAGTTTAACTTATTGGTTGCACTAAATATATAAGGACTTCATACCATCACCATTCATAAGATTAGGAATATAAGAAAAATAATTAACGCAACCAAAGAAGTGGAAAAGTTTAAAGATATAAAAAATGGTGGCTAAAAAGCTCATCAACGAAGAGCAATTCATGTCTAACCTGCATAGCCTTGCTACAAAAGTAATTCCTCCATATACAGCAAATACCCTCTTTCCAAATAGCGATTTCCAAATCGTAGGTACCAACCACAACCCAAAATAAGCATCCCAATAGTATTTTTCATATGTACTTTGACATATATAAAGATGAGGCATGCCTTGTCAAATATAGGAAATTCGGCTTTAAACCTTGTACAAGCAAACTGATTAATGTCCATGTTTATTCCAGGTTCTCGACCTCGAAAATTAATTGCAGAGGAGGCCAAGATCTCCAATCCTACATAACATAACAAGCTCCAGTAAATTAACGACAATTCTCTTTCCTTCTAATTGTAGTGCAAGCCTCATATTATATCTTAGTAAAACGTATCAAATTAGATATTATCCACTCAAACCTAAACTTTTTTTAAGTACACAACTTAATATCTCATCCTTCTTTAAAGCATGGTATACAATGAACATAATACATCAACAAGCTTTAATCTTCTTCCAAAAGAACTCAGTTAATTAGTTTTAAAGTTTAACCATATATAAAAAAATAAAAAGCCTCCAAAAAACATTAGCTTGTCAAAAACTAAGTGATGAGCAAATATCAAAAAATCATATTGTGTTAATCGAATGAAATGGGTTCGGCAAGGGTAAATGTACGTTTGTCATAAATGTAAGACCTCTTCAAACTTAACTCTGGTTAAAGCGCAAATTCACAAATTAACCCCTGATAAAGCATACACAACAATCGATACGTCCTTCTCACCGTAATATAGGGCAGAAAAAAATTAATACAGGGAAGAAAAAAATAGCTTGTATTATCATTTATCAACAAAAAAACGTACCTCTTGGATAATGAAAGTCATATTCGGGAACTGTAAATGCAGGATCATAACCAAGGCCAATTTCAGAAATTACAGATACGACGACTGAACTAAGAATAACCATTAATGTTGAGTTTGTACGAGGGGAAGATAAATCTGCAGGAGATGGCCATAATACAGATTCCACAGCAAAAAAGCATCCAGCAACAGCAGCATTAAATCCTAAAAGAGGATAAATCAAGAAATTAAAGTATGACAGTAAAAATCAGTATTAAAATTTGAAAGAAAAGTAATCTTTTATACTGATGTTACACTCAATGTTTTTCAAGATAGAGATGTATATATTGGAACAACCTTATGTAGATGGCATGGTATGATACAATCTATACTTCACCAACATCATATATACCAAGAAAATTTAAGTAATATAAAATGAATCTTTCAACAAGTGTGCCGAATAGGTACACTTCGAAGAATTCATTAACATCTACTTCTTTTAGGCTTTTAAACAAATAAAAACAAACAAATAAATAAATCATATTGGCAAGCAAACACTTTGATTTGGCATGAATGGTATGGTAACCTCTTTATTTAAACACAAATTTACCTCCAGCCTGATACTGATGTCACCATGTAAGGTGGGTAAAATGGAGATAATGTTGATTATAAGCATGTGCCGTGTCTCTGACGTTGGATCAATACATTTGGAGGAACGCAATTTTCATATCTTGAATAGGCTAAAATAATGAAGGTAACAAAGTTGGTATAATATACATTTGCATTGTCTGTGGATGCTGACTGTTACACACAACTATAATTGTCTATAAATAGATGAATATTATATAGATAGAATCCCATGATAAAATGACTTTGATAGAAAAATAAATGGAGACGGCTCTTGCTGTAAGTATTTATAGTCGTATAATATACAACCATTGAACAACCCATCACAAATTTATCTAAGCTATTTTGATTAAGTTAATTATTTAGTAATTGGCGCTGTGAATTTTTCCTTAGTGGAGGAAACAAAAGCATACATAGCTAGCAACCTATCTGTAAGTCTGATCAATAGGTGCAAACATTTTCAAAAGCAATTTCTGATATCTTGTATTACATAAAATATGTGTCTACACCAAAAAATCATATTCTGGTATGCATTAAGAAAGAACTAGGCCAACAACAATGTACTTAACAAGAATTCATAAGGACACAAAGCTAAATACTTCTACACATTTATAATAATAAAATAACATATTAATTATTATAAAGGATGTAAAACCTAAAAATTCCAACAGAAGATCCAAAAGCCAGAAGGGACAACTTTCTTCCACATTTCCATTCAAAAACATGTCCAATACATTTTTGATATGGTTGAACCTATTTCAACGCTTGGACCCTCTGGTCCTAATGAATTTCCAGTCCCAAGTGTAATAACTAGAGTAAGTGTCTTTAAAATTTGTCTTAATGCGGCTTTTACATTTGATTCGGGAAAATCATTTTTCGAGCTTGGTTCAAAGTAATTAAGTAGAAAATTTATCATGCTTACAATGATACCACGACAAACAGGCATGAGAATTACCCTTTGCCAAATTAAACCAAAAGGCTCTTCCCTTATCCATGAAGCACCCTTAGAAGGTAATCCATCCCATAAAAAAAACATCATAATTCGTGATCCTAAAGAGCATGTGAAAAGAAAAATCAATGAAGATAAATTCACAAGTAACATATAAAGCAACAGAAATTCTCCGCAATGTGATGTAACTGCTATGAAATACCAAAATAAAAGAAAGAAAGGAAGGAAGAACGGAAGAAAAAGAGTGCATTATGTAATTAGGTTTTGATACCTCTACTATTAATAGCCAAAACCCGTACCTTCAACTGTTTCAAGAAATGCTCATTTGCACATCATCATATGCTACTTAATATATAAGCACAAAGCTTTTGTGTTCTGAAGAAAATAATCTGTTCAAAATGTAATCAAGCCAGATATAGTTTTAAATCATTCTTTATATTCAGATAAATAGCCTTTATACACTATTGAGTAAAAGCAAATAAACCGATTCCTTATCCATGCCGTGTTTACATTGGGCAAGCATTTTATATGATAATAAACTCCATAACACTTATATCTTAGTCTTAGTTGGTAGTGAAGCCCCAACTTGGTGGCATGGTAAGAAAAGGCTGTTATGATCAGGGATAGAATGCTCGCTCCAAGGCACGTTTGAATCGCTGTCTTCAAAAATGGTTTCCCTTTCTCAAGTCAGAGAGAGTTACAGACAACATTAACTCAGGATAAAATGAAGAATATTTGTAGGAAATGTGATTATTACACAGATAAGAAGAACACTCAAAATGATAATGATAATGCTTTATTTATTATTTTAATTCCAAAATATGAAGTATATTAATCTGACAAAGTGATCCATTATCGTTTACATAAAGAAGAGGATGGTTGTTGATTGTGACTGTTGAAGCAAACAAACACCCATTGAGCTAAAGTCTATAACTGCTGACTTTTGAATTCAAATTCGAATGCCAAGATAATACCTTTTTTGGGACAATGGGGAGTGGAAGCCTAGTACAATGAGTTCTTAGTTGGGCATTAGAACAAAAATTTGTAGATATCTGAGTTTTATGCCAGTGACAGTAACACAACATTCATTTCAAGGAAACTCAATAAATGACCCAAAACCATATCAAACTTCTATGAATCAAAACATAGGCATTCGTAAAGCTATACTCTGATGTGCTCAGTATACTTGATTCTCTAATGCAGTAGGTATAAATCTTAGTACTTTCGTTTGAAAGTATATTACAGTGTAATATATGTGTGTGGCATACAAGACTGGCTAAAAGCACCACAATACTTCAATACCATTATAAGAATTTAAAACTATTGAAGTTTGGCACTTCCTAATAACCAGTTCCTGCAGCAACATAGGAAGCTCATATTAACCTTTCACTATGCACATTGCTTGTATTCTGAAAGATTAACAATCACTAATAGAAATAGTCCAAATGCTATGGAAACAACTAACTAGGTGAATACTTGTCCTTTAGTTCAACGTAAAAACATGCACCTTTTATAAATGCAGCAGCATATATGCAAAATGAATGTTGATATAGATTTGGGTGAATACTTTTTTGATGTGTATTCCCATTTCGGTCAAGTTGTTGGTTTGCACTTCAACATTTAAGCCTCAAGATAAGTTATAAAATTGCAGCTAATGATACTAGAGCAAATAATGACACTAGTGTGCTTTCTAGACGTAATATTTGGAAGCATATCGGTATTGCAACTACGCTATTAAATGACGGTTAAGCTGTATGATATTTCAAAATATGCACAACTTATTGCGCTGACATGCATAAATAGTTCCGAACAATCATAAGTTTGAGAATTTCTAAGTTACCTTGGGGTTTGTATTTCCATCACTTTTTCAAGCATACATACATAACAGTAGAGTACAACAAGGGTGTGCAAACTATAGATTGATAGCAGTGAACCACTAGCATCGCAACTTATCTTAGCAACATCAGATTGACATCCGAAAATCATCTTCATGCCCATTATAATCTGACCATAGCATGAGGCACAAACATCATCAACCCATTGATTAGGAAAGCAAAACCTGAACTAGAAAAAGGATTTTCGAACAAAACAGTTTCTAAATTTTGGTTTTTGACATTTGGTGACATCGCTGGTTTTCATTCTTTTATTGATTTTCGAATTGATGTCAAAATTAAACCTAACACAAGGTAGGCCGCTCCATCTGGACGAATAACTTTTGACCAGATCTAGGCATCACGAGCAAATTAAGATGCAAGTGATTCTTCAGGCGATGGAGTTCAGATTTATGCAGGAGATAGGCAGTGCATCAAACATTGTTAAGATCCATATGCGGTCTAAAAATCATCGATAGTGTCCTCTAGTTGAAGGTAGAGCAAGATGTTGAATCTCGATTTTCAGTAGGAGAAGAAACAAATTTTATAGCAATGATCTATTTTAGGTTATGAAGTTAGATTACTTTCGAAGAAGAAGAAGAGTTGAAGGAGAGACCACGACGATTTTAGATTTTGATTTGGGGTTGAGAAAGCGGTCAAGGAAACTAATATTATTGAAAATTTGGGGAGGGACGGCTAAATTTTGGGTTTGGAGTCAAATAAATTTTGTTGGAATCAAATATACATAAATATCCAGTAATGCTTTGGTTGGGTTTGCAAGTATACACTGGCAAGTTCAAATTCAAACATTTGCTAGTGAACTGATGTAAAAAAACTAACGTGTGAACCGAAAATGTTTTGACCCCTAAATAACTTGTATAGCCTTTGCTAGTGAACTGATGTAAAAAAAAGATAATTTGGGTCCAACCACAGTAAATAGCATCGACTACAAAAAATTAATGCAAATATAGGTAGTTGCACCGTATGTAAATAAAACTAATGCAACTAACACTATTTGCATCAGTGTATTTTCTTTGGTTGTTGACGATAACCGATGCAAATTGTATTTTTGTATTATCTACTGCTATCCACATACCAAATACACCGGTTGTTAAAACATAATTGATTCAAATACTTCTATTTGCATCGGTTGTGGTAACAACCGATGCAAATGAGGCGAACCAACATGCGTATTTTGTACTAGTGTTATTATTTAATTATTACAAGTGTAGTAAATTATGTACAAATATTTGCTTTTATCGAATACGTTCTAGTTAGATATCGTCACTAGAATATTCTTTTCCATGTTAAATTGTTGGAATCATATCTAAAAGGATTATCCGCCGCAATTTCCATAATTTAGTCCAAAACAAAAGATTTAACTTTAAAAGGTTACATTGTTTGAAATTTCAAAGAATAATAGTTTCTTTTTATCACCGAAATAAATAGTATAAACTAAAATAAATTCATATTTTATGCATCTATTTCTCTTTCAAATTTGCATTTATTCCTCGTTAGATCAAACGTTGTATTTTTTAAAAGGGAAAGAAACCAAACTAATTTACAAATATTAAATCGATCTAAATTCCAACAATTCTGAACATAGACAAGTTTGCATTGCAATAATATTAGGGTAATAATATTAATTTATAACATTAATATACAACCTATATCATATTTGGAATAAATTTTATTCAAATCAATATTCTAGTTCATACTTTTGGGACTGATTTCCAGATCAGGTGTAAACAATGCTAAATCATTTCATAAACAAGAATACACATGCGATATTTCTTACATTCAGGTTATATTCAATTCGCTGCATACAACTCATATATAATTATCCAATTATGCATAAAAATCAATAAACACCCACAGGATAATTTTTATATTATAACAATCTATAAAATTTCTCACTCACCTTTTAAAAATGATCCAAATCTCCAGATCTAAAGTTGAACCTTTGATTCGTCTCTAATTCCTTTTTAATCCAAGAGATATGTATAAAATGGTACATACATATATTAGAATTACATATTTAAGAAGAGATTTAGGATAGGGAGAGAAAATAGATACAAATATATAAATATATAAATTACCTCAAATATGCATATGGTTGATTCTCTTCTCATTTTTATTAGATTTCTGCTTTTCCCTGATTTGTGTGAATATCGATGCAAATATCTTATCTTTATAATTTAGAAAGAAAGTGGAGAAGAAGAAATGGTAGAACTTCGTTACTACCTCCATAAAAATATGAGAAGAGAATGGAGGGCTGGGCCTGAATTTATAGACCTAGAATCAACCAGAACCGTATAATTTAAAATAATAAATCCGGACCGTAGATGGCCTAGGTTTACTGGAGCCGCCACAAACAAAGTGGTCAAATGCCTCCTTCTTAGGGGTCGATCACTCTAATACACAGATCGACCTGTAGGCCCTAGTTAATTTATTTAAAAACGTTGGCTTTCTTATTTATTAATTTTCATTCCGAATTCGTTTTTCGTCCTTAACTTCTTTATTTGGACTCTGATCGCAAAATTCCAAATATGAAATTTATCAGAATTTCGCCACGAACACAAACGTGCATGTTTCATGGTCAAATTATATCGTTTTTACAAATTACATTTTCGGAGCCTAATTAATTAACTACCTAACTAATTAAATAACTAACGTCAAATTACAAGGTGTTATATCTTCCCCCCTCAAAAAGAATTTCGTGTTCGAAATTTCTCCAATGATTAAGTCAAAGTTTTGATTCTTGAATATCCTGAACTACACAACCAATGAGTGTACAACGAATTTTACAGCTAAACGTGCATAAGTGCATAATGTACCACTGTATCACCACATAGAAAATATGTATGCAGAATAATTCTAAATCAGATGCTCATATATGAATGTCATTTCTTTTGAAAACATTTATGAAAACATGATGCAAACAACCTACATATATACTGCCAGTTCAACATATATGCAGCTTTTTTGAAAACTCTTTTCAACCAAATTCCCCTTACTCCTAGAAAGAAAAGTATGAAGCAATCAATTTTGCATCCAATTCCTACCATCCAATAATATAACGCATTAAAAAATCACTTTCTAAACTTTACTCCTATGCCGAAAAAAGAATTTAGGTGGATAATTTAACATTCTTACCACTTTATAATCTTCTTATTCTCGTAGTACAGTGGAAATTTCCTCGCTGCCACAGATTTACCCCAAATTTTCCATGCACAAAACGTGTAAGGAAGTTTGTTTTCAGGCTTTAAAATGGAAAAGTCTTAAAATAGACTTGTGTGCGTCGTCGACAAGGTACGGAAATAGGAATTTCAAGGCAAAAAGAGCTTTTCCCTCGTTAATGTTTGCATTTATCACATAGTCGTCCCTAATGCATGGCCTTCAAAATCAATTTTTTCACAAAAATCTTTCTCGCTTTTCAAATTTGTACGTTATTTGGAAAGTAAAATCTTAAAATATTTAGATGCACATTTACCCTTGAAATAAAATTTTGAACATAAAATCTAAAAATAAATTAAAAGTCAAAATAAGTAAAATAAATAACTTTTTTTTCAAAAGGGAACATTTCAAATCCAGGGGAATTTTTTTTTCAAAATATTTTTCCTTCTAATTTTTTGATGATAAATCAAGCCATAATTTCTACGTAGGTTGGAGTCGGTTATGCGTTAAATGCATAAAGTAATTTCCAAAATTCTACAATTAAGCTTTATCCAAAAATTCGAAATTTTATTTGAAATATTAACACATCTGATATTCAAAGATTTAGCTTTTAAGGAACATGAGCAACCCATGATATCGAAACAACTATATCATGTCCTTCGCTGAAATTACCGACTATTCTAAACATCTAGTCCTATATTGCATTTACTGTTAGTTAAGTGTCTTTATGATATTTCCATATTTATATTGCTTCTTAACTATGCATATATATGAGCGGTTCGCATATCCGAAAACAATAACACAGTGGATAAATAAGAACTCATAATATCGTGTGTATCCTTTTTTTATTAGAGACAACTAACACTTATAACCCAAACAATCTAAAAGAAATTAATAAATGCTGAAAGGGAAAAGACAACAACATCAATCCTAAAATAATGCCTACCAAATACGAGATGTCTTTCTCCACGGCTGGAACTTGATCTAATGCTGCGACCCTTGAATGGTCGTAGCATGATGGCTATACACTCAATCTCATGCCGTTGGCGCTATTGGTGTTGCTGACAACTTCAGAATTATCATCTTCCTAAGGAAGCATATAATGACAGTAGGAGAAACCTTATACTAAACTGCCTCTCCATGGAGGTCCACTCATATTACCTAAAGACAAGACTGGATATGTGAAAATACGAAAAGTGACTGTGTGGAGTGTTAATCCTTGATCAGCAAACAGAATAAAAAGGATGCGGGTCCAATTGACGGCGATGCCACCAATACTTGCATAGGTGGTCTTCTTCACCATGGGATAAATCCGATCATAACTTTCCATCTTAGGGATGACATTGTGTCGAATGATTCACATAATCAGACGGCCGATTGGATGTAGATTATCTAAATTTCAAACACCAACACCTTGGGAAAAGATTTTCTATAAAATCTTTGAGTCGGTTACTTCAAAATCATCCAAGTCCGCATCCTTCTCGGAGACATCTAAAATCTCAACGAGATCATCATTAGTCAGCTATCAAGACATCCTTCACCTCTAAACGAATCAAAATATTTCCTCCATCGAAACTCTACGCCAACAGGACATTGAAAAGGAAGATGTAGCATGGGTAACATTCCTATTCAAAGGCCTCGAAGTAGAGGATCGGTGCAAATTCTACCGCGAAGAATACCCTTCTAGCCCAAAAGCGACGAAACCTTCTGCTCAATCTGATCTAGCCAAGTGGCCTCTTGAGGGTTGACCATAATGGTGCGAGGGAAAATTGGTTGTGCAAAGAGGTGTCTTAGACTAAGAAGTGGTCGGAGGGAAAAAATAGGGCTTAGATCTAGAGTGGTCGTAGGGTGGGATCTAATGTGCAAAATTAGCATGAGGGGGAGGCAAGCCTGCCGCTCTTAGGGAATAACGATTGCCTAGAGGAGGAACGGAAGAGAGAGGCCGATAATTGGATGAGGATGAGGATACAGATTGGCTTCGGCTTGTTGAGGAATGAGGAATAAAAGAATGCAATAGGGGGAATTCTGTTGCGACTTTAATAGTCCTGTTCCCGGTTCAAGTTGTGCCAAAATTCGTTAACTGGTAGACCACTCTAAGTTTAACACTAAGTGGTCAACCGCTAGATAGGCTTTGGACGTTAATTGAATCTAGACCCAATTACGATCGAATTAAATAATAATAATCGTTTCACGCCATCTCCTTCGATTCGACACAATTCCAAAAATTTATAACCTCGTCACGGCAGTATCAAAGCCTACCACCTAGCCTCGAACCATGCTCCGACTATTCACAGTAGCCCTAACAAAACTTCTATGACCAATAACAATTTCAAAAACCCGAAAATATTCCAATCGCTATTATCATGCCTACTGCGTATGGAAATATTTCTTCCAATAGCTGGTGGGTACAACAATACTTCAAACTACATACCCCAATAAAACTGAATGTCATTCCTATTTTTTCCGTACCTTAAAGAGAGAAAATATAAAAATCTTGATTTTATAAACCGCAAAATCTTTAAGCTATGTACATGCTCCTTTATACTTGTTTCTAAATAATAGAAACCAGTTTATATGAAAACTTCCCTTTAAAAGTCAAAGTTATACATATAAATATTTTAGGGTTTCCAAAAACCTTTTTAAAACACAAATTTTCCAAACTGAAAACTATTTTCTTACCAAAAATAAATATCAAGCCTTTATTGGTATATATATATTATATATATTTAAGGATTTCAAAAATTAATCTTTTATAAACCAAGAATTTCTTAACACGGCTAACTTAATGGTATAGGTGTTTCTTTGAAAATTAGAATTTTAAAACTTTCCCACGATACAAAATTTCAAAATAAATCTTTGAAAAGAGAATCCTTTGAAAACCTAGTTTTCCAAAATCTAAGGCATTTCCAAAATATACTTTATAAAAATTCTCTCACAAGTGTTAGAATAAGGATTTGACATTACTTATCTAAATAAAAATCTGGTTTTCCATCCAAGAGATGATCAATGAATGTACCCCAGTAAAACTTGCTTTCAGATAATTACAACATACTTACTCAAATTTCCCATTCATTTGGAATAAATGTGTGCCTCCGAATGGAACTTAAAATCCAAAATCACAAGGTAGCTAAAATGTAAAGACCCAGAATTTCTATTAATTAAAATTTGTATACTTAATTGATTTTAAATATTAATAAGTGAAATTAAACAGTCGAATAAATTTTATTTCGAATAATTGGATTTAATTGGATAATTAAATCGATAATTTAATAGTTGAAAATACAGAAATAATTGAAAATTGGTTTTAATATGATTAAAATTGATTTTTAAAATTTTATTATATCATATTGGAGTTATAACGATGTTATAGAACTTTTAAAATTAAATTAAAAGTTAATTTGTAAAAATTGAATATTTTAATATTTAATTGACGAGTTAAAATAGCCATTTTTCAAACAGTCTCGGATTTAGACGAAAGCAGTTTCATCGGATCCGTAATGTCATATTATTGTATGGTTTCAAATTTCATGTCAATCGGATTTACGGTTTGTCCGGGGCAAGCCAAAACGCCTAGAAATTAGTTTAAATCGATTTAATTTAAATTTGATCGTTTATTTCCGTAACTATCACATATGATCGAATTAGCCTCTGAAATACGTTCCTTTGTGTTTGGAACGCGGGGTAAACTTTAGAAACGCCAGTCGGCACGCTTCGTTTGGAGTTCGGAAAATTTCGGATGAATAGTAATTTGGCAATTTTCTATAAAAGGACGACTTATTCACAATTTGCAAACAAAAGAAAACCTAACTAGGTTTTCTTGCTTCAGCCGCCTCCACATCTTTAATGGCCGAAATTTTCCCAATTTCTTCTCTTAATCTCTCTCAATCCGTGAAGAATTAGAAGAAGTCGTCAACTAAGAAACTGTAGAGGGAAAAGAGCTCTTCGAATCTATATGGGGATGATGGGATATGGAGCGACGATGGTGGAGATTTTTGGCCGCATTCATGAGGGAGTTCGGCATGTTTTTCGAGGCTCAATGACAGCCGAGCTTGGCCGTACTCACGGCGTTGATAAGCGTGGTGATGGGCGTTCCAGTGGAGGTTGTTGATCAACTTCTCGTTAAGCGTGGTAGTCGCAATATTTAACCCTAGTTCGGCGTGTTATGGGTTCTTCATGCGAACGTTAATTGGAGGAGGAAGGAGAAATATGTGCGGCGGCCCAGATTCTTAGCAAACGAAATCAACGGTCCAGATGATGGAAAGGTAAAAATAAAAAGAATTTGTAAATAAAATTATAATTTAAATCGTGTAAACTTTGAAATGCAATAACTTTTTGATACGAGGTCGAAAACGGACGAAACGAATTGTGCTGGCTTCGTTCTGTCGAGCACTACGCAATGGAGCTGGTTTGGAGTCTTTTAGAGCTAGTGAAAATTTTGGGTAAAATTAAACGCACGTTTAATTTTATTCGAAATAATACGCTACAACTGTTGTCGTAAACTCAAGGTGAGAACTTCTCACTCAATCGAATTATTTTGATTTAAATTTTAAATAGTTAGTTTTAAAATTGCTTGATTATATGATTGAATGATAAATTATTATCTGTTGTATAGTAATAGACCCTATACGCCGTATATTAAGCGGATGTTATTTATTAAAAACATATACTGCGATAATTCCATCTTGATTGGAATTGGTATTATATATGTACTTGGAGTTGATTTCCCGCATTATATAGCAGATGAGACCCTATTGCGCCGCATAATAGCGAATAATATTTTTATGAAACCATATACCGCAGTATTCCGTATTGGAACGGAATTGGTATTGTGCTAACATCTATGGATGCAAGGAAACAGGTTGGAGGGATCCAACTGGACTCCTCAACTGTATTGATTTATTTACAGATATTGTTATATATTCTGTTATCATATTGATATATGATGTTTGGATGTCGTAATTGATTATTTGGTGTTGTTGCATCATTGGGCATGTTTTGAAGTTTTAAAAGTATTAAATTGATGATTTTCAAAATTTTAAAAGGGTTTTAAAGTGATTTTTGAAAGTATACATTTTACTAAATTTTGGAATTGATTCATTTTTAAATAAATAAAACGTTTTAAATTTTAATGTTATAAAAATTGTGATTTTTGAGAAAATAAGTTGAAAATTGATTTTTGAAATATGGAGTTAATGATTTTATAAAATAGTTTAAATTGTGATTTTTGAATTTATTATAAACTGTTTATAAATAAGATTCAAAAAAAAGTTGAATTTTTATAAATCAGAATAACTGAATTTTAATGGAGTTTTTATAAATGTAAAAAGGGAGTTATTATGAATCTTATAAGTAATAAGATTTATAATTTGTAAAGTTTTAAAAGAACGATTTTGGTGAATAAATGAATTATAAGCATTTAACTTATAATATGGATTTTTGGTATATAACGGGGTTATAAATAGAATTGGTTAATAAAGGAGATTTATAAATCATAGTTTTTATCAATAGAATTGGAATTTATAAACGCGGTTTTATGAATCCGAAATCAATTGAATTTGATAAATTAAACATAGAATTTTATTAAAGGGGATATATTCATGATTTTGGGCAGCGAATTATCCTTTAAGTTGAATGTTGTAAAAATAAGAGTTTGGTTGGGAATTTTATCCACGATTTTGGATAGTGGATAATATTTTAATAAATGTGTTGAAACATTGAATTGGGTAAATAAAGTATATTCACGATTTTGACAGTGAATATATTATTAAAGAAAATGGATATGTTTTTGGGGAAGTGATATTATAAAATGAAGTTAATTGTTTTAAAGATGTTTTAAAATGTATTAAGCATCGAAACAATATATTTCAACATTTATTGTTGAAATAGACGTTTTCGAGAAATAGAAGGAAATAGTGGACTATAACGCTGTTGTTATAATAAATGATTTTCGAAAGGAAATGTTTTTGTATAGTATTGGGATTCATATATCTATCTAAATTTTGAATCCCTATACTAGTGATTTTGGGTCGTCGTAACGTGTTTTACGCAACATTCATTTTGACTCAAATAAATGTGTTTAAGCGCACGTTTTCTTTAAAGAATGAAATATACACTTAATTTCGATTTAAGTATACTGAATATTTTCCAAATGTTGAAAATAAATGAATTTGTGAATTACTTATTATTATTAAATAAGTATGGAAATGTTTTCCAATATGAAGTGAATATTTTGAGATTTTATCTTTTAAAGATAAATTGAAAACGAATATTAGAAATCGATTTGGAAATCGTATATTCATAGATATTTTGGAATTGTAAATTCACTATGGAATTTATAAAAGAAAGGGGAATTTGTTTAAAAATAAACGTTGATTTATTTTTGAAGTGCGGAAATGAATTCTTCGGATTTGGAACGTAAATATAAAGTAAATTGTTAAGGATTTATTTAATTGGTTTAAATGAACCATTTTAAAATGAAAGTATTTCCGCGTAAGGAAAATGATTGAAATTTGTTTTCAAAAGCGGTAAAGGTGAAAAGTGATTTGAAAATTTGTTTTCAAATGGTTGAAGTGTGGAAATTATATATCTAGTAAAGATATTTTGGAAAATAAATAATTTGGAAAATTATTTGGAATCTAGTGATGTTGTGCACGCTTATTGATAGTTAAATAACCGACTATCAATATTTACCCTTGAATGGGTATTTGTTGTGATTTGTTTGAATTTGAATGCCAAACTTATTTTAAAAAATAAGCGCTCACTATTCGGGTTAGCCGGGAAAGGACATTTGGGTTGTATAACCCATTCCGAATATGTGATACGTCGTTATGGATTGCATTTGAAGAACGGTGTTGAAGACCAGATATTTTTGAAAACGGAAGGATTACCGTCGAATGACTCTGCATCAGTTGATCTTCGATATAGAGGTTTTATCACCCTTAGTGATGGGAAGTCTGGACGTGATTAGTGAATATCCGGTTGCAAAGACTTCTTTGGAAGTGCGTTCGGTTCCGTTCGATCCCGGAACGGACTTGTATGGATGTGTGTCTGACATTACAATTTGAGATGTAAAGCTGGTTTCTATCAAATATATTTCTTTTGGTGGCGAAGAATTTATTCTCTTAACTTAACACCCTTCTCTGAGACGTACGAGCTCAGAGGTTATGTAGTTGATGATTACTAGTGATACATTCCCAAATTGGTAATGTGGCATACGAAGTGCTGTTGAGCATTTGATGATCAAAGTACAACTTTTGTATAAAGCATGGCTTTGTGGACGAGACTTCGTCGGAACTCACACCCCGAAAATGGTCAAAACAGGAAGGATGCGGCAAGGTTATTAGGGGGTAGCGCCCCTTTAGTGTATGTCATTCCTTCTGGATAGAGGTGGTATCATGGTATGGATCCCAGATATTTAACCTATGTTGTTTCTGCAAATTTATTACTTCGTGGTTGTTGGAATCGATGATCCTCGGATATAGATCGGTTACGATCGGGGAATGACATATTCGTGTCAGTAATTACCCAGTTTGAACGGTAACCCGGCCTTGTGTTGGCAGAGATCTAACCGTAATGTTAGGCAATGGGAAGTTCCTTGGCCTGACCATTTGTTGGAAATCCAAATAAACAATACGATCTTGTACGGTTTTAGTTGTAGAACCTATCATTCACTTATGGTGGCGCCCCACTGTTTGGATGGTAGCTATAGTAGGCATAAGTGCGAAATGCCTATGCTGGCTAAGATTTATATTATACTTTCGAAATGTTTTCTGCACTATGCACTAGTAATAATATCAAATGTTTCTTTTTAATGCGTATCAAGCATCTTTGACTGTCATAAGGAGAAATCTCCTCCGATTCTACGTTTGCATCGTGTGTGCGTGCGGGAGGCCTTATGGTAGTCTCATTTTCCAAAAACCATTGCGAATCTATTTTAAAATATTCTTGTTGTTGTTTTAAAGATAAATAATTGTTTTAAGTTCTCACACCAGTCCCATGACTGACCTGGAGTTTATTATTTTCCTTTCTAAACTCTGGGTGCCCACCAATTTCTACACGGGCAGTCTAGAGTCAGGTTTATCAGGATATTCTGGAATTCAGGAGTTGCTGGAGGCAAGCTGGATGGCATGGCGTATTCACTAGTATATAGTATTTCTTTTCCACTGTTTGTTGTTGTAAACTCTGATGATGTAATGTACTGTGATGTAATGAAATAACTGATATAGTTCTTTGTTTAAAGATTATTCATTTATCTATTATATGTTGTTCCGCTGCGATTGTGAGATTCTGGTATGGTTCTGTTGCTTCTTCTTTCTCTCTTCTTCTATCTTTTTCTTCTTCTTAAAACCTAAGAATTTGGTTTTCCGGCATTCGATTGCTCGGCAGTCGATAAAGCGGACGTATTGATGTCGATTTTCGGAAGTCGAAGAACCAGGTCCTCACATTTGATATCAGAGCTTATGGTTAAGCGACAACCATTGCTCTGTTGGGTATCACTCATTAGAGATAGAGTCAGTAGTACTCTGGAATGAGTGTGAGTGTAATAATAGCTATGAGCGCGTATTTGTTAGTGAATATAAAAATGTTTTATATTGTGTTTGCTTATCCGTTGAGCTGTTTGTGAATTCTGGTCGGTAGATGGGACGCCATATTATCGATAGGGGTTAAACCGACATAGTATCATTTTAAATAGGGTAAATGAAATAATTTTACCTTGATTATATTTTATATATAAAGGAATAATTTTTCAGAATTATTAAAGTGTAATTCAATTGATTGTTTAGTTGTTGAAAATGTAAGATATATGCAAGTTAATAAAAGTTGTTTGAATAAGTTAAATGAAACATATTGTAAAAGAATGAATTTTATAAGCGAAGAATTATAAGTGTGGAAGTTATAATTAAAATGATTCACACTTGTGAAATAATCTTATATATAAGAAGTGAAATTATATAAGTAAAAGATTTATAAATGTGATTTATAATCTAAAAACAAAATTCCAGAGAAGTGTTTTGAAAGGATTTGATATTTTGGAAAATTGTTTTGGAGAAATTAAAGCTCTTAACTCTTTCCGGTCGCTGGAAAATAATTCCGATGATGATCGCGACATCGTCGGTGTTCATTTTCGGGTTTCCAAAAGAGGAATCGCTGGTGAATTATTTTAAATGAAGTTGTTTGGAAAAATGAAATTCAACCTTATATTGTTAAAGGAATTAGCAATTGAATTGATAAATGGATGGAATATTAATCAATCGAATGTAAAAGAATTGATATGGGATAATGAACGTAATTGTAAATTCATTTGAAGCTAATGAAGTTGAGAAATTGAATAATTGAATGGAAGTCAATTTAATATCAACCAATTGGAGTTAAAAAGTGTTAAACCAAATAGAATGTAAATTTAGAAATTTGGTTATGGTGGTTATGGTTTGGTTGTTATATGATAGTTAGTTGATTGTATATAATTCATTAAGTGTTAATGAAGTTGAATTGATAAAATTGAAAGCTATGTAACCGAATTCAAATTGAAAGTGATGTAAATTTTAATAGAATTAAATTTGATGGAATGGAAAGTAAACTAACTTGAATGTAAATTAGTGAATGTAAATTAATTGAAAAATGAATGAATGACTATTTGTAAAGTCCAATGTTAACAAATCAAATGTGATTAAATTGAAAACCAATTCAATGAATATTAATGAGAAGTGAATTTAATATTGATTTAGTTATGGATTTGTTGAATGTTAATCGGATGATAGTTGTTTGGTGGTTGCATTTATTGCTTTTGTTGCATTTGCTATATTGGCATATGTAGTTGTTGTAGTGATATATGTTGTAATTGATACTACTTTCATATATGCATGTTTCTCATGCCTTGTTGAGTGTTTAGTAGGTGCGGATTGCGCTTGCTTCGCGTTTGGAGCTCGCTTTCGCGCTATATTAGCCGTATACGCTCTCTAATAAAATATAAGGTACATATCTCGGATTAAATATCGTACTTTTACACTTTTTCCCCTGCGGGATGCTTATCAGTTGATGAGATGTATATTTGTGATATAAATACTGTCATTTTTTTTCGGATCGAGCCGTGCAAAGGAGACTCTGGCGAATTTTTCCAAAAATTTAAGGCGTTAGAATATTTTTAAGAAAATTGGGAAATTTTTGAAAACTAAGTTTGGATTTGGAAACTTAGTAAAGATTTTGTAAGAAGTTTAACTATGAATTTTGGAAAAGTTAAACACTTAAGAGATTTGAAAAATCCAATTTGAATGGTTTGTTTTGGAAAGTTAATGGATTTTGTAACTTTTTCTTACTTGGTAATTTCGAGGACGAAATTCTTTTAAGGGGGGAAGTTTGTAATGACGTAGAATTTCTGTTAATTAAAATTTGTATATTTAATTGATTTTAAATATTAATAAGTGAAATTAAACAGTCGAATAAATTTTATTTCGAATAATTGGATTTAATTGGATAATTAAATCGATAATTTAATAGTTGAAAATACAGAAATAATTGAAAATTGGGTTTAATATGATTAAAATTGATTTGTAAAATTTTATTATATCATATTGGAGTTAGAACGATGTTATAGAACTTTTAAAATTAAATTAAAAGTTAATTTGTAAAGATTGAATATTTTAATATTTAATTGACGAGTTAAAATAGCCATTTTTCAAACAGTCTCGGATTTCGACGAAACTAGTTTCATCGCATCCGTAATGTCATATTATTGTATGGTTCAAATTTCGTGTCAATTGGATTCACGGTTTGTCCGGGGCAAGCCAAAACGCCTAGAAATTAGTTTAAATCGATTTAATTTAAATTTGATCGTTTATTTCCGTAACTCGCACATATGATTGAATTAGCCTCCGAAACACGTTCCATTGTGTTCGGAACGAGGGGTACACCTTAGAAACGCTAGACGACACGCTTCGTTTGGAGTTTGGAAAATTTTGGATGAATAGTAATTTGGCAATTTTCTATAAAAGGACGACTTATTCACTATTTGCAAACAAAAGAAAACCTAACTAGGGTTTCTTGCTTCAGCTTCCTCCACATCTTTAATGGCCGAAATTTTCCCAATTTCTTCTCTTAATCTCTCTCAATCCTTGAAGAATTAGAAGAAGTTATCAACTAAGAAACTGTAGAGGGAAAAGAGCTCTTCGAATCTATATGGGGATGATGGGATATGGAGCGACGATGGTGGAGATTTTTGGCCGCGTTCATCAGGGAGTTCGGCACATTTTTCGAGGCTCAATGACAGCCGAGCTTGGCCGTACCCACGGCGTTGATAAGCGTGGTAATGGGCGTTCCAGTGGAGGTTGTTGATCAACTTCTCGTTAAGCGTGGTAGTCGCAATATTTAACCCTAGTTCGGCATGTTATGGGTTCTATGCGAACGTTAACTGGAGGAGGAAGGAGAAATACGTGCGGTGGCCCAGATTCTTAGCAAATGAAATCAACGGTCCAGACGATGGAAAGGTTAAAAATAAAAAGAATTTGTAAATAAAATTATAATTTAAATCGTGTAAACTTTGAAATGCAATAACTTTTTGATACGAGGTCGAAAACGCACGAAACGAATTGCGCTGGCTTCATTTTGTCGAGCACTACGCAATGGAGGTGGTTTGGAGTCATTTAGAGCTAGTGAAAATTTCAGGTAAAATTAAACGCACGTTTAATTTTATTCGAAATAAATCGCTACAATTATTGTCGTAAACTCAAGGTGAGAACTTCTCACTCAATCGAATTGTTTCGATTTAAATTTTAAATAGTTAGATTTAAAATTGCTTGATTGTATGATTGAATGATAAATTATTATATGTTGTATAGTAATAGACCCTATACGCCGTATATTAAGCGGATGTTATTTATTAAAAACATATACCGCGATAATTCCATCTTGATTTGAATTGGTATTATATATGTACTTGGAGTTGATTTCCCGCATTATATAGAGGATGAGACCCTATTGCGCCGCATAATAGCGGGTAATATTTTTATGAACCCATATACCGCGATATTCCGTATTGGAACGGAATTGGTATTGTGCTAACATCTGTGGATGCAGGGAAACATGTTGGAGGGATTCAACTGGATTCCTCAACTGTATTGATTTATTTATAGATATTGTTATATATTCTGTTATCATATTGATATATGATGTTTGGATGCCGTAATTGATTATTTGGTGTTGTTGCATCATTGGGCATATTTTGAAGTTTTAAAAGTATTAAAGTGATGAGTTTCAAAATTTTAAAAGGGTTATAAAGTGATTTTTGAAAGTATACGTTTTATTAAATTTTGGAATTGATTCATTTTTAAATAAATAAAACGTTTTAAATTTTAATGTTATAAAAATTATGATTTTTGAGAAAATAAGTTGAAAATTGATTTTTGAAATATGGAGTTAATGATTTTATAAAAATAGTTTAAATTGTGATTTTTGAATTTATTATAAACGGTTTATAAATAAGATAAAAAAATTGAATTTTTATAAATCGGAATAATGGAATTTTAATGGAGTTTTTATAAATGTAAAAAGGGAGTTATTAATGAATCTTATAAGTAATAAGATTTATAATTTGTAAAGTTTTAAAAGAACGATTTTGGTGAATAAATGAATTATAAGCATTTAACTTATAATATGGATTTTTGGTATATAATGGAGTTATAAATAGAATTGGTTGATAAAGGAGATTTATAAATCGAAGTTTTTATAAATCGAATTGGAATTTATAAACGTTGTTTTATGAATCCGAAATCAATTGAATTTGATAAATTAAACATAGAAGTTTATTAAAGGAGATATATTCGTGATTTTGGGCAGCGAATTATCCTTTAAGTTGATAAAAATAAGAGTTTGGTTGGGACTTTATCCACGATTTTGGATAGTGGATAATATTTTAATAAATGTGCTGAAACATTGAATTAGGTAAATAAAGTATATTCACGATTTTGGACAGTGAATATATTATTAAAGAAAATGGATATGTTTTTGGGGAAGTGATATTATAAAATGAAGTTAATTGTTTTAAAGATGTTTTAAAATGTATTAAGCATCGAAACCATAGATTTCAACATTTATTGTTGAAATAGACGTTTTCGAGAAATAGAAGGAAATAGTGGACTATAACATTGTTGTTATAGTAAATGATTTTCGAAAGGAAATGTTTTTGTATAGTATTGGGATTTATATATCTATCTAAATTTCAAATCCCTATACTAGTGATTTTGGGTCGTCGTAACGATGTTTTACGCAACATTCGTTTTGACTCAAATAAATGTGTTTAAGCGCACGTTTTCTTTAAAGAATGAAATATATACTTAATTTCGATTTAAGTATATTGAATATTTTCCAAATGTTGAAAATAAATGGATTTGTGAATTACTTATTATTATTAAATAAGTATGGAAATGTTTTCCAATATGAAGTGAATATTTTGAGATTTTATCTATTAAAGATAAATTGAAAATGAATATTAGAAATCGATTTGGAAATCGTATATTCATAGATGTTTTAGAATTGTAAATTCACTATGGAATTTATAAAAGAAAGGGGAGTTTTTTTAAAAATAAACGTTGATTTATTTTTGAAGTGTGGAAATTAATTTTTCGGATTTGGAACGTAAATATAAAGTAAATCGTTAAGGATTTATTTAATTGGTTTAAATGAATCATTTTGAAATGAAAGTATTTCCGCGTAAGGAAAATGATTGAAATTTGTTTTCAAAAGTGGTAAAGGTGAAAAGTGATTTGAAAATTTGTTTTTAAATGGTTGAAGTGTGGAAATTATATATCTAGTAACGATAGTTTGGAAAATAAATAATTTGGAAAATTATTTGGAATATGGTGATGTTGTGCATGCCTATTGATAGTTAAATAACCGACTATCAATATTTACCCTTGAATGGGCATTTGTTGTGATTTGTTTGAATTTGAATGCCACATTTATTTTCAAAAATAAGCGCTCACTATTCGGGTTAGCTGGGAAAGGACCTTTGGGTCGTATAACCCATTCCGAATATATGGTACATCGTTATGGATTGCATTTGAAGACCGGTGTTGAAGACGGGATAATTTTGAAAATGGAAGGATTGCCGTCGAATTACTCTGCATCGGCTGATCTCCGATATAGAGGTTTTATCACCCTTAGTGACGGGAAGTCCGGACGTGATTAGTGAATATCCGGATTGCAAGGACTTCTTTGGAAGTGCCTTCGGTTTCGTTCGATCCTGGAATGGACTTGTAAGGGTGTGTGTCTGACATTACAATTTGAGATGTAAAGCTAGTTTCTATCAAATATATTTCTGTTGGTGGTGGAGAATTTATTCTCTTATCTTAACACCCTTCTCTGAGACGTACGAGCTCAGAGGTTATGTAGTTGATGATTACTAGTGATACATTCCCAAATTGGTAATGTGGCATACGAAGTGCTGTTGAGAATTTGATGATCAAAGCAAAGCTTTTGTATAAAGCGTGGCTTTATGGACGACACTTTGTCGGACCTCACACCCCAGAAATGGTCAAAACAGGAAGGATGCGGCAAGGTTATTAGGGGGTAGCGTCCCTTTAGTGTATGTCATTCCTTCTGGATAAAGGTGGTATCATGGTATGAAGTCTAGATATTTAACCTATGTTGTTGCTGCAAATTTATTACTTTGTGGTTGTTGGAATCGAGGATCCTCGGATATAGATCGGTTACGATCGGGGAATGACATATTCATGTCAGTAGTTACCCAGTTTGAAGGGTAACCCGGCCTTGTGTTGGTAGAGATCTAACCGTAATGTTAGGTTATGTTCTCGGGGTCGTCTTTCCAGAGGCGTACTCATGTGGCAATGAGAAGTTTCTTGGCCTGACCATTTGTTGGAAATCCAAAGTACGATCTTGTACGGTTTTAGTTGTAGAACCTATCATTCACTTATGGTGGCTCCCCACTGTTTGGATGGTAGCTAAAGTAGGCATAAGTGCTAAATGCGTATGCTGGCTAAGATTTATATTATACTTTCAAAATGTTTTCTGCACTATGCACTAGTAATAATATAAAATGTTCCTTTTTAATGCGTATCAAGCAACTTTGACTATCATAAGGAGATATCTTCTCCGATTCTGCATTTGCATTGTGTGTGTGTGCGGGAGGCCTTATGGTAGTCTCGTTTTCCAAAAAGCATTGCGAATCTATTTTAAAATATTCATGTTGTTGTTTTAGAGATAAATAACTGTTTTAAGTTCTCACACCAGTCCCATGACTGACCTGGAGTTTATTGTTTTCCTTCCTGAAATCTGGGTGCCCACCAATTTCTACAGGGGCAGTCTAGAGTCAGGTTTATCAGGATATTCTGGAGTTCAGGAGTTGCTGGAGGCAAGCTGAATGGCATGGCATATTCACTAGTATATAGTATTTCTTTTCCGCTGTTTGTTGTTGTAAACTATGATGATGTAATGTAATATACTGTGATGTAATGAAATAACTGATATAGTTCTTTGTTTAAAGATTATTCATTTATTTATTATATGTTGTTCCGCTGCGATTGTGAGATTCTGGTATGGTTTTGTTGCTTCTTCTTTCTCTCTTCTTCTATCTTTTTCTTCTTCTTAAACCCTAAGAATTCGGTTTTCTGGCATTCGATTGCTCGGCAATCTATACAGTGGACGTATTGATGTCGATTTTCGGAAGTCGAAGAACCGGGTCCTCACATAAAATCTCAACCATCAAGTCGAACACCTCTAGTCACTAGGATTCATCCATATGTCGTACTCATGCTCTTCATCAACAGCACTCTACGCATCGCCAGCACTCCGTGGTGTACTTTGGAGTCGGCATGAAAATCTTAGGTCTAAGATATTTCCAACCTATAGTTGCTTTGCCCATTCCTTCGAAGTAGAACTGCAAATATTTCTATAGTCGGAAAAGTTAGAATCTAGCGTAGGAATATGATATTGCTAGAAAGGAAAGTATGAATAATTCTCTTAATTTATCCTAATTCCTCTGATATAATAAGCTAGGCTGTGATACCAAATTCAACAACATGCACCTTAAGGGCCTAAATTTCGAAAAAATTTGAAGGCTAAGTCCATCAAAGCACAGATCGTTGAATTTGGTAACAACAAGAGCATTATCAGAAATTGATAGAATCTAAACTCTCAGCGGAAACAGTAATAAGATAAGAATACTGACTATGACTGCTATCTTGGAACTAATGGTACTCCTTGGCTAGCAGATTGTAACATCAGCATCGAGCATGGGGAAAGAAGACTTTTCCAATACAAAGCACATCATGTTCTAGTGCCTTGCTCCTCTAAATCTATCCACTGGGTTGTAATAATGAAGGGGTCAAAACAACATTCTGGTGACTGAAAAATAAACTATCCTTATACACTTATACCAATTGGTTTCTATTTAATTATTATGTCTATTAAAGTTAGCAATTCTAATCTAACCTTGCATTGCATGCACGATTACAAGCTTACCCTTTTCTAAGGTTCGAAATACTAATGAAGTTTTATCAACCACCTAATACTTCCAAACCCATTTGTCACTTAATACTTCTAAATATGAAGCGGGCTTCTATTATATTTTAAAAAGAGAAATAGACAAACTCTGCCATTTAAGACCTTAATCGAGGTAGACCACATCATTTAAGACCTATTCCAAAGGTGGTTTCCTAACAGATGTTATTAATGGTCGGTAGGTTCAAGCTATAAGACCTTTAACCACTATTTAAGGCTTTCGACATTTAATATCTACCTATTACCGCATCTAGCGCTGATGAAAACATAGCCATGTAATTAATAGTAATCAAGCCACTTAATACCTTTTGTTAGAAAATAGGCAGACTCTGGTCATTTAAAACCTTAATTAAGGCAGGCTCCATCATTTAAGACCGATGCCCAAGGCGTGCTCCTAAATGGTACTATTGTTATTGCGGCCTTAGCAATGTAAGAGACTATACTCAAGCCACTTAATACTTCCAAGTAGAAAATAGTGGACTCTAATCATTTAAGACCTATTTCGAAAATCATTCTCCTCAATGGTACTATCTACCTGTCATTGTTTGAAAATCTCATTAGCTTACTTAATACATCTTTTATAGGAAAGAGGAGGACCCTACAGTCACTTAATACGCAAAACCTGAAGTGAACCATTCCGGGGATATCTACCATCACTCTAATTATAAATATGGCATCTCATTAGGTTACTTCTTTCTTTCGGTAGGAAGGCGGACCCTTCAGCCACTTAAGACCTCAGCACTGAAGCAAACCCTTTTTAAAGACATCTTTATTTAATTTATTTGGAATCCCACTAGGTTAGTTTATACTTTCATTTAGGAGAGAGGGTCCCTTCAGCCACTTAAGACCTCAAAGCAGAAGTGAACCTCTATGGAGATATCTCTCGCCGCTTCTAATTCTAAATTCGGACCATTTAATACTTTCCAATTAAAACAAAAAGCACAATCTCTCATGTCGTTATGGGTCCTACGATTAGTGATATTCACATCAGTAGTAAGTAAACCCGACTACTGGTAGCCTCAAAGTGAAGGGAAGTCATTCGTCGAGTGAGTCTACAGACCTCACATCACTAACCTTATAAGTCAATTTAACCATTCTAGGTCTTTACTTATATTATGTTAGGTAGACATTAGACTTAGTTTAATAATTCCATTTTTATATAAGGCAATAAGATTTACCTTAAATATTTATGTACCCACAAATCTCCTTTAATTCTCATAAATGTCATTTTGTCCATAAAATCATAACGGACATTTGTATGATATTTATGCATAATTATTGATTTCAAATTAGTAATATTTTATATATATATTCTATTTTTATCAGTCCCATTACTCCATTTATCTAACAAATTATTGCAACTTCCATATTCATTATCATTTATTGGAGTTACAACCTTTTAAATTCATTTCTCATTAATCAATTATTTTAAATGCGAATATTGCATGCAAGCGTCGTTATTAGCATTTTATTTAATTATTACAAACATAGTAAATTGCCTATAAATATTTAATTTTGTCAATATGTTCAAGTTATATATCTTCACTAGAATATTCTTTTCCATGTTAAATTGTTAAAATCATATCTAAAAAGATTATATGTTGTAGTTTCGTTAATTTAGTCCAAAAAAAGATTTAACTTTAAAAGATTACATTGTTTGAAATTAAAAGAAATGAACATTTCTTTTTATTATTGAAATAGGCATTATAACTACAACGAGTTCATATTTTACACATCTCTTTCTCTTTCTATTTGCATTTATTCCTTATTAGATTAAACGCTGTAGTTTCTAAAGGGGAAAGAAACCAACCTAATTTATAAATATTAAAAGGATCTAAATTCCAACAATTCCAAACATAGAAAAATTTACATTCTAATAAGAGTAGGGTAATAATCCAAATTCATAAAATTATTATACAACCTATTTCGAATTTGGAATAAATTTCATTCAAATAAATGCTATAAATTCATACCTTTGGGACTGGTTTTCAGATCAGGTTGTAAACAATGCTAAATCAATTCATAAACAAGAATATATAGGTAATAGTTATTACATTCAAGTTATATTCAATTTGCAGCCTACAACTCATATATAATTATCCAATTAGGCATAAAAATCAAATATACACCAATGGGACAATTTTCATACTATAACAATCTATAAAATTTTCCACTCACTTTTAAAAGCGGTCCAAATCTCCAGATCTGAAATATAACATTTGAATCATCTCCAAATTCTTTTTAATCCAGGAGATATGTATAAAAGGGTATAAACATACATTAGAATTACAGATCTGAGAAGAGATTTGGGATAGGGAGAGAAAATAGATACAAATATATATATATATATATATATATATATATATATATATATATATATATATATATTACCTCAAATACGCGTATGGTTGATTCTCTTCTCTTCCCTTTTTTATTAGATTTCTATTCTTTTCCGATTTTTATGAATATTGATACAAATATCTTATCTTTATAATTTAGGAAGAAAATGGAGAAAAAGAAATGGCAAAGCATTGCTAGTACCTCCATAAAAATATGAGAAGAGAAGGGAGGGCTAGGTCTGAATTTATAGGCGTTAGAATCAACCAGAACCGTATAACTTAAAATATTAAATCCGTGCTGTATATGGCTTAGGTTTATTGGAGTTGCTACGAATGAATCGGTCAACCGCTTCCTTCTTAGGGGTCAATCGCCCCTGATCGACCGCTCCAATAGGCGAGTTAACCTCTAGGCCCCAACTAATTTGTTTAAAAACATTAACATTTCTTATTTATTTATTTTCGTTCTGAATTTGTTTTTCGTCCTTAAGTTCTTCGTTTGGACTTCGATCACAAAACATCAAATAATAAAAGTTGCGTAGAATTTCGCCATGAATACAATGGTGAAAGTTTCGTGGTCAAATTCCATCGTTTACACAAATTCTATTTCCAAGTCTAATTAACTAACTAACTAATTGTATAATTAAAGCCAGATTATAGGGTGTTACCAGTTACATCGATGGACATTGTGACCCCATCCACCAATGGCTCATCAACATGTAGCCTAAGTTACAACCCTGCTTTACCCATATAGCTAACAAACTGTTGGCCTATGTGGCACAAGGGGCTGTAGGGTACCTACCGAATGAGTCACCTAACCCAAACCTCATAGTGCGCATCAAATATAATATCCAACAACGACGTCGTGGATCTGGAGCGCGACCCCACGATCAGGACGTCAGGCAGATACTACCCTATTTGGTTCAATTCCGACTCATAAAGGGAGCTGGACACTAGTGAATGACATATGGTACTCATATCCTATATCAATATATAGCTATAGGCGTAAGCCGACACATGGCTCGGTATAAGTCAACACATGACTATAATAGACTAGAGCTCCGATCCCTTACCGACATACGGCTCTACTCATCAGCCAACACATGGTTGTGTATATATGTACTCATCGTCGCGAGTATTATCACATACATGAATAATCTCAGTTTGAGCTGTATTTACTAATAAAGAATAATCAAACAAATAACATAACTACGTCTCATACCACCACATGTTATTCAAATAATTATTCGATGTTCATAAACTACACTTGATCCACACTAGACATCTCTATATGACAAGTCTGATGAATAATTTAAAAGTTCCATACCAAATGGTATTACTAAACCGTTTATTCAAATTTCTCATCGCATAAAAATGAAATCACATAAATCAACTGAAAGGTTGGCATCTGTAACATCCCGCCTTTTCGCACACTTTAAACCGACACTCGTGCCAATTCAAAACATACGCAAGGGCGGATTGTTATGGGGTAAATAAGAAAAATAGAGAAGAAATAAAACGAAAATAGAATCTCACAGCGGAAGGATAAAATATAATAACAAATATACAGTTCATAAACAGTTTACAAAAGCTTGATTCTTCTTTTACAATAAATATCAGAGTTACACATACCAATACAAGCAATGCAGCGGAATAGAAAGAGTGTGGTGTAATACTATATATAAAATAATACTGATTCTTCGTCTTCGTCCTCCAAAGCTAAAATCTGCTATCCTGAAACGCTCGGACTGACCCGAGCGAATTTGAAAAGACAAAAACACCCGAGTCAGACTAGAATATCTTATGTGAGTTAAATAAACAGAAATAAATATGAGTACAGTAACTCAAGAGATGTTCGGGATTTACATCTCCTAAGGATCCGTTAAACTATTTACTATGTAGTATATTGCGCTATTATAATAGTGTCTATTTATAAAATAAACTTACTTTTTAATAGCGTTAAGGGGTTACCCATATAGCCCTTAACACAAATAATGCCAATAGTCTATACAGTACCGTAATACCTCCTGATCGGGAGGCTACCAGAGGATACTCCATAGGTACGACACAAATAGAAACTCGTAGTAAAGGCTCGGTATGGTAGGTGACACGGCACAACTATGCAATGCCAGGGTAGATATACCAATTGCTATCCAGGCTGGTGGAAACGCGTAGCCGCAGTTACCGCCCACCTCGGACTAACTCCCCAAAATCAAAATATAGAAGTGGCCACTGAATCAATCCAAGTCAAAGTATAATATCGAAGAGGAGCGTCCGATCAGAGGAATGACCTCATTGGCCTGAGAATCGCTCCTGTTTTAGCCACCTTATGCCAACTCACGGGAGTTGGGTCCACGTATTTACCTTACAGGAAATGTCGCCACCACCTACTTCATTCTGGAATCTCCACCGCGTACACGGTTAGTCAAAGTGGTTTTCGGTATCGACAGAGAGTATGTCCATATCCGATCCCGGTCTCTTTGCCAACCCATCGTTATTATAACACCGCGGTTATTTAAAAATAGTTTATACTTTAAAACCAGAATATAATCCATTTCAAACCATAATATTACGATATCATTTCTTCTTTTAAAACCCAAACCAATATGACATCGTTTATCCCAAATATAGTTTTCCAAAATCATAATGCTTTAA
Source organism: Allium cepa (assembly GCA_030765085.1). NCBI lineage: Eukaryota > Viridiplantae > Streptophyta > Magnoliopsida > Asparagales > Amaryllidaceae > Allium > Allium cepa. The sequence continues at coordinate 310,398,907 of CM060934.1, read as the reverse complement.
ACTTCATAACTTCTGAAACCCAAATATTTTCAAGCATAATATTTTGAAATCCATAATTTCAAACCATAACTTTTGAAACTCAAATGGTTTGTATATTCAACGGTATATAGAGTAAATGGTTTAACTTTTAAAGTTTACTTTGTAAAGAAATAATTTCTACGGTTTTATAAATAAAATTCTTTATTTTAAAGTCTAAACCATAACTTAAATATCACTCTTGAGTTCTAAAAATCATTTCAATTTATATACATATATGCCTATATTCATTTGGAGTATTTATATTTCAAAACTAAAGTTGGGGTTTTTTTTTTCTTTCTACAAATCAAATGTTTTATTAATTAGCCTTGCATATACCCATAAACCCATAAATAAATGAGCTCCAATTTTTAGAAATAAAACATATATATTTTCCAATGCAAATTATACCAGAATATTTTTCCCATTTCAATTTATACTAGAATATTCATTTCAATTTATTTGGGAAAATCCAATTATAAATATCATATCTTAAAGTTCCAAACTTAACATTTAAACATGTGATGTGAATTATCAACTCCATTTTCTTAATTTTCTTCCATTTGTAATAAAGAAATTAAACATCTCTTAATTTCAAAATTTTCAACTTCATATGTATATAAATATGGAAGAAAATATTTATACAGTACACAATTTAAGATTATTATAAACCGTATTCCATCCAAACCATAGAAATTACATTTAAAATAGTTGTATATAGACCGCGGTGCCTGTATATAGTTTTCTATCCTATGGTCAAGTGATACGGATATTTATCATTTCAATCCGCAATTTAAAAATAAAATAAAACTGCGGTTGTATATCATTTCAAACCGCAATCCCGAATGAAATGTAAATGCATACTAACTTGCAGTTTAATGATATCCAAATAAAACATTCATTCAACAACACATCCATCATCCAATCACAACATCGATCAATATCAATCAATAACAATTATATATATGATCATATATAACAGGTGATAACTGGCAGTTTATTCAAATTAAATTTTATCAACTATTAATCTAACAATTTATATTCAGTGATAATTGACATAACTGTTAACTAGCAGTTCATATGCAAACAATAATTTCTAACAGCCAATTAACACGCAATAAATCAATTAAATTAACAGTTACATTCAATAAAATGCAATTCAACAGATATGAATGAAATAACATGCCAAAAGCTCATAAATAAATTTCTATTCATTTCTAAAATTTATTTAACAAACATAAAAGCTTCTAGTAGTTGTGAGTGGGTTAAAACACTCACCTTTTTGAATTTAAATTGGATTTAGATCCAATTTAAACCCAAAAATTCGACGGTCTCCAAATCTGTCCAAACCAGCGTCAAAAAATCTGGAATTTAATTACGATCCAAAAAAAAGAAATTTCGTGCGAAACGGAGTTCGTATGTGAAAGTTATCACAATTAAACGATTTGAAATTGAAATTAAAAATAAACAAAACAAAAATAAAATACCGTGCCACATCCACTCTTCCCTCGTGAAAAACGCATATGCTTCTTCTTGATTGCTAACTTGTTCCGTAATTTCTCTTTTATTTCGATTTACTTTAATTTTCCTCCTTATTATATGAATGTATGTATTTTAAAAGGTTTGAAAGAAAAAGAAGATTTGAAAAAAAATGATTAAAATAAGAACTGAAAACGGAAGAGAAGATCTAGATTTGAAAAGAAGAAAGTTTGAAATAGAAGTAAATTTGAAGAAGAAGAAGAATATTTGAAGAGAAAGGAAAAATTAAAATGAGAGATAATAAGGAGCTTTGAGAAAAACAAGAAAAAAAGAAGAAGAAGAAGAAGAAGAAGAAGAGTAGCATGGAGGCTAGGGTTAGAGTTAGGAGAAACAAAATGTAATAGAAGAATAAGATGTAGGTTATTTATAATTATGAAATGAAGTTGGAAAATGAATGGAAAGAAATAAAGTATATATGAACAAACTTGGTTTTGAAATATAGTAAATATGAACAACCTTTTTAAAAGTAGCAGGTATTAAAAGAGGTAATTATTTATTAGAAAGGGAATGAATATGGAGGGACAAAATAAATGACACGTTTCGTTAGTTTGATTCTAAATTAATTAAGTGCTGGATACAGAAAAATTTGAATACATCATATATATATATACATGCTTTAACTGTGTGTCAAAATTGCTAAACATATATCAAGTACGATTAATTGGTGACAATATATAGGAATAAACAAGAATAAATGTAAATGCTATCACATAAGGATCTAACAGGGAAGGAGATAAAAAGTAACGACGTTGATTAATTCCACTTTCCCACTTTAGCCAATTTATTAATACGACATTTAATTATAATGCAAGTTGTAATATGACTAGAAAACATAAACAACAAACAATAAATTTATATGTATATAATATTACCTTACTTTTAAATTGTTTGACAAAAAAAAAAAAATAAATAAATAAAATAAATCATGCTTTAGCGATTTGAAATTAAAATATTACATGTTTATATGTATGCACATGCACACAAACACACATACATGTGTGTATAAAGATTAAACCAAAGCTTATTAATTAATTCAAAGCATACTTCCATATCACATTAAATTGTCTAATGCATTTGTAAACTTATGCATACTTGAAGTCAAAAATACATATATACATATAAATTAAACCTTTTTACCTTAATGAAATTTATTTAAATTTTAACAAAACAAAACTGGAACACGACAAATTTAGCAATATAATAATAAACCTTTAAGATCCTTAAATACAGACATTTGAGATAATAAATTAGGTAACAAATTTAAATATTGTTGTAATCAAAATCAAATCTTAGATTTATTATCGAAAAAAAATTTAAGCATACGTAAACTTCTATTATAATTTATTAGATTAAGAACAAATAATTTATTCAACAAAGTATTCAAATTTCATGATATATTCAATTCAAGATAAAGTGACAATATGTGTATACAATATTTCTGTTTCAACACAAATGCAAATTATATGTACATAAACTTTCAGATCTAAAAAAAAAATGCAATTTGGTTTAAGAGTTTAGAACATGGATCTATAATTAAACATTCTTTTAATTCAAAAATTTTCTATCACCTTGTTTTACTTAACTTTATAATTCCTTAGACAAATCTCTATCTCAAATCTTAAATGTAAATCATTCTACAAATTTTAGTACTTAATATTTTCTTAAAGTAATCTTTCTATTACGCTTGAATCCAATTTATTAAATAAGTTTCCAATTAGATCCAATTTCAACTTTGCACATAAGTTTGGGTTATAATTAACTTATAACGTATACTTCCGTAGTTATTTCTTTATATACTTCCCATATTAATTCCACAATTAACCATTATTATTAGAATAGCGCTTATAATAAATACGATCCTATAATTTACTCAACCCTTAAAATTTTCCTTTTCCATTAGGGTAACATTCCTTTATCTGATTATTACTTATTACCCATTCTAATCCCATTAACAAGTAATCAGGTAATTGATGATAGACGTTATAAATTTTTAATTCGTTACTGTTTATTATTATTATCAACCTAAATTTTGCATTACTTGCATTGCATTAATATTGCTGCTTAACATCTCTATCTAATTATAATTAATAAAAATTAAGGCACGTCAAATTATCTATTTTGGTAATTGACTGAATTTACTAGTAATCCCACTATTTAAACCTTAATTATACTTGTATATGAGTATTTTACCCTTTTATATTCCATTATATATATATGCACCCATACCAATTAAGATTTTAGATCTAATTAAATTTTTCCATCAAATCCATTAATTACTAACTTTGAAATTTGATTGTCTAACATACAATTTGAACCTATTTCCAAATTTTCATAATTAATTAACCCTTGCAATAGTTTACAAATAAAAGGGATTGTGTTAAATAAATTATTTATTGCCCTGCATTTCTTTATTTCCCCCATCTACATTCAATACCCATAATTAATATTTTATTTCATTGTTAAATCCAATAAATTTGTTGACCCTTATAATTATCCCGTTTTCCATCTATTACTACCTTATTTATTGCAATTTATTATCTACATACAATTTTAATCAAATTCCAAATTTCACCTATTTATTAGCACTTTGCAATAGTAAATAAAAAGGATTGCAAACATTCGCCTTTACTTACTTACTTATTTCTAACCTTTTATCCAAATGCAACAATTCCCATTATTCCAATATTTTCTTTCATATAAATAAATAAGATTTTTACCTCTTTCTAAATTTTAAATTAAAAATCTTACAAATTTAATTCATTTTAAACATAAAATTTATACGGGTCGTTACACTCTCCCCCACTCAAAACTTTTCGTCCCCGAAAAGGAAAAAGAAGGGAGGAGGAAGATTTACAGTGCATCTTATTTCAAATATTAACTTATAAACAATATTTTACTGGATTAATTTCCTTTAATGAAATATACTTGTTTTATAATCAATCATATCCTTTAATACTTGAATTATTAAAGTTGGAAAAATACTTTCACAAAATTCTAAGTCCAAAATTTCCTGAAAATTTTGGCAAAGTCTCCTTTGTACGGAGGGACTCTGGAGAAAATATAATATCCAAATAAAATATCCCAACACAGGAAAATATATAAAATAGCGCTTTATACGTAATCCGGAAACGTACCTATTTGTCGGGCAATACGCTTATTATTACGGAACCAAAAGCAGTAGCAGTTGCTTCCATAACCTGTATTTTCTTATAAGCCTAAAAGGTTAATTATTTATTTTAAAATGAACTATTCTAGTGGATTCAATCATTCATATCCAATCAAATGCAACAACCATACTTTTTAACAAACAGCACACACCGCAAACAAAATCATTCAATCAAACAAACAATTAGTTGTTAGGTTCAAATTCCGAAATTGTACGAAATGTAAAATAACTATCAAGTGCATCCTTTACTCAACAGTCTTAGATGGAACAAAGATAGATTATTTCTCCATCCAACAACTCCAAAATTCCTTACCCAACAACCATACATCAACCAAACAATTCAAATCAACACCAAAATAGCTTATTATACATTTATTTCATACTTCAGTGGTTTGATTTTCTTCCCTTCATTTATGAGGGATTTCTTTGTTCTTACAAGTTTTATTTTCCAATTATCACCAAATTTATTATATTTGTATTTCCTTTTTATTACTTAAGTTTATAAAATAATTCTCATTAATAACAACAAATATTTTGAATATCTTCCTTTCCTTACTCTTCACTTGTAAGATTTCCCTTAAATTCTTAATCTGCTAACATTCATTCTTATAAGTGGAAGTTTTTTTTATTTATCCATTAACTATGGATTACAGTCATTTAAATTCTTCCTACTTTCCATTATATTAGAATAGGGGAGATTAAAACATACTTAAATGAATAATCATATAATAAATTCTTATTTTGAATTTTATTTTATATACTTAGGTTCATATCATCTATTAATAATAAAATTTCAATTATAACCTAAGTTTATACCATTTAAATTCTTATTTATAACAATAAATTATTGAATACTTCATTATTTCCAAAATTCTACTTGTATAATATCCTATTTAAAATTCTTATTTAACATTTCAACTTTTATATTTGGGTAAGTTATTTATGTTAAAGAAAATGCAATTGAACTTATACAAGTTAAATCTCCATTCTTTAATTAAATTTGATGTTTTCCATATTACTCTTTGTCTCATATGTATGCAAATTCCTCTTTATAACTTTGCAATTATTCTCCTATTTAAATTAGAGGTTTCAATTCATTTATTACTTAACTTTTATTTCACTAACAATTTGTTAATGGGAGATTTTAGAATTAAATTCCGGGTTAAATCTCAATTTATTTCAAAATAATAGATAAATAAGTTCTTACAACTCAATATCTCTAATTATATTTAGAACAATAAAAGAAAATTTTTAGAAAATTTTAAAATAAATCTGCAGTGGCCTTTCCCCTTCGAAACTCGAAAATGAAAGTCGATGATGCAGCCGTCATCACCGAATTTATTTTCCAGCGACAGAGAGGAAAGTACAGAATTTAATTCTTTTCCAAAATCTTCTTTAAAACAATTCTTCAAATTTATACGAAATATTTATATAAGAAAATACTTATAAACCGAACCATTATTTTTCCTAAATTCTTTGAAAACATGTTTGGAAAATCCCGGACTTAAGTTCTAAAATTTCCAATTTGATTTATCATAATTTCAACTTAGCTTCAATTATTATAGATATTTTTATTTCCTAACACCCAATCTATAGCAACCAAGTATATATATATATCTTTATAAAACTATTTTTATATATAGAAAATATAATAGGCAAAATTATTTCATTCACCTATATTAAAACGGATATTATGTTGGTCTGTCCTATTAAGTGTTTAGAAATCCCTATTGATGACATAGCGTCCCATGCATCAACCAGAATTTATAAATACAAAGCGGAACAGATTAACACAATATAAAAATCTTTTTATAACACTAACAAGTACGCTCTCTCATATATATACGCTCAGTGACTCCCATAGGATATTTCTACCCTATTAACAAAGAGTCAAACCCCACAAAGCCAAGGTTTATCGCTAAACCAAAGCTCTGATACCAGCTGTAACATCCCGCCTTTTCGCACACTTTAAACCGACACTCGTGCCAATTCAAAACATACGCAAGGGCGGATTGTTATGGGGTAAATAAGAAAAATAGAGAAGAAATAAAACGAAAATAGAATCTCACAGCGGAAGGATAAAATATAATAACAAATATACAGTTCATAAACAGTTTACAAAAGCTTGATTCTTCTTTTACAATAAATATCAGAGTTACACATACCAATACAAGCAATGCAGCGGAATAGAAAGAGTGTGGTGTAATACTATATATAAAATAATACTGATTCTTCGTCTTCGTCCTCCAAAGCTAAAATCTGCTATCCTGAAACGCTCGGACTGACCCGAGCGAATTTGAAAAGACAAAAACACCTGAGTCAGACTAGAATATCTTATGTGAGTTAAATAAACAGAAATAAATATGAGTACAGTAACTCAAGAGATGTTCGGGATTTACATCTCCTAAGGATCCGTTAAACTATTTACTATGTAGTATATTGCGCTATTATAATAGTGTCTATTTATAAAATAAACTTACTTTTTAATAGCGTTAAGGGGTTACCCATATAGCCCTTAACACAAATAATGCCAATAGTCTATACAGTACCGTAATACCTCCTGATCGGGAGGCTACCAGAGGATACTCCATAGGTACGACACAAATAGAAACTCGTAGTAAAGGCTCGGTATGGTAGGTGACACGGCACAACTAGGCAATGCCAGGGTAGATATACCAATTGCTATCCAGGCTGGTGGAAACGCGTAGCCGCAGTTACCGCCCACCTCGGACTAACTCCCCAAAATCAAAATATAGAAGTGGCCACTGAATCAATCCAAGTCAAAGTATAATATCGAAGAGGAGCGTCCGATCAGAGGAATGACCTCATTGGCCTGAGAATCGCTCCTGTTTTAGCCACCTTATGCCAACTCACGGGAGTTGGGTCCACGTATTTACCTTACATGAAACGTCGCCACCACCTACTTCATTCTGGAATCTCCACCGCGTACACGGTTAGTCAAAGTGGTTTTCGGTATCGACAGAGAGTATGTCCATATCCGATCCCGGTCTCTTTGCCAACCCATCGTTATTATAACACCGCGGTTATTTAAAAATAGTTTATACTTTAAAACCAGAATATAATCCATTTCAAACCATAATATTACGATATCATTTCTTCTTTTAAAACCCAAACCAATATGACATCGTTTATCCCAAATATAGTTTTCCAAAATCATAATGCTTTAAACTTCATAACTTCTGAAACCCAAATATTTTCAAGCATAATATTTTGAAATCCATAATTTCAAACCATAACTTTTGAAACTCAATGGTTTGTATATTCAACGGTATATAGAGTAAATGGTTTAACTTTTAAAGTTTACTTTGTAAAGAAATAATTTCTACGGTTTTATAAATAAAATTCTTTATTTTAAAGTCTAAACCATAACTTAAATATCACTCTTGAGTTCCAAAAATCATTTCAATTTATATACATATATGCCTATATTCATTTGGAGTATTTATATTTCAAAACTAAAGTTGGGGTTTTTTTTTTCTTTCTACAAATCAAATGTTTTATTAATTAGCCTTGCATATACCCATAAACCCATAAATAAATGAGCTCCAATTTTTAGAAATAAAACATATATATTTTCCAATGCAAATTATACCAGAATATTTTTCCCATTTCAATTTATACTAGAATATTCATTTCAATTTATTTGGGAAAATCCAATTATAAATATCATATCTTAAAGTTCCAAACTTAACATTTAAACATGTGATGTGAATTATCAACTCCATTTTCTTAATTTTCTTCCATTTGTAATAAAGAAATTAAACATCTCTTAATTTCAAAATTTTCAACTTCATATGTATATAAATATGGAAGAAAATATTTATACAGTACACAATTTAAGATTATTATAAACCGTATTCCATCCAAACCATAGAAATTACATTTAAAATAGTTGTATATAGACCGCGGTGCCTGTATATAGTTTTCTATCCTATGGTCAAGTGATACGGATATTTATCATTTCAATCCGCAATTTAAAAATAAAATAAAACTGCGGTTGTATATCATTTCAAACCGCAATCCCGAATGAAATGTAAATGCATACTAACTTGCAGTTTAATGATATCCAAATAAAACATTCATTCAACAACACATCCATCATCCAATCACAACATCGATCAATATCAATCAATAACAATTATATATATGATCATATATAACAGGTGATAACTGGCAGTTTATTCAAATTAAATTTTATCAACTATTAATCTAACAATTTATATTCAGTGATAATTGACATAACTGTTAACTAGCAGTTCATATGCAAACAATAATTTCTAACAGCCAATTAACACGCAATAAATCAATTAAATTAACAGTTACATTCAATAAAATGCAATTCAACAGATATGAATGAAATAACATGCCAAAAGCTCATAAATAAATTTCTATTCATTTCTAAAATTTATTTAACAAACATAAAAGCTTCTAGTAGTTGTGAGTGGGTTAAAACACTCACCTTTTTGAATTTAAATTGGATTTAGATCCAATTTAAACCCAAAAATTCGACGGTCTCCAAATCTGTCCAAACCAGCGTCAAAAAATCTGGAATTTAATTACGATCCAAAAAAAAGAAATTTCGTGCGAAACGGAGTTCGTATGTGAAAGTTATCACAATTAAACGATTTGAAATTGAAATTAAAAATAAACAAAACAAAAATAAAATACCGTGCCACATCCACTCTTCCCTCGTGAAAAACGCATATGCTTCTTCTTGATTGCTAACTTGTTCCGTAATTTCTCTTTTATTTCGATTTACTTTAATTTTCCTCCTTATTATATGAATGTATGTATTTTAAAAGGTTTGAAAGAAAAAGAAGATTTGAAAAAGAAGAATTAAAATAAGAACTGAAAACGGAAGAGAAGATCTAGATTTGAAAAGAAGAAAGTTTGAAATAGAAGTAAATTTGAAGAAGAAGAAGAATATTTGAAGAGAAAGGAAAAATTAAAATGAGAGATAATAAGGAGCTTTGAGAAAAACAAGAAAAAAAGAAGAAGAAGAAGAAGAAGAAGAAGAAGAAGAAGAGTAGCATGGAGGCTAGGGTTAGAGTTAGGAGAAACAAAATGTAATAGAAGAATAAGATGTAGGTTATTTATAATTATGAAATGAAGTTGGAAAATGAATGGAAAGAAATAAAGTATATATGAACAAACTTGGTTTTGAAATATAGTAAATATGAACAACCTTTTTAAAAGTAGCAGGTATTAAAAGAGGTAATTATTTATTAGAAAGGGAATGAATATGGAGGGACAAAATAAATGACACGTTTCGTTAGTTTGATTCTAAATTAATTAAGTGCTGGATACAGAAAAATTTGAATACATCATATATATATATACATGCTTTAACTGTGTGTCAAAATTGCTAAACATATATCAAGTACGATTAATTGGTGACAATATATAGGAATAAACAAGAATAAATGTAAATGCTATCACATAAGGATCTAACAGGGAAGGAGATAAAAAGTAACGACGTTGATTAATTCCACTTTCCCACTTTAGCCAATTTATTAATACGACATTTAATTATAATGCAAGTTGTAATATGACTAGAAAACATAAACAACAAACAATAAATTTATATGTATATAATATTACCTTACTTTTAAATTGTTTGACAAAAAAAATAAAATAAAATAAAATAAAATAAATCATGCTTTAGCAATTTGAAATTAAAATATTACATGTTTATATGTATGCACATGCACACAAACACACATACATGTGTGTATAAAGATTAAACCAAAGCTTATTAATTAATTCAAAGCATACTTCCATATCACATTAAATTGTCTAATGCATTTGTAAACTTATGCATACTTGAAGTCAAAAATACATATATACATATAAATTAAACCTTTTTACCTTAATGAAATTTATTTAAATTTTAACAAAACAAAACTGGAACACGACAAATTTAGCAATATAGTAATAAACCTTTAAGATCCTTAAATACAGACATTTGAGATAATAAATTAGGTAACAAATTTAAATATTGTTGTAATCAAAATCAAATCTTAGATTTATTATCGAAAAAAATTTTAAGCATACGTAAACTTCTATTATAATTTATTAGATTAAGAACAAATAATTTATTCAACAAAGTATTCAAATTTCATGATATATTCAATTCAAGATAAAGTGACAATATGTGTATACAATATTTCTGTTTCAACACAAATGCAAATTATATGTACATAAACTTTCAGATCTAAAAAAAAAAATGCAATTTGGTTTAAGAGTTTAGAACATGGATCTATAATTAAACATTCTTTTAATTCAAAATTTTTCTATCACCTTGTTTTACTTAACTTTATAATTCCTTAGACAAATCTCTATCTCAAATCTTAAATGTAAATCATTCTACAAATTTTAGTACTTAATATTTTCTTAAAGTAATCTTTCTATTACGCTTGAATCCAATTTATTAAATAAGTTTCCAATTAGATCCAATTTCAACTTTGCACATAAGTTTGGGTTATAATTAACTTATAACGTATACTTCTGTAGTTATTTCTTTATATACTTCCCATATTAATTCCACAATTAACCATTATTATTAGAACAGCGCTTATAATAAATACGATCCTATAATTTACTCAACCCTTAAAATTTTCCTTTTCCATTAGGGTAACATTCCTTTATCTGATTATTACTTATTACCCATTCTAATCCCATTAACAAGTAATCAGGTAATTGATGATAGACGTTATAAATTTTTAATTCGTTACTGTTCATTATTATTATCAACCTAAATTTTGCATTACTTGCATTGCATTAATATTGCTGCTTAACATCTCTATCTAATTATAATTAATAAAAATTAAGGCACGTCAAATTATCTATTTTGGTAATTGACTGAATTTACTAGTGATCCCACTATTTAAACCTTAATTATACTTGTATATGAGTATTTTACCCTTTTATATTCCATTATATATATATGCACCCATACCAATTAAGATTTTAGATCTAATTAAATTTTTCCATCAAATCCATTAATTACTAACTTTGAAATTTGATTGTCTAACATACAATTTGAACCTATTTCCAAATTTTCATAATTAATTAACCCTTGCAATAGTTTACAAATAAAAGGGATTGTGTTAAATAAATTATTTATTGTCCTGCATTTCTTTATTTCCCCCATCTACATTCAATACCCATAATCAATATTTTATTTCATTGTTAAATCCAATACTTGCATTACTTTACTTTTTTATTCACTACCGTTACTTTATTAATGAACGATAAAGTAACGTTTATATCAATTTATCAAATTTACTTACCCTTTAAATAGGTTTGAATTCTAATAAATTTGTTGACCCTTATAATTATCCCGTTTTCCATCTATTACTACCTTATTTATTGCAATTTATTATCTACATACAATTTTAATCAAATTCCAAATTTCACCTATTTATTAGCACTTTGCAATAGTAAATAAAAAGGATTGCAAACATTCGCCTTTACTTACTTACTTATTTCTAACCTTTTATCCAAATGCAGCAATTCCCATTATTCCAATATTTTCTTTCATATAAATAAATAAGATTTTTACCTCTTTCTAAATTTTAAATTAAAAATCTTACAAATTTAATTCATTTTAAACATAAAATTTATACGGGTCGTTACACTCTCCCCCACTCAAAACTTTTCGTCCCCGAAAAGGAAAAAGAAGGGAGGAGGAAGATTTACAGTGCATCTTATTTCAAATATTAACTTATAAACAATATTTTACTGGATTAATTTCCTTTAATGAAATATACTTGTTTTATAATCAATCATATCCTTTAATACTTGAATTATTAAAGTTGGAAAAATACTTTCACAAAATTCTAAGTCCAAAATTTCCTGAAAATTTTGGCAAAGTCTCCTTTGTACGGAGGGACTCTGGAGAAAATATAATATCCAAATAAAATATCCCAACACAGGAAAATATATAAAATAGCGCTTTATACGTAATCCGAAAACGTACCTATTTGTCGGGCAATACGCTTATTATTACGGAACCAAAAGCAGTAGCAGTTGCTTCCATAACCTGTATTTTCTTATAAGCCTAAAAGGTTAATTATTTATTTTAAAATGAACTATTCTAGTGGATTCAATCATTCATATCCAATCAAATGCAACAACCATACTTTTTAACAAACAGCACACACCGCAAACAAAATCATTCAATCAAACAAACAATTAGTTGTTAGGTTCAAATTCCGAAATTGTACGAAATGTAAAATAACTATCAAGTGCATCCTTTACTCAACAGTCTTAGATGGAACAAAGATAGATTATTTCTCCATCCAACAACTCCAAAATTCCTTACCCAACAACCATACATCAACCAAACAATTCAAATCAACACCAAAATAGCTTATTATACATTTATTTCATACTTCAGTGGTTTGATTTTCTTCCCTTCATTTATGAGGGATTTCTTTGTTCTTACAAGTTTTATTTTCCAATTATCACCAAATTTATTATATTTGTATTTCCTTTTTATTACTTAAGTTTATAAAATAATTCTCATTAATAACAACAAATATTTTGAATATCTTCCTTTCCTTACTCTTCACTTGTAAGATTTCCCTTAAATTCTTAATCTGCTAACATTCATTCTTATAAGTGGAAGTTTTTTTTATTTATCCATTAACTATGGATTACAGTCATTTAAATTCTTCCTACTTTCCATTATATTAGAATAGGGGAGATTAAAACATACTTAAATGAATAATCATATAATAAATTCTTATTTTGAATTTTATTTTATATACTTAGGTTCATATCATCTATTAATAATAAAATTTCAATTATAACCTAAGTTTATACCATTTAAATTCTTATTTATAACAATAAATTATTGAATACTTCATTATTTCCAAAATTCTACTTGTATAATATCCTATTTAAAATTCTTATTTAACATTTCAACTTTTATATTTGGGTAAGTTATTTATGTTAAAGAAAATGCAATTGAACTTATACAAGTTAAATCTCCATTCTTTAATTAAATTTGATGTTTTCCATATTACTCTTTGTCTCATATGTATGCAAATTCCTCTTTATAACTTTGCAATTATTCTCCTATTTAAATTAGAGGTTTCAATTCATTTATTACTTAACTTTTATTTCACTAACAATTTGTTAATGGGAGATTTTAGAATTAAATTCCGGGTTAAATCTCAATTTATTTCAAAATAATAGATAAATAAGTTCTTACAACTCAATATCTCTAATTATATTTAGAACAATAAAAGAAAATTTTTAGAAAATTTCAAAATAAATCTGCAGTGGCCTTTCCCCTTCGAAACTCGAAAATGAAAGTCGATGATGCGGCCGTCATCACCGAATTTATTTTCCAGCGACAGAGAGGAAAGTACAGAATTTAATTCTTTTCCAAAATCTTCTTTAAAACAATTCTTCAAATTTATACGAAATATTTATATAAGAAAATACTTATAAACCGCGCCATTATTTTTCCTAAATTCTTTGAAAACATGTTTGGAAAATCCCGGACTTAAGTTCTAAAATTTCCAATTTGATTTATCATAATTTCAACTTAGCTTCAATTATTATAGATATTTTTATTTCCTAACACCCAATCTATAGCAACCAAGTATATATATATATCTTTATAAAACTATTTTTATATATAGAAAATATAATAGGCAAAATTATTTCATTCACCTATATTAAAACGGATATTATGTCGGTCTGTCCTATTAAGTGTTTAGAAATCCCTATTGATGACATAGCGTCCCATGCATCAACCAGAATTTATAAATACAAAGCGGAACAGATTAACACAATATAAAAATCTTTTTATAACACTAACAAGTACGCTCTCTCATATATATACGCTCAGTGACTCCCATAGGATATTTCTACCCTATTAACAAAGAGTCAAACCCCACAAAGCCAAAGTTTATCGCTAAACCAAAGCTCTGATACCAGCTGTGACATCCCGCCTTTTCGCACACTTTAAACCGACACTCGTGCCAATTCAAAACATACGCAAGGGCGGATTGTTATGGGGTAAATAAGAAAAATAGAGAAGAAATAAAACGAAAATAGAATCTCACAGCGGAAGGATAAAATATAATAACAAATATACAGTTCATAAACAGTTTACAAAAGCTTGATTCTTCTTTTACAATAAATATCAGAGTTACACATACCAATACAAGCAATGCAGCGGAATAGAAAGAGTGTGGTGTAATACTATATATAAAATAATACTGATTCTTCGTCTTCGTCCTCCAAAGCTAAAATCTGCTATCCTGAAACGCTCGGACTGACCCGAGCGAATTTGAAAAGACAAAAACACCCGAGTCAGACTAGAATATCTTATGTGAGTTAAATAAACAGAAATAAATATGAGTACAGTAACTCAAGAGATGTTCGGGATTTACATCTCCTAAGGATCCGTTAAACTATTTACTATGTAGTATATTGCGCTATTATAATAGTGTCTATTTATAAAATAAACTTACTTTTTAATAGCGTTAAGGGGTTACCCATATAGCCCTTAACACAAATAATGCCAATAGTCTATACAGTACCGTAATACCTCCTGATCGGGAGGCTACCAGAGGATACTCCATAGGTACGACACAAATAGAAACTCGTAGTAAAGGCTCGGTATGGTAGGTGACACGGCACAACTAGGCAATGCCAGGGTAGATATACCAATTGCTATCCAGGCTGGTGGAAACGCGTAGCCGCAGTTACCGCCCACCTCGGACTAACTCCCCAAAATCAAAATATAGAAGTGGCCACTGAATCAATCCAAGTCAAAGTATAATATCGAAGAGGAGCGTCCGATCAGAGGAATGACCTCATTGGCCTGAGAATCGCTCCTGTTTTAGCCACCTTATGCCAACTCACGGGAGTTGGGTCCACGTATTTACCTTACAGGAAACGTCGCCACCACCTACTTCATTCTGGAATCTCCACCGCGTACACGGTTAGTCAAAGTGGTTTTCGGTATCGACAGAGAGTATGTCCATATCCGATCCCGGTCTCTTTGCCAACCCATCGTTATTATAACACCGCGGTTATTTAAAAATAGTTTATACTTTAAAACCAGAATATAATCCATTTCAAACCATAATATTACGATATCATTTCTTCTTTTAAAACCCAAACCAATATGACATCGTTTATCCCAAATATAGTTTTCCAAAATCATAATGCTTTAAACTTCATAACTTCTGAAACCCAAATATTTTCAAGCATAATATTTTGAAATCCATAATTTCAAACCATAACTTTTGAAACTCAAATGGTTTGTATATTCAACGGTATATAGAGTAAATGGTTTAACTTTTAAAGTTTACTTTGTAAAGAAATAATTTCTACGGTTTTATAAATAAAATTCTTTATTTTGAAGTCTAAACCATAACTTAAATATCACTCTTGAGTTCCAAAAATCATTTCAATTTATATACATATATGCCTATATTCATTTGGAGTATTTATATTTCAAAACTAAAGTTGGGTTTTTTTTTTTCTTTCTACAAATCAAATGTTTTATTAATTAGCCTTGCATATACCCATAAACCCATAAATAAATGAGCTCCAATTTTTAGAAATAAACATATATATTTTCCAATGCAAATTATACCAGAATATTTTTCCCATTTCAATTTATACTAGAATATTCATTTCAATTTATTTGGGAAAATCCAATTATAAATATCATATCTTAAAGTTCCAAACTTAACATTTAAACATGTGATGTGAATTATCAACTCCATTTTCTTAATTTTCTTCCATTTGTAATAAAGAAATTAAACATCTCTTAATTTCAAAATTTTCAACTTCATATGTATATAAATATGGAAGAAAATATTTATACAGTACACAATTTAAGATTATTATAAACCGTATTCCATCCAAACCATAGAAATTACATTTAAAATAGTTGTATATAGACCGCGGTGCCTGTATATAGTTTTCTATCCTATGGTCAAGTGATACGGATATTTATCATTTCAATCCGCAATTTAAAAATAAAATAAAACTGCGGTTGTATATCATTTCAAACCGCAATCCCGAATGAAATGTAAATGCATACTAACTTGCAGTTTAATGATATCCAAATAAAACATTCATTCAACAACACATCCATCATCCAATCACAACATCGATCAATATCAATCAATAACAATTATATATATGATCATATATAACAGGTGATAACTGGCAGTTTATTCAAATTAAATTTTATCAACTATTAATCTAACAATTTATATTCAGTGATAATTGACATAACTGTTAACTAGCAGTTCATATGCAAACAATAATTTCTAACAGCCAATTAACACGCAATAAATCAATTAAATTAACAGTTACATTCAATAAAATGCAATTCAACAGATATGAATGAAATAACATGCCAAAAGCTCATAAATAAATTTCTATTCATTTCTAAAATTTATTTAACAAACAAAAAAGCTTCTAGTAGTTGTGAGTGGGTTAAAACACTCACCTTTTTGAATTTAAATTGGATTTAGATCCAATTTAAACCCAAAAATTCGACGGTCTCCAAATCTGTCCAAACCAGCGTCAAAAAATCTGGAATTTAATTACGATCCAAAAAAAAGAAATTTCGTGCGAAACGGAGTTCGTATGTGAAAGTTATCACAATTAAACGATTTGAAATTGAAATTAAAAATAAACAAAACAAAAATAAAATACCGTGCCACATCCACTCTTCCCTCGTGAAAAACGCATATGCTTCTTCTTGATTGCTAACTTGTTCCGTAATTTCTCTTTTATTTCGATTTACTTTAATTTTCCTCCTTATTATATGAATGTATGTATTTTAAAAGGTTTGAAAGAAAAAGAAGATTTGAAAAAAAATGATTAAAATAAGAACTGAAAACGGAAGAGAAGATCTAGATTTGAAAAGAAGAAAGTTTGAAATAGAAGTAAATTTGAAGAAGAAGAAGAATATTTGAAGAGAAAGGAAAAATTAAAATGAGAGATAATAAGGAGCTTTGAGAAAAACAAGAAAAAAAGAAGAAGAAGAAGAAGAAGAAGAAGAAGAGTAGCATGGAGGCTAGGGTTAGAGTTAGGAGAAACAAAATGTAATAGAAGAATAAGATGTAGGTTATTTATAATTATGAAATGAAGTTGGAAAATGAATGGAAAGAAATAAAGTATATATGAACAAACTTGGTTTTGAAATATAGTAAATATGAACAACCTTTTTAAAAGTAGCAGGTATTAAAAGAGGTAATTATTTATTAGAAAGGGAATGAATATGGAGGGACAAAATAAATGACACGTTTCGTTAGTTTGATTCTAAATTAATTAAGTGCTGGATACAGAAAAATTTGAATACATCATATATATATATACATGCTTTAACTGTGTGTCAAAATTGCTAAACATATATCAAGTACGATTAATTGGTGACAATATATAGGAATAAACAAGAATAAATGTAAATGCTATCACATAAGGATCTAACAGGGAAGGAGATAAAAAGTAACGACGTTGATTAATTCCACTTTCCCACTTTAGCCAATTTATTAATACGACATTTAATTATAATGCAAGTTGTAATATGACTAGAAAACATAAACAACAAACAATAAATTTATATGTATATAATATTACCTTACTTTTAAATTGTTTGACAAAAAAAATAAAATAAAATAAAATAAAATAAATCATGCTTTAGCAATTTGAAATTAAAATATTACATGTTTATATGTATGCACATGCACACAAACACACATACATGTGTGTATAAAGATTAAACCAAAGCTTATTAATTAATTCAAAGCATACTTCCATATCACATTAAATTGTCTAATGCATTTGTAAACTTATGCATACTTGAAGTCAAAAATACATATATACATATAAATTAAACCTTTTTACCTTAATGAAATTTATTTAAATTTTAACAAAACAAAACTGGAACACGACAAATTTAGCAATATAGTAATAAACCTTTAAGATCCTTAAATACAGACATTTGAGATAATAAATTAGGTAACAAATTTAAATATTGTTGTAATCAAAATCAAATCTTAGATTTATTATCGAAAAAAATTTTAAGCATACGTAAACTTCTATTATAATTTATTAGATTAAGAACAAATAATTTATTCAACAAAGTATTCAAATTTCATGATATATTCAATTCAAGATAAAGTGACAATATGTGTATACAATATTTCTGTTTCAACACAAATGCAAATTATATGTACATAAACTTTCAGATCTAAAAAAAAAAATGCAATTTGGTTTAAGAGTTTAGAACATGGATCTATAATTAAACATTCTTTTAATTCAAAAATTTTCTATCACCTTGTTTTACTTAATTTTATAATTCCTTAGACAAATCTCTATCTCAAATCTTAAATGTAAATCATTCTACAAATTTTAGTACTTAATATTTTCTTAAAGTAATCTTTCTATTACGCTTAAATCCAATTTATTAAATAAGTTTCCAATTAGATCCAATTTCAACTTTGCACATAAGTTTGGGTTATAATTAACTTATAACGTATACTTCCGTAGTTATTTCTTTATATACTTCCCATATTAATTCCACAATTAACCATTATTATTAGAATAGCGCTTATAATAAATACGATCCTATAATTTACTCAACCCTTAAAATTTTCCTTTTCCATTAGGGTAACATTCCTTTATCTGATTATTACTTATTACCCATTCTAATCCCATTAACAAGTAATCAGGTAATTGATGATATAAGTTATAAATTTTTAATTCGTTACTATTCATTATTATTATCAACCTAAATTTTGCATTACTTGCATTGCATTAATATTGCTGCTTAACATCTCTATCTAATTATAATTAATAAAAATTAAGGCACGTCAAATTATCTATTTTGGTAATTGACTGAATTTACTAGTGATCCCACTATTTAAACCTTAATTATACTTGTATATGAGTATTTTACCCTTTTATATTCCATTATATATATATGCACCCATACCAATTAAGATTTTAGATCTAATTAAATTTTTCCATCAAATCCATTAATTACTAACTTTGAAATTTGATTGTCTAACATACAATTTGAACCTATTTCCAAATTTTCATAATTAATTAACCCTTGCAATAGTTTACAAATAAAAGGGATTGTGTTAAATAAATTATTTATTGCCCTGCATTTCTTTATTTCCCCCATCTACATTCAATACCCATAATCAATATTTTATTTCATTGTTAAATCCAATACTTGCATTACTTTACTTTTTTATTCACTACCGTTACTTTATTAATGAACGATAAAGTAACGTTTATATCAATTTATCAAATTTACTTACCCTTTAAATAGGTTTGAATTCTAATAAATTTGTTGACCCTTATAATTATCCTGTTTTCCATCTATTACTACCTTATTTATTGCAATTTATTATCTACATACAATTTTAATCAAATTCCAAATTTCACCTATTTATTAGCACTTTGCAATAGTAAATAAAAAGGATTGCAAACATTCGCCTTTACTTACTTACTTATTTCTAACCTTTTATCCAAATGCAACAATTCCCATTATTCCAATATTTTCTTTCATATAAATAAATAAGATTTTTACCTCTTTCTAAATTTTAAATTAAAAATCTTACAAATTTAATTCATTTTAAACATAAAATTTATACGGGTCGTTACAGCATCATCGTATCATCTCGAAATCACTAACTAAATCAATATCAACGGTAAATCACTCATATCATCAAAATCAATATAAAGAAGAAAAGAAATCAGAAATCAGAAAATAAATAGATTATTCAAATAAATAGGAACATGGTAATCAACCCTTAATAATGAAACATTCAAAACATATGATTTTATGTAATAAAAAACACAAAAAAATGATTAATTGATAAATACATAGCCCGAAATTGATTAAATAATTATCTAAACTCAAATGTAATTCAGTATTTAGAATAAATAACCAATTATCTAAGCTGAAATATAATTTAATATTTACAATAAATTACTAATTCCTAGGTCTTTTATAAAATTAATTGATTATTAGATATTTGCTAATAACACTAGAAATCACATTTCAAATTCCTAAAAAGTATATAAAATTGAATATTCTATATAAGAATTATTTCATAAATTCCTGTAAACAAATAAATACTATTTTTAAATAATATTGTATGTTTTACTTAATTTTGTAGACATAAATAATTAATTAAAACTAAATGCATAATTTAATTCCCAATAAACCCTTAATTTCCCAACCTCTCACAAAATTAAATAATATTTTAATGTTCTTAAATTGCTTTAGTAATCTCATTTAATTTCTCATTTACAAATAATACTATTAAATTTAACTCATGTGTTTAACAAACCTCAAATTGTATTTACATTCACATACACACACATATATATATAACAACTAACAAATATATATTGGTACTGAGCGTATGTTTGAATTTATTTATTTAAATGTAAATATCTATGTATTTTTAATTATAGATTACTAAGACTGGACTTATTCACATAAAAAAATGAAAACGTAGAAAAATAACAGCCATAATCACATAAACAAAACTGACTATCTAAATAGTGTATACTTATAAATCGTCATCTTTATCAAAACAACAAAATTGAACTAAAATATATAGTGATGGAATTTCATATAGCAAAATAGATGAACTAATAAAGTCTAAATTAGAGAAATAGAGTGATGGTCCTTTAGCCAAATCAGATATTGTTTCAAGGTGAAATAGAGGAATTTGCAGACATACTTGTACACAAATGCCCATACACGCACCATACCTATATCTGTATATACTGACATACATAATCGTAGAACACTATTACGCATAAATACATACAACTGACCGCCAAGTAACACACGCACACAACACATGACCACACACATTAACTTACACTTACAGTTATACATGCCCACTACATAACCCAGCACTTCATAACAAATGCAAGAACACAACCCAACTTATTCGCATTCTCATACATATATATATCAACCCATACACACACAATCACTCACCCATAATTTCACACAGGCACTCACTTTTAAACACCGGCCCTCAACACAAAACATACACAATATACACAGTCTACCATAAATTTTTGATCTAAGTTGAGAAACTAGAGCTAAATCCATTCTATCAATAAATCTGCACCTATAATCATTATTCAGGTTTATAGCCTTGTACATGCTTTGAATAAATGCACATCAATTGATATACATATAAATTCTAACACCCTGAGGTAAATATCGTTCACGTCTAATGAACAACAGGAAATAACATTTAAACATAAACTACTTCTTTCAAATGGTATCAAATCCTCTCGAGGAAGATAATTTCTGTAGTTTAAGTTGTTACATGTGGTGGAAAATTTTGTAATTACAGCTCATGGCAGTACTCCCCTGTTCAATATGGCTAGAGTAAGTCATATCCGCATTATATTGAATCAGAGAGTTCCGCAATGTATATGTCAAATACTCAATGAGTATAAGGAAAAATATATTTATATTTTCCTCTTCTTAATACCACAGTTAAAATTTTCCAAAAATTTTTACGCTACACTCTTTCTAACATCGTATTTTGTTAAAAGCTACCAAAGACACCATTTTCGGTTCTTTTTTTCATGGAAAACAACCGTCGATCAACCATCGAACTGCAATAGTTCAATGGTTGATGGTCATGAAAAATAATGGTGGTCGACGGTTATTCGTCGTACAAAACTACTTTACGCGGTAGTTAATTGCCGTATGAAATAACTTTGATACTAAAAAGCACATAAATTTTATTGCATTTACTCATATATAGATTTTCACATATGTAATTACATAGCACAAAACATAATATCACTTGCTCAAACACAATAGTCAACATCGAGTATCTCCACCGTCAACAAGACATCATCATTTCCTCCTCATCGCACACACAGAGCCCAGTTTAGCAACCACATATGCACGTCCACCGTCGCACCCAAATTGCAACTTGACATAACACCGTCACTTCCCACTCTGACATGCACATGCCAACCCTAACAGCAATTCAATCGCCTCTTGACCAAGACCCCAAATAGCGTCCTTGACAATCCCTAGTTGCACTTACGTGTATATTCCTCCATCGTAATTAGTTCTCATGCCTCCCCTTGCATGCATCTACATTGACGATTCTCCTTCAGGCGTACGTGATTTTATTTTATTTACTCATTTATTTTTGTTTTCAGTTTTAATATGAGATTCGATTTTAGTTTTGAAGAGAAACAGGACATGGGCTGAAATTGACTTTTTCCACCTCTATGAACGTTTGCGTTTTGAAGGACGTATGTTAGTGTAAACAGAAAATAATAGTTACAACTATCATTCTGTGATTCGCACTAAAAAGTTTTCTTCAACCTAAAAAGTAAACTTCTTGTCGAACTAAGTTTTTATACAATTTTTTCTTTGAGCCTAAAATCCTCTATTTGAAAATGAAGAAGAATTCTCTAGAGACAGAAGGCTCAGAAGATTAAATGATCAGCAGATCATGAAAATTTTGTGGCTATAGTTTTAATTATATTGTTGGGCTAAGTCATGTTGGGCTTCATTTAAAAAAAAATTCCTTCTTCTTTCTTTTCTCTTAATTACTTTCTTTTCTCTTATTTACATGAAACTGATATATTCAAGCCCAAATAAAAAATCACTTCTACACAAAATTATTTTCTATAATTTTTATTTATTTAGTTAATCATTTTAATTAAATCATTTACCAATAAATTTCTAAACTATGTTAATAAATTTATTTACTTTTGAAAATAAACTTGATATTTTTCAAAATATTATTTTATCATTTTTCCCAAGATAATCCGTTCATATTTTCATATTCTAAATAATATTTTATTAACCATGCTTAATTATTTATTTAATATTATAAATTTTCTTTAATTTATTTCCTTGTTTTATTTCATTTAAATTTATATACCTAATATTCTCATTATTAATTAATTTCCAAACTAACTTATTTCAAAATTCTTAAAACAACCTTTTTAATTAATTAGATATTTACTATTGTTAATTACCTCTAAATCCAGGTTGTTACAAGGCTTATGATAGTACTTAGGTTTTAATAACTCTGGAATTTCTATATTCGGAGTAACCCTTTGTGTTGTTCCTTCGATATTATATATTACTGTTCCATTGTGAGATTCTGATGTTGTATTCTTCCTTTCCTGTTTTATCCTTCTTCTTTATATTTTACCTTAACTTTCTGTTTTTTAGCAGTTGGGTGTTCGGCACGCGAATATCGTGGATGCATTTAATCTCGACATTCGAGGGTCGAAAGGTCATGTGACGCCCCACACCGGCACTCACATTAATAAAGAGTATTACTGGGTAATACTGTTTGCTAATGTGGAGAATAGAGTTGGTTAAGAGCGACCATCTATAGCCTTGTCTTAAATATCTGTTGAATAGGTCGATAAATGCTTTATATTTTTTTCTTTCTCAAGTGATCAACATATCCAATAAATACTTAAGACAAAGCCATAGGGGGCAATATGATATATCAGAACAAAATACAACAACTCGAATGCAAAACACATCACAGAACAGCAGATCATCACATATATATACATATACAAATACATCACAGAGTATACAAACTGATACATGTCAAGTGGTATAGCAACCGTATATACAAGCGAGTAAAAAGAATATACATATCATAGTAGCAAAAAAATGGACTACAAAAAAACTATAACAAAAAGAGCTAGCAGAAAAGAGTCCATGCGGAAGCAGAATAGGCTAAGCCCAAATGTGCCTAACCTGAAACACCTTGGTCTGATCCGAGTATAAATACATGGGTCAGTCTAGCTAAACAAATCAGTTTAAGAGAATAAACGATAACAGAAGAATGGGACAGAGGCGATGTTCTTCTTAAGCAAGAAGAAGCAATACTAAGTAAGCATGAGCATAATATGGTATGTATGGTTACTTCATGTGATGAATGGTATCATTACATAACATATAATCTCAAAAGAGATAGAATAACCCATAAACGCTAATTATAGCGAGCTTCATATCATCGGCATTTCACAAAACAAAAAAAAAATATTTTAGGAGAAAACCTAAACCCACCATCTTAGCAAAAGCAAAACATGCACAAAGAGATCTCATCTCAAACACGCCAAAATGCAAATATATCTCCAAAGATGAGAATAAAATCTCAAATAAACGCCAAAAGGCAAATCTCATGTAATGTCGCTAAAAGGAAAATCTCAAAAAACGCCACTATAGGCAATTCAACTCTCAAAAATAAAACACCCAAGAGTTCAAACTACCGAAAAGTAATCGCCACGAATATATATATATATATATATATATATATATATATATATATATCGAATGGTTCAAAAGACCAATTCTAAAAAGGGGCGATACGCTAGGAAAAATAGCTAAATAAATCATCTCAAAAGTGTTTGCACATGCATGTGGCTGACACCTTGTCAAGTACTGTTATCTCAAATAGGTAACTCGCCTAAAGGCAAAACGTCACAACGGAAAATACGCCGCAATGGAAAATACGCCGCAATGGAAAATATGCCGCAATGGTAAACACTACAATGGAAAATGTCTTGAAGACAAATACGTTGCAATGGCCAACGCCGCAATGGCAATGACCCAAAGGTCCAGTAATAGCACGCCGCACTAGCTAATGTGTCACAAACTCTCGAATAGGAACCCGAACAGTGTTAACGTGTGTCTCATATCACATGTTCGTACTAAACGTTTTACTAACCGCAAGTAAATTTCACACTCAAAGCAGTAAAAAGTTTACATCATCTCATCGGTAAACTCGACCCAAAGGTCAAAACGATCAAACATACAAGTTGAGAATTAACCTATAAGATAAACGTATGTGTCACATACTGCGTGTTTTACCAAACCATTTAATCCTCCTTCTTATTTGCTCGAAATGAGCAAAAATGTGTAATTTATATATAAAATAATTTAGTTTGGAAAACAAGCTTTGAAAACCAATTTTCGAAATCAATTTGAAAACCATGTTAGAAAATTTCCCTTATTACGGAGAATAAATAGATTTTACACTTGCAAATACTTTAAAATATTTTATAATAATTATTTTGAAACTCCCGTTAATTTTAAAAATTATTTCAAAAAGATTTGGAGAGAATTGGGCGCGAAAACGAATAAAAAAAGGAAAATCACTCAAACTGGTATTCAAATTTAAATTCAAATTTAATTCAAAATAATTCAAAATTTGAATTTTAAAATCTTCAAAGTTTGCCTAGTCTATTGATAGACATCATGCCCTTTAGAGATGATCAAAATCATCATGAAATATAATAAGAAAATGGAGCAAAAGAAAGTCGAAGACATCAAAACTAAAGAGGAGAACAAGGCAAAATTTTGCCTTTGCCAAGTTGACCTAGAGGTCTACCTCCCTGGTTCCTAGTTCGACCGTATGCTCGACCTAAGAGCCTGTGGGTCATCAGTCAAGTCGACCCAGGGAGGGGTGGCAGTCGACCTAGCATACGAACTTTGTTTCAGTTGATTTCCTTCTCGTCGACTGATTTTCAAGCAAGATTTTAACATATCAAATTACCATAAAATTCAACCAAAATTTACAGAGATGGAGTTCATGAAAGAACCAAATGCATGAAATCTGACAGCATTTCGTTTCCGAAATCACAAGATATAAGGGTTTAAAGATGCAATAGAAACTGAATATAAGCAAGCAAAATATTCGCTGCAGGAAATTGCAAACAGAAACAAATTTTCTACAGATTCAAGCGATGCCACTTTTTTTTGGCTAGTTTGTGAGTTTATACAACTCATCTTGCTGATTTGTTGCAAAAGCTTGGATTTTTTATGAAAAGAGGAAGCTTTGCTAGAGATTACAAGCCTTTAGAACCTCTAGAAAGCAAATACAAAGCATGCAAACAATACAGTATAATTAGAAAACCTTTTACTGTAACAAGAATTTGTGATGAAATTTAAGTAATTTGGAGTGGATTACCTTTGATTTATCACCAGCTCACAAAAATATTTGAATTTGGTGAGTTTTAATTGGGAAATTTGCTTAGATTTGAGAAATTGATAAAGTGGTTTACTGTTTTTTCTCTTCTCGGGTTGAAGGAGGAAGAAGAGACTAAAAATGAATGTATAGACTCTATTTTTTTCTCTTCTAATAAGGATAAGTGAATATGGGCCTAATTGGGTTCAAAAATTAAAAGAAATAGATGGCTTAAGGTTTAAATCAACACTTAACAAATTAATGTGCACATATCACATATACACATAAATAAAGATGCATTTCCCTCAAGTTTCACACAAGAAAAATGTAGAAACTTATATACATATAAAATGAAACATTTTCTATCATTTAAAAAGATTAATTTATATTTTTAAATCATTTTAATTATTAAAATTCTTAATTTAACAAAAATACACCATTTACGCAACTAAATGAATAGAACGTTGATTTTAACTTCTAAAATTCCACAAAAATTATTTTCTCACTTAGAAAAATATTTCAAACGATTTCCAAACATAATTTATAGCCAAAAATTATTTTTAAATCAATTCCACCTTTTATTTCAGTAAAACACCTTTAAAAATTACATACTTCTTTTAAGAAGTATTAAAAGAAGCAAATGGGCAATAATTAATATAATTATTGCATTTTCTCTAAAATGAAAACATTTTCATTATTTAAAGCCTATATTCGAATTATTATCACTCCAAGCAAAATAAAATAAAGCTTGGACTTTTATTTACTCATTTTAAATCCCAAAATTCATTGTTTATTCCAAATAAACAATTTAATTTCTCCAATTTTAATTCAATATTGACAGGTAATCTCCATATCAGGGTTGTTACAAACTCCCCCCATAAAAAAATTGCATCCACGCAATTTCTGGAGGAGAATTCATATTCAACTTATTAATTTCATCGGTCAAAGGAAAATGAAATAAGTTTGAGATAAAAAGATATTCTCACCATCGCTATGCAAAGATAGAAAACTGGGATAGGATCGCTCAGTAAACTCTCTTGTTCCCCAAGTGCAGTCTTTGGGATTAGCAGACCATTGAACTTTAACGAGCGGCACATCCTTGTTTTGAAGGCATCTCACCTCTGTAGCAAGCACGCAAATAGGCTGTTGCATAACAGATAGTTCTAGTGAGATCTCAAGCTCTTTCAAATCAGAAGAATCAATAATAGAAACCAACTCTTGAAGACACTTCTGCAGCTGAGAGACGTGAAACACATCATGAATGCCAGATGGATGAGCTGGAAGCGAAACTCTATAAGCCACAGGGCCAATACGTTCAGTAATAGGAAACGGTCCTATGAAGCGAGGAGCCAATTTACAATCTTACTGAAACGCATAACCCCTTTCAGAGGAGAAACACAAATGAAAACGAGATCACCAATAGAGAACTCAAGAGGCTTCATATAGTTGTCCGCGTAGGATTTATGGCGGCTCTGTGCCTCTTTCATTCTCCGGTGAATAAGAATAATCTTCTTAGAAGAATCATGAATGGAATTTGGACCAAGAATAAGCTTCTCTCCAGATTCCAACCAACACGAAGGTGATCAACATGGCCTTCCGTAAAGGGCTTCGAAAAGAGCCATATCGATATTAGACTGGGAACTATTGTTGTAGGATAATTCCACAAGAGGTAAATGATCCTCCCAACTACCTCCGAAATCTAGAATGCAAGCATGAAGAAGATCCTCAAGAATATGATTCACCATTTAGTCTGTCTGTAAGACTGCGGATGATATGATGTGCTGAAATTAAGCTTCGTTCCCAAAGCTTGCTGAGGACTCTTCTAGAAATGACTCATGAATAGTGGATCACAACACTGCTAGAAATTAAGCTTTGTTCCCACAACTCCTCGTCACAAGATTCGGACCCACAAATCTGAATAAGGTGCGCAAGATCGGGATCACGACACTGAGCATCGACAATACGATCCAATAAGTTGGGTTGAGCTTCCAAACTAAACAATAAAATAGGGGAATCAGAAGATGGAGCTCGATCACGAATATCACAAAGGGATATGGTCTTTAGAACATCCCATTCGGCTAGCATAATAAACAATAGCCGAATGTTTGCGACTAAGCGCATCTGCAACACGATACCCTTATCAGGGGTATGTTGGATATCGAAGTCATAGAAGGCAAGGAACTCGAGCCAACGTTGTTGTCTCATATTGAGCTCCTGTTGAGTGAACAGATATTTCAAGAACTTATGGTCGGTATAGAGAATGAAGCGCTCGCCTAATAGATAATGTCACCAAATCTTAAAAGCAAAGACAATGGCGGATAACTCGAGGTCAAGAGTGGCATAGTGAAGTTCATTCGGTCTCAGTTGCCTAGAGGCATAAGAAACTACCCAATCCTTCTGCATAAGCATGGCACCAAGGCCATAATGACTAGCATCGGTGTAGACAACAAGATCTTGATTCCCTTTGGGAACCACTAGAATATGAGCATTAGTGAGAAGCTGCTTCAACCGCTGAAAAGAAGCTTCACACTTGTCCGACCATATAAATCAAACGCCTTTCCGAGTAAGGCTGGTGAGAAGAAGCAAAATATAAGAGAAATTCTTAATGGATCGACGGTAATAACCCGATAATCCAAGTAAGTTCTGAATCTCATAAATATTCTCAGGTCTCTTCCAATTCTAGATGGCTTCAATCTTCGAAGGATCGATCGAAATGCCTTCGGAGGAAATAACCTGGCCTAAGAAATTAACCTTATTCTTCTAGAAATGGCACTTGAGGAATTTGGCTTTACTCTGATGCTGAAAAAGAGTACTCAAAATAATTTTCAAGTGATTAGCATGCTCGGCTTCGGATTTCGAATAGATAAGGATGTCGTCGATGAACACAAGGACGAATTTATCGAGATATTCCCAGAATACTCGATTCATATGATCGACAAAGAAAGCATGAGAGTTCATCAAACCGAACGGCATAACGAGCCACTCATAAGATCCATATCGAGTGCAGAAAGTTGTAAGAGGTATGTTATCTTCCACAACTCGAAGTTGATGAAAACCAGTGGCAAGGTCGAGCTGAGAGAAGACCTTAGCACCACTCAGTTGATCGAACATATCGTCGATCCTAGGCAATGGATACATATTCTTGATGGTCAACTAGTTAGGCTTACATAGTCGATGCAAAGCCTAAGAGTTCCATCGGACTTCTTCACGAAGAAAACCGCGGCACCTCATGGTGAAAAACTAGACTGAATAAATTGCTTAGCTTCAAGTTTCAAAA
The DNA here is from genome assembly GCA_030765085.1 of Allium cepa. Lineage (NCBI taxonomy): Eukaryota > Viridiplantae > Streptophyta > Magnoliopsida > Asparagales > Amaryllidaceae > Allium > Allium cepa. Next base: position 310,368,882 of record CM060934.1, on the reverse strand, counting down.
CATGTTTCTTGAGTTGATCATTTTCCTTTGTTGACGTCCTCATGGAAGGATGAATAACTGGCTGTGCGCCTAGAATGAGATCAATGTGGAACTCAATCGCCCGCTTTGGTGGCAAACCCGAAATAGGCTCAAACAGATGAGAGAAATCACAAAGGTATATGAAATATATCATAATCATCTCGTGACTCTAGAGAATATAAAGCCACTACGGAATTATCCACCTTCTAAAGAAAAAGTGATAGCTTAGCAGATGAATCTAGATGTCATAGATACAAAACTCTCTCAAAACAAATAATCCTAGCATCGTATCGCACTAGCCAGTCCATACCCAAAATCATATCAAATCCCTAATAAGAAATAACGTGCGGATTCGCATGAAAAGAAAATCCACATAAAATAAGCTCAATATCATTACAAAACATACTAAGGGTTGCGGATCCCCTAATAGGATTCACAATCCTCAATAAAGTAACCATATAAGAAACATCCAAAGAAAAAGCATCAACGAGCTCCTTTGATACGAATGAATGCGATTCATCCGTATCGAAGAGAACTCAAATTAAACGATCGGGAACAACAATGAACCTTCAAGAATAAAAGGAGATGTACCTCTGCGCTGAGAAGACCCTCTAGAAGCATCCACAACATTCAGCTTGCTAGACTGGGTATTATTCGAAGTAATAGGACAAGTGGCAATACGATGTCCTTCCTTTTTGCAATAACAAGAGAAGAGAGGCTTAGGACAATCTCGAATCATGTAGTCAAGAGAACCATAATTAAAACACCCCTTCCGAGTAGGAGATGCTCCACTTGGCTGAGAATGAGAACTAGATCCAACGGGCTTCCTTTTCTTGGAAGCGAAAGATTTAGACTTCTGGAAAGGAAACCACTTCTTGTTGGGGTTCTTGCAAACCTCAACCTCATCACCACTATCACACTCCTTCTCGATAGCTTTGAGATGAAGCGCCGAGTTAACCAACTCCTCAAAAGAAAGCTTAAGCTGGAGCATCAAAGACATCTTCAAATAGTTTTTAAGACCAGAGAAAAACTTCAGATTCTTCTTATAGGGAGTGCTGATATATTCGAGACCATATTTGAAGACATCTTCAAATACTTTTTAAGCCAAGAGAAAAACTTCAGATTCTTCTTATAGGGAGTGCTGATATATTCGAGACCATATTTGGATAAGTCCTCGAATAAAGAAACATAATAAAAAACTGAGGACTTCCCTTGCTTCAACTCGAGGAAGCGACATGCCAATAAAGCTTTCTCAGATTCAGGAACGAACTTGAGCTCGAATCATTCTCGAAAATGAATCCAAGAAAGAGTAGACTCATCAAGCTCAGCTATGAGAAGCTCATACCAGTCGAGAGCACGCACTTGTAGCATGCTTGATGCCACAAAAATTCTCTCATGGTCAGAAAGAACCATGCAACAAAATATCTGCTCGCATGTACAAACCCAAGGTTGGATTTCCAAAACAGACTCAGAGCCTTTGAACCGTTTTCCTTCGAGATGAAAGAAATCACCACACATGCGTGCAAAGATAGACTTGTTCGGAGGAGATGAGGGAGTAGGAACTAGAGGCTGAATACTCCTAAGTAACTCCATAAACTAATCGGTACACATATACACGCCATCCGGATGTGAGCCACTGGATCGCCCAGCATCCGAGCGACGTCCTCTCCCTCTTCCAGCCATTAGCTGAAAGTTAAAATAATAGAAAGATTATTCAAAGGATAGATATCATTGATTCAATAAGGAATACTACGGAATAAAAATGCATTCCCAGACGTATTCCCAACTTTTATCTACTCCAAAGGACAAGAAAAGGTCAAAGGCACAATGATTAAGGGATTCGTATCACTTGTATTACACTTAGATATACCGTAATATGTGCTTCAATTCTGCGTTTATCATATTTTGTTCTAAACTCTGCTCAGATGCCAAGCTGTGATGCCCTATCCTGAGACCCACATTAACAAAGAGTATTACTTGGTAATACTGTCTGCTAATATGGAGAATATGGCTGGTTAGGAGCGACCATCTATAGCCTTGTCTTAAATATCTATTGAATCATCGATAAATGCTTTATATTTTTTTCTATCTGAAGTGGATCAACATATCCAATAAATACTTAATACAAAGCCATAGGTGGCTATAGCATCTATCAGAATGAAATACAAAAACTTGAATGCACAACACATCACAGAACAAACAGATCATCACATATATATATATACATATACGAATACATCATAAAGTATACTGATACATGTCAAGTGGTATAGCGACAACAATATACAAGTGAGTCAAAAGAATATCCATATTAGAGTGGCAAACAAAGAGGACTACACAAAAAGCTGTAACAAAAGGAGCTAGCAGAAAAGAGTCCATGCAGTAGCAGAATAGGCTAGATCCAAATGTACCTAACCTGAAACACCTCGATCTGACCCGAGTATAAAAACATGGGTCAGTCTAGCTAAATAAATCAGTTTAAGAGAATAAATGATAACAGAAGCATAGGACATAGGTGATGTTCTTCTTAAGCAAGAAGAAAAAATACTAAGTAAGCATAAGTGTGGTATGTATGGTTACTTTATGTGATGAATGGTATCACTACGTAGCATATAATCTCAAAAGAGATAGAATAACCCATAAAACACTAATTGTAGCGAGCCTTATATTATCGGAATTTCATATAACATCAAATATGGTTTAGGGCAAAACCTAAACCCGCGATCTTAGCAAACCCAAAACATGCACAAAGAGAACCCATCTCAAACACGCTATAAGGCAAATATATCTCCAAAGATGAGAATAAAATATCAAATAGACGCCAAAAGGCAATTCTCAAATAACGCTAGTGTAGGCAATTCAAATCTCAAAAATATAACTCCCAAGAGTTCAAATTCTCGAAAGATACTGCCACTAATATATATAACGAATGGTCCAAAAGACCAATTTCAGAAAGGGGCAATACATTAGGGAAAATAGTCAAAGAACTCATCTCAAAAGTGTTTGCATGTGCATGTGGTCGAAGCCTTGCCATGTACTGTTATCACAAATAGGTAGCTCGTCCAAAGGAAAAACGTCACAATGACAAATATGCCGCAATGGAAAACGCCGCAATGGCAAATGTCTTGAAGACAAATATGCCGCAATGGAAATAACCCGAAGGTCCAGTACTGGCACGCCGCAATGGAAAATGTGTCACAATCTCTTGAATAGGAACCCGAACAGTGTTAACATGTGTCCCATACCACATGTTCACACTAAACGGTTTACTAATCACTACTAAATTTCACACTCAAAGCGGTAAAAAGTTTACCTCGTCTCATATGTAAACCGACCCAAAGCTCAAAATGATCAAACGGACATGTTGGGAATTAACCGATAAAATGAGTAAATAAAATTTTTATATGTAAAATAATTTATATGTGTGATTTATATGTAAAATAATTTACTTCAGAAAATAAGCTTTGAAAACCAAATTTCGAAATCAATTTGAAAACCAATTACAAAATTTTCCTTATTATGTAGAATAAATAGATTTTACACGTGAGAATAATTTAAAATATTTTATAATAATTATTTTTATACGCTCATTAGTTTTAAAAATCATTTTAAAAAGATTTGGAGAAAACTGTGCTCGAAAATGAATAAAAAACAAGGAAAATCACTCAAACCAATATTCGGATTTAAATTCAAATTAAATTCAAAATAATTCAAAATTTAACTTTTATAATCTCAAAAATTTGACTAGTCTATTGACATACATCATGGCCTTCAGAAATGATCAAAATCATCATGAAATATAACAAGAAAATGGAGCAAAAGAAAGTTGGAGACATCAAAACCAAAGTGGAGAACAAGGCAAAATTTTGCCTTTGCCAGATCGACCTTGATGTCGACCTGGAGTTCTCATCGTTAGTCCCTAGGTTGACCTAAGGGCCTCTGGATCGACAGTCAGGTCGACCTAGGGAGGGGTGGCAGTCGACCTAGCATACAAACTTTGTTTCAGTTGATTTCCTGCTCGTCGACTGATTTTCTAGCAAGATTTTAACATATCAAATGACCATAAAATTCAATCAAAATTTACAGAGATGGATTCAAGATGCAAGCTACCAAACGTAAAATATTCGACGACATTTCGTTATCGTAATCATAGGATATAAGGGTTCAAAGATGCAACAGAAACTGAATATAAACAAGCAATATATCCACTACACGAAATTGCAAACAGAAACAAATGTTCTACAGATTCAAGCACTGGCACTTTTGTTTTGGCTAGTTTGTGAGTTTATACAACTCATCTTGCTGATTTGTTACAAAAGCTTGGATTTTTGATGAAAATAGGAAGCTTTACTTGACATTACAAGCCTTTAGAACCTGTAGAAAGCAAATACAAAACATGCAAACAATATACGGTAAAAATTAGAAAATTTCTTACTGTAACAAGAATTTGTGATGAAATTTAAGTAGTTTAGAGTGGATTACCTTTGATTTATCACTAGCTTGAGAAAATATTTGAATTTGGTGAGGTTTAATTGAGAAATTTTCATGGATTTGAGAAATTGAAAAGGTGGTTTACTGTTTTTTCTCTTTTCAGGTTGGAGGAAGAAGAAGAGACTGAAAGTCAACGTAAAACTCTTTTTTCCTGTTCTAACCAGTCTAAGTAATGTTTCCTGGTGGCTTGACCATGTAGCAAAAGGCTCGGCATAAGCACCGTTCGGAATTAGGAGTACCACTCGGCAATCCAGACTCGTACGGCATCTGGCCTCGTTCGGCATAGTATGCCTCGTTCGGCATTAGGAGTAGTGCTCGGCATTCCAGACTTGTCCGACATCTGGCCTCATTCGGCATAGCATGCCTTGTTCGGAATTCACACCATTCTCGCATTCCATCCCCGTTCGGCATTCCAGCCTCGCTCGGCATTCCAGCCTCGTTCGGCATTCTGGCCCCGTTCGACACTCATGCCCCGTTCGGCATTCCAGACTCCTTCGGCATTCCAGCCTCCTTCGGCATTCATGCCTCGTTCGGCATTCCAGCCTCCTTCAGCATGAAGCCTCGCTCGGCATTTCTCCTCACAAAGCATAGCAAAGTAGTTCGGCATTTGTGGCTCGGCATGCAGATGTCACTAGCCACGGGCCGATGTATCTCACTCCTAGGCCCAAGAAGGAAGTCCAACCCATCTTCGTCTATAAATAAAAGGATAGGGGCACAGTGAAATGGACCTTTTTTCGAGAACACTGGGGAGACTCTACCTCTTTCATGACACACTTTATTTCATTTAGCATTTGTATTCAAGTCTTTATAGTATGGATTGTACCTTTATTCAGTCACTTGTGAAAGCAATAAAGATTGAAACTTGAAGTGACGTAGGCAATTACGTTGAACCACTATCAATTCGGTGTTCTTTTTTTGCATTTAACTTAGTATACAGTTCTTTGTTTTAATTTACTCTCTTTATTAATCTCTCTACACAATCTATCTAAAAGATGCTAATGACCAACTCTAGTGCTAACATTTTGGTACTTTTACTGAGAATCAAATTCTCAGGCCGATAGGATCTACTTTGTAGCCATTGGATTGAGTAAATCCCCCGAAGGAGATCCAACCTACTCATAGGACGTCCGTTGAATCTACTCAGAGTTTCAACAAACAACTCTACTATGGGAAGATGACATACCCGATCAGCCTCTCACAATGCAGACGTCAACGAGACTGCTAGCGTGCAACAAGTTGGACCTAGCAATCAACAAGCAAATTTAGGTACAGGGACTACCGCCCAAACCCAAACGGAAGTCATCACCAGGATGAAGTTCAATGACTTGATGAGGGAACTCAGAGAAAGTGGAAGGCAACTTGCTGAACAAATTCAGGCCAACGCTAATCTTATGACTCGGCTTACTCAGTAGCAGCATCAGAATGCGGGAGGTAGCCCTGCTTCTTATTCTTCATCTGATAGCTTGACTTCAGAAAATGAATCTCCCAGGCGTAGACGCCGTAAGACTGAAACTGCACAAGCAGATGCCATTGATCGATCAACCAGGGATCAAGCACGTGAGGAGACCGGACGTCCGGCTCACCAAGATCCTAACGAAGTTGGCCCTCAAGATGCATGTTTGGCTGATCGCCAGCAGAGGGTACTTCAACCTGAGCTATCCTGTAGAACAGAACCAAACCTTCCATTCTCCATACAAACACCGGACATATCGGCTATGGTCAGGCAGTTGATGAGAGAGAACCAAGGCTTGACTAATGAAGATTGGGGAGTATCCAGGAGTCGTACTCCCTTCACAGATACTATCCTACAGGCCGAGTATCCCAGGAAGTTTAGTATGCCAACTATACCGGCCTACGAAGGGAAGACTGGTCCCAAACAGCATGTAATGATGCATGAATGGATGATGGATTCTGCTAGAGTGAATAATGCGATCAAGTGTAGGTGCTTCCTAATCACTTTATTAGGAATCGCCACTATGTGGTTTACTCGACTTCCCCCGCGGTCTATATCCAGCTTTAAAGAATTGGCAATGAAATTTGTAGAACAATTCAGGATACATGATACTTGTCTAAAGGATATGATGTCCTTATCAAGCATAATCCAAGCTCCGGGAGAGTCATTGAAAGTGTACTTACAGAGATTTCACGTTGCGGCCACTGAGGTTAGCAACCCTAACGACCATGCAATTTTGATGGCGGTAACACGAAATGTAGATCCAGACTCGGAGTTTGGAGATTGGTTGGCGGGAAAGCCCCCAACTACGTTGGAGCGATTCTATTCGAAAGCTCATCAATTCATAAAGAGGGAGGAAGCTCGATAGACAAGGCGAGATAAGGCATTAAGGCCTATTCATGAGACTGTGAAAAGTAACATCGCCGCAAAACAGTCCGGCGATAACTCGGGAAAGGTTCAAGTCAACGTCCAGAATAAGCCTGGGCAATCTAAAGGGTCCGAAGGAGGAAATCCTGGAAAGAAAAGAGAAGCAGGGAAATGGAACCCAAGGATTCCAACCTACAACGAATACGCCCCCCTGAACGCGTCTCTTGAAAATATCTATCTGTCAACCTGTAACACTTTTCAATACAGAAAGCCACGCCCAAAGGAGTCTACAGAGGAACAGAAGCGGACGGGGAAGTACTGTCGCTTCTATGAGACTTATGGGCACAATACATAGGAGTGTAGAAACCTCCATGACGCCATAGAAAAATTAATCAGGCAGAAAAAGCTGCAATAATTTGTTAAGAACCCACAAGAGGGTAGGCAAGGAACATCAGACCCCGGACGCGGGCCGGCTCCACGCCATCCAGAGGAACCAACCCGAACCGTGGGTAGATTGATCACAAGCACTATAGTCGGAGGACCTCACCCTGTAGACAAGAATTGGCAAGAGATGGAATGATACGCTACCTCCTAAAGACATGCAGATTATGAATGTTGTTCGAATGTGAAAGATGGAAACCCCGCAAAACAACAACGCATGATGACAGACATTATAGTATTCAGAAGCCGAGATGCGGACAAGGTGGAGGCTCCTACCATGGACCCGATGTTCATATCTGTGACGATCGAGCTAGCATACATCAAAAGAATTATACTTAATTGTGGAAGCTCCGTCAACATCATCTTCAAAAAGGCATATGACCAAATGAAGATGGAGACAAAAGATTTACAGCCATCTAAAGCCCGTATCCATGGCTTTAATGGTGTGGCGACTGGCGCAATGGGGTATGTTGAGTTGCCAGTTGAACTAGGAGAAGGTGAGCGTAGGAGGGTGCAAATCCTACCTTTCATAGTGTTGGATGTTGATTCTCCATACAATTTGTTTCTGGGTCATCCGGCCCTGGCAGAGTTTAGGGCAACTTTGGCCCCATGCTGTTTGATGCTAAAGTTTCCGACAGACAAAGGAGTCGGTGTAGTGCATGGCGCTCAGGCAACCGGTCGCACATGTTATGTGGCTGAGCTGAGAGAGGCTCAGTAGAGAGAGAAAGGAAAGGTTGCAGACAACTCCGTCCGCATCCGAAATACGACAATTGACAAGTAGAGCCCGAGCCCTGGTTCGGCGACATTCTCAGATCTATAGAGACATAAATCCGAGAGATGATGATGGGGGACCCAGGGAAGCAAATGCAGCACTGGTCGAGCTGACGATTGACATACCAGTCAGTCGGGATGACCCGTCACGAGTTCTTAAGATTGGATCGCAACTCGACCCGTCAATGGCCGAGGATCTTACTGATTTCTTTCGAGCGAACCTGTACGTTTTCGTTTGGACACATTCTGATATGTATGGGATTTCTCCCACTATTGCGAGTCATATGTTGAAAATAGACCCGAAGTATGTTCCGGTAAAACAAAAACGGAGGGGCATGGACCCGGAGAGGTCCGCCGCTCTTAGAGAGGAGGTGGACAAACTCAAAGCCAATGGGTTTGTCCACAACACCCTCTACCCTGAATGGGTATCTAACCCTGTGTTAGTGAGGAAAGCGAATGGGAAGTGGAGAACTTGCATTGATTATTCTGATTTAAACAAAGCATGCCTGAAGGATAGTTTCCTTTTACCTAGAATCGACCAGCTGGTTGATTCAACGGCCGGACACGAACTGCTGTCGTTTATGGATGCGTACTCGAGATACAATCAAATCCCGATGCACATTCCAGATCAAGAACACACCAGTTTTCTCACGGACGTTGGGTTATATTGCTATGTAGGGATGCCTTTCGGATTGAAAAATGTGGGAGCAACTTATCAGCATCTGGTGAACCGAATGTTTAAATATCAGATTGGTGGAACGATGGATGTCTATGTGGATGACATGCTCGAGACGTCATGACAGTCAAACGACCACATTCGAGACTTAGCAGTGATGTTTGATATGCTCAGGCATTATGGAATGAAAGCCAATCCTTTGAAGTGTTCTTTTGGCGTTGCGTCATGGAAGTTTTTAGGTTTCATTGTGAATGCGCGGGGAATCGAAGCTAACTTGGAGAAGATTCAAGCTATTCGAGACATACAAGTGCCCAGAGCTATAAAGCAAGTACAAAGCTTAAACGGAAAGGTGGCTGCGCTGAGTCGATTCATATTTAGCGCTACGGATAAGTGCATTCCCTTTTTCGATGTGATAAAGAAAGGAAAGAGAAATTTCGAGTGGACATCCGACTGTGAGGAAGCATTCTAAGCTCTGGTAAGGCATTTAGAAAGTCACCCGGTGCTATCAAAACTGATTGACCATGAAATGCTGTATGTATACCTGGCTGTATCCCAACATGCTATCAGTACGGCTTTGGTTCGTGAGGAGGACCGAGTTCAAAAGCCGGTGTACTATGTCAGTAAATGTTTGACGGGGGCGGAAAGAAATTATCCTAAGCTTGAGAAACTAGCTTACTGCTTGGTGATTGCATCACGCAAGCTTCGTCCATACTTTCAGGCACACTCAATCAGTGTTTACACTGATTAACCCTTGCGGCAGGCACTCCAACGACCATAAACGTCTGGAAGGATGTTAAAATGGTATAGAGTTGAGTCGGTTCAATATTACCTACCTTCCACGAAGGGCCATACAGAGGCAAGCGCTAGCAGACTTCATTGCTGAATTCACCATGTTAGAGGAATCAAACGGTCACAATGTCATACCTCCCGTTCGATGGAAGATGTGAACCGATGGGGCATCTAATGACCATTGTTCAGGGGCTGGCATAGTTCTTGTGACTCCTGAAAACTGATCAGTTTGTTGCGCTTTGAAGCTCTAATTCACAGCAACAAATAACGAAGCTGAGTATGAAGCATTGATTGCTGGCTTGAGACTTATCAGAGAATTGGGGGTAAGATCGGTTGAAATCTTTTGTAACTCACAACTGGTGGTGTACCAAGTTCGGGGTGACTATCAAGCAAAGGGACAGAGATTTGCCCCATACCTTGCACGGGTTCAAGAGCTGCTAGCGAATCTGGAGTATTATGATATTTCACATGTCCCGCGTGAACAAAACAGAGCAGCCGATTCATTGGCAAAATTGTCAAGCACTGGCGATGCGCAACAAATAAGATTGTTTCCCATTGAAACCTTACATGCTCCGAGCATAAACATGATGGAGGTAGATTTCATGTTAGAAACAGAAATCGAGAAGGAATCATGGATGACCCCATTCAAGCAATACTTATTACACGGGGTCGTACCCGAAAGAAGGAGCGAAAGACGACAAGTCATTCGTAAGGCTTCGTGATATGTAATGCAAGATGGGGTAATGTATCAGAGGGGAATCTCGACCCCCTTACTCCGGTCAATAGCCCATGATGAGATAAAACGAGTCCTGAAGGAAGTCCATGAAAGAGAGTGTGGTGACCATACTGGGGGCAGACGTTAGCAAAGAAAATCCTCCGCTATGGATACTATTGGCCGACTATAAATTGGGATGACGCAGACTATGTGAGAAGATGTGACAAATGTAAAAATATGCAAAGAGCCCGAGAGCTCCGTCGATGGAACTCACACAAATGGTTAGTCCCTGGCCCTTTGTAATGTGGGGGATGGACACAGTCGGTTCCTTACCCATATCCAAAGGTGGTGCGAAATACGAGATAGTTACGGTCGACTACTTTACCAAGTGCGCAGAAGCAGAGCCTTTGGCCACTATCACCACCAAAAAGGTCATTAATTTCATTGTACGAAATATTATATGCCGTTTTGGCCTTCCATGGACCATCATTTTAAACAACGGAACTCAATTCGAAAGCAAAAAGTTCAAAGAGTATTGCCAAAAATATGGTATAGAGAATTTTTTTACAGTGGTTGCTCATTCGAAAGCCAATGTACAAGTAGAAGCTGTAAACAAAATAATCAAGTTCATATTGAAAAAGCGTTTGGAAAAGGCTAGAGGCAAGTGGGTGGATGAACTTCCAACAGCGCTTTGGGCTTATAGAACTGCCCACAAGTCTGTGACTGGCCACACTCCATTCGCATTGGAAAATGACATGGAAGCAGTTATACCCGTAGAACTTGAAGTTCCATCACATCGGGTAACTTATTATGACTCTGAATCGAATCAGGATCTTTTCCTGGAATCACTAGACTTCATTGATGAAAAACGCGAAGAAGCTAATTTAAAAGCGGCCGCATACAGATACCGAGTCGCTCGATATTATAATGAAAAGGTCTTGACCGAGAATCTTTGATGTGGGTGACCTCATTTTGAAACGAGTTTTTCCAGTCCTATCACATATGAGCCCTGCATGGGAAGGTCCATACGTCATTTAACGGAAGCTTGGAGAAGGAACTCTCAGGCTAGCGATCGTTGATGGTGTGACATTGCCCCGAGCATGGAATAGCGAGCATTTGCGGCATTATTATACTTATTTCGTTTCTTTCATATTTTAATTGCAATTATTTCCAACATGTTTTTATTTCGTTGATTCTTATTTTATGGCATGTAATAAGACAATTTAGTTGTTTGCATTAATAAAGGCTTGAAGCCATTTTTTCCATAGATTGTTGATGTTTCTGTGTATGATAATTCTATGGAAAACAACTAGGACTTACATTATTCTGTCTGATGTACGAACGCACAGAAGCACTCAAAATCTCCAAGCCCCCTAAGTGTGGATTGGAGTACTCTGAGTCCCCTAAGTGCGGACTAGAGTATAAACGATTTCAAAATATCCAAGTCCCTTGAGTGCGGACTGGAGTACTCTGAATCCCTTAAGTGCGGACCAGATTATAAACGACTCAAAATATCCAAGTCCCCTAAGTGTTGACTGGAATACTCTGAGCCCCCTAAGTGTGGACCAGAGTATAAACGACTCAAAATCTCTAAGTCCCTTGAGTGCGGACTGGAGTACTGTGAGTCCCCTGAGTGCGGACCAGAGCTTAATTGACTCAAATTCTTCAAGTCCCCTGAGTGCGTACTAGAGTACTCTGAGTCCCCTGAGTGCGGACTAGAGCATAAATGACTTTAAAATCTCCAAGTCCCCTGAGTGCGGACTGGAGTACTCTGAGTCCCCTGAGTGCGGGCTAGAGTATAAACAACTCATAATCTTCAAGTCCCCTAAGTGTGGACTGGAGTACTCTGAGTCCCCTGAGTGCTGACTAGAGTATAAACAACTCAAACTCTCCAAGTCCCCTGAGTGCGGACTAGAGTACTCTAAGTCCCCTGAGTGCGGACCAGAGTATAAACGACTTGAAATCTACAAGTCCCCTGAGTGTGGACTGGAGTACTCTGAGTCGCCTGAGTGCGGACCAGAGTGTAATCGACTCAAAATCTCCAAGTCCCCTGAGTGCGGGCTGGAGTACTCTGAGTCCCCTTAGTGCGGACCAGAATATAAAAGACTTAAAAATCTCTAAGCCCCTAAAGTGCAGACTGGAGTCCTCTGAATCCCCGGAGTGCGGATTAGAGTATAAACGATTTAAATTCTATAAGTCCCCAGAGTGGGAACTAGGACACAAATGACTTGAAGTCATCAAGTCCCCAACGTATGGACTAAAAAATATTCTAAGTGCTTGAAGCATGGAATAAAGGATGAACAACTCAAAAGAATTTTAGAGTTATACGAAGATAAATTGAGAAGTTTATGTAACTCACAATGGCTTGGGTTTCGACCACAATCACACAGAAAGCTGAACGATAAAAGTCTTTTGAAAGACAAAAGAACTAAGGTTTATTTATTCAAAATAAGTTTCTACGACAACTCCTTCAAAACTCGGAGTCAAAAGTCTATTTACATGGACTACGAAAATAAATAAAAATAATTACATAATCTAAACTAACTCTCGTTGAACGAGAGTAACAATTATTTCTTCGATTTCTTCGACTTCTTCACCTCCTTCGTCTTTTCAGACGGCTCCTCTTCCGTGCATTTTCCCTTGGTAATTTTCTTTGATGGGGAGGTAACAACCGAAGAATTACGGGGAACTTCCACTGGCCTGGACCCGCCAGGGAGGATGACCTTCAACTGCTTATTCCGAGGATCATCTAGGTCCACAACTCGAGGCTCAACTTTAATCTCGGCCGTCCTTTACTTTTCCTCCTCGAGCTGCTCCTTCACGCTCATGTTAGAAGTATATTCAGAGGCGCTTGTGATCTCGATTTCATAGCTTCCCTCGATGGGAGATGAAGTCTCGGACTTATCCTCATCAAGCGCCTCGATCACCTGAGCGTCCGGACCGGGAGCTCTCTTACATGAGTAGCTCACTTGTTTTCCCCTTCACCTCCTTGGTGTCATCGCTCCTTGGAGTGGTCTCAGGATCAGAACAGCCTATGCAAAATCACGGAAAATGAACATTAGAATACAATGACCTCTCGTCAAAAAACGAGACTCTTGGAATTTTAAAATGAAGGGTCACATACCGGCTTCTGGCTGACTCTCAGTCGTCTGGAGGGTCTCACCTCTGGAATGGGAGATAGAATGTGAACACCAAGGCCAGGGTCCTTCGGGTAGTAACCAACATGTTGCTCAAATGGATCAAGTATCGATCGATCGACCGGCTGAGTAGGAGCATGAGCTGGAGACTCGGTCTTGGATGGACCGGCAACAACATCTTTCCCTTTCGATGAGGAGGAACCTTTGCAGTAAAGAGCTTTCTTCGTAGACAAGTCAGAAGGCTCGTTCCCTTTAACAAATTCTTTTATTAAAGCATCTTCATCGAACTCCTTGGTACCAAGTTCGACCTTTTGATTTTTATTAAAGTCTCCCACCTCAGCTAGGGATTCGATGTAGCCTTTACCTAGAAAAGTTAAATCCCGATGCATGAGGTCACAGGCGTTGAATTCTGCAATCAGTAGGTCGAACATGCATTTTACCTCCTCCCTACCAGCCTCTTTAGCCGTCTCAAAGCGGGAATCAATCTCCGCAGATGCTATATTCTTGACCTATTCACGGGCTTCATCCTTCAATATTCCAACTTTAGGAAGCTCATCGTCGAGCTTTGCCTTTGGAAGTCGCGTAGCAACGATCTCGTCGCAATATCATTGCGACTCTTCTTGGGCAGCATTCTTCTCTTCTCTTACTTTGCGGAGTTGATCCTCCAGCTCTTTGACTCAGAGGGAAAATGCATCCCTCTCCTTCTACACTAAGTCCTTCTCTAAAGTAAGGGCCCCACAGTGCTGGACTGCCTCGTCATTTCTTTTTTATGAGTTATCTCCAGGCGATTGACGGCTTCCGCCATCTTTAGCGCTTTGTTGGGCGGCTTCAAGCTGAGACTTGTACGAAGCAAGCCCTTCGTCCTGAGATTTAATAATATCTTTATCATGGATAGCTTCGAGCTTCAAGCGATCAATTTCATGCTGATGCTCAATGGAGACTTCTGAAACTTTTTCGACTAAGTGCACGAATGCATCGTGCTGAACATAGACGTCATTAGTGCAAGCAATAACACTTTGCTTGACATGCCCTGAAATCTATTGAATCACCCGAAATTTTTTTAAGCCATTGAAGCATATCTTTGGAAACGAGGCTTAAAGCTCAGCAAGTCGTTATGCGACCGATGGATCAGATACAGGAGCAAGAGGTGTCTGCTTGGAGACTGCAGGTGTTCTGCGGGGATCTTGAGATTGCCTGGTATTTGATGAACCAGAATGTTGATCCCGATGGGCCTCAGGCTGGGACCCCTTATATGCAGGTTTCTCTTTGCTGTGCTTCGGTTGAGAAGGAGGATCACGGGGGTAGGAGGACTGACTATAATTTTTTCTTCGGTAAGACGATTCTCGATGGTGGTAGTCACGATCGCCAGAGTCGTCTCTATCTCGACGCTTGCCGGAACCCGAATCCCAGCCGGATTGGTGAAAAATCGATGAACCGTGAAGGTAGTCAAGTCTATGTGTATGCCCCACGTCACCTACACAAAGTTTAAATAATGACGAGTTGGCGAAGAGTAAAGTGGTGATAGAAATTTAAGTGCAAAGTGGAGTTCATGTGTTTGTGTGTGTCCTAATGTTTCCCCCCAACGGACCAGTTTCTTTACTAATAAGAGTTTTTTCTCCCTGGTTTTGGGCTTGAGCGCTTGTATCGCCTCTCGTGGGCGAATGAAGCTTAAGGGTCTCTGGATCATCGAAACCATAATTGAGCAGATCATCAGGTATGGTAAGGTTCGATAGGCCTTTCAGAGAACTTTCTAAGTGCTACGAGGAAGCTTCTTTCTCCACTGGAATAAGAGTAACTTTAGAAGTTCCACCCACTGTTTTCTTCCTCGGCTTGTACGTTAGTTTCTTCTTCCCCTTCGAAGGAGAAGGCGTTGTTTCAATGTCATGAACTTCGACTATTGGGTCCCGAGATGGACTAACATTTTCGCCCTGTACTTCGGGCGTTTCGGCTTCTTTAATCTCTCCCTGCTCTAGTGTGTCAGGATAGTTATGTGCTGAGGACTCGGCCTTCTTTTTTCCTTTGCCCGAGGCAGGCCTGGTTATGGTAACACCTTGGGGAGGCATATCCGGTGACCTTCTGCCAGCAACCCAAATTTTGTGAGCGACTCATTCGAAATGAGAGTTCTAATGTCCCAGTCTTCGACGGAAATGGCTCAGACAGCTTCGACAGCTTCAGAATATCCGGGGACCTCAAGACGTGGGTTAATACCTGAAAAGATAGAGGAAGAGTTATAAAAGGTACAGCTTCGACCAAACATGAGTATTGGTCCAGGAAAAAGACTTACTTCCTTCCATCCATCTCCTCGTAAAGCCGGAAGGACAGCGCACATAGAACCACTCCTGTTTATACTGGACAAACTTGATCTATGCCTCAGTTAAGAGTTGACACTTGCTGTGAAGCTCGAGGAACACGAAAGATGGGCTATCTGACTGTCTCTTGATGCGATAGATATAGCGGATATCGCTCGGAGTCGAAAGCCTGAAGAGGAAACTCATGAAGAGAATGCAAGGGCCATATATTAATGCGTGGCTGTTCGGATGCAGTTGCGATGGGGAAATCTTGGTATACTGCAACACATCTCGAAGAAAGGAGTCGAATGGCGGCACGTTTCCAAACCAGCACATGAATCTATTACAGGCTGTATATCCGACTGGGGTAAGTAAGGACGATCATGCCCCGATGGAACTACCACATCGTCGAAGGGGATTCCATGGATATAGCATATCCGATGGAGCGTACTTTCGTTAATCCTTGAGTACTGGGAATCAATTGGATCGTCTAAGAAAATCGCTGCGTCCAGGGCATTGGGAGCCAAATCGGCAGATGCAGTCGTAGGGCTCGGTAAGTCTTGAGTAGGAGTAGTTGACGGATTTGAAGTTCCTACAACTTCTTGTCGAGAGGATGGCCCGGGTCTGTCCAAGATCATAGCAGAACTAGATTTCCTAGACATCTCTAATGAAGATTGAATATAACAAAGCACCTATTTGAACTATACTTGAAAAATAATCGGCGTTAAACTTAACAACATAAATATTCCCTCGTGTGGTGTGTGAACTAGTGCGATGATTCAAATATACGTGCCAAGAAATGAAAAGCCACTAAGTTGATGAAACAAGTTTGAACTTTGAATTGTCATCTTCGAAGACCGTCCACAAGAGCTTGTCGTTTATGTCTTGAACTCGACATCACCGCTGTATGTGAAAGGTTATTAACTATTAAGCAAGTTGAGTTCAAGTTTACAGTTATTTAAATATGTGAGTTATCAATCTGGATTGTCCGATATGCTTAGTTGTTTAGTCCCGTCCTTGTTCATTGTCATATATTCAGGCATCAAAAGTTGTTAAATTTGTGAATAATGCGGATTACGGATCTTAAGGCTAAAGTTAACACTAGAGGAGGGTGAATAGTGTTTATAAAGAATTACTAAATCTTTTTGAGTTTATGTTGATTTATACACAGAAGAATGCAATATATAAATATAGATATGATCACAGAAACAAACACAGATGCAAAAATAAAAGGAAGTAAAGGAAAGAACACACCAGATTTTATACTAGTTCGGAGTTACCATACATCTAGTCTCGCACACAAGTACGGATTTCCTTTCAAAACAATTGTATAATTATACCCTCGATTTCAAGGCTACGAGGTACACCCTCCAGAATCACAATCTTTTGGGTGGAGATACTTGATTTTACAGGCCACAAGTTCACCCACTTGATTTTACGGGCAACAAGTTCGCCTAATTGATGTCCCAAGGCTACAATCACACCT
Organism: Allium cepa; assembly: GCA_030765085.1. Classification (NCBI taxonomy): domain Eukaryota; kingdom Viridiplantae; phylum Streptophyta; class Magnoliopsida; order Asparagales; family Amaryllidaceae; genus Allium; species Allium cepa. The sequence goes on along the minus strand of CM060934.1, from coordinate 310,351,750 downwards.
TATCTCGCTTGATTGATTTTCAAGGCTACAATCACACCTTTTCTCGCTAAGTTGATTACAAAAAGCCTATAACTCTGAATAGCACTGAGGATCTTGTTAAGAGAGTGATAGAGAATCAAACTACGAATGATCGAGTTCGATTCAATGTTGATTTCGGTAGAGTAATGATAAGAATATGTATTAAGAAAAGTGGAAGAAGAAGAGGAGCGAAAAACCAGAAAATCTAATATAAAATTCGTTGAAACTAACCCCTATTTATAGAAGAACAACAGTCATGTCCATTCGTAAAGAGTTATGACAAATAGACACTTCTTTTGAAATTTAAATTTTAAACTCAACTGACACCATGTCGACATGGTCACCATGAGTATGTTGACATCCAAATCTTTTTTTGATAATTTGATTTTCTTTGAAAATAACCTTTATCTTATATTAAAACTATTTTAAAACTTTATAAATATACTTGCCTATAGTTAAAATTAATAAATAAATATAGAGAATAATATATAAAGAATTTAACTATAATTTTATATTAAATTTTAAGTATAAATATTTAAAAGTTAAATATATTATATTAAAAGATAGTTTAAAATCAGGAGTAATTTGACTTTGAAATTAAAGATGATTTTGAAGCTAAAATTATTAAAATCAGGATAGAGGTTTTTGATGTTTTTAAAAGGAAGGTTTTGAAAGCATTTTGAAAACAAGATATAATTTTGAAAAACCATTTTGAATAAAAAGTTAGCGGATACAAAACAATGTTCCACTAGATTTTTTGTAGGTTCCATCCTACTTAGGGTTCCATCCCTTTAACAGGCTCGAAGTAGATTCCATTCCACGAATAAATTGGATTTTAAGATGCCGGTGCATTTCTACGAGTTTTAACAAAATTTCTAATTGAAGAATAAATTACTCGAATTCTTGAACTCTTGATGATCTTGATACTCATGAGCCTTCAATCTTGATATCTTGAATCTCTATACTGTACAGTCTTCATTCTTGGTACCTGCGTGGTTAAATCCTGCATATACATATATATCTAAACTTATAATGTTAGTATTTATACTTTATAATCTATTCTAAGGTTGTTGTCATTAAAACCATCATCTTACAGACTAACAATCTCCCCCTTTTTGATGATGATAACCTTTGCTTATAAAATATTATTTCTATCTTAATAACTCCCCCTTAATCTATGCCTAACTACACTATTTTATATTTATCCCCCTTTGTCATCAACAAAAACTAACTCCAAACTATATAACTCCCCCTTATTCTAATACTATATGGCAAATATTATAATGATAGTGTTATCATAAATAATCAACACTTAACTCTAAAAACTAAAACTTAATCCTAAGTTACTAACTATCTTAAGTATATAATAACCGTATAGTTATATGTATTAATAGGAAGAACACATATAAGAACACAATTAATTCATTAATCATATAGATATATGTACATTTCGTTGTAAACGAAAGAAGGAATAAACAACAACGGTAAAGAAAGAGAAGAAACTAATGTGTGTTTTTGAACATAGGAGATCTATGAATCGAACAGTTTGGATAGTGGAAACAGAAATTTCCACATTGTTCAACAAGATTCTCATTCTTGTCAAAACACACTTCTCCAACAGACACGACTTGGTCATCATCCTCCGTGTGCGCTTCTTCCATGGGTTCTTCTTCTTCTTTTTCGTTGGCTTCTTGTTCTTGATTGAGTGAAGAATCTTCATCGATCAAGATAGGGTTGGCTTGATTATCCATTATAAATTTTTGCAAATTCCTAAGAATCTTGCCTTGTCTATCTTGTTCCGTCACCATACGGAGTTGAATCACTTGAATTTCAGTCATCATCTGAAGTGCGTCCTTCAGAGAGTCCTCTATTTTAGTCACATGAGCGAGAGTAGTACGTTGAAATGGACCAGACGTAGGAGAGGGGAATGAAAAGGTTGATTTTATGTTTGATTTGGAAGAGGAGGCCATTGATTATTTGATTTCAGAGAGAAGAACAGAGAGATAACAGAAAGGATGAATAAAATTTCGAAAATGTGAAGAATATATAACCAATTAATTTGAATTTTGGTGGGAAAAATTTCAAAATTTTAAAAATGTTATATGTCGACATAAGGTAGAGGAGTATGTCGCATAGTTTTTGAATTTTTGCCTATTTAATTTATTTTGAATTAATTTTAATTATACTTTTGTTTGTTTATATTTTATATTTCAGTTATTGAACAAATACCTAATTCTCTTCTTAATTTAGTAAATATAGATTCATTTAATGGTTTTGTTAAGATACCAGCAATTTGTTTCTCAGAATTGATATAATCTAGAGTGATTGCTTCCTTACTTATATTATCTTTGAGAAAATGATGTCTGATATCAATATGTTTAGTTCGAGCATGTTGAGTAGTATTTTTGGATAAATTTATCGCACTCGTATTATCACAATAAATTAGTGATTTTTAAAATTTTAAACCATAATCTTTTAAAGTTTGTTGCATATACATTACTTGAGACAAGCCAAAGCAACAGAAATATACTCTACTTCAGTTGTTGATAAAGAAACTGTGTTTTGCTGTTTACTAAGCCAAGAAACCAGAGAATGACCCAAAAAGTGACAAGTCCCACTTGTGCCTTTTCGGTCTGATTTACAACTAGCATAGTCAGCATCACAGTAAGATGTTAAGTCAAAAGAATCATTTTTAGGATAAAATAAACCATAATCAGATGTGTATTTAACATATCTTATGATTCTTTTTACGGCTTTTAAGTGGGTCTCTTTAGGTTGGAATTGATATCTGGCACAGAGACAAACACTATGCATGATATCAGGTCTACTAGCAGTAATATCGAGTAGTAATCCAATCATTCCTCTATATAATTTTTGATCTACATCTTTCGAGAGATCTTCTTTACTAAGGTACTCATTGGTTGCCATGGGAGTGGGTTTTCCACTCGCAGTAGTCAAACCAGATTTACTAATTAGGTCTTTAGCATATTTTTCTTGACTAATAAAGATACCATTATCTAATTGTTTTATTTGTAATTCTAAAAAGAAATTTAATTCACCTATATGACTCATCTCAAATTCTTTTGTCATTAGTTCAGAAAATTCTTTATTCATTTCAAAGTTAGTTGATCCAAAAATTATATCATCTACGTAAACTTGTACTAGTTGAATATCATTTTTATTTCTTTTAATAAAAACAGTATTATCTACTTTACCAATTTCAAATTTTGATTGTAATAGATAAGATCTTAGTCTATCATACCAGGCTCTAGGAGCTTGTTTTATACCATATAAAGCTTTCTTAAGTTTGTAAACATGATTTGGCAATTTATCATTTTCAAAAAGTGGTGGTTGTTCAACGTATACTTCTTCTTTTACAAATCCATTTAAAACGGCACTTTAAACATCCATTTGAAATAATTTGAAATTATTATGATTTGCGAAAGCAAGTAGAATCCTAATGGCTTCCAATCTTTCTACGGGAGCATAGGTTTCATCAAAATCTATTCCTTCTTCTTGACAATAACCTTGAGCGACTAATCGAGCTTTATTTCTAACTACCTCTCCTTGTTCATTCATTTTATTTTTATAAACCCATTTAGTTCCAATTACAGTTTTATTTTCTGGTCCAGGAACAAGTTCCCAAACGTCATTTCTAGTAAATTGATTTAATTCTTCTTGCATAGCCAAAATCCATGAATCATCAGTTGATGCTTCTATTGGATTTTTGGGTTCAATAGTTGATATAAAATCTACATTACTCATTTGACTTAGTTGATTTCTAGTTTTAACAACAGATTGCATATCTCCCAATATATTTTCTACAGGATGATCTTTTAAAAGTTTAGTCCTTTTATTAGGATGATTAATTTCATTATTAGTTTCAATTGATTCTTGATTTTGAGTGATTAAATCCTCTTCATCATTTGTATCTTCAAAATTTTTGAAATTTTCATCAAATGAAACATGCATTGTTTCTTCAATGGTGTTAGTTTTTAAATTAAACACTCTGTATGCTTTACTTCTATTAGCGTATCCGATAAAGATTCCTTTGTCGGATTTAGGATCAAATTTATCTAAATTATCTTTTGTATTTAAAATAAAGCATTTACTTCCAAAAATTCTGAAATAAGATGCCTTAGGTTTCTTTGAATAAAGAAGTTCATAAGATGTCTTATCTGTTAGAGGTCTAATTAAAATTCTATTTAAAATATAACATGCGGTAGCAACTGCTTCTACCCAAAAATTCTTTGGTAAATTACTATCTGAAAGCATAGTTCTCGCACACTCTTGAATCGTCCTATTTTTACGTTCTACTACTCCGTTTTGTTGTGGAGTTCTCGGAAATGAAAAATTGTGAGTTATTCCCTTTTTATTGCAGAATTCCTCAAACATTTCATTTTCAAATTCACCACCATGATCACTTCGAATAGTTATAATTTTTAGAGAAAATTGATTTTGAATTCTTTCTGAAAAGTTCTTAAAACATTCAAAAGTATCACTTTTATGTTTCAAAAATATTATCCATGTAAATCTAGAATAATCATTTACAATTACAAAAACATATTTACTATGATTTATTGACAAAATTTAAGATGGACAAAATAAATCAAGATGAAGTAATTCAAGAGGTTTTGAAGTTGAAATCATATTTTTTTGATTTAAAGGAACTTTTTCTAAGTTTTCCTAATTGACATGCATCACATAAACTATCTACTTTAAAATTTATTTTAGGGAGACCTCTTACTAGATCATGTTTTGACAGTCTAGATAAGAGTTTGAAATTCAAATGCCCAAATCTCTTATGCCAAATCCAAGGATTGCTTGTATTTGCCAACAGACACAGGTTATCATTTGAAACTTTCATACTAAGAATATAGATATTCTTTTTCCTGACTCCCTCAAATATTATGGTTGCATTATTATCTTCGATGTGAAATTTATCTTTTTCAAATTTAATTTTATATCCTTTATCGTAGAGTTGACTTATACTTAGTAGATTATGTTTCAAATTCTTAACCAGCAAAACATTAGTAATAGTAGGAGTTTCAAAATTACTGACTTTGTCGATGCCAATCACATATCCTTTTGAATTATCTCCAAAGTTAACTAGTCCTCCGTCTTTGTATATAATATCATTCAGTATATCTGGATTGCCAGTCATGTGTCTAGAACATCCACTATCAAGTATCCATTTGCTCTTTCTGATCTGCACAATTTTTCCATTGTGGATTGATTCCTTAATAGCCATAAAGCATGATTCCTGCACATCAAACAATTTTGGTAGATAACTTGAATTTGAAAATTGATTATATGCAGACTCATGAAACACTGATGATTTGAATATTTATAAACTAGTATTAACAAATATAGCCATTTTAAAAAATTTCAAAAATCAGATTATGAAACTCTGAAAACCTTGCTCTGATACCAATTGTGAAAAATACGGATTACGGATCTTAAGGCTAGAGTTAACATTAGAGGGGGCTGAGTATTGTTTATAAAGAATTACTAAACCTTTTTGAGTTTATGTTGATTTATACACAGAAGTATGCAATATACAGATATAGATATGATCACCGAAACAAACACAGATGCAAAAATAAAAAGCAGTAAAGGAAAGAACACACCGGATTTTATACTGATTCGAAGTTACCCTACATCCAGTCCCGCACAAAAGTACGGATTTCCTTTCAAAAGCAATTGTACAATTACACCCTCGATTTCAAGGCTACGACGTACACCCTCTAGAATCACAATCCTCTGGGTAGAGATACTTGATTTTCTGGGACACAAGTTCACCCACTTGATTTTACGCGCAACAAGTTCACCCAATTGATTTCCCAAGGCTATATTCACACCTTATCTTGCTTGTTTGATTTTCAAGGCTACAATCACACCTTTTCTCGCTAAGTTGATTACAAAAGCCTATAACTCTGAATAGCACTGATGTTCTTGTTGAGAGAGTGGTAGAGAATCAAACTACGAATGATCGAGTTCGGTTCAATGTTGATTTCGGCAGAGTAATGATAAGAATATGTATTAAGAAAAGTGGAAGAAGAAGAGTGAAAAGACAGAAAATCTGATATAAAATTCGTTGAAACTGACACCTATTTATAGAAGAACAAAAGTCATGTCCATTCGTGAAGAGTTATGATGAATAGATACTTCTTTTGAAATTTAAATTTTAAACTCAACTGACACCATGTCGACATGGTCACCATGAGTATGTCGACATCCATAGCTTTTTTTAATAATTTGATTTTCATTGAAAATAACCTTTATCTTGTATTAAAACTATTTTAAAACTTTATAAATATACTTGCCTATAGTTAAAATTCATAAGTAAATATAGAGAATAATATATATAGAATATAACTATAATTTTATATTAAATTTTAAGTATAAATATTTAAAAGTTAAATATATTATATTAAAAGATAGTTTAAAATCAGGAGTAATTTGACTTTGAAATTAAATATGATTTTGAAGCTAAAACTATTAAAATCAGAATAAAGGTTTTTGATGTTTTTAAAAGGAAGGTTTTGAAATCATTTTGAAAACAAGATATAATTTTGAAAAACCATTTTGAATAAAAAGTTAGCGGATAAAAAATAATGTTGCACTAGATTTTTCGTAGGTTCCATCCTACTTTGGGTTGCATCCCTTTAACAGGCTCGAAGTAGATTCCATTCCACGAATAAATAGGATTTTAAGATGCCGATGCTTTTCTGTGAGTTTTAACAAAATTTCAAATTAAAGAATAAATTACTTGAACTCTTGATGATCTTGATACTCATGAGTCGTCAATCTTGATATCTTGAATCTCTATACTGTACAGTCTTCATTCTTGGTACCTACATGGTTAAATCTTGCATATACATATATATCTAAACTTATAATGTTAGTATTTATATTTTATAATCCACTCTAAGGTTGTTGTCATCAAAACCATCATCTCACGGACTAAAAAAGTTAACAATGTTCTAAGTCTAGGTTGAGATAGTTTTAACTGTCATGTGCATACCACTCTCCTACCATCCATCATCATTGTTCGACATGCAGCAAGACATGCCGAACCGTAAGCATGATGAGCCACATCGCTCGGCACATCACTCACCAACTCTTCCTCTCTACCATTTAGAATGCGGCAAATCATGCCGACCCACAATTATGTCGAGCCACATCGCTCGGCATTCTGTCCTTAACACCAATTTCACTCCTTCCCTCCATCCCTACCGACCGGCATGGTCGAGTCCTTCGGCAAGTCATACAGAGCCATGTCGATCGGCATTTTAACAGGCTCCTACTTCTCTCCAGCCTTCCCTCCTACCTCATTTGACATGAGAGAATCATGCCAAGCTGCATCACTCGGCACGTCGAGCCTTAACTCCAATTTCACTTCTGTACATCCGCTCCGTCGCTCGACATAAGGAAGCCTTACCGAGCCACATCAATACTTCTTCCACCAACACCCTCCTTCGAATACCTCCGACGTCTCCTTCCTTCCATCACTCCGCCTATCCCTGAAACATGTTTGGACCTTGAATCCGTTGTCCTTTATCCACGTAGTTCCTATCATTCTCAGTCTTACAGATATTCACGAGTTCGATTTTTGTGCTATGTTTCTTATTCGAGAGTAAAGTGTTTAAGGGAAAGGCCATTACCTAAGAAATAACCTGAAGATTAGGGATGTTCTGGGGTAGGAAGCACAACACTGGTCGGGTTCGTTGATATGGGAAAGGAGGTGAGGCAATGTATTGATTTTGAGAAGAGGAGGGAAAGGTAGGTAATTTGCAGAGGTTCAAAGCAAATTCATAAGTACTGGAGAGCGGAGGTAAAAGCAAAAGGGAGAAGAAGAAGAACCCTCGGCTTATATAGAGAGAAGAGAAGTCGATTGGACGGTGACCGATAGAACCAGTCAAGGCATTGTCGTTCGGCATCCAGTGTCTTTCGGCATGCAAGTGTCGCTCGGCATCCAGTATCGTTCAGCACCTAACGCCTCGATCGGCATTCAGGAAAGCATTATCGAAAAATCGAAGCAAGAGCTTAAAGTAGTGTATGGAGTGCTTATGATTCAAAGTATATCATGTTTGTTCACAATAAACACCTTGGGGGGCAAGTGTTACCTGGTGGCTTGACCATGTAGCAAGAGGCTTGGCATAAGCACCGTTCGACATTAGGAGACCGCTCGACATTCCAGACTCGTTTAGCATCTGGCCTCGTTTGGCATAGTATGCCTCGTTCGGCATTAGGAGTATCGCTCGACATTCCAAACTCGTCCAGCATCTAGCCTTGTTGGGCATAGCATGCCTTGTTCGGCATTCACACCTCGCTCAGCATTCCAGCCTCGCTCGGCATTCCAGCCCCGTTCGGCATTCCAGCCCCGTTCGGCATTCCAGCCCCATTCAGCATTCATGCCCCATTCGGCATTCCAGCCTCGTTCGGCATTCCAGCCTCGTTCGGCATTCCAGCCACGTTCGGCATTCCAGCCTCGTTCGGCATGAAGCCTCGCTCGGCATTTCTTCTCACAAAGGATAGCAAAGTCGTTCGGCATTTATGGCTCGGCACGCAGATGTCACTCGCCACGGGCCGATGTATCTCACTCCTAGGCCCAAGAGGGAAGTCCAACCCATCTTCGTCTATAAATAGAAGGGCAGAGGCACAGTGAAATGGACCTTTTTTCGAGAACGCTGGGGAGACTCTGCCGCTTTGAAGACTCACTTTATTTCATTTGGCATTTGTATTCAAGTCTTTATAGTACGGATTGTATCTGTATTCATTCACTTGTTAAAGCAATAAAGATCGAAATTAAAATTGGATGTAGGCAATTATGCTGAACCACTATCAATCCGGTGTTCTTGTTTTCTACATTTAACTTAGTATATAGTTCTCTATTTTAATTTACTTTCTTCATTAATCTCTCTACATAATCTATCTAAAGGGTGTTAGTGACCATTTCTGGTGCTAACAGTGAATATGGGCCTAATTAGGTTCAAAAATTAAAAGAAATAAATGGCTTAAGGTTTAAATCAACACTTAATCAATTAATGTGCACATATGACATATGCACATAAACAAAGATGCATTTCCCTCAAGTTTCACACAAGAAAAATGTAGAAACTTATATACATATAGAATGAAACATTTTCTATCATTTAGAAAGATTAATTTAAAATTTTGGAACATTTTTATTATTAGAATCCTTAATTTAACAAAAATACACCATTTACCCAAGTAAATGAATAGAACATTGATTTTAACTTCTAAAATTCCACAAAAAATATTTTCGCACTTCGAAAAATATTTCAAACCATTTCGAAACATAATTTATTACCAAAAATTATTCTTAAACCAATTTCCACCTTTTATTTCAGTAAAACACCTTTAAAAATTACATACTTCTTTTAATAATTATTAAAAGAAGCAAATGGGCAATAATTAAAATAATTATTGCATTTTCTCTAAAACGAAAACATTGTCATTATTTAAAGCCTATATTCGAATTATTATTGCTTCAAACAAAATAAAATAAAGCTTGGAATTTTACTTTCTCATTTTAAATTCCAAAATTCATTATTTATTCCAAATAAACAATTTAATTTCTCCAATTTTAATTTAATTTACAATATTGAATTATAATTAACATTATAATCCAATATTGATAGGAAATCTCCAAATCAATGTTGTTACAAGTCGATTTGCTACATTTGGTATCAGAGCCTAAGGTTGAGCGAACACTTTGGCTTGGGTATAGCTCATTAGAGACAAGGTAAGTGACACCCTAGAATGAGTCGAGTGTATTATACATATGAGAGCATATTTTTATTTGAAAACTAAACTTTTAAATTATTCCTTAAGAATATCTCTTTCTTCGAAACCCTCTCCTTAAAGAGTTTCTTAAAGCTATTTCACGTTGATTAGGTAGTAAGAACCATGAGTACTAGAGCTGCCAATGCTAGAGGTGGTCGGGGTAGTATTATCACGAATGGTAGGGACCGAGCACCATGGAATATTGCTCCAATTGAGGAACCAAGGGAGAATGTCGTAGGGGCGGTAATACAGATCAGACAACACATGAGATTTATTTCGCTTTGGCATGAGTATGAGATTTTAGAGGGTAAGAGGTTTGTTGTAAGGAGAAAATTATAAAAGTCCAGTCTTAGCTCAGACTATGCGACCGAATATTTCAAGATATTGAGCTAAATGATGCAATGAAGCATACATTAGTGTCGTGACATCTGATGATGCAGCCATGTATTGATGGAGTTCTATTACAACTGGTGTCCAAGAGATTGACTTCTCTTGGACCTAATTTAAATTAACTTTTTTCTTTAAATTTAAGAAATTTGATATAAACTTTCTATGCTGAAATTTTTTATTAGGTATGCATGTAGGAAGCCCAAGAGGTAGTGGAAGAGCCCATAATAAATAATGAAACCTTTTTATGTTTTCACTTTATAGTCTTTTGCGTCTAATACATAAGTGAAACTTCATTAAGTTGTTTTACAAACACAAGTATCCTATGCATTAGGACAGTATGGTATGTTCATCTTGTATGATGTGTTGGTTAGTAGTTTTCATTTGTTAAAACGAAATGGAATTTTGGCAATTTTGGGCAGTCGAAAACTTCCATATCATTAAGGAACTTGAAGATAAGTGTTTTTGTAAAATATAAAAGCTAAGGTAATGTTTGGTTTAAAAAAATTGTGTTTATGGTTTTCAATATGTATGTCAAATATGAGAAGAATAAAGGGACAATGAAAGGGATGAAAGAAAGACGGTTGAGAGGACGAAGGGGATAGAGGGACGATGGAAGAATAGGTTGTCTCACATGCTTGTGTTATTTTCCAAAACACGGAAAAAAAAATTGTTTTCTATTTTGTATATTAACTTCGTTTTCTAAATTGGTTGTTTTCGACAATACATATGTGTTATGTGCCTTTTTGTATGGACAAAAACCAAAAACTAAAAATAACAAACCAAACAGTACCTAAATTTTTGCAACTACTGAATTGAGAAGGTAGCAAAGGGAGGACTCATTCGTCTGAATTATCTCTTGCTTTGTTTGTATACGAAATCCACCGATGGGGACTCCTATATATTTTTGGCTTACTTTTAAAGTAAATAGTAATTGATAGATGGAGTTTGTTAAATAAGAAATTATACTAATAAAGGAGGTTTTAATTAATAAAATAATTATATAATTAAAAAGGGGATTACAAGTCGCTTATGTGACTTAATCGTGCTTTGTGTGACTTAATCGTGCTTTGTTTGTTTACTTGTCTATGGAAAGTATTTAGTCATGTACCTAGCACTAAAAGCCAAGAAAGTATACTTGTTCTATCTGTGGGATTAAGGCTTTTAAGCAATAAATGCTCTAACCTACCTGGCTTCACTCTTGACCGATGGATAATGTTAGTTGAGAAGGTTGAAAACATGATAAGTATGCGACACTTGGTTTCTATATGCAATCATTCTCATTATGGTTGAATTTGACCAAAATAACTTAAGAAATATCTAGAAGAAACATGAGGGCTAAACGGTTATCTTCGATGATGCTATATTATACGTATAAACTCATCTTGCTCTTCTACTATAAACAATAAGGAAATCCATCTAGACTAGAAATGATCTCCACCCTTATGCGTTGTTAGTTTGTTTCAAAAGAACTAGAGTTGAGTTAACCAAAATCTATCGATTGTTTTGGAGCGTTTGGTAAATAAGGGAGTGTACTTTTATGCGATGACTTGAAACCGTAGCCGCTTCAAAACTACATACGTGATATCTATTCTGGAGTTGGTTATGAAGCGAAATTATATAGAGTTGCACTGTCTATCCTAAGATTAAAATTGCAAATGATACTATCATGTGGGACTCTCTATCTTGAGCGTGAAGCCAAAAGAGAGGACAATGTTAGCATTCGTCAGAGGACTTATGCTAGAATCTATAAAGTGATTCGTGAACTATTCGAGATGCTGAAATCCAGAGAGAGATTCAAGGTATGTTCAAGTGATTACTCGTGTGAAAAGATGATGAGCGTGACTTCACCATAATAATGATAGAAACCATGTGTAATGACCCGTAAATTAATCGCTTTGTATTTGATTATTTAAATAATTTTTAAATATTTAAGTAATGGATTTTAATAATCAAATAAACATATTTTAAATATTAATTAATGATATTAAAATCATTTTTTAATTTTTTTACCCAAAAAAATAGTTCAAATAAAAATAGAAAATGTGACCGAAAAACGTTTTCCAAAATTTTGACTTTTCGGCTTCAGAAAGTCGTCGGAAATGTTATGCACATTTTTGTATCACTCATATACACGTGCACACACATGTAATTATGTCATGTGATAGGTTAACGATAGCGTTAAAATAAATAATCCATGTTTAGAATAAACTAAAATAAGATTTGACTTTAAAATATATAATTAAACTTAAGTAACCAAAGGAAGTACTTAACCATAACCTAAGCTAGCTAGGTTAACATACAAGGCATGGTTAAAGGGGGCCACGAAGGGTGCGTGTGCACTAATGAGCATGGAGAGGCATGGCCTCCATGTTTCATGACAACATTTAGTATATTTTAATGTTTAAATTAAATTAAATTAATACTCCATCATTTTCCTGTAAATACCACTACACGAACTTTGTTATCATTTCACATATTGATTCCGATCTTCATTTCTTATCTCTTCATATTCATGAATACTTCCATGGCTTTCAAGAGAGATTCCAAAACTAAGAACTAGTGAATGCACTACCAAACATCAATTTAAACTACATATATACACATACGATCACTCCTATAAAAAAATAAGGTCATTTCCACCTCAAGATTCCAAGACCAATCCCTATATTGCCCAAGTATGAACCTGACTTATCCCTTAAGGACCTAAAAATCCAAGTTAAGGTGTCGTGATGGTAGTTCAGGAGTTCGGCAACTTGTCATAGCAATCCGGTTAAGTTAGAAGTGTTTTTGGGGAGTAAACATTCCACCTTTGAACCATAAAGTTTAAACTATATTCATGCCCATATTTGTAGTTATTGAATGCTTATTATATCATTATAATAATAGTTAGGTTGATGGTTTGGTTTGTTACTTCAAAGTAAGTCATTTCAGAAAGTTAGTATTGGAAGCTTAAGTTATATGAAAATCTGGTAGTAAAATTAATCCCATTGTATAAATGCTTGATATATGTTGTATAGTTGTAAGTTATCATGTATGCATACTCATTTCCTTATTATGCGATGTATGGTTATGTTGAGAATGTCATATGCTTGAATTTCGAATTGCCGGTACAACGATAGTTGCTATATCGGCACTTTCGGAAAACCGCCTTTTATCGAAATCGTTTGGTTTTATTATTGCGCTTGGAATTATTTTACAAGTTAATTAAGTTTTTAAGTAATGATTTTTTCAAAAATAATTAATTATTTTAATAATGATTATTTTTATTTAATTTATTATTTAATCAATTACTTAAATTAATAAAGATTAAGGTCAACTAATTAATTTATAAATGAGGTGTTTTAAAATTTTCTAATTACTTCGTTAATGATGTTTTAATTTTAATTAATTATTTTATTTAATGATGTTTAATACTAATTATTCTTTGGATAATAATGGATTATGATTAATTAATTCATTAATTAATGATATTTGAAATTAAGTAACCCTTTTTAATAAATGACTTTTAAAAGTTAATAAATCTATTTATCCTTAAATAAATCATTTATTTAATAAAGTTTTAAATTAGTCAATCACTTATATATATGATATTTGATTATTTATTTATTAATTAAATTAATTATATTTAAATATTAATAATCAATTTCATTAATGATATTTTAAAGGGTGATTTACCCCTTTTTAATTTACAGTTATTGAAGTTGATTAATTAATTAGCCAACAATGTTTTAAAAGTTAATTAACCAATGTAATAAGGATGTTTAAGTTGTAAAATCCTTTTTGTAATGCTGCTTCAAAGTTAGTAAACTCTTTTAACAAAGTATGGTGCACCTTCCTAGTTATTTGTTGGAGATTTTCCATTTCTTATTTGATTCGAACCTTCAAATTTATCTCCTTGTTTGTACCGAAACCACTCTTAGTGGTGTTTAATTATTTATCCATTCCTTACATTTGGATATTGACTTATGTAAGAGTAAACCTGTTCCATGTTCCGTGGCGTGGTCTTACATGTTTATGTTTAATTACATACCTTTGCTTAAAGTTTTACTTATACTAGACAAATCGTCCAACCCGAGTTATTTGTTTCCATAAACTCTCAGGTACCCATTTTTATTTGAGTAGTCTAGAAGTACCGGTCGTTGTCGGCTCTTTTAAAGATGGCATCCAAGCTGGAGGTTTTTCATCTTCTTAGTCATCTATTCCACTGTATTATCTAGTTTTTGTAAGTATATTTTATTTTAGCATTTGTAAAGGCAGGATGTTATCGTTGCCTAAGCTGATTTGTAGTAATTATGTGAAACTCTGATAACTCCTTGTTAAGAAGTAACCTGATGTATTAATTACAGTTATGTTTTATTTAGCAATTTTGTTATGATTTTTTATTTCAACCCACGACGATTCATCTTTCCAATGCTTGGGCAACGACACACGAACACCGAGGATGTGTTAAGTGTCGTTCCTGGGAGTTAGAAAGGTGGATCGTCGCAGTTGGTATCGAAACTTCGGTTAAATGAATACCTTAGCCTGATTTGGGGTACAACTCATTAGAGACATGGAAAATAGAGCCCTAAAATGAGTTAATCTTGAGAGAGCGTTTCCTTTTCTTCCTTAAAAGTCTAATTTTAGATTCTTTACTACAATTTCCCTTTTATCATCTTTGACCATATCTTTGTATTCTAATGATACATTTCACTTATCCACATCATTGAAAATGAGTACAAGAGCAAGAAAAGGGAGGGGATCTGGAACTAGCTCATCTACAAATGGCAAAGCTCCTAAAAATATGACAGTTGTAGAGCCGATAGTTGAGGCAGTAATGCAAGTTCAGCCGCCTCATAACTTTGCGACCTTGTGCAAAAATTACACTGCTTTAGGTGGTATTCTATGGAACTGAGATATTTTGGGAGTTCAAACATGGCTCCACTCTTGTGAAAGGTATTTGGGGATCTTCAGTTGGAAGATGCTAGAAAGAGATTGTTAGCATCGTGTTAGCTTTAGAAAGTAGCCATGGATTGGTGGGATTCAGTCACCATGAATACATTAGAAGAAGATTTTCTTGGGTGCAGTTTAAGGAAGTTTTTGAAGCTTAATTTACTCCAGAGGCAAGAAGGACTCAATTGTTCAGAAGTTTCATGGATTGGAAACATGGTGAGATGACAGTGCAACAGTATGATCTTAGATTCAATGAATTGTCTCGCTTTGGACCAGGATTGATTGATACACCACTTAAAAAGAATGAGATGTTCATAAATGGAATGGGACCACAGTTCCGTCAGGAAATGACCAATCATTTTAATGGTACCTTTACCAATTTGATTAGTATGGCTTTGAGATTTGAAGCTAATGATATTGAGCAAGGAGTTTAGAAAGGAGTAGTGCCGGCAGTCAATCCCTAACCTTTATCAGTTATTCTAGTTGCTAATAAATCATTTTTCAAGCATAAAGGGAAGAAGAAGTGGTCGAGAAAGAAGCATGGAGGTCGAGCTCCAACTCAGATTAAGCAGTTGGACTTGACTAAGATTATTTGTTATAAGTGCCATAAAATTGGTCAGTTTGCAAATAATTGCCCGGGGACTAACCTACCGATATGCTATAATTGCAACCAGCATTGACATATGAAGAACGAATGCCATTTTCCAAAGAAGGGATCAGGGGGTGAGCTTTTACTATTAAAGAAATACCATCTACTTCTGGGGATCCAAAAAGGAAGCAGGTGTTGCAAGGTACACTATCCGTTTCTGATATTCCAGTTAGAGTGTTATTTGATACCTGTGCATCCTATAGTTTTATCTCATACGACCCGATGAACCAGTTGAATCTTAAATATGTTATTCTTGGAAATTCTCTTTGTGTGTCAAACCTAACTGGGGGTCCAATCAATCTTGACACCATATGTTTGAATGCGCCTATTTCTTATCGAGACCGGCCTTTCTTTTTTGACTTACTTTTTCTTAGGTTCACGGGTATTGGAATAGTATTGGGTATGGATTGGTTGTCTAAATTTACAATATTCATAAATTGTAATCAAAGGATTGTCAGAATTAGTGACGCTGGAAATGTTGGTATGGATATTTATTGTGGGAAGCCAAATAAGTTGACGAGCAATTTTATCTATTCGCTCGAAGTACCCAAAGAGGAGATAAGAGATTTTCCAATTGTTGGCGACTTCAAGGATAGTTTTGAAGAAATGCAAGGTTTGCCTCCTCACCGGAAAGTGGAATTCTGCATTGATTTGATTCCAGAAAGCAGACCTATTATACAACCTTCTCGATAGTTGGCTCCAAAGGAAAGAAGAGAGTTAGAGAAGCAGATTTTGATTTATTGCAGAAGGGATTGATTAGACATAGCCCATCAAGTTAGGGATCACATGTAGTATTTGTTACCAAGGCAGATGGTTCTCTTAGATTATGTATGGATTACCGAGAGTTGAATAAGAGGACTATCAAGAATAAGTATCGTTTAACTAGGATTGGCGACATGTTTGACCAGCTCTATGGAGCTCAGATATTTTCTCAATTGGACTTGCCACTGGTGTTCACCAATTAAGGGTAGCAGAGGATAGTGTACACTTAATGGCTTCTCGAACCCCTGGTAGTTTTATGAGTGGTTAGTCATGCTGTTCGGATTGACCAACGCAACCGCTTATTTTGTAGATTTGATGGATACAGTATTTTATGATTTCTTAACATGTTTGTTCTAGTCTGTATTGATGACATTCTCGTTTATTCTAAATCGGAGAAAGAGCATAAGTACTATCTTCATGCTGTTTTTAGTACTATAAGAAATCATGTTTTAAAGGTAAAGTTTTCTATATGCCATTTTTGGAAATTGGAAGTTTGATTTCTAGGGCATGTAATTTCGAGAAAAGGCACATCAGTGAACCCAACTAAAGTAGTTGTGGTTCAAGAATGGAAGAAACCCGAAAGTGCGACGGAGGACTGGAGTTTCTTAGGACTAGTAGGTTTTTATGGATAGCTCATTAAAGATTTCTCAAAGATTGCTTCTCTTCTAACAAAGCTAACGAAGAAAGAGACTAAGTTTGTTTGGACACCCAAGTGCGATAAGCATGTGATGACCCGTAAAAGGTTTAAGTCATAAACCACACATATCGAACTCAAAATAATCTAGAACACAGATGATCAATGGGGTTAATAATGAAATATAAGAAAAGAAAAAAATACTGAATCTTGCAGCGAAAAGACAAAATATAATATCAAATAAATAGTTCATGAAGCTTTTTATACTATACGTTTGATTAAAATTTTACAACATCTATCGGAGTTATATATACAACAGAACAATAGAATAATGTAGCAAAACAACATGATGTAGGGAATAATACTAGTAATATAATATACCAAATCTTTGTCTTCGTCCTCTAGAAAATAATCTTCAATGCGCTGAAATCTCACGGCTGACTTGAGCATAAAGTAAAACAAAACACTCGAGTCAGGACTAAAATATTCTTATGCGAGTCAGGTCAATATCACATATAACAAGAGTGTAATAGCATCAGAGATGTTTGCGGGGTTTTACATCTCCTATCTAGTGTAAAACAATAACTCAAGAGATGTTACGGGATTTTCCATCTCTTATGGATCCATCAAAATATCTATATATAGTATAATACGCTATATATGTAATGTCTAATCTGTAAAATAAATATTTTTCCTAACGTTAAGGCTTTACATTAATCCCACTTAATGCGTTTTTAAGCACTGTCGTACATTTTGCATATAACGCCCTAATAGCACATCGGGGGATAGGGATGCGCCGTTATACGACAACACTAAACCAAAATCGTAGTGGTCTCGTATAAGGATAATGTTGGAACTGGACTATACCATAGCGGAAGTTTCAAAATTTTTAACGTATTGGATTTTTTATTGGGCCTTTGAAATCTAATTTACTAAGAACATTTTTAAATTTGATTTAAACAAAATCATTTATTTTATTTAAATTCAAATACATTAATATATGAAATTCATTTTATTTGACTTAGTATATACATAAATGTATCATATACATATATGTATGAGTGCATGTACAACATAATAATCTGTGAAAGGTACAATATGTCCATATGTAGACGTTGGGATTTACATCTCAATAGACATATTAGCTCATTTTTTATGTCATGTATGTTGTCCAAATATGGGCATGTATATGTGTTACAAAATATATATGTATACACACATACACTCACATATGTATGTATAAATATATTATATATATTATATGAACATAAAACATTTATATATAGATAAATATATATATAAAAAGAAAGAGAATAATTATTTAAAAATTATTTATAATTCAAAATTAACTTAGTTTTGCAAATATAATAATTTTAGTATTTTAATTTGTATATATTATGAATAAAATAATATTTTCAACCATAAATAATTAACATAAAATAATCTATTGTTGAAAATTAAAATTATACAATTTTCAAAAAACTAGGATCATAAAATAGAGTTTAAGAAAAATTTAAAGATTTTCAAAGTTGAAATATTATTTTTAAAACCAAATACATTGATTTTGACAATAATTATTTAGTATAAAACAGTATATTATTAAAAATTCAAATTTTAAAATTAAAAAAAATTCTAAGATCATGAATGAAAGGTTACTAAAAATTTTGAAGATATTTTTAATTAAATTATTATTTTTAATAAATCATAAACAATTTTTCTAAAATGATATTGGTTATTATTAATAATAAAATTTACTGAAAAATTCCTAATTTTTTTCCATATGTTTCTTAAATGATATAATAATTTCGCAAAATATAAAATTGAATATTTAATGTAATAATTATTTTATATATAATAAACAATTCAAAATTTCAATAAATGTTATTTTAAAAATTATGAATATATGTATGATAATTAATTTTCGAATTTGTAAATTCATATTATATATATAAGTGTACTCATTTTTTTAAATCATATATATATATATATATCTTATATATGCATATATACTATCATGAGGGAGAAAAATACACTAATATATATATATATATATATATGAATTTATAATAAATATATAAAAATCAATTATTAGTGAAAAAATTGATTTTGTACAGCAAACAACATTTGTCTATACATAAATCAAATCGTATAATAAATAACTTATGCACATAACCAAACTGATTTGTGACAACTACATTTACTTACAAAATCTCACCTAACTAAACATAAAGTAGCAATATATTTAAACAGATATGAAATTGCTCATTATAGGATCATAGAATATAATTTTATTACTATAATATGAATTAAAATTATCGATTAAATAATGCCTTTGAATCCACGTTGAAGCAATGACTTCCCTTCCTTTTACTGTTCTTGATTTGTCAGATTGCATGTCCGGAACCACTAACCTCTAATTATTGAATAATATTATTTTAATTTGAAATATGTTTGAAAATTTTGGAGTGGATTGAGAGCTATGTTTTAACCAGCAACGTATAAGGTAATGGCGGCCAGAAAAGGTTTTTTATTCATTTTTAGACATACATACATATATACATAAATACACACACACACACACACACACACACACACACACACACACATATATATAGGGTTGTATTAGAGAGAAACGAGGAAAACCTTTTTACCCATTCACACTTGATCTCAACCCATTATCTCTAAGCCAATTCCCTATGTTTTAGCCACCCCTAGACCTTCCCAAAACCAGAATTTTGCAGCCCTAATAATGGGCCTTAAACCTTCTAAGCCCAAGCCAAAATACAATGCAATTAAATCTAATTTAATCGCTTGTTAATATTGTATATCGATCGATAGATTTACAATTGTTATAAATACATATAACATTATTTATTTGTCAAATCACATTCAAATTTTATAATTAATATTTCATGAATATTAATTAATTTAATTAATTTATAACAATAATAAAATAATTAAATCGTTCGGTCTTAAGGGAATTCATCATTTCGGCTGTGTAACTCTTGGGTGTAAATTTGGTCGGCAATTATCATTGAACTATTCTAATGTTAATGTTCACACGTCACTTAGCAGGTGGTGTGACATTATGGCCAAATTTATCGCTTACTCATTTTCGGTAAAAATCCAATTTTAGTTTATTAAGCATTACCCGGTAGTGACATTTGTTTACACCAATTCTCTTCATCAAAACTATATCACTTTGGACTTATGGAATCTGGTAACGGTCAAAATTCCAACCTGATCCACATTCAACTTCATAGTCCAAAACAAAGTCCTTGGTCCAATAATAATAATGATTATTAACCGAAATGCTATTGATAGAGACTTTGACTTTGAGTTGACTTGAGTTGACTATGATACTAACCGCATATAACCGAGGAGGCGAATCCTCTCTTAAATAGTGCTTCACTTCCAATACTCCACTCGACCAAACTATAGTCACTCGATGGACGTCACGCCATGATTTGGTTATAATCAAAGCAGAGCTTTCATAGTGAAGATCCACAATATTCTCAAGTCGAGAGAACTGTGTAAATCAGTCATATCGATATTTTCTGCTTGACCTTAGTTATATTAACCAACAGAAAACTATTGAGTGAGTTGTTCCATGGTTATCCAATAACTATTAGTACGTAAACCCTTGGTGCCCCTAAAGTCTTGAGTAATACGCTGCCCAACATTTGGAGAGTGTTACGTACTCCAGTCTCAATGGATACATCGATATCCAGTCTCGATGCATCTTGACTAGGAACATTTAAAATGGTATATTTGTTTCGTTGTGATAAATTACTCATGGTTACAACATTTTGTAACTACTATCTCAAAATATACCATTTATGGATTTTTCTATTAAATATACTTTTAACTAAGTTAATTAATTAATATAATCACATTAAATCAATTATATAATAGGAAGAAAATACCTTTTATTTCGAACAAGGTTGGTCAACGAATTAGATATATGTAACAAATTACATAATTGCCCCTAGAGCATACCCCTAACTCTATCAATTTCCCACTTGCATTTGGGTTCAATTATGGAATCTAATTCCAACTTCTCTAATCAGTTTTCTCATAACCAATTAGGTCAGACCCTTAGTGAATGGGTATGCTATTATGTTTATTTATCTACTTTGTCGATAAACTCTCTCTAACATTGATAAACTACCTTTATCATATGGAACGATTCGAAGTATGTCTTTTGCTTCTAGTGAGCTTTAAGTTCTATAAAAACCAATTTCATGACATTGTTATCTTATTACAATATTATGGGATTCTCAACAATTGGATTCACCTTTGGCTCAATTATAAATTTGTGCATTTATATCTATATACATTGGTTTATTATAGCATTATTCAAGTTAACGTTCTCAACATTTTGTTGAATCGACCACAATCACTTTTATTTTGAAACATTTTCAAATTAAAGATTTTAACTTTAATTTTATCATTGACATGTTATATTCAATATCACTTATAAAAGTTTGTGTTCAAATGTTCCATCATAACGAGTTCGTTGTTTCTATAAAAAATTCTCTAGTATTTCGTAAATACGCGAGAACACCTCAAACAACCATTTAATGATATCAATTTGGATTTTATATTTGGTCCATGTATTAAATACATTAACAAAACACAATATCATACACAAAATTATCTGTATAATTCCTATTGCTAATGCATAAGCAATCTAACTTACATGTTCTCTTTTTAACACGGTACTCTTGTATATCTTTTGGGATCCCTATATCTTTTATACTTACCATAAATGTAATGATCCCGGTTTTACATCAAATTTAAATTGATAATTAATATAAATTTTGGATTAAATTGTGAATTAAATTGTGAATTAAATTGAATTTTTCTAAAATTAATAAAGATACGTGTTTGTTATTTATATATATGTATATAAATAGATTTTTATTTGAAATTTGATTTGAAATTCAAAAATAAATATATTGAAAATAAATTGGACTTAAAACTATATTTTAAAATTAATAGATATATGTGTTCTAATTTTAATATATATGTATATATGAAAGTTATATTTTGAAATTAATATAGTAAAAGTTTATAAGTTATTTAAAGCTAAATTTTGTATTATCTAATGTACATATTTATGTTTATTTATTAAAGCATAATTAGATTTTAAAATCAATTTTCTTTATAAGTTATGCAAGTATAAATAAAAGAAATTATATAAATATAAACATTCATCCATTTAAAAGTATAATAACTTGAATTTGAAAATTGAAAACAAGAATGAATATATATTTTTAATATGTATGCGTCTTCTGAAAATTAATAAAGCATATTACATTTGAAAATAATAAAAATATAGTTTGTATATATATTAATAATTTAAAACATAATAAATTAATTAATTAAAATTGAGTTAAGGGTTTTTAACATCAAAATACAAATTTATGACATGTGTACATATTTTAAAACATGTAAATGAACAAATGTAAACTATATGACATAATAATGAATAAGTGTTAATAATTCTAACATGCAAATTTACAAATGTCACTTGAATTCTTATGTTTATAAAATAAATAATAAAAGAAAACCAAAGCCATATATATACATTCCTCTAACCCCTCTCTCATTTTTCTTCCTCAAAAACTTTCAAATTAAAGAAAATCTGAAAGCAAAATATAGATCAAACAAAACTGAAAATAAAAATTCAAAAGCCTGAAAATAAAACCTGAAGCAAATGAAATGTATTCAACTTCAAATTAAAATGACAACTTGAGTTCAAATCTGGAAAATCAAAGCATCAAAAACCTGAAATGAAAACCAAAGATGAAATCATCTTTAAGCAAAGCAAGTATAGATCAAAAGAAAATCTGGAAAAACAAATTCATCTCAGCAATTCATGGATCTAAATTCAAGTCCAAGTTCAACCTAAAAGCAAAGCGATTCAAAGTCTTCATCCTGAATCAAAGCAACTCAAAACCAAAACAAGATCAACAAAATAAATTCAAGTAGCGGATCATTTTCAAATTCCAGATTAAAAAAAATCAAAACTAGTTCCAAGCCTAAGCAATTTTCCAACCCTCTGTTCTTCCAAACAGGTGAGCAAACACACTTATCTTTTATTGTTGTGTTGAATACTTACTGTATGATATAAGAATTGCTTGATTTGTTGCTAGTATGCAGATATATAGATGTAAATTTGTGTGTGCATACAGGCAAACATGCCTCTGTTTTTATATGACATGTTTGATTAACCTGTTCATAAATTCATATCATCTCAAGAGAATCAATGTTAGGCTTTGACATTAAAAAGGAATTGCTTGAAATAATGTAATTTCATTTCTAAAAATAGTTTCTGATAAAAGCATTTAGTAAATATTCTGAAAATGGAAAATTACGGTGAAAAAGTGTTCAAACCAGAAAATCAATATCCACAAAATCCTGATTTGATTTCATAATCGGTTTCGTATTATAAAATAAGGATTTTTGATAGTAATTTCATGAATTTTAAGATTTGGATTATCGAGATTTCTCGAGATGAACAGAAAATACGTTTTCATTGAATTCTAATGATCATCTACGAGTTGCTTGTCGTGTTTGGGTCAGAAGGAAGGTGGAGTCTTGAGGATCATGGCGAATGGATTTATAGTTCGCCATGGTGTCATATCAGTGACGTTATAGGGTTTGAAGCTCCGATGGGTTTGTCAATATTTCGAGTTGATTTCTCTGCCGTGGGAGCATCGGATTGGTTTACGTCAAGGGAAATCGGAGCGTGGTAATGTGGGCTAGGGTTAGAGTTGCAAGGTCTTTGGTAACCTGAGGCGATGGGTCGAGGGGAGTTTTTGATGAACTATTTTGTTCAAGGGCAAGTCGAGCAGCTCGATTTTGGTTTCTTGATCAAATCGTCGATCTGGGTAGTCAATTGGGTAGAGGTGGTCGATGATAACTTGTTGGTGGTAATGAAGTTGGTCGGAGGGAGGTCGGTCATCGGTGCACGTGCACCTATGCACTTGTATGTCTGGATAATTAAGTTATTGGGGAAGAAAGGAAACGACTCGATTGTAAGCTCGGGTAAGTGATGAGATGACCCAGGAAAAAGGAGTTGGGGAAAGACTCGAAGTAAGGCTCGGGATTTCTTGAGTTTGTCTCGGGGATGTTTGGGTTGGTGTGATAATAGCAACTTAATATAAAAATTAACTAAATGTTTTTAAATTATTAACTTATAGGCTTAAGTTAATTTGTTTGTTAATAATGATTTATTACCAAGGTTTTATTAATTAAAGTTTTTTTATGATAATTAGATGCTTAACTTCAATAAATAATTTATCTTTTAAACTAATTAAATTTTAAGTAATTAAGGATTAATTAATGATAGTAATAAAAAAAGATAATTACTTGAAGAATAATTGCGTAATTAAAAGATAATTTATTATTACAGGTGAATTAATTAGTGTAAGTAATTAAGGTGTAATTACTTATTTGAAATTAATTAAGGGTAATTAATCAATTAAGATTCATTAATGATAAGTAATTAAAGATAATTAATTAATAAAAGATAATTACCTAATTAAGTAATTAATTAATATTTAAAGTTGTTTTATCAAGTGATTAAAAGATAATTACTCAATGTAATTAATTTGTGATTTATTAATATAAGTGATTAGGATAATCACTTATTGTAATTAATTAAGGATAATTAATTAAATGGTAATGAATTAAGGGTTAGTTTATTAATGAAATTAATTAAGGATAATTAATTTAAAGGATAATTAAACAATTAAAGGTTAATTATTTAATGCTTAAAGGTTAATTAATTTATTACTATAGGTTAATTAACAAATGATTAAAGGGTAATTAATTAAATGATTTGTAATTATTTAACGAGGATAGGTAATTTATTCATAAGTAATTAATCTGATTTAACTTAATTAGATGACTAATTTATCTTGCTTATGGATGTTTGGATTGTATTAAATGCCTTGAATTGCTTGATATCCCTGATGTGTGATGCTTTGTGATATGAATTATTTTGATTGAGCTATGACGAATGTAATTTATTTATCTGTGATGAATTTACTGTGACAACCCGCCTTTCATTCCATAGAAAGACGCATCATCAATAAGAAAAAAAATAGGTTGAAATAGTAAAGATAGAAAGAAAGAACAACAAAATCAGAATCCCACAGTGGAAACGGAACAAAATATAATATTTCACATAACTAATACATAGTCTTATACATATCAGAGCACACACAGTTATAAAACTTCATCACATTACACAGTTATATTGAACGTCTATCCATTACATCTAAAATACAACAAACAAACAACACTACACAGTGGAAAGAGATATATATAGCTATGCCAGGCTCCTGCTCCAAGCTTCCAAAATACGTCAAGCCAAACCCGATCACTTGGCTACTCATAAAAAAATGAGTACCCAAGAGTTTAAGAAAAATAGAATAAACTCCGGGTCAGAATAGGTCTGGGGTGAGTAAACAGGTTAAAGTTATTTAACTTTAAAAATCATTTGGAAACAAGGGTATCACGTAAGACTTCCCACACATAAACATGGGTAAGTTTCTACCTTACGCTAACCAAAACATTTGATAGGAAATCTAGTGATATTATAATAGGGTTTAGGGTTTTCAATATAAAATACAGAAAAAGCTGGAATGCTTACATCTTGCGTTCCAAAATAGTTGGGCACAATCAAAACCATAAAGGCATTTATTGGAGATTGGATTCCATATAATGGCAGGGCTACTGGGGTACCGCCCGTCATTGTACGTGGCCTACATCACCGTACTGAGGATCTACCCTAAATCCCCTGCAACACAAGGCCGGAACCATCCCTTACTGGACAATCTCGAAGAAGACAACCCTGCAGTTGTGGCCAACAACTTCCCACTAAGTCGAATAAAAAGGAACCTCTAAAAAGGGGTAAATCTCGTCCTACTTGGGTGCTACCCACTTAACCTTGCTGCACCTCCCATGTTTTAGCCATTCCCGGTTGATGAGGCTTGAGGCTTTGATTACCTTTAAAGAACACATCTTAGAATGATCATCGTCCTCCATTGGCGATGGTGTGATAGGATTCAATCCATACAAGTTCGTTCCGGGTTCGAGCGAAACCGAAGGCATTATCTCATTACACTCATTTGGTAACCACCCTCAGAGTTAATGACGATAACCCTTGCAATCTGAAACTCCACCTTGATCTTCACTTGAGATTTCACGGCCTAACATTTAACTTGGATCGATGTGGTTTTTGGATAATCAAATTTGATATCCAATCCCGGTCTCATCGAAATCCGAACGTATATAAAAGGCCAAGTTGTTTAAGGTTTAAACAATTTAATTCAAAACATTAAATTCATACAGCATTTATTATAGATAGACATCACACATTTATCATCAACTATCTCCAAGCATATCACATCACTGAATATCACAGATTATCATTCAATAGATATCAATCAATACATACATTCTACTCAAACAATCATCCATAAGCAAGAATTATTAAAGCATACTATAATTAATTTAATTAATTCAAATTAAATTAATCACTTAAGAATCAATTGCTTAATCCTGCTTAAATCAATCATTAATTAATTACAAATCGTTTAATTAATCATTCCTTAATTACTTTTATAATCAATTAATTAATCTTTAATTAACTAATTAATTATTCCTTAATTATTTATTAACAAACCTTAATTATTAATTAATAAAGCTTAATAACAAATTAACTAACACTTAATTACCAATTAATTAATCCTTAGTTGATAGTTAATTAATCCTTAATTACTTAATTAATTAATCACAAATTATAAATTAATTAATCTTAATTACTTAATTAATTATCAATTAATTAATCTCTAATTACTTAATTAATTAATCCTAATCATTGATTAATTATCTAATTAATTAACCTTTAATTAATTAGTTTATATTCCTTAATTATCTATTAATTAATGCTTAATCATTAATTAAACTAATTAATTATTCTTTAATTACCTTATTAATTTAATTAATCCTTAAATCATTAAGACCTTAATTAGTTTTAATAAAAACATTATCTTATTAATAAATTAATTATCATTAACATATGCATTTAAACATTATACTTTTTAAATTACCTTTTAAATTCTTTTCTAATTTAAGACTTAAAATAACTTACAATTTAACTTAACAAAATTTAAGTTAAAAATTTTACATAACTTCTTAATCCAATGTTAAAGAAACATTTAGTTTACATAATAGTTTAAAATTAGACTTAATTTAAGTTTAAAACTTGTTTTATAAAAACCTTTTTAAAACTATTTATAACTTGCTTCGGGTCAAACCCGATCCTCACCCGAGAGCTACTCCGAGTAAAGCCATTTCTTTCCCCTCTTTAATTTTTAAAACTTAGATTAAATTTTAAATTCAAATCTGTTGCACGAAAAACTTATGCTAACCCGAAGATAATCCCAATCAACCTGCCTATTTCCTCGAGTCATTCCTTGGGTCATCCATTACCCAAACTACTGACACTATTGATACATGGGTGCACCTGCACAGATGATCGCGACGGCACTGTTCACCGCAGACATCTTCAACCCATCGACGATCGCCTCTACATCAGATCCCGACCACCCAATCATTGGTACAAGCCATGATAAAAAACGAGCTTCTCAAGTCAAACTGGAAACCAATCCTCGCCTGAAACTAGCCTCAAACCGTCGACACCGACCACCAGGACCTCCCAAACTCTGGCCACTCCCTCACCGGCCTCCATGCTACCATCTCCCAAGCTCTGGTGAAACTTGATCACCTAGAAACCCCATGGTAATGATATTTCCGATCTCGACCATTTTAGGTTTTAAAACGCTAGTTCGCCCAATCACCGATGCCATGATGAACTATACTCCCTCCAGATATTTTTCCCGACATCCCCAATCGCCACTCAAGCTTCGACAAAAACCCCGACCACCAAAAGTTCGTCAATCTCCAGAAAATTTCGAAACCTATTTTCTAATCATCTTTAAAATTCTCATCCAAAATTCAACTAAAAATCCTGATTTTCATTTTAAAAATCCTAGTTTGCAAAGATACATCAGATTATACACATGAATCTTCAATTTATTCCATTTGGAATTTTGATAAAATCAAGTTTTTACCGTAATAAATAAATCCCGATCGATACTGTCTTAAGCTCTTGTTTTAAATATTTTTAAAATTTAAATCTTGTTGTTTTAAACAAATTTTGTTCAAACATTTGAACATAAAACTGATCATTTTGAATGTTATTTGCATCCAATAATTAAAGAACAGAGCACAACCTTGAATACAGACATGCATACAGAGATATCCACGTACATATATCATTAAATCCAATATGCAAACCACCATTACCTATTCAAACTCAAGTTTTCTGCATGCATCAGCGTTTTTAAATAGACTTAAAGCTTTTTAAAACAAATTTGTTTACTCACCTGTTAATGATGATCTGAGCAGTTTGAAGCAGTTTAAACTTTGAAAACTTGAATTGTTACTAACTCTGAAACTTGTTTAACTGGAACTTTCAAAACTTGTTTACTCAAATAAATATATATTTAAACAAACACAAAATCAATTTGAAAATAATAATTCTATTTAAAATCTATTTATATTTGTAAATAAACAACCATATTATTTTTATTGTTTGGAAATAACAAATTTTACCAATTATAATTATTTAATAAAGAAGATTATCATGTTTTTATTGCTTAAAATTTCTGGGATATCACATTCCTCTCCCATTAAAAGAATTTCGTCCTTGAAATTTGAAAGAAAATATAATCCAAAATTTTTATTTTATTTCAAATAATTCAAGCATACATATCATTCATACACTAATAACCAAACAAACAATTCACCCAAACATACAATTCATTCCACAAACATCACTAGCTATCCGAACACAAATTCGGATAAGCCTTCCCAAAACTATCCAGAGTCTCCCAGGTACAATCTCTAGGATCCTCACTCCACTGGACCTTGACAAGCTTCACCACCTTGCTTCAGAGTTGCCTCTCGTCTTGATCAACGATCTAGACTGGATGCCTGACAACAGATAAGTCCGGTTCAATCTTTGAATCCTCTTGCACAGCTAGCTCCACAACAAGAGATGGATCATGCATATATTTCCTCAGATGAGATACATGAAAAACATTGTGACTTACAGCCATTCGGACTGGCAATTCAATCCTGTAAGCCACAGCACCAATCTTCTCAAGCACTCGGAACGGATCAATATACCTTGGGGCAAGTTTTCCCGTCTTCCCAAATCTTATCGCTCCTTTAATCGAGGAAAATTTGACAAAGACCAAATCTCCAATCTCAAATTCCAATTGTCTTCATCTCTTGTCAGCATATTTCTTCTGGCGATCCTGTTGTGCTCTCATTCTCTTTTTGATAAGCTCTACCTTTGCAGATGCCTCACGGATCAAATCTGGACC
This sequence comes from Allium cepa, assembly GCA_030765085.1. Classification (NCBI taxonomy): domain Eukaryota; kingdom Viridiplantae; phylum Streptophyta; class Magnoliopsida; order Asparagales; family Amaryllidaceae; genus Allium; species Allium cepa. The sequence continues at coordinate 310,322,079 of CM060934.1, read as the reverse complement.
AAGAACAAGACGATCTCCTGACTCTACCCTATAGGATGGGGATCTACAAGGTCTTCCATATAAAGCTTCATAGGGTGCCATCTTGATACTCGCCTGATAATTGTTATTATATGAGAATTCCACTAAATGCAGATGGTTGATCCACCAAAATCCAATACACAAGCCCTCAACATATCTTCAAGAATTCGGTTCAACCTTTCTGTCTGTCCGTCGGTCTGGGGATGATTTGTTGTACTCAAACTCAAAATCATACCCATAGCTGATTGAAAAGCCTTCCAAAATTTGCTGGTGAAGATAAGATATCGATCACTTACTATGCTGACCGGAACACCATGTAATCTGACGATCTCCTTCAAGAATATCTTTTCCAAAGATGTTCCAGTACGGTTGCCTTAACCGGAATAAAATGGGCGCTCTTGGTTAACCGGTCAACAACTATCTATATTCCTTCATTTCCCTTCTCGGTCCTTGGCAAACTATCCATGAAATCCATCGAAATCATTTCCCGCTTCCATCTTGGAACTTCCAAAGGTTGCAAAAATCCTGGGGTCTTTTGTTGATCACCTTTAAACTGCTGGCAGATCGTACGTCCATTGACGAAAGCAGCAATATCCTTCTTCATGCCCAACCACCAAAAGACTCTTTTCATATCCTTATACATCTTTGAAATCCCTGGGTAGATACACTACCTTAATTTGTGGCCTTCTCGCAAGACTTCCTCCTCAAGCCATCCACATCTGGCACACACAAATAACCGTTGATCCTCAAAACTCCTTGATCATCCACCTTGAAATCCGAATATCGACAATCCTTGGTTCCATGAATCACTTCCTCAAAAGATCTATCCTTCATCTGATTGCTTATGATTCTTTCCTGGAGAGACGGAACAACTTCCAAAAGAGACAGAACTGCATTCCTACTAAGAGCATTTGCCACGACATTCACCTTTCCTGGAGTATATAGGATATCCAAATCATACGATGCCAAAAACTCAATCCATCACCGCTGCCTTAGATTAAGATTTTTCTGGGAGAAAAGGTACTTCAACGGTTTGTCATCCGTGAAAAGCTCAAACTTCTCTCCTAAAAGATAGTGCCTCTAGATCTTCAAAGCAAAGACGATGGCCAATAGTTCTAGATCGTGCGTACCATAGTTCCTTTCATGTGGCTTCAACTGCCTACTCGCATACGTAATTACTCTTCCATTCTGCATCAGAACTACACCCAGCCCAACATACATGCATCCGTATAGACTTCAAACTTACTCTTCCCATCCGGAATAGCCAACACAGGAGCACTTGTCATCTTCTCCTTCAGATTCTGGAAATCTTCCTCACATTCAAGGGTCCACTTGAACTTTGCTCCCTTCCTAGTCAACTTTGTTAAGTATGAAGAGATCTTGGAATAATCCTTGATGAACTTCCTGTGGTAGCCTGCTAATCCCAGAAAACTGTGGACTTTATCGAAGTCTGCAGTTGCTTCCATTCCAGAATAGTCGCTAACTTGGCTAGATATGCAGAGATGCCCTCTCCAGATACAATATGCCCCAAAAATCTAACTTTCGATTTCTGAAAATGGCACTTAGAGAACTTAGCCTTCAGAACATGCCTTTCAATGTCTCTACACTATTCCCAAATGTTGCTTATGCTCTTCCTTAGACTTGGAATACACAAGAATGTCATCGATGAACACGAGAACAAACTTATTCAACACATCTCGAAATACTCGGTTCATCAAATCCACAAATTAAGCAGGAGCATTGGTTAGCCCGAAAGGCATAACCAACCACTCAAAAAAGCAATTGGCTCCCCTAAACACAATAAGGGTGTACTGTCTTCAACTACCCTTAACTGGTGGAAACCCGAAGCTAAATTTAGTTAGGAGAAAATAGAAGCTCCATGCAGCTAATCAAAGATATCATTAATACGAGGCAAAGGTTACTTATTTCGGATGGTCACTTTGTTCAACTCTCGATAATCAACATAGAACCTTAGAGACCCATCCGACTTGGTGACGAACGCTGCAGTAGAACCGCAATAAGAAAAACTGGGCCTAATCAATCCTTTCTCTAGCATATCCCGAGTCTGCTTCATTAGCGCCTCCCTCTCTCTAGGAGCCATTCTTCTATTAGCTTGAATCACTGGTTTCGCTCCCGGAACCAAATCAATGCGAAATTTTATCTCCTGATGTAGAGGTAAACACTTGACTTCCTCGAAGATATCTGGAAAATCTTTGACCACTTCAATATCTCCTTCTTCCTCTTGAGAAGTCTCAACTCCATGTAAAAGGCTACTCAAGTGAATTCCAGAATGATCACACATCACTTTCGCAACCCTACCCAGAACATTTTCTAACGAAACTGTTCTCTCCTCATAGATCAGAACAACCTTATACTTATCAAGCCAATCCATCGCCAATATAAGGTCAACCCCCTTAAAGTCCAATACAAAAGGGTCGCATGAGAAACTATGAGACATATAGGAAATTCTCATATCCTTACAGATCATATCTCACTTGGTTACTCTCCCTATAGGATTAGATACAAGAATAGGACGGTCTACAGTACTAAGGGTAAGATGAAACTTCTCTACTGATTCCAAAGAGATAAATCTAAGAGAGGCACCCGAATCAAACAATACGTTAATATACTTGACATCTAAAATTAATGTACATTCCAATAATCCTTTGCCTTTAGAAGAACTTGATGGTGCACCCTCCAGAGCAAACACCTTGTTCTATGGAGCCTTTTGAAGCAGCGGGCAAGCTCTCACCATATGGCATGGTTGGTGGCAGTTGAAGCACAATGATTTTTGAACCATTGCTGGTCCAATCTAACGCTGTTGCTGCTGTTGAGTTCTAGCCTGAGGACACAGATTAGCCAAATGCCCTACTTGATGACAAATATAACATTTCCGAGCTCCTTTGTTGCTTCCGGGTTTCTTCTTATTCTGCTTCTTCCAATTTGGATTGAACTTTTTCTTATTCGAGTTGCAGGAATTCCCCCTGATGCTGCTACAAATGCCATTGGTTTCTTATTCATCAACTCCTCATATCTAAGTGCCATATCAATCAACTCTATAAAAGATCCCTTCAAATGTACTATAACCTTTTCGTGAAACTCTGGTCTCAGTCCTTGCACAAACATCTCATTCTTTTCGAGGGTGGTGTCTATGAGTCCTGGACCATAGCGAGATAGTTCATTAAATTTGGTCTTATATTCTGCTATAGTCATGCTTCCCTGCTACAAATCCAAAAAATATCGGTGCAGACGGGTTCTTCCCGCTGTCGACATGAACTGTTCCTCAAACAATTCCTTAAATCTACTCCAAGAAATGTTGTCCTCTAAGATATTTGCTGTAACTACATCCCACCAAGCTATAGCATTTTCTTGCAGTTTCCATGATGCCATGACCCTCTTTTTCTCATCAGACAATTCAAGACTCTTAAAAATCCTTTCGCATGAGCGTAGCCAAGCCTGAACCCCAATTATAGTCTCCGATTCGTTAAAAGGTCTCCCTCCAAGGTTGGTGAAGTCCTTGCATAAAGCAGCAAAACTAACTCGAGGCAGTGCTGGATTCACAGCCTCGCTAGCAGTCTGACCTCTTCCATCATTGGTCGACGTCCTCCGTACAATTCTGCCTCTCCTGCCTCTTGAACTCATGTTGGTAACCTGGACAGGTAACCCAACAAATTTAGATAGGCGTATAGTTATATAAAAATTACAAATACGCACTCTCAAGATAGATACTACTCCAAAGCCTAGGTATTATCTCAACCTCGCTCTGATAACAAATGTGACGACCCACCTTTCATTCCATAGAAAAACGGATCATTAATAAGAAAAGAAATAGGTAGAAGGAGAAAAGATAGAAAGAAAGAACAACAACATCAGAATCTCACAGCAGAAACGGAACAAAATATAATATTTCACGTAACTAATACATAGTCTTATACATATCAGAGTGCACACAGTTATACAACTTCATCACATTAGACAGTTATATTGACCTGTCTATCCATTATATCCAAAATACAACAAACAACACTACACAGCGGAAATAGATATATATGTATAGCTACGCCACGCTCCTGCTCCAAGCTATCCAAAATACGTCAAGCCAAACCTGATCACTTGGCTACTTATAAAAATTTGAGTACCTAAGAGTTTAAGAAAAATAGAGTAAACTCCGGGTCAGACATGGGTCTGGTGTGAGTAAACGGGTAAAAGTTGTTTAACTCTAAAAATTATTTGGAAACAAGGGTATCACGTAAGACTTCCCACACATAAACATGAGTAAGTTTTTATCTTACGCTAACCAAAACATTTAATAGGAAATCCAGTGATATTATAATAGGGTCTAGGGTTTTCAATATAAAATACAGAAATTGTTGGAATGCTTACATCACGTTCCAACATAGTTGGGAACAATCAAAACCGTACAGGCACTTACTGGAGATTGGATTCCATATAATGGCAGGGCTACTGAGGTACCGTCAGTCACAGTATGTGACCTAGATTACCGTGCTGGGGATCCACCCTAAATCCCCTGCAACACAAGGCCGGAACCATCTCTTACTGCACAGTCCCAAACAAGACAACCCTGTAGTTGTGGCCAATAACTGCCCACTAAGCCAAATAAAAAGGAACCTCTAGACAGGGGTAAATCTCGTCCTACTTAGGTGCTACCGACTTAACCTTGCCGCATCTCCCCTGTTTTTGCCATTCCTCGTTGATGAGGCTTGAGGCTTTGATTACCTTTAAAGAACACATCTTAGAATGCTCATCGTCCTCCATTGATGATGGTCTGATAGTATTCAATCCATACAAGTTCGTTCCGTGTTCGAACGAAATAAAGGCATTATCTCGTTACACTCATTTTGGAATCACCCTCAGAGTTAACAACAATAATCCTTGCACTCTGAAACTCCACCTTGATCTTCCCTTGAGATTTCAGGACCTAACATTTAACTTGGATCGATGTGGTTTCGGATAATCAAATTTGATATCCGATCCCGGTCTCATCGAAATCCAAACGTATCTTAAAGGCCAAGTTGTTTAAGGTTTAAACAATTTAATTCAAAACATTGAATTCATACAGCATTTATCACATATAGATATCACACATTTATCATCAACTATCTCCAAGCATATCAAATCACAGAACATCACAGATTATCATTCAATAGATATCAATCAATCCAGATATTCTACTCAAACAATCATCCACAAGCAAGAATTATTAATCCATACTATAATTAATTTAACTAATTCAAATTAAATTAATTACTTAAGAATTAATCACTTAATCCTACTTAGATCAATCATTAATTAATTAAAATCATTTAATTAATTAATCATTCCTTAATTACTTTTATAATCAATAATTAATCTTTAATTAACTAATTAATTATTCCTTAATTATTTATTAATAAACCTTAATTATTATTTAATAAAAATTAATTACAAATTAATTAACCCTTAATTACAAATTAATTAATCCTTAATTAACAGTTAATTAATCCTTAATTACTTAATTAATTAATCTCAAATTATAAATTAATTAATCTTAATTACTTAATTAATTATCAATTAATTAATCTCTAATTACTTAATTAATTAATCCTAATCATTGATTAATTATCTAATTAATTAACCTTTAATTAATGAGTTTATATTCCTTAATTATCTATCAAGTCATGCTTAATCATTAATTAATTAAACTAATTAATCATTCTTTAATTACCTTATTAATTTGATTAATCCTTAAATCATTAAGACCTTAATTAATTTTAATAAAAACATTATCTTATTAATGACTTAATTATCATTAACATATGCATTTAAACATTATACTTTTTAAATTATCTTTTAAATTCTTTTCTAATTTAAGATTTAAAATAACTTACAATTTAACTTAACAAAATTTAAGTTAAACAATTTACACAACTTCTTAATCCAATGTTAAAGAAACATTTAATTCACAAAATAGTTTTAAAACTAGATTTAATTTAAATTTAAAACTTGTTTTATAAAAACCTTATTAAAACTATTTATAACTTGCTTCGGGTCAAACCCGATCCTCACCCGAGAGCTACTCCGAGTAAACCCATTTATTTCCCCTCTTTTATTTTTAAAACTTAGATTAATTTTAAACTCAATTCTATTGCTCGAAAAACTCATGCTAACCCGAAGACGACCCGAGCCACCTGCCTATTTCCTCAGTCATTCCTCGAGTCATCCGTTACCCAAACTACTAACACTACTGACACAGTGGTGCACCTGCATAGATGACCGCGATGGCATCGTTCACCGCTGAAATCTTTAACCCATCGACGATCGCCTCTACATCAGATCCCGACCACCCAATCACTGGTACAAGTCCACGATTAACAATGAGCTTCTTAAAACAAATTGGAAACCAATCCTCGCCTAAAACCAGCCTCGAACCGTCGACGCCGACCACCAGGACCTCCCAAACTCCGGCCACACCTTCACTGGCCTCCATGCTACCATCTCCCAAGCTCTGGTGAAACTCGATCACCCAGAGACGCCACGGCAATGAAATTTCCGATCTCGACCATTTGGGGTTTTAAAATGCTAGTTCGCCTAATCCCCGATGCCACAACGAACTATGCTTCCTCCTGACATTTTTCCCGACATCCCCGATCGCCACTCAAGCTTCGAAAAAAACCCCGACCGCTAAAAGTTCGTCAATCGCCAGAAAATGGTCGAAACCTATTTTCTGATCATCTTCAAAATTCTCATCCAAATGTCAACTAAAAATCCTGATTTTCATTTTAAAAATCCTAGTTTGCGAAGATACATCAGATAATACACATGAATCTTCAATTTTTTCCATTTGGAATTTTGATAAAATTAAGTTATTACTGTAATAAATAAATCCTGATCGATACTGTCTTAAGTTCTTGTTTTAAATATTCTTAAAATTTAAATATTGTTGTTTTAAACAAATTTTGTTCAAACATGATAACATAAAACTGATCACAGATTAAAACAATGGATAATTTTGAATGTTATTTGCATCCAATAATTTAAGAACAGAGCACAACCTTGAATACAGACATGCACACACAGATATCCACATGCATATATATATATATATATATATATATATATATATATATAATTAAATCCAACATACAAACCTTATTACCTATTCAAACTCAAGTTTACTGCATGCATCAAGGTTTTTAAACAGATTTAAAACTTTTTAAAACAAATTTGTTTACTCACCTGTTAATGATGAGCACAACAGTTTGAAGCAATTTAAACTTTGAAAACTTGAATTGTTACTGAACTATGAAACTTGTTTAACTGGAACTTTGATTTGCTACTGATCTAAGTTGCCTGAAACTGAAATGAATTTAAATAGCTTGCTTTTAAACTTGAATTGCCTACTGATCTGAGATGATCTTGTTTTGCTTCATCTTGAATTTGTTTTCAGATTTTGATTTTGAGAAAAGATTTCTTGATTTTGTTTTACTGGATTGTTCCAGATATTTATTTCTTAGTTTGTTTTTGAAAATGAGATAGGGAAAAAGAAATGAAGAGGGAAGATGTATGTTTATATAGAATAATTTATGGTTTATTAAAAGTTAAAGAAAATTAAAGAAAATGAAAAAAAATGACACTTGTTCAATAAGTTAACATTTGTCAATTATATTTGTCAATCAATTCACACTTGTTATTAAAAGGTTTCATAGATTAACACTTGTAATTCTGTATTTCTAATAAATTTTAAAATGATTCAAAAGCTTTTATGTTAAATTTTCTAATTAATAAGTACATTTCTAAATTTACATAAATAAAATCTCTTTAAAGAAAATAAATTTTATATTTCTACAAATCTTATACATATATTTTAATTCAAAATATTTTTAAGATATATATCTTTTAAATTTTAAATTTGAATCCCAATTTTAAAATCCAATTTAAAATCAAGTCAAATAAATATATATTTAAACAAATACAAATTCAATTTGAAAATAATAATTCTATTTAAAATCTATTTATATTTATATATAAATAACCCATATTATTTTTATTGTTTGGAAGTAACAACTTTTACCAATTATAATTATTTAATAAAGGAGATTATCACATTTTTATTGCTTAAAATTTCCGGGATATCACATTTATATTGTTTATCTGTGAATCTGTGAATGAAGGTAAGCGTTATAGGATTATACCGTTTATCGATATTGCTGTGCTTGAACTTGTAATGATTGATGATGTTGCACTATTGCGTAAAACCCCTGGACTACACCATACACACATAAATATGTATTTCACGAGGATTTGGCGAAGTCACATATATTTGAATTTAATATTATTTTATTCAAAAAAAAGAAATGGTTTTAAAGTTGAATTTTAAACCCAAAATGGTTCGGAAATGTAATTGGGTTAACTATGAAAAGCTTTGAAATGGAGTTTTAAAGATAAAAATTATTTTGAATAACTTGTTAACGTTTTGAAATTTAAATGGTTTGATTTGAATTTGAATTCAAGATTTAAAGTTGAGTTCTATGAATATATGTTTGGGAAACCGTGGTTTAAAAAGGGTATACAAGTTATATGATGTGTTTATATGAGTTTTAAACCAATTTAAAAATATTATTTTAGGAATTTAATTTTAACCAAAGTTTATACTTTAAAAGCTATAACTTGTGCATTTTGATCAGATTTTTTCGAAACGAAAAGTATTTGTTTTCAAATAATAATGGCTTTCATATAATGAAAGAACTTCGAGTCTTAGTTGAAAGGGTTTTCAAATTTGAAATGGAATTGTTTTGAAAGCTATGAATGAATCTTTGTGAAAGATTAGTGAACTTTGCTTCCAAAATGAAGAGGATCTTAAAGGTGTATCTTTTGTATAAAAGATTTGGAACTGAAATAGTTTCGAAAGCTATGAATTATTCTATGTGAAAGATTGGTGAACTTTGTAAAGTGAATAAGTTGTGACTTAACCATTCAAAAGATTAAAAGTGGGAATTTGTTTAAACCATTCAAAAGAAAGGTTTTGGGTAATAAGTTGTGACTTAACTAAGATCCCACTAGATCCACATGGTTTTAAAATTAAGCGCTTTATATTTGGTTTAGTCGGGAGAGGACTTTGTGTCATATAACCTATTTCGAATAATGATACGACGTTATGGATAATATTTGAAGACCGGTGGTGAAGACAGGGTATTTTCGAAACCTGTCGAATGTCTCTACATTGAATGGCCCTGGTATAGAGATTTGATCACCCTTTGTGATGGGGAGTCTGGACGTGATTAGGGATTATCCGGATTGCAAGGGCTTCTTCGAAAGTGCCTTCGATTCTGTTTGAACCTGAAACAGACTTGTATGGATGTATGTCTGACGTTACACATTGAGATATAAAGCTGGTTTCTATCAAATACATTTCTATTTGGTGGCAGAGAATTTATTCTCTTAGCTTAACACCCTTCTCTGAGACGTACGAGCTCAGAGGTTATGTATTTGATGGTTACTAGTAATACATTCCCAATTTGGTAATGTGGCATACGAAGTGCTGCTGATCATGTGTTGATTGAAGCATGACTTTTGTGTAAAGCGTAGCTTTGTGGACGTGACATCGTCGGACCTCACAACCCGGAAATGGTCGAAACATGAAAGATGCGGCAAGGTTATTAGGGGTCGCGCCCCTAGGGTGTGTCCATATCTTTTGGAAAAAGGTGGTATCATGGCATGGAGCCCAGATATTTAACCTATGTGGCTGCTGCAAATTTATTACTTTTTGGTTGTTAGTGTTGAGGATCCTCGGATAAATGTCGGTAACGACTAGGTATGGCATACTTGTTGGTGTTACCTAGTTACAAAGGTAAGCCGACCTTGTGTTGGTAGAGATCCGGTTAGGTTCTCGGGGCATCCCTCTAGAGGCGTACCCATGTGGCCCAGGAAGTTCCTTAGCCTGACCATTTGCTGGAAATCCAATCACCAATATGCACCCTGCACGATTTTAGTTGTAGAACCTGCCATTTAACATGGTAGCTATAGTAGGCATACTATAATGGTACGTATGCTAGCTAAGATTAATAATATACTTGCAAATGTATTCTTCACTATGCAGTAATAATAATATCAAATGGTTTTCACGTATCAAGCATGTTTGACTATCATAAGGAGAAATCTCCACCAATTGTGCGCTTGCATTGTGTGTGTGTGGGGAGGCCTTATGGTAGTTTCATTTTTCAAAAAGCATAGCGAATTTCTTTTAAATTCTTTTTGTTTAAATAAAAATGTTTTCGTTTGCTCACACCAGTCCCATGACTGACCTGGAGTTTATTGTTCCCTTCCTAAACTCTAGATGCCCACAATTTTCCACATTGGTTGTCTAGAGTTGGGTTTTTCATATAATCAAATAATAGGTGTAGATTATATAGCATCCAGCCTTTGGATTTGGCGATAGTATTTATTTCACTTCAATAGTTACCGAGTTTGCTACATTATAACGTGATGGTGGTTTAAGCTTATGACATCTTAGAGATCTTTGGAGCATTGAACTGGAATGCAGTTTTGATTTCTATCTTCTTTCTATTCTTTGAAAGATCAAGATGGTGATATTGTTCCGCTACTGGTGTTTTCCTTCCACTGTTATCTCTCTCACTGTTGTATATTGGTTCTGAAGTTGAAGATTGTTGTATCATTGTTGTATCGAATGTTGTGTATCAATAAAGTTATTCATTTTTCTTCTGCTGTGTTTTTATACTTAAGTGTTATAAGCTCCGTCGAACCAGATTCGACGTTCGAATCTACGGAATTTGAATATGGGTGATGTATTCGGTGGCGATTTTCGAAGGTCGAGTCCGGGTCTTCACATTTGGTATCAGAGATGAAGGTTGAGTAAGAACTTTATCTCAGGAGTATAACACATTAGGTGATTCATTAGAGATAGGGTTACAAATGCCCTAGAATGAGTATATCTCTAAGATATCCGTCCGTATGCCTTTGTAAATTCTCTTACTATACACTAATAGTGAGTATGAGTGCAAAAAGAGGATGAAGTAGGGGACATGGAAGTACCACTTCAAATGGTCAATACCTGCAACAACGGGAACAACTTTTCTCCTCAATCTCTTTTCACCGTCATTCGATATCAATTCTTTGACTACTTCGTGGCAGCTCCGGAAGAAGCTTTGGTGTGGTGATGGCCCTGTGAATTGTGTAGATAAGTTCCTATTTCATATTCTCTTCATTAGTTTTCCCTCATCTTTTCGTTTTAACTTTAATAAGTTTGAAATTTTATTTGAAATAAATTGGTTAATAAAATATGAAGCTGAATTAAGCTGTATCCGTTGTCTATTCTTTGGGGTCTCGATATATTCTACGAACGGTTAGTTACGCTTCGAACTAACCAATCCTCTGCATATTTTGTAGACCTGATGACCCGAGTGTTTGGTGAAGTATTGAATGAGTTCATTCTCATTCTATTACTGATATTCTGATTTGGTAAGCCAAATGTAGAATAGATATTCAGTTTAATCTGGAAAACTATTTCTTTGTATTCTTTGTTTGTCTCCCTGTCTAGCAAATTTTGAGGACGAAATTTTCTTAGGGGGGAATCTGTAACGATCCTGGTTTTAAATCAAATTTAAATTGATAATTAATATAAATTTTGGATTAAATTGTGAATTAAATTGAATTTTTCCAAAATCAATAAAGATATGAGTTTGTTATTTATATATGTATATAAATAGATTTTTATTTTGAAATTTGATTTGAAATTCAAAAATAAATATATTGAAAATAAATTGGATTTAAAACTATATTTTAAAATTAATAGAAATTTATTTTCTAATTTTAATATATATGTATATATGAAAGTCAAATTTTGAAATTAATATAGTAAAAGTTTAAAAGTTGTTTAAAGCTAAATTTTGTATTATCTAATATATATGTATGTTTATTTATTAAAGTATAAATAAATTTTAAAATCATTTTTCTTTATTAGTTATGCAAGTATAAATAATAGAAATCATATAAATATAAACATTCATTCATTTAAAAGTATAATAACATGAATTTAAAATTTTAAAATAAGAATGAATACATAGTTTTAATATTTATGTATCTTTTGAAAATTAATCAAGCATAATACATTTGAAAATAATAAAAACATAGTTTGTGTATATATTTATAATTTAAAGACATAAAAAATAAATAAATTAAAATTGAGTTAAGGGTTTTTAACATAAAATTACAAATTTATGACATGTGTAAATATTTTAAAACCTGTAAATGAACAAATGTAAACTATATGACATAAGAATGAACAAGTGTTAATAATTCTAACATGCAAATTTACAAATTTCACTTGAATTCTTATGTTTATAAAATAAATAATAAAAGAAAATCAAAGCCATATATATATATACACACATTCCTCTAACCCTTCTCTCATTTCTCTTTCTCAAAAAATTTCAAACTAAAGAAAATCTAAAAGCAAACTACAGATCAAACAAAACTGAAAACAAAAATTTAAAAGCCTGAAAATAAAACCTGAAGCAAATGAAAATGGATTCAATTTCAAATTCAAATAATAGCTTGAGTTCAAATCTAGAAAATCAAAGCATCACAAACCTAAAATAAAGACGAAAGATGAAATCATCTTTAAGCAAAGAAAGTATAGATCAAAAGAAAATCTGGAAAAACAAATTCATCTCAGCAATTCATGGATCTAAATTCAAGTCCAAGTTCAACCTGGAAGCAAAGCAATTCAAAGTCTTCAACCTGAATCAAAGCAACTCAAAACAAAATCCAGATCAACAAAATAAATTCGAGTAGCGGATCATTTTCAAATTCCAGATTAAAAAAATCAAAAATAGTTCTAAGCCTAACCAATTTTCCAGGCCTCTATTCTTCTAAACAGTGAGCAAACACACTTATCTTTTACTGTTGTGTTGAATACTTGATGTATGATATATGAATTGCTTGATTTGTAGCCCGCATGCAGATATATAGTTGTAAATTTGTGTGTGCATACAGGTAAACATGCCTCTGTTTTTATATGACAGGTTTAACTAACTTGTTCATAAATTCATATCACCCCAAAATAATCAATGTTAGGCTTTGATCATTAAAAAGGAATTGTTTGAAATAATGTAATTTCATTTCTAAAAATAGTTTCAGATAAAAGCATTTATTCTGAAAATGGAAAATTACAGTGAAAAATTATTCAAACCAGAAAATCAATATCCACAAAATCCTGATTTGATTTCATAATCGGTTTCGTATCAGAAAATAAGGATTTTTGATAGTAATTTCATGAATTTTAAGATTGGGTTGTCGAGATTTCTCGAGATGAACGGGAAATACGTTTTCATTGCATTATGACGATCATCTGCGAGTTTCTTGTCGTGTTTGGGTTTGAAGGCAGCTGGAGTCTTGGGGATCAATGGAAAAATGGCTAATGGATTTATAGTTCGCCATGGTGTCGTATCAGCGACGTTGTAGGGTTTGAAGCTCTGATGGGTGTGTCAATGTTTTCGAGTTGATTTCTCTAGCGTGAGAGCATCGGACTGGTTTGGGTCAAGGGAAATCGGAGCATGGTGATGTGGCGGAGCTAGGGTCGGAGTTGTGAGGTCTCCGGTGACCTGAGGCGATGGGTCGAGGGAAGTTTTTGATGAACTATTTTGTTCATGGGCAAGTCGAGTAGCTTGATTTTGGTTTCTTATTCGAATCATCTATCTGGGTAGTTGATTGTGTAGAGGTGGTTGATGATAACTTGCTGGTGGTAGCGAAGTTGATCGGAGGGAGGCCGATCATCGGTGCACGTGCACCTGTGCACTTGTATGTCTAGATAATTAAGTTATTAGGGAAGAAGGGAAACGACTCGAGTGTAAGCTTGGGTAAATGGTGAGATGACCCGGGAAAAAGGAGTTGGGGAAAGACTCGAAGTAAGGCTCGGGATTTCTTGAGTTTTTCTCGGGGTTGTTTGGGTTGGCGTGATAACAGCAACTTAATATAAAAATTAACTAAATGTTTTTAAATTATTAACTTGCAGGCTTAAGTTAATTTGTTTGTTAATAATGATTTACTACCAAGGTTTATTAATTAAAGTTTTTTTATGAAAATTAGGTATTTAACTTCAATAAATAATTTATCTTTTAAACTAATTAAAGTTTAAGTAATTAAGGATTAATTAATGACTGTAATTAAAAAGATAATTACTTGAAGAATAATTACTTAATTAAAAGATAATTTATTATTACAGGTGAATTAATTAGTGTAAGTAATTAGGGTGTAGTTACTTATTTGAAATTAATTAAGGATAATTAATCAATTAAGATTCATCAATGATAAGTAATTAATGATATTAATTAATTAAAGATAATTACTTAATTAAGTAACTAAATAATAATTAAAGTTGTCTTATCAAGTGATTAAAAGATAATTACTCAATGTAATTAATTTGTGATTTATGAATATAAGTGATTAGGATAATCACTTATTTTAATTAATTAAGGATAATTAATTAAATGGTAATTAATTAAGGGTTAATTAATTAATGAAATTAATTACGGATAATTAAATAATTAAAGGTTAATTATTTAATGATTAAAGGTTAATTAATTTATTATTAAAGGTTAATTAATAAATTATTAAAGGGTAATTAATTAAATGATTTGTAATTAATTAATGATTAATTAACCAGAATTGGTAATTTATTCATAAGTAATTAATCTAATTTAATTTAATTAGATGACTAATTTATCTTTTTTATGGATGTTTGGATTGTATTAAATGCCTTGAATTTTTTGATATCCTTGATGTGTGATGCTTTGTGATATGAATTATTTTGATTTGAGCTGTGATGAATGTAATTTATTTATCCGTGATGAATTTATATGGTTTATCTGTGAATTTTTGAATGAAGATAAGCGTTATAGGATTATACCGCTTATCGATATTGCTGCGCTTGAATATGTAATGATTGATGATGTTGCACTATTGTATAAAACCCCTAGACTACACCATACACACAAATATGGATTTCACGAGGATTCGGTTAAGTCACAGATATTTGAATTTAATATTATTTTATTCAAAATAATGAAATGGTTTTAAGTTGAATTTTGAATCCAAAATGGTTTGGAAATGTAATTTGGTTAAATATGAGAAGCTATGAAAAGGAGTTTTAAAGATAAAAATTATTTTGGATAACTTGTTAAAGTTTTGAAATTTAAATGGTTTGATTTGAATTTGAATTCAAGATTTAAAGTTGAGTTCTATGAATATATGTTTGGAAAATTATGGTTTAAAAAGGGTATACAAGTTATATAATGTATTTATATGAGTATTAAACCATTTTAAAAGTATTATTTTGGGAATTTAAATTTAACCCAAATTTATAATTTAAAAGCTATAACTTATGCATATTTGATCGCATTCTTTCGAAGCGAAAAGTATTTGTTTTCAAATAATAATGGCTTTCATTTAACAAAAGAACTTCCAGTTTTTGTTGAAAGGGTTTTCAAATTTGAAATGGAATTTTTTTTTAAGCTATGAATGAATCTTTGTGAAAGATTAGTGAACTTTGTTTCCAAAATGAAGAGGATCTTAAAGCTGTATCTATTGTACAAAAGATTTGGAATTGAAATAGTTTTGAAAGCTGTGAATCTTTGTGAAAGATCGGTGAACTTTGTAAAGTGGATCTTTTTGTTAAAAGATTAAAAGTGGGAATTTGTTTAAACCATTCAAAAGAAAGGTTTTGGGTAATAAGTTGTGACTTAACAAGATCTCACTAGATCCATATGGTTTTAAAATTAAGCGCTCATTATTCGGTCTAGCCGGGAGAGCACTTTGCGCCATATAACCCATTCCGAATGATGATACGACGTTATGGATAGCATATGAAGACCGATGGTGAAGACCAAGTATTTTCGAAAGCGAAAGGACGACCTATCAAATATCTCTGCGCCGAATGGCCCCAATATAGAGATTTGATCACCCTTTGTGATGGGGAGTCCTGAAGTAATTAAGGATTATTCGGATTGCAAAGGCTTCTTCGGAAGTGCCTTCGGTTCTCTTCGAACCTAGAACAGACTTGTATGGATGTATGTCTGACGTTACACTTTGAGATGTAAAGCTGGTTTCTATCAAATAAATTTCTATTTGGTGGCGGAGAATTTTTGTAACGACCCGAAATTTTCGGTCCCGAAAATCCCAGATAGTTATGAAAAAGAAGAAAGAGATAGAAGAAGAAGAACAGAAACACCAAACATCTCACATTCGCAGCGGATAAAATATAATAATAAATAATAACAATCTACAAAAGAATATTATATCTGTCGATTACATTTTAATACATCAGAGTTTCACATATACACAGTCTCTGAATATACACAATTATCATCTCACAGATTTACAATAATATAAATACAGCGGAAATACTCTATACGCTATTGCCATCCAGCTCGCCTCCTGAGCTCCAAAATGTCCTAACCTAGAAATCTGTAATACTCAGTCTGACCCGAGCATTACATCAAAGTAACACCCGGGTCAGGCTGGAAACCAGCGTGATTAAACCCAATTAACATGGAATATCCAAGCAAACAACTTATATAAAACCCGGGGTAACCCATTTCAATTCACAAAAACCCCAATTTATTATGGACATCACTTATTCCATACATCCATTTTCTAAGTACCATGGTTTAGATTTAAACAGTCCAATTCCTTTAAATCACTTCATTTCAGCCTATAGATTTCACATATCAATCTATAAAAATTCAAAGTGGTTTCGGGTATTTCCTAATACCCGAACCCGGACTCTTCAAGTCTCATGTCATCCTAACCCAAGTTATCCAAATGAAATACACAACATTTCATATCAGAGATATCAGCTCATCCAAAACATCCAATACCATTCAATCATCCATAAACAAAGCTTAAGCACATACAAATCAATTCAATTGATTCTAATTGTATTTCAAACCTCAATCACTTAGATTCCTTCATTTAACATTAATTTAATTCCAAATCAATTAATTGGTCAACCCATCACTATTCATCTTAATTAATCACCCTGGATTAATTATTTTCAAATTAAATTCAATTAATTATCTTTAATTAATTTCACGTTATTAATTATCCTCAATCCCAATCAATAAGTATTCCTAATTGCTTCATAAATTAATTATCAATATTAATTACATTAATCCTTAATTACTTATTTTAGTTAACTCCTCAAAAGTCACTTATATTGATTTATTTTCTTAACTAATCAATTTCTATTTACATCATTAATTATATAAATTAATGATTTCTCATTTACATTTCTATTTATTCTAATCTAATTTAATTTCTCTTTTTATAATGGGAGCTTAAACGAATTTAAAACCAAATTTATTTTTAAATTCAATTCGATTTACAATTGCACTTTGACATTCAAGTTATTTAAAATCTTAATATTTTAAAACTTTATTTGTTAGATTTAACTTGGATTTAGAACTTGTTTTAAATCTCTACTTTACAATTTAACTCTAATCTTTAAATATCACTTCTATTACTTTCCAATTCATTTTTATTTTATCCTATAATTATTTCACTTTCGAATGTTCACCATTTAATTTCTTCCAAAAAAACAAAAAATCCAATTTTATATAAATTTCGATAACTCTGGATACTGAAATATCGAATCAAACCACAACATTCAATCTTCCAATTTCCAAAAATATTCATCACAGAATATCACCCATTCCAATATAGACTATATATTACTATATAATATAGCACATCAATTCAATTTCAACCATTTAACCAATCATTTAAATTTAACAATTTAAGTTTAAATAAAAGTCCAGAAGCGTGAGATTACTCACCTTAGTTATTACTTGAATCAATAGAATTAATTTATCATCTATCTTTCCCACTTAAGTAATTACCCTCAATTACTTAATCATCCTTTAAATTATTATATTATTTATTCTTTGGTTTATTATTTACATTAACCAATGAACCCTTAAATTACTTATGTAATTATCTTGAATTAATTTCATTTCATAATTCAACTTTAAATAAATTAATCATCTTGAATTACCTTAACTTACTTATCACATTAACAAATCAATCCTTAAAATTTATTCCACAAATTTATCAACCTTTAATTAATTATCTTAATAAATTGATTAATTACTCCTTGAACTGATTAGATTAACTATTTAACCGTCCTCAAATAATTTATCCTTGATTTGATTCCATTAATTAAATCACATCTGAAACATGTTGAAATTGACCTATTATAAAATTGTTTTAAACAAACCAATTTTAAATGTAGTTTTTTTTTCTGCATAAACATTAATGGAATTAAATTAAATAGGGCGGAAAATCTCACCTCGACGATTCAATGCCACTGCCTGTTCGAGAACCCTAGAACGAAAGCCCCTTCGATTGCCGACAAAAGCTCGCGACTTCCCAAACGCGACGACGTCGCTACCTGCTTCGACCCCCTTCTATCAATGCGACACTCCCTCACGCGGCCCCCCAAGCTATTTCGTGCTCACCTCCTACATTGTCACGAACGACATCACCGTCGCCTCAATGGCCTTCACGAGTTCGCCTGTCGAAATCAAACCCTCACCGAGCATCGCGATTTCCCCCCAATTTCGACCCTCCTCGGTCGCGCCGTCGTCGCCGCCCTCATGAACCCCCAAACGCCACAACGCGACGAAACCCTAATTCGAACACGCGCCAGATCATCGCCCCCTCCTCTCGCGACTCAAATCGAACATGGCTTCGGCCTCTTTTTTTTTTAAAACGAGTTCGATTACCTGCTTGAGAATAGAAAGAGGGGAACGGGAATAAGGTATAGGATTGGGGAAGCTTCTAGCGTACGCGTGAATATTAAATAATTGAATATTTGAAAATATCTCGATGCATAACGCGAAATCCCAAAACCCGAATCAAACATGTCGACAGACGTTCATAAGGTTTTACCCGCGTTCTGAACACAATGGAACGTGTTTCGGAGGTTAATTTGAATGTATGTGCGAGTTATGGAATTAAACGATCGATATTAAATTAAATCGATTAAAATAAATCTAAGCGTTTCGAGCTGCCAGAGTCAAACGACAACTCTGATTGCTCCGAAAATTGAAATCCGATAATAACTAACTATTACGGATCCAATGGAACTGGTTTCGTTGAATTCCGAGACTGTGCCTCGAAAGGCTATTTTTAAATATCGAATTAAACGATATATTATTAAAATTGAACAAATCACCTTTAATTTAAATTTCAACAATTCTATTATCTTCAGTATCATCATTATAAATTTTATAAGCCTTCAAATTATTTAGACACGCTTAGAAATTTCAGATTGAACAATTTACCCAATTTTCAATTATTAAATTCAATATTTAAACTATATAATTCAATGATTTAATTACCCAGTAAATATTGATATCTTGAATTTAAGTTAAAATTAACTCTTAAATATTTTAAAATCAATTAACTATTCAAATTTAAATTGTTAGAAATTCTGGGTCGTCGCATTCCTCCCCCCTTAAATTAATTTCGTCCCCGAAATTACTAGTAAGGAAGAATGGTTCAAAACCGGTTTACCTTTCCCCAAAACCAACAGTTTTATCAATATCCTACCAACTATCTGTTATTAAAGACCCATTATAACCTTAACCAGCTTCTCAAAAATCTTATATAGTATCAAATAATATCCCTTTGCCCAATCATCTAAATTTTAATTTAAAACCAAATTTTGAATTATCAAAATTTTCTCAATTTTTTTTTCTAACTCTCTAAATTTCCAAAATTTTTTGCCAGCGTCTCCTTTGCGCGGCTAACTCGGTACAACTACAAAAGGCCTCTACGGGCTTCCAAATTCAAAAAAGAAAACAGAAAGCCAAGTGGCCAGATCAAAAACCCAATCCAATTCATACAAAAATTAAAATACATACCTTTTTGTCGGCAATTCACATTTATCTTTTGGAATCAAATCCAATTTTCTTTTCCCCCTTTTAATACCTACATATCTTACGTGACAATAATATCCAATCGTAACCCTTCCAAATCATTGTATACATTTTCCTACATAAGTTTCATACCCACCTTTATTCAAATTAGTTTTCCCCTCTTTCATACGAATTCAATTTACTTTAAATTTTGAATAATAAATTTTATCTTTCAAGTATAACCGATTCATATTAGTTCATTTACAAATTTACTTTAAATTTTCAATTTGAAATTGTTTTGTCGTTAACAAAAATTTTCTAACTCCCAAAAATTTTGGAAATTTTTTCGCAGAGTCTCCTTTGCACGGAGGAGCTTTTGCAATTTGACAAGAGATATAAATATATATACATCGACCCACCCGGTCGGAAAAGCAAAAACAGTTCATATTTCCTATTTTTATTGCGTAGGCGTACCTTATTTAGCATTTTAAGCAAGCGGGTTATTTATTCTAGCAAATAGCGCAACCAAATCCAGCCAAACGGCTTCCCAGTACCTGTACTTACTCAATTTAAATATGTAAGTGCCATATATAGAGAATTTATTAGCATTTCAGTTACTTTAATGGAAAAACACAAGCATTACAAAAGCCTCAAACACCAAACGCTTACCATAAGCAATTTATATGATTCAAAGCCAATCCAATTGCTTCCAACCAAATTTATATGCCATTTCATTCAATTTTAATGGTTTACAACTCAATTGCTTATGTTCAATTTATTTTTAATCCAAACAAACTCATATTTACTTCGAATGATTCAAAAATCAATTTATTAGATCTCTATCAATTTATAGAATTTTAATTACTACTGTTTACGTCAAACGACAACTGTTTATGTGTAAATTCGGCGATATCCGCTTAATAGAGTATCTATTTTAGTTTATAACTATTTCAAATTGATTTCAACTCATTTTATATTTAATTCCATTTCATTTCTAATTTATTAACCAACCATTTATTTAGCTCGACACATTCCATTCTTGTATACTTCTAACCATTCCCAAATTAATTCGATCCAAGCTTTTATCTAATGGGCTTTCACTCTTATTCTTCCATAAATTTTAAACTTAAGTTAATTTACTTTAATTTATTCCTACATCAAACTTAAGTTTACTTTTATTTGATTCTCATTTAATCAAATTCCATTCAACTCAGTTAGCCCATCCCTTTTAAATTTTAATTTTAATTCACCATCGCAATTTTCAAAATAATATCCAAGCACATACTTAACTCATTTATACTTCAAATTAATATGCCACCGAACTTAAGTTCTGTCTGATAATCCAATTCCAATCATCACTTTGACTAAGTTTTTTTTATTCAATCAGACTTCATCCATTTATTATTTAACTTAATTAACCCAATTTAAAATTTTAATTTACTTACTTAATTCATTTTCGAATTTATTTATTAATACAAAGCCATTCTCAATCTATTTCTACTAATCTGGATTTTATTTGCAACTCAAACCATTTTTATTACAATTCACTTTCATTATATCCAATTTACTTGCAAATTTCATTAAATATTATTCAAATCACACTTGAATTTTATTTGTAATTCAAACCATCACATTTTCAATCCAACTCTATTTTATTTTTATTTTACAACATCTCTTCTTATTTAATTCATTATTAAATCTAAGTCGAATTCTATTTACAATTTGAATTCATTTCCAAACTCTATTATTAATTTACAATCCATTTGTTTAACCAAGTTAAATTTTCATTAACATACTCTATCAAATAATTATTTATTAACTTACTTCCAACTTTTAATTCAAAAACCACTTCATTTAAATTTCCCTGAGTTAAATCTTATTTATAATTCCAGTTTGGATTTCTTTCATTTCCCAAAATTCTAACACTTTTATTTTAAAAAATTAGAAAGGCTTTTAAATCCACCTCATACTATTAAAATAGCTTTTTATAAAAATACTTCTTATAACTCGATGTCTCAACCCGTCCATCCTTGTTCTCACAGAAATTCAGTCATACGTTGATCAGGCGTAGGATTAAAAATCTATAAGTACTTGGTAAACCATTTTCAAAACCCTATGAAAATACTTGAAAAATAATTTTATTGAAAATATAGAAAACAGTTTTTGAAAATAGAGGAAATATCTTTGGTGAGAATGCTCTGGAAATCATCACCCCCATCCATGGTCGCAGTTACATTCTAGGGTTACGTTGCCATCGCAGCAAAAGTCCATGCAACTGCAGGCTCTCCGCGGCCTCTCGATTTCGCCATGGTACCCACAACAGATCACAATTACATCCCAGGGTTACGTTGCCATCACAACAAAAGTCGATGTAACTGCAGGCTCTCCGCGACCTCTGATTTTCGCTGTCGAAATGAAACTTCTCCACTCCTACATAGGTCGCAGTCTACGATATAAAATCAAATGCAGACTGTTGGCTCTCAGCGGCATAAACGACTTTCTCTATGTTATACCATAGGTCGCAGTCTACCTATATAAAATCAAACGCAGACTGTTGGCTCTCAACGACACTCACGACTTTCGCTATGGTATACTCTACTCATAATCCCTAGGAACTAGTTTTGTCCGCACTCCTCACAGGATCAACTTTAGAACCCCTCCTTGGGTCTCAAGGCAGCACCACCCGATGGCACTCCTGAGAAGTTCATTTCAAGGGAGCGCCTTTTTCCCCAGAGCCATCATCAAAACACTTTATACTATACATATATAGTATCTTTCAAATCATACACCTAGTATGATATCATACAAAGCTCCTTTACACGCAAAATCGATTATCCCAAAATCGATAATTCTCAAGCTAGGCTTTTCAAGTTTCAATATTGATTTTACCCAAAAATCAAAAGCCCTTCCAAATACAAAGATTCCCAAAATCCTTTTCCAAGATCCTCATAAGATCCTTTATATATATATATATATATATATATATATATTCAGATATATATAATTTTTAAAAAAACTTTGGATCCTTTCAAACTCGTATAAAACTCCTTTTATACTTCAAACATCTTCAAAAATCCTTTTCTTCTGGCAATAGATTTAACAAGGAGATATATATCTTATATAACAAAGATATATAACTTGTTTATTCAAAATCAAATATTCAAATTTGATTACTCTTTTCAATATCAATTTCATTCAAATCCGTACGATATACACTTATCATCCGTACGCTATACCAATCTGATCGCTCACTCGAACACACAATTTCACTTCCGAACTTGCATCGTCCACCTGACTTCCTAGTGCGGACACAGATCTGGTTTCTTGATTAGAAACCGTCATTCTCCTTGCATAGCCATAACTATGGTAGAGAATATCCAGAACCAATCAACAACCCATATTCAGGTTCGCCGTTGAAAATCGAGTGAAAAATCCCAACTCGGAACGATATAACTATCTCGAAATTCTGTGCTCGAATATGGATCAAATCACTATGCGAATAGAATAGTATACGTACATCCTACGTATTTATTTTCATTAATTATTAGCCAAATCAATCCCATTTCTATTCTCATTCACTTGAATTTTCATTCACTTAGTTACAAATGTCTCAATTCCATTGAATTATCACTTCAATTCTTATCTCAGTTGGGTATTAAATCCATAACAGTTTGAACTCCGACCAGTTTATATTTAGAAAATAGCTTGAAAATTTAAAAAATAGATAAGTAGTTGAAAAATAATTATTAGTTTACAAAATAGTTATAAAATAGTTAAATAGTCGTAAAATAGTTGGAAAAATAGTTAAATAGTTTCAGAAATTTTAAATAATTGCCAAATAGCTATAAAATAGAAATTAGTTTGTGAAATAGTTGAAAATAGTAATTAGTTTATAAAACAGCTACAAAATAGTTAAATAACTCCAAAAGTAGTTATAAAATAATTTTGGGTTTAATAAAAAAGGTTGTATATATTGAATAGCTTGGAAAAATTTATTTATATTAAAACAATTTATGTGAAAAAATAGTCCAGAGTCAAACTGCTTACATTCCCAACAATTTAATGTTAATTTCCACTTCCGATTAAATTGACTCAATTTCAATTTGAATAACTTCAATTTTTCTTGCAATTTATTTAAGCCCAATTCAAGTTGAATCAATCTTGATTCCTTTCCCAAATTAAACTGAATTCCACTTTAAATTATCTTTACTCATGTATTTCAAGGTTCAAATAAGAGTTAAATACAATTTTATTTATTTTCGAAATTTAATTTATTATTCAATTTTATCTTCCAATTTGAAGCCAGTTCTTAAACAAGCTTATTTTACAATTTAATTATTCAAATTTATTTTATTTATACAATACCATTCTCAATTTAAAGATTTTTATTAACAATAGGATGATATCATCCTATTTATTTTAAAACGTCCATCCATTTTCAATTTTTAAATCTCAAACCCGTTTTGAGATCACACAAATTCCCAATTCAAATCAACCATTTAACTTTCCAAGTTTAATTCCAATTTACTTAATCCAATCAACCTTACTCAATTTGAATTCCCGCTTCAAACTTCAAAATTCTTTCCCTCTTATAAGCTAAAAACTTATATCACTTTGGGTTTTTACATCACACTTCAGGGAAAAAAATCAAAACTCAACCTCTTAGAGTTTATTCCAAATTATCTTTGATATCATGTATATCCATACATATATACGTATTTATTTCTTGGCCCTCCCAGCCATGTTTTTTTAAAATTTAAACCACCTTTGGTTTTAAATTCAAATCAAACTTTCAAACAACCCATTGTTTGCAACAAGTCCCAATTATCCAAATAATACTTATTTATTATTTTTCATTACTTTGAAACAAAATTTTCAAATTCTAGGACCAGATTTAGAATTTCATTTTTAATCAATTAAATTTTAATTTAGTTGTATTTCCGTTTTTACTTAATTTAATTCCAGTTCAATTTGGTTGTATTATATTACTTCTTAATGTTAATTTCAATAATTTAACAACCAATCGCCTTAATATTTATTAGAATGAAATATTACTTTATATATCAAAATATACTTTTATATAAAATTATTTTTAAAAAAATTATATAAGAAAACAACAATTACGCTCTCATATATATATATTCTCAACTCATTCTAGAGTACTACAAACTCTATTAAATGAGTAATCCCCACCAGAGCCAAGGTTCTCGCTTAACCTAGCTCTGATACCAAATGTAACGACCCAAAATTTTCGGTCCCGAAAATCCCAGATAGTCATGAAAAAGAAGAAAGAGATAGAAGAAGAAGAACAGAAACACCAAACATCTCACATTTGCAGCGGATAAAATATAATAATAAATAATAACAATCTACAAAAGAATATTATATCTGTCGATTACATTTTAATACATCAGAGTTTCACATATACACAGTCTCTGAATATACACAATTATCATCTCACAGATTTACAATAATATAAATACAGCAGAAATACTCTATACACTATTGCCATCCAGCTCGCCTCCTGAGCTCCAGAACGTCCTAACCTCGAAATCTGTAATACTCGGTCTGACCCGAGCATTACATCAAAGTAACACCCGGGTCAGGCTGGAAACCAGCGTGAGTAAACCCAACTAACATGGAATATCCAAGCAAAAAACTTATATAAAACCCGGGGTAACCCATTTCAATTCACAAAAACCCCAATTTGTTATGGACATCACTTATTCCATACATCCATTTTCTAAGTACCATGGTTTAGATTTAAACAGTCCAATTCCTTTAAATCACTTCATTTCAGCCTATAGATTTCACATATCAATCTATAAAAATTCAAAGTGGTTTCGGGTATTTCCTAATACCCGAACTCGGACTCTTGAAGTCTCATGTCATCCTAACCCAAGTTATCTAAATGAAATAACAACATTTTATATCAGAGATATCAACTCATCCAAAACATCCAATACCATTCAATCATCCATAAACAAAGCTTAAGCACATACAAATCAATTAATTGATTCCAATTGAATTTCAAACCTCAATCACTTATATTCCTTCATTTAACATTAATTTGATTCCAAATCAATTAATTGGTCAACCCATCACTATTCATCTAATTAATCACCCTGGATTAATTATTTTCCAATTAAATTCAATTAATTATCTTTAATTAATTTCACGTTATTAATTATCCTTAATCCCAATCAATAAGTATTCCTAATTGCTTCATAAATTAATTATCAATATTAATTACATTAATCTTTAATTACTTATATTAGTTAAATCCTCACAAGTCACTTATATTGATTTATTTTCTTAACTAATCAATTTCTATTTACATCATTAATTATATAAATTAATGATTTCTCATTTATATTTCAATTTATTCTAATCTGATTTAATTTCTCTTTTTATAATGGGAGCTTAAAGGAATTTAAAACCAAATTTATTTTTAAATTCAATTCGATGTACAATTGCACTTTGACATTTAAGTTATTTAAAAACTTAATATTTTAAAACTTTATTTGAGACGACCTGACTTTTTCTCCACAAAAAGTCGTATCATCCTTAAGAAAGAAAGGGATAGAAAAGAGAAAAGAAAGAAGAGAAAGAAGAAACAACACAAGAATCTCAACAGCGGAACGAATAAATTATATTAATAACATAAGTATTAAATAGTATACATCAAATTTCAGAGTACACAGACAATACAACACATACTAGACAGTTATAAACACCTGTCTAGTTATTACAACTCAATACACAACAGATAAACACTCAGAGATACCAACACAGCGGAAAACTATATAACTATACGCAGAAGCCTTCTGCTCCATTTGCTCCTCCACAATTCGTCAAAGCTAACCCGAATCCTAACCTGAATTCCCTTGGCTACTCGTAAAAATTTGAGTACCCAAGAGTTATAGAAAAACAGAAATAACTCCGGGTCAGACATGGGTCTGGTGTGAGTAACAGGTTAAAGTTGCTTAACTTTGAAAACCTTTGAAAAGAAAAGGTATCACGTAAGACTTCCCACACATAAACATGGAAAAGTTTTTACCTATGCTAACCAAAACATTTGATAGGAAATCCGATGATATTATAATAGTGTCTAGGGTTTTCAAGTAAATAAGAAATAGTCGAAATTGTTACATGATTAAATTCCAGCTACTAGCCACAAAAGTGGGTAATACAATCAAAACCGTTGGCACTTATTGGATTTTGGATTCCATACAATGGCTGGGCTACTGGGGTACCGCCCATCACAGTACGTGGCCTAGATCACCGTACCGAGGATTACTCCCAATCCCCTGCAACACAAAGCCGGACCCGTTACTTACTGAACAGTTCCAAACAAGACAACCCCGCAGTTGTGATCAGCAACCGCACCACTAAGCCGAAAATAAAGGGACCTCTAGACAGGGATAAATCTTGCTCTCAAGTGGGGGCTACCCACGAAGCTTTGCTGCACCTCCCCTATTTTAGCCATTCCCGGTTGATGAGGCTTGAGGCTACTATTACCTTTATAGGACATAACACTTAGAATGCTCATCGTCCACGTGACGATGTTCTGAAAGCATTCAATCCATACAAGTTCGTTCCGGGTTCGAACGAAACCGAAGGCATTATCTCGTTACACTCGTTTTGGAATCACCCTCAGAGTTAACGACAATAACCCTTGCACTCTGAATCACCATCTCGAATCTATAAGTACTATTCCGTCAAACTCATTACGGAATCACCCACAGAGTTATACTGACGTATAGCCCTTACACCTCGAGTCTTCACTCGCTCCACTTGGGTTAACAACCTAACGTTATTTGGAATCGATGTGGTTTTCGGATATCCAAATATGGAAACCCGATCCCGGTCTCATCGAAATCCAAAGCCTGTCTTTTAAGGTCCAAGTTGTTTTAAGTTTTAAACAATTCAATTCATTATCTAAATATACACAGATAGATAATTCACAACACAATAGATAATCAACGCTATCATTATCAACAAATAATTCATATCATAATCAGATAATTCATATTATCATCCAAAAGCAACCAATGCATTCATATCACATACACTACTCATCTCATAACTGAGATTACAAACCATACCAAGCAACCAATACCAATCATCAAACATAAGCAATGATCTAATGATCACACCATTTATAATTAATTTAAAATGAATTAAATTAATTACTTAATCTCTAATTAATTTAAAATGAATTAAATTAATTACTTCATCATAAAAATTCAGCTTAACTTAATCACTAATTGATTACAAATCAATTTATAAATCATCATCTCAATATTCATTTCAATTAATCCTTATTGA
This sequence comes from Allium cepa, assembly GCA_030765085.1. NCBI lineage: Eukaryota > Viridiplantae > Streptophyta > Magnoliopsida > Asparagales > Amaryllidaceae > Allium > Allium cepa. The sequence goes on along the minus strand of CM060934.1, from coordinate 310,293,796 downwards.
TTAACTATCTCTAATTACAATAAGTAATTAGCATTTAATATTACTTACATGAGTTAATTACTTAAACCCCTTTGCAAATAATTAACTTGTAATTTCTAAATTAATTGATTAACTAAAATTAATTACATTAATTATTTGTTCATTATTAATTATACCTTAATTAATCTACTCCAAATTACATCATTAATTAATAAATTAGTGATTTCTAACTATATTTAATCAATCTCTAAATATAAATTAATTACATAAGTAATTAATCTTCAATTTAAACCATATATATTAATCACCCTTGATTAATAGCCATTCAGTAATTAACTACTTTAATTACTCATCCCATAATTAATTATCTTAATTAATCTTTGATTAATTTCAAAGTAATTTAAATCCAAATTACTTCTAAAATAAATATCTTTAATTACATTCAGTAATTATTAATTAATTACTTCCTTAAGTAATTACAAATCCATAAAGTAATTATCAACAATCCACAAATGTTTAACTTAATTAAACTTAATTAATCTAAACTAATCACCTAAATCAAATTAATTACACCAAGTAATTAATTCATTAATTACCTTCATTAAGTAATTAAAACTTAAACAATTGATTATTATTAATTAATTAACCTAATTAATTATTAAAATTAACCACATTAATTAATTGTTAAAATAATCTTAAGTTAATGACCTTCATTAACCTTTCTTAATTACATAATTAAGAATTAACTTCAATTAATCATTATTAATTATCAATTAATTCATCTTTAATTATCATTTAATTAATCTCTAATTATTAATTAATTAAGTGTTAATTAAAATCTAAATTATCTTTAATCACTTGATTAAGTAAATCTTAATCATTAATTAAAATTTAATTAACCATCCTTAATTATAGATTAATTAACCTTAATTAATTAATCTCAAATCTTAATTAATTAACTTTAAAAATTATTAATTACTTAATTAACATCTTCATTATTAATTAATTAAATAATTAATTACCCATTCAAATTAAGTTAATAATTTAAATGAAACCAATTTAAGTTCTAAATTAAGATACATTCTTCTTTATACGAAAGTATTTTAAACAAATTATTTCAAACAAAAATTCAAATTTAAAAATTTCTTTTTAAATTCAAACTGAAACATAATCTATATTTTCATTCCAAATTAAATCTTAAAAATTAGAACTTTACTTACATCTCCATCTTCATTTTCAAATTCAAGTTATATAAACATTCTAAAATAGTTAAAACAAATTTAAATTTTAAAAACTTATTTAATTTTAAAAACTGCCATTAAGGTCAAATCTCAGGCTTCAAAACTGAATTTAAATTTATTTTAAATTCTTATTCCATAATTTAAAACTCATAGTTTAAAATTTAAACCAATATTCCTTTATTCTTTAAAAAGTTTAAAGTCTAAATTTAAATTTCTAGTTTTTAAATTCAAACTCAGGTTCAATATTTTTGTTCTCCAGATTTAAACTTGATTTAAAATTTTAGTTGCATTTTTAAAATTTACTTTTAAATTATAAAACAGTACACAGTTTCTGTTTTAGTTTAAAACCAACTTGAATTTAAAAGCATTTTAAATTTAATTCAAAGATCTAAATTTTAAACTTACTGAATTTAATTAAATTCTAGATTCAAACTTCTTTCCAGATTTTATTTGTGTTTTCTTTTTTTCAATTCAACTTATAGAAACCTGAAAACAAGTTTTCTTCAAAAACTTAAACCTGAAATACTTACCCTTTTTTAAAAACTCAAATTATTACAAAAATCCCAGAATTCAAACTTTGAATTCATATTTAAATTCAATTTCAACTTATACTTAGTTCAGGTTTGGGTTTATATTTAAATTCTTACCTTTAAAAAAATTTTAAAACCTGGAAAAAAAACAGGCTCTGTTAAAAAAAAACAAAACCTGAAACATATGTTAACTCGAGCAACTCTAATTTTTACTTCAGGTCAGAAGCCATATTGCTTCGAGTCACTCTCCTATTTCCCCGAGACCATCCCGAAGTAGAAACCCTGCAACCACTTCAACACTCATAAACCCAAAACCTGGAATAGGTCAAACCACCACCACCTAAAACCTGTCAACGCCAATATCTCCCATCTCCGATCACCTTCACCTTCCATACTCCGACGAATCCTTTACCAAACCACCATCTATCATCATGCGAAACGTGGTTGAACTCGATCAACCGAGGAGTCCCCATTCACACAAAATCAGAGACCCAATACAATTAGGGTTCTAAAACTAAAATCCAAAATTCAACATCAATATTGAATTGTAATCCAATTTAGAATTTTCTTATAATATTTGATAGCTACTCTATCTCCAGAAGCCAATTCAATCAAATCAAATTCAAGAATCAAGAGTACTTAACAAAAATGTAAAATACAGTAATTCCAAAACTGCATTTTATTTACAACACTATAAATTGAAATTTTTGATTTAAAATTCTTGAATTCTCTTATTGTTTCTATTTGTAAACCTGGAACAATATATTATAACATTTGGATTTTCACTCTATGCTAACAGTTGTTCTGTGTAACTTGATTTTTCAAGTTACAGGCAATTTGTTTAATTTATACAAAATTTTAAACATACTCAATTCTAAAATAAACAAGCTTTGTTCAAAGGTTTGAGCCATAACAACAATCAAGTCAAGCAAAGAATTTCAGAGATCAAACATGAAATTGAAAATTTGCAGACACACACATGCACAGGCCAAATATTTATAGGTATAACATTTCAACAATTTCATATAAGTTCAACTTGTAATTTATAAAGCATATATACAAATTTAACTCATCAGACAAACAAGCATGCAATCCTACTTAATTTATTTAAATTAGGTGTTACTCACCTGAAATTGTGCAGAGAGAACCCAGACTTTTAAATATGCAGTAGCTTGAATGCTTTTAAAAATTTGCTTCCAGATGAAACGCAGGTTTCTTAACTTCAGATGCAACTCCCCAGGTTATTTTGAAAAAAATGCAGGCTTCACTTGATAAAAATTGAAATGCAGGCTATATTTTGATGCATGCAGGCCCCTTTGTGTTTCCAGACTTTTGTTTGAAGAGGGGAATGTGTTTGAAAACATGTAGGCTTGTTTTATTTCCAGAGTTTCGAAAAATGAATGCATGCCTTAGTTCTGTTGCTTGCAGGTTTGTATTTTAGAGGAGTTTGAATGCAAGTGTTTGCTAGGCATTTGAAATTTGCAGGTTTGAGGAGATGAATGCAAGTTAATTACAGGAGCATGAATTATGAAGAGGGGTTTCAGATTTTTAGATTTCTTTTTAGAATGAAGAATGAGAAAAAGCTAAAGAAATGAATATATGCAAGTTTTAAATAAAAATGTTTGATTTAAATTGAAATTAAAGAAAAATAAAATTAAACAATGACACATGTAAAAGAAATGGACACTTGTTAACTTCTTTGTTTACTTACTTAACATATGTTATATTATGCCTTAATACACTACACATGTCTTTTAAATGATTTTGTTATTTAATTAAGTGTTAAAGAAAATTAAACTTAATGAATGCATGTTCATATGTTAAATTGTATTTTAAATTTCAAATTAAATTAACAAATCAAAATTATCAATCAATATTTTAAAAAGAAATAACACAAACATTTTGTAACTTATTTTAATATTCAACTTGAATTAAAATGAATTTTAAACCAATTAAAACATTTTTCTTATATTTAAAATCATATAGTATTTTATTAAATATTTTTGAAAAGCTTAAAAATAAATCATAATTTCTATTTTCAGATTATTAAAATTATGCTATACTAATTTAATTAAAAACAATCTTGTCTATTTAAAATATATACAAATACATATACATTATTAAATAGAGAATAAATTCAATAGTTCATTAAAAATAAATTCACAAATTAAATATTTAAATAAAGAAAATTATTAAATCAAATAAAATTTATTAATCAAAAATTATCAGTTCAATATAAATTTAAACACAGATTATTAAATTTATATTGCCCAAAATTCCGGGATATTACATTATTTGTTATATTTAACTTGGATTTAGAACTTATTTTAAATCTCTACTTTACAATTTAACTCCAGTCTTTAAATATCACTTCTATTACTTTCCAATTCATTTTTATTTTATCCTTTAATTATTTCACTTTCGAATGTTCACCATTTAATTTCTTCCAAAAAAAACAAAAAAATCCAATTTTATATAAATTTCGATAACTCTGGATACCGAAATATCGAATCAAACCACAGCATTCAATCTTCCAATTTCCAAAAATACTCATCACAGAATATCATCCATTCCAATATAGACTATATATTACTATATAATATAGCACATCAATTCAATTTCAACCATTCAACCAATCATTTAAATTTAACAATTTAAATTTAAATAAAAGTCCAGAAGCGTGAGATTACTCACCTTAGTTATTATTTGAATCAATAGAATTAATTTATCATCTATCTTTCCTACTTAAGTAATTACCCTCAATTACTTAATCATCCTTTAAATTATTATATTATTTATTCTTTGGTTTATTATTTACATTAACCAATGAACCCTTAAATTACTTATCTTGAATTAATTTCATTTCATAATTCAGCTTTAAATAAATTAATCATCTTGAATTAGCTTAACTTACTCATCACATTAACAATTCAATCCTTAAAATTTATTACACAAATTTATCAACCTTTAATTAATTATCTTAATAAATTGATTAATTACTCCTTAAACTGATTAGATTAACTATTTAACCATCCTCAAATAATTAATCCTTGATTTAATTCCATTAACTAAATCACATCTGAAACATGTTGAAATTGACCTATTATAAAATTGTTTTAAACAAACCAATTTTCAATGTAGTTTTTTTTTCTACATAAACATTAATGGAATTAAATTAAATAGGGCAGAAAATCTCACCTCGACGATTCAATGCCACTGCCTGTTCGAGAACCCTAGAACGAAAGCCCCTTCGATTGCCGACGAAAGCTCACGACTTCTCAAACGCGACGACGTCGCTACCTGCTTCGACCCCCTTCTATCAATGCGACACTCCCTCACGCGGCCTTCCCTCAAGCTATTTCGTGCTCACCTCCTACACTGTCACGAACGACATCACCGTCGCCTCAATGGCCTTCACGAGTTCGCCTGTCGAAATCAAACCCTCACCGAGCATCGCGATTTCCCCCCAATTCCGACCCTCCTCGGTCACGCCGTCGTCGCCGCCCTCATTAACCCCCAAATGCCACCATGCGACGAAAGCCTAATTCGAACACGCGCCGGATCGTCGCCTCCCTCCTCTCGCGACTCAAATCGAACATGGCTTCGGCCTCTTTTTTTTAAAAAACGAGTTCGATTACCTACTTGAGAATAGAAAGAGGGGAACGCGAATAAGGTATAGGATTAGGGAAGCTTCTAGCAAACGCGTGAATATTAAATAATTGAATATTTGAAAATATCTCGATGAATAACGCGAAATCCCGAAACCCGAATCAAACATGCCGATAGACGTTCGTAAGGTTTTACCCACGTTCTAAACACAATGGAACGTGTTTCGGAGGCTAATTTGAACGTATGTGCGAGTTACGGAATTAAATGATCGATATTAAATTAAACCGATTAAAATAAATCTAAGCGTTTCGAGCTGCCTGGGTCAAACGACAACTCTGATTGCTCCAACAATTGAAATCCGATAATAACTAACTATTACGGATCCAATGGAACTGGTTTCGTCGAATTCTGAGACTGTGCCTCGGAAGGCTATTTTTAAATATCGATTTAAACGATAAATTATTAAAATTGAACTAATCCCCTTTAATTTAAATTTCAAAAATTTTATTATCTTCAGTATCATCATTATAAATTTTATAAGCCTTCAAATTGTTTAAACAGGCTTAGAAATTTCAGATTTAACAATTTACCCAATTTTCAATTAATAAATTCAATATTTAAACTATATAATTCAATGATTTAATTACCCAGTAAATATTGATATCTTGAATTTAAGTTAAAATTAACACTTAAATATTTTAAAATCAATTAACTGTTCAAATTTAAATTGTTAGAAATTCTGGGCCGTCACAATTTTTCTCTTAGCCTAACACCCTTCTCTGAGACGTACGAGCTAAGAGGTTATTTAGTTGATGGTTACATGTGATACATCCCCAGTTTGGTACTGTGGCATACGAAGTGCTACTGATCATTGTTGATCGAAGCATGGCTTTTGTGTAAAGTGTAGCTTTGTGGATGTGTCCCTATCATACCTCACAACCCGAAAATGGACGAAACAGGAAAGATACGGTAAGATTATTAGGGGTCGCGCCCCTAGGGTATGTCCATTTCTTCTGGAAAAAGGTGGTACCATGGTATGGAGCCCAGATATTTCACCTATGTGGTTGCTGCAAATTTATTACTTTGTGGTTGTTGGTGTTGAGGATCCTCGGATAAAAGTCGGTAACGACTGGGGATGGCATACTTGTTGGTGTTACCTAGTTACAGATGTAACATGACCTTGTGCTGGTAGAGATCCGGTTAGGTTCTTGGGGCGTCTCTCCAGAGGCGTACCCATGTGGACCAGGAAGTTCCTTAGCCTGACCATTTGTTGGAAATCCAATCGTCAATACGCGCGCCCTGCACGGTTTTAGTTGTAGGACCTGCCATTTAACATGGTAGTTAGTAGGCATACTATAATGGTACGTATGCTAGCTAAGATTAATACTATACTTGCTAATGTATTCTGCACTATACACTAATAATAATATCAAATGGTTTTTTCTTATCAAGCATGTTTGACTACCATAAGGAGATATCTCCTCCAATTGTGCACTTGCATTGTGTGTGTGGAGGCCTTATGGTAGTTTCATTTTCCAAAAAGCATAGCAAATTTCTTTTAAATTCTTTTTGTTTGTTTTTGTTCAAATAAAACTGTTTTCGTTTGCTCACACCAGTCCCATGACTGACTTGGAGTTTATTGTTCCCTTCCTAAACTCTGGGTGCCCATAATTTTCCACATTGGCAGTCTAAAGTTGGGTTTTTCAGATAGTAAAATAATAGGTGTAGATTAGATAGCATCCAGCCTTTGGATTTGGCGATATATTTGTTTCACTTCAACAGTTACCGAGTATGCTACATTATAATGTGATGGTGGTTCGAGCTTATGACATCTTGGAGATCATTGGAGCATTGAATTGGAATGCAGTTTTGGATTCTATCTTCTTTCTATTCTTTGGAAGATCAAGATGGTGATATTGTTCCGCTGCTGGTGTTTTCTTTCCGCTGTTATCTCTCTCACTGTTGTATATTGGTTCTGAAGTTGAAGAATGTTGTATCATTGTTGTATCGAATGTTGTGTATCAATAAAGTTATTCATTTTTCTTCCGCTATGTTGTTATACTTAAGTGTTATAAGCTTCAGCGAACCAGATTTGATGTTTGAATCTGCGGCATTTGAAATCGGGTGATATATTCGGTGCCGATTTTTGAAGGTCTAGTCAGGGTCGTCACATTTGGCATCAGAGCTGAAGATTGAGTAAGAACTTTAGCTCAGGAGTATAACACATTATGTGACTCATTAGAGATAGGGCTACAAATGCCCTAGAACGAGTATATCCCTAAGATATCCATGTGTATACCTCAGTAAACTCTCTTACTATCCACTGATAGTGAGTATGAGTGCAAGAAGAGGACGAGGTAGGGGATAGGGAAGTACCACTTCAAAAGGTCAATACCTGCAACAATGGGAACAACTTTTCTCCTCAATGTCTTTTGATCATCATTTGATATCAATTCTTTGATTGCTTCATGGCAGCCCTGGGAAGAACCTTTGGTGTGGTGATGGCCCTGCGAATTGTGTAGATAAGTTCCTATTTCATATTCTGTTCATCAGTTTTCCCTCAGCTTTCCCTTTGCTTTTCGTTTTAACTTTAATAAGTTTTAAATTTTATTTGAAATAAATTGGTTAATAAAATATGAAGCTGAATTAAATTGTATCCGTTGTCTATTCTTTGGGGTCTCGATATATTCTATGAACGGTTAGTTGCCCTTCGAACTAACCAATCCTTTACATATTTCATATACCTGATGACCCGAGTGTTTCGTGAAGTATTGAATGAGTTCGTTCTCATATCTATTGTTCATATTCTGATTTGGTAAGCCAAATGTAGAATAGATATTTAGTTTAATCTGGAAAGCTATTTCTTTGTATTCTTTGTTTGTCTCCCTGTCTAGCAAATTTCGGGGACGAAATTTTCTTAAGGGGAAATCTGTAATGATCCTGGTTTTAAATTAAATTTAAATTGATAATTAATATAAATTTTGGATTAAATTATGAATTAAATTGAAATTTTTCCAAAGTTAATAAAGATATGTGTTTGTTATTTATATATATGTATATAGGTCGATTTTTATTTGAAATTTGATTTGAAATTCAAAAATAAATATATTGAAAATAAATTAGATTTAAAACAATATTTTAATATTAACAGAAATTTGTTTTCTAATTTTAATATATATGTATGTATGAAAGCTATATTTTGAAATTAATAAAGTAAAAGTTTAAAAGTTGTTTAAAGCTAAATTCTGTATTATCTAATATAAATATGTATGTTTATTTATTAGAGTATAATTAGATTTCAAAATCATTTTTCTTTATAATTTATGCAAGTATAAATAATATAAATTGTATAAATATAAACATTCATTCATTTAAAACTATAATAACTTGAATTTAAAATTTTAAAACAAGAATGAATATATAGTTTTAATATGTATGTATCTTCTGAAAATTAATAAGGCATAATACATTTGAAAATAATAAAAACATAGTTTGTATATATATTTATAATTTAAAAACATAAAAAATAAATTAATTAAAATTGAGTTAAGGGTTTTTAACATAAAATTACTAATTTATGACATGTGTAAATATTTTAAAACATGTAAATGAACAAATGTAAACTATATGACATGAGAATGAACAAGTGTTAATAATTCTAACATGCATACAAATTTCACTTGAATTCTTATGTTTATTTTTATAAATAATAAAAGAATATAAAAGCCATACATACATCCCTCTAACCCCTCCCCCATTTTTCTTTCTCAAAAACTTTCAAACTAAGAAAATCTGAAAGCAAACTACAGATCAAAAAAAAAACTGAAAACAAAAATTCAAAAGCCTGAAAATCAAACCTAAAGCAAATGAAAATGGATTCAAGTTCAAATTCAAACAACAACTTGAGTTCAAATCTAGAAAATCAAAGCATCACAAACCTAAAATAAAAACCAGAAATGAAATCATCTTTAAGCAAAGCAAGTACAGATCAAAAGAAAATCTAGAAAAACAAATTTATCTCAGCAATTCATGAATCTATATTCAAGTCCAAGTTCAACCTGGAAGCAAAGAATTTCAAAGTCTTCAACCTGAATCAAAGCAACTCAAAAAAAAAAAATCAAGATCAACAAAATAAATTCGAGTAGCGGATCATTTCCGAATTCCAGATAAAAAGAAATAAAAAACAGTTCCAGGCCTAACCAATTTTCCAGGCCTCTGTTCTTCCAAACAGTGAGCAAACACACTTATCTTTTACTATTGTGTTGAATACTTGATGTATGATATAAGGATTGCTTGATTTGTTGCCCGCATGCAGATATATAGATGTAATTTTGTGTGTGCATACAGGCAAACATGCCTATGTTTTTATACGACAGGTTTGATTAATTTGTTCATAAATTCATATCATGCCAAAAGAATCAATGTTAGGCTTTGATCATAAAAAGGGAATTGCTTGAAATAATGTAATTTCATTTCTAAAAATAGTTTCAGATAAAAGCATTTGGTAAATATTCTGAAAATGGAAAATTACAGTGAAAAACTGTTCAAACCAGAAAATCAATATCCACAAAATCCTGATTTGATTTCATAATCGGTTTCGTATCAAAAAATAAGGATTTTGATAGTAATTTCATGAATTTTAAGATTTGGGTCGTCGAGATTTCTCGAGATGAACGGGAAATACATTTTCGTTGAATTCTTACGATCATCTATGAGTTGCTTGTCGTGTTTAGGTTTGAGTGTAGCTAGTGTCTTGGGGACCAATGGAAAAATGGCTAATGGATTTATAGTTTGCCATGGTGTCGTATCAGCAACGTTGTAGGGTTTGAAGATCTGATCGGTTTGTCAATATTTTCAAGTTGATTTCTCTGGCGTGGAAGCATCGGACTGGTTTAGGTCAAGGGAAATCGAAGCATGGTGATGTGGCGGAGCTAGGGTAAGAGTTGCGAGGTCTCCGTGACCTGAGGCGATGGGTCGTGGGAAGTTTTTGATAAACTATTTTGCTCGGGTAAGTGATGAGATGACCCGGGAAAAAGGAGTTGGGGAAAGACTCAAAGTAGGGCTCAGGATTTCTTGAGTTTGTCTCAGGGCTGCTTGGGTTGGTGTGATGACAACGACTTAATATAAAAATCAACTAAATATTTTTAAATTATTAACTTACAAGCTTAAGTTAATTTGTTTGTTAATAATGATTTATTACCAAGGTTTATTAATTAAAGTTTTTTTATGATAATTAGATGTTTAACTTCAATAAATAATTTATTTTTAAAAAGAAGTTGTTGCCTTGCTCTTACTAAAGTGGTAGGCTTGTTTGGGCAAATAGACATCTGTCTCAAAGTGGTAGGCTTTTTCTTATTAAATCTGTTGTGTTTCCTTCCTTTGTCTATTGGGCTTGCACTCTTATTCTTCCTAGTAAGCTTTTGCTGCTTGTTAGGTCTGCCATGAATAGATATTTTTGGACTGGGTGTATTCACAATAAGAAGTTGTTGCCTTGATCTTTTTCAAAATTTGAGTCTTCTTTGAAACTGGGTGGTCTTGGTATTATTAATGTTAAGAAGTGGAATATTGCGGCTTTTAGTAAGCACTTTGATGACTTGGTGAATAAGAAGGATAGTTTATGGGTTAAATGGACATGGCAATTCAATAAAAAGAATAGGTATTTTTGGTGTTTGGAAAACCTCAACAAAGCAGTTGGACTTGGAGAAATCTACTGAAGCTTAGGAATGTTTTCCTTCCTATGATTCAATATCATGTTGATCCTAATTCTGTTGTTAGTTTTTGGCATGACCCTTGCGTGAGTAAAGGCAAGATCCTATCTAAAGTGTTTGATCATTCTTTGATTTTTCAATCGGGTATTCACCATGATGCTAAGGCCTATGATTACTTCTCTGATGGCAGAATGCAACTACCTTATAACAGTAACCAGTTGATCAGGCAGCTTTGGGGTGTTATTCAGAGTTTCTTTTTCTCTACAAACCATTTTGTCTCTGTTTCATGGAATCTGAAGCATCATTCTATCAATATTGTGTACAAACAGTTATCTGGAAATGCTGTTTTGCCTGCTGCTAAGTGGTATTCTGTTATATGGACTAGAGATTCGGCCCCTAAAGAAAATATGATGATGTGGAAGGTTGTTGGTCATGCTTTGCTGACTAGAAGTGTTTTTAATAGGTATGGTATGTTTTGTTGCCCCGAGTGTGTTTATAGTGAGTTGCATGAAGAAACTGTTGATCACCTTTTTTTTGCTTGCCCGGCATTATCATTCATGTTGGATAGAATTGTTTCCAATACTGGGTGAATTATTTCCTCTGCAAACTCTATCATTGACTGGAACATAATCTTTAAGGCTACTAGGTGGAGGAATGAAAGGGCTAGAGAATTGGTTGTTTGCATGAAAATATATATGGATGTAATTTGGAGAGAAAGGAAAGCAATAGTGTTTGAAAATCAGAGAAAGAATTTAGAAACACTTTGGCATGAGGTCAGGAAAAGAACTTACATGCAATTGAAGAGGAGTGCTAGTCTTTTCCCAGATGACTTGATTCATGGTTGGGCTCATTAACTCTGTTTTATTTTTATATTCTGTTTTTTTCTTGTTTTTGCTTGATTCAAAGCTTATTTTGAATCAATTTTTGTTGTTGTGCAATAAAATCTGGTAGGGGCCCAGTCAACCCTGCTGGCTTTGCCAAAATAATTTATTTTTAAACTAATTAAAGTTTAAGTAATTAAGGAGTAATTAATGATAGTAATTAAAAAGATAATAACTTGAAGAATAATTACTTAATTAAAAGATAATTTATTATTATAGGTGAATTAATTAGTGTAAGTAATTAAGGTGTAATTACTTATTTGAAATTAATTAAGGATAATTAATCAATTAAGATTCATTAATGATAAGTAATTAAAGATAATAAATCACTTAAAGATAATTACTTAATTAATTAAGTAATTAATTAATAATTAAAGTTGTTTTATCAAGTGATTAAAAGATAATTACTCAATGTAATTAATTTGTGATTTATTCATATAAGTGATTAGGATAATCACTTATTTAAATTAATTAAGGATAATTAATTAAATGGTAATTAATTAAGGGTTAATTAATTAATGAAATTAATTATGGATAATTAAATAATTAAAGGTTAATTATATAATGATTAAAGGTTAATTAATTTATTATTAAAGGTTAATTAATAAATGATTAATGGGTAATTAATTAAATGATTTCTGTAATTAATTCATGATTAATTAACCAGGATTAGTAATTTATTCTTAAATAATTAATCTAATTTGATTTAATCAGATGACTAATTTATCTTGCTTATGGATGTTTGGATTGTATTAAATGCCTTGAATTGTTTGATATCCATGATGTGTGATGCTTTGTGATATGAATTATTTTGATTTGAGTTGTGATGAATGTAATTTATTTATTTGTGATGAATTTATATTGTTTATCTTTGAATATATGAACGAAGATAAGAATTATATGATTATACCACTTATCGATATTGTTGTGCTTGAATCTGTAATGATTGATGATGTTGCACTATTGCGTAAAACCCCTGGACTACACCATACACACAAATATGGATTTTACGAGGATTCGGTTAAGTCGTGGATATTTGAATTTAATATTATTTTATTCAAAATAATGAAATGATTTTAAAGTTGAATTTTGAACCCAAAATGGTTTGGAAATGTAATTGGATTAAATATGAAAAGCTTTGGAAAGGAGTTTTAAAGATAAAAATTATTTTGAATAACTTGTTAAAGTTTTGAAATTTAAATGGTTTGATTTGAATTTGAATTCAAGATTGAAAGTTGAGTTCTATGAATATATGTTTGAAAAATTATGGTTTAAAAAGGGCATACAAGTTATATAATGTATTTATATGAGTTTTAAACCATTTTAAAAGTATTATTTTGGGAATTTAAATTTAACCCAAATTTATACTTTAAAAGCTATAACTTATGCATATTTTATCGGATTTTTCCGAAGTGAAAAGTACTTGTTTTCAAATAATAATGTCTTTCACATAACGAAATAACTTCCATTTTTTGTTGAAAGGGTTTTCAAATTTGAAATGGAATTGATTTGAAAGCTATGAATGAATTTTTGTGAAAGATTAGTGAACTTTGTTTCCAAAATGAAGAGGATCTTAAAGCTGTATCTATTGTATAAAAGATTTGGAATTGAAATAGTTTTTAAAGCTATGAATGAATTTTTGTGAAAGATTGGTGAACTTTGTAAAGTGTATCTTTTTGTTAAAAGATTAAAAGTGGGAATTTGTTTAAACCATTCAAAAGAAAGGTTTTGGGTAATAAGTTGTGACTTAACTAAGATCCCACTAGATCCATATGGTTTTAAAGTTAAGCGCTCATTATTCGGTTTAGCAGGGAGAGGACTTTGTGTCATATAACCCATTCCGAATAATGATACGACATTATGGATAGCATTTGAAGACCGATGGTGAAGACCGGGTATTTTCGAAAGCGAAAGGATGACCTGTTGAATGCCTCTGCACCGAATGGCCCTGGTATAGAGATATGATTATCCTTTGTGATGGGGAGTCCGTACATGATTAGGGATTATTCGGATTGCAAGGGCTTCATCGGAAGTGCCTTAGGTTCTGTTCGAAGAAGAACAGACTCGTATGGATGTATGTCTGATGTTAAACTTTGAGATGTAAAGTTGGTTTCTATCAAATACATTTCTGTTTGGTGGTGGAGAATTTATTCTCTTAGCTTAACACCCTTCTCTGAGACGTACGAGCTCAGAGGTTATTTAGTTGATGGTTACTAGTGATACATTCCCAGTTTGGTAATGTGGCATATGAAGTGCTCCTGATCATGTGTTGATGGAAGCATGGCTTTTGTGTAAAGCGTAGCTTTGTGGATGTGACCTCGTCCGACCTTACTACCCGAAAATGGTCGAAACAGGAAAGATACAGTAAGGTTATTAGGGGTCACGCACCTAGGGTGTGTCCATTTCTTTTGAAAAAAGGTGATATCATGGTATGGAGCCCAGATATTTAACCTATGTGGTTGCTTCAAATTTATTACTTTGTGGTTGTTGGTGTTGAGGATCCTCGGATAAAGGTCGGTAATGACCGGGGATGGCATACTTATTGGTGTTACCTAGTTATAAAGGTAACCCGGCCTTGTATTGTTAGAGATCCGGTTAGGTTCTCGGGGCGTCCCTCCAGAGGCGTACCCATGCGGCCCAGAAAGTTCCTTAGCCTGACCATTTGTTGGAAATCCAATCACCAACACGCTCCCTGTACGTTTTTAGTTGTAGAACCTGCCATTTAACATGGTAGCTATAGTAGGTATACTATAATGGTACATATGTTGGCTAAGATTAATATTATACTTGCAAATGTTTTCTGCACTATGCACTAATAATAATATCAAATGATTTTCGCGTATCAAGCATGTTTGACTATCATAAGAAGAAATCTCCTCCAATTGTGCGCTTGCATTGTGTGTGTGCTGGGTGGCCTTATGGTAGTTTCATTTTCCAAAAAGCATAGCGAATTTCTTTTAAATTCTTTTTTTTGTCCAAATAAAACTAGTTTCCTTTGCTAACACTAGTCCCATGATTGACCTGGAGTTTATTGTTCCCTTCCTAAATTCTGGGTGCCCACAATTTTCCACACGGGCAGTCTAGAGTTGGGTTTTTCAGATAATCAAATAATAGGTGTAGATTCGATAGCATCGAGCCTTTGGATTTGGCGATAGCACTTCAACGGTTACCAAGTTTGCTACATTATAATGTAATGGTGGTTAGAGCTTATGACATCTTCGAGATCTTTGGAGCATTGAATTAGAATGCAGTTTTGGATTCTATCTTCTTTGTATTCTTTGGAAGATCAAGACGGTGATATTGTTCCACTGCCAGTGTTTTCTTTCCACTGTTATCTCTCTCACTGTTGTATACTGGTTCTGAAGTTAAAGAATGTTATATCATTGTTGTATCGAATGTTGTGTATCAATAAAGTTATCCATTTTTCTTCTGTTGTGTTGTTATACTTAATGTGTTATAAGCTCCGACGAACCAGATTCGATGTTTGAATCTACGGCATTTGAATACAATTGATGTATTCGGTGCCGATTTTCAAAGGTCGAGTTAGGGTCATCACAATAAAAGACATCATTTACAATCCAAAATCGAGTATTAAAACAACTAAAGTTTATTTTACTACAAGCATATTGTTAAAATCAACAACATGTTGTTTACTTATAGTTTAGAAATATCAATTTAACTTTTAACGTTCTTTCTTATGAACACATGCTTTCTTTGCACTTTGATTGAAAATCAAACTATTTGATATTTCTATTAAAATATTTATTCAATCTTGATGCTTATAAAATGATACATTCATATCGTTTCTTGGATCATATCCAAAGACTCACAAAATCAATATCGCTCCCACTGACTTTGAGGCATTTTTGGTTAATATGTGGAAATGGCTTATTCTATATCATTATTTAGAATTTTCTATTTCATTACATAAGTACCAAACACTAAGTCTTATCGAGCAATAATTTTATGAGTAAATCTGAATTAACTTAAGCATGTTTAATACTGAATCTATTATGCTAATTTCAATAATTGAAATTTGTGATATTATTCTTATCAACATTGCTCATTTAATTCCAACCACATTAGTCTTTCCAATAAAGATACAATCTTGACCGATGGATCACATCTCTTTGTTTACGACCACCAAAATCATATTTTGATAGTGTACTTGGAATTTTTTCTGATTTGCGCATCATACCATATACGGTCAACAATCTTAATAATTTAATCAAACAACCGAGGGTAATGTATATTTTCGACATTAATCTTGTAGTTTCTCTTCGATGTACGAGAATACTTATTAGACATTCTAATGATATGTGTTCATTTAGGTTAGTTAATTTCATTTCATCTCATATAATCATATCTATCTTTGGATCAGATCCAATTCAATTTAACTACCCAAAATTTCTCAAAGAACTTCCTTCACAATGAAGTTGATATATCTTGAAACAATAATTGTTTCATTGTGCAAATAGAATAGGGATTCATAAAAGCTTTATGAACCTTTTATTTATAAAACTGATTTTAGTTTAAAAAAAATATGTTTAAAACATAAATATGTCATTTGATGACAGACCTTTCCAAAAAACTTTTGGAGATTCATACAAGATCCCTTAGAACAATTATTACGTGCAATCTTTCGACTCGCACAACCTACCAACTCCTTGGTCTAGGATATGTTGGGATTTCTTGCAAACTCTTATATGATTTTGTAAATTGTTGTTTAGATGAAATAATATCAAACTTGTGTACTACTCTAAAGTGCATGAACTTATAGATAGAAACTGACTCAACTTCACTCACAATTAATCGTAAATTGTCCAATAATGTGTGGTTACTCCTTATCGATGCATCATTATGTATCACATGGAGGAGTAACTTAAGAGATTGAATCTATATTCATTTTTAGGTACATTTGGAACTCTTTCCAATATACTCACTTACTCGACCAAATCAAATCATTTTATTCTATTACATGTTATTTTATTTATTTTTCTTTTATATTCTATGATTTTATCATAAACTTACATGTGTATCCAATACGCATGTACATGTTGGTAATAAATCGTAGATAAATATAACAAAGTGTATGAAACCCTTTTGGTATTAATAGACTTGTGATTACATACATCAATATGTATTAATTCAAAGAGTTCATCAACTCTTATGATGCTCCCACTAAATGGGTGCATAACCATTAATTATTTGAGATATAATTAAACTGTATCATATGATTCATAATCATATAGTAAAATTATTTCTCAAAAATACGGCTTAGTTTATAATTCCAAAACAACTATAAATAATATTAGATACATATGATTTTTGTTGCATCGCTTTTACTATGAAAACAAATTCCATAATGTAGTTCTATTTCATAATGAATATTCATAATACTCATATTGGAATATAGTTATATCTATTTTTCAATCAATACCAAAAATAAACATTATTTCACAAATAATATTCGGTGCATTTTACGAAAAAAAATTCGTAATTTTATGCAATCATTAGGTGATATATGGCATGCTCCCACTATTTCTGCCATTCTATAATAGCTTACTAAATTTAGAGCTTCATCATTCACTTAATATTGTTAATATTATTTACTTATTTCATATGCTACAACTAGTTTACAGTGGAGAGTTCTTTGATCAAATATCTTTAACTCAAAGAAAAAAATGTTATAAAAAATAATCTTCTATATGAAAATACATTTCGGAATAAAAATCATATTTCATATTCAAATATAAAGTATCAATTATTATTACAATACTTGTATCCAATGTTTCTCTTTGAAGCATAAGTGATTATCCGTTCTCTTTCTTCCAACTTTACCTTAAATTACATCTATTCTTATACATTCGTTTTTCATTCAAATGGTCAAACTATTCAAAGGAAAACCTTACTATAATATCATAACAAACCTTTTACCAAAGCTCATTCAATTATTCTTAACATTTAAGACATCAAATATGTTTCACTTTATGTAAACCGATCAAGATGACATTTCAATAATCTAGTTCTTAGATGTATCTTGTAGTTTATGGTCTTGTGTTACATTGACACATACGATCCTTTGAAATTATTCAAGTTGAATACACGATCTTAAAATACTGTTTATTGGCTTACTTCAAATGAACTAACTTCATTGAATATTGTACCACACAAACTATGACTGTTCACCATGTAACATTTATATGTGAAAGTACATGGATCAAATAGCCTACACAGTCTAAACCAAATAAACAGGTAAGTGACCAACCTACGAATGTTTAAGTAGTTGAAATTAGGCATTTGCATGGGTATGGAAACATTATATAACATGCAATTAGAATTATTAGTAAGTATATATTATATTTCTATTTGTCAACTTTCAATTTATTTTGTTTATGTAAGTTAATTGACAAACGTTTTATCAATCATATTAAATGCACAAATTTATCATTGTAGATAATTATTACATTATATAGCATATGCTTTTACAATATTAGAAAGGTTAAATGTCACCATTTCATTTTTCTAATAAAGCTTCCACTAGTCTTTTATGTTTCTCTAAAACCTAAGATGAAACATAGAAGTCTTACAACTTCACTAGTGGGTGTTAGGACTTGTTTTTTTGGTATTCTAACCTTGAGTTTGCTCAACAAATCATAGCCCCACAAACGGTTGATAACTCCTTATCGGTTGTAACACATACGACTCCTAACCCATTTTTCCTTGTTCTAATCTCATTTTGACCTTGAGTTTGCTCAACAAATCGAAAGAAATTATTCACTCATACCTACCATATCTTGATGGCCTTAGTATAGTATATGTACCTTGAGTTTGCTTAACATATACATATAGTTATCTTATCTCATCTATTCAATAAATTAATAATACTATTCATAAGTTCCCTAGCTTGAGTTTGCTCAACAACTAAGGATTATGTAAGTAATTTATTAATATACATACATACATACATACATACATACATACATACATACATACATACATACATATATATCGTAGAGAACAACATTATATCGAAGATTCATAATCTTCATATATATATTGAGTGATATCGACTTATAAAATAATATTCTTCTTATGAAATACCCCAGCGATTCAAGTGTCAAACACATCAAAAATCACGGTATATTTACATTTACATATGTATTTAATTCTCAAGTCTATTTAGGTTTATTTAATGTTCCACATTTAGTTTATACACATATCATATAAGTTTTATTATTATATAAATTTTATATTTCATATCACTTATATGATAATCTTACGTATAATATATCATTAATTAAATCTTATCTAATTAATTTTAATCAATTAACTCCTTAATTCATTTTAAATTAGTATTCCAATATAACTTTTATATTGGACATATCTACTATAACATTTATAGTGTATACTATAACCTTTATAGTGTAACATAAATATATCATACATATGTGTATTTTATTTAACCTTTAATTAAATTATTCAATTAAACAATTTTTATTAAAAGTTATTAATTTCAAAATTTATCTTTTATACATACATGTATACTTATGTTATCTTAAACATTTTAAAATAACATAACATATATCCATTTGTACCAAAATTAGGCACAACACTCTTCGGATGTGTTTGAAGAGATAAAGTAAAGAAAATAAATAGAAAATGAGGAAGATCTAACAAACACACCAATAATAAGCAAGAAAATCGCACAGAAACACACGGATTTAAAGTGGTTCGGCATATGGCCTACGTCCACTATGAAATGATTGACTTTTATTACTTTTCTTGCTGGTTACAATGAATTACAATAGAAAACTCGAGTACAAAGTGATTTCGGCAGAGTCTGGACGTAGAAGAATCAAAATCCCCTTTCCTATAGGTCCTAGATTGCTATTTATAGGCGTAGGTTGCAAATATCTCGCTCAGATCTTGGAAGACCTCTTCTCTCACGTGGGTGGGCCCACACGATCGATCCCATGCCATTTTCTTTCGATCCGTGATCGATATAAACGAGCTTCGTATCGATCAATATTTTGTCTAAATGAGTCGAGATCGATCATGAACGTTCTTGAGGATGTACGCATGCTCCTATGAAAATTTGGTCGTATTTGGACTTGTAGATTTTGAGTTATGATTGATGCAAGATTCACTTTGTATGCTGGCTAAGTTGTGCATATCGATACCTTCGTATCGATCGCCATTCATGTCGATTGTTCGTATCAATAGCTTCGCATCGATGGTTCTGCATGTGATGCTTGATGATGTGGCACTAACTTCTTGGATTGATCCACTTTTCATGCCGAGCGACCCAGTCTTCTACTTTCACATGCCGTGTTCATATCGATTTTGAATCATTCTTCATACCGGTCCGTTGTACCTTACTTCGTAATGAATCCTGAAGCTATTTCATATCGATTACTTATCGATCATGTCATATCAATAGATGAATGATCTCTCCGTATCGATCACAGAGTAGTCGATTTCGTATCGTTGGGGATGATGGCTTTGTATCGACTTGTGGCCGATCGATACGAAGTATAGTTGAAAACTAGATTGATGCGAAATGGACTTCCAATTTACTACCGATGGATACGAAGTAGACGATCACTGATGGATATGAAGTGAGCTTGCTCACTGATGGATACAAATAAGATCGAGTTCAAGGGATATGAAGCTTGATAGATACAAGATGAGGTCCGAGGGTTGATGGGTACGAATAGGATGGTTGCAAGGTGATGGATATGAATATGAGGGATACGAATTAAGCATGTCTCATATGTGACTTGATCGGTCTATACCTTGAGCATACGAACTCCGATTGACCTGAAATTTGGAGCATTAGATTCCACAGCTTTGCTTTTTGTGTCGTTTCAATTTTAGCTCAATCCGGACTAGGACAAATTTTATCAGTATCCATAGTAAACATGTGTACGATCGATATCCGAGATGGATTGTTTTTAGTCTTTAGTCAAGTCCTTGGTGTCACGGCCTTGGCAAAAGGCGGTATAACATTTCCCCTCAAAATACATCTTGTGAGAACATGACATGCTTTAAAAGTTGTAATCTTTATTCTTAATAGTTCTATCTGATTCGTTGAATAGTCATTGCCTTTTCGTCAAAAGATGTAACCATCAATTGATTTCCACAATGTAAATGATGAATTGTTTACTGCTAATTGTTGTATTGCACACTGTTGTAACCGAGTATTGAATGATAGCAAATCATTGTTAGATGTTGTAATTGTCACTAGGTGAGTATTCAACTTCTATGATTATTGAAAATTCAGATTTTAGCCCATCATACATGTACGTATATTAACCCGACTCTCGTTAACATTCGCACGCTCATGAGTCACCGTCAGTTTTCTCTTATCGAATTCCGTATTGATCCTCTCCTAAATCGATGTGAAATTCGAGTAACAATGCTTGGTGGTTGTTTTGTGTACTCCCTCATATCGATCCTCTCATGGATTGAATCGAGGAGCTGAGAAAAATTTCATATCGATGGTTATCGATAAGAATCTGCTGGCACTTTGAAATACTTCGTATCGACGGATATGAACCCCTGTGGTCTTCAGGAAGATGGATATGAAGTTGTTTTTCGCATAAATGGAATATAAATGGTTCGAACAAATCTTTGTTGTATGTTTGGTATCAATGAATCACCGATGGATACGAAAAAGCATGTTCTATATCGAATGGAATTAATGGTTACGAACAGCTACCCCTTGACCGATATGGGTGAGTAGGTATGAAGAAGGCCTTTCGTATCATTCTTGCTTCGACCATTCCGACCAGTCCATTTTACTGGGAGAAAAATCGCCTTTTTCCTTTGAGTTCGAGTCCATATAAATAAATTTTGGACTTAGAAAAAATTCCACTTACTTTCACTCCTACACACTGCCTTCGTATCGCTCTTTGTCAAAGCTGATTGAAACTATCTTTGTATTCGAATCGAGCAAAACCTTCAACCCTCTAAACCAATCATTGAATCTTGGTAAAAAGGATATGAATTTGTGTTGAAAATGACGAGACTTGAGTTTCTTTGCCGTCTCAATTGTTTTAGTGACCGGTTATGATGAAGTGGAGGCCAAAGATGAGCCAGAGCAAGGTTGGGAATGGAGGAGGCGATGCCTGAGTGGTTTTGGAGAAGAAGAAATGTGGGGATACGAAGGACTCATGGAGGAATGGCTGGCCTCAGCATCGTATTGATGGGAGAAGGAAAAGAATACCACTTTTGTATCGATTTAAGAAGAATAATTAGTATCGATCTTGGATGTAATACAATTTCATACTGATAGGAGAGGCTTGCTTCGCATCGATAGCTGATGGATCTTCGGATCGATGGACCGTTACAATGATCGATACAAAGATGCTGCCGATAATAGATAGAAGCAAAGGATTTTCTACCGATACCAAATGCACTCTGCTGATCGATGTGAAATGAAGCCCTATGACCGGTACGAAGTGACGGTTCCTGAACCGATACGAAGTGTATCTCAGATGACCAGTCCAATTTCAAATTATGATCGATACGAAACTCCTTGCATACCCTAACACTTGACCCCGACGAGCGTTTTCCTTGCATAAATGGACTTAACCACTTCACTGCATATTTGACTACCTTTTGAAGCTCGTTGATGGAACTATAACTCGAAAAACTTTACAAACATTAACTCGGATCGGTCTCTAAAGTCAGGATGGCACGGTTGTGATGGTCAGCGATGATGGTCACTCTAGTTTAAGCTTGAAGTCTTGTCATTTGAACATTCCTTAAATTCCAATGAATTTCTCAAGTATCAAGTAGCACCGCACTGCATAACACATACATACACTTCACACTGGGGAACACACGGGCTTGTCATCATCTAGTGATGGTTTTTGATGAGTTGATTAGCTATTGAATATATAAGTTCTCAACATTAGGAAACTCAAAGTTCATCTTCTTTGATAATAGAGATGCCGACCATTGCAGCCGAAGTAATAGGTCCAGCTCCGAATAAGCTGTCGGGGTAACTTTTATCGCGAACCCTCAAGATTCTATGTCGTCCAGTGTCTCTGAAGATATGTTGGGGGCGAATATGCTTAAGGCATGGTATATCATTATATGATGTTTTCCTACCCGACCTGAATGAAAGGCCACATGCTATCCTAGAAGAATTCACAGCATTTAACCGCCATTCGTGCACAGCAGGAACACTTCTTCCATTCAACCAGTATATTCGAGAAGTGTTAGCTTTCTTTGGAATTGCCCCCATCATAATTACATCCCAATGGATATGCACTGCTGAACTGTTTATTCATTGTATTTATGGAGCATCTTTTCTGACCCTCGACCATAGAAGAAATCTGATACTTGTTTAATGTTAAGAGTCGAGGAGACAATCCTTCGTTCAAATTTTTAGAGGTGGTAAGGAATTGCCAAGTGGTGATAGGATCCTAAACCAGGCTTAGCTAATTTAAGACAGAGTGGTTCTTTGTCTATTGCCCTCCAGGGTTTGCCAGTCGGTGGTTAGTCAGACGTAAGTGCTGCACTTTTCCAGTAGTTAACGGGATAGTCATAACTGACATTGAACGTAATATCTTCTTTCCTTTATAGCCGCAATTCTACGACTCGTAGGTGCCCGTTTCAAAGAAATAGTATGGATTTTTTAGGAAGTGTCGGGCAAGATGAGAGACATGGAATCGGTGCTCATAGATAAAAATTTGAGGATTGTCGGGTTAATTGATCAAAATCAAAGCATAAGACTGGAGGGATCGCTTAGGGCAGCACCGATGAGACGGGCTAAATGTAGAGCGCCCGAGATCATAATTGCTGAGGAGGGCGATGAAGAGAACACGCCTACTGACGACGAACCCGTAGCCGAGTCTTCTGGTAGTTTTTCAGACTTAGAGGGAAGGAGGAAAGGCAAGGCAGCAGCACATAAACATCATAAGTCCATGAGATGGAAATCTGTAATTGTGTCTTTGTCAATCTCTGGTGTTAGAATCTCAGAGGCTCCTCCCTCGCAAATAGAGAATCCCTTCGAAGGGCTTTTCGACATTCCAATTTTGGACTATGTGTGGCTTCAACACGACACCGGATTAGCAGGGCTTCAAAGTGCTCTAGATTTAAGCGAGTCACTTCCTACAAATCTGGCTGACATATCCGGTTGGTCAGGGGGTGTAACACATGCATACATACACTTTACAGCACTACACGATTTCCAATCATAAGTTATTCATTCCTGGAGATTACTGATCTTGCTTTTCTTTTACTTTACAGATATGATGACTAGACGAGAATCCATGTTGGGAAGCCTTCGCTCAGCATGTCAGTCATCTAGTTCGTTCTATAAGTCCCGCTGGAGGGAGGTTGAAAGAGACCGCGATCGCGGTTATTCCAGCCAAGAACGTTACGAGAGGGACAGGGATTGAGATAGAGAATATAGATATCGCTCCCGACCAGGCTTTCCACCTCCTCGAGCTCTAATACAACCCTCCAGCCATGATAGACAACCCTTAGAGCCTCCATGTCAAAAACCATCTTCTCAAGCTCCTGGGCCCGATCCACAATGTCATAGAACCGAGGCCGAAACTCCCATGGTCATAGAACAAGCCATTACTGAGCCTACTAGGGAAGGAGCAATCAAAATCGCCCAGTTGAGAAAACATTTTCTGAACATTTGTTTTACGACTTTATCTTCCCTCCACACCTAAATAAAATTCCAGCTGAGGCGGAACGAATGATGCATGACTACATCCATAATATATATACCTAATAAAAAGAGTGGATGAAAGCCGTAGATAAAGCATCGACTGTGACTTTTGAGCGAGCAAGAACAATTGAGAAGTTAGAAACCAACCTCGCTCAAAAAGACCGTATAGTTCAACTACTAAACAATGAAGCCGAATCTTCTCATAAATCTGAAATTGTGGCGCTAAGAAAGCTGACGAGGCCAATCAATCATAGAGAGGATAAGACAAATGCATTTCACGTTAGTTGAGAAGATAGGTCACCGGAATACCATAGTTACAACTGAAAGGGACGCTGCATTAAAGGCACTTAACGAGCTTATAGCCAAACACTCTGAAATCACTAAAGAAAAGGATGATGTGAATAAAGCAGCCCAGAAGGCATGCGAGCAAGCTGTGGCGTTCCATGGTGAAAGGGATGCGACAGTACTTAAAGTTCGGGAGGCTGAGTCCAAGGTTGCGGACGAAGTTAAGATAGCAGAGGCTAGGCTAGAGATCGATATTAAAGACCTTCTGATCACATAAAATGTCAATGTTCTGAAGCATGAAAATCTAGCCTCGCTAAATAATTATCTAGCGCACTTGTACAATGGATTGACGAATTTGAGCTTGAGAACTAGGTATTGAGCGACGATGAATGGAAAGTCCTCCATGATACCACAATTGCATATGAAAAGGAGAGACTTGGCAATCAACGCTCGGAGGCTGGAGAAAGTTCCGGTGTTGAGCACTATGACGTAAGTCCTGAAAATTCTCATGTCGACCCAGCCTGAAACTACATCTGCGGTTGATCCCCAGTCTATCCCTACATATAATCCCGATCAAGCACAGTTGTCTTCAGCCCGAGAGCAAGTATCCAAAGCTGCTCCGCCAGCCGCAAGTCAAACTAAGGAAGATACTCTGTACGCTTGCCCAAAATTGAAAGTGTTACTTGAAGTGATTATTAACAGTTTACCCTTTGTCTCTATACAGTGATTGGAGTAACGTCTGCTATGCCTCCTGCAACCCAAGAGTTGCATCACGAGAAGAAGGCTATCATTATGGAAGCGACCATGACAGCGGCTACTGCATCTACGGATGGGGTACAAGGGAGCGCACTTACCTTCGATGAACAAATGATGGAGGAACTTCTCAGTCATCACAATGACCCCTTTGCTGATCTACCGTTTTTCATGATTGGAAACGCATATGCGACTATCTTCTCAGGCCCAACTACTAACACTCCCGGTGAGGCTCAGACAATTCACGAAGAGGAAATAATAACCGAAATTAATGCCGAAATGGAAGCAGATTCCTGGCTAGTAGCTTTGGAGGTGGAATGGCAAGCCTTAATCCAGCCCAACTACGAATGAATTCTCCTGATGGTACGGTCATCGACACTAGTGTGCCTTTCCCGCATCATATTGTTGATCATGTGCCTCCGACTCCACCTTCAGGAAGCATTCCAATACATGTTAGTTCGGAGGAGGAATTTGATATAATGCCCCCGACTAGAGACCAGCTGCCAAAAGGCAAGGGATCAAAGAAGAAGCGAAGTGGCAGCTCCAACGGGTCAACGCCGAAGAAGAAGCCGAGAAAAAGAAAGAGTAGACATGTCTCTTCGACCCATTTTTGGTAGACATATAGGAATCTACTTTTGCTTTCTTTTTTTAGGACACCTATAGATGTGGGTTCGGCCTCTGCTAGTAGGATTTTTTGGAACAATTTTGTACTAGTTCTTCCTTTTCAAAGAATAGTAATAGAATTCCATTTTGTCTTCAACATTGTTTGTTTAAATTTTCTTAAGTGTTCCAGCATTTGAACTTCAATTCAATGTACATATGAAGTTTAGTCTTCAAATCAACAATGAGTTTAGTCGCTAAGTTCCGGAGCTACGACTTTGAGTCATGATCGAGCGTTAAGTCGAATTACGATGCCGTACTGTCTCAATCAACAGTTGATACTTAAGTTCTTCCCTCCAGTTTCGGGGACAAATCGAGAGTATCGGTTAGCAGTTGTTGTTTGCCTTTAACACATCTTTCTTAATCTTTATGGTGCGAAGTTGAAACGTGGCGAATTCGGGTAGTCGAACCACACTTACTCACCAATTGGTGATTGTATCGACACTCTAGGGATATCACTTTTTCGTTGGCGGTCGGTTATGCGTTTTAGCGATATGCCAACACTCCAGGGACTTAAGTTATTTTCACGAGTAGTCAGTCACACCCATTTAATATTTATAGCTGTGTCCACATTCTAGGGACTTTAGATTGTTTCGTGGGTGGTCAGTCACACCAAATTTATGTTTATACTCTGACCGAACTTCGGGGACTCAAAGTTGTTTCACGAATAATCGATTCATGTTCGGTTTGTGTTTAAATTCCAATCTGCTCTCTAGGGATTTAGAGTATTCGGTGTTTATACTCCAATACACGCTCCGAGGATTTAGAGTTAATTGTTGTCTATATTCTGGTTCGCACTCTGGGAATCCGGAGTTGGTTAACATTTGTACTCCAATTCGCACCCTGGGAATTCAGAGTTGGTTGATGTTGGTACTCCGGTTTGCACTCTGGGAATCCGGAGTTAGTTGATGTTTCTACTGCACTTCGCACTCCGAGAATCTAGAGTTGGCCGATAGATGGTTAGTCACATCTATTTAGGCTTTAGGATTTTGTTCGCACTCTGGGAACGACGAATCTGTCAAGATTGTGGATGGTCGGCTCACATCCACCCTGAGTTAACAAGCGAGGTTGTTAGATGGACGAATCCATCCTCCTCAAACTTGGTCAACATATGGGTGGAGTTGTTAGGTGGATGGATCCACCCTCTTCGAAACCGCATTTACATGTTTATACTTCAGTTCACACTTTGGGAATCTGGAGTTAGTTAGAGGATTTTCGTGTATCAATCCTCTTTTGGCTTCAGTGTAATGACTTGTCCCCGAGCTCGGGTTTCACTTATTGAGTGACCGGTCGTATCATAGTCACTACCTATTTGAATAAATCCCATCGTATGGTGGAACTTTGCTCTCCGTGCATAAGGATGGTTGTATGGTCCATTTCAAAAATCACAGCTCTGGCTCGAAGAGATTGCATTTTATTGTAAATATATAAACAAAGCCTATTATGTGCAATAGCGACGTAGATTTTCGTTGTTCCAAGATCTTAGCAGAATGAGACCGTCAACGGTTGATAGTTTGAATGTACCATCTTCGAGCTTTCGTTCAATTACATGCTGTCATTCCCACGTTGGTTTCATATGTGAAGGAGCCGGGTAAATCTCTTGAGGACGAGATCATCGAGTGCGAAGGTTCGAGGTCGGACCTTCGCATTGTATATCCGGGTGACTCGACTTCGATATGCGGCTGCCCTCAAATCAGCCTCTTCACGCTTTTCATCCTATAAATCCAAAGATTCAGCAAGTAATATAGCATTTGTTTTCGAATCGTAATAAGTCACACGATGGGATGGTACTTCTATCTCGACTGGAATAACGGCTTCGGGACCGTAGGAAAGAGAGAATGGAGTGTGGCCGGTCGTAGATTTGTGGTTTGTCCGGTAACCTCATAAAGCCATAGGAAGTTCATCGACCCATTTATCCTCGGCCTTTTCCAATCGTTTCTTCAGAATAGACTTTATAATTTTATTAATAGCTTCAACTTGTCCACTCGCTTGAGGATGTGCAACTGCGGAGAACTTTTTGGTTGTAGAACCATTAACAGAAGTTTTTAAATTCAAGACTGTCGAATTAGGATCCGTTGTCTGTGACGATGGTATGCAGGAGGCCAAATCGGCAGATAATGTTATGCACTACAAAGTTGATCACATTCTTTATCGTGATTGTAGCAAGGGGTTCAGCTTCCGCCCACTTGGTAAAGTAATCAACTGCAACGATAGCGTACTTTGCACCACCTTTGGCTAGAGGTAGAGAACCAATAATGTCAATCCCCCATACTACAAACGACCACTGACTGATTATCTGAGTTATTTCAGTAGCGGGGATCTAGGAATTCGAGCATGCTTCTGACATCTGTCACATTTTTGGCTTAATCCGATGCATCGCAATTTACAATCGGCCAATAGTATCCATATCGGAGCACTTTCTTGGCAAGAGTTTGCCCCCCGGTGTGATCGCCACATTCTCCTTCATGTACATCATGCAATACTCATTTGACTTCATCGTGAGCGACACACTAGAGTAAAGGAACAGAGTACCCTCTTTTATACATGACTCTATCCTGAATAGTGAACCGCGAATCCTTTCGAAGGACTTGTCTCCTTTCACTTCTATGCTATGGAAGGGTCCCATGCTCAAGATAATTTATAAACGGAGTCATCCATGACTCCTTATCGGGAGCAACCTCAAATGCCCAATTCATTTCCACTTGATCGATGCTCGGGGAAGATAATGTTTCTACGAAAATGATTCCCATTTGTTGTGCCTCACCTATACTGGCTTACTTTGCTAATGAATCAGCTTTTTGATTGTGCTCTTGAGGGATGAAATAGGTGTCATAATAATCGAACTGATTCAATGTCTCTTGGACCCAAGCTAGGAATGCAGCCAGCCTTCAGTCTTTATCATGGTACTCTCCCCGAACTTAACACACGACCAACCGTGAGTCACAATAAATCTCCAGGGCTTCATATACGGCTTCGTTGTTAGTCGCACGAAAATTGAAATTTAAAGCATAGCATATAAATCGACCTTCCAAAGTTTCTAGTACAACCCCGACACCTGAGCAACGTTCATTTGATGTATTATTAGTATGTAGCTTCCAAATATAGTTGGGAGATTCACTAGTTTTGGGCAAGTCTTCTAGGACGGTAAATTCAGCTATGAAATTTGCTACGGCTTGTGCTTGAATGGCTTGCCTTGGAGTGTAAGTAATATCAAACTGACTTAGCTCATTATTCCACTTGAGTAACCTACCAGATGTCTTAGGCCGCGTAAGGAGCTGTCATAACGGCTGGTCTGTGTAAACAGTGATAGGATAAGCCTGAAAATATGGACGGAGCTTCCTTGAGGAAATGATAAGACAATAAGCCAACTTCTCCAGCTTTGGATAATTTTCTATGCTCCTGTCAGTCATTTACTAATAGAATAGACCGGCCATTGTATCCGGTCCTCCTTCCGAATTAGGGAAGCACTAATTATGTTTTATGACACCGCCAAGTAGATGTACAATCTCTCGTGATCAATAGGCTTTGAAAGAATAGGCAATGTGGAGAGGTGTTGAATTAGTGCTCGGAATGCGCCCTCACATTCCGTAGTCCATTCAAAGTTCTATTTCCCTTTTCTGATTAAAATCGAAGAAGAGAATGCATTTGTCAGTGGATTTTGAGATGAACCTGCTCAGTGCGGCTACTTTTCCATTGAGGCTCTAGGCTTGCTTTATAGTTCTTGGTGTCTCAAGATTTCTTATATCCCAGATCTTTCCAGGATTAGCTTCGATCCCTCGAGCATTGATGATAAACCCAAGGAATTTTCTGGATGCTACCCCAAAATGGCATTTCAATGGGTTGAGCTTCATTCTATATTTTTGGAGGATGTTAAACATTAATTCTAGGTCCTCGATAAGTGGATAATCGTGACTTTACGAGCAGGTCGTTCATATATACCTCCATGGTTTTTCTGATCTGGTTGGCGAACATTCGATTAACCAATCGTTGGTAAGTTGCATCGGCGTTCTTGAGTCCGAATGGCATGACTTTATAACAATAAAGTCCCAGGTCAGTTACAAAGCAAGTATGTTCATGGTCAGGTAAGTGCATGGGTATCTGCTTGTGACTAGAATATGCATCCATGAAGGATAGGAGTTCATGTCAAGCTGTTGAGTCTACGAGCTGAACAATTTGGGAGAGTGGAAAACTGTCTTTAGGGCAAGCCTTATTCAAATCTGAATAATCAATGCACGTTCTCGATTTCCAATTTGGCTTTCGGATGAGTCCAGGATTTGACACCCATTCCGGGTATAATGCATCTCGAATAAACCCGTTCGATTTAATCTTATCTACTTCTTCTATAAGGGCAGCGGATCTGTCTGGATCCATACCACGCCTTTTTTGTTTGATCGGGATACGCCGTGGGTCAATATTCAATGTGTGGCTCGCGATGTCCGGGGAGATTCCACATATGTCAGAATGTGTCCAGGCAAACACATCCAAGTTTGTCTGGAGAAATTCAACCAATTCCTCTTGCATTTGTTGGCTTAGCTGAGATTCGATCTTTATCATTTTAGAATCGTCATCATCGTCGATTGGAACATCGATCGTCAGCTCGACCGGGGAAGCTTGACTGTCTTTACTTTCATCTTCACTTTCGGTATCTCTTGGGTCAAGATCCCTTGGGAGTTGGTCAGGGTGCCCGGGCCTAGGCCCATGCATTAGTTGTCAATTTTCAACAAAGCGGACGTAGAGAGATTCCTCTACACCCTTTCTCTTTTCTTTTTGTTGCGCCTTTCGCAGCTCGGCAACATAACAGGCTTGTCCAGCAGCTTAGTCTCCATGAATGACTCCGACTCCATTATCTGTATGAAATTTTAAATTCAGACACCAAGGGGCAATGGCAGCCATGAACTCAGCTAGGTCCAGTCGGCCCAAGAAAGCATTATATGGCGAGTCTATATCTAACACAACAAACTGTAGTATCCAGACTCTCCGGCGTTCTCCACCCCAACTCCACTGGCAGTTCCACCACTCCAATGGGATTGTTGCACTCCCGTTGAAGCCATGGATACGGGACTGACAAGGCTTCAAATCTTTGGTTTCCATCTTCATCTGGTCATAGGCTCGCTTAAACAATATGTTTACAGAACTTCCACTTTCTACTAAGATCCTCTTCATCCAAGCAAGACCTACTTCAGCTGATATGACAAGTGGACCAATGGTTGGGCTTCGACCCTATCGGCATCTCTGTCCCCAAATAAGATGTCATCTGTCATCGTTTTCTGTTGCTTAGCCGAAGCCCTGTCTTCCAAACTACTACAACATACGAAGCTTGCACGCCTGATAGAGCTGGCATACGACTCCATTTTCTTCCAGCTCTGGTATGTTGGATGAGGACCACTTCTAATAGTATTTAACACCAACCTCCCGCCAGTATGAGCGGGTTCCTCCTGTCTTGCTTGATTTGGTATGTGGTTCCGATTCGATGGGCCCACACCTCCTGACTGCGGCGCCCGCACAAACTGCTCTAACTTTCTCTTACGTGCCAACTTCTCGATGAAATCCTGCAAATGATGGCACTCATTTGTGTTATGGCCATAGCTTTCGTGGAATCTGCAAAAGTTCCCTATTTGGATCTGTTTCTCGGACGATTGCTTCGGAGTAGGTTTCTTGTACTTAATAGTATTGTAGGTCTGTAAATACACATTTTCCAGCGACGTATTTAAAGGAGCATAATTGTCAAATATAGGAGCCCTACGTCGTAACCCATGATTCTAATCTCATTTTCTGTTTTGATTTTCGTAGCCTTTCTGCTGATTTTGTTTATTCTGTATGTTCAATTGCACTTTTTCGGAACTCTCCCCGGATGGTTTAACAGCAATATTGCTCTGAATTCCTTCCACACTAGGCCCTACGTCATCTGTTTTCCTAGACTGTTTCATATCCTCCCTTCTCAACAATTGGGCTGCATTGGAATAGAAACGGTCCAATGACGCAGGAGATTTTTCGGCCAACCAGTTGCCGAACTTGGAATCGGGACCAATCCCCTTAGTCAGTGCCATCGGGATAGAGTTATTATTAGGATTGTTAATCTAAGCGCATGCAGCATGAAATCTCTCCAAATAACGTCTGAGTGTCTCTCCATAAGCTTGAGTGACACTGGACAAAGTATTAACATCTTTCGGCCTTGTAACATGCATGTAGAACTGCTCAACAAACTTTTTCACCAACTAATCAAAACACGAGATAGATTGAGGTGGTAAACAAGTAAACCACATACTTGCTATGCCCCTAGAGAGATCAAGAAACTTCAGCACTTAACTGCATCATCAGATCGTGCAACATTTATTACCCATTCATACTTTAAGGTATGTTGATTAGGATCGAAGCTCCCTACATATACTGGTAAAGTCGGCATCCTACATCCCCTAGGTGGTTCAGCATAGATTATATCATTAGTGAAAGGGGTATAACTCCGGGAGATTCCCTAATCGTCATTGGTGAGACCTTGACTTTCTCGGATCATCAGACGGATCATCATCGGCATGTCCGACATTTGGACATTTTGAGCATGTTAGGCCAGGTGTGGTCGGGTTCCACAATGCGAGGGTGGTCCGATCACGGTCGACAGTCCATATCTCACCTCCTTGGTTCTAAGTTCTCTGGAATGTAAGGTTTTGGAGTATATTCAAGTTGGCGACGGTTCGGATCTGTCCTATTTCGGGCATCAACTACCAATTCAGTAGCAGTGGTGGCAGTGGGATTATCTATAACATGATAGGGAACAGTTCCTCCTTGGGAGGAGGGTCCAGTTTGATGGCTGGTAGACGGACCAACACTCGGCTGCCCAAGATTCAATGTATGTTGATGTCCAGTACCCTATACAGAGCTTCTGTCCAGCTGTGGACACGTGGATCTCTGATGGTAGTTTGAAGAGGCTGAACTCTCGGTGGATGAATAGGAAGCCTGATCCCTCTTGGATCTCCTAAGTCTTGGACGATTCAGTTGGTTGGTCAATTCCATGTTAGCACGGAGTTGTTGAGTAAGCAATTTGCGGCTCTGAGTCAGCTCTTGCATAAGTAGCTGAAACTCTTCCATGGTGATAGGGCCTTGCGGATCTGATGGTCCGGTAGCATTCTGATCGTTAGGAGGAAGTTGTATGGGGTTCTGCTTGTGCCGTCCATCCGGATCGGCAGCGGTTGATGTAGTTCAGTGTTAACCATGATGGATAGCGAAGTTCTTTCCTAGACTTGACGAAAATCTGAATAGGATGAAGGACTTTAAACTTGAAATCTACATTTTCTTCTAAGATTTGCACAATCCGATATCGATAGTAGATCCAATGAGCGGGAGAAAAACTGGGTTTTATCAGTGAAAGCACCAAAGTGTTTGTACCAAAATTGGACACAACACTCTTTGAATGTGTATGAAGAGACTAAAGGAAGAAAATAAATGGAAAATGAGGCAGATCTAACAAACATACCAATAATAAGCAAGAAAATCGCACACAAACACA
Organism: Allium cepa; assembly: GCA_030765085.1. NCBI lineage: Eukaryota > Viridiplantae > Streptophyta > Magnoliopsida > Asparagales > Amaryllidaceae > Allium > Allium cepa. Next base: position 310,259,952 of record CM060934.1, on the reverse strand, counting down.
CGGATTTAAAGTGGTTCGACATATGGCCTACGCCCACTATGAAATGATTGACTTTTATTAACTTTTTCTAACTGGTTACAATGAATTACAATGGTAAAACTCGAGTACAACAGTGATTTCGACAGAGTCTGGATGTAGAAGAGCCAAAAGTCCCTTTCTTGTAGGTCCTGGACTGCTATTTATAGGACTAGGCTGCAAATATCTCGCTCGGATCTCGAAGGACCTCTTCTCTCATGTGGATAACCCCACACATTCGATCCCATGCTGTTTTCTTTCGATCCGTGATCAATACAAACGAACTTTGGATCGATCAATATTTCGTCCAATCGAATCGAGATCGATTATGAACGTTTTTGAGGATGTACGCAAGCTCCTATGAAAATTTGGTAGCATTTGGACTTGTAGATTTTGAGTTATGGTCGATGCAAGATTCACTTTGAATGCTGGCTGAGCTGTGTGTATCGATACCTTCGTATCAATCGCCATTCATATCAATGTTGATCATATCGATAGCTTCGCATAGATGGTTCTGCATATGATGACTGATGACATGGCGCTAATTTCTTGGATCGATCCACTTTTCATGCCTAGCGACTGAGTCTTCTACTTTAACATGTCGTGTTCGTATCGATTTTGAATCATTCTTCGTACTGGTCTGTTGTAACTTACTTCATATCGAATCCTGAAGCCATTTCGTATCGATCGCTTAATGGTCATTTTGTATCAATAGATGAATGCTCTCTTCGTATCGATCACAAAGTAGTCGATTTCGTATCGATGGGAGATGATGCTTCGTATCGACCTGCGGTCGATCGATACGAAGTATATTTGAAAACTAGATTGATGTGAAATGGACTTCCATGTTACTGCCAATGGATACAAAGTAGACGATCACTGATGAATACGAAGTGAGCTTGCTCACCGATGGAAGATCGACTTCGATGGATACAAAGCTGGATGGATATGAGATGAGGTCCGAGGGTTGATGGGTACGAACAGGATGGTTGCAAGGTGATGGATACAAATATGAGGGATACGAATTAAGCACATCTCATGTGTAACTTGATCGGTCTATAACTTGAGCATACAAACTCCAATTGACCTGAAATTTGGAGCATTGGCTTCCAAAGCTTTGCTTGTCGTGTCATATAAATTGTAGCTCGATACAGACTCGGGCAAAATTTATCAGTATCCATAGTAAACCTGTGTACAATCGATATCCGGGATGGATTGTTCTTGGTCTCTAGTCAAGTCCTTGGTGGCACAGCCTTGCGAAAAGGCGGGATAACGATATCAACATATATAATTCATGCATATATGTATTAACTAATTAACATATTTAATTAATATATTTTATTAATCTTATTAGTAAATTTAAAATTTGAAATTATTATATAAATATTTTCAAACAATTTGGAAATGTCATTATTCTTTCAAACATTTTAAAAACTTATGTAATATTATAATTTTTATAATAAATATGTTTTATTTTAAATTTAAGTATCAAATTTAAAATCTTTAACATTCATTTTCAAAATGGTTATGAAAATTAGTCCAAGGCCCAAATTAAGTTAGGCCTTTTCTATTAAGAGCAACCTTTGGGCTCACTTCACCTTTTAGGCTAGGCCGGTGACCACGTAGGACATGGTACTTGATTATCCAATTCCAATCCTAGACATTACCTTTCTAGACACCGTACGAAGTGGGTAATCTCAATTAGTTAGCTCTAATATGATTAATTTAGACCGCATAAGCTATTGGGCTTTGATACCATTGTTGGAATTGGACTAGCCCGCAGCGGAAGTTATGAGTGAATTTCAAAAAAATTACCCTATTGGATCTTTTATTGGGCCTATGAAGTCTAAATGAATTAGAACATTTATAAATTTTATTTAAATAACATCGTTTATTTTATTTAAATTCAAATATATTAAGATATGAAATTAATTTATTTGATTTAGTTTATACATAAATGTATCATATACATATATGTGTGAGTGCATGTCTAACATAATAATCAGTGAAAGGTATAATATGCCCATATGTAGATGTTGGGATTTACATTGCAACAGACATATTAGCTTATTTTGTATGTCATGTATGTTGTCCGAATATGTGCATGTATATGTGTTACAATATATATATAGATGAATGTATGTATGTATGTATAAATATATTATACATAATATATGAACATAAAAATATATATAGATAAATATATATATATATATATAGGAAGAGAGAGAACAATTATTAAAAAATTATTTATAATTCAAAATTAACTTAGTTTTGCAAATCATAATAATTTTGGTATTTTAATTTGTATATATTATGAACGAAATAATGTTTTCATCCATAAATAATTAACATAAAATAATTTATTGATAAAAATTCAAATTTTACAAACGTCTAGGATCATAAAATAGTGCTTAGGAAAAATTTGAAGATTTTTCAAAGTTGAAATATTATTTTTAAAACCAAATACATTGATTTCGGCAGTAATTATTTAATATAAAATAATATATTATTAAAAAATTCAAAATTTTAGAAATTCTAGGATCATGAATAAAAGGTTATGAAAATTTTTGAAGAGTTTTTCAATTAAATTATTATTTTTAGTAAATCATAAACAGTTTTTCCAAAATAATATTAATTATTAAAAATAAAATTTATTAAAAAATTCCTATATTTTTTCTATATGTTTCTGAAATGATATAATATTTTTAAAAAAATATATAATCGAATTTTTAATTAATAATTATTTTATGTATAATATACAATTCAAAAATTCAATAAATATTAATTTAAAAAATATTAATATATGTATGATAATTAATTTTCGAATTTGTAGATTCATATTTATATAAATAAGTATACAAATTTTTTTAAATCATATATATATGTGTGTGTGTGTGTGTGTGTGTTATATATGCTATCATGAGAGAGAAATATACACTTAAATATATATATGTATGTATGTATGTAAGTATGTATATATATATATATATATGAATTTGTAATAAATATATAAAAACAATTATTAATGACAAAAATTGATTTTCTACAGCAAACAACATTTGTCTATACATAAATCAAATCGTATAATAAACAAATTATGCACATAACCGAACTGGTTTGTGACAACTACATCTACTTACCAAATTTCACCTAACTAAACATATAGTAGAAATATATTTAAATAGATATGAAATTTCTCATTATAGGATCATAGAATATAATTTGATTACTATAATATGAATTAAAATTGTCGATTTAATGATGCCTTTGAATCCACGTTGAAGTAATGACTTCCCTTCCTTTTACTGTTCTTGATTCGTCAGATTGCAAGTCTGGAATCATTGACCCTCTTACTATCGAATGATATTATTTTAATTTTAAATATATTTGAAAATTTTGGAGTGGATTGAGAGCTATGTTTTAGTCAGCAATGTATAAGGTAATGGCGGCTAGAAAAGTTTTTTATTTATTTATTTTTAGAGATACATACATACATACATATAGGGTTGTATTAGAGTGAAACGAGGAAAATCTTTTTACTCATTCTCACTTGATCTCAACCCATTATCTCCAAGCCAATTCCCTATGTTTCAGCCACCCCTAGACCTTCCCAAAACCATAATTTTGCAGCCCATGGCCTTAAACCCATCTAAGCCCAAGCCAAAATACTATGCAAATAAATTTAATTTAATCGCTTGTTAATATTGTATATCGATCGATATATTTACAATTGTTATAAATATATATAACATTATTTATTTCTCAAATCATATTAAAATTTTATAATTAATATTCATAAATATTAATTAATTAAATTAATTTACAACAATTATAAACTAATTAAATCGTTCGGTCTTAAGGGAATTCATCATTTCGGCTGTATAACTATTAGGTGTACATTTGGTCAGCGATTAACATTGAACTATTCTAATATTAACGTTCACACATCACTTAGCAGGTGGTGTGACATTGTGGCCAAATTTGTCGCTTACTCGTTTTCGGTAAAAATCCAATTTTAGTTTAATAAGCATTACCCGGTTGTGATATTTGTTTACACCAATTCTCTTCATCAAAACTATATCACTTTGGACTTATGGAATTTGGTAACGGTCAAAATTCCAACCTGATCCACATTCAACTTTATAGTCCAATTACAAAGTCCTTGGTTTATTAACCGAAATGCTCTGGCCAGAGATTTTGTTTTGTGTCATACCTTTGGATTGCTCCCTGATAGCCCACCAGTTTGGTGGAGTTTACAGTACTGTATAAACTACGTCATTTATAAAAATTTGTTAAGGGGGATATGGGTAACGCCCTTAACGCTATTTTAATAGTTTACTGATAGACATTACATATATAGCGTATATTACTACATATAAATAGTTTAATGGACCCTTAGGAGATGTGAATCCTGAATATCTCTTAAGCTATTGCATGCACGTTGTACACTGGATAAGAGATTTAAAATTCCGTAAACATCTCTAAAGCCATTACACTCATATTTATTTACTGTTGATTTAACTTACATAAGATCTTTTAGTTCTAACTCGATTTTTTTGCCTTTTCGTTACGCTCGAGTGAGCCTGAGCTTTTCAGTGTTGAAGACATTATTTCTAGAGGATAAAGAACGGAGTTTAGTATTGTATTATTATTATTCCACTATATCATGTTGTTCCACCGCATTATCCTATTTTATCTGCTATATGTATAACTCTTGATTTGTATTGTAAATGTGTAATCAAATGTTATTTGTAAAACAACTTCATGAACTGTTTATTTGATTACTATATTTTTTCATTCTGTTGTAAGATTCTATGTTTTATTTTCCTTATTTTCTCTCATTTTCTTAATTACCCCATTAAAAATTCTCCCTTTTGAATGGTTTGAGTTGACTTGTGTGATTTACTGTCGATTTAAACCGTCCAAAAAGTCGGGTCATTAAAATAATAATCAAATAAACAGTTCATGAAGCTGTTTATACTATACATTTGATTAAAATTTTACAACATATAAAAAGTTATATATATATATATATAACAAAAAAATAGAACAATGCAGCAGAACAACATGATGTAGGGAATAATACTAGTAATATAATATACCAAATCTTCATCTTCGTCCTTCAAAAAACAATCTTCAATGTGCTGAAAACTCAGGGCTGACTCGACAATAAAGTAAAACAATACACTCAAGTCAGAACTAAAATATCCTTATATGAGTCAAATCAATATCACATATAACATGAGTGTAATAACATCAGAGATATTTATGGGTTTTACATCTCCTATCCAATGTACAACGTGCGTGCAATAACTCAAGATATGTTACGGGATTTTCCATCTCTTAAGGTCCATCAAAAAATATATGTATATATATATAGTAGAATACGCTATATATGTAATGTCTAATCCGTAAAATAAATATTTTTCTTAGTGTTAAGGCTTACATTAATCCCCCTTAATGGGTTTTAAGCATTGTCGTACAGTGTGCGTATAATGCCCCAGTAGCACATCGGGGGATAAGGATGCGTCGTGATACGACAACACTAAACCAAAATCATAATGGTCTCATATAAGGACAAAAATATGACAAGGCATGTGAGGCAATGCCCAAAGTAGGATACTACCAGTTCGGGTCGCAGGGCTGGTGGTAAAGCATCGTAGCCACGACTGCCCACCGCTTCCACCCATCCAATATCGAGTCAAAGCGAATCAAGGTACACTAATCGAAACCAACATCAAGGAAATAGTATGGACCAAGTCCAAAAAGAAAATTGAAGAACGGATGTCCACTAGGAGTAGTTAGCCCACTTAGCCTTGTCAAGCCATCCTGTATTAGTCATTTCAAATTGACACAAGTATCGGGTCTATCACACATGTAACTATATATATAACATAAAGTAAGGCGCTGCGAGCAAGAACGGCAGGTAGAAAATCTAAGTACATGTATCAGAAGAAAAAACTCAGGTACCCCTATAATGAGCTCCGGCAAGGCTGTCGCTCATTACACCCCAATATTGAGCTCCGGCTTGGCCACCATCCAATATTGAGGCGTTAGAAGTGCCTAAAAAATAATGAAAATCTGACGCAGCGGATTTAACTTTGACGCGCTAATAACGCTTTGATACCAATTTGACGTAGCTTTCTTCCTCACGAAATGATGATTTCGTGTCAAATAAATCTGATAGTACAATAAATGTTCAATTCCGTTGATCGTGACGATGTCGGAATCTAGTTATCTCCAACCCGTTGATCTTGCAAGATACCGTGTTGAAAGATCTACAATTCGATCGTTGATCACTCGCAAGTGATACCGTGAATTGGCTTCAACTTCGTTGATTCGCGCAAGAATAACCCGAAGATGGAAAGAAGAAGGAGATCACACTCAACTTCAACAATGGTGGCAAAAGGACACACACAAATTTTATTCAAAAATCAACTCCCTTTACAATGACATCACGCCCTTATTTATAGGAAATTACAATACACACTCATGCGACTCAACCAGCAACAACTCACGACCTAACATAACACGAGTTACAACCCACACGACCTAACACATGCGACATAAGGAAATTACAACACGACTTAACTCAACAACACGACATACGACATAACAACACAATACAAGTTACAACACCATGCGACATAACATCAGCGACTTAACAAATCTTTCTAGCATCATCAGCGACATAACAAATCTTTCTAGCATCATCAGCGACATAACATCAGCGACATAAGAACAGGAATGACTTAAGCTTCTGGAGCGACATAAGGAATCAGCGGCTCAAGAGCGAGCGACTTAAGGCAAGGCGTAAGTGATCAACGACTTAAGAAGATACACAGCTTCAGCGACATAAGAGATCATCGATTTAAGGAAGCAGGCGACATAAGATGCAAGCGACCTAAGGTAGGAGCGACATAAGCAATGCGGCTATGGTTTCTTGAGTCGGCAGGCGACTTAAGAGTAGGCGACTCAAGACATAACTTGCTATGTCGCGACTCAAGGCATAACTCGCTGTTGGTTGCATCATCCTCCACTACATCATCTATCTCGTTATGTTGTGGGCGACTTAAGGCAAGCGAACGACTTAAGGCCATCGAGCGACTTAAGGCGGATGACTTAACATGGTGCGCTGCATCATCCTCCCCTGGTTGAAAAGAATTCGACCCTGAATTTACACTTTCCTCTTCTTCAACATACTCATTCTCATGATATGGAATCAAGTGTTTGACGTTGAAAACGTCACCAGTATGGACATAATCCGGCAGTCTTAACAGATAAGCATTCTCATTAATCTTCTTTACGACTTCCAAAGGACCAATCTTTCTAGCAGCTAGCTTGTTGTAAGCACCAATAGGAAATCGATCCTTAGTCAATACTGCATATACAAAATCTCCTTCTTTGAATTCAACATTTCCTCATTTAATATCTACGGCTTGCTTATATTTCTCATTCGCCTTAAGCAATCGTTCCTGCACAACCTTGTGGCATTCTTGCAATTCATTCACAAAATCACTAGCTCGTTTGATCACTCCTTTCTGCTGTGGTACTATAGATAAATCCAATGGTCCTTTAGGAATTGTCGAGTAAACGACCTGGAATGGACTGAACCCAATGCCATGATTAACTGCATGGTTGTGTGCAAACTCAGCTTGACACAGCTTGGAATCCCAACTCTTCAAATTGTCATTCACGAGGCATCTCAATAGATTACCCAGGGATCTATTCACAACTTCTGTCTGTCCATCCGTCTGTGGATGATAAGCACTACTAAATTTCAGCTTTGTCCCGACCATTCTCCATAGACTCATCGAAAAATGACTCAGAAAACAAGTGTCTCTATCTGATACGATAGATTCAGGCAACCCGTGAAGACGATAGATCTCTCTGAAGTATAACTGTGCGACATTAACTGCATCGTCGTCTTCTTACATGCGATAAAATGTACCATTTTTGAAAACCGATCAACCACCACATAGATAGAATCATTGCCACGTTGCGTCCTCGGCAAACCCAATACAAAGTCCATACTAACATCCACCCATGGTTTAGTAGGTATAGGCAACGACAAATATAAACCTGTATTTGTCGCGATCCCCTTTGAAACTTCACAAATATGGCACCTCTGAACAAACTTTTCAACTTCTTTCCTTATTGACGGCCAAAAATAAGACTTTGAGATCAACTGCATAGTACGGTCACGGCCCACGTGTCCTTCTTCATGTAATTCTTTAATGATTTTCATTCGTAGACTGCAATCTGGAACAAACAACTGATTTCCTTTGAATAGAAAACCATCAACCAGCACGTATCATCCATGTTTCCCTGCTTGGCTTTGTCTAAGATCTTGGAAAAATAAGAATCTGATGTAAGCAAATCTGGAAGTAAGTCAAAACCCATAACCTCTACTCGCATGGTTGTTAGTAAAGTATTCCTCCGACTCAATGCATCTGCGACGCGATTAGTTACTCCAGACTTATGCTTGATGACGAATGTAAATTGCTGCAAATAAGCTATCCACGATGCATGCCTAGCTGCAATTTTATTCTGTCCTTGTAAATGTTTCAACGCTTCATGGTCCGTATACAAAACAAATTCTTTGTGGAACAAGTAATGTCTCCAATGCTTCACAGCCTCCACAATAGCATAAAACTCCACATCATAAGTATTGTATCTCATCTTTGCTCCAAAAAGTTTTTCACTGAAATAGGCAATTGGACGACCCTTCTGACTCAACACTCCTCCAATTCCAACTGTAGATGCATCCGTATGTAACTCAAATAGTAACTGAAAATCTGGCAACACTAGAATCGGTGCTGAGGTTAAAAGTTCCTTGATTTGTTCAAAAGCAAATCCTGCCTCTTTCATCCATGAAAATTGCTTTCCCTTAATACAATCAGTAACAGGAGCCATCACACTACTAAAGTGTGGTATAAATCTTCGATAAAATGAAGCTAACCCATGAAAACTTCTTACTTCTGTTATAGTTTTGGGCTGTGGCCAATTTCTGATTGCGGCTATTTTACTCTGGTCCACTTGTATCCCCTCCGTGGAGATGACATATCCCAGAAATAAAACACTTGGCGTCATGAACACGCATTTCTTCGTCGCTGCATAGAAATGTTCTTGACGAAGAATAGTTAACACCTTTCGCAAGTGTTGAATGTGCTCCTCAGTACTAGCACTATATACCAAGATATCATCAAAGTAGACTACAACAAACTTCCCGATGTAAGGTCTGAAAATTTGATTCATCACCTTCATAAATGTGCTTGGTGCATTAGATAGACCAAATGGCATGACCAGCCATTCATACAATCCTTCCCGAGTCTTGAATGCTGTCTTCCATTCAACACCTGGTCTAATGTGAATCTGATGATAACCACTCTTAAGATCGATCTTCAAAAAGATTACAGACCCACTGAGTTGATCCAATAGATCACCAAGCCTTGGCATAGGAAATCTGTATCTGACAGTTACTTTGTTGAGTGCCCTGCTGTCGGTACACATTCTCCATGAACCATCTTTCTTCGGTACCAACAGAGCTGGTACAACACAAGGACTGAGACTCTCTCGAACAGGCCCTTGCTCAAGCAACTCCTCAACCTGTCTCCTCAACTCTTCATGCTCTTTCGGACTCATACGATAATGTGCCCTATGTGGTAACACAGCACCTGGCACTAGATCAATTTGATGTTGTATATCTCTCAGCGGCGGTAATTCCTTGGGTAAGTCCGCAGGAAAGACATCTTCAAATTCACTTAACACCGATCTAACCTCCGCAGGAATTTCAACATCTTCACTTGTTTCATACCCAATCAACATAAACAATTCAGCGCTATCTTTCACTTCTTCAACAAACTCTCTCGTAGATAGTAGGCTAGTTGATTCCACCTTCTTCTCTGACTTGCTTTCACTTTGTTCACGCTTCTTAGGAACTAAAGTAATTTGAGTACCTTCGAACATGAAACTGTAGCTGTTGGTGCAATCATTATGTTGTACAGCTCTATCATATTGCCATGGTCTTCCCAATAGTAAATAACACACATCCATGTCGACAACATCACACCATATATCATCTTTGTACTTCTTCCCAATAGAAAATGTAATAAATGCTCGTCTTCCCACTGTCACTTCTCCACCTTTCTTTAGCCATGCCAGTTTATAAGGTCTAGGATGTTTTTCAGTCTTAAACCCTAACTTCGTGACGGCTTCTTCAGTAATAATGTTATCACAGCTTCCCGCATCAATAAAAAATTGACAAACCTTTCCCAAGATAGTACATGTAGATTGAAAGATATTGCTTCTCAGCCAACTAGAATCATTCTCATACTTTGGCACTAAACAAGACCTCCTCATCATTAAGTTACATCCTTCGTCTCCTGACACAACTTCTTCATCTTCATCAAACTTCGATGGTTGAGAATAATCAATTTCAGCTTCCACATCCTCATACTCACATTCCTCTGCAACTAATGCTCTCTTCTTTGGCTTTGTACATTTATTACTTTTATGGCCAAACTCCTGACAATTGTATCACTTGATACTGTCATTGACCTTTGCTTTAGCGGCTTCTTTGACAATTGGTATACTGACTGCCTTGGAAACATTAGCACTGCTACTAGCACCCTTATTCTGGTTGTTAGAACTCGTAAACACACCAACTCCTCGTCTCCCTTGTTTCTCCCAAGCTAGAGCTTTCTGATGTGCTTCAGCAACAGACATTGGATTAAACATATTAACCATGTCTTGAATTTGCATTCGTAACCCTCCAATATATCTAGCCGTTAGCTGTTCTTCAGTTTCCATAATATCATTCCTTGCAATCAATTGATAGAATTCATCTGCATAATCATTCACTGTCCTCGTCCCTTGTCTCAAATTCCGCAAACGTTGATACATAAGAGATTGATGATTATACGGCAAGAAAGTTGCTTTCATCATCTTTCTCATCTTCTCCCAAGTGACAACTTTCGATTTTCCCATTCTCTCCCGAGTTAGTTTAGTTTGTTGCCACCAAGCCGTAGCTCTTCCCCTTAGTCTTGTAGAAACTAATTGGACTCTGCGATTCTCAGGCACCTCCTTGAATTCTAAAATTTCTTCAACATTCGACAACTAATCAAGAAATTCTTCTACTTGCATACCACCTTTGAATTCTGGAATTTCCATCCTCATACCTGACTCCCATTTACGATCATTTTCTGAATCCAGATATCGATTTCGCACTTGGCCTCGATCTCAATAATGAATACTTCCTTCATCACCATATTCCTCAAAATCATATGTATTCAATATCGATCATGACCATCTACGTCTCTACGATCATGCATATCCCTTCCACCCTATCTTTCAACATCACGATATGGTTCATTCTCAAACCCACGTTGAGTTCTTCTTTCTTCATTTCTGTACCCATGGTGGCTCGCATCATTGAAACTGATGATTCTCTCCTATCTCGATAAGATTGGGGTGACATCCTCCTTTCTCCCAAAACCGATGGTGAAACCCAGTTTCCACTCTGGTTTGAAACTGATGAAGTTCTCCTTTGATTGTGATTCATATCTTTCATTAATTTCTCCAATTTTTCAATACCCTCATTGAACTTTTCATTGACACGCTGCTCCATCTGCTCAGCTTCTTGTCTTCTATATATATCATCAACATTATGAATGCAATTAGCACGTCTTGGAGGCATGTTCCTTCACAATCTCGGTTCTTTGACTTGGCTCCGATCTAACTTCCTTTAAATCGCTCGGCTTTAACTGGCCTTGATCTTACTCGCTTTGACTTGATCTAGGCTTCGAACTTGGCTTTGACTTGGCTCTGATACCAATAATGACGCAGCGGATTTAACTTTGACGCGCTAATAACGCTTTGATACCAATTTGAAGTAGCTTTCTTCCTCACGAAATGATGATTTCGTGTCAAATAAATCTGATAGTACGATAAATGCTCAATTCCGTTGATCGTGACGATGCCGGAAGCTATCTATCTCCAACCCGTTGATCTCGAAAGATACCGTGTTGAAAGATCTACCATTCGATCGTTGATCACTCGTAAGTGATACCGAGAGTTGGCTTCAACTTCGTTGATTCACGCACGAAAAACCCGAAGATGGAAAGAAGAAGGAGATCACACTCAACTTCAACAATGGTGGAAAAAGCACACACACAAATTTTATTCAAAAATCAACTCCCTTTACAATGACATGACGCCCCTATTTATAGGAAATTACAACACACACTCATGCGACTCAACCAGCAACAACTCACGAACTAACATCACACGAGTTACAACCCACACGACCTAACACATGCGACGTAAGGAAATTACAACATGACTTAACTCAACAATACGACATACGACATAACAACACAATACAAGTTACAAAACCATGCGACATAACATCAGCGACTTAACAAATCTTTCTAGCATCATCAACGACATAACATCAGCGACATAACAAATCTTTCTAGCATCATCGGCGACATAACATCAATGACATAAGAACAGGAATGACTTAAGCTTCTGGAGCGACATAAGGAATCAGCGGCATAAGAGCGAGCGACTTAAGGCAAGGTGTAAGTGATAAGCGACTTAAGAAGATACACAGCTTCAGCGACATAAGAGACCAGCGACTTAAGGAAGCAGGCGACATAAGATGCAAGCGACCTAAGGTAGGAGTGACATATGCAATGCGGCTTTGATTTCTTGAGTCGGCAGGCGACTTAAGAGTAGGCGACTCAAGACATAACTTGCTATGTCGCGACTCAAGGCATAACTCGCTGTTGGTTGCATCATCCTCCACTGCATCATCTATCTCGTTATGTTGCGTGCGACTTAAGGCAAGCGAACAACTTAAGGCCATCGAGCGACTTAAGGCGGACGACTTAACATGGTGCGCTGCATCAAAATCGCAAAGCCAATGATACTGAAAGTCAACACCTTCTAAGAAGGAAGCTCCATACTACTGACTATTAAGGAATGAAGATGTGTCTAGTCCACAGTAAAGCTTCTAATGATCCTGAATGGAAAACTCCTCTCTGAAGTCCTGGTGAAACTGGAGCGCCTAGCTAAGTAGTGAATCCTCCTGAAACAGTCATATTTAAAAATATCATATTTATCTAAAATATGTCAATTTCAATTGAAATTCATTTTCGCACCAATATCTCAATTTCACTTCCAAAATCATTTCGAATTTCAACCATGGCTATAACTTCGTTTTAACCCAGTTTGCATTTAAATCCAAGATTAAAATACGAATAGTTCCCACTTTGACCAGTTTGAATTTTTAGAAATAGTTTGAATAATTTTAAATAGTTTAAAAAGTTAAAATAGTTTAAAATAGTTTGATATAAAATGGTTTGATTATTAAAATGGTTTATATAGTAAAATAGTTTGGAAAATCAAAATAATTTGAATATTTAAAAGATAAATTTTTAAATAGTTTGTACTAAAATAATTTATTTTGAAAATAATTTCAACTCACTCTGTCTCTTTCAATTTCAACAAATCAGTATCCAGGTCCAAATTTCAATCAAATTGATTCAGTTTCAAATCTTGCAATTCACATCATCTTCAATCTCAATTCAATTCAAATTGAATCAATTTCGATTTCAATTCAAGTCAATCTAAAATTAAATATCAATTCAATTCTTATTTTTAAACCATTTCAATTTATATCAATTTCGAGCTCGATTTCAAAATACCGATTTAAATTACTTAAATCAAATTTTACTTCAATGTTCAATTTGTGGTTCAAATCTTTTAAAATAATTCAATTCTGAGTTGAAATTTGAAATATCCATTTATATCACTTTTACGTCGATAAATTCGAAGTTCAAGTAAAAGTTCAAATCTTTAAATCAATTTCAGTTTCCTTAATTCAAGTCGTATTTTTATTTTAACTTCACATTTCAAAATAAATTCTTTAAACGATTTCTTTTACAAATTTTAAATTCAACCTTTCAAAACTCAAATTCAAAATTAATTCAATCTTTTATATATTTAATTATCATTCCTTAAATCAAAATCATTTAAATAGACTCAAATTCAAGAATTTTAAAACCATTTAATTTAACCAATCCGTTGTCTGTATACAATTTTTTATCCTATGGCCAAGTGATCGGTTATTTCGATTTTAATTTCAGATGGATATATATCATTTCAATCCAAAATAAATGTCATAGGTATACCATTTCAACCTATTTCTTAATATATTTGAAATAATTCAAATAGTAGTTTATATATTGTTAAATAATATACATGGTGATAACAGGATATACATATATATATATATATATATATATATATATATATATGTATGTATGTATGTATGTATGTATGTATGTATATAAACACCCAAAACAGTCAACATATCACAACGGTAAACTAGTTATCAATTTGGGGTGTTTAACCAGCAATTTAATTTCAATTTTAAATTTCACTGTCGATTTAAATTCCTATCAGTTCAAACCATATGTCAACTTGAATACCAATTAAATTACCAAACAACAGTAAATAAAAATAAATCACTTCATGATTTAAATTTAAATAGCATCAGAATAATTTAGTATTTCATGAGTGGGTTTTAATCACTTACCTTTGTTTGAAACTGAAAATTTTTCAGCTTCAAATAAACTCCACTCCAGGTCCATGTCGTAGATGACGTCAATACGAATCCAATGCAACTCGTTTTGCTCGAATTGGACCTCGTATGAAAAAGATACGTTTTTTAAACATTTGACTATAATTAATTTATAATTAACAAATTAACACATAACCTTTCTTCCATCGTACGCGTACAGTACCAGTAACGAGAAACCTATCAGGCGACCTATCTCTTCCGTTCACACCACACAAATGATCGAAGCACGGATCCAACAACACCACAACGATCGCCTCAGCTCACTCCACCACTGCCAGCAAGCCCGCAGCCTCGCCACCACCATTTCATGAACGAAATCCAAAATCCACGTTAACTACAAACCCAGATCCTAGCGAATTTGAAGAGAATTGACATGATCAAACCACACATCGTATAGAGCTCATCGTGCTCTGCACTTTTCATTTTGGTGTCATTTGATTTCGATGAGTGAATGAGGAGAAAATGAGGAGAGAAGATCATCCATTTTAGGCCATTAAAATCATTTAAAAGAGATGACAAAAGTTTTCTCTTGGGTTTGCGGAAACGAGAATAAAAGATGGCCTTATATATAAATTTCCGACCCAATTTGTCCATGAAAATTACGAATTCCAAACGAAGCGTGCCTCCTGGCATTTTATATGTATACCCCCATTTCTAACACAATTGAATATATATCGAAAGCCAATTCCATCATATTCAGAAGATAACTTTCAAATCAAATTAAGATCTTAAAATAAATCCTATGCGTTTCAAGCTTGCATGACCAAACGTTAAGTCCGATCGCTACGAAACTTGAAAATCCTATAATAATTCACCATTACGGATCCAATGAAATGGGTTTCATCGAAATCCCAGATAGTTGCCCGATTGGCTATTTTTACACGTTAATTAAAACGAAAAATTTCCAAAATAAATTTATTCACTTTTAAATTCAATTGCAAAAGTTTACTATCATCGTCCTAATTTAAAAAAAATTTAAATCAACTTTTACACTCATTTTCATTCATAATAAATTTAGGATTCAATTACTTAAATAATTTCCAATATCAAATTTAAAAAAATTAATTATCCAATAGATCATCATATTTTGAATATAAGTTATTTAACTTATAAATTTTAAATTTTAAAATGAATTCAAATAATAAAACAACCGCTTCCATTTCACGGTAATTCAACATTTATTATTCAGTTCCAACTATTGATTATAAACACATCCAATCTATTGAACTTCATTCCAATACAAATAACTTCCTTAAATCTTATCGAAATTGTTACTTCAAATTTTTTATTAAAGTTCATATCCAATAAATTACATTAATAAATCATTAAATTTCTATTTCCAACCATTTTTATACATTAAGTAAATTAAATTTAATAATTTAAAATAGTTTAAAAAAATACGGGTCGTTACAATTCAATGAGTTAAAGGAGAAACTGACAAGTGCTCCCATCTTAACTATTTCAAATGGAAGTGAAGAATTAACAATTTACACGTGTGTTTGCAGGACTGGATTGGGAGCAGTTTTGATGTAGAATGGTAAAGTAATAGCTTATGCGAGTTGGCAGTTGAAACCACATGAGAAGAATTATGCGCTGCACGACCTGGAGCTTTTCGCAGTTGCCTTTGGAATGAAAATGTGAGGCACTATCTTTTTGTTGCAAAGTTTGAGTTATTTACAGATCACAAGTCATTAAAGTATCTTTTACCCAAAAGGACTTGAACTTGAGGCAGTAAAGATGGCTGGTATTTCTCACGTCTTATGACCAAGAAATTCTTTATACCCTAGGGAAAGTAAACACTGTTGCAGATGCGTTGAGTTGAAGTGCGGCGACGATTGCAATTTGGAAGTTAAGCCAGCACTATTGGAGAGAATTGCATATTTCCAAGAAGAACACCCTAAGCCAAGAAGGATGTTGAAAATGGAATTATTTCTAGTTTTTGAATTGACTCTTGAGGCATTTTAAGAATGAATGGTTGGATATGTATGCCAGATGTTAATCGAATTAGACAGGATATGCTGAAAGAGTTCCATCGGTCAAAGTTATCCATCCATCCAAGAGTAACTAAAATGTTTCAGAATATGAAAAAAAATCTTTTGGTGGAAAGGGATGAAGAGAGACATTTCAATTTTCGTAAGCCGATGTGCGATTGTCAACAAGTCAAGAGTGACCAGCAGAAGACTGCTGGGTTGCTTCAACCATTATAGACACCGAATTGGAAGTGGGAGCAAGTATCTATGGACTTTATCGATGGGTTTTATAGAATGAGAAGAGGTAACGAAGGCATTTGGGTAATTGTGGATTGATTAACAAAGAGTGCCCACTTTATTCTAGTGAAGTCTACAAGAACTGCAGCTTCTTTGTCAAGGATTAATTTAAGGGAGATCCTTCAACTACATGTAATTCCAGTAAGTACAGTTAGTGATCAAGATCCTATCTTCACCAATCAATTTTGGGGAGCATTGCAAGCCGCTTTAGGGACAGAAATGAATTCGAGCATAGACTTTCCGCCATAGATAAAGGGACAAACCAAAAGGGTGAACCGAATTTTGGAGGATCTCTTGAGAGCATGCATTTTGGATTTTGGAGGTTCTTGGGAAGATCATCTAAATCTGGTAGAGTTCTCTTATAACAATAGTTACCAAGCTAGCATTAGCATGGCACCCTACAAGGATTTGTATGGATGGCCATGTAAATCACCTTCATGTTGGGTTAAGACTGGAGACCAATTAATTCTTGGACCAAAGATGATTCGAGAAGCATTAGAGAAAGTGGCTATGATCAAAGAAAGGATGAAAGAAGCCCAGGGTCGACAGGAAGTCATGTCGATCAAAGGAGAAGGGATTAGAGTTTGCGGTCAGGGATCTGGTATTTGTGAATGTTTCCCCATTGAAAGGAATTATAAGATTCAAAAGAGTAGGAAAGTTAGCACCCAGATTCATCGCACCATTTAGACTTCTTGAGAGGATTTGATCGTCGGCCTACAGAGTAGAATCGCCCAAAAGATTGTCAAAAGTCCATAATTTTTTTCATGTATCTCATCTAGGAAAGCATGTTCATGATCCATCGTTGATTATTGAGATGCCTGTTCAAGAAGACTTAGGGATAGAACCAAAATTGACTGCAGCCCGACATTCAGTTCATATTATAGATCGGGACGAAAGGAGATTGAGGAACACTATGGTTAAGCTTCTGAAAGTTAAGTGGAGTGATGACCGTTGTGATTGTACTTGGGAGACTGAGGATCATATTAGAGAAACTTACCCTGTTAGGTTAGTTGTTTGTTGTTTGAATGTTCTTGTATGGCATAGCTGCTTTTGCATTGTTATATGAATTTCTAGGTATAATAAATACCTTTTGGATTGTTTTTTGTGAATTAATTCCGAGGACAAAAGTTTCCTAAAGGGTGGAGAGTGTAACGGCCCGTAAGTTAATCGCTTTATATTTGAATATTTAAATAATTTTTAAAATATTTAAATAATTGAATAACCAAATAAACATTTTTAAATATTAAGCAATTATATTAAAATCATTTTTTAATTTTTTACCAAAATAAATAGTTTAAATAAAAATAGAAAATGTGACCGAAATTGTTTTTCAAAATTTCGACTTTTCAGCTTTGGAAAGTCATCGAAAACATTGTGCACATTTTTGTATCACTCATGTACACATGCACACGAATGGACATATGTCATGTGATAGGTTAATGATAGTGTTAAAGTAAATAAACCATGTTTAGAATAAAATAAAACAAGATTCGACTTAAAAATATAAAATAAAACTTAAGTAACATAAGGAAGTACTTAACCATAACCTAAGCTGGCTGGGTCAGTACACATGCATGGTCGGGGGGGATGAAGGGTGTGCGCATGCCTATGAGCATGGAGAGGCATGGCCTTCATGTTTCATGACAACATTTAGTATATTTTAATGTTTTAATTAAATTAAATTAATACTCCATCCTTTTCCTATAAATACCACTACATATACTTTGTTCTCCCTTAAATATTCATTCCCATCTTATTTTCTTATCTCTTCATGTTCATGAACATTTCCATGGCTTCCAAGACCAAAACCAAGGCCATTTCCACCTCAAGATTCAAAGGCCGAACCTAACTCAGCCCATTGAGGGCCCAAAAATCCAAGCAAAGATGTTGTGACGATAGTTCGTGAGTTCAACATCTTGTCGTAGCAATCTGGTTAAGTTAGAAGTGTTTTTAGTGAGTAAGACCTCCACCTTTAAACCATAAAGTTTAAACTATATTTTTAATGACCGGGGTTATCAACCCTTGAAAATTGATACCAATACATCCTTATGCCACAAATCCAAGTGCTGAAAAGCCGATTGTTAAGGGAAAAAGAAAATAAAGATAGAACAGTCACACGAATGGAATAACATATAATGTTTCAACGATAATCTTTACAGTGGAAAATTTGAATACAATATCAAAGTCTTATCTAGGTTCAGCCTAGATAGTTATAGATCTCTGTCCTTACAAAATAAATACAATAGATGCAGCGCATAATTGAATACGTCCATACATTGATGAAGATCTCCAACTCTCCTTTTGAAACTCCAAGCGTCTTCAAGTAAACCTGAAACTACACAGATCTGACCCGAGTTTTAAGAATACCCAGATCAGGCTTGATAAATCAGCATGAGATACTCGAATTTTAAATGCTGATGTAAATCAAAAGCTTTGAAAAGAAGGGTATCCCATAAGACCACACCCACACATAAATACGGACGGTTTTTTATTTTATGATAACCAAATACTTTATACTGAAAAACACTTTGATATTATTATTAATGACATTCTTTTGAAAATACTTTTCGGGTAATATATCAAAATAAAGTATCAATATCCAGACAAAGTCTATGGTAATATATCTAGATTAGGTCAACCGAAAACACCAGACGGAATATATGATACCAAAAGGATAGTTGAAATGTTTGCAAAGCATTACAACTATTTTGGGAATACAACCAAAACTGTAAAGCTCGTATTGGAATTGGATTTCCAACATGATAGGAAACTAGTGGCCTTTTCCTTCGATCCATGGATAGCAAACAAAGTTCCCACGGAGCCTTAATCTTTTTTCTCAAGTAAGTCGCTTGGAACTACACTTGCTACACTACCAATATCCAGTAGCCTTATCACTTTTCGTAAGCTAGGACTATATTCAAATAAAGGGGGCAATAAATGCCTTAAGGATCTAGATTCCACTAGACTCCTCCATACTCATACAACCGATGGCCTGAAATATGTGTCCTGCAGACCACATAATTACCCGTATCATCTCCAATATGTGAGGCTTATGAGACTATGCTTAATTTTAAAAAAGCCACACTTTATTCTTCCATAAAGCACATTTAATTTAAAATCCTAAACTTACCTCTCCTTTCTCTTCAATTAAATCAACCTAGAAAGAAAAAAAAAATATGAATACGAACGAAATCAAAACGTTCAGAAAAAAATTAAAAGTTGCATGTTGGGGTGTTGAGGGTGATCGAGGAGTATTAAGAGGGGCGCGACATTATTTTTGGTGATTCGGCAGTATAAGTGTGGCTAGGTCTAAGGTTTTTTGGGCTTTTGAGGAGGAGTTAGCACTTGAGAATGACGACATTGGGGTTGTAGAGGCGAGGCGCATCTCATTTATTTTTTTTGGGAAGGTGTGACACTCTACAGTGAATCGCGATTTCCACTATAGCAGGGAGAAGGGGGTCGCGCTCATTTCACCATCTCGCGATGAGGTAGGGAAGCTTGGGTTGTCTCGGTTATAGTCAACAAGAAGAAGAGGAAAAGGGGGTTTCTCCGGTGATGGAATGGCCGTCGATTCATAGCGTGGGTGGGGGGGATTTGTTTCGTATAGGTTAGAGGGAAGGTGAAATTGAAAAGGTGGAGGAGAAGATCAGTGCTGGGTGGTGATATTTTTTGATGGGCCAAACCCGATGTGATAGGTAATTAGGAAATTTAAAAATGTTTAATTAAGTATGTTGATTATTTTGATTTAAATAAATGTTTTTAATTCTCTAACTTATGCATACAAGATCGAAATTGAACACAACAAGTGTCCTTGGATTCTAACGACGGGATCTACGCCATGAAATTTGATTGAAGCGATATAGAGCTTCTGAAATTTTTAGCTGGTCGGAACCAGATCATGAAAAGTCGAAGTGAGTAAATCTCACTCATTTGTGGATTGCTAGTTTGATTTAAAATGTTGAAAATTAAATTATTGGTCGATTAGATGATTTAATAATTATTATTATCAGCTGGATGTATAATATATATAGTAGTGTACATTAGTAGTCGGATTGGTATTCCCGCCGATTAGAGCAGATGAGACCCTATGCGTCCTGCATAATTGTGGATGACCCTATATTACCGCGATGTCCCACCTCAAAGTGGCATTGGCATTTTTATGTTGTATTAACATTATGGTTTCAGGGAAACAGGTTACAGGGATCCAACTGGATTCCTAAAAAATGTTAAATTTAATTTCATATATAGTGATATATGATTTGTTTGAATAATCTGTGATACATTATAGTGTGATTTGAATTTATTGGATGCTATGGTGGCAGTGGCCTAGATTTTGGTATTTAAAAATACCATAATTATATATATATATATATATATATATTGATTTTTTTAAAGAAAATTAAAATGGGAATTTGGAAATGAAATATTTGTATAGAGTTTTTGGATTGGTTAAAAGAAATTGATTGGGTAAAATAAATGGTTTGACTTTGTGTTTGACGATTCCGAGATATGGTAAATAGGGATTATGGAGTGTTGTATATAAAGTATTTTAAATAATAATTCTTAAGTGACATTTGTGTAAACATAAAATGTTTTAAAAATCGAGATTTTTAATAGATTGGAAAAAAATAAAAAGAGAATTTGGAAATGATTATAAAATCGGTTATACTGGATCTTAAATAAGATTTCTAAATTACGAAATAGAAGTAAAATCGAGATTTGGTTGGTTTGGAATATAGTTTGGTTTATTTTAAGAAATTGATTTATAAATGGAAATTAATTTGGAAATCAATTTATGATGGATTAAAGTGAGGTGAAACCGTTATAAAATGAAAATGAAACTATGGGATTTGTAAACAATGTATATAAATAAAAGTGAAATGAGTATCAATTGATAAATTGAAGATGTAAATTCACAATAAGAATTTATAATGATATGGGCAAAACGACTTAAAAAGAAAAATGATAGATTTTACTTTTGGAAATGTGAAAAGGGGACTGATGTAATTGGGGACGTAAACTGATTAGTGATGAATCGAGAGAGATTTATAAATATTAGATTGGTTATATTGGAATTGAAAAAATATTACGAGAAGTTAAGTTGTTTAAAAAGAGGATTTTAATTATTAAACTAATTGATTTAAAAAACATTAGTCTAAGAATATTCCAGAAAGTTACCTATTTAAAATTTTTAAATTGTCAAAATGAATTATAAGTTTTATAAACAAGTATTGTAAAACGATTAGAATTTTAGTAATAAATCAAAATTATTCATTATTATTATTTTCAAAGATAAATTATTCAATATTAATATAGTTTTATATAATAACTTTTATTTAAGAGTATTTGCCTAATTTAAATTTGGAAAATTATTGTAGAAACTTTATAAGCATTATTTTGAGATAATTTTTAAATAAAGTTTTCAGAAAGGAATGGTATACTTTCATGGTGGAATCAAGAGGTAGAGATTGCCTACAACTAAGTATGGATTTCTTTAGGATAGAGACGTAATCATTGAGCTACGAATGCATGGTTGATACCTCAAGGTGCTTTCTATATTTAATTTTAAAAGTTTTCAAATTTTATTGAAAATAATGGTTAGTGAACGTACTTATTCCGATAAGATAAGTACATATCTTTTGATAAAGAGATTTAATTTATTAAAATTTAAATTAAATGAGACTTAGTGATTTCAGTGGAAAATGAAATCTTTGGTTAAATGATTGTTTATTTGATAGTTAAATAACCGACTATCAAATCTAAATTAAAAATAATGACTTTGGAAATATCTAGGAGAAATATGGGGATTATGTGTTGCAATTACCGTCGAAGGTGTTATACTGTACGTATAAATTCGTTTCGTTCCTCTAGGACGATGACAAGGAAATCCTTCCACTAACGGTTAGGATATGATCTCCGATCTTATTTTCGTCTGTTTATTTCCTAAAGAATCGGGGTTGAGTTTACCGGAAACATCGAACGTTATTTCGAAGTGACCGGGACCAGATAAGTTATCCGAAAACCACTTCGATCCAACGAATACGTTTTCAAAGTAAAGATTAAAGCATGAAATCAAAGATGGAGCAGTGAAGTGCATGGGCTAATCGTAACTAATCCTGAGGATGATTCCAAAACGGATGCAGTAGGAATAGTGCCATTGGTTTCGTTCAGACCCATAACGGATTTGTATGGATGAATGTTTTCAACACATTGTTATTGGAGGACAATGAACATTTTAAGTGAAAATTCCTTAAAAAGGTAATCGTTGCCTCATTAATCGGAATGACTGAAAATCAGGGGAGATGCGCAAGGCTAAGTGGGTCGCACCTAATTAGGGTATGTTTATCACCTTTCTAGATACCCTCGGATATTATAATTACAATGCATTAGAGAGCTCGATAAGGGTGGAACACCCGGAGTGATAACATATTCGGTTGTATCCTGGTTAGGGATAGGGCCGGTCTTGTGTTGTAGGGGATTCTGGCGAGGTCCTCGATACATTTTTCTAGACGTGTACTGTGATAGATGGTACCTAGTCCTTAGTCATTATATGGAATCCATTCCCCAATTCGTGCCTTTACAGTTTTGGTTGTAGAGCCTAGTATGCTGTAATTTTAATCATTGTAACAATTTTGGCTATTTGAATAAATATTTGTACTTAGACACTATTATAATATTAGATGATTTTGATATAAAGTGTTTTGGTTATCGTAAGGTAAAAACCCATCATGTTTATGTGTGGCATGGTCTTATGAGATACCTTTGTTTTTCAAAGGATTTTGATAACTTTAATAAATCAAATTGAGTGTGTTTTCTCACATTGGTTTTCTAGACTGACTCCGGTGTTATTTTATTATAACGCTCAGGTCAAACCAAGTATTACAGATTCAGGTTAGGATGTTATGGGGCTCAGGAGATGAGCTGGATGACGAAGACGTATTACATGTACTTGATTATATTTCGCGGTGATTGCAGGCTGTATAGTCAGCATTAGTGAGGACAAGTTGTTAAAACTGTCCTGTATTAAGTTATTGATTGTTTTACTCTGATGATGTATTGTATAAATAACAGTTATAGTTCTTTTCGTATAAAGACATGTTAGTATCTATTACATATTGTTCCTCTGCAATTGTGAGTTTCTGTGTATTGTTTTCCTTTTTCTTCTACCTTTTTTTTTCTTTCCCCTAACTATCGGGTTTTCTAGCATTCGATTGCTCAGTAGGTAATACTATGAACGTACTGATGTTGATTTTCGAAGGTCAAAAATCCCAGTTCATGACATTTGGTCTCAGAACTGAAGGTTAAGCGAAAACCTTGGCTTTGATGGGGGTAACTCATTAGAGATAGGGCCAATAGTACCTTAGAATGAGTTTGAGTGTATTAATAAATATGAGCGCCTATTTGTTAGTGATATAAATATTGTTTTATATTGTGTTGGTTGATCTATTTAGTAACATATGGATTCTGGTCAATATGAGTAATTAACGTTATTGACAGGGATCTCTAAACACTTGTATAGAGCAATTCGACATGGTATTGTTTTGAAGTGGGGTAAATGAGATAATTTACCTAGATTATTTTTATATATGAAAGAGATAATTTTCTTAAATTATTATAGTTATATATGGTGTGCTTGGTTGTTAGAAAATGATAATATTAAACTATTATCATTTGTTGTTGGGGTAATTGAATAAAAGTTGATATTATAGTCAACATTTAAGAAATAATTTCATATAACATGATGGGATTATGTAAATGTGATTTTATAAATGTGATTTATAATTTGAAATGAAATTCCAAAAGTATATTTAAATATGATTTGTTAAAAGGGTTTGAAGGATGGAAATTTAGGAATTTAATTCCTGTTGGTTTTGAAATGTTTTTAAAAGTCTTGGAAAATAATAGTGATATTATTTGGAGAATATTTTTGAATTTGAAATATTTAAAAAGGAATTTCGAAGGTATAGAAGTATTGAACTCACTTCAATTGCTGGAAAATAATTTTTGTGATGACTGCAGCATCATCGACATTCATTTTCGAGTTTCCAAGGGAGGGATTGCAACAATTGGGTTCTGTTTCCCAATTGCTTTTGGTTTTGAAATTCAACGAAATAATTTGATATTCAAAGGGGTTGTGTGTGTATATATGATTTAAAGAATGATTTGAAATACTTAAGGCAAATTGTTTAAAACTTTGGGATTTTTATTTAAAATGTTTTATGTAATATGAGAAGTTTGATGACTTATAAAAATTAGAAATTTGATTTTGGAATAGGATTTTGACTTAAATTAAGTTAAATAAGAGTGAAATTTGAAAATTTAGCCTATGTTAGACAGGATGGAGTAATTTTTAGAAATGGAATTTCCTCAAATTAAAATAAACTAATGATGGGAACTAATTAATTTAATTTAAATAGTTAACCGAATATGATGTTGGAATATGGTTGAAATTTAACAATGGGATTGAGTCAAATGGAATTGAGATTGGATTTTGGTTAAATAGATATAAACTTAAGTTACGAAATAGAAATAAACATAAGAAGTTTGTATAAAATGTTATAATTGACTTAAGAAAAATTTAATGGTGAAATTCTTATGTGGAATTGGTATTTAAGGGATATACCAAGTAAATAGGTGAATGTGAATTATAAGTGTGAATGATATCTGTGAATAATTGAATGGAAAAGAAGTAAATGTGAATAAAATAACTTGATATAGTTAAGAATCAATTGAAATAAATACATAAGTTGTATGTATTTTATTTTATCCGCATGACAATTTGATCCAGATTCGAGAACAAAATTTCAGGATAAATTATATCGATCCTAGTTAGGATTTTTTGCCCGATTCTCGACGGCGAAAACTGAAAATGGATTTTTGATTAATTATGGAATTCTCTATCATAGTGAATGGCTATGCAAGGAGAATGATGGTTTCTGATCAAGGAACCAGATCTGAGTCCGCACTAGAAAGTCATGTGAACGATACTAGTTCGAATGTGAAATTGTGTGATCGAGTGAGCGATCAGATTTTATATTGCGTACGGATGACATATGTACATCATACGCGCTTAAGTAAAGAAAATATTGAAAATTGAAAAGGCCGAATAATATGATTTTGAATTATATGATTGGATATTATTAGTAAATAGGATGCAGGTATTTAAAAGCCTAAACTAAATTGATGTCCTTGATATCATAAGGAAATTGGATTGCCCGACTAAAAGGTACATGTTTAAATTATTTTTGAATTTGATGGTTTTATGATTGAGATACTTAGCTTTTTTCTCTTTTGATGATTAGGGCCCATAGTTGCGATTTGTAGTTGTTCCGATCTAGCCGTGCAAAGGAGAGGTTGGCGAAATTTTCAAAATTTTTAAGAGTTAGAATATTTTGAAGAAAATTTTGATAACTAAAACTTGATTTTCGACTATAACTTGGAATGGTTGAGTAAATAACATTATTTGGAATCTAGGGATGTATTTAGAAATTAGGAAAAGCGATAATCTGGTTTCAACTGATTAATTTTGGAAAAGTTAATGGGTTTTGGACCATTCTTCTTACCTTGGTAATTTCGGGGACGAAATTCTTTCAAGGGGGAGGAATGTAACAACCCAGAATTTGGTCATTTGAAATTGAAATATTTAATTGATTTTTAATTATTTAAAAGTAAACTTTTAACTTGAATTTCAGATATAATGATTTTTGGATAATTTTTTTGTTTAATTTAGTAATCTAAAAAATTGGTTTAAAGATTAACTCTTGAATTTTAAGCTTGATAAAAATAATCTAAAGGCTTATTAAATTTATATTAATAAGAATGAAGATAGTAAAACTTTTTAAATTGAATTTAAAATTGATTTGTTCGATTTTAAAATAACTTGTTTAAATTAGCATATGAAAATAGCCTTCCGGGGCACAGTCACGGATTTCGACGAAACCAGTTCCATTACATCCGTAATAGTGTATTATTATCGGGTTTTAAATTTTGTAGCATTTAGAGTTATCATTCGGTTGTATGGGATATAAACACGTTGAATTTAATATCGAAAATTCAATATAATAATTGAGTCCAAAAGTCTATCTTCTCCATACAATCTAATTAGGATTTGAAACCTTTTCCATTACATTCGAAATAGGGGTATAATATTATAAATGCCTAGCGGCACGCCTCGATAGGTTTTCAGAGTTTTAAGCCAGTTTAAACAAAACATTTGAAAATTAAAGTAACATTTTTAAATTGTTAAGTCAAACATATGTATTATATCTTTTCAGCCTCGTATAACACGCAACCTGCCTTTCCTTTCTCCTATCCCATCTCCCTCCTTCAATTTAAAATCCTAAACTTACCCCTCCTTTCTCTTCAATTAAATCGACCTAGAAAGAAAAATATATGAATATTAAGGATATCAAAACGTTCAAACAAAAATTAAAAGTTTTATCTTGGGGCGTTGAGGGTGTTTGAGGAGTATTAAGAGGGCGACGACATCATTTTTAGTGATTCGACAGTATAGGTATGGCTAGGTCCGAGGTTTTTGGGCTTCTAAGGAGGAGTTAGCACTCTAGAATGGTGGTAGTGGGGTTGTAGGGGCGAGGCGCATCTCATTTATGTTTTTGGGAAGGTGCAACACTCTACAGTGAATCGCTATTTCCACTGTAGCAGGGAGAAAGTGGTCGCGCTTGTTTCGCCATGTCAGGATGAAGAACGGGAGCTTGGGTTGTCTCGATTATTGTCAACAAGAAGAATAGGAGAAGGGGGTTTCTCTGGTGATGAAATGGCTGTCGATTCATAGCTACGGGTGGTGGGGCTTCGATTCGTACAGGTTAGAGGGAAGGTGAAACTGAAAAGGTGGAGAAGAAGATTAGTGTTGGGTGGTGATTTTTTGATGGGCCGTACCCGTTGTGATAGATAGTTAGGAAATTTAAAAATGTTTATTTAAGTATGCTGATTATTCTGATTTAAAAAAATGTTTATAATTCTCTAACTTATGCATACGAGATCGAAATTGAACACAACAAGTAGAGTTGGATTCGTGACGACGGGATCTACGCTACGAAATTTGATTGAAGCAATTTAAAGCTTCTGAAATTTTTAGCTAGTCAAAATTAGAAAGCGAAAGCAACAATAAAAATTAAAGTGAGTAAATCTCACTATTTTTGGATTGCTAGTTTGATTTAAAATGTTGAAAATTAAATTATTGGTTGATTGGATGATTTGATAATTACTATTATAAATTGTATGTAATTATATATATAGTGGTGTATATTAGTAGTTGGATTGATATTCCTGCCGATTCGAGCGGATGAGACCCTATGCGCCCCGCATACTAGTGGATGACCCTATATTACCATGATATCCCACCTAGAAGTGGGATTGGTATTTTTATGTTGTATTAACATATTTGGTTGTAGGAAAACAAGTTGGAGAGATCCAACCGTATTCCTCAAAAGAATGTTAAATTTGATTTCATATATAGTGATATATGATTTGTTTGAATAATCTGTGATAGATTATAGTGTGATTTGAATTTATTGGATGCTATGGTGGCAGTGGCCTTCATTTTGGTATTTAAAAATACCATAATTATATATATTGAATTTTGTAAAGAAAAATAAAAAAGGAATTTGGAAATGAAATATTTATATAGAGTTCTTGGATTGATTAAAAGAAATCGATTGGGTAAAATAAACGGTTTGACTTTGTGGTTGATTAATTCGGGATATTGTAAATAGAAATTTTGGAGTAGTGTATATAAAGATTTTAAATAATAATTCTTAAGTGACACTTGTTCAAATATAAAGGTTTTAAAAATCGAGATTTTTAATAGATTGGAAAAAAAATGGGAATTTGGAAATGAATATAAAATTGGTTATACTGGATCTTAAGTAAGATTTCTAAATTACAAAATAGAAGTAAAATCGAGATTTTGTTGGTTTAGAATATAGTTTGGTTTATTTTAAGAAATTTATTTATAAATGAATTAATTTGAAACTCAATTTATGACGGATTGAAGTGATGTAAAACCGGTGTAAAATGGAAATGAGACTATAGGATTTATAAAATGTTTATAAATAAAAGTGAAATGAGTATCAATTGATAATTTAAAGATGTAAATTCATGGTGAGAATTTAGATTTTACTTTTGGAAAAGTGAAAAGGGGATTGATGTAATTGGGGACGTAAGTCGATTGGTGATAAATCGAGAGAGATTTATAAATATTAGATTGGTTTTACTGGAATTGAAAGAAAAAACAATTTATCGGGAAGTTGAGTTGTTTTAAAAAGAGGATTTTAATTATTAAACCAAGTGATTTAAAAATGTTTTAATATAAAAATATTCCAGAAAATTAGTTATTTAAATATTTTTAAATTGTCAGAATGAGGTATAAGTTTTATAAACTAGTATTGTAAAATGATTAGAATTTTATTAATAAATCAGAATTAGCCGGTATTATTATTTTAAAAGATAATTTATTCAATATTAATATAGTTTTATATAATAACTTTTATATAAGAGTATTTACCTAAATAAAACTAGGAAAACCATTATAGAAACTTTATAAGTATTACTATGAGATAATTTTAAAATAAAATTTTCGAAAAGTGATAGTATAAGTTCATGGCAAAATCAGGAGGCATAGATTGCCTATAGCTAAGTTTGGATTTCTTTAGGATAGAGATGTAATCATAGAGCTGGGAATCCATAGTTTACACCGCATGGTCCTTTCAATTAATGTAAAAATTTCAGCTATTTGGATAAGTATTTGTACTTAGACACTATTATAATAATATGATTTTGATATAAAGTGTTTTAGTTATTATAAGGTAAAAACCCGTCGTGTTTATGTGTGGCATGGTCTTACGAGATACCTTTTTTTTTCAAAGGATTTTGATAACTTTAATAATTCAAATTGAGTGTGTTTTCTCACCCTGGTTTTCATGACTAACTTGGGTGTTATTTTATTATAATGCTCGAAACAGACCGAGTATTATAGATTCAAGTTAGGATGGTATGGAGCTTTGGAGACGAGTTGGATGATGAAGACATATTACATGTACTTGATTATATTCCACAGTGTATTGTAGGCTCTATAGTCAGCACCAGTGAGGACAATTTATTATAACTATCCAGTATTGAGTTATTGATTGTTGTACTCTGATGATGTAATGTATAAATAACAGTTATAGTTCTTTATGTATAAAGACATGTTAGTATCTATTATATATTATTCAGCTTCGATTGTGAGATTCTGTGTGTTGTTTTCTCTTTTCTTCTACCTCTTTCTTTTCTTTCCCCTAACTATCGGGTTTTCCGACATTCTGACGCAGCGGATAAATCGAAACAAAACTTCAATCGGTGAAATGTAACAATCGGTGAGTTGAAGATACCAAAATGCCCAAGTTCGTTGATCCAAAGATACCGAACTTTAGCTATCTCAAACACGTTGATAGTGCACTATACCGTGTTCAAAGATCTACGATTCTTCGCACGTTGATCTAGCGCACTAGATTCCGTGAATCGGCTTCTACGATCGTTGAATCGAGCGCACTCGATTAACCGAAAGAGGAGATAGGAGATTACACTCAGCTACCAATTGGTATGAAAGCACAAAGCTAACAAAAGAGAATTTTATTCAAAAATCAACCCCTACTACAAATAACTCACACACGGTTATTTATAGCATTTACAACTCACGCCACTCTTAAGTCGTATGCGACTCATGAAAACCCCCCCCCCCCCCCCCCCCGACTCATCATAAGTCGTTGCCGACTTACACACAACAATACGACTCAACTTATTTACATACAGGACCGACTCAGGCTATTGCCGACTCAACATTTAAGTCGTACACGACTTAGTACTATACATACTTACAACAACATATCTCACGACCTATACTAAGTCGGTAACGACTTATACACCCACGACTCAATACAACACTTCATCACACAACGACTTAAAACAGTACAGACTCAAGATATCACTTAGGTCGTATACGACTCAACTGAAGACCGACTCAAGGACTCACGACCTTAGGACCCAACGAGTTACGACACATGCCTCTTGTCTTTACCGACTCATAGCTTCCCTGCGGCCCATCCCTTCCAACGAGTCAACTTCGAACGACACAACTCCTTCCACTTTTCTGCCCTTGTTATCTCGTACACGACTTATTGATGAGTCGTTGAGTCGTGTACGACTTATCGCCAGAAGCGGTATTCCATTAGGTCGGTCTACATCTTCCTTCGTAAGTCGTTGCCGACCTAGGCCTCCATTGTTAAGTCGGAAACGACTCAAAGCCGCTTGCAACGTTCCTTCTCGTGACTCCTTAGGTCGTGGACGACTCATGCTAACTTCAATGGGTCGTGGACGACTCATCAAGCACGAACGACCTAAGCTATTAAGAGATGCCTCTTTCCCATATGACTCCTTTACTTGACTCGTGCACGACTTACGAGTTAAAACCGTAACCCCTTGACTCATGCACGACTTAGGAGATTGAACTGAAGCTTCATTAACTTGTGAATGGTCTAACTTCTGGACTTCTACAGGTCGTGCTGCATCATCCTCCCCTGGTTGAGAAAAATTCGACCTCGAATTTGTAAATTCTTCCTCAACAATCTCACCTCCATGATATGGAATTAAATATTTGACGTTAAAAACATCAGAAGTATAAACATCATCTGGTAGCTTTAATCGATAAGCATTTTCATTAATTTTCTTCACAATTTCAATTGGACCAATTTTTCGCGCCTTCAACTTGTTGTAAGCACCAACCGGAAACCGATCCTTCGTCAATACAGCATAAACCAAATCACCTTCCCTAAATTCAACATTTCGACGTTTCAAATCTGCAGACTTCTTATACTTCTCATTCGACTTTTCCAATCGTTCCTGAACGATTTTATGACATTCAGTCAACTCATCAACAAAATCAGCAGCTCGTTTAACTGTTTCCTTCGCCTGTGGTACTACGCCAAATCCAACGGCCCCCTGGGTAAATTTGAATAAACAATCTGAAATGGACTGAATCCTGTGCTTCGATTCACTGCATGATTATGAGCAAATTCTGCCTGGCATAGCTTCATGTCCCAACTTCTCAAATTATCCTGTACAAGACATCGCAATAAATTTCCCAATGACCTGTTAACAACTTCTGTCTGCCCGTCAGTTTGCGGATGATAAGCACTACTAAATTTTAGTTTCGTTCCCACCATCTTCCACAAACTCAACCAAAAATGACTCAGAAAACGGGTATCTCGATCAGAAACAATAGATTCTGGTAAACCATGCAATCGATATACCTCCTTAAGGAATAATTGTGCCACTCGAACTGCATCCGCTGTCTTCTTGCAGGCAATAAAATGTGCCATCTTCGAAAACCTGTCCACTACAACAAATATCGAATCATTTCCCCTTTGAGTTCGAGGCAAACCCAAAATGAAATCCATGCTAATATCAACCCATGGCTTAGATGGTACTGGTAATGGCATATACAACCCTGCATTCGTTGCTGTTCCTTTTGACACTTGACAAATATGGCATCTCTCCATGAATCTTTCAACCTCTTTTCTCATCGACGGCCAAAAGTAAGACTGTGAAATCAATTGCAAAGTACGATCGCGGCCCACATGCCCTTCCTCGTGTAACTCTTTGACAATTTTCAACCTCAAGCTACAGTCTGGAATACATAACTGATTTCCCTTAAACAGGAAACCATCAACCAACATAAATTCATCGGTACTCCCATCCTTCACTTTCTCAACATATTTCACAAAGTAAGGATCTTCATTAATCATTTCTGGCAGTAATTCAAACCCCGTCACTTCAACCTTCATTGTCGTTAATAAATGACTCCTCCTACTCAAAGCATCAGCTACTCGATTTGTCACCCCTGATTTGTGCTTAACGACAAAAGTAATCTGCTGTAAATAAGCAATCCATGATGCATGTCTCGCTGAGATTTTATCCTGCCCCTGTAAATGTTTCAATGCTTCATGATCTGTATAAAGGACAAATTCCTTCTGAAATAGATAGTGTCTCCAATGCCTAACAGCTTATACAACAGCATAAAATTCAACGTCATATGTACTGTATCTCATCTTTGCTCCTGACAACTTTTCGCTGAAATAAGCAACTGGCTTCCCATTCTGACTCAGAACTCCTCCAATACCAACCTTCGAAGCATCAGTATGCAATTCAAACAATAACTGAAAATTAGGTAGAACAAGAATTGGTGCAGACGTCAACAATTCCTTGATCTTCTCAAAGGCAACCCCCGCTTCTTCTGACCATACAAACTGTTTCCCTTTCATGCAATCAGTCACTGGAGCCATCACGCTACTGAAGTGTGGAATGAATCTTCGGTAGAATGACGCTAGCCCATGAAAACTTCTCACTTCTGTAATTGTCTTTGGCCAATTTCTGACTGCTTCAACTTTACTCTGGTCAACTTGAATACCTTCTCCTGAAACAACATACCCAAGAAATAAAACAGTATGCGTCATAAACACACATTTCTTCGTAGCAGCATAAAATCGTTCCTCACGAAGAATAATCAATACTTCCCTCAGATGTAGAACATGCTCCTCCGTACTTCTGCTGTAAATCAGAATATCATCGAAATAAACCACAACGAACTTCCCAATGAATGGTCTAAAGATTTGATTCATCACCCGCATGAATGTACTAGGTGCATTAGACAAACCAAATGGCATAACCAACCATTCGTATAGTCCCTCTCTTGTCTTGAAAGCTGTCTTCCATTCGTCTCCAGGTCTGATTCGAATTTGATGATAACCACTCTTCAAATCAATCTTTGAAAATATAGTTGCCCCACTCAATTGATCTAACAAATCATCCAACCTCGGCATAGGAAATCTATATCGAACAGTGATCTTATTCAAAGCCCTACTATCTGTGCACATCCTCCATGTTCCGTCCTTCTTTGGTACTAATAATGCTGGCACGGCACAAGGACTCAAGCTTTCCTGAACACGTCCCTGTTCCAACAACTCTTCCACCTGCCTTCGTAACTCTTCATGTTCCTTCGGACTCATTCGGTAATGTGGTCGATGTGGTAACACTGCTCCCGGCACAAGATCAATCTGATGTTGAATGTCTCTAAGTGGCGGTAACTCCTTAGGCAACTCCTCTGGAAAGACATCTTCGAATTCTTTCAAAATTGGCTTTGCTTCATCTGGAATCTCAACTTCTTCACTACTCTCTCTCCCAATCAACAAAAATACTTCAGGCTCCTCTTCAACTTCCTTAACAAACTCTTTCAAAGTCAACAGAGTTTTTAATTCCTCAATATCCTCTAGCTTGCTCTCCTTCTGCTGTTGCTTCTTAGGAACCAAAGTGATTTTCGTACCCTCGAACATGAAACTGTAACTATTGGCACGACCATCATGTTGAACTGCTCTATCGAATTGCCACGGTCTGCCCAACAACAGATGACAAACATCCATATCCACAACATCACACCAAATTTCATCTTTGTATTTCTTCCCAATAGAAAAATTAACACAAGCCCTTCGACACACCTTCACTTCACCACCCTTCCTTAACCATGCTAGCTTGTACGGTTTAGGATGTTTCTCAGTCTTCAAGTTCAATTTCCTCACTGCTTCTGTAGAAATAATATTATCACAACTTCCAGCATCAATAATGAACTTGCAAACTTTCCCCAGAATAGTGCATGTCGACTGAAAAATATTGCTTCTCAACCAACTACAATCCTCCTCTTGCTTTGGTGTAAGACATGACCTCCTCATCATAAGATTACAACCTTCATCTCCACACAATTCTTCTTCCTCCTCAACATAAGGTGTATTTGAACATTCGGCCTCCTCACCATTATCCTCCTCGACTTCTGCAACCATGGTTCTCTTCTTCGGCTTCGGACATTCATTGCTCTTGTGACCCAACTCCTGACAATTATAACATTTGAAAACACTGCTAGCCTTTGCTTTCTCAGCCTCCTTCACCACTGGCTTTGAAACAGGTTTGGAAACATTAGAACTTCCACCAACACCCCTTGCTTGATTATTGGAATTAGTAAACACACCGCCTCCACGCCTTCCTTGCTTCTCCCAAGCCAACGCTTTCTGATGTGCCTCTGCCACTGATCTAGGATCAAACATATTAACCATATCCTGGATCTGCATTCTCAATCCCCCAATGAATCTAGCAGTTAGCTGTTCTTCCGTTTCCATAATATCATTCCTGGCAATGAGTTGGTAAAATTCATCAGCATAATCACTAACAGACTTTGTTCCTTACCTAAGATTCTGCAACCTTTGGTACATAAGTGATTGGTAGTTGTAAGGTAAGAAAGTAGATCTCATCAACTTTTTCATCTTATCCCACGATTCTATCTTTGACTTCCCCATTCTCTCTCTGGTAAGTTTAGTTTGCTGCCACCACGCCAAAGCTCTCCCCCTCAACCTAGTAGCAACCAACTTCACCCTTCGATTCTCCGGGACCTCCTTGAAATCAAAGATTTCCTCCATATTAGATAACCAATCTAAGAACTCTTCAGCAACCATCCCTCCTTTAAATTCTGGAATTTCCATCTTCATACCCGATTCCCATCGACGATCATCTTCAACATCCCGATAAGAATTTCGAATTTGGTCTCGATCTCGATAATGAATACTAGCTCTATCACCTTCTTCAACAAAATCAAAGGTACGTCTACATCGATCTCGACCATTATCATCCCTTCGTTCATGCATGCTTCTTTGACTATGTCTCTCTTCATCTCTATATGCTTCATGGTCAAATTCACGTTGACTTCTTCTCTCTTCATGTGCATAGTCATGATGATCTCTTCGTGATGAAATTGATGTTTCTCTTCTATTTCTACAAGAATGTGGTGATACCCTCCTCGCTTCCGTAACCGATGGCGAAACTCGGTTTCCTCCATGGTTCGAGTTTGGTGATCTCCTCCTTTGATTCAAATCATTCATCAATTTCTCCAATTTACCAATGCCTTCATCAAACTTCTCATTAATACGTTGTTCCATAAGCTCGGCTTCTTCTCTACGATACAAAGCTTCAACGTTTTGATGACGATTAGCTCTCCTTGGTGGCATGATTGAAAAACTTCTCAAACTTCAACAAACTACAAATTCAAACTCCTTTGCTCACTTTGATCCAAAATGTAATGGATCAAACAATTCAAACTTGTTGCAACTTCAATATGAACTCAATGAACAACTTCAAATTGCAAAATCTTCACAAACACTTCACAAACAACAATAAGTCACGGCTCCCTTGTCTCGGCTATGCTTTATACGGCTCAACCTCTTTAGCTCGGCTACAAATTCAAACACTTCAAACCTTGGCGCGCAAAAACCCAAGATAGATCTAAACAATTTCCAACTTCAAAAACTTCAAAAACTTGGCTCCAAGAATCAACTTAGCTATGATTGGCTAAGTATGGCTTTGATACCATAACTGACGCAGCGGATAAATCGAAACAAAACTTCAATCGGTGAAATGTAACAATCGGTGAGTTGAAGATACCAAAATGCCCAAGTTCGTTGATCCAAAGATACCGAACTTTAGCTATCTCAAACACGTTGATAGTGCACTATACCGTGTTCAAAGATCTACGATTCTTCGCACGTTGATCTAGCGCACTAGATTCCATGAATCGGCTTCTACGATCGTTGAATCGAGCGCACTCGATTAACCGAAAGAGGAGATAGGAGATTACACTCAACTACCAATTGGTATGAAAGCAAAAAGCTAACAAAAGAGAATTTTATTCAAAAATCAACCCCTACTACAAATAACTCACACACGGCTATTTATAGCATTTACAACTCACGCCACACTTAAGTCGTATGCGACTCATGAAAACCCCCCCCCCGACTCATCATAAGTCGTTGCCGACTTACACACAACAATACGACTCAACTTATTTACATACAGGACCGACTCAGGCTATTGCCGACTCAACATTTAAGTCGTACACGACTTAGTACTATACATACTTACAACAACATATCTCACGACCTATACTAAGTCGGTAACGACTTATACACCCACGACTCAATACAACACTTCATCACACAACGACTTAAAACAGTACAGACTCAAGATATCACTTAGGTCGTATACGACTCAACTGAAGACCGACTCAAGGACTCACGACCTTAGGACCCAACGAGTTACGACACATGCCTCTTGTCTTTACCGACTCATAGCTTCCCTGCGGCCCATCCCTTCCAACGAGTCAACTTCGAACGACACAACTCCTTCCACTTTTCTGCCCTTGTTATCTCGTACACGACTTATTGATGAGTCGTTGAGTCGTGTACGACTTATCGCCAGAAGCGGTATTCCATTAGGTCGGTCTACATCTTCCTTCGTAAGTCGTTGCCGACCTAGGCCTCCATTGTTAAGTCGGAAACGACTCAAAGCCGCTTGCAACGTTCCTTCTCGTGACTCCTTAGGTCGTGGACGACTCATGCTACCTTCACTGGGTCGTGGACGACTCATCAAGCACGAACGACCTAAGCTATTAAGAGATGCCTCTTTCCCATATGACTCCTTTACTTGACTCGTGCACGACTTACGAGTTAAAACCGTAACCCCTTGACTCATGCACGACTTAGGAGATTGAACTGAAGCTTCATTAACTTGTGAATGGTCTAACTTCTGGACTTCTACAGGTCGTGCTGCATCACATTCGATTGCTCAGCAGGTAATATAGTGAACGCATTGATGTCGATTTTCGAAGGTCGAAAATCCTGGTTCATGACATTATATGAATTCATCTGTTCATAACCATTTTATTATGATTTCTAATAATTTATCACAACCAAATTATCAACTTCCATATAATCAACCAAATAATCAACCAAGTTATCTAACAAGCATTTAAATTTTATGATTTAAACTTTCATATAATTGTTTTCTAAATGAAAGTAAATCGAGTACTCACTATTTCAAAACAAATTCCTACCAACATTCAATCGAATCAACACTTCACTAATACACCACCTAAACAACACCACTTCTCCTCGATTCTTCCTAAGATCATTTCGGCGGCATTTCTCTTTACAAATTTGACTCCGGAGCTCCTCGAATATCCTCCCTGACTCTTAATAGGACGGGACTCCTCTTGGAATGAGGTGATGCATGGCCAAACATGGACATGGGCTATGATCGTGGGTTATAGACGGTGTATGATGGAGTTTAAGCTTGTTTTGAGGAGGTAGCAACATATTTTGCATATGTATATAATTATGACATTTCTTTTCCATATCTTTGCTAACTTTTTTAAGATTTGGAAGCCATTGAAGAGGAGCACTTGGAGCTTAAGAAGAAGGAAGAAGAAGTAGGAATGAAGTGTGACATATGGGAACAGAGGTTTGTATTTATTGGGAAAAGTTGTAATAAAATATCATGATATTTTCATGAAACATCACATTGCAAATCTTGTGTATATATATAATTATTATGTTTAGTCACATCACTTTCTTATATATATATAATTATTATGTCTAATCATATCACTTTCTTTTATATATTATTATGTCTAGTCACAACACTTTCTTTTATATATATATATATATATATATATATTTATAGAACTATTATGTCTAATCACATCACTTTCTTTTATATATATAATTTTTATGTCTAGTCATATCACTTATATATATATGTATGTATGTATGTATCATTATTATGTCCAGTCACCTCACTTTCTTTTATAGAGATATATATTTATATATATATAATTATTATATCTAGTCATGTCACTTTCTTTTCCAAATGAATATAAGATAATTTATTTCTAAGTGAATTGTTAACTAGTTAATTAATTCTTATATATATGTGTATATAGTGCACAAAGACGAACAACATTCCTGATAACTTTATGGTGTCGAAAAGTCAAAATTTCGAAAAACGTTCTTAGGTCACATTTTCTGTTTATCTATGAACTATTTAATTTAGTAAACAAATTTTGATAACAATTTCACCACCATTATTAATTAATTAAAATTAGTTTATTTTCATTATAAAACTTATATACTGAATGTTTAAAATTAATTAAATTTTCACTAAACAAAGAAGTGAAATTCCAGGTACATTCTCTCCCGTTAAAAGAATTTCGTCCCCGAAATTACTCCTAAACAGAACCCAAAGGTATTTGCCCAAAATATTTATTTCTAAACTTACATTCTATGATGTACATAGATCGTCCATACGTAATGTCTAATTCGATCTACTACTTGAATCCACAACTTACTTCCAAAGTAATATTGATCCCCCGATCCTCTAGTGCGGACTCTGATAAGTTTCTTGATCAAAAATCATTGTTTCCCTTACATACCCTCAACTATGATAGAAAATCAAGTACCTAATCATAAATCCTCATCAATGTTCACAGTCAAGAATCGAGTGATAAATTCTCTTTCAGACTGGTGTAAACACCTCAAAGTTCCATAGTTGAATCTTATATCAAAATCATGTGACGAAATGATCTACTCACAACTATTTTTTCCACTTTTTCAAAACTCTATGAAAGCATTTCATAAAACTTTTATCTTCTAAAAATGCTTCTTTACATATATTCACACTAAATCTTTATTTTCAAATATTTTTCTTAAATGAAAACATTTCATCCCAGAGTAATCATGTTAATTTAAAAGATAATTTACCTTTTATTTTCCAAAATTACAATCAACTTTTCTCCTCATAGTATATTGCTTTTTAACCAACCTTGATATTAACCTATCAAATAATAATTCAAAATTACCTTTTTAACTTAAGGAAAATTATATAAACCGAGTAACCCTAAAATAATACCAAGGAACTGGGTACTACCAATAGTACCTTATAACCCCTTAATAAGAAAGGTAATATTTAAGAGAAGTGTTTACCATCGAAAAATATCTCTGAACCATTTTTAGTTATTTTCGAGCCACTCAAACTATTTACCATTTGAGACTTTCTTACTTTTTGAATTTCTTATTTGAAATTTCTTTTCAAACAAATCCCTTCATAAAATCATCTTGTATTAACTTACTCCTTTTAGAATTTTCATAAATCCTCTCCAAAATACCCAAAGTTTAGTTTCTCAGAATTTATATAACATATCTTTTATGTCAGTATTTTTACAAAAATAATTTTATAAAATACAATTTTTATACTACATGTTTGTTTATTATTCATTAACCTTAACCCAATAGTATTATTAAACATCTTATAGTCAAATTGTGAAACTTAATTCACAAGATGTTCATTCAATCAACAAATGGCAATAACTAAATATTATTATTTCCTTAGCCATAAACTGACCCACATAAATATTTATATCTTTCAAAAGATATTCCTTTTAAATATAATCCTTTTAAAACAGTGTGTCGGTTTGCCTTGTTTAAATGTTTAGAAATTTCTATCGATAACGGTGATCAGGCGCATTGACCAGAATCTATAAACCACTCAACAGATAAATCAGCGCAAAACATTTTTATATCAAATAACAAATATGCACTCATATATATAATACTCTTAAAACTCATTCTACGGTGTTATTAACCCTATCACTAATGAGTTACTCATTCTAGGGTATTACTAACCCTATCCATAATGAGTTTTACCCCACCAAAGCCTAGTTGTTCGCTCAACCTAAGCTCCGATACCAAATGTAACGACCAAGGGTTTCATATCTCGAAAATCAAATATATCCTCATGCCGCAAATCCAAGTGCTGAAAGCCTGATTGTTAGGGGAAATGAAAATAAAGATAGAATAGAATCTCAAACGAATGGAATAACATGTATTATTTCAACAATAATCTTTACAGAGGAAAATTTGAATGCAATATTAGAGTCCAACCTAGATTCAGCCTAGACAGTTATAAATCACTATCCTTACAATGCTGAAAACCAAACCAAACAAATGTAATAGATGCAGCGGATAATAGAATACGTCCATACAGAGATGAAGATCTCCGGCTCTCCTGTGGAAACTCCAAGCATCTTCAAGTAAACCTGAAACTACTTGGATCTGACCCGAGTTTTAAGAATACCCGGATCAGACTTGATAAACTGGCGTGAGATACTCGAAATTTTAAATGCTGATGTAAATCAAAACCTTTGAAAAGAAGGGTATCTCATAAGACCACGCCCACACATAAACACGGACGAGTTTTTATCTTATGACAACCAAAATACTTTATACCGAAAAACACTTTGATATTACTATTAATGACATTCATTTGAAAACAATTTTCAAGTAATATATGAAAATAAATATCAATATTCGGACTAAGTCTATGGTAATAAATCTGGACTAGGTCAACGGAATGCACGGGCGGAATATATGATACCAAATGGTTAGCTGAAATGTTTGCAAAGCATTATAGCTATTTTGGGAATACAACCAAAACCGTAAATCTCGTATTGGAATTGGATTTCCAACATGATAGGGAACTACTGACCTTTTCCTTTGATTCACGCATAGCAAACATAGTTCCCACGGTGCTTTAATTGCTTTTCCCAAGTATGTCACATGGAACTGCACTTGCTACACTACCAATATTCGGTAGCCTTATCACTTTCCGCGAGCTAGCTACTATATTCAAATAAATAGGGCAATAAATGCCTTGAGGATTCAGATTCCATTGGACTCCTCCATAATCATACAACCGATAGCCTGAAATATATGTCCTGCAGACCACATAATTACCCGTATCATCTCCAGGATGTGAGGCTCGTGAGGCTACGCTTAATTAAAAAAGCCATGTTTTATTCTTCCATAACGCACATTCCACTTAGAATGCCACATTGTCATTCCTTAATCACACAACTGATTTCTACCAACGTATAACTCCTGAGCTCGTATGTCTCAAGAAAGGGTGTTAAGCTAAGAGAAGTTGCCTTCTCCGCCACCATGCAGATAATATGTTGATAGAGATCAATTAATATGATTAGAAATGCACTGTCAAACATTCGTCCATATAAGTTTGTACTGGGACTGAATGAAACCAATGGCATGCCTCCCACTAACATTAGTAGCGAGTAGACCTTGCAATCCGAAGATTTCAAAACATAGTAGGACTAGTGCTATAATAAATGTTTCCATATTGGGAGCTACCAAGAGAATGTCAAAAGGCAGTCTTTTCGCTATGAAGATCTTCGGTCTTCAAAAGTCATCATCTTCAACATGTCTTCACTTCTGAACATATACATTGGTTCAAAGTGTTTTCCGGGTAAGAGTTACCCAAATCCGACCCCGGTTCCTCCAAACCAATCATCGATAAAAATGCATTTAGGTATATAGGTGATTATCATACATCATTCAATTTTTTAACCTTTTTATTTAAATCCAATTTCTCTTAGAAATATATTCATTGAATCATTCCTTTAGCTTTCTTAGAGTATATGGAACCATTAAGCCTCATCTATTGAATCATTTGGTTAATTTTAAAACCTTTTTAATCTTGGAATAATTCTAATTTATTTCATCATTTGCTTTAGGAAAATATTTCTAAAGCATTTATTTAAATCTTTGCAAAGGTTTCTTAATTCAAAACTCAAAACTTTGATCGAGTTAAAACCATGTTATCTAGAATGTTAATCCAAAACTAGTAAATATCAAATGAGCAGAATCTAAAGAATCATCTAATTCAACTCAATATCAATTTTTGTATGCAAAAAGTACTAGGATGGAATAATGGCAAAATCACCTTTTAAATTCCACATATAGTACTAGTTCCTTCTTTGATCCTTATAACCAAGTATAGAAGATTATCTCCATAAAATCCAGCTTATTTACATTCAGAAAATCATATCCCTTATGCTTTGGAAAATTTTGATCCGAGAAAATCGAATTT
Organism: Allium cepa; assembly: GCA_030765085.1. Taxonomy (NCBI): domain Eukaryota; kingdom Viridiplantae; phylum Streptophyta; class Magnoliopsida; order Asparagales; family Amaryllidaceae; genus Allium; species Allium cepa. Next base: position 310,217,154 of record CM060934.1, on the reverse strand, counting down.
ACCATCCCATCCGTTGGACTGGTCCGGATAGCCAGGGAGTGCAGGAAATTCGTTTTCCAAACTCAAGCCCAGACATTATCTCTCTGTCACCTATAAGGCGATCAAGTTATTTGATCGACTCTAAATCATTTAACACTCTACTAACTTTTAGTTATTTATTTAACCACTTCATAAATCCTTCAAATCACCTTGAAAATACTTTGTTAACCATTTAAAAACATTTTCAAAAGATTTGGAAAAGAGTGGTTGCGTTTAAAACTATATTTCAAAGTTACAGAAAAGTGCTACGGAAAAGTGCTACGGAAAGTGCTTTTTAAGCTATATTGATCAAGACGACTTTTTATCATTTGAAAATTTATTTGTAGCTCAAATCACTTTTAAAACACGTTAATTGATTTATAGATTTATTCCATATTTTCAAAAAAAATTAAAATATCATTTTTGTGACGCCTCACCTCTATACTCACACTAGCCAAGGACACTACGGAGTAATGCCGTCGACTAGTATGAAGAATAAGGCTGTTGAGGAGCGACCAACTGTGTAATTGCTTTGTGCGAGTACCGATATGCCAGATAGTATGTCACGCATTTCATTTCAAGAGGAAATTCGACGTATCGATAAAAACTCAAAGCTACTACACAGTGGCTATGTGGTCTTCGAAAACAAATATAAAATAAGCATAACACAAAATCAGTCACAGATATTCATATCACACAGACGAAAGCAGATATGAATATAACACATGGAAGTGTAAATCAAACTAGTGGTCATAAAAGATCCACTATATCACAAAATAATAGGTACAAGTGCTAGACAAAGAATATGGATACATCAAGGAGTCTCTGTCTCAAATGTATAAAACAAAAACTACTAATCTAAAGTAGTTAGCTAAAAATCAGATGATGGACCCAAATTAGAAGTCAAGTAGAAGCACCTGAAGTACCTCGATCTGACCCTAGTATTATTTAAGAAGAAAATAATAAAAGAATCAATCTAGCTATAAATATCGTATAAAATGAGATAGGATAGGAGATATAACAAAAACATATGATAACAATAATGCCATACTGTAAAAAGTATACATCAGATAACAACAAAAATCATACAATGTCTCAAGAATCTCAAACACCAAAAAGAATGTCATATTCTTTTTGTTATTCACCAAACCACAAATATTGACAAACATATCAATGTCAATCGTAAAAATTGGTGAAATACAAATTCTAGAAATTATCAACTAGAAATCCAGAAATCACAAAAAGGGGAAGAAACCTACCAATATTGCGTAACGACCCAAAGTTTTGGTCGTAAGATTTTGAACATTTAATTCATTTTAAATGTTAAATGTGTATTTTAAATTGATTTTTAAGTAAGAAGATTTTGGTTAAATCAATATAATTAGTTAAAATATCAAGCATGGCAATTCAATTGGATTTGAATAATAATAATTAAATATTTGGAATTGGGAAAATTAGTGAATCTAGATGTAAATGGTTATGAAAATGGTTTCTAAAATTTCTTTTTGGTCTTGTTTGATTTGATTTTTAATATTGAATTTTTGGATTGAATCAAAGGTCGATAAGCTGAATTTGGAATTTCAATATTTAATTTAATAATGGGATTTAATATATAGTAATGATAAATAATCATATTTTGATTTAAAACGAATCAGAATAATTTCTAATGTGATTATAAATTCTATTTGATTTATAATAGAGTTATTAAAATTTTAAAAGTGAAATTTTATATGATTTCGACGATTTTGAAAATCGCTCGAATTAATCGATGAGTTAAAATAGCCTTCCGGGACACGGTCTCGGAATTTGCTGAAACTAGTTCCATTGGATTTGTAATAGTTAATTATTATAGGATTTCAAATTTTGTAGCATTTGAAGTTACCGTTTGTTCGTACGGGTGAGAAACGCGTTTAAATTTAAATCGATAATTTAATATTTTAAATCGATTTAAAAAGATATCTTCCATATATGATTGAATTAGCTTCCGAAACACGTTCCATTGTATTTGGAATATGGGTAAAACCTTAGAAATGCCTGTCGGCACGTTTCAATTGGAGTTCGTTTGAAAAAGTTGTTTAAAGGTGGTAATATTATTAAATTAATATTATAAAATCGTATATAAATTCGTTTTTCTCTGTGAAACCCTAGTTCCTTTTCAAGCCGCAGCCATAGATATTTTAATGGCTGAGAAACATCGACATTCATCTCTAATTTGTGATCAATCCATCGCGTAATAGCAATATGTTCCAACATGAAAAGGGAAGAGCTCAGTGAGCTCGTGAGACCAACGGTTAGATCTAGTATGGCGGCGAGGATCAGCGGCAAATCAGAAGGGAAGTCACGCGTTTGTGCTAAAATCTAGGAGCCATGGGTGAACCGAGCTTCACTTCGCTTTAGCCGTAGGTGGAATTTTCGAGGGGCTTCAGTGTCGAGGCGTTGGATCGTCGCCGATTGCAATGAAAAAGGGAGCATCATCGGGCAACTTTGGGTGAGATGGGTTTCTAGTTCCTGGAGTGAATGAAGAAGATGGATCGTGTGGCATTGATCTCGATTTCTATTTTGTGCGGCTATGATGCGTACGGTATAAAAATAGGAATTTAGTTTAAATTTATATACAAGTCTCTAAAACTGAATAACTCTTGCATACTTTATCAGATTCAAACGAAACAAGAAGCGCCGAAATCGCAGCAACACGGTCTACGCGCTGCAGCAAGTCCGAAGATGATTGGAGTAAGTGGAAATTTTAGATTAAATTGAATGATTCGATTTAATTTAAAATTTAAAATGCTCGTCGAAATTCAAAATGAGTTAATCTCACTCACATCTGGAATGCTAGCTAGTTTTAAATAACAAATATTTAAATGGTTGATTTGTAGTATGTGATAATTGTTATCAGATTTGATCGATATTTATTGTCGTGCTAACATCTGTGGATGTAGGGAAACAGGTTGGAGGGATCCATTGGGATTCCTCAAAATGAGAAATTAATTTTCATAATTGATGATGCATTTTATTTATATACTTTGATAGATTAGTTTGGAATTTGATTATGCTGTGTTATGATTGAATAAGTATAATCTAGCATTTTAAAATATAAAGAAAAATAAAATAAATTGGGATTAAAAAGGGAAATGAAAAGTGATTTTAAGTAATGAATTTAAGGGAATTAAATTCAGGAAATTGGTTTGGAAGTTGGAAGTGTTTTTTTTGAAATTGTGATTTAAAGGGAAATGAGGAATGGGAATTTATAAACTAGGTTTATAAATGGAATGGGATATTTATCGGGGGATAAATTTGAAAGTATAGATTTCCGGTGGGAGTTTCTATAAGAAAGTGTGATTTTTTTTAAAAATAATAGTGAGATTATTTTTAAAGGATGGGAAGTGTATTTTTTCTAGAAACTAAGCATGTTTCAAAGAAAAGTTTTCGAAGTATAAACTAGAAAGTTTTGAAAGGTGTTTCTAGAATATTTTAGAAAATTATGATTATTTTTAATTATTTATAAGTGAAAGTAAATATTTATTTAAGTAACTATGGTATTTAATTAATTAAAAGGTAATTTAGTATTATGTTTTCTAAAGGGAATTTAATATAAATATTGATATAATAACCTCATATAAAAGGAAAATTTTGATTTAAGTTACTTAAGAAACTTTTATAGATTTTCAAAGGTACAATTTGAATAAAGAATTTAGTAATCATATTTGAAGTATATTTTGGAAGTGATTTCCAGGAAATGGGAATTGTGTTTAAAAATAAAAAGGATTTTTATTTTTAAAGTGTTGGAAGGAATTTACGGGATTGAGACGTAAATTTAAATTGGGATACATCGGGCATGATTTATAAAGGATTTTATGGGTCATTGAAATGGAAGTGCATTTCACTGTGAAGCTAAGTATGTTTTCAAGCAGATTTTTTTTAAAATATAAGTTGAAAGTTTTAAAGTTGTTTAAAGGAATGTTTTAAGAAATTATTATTTAAGTTGTTAAATTTATTAAAATGGTTATAGTAGTAATTTTTTTTAAAGGTTAATTGGTATTATGTTTTAAAAAGATAATTATTAACATTTATATTTTATAAAGTAGTTTTATTTTAAATATTCTTAAAGTATATATCTTTAAACAAAGTACTAAAGTAGTTTTTAATTTAAATGTTTAAAAGTATATTTTATAATAAAGTGTTTTAAATTATTTTAAAATCTAAGGTGTTTGTACTTCGTGATTTCAGTGGAAATAGAAAATATTTGGGAAATATGTTTCGTGAGAGGAATATGGCTTGGCACTGTCGTCAAAGGGTTGAAAGTGGAAATATATCTTGTGAAGATATTTTGAGGCTAATAGATAATTTAAAAAATTATTTATGTTTGATGGTTGTTTGTGAATGTTAATTGATAGTTAAATAACCGACTATCAATATTGGTCAATGCACTGATCGTTTCGAAGAGACCGGGATCGGGATTAAATTCTTGAAAACCACTTCGATCTGGTTTGTACATTTTCGTGGGAAAAACGAGTTCGGAGTCGAAGATGGAGCAGTGAAGTGCAAGGGCTAGTCGCTACTAATCCTGAGGATGATTCCAAAATGGATGTAGTAGGAGTAGTGCCTTTGGTTCTGTTCGAACCTAGGACGGACTTGTATGGATGAATGCTTTCGGAACATCGTCAGGTGGACGATGGGCATTCTAAGCGAAACATTCTAAAAAGGTAACGCTTAGCCTCAAGCCTCATCAACCGGGAATGAATGAAAATCAGGGGTTATCCAGCAAGGCTAAGTGGGTAGCACCCATTAGGGTGAGGTCATCCCTGTCTAGATGTCCCTTTTATTCGGCTTAGTGGTGCGGTTGCTGATCCCAACAGTGGGATGATCTTACTCGGGATTATCCAGTAAGGGGTAGTCCCGGTCTTGTGTTGCAGGGGATTGGGAGTAATCCTCGGTACGGTGATCTAGGCCACGTACTGTGACAGGTGGTACCCTAGTGCCTAGTCATTAGTTGGAAATCCATTCTCCCTACGCTGCCTTTTATGGTTTTTGTTTGTATAACGCACTTTGTGGCTAATATGCTGGAATTTAATCATGTAACAATTTCAGCTATTTGAATAAGTATTTGTATATAGACACTATTATAATATCAGAGGATTGTATTAAAAAGTGTTTTGGCTATTATAAGGTAAAAACCCGACATGTTTATTTGTGACATGGTCTTATGAGATGCTTTTGTTTTCGGATTTTGAAACTTTAATAACCAATTTGGGTGTATTTCTCTCACGCTGGTATTCCCGACTGAGTCGGGTGTTATTTTATTATAATGTTCGGGTCAGACCGAGTATTATATGTTCAAGATAGGATGCTATGGAGCTCAGGAGAAGAGCTGGAGACCGAGACGTATTATCCGTACTTATTTATATCCACTGCTGTGATTTGTTTGAAAATCGTCAGGCTGGTAATCGTTGTTTGTTTGAGATATACTTTGATGATATATTGTATAAAACAGCATAGTTTTAATTTTGTGTAAAGATATGATATTATGTATTATATTTTGTTCCGCTACGATTGTGAGATTCTATTATTGTTTAGTTCCTTCTTTCTTCTATCTTCTTTCTTGTCCCTCAACAATCTGTCTTTTTCGGCACTCGAGCGTCAGCATATTATTCTGTGGTGTATTTTGTGTCGATTTTCGAGGGTCGCGAAGGGAGAGTCATCACACTTGGTATCAGAGCTTAGGTTAGCGATAACCTTGGCTCTGGTGGGGAAATTACTCATTAAACAGAGTCAATGGTACTTTATAATGAGGTTAGTGTATTAATAGCTATGAGAGGGTGCTGGTTAGTGAATATAAAACTGTTTTATACTGTGTTGAATTAACAGTTGAGTGTTTATGAATTCTGGTCGGTACGGGAAGTACAACCGTATCGATAGGGGTTTCTAAACTCTTAAACAAGATAAACCGACATAGTATTGTTTTTAAAGTGGGTAAATGAAATAATTTTACCCGAAATTATATTTCTGATATAAAAGAAATAATTTTCTGAGTTATTATATGTATTTAGATGACTGTTGTTAATACTATAATAAAATAAGAGTCTAAATTTTGAAATGGTTTATATCCAAATAAAATTATTTAAGTATGGTTTAAATAAAAAGGAGTATAGTTAAAATTTGATTTAAACCAAAATTTAAATCCCAGAAATTTTGAAAAGCATTTAAAGTGTATTTAAACAAAGGTTTGGAAATCTTGGAAATGGTGGAAATGTTTTCCAAAAATTTTAAGGAAATAATGGAGTATTATTTGAGAAATATCTTTGAATGGAAATTGTTTTGAAAGGAATTTGTGGAAGTAAGGAAGCACTGAACTCACTTCAGTCGCTGGAAAATAATCCTGATGATCATGGCCACATCATCAGAATTCATTTTCGAGTTTCTAAAGTGATGGATTGCTACCGTGGTGATTGGTTATGATATTCGTTTGGACTTGTTGGGTATATAAGTGGTTTTAGAAATTTCAAAAGGGAAATTTGTTTTGGTAAAACCAAGTGTTTTGGAATTCAGAGATTTGATTCCATATACTAAGTGGGTATGTGTTATTTATGATTTCAAAATGGTTTTGAAATAAAACCGATAATTGAAATCTGGGAACTCTATTTAAATAATGTGAAAAGTTAAGATAAAGCAACTATTAAACTTATTAAGTGAAGTGATTTGAATAAGAAAGGGAGAAATGAAAATTTTAATCCTGGGATTAAAATTTAATTTGATTGAATAAAAGTGAATAAAATATATTTGAATTTAACTTAGGATAAGTTAAATAAAAATAAAAATTAAAATCGAATTAAATTGGTTAAAGTTGAAATGTAAAATGATTATAATTGTGAGTTAAAATTGTGTAATGAAAATTTATACCCTTAAGCTATTAAGTGTTATATAAATAATCTAGAATGGTGATTATAAGATGAAGATGGACTCAAATGAGCAATATATGCTTTTAAGTAAATAAGTTGGTGAACTTAGGAATAGGAAATGAAATTGTAAAACCAAAATAAAATGGTTGGAATTTTATGGGAAATTCAAAACTTGATCCTAAATGAAATATACATTGGAATAAGGTGACGAAAAATAAAATGTGAATGGACTTAAGTTAGTAAATGAGTTTGAACTTATATATAGAGAAATAGTATTTAGTTGAATTTGAATTGAATTTGGATTGAGTTGAAATCAAAATTTAATTGTTTCATAAATTATATTGAATGGAATTAAATTCTTATTTAAAATAGTAAAGGAAATGGTATGAATTTAAGTTGGCTAAATAAAATTTAGTTGAACTTGAATTAAATTGGTAAAGGTTTAAATGAAAAGAAAATTTAATTTAGTTGAAGTGATATTGAATGGATTAAATTCTCACTCAACTAAATTGAAAATAATTGTTTGAAGATGAATTTAGCATAAGCTAAATTAAATGAAAAGAGTAATGGGATGAATAAAATTTTGGTAGCTTGTTAAAAATTTGGAAAGTAAAATAAAACCCAGTTCTAGTTTAGAATAATTGGAATGGTTATGTTATTAATAAAATAAATTCGGAAGTGAATTAAGGAGGTGGATTAAAATTTAATATGGATTAAGTCAGTAAAAAAATTGAATTAAAATTTGTAATGGATTGGAATTTGATGGAATAAGAATCAAATTAAATAAGATTAAGGTGGGAAGAAATGGAGTTATTTTGTTATTGAGATAACATAAGCAAATTGGAAAATGATTGTGGTCGAGCTTTATAAGGGGTCTTGAATGAAATTTGTTTAGATAATAAAATTTTAATGCAAGTGAAAGAATTTTAATTTCTTATCGTGATGAAATAAGAATGTATGAGTTGTAAATAGGAATGATATCAATATAAATTTAAGTTGGATGATGAACATGAAATGAGAATAGGGATCTGATTTAATAATTGTGATGAAGTAAAAATTGTTTGGGTTATGAATAATTTTGAATGAAATAAAGTTGATATAGATTGAGATGGAATTAATTTTAAATGGTTATAAGCTTAAATGATGGTTACTTGCATGGATAACTTTAAAATTTGCATGGAAATTGGTTGTTTATTGTAAACGAAATTGAATTGATTTAAAGAAGCAAATTAAGTTGGTTTTTGAATCAATTGGATTAAGTGAAATCTAACTAAGTGGTTTTGTATATAAATGCAAGTGAATCATAAAAGAAACGCAAATATATCAAATTTAAAATAAAAATTTGATTGTGAATCAATTTGGAATTGAAGTGAAGTAAATTGATGTAAGTAGGCACATGTTGATCATATTGAAGTAATTTTGGGTTGGTTATGGTAAATATGAATTAAGAATAGTAAACTTGAATGTAAATCATTCAAGTGAAATAAAATGAAGTTTAGATTTGTTAGAAAAATTTAATGGCGTTGAAAACTTGTGATTGCTATAAAGATGGTACTTGCAGGATTATGAAATTTGTTGTTGGGCTATGTAATTGTTGTGTTTAGCTAAGATAAATGTATGGAAGGTTGTTAAAAAACTTATATTGTTGAAAACTGATAGTATGTTTGAGTAAGTACAGGTACGGGAGGCAACCGATAGAGTTGGAGCGCGTATATGCAATATATATTAGCCGCTTGCTTTTAAAATGCTAATCAAAAGGTACGCCTACGCAATTAAATTGGGAAATGATATATATATTGTGGTTTGTTTTGTTTTCCGACCGTGTGGGTCGATGTATATATTTATTTATATCTATTATGATATTGTGAAACGTTCTCCATACAAAGGAGACGCTGTCAAAAAATTTCTAAAATTTTGTGAGTTAGAAATTTTTGGCAATTTTAAAAATTTCGGTTAACTAGGAAGATTGTTTTTGAAATGATGTTGTAAACGAAGCTTTTGAATTAAAAATAAAGCGAATGATTTTGGAATTGAGCTAAAATGTTTTGAGAAGTGAATGTGAGTTTCAACTGAATGAATTTTGGGGTAAGTAAATGAGTTTAGTAGCATTTTCCTATCTTAGCAAATTTCGGGGATGAAATTTTTATAAGGGTGGAGGAATGTAACGACCCGGAATTTTGGTCGTCAGATTTTGAACATTTAATTCATTTTAAATGTTTAATGTGGATTTTGAATTGATTTTGAAGTAAGAAGATTTTGGTTAAATCAATATAATTCGTTAAAATATCGAGTATGGCAATTCAATTGGATTTGAATAATAATAATTAAATATTTGGAATTGGGATAATTAGTGAATCTGGATGTAAATGGTTATGAAAATGGTTTCTAAGATTTCTTTTTGGTCTTGTTTGATTTGATTTTTAATATTGAATTTTTGGATGGAATCAAAGGTCGATAAGCTGAATTTGGAATTTCTATATTTAATTTAATAATGGGATTTAATATATAGTAATGGTAAATAATCAGATTTTGATTTAAAATGAATCAGAATAATTTCTAATGTGATTATAAATTTTATATGATTTATAATAGAGTTAGTAAAATTTTAAAAGTTAAAATTTAAATGATTTCGACGATTTTGAAAATCGCTCGAATTAATCGACGAGTTAAAATAGCCTTCCGGGACACAGTCTCGGAATTCGACGAAACCAGTTCCATTGGGTCCATAATAGTTAATTATTATCGGATTTCAAAATTCGTAGCATTTGGAGTTACCATTTGTACATACGGGTGAGAAACGCATTGAAATTTAAATCGATTTAAAACGCTATCTTCCAAATATGATTGAATTAGCTTCCGAAACACGTTCCATTGTGTTCGGAATGCGGGTAAAACCTTAGAAACGCCTGTCGGCACGTTTCAATTGGAGTTCGTTTGAAAAAGTTGTTTAAAGGTGGTAATATTATTAAATTAATATTATAAAATCGTATATAAATTCGTTTTTCTCTGTAAAACCCTAGTTCCTTTTCAAGCTACGGCCATAGATATTTTAATGGCTGAGAAACATCGACATTCATCTCTAATTTGTGATCAATCCATCGCGTAATAGCAATATCTTCCAACATGAAAAGGGAAGAGCTCAGTGAGCTCGTGAGATCCAACAGTTAGGATCTAGTATAGCGGCGAGGATCGGCGGCAAATCAGAAGGGAAGTCATGCATTCATGCTTAAATTTAGGAGCCATGGGTGAACCGAGCTTCACCTCGCTTTAGCCGTAGGTGGAGTTTTCGAGGGGCTTCAGCGTCGAGGCGTTGGATCATCGCCGATTGCAACGAAGAAGGGAGCATCATCGGCCAACTTTGGGCGAGATGGGTTTCTGGTTCCTGGAGTGAAAGAAGAAGATGGATCATGCGGCCTTGATCTCGATTTCTGTTTTGTGCGGCTGTGATGCGTACGGTATAAAAAAAGGAATTTAGTTTAAATTTATATATAAATCTCTAAAACTGAATAACTCTTGCATATGTTATCAGATTCAAATGAAACAAGAAGCGCCGGAATCGCAGCGACGCGGTCTACGCGCTGCATCAAGTCCGAAAATGATTGGAGCAAGTGGAAATTTTAGATTAAATCGAATGGTTCGATTTAATTTAGAATTTAAAACACTCTACGAAATTCAAAGTGAGTTAATCTCACTCACCTTTGGAATGCTAGCTAGTTTTAAATAGCTAATATTTAAATGGTTGATTGGTTGATTTGTTGTATGTGATAATTATTATCAGATTTGATCGATATTTATTGTCATGCTAACGTCTGTGGATGCAGGGAAACAGGTTGGAGGGATCCATTGGGATTCCTCAAAATGAGAAATTAATTTTCATAATTGATGATGCATTTTATTTATATATCGTGATAGATTAATTTGGAATTTGATTGTGCTGTGTTATGATTGAATAAGTATAATCTGGCATTTTAAAATATAAAGGAAAATAAAATAAATTAGGATTAAAAAGGGAAATGAAAAGTGATTTTAAGTAATGAATTTAAGGTAATTAAATTCAGGAAATTGGTTTGGAAATTGGAAGTTTTTTTTTTGAAATTGTGATTTAAAAGGGAAATAAGGAATGGGAATTTATAAACTGGGTTTATAAATGGAATGGGATATTTATCGGGGGATAAATTTGAAAGTATAGATTTCCGGTGGGAGTTTCTATAAGAAAGTGCGAATTGTTTTAAAAATAATAGTGAGATTATTTTTAAAGGATGGGAAGTGTACTTTTCCTGGAAAGTAAGCATGTTTCAAAAAAAAAGTTTTCGAAGTATAAACTAGAAAGTTTTGAAAGGTGTTTTTAGAATATTTTAGAAAATTATGATTATTTTTAATTATGTATAAGTGAAAGTAAATATTTATTTAAGTAACTATGGTATTTAATTAATTAAAAGGTAATTTAGTATTATGTTTTCTAAAGGAAATTTAATATAAATATTGATATAGTAACCTCACATAAAGAGGGAATTTTTGATTTAAGTTACTTAAGAAACTTTTATAGATTTTCAAAGGTACAATTTGAATAAAGAATTTAGTAATCATATTTTAAGTATATTTTGGAAGTGATTTCCAGGAAATGGGAAATGTGTTTAAAATTAAAAAGGAGTTTTATTTTTAAAGTGTGGGATGGAATTTACGGGATTGGGACGTAAATTTAAATTGGGATAAATCGGGCAGGATTTATAAAGGATTTTATGGGTCATTGAAATGGAAGTGTATTTCACTGTAAAGCCAAGTATGTTTTCAAGTAGATTTTTTTAAAATATAAGTTGAAAGTTTTAAAGCTGTTTAAAGGAATGTTTTCAGAAATTATTATTTAAGTTGTAAAATTTTAAAGGTAAATATTTATTAAAATGGTTATAGTAGTAATTGTTTTTAAAGGTTAATTGGTATTATGTTTTAAAAAGATAATTATTAATATTTATATTTTATGAAGTAGTTTTATTTCCAATATTCTTAATGTATATATCTTTGAATAAAGTATTAAAGTAGTTTTTAATTTAATGTTTAAAAGTATATTTTATAATAAAGTGTTTTAAATTATTTTAAAGTCTAAGGTGTTTGTACTTGGTGATTTCAGTGGAAATAGAAAATATTTGGGAAATATGTTTCGTGAGAGGAAGATGGTTTGGCACTGTCTTCAAAGGGTTGAAAGTGGAAATATATCTTGCGAAGATATTTTATGGCTAATAAATAATTTGAAAAATTATTTATGTTTGATGGTTGTTTGTGAATGTTAATTGATGGTTAAATAACCGACTATCAATATTGGTCAATGCGCTGATCCTTTTGAAGAGACCGGGATCGAGATTAAATTCTTGAAAACCACTTCGATCCGGTTTGTACGTTTTCGTGGGAAAAATGAGTTCGGAGTCGAAGATGGAGCAGTGAAGTGCAAGAGCTAGTCGCTACTAATCCAGAGGATGATTCCAAAATATATGTAGTAGGAGTAGTGCCTTTGGTTCCGTTCGAACCTGGGACGGACTTGTATGGATTAATGCTTTCGGAACATCGTCGGGTGGACGATGGCATTCTAACCGAAACATTCTCAAAAGGTAACGCTTAGCCACAAGCCTCATCAACCGAGAATGACTGAAAATCAGGGGTTATGCAGCAAGGCTAAGTGGGTAGTGTGAGAAATGCGGATTACGGATCTTAAGGCTAAGATTAACACTAGAGGGGGGGGGTGAATAATGTTAATAAAGAATTACTAAATCTTTTTAATTTTTGTTAATTTAGACACAAAAGTATGCAATATACAGACATAGATATGATCACAGAAACAATCACAGAGCAAAAATAAAATAAAAGCAGTAAAGCAAAGAACACACCAGATTTTATACTGGTTTGGAGTTACCCTACATCCAGTCCCGCAACACAAGTACAGATTTCCTTTCTAAAGCAATTGTACAATTACACCCTCGGTTTCAAGGCTACAAGGTACACCCTCCAGAATTTCGATCCTCTGGGTAGAGATACTTGATTTCCAGGCCACAAGTTTACCCAATTGATTTACCAAGGCTACAATCACACCTTTTCCCTTTTGATTGATTTCCAAGGCTACAATCACACTTTTCTCACTTAATAGATTACAAAGAAGTCTATAACTCTGAATAGCACTGAGAATCTTGCAGAGACAGTGATAGAGAATCAAACTAGATAATCGAGTATGATTCAATGTTGATTTCGGCAGAGTAATGATAAGAATATGTATTAATAAATGAGGAAGAAGAAGAGGAGTGAAAACCAGAAAAAAATGATTGAAAATTCGTTGAAACTGACCCCTATTTATAGAAGAACAACAGCCATGACCATTCATGAAGAGTTATGACGAATAGACACTTCTTTTGAAATTTGAATTTTTGAATCAAACTGTCACCATGTCGACATGGTCATGCTAGGCATGTCGACATCCCAAATGATTTTTTGGTGTTTTTGATTTTCTTTGAAAATAACCTTTTTCTTATATAAAAATTATTTTAAACTTTATAAATATATTTGACTATAGTTAAAATTCATAAGTAAATATAAAGAATGATATATATAGATTTTAACTATAATTTTATATTTAAATCTAAGTATGAATATTTAAAAGTTAAATATATTATTTAAAAAGATAGTTTAAAATCAAGAGTAATTTGACTTTGAAAATAAAGATGTTTCTGAGGCTAAAATTATTTAAAATCAGGATCAAGGGTTTTGAATCTTTTAAAAGGAAAGTTTTGAAAACTGGATATAATTTTGAAAAATCATTTTGAATAAAAGTTAGCGGATACAAAACAATGTTATAACTAGATTTTTTGTGGGTTCCATCCTACTTAGGGTTCCATCCCTTTAACGGGCTCGAAGTGGATTCCATTCCGCGAATAAATTGGATTTTAAGATACCAGTGTTTTTCTACGAGTTTTAACAAAAATTCCTAATAATAATAAAAATACTTATCCTTGAAATCTTGAACTCTTGATAGTCTCGATACCCATGAGTCTTCTATCTTGATATCTTGAATCTCTATACTATACCGTCTTCATTCTTAGTACTTGCATGGTTAAATCCTGCATATACATATATATCTAAACCTATAATGTTAGTATTTATAATTTATAATCTATTCTAAGGTTGTTGTCATCAAAACCATCATCTCACGGACTAACAATCTCCCCTTTTTTGATTATGACAACCTTTGTTTATAAAATATTATTTCTATCCTAATAACTCCCTCTAAAACTAACAACTCCCCCTTAATCCATACCTAACTATCATATCCTAATAACTCCCCCTAAAACTAACAACTCCCCCTTAATCTATACCTAACTATCCTATTTTATATTTCACCCCCTTTTTTTCCAACAAAAACTTTATCTAAACTAGATAACTCCAAACTATATAACTCCTCCTAAAACTATTACTTTATGCCATGTGATCATAATGATAATGTTATCATAAATAATCAACACTTAAGTCTAATACTAAAACATAGTCCTAAACTATTAACTATCCTAACTAAGAATTCACAATAATAAAAACACATATAAGAACACGAGTTATTTATTACGTATATGTTTGTATTTATATTTGCGTTTGGAAAACATAAAAATACAAACAACAACGGAAGGAAAGAGAAGAAACTAATGTGTGTTTCTGAACATAGGAGATCTATGAATCGAAAAGTTTGGATAGTGGAAACAGAAATTTCCACGTTGTTCGACAAGGTTCCTATTTTTGTCGAAACACACTTCTCCAACACACACAACTTGGTCATCATCCTCCTCGTTTGCTTCTTCCATGGGTTCTTCTTCTTCGTCGCTGGCCTCTTGTTCTTGATTGAGTGAAGAGTCTTCATCGATCAAGATAGGGTTGGCGTAGTTGTTCATTAGGAATTTTTTCAAATTCCTAAGAATCTTGCCTTGGCTTTCCTGTTCCTTTGCCATACGAAGTTGAGTTACTTGAATTTCAGTTAACATCTGAAGTACATCAATCATAGACTCCTCTATTTTCGTTACACGAGCAAGAGTTGTGCATTGGAATGGACCAGAAGTAGGAGAGGGAAATGAGAAAGTTGATTTTATGTTTGATTTTGAGGATGAAGCCATGATTTTATTTATTTCAGAAGAGAGAATGAAGAGAAAACAGAGAGAATGAATGAAAAGTCGAAATTGAGAAGAATATATAACTAAATTTTTGAATTTTGGTGGGAAAATATTAAAAAAAATAAAAAACGTTATATGTGGACATGTATACCTAGGGGATGTCGACATGGTCTTTTTAAAATTTAACTCTTTGATTTATTTTGATACCAATTGTTAATCATACTTGTTATTTATATTTTATATTTCAGTTATAGAACAAATTCCTAATTCTCTTCTTAATTTAGTAAATATTGATTCATTTAAAGGTTTTGTTAAGATATCAGCAATTTGATTTTCAAAATTGATATAATCGAGAGTATCTACTTCCTTGCTTATATTATCTCTGAGAAAATGATGTCTAATATCAATATGTTTAGTTCGAGCATGTTGAGTAATATTTTTGGATAAATTTATCGCACTTGTATTGTCACAATAAATTGGAGATTTTGATAAATTTAAACGAAAATCTTTAAAGGTTTGTTGCATCTATATTACTTGAGAACAAGCCAAAGCAGCAGAAATATACTCTGCTTCAGTTGTTGATAAAGAAACTATGTTTTGCTTTTTACTAAGCCAAGAAATCAGAGAATGCCCCAAAAAGTGACAACCCCACTTGTACTTTTTCGGTCTGATTTACAACCAGCATTGTCAGCATCACAGTAAGATATTAAGTCAAAAGAATCATTTTTAGGGTAGAATAAACCATAATCAGACGTGTGTTTAACATATCTTATGATTTGTTTCACGGCTTTTAAGTGAGTCTCTTTAGGTTGGGATTGATATCTGGCACAGAGACAGACACTATGCATGATATCAGGTCTATTAGCAGTAATACAGAGTAATGAGCCAATCATTCCTCTATATAATTTTTGATCTACATCTTTCGAGAGATCTTCTTTACTAAGGTACTCATTAGTTGCCATGGTAGTGGGTTTTCCACTCGCAGTGGTCAAACCAAATTTACTAATAAGTCTTTAGCATATTTTTCTTGACTAATAAGGATACCATTATCTAATTATTTTATTTGTAATCCTAAAAAGAAATTTAATTCACCCATATGACTCATCTCAAATTCTTTTTTCATTATTTCAAAAAATTCTTTATTCATTTCAAAATTAGTTGAACCAAAAATGATATCATATACGTAAACTTGTACTAGTTGGATATCATTTTTATTTCTTTTAATAAAAAGAGTATTATCTATTTTACCAATTTCAAAATTAGATTGCAATAAATAAGATCTTAGTCTATCATACCAGGCTCTAGGAGCTTGTTTTAGACCATATAATGCTTTTTTAAGTTTGTAAACATGATTTGGTAATTTATCATTTTCAAAAAGTGGTGGTTGTTCGACATATACTTCTTCTTTTACAAATCCATTTAAAAAGGCGCTTTTAACATCCATTTGAAATAATTTTAAATTATTATGATTTGCGAAAGCAAGTAGAATCCTAATGGCTTCTAATCTTGCTACGGGACCAATCAAAATCTATTCCTTCTTCTTGACAATAACCCTGAGCGACTAAACGAGCTTTATTTCTAACTACCTCCCCTTGTTCATTCATTTTATTTTTATAAACCCATTTAGTTCCAATTATAGTTTTATTTTCTGGTCTAGGAACAAGTTCCCAAACATCATTTCTAGTAAATTGATTTAATTCTTCCCGCATAGCCAAAATCCATGAATCATCAGTTGATGCTTCTATTGGATTTTTGGGTTCAATAGTTGATATAAAAGCTACATTACTCATTTGACTTAGTTGATTTCTAGTTTTAACAACAGATTGCATATCTCCCAATATATTTTCTATAGGGTGATCTTTTAAAAGTTTTGTCCTTTTATTAGGATGATCAATTTCATTATTATTTTCAATACGTTCTTAATTTTGAGTGATTAAATCCTCTTCATCATTTGTATCTTCAAAAATTTTGAAATTTTCATCAAATGAAACATGCATTGTTTCTTCAATGGTATTAGTTTTTAAATTAAACACTCTGTACGCTTTACTTCTATTAGAATATCCGATAAAGATACCTTTGTCGAATTTAGAATCAAATTTATCTAAATTATCTTTTGTATTTAAAATAAAGCATTTACTTCCAAAAATTCTGAAATAAGATACCTTAAGTTTATTTGAATAAAGAAGTTCATAAGATGTCTTATCAGTTAGAGGTCTAATTAAAGTTCTATTCAAAATATAATAGGTGGTAGCAACTGCTTCTGCCCAAAAATTCTTTGGTAAATTACTATCTGTAAGCATAGTTCTCGCACACTCTTGAATCGTCCTATTTTTACGTTCTACTACTCTGTTTTTTTATGAAGTTCTTGAAAATGAAAAATTGTGAGTTATTCCCTTTTTATTGCAGAATTCCTCAAACCTTTCATTTTCAAATTCACCACCATGATCACTTCGAATAGTTATAATTTTTAGAGAAACTTGATTTTGAATTCTTTTTGAGAATGTCTTAAAACATTCAAAAGTATCACTTTTATGTTTCAACAATATTGTCCATGTAAATCTAGAATAATCATCCACAATTACAAAGACATATCTACTATGATTTATTGATAAAATTTGAGATGGACCAAATAAATCAAGATGAAGTAATTCAAGAGGTTTTGAAGTTGAAATCATATCTTTTAACTTAAAAGAATTTTTTCTAAGTTTTCCTAATTGACAAGCATCACATAAACTATCTACTTTAAAATTCATTTTAGGAAGACCTCTTAGTAGATCATGTTTTGACAGTCTAGATAGGAGTTTGAAATTCAAATGCCCAAATTTCTTGTGCCAAATCCAAGGGTCACCTGTATTTACACAGGTTATCATTTGAAACTTTCATACTAAGAATATAAATATTCGTTTTCCTGACTCCCTCAATTATAATGGTTAAATTATTATCTTCAATGTGACATTATTTTTTTCAAATTTAATTTTATAACCTTTATCACATATTTGACTTATACTTAGCAGATTATGTTTCAGATTCTTAACTAGCAAAACATTAGTAATAGTAGGAGTTTCAGAATTACCGACTTTGCCGATGTCAATCACATATCCTTTTGAATTGTCTCCAAAGTTAACCAATCCTCCGTCTTTGTATATTATATCATTCAGTATATCTGGATTTCCAGTCATGTGTCTAGAACATCCACTATCAAGTATCCATTTGTTCTTTCTAATCTGCACAATTTGTCTGTTGTGGATTGATTCCTCAGCACCCATAAAGCATGATTCCTGCACATCAAACAATTTTGGTAGATAACTTGAATTTGAATATTGATTATATGCAGACTTATGAAACAATGATGATTTGAATACTTCTAAATTAGTATTAACGAATATAGCCATTTTAAAAACTTTTCAAAAATCAGATTATGAAACTTTGAAAACCTTGCTCTGATACCAATTGTGAGAAATGTGGATTATGGATCTTAAGGCTAAGATTAACACTAGAGGGAGGGGGGGCGTAAATAGTGTTAATAAAGGATTACTAAATCATTTTAATTTATGTTAATTTAGACACAAAAGTATGCAATATACAGACACAGATATGATCACAGAAACAATCACAGATGTAGAAATAAAATAAAAGCACTAAAGGAAAGATCACACCGGATTTTATACTGGTTCGGAGTTACCCTACATCCAGTCCCGCAACACAAGTACGGATTTCCTTTCAAAAGCAATTGTACAATTACACCCTCATTTTCAAGGCTACGAGGTACACCCTCCAGAATTTTGATCCTCTGGGTAGAGATACTTTATTTCCAGGCCACAAGTTTACCAAATTGATTTACCAAGGCTACAATCACACCTTTTCCCTTTTGATTGATTTCCAAGGCTACAATCACACTTTTTCTCACTTAATAGATTACAAAGAAGTCTATAACTCTGAATAGCACTGAGAATCTTGCAGAGACAGTGATAGAGAATCAAACTAGAAGTAATCGAGTATGATTCAATGTTGATTTCGGCAGAGTAATGATAAGAATATGTATTAATAAACGAGGAAGAAGAAGAGGAGTGAAAACAAAAAAAAGTGATTGAAAATTCGTTGAAACTGACCCCTATTTATAGAAGAACAACAGCCATGACCATTCATGAAGAGTTATGGTGAATAGACACTTCTTTTGAAATTTGAATTTTTGAATCAAACTGTCACCATGTCGACATGGTCATGCTAGGCATGTCGACATCCCAAAGGATTTTTTGGTGTTTTTGATTTTCTTTGAAAATAACCTTTATCTTATATAAAAACTATTTTAAACTTTATAAATATACTTGACAATAGTTAAAATTCATAAGTAAATATAAAGAATAATATATATAGATTTTAACTAAAATTTTATATTTAAATCTAAGTATGAATATTTAAAAGTTAAATATATTAATTAAAAAGATAGTTTAAAATCAGGAGTAATTTGATTTTGAAAATAAAGATGTTTTTGAGGCTAAAATTATTTAAAATCAGGATCGAGGGTTTTGAATCTTTTAAAACGAAAGTTTTGAAAACATTTTGAAAACAAGATATAATTTTGAAAAATCATTTTGAATAAAAGTTAGCGGATACAAAACAATGTTCCACTAGATTTTTCGTAGGTTCCATCCTACTTAGGGTTCCATCCCTTTAACGGGCATGAAGTGGATTTCCATGAATAAATTGGATTTTAAGATGTCAGTGCTTTTCTACGAGTTTTAACAAAAATTCCTAATAATAATAAAAAAATACTTATCCTTGAAATCTTGAACTCTTGATAGTCTCGATACTCATGAGTCTTCTATCTTGATATTTTATCTTGATAGTCTCGATACTCATGAGTCTTCTATCTTGACATTTTATCTTGATATCTTGAATCTCTATACTGTACAGTCTTCATTCTTAGTACCTGCATGGTTAAATCCTGCATATACATATATATCTAAACTTATAATGTTAGTATTTATATTTTATTATCTATTCTAAGGTTGTTGTCATCAAAACCATCATCTCACGGACTAATAGGTAGCATCCATTAGGGTGAGGTCATCCCTGTCTAGATGTCCTTTTTATTCGGCTTAGTGGTGCGGTTGCTGATCCCAACTGTGGGGTGATCTTACTCGGGATTATCCAGTAAGGGGTGTCCCGGTCTGGTGTTGCAGGGGATTGGGAGTAATCCTTGGTACGGTGATCTAAGCCATGTACTGTGACAGGTGGTACCCCAGTGCCTAATCATTAGTTGGAAATCCATTCTCCCTACGCGCCTTTTACGGTTTTTGTTTGTATAACCCACTTTGTGGCTAGTATGCTGGAATTTAATCATGTAAAAATTTCAGCTATTTGAATAAGTATTTGTAAATAGACACTATTATAATATCAGAGGATTGTAATAAAAAGTGTTTTGGCTATCGTAAGGTAAAAACCCGACATGTTTATTTGTGACGTGGTCTTACGAGATACTTTTTTTCAAAGGATTTTGAAACTTTAATAAACAATTTGGGTGTATTTCTCTCATGCTGTTATTCCAGACTGACTTGGGTGTTATTTTATTATAATGCTCGGGTCAGATCGAGTACTATATGTTCAGGATAGGATGCTATGGAGCTCAAGATTAATGGAGACCGAGACGTATTATGTGTACTTGTTTATATCCGCTGCTGTGATTTGTTTGAAAATCGTCAGGCTGGTAGTCGTTGTTTGTTTGAGATATACTCTGATGGTATATTGTATAAAACAGATATAGTTTTCATTTTGTGTAAAGATCTGATATTATGTATTATATTTTGTTCCGCTGCGATTGTGAGATTCTGTTATTGTTTAGTTCCTTCTTTCTTCTATCTTCTTTCTTTTCCCTCAATAATCTGTCTTTTCTGGCACTCGAGCGTCAACATATAATTCTGTAGTGTATTTTGTGTCGATTTTCAAGGGTCGAGAAAGGTGGGTCGTCACACTTGGTATTAGAGCTTAGGTTAGCGATAACCTTGGCTCTGGTGGGGAAATTACTCATTAAACAGAGTTAATAGTACTCTATAATGAGGTTAGTGTATTAATAGCTATGAGTGCGTACTTGTTAGTGAATATAAAATTGTTTTACAACCGTGTTGACTTATCGGTTGAGTGTTTATGAATTCTGGTCGGTACGGAAAGTACAACCGTATCGATAGGAGTTTCTAAACTCTGAAAAAAGATAAACCGACATAGTATTGTTTTTAAAGTGGGTAAATTAAATAATTTTACCCAAAATTATATTTTGAATAATTTTTTGAGTTATTATATATATTTGGTTGATTGGTTGTTAATATTATAATAAAATAAGAGTCTAAATTTTGAAATGGTTTATATCCAAATAGAATTATCTAATTATGGTTTAAATAAAAAGGAGTATAGGTAAAATTTGATTTAAAGCAGAATTTAAATCTTGGAAATTTGGAAAAGCGTTTAAGGTGTATTTAAACAAAGGTTTGGAAATCTTGGAAATGGTGGACATGTTTTCCAAAAATTTGAAGGAAATAATGGATTATTATTTTGGGAAATATCTTTGAATGGAAATTGTTTTGAAAGGAATTTGTGGAAGTAAGGAAGCCCTGAACTCACTTCAGTCGTTGGAAAATAATTCTGATGATGATGGCCACATCATCAGAATTCATTTTCGAGTTTCTAAAGTGATGGATTGCTATCGTGGTGATTGGTTATGATATTTGTTTGGACTTGTCGAGTATACAAGTGGTTTTAGAAATTTCAAAAGGGAAATTTGTTTTGGTAAAGTCAATTGTTTTGGAATTCGGAGATTTGATTTGATATACCAAGTGGGTATGTGTTATCTATGATTTCAAAATGGTTTTGAAATAAAACCGGGTAATTGAATTCTGGGAAATCTATTTAAATAATGTGAAAAGTTATGATAAAGCAACTATTGCACTTATTAAGTGAAGTGATTTGAATAAGAAAGGGAGAAACCTTTGCATTTTAAAGTGACAAACCATAGAAATGATTGTATAAACAATCATTCACCAAAAATTCACATACGAAGACGTGAACTCAATCCAAAGAAATCGATACCAAATCCATCAAAATGGATATTCCCAAAAATCTAGTAAAAGAAGTTATCAAAGTCAATAAAAGTGATAACAACTAATCAGATTGACATAAATCGATAAACATTGGAAATTTACTCAAAAATTAGGCAAATAGGAACAAATGCACAGTTTCAGACGTCTGTGGTCAATCCAGACGTCTGGATTTAGGTTGGAAATTTAGAAACCATCCAGACATCTGAAAGATGGCTTTAGACGTCTGACACGGTGTTTTAGACGTCTAAAAGGTGGTATCAGACGCCTGACAAGGTGTTTTAGACGTCTGAAAGGTGGTATCGGACGTCTGATTATGTTTTCTGCATTTTTCTACTTCTGCCATATATTTTTTTCCTCCAGAATGCATAACTAGACGTATGAACCTTAATTTCAGACGTCTGGATGCCTGGGATGGGCAACAATTTTCCTAGACCATGATGGCCAAAACGATTCGGGAGCGATCGAGCGAGCAACAACGACTAGGGTTTATGCTAAGCGACAACCTAGCTTATAGACTCTTCGATACACCCCAAATAACATGTTCAAACATCCATGATAGGATTTTTAATGATTTTGACTTCAAAACACCAAAATTCGAACAAATCAGTTCAAATCAAAGCAAATGAACATGAATAGATGTTAGGAATTCATACCTAATAATAATGAAAGTTACAGACGTAGATGCGAGTTCAAAAACTCACCTTTAAACCCAAAAACAACAAGTAAGAAGCTATAAAATAATGGAAAGATCAACCACTCTTCAACTTCAACTTTTGAAGCTTCAATCTAAGCTCATAAGAAAAATATTTCCTAAGTTAGGGTTTAGGAATTTCTGTAAATGGAAGAGGGATTGAGATGGAGAAGATTAAGAGCATGCTTACCTAAGCTTCTCCTTGATTTCTAGAAACGTGAATTTGAATTTCGTAGCAAAAATAGGGCTTAGGAATTTTGAGTCTCCATTCTTTCTCTCATTTTTTCTTTAGCTAGAAAGTGTTAGGAAATGAAAGTGAATGAAGAGGAAAGGAGTGGAGTTGGGGTAATATGTGGGGTTATTGGGCTAAATCCAAACCCAAAGCCCAATAGAAGAATAGCAAAATCCCACTCAACTCCAAACATATCGATATTTATACTCAAAAAGGTCGCAAATGCCATTTTGGACTCAATGGAAGTGGTCTCAAGTCCTAATTCGACTATTTGCACAAAAGTAGCATTTTGCACTTTAATCCAACTAACGATGCTATATTTAAATAAAATATTTAAATATACAATCGTAAAATATGCGGGTTGTTACAGACTTCTCTCCTTTAAGAAATTGCATCCTTCGCAATTTTTAAAAAGAAAATAAAAAGTAACAACCATAAAAGCATATCAACACAAAGAAAATTTGAAACAAGAAGTTCACCTTAAAGAGCACGAGAGAGTAAGTCCGGATGTGTTCGCTCGAAGAATTCTCTAGGTTCCCAAGAAGAATCCTTAGGATTTAAGGACCATTGAACTTTCACAAGAGGAACATCTTTATTTCGAAAACGCTCAACCTCCGAAGCAACAATGCGAATAGGATGTTGCTCATAAGTCAAATTTGGAGAAACCTCAATTTCTTTAATAACACCGAGCTCAAGAATAGAATCGGAATCCCTAAGGCATTTCCATAGTTGAGAGACGTGGAAAATGTCATGAATAGCAAAAAAATTGAGCCGGTGCAACGACGTAGTTCAATAACGGTACGCCCAAGGAACCTGAAACTCGAATAATTTGGAACAACGGCGTAGTACAATAACGGTACGCCGGATGAACCTGTTAAAAAGATCATTCCATTTGGACATCGTCATGGAAACAACCGCTTGTTGCTTATGACTAAGGGCATCAGCAACACGATTTCCCCTTTCCTGGAGTATAAAGAATATCAAGATCATAAGATGCAAGGAACTTGAGCCAACGTTGTTGACACAAATTAAATTCCTTTTGAGAAAATAAATACTCCAAAGATGTATGATCGGTGTAGAAAGAAAATTTCTCTTCTAAAAAAATAATAATGCCAAATTCTAAAAGCGAAAACAATAGTTGCGAGCACTTAGATCATGAGTGGCATACCTAGTCTCGATAGGCTTTAATTGTATGGAAGCATAAGTGATATCATGTTCCCTTTTGCAAGAGAACAACATCCAAACCAATACGACTAACATCGGTACAAACAGTAAAGTCTTGGTCCCCTTCGGGAATCAAAAGAATAGGAGTATCGGAAAAGAGTTCTTTTAATTGATCCTCTTTCCCAAAAAGCTAAGACTTTCAAAATTACAATTAACTTTATATAATCATCTTTCTAGAAAATTTACTTATTCCAAGTCTATCTATTGTGTCTGATTGTCTCACCATAGCATTTAGGAGATTCCTATCGATAACGTTGATCAAGCGCATCGACTAGAATTCTTAAAGCACTCAATGGGCAAAACAACATAAAATCATCTTCTATATGACAAAAATATCTCTTAAAATTTTTACGAATATGCTTTATTCTTTTTAAGAACAAAATCCAGTTATACTTATAAATGTATCTTATTAAAAAGATTCGCAAATTTTAAATTTCTGTTTTCATCCATAATCAATGAATACAAGGTGGACTCATCGAGATATTCGTAGAATACTCGATTCATAAGATGGATGAAATAAGCTGGATGGTTCGTCAAATCAAATGGCATAACAAGCCATCCATAAGAATCCTAATGAGTGCGGAATGCGGTTAGTGGAACGCTATCGTCCGCAACTCATAGCTAATGAAAACTGGTGGAAAAGTTGAACTGAAAAGACCTTAGCACACTCAATAGATTGCTTAGGTGATAACCCTAAGACAAGCTCAAAGATACCGAAAAATTCACAAACTACTACTCCACTCGGGACATAAGATATGGGATTCATAATGATTAAGCCAATCCTTCTCCAAAAATCAATTCTGAAGCCTAAGTAACGCATAACATGCAAATCAGATCAGAAAGAATAATCACATAAAATAATCTCGACATCTTTACAAAATAAACTGAGTGTTGCGGATCCACCAACCGGATTCGCAGTTCTCAGTGTAGTCATCAAGCCCAAAATGTTTAAAGAAAAAGAATCAACAAGTTCTTTTGATATAAAATAATGAGATGAGCCCAATCAACAAGAACTCGAATAAGATAATCACAAAACAAGGGCCATCAAGGGGTGAATGAGAAATACCTTGACCAAGAGAAGTGTCACTAGGAGCTTGCACTATATTTAGCTCTTCCACTATTTTTTTGAAGTTTGGGACATGAAGTTATATAATGATCCGAACTTTTGCAATAGCGGCAAGAAATAGGCCTTGGACACCTATTTATTTAGTGGTCCTTAGAGCCATAATTGTAGCATTCTCCACGATTAGGGATTGGATTCTTTACTACCGAAGTTACTTGCTTCACTCTCTTATTGGGATTATGTGATGACCCGATACTTTGGCAAAAATTATTTTAATAAATATTTAATCTAATTTAATAAAATGTAAACTTATCATAAAAAAAAGGGAATTTTGGAAATATTTGCCATTGTTTATTTGGATTTGTATTTTGAAAGGGAATTTGATTTGTAAATTTAAATTAACTCTCTTAATAATGTTTAAATTTAAGCAATCCTATCAATATTGAATACAAATATAAAATATAGGATATAGATAGAAATATAAAATATATAAATGCAAATATAGGTAATAAATCAAATATTTGAAAGTTAAACTCTAAATAAAAATAAAACTTAGCAGTTATTTTAACAACAACTTATACGATTTAAAATAAAACAAGTCTTATAAATATTAAACACAAGTATAAAACAAATTTATGGTTATAAACATAAGTATATAAAGATAAGAAGACTATAATATTAATAAGTACAAAATGAACAAGTAAATGAAGTACTTGATAATTTAAGATAAAATAGAAGTAAATATATATAAAATAAATTGATACTTTTGTAACATGAAATCAGACAAAGTATAAGTAATACCTGATACAAATATGTATATCAATTATTTAAGCCAAAAACAAATGTTTCCAAATAAAACATCTTCATTTATATGACAAACATCTACCTGCAAAATGTCTAAACTAAAACTTGAAACTATATGTTCATAAAATTAAAAGATAAAACAAGACCAAACATCCTTTCACAAAATATCTTCATTTACAAGCCAAAGGCCTAACTACAAAGTGAACATTTGCATACAAAATATCTGCATGAACAAAATTGGATGATATGCATGTAAACCAAATTGGAAACATATGTACTTACCCCTATCATCTCAGCCTCCATACATAAAAATATCTCTGACCAAAACAAAAGAATACTAAACCACATAACACCTCCCCTGTATAATCTGTGCCATCTCTATATATCTACATCATATTATCTTGTTCGAAGAAAAAAAAAATAAACAACTTAAAAAGCTAGCCTTTCCTGAAAGAAGAAAGGAAAGTAAAACATCATCTTATATCTTCAAGTAAGTTCAACAAGCAGAGAGGTTTCCAGAGTTTCAAATTTTACAGCCTTTCAAAACAAAAATTGCTTTCTGTTTCAACAAAACTTAAGGTGAGTAAACAAATTATCTCATGATCTAAGTTGAAATTAAATATGTGTGTATGTTCTATGATTAATAGGGTGCTTTGCTTGGATATTTCTTACAGTTTTAACTCTGTATATATATATGCCTGAGTTGTGTACTTCTTCTTTCTCTGTTTTGGTTACAGGTTGGAAACTAATAAGGAAATTTCAATTTTCACTCCATCTGATCATTTTTAGATTTCGAGTTTAAGCAAAACTAGTTTGTTTCCACCTGAATGAAGATTTTAAAATTGTTTCAAGCTATATGGTGATATATAGTATTTAAAAGTTTTATTTTTACAGAGAAACTCAAATATATGGAAATTTTGAATATAATGAATCATTGATTCAAGTATATAATGTGGATTGTTGTTCGAAAACATCATTTTTAAAACAAAAATTATGACTTTACATGGACTATATCAACTTTAGTTGTAGTTAAACAGAAATTGCTTTTTCTACCAATTTCCAGCGATCGGGAAATTACTTTGTGTTGAAACATTGCATGAAGCAAGCTTAGTAATCAATCATGTCAGGAAAAATGTTAAACAATTTTTCTAATGAGGGTGATGTTGTATCGAAGCAATTATAGGGTTTAGCAGTCATTTTAGTTGTGCTCGGAAATGAGGTGTTTCCTCCACCTCTGGTGAATCGAGCTGTGTGGTATTGTAGGAGTGGGTAGTACGAGGGTTCGGCGTGGTGAGGCCGGAGTTACATCACCTCTGGTGATCGACGTGGGGAAGGCGAAACGATTTGTTTTTGTAGGTTTGAGTTCAGGTTCAAACGAAAGGCTCGATTTTAGTTCTCGAGTTTTGGCATCATGGTGATCCTTGCCTTTGAGTGAAGGGGGGTTTTGTGACCTTCTGGTGATGGTGGAGTTCGCCAGAGCGGCGGTGAAGAGGCGTGCACGTGCACAACCACGTTTGGGAATCTGATTTTGTTGCGATTCGAAGAGGTCTCGCGCGTTTGTGATTCTGGTTCGAGATTGGCGTGGGTGTGTCAGCGAGTGCGTGGGTATGTATAACTGCTGTTGTGTTTTAAACTTAACAAAAAAAATAAGAATAAGAAGAAAAGGAACAGGAAGAAAAAAAAGATGAGGAAAGGGAGACGCGGGAAAAAGTTGGGAAGAACGCGAGATTTTCTGGGCCTAGATGGTGCCTGCCTCGGGTATGATGATTTGCCTGAGTTCTTTAAGTATTTTGTTATATGAAGTTAAAATTAATTAAGTAAATAATGTTTGGTTAGTTTTAAGTTAATATTTGATTTGAAGTTTATTAAAGAAAAGTTTGTAAAAGTAATTAGTATAAGGAAATTAAAAATGTAAATTAATTTATACTTGTAGTTAAATAAATAATTTTAATTAAATTTGTAATTAGAAATTGATTTTGTGTTTCAATCAATTTTCAAACTTAAGAATCTTAATTAATTACTTAAAGTTAATTAATAATAAATGGTAGTTAACTTAAGTGATTAATTAAGGAATAAATGATTAAGTAATTGATAATAAATGATTAAATAAATAATTTATGATAATTAAATAAGTAATTAAGTTAATAATTAGCATCTAATAAATGGGTAATTAAGTCTTATTAATTAACTGAGTTTAAGGTTATTTAAGAGATGGATTAACCAATTGAAATAAATTTGTAATTAATTAAATGTAATCTCTCGCAGACTAATTAAATATAACTACTTGATGAGATTTAGTGAAGTAATTCACAATTACAGGATATAATAAATTAAAAAGAATTCCTTAATGGGAAGTATTACAAAGGTAATTACTTGGGTAAGTAGTTACAGAGGGTAATTACTATTTATGAGAAATTGGGTCTGATTTATGGATGCAATTAATTAAGTTTAATTGATTAATTTGGGATAAACATTCATGGAGTTTGGTTAAGTATAATTACTTAATGAAAGTAATTAGATAATAATGATAATCTTAATGTAATTAAAGAATAATTAATCACGGGGATTAATTAAGATGAATGATTATGGCATGGTAAATCAATTGGGTTGAAATTAATAAGCAGGACTCAAAGGTAATTGGTTCGAGGTGGTGTGGTTGACTTATCTTGCTTATGTATGATTAAATGATAATTAAATGCCCTGAATTGATTGAAAACCCTGATATGAAATGTTTTGTGATATGTTGTGTTTGGATGGGCAATGATAATGTGGTTATTTATCAATGAGGAATTGCTAAGTAAAGGTGCCATCTTTTATTTAAAATGGAATTGCATTTCACTTGGATAATATGTGTTAAGACGAACTGAATTCGAAGAGACCGGAGTCGGGTATTAGCTATACCCGAAACCACATCGATTCCTTATAAATTGATACGTAAATCAATAGGGTGTAATGGAATGATTTAAATGAATTGGACCATATAATATAAGTTCTAGCACTTAGAAACTGCTTTGTTAAATAAGTGATTTCTATAACAATTTGTGAAGTTGTAAATTGATATAAGTTTCCCGAGTTTATTTGAGTCGTATACTTTTGTATTCCATGCCGGATGGGTTTACTCACGCTGGTTTCCAGCCTGACCCGGGTGTTACTTTGATGTAATGCTCGGGTCAGACCGAGTATTACAGATTTTCAGGTAGGTACGTTCTGGAACTCAGGAGTCGAGCTGGATGGCAAGAACGTATGGAGTGCTTTCGTCCTATTATAATTATTGTTAATCTGAGACATGATAATTGTATGTATTCAGTGACTGTATATATATGTGAAACTCTGATGTATATTAAATGTAATCGATAGATATAGCATTCTTTTGTAAACTGTTAATATTTATTATTATATTTTATCCGCTGCGATTGTGAGATGTTTGGTGTTTCTGTTCTTCTTCTTCTATCTCCTTCTTCTTTTTCATAACTATCTGGAATTTTCGGCTTCGAAAATTCCGGGTTGTTACATTTGGTATCAGAGCTGAAAGGTTAAGCGAGAACCTTGGCTCTGGTAGGGATTACTCATTTAATAGAGTCTGTAGTACTCTAGAATGAGTTAAGAATATATATATATATATATATATATATATATATATATATATATGAGCACGTACTTGTTATTTCTTATATAAAGATTTTAAATGATTTTATATAAAATATATATTTTGATATATAAAGCAATATTTCTTTCTAATAAATATTAAGGTAGTTTGTTGTTAAATTATTAGAATTAAATCAAGAAGTAATATAATACAACCAACTGAAATTAAATAAAGCTAAGTTCGAAATGGATTCAAACTAAAATTGGAATCTTGAATTAGAGAAGTATTTCAGAATAAGATGATAATGGATGGTTTTAGATATGATGATCTTGGTTATTATCATATATGATTGTTGTGTGTTTAATAATAAGATGTGTATTAATGAAATGTTCTAAAGAAGTAAACATTTAAGTAAAGTATGACCTATAAAATTGAAAATACCCAAATTGTGAAATTTTAAATCTAGGTCCATAAATTTGAAATTTGTTTTAAAGTGATAAAAAAAATGTATTTAAATTAAGGGGTCACATTTCAAACAAGTATTGTTTGAAATTTTAAAAGAATTTGTTTGAATTTAAAACCAAGGGTGGTTTAAAATTTAAGGATGACTTAGTGTGTAAAGGAGATAATATGTATATATGGGGAATATTCATAAATCAAAAATAGTTTGAATAAACTCTAAATGTTGAGTTAAAAATTTGGAATGGGATGTGATACCCAAAGTGATAAGTTTTTGAACTTAATAAGTGGGAAGATTATTAATGTGAAGTTTAAAAATTTAATGGGAATTCAAATTTGGGTAAGGCTGGCTGGATTAAGTAAATTGAATTTAACTTGGGAGAAGTTAAATAAGTTTGAATGAACAACTTGAATTACAATTTTTAAGATGAAATTGGAATTTAACTTGGAAAGTTAAATGAATTGATTGGAATTGGAAGTTTGTGTGATCTCAAAATGAGTCTGAGACCTAGAAATTGAAAATGAATGGATGCTTTTAAAAGAATTAGACGATAGCATCCTATTGTTGTTAAAAATCATTAAACGTAAATCGGATTTGTTTAAAAGAATGAGAAATAAAGTGTGGTAATATATCAATTATTGAGATAAAAGAAAAATCAAATGTTAATTTGAAATTAAGGATAAGGGATCATTTTGAGCTGAAATTTGAATAGTTAAATTTGTAAATTAAAATTGTTTAAGAATTGGTTTCAAACTAGAAGATAAAATTGGGTAATAAATTAAAATTTTAAAATAAAATTTGTATTGAACGCTTATTTGAACCTTGAAATACATAAGTAAAGATAATTTAAAATGGAATTCTAGAATTTGAGCTCAGAAATTAAATTGTTTAAAAGCTTTTAATAAAGGTTAACTTAGTTTAAAGGGTTAAAACAACCTTAGAGAATTTAACTCGAATTTATATAATTCGAGATGGTTTAAAATTGAGATTGAAATTGAATTAGTTCAAATTGAATTAGATTTGAATTGACTATATTTGAAATTGAAGGTGTATAAGTTTAAAAATTTAAATGGAAAATTGGGAATTTAAATTGATATGTTGAGGAAGTGACTCTGGACTATTTTCAATATAAATTGTTTTGATATAAACTCATTTTTCCAAGCTATTAAATATATACAACTTTTCTTTCTTAAAGCCAAACTATTTTATACTTGTTTAATAATTACTTTGAAGCTATTTAACCATTTTTCAACTGTTTCTAAACTAATTACTATTTTTCAACTATGTTACAAATTAATTACTAATTTACAACTATTTTGCAATTATTTAAAAGTTTTGAAACCACTTAACTATTTTCCAACTATTTTACAGCTATTTTGCAAACTATTAATTATTTTTCAACTACTTATCTATTTTTAAATTTTCAAGCTATTTTCTAAATATAAACTAGTCGGAGTTCAAACTGTTATTGATTTAATACCCAACTGAGATAAGGATTGAAGTGAAATCCAAATGGGAATTAAGGCAATTGTAAATAAGTGAATGAAAATTAAAGTGAATGTGAATAGGAAGAGAATTGATTTGGCTAATAACCAATGAAGATAAATACGTAAGATGTACGTATATTATTCTATTCGCATAGTGGTCTGATCCAGATTCGAGCACAGAATTTCGAGATAGTTTATCGATCCGAGTTGGGATTTTTCACTCGAGTTTCGACGGCGAGCCCGGATATGGATTGTTGAATTGGTTCTAGATGTTCTATATCATAGTTATGGCTATGCAAGGAGAATGGCGGTTTCTAATCAAGAAACCAGATCTGTGTCCGCACTAGGAAATCGGGTAGATGATTCTAGTTCGGAAGTGAAATTGTGTGATCGAGTGAGCGATCGGATTGGTATAGCGTACAGATGATATGTGAACATCGTACGGGTTTGAATAAATTTATTTTGAAAGGAGTAATAAAATTTGAATATCTGATTTTGAGTAAACAAAGTAAATATCTTTGTTTTATGTAAGAAGAAACTCCATTTGTTAAATCTGTTGCCGGAAGAAAAAGATTTTTGGAGGTGTTTGAAGTATAAAGAGGAATTTTATACAAGTTTGAAAAGATCCAAAGTTTTTAAATTTTGTATATCTGAATATATATATATATATATATATATATATATATATATAAAGGATCTTATGAGGATTTTGGAAAAGGTTTGGGAACCTTTGGATTTGGAAAGGCTTTTGATTTGGGTAAAATCAATATTGAATTTGAGAAGCCTAGTTTGAGACTTATTGATTTTGGGATAATCAATGTTGTGTAAAGGAGCCTTGTATGAGATCATACTAGGTGTATGATTTGAAGATACTATATGTGTATAGTATAAAATGTTTTGATGATGGATCTGGGGAAAAAGGCGCTCCCTTGAAATGAACTTCTCAGGAGTGCCACCGAGTGGTGCTGCCTTGAGCCCCAAAGGGGTTCTAAAGTTGATCCTGTGAGGAGTCCGGACAAAACTAGTTCCTGAGGATTATTGGGTAGTGAATGTTGAGGGCGCTGATGCCTATAGAGGCATTTGGGTTATGCTATGACGACAGTGTAACTCGATGTCGCTGCGATCTACTGTGGGGACCATAGCGAAAATCGTGTGGAGGATGAGTGTCAACGGTCTACACTTGATTTTGCCGGGAAGGCAACGCAACATCGGTAGACTGCGATCTATGGTCAAGTGGGGTGGAGAAGTTTCATTTTTGGCAGCGAAATTCGATGGCGCTGATGCCTACAGTTATATGGGTTTTTGCTGTGATAGCTACGTAACCCTTGTTGTAGCTACGATCCGTCGTGGGTTCCATGGTGTAATCGAGGGGCGCGGAAGCCTACAGTTATGTGACGCCCCACTCCGAGAGCCTCGTTAACAAAGAGTATTACATAGATAATACTGTCGGCTAACGTGGACAATAGAGTATAATGGAAGCGACCATGTGCAATCTTACCTTAACTATTCACTAAATAAGTCGAAAAGTAGAAACACATTAGAATTCGACCTATTCAATAAATATTTAAAGCAAAACTACAATGGCTATAGGATCTATCAGAAGAAAATATAACAACTCAAATGTAATATACATCACAGAACAGTCATTCATAATATACACATACACCGATACACAACAGAGTATACAAAATAATACATGTCAGGTGGTACAGGAGACCACAATATACAGACGAGACGAAAGAGTATAAATCAAAGTTACAACAGATAAGGACTACAAAAGACGCTATAACAAAATGAAGCTAGCGAATAGTCCATGCGGAAGCAAAATAGGCTAAGTCTCCAAAAGCACCTAACCTGAAACATCTCGGTCTGACCCGAGTATAAAATACCCGGATCAGTCTAGATAACAAATCAGTTAGATTAACTGAACAATAATAAACCTGCAAGGTCATACAGTATAACAAATATCTCTAGAGGAGATAACACAATCATCAACAAGAAATGAATCATATAGAGCAAGCCTCATATCATCGGCAACATATAGAAACAAAGGATACAAATATCCCAAAACAAGCCAGAAGGCAAATAACAAATACCCATAAGGTATACAAGTTCCACAAGGTAATCGCTATACTCCATGTGGCTCACAAAGACCAACGCCGAAGGGCGATACCAAGGGAATATACATATCAATGAAACATCATGAAATTTTGCTCGAGCTCAGTACTGTACAAACAAGGATCCATGAGCCCGAAGACTCCAAACCCAAGTATCACCCATGAGGCACATAAGGCCAACATCAGAGCGAAACTATATAGGGCAACGAACCCGAAGGCACACACCCGAAGGCAACATACCCGAAGGCAACAAACCTAGGGAGACAGTCCGAAGACACTATCCCAGAGGCAACAAACCGTAGTGGTGAAGGTCGAAGACTCAGTACTGGACACCACTAACTGGCGGAATGTGTCACAACTCTCGAAAAGGAATCCGAAAAGAGTTAACGTATGTCCCATAACCACTCGTTCGCACTAAACGGTTTACTATCCGTCAGTCCCTTTCACACTCAAAGCAGTACAAAGTTTACCTCATATCATCGATAAACCAAACCCGAAGGTCAAAACAATCAATCGAATAGGTCAAGGATTAATCGGAAGGATAAACGCACAGATTCATGGTCCGTGTTTTGCCCAACCATTTAATCACCCTCCCACTTCGTTCGAAGTGCGAAAGTGTGTGTGTTTTAAATAGAATTTATAAATTAGAGAAACGAACTTTTAAATGCGATTCGAGAGATTATTTCATAAAAACCCGTGGATTAAAATTAAAAGGAACCATCAAAGTCAAAACAATTGATAATCATACATAGGATCATCATGAATCAATTCGAATTGAAAATTCAATCCCAAAAGGCAAAGTGGGCTGAAACAGCAGGTTCCGTCGACTGAACAGATTTTTTCAGTCGACTGACCCTGTACCTGGAAATTTTCTAGGTTCAGGAAACTTTCTGTTTCCAGGTTCAGTCGACTGTGCAGAGTTTTTCAGTCGACTGAATCATGCCTGGAAACTCTCGGGTTTCAGGTTCAGTCGACTGTGCAGAGTTTTCAGTCGACTGAATCTTGCCTGGGCTGTTTTCCAGCCTTATTCAAATGAAGAGCAAACTCTCCCAAAATGCAATCGGACGAACATTGGCTCTAAGGGCTTATGCCAATCGACAACCCGGCCCTATATGTTCCTCGATGCATCACCAAAACATGATTAAAACATCAAAGTTAGGATTTCAAAGATTTTAACCCAAAACACTAAAAATTGGATTATTCCTCAATTCAACCCAAACCAAATGCAAGTGCATATGAACAAGGTGTTAGGAATTCATACCTAACATCAATGAAATCAAGAGAAGTAGATGTGAGTTCAAAACTCACCTTTTTACACAAAACAAAGAAGATGAAGAAGCATAATTGCAAGGAATTAACCAACTACACTCCACTTCAACACTACAAGCTTCAATCTAGAATCAAAGAAAGTATTTCCTAGGTTAGGATTAGGAAAATTACAGAAATTGAAGAGGAGAAGAGATGGAGAAGATGGAGATGAACTTACCAATGGATTCTCTATGAATTTGGAGCAAGAAATCAAGATACAAAAGAGAAACTAGGGCTTGCTAATTTCTAATTCTCTTCCCTTTCCCCCATTTCAGTTTTTAGCTTAAGAAAGAAATGAAATGAAGATGAAATGAAGAGAAGGGTTGAGCTAGGGGGTTAAGTGGGCTAGTGGGCTGAACCCAATCCCAAACCCAATAGGAAAAGTAGCCAAAATTTCACAAACTCCAAACATATCAAAGATTATACTCAAAAAGATCGCAAACGCCATTTTGGAACCAATGGAGTTGGTTTCGAGTTCCAATTCGGCCATTTGCAGAAAGTAACATTTCGGACCCCAAAAATCCGAATAACGATGCTATATTTAAATCAAACATTTAAATATAAAATCGTTAAATATGCGGGTTGTTACAAGTTATCTATGGATTTTGTCGGGATGGCAATGTAACCATCGGGTTAACTGCGACCATGGATGGGGGTGATGATTTCCAGGGCATTCTCACCAAAGATATTTCCTCTATTTTCAAAAACTGTTTTCTATATTTCCAATAAAATTATTTTCCAAGTATTTTTACTGGGTGTTGAAAACGGGTTTACCAAGTACTTATAGATTTTCAGTCCTACGCCTGATCAACGTATGACTGAATTTCTATGAGAACAAGGATGGACTGGTTGAGGCATCAAATTATAAAAGTATTTTTATTAAAAGCTATTTTAAATAGTATTAGCTGAATTTAAAAGCATTTCTAGAATTTTAATATAAAGATGTTGGAATTTTGGAAAGATGAAAGAAAATCCAAACTGGAATTATAAAATAAATTTGAAATCGGGAAAGTTTAATGAAGTTTGGCAATGAATTCGAATTGTAAATAGAATTCGACTTGGATTCGATAATAAATTAAATTAGTAGGGATGCTATATAAATAAAAATAAAATAGAGTGGGACCGAAGTAGCGATAGGATGAATTGCAAATAAGATTCGAGTGTAATATGAATAATATCTAATGGTAGTGAATTATAATAGTCATGGTTTGGATTGCAAACAAAACCCAAGTGAAGAGAAATAAATTGAGAATGGCTTGGTATAATAAAATAAATTCGCAAATGAAATAAGTAAGTGAAATTAAAAATATAAAATGGGTTAACGGAATTAAATAATAAATGGATGAAGCCTGATTGAATAAAAACTAAATCAAAATTTTAGTTGATATTGAGTTATTAGGATGGAAGGGTATTAAATAAAAGGTTTGGGTTAAATTTATTGTAAAGACCCGCAAATCTGTACTCCTTGAATAGACACTAATCTCCAGTGATTAACTCAAGATGAACGGAAATACGAAACTTTAGGGTTGAAGAAGAAGAAAGAGGTAGAAGAAGAGAGAAAAAGATAGAACAGAACAATATCAGAATCTCACAATCGCAGCGGAACAACATATAATAGATAAATGAATAATCATTAAAACCAAAGAA
Source organism: Allium cepa (assembly GCA_030765085.1). Classification (NCBI taxonomy): domain Eukaryota; kingdom Viridiplantae; phylum Streptophyta; class Magnoliopsida; order Asparagales; family Amaryllidaceae; genus Allium; species Allium cepa. The sequence goes on along the minus strand of CM060934.1, from coordinate 310,180,398 downwards.
CTGTATATTTCACACATTACATCACATTACATTCATTATCAGAGTGTACAACAACAACAACAGCGGAAAAGAAATACTATACTAGTGAATACATCATGCCATCCACCTTGCCTCCAGCAACTCCTGAGTTCCAGAATATCCTGATAAACCTTACTCTTGACTGCCCATGTGGAAATTGGTGGGCACCCAGAGTTTAGGAAGGGAAACAATAAACTCCGAGTCAGTCATGTGACTGGTGTGAGAACTTAAAACAATTTATCTTTTAAAAATAAAGAACATGATAAAAAAAATTTAAATAGATTCGCAATGCTTTTTAGAAAATGAGACTATCATAAGGCCTCCCGCACACACACAATGCAAACGCAGAATCGGAGGAGATTTTTCCTTATGATAGTCAAAGATGCTTGATACGCATTAAAAAGAAACATTTGATATTATTATTAGTGCATAGTGTAGAAAACATTTTGAAAGTAAAGATATAAATCTTAGCCAGCATAGGCATTTCGCACTTATGCCTACTATAGCTATCATCCAAACAGCGGGGCGCCACCATAAGTGAATGATAGGTTCGACAACTAAAACCGTACAAGATTGAATTGCTTCTTTGGATTTCCAACAAATGGTCAGTCCAAGGAACTTCCCATTGCCACATGGAAACGCCTCTGGAATGACATCCCGAGAACCTAACCGGATCTCTGCCAACACAAGGCCGGTTTACCTTTCAAACTAGGTAACTACTGACACGAATATGCCATTCCCCGATCGTAACCGATCTATATCCGAGGATCCTCGATTTCCAACAACCACAAAGCAATAAATTTGCAGTAACAACATAGGTTAAGTATCTGGGCTCCATACCATGATACCACCTGTAACGACCCGCCATTTTGGACAGTTTAAACCGACGATCAAATACACATGCCGATTCCAGACCATTCAAAAGGGCATATGGTTATTGGGGTAAATAAGAAAAGAAAAGAAAGAGAAATAAAGGAAATGAAACAACACAGAATCTCGCAGCGGAAAGATAAAATATAATAATCAAATAAACAGTTCATGAAGTTGTTTACTATACTTTGATCATTATTTATACAACATTTATCAGAGTTATACATATACAACAGAACAAATAAAATAATGCAGCAGATAGCATGATGCAGGGGTAATAATAGTAATAGTATACCAAATCTTCGTCTTCATCCTCCAGAATAGATCTTCAAAATCTGAAAAACTCAGGACTGACCCGAGCGTAATGAAAAGACAAAACACTCGAGTCAGGACTAAAATATCCTTATAAAAGTTAAATCAATCGTAAATAAATATGAGTGTAACAGCGTCAGAGATGTTTACGGGGTTTGACATCTCATATCCAGTGTCAACGTGCGTGCAATTACTCAAGAGATGTTACGGGATTTTCCATCTCTTAAGGATCCGTTAAACTATCTACTATGTAGTAATGTACGCTAAGTAGATAATGCCTATCAGTAATATAAAGTATCAAAATAGCGTTAAGGCGTTACCATAATCCCCCTTAACACATTTTTATAATGCCATAGTCTATACAGCACCGTAAGCACCACCGTAAACTGGTGGTTATCAGAGGGTACCCCATAGGTATAACACAAAACATAACGTAGTGGTCACGAATAGGATAATCAGTATGACAAGGTACATGAGGCGATACCAACTAGGATACTAGTAGTTGCGTGATCCGGACTGATGTTGAGCATAGCCAGCAGCTACCCCAACACCGCGAAACAACACTCCCAAATCAAGGGGTGCACCCAAATCGCATCACAAATGTAATAGATATGGTATTCGAAGAAGTGTGTCCGCTAGAGGTGGCGAACCTCAATGGTCCGGCGCGGCTCCTGTTTTAGTCATGTCAGGGGTCATCCAATAATCGTTCTCTTTCTTCAGTCAACGCGTTCACCAAACCATCCACTTCATTCTGGATCAACACTCCACGTATAATAGTTATTAAAGTTGTTTTCAGTATCGATAGAGAGTATGTCCATATCCGATCCCGGTCTCTTTAATAACTACGTATTATTACACCGTTGGCTCTTTTACATTTCAAATCGATTCATAATTGATATCAAAATATCATATTCGCATCAAAAATCAAATCCATTTCAAATATCATCGTATCTATTCAAATGTAAGATTTCGTTTCAAAATCATTTTTCGCCTCAATATCTCATTTCGATTTCCAAATCATTTCGAATTTCAATTTAGGTTGCAACTTCATTTAACCCAATTCGTATTTACATTCGAGATTTAAACATAAACATTTCACCTTATTGACCAGCTTGAATTTTTAGAAAATAGTTTTAAGTAGTTTAAAAGTAGTTTTAAATAATTAAAATACTTAAAATACTTAAAATCTTAAAATGGATTTAAAATAGATAAATTAGTTTAAAATAATTTAAATTGGGTTAAGTAGATTTAAAATAGATTAAAATAGTTCAAGTATTCAAAAATGGTTTATATAACAGAGTAATCTGGAAAACAAAATAAAACAGCTTCAAAACCAGTCCATTTCAATTATAACTTCCCAATTCAAATCAATTTCAATTTCCATTCTACCGATTCAATTTTGATTTCAATTCAAATCAATGTCAACTTTGACTTCAACTTAATTCAATTTTACATTCACCTTCAATTAATTCAATTTCAATTTATATCGATTTGGAGCTTGATTTTCAAAATATCAATTTATAACACTTAACAAAATTATCCTTCAATATTCAAATTTAAATCCAAATTTCAAATATGATTCAATTTCAGGCTCAATTTCAAAATATCATTTTTATGTCACTTTTACTTAGTAATTTTCAAAGCTCGAATTAAGGTTAAATCTTTAAACAAATCAATTTTCGAAATTCAATCATATCCCTATTTTTAAATTCCAAAGTCTCCACTTTAATTATTTAACAGTTTCTTTTAACCAAAATTTATTTCAACATTCCAAACTCAATTTTTCGATAAATTCGATTTATATAAATTGATTTCTATTTATAACTTTTAAATCAAAACATTTAAACAAATTTCAAATCAACGATTTTTAAAATTATTAATTTAGCCAATTCGGTGTCCGTATATAATTTGCTATCCTATGGCCAAGTAATTATTTATTTCAATTAAATGTCAGGGATGAGTGTATATTATTAAATTAAATCACAGTATCATATGTATGCATAACAGGTTATATTTAAGCAAATAAACATCCAAACATTTAAATATCAACCAATAGCATCCATCGAAATAAATCATCCAATAGACAATACAATTCATGGCAATTTCATAGTTATCAATGTCAGGTAATTTAATCGCAATTCAATTTCAATTTCAATTTAACTGTCAATTTAGTTTTCAACGGTTAATTCAAATGACAATTTATATGACAATTAAATTCTATCAAACAACGACAAATAAAATCATAACACTTCATAATGTCAAATTTAACTAGCATAAAGATATTTAGTACGTTGTGAGCGTTATAAAACACTCACCTTGATTTTTCGATTTTAAATCAAATCGAACAACGTTCGATTTAACCCAAAATTTTCCCTAGCTCCAGACGGTTCCAATCCAGCTCCATAGCGTAGTATTCGACAATACAATTCCAACGCAAAAAGTTTCGTTCCAATCGAACCTCGTATGTAGAAGTTATACAATTTATAAGATATCGACATTTGAATTCACAAAACAATTTATATTATAATTAAACTAATTCATACCCAAAGAAAATGAGGCCCAGCCCACTTAGCCTCATCTTCCCCAAAGCTATAGCCTGTACATGGTATGCTCAAACCCATGGCTGCGTGCATCATTTCGAGTGACACGGAGCTAGGCACGACGAAACCAAGTTCCGCCTTCGCCATCGGCTTCCCCTCAACGAACTCGACCTCTCCATACCAAAATCCTCAAGCTCGGCCACCTCGAGAAAAACGCGACCTGGAAAAGCTCACGCACGCCTCGAACATCGCATGCCTCAAAACTTGATCGCGCACCACCAAAATATGCTCCGAGGTGTCATTTTCGATGACGAGTTCAAATACGCACTCCAATCCGCGAATCGATCGCTAAATCACTCGATTTAGCAAACCCTAGCTCACTAGTTCCCACGTCCATCTCCATAAACCACGGCCGCACCCAGCAACGAGCATACCAAAATGAAGCTGACGAAGAATCTTGATTTTTAAAATTGGTTTCACGATTTTTACTTGAGTAGAAATAGAGTTATGGTTTTTCAAAGTTTCCATTTTTTCCTCTTTCTATTTTTTTTTTCTGCCATTGCATGGAGAATAAAGGAGAGGGAGACGTGAATGAAAAGCTACAGGGACAAGGTAGAATTTACAGCTGAAAAGAAGGGTTGACTAGTCAAAATATAAATTTTAAATTTCAAAATATCCCAATTTATGCAACTTAAAATCTTGAACTCCTAACTAGGCGTGCCGCTAGGCGTTTATAATGTTATAACCCTATTCCGGACGCAATGGAAAAGGTTTCAAGGCCTAATTCGATCGTAAGTGTGGGTTACGGAAATAAACGATCAAATTTAAATTAAACCGATTAAACGAATTTCTATGCGTTTTGGCTTGCCCCGGACAAACGGTAAATCCGATTGACATGAAATTTAAAATCTTACAATAATATCACGTTACGGATCCGATGAAACTAGTTTTGTCGAAATCCGAGACCGTTTGAAAAATGACTATTTTAACTCGCCAATTTAATATTAAAACAATTTCAACGCGTTTCGAGTTGCCACGGTCAAACGACAACTCCGATTGCTGCGAAAATTGACATCCGATAATAACTAACTATTACGGATCCAATGGAACTAGTTTCGTCCAATTCTGAGACTGTTCAAAAATTGGCTATTTTTCAGTCGATAATTAAATATTAAAATATTCAAAAAAAAATTACAGATTTACTTTTAATTCGATTTTAAAAGTTCTATAACCTCATTCTAATTTTAATATGATAAAATAAAATTTTACAAATCATTTTTAATCATATTAAACCCGTTATTCAATTATCCAATAAATTCCAATTTTTTTTAAAATCTTATTAATTCTATTATAATCCCAATATAACTTACATTCACTTTGGAAACCAATTCGAATCGTATTAAATCAAATTTCAATTATTCACTCTATTTTCATATATTAAATTTCAATATCAAATTAATCATATCAAATTCGGAATTCAATTATTCAATAAGTTTTAAATATTTAATTTAAACAATTTACCTGTTCAATATTCAATATTTGATTTAAATAGATTTCACTTATCAATCAATTACTCTATTATACCCAATGGATTCAACATTTATTATTATTCCAAACGACTTACAATTTTTTTCTAACACTAAATCATGAAATCTTATTAAATTAGCTATTTTAATTATCGAAAATTTACGGGTCGTTACACTCTCTCCCACTCAAAATTTTTCGTCCCCGAAAAGAAAAAGGAACTAAGTATAGAATTCAACCTTAGATATATTTATTCCAAAGTTACCAACTTATAAAACAATGAAATCCCATTTATAAAGTCATAACTACGCTTCCAATAAGTTACTCCGAATGGCTTTCTAACTTTAAAAGTTAGTTATCAAAACAAGTTATAAAATTTTTAAAACTTGAAAAAATTTCTAACACCCGGATTTACGGAAAATTTCAGCAGAGTCTCCTTTGCGCGGCTCGATCGGTACAGCTACAAAACGCCTTTACGGGCCCCAAACCAACAAAAGAAAATCAAAAGCCAAGTGGCTCATCAAAAATCACCAAATCCAATGACAAATTAAACATGTACCTTATATTTTATTAGCGAGCATATACGACTAATATAGCGCGAAAGCGAGCTCCAAATGCGAAGCAAGCGCAATCCGCACCTACTAAACACTCCATAAACAATGAGAATCATGCATATATGAAATTAGTATCAATATACATCTTATACCAACATAACAACTACATGTGCCAACATAGCAAATGCAACAAAACAACAAATGCAACCATCAATCAAGTATCATCCAACAAGTCCATAACCAATCAATATAAATTCACTTCTCATTAATATTTATTGACTTGGATTTCAATTTTAATCATAGTTGATTCATTAACGTTGGATTTTACTAACATTCAATCTCAATTCAATTAGTTAACATTCACTAATTTATATTTACATTAGTTCACTGCCAATTTGAATCAAACTAAATTCTATTTAAATTCATTTAACTTCCAATTTGATTTCAGTGATTTATAGCTTTCAATTTCATTAACACTTAATGAATTATATACAATCAACTAACAATCATATAACAACCAAATCATACCCAACATAACCAAAAAAAATTCTTTTTGGTTTATTTCTTTTATATATATCCTGTTATATAATTTAAAAAAATCATTTTATATTTGGCATCATATATTTCCAATATTAACTTTAATTAAGTCCGTAAGCCGTACATATATCATCCATGAGCAATATCAATCTAATCGTTTATTCGTTCACACAATTTCACTTCCAAACTAGTATCGTTCACACGACCCTCTAGTGCTGACTCAGATTTTGTTCCTTGATTGGAAACTGTTACTCTCCTTGCGTAGCCATATACTATGATAGAGAATTCTAGAATCAAATTAAAAATCCATATCTAGGGTTCGCCATCGAAAATCGAGTGAAAAATCCTAACTTGGATCGATATAAATCATCTCGAAATTTTGTGCCCGAATTTGGATCAAATCGTTATGCGAATAAAATAATATACGTACAATCTCACGTATTACCTTCCAATGGATTTCTATCCAATTTATCTATACTAAATTATTTTATTGACTTCTAATTTTATTTACAATTAATTATTCGCAATTCATTATTAAATTAATATATCCATTTCTTTACATAGCATATTCCTTGACATTATCTTTTCTCAAACATTATATCATAGAATTTACTTACTCAAGTTCATTTTAAACATTCTATATAATTTAGTTAACTCAATTTCTTTCCCCATTTGATTCTTAGCTATACCAAATTCTTTTGTTTTCATTTATTTCAATTTCATAATTTTAGTTAATAACAAATTTATTTATGGAACATTTTATTAACTAGCACTTTAGTTTATTGATCATCCTATAAACGTCTAACTTCTTAATATGACTTTTCTTATTTTACGGTTATCTCAAAGTTACAAATTCAAAATTTTTCTCTATGCAATTTATATTTATTTTCTATAACCAATTTACAAAATATATCATACAATTCATCTGTCTTCTTTCTTAAATTCACTTACTTGTTCCATTTATCCATTCATCATTTCAGGTTATATTTAAGTATATAACATTTTTATCACAACCAAAATTTTCATTTATATACATTTTAATTCCCTTTTGAGTTTTCCTTACTTGTATACTTCAATTATTTTCAGGTTCTGCTTATTTGTACAATATCTCATTACATATCCAAAACATTATTTCAACTTCTTAATATTTGACAAGTCATGTTATATGTTATTAGAATGCAAATTCAGTATTATACAAATTTATAGAATTTCATTTTTCTTGATTAGAATTTACACAAATTTGATTTATTTAAATCCTCTTTACCTTTCAACTTTAAAGTTTTCCCAAACAATGATCTTAGATATCTTAATCCTCTTATTTTATAAATTCTGGTTATCCACATTTCATTCAAATAATTTGAAAATTATTAATCAACATAACTTAGAAATTTAAATGCCCGGTTCTTTTCAATCGTTTGAAATAAATATATACACTTATATCTTTTAAATATATCAAATCATACCTTTGGAGTTTAAACCAAAACCCATTTACCCAAAATAATTTCGAAGAAAAGCAAAGCTTCTTAGATGTCTCTCCCCACTTTGAGACTCGAAAATGAACGTCGATGATGCTGCGCAGTCATCACCAAAATTATTTTCCAACGACATAAGAGAGGAGTAATTAATTCATTCCTTCTTAAAAATCATTTCAAAATATTTCCTAAACAATTTCCAACCAATATTACTATATATTTCTTCAAAACTTTGAAAACCATTTTCGAAAATCTCCGGGTCTTAAATTCAATATTTCCCAATTTAAATCTATTTTAATTTATAAGTCACCTTTATAAAACATTCTTATAGGATTTTCTTTCTTAAAACATTCTACAAGTGTTTTATCATTGTTCATTTTTTTAATTCAGCTTATTTATTAAATTACAATATCCAATTTATGATAATAACCAATATTTTTATTTCTAGCAACCAGGTAAGCTAGATAAGTCACAATAAATTTTGAAAATAAATTCTTTATACCCAAAATATAACTAGGGCAAAATTATTCCATTTACCAATTTTCAAACAATACTATGTCGAATTGTTCTGTTTAAGTGTTTAGAGATCCCTATCAATGACGTTAATTACTCGTATTGACCAGAATCCATAAGCCACTTAACAAATCAACCAAAACAATATAAAACATTTTATATCACTAACAAGTACGCTCTCTCATATATATACACTCAGCGACTCATCATAGGGTATAACTACCCTATTTATAAAGAGTCAGACCACACAAAGCTAAGGTTATCTCTAAACCAAAGCTCTGATACCAACTTTAACGACCCGCCTTTTTGGACAGTTTAAACCGACGATCAAATACATATGCCGATTCCAGACCATTCAAAAGGGCAGATGGTTATTGGGGTAAATAAGAAAAGAAAAGAAAGAGAAATAAAGGAAATGAAACAACACAGAATCTCGCAGCGGAACGATAAAATATAATAATCAAATAAACAGTTCATGAAGTTGTTTACTATACTTTGATCATTATTTATACAACATTTATCAGAGTTATACATATAAAATAGAACAAATAAAATAATGCAGCAGATAGCATGATGCAGGGGTAATAATAGTAATAGTATACCAAATCTTCGTCTTCATCCTCCAGAATAGATCTTCAAAATCTGAAAAACTCAGGACCAATCCGAGCGTAATGAAAAGACAAAACACTCGAGTCAGGACTAAAATATCCTTATGAAAATTAAATCAATCGTAAATAAATATGAGTGTAACGGCGTCAGAGATGTTTACGGGGTTTGACATCTCATATCCAGTGTCAACGTGCATGCAATAACTCAAGAGATGTTACGGGATTTTCCATCTCTTAAGGATCCGTTAAACTATCTACTATGTAGTAATGTACGCTAAGTAGATAATGCCTATCAGTAATATAAAGTATCAAAATAGCGTTAAGGCGTTACCATAATCCCCCTTAACAGATTTTTATAATGCCATAGTCTATACAGCACCGTAAGCCCCACCGTAAACCGGTGGTTATCAGAGGGTACCCCATAGGTATAACACAAAACATAACGTAGTGGTCGCGAATAGGATAATCAGTATGACAAGGTACATGAGGTGATACCAACTAGGATACTAGTAGTTGCGTGATCCGGACTGATGTTGAGCATAGCCAGCAGCTACCCCAACACCGCGAAACAACACTCCCAAATCAAGGGGTGCACCCAAATCGCATCACAAATGTAATAGATATGGTATTCGAAGAAGTGTGTCCGCTAGAGGTGGCGAACCTCAATGGTCCGGCGCGGCTCCTGTTTTAGTCATGTCAGGGGTCATCTAATAATCGTTCTCTTTCTTCAGTCAACGCGTTCACCAAACCATCCACTTCATTCTGGATCAACACTCCACGTATAATAGTTATTAAAGTTGTTTTCAGTATCGATAGAGAGTATGTCCATATCCGATCCCGGTCTCTTTAATAACTACGTATTATTACACCGTTGGCTCTTTTACATTTCAAATCGATTCATAATTGATATCAAAATATCATATTCGCATCAAAAATCAAATCCATTTCAAATATCATCGTATCTATTCAAATGTAAGATTTCGTTTCAAAATCATTTTTCGCCTCAATATCTCATTTCGATTTCCAAATCATTTCGAATTTCAATTTAGGTTGCAACTTCATTTAACCCAATTCGTATTTACATTCGAGATTTAAACATAAACATTTCACCTTATTGACCAGCTTGAATTTTTAGAAAATAGTTTTAAGTAGTTTAAAAGTAGTTTTAAATAATTAAAATACTTAAAATACTTAAAATCTTAAAATGGATTTAAAATAGATAAATTAGTTTAAAATAATTTAAATTGGGTTAAGTAGATTTAAAATAGATTAAAATAGTTCAAGTATTCAAAAATGGTTTATATAACAGAGTAATTTGGAAAACAAAATAAAACAGCTTCAAAACCAGTCCATTTCAATTATAACTTCCCAATTCAAATCAATTTCAATTTCCATTCTACCGATTCAATTTTGATTTCAATTCAAATCAATGTCAACTTTGACTTCAACTTAATTCAATTTTACATTCACCTTCAATTAATTCAATTTCAATTTATATCGATTTGGAGCTTGATTTTCAAAATATCAATTTATAACACTTAACAAAATTATCCTTCAATATTCAAATTTAAATCCAAATTTCAAATATGATTCAATTTCAAGCTCAATTTCAAAATATCTTTTTTATGTCACTTTTACTTAGTTATATTCAAAGCTCGAATTAAGGTTAAATCTTTAAACAAATCAATTTTCGAAATTCAATCATATCTAAATTCCAAAGTCTCCACTTTAATTATTTAACAGTTTCTTTTAACCAAAATTTATTTCAACATTCCAAACTCAGTTTTTCGATAAATTCGATTTTTATAAATTGATTTCTATTTATAACTTTTAAATCAAAACATTTAAACAAATTTCAAATCGACGATTTTTAAAATTATTAATTTAGCCAATTCGGTGTCCGTAAATAATTTTCTATCCTATGGCCAAGTAATTATTTATTTCAATTAAATATCAGGGATGAGTATATATTAGTAAAATTAAATCACAGTATCATATGTATGCATAACAGGTTATATATAAGAAAATAAAGATCCAAACATTTAAATATCAACCAATAGCATCCATCGAAATAAATCATCCAATAGACAATACAATTCATGGCAATTTCATAGTTATCAATGTCAGGTAATTTAATCGCAATTCAATTTCAATTTCAATTTAACTGTCAATTTAATTTTCAACGGTTAATTCAAATGACAATCTATATGACAATTAAATTCTATCAAACAACGACAAATAAAATCATAATACTTCATAATGTCAAATTTAACTAGCATAAAGATATTTAGTACGTTGTGAGTGTTATAAAACACTCACCTTGATTTTTCGATTTTAAATCAAATTGAACGATGTTCGATTTAACCCAAAATTTTCTCTAGCTCCAAACGGTTCCAATCCAGCTCCATAGCGTAGTATTCGACAATACGATTCCAACGCAAAAAGTTTCGTTCCAATCGGACCTCGTATGTAGAAGTTATACAATTTATAAGATATCGACATTTGAATTCACAAAACAATTTATATTATAATTAAACTAATTCATACCCAAAGAAAATGAGGCCCAGCCCACTTAGCCTCATCTTCCCCAAAGCTATAGCTTGTACACGGTATGCTCAAACCCATGGTCGCGTGCATCATTTCGAGTGATACGGAGCTACGCACGACAAAACCAAATTCCGCCTTCGCCATCGGCTTCCCCTCAACGAACTCGACCTCTCTATACCAAAATCCTCAAGCTCGGCCACCTCAAGAAAAACGCGACCTGGACAAGCTCACGCACGCCGCGAACATCGCATGCCTCAAAACTTGATCGCGCACCACCAAAATATGCTCCAAGGTGTTATTTTCGATGACGAGTTCAAATACGCACTCCAATCCGCGAATCGATCGCTAAATCACTCGATTTAGCAAACCCTAGCTCACTAGTTCCCACGTCCATCTTCATAAACCACGGCCGCACCCAGCAACGAGCATACCAAAATGAAGCTGACGAAGAATCTTGATTTTTAAAATTGGTTTCGCGATTTTTACTTGAGTAGAAATAGAGTTATGGTTTTTCAAAGTTTCCATTTTTTTTCTCTTTCTATTTTTTTTATTTTCTGCCATTGCGTGGAGAATAAAGGAGAGGGAGACGTGAATGAAAAGCTACAGGGACAAGGTAGAATTTACAGCTGAAAAGAAGGGTTGACCAGTCAAAATATAAATTTTAAATTTCAAAATATCCCAATTTATGCAACTTAAAATCTTGAACTCCTAGCGAGGCGTGCCGCTAGGCGTTTATAATGTTATAACCCTATTCCGGACGCAATGGAAAAGGTTTCAAGGCCTAATTCGATCGTAAGTGTGGGTTACGGAAATAAACGATCAAATTTAAATTAAACCGATTAAACGAAATTCTATGCGTTTTGGCTTGCCCCGGACAAACGGTAAATCCGATTGACATGAAATGTGAAATCTTACAATAATATCACGTTACGGATCCGATGAAACTAGTTTCGTCGAGATCCGAGACCGTTTGAAAAATGACTATTTTAACTCGCCAATTTAACATTAAAACAATTTCAACGCGTTTCGAGTTGCCACGGTCAAACGACAACTCCGATTGCTACGAAAATTGAAATCCGATAATAACTAACTATTACGGATCTAATGGAACTAGTTTCGTCCAATTCTGAGACTGTTCAAAAATTGGCTATTTTTCAGTCGATAATTAAATATTAAAATATTCAAATTTTTTTTACAGATTTACTTTTAATTCGATTTTAAAAGTTCTATAACCTCATTCTAATTTTAATATGATAAAATAAAATTTTACAAATCATTTTTAATCATATTAAACCCGTTATTCAATTATCCAATAAATTCCAATTTTTTTAAAATCTTATTAATTCTATTATAATCCCAATATAACTTACATTCACTTTGGAAACCAATTCGAATCGTATTAAATCAAATTTCAATTATTCACTCTATTTTCATATATTAAATTTCAATATCAAATTAATCATATCAATTCGAAATTCAATTATTCAATAAGTTTTAAATATTTAATTTAAACAATTTACCTGTTCAATATTCAATATTTGATTGAAATAGATTTCACTTATCAATCAATTACTCTATTATACCCAATGGAGAAGGGGCGGCCCTGATCTTTCATCAGGAAATCAACGGCTAGATGTTGATAGGGTTTGAAATTAATTAAAAGATTGTAAATTAATTATATTTAATTATCGTTCAAACTCTAAAAAATTTATACCACCTCTATCCAGAAGGAATGACATACACTAAAGGGGCTCTACCCCCTAATAACCTTGCTGCATCCTTCCTGTTTTGACCATTTCCGGGGTGTGAGGTCCGACGAAGTCTCGTCCACAAAGTCATGCTTTATACAAAAGCTGTGCTTTGGGTCAACAAATGATCAAAGTAATGATCACTAAGATAAATGATCAAACAAATGATCATATCACAAATGATCAAACAATGATCATCCCACAGCAACACTCAGCATGCCACACTACCAAATTGGGAGTACATCACTAATAACCTTCAACTACATAACCTCTGAGCTTGTACGTCTCAGAGAAGGGTGTTAAGCTAAGAGAATAAATTCTCCGCCACCAACAGAAATATATTTGAAAGAAATCAGCTTTATATCTCAATTTGTAATGTCAGACATACAATCCATACAAGTCTGTTCCGGGCTCGAACAGAACCGAAGGCACTTCCAAAGAAGTCCTTGCATTCCGGATAATTTCTAATCATGTCAGGACTTCCCGTCACTAAGGGTGATAAAACCTCTATATCGGAGATCACCCGATGCAGAGCAACTCAACGGTAATCCTTCCGTTTTCAAAAATATCCGGTCTTCAACACCGGTCATCGAATGCAATCCATTACGACGTATCACATATTTGGAATGGGTTATACGACCCCAAGGTCCTTTCCCGACTAACCCGAATAGTGAGCGCTTATTTTAAAAAATAAGTGTGGCATTCAAATTCAAGCAAATCACAACAAATACCTATTTAAAGGTAAATATTGATAATCGGTTATTTAACTATCAATAGAGATGTGCAACATCACCAGATTCCAAATAATTTTCCAAATTATTTATTTTTCAAAAAAAAATATCTTTACAAGATATAAATTTCCACACTTTAACCATTTGAAAACAAATTTCCAAATCATTTTTCAATCCTTTATCACTTTTGAAAACAAATTTCAATCATTTTCCTTACTCGGAAATACTTTCATTTCAAACTGGTTCATTTAAACAAATTAAATAAATCCTTACCGGTTTACTTTATATTTACGTTCCATATCCGTAAATTTATTCCCACACTTCAAAAATAAATCAACGTTTATTTTTAAACAAATTTCCATTTTCATTTATAAATTCCATAGTGAATTTATATTTTCAAAGTATCTACTGATATACGATTTTCAATCGATTTCAAATATTCACTTTCAATTTATCTTTACAAAGATAAATTCTAAAACGTTCATTTCATATTGGAAAAATATTTCCATACTTATTTAATAATAAGTAATTCACAAATCTATTTATTTTCAACAATTGAAAATATTCAATATACTTAACCCATAGTTAAGTATATATTTCATTCTTTTAAGGAAAACATTCTCTTAAATACATTTATTTGGGTCAAAACAAATGTTACGTAAAACATTGTTACGACAACCCAAAATCACTAGTATAGGGATTCGAAATTAAGTTAGATATATAAATCCCAATACTATATAAAACATTTCCCTTCGGAAATCATTTACTATAACAACAGTGTTATAGTCCACCATTTCCTTATTTCTCGAAAACGTCTATTTCAACAATGAATGTTGAAATCTATGTATTCGATTTATAATACATTTTAAAACATCGTTAAAACGATTAACTTCATTTTATAATATTCATTTTCCCAAGCATATCCATTTTATTTGATAATGTATTCACTGTCCAAAATCGTGAATATACTTCCTTAACCAATTTCAACTTTCAATTTATCAAATTCCATGGATTTCGAATTTATAAACAATGTCTATAAATCCCATTTCTATTTATAAGCTTCGATTTATAAACCTCCTTTATTAATCCAACTTAATTTATATAACTCAATTATATACCAAAAGTCCATATTATAAGTTAAATGCTTATGATCCATTTATTTACAAAATCGTTCTTTTAAAACTTCACAAATTATAAATCTTATTACTTATAAGATTTCCTTTATAACCCTATTTTCAACATTAATAGAACTCCTTTTAAAATTCTATTATTTCAATTTATAAAATATATATTTTATAAATCTCAACTATAAACCATTTTTGCTTCATCAAAGATATCAATTTAAATGCAAAAATCCGATTTATAATTTGATTCCTTAATATCTTTTGTCTTACAACATCTATTCATTTTATAACTTCACAATTCATAAATCTATAAATTTTCATTCACTTATGAATCCATTTATACTTCACTTTAACACTTATAAAAACTCGTTTTATAATTCCAATATTTTTAATTTTAAAATATTAATTTTATACATCTTTCATATAACTCGTTTTAAAATAATTCAAAAATCCCAATTTAACTATTTTATAAATTTATAACTACTTATCTCAAAAATCACCTTTTGGTTATATTTCACAAAAATCTTAATTTTTATAACATAAGATTATAACGTTTTAATTATTTAAAATGAATCAATTCAAAAATTTGAATAAACGTATAATTTCAAAAATCACTTTAAAAATCCCTTTAAAGTCAAAATCGTTATTTTTAAACTTTAAAAATGGATCCGATGATGCAACACATCAAATAGTCAATCACGACTTTCAAACATCATATGTCGATATGATAATCAATCAAATATCACAATATATATAAATAAATAAATACGGTTGAGGAATCCAGTTGGATCCCTCCAACCTGTTTCCCTGCATCCACAGATGTTAGCACAATACCAATCCCGTTTCAAGACGGGATATCGCGGTATATGGGTTTTATAAAATATTATCCGCTTAATAGGCGGCGCAATAGGGTCTCATCCGCTATAAAATGCGGGAAATCAACAACTCCAATATATACATATGCCAATATATATATATATATATATTGCTATATATAGATATATCCTACTATATCTAATATCACAACCAAACAGCAATCAATAACTGCAATCTAAATTTTCAATTTGAGTGAGAAGATCTCACCTTAGCTTTTTATTTGCAATCCATTTTCCCTTCAGATTGTTTCCACGAAATTCCGACCTTGTATAAATATTGTACAATTCATTAATATTCGAACAAATCGAATAACAAATTTTCAAATGATAATTTCAATTCATCGGCGATTTCATTTTGAACAAAAATTTAAATTTTTAACTGATTTCCTTTTGAAATAAACTTATTTAACTAAGATTTTATTTTGACCCAATTTCTTTTAAATAAATTTATTTAACTAAAAATTTAAATTTTATACTAATGATTTTATTTAAACGAATCATAAATTTTTAAACTAATTTTTATTTAATTCATTCACTTAACCAATAATTTCATTTAAAAATTCAAAATGTGACTTTTAACTAATTCCTTTAAATTCTTCTTTTCAATCCTACATGCATCTTTATATTTTAAAATACATTTCTTTTTTAACACTTATGAAATCCATTTACATTTCTGCATATATATAGAACTGCATTTATAACTTACTGCATAAATTTTAAAGCATCTTTAAATCTTCAAACATTTAAAATCCTATTTCTAATCTATATACATTTTATTTAAATTAAATTAAATCAAACAACTGTACTGCTATAATAATTTAAATCAAGATATTCAAAATTCAATATTTAACTTACTGCCAAATATTTCCTGTAATCTTCTTCCTAGCATATATATACATATAGATATATATATATATATATTAGTATATATACACACATTTATGTATTTTAATAAATTAAGATAAAAAAATACCTTATTGACTACAACGCCGAACTCTCGCATCATCTCCCTTTGCCGAGTCAAATCATCGCCTCTACCTTGGCGTACGCGTCCTCGAGACCACCACCTGCTCGTGTGCCAAACCCTAAGTGCCAACGCCCCAAACGCCATCGCGAAAACCCACATCATTTCATGAAATCGATCGTCGTCTCTTGCCTCGTCGCCGCGGCACCTCGCCTTAGAAGCCGACCCATCCTAAAATGATGAAATCGAGTCCCCCTTCGATCGCTTGCGCGTACGTGATAGGGTGAGGAGCTCGGCCATTTTTTTTATTTCTGAATTCGAAACGAGATGGACTCCCCCTTTTTTTCTTATTATTAAACGAGTGCGGCCATAAATTTTTAAATTGGGAACGAGAAGAAAACGAGCTGCGGCCGCCCTTGATTCAAACGAGATAACCCTTTATTTTTATTTCCATCGGCCATTACTTTTCTTTGTTAAGAAGGAGAGATCGATTTTTTTCTTTGATTAAATTGAGGACGATGGTTATTTAAAATTAAACGAGCATGGTTTGCACGATCTTATTTCGTGATATTGGCGTAATTGAAGGAGGCAACGTGCTGATGTAACAAACCCCTTTATTTTATTTTATTATTTAAATCAAATCGATAAATTTTCATCTAGGCGTTACTAACTCGTATGACCACATGATAGCTCTGAAAACTACAAAAATTGAAATCCGGTAATAATTCAATATTACGGATCCAATGGAACTGGTTTCGTTGAATTCCGAGACTGTGCCTCGGAAGGCTATTTTTAAATTCAATTTAAACGGTATAAATTTTTAAAACTGAACAAACTACTTTCAAATTAAATTCTGAAGCTTCTATTATCTTCGGTATTATTAATATGGATTTTACAAGCCTTTGAAATATTTTCAATCAGCTTAAAATTGAAGATTCAAATTTTTATTCAACTTTCAATAGATTAAATTTTATAATTTAATCGCCAAATTTATTCTGATAATTTGAAATTCAAGTCAAACCATCATTCAAATATTTAAAATTAATTAAATATTTTCTAATTAAATTGTTCAAAATTCTGGGTCGTTACAATCTTCCCCCCTTAAAAGAATTTCGTCCCGAAATTACAAGTTAGGAAGAAATGGTCCTTATCCCGATTATCATTTTTCACAATCCAAATAGTTTTATCAACTTACTAACCTAAATCTTTTATTAAAGATCCATTATCATTTCAATTAATTTTCCATAATCAATTATAATTTCCAAATAACATTGTTTTCTTAACAATTCAAATTTAAATTTAAATTCAAATTTCAAACTTTCAAAATTTTCTCAAAAAATTTCTAACACTCCAAATTTTCGAAAAATTTCGCCAGTGTCTCCTTTGCGCGGCTAGCTCGGTACAACTACAAAATGGCACCACGGCCCCTCAGATTCAAAAAGAAAACGAAAATCCAAGCGACCGGAGAAGAGAAGCATCAAATTTCATACTGAAATTCAAATACGTACCTTTTTGTCGAGCAATTCAATTTTAACTTTGAAATCAAAATCCCAATTCCATTTCTTTTAATACACCTATATATCCTGCTAGCCATAATATCCAATTACAATATTCAAACCATTTTGCACCTTTCATTACAAAATTTTCAACATATACTTCTTATACCATTTTTAGTTTACAATTGAAGTTATATATTCATTTTCATTCAATATTATATTTCAATTTCATTTGAATTCAATTTACCTTCCGAATATTGAATTTTTATCGATTAACTTTCATTTACAACTGCACTATTTTGGTTTATAACCACGCATATTTAAACTAGATTTCAAATTCCATATGAATTCAATTTACTTCACTTACTTGCAATTGTAAATTCATTCATTCTCAATTTATTTCCATAATTCAATACTCAATTCCAATTCACTTTTTTATTCAACTCATTTCTTTAAGTTAGATTTTTATTTTTATTTTAACAACTTTAAACTTTACAAGTTATCAACTTAATAATATTCCATAAATATTTTTGTATAGTATTCCAAAGTCTTTTCAACCTTTCAAAACCATTATTGAAAACAATTCAAATTATTCTTTGAATTTCAAAACCAAACCCCAAATTTTCCAAACAACTTCCATTTAAAATGACTTGGCAGCAATTTCTCTTTTGAAAACCCGAAAATGAACACCGATGATGTTGCAATCATCATCGGAATTATTTTCCAGCGACCAAAAGGAGTTTAGAGCTTTTCATTCCTTCAAAATACTTTTCAAAACCTTTGAAAATAATTTTCAAATCAAAAAGGAATTTAAACTTTCCAAATATCCAAAATTCCAAATTCTTTTCAAAACATTCTCTGGAGTTCCATTTCAAATTACAATTCACATTTGTAATTTACATTCTCAAATTTCATTTGTATATGGATTTATTTCTTATCTTTATCTCAATTTTCATATAACAATGATTTCAATTCTATTTCAATTTCAATGGTAATAGTTTAATATTATTACTACCAAACAACCATGCATCCATATACTATAATAACTTACAGAAAGTCTTTTTTTATATACAAAAATAGTTTTGGGCAAAATTATTTCATTTACCTGATTATAAAACAATATTGTGCCAGTTTATCTTGTTTAAGAGTTTAGAAACCCCTATCGATTCAGTTAGCTAAACTGCACCGACCAGAATCTATAAACAATCAACTGATAAGTCAACACAATATAAAACAATTTATATTCACTAACAAATACGCGCTCATATCTATTATTACACTCAAAATCATTCTAGAGTACTACTAACTCTATCTCTAATGAGTAACACCCAACAAAGCCATGGTTGTCGCTTAACCATATGCTCTGATACCAAATGTAAAGACCCGCAAATCCGTACTCGTAGAATAGACACTAATCTCAATTGATTAACTCAAGATGAACGGAAATACGACGGAACGACCGGTAGGCTTTGCAACCATCCCAGACCCACCGTGGCTTACACTGATATCCCAAACTTGCTTTTACGGCCAGCCTCTCGACTGTCTCAGCTTACGCCTAACCAACCCCGTAAAGAGGACGCGTGGGGGCAAGAGTCTCCCGTTCGCCACCTAATCGCGAAGCAAGAACCCCCCATCACATTTCACTAAGATCAGCAAGACTAGTGTGAGAACTTAAAACAGTTTATCTTTTAAAAATAAAGAACAGGATAATTTTTTTTAAATAGATTCGCAATGCTTTTTAAAAAATGAGACTACCATAAGGCCTCCCGCACACACGCACACACACAATGCAAATGCAGAATCGGAGGAGATTTCTCCTTACGATAGTCAAAGATGCTTGATACGCATTAAAAAGAAACATTTGATATTATTATTAGTGCATAGTGTAGAAAACATTTCGAAAGTAAAGATATAAATCTTAGCCAGCATAGACATTTCGCACTTATGCCTACTATAGCTATCATCCAAACAGTGGGGCGCCACCATAAGTGAATGATAGGTTCTACAACTAAAATCGTACAAGATCGTATTGTTTCTTTGGATTTCCAACAAATGGTCAGGCCAAGGAACTTCCCATCGCCACATGGAAACGCCTCTGGAATGACGTCACGAGAACCTAACCGGATCTCTGCCAACACAAGGCCGGGTTACCTTTCAAACTAGGTAACTACTGACACGAATATGCCATTCCCCGATCGTAACCGATCTATATCCGAGGATCCTCGATTTCCAACAACCACAAAGCAATAAATTTGCAGTAACAACATAGGTTAAGTATCTGGGCTCCATACCATGATACCACCTCTATCCAGAAGGAATGACATACACTAAAGGGGCGCTACCCCCTAATAACCTTGCTGCATCCTTCCTGTTTTGACCATTTCCGGGGTGTGAGGTCCGACGAAGTCTCGTCCACAAAGCCACGCTTTATACAAAAGCTGTGCTTTGGGTCAACAAATGATCAAAGTAATGATCACTAAGATAAATGATCAAACAAATGATCATATCACAAATGATCAAACAATGATCATCCCACAGCAACACTCAGCATGCCACACTACCAAATTGGGAGTACATCACTAATAACCTTCAACTGCATAACCTCTGAGCTCGTACGTCTCAGAGAAGGGTGTTAAGCTAAGAGAATAAATTCTCCGCCACCAACAGAAATATATTTGAAAGAAATCAGCTTTATATCTCAATTTGTAATGTCAGACATACAATCCATACAAGTCTGTTCCGGGCTCGAACAGAATCGAAGGCACTTCCAAAGAAGTCCTTGCATTCCGGATAATTTCTAATCACGTCAGGACTTCCCGTCACTAAGGGTGATAAACCTCTATATCGGAGATCAGCTGATGCAGAGCAACTCAACGGTAATCCTTCCGTTTTCAAAAATATTCGGTCTTCAACACCGGTCATCGAATGCAATCCATTACGACGTATCACATATTCGGAATGGGTTATACGACCCCAAGGTCCTTTCCCGGCTAACCCAAATAGTGAGCGCTTATTTTAAAAAATAAGTGTGGCATTCAAATTCAAGCAAATCACAACAAATACCTATTTAAAGGTAAATATTGATAGTCGGTTATTTAACTATCAATAGAGATGTGCAACATCACCAGATTCCAAATAATTTTCCAAATTATTTATTTTTCAAAAAAAATGTTTTTACAAGATATAAATTTCCACACTTTAACCATTTTAAAACAAATTTTCAAATCATTTTTCAATCCTTTATCACTTTTGAAAACAAATTTCAATCATTTTCCTTACTCGGAAATACTTTCATTTCAAACTGGTTCATTTAAACAAATTAAATAAATCCTTACCGATTTACTTTATATTTACGTTCCAAATCCGTAAATTTATTCCCACACTTCAAAAATAAATCAACGTTTATTTTTAAACAAATTTCCATTTTCATTTATAAATTCCATAGTGAATTTATATTTTCAAAGTATCTACTGATATACGATTTTCAATCGATTTCAAATATTCACTTTCAATTTATCTTTACAATGATAAATTCTAAAACGTTCATTTCATATTGGAAAAATATTTCCATACTTATTTAATAATAAGTAATTCACAAATCTATTTATTTTCAACAATTGAAAATATTCAATATACTTAACCCGTAGTTAAGTATATATTTCATTCTTTTAGGGAAAACATTCTCTTAAACACATTTATTTGGGTCAAAACAAATGTTACGTAAAACATTGTTACGACAACCTAAAATCACTAGTATAGGGATTCGAAATTAAGATAGATATATAAATCTCAATACTATATAAAACATTTCCCTTCGGAAATCATTTACTATAACAACAGTGTTATAGTCCACCATTTCCTTATTTCTCGAAAACGTCTATTTCAACAATGAATGTTGAAATCTATGTATTCGATTTATAATACATTTTAAAACATCGTTAAAACGATTAACTTCATTTTATAATATTCATTTTCCCAAGCATATCCATTTTATTTGATAATATACTCACTGTCCAAAATCGCGAATATACTTCCTTGACCAATTTCAACTTTCAATTTATCAAATTCCATGGATTTCGAATTTATAAACAATGTCTATAAATTCCATTTCTATTTATAAGCTTCGATTTATAAATCTCCTTTATTAATCCAACTTAATTTATATAACTCAATTATATACCAAAAGTCCATATTATAAGTTAAATGCTTATGATCCATTTATTTACAAAATCGTTCTTTTAAAACTTCACAAATTATAAGTCTTACTACTTATAAGATTTCCTTTATAACCCTATTTTCAACATTAATAGAACTCCTTTTAAAATTCTATTATTTCGATTTATAAAATATATATTTTGTAAATCTCAACTATAAACCATTTTTGCTTCATCAAAGATTTCAATTTAAATGCAAAAATCCGATTTATAATTTGATTCCTTAATATCTTTTGTCTTACAACATCTATTCATTTTATAACTTCACAATTTATAAATCTATAAATTTTCATTCACTTATGAATCCATTTATACTTCACTTTAACACTTATAAAAACTCGTTTTATAATTCCAATATTTTTAATTTTAAAATATCAATTTTATACATCTTTCATATAACTCGTTTTAAAATAATTCAAAAATCCCAATTTAACTATTTTATAAATTTATAACTACTTATCTCAAAAATCACCTTTTGGTTATAACGTTTTATTTTTTTAAAATGAATCAATTCAAAAATTTGAATAAACGTATAATTTCAAAAATCACTTTAAAAATCCCTTTAAAATCAAAATCGTTATTTTTAAACTATAAAAATGGATCCGATGATGCAACACATCAAATAGTCAATCACGACTTTCAAACATCATATATCGATATGATAATCAATCAAATATCACAATATATATAAATAGATAAATACGGTTGAGGAATCCAGTTGGATCCCTCCAACCTGTTTCCCTGCATCCACAGATGTTAGCACAATACCAATCCCGTTTCAAGACGGAATATCGCGGTATGTGGGTTTTATAAAATATTATCCGCTTAATAGGCGGCGTAATAGGGTCTCATCCGCTATAAAATGCGGGAAATCAACAACTCCAATATATACATTTGCCAATATATATTGCTATATATAGATATATCCTACTATATCTAATATCACAACCAAACAGCAATCAATAACTGCAATCTAAATTTTCAATTTGAGTGAGAAGATCTCACCTTAGCTTTTTATTTGCAATCCATTTTCCCTTCAGATTGTTTCCACGAAATTCCGACCTTGTATAAATATTGTACAATTCATTAATATTCGAAAAAATCGATTAACAAATTTTCATTTGATAATTTCAATTCATCGGCGATTTCATTTTAAACAAAAATTTAAATTTTTAACTAATTTCCTTTTGAAATAAACTTATTTAACTAAGATTTTATTTTGACCCAGTTTCTTTTAAATAAATTTATTTAACTAAAAATTTAAATTTTATACTAATGATTTTATTTAAACGAATCATAAATTTTTAAATTAATTTTAGTTAATTTATTCACTTAACCAATAATTTCATTTAAAAATTCAAAATGTGATTTTTAACTAATTCCTTTAAATTCTACTTTTCAATCCTACATGCATCTTTATATTTTAAAATACATTTCTTTTTTAATACTTATGAAATCCATTTACATTTCTGCATATATATAGAACTGCATTTATAACTTACTGCATAAATTTTAAAGCATCTTTAAATCTTCAAACATTTAAAATCCTATTTCTAATCTATATACATTTTATTTAAATTAAATTAAATCAAACAACTGTACTGCTTTAATAATTTAAATCAAGATGTTCAAAATTCAATATTTAACTTACTGCCAAATATTTCCTGTAATCTTCTTCCTAGCATATATATATATATATATATGTATATATATACATATACTAGTATATATATACACATTTATGCATTTTAATAAATTAAGATAAAAAAATACCTTATTGACTACAACGCTGAACTCTCGCATCATCTCCCTTCGCCGCGTCAAATCATCGCCTCCACCTTGGCGTACGTGTCCTCGAGAGCACCACCTGCTCGCGTGCCAAACCCTAAGTGCCAACGCCCTAAACGCCATCGCGAAAACCCACAGCATTTCATGAAATCGAGCGTCGTCTCTTGCCTCGTCGCCGCGGCACCTCGTCTTAGAAGCCGACCCATCCTAAAATGATGAAATCGAGTCCCCCTTCGATCGCTCGCGCGTACGCGATAGGGTGAGGAGCTCGGCCCTTTTTTTATTTCTAAATTCGAAACAAGATGGACTCCTCCCTTTTTTTTCTTATTATTAAACGAGTGCGGCCATAAATTTTTAAAATGGGAATGAGAAGAAAACGAAGCTGCGGCCGCCCTTGATTCAAACGAGATAACCCTTTATTTTTATTTCCATCGGCCATTACTTTTCTTTGTTAAGAAGGAGAGATTGATTTTTTTCTCTGATTAAATTGAGGACGATGGTTATTTAAAATTAAACGAGCATGGTTTGCACGATCTTATTTCGTGATATTAGGCGTAATTGAAGGAGGCAACGTGCTGATGTAACAAACCCCTTTATTTTATTTTTTTTATTTAAATCAAATCGATAAATTTTCGTCTAGGCGTTACTAACTTGTACGACCACATGATAGCTCTGAAAACTACGAAAATTGAAATCAGGTAATAATTCAATATTACGGATCCAATGGAACTGGTTTCGTTGAATTTCAAGACTGTGCCTCAGAAGGCTATTTTTAAATTCAATTTAAACGGTATAAAATTTTAAAACTGAACAAACTACTTTCACATTAAATTCTGAAGCTTCTATTATCTTCAGTATTATCAATATGGATTTTACAAGCCTTTGAAATATTTTCAATCAGCTTAAAATTGAAGATTCAAATTTTTATTCAACTTTCAACAGATTAAATTTTATAATTTAATCGTCAAATTTATTCTGATAATTTGAAATTCAAGTCAAACCATCATTCAAATATTTAAAATTAATTAAATATTTTCAAATTAAATTGTTTAAAATTCTGGATCGTTACATTTATTTTTGGAAAACGGATATTTTTATAAGCATTTTAATAAGTCTAGCTTCGTTCCCTTTTGAGGACGAAAAGATTCAAAGGGGGGAGGAATGTGATGACCCGGTACTTTGGCAAAAATTATTTTAATAAATATTTAATCTAATTAAATAAAATGTAAACTTATCATCAAAAAAAGGGACTTTTGGAAATATTTGCCATTGTTTATTTAGATTTGTATTTTGAAAGGGAATTTGATTTGTAAATTTAAATTAACTCTCTTAATAATGTTTAAATTTAAGCAATCCTGTCAATATTGAATACGAATATAAAATATAGGATATAGATAGAAATATAAAATATATAAATGCAAATATAGGTTATAAATCTAATATTTGAAAGTTAAACTCTAAATAAAAATAAAACTTAGAAGTTATTCTAACAACAACTTATACGATTTAAAATAAAACAAGTCTTATAAATATTAAACACAAGTATAAAACAAATTTATGGTTATAAACATAAGTATATAAAGATAAGAAGACTATAATATTAATAAGTACAAAATGAAGAAGTAAATGAAGTACTTGATAATTTAAGATAAAATAGAAGTAAATATATATAAAATAAATTGATACTTTTGTAACATGAAATCAGATAAAGTATATACCTGATACAAATATGTATATCAATTATTTAAGCCAAAAACAAATGTTTCCAAATAAAACATCTTCATTTATGTGACAAACATCTACCTGCAAAATGTGTAAACTAAAACTTGAAACTATATGTTCATAAAATTAAAAGATAAAACAAGACCAAACATCCTTTCACAAAATATCTTCATTTACAAGCCAAAGGCCTAACTACAAAGTGAACATTTGCATACAAAATATCTGCATGAACAAAATTGGATGATATGCATGTAAACCAAATTGGAAACATATGTACTTACCCCTATCATCTCAGCCTCCATACATAAAAATACCTCTGACCAAAACAAAAGAATACTAAACCACATAACACCTCCCCTGTATAATCTGTGCCTTCTCTATATCTACATCATATTATCTTGTTCAAAAAAAAACAACTTAAAAAGCTAGCCTTGCCTGAAAGAATAAAGGAAAGTAAAACATCATCTTATATCTTCAAGTAAGTTCAACAAGCAGAGAGGTTTCCAGAGTTTCAAATTTTACATCCTTTCAAAACAAAAATTGCTTTCTGTTTCAACAAAACTTAAGGTGAGTAAACAAATTATCTCATGATCTAAGTTGAAATTAAATATGTGTGTATGTTCTATGATTAATAGGGTGCTTTGTTTGGATATTTCTTACAGTTTTAACTCTGTACATATATATGCCTGAGTTGTGTACTTCTTCTTTCTCTGTTTTGGTTACGGGTTGGAAACTAATAAGGAAATTTCAATTTTCACTCCATCTGATCATTTTTAGATTTCGAGTTTAAACAAAACTAGTTTGTTTCCACCTGAATGAAGATTTTAAAATGGTTTCAAGCTATATGGTGATATATAGTATTTAAAAGTTTTATTTTTATAGGGAAACTCAAATATATGGAAATTTTGAATATAATGAATCATTGATTCAAGTATATAATGTGGATTGTTGTTCGAAAACATCATTTTTAAAACAAAAATTGTGACTTTACATGGACTATATCAACAGCAGTTGTAGTTAAGCAGAAATTGCTTTTTCTACCAATTTCCAACGATCGGGAAATTACTTTGTGTTGAAACTTTGCATGAAGCAAGCTTAGTAATCAATCATGTCAGGAAAAATGTTAAACAATTTTTCTAATGAGGGTGATGTTGTATCGAAGCAATTATAGGGTTTAGCAGTCATTTTAGTTGCGCTCGGAAATGAGGTGTTTCCTCCACCTCTGGTGAATCGAGCTGTGTGGTATTGTAGGAGTCGGTAGTACGAGGGTTCGGCGTGGTGAGGCCGGAGTTCATCACCTCTGGTGATCGACGTGGGGAAAGCGAAACGATTTGTTTTTGTGGGTTTGAGTTCAGGTTCAAACGAAAGGCTCGATTTTAGTTCTCGAGTTTTGGCATCATGGTGATCCTTGCCTTTGAGTGAAGGGGGGTTTTGTGACCTGCTAGTGATGGTGGAGTTCGCTAGAGCGGCGGTGAAGAGGCGTGCATGTGCACAGCCACGTTTGGGAATCTGATTTTGTTCGTGGCGATTCGAAGAGGTCTCGCGCGTTTGTGATTCTGGTTCGAGATTGGCGTGGGTGTGTCAGCGAGTGTGTGGGTATGTATAACTGCTGTTGTGTTTTAAACTTAACAAAAAAAAATAAGAAGAAGAAGAAAAGGAATAGGAAGAAGAAGAAAAAAGATGAGGAAAGGGAGACGGGGAAAAGTTAGGAAGAACGCGAGATTTTCTGGGCCTAGATGGTGCCTGCCTCGGGTATGATGATTTGCCTGAGTTCTTTAAGTATTTTGTTATATAAAGTTAACATTAATTAAGTAAATAATGTTTGGTTAGTTTTAAGTTAATATTTGATTTGAAGTTTATTAAAGAAAAGTTTGTAAAAGTAATTAATATAAGGAAATTAAAAATGTAAATTAATTTATACTTGTAGTTAAATAAATAACTTTAATTAAATTTGTAATTAGAAATTGATTTTGTGTTTCAATCAATTTTCAAACTTAAGAATCTTAATTAATTACTTAAAGTTAATTAATAATAAATGGTAGTTAACTTAAGTGATTAATTAAGGAATAAATGATTAAGTAATTGATAATAAATGATTAATTAAATAATTTATGATAATTAAATAAGTAATTAAGTTAATAATTAGCATCTAATAAATGGGTAATTAAGTCTTATTAATTAACTGGGTTTAAGGGTATTTAAGAGATGGATTAACCAATTGAAACAAATTTGTAATTAATTAAATGTAATCTCTCGCAGACTAATTAAATATAACTACTTGATGAGATTTAGTGAAGTAATTCACAATTACAGGATATAATAAATTAAAAAGAATTCCTTAATGGGAAGTATTAAAAAGGTAATTACTTGGGTAAGTAGTTACAAAGGGTAATTACTATTTATGAGAAATTGGGTCTGATTTATGGATGCAATTAATTAAGTTTAATTGATTAATTTGGGATAAACATTCATGGAGTTTGGTTAAGTATAATTACTTAATGAAAATAATTAGATAATAATGATAATCTTAATGTAATTAAAGAATAATAAATCACGAGGATTAATTAAGATGAATGATTATGGCATGGTAAATCAATTGGGTTGAAATCAATAAGCAGGACTCAAAGGTAATTGGTTCGAGATGGTGTGGTTGACTTATCTTGCTTATGTATGATTAAATGATAATTAAATGCCCTTAATTGATTGAAAACCCTGATATGAAATGTTTTGTGATATGTTGTGTTTGGGTGGGCAACGATAATGTGGTTATTTATCAATGAGGAATTGCTAAGTAAAGGTGCCATCTTTTATTTAAAATGGAATTGCATTTCACTTGGATAATATGTGTTAAGACGAACTAAATTCGAAGAGACCGGAGTCGGGTATTAGCTATACCCGAAACCACATCGATTCCTCATAAATTGATACATAAATCAATAGGGTGTAATGGAATGATTTAAATGAATTGGACCATATAATATAAGTTCTAGCACTTAGAAACTGCTTTGTTAAATAAGTGATGTCTATAACAATTTGTGAAGTTGTAAATTGATATAAGTTTCCGGGGTTTATTTGAGTTGTATACTTTTGTATTCCATGCCGGATGGGTTTACTCACGCTGGTTTCCAGCCTGACCCGGGTGTTACTTTGATGTAATGCTCGGGTCAGACCGAGTATTATAGATTTTCAGGTAGGTACGTTCTGGAACTCAGGAGTCAAGCTGGATGGCAAGAACGTATGGAGTGCTTTCGCTCTATTATAATTATTGTTAATCTGAGACATGATAATTGTATGTATTCAGTGACTGTATATATATGTGAAACTCTGATGTATATTAAATGTAATCGATAGATATAGCATTCTTTTGTAAACTGTTAATATTTATTATTATATTTTATCCGCTGCGATTATGAGATTTTGGTGTTTCTGTTCTTCTTCTTTTATCTCTTTCTTCTTTTTCATAACTATCTGGAATTTTCGGCTTCAAAAATTCCAGGTCGTTACAGATTAGGACTTTCGAACTTAATAATGGGATGCCTCTTCTTATTGACTCCCATAATCTCAACATTGCTTTCTTTATCGGTCTCTTCAAGTCAAAGAGCAATATCTACAACCTAATCAAAAGAAACTTCTAGTTTCAGAAGCAAAGGCTTTTTAAGGTTCTTATTTAACCCATAGACAAATCATTGATTTTTCTTCAATGGGGTATTAATATACTCGACCCCATATTTAGAGAGAGATTCGAAATATGCGACGTAATCCATCATAGAAGATTTACCTTGAACAAGGTCAATAAAGCGTCGGGCCAAAGTTACTTTTTCAGCCTCCGGCATAAACTTTAATTCGAATTTTTCTCAGAATTGCTCCGAAGTAAGATCCGCTTCGATAATCTCCGAAATCAAAAGCTCATACCAATCTAATGCACTTTCTTGGAGCATGCTAGAAGCCACTTGGACTCGATGGAGATCAATGAGATTCGAGTGAGAAATGATGCGCTCACATGATCTAAGTCAAGCTTGGATTTCTATAACACTTTCGGATCCCTTGAATGGCCTTCCACCCAAATCAATATAGTCTCTGCACAAGCATGCAAACCCAGATCTAGGATGAGTAGGCTCTGGAATAGGTCCGACAGCTTGAGCATTCTATACAAGATCTAAAAGCTGCTGGGTAGACATGAATACCCCATCCCGAGGAGTAGCACTAGATTGACCGGCGCTGGGACGGCCAGATCTAACCATTTCTCTTCTTTAAGAAAGAAATAAAGAAGAGAAAAAAAGTTATTCTCAAAATGAATATCAAACAATCACGATTGATAAATTAAGGCATCATAAAAGAAAATAGGATAGAACGGGTCCAATGACTCGAATTAAATCCTAAGGCACGATTCCTAAGAGAGACTTAGGACAGTGATCCTTGCTATAATATTCTATATTGTTCCGAAGTTTGGCTCTTGTACCAAGCTGTGATGCCCTACCTCTATACTCACACTAGCCAAGGACACTACGGAGTAATGTCGTCGACTAGTATGAAGAATAAGGCTGTTGAGGAGCGACCAACTGTGTAATCGCTTTGTGCGAGTACCGATACACCAGATAGTATGTCACGCATTTCATTTCAAGAGGAAATCTGACATACCGATACAACTCAAAGCTACTACACAGTGGCTATGTGTTCTTCGAAAACAAATATAAAATAAGCATAATACAAAATAAGTCACAGATATTCATAACACAAAGACGGAAGCAGATATGAATATAACACATGGAAGTGTATATCAAAGTAGTGGTCATAAAAGATCCACTACATCACAAAATAATAGGTACAAGTGCTAGAAAAAGAATATGTATACATCAAGGAGTCTCTGTCTTGAATGTATAAAACAAAAACTACTAATCTAAAGTAGTTAGCCGAAAATCAGATGATGGACCCAGATAAGAAGTCAAGTAGAAGCACCTGAAGTACCTCGATGTTATACTAGTGATTTTTGGGTCCGAAATGTTACTTTTTGCAAACGGTCGAATGGGTCTCAAGACCACTTCCATTGAGTTCAAAACGTCGTTTGCGATCTTTTTGAGTATGAGCTTCGATATGTTTGGAGTAAGTTGAATTTTGACTCGTTTTTCTACTTGGGCTTGAGTTTGGGTTCAGCCCCAATCTCCACTTAACCCCCCTAGCTCATTAACTCTTCATCCATTCACCCTCATTTGATTTCTTTTACTTAAGAAAACTGAAAATGGTGGAAGGGAGGAGGAAATAGAAATTGCAAGCCCTAGTTTCTTCTTTGTAAACTTGATTTCTTGCTCCAAAATCATAGAGAAGCCATTGGTAAGCTCCTCTTCATATTCTCTATCTCCTTCTCTCTTCAATTTCAGAAAATTTCCTAAACCTGAATTGGGAAATATGTGTTTTATTCTTAGCTTGAAGCTTGTTGAGTTGAAGTAGAGTTTGGTTGGTCTTCTCCTTCATATTGAGCTCCTTCTTCTTTGTTTTGGGTTAAAGGTGAGTTTTGAACTCACATCTACTTCTCTTGATTTCATTGATGTTGGGTATGAATTCCTAGCACTTGTTCATATGCTCTTGCTTTTGGTTTGGATTGAATTGGAGAATATCCAAATTTTTAGTGTTTGGGTTCAATTCTTTAAAGATCCTAACTTTGATGTTTGAATATGTTTTTGGTTGCGAATCGGAGAGCTAATGGAGCTGGGGTATCTATTGGCTAAAGCTCCTTAGGTCCATTGCTCGAACGGTCGTGGTTTGGAAGAATTTGCATTTCATTGAAATAGGGTAGGAATTGCAAATTCATCAGGTTCGGCCGACCGAGCCCTGTATCCGGTCGACCGACCTGCTACCCCGAGTCATGTCTTATTTCCTGCATCTGGCCAGCCGACCGAGCCCTGTAGCCGGTCGACCGACCTGCTCTTGTTTTGCCTGTTTTGCCTATTTTTGCATATTTTGATTGGTTTTCCAAATTTTATCGATTCAAATTGCTTTTTAGTGGTTGTTATTGCATCTTTGACTTTGATAACTTATTTTTGACTTCATTCACGGGTTTTCATAAATAATCCCTCTAAATCGTATTAAAAGTTTCCTTCTCCAATTCTTAAATTCTATTTAAAACACACATACACAATTTCGCACTTCGAGCGGAGTGGAAGGGTGATTAAATGGTTGGGAAAAAGACGGACCATGAATCTGTGCGTTTATCCTTCCGATTAATTCCCGACCTATTCAATTGATCGTTTTAACCTTCGGGTTGGTTTACCGATGATATGAGGTAGACTTTGTACTGCTTTGAGTGTGAAAGTAACTAACGGATAGTAAATCGTTTAGTGCGAACGAGTGGTTATGGGACATACGTTAACACTTTTCGGATTCCTTTTCGGGAGTTGTGACACATTCCGCCAGTTAGTGGTGTCCAGTACTGGGTCTTCGACCTTCACCACTACGGCTTGTCGCCCTATAGTATCGCTTCCGATGTTGGTCTTTATGAGCCGCATGGGTGATATTGGGTAGCCCTATAGTATCGCTTATGATGTTGGTCGTTATGAGCCGCATGGGTGATATAGTATCGCTTACGATGTTGGTCTTTATGAGCCGCATGGGTGATATTGGGTTTGGAGTCTTTGGACTCATGGATCCTTGTTTGTACAGTACTGAGCTTGAGCAAATTTTATGATGTTTCATTCATATGTATATTCCCTTGGTATCGCCCTTCGGTGTTGGTCATTATGAGCCGCATGATGCGTAGCGTTTACCTTGTGGAACTTGTATACCTTATTGGTATTTGTTATTTGCCTTTTTGGCTTGATTTGGGATATTCTTATCCTTTGTTTCTATATGTTGCCGATGATATGAGGCTTGTTCTATATGATTCATCTTTTGTTAGATGATTGTGTTATCTCCTTTGGAGATATCTATTATGCTTTGTAACCTTGCAGGTTTATTGTTGTTCAGTTTATCTAACAGCTAGACTGACCCGTGTATTTTATACTCGGGTCAGACCGAGATGTTTCAGGTTAGGTGCCTTTGGAGTTAGCCTATTTTGCTTCTGCATGGACTACTCCGCTAGCTTTCTTTTTTTTGTCATAGATTTTTGTGTAGTCCTATTTTGTTGTAACTCTGATATGTATCCTTGTGAACTCGTCTGTATATTGTGGTTTGCTATACCACTTGACATGTATTATTTTGTATACTCTGCTATGTATCAGTATATGTGTATATGATGGTTTACTGTTCTGTGATGTATATTGCATTTGAGTTGTTATATTCTATTTTGATAGATCCTCTAGCCACCTATGGTTTTGTTTTAAGTATTCATTGGATATGTCGATCTGCTTGGTAAGGCAATTGGCGATGTATTCAATAGATAATTAAAGCAAGGCTATAGATGGTCGCTTCTAAACAGCCTTATTCTCCGTGTTAGCAGACGGTATTATCTATTAATACTCTTTGCTAGCGTGGGTATAGAGGTGAGGCGTCACAACTATTTAAGAAGAAAATAATAAACGGATCAATCTAGCTATAAATATCGTATAAAATGAGGCAGGATAGGAGATATAACAAAAACGTATGATAACAATAATGCCATACTGTAAAAATCATACGTCACATAACAACAAAAATCATACAATGTCTCAAGAATCTCAAACACCAAAAAGAATGTCATATTCTTTATATGATTCACCAAACCACAAATATTGACAAACAAATCAATGTCAATCACAAAAATTGGTGAAACATAAATTCTAGAAATCGTCAACTAGAAATCCAAAAATCAAAAAAAGGGGAAGCAGCCTATCAAAAATGGGAGCATGAAAACTCACCAACACGTGTATCACAAAATGGGTCCCTATCCCATAAAAATGAGCCGGAGCTCCTCCAAACAGGGTATAGTCCCCCATTGCGGACTATGAGTCGAAGCTCCTCGAAATGAGCCGAAGCTCCTCCAAATGAGCCGATGCTCCTCCAAATGAGCCAAAGCTTCTCCAAACAGGGTATAGTCCCTCATTGCGGACTTTGAGCCGAAGCTCTTCCAATTGAGCTAAAGCTCCATTAAATCGAGGTATAGTCCCCCACGTGGACCAAGAGAGATGAAGCTTAATATAATAGGGTACTATCCCCCACGTGGACAAAGAGACATCGCACATCGCTAGTCTAAATCACAAAATGATCATCATTGGTCGATAAGTGCAAATTACACTAAGCTAGTAAATAAATGAGTTTAGTTTCATGTCCCACAACCATTAGCTTAACTTAAATATTTATGAACAAATTATAGATTTCCACTCGAAAATTATCACAAGAGTTTCATTCGAACAAGTCTAAGAATTAACCGACAAAGTAAACGCAAGCGTTTCATACCACTTGTTTTGCTAAGTCGTTTAATTGGATTTCTCGAACGAATGAGGTAAATGTTTGTATATACTAATAGATTAGAAAACGGTTTTAAAAGAGATTTTAATATTGAAAGTAAATGTTGAAATCGATTTGATAAAAGGGTTTGAATATTTACTACTAGTACAGAAACCTTTGCAATTTGAAGTGACAAACCATAGAAATTATTGTAGAAACAATCAATCATCAAAAATTCACATACGAAGACGTGAATTCAATCCAAAGAAATCGATACCAAATTGTAACGATCCCGAATTTTAATTTATTTTAAATTGATAATTTATTTTAATTTTTAAAAAAATTGTGAAATTAATTGATAAATTGGTTTGAGTTTCCCCCAAATTTCAATTTAATATGTATTGAATCATTTGAATTTGAGTTTAAGTAAATGGTTTGAAAATAATTTGAATTCATAATATAAATAGGGAAATAAATAAATATCTTAAAATTTTAGTTATGCATACTATAAAATAAATTCAAATGATATGTTAATTTTAGAATTTCCTTTATACTATAAAGTAACAAGACAAAAGAAAAGAAAGAAAGAAATTAGACAAATTCAAACAGCATATAAATAAATGGTATAGTTCCTAAGATATAAAGTCAATACAATATACTGACTTTAACACTTCACTACAAAGAAATAGAACAAACATGTATAGTTCAGTATGAATTAACTTGCAAAGTAAAACAAAAATATCCCTGAAGCTTGCAAAAGAAGTTATACAAATGAAGTATGATAGAAACAAAAGCATGCAAGAGAAAAACATCTACAAACAATATCATATCTTTAGCACACAAAGTATAACCATCTCAGCCTAAACAAAGTAAAAATAAAGAAGAATAAATATAGGTATGTAGACAAATGAATAGGCATGTAAATGAAGCTTACAAAGGAAGCCAAAGAAAATATCTTATATTTGTACAAACAAAATGAAAAAAAATATGAGTTTGTACAATGCTAATAAATGCAGCCACCACAACTCATTTTCCCATCCTCCAAAAGAAGAAGAAAATATCTGATCACTTGTACAAACAATGTCACTCAGTACAAAGAAAATGATATACCCTGAATACTCATTTTATACGTCAAGCTATTCATTTATATTCGTTCATTCTTGGCCAAGAATCTGAAGCAATACCACCTCACTCTTAAACAAACTACAAATCAAACAAGCAACTTCACCCATGCTATATGTTAAAACCAGATATCACCTGAACAAGCATCTTTAGCCATGTTTTGCATTGTTCAAACCCTACATCACCTGTAGCTTTCTTTTTATACAAACTCTTCATGTCATTTGTTTCATCTTCTAAACTGAAAAAAAAAATATAAACCTTATCATCAACAAAACTCAAACAAGAAAAAGCAGATCAAACTCAAGATCAAAAGCAGTTCCAGGTTTTGCTTTTCTGTCTTCATCCCACAGGTGAGTAAACAAACTAATTTCAACTTAGCTTGCATATTTTCTTCTTTAAGATATGTGTTGATATAGTTTAAACATACTGTTCTGTGTATGTTGGTTGCACTGGAAACTTACATGCTTGTGCTTGATCAGTATTTCAAGATTTGAACAAAGAAAAGCAAATAAATTTACAAAAATTTATTTATATTACCATTTGAACTTTGTATTGTGCTAATTCGAGTTTGATTAGCTTTAACATGGCCTGCAAATATGTTTAAGGTTTAACAGCATGATGTTAATACTGTATTATCCAACTACAGGTAAACAAGAAATCAAAGTTTAAAATTCAAATGTTTAAATTTGAAAATTCAATAACATATTTAGATTTCATACAAGTAATTATGATTTTTAACATGAAAATTAAGATTTTTATGCAAAGATTTTCAGAGCAGTTTTTAAAAAGGAGTTTTACTGATTTTTGTCAAATTTGGAAGATTGGGTGAATTTTAATTTCTGGAATTTGGAATGAAGCAAGATTTAAGTCGCATTAACACTAGAAAAATGTCAAACAAATTTTCGAATTCATAAGTTTTGAGTTTGAATCTGAAATAGGGTTTAAGATTCATATTTTTTATGCTCTTTAAAAAAAATTAGATTGCGGCTTCAATGGACAACCGAGTGAAGAGCCATTTTTGGTGGAGTTGGAGGGGGGTGTGAGCGACGTACTGATGGAGTTTTATCGCCTACGGTGATGGGTGGTGGCCGCACGAAGGGTTTTGACAGTGGGGGTTTGTTGCCATGTTCGAACTGCAGGTCAAAATTTGTTTTCGGCTTGTAATCGAACTTTTGGGTTTTGATTTCATTTGAGTAGGGAATTTGCGATGTGTGGGGTTTGCCGCGAGTCGCCGATGGCAACGCGAACCACCGTGCATGGCACGGTGGTGATCAGTGCCGCGATTTTGGTTTTGGGTTATCTCGTGGGGGTTGCTCGAGACATTTGTGAGGTTGCTTGGAGTGTTCTTGTGTTTCTCTCCGAGTCGCGTACGAGAGTAGCTACAGCAGTTCGTTTACAACTTAACTTAAAAAAAACAGAGAGAGAGAGAAGAGAAGCAGAAGCAGAACTGGGGAGAAGAAAGGGAATGGGAGAGACACGGGAAAGGTAGAAAACAAACACGAGACAGTCACGAGAAAAAGGAAGATGTCTCGGGTCCTTTACCAAGTAAATGTTCAGCATTAATTTTGTAGCATTGTATAACAAAGTTAGTGATTAATTAGTTAGATTGATATTAATCAATTTATACTTGAAAATTTAAATTGGTAACTGTAAATTTGTTAATTAAAATAAATTATATGTTAAAGAAATTTGAAATCTTAATAACGTTAACTTATTACTGGAAGCTAGTTAATGAAAATTAACTTAAGTGTTTAATCAGGACTTATGCTATTAAATTGATAATTAAATTAATTTGTGACAATTAAATAATTAATTCATTTCAGTAAGTAAGTTATTAATTAATAATTAAGAATTAAGAATCAACTAATTAATTGAGTAATTGAGTAATAGTTAATGAATAAAAGTTAATTAGTTTAAATAATTAATTTAAGATGAGATAATTGATAAATTAATAATTAATGATTGACTAATTAATTAATTGATCATTAATAGGTTAATAAATCAGTAATTATTTAAACAGAATAAAATAAACTATTCTTAAGCAAATAATTTAGTCAAGTCAAACCAAACTGTTGGTATGCATTGATAATTACGTTGATTGACTGTGATATCTGTTTGATGATTATTCTGTGATATGTTGTGATATATTCTGGATATGTCTGAGATAACTGTATATGATTTATCTGATATATCTGTTATGTTATTTTTGATATTAAATTGAACTGTTAAGTTAAACAGACAACTTGGCCCTTAAAATGGCGTAATTTGATTTGAATGAATCAAACAATAAACTGACCTTACTTATGCATGTTTGCATTCTATTGGATGATTGTATTGTTTGATATCCCTGATATGTGATGCTTTGTTTTGTTTTGAGCTGTGTGACTTATTTATCTGTGATATATATATATGTGATCTGTGAATAAAAGATAAGCGTTATAGTTTATACCGCTTATCAACTATATTTTTATATTTTAATCTGTGATGATTGAATGTTGTTGCACTATTGTGTTAAACCCCTGGACCACACTTATACACACACAAATATGGATTTCACGAGGAAACCGATTTCACAGATGTGTGAATAGTTTTAAATTTGAATTTTAAATTCGAACGTTTTGGAAATGGATTGGATTTAAAGTGAAAAGCTTTTGAAATAGAATTTCTAAGATGCAATTTATAACTTGATTGAGTTTTGAAATTTAAACATTTTGATTTAAATTTGAGTTCAATATTCGAAATTGAATTCTATAATCTGGGAACTAGGGACTAAAGATGTTATACCAGTTATATATGGATTAAACCATTTTAAAGATATTGATTTGGGAATCTGAATTTAAAATTCAAAGGCTTCAACTCATGTAAATAAAATTTGATCTTTTTGAAATGAAAATATTTGTTTTCAAATAATAAAAAGCTTCATATAGGAAGTAAACTTCCAAACTGTGTTAAAAAGGGATTTCGAGTTAAAAATGAAAGTGATTTTTCTAAGTTATGGAAACGGTTTGAAAGCTATAAGTTAAATCTTTAATTTAAAGATTTAACGAGTTAATCCAATTAAAATGGGATTTGTTTTGAAATCCATAAATGGATCTTTGTGAATGGGGTGAACTTTGTGAATTAAATCTTTTGTTTAAAAGATTAAAGTGTGGAAATTGTTTAAACCACTGAAGATTTTTTTTGAAATAAATCTTTTGTTTAAAAGATTTGAAAATGGTAATTTGTTTAAACCATTTGAAAGAAAGTTTTGAATTATTAAGTTGTGACTTAATTGAAATCCCATATCCATATGTTTTAAATATTGCGCTCACTATTCGGTTTAGCCGGGAGAGGACCTTTGTGTCATATAACCCATTCCGAATATGTGATACGTCGTTATGGATAGCATTTGAAGACCGGTGCTGAAGACCGGGTATTTGTAAGAACGATAGGATAACCTATCGATTGTCTCTGCACTGGGTAGCTCCTGGTATAGAGATTCCCTAAGTGATGGGAAGTCCGATCGGGATTGTGAATACCCGGATTGCAAGGGCTTCTTTGGAAGTGCCTTCGGTTCTGTTTGAACCCGGAACGGACTTGTATGGTTGTATGTCTGACACTACACTTTGAGATATAACGTAGATTTCTTTCAAATACATTTCTGTTTGGTGGCGGAGAATTTATTCTCTTAGCTTAACACCCTTCTCTGAGACGTACGAGCTCAGAGGTTATGTAGTTGAAGGTTATCAGCAATATACTCCCAATTTGGTAGTGTGGCATGCTGAGTGCTGCTGTGTGTTGATGATCATTGTTTGATCATTTGTGATATGATCATTTGTTTGATCATTTATCTTTGTGATCATTACTTTGATCATTTGTTGACCCAAAGCATGGCTTTGTACCAAAGCATAGCTTTGTGGACGAGACTGCATCAGGACCTCACACCCCGGAAATGGTCAAAACAGGAAAGATGCGGCAAGGTTATGAGGGTCGCGCCCTTTAGGGTGTGTCATTCCCTTCTGGTAAAGGGTGGTATTAGGTATGGAGCCCTGATATTTAACCTATGTGGTAGCTCCAATCTCATTTACTGTGTGGTTGTTGCTTAGAGGCGCCTCGGATAAAGGTCCCAAAGGACCGGGGAGTGGCTTGCTCGAGTAGTAGTTACCTAGTTACAGAGGTAACCCGGCCTTGTGTTGGCAGAGATCCGGTTAGGTTCTCGGGACGTCCCGCCAGAGGCGATCCCATGTGGCAGTAGGAAGTTCCTTAGCCTGACCATTTGTTGGAAAATCCAATCAAAACAATACGAGCCTTGTACGGTTTTAGTTGTATTACCTGCCATGGAATGTGGTGGTAACCTGCTATTGAACATGGTAGCTATAGTAGGCATAGTGCGGAATGCCTATGTTGGCTAAGATTTATATTCTACTTTCGAAATGTTTTCTGCACTTTGCACTTATAATAATAATATCAAAGAACTTTCTACGTATTAAGCATGTTTGACTATCATAAGAAGAAATCTCCTCCACTTCTGCGTTTGCATTGTGTGTGTGGCGGGAGGTCTTATGGTAGTTTCATTTTCTAAAAAGCATATCGGATTTTCTTTTATAAATCTTGTTTATTTTAAAGATAAACTGTTTTTGTTGCTCACACCAGTCCCATGACTGATCCGGAGTTTATTGTTCCTTCCTAAACTCTGGGCGCTCACTATTTTCCACACGAGCAGTCTAGAGTTGGGTTTTTTTTCAGATAGTTAGGTTTGGTAGATGATCTGAGGTTAGTTCAGTCTTTGGATGTGGACGAGACTTGCTTATCTTAGTCCATCGTTATTAGGAGTTCGTGCTATTTCTGGATTGGTTCTTGGAGTTGGAGTTGCAGTTTTGGAGTTCTTTCTTGAAGACTATCTTGAGTTATTTATTCTGCTGTTAGTATTATCTATTTCCCTTCCGCTGCTATTTTATTGTATCATATCTCTGATGTATATCGATATATATTGTATCATCTGTTGTATCTGGATGTTGTATCAGATGTTGTGTATTGATATTCATTATTTCTTCCGCTGTGTTGTTTACTTAATTGTGTTATAAGCTCCGGCGAATCGAATTTGAACAGTCGAATCTGCGGCATTCGAGTACGATGTAAAGTATGGATGTCGATTTCCGAACGGGAAAAAATCCGCTTCGTTACACAAATCCATCAAAATGGATATTCCCAAAAATCTAAAAAAAGAAGTCGTCAAAATCAATAAAAGTGATAACAACTAATCGGATCGACATAAATCGATAAACATTGGAAATTTACTCAAAATTAGGCAAAAGGCAAAAATGCACAATTCCAAACGTCTGGGGGTTAATCTAGACGTCTGGATTTTAGGTTTTGAAAATTCAAAAACCATCCAGATGTCTGAAAGATGGCTTCAAACGTCTGACAAGGTGTTTCAGACGTCTGACAAGGTGTTTCAAACGTCTGAAAGGTGATATCAGACATCTAATTCTGTTTTCTGCATTTTTCTTCTTCTTCCGTATATTTTTTTCCCCAGAATGCATAACCAGACGTTTGAATATTAATTTCAGACATTTGGACGCCTGCGCTGGGCAACAATTTGCCTAGACCATGATGGCCAAAACGATTCAGGAGCGATCGAGCGAGCAACGATGAACATGGATTTATGCCAAGCGACAACCCAGTCTTATAGGCTCTTCGATACACCTTAAATAACATGTTCAAACACTCAAGATAGGATTTTTAATGATTTTGACTTCAAAACACCAAAATTGGAAAATTCACCAAATCAATTCAAATCAAAGCAAATGAACATGAATAGATGTTAGGAATTCATACCTAATAACAATGAAAGTTACAGACGTAGATGTGAGTTTAAAAACTCATCTTTAAACCCAAAAACAACAAGTGGGAAGCTCTAAAACAAAGGCAAGATCAACCACTCTTCAACTTCAACTTTAGAAGCTTCAATCTAAGCTCATAAGAAAAATATTCCCTAAGTTAGGGTTTAGGAATTTCGGGAAATGGAAGAGGGATTGAGATGGAGAAGATGGAGAGGATGCTTACCTAAGCTTCTCCTTGAATTCTAGAAACTTGAATTTGAATTTCCTAGCAAAACTAGGGCTTAGGAATTTTGAGTCTCCTTTCTTTCCTCCATTTTTGCTTTAGCTAGAAAGTGTTAGCAAATGAAAGTGAATGAAGAGGAGAGGAGTGGAGTTGGGGTAATATGTGGGGTTATTGGGCCGAACCCAACCCAAAGCCTAATAGAAAAATAGCAAAATCCCACTCAACTCCAAACATATCGATGCTTATACTCAAAAAGGTCGCAAATGTCATTTTGGACTCAACGGAAGTGGTCTCGAGTCCTAATTCGATTGTTTGCAAAAAGTAGCATTTCGCACTTTAATCCGACTAACGATGCTATATTTAAATAAAATATTTAAATATACAAAATATGCGGGTTGTTGCAATTTTGAAAGAAATCCTTTTTTAGATTCTGAACTGCAAAACTACGATTTTTCTAGAAACTTGTTTTACTCCTATTTCAAAATCCACTTATCGAAATCTCAATTTTCTTTCTTTGTTTCAAAACTATGGATATAATATTTTGAAAAATTCTTATCTCGAAAAATTCAGATCTATATTCCCCTCTCTACACTTGTTTGAATTTTACGGCGTGAAATCGCGAACCACCGTTTCGCGATGCGCCTATTTTTGACTATATTTCCAATTACCTTTCAAACTTCACCAAAACACTTTCATATGTTTATAAAACATTTATAAATCATTTTCAAACATTTAAAACAATATTTTTCCATATTAAATCTCCTTTTCACTTTTATATCATTTCATAATATTATATTATTATAATATTCATTTTCAACCTTTTCATATTTTCAAAACCATTAAGAGGCTAAATAAACTCCATACACATATTATATGAATTAATTTTTATTCATTAACTATTTTAATATGATTTCTCATAAGTTATAACAACCAAGTTATCAACCATATCAACATCCATATAATCAACCATATAATCAACCAAGTTATCAAACAAGCATTTAAATTTTGTAATTTAAACTTTTTTATAATTGTTTTCTAAATGAATGTAAATCAAATACTCACCATTTCAAAACAAACTTCCTACCAATATTCAATCGAATCAACACTTCACTAATACACCATTTAAACAACTCCACTTTTCCTCGATACTTCCTAAAATCATTTCAGCGGTATTTCTCTCCATAAATTTTACTCCGAAGCTTCCTGAATTTCCTCCTTGACTCTTAGTGGTCTCTGCCTCCTCTTAGAATGAGTTGATGCATGGCTAAACATGGACATAGGGTTTGGTCGTGGGTTATAGAAGGCGTAGGATGGAGTTTGAGGTTGTTTTGAGGAGGTAGCAACATAGTTTACATATGTATATAATTTTGAATTTTCTTTGCCATAACTTTGCTAAATTTTTTAAGACTTAAAAGCCATTGAAGAGGAGCTTTTGGAACATAAGAAGGAAGAAGAAGTAGGAAAGAAGTGTAGAAATATGAGAAGGGAGGGTGGTTTTTATAGGGAAAAGTTATAATAAAATATCATGATATTTTGATGAAACATCACATC
The DNA here is from genome assembly GCA_030765085.1 of Allium cepa. Classification (NCBI taxonomy): domain Eukaryota; kingdom Viridiplantae; phylum Streptophyta; class Magnoliopsida; order Asparagales; family Amaryllidaceae; genus Allium; species Allium cepa. The sequence continues at coordinate 310,137,168 of CM060934.1, read as the reverse complement.
AAAAATCTTTTACTATATATATATAATTATTTTTTCTAGTCACATCACTCTCTTTTATATATATAATTATTATATTTAGTCACATAAGTTTCAGTTATATAATATTATGTTTAGTCACATCACTTTCTTTTATATATATAATTATTACGTCTAGTTAGATCACTTTTTATATATATTATTATGCCTAGTCACATCACTTTCTTCAATATATAATTATTATGTCTAGTCACGTCATTTTCTTTTCCAAATTAATGTAAGATAATTTATTTCTATGTGTTTTGTTAATTAGTTAATTAACTCTTATATATATGTATATATAGTGAATAAAGACGAACAACATTCCCATAACTTTCTGGTGTCGAAAGGTTGAAATTTTGAAAAACGTTCTTCGGTCACATTTTTTATTTTTCTATGAACTGTTTAACTTGTTAAACACATTTTGAAAACAATTTCACCATCATTATTAATTAATTAAAATGAGTTTATTTTCATTATAAAACTTACATATTAAATATTTAAAATTAATTTTATATCCACTAAACAAAGTAGTGAAATTTCAGGTGGTTACAATATTCATGTCCATATTTGTAGCTATTGAATGCTTATTATAACATATCGATGCTTATACTCAAAAAGGTCGCAAATGTCATTTCGGATTTTTGGGTCCGAAATGTTACTTTTTGTAAACGGTCGAATGGGTCTCAAGACCACTTCCATTGAGTTCAAAACGTCGTTTGCGATCTTTTTGAGTATGAGCTTCGATATGTTTGGAGTAAGTTGAATTTTGACTCGTTTTTCTACTTGGGCTTGAGTTTGGGTTCAGCCCCAATCTCCACTTAACCCCCCTAGCTCATTAACTCTTCATCCATTCACCCTCATTTCATTTCTTTTACTTAAGAAAACTGAAAATGGTGGAAGGGAGGAGGAAATAGAAATTGCAAGCCCTAGTTTCTTCTTTGTAAACTTGATTTCTTGCTCCAAAATCATAGAGAAGCCATTGGTAAGCTCCTCTTCATATTCTCTATCTCCTTCTCTCTTCAATTTCAGAAAATTTCCTAAACCTGAATTGGGAAATATGTGTTTTATTCTTAGCTTGAAGCTTGTTGAGTTGAAGTAGAGTTTGGTTGGTCTTCTCCTTCATATTGAGCTCCTTCTTCTTTGTTTTGGGTCAAAGGTGAGTTTTGAACTCACATCTACTTCTCTTGATTTCATTGATGTTGGGTATGAATTCCTAGCACTTGTTCATATGCTCTTGCTTTTGGTTTGGATTGAATTGGAGAATATCCAAATTTTTAGTGTTTGGGTTCAATTCTTTAAAGATCCTAACTTTGATGTTTGAATATGTTTTTGGTTGCGAATCGGAGAGCTAATGGAGCTGGGGTATCTATTGGCTAAAGCTCCTTAGGTCCATTGCTCGAACGGTCGCGGTTTGGAAGAATTTGCATTTCATTGAAATAGGGTAGGAATTGCAAATTCATCAGGTTCGGCCGACCGAGCCCTGTATCCGGTCGACCGACCTGCTACCCCGAGTCATGTCTTATTTCCTGCATCTGGCCAGCCGACCGAGCCCTGTAGCCGGTCGACCGACCTGCTCTTGTTTTGCCTGTTTTGCCTATTTTTGCATATTTTGATTGGTTTTCCAAATTTTATCGATTCAAGTTGCTTTTTAGTGGTTGTTATTGCATCTTTGACTTTGATAACTTATTTTTGACTTCATTCACGGGTTTTCATAAATAATCCCTCTAAATCATATTAAAAGTTTCCTTCTCCAATTCTTAAATTCTATTTAAAACGCACATACACAATTTCGCACTTCGAGCGGAGTGGAAGGGTGATTAAATGGTTGGGAAAAAGACGGACCATGAATCTGTGCGTTTATCCTTCCGATTAATTCCCGACCTATTCAATTGATCGTTTTAACCTTCGGGTTGGTTTACCGATGATATGAGGTAGACTTTGTACTGCTTTGAGTGTGAAAGTAACTAACGGATAGTAAATCGTTTAGTGCGAACGAGTGGTTATGGGACATACGTTAACACTTTTCGGATTCCTTTTCGGGAGTTGTGACACATTCCGCCAGTTAATGGTGTCCAGTACTGGGTCTTCGACCTTCACCACTACGGCTTGTCGCCCTATGGTATCGCTTCCGATGTTGGTCTTTATGAGCCGCATGGGTGATATTGGGTAGCCCTATAGTATCGCTTATGATGTTGGTCATTATGAGCCGCATGGGTGATATAGTATCGCTTACGATGTTGGTCTTTATGAGCCGCATGGGTGATATTGGGTTTGGAGTCTTCGGACTCATGGATCCTTGTTTGTACAGTACTGAGCTCGAGCAAATTTTATGATGTTTCATTCATATGTATATTCCCTTGGTATCGCCCTTCGGTGTTGGTCATTATGAGCCGCATGATGCGTAGCGTTTACCTTGTGGAACTTGTATACCTTATTGGTATTTGTTATTTGCCTTTTTGGCTTGATTTGGGATATTCTTATCCTTTGTTTCTATATGTTGCCGATGATATGAGGCTTGTTCTATATGATTCATCTTTTGTTAGATGATTGTGTTATCTCCTTTGGAGATATCTATTATGCTTTGTAACCTTGCAGGTTTATTGTTGTTCAGTTTATCTAACAGCTAGACTGACCCGTGTATTTTATACTCGGGTCAGACCGAGATGTTTCAGGTTAGGTGCCTTTGGAGTTAGCCTATTTTGCTTCTGCATGGACTACTCCGCTAGCTTTCTTTTTTTTGTCATAGCTTTTTGTGTAGTCCTATTTTGTTGTAACTCTGATATGTATCCTTGTGAACTCGTCTGTATATTGTGGTTTGCTATACCACTTGACATGTATTATTTTGTATACTCTGCTATGTATCAGTATATGTGTATATGATGGTTTACTGTTCTGTGATGTATATTGCATTTGAGTTGTTATATTCTATTTTGATAGATCCTCTAGCCACCTATGGTTTTGTTTTAAGTATTCATTGGATATGTCGATCTGCTTGGTAAGGCAATTGGCGATGTATTCAATAGATAATTAAAGCAAGGCTATAGATGGTCGCTTCTAAACAGCCTTATTCTCCGTGTTAGCAGACGGTATTATCTATTAATACTCTTTGCTAGCGTGGGTATAGAGGTGAGGCGTCACAACTATTTAAGAAGAAAATAATAAACGGATCAATCTAGCTATAAATATCGTATAAAATGAGACAGGATAGGAGATATAACAAAAACGTATGATAACAATAATGCCATACTGTAAAAATCATACGTCACATAACAACAAAAATCATACAATGTCTCAAGAATCTCAAACACCAAAAAGAATGTCATATTCTTTATATGATTCACCAAACCACAAATATTGACAAACAAATCAATGTCAATCACAAAAATTGGTGAAATATAAATTCTAGAAATCGTCAACTAGAAATCCAAAAATCAAAAAAAGGGGAAGCAGCCTATCAAAAATGGGAGCATGAAAACTCACCAACACGTGTATCACAAAATGGGTCCCTATCCCATAAAAATGAGCCGGAGCTCCTCCAAACAGGGTATAGTCCCCCATTGCGGACTATGAGTCGAAGCTCCTCGAAATGAGCCGAAGCTCCTCCAAATGAGCCGATGCTCCTCCAAATGAGCCAAAGCTTCTCCAAACAGGGTATAGTCCCTCATTGCGGACTTTGAGCCGAAGCTCTTCCAATTGAGCTAAAGCTCCATTAAATCGAGGTATAGTCCCCCACGTGGACCAAGAGAGATGAAGCTTAATATAATAGGGTACTATCCCCCACGTGGACAAAGAGACATCGCACATCGCTAGTCTAAATCACAAAATGATCATCATTGGTCGATAAGTGCAAATTACACTAAGCTAGTAAATAAATGAGTTTAGTTTCATGTCCCACAACCATTAGCTTAACTTAAATATTTATGAACAAATTATAGATTTCCACTCGAAAATTATCACAAGAGTTTCATTCGAACAAGTCTAAGAATTAACCGACAAAGTAAACGCAAGCGTTTCATACCACTTGTTTTGCTAAGTCGTTTAATTGGATTTCTCGAACGAATGAGGTAAATGTTTGTATATACTAATAGATTAGAAAACGGTTTTAAAAGAGATTTTAATATTGAAAGTAAATGTTGAAATCGATTTGATAAAAGGGTTTGAATATTTACTACTAGTACAGAAACCTTTGCAATTTGAAGTGACAAACCATAGAAATTATTGTAGAAACAATCAATCATCAAAAATTCACATACGAAGACGTGAATTCAATCCAAAGAAATCGATACCAAATTGTAACGATCCCGAATTTTAATTTATTTTAAATTGATAATTTATTTTAATTTTTAAAAAAATTGTGAAATTAATTGATAAATTGGTTTGAGTTTCCCCCAAAATTCAATTTAATATGTATTGAATCATTTGAATTTGAGTTTAAGTAAATGGTTTGAAAATAATTTGAATTCATAATATAAATAGGGAAATAAATAAATATCTTAAAATTTTAGTTATGCATACTATAAAATAAATTCAAATGATATGTTAATTTTAGAATTTCCTTTATACTATAAAGTAACAAGACAAAAGAAAAGAAAGAAAGAAATTAGACAAATTCAAACAGCATATAAATAAATGGTATAGTTCCTAAGATATAAAGTCAATACAATATACTGACTTTAACACTTCACTACAAAGAAATAGAACAAACATGTATAGTTCAGTATGAATTAACTTGCAAAGTAAAACAAAAATATCCCTGAAGCTTGCAAAAGAAGTTATACAAATGAAGTATGATAGAAACAAAAGCATGCAAGAGAAAAACATCTACAAACAATATCATATCTTTAGCACACAAAGTATAACCATCTCAGCCTAAACAAAGTAAAAATAAAGAAGAATAAATATAGGTATGTAGACAAATGAATAGGCATGTAAATGAAGCTTACAAAGGAAGCCAAAGAAAATATCTTATATTTGTACAAACAAAATGAAAAAAAATATGAGTTTGTACAATGCTAATAAATGCAGCCACCACAACTCATTTTCCCATCCTCCAAAAGAAGAAGAAAATATCTGATCACTTGTACAAACAATGTCACTCAGTACAAAGAAAATGATATACCCTGAATACTCATTTTATACGTCAAGCTATTCATTTATATTCGTTCATTCTTGGCCAAGAATCTGAAGCAATACCACCTCACTCTTAAACAAACTACAAATCAAACAAGCAACTTCACCCATGCTATATGTTAAAACCAGATATCACCTGAACAAGCATCTTTAGCCATGTTTTGCATTGTTCAAACCCTACATCACCTGTAGCTTTCTTTTTATACAAACTCTTCATGTCATTTGTTTCATCTTCTAAACTGAAAAAAAAAATATAAACCTTATCATCAACAAAACTCAAACAAGAAAAAGCAGATCAAACTCAAGATCAAAAGCAGTTCCAGGTTTTGCTTTTCTGTCTTCATCCCACAGGTGAGTAAACAAACTAATTTCAACTTAGCTTGCATATTTTCTTCTTTAAGATATGTGTTGATATAGTTTAAACATACTGTTCTGTGTATGTTGGTTGCACTGGAAACTTACATGCTTGTGCTTGATCAGTATTTCAAGATTTGAACAAAGAAAAGCAAATAAATTTACAAAAATTTATTTATATTACCATTTGAACTTTGTATTGTGCTAATTCGAGTTTGATTAGCTTTAACAAGGCCTGCAAATATGTTTAAGGTTTAACAGCATGATGTTAATACTGTATTATCCAACTACAGGTAAACAAGAAATCAAAGTTTAAAATTCAAATGTTTAAATTTGAAAATTCAATAACATATTTAGATTTCATACAAGTAATTATGATTTTAAACATGAAAATTAAGATTTTTATGCAAAGATTTTCAGAGCAGTTTTTAAAAAGGAGTTTTACTGATTTTTGTCAAATTTGGAAGATTGGGTGAATTTTAATTTCTGGAATTTGGAATGAAGCAAGATTTAAGTCGCATTAACACTAGAAAAATGTCAAACAAATTTTCGAATTCATAAGTTTTGAGTTTGAATCTGAAATAGGGTTTAAGATTCATATTTTTTATGCTCTTTAAAAAAAATTAGATTGCGGCTTCAATGGACAACCGAGTGAAGCGCCATTTTTGGTGGAGTTGGAGGGGGGTGTGAGCGACGTACTGATGGAGTTTTATCGCCTACGGTGATGGGTGGTGGCCGCACGAAGGGTTTTGACAGTGGGGGTTTGTTGCCATGTTCGAACTGCAGGTCAAAATTTGTTTTCGGCTTGTAATCGAACTTTTGGGTTTTGATTTCATTTGAGTAGGGAATTTGCGATGTGTGGGGTTTGCCGCGAGTCGCCGATGGCAACGCGAACCACCGTGCATGGCACGGTGGTGATCAGTGCCGCGATTTTGGTTTTGGGTTATCTCGTGGGGGTTGCTCGAGACATTTGTGAGGTTGCTTGGAGTGTTCTTGTGTTTCTCTCCGAGTCGCGTACGAGAGTAGCTACAGCAGTTCGTTTACAACTTAACTTAAAAAAAAAAAGAGAGAGAGAGAAGAGAAGCAGAAGCAGAACTGGGGAGAAGAAAGGGAATGGGAGAGACACGGGAAAGGTAGAAAACAAACACGAGACAGTCACGAGAAAAAGGAAGATGTCTCGGGTCCTTTACCAAGTAAATGTTCAGCATTAATTTTGGGTTTAGCATTGTATAACAAAGTTAGTGATTAATTAGTTAGATTGATATTAATCAATTTATACTTGAAAATTTAAATTGGTAACTGTAAATTTGTTAATTAAAATAAATTATATGTTAAAGAAATTTGAAATCTTAATAACGTTAACTTATTACTGGAAGCTAGTTAATGAAAATTAACTTAAGTGTTTAATCAGGACTTATGCTATTAAATTGATAATTAAATTAATTTGTGACAATTAAATAATTAATTCATTTCAGTAAGTAAGTTATTAATTAATAATTAATAATTAAGAATCAACTAATTAATTGAGTAATTGAGTAATAGTTAATGAATAAAAGTTAATTAGTTTAAATAATTAATTTAAGATGAGATAATTGATAAATTAATAATTAATGATTGACTAATTAATTGATTGATCATTAATAGGTTAATAAATCAGTAATTATTTAAACAGAATAAAATAAACTATTCTTAAGCAAATAATTTAGTCAAGTCAAACCAAACTGTTGGTATGCATTGATAATTACGTTGATTGACTGTGATATCTGTTTGATGATTATTCTGTGATATGTTGTGATATATTCTGGATATGTCTGAGATAACTGTATATGATTTATCTGATATATCTGTTATGTTATTTTTGATATTAAATTGAACTGTTAAGTTAAACAGACAACTTGGCCCTTAAAATGGCGTAATTTGATTTGAATGAATCAAACAATAAACTGACCTTACTTATGCATGTTTGCATTCTATTGGATGATTGTATTTTTTGATATCCCTGATATGTGATGCTTTGTTTTGTTTTGAGCTGTGTGACTTATTTATCTGTGATATATATATATATATGTGATCTGTGAATAAAAGATAAGCGTTATAGTTTATACCGCTTATCAACTATATTTTTATATTTTAATCTGTGATGATTGAATGTTGTTGCACTATTGTGTTAAACCCCTGGACCACACTTATACACACACAAATATGGATTTCACGAGGAAACCGATTAAGTCACAGATGTGTGAATAGTTTTAAATTTGAATTTTAAATTCGAACGTTTTGGAAATGGATTGGATTTAAAGTGAAAAGCTTTTGAAATAGAATTTCTAAGATGCAATTTATAACTTGATTGAGTTTTGAAATTTAAACATTTTGATTTAAATTTGAGTTCAATATTCGAAATTGAATTCTATAATCTGGGAACTAGGGACTAAAGATGTTATACCAGTTATATATGGATTAAACCATTTTAAAGATATTGATTTGGGAATCTGAATTTAAAATTCAAAGGCTTCAACTCGTGTAAATAAAATTTGATCTTTTTGAAATGAAAATATTTGTTTTCAAATAATAAAAAGCTTCATATAGGAAGTAAACTTCCAAACTGTGTTAAAAAGGGATTTCGAGTTAAAAATGAAAGTGATTTTTATAAGTTATGGAAACGGTTTGAAAGCTATAAGTTAAATCTTTAATTTAAAGATTTAACGAGTTAATCCAATTAAAATGGGATTTGTTTTGAAATCCATAAATGGATCTTTGTGAATGGGGTGAACTTTGTGAATTAAATCTTTTGTTTAAAAGATTAAAGTGTGGAAATTGTTTAAACCACTGAAGATTTTTTTTGAAATAAATCTTTTGTTTAAAAGATTTGAAAATGGTAATTTGTTTAAACCATTTGAAAGAAAGTTTTGAATTATTAAGTTGTGACTTAATTGAAATCCCATATCCATATGTTTTAAATATTGCGCTCACTATTCGGTTTAGCCGGGAGAGGACCTTTGTGTCATATAACCCATTCCGAATATGTGATACGTCGTTATGGATAGCATTTGAAGACCGGTGCTGAAGACCGGGTATTTGTAAGAACGATAGGATAACCTATCGATTGTCTCTGCACTGGGTAGCTCCTGGTATAGAGATTCCCTAAGTGATGGGAAGTCCGATCGGGATTGTGAATACCCGGATTGCAAGGGCTTCTTTGGAAGTGCCTTCGGTTCTGTTTGAACCCGGAACGGACTTGTATGGTTGTATGTCTGACACTACACTTTGAGATATAACGTAGATTTCTTTCAAATACATTTCTGTTTGGTGGCGGAGAATTTATTCTCTTAGCTTAACACCCTTCTCTGAGACGTACGAGCTCAGAGGTTATGTAGTTGAAGGTTATCAGCAATATACTCCCAATTTGGTAGTGTGGCATGCTGAGTGCTGCTGTGTGTTGATGATCATTGTTTGATCATTTGTGATATGATCATTTGTTTGATCATTTATCTTTGTGATCATTACTTTGATCATTTGTTGACCCAAAGCATGGCTTTGTACCAAAGCATAGCTTTGTGGACGAGACTGCATCAGGACCTCACACCCCGGAAATGGTCAAAACAGGAAAGATGCGGCAAGGTTATGAGGGTCGCGCCCTTTAGGGTGTGTCATTCCCTTCTGGTAAAGGGTGGTATTAGGTATGGAGCCCTGATATTTAACCTATGTGGTAGCTCCAATCTCATTTACTGTGTGGTTGTTGCTTAGAGGCGCCTCGGATAAAGGTCCCAAAGGACCGGGGAGTGGCTTGCTCGAGTAGTAGTTACCTAGTTACAGAGGTAACCCGGCCTTGTGTTGGCAGAGATCCGGTTAGGTTCTCGGGACGTCCCACCAGAGGCGATCCCATGTGGCAGTAGGAAGTTCCTTAGCCTGACCATTTGTTGGAAAATCCAATCAAAACAATACGAGCCTTGTACGGTTTTAGTTGTATTACCTGCCATGGAATGTGGTGGTAACCTGCTATTGAACATGGTAGCTATAGTAGGCATAGTGCGGAATGCCTATGTTGGCTAAGATTTATATTCTACTTTCGAAATGTTTTTTGCACTTTGCACTTATAATAATAATATCAAAGAACTTTCTACGTATTAAGCATGTTTGACTATCATAAGAAGAAATCTCCTCCACTTCTGCGTTTGCATTGTGTGTGTGGCGGGAGGTCTTATGATAGTTTCATTTTCTAAAAAGCATATCGGATTTTCTTTTATAAATCTTGTTTATTTTAAAGATAAACTGTTTTTGTTGCTCACACCAGTCCCATGACTGATCCGGAGTTTATTGTTCCTTCCTAAACTCTGGGCGCTCACTATTTTCCACACGAGCAGTCAAGAGTTGGGTTTTTTTTTCAGATAGTTAGGTTTGGTAGATGATCTGAGGTTAGTTCAGTCTTTGGATGTGGACGAGACTTGCTTATCTTAGTCCATCGTTATTGGGAGTTCGTGCTATTTCTGGATTGGTTCTTGGAGTTGGAGTTGCAGTTTTGGAGTTCTTTCTTGAAGACTATCTTGAGTTATTTATTCTGCTGTTAGTATTATCTATTTCCCTTCCGCTGCTATTTTATTGTATCATATCTCTGATGTATATCGATATATATTGTATCATCTGTTGTATCTGGATGTTGTATCAGATGTTGTGTATTGATATTCATTATTTCTTCCGCTGTGTTGTTTACTTAATTGTGTTATAAGCTCCGGCGAATCGAATTTGAACAGTCGAATCTGCGGCGTTCGAGTACGATGTAAAGTATGGATGTCGATTTCCGAACGGGAAAAAATCCGCTTCGTTACACAAATCCATCAAAATGGATATTCCCAAAAATCTAAAAAAAGAAGTCATCAAAATCAATAAAAGTGATAACAACTAATCGGATCGACATAAATCGATAAACATTGGAAATTTACTCAAAATTAGGCAAAAGGCAAAAATGCACAATTCCAAACGTCTGGGGGTTAATCTAGACGTTTGGATTTTAGGTTTTGAAAATTCAAAAACCATCCAGATGTCCGAAAGATGGCTTCAAACGTCTGACAAGGTGTTTCAGACGTCTGACAAGGTGTTTCAAACGTCTGAAAGGTGATATCAGACATCTAATTCTGTTTTCTGCATTTTTCTTCTTCTTCCGTATATTTTTTTCCCCAGAATGCATAACCAGACGTCTGAATATTAATTTCAGACATTTGGACGCCTGCGCTGGGCAACAATTTGCCTAGACCATGATGGCCAAAACGATTCAGGAGCGATCGAGCGAGCAACGATGAACATGGATTTATGCCAAGCGACAACCCAGTCTTATAGGCTCTTCGATACACCTTAAATAACATGTTCAAACACTCAAGATAGGATTTTTAATGATTTTGACTTCAAAACACCAAAATTGGAAAATTCACCAAATCAATTCAAATCAAAGCAAATGAACATGAATAGATGTTAGGAATTCATACCTAATAACAATGAAAGTTACAGACGTAGATGTGAGTTTAAAAACTCATCTTTAAACCCAAAAACAACAAGTGGGAAGCTCTAAAACAAAGGCAAGATCAACCACTCTTCAACTTGAACTTTAGAAGCTTCAATCTAAGCTCATAAGAAAAATATTCCCTAAGTTAGGGTTTAGGAATTTCGGGAAATGGAAGATGGATTGAGATGGAGAAGATGGAGAGGATGCTTACCTAAGCTTCTCCTTGAATTCTAGAAACTTGAATTTGAATTTCCTAGCAAAACTAGGGCTTAGGAATTTTGAGTCTCCTTTCTTTCCTCCATTTTTGCTTTAGCTAGAAAGTGTTAGGAAATGAAAGTGAATGAAGAGGAGAGGAGTGGAGTTGGGGTAATATGTGGGGTTATTGGGCCGAACCCAACCCAAAGCCTAATAGAAAAATAGCAAAATCCCACTCAACTCCAAACATATCGATGCTTATACTCAAAAAGGTCGCAAATGTCATTTTGGACTCAACGGAAGTGGTCTCGAGTCCTAATTCGATTGTTTGCAAAAAGTAGCATTTCGCACTTTAATCCGACTAACGATGCTATATTTAAATAAAATATTTAAATATACAAAATATGCGGGTTGTTGCAATTTTGAAAGAAATCCTTTTTTAGATTCTGAACTGCAAAACTACGATTTTTCTAGAAACTTGTTTTACTCCTATTTCAAAATCCACTTATCGAAATCTCAATTTTCTTTCTTTGTTTCAAAACTATGGATATAATATTTTGAAAAATTCTTATCTCGAAAAATTCAGATCTATATTCCCCTCTCTACACTTGTTTGAATTTTACGGCGTGAAATCGCGAACCACCGTTTCGCGATGCGCCTATTTTTGACTATATTTCCAATTACCTTTCAAACTTCACCAAAACACTTTCATATGTTTATAAAACATTTATAAATCATTTTCAAACATTTAAAACAATATTTTTCCATATTAAATCTCCTTTTCACTTTTATATCATTTCATAATATTATATTATTATAATATTCATTTTCAACCTTTTCATATTTTCAAAACCATTAAGAGGCTAAATAAACTCCATACACATATTATATGAATTAATTTTTATTCATTAACTATTTTAATATGATTTCTCATAAGTTATAACAACCAAGTTATCAACCATATCAACATCCATATAATCAACCATATAATCAACCAAGTTATCAAACAAGCATTTAAATTTTGTAATTTAAACTTTTTTATAATTGTTTTCTAAATGAATGTAAATCAAATACTCACCATTTCAAAACAAACTTCCTACCAATATTCAATCGAATCAACACTTCACTAATACACCATTTAAACAACTCCACTTTTCCTCGATACTTCCTAAAATCATTTCAGCGGTATTTCTCTCCATAAATTTTACTCCGGAGCTTCCTGAATTTCCTCCTTGACTCTTAGTGGTCTCTGCCTCCTCTTAGAATGAGTTGATGCATGGCTAAACATGGACATGGGGTTTGGTCGTGGGTTATAGAAGGCGTAGGATGGAGTTTGAGGTTGTTTTGAGGAGGTAGCAACATAGTTTACATATGTATATAATTTTGAATTTTCTTTGCCATAACTTTGCTAAATTTTTTAAGACTTAAAAGCCATTGAAGAGGAGCTTTTGGAACATAAGAAGGAAGAAGAAGTAGGAAAGAAGTGTAGAAATATGAGAAGGGAGGGTGGTTTTTATAGGGAAAAGTTATAATAAAATATCATGATATTTTGATGAAACATCACATCAAAAATCTTTTACTATATATATATAATTATTTTTTCTAGTCACATCACTCTCTTTTATATATATAATTATTATATTTAGTCACATAAGTTTCAGTTATATAATATTATGTTTAGTCACATCACTTTCTTTTATATATATAATTATTACGTCTAGTTAGATCACTTTTTATATATATTATTATGCCTAGTCACATCACTTTCTTCAATATATAATTATTATGTCTAGTCACGTCATTTTCTTTTCCAAATTAATGTAAGATAATTTATTTCTATGTGTTTTGTTAATTAGTTAATTAACTCTTATATATATGTATATATAGTGAATAAAGACGAACAACATTCCCATAACTTTCTGGTGTCGAAAGGTTGAAATTTTGAAAAACGTTCTTCGGTCACATTTTTTATTTTTCTATGAACTGTTTAACTTGTTAAACACATTTTGAAAACAATTTCACCATCATTATTAATTAATTAAAATGAGTTTATTTTCATTATAAAACTTACATATTAAATATTTAAAATTAATTTTATATCCACTAAACAAAGTAGTGAAATTTCAGGTGGTTACAATATTCATGTCCATATTTGTAGCTGTTGAATGCTTATTATAACATTGTAATAATAGTTTGGTTGATGGTTTGGTTTGTTGCTTGAAATTAAGTCGTTTCGGAAAGTTGGTAAGTGAAGCTTAAGTTATATGAAATTTAGGTAGTTAAATCAATCTCGTTGTATAAATGCTTGATATACGTTGTATTATTATAAGTCATCATGTATGTATGCTCATTCCCTTATTATATGATGTATGGTGTGTTGAGAATGTATATGCCTTAATTCCGAACTGCCCGTATAGCGATAGCCGCTATATCAGCACTTTCGAAAAATCATCTTTGATCGAAACCGTTTGTTTTCATTATGTGCTTGGAATTATTTTACAAATTAAGGAAATTTTTAATTAATGATATTTTCAAAAATAATTAATTATTTTAGTAATGATTATTTTATTTAATTAATTATTTAATCCATTATTTAAATTAATAAAGATTAAGATCAACTAATTAACTTACAAACGTGGTGTTCAAATTTAACAAATTACTTAGTTAGTGATGTTTTAATTTTAATTAATCATTTTATTTAATGATTTTTTAATTTTAATTAATCATTTTATTTAATGATGTTTAAGACTAATTAGTCTTTGGAAAATGATGGATTAAGATTAATTTATTTATTAATTAATGATATTTTAAAATTATTCAACCCTTTTTAATTAATGACTTTTAAAGGTAAATAAATCTATTTAACCTTAAATAAATCTTTTCTTAATTAAAGTTTAAATCTGTTAATCACTTATATATAATGATATTAAATTATTTATTAATTAATTTAACTAAGTATATTTATTCATTCATTTAATTAATGATATTTTAAAAGGTGGTTACCTCTTTTTAATTTACAGTTATTGAAGTTGATTGATTAACATAGATAACAATGTTTTAAAAGTTAATTAGTCAAGGTAATAAGGACGTTTAAGTTGTTAAAACGTTTTTGAAATGATATTTCAAAGTTATGAGCACTGATATCCTTTGTTGGAAATGACTAAAACCAAAATGCAAGAGGAGGCCAAGCTATGTGGGGTTGCTCCCATTATGATACTTTCACATCTCATCTAGATTAGATTCTATAGTGCTATTAGATGTGAAATATTCAGATACTCGGTAGGTTTGGCGGGGTCTGGCTTGGAGGGTTCCAAAAATTGTCATAGAATAAATGAGCTTCTCCAAAGTATATTGCTAGAGGTATTCTTCAAGAGGGTACACCTTCCTAGTAATTTGTTGGAGATTTTCCTTTTCGTAATTGATTCGAACCTTCAAATTTATCTCCTTATTTGCACCAGAAAGAATCAACCACTCTTGGTGGTGTTTAATTATTTATCCATTCTTTACATTTAGATACTGATTTATATAAGGGTAAACCCATTCCGTGTTCCACGACATGGTCTCATATGTTTGTGTTTAATTACATACCTTTGTTTAAAGTTTTACTCATACCAAACATATCGTCTGACTTGAGTTTTTTATTCCCATGAACTCTTAGGTACTTATTTTTATTTGAGTAGTCCATGTGTAGCAGGTCTTCATTGGGCTCTTTTATTGATGGCATCCTAGCTGGAGGCTTTTCATCTTCTTAGTTATCTATTCCGTTGTAGTATCTAGTTTGTGTAAGTTTATTTTGTTTCAGCATTTGTAAAGGTAGGATGTTATAACTGCCTAAGCTAATTTGTAGTACTTTTGTGTAACTCTGATAACTCCTTGTTAAGGAGTAACCTGATGTACTATTTACCGTAATGTTTTATTTAGCAGTTTCGTTGTGATGTTTTATTTTCTATTCTTTATTTCACCCCACGAAAATTCATCTTTTCGATGCTTGGAAAATGACACACGAACACTTAGGATGTGTTAGTGTCATTCCTAGAGGTCAGAAAGGTAGGTCGTCACACCAGAGTAGGATGCATAGCCAGAGGGTTTAGCTAGCCCAAGAGTATATCAGCTCTATATCTAGTGATGCTTTCAGATATGCATGTGAGAGCGATGATATTTAATGCCACATGATCAATTGGGAACCAGCTATGTTTATTCTATCGTATATTTTATCTAAAGATATACGATTCTCAAAAGGACATCTCTGTAATGACCCAATTTTTGACGCCCGAAAATTGACATCAATACGTCCACTGTATCAAATGCTGAACAATCGGATGCCAGAAAACCGAATCATTAGGGTTAAAGAAGAAGGAGGTAGAAGAAGAAGGAACAGAGTAACAACAGAATCTTACCATCACAGCGGAATAAAATATAATAGATAATAACTGATCTTTACACAAAAGAAACTATATCTATTTTATATATTACATCATCAGAGTACATCAAGATCAAACAATTACTGGATAGTTATATTAGCTTGTCCTTACAAAAGCTGACTATACAGCTTTCTCTGCACAGTGGAATATAAATCTACGGGAATACGCCTCGTCGTCCAGCTCGTCTCTTGAGCTCCACGGTAGTCTATTCAGAATCTGTACTGTATAATACTCGGTCTAGCCCAAGCATTATAGTTAAATAATACCCGAGTCAGTCTAGAAAACCAGCGTGAGAAAATACACTCAATTGGATTATTAAAGTTTTCAAAATCCTTTGAAATCAAAGGTATCTCGTAAGACCACGCAACAAATAAACATACCATGTTTTTACCTTACGATAACCAAAACATTTCTTATGAAATCCTATGATATTATAGTAATGTCTACATACAAATACTTATTCAAACAGCCAAAATTGTTACATTATTAAATTCCAGCAATACTAGCCACAAAGTGGGTTCTACAAACAAAACCGTAAAGGCACGTAGGGAGAATGGATTACCATCAATGGTAGGGCTACAGGGGTACTGGCCGTCACAGTACGTGGTCTAGATCACCATACCAAGGATCCACCCTGATCCCCTGCGTCCCAAGACCGGAGCTACCCCTTACTGGATAATCTAAATAAGTTCACCCTGCGGTTGGGATCAGCAACCGCCCACACAGCCGAAATAAAGGGACATCTAGACAGGGGTGACCTTACCTTAACTGGTTGCTAGCCACTTAACATTGTGTGCACCTCCCCTATTTTAGCCATTCCCGGTTGATGAGGCTTGAGGCTTTGCGTTACCTTTTTAGCACAATTCACTTGAATGCTCACCACCCTCCTGACGGTTTCTGGTAGTAATCGTCCAAACAAGTCCATTTCAGGTTCGAACGGAATCGAAGGCACTACTCCTACTATATCCATTTGGAATCACCTCAGGATTAGTAGCGATTAGCCCTTGCACTTCACTTCTCTATCTTTGACTCCAAGCTCTTGTCTTCCTCACAAAACATTAAAATTGGATCAAAGTGGCTTTCGGGAAATTAATCCTAATCCCGGACTCTTTGAAACGATCAACGCATTGGCCAATATTGATAGTCGGTTATTTAACTATCAAATAACATTCATAAACAACCATTAGACCTTAATAATTTTCCAAATTATTTATTATTCAAAATATCTTCGCAAGATATCTTTCTACATTTCAATCCTATGAAAATAGTTTCCAAATCACTTCCTCTTGCGGAATAAATTTTTAAATATTGTTTATTCCACTGAAAATCACCAAGTCTAAATACTTTAAATTTTAAAATAATTTAAAATCGCTTTACCCAAAAATATATATACTTTATAAAATTTAAAATAAAACCACTTAAAATACTTTATTTAAACTACAAGTTATGAAATTTTATAATAACTTCTCATGTAAACTTAAACCTAAACAAGTTTTAAAATAAAATTTATGAAACTATATACAAGTTTTTCAAACAAAAACTTCAGTTAAACTATCTTTAAAATAAAACTACTTTATAAATATAAATACTAATAATTATCTTTTTAAACAATAATACCAATTAACCTTTTAAAATAATTACTACTATAACTAATTTAATAAAATATTTACCTTTGAAATTTTAAACAATTTAAATAATAATTCTCAAAAACTTTCTTTTAAACAGCTTTAAAACTTTTAACCTAACTTAAAAATCTGCTTGAAAACGTACTTGTCCTTTCAGGGAAATACACTTTCCTTTCACACCTTTAAAAATAAATCACTATTTATTTAAAATTTTTTTTTACTCATTCCTTATAAATTCCTACCATGAATTTATACTTCCACATATCCACCGATATCTTATTTCACTTTATAAACCCAGATTATAAATTCCATAGTCTCATACTCCCTTTAAATCATAGTTTCAAACACTTAATTGGTTTTCAAAACTGACTCAATTTTTAAAACAAATTCATTTACTTATCCAAATTTATTTTAAACCCATAAATTTATGTATTTACTTATATATTTAAATTTTAAAATCTTATTTTAAACTGAAATGTCTGCTTCATACTTCATTCCAAATTCCACCTTTTTATTTCTTTCCAACATTTAAAATCTTACTTTGAAAACAAACTCCCTTAAATTTTTAAATAATATCATTTAAGTCTCCAACTCTTTTATTTCCATTTATTAAAAGTCTCTATCTCCATTTCCATTCTCTGAATTTATTTAATAGAATTTAAAAATCAAACTTTGATACTTTTCCAAATTCAATCTTAAATTTATCCAAATTCCCCATAATTATTTTACTTAAAAATTTACCTTTATATTCCCATTAAAAATCCAAACTTTATATATTTGTCATTCTCTCAAATACCAATATATATTCAACCAAGCCATAACATTCAATAATTAAAATTTCCAATATAATCAATATAATCCATCACAGATTATCACATATATCATATTACTGAATATAAAATAAATTTAACATTTTGAGGAATCCAGTTGGATCCGTCCAACCTGTTTCCCTGCATCTACAGATGTTATGTGACGCCCCACCTCTATACCCACGCTAGCCAAGAACATTACGGTGTAGTGCTGTCAACTAGCGCGGAGAATAAGGCTGTTGAGGAGCGACCATCCATGTGATTGCTTATCACACGGTGGCTATAAATAATCTTCGGAAACAAACATAGAAATAAGCATAACACAAATCAGTCACAGACATCCATATCACAAAGGCGGAAGAAGATATGAATATATAACTAACACATGAAAGTGTACATCAGAGTAGTGGTCAAAAAGATCCACAATAATACAAAAGAATAGCAACACGTGCTATACAAAAGAATACAACTATGAGTCTATATCTCAAGTGTATACAACAAAAACTGCTAATTTAAATAGTTAGCCAAAAGTCAGAGTAGCAAATCCCTGGAAGAAGTCAAGCAGAAGCACCTGTAACATCTCGGTCTGACCCGAGTATTATTTAAGAAAATAATAAACGGATCAGTCTAGCTATAAATATCAGATGACATGATATAAAATAAAAGATATGGCATAAACATAAAATATCCATACTGACATACTACTATAAGTATGCAAATGATGATCAACAGAAGATCAATCAATAAGAGATAAATCAATATCACAAGAATCTTCTCAAAGATCCAAAGAGGGCATCATACCCTAAACTTGTACTCATAACAAGTCAATGACATAAATTCCAGAAATCAACACAAGAAATCCAGAAATCACAGCAAAAGGGAAAGAGGCCTATCACATGACGATCCGAAGACCATAGGGAGCTACCCCATATGGGTGAGTCGGAATCACCCAGATGAGGTCTAGGCTAACCAAAAAGCAAAAAGGTATGTGTGAGTGGAATCACACAATTGGTGTCTAGCCTGACCTCGCAACGAAAAGGTATGTGTGAGTGGAATCACACAAATGGTGTCTAGGCTAACCAAAAAGCAAAAAGGTATGTGTGAGTGGAATCACACAAATGGTGTCTAGCCTAACCTTGCAAACAAAGAGACATTGCACAATTGCTAGTCTAAATCATAAAATGATCGTCATGATCAACGAGAAGTGTCAATTACAGTAAGCCAATAAATATATGAGCTTAGCATCATGTCCCATAACCACTAGCTTAACTTAAATATTTACGAACAAATTATAGATCTCCACTAGAAAATTGTCACAAGAGATTCAATCGAACAAGTCCAAGAATTAACCGACGAAGTAAACGCAAGCGTTTCATACCACTTGTTTTACTAAGTCGTTTAATTAGATTTCTCATATGACTAAGGTAAATGTTTGTATATACTAATAGATTGGAAATCGGTTTGAGAAAATGAGCTTTGTTATAAAATAGTGTTGAAATCATTTGAAGAAAGAGTTTTGATATTTACTACTAGTATAGAAAACCTTTATATTTTAAAGTGACAAATCATAGAAGTGATTGTAGAAATAATCAATCATAAAAATTCACATTCGAAGACGTGAATAAAATCCAAAGAAACCGATAAAGAATCCATCGAAATAAATATTCAAAAATCCATAAAATCGACCGAGAAGCCCATAGTTTGTCTCGAAGAATGGTCAATTCAACATCTCAACAAAGCAAGTTCTGTTGAATGTTTTTCAGATAAGATCCCCTACGGAGGGGGGGTCCAGGGGGGTGGCAACCCCCCAAGGTCATGCGACCTAGTGAAGACCTAAGGAAGAATAGGATCGAGCGACCTAAGGGAGTAAAGGTCATGCGACCTAAAGGTTTTAAGGTCTAACGACCTAACACAAGACAAGTCTGAGCGACTCAAGAGGTCAAAAGGGAGTGCGTCCTATCAAGTCATCAGGATGAGCGACCTAACATAAGTAGCCAAGCAACCTAACTGGAGCGACCTAGAGGTCATACGACCTAACATAAGTAGCCAAGCAACCTAACTGGAGCGACCTAGAGGTCATACGACCTAACATAAGTAGCCAAGCGACCTAACTGGAGCGACCTAGAGGTCATACGACCTAAGGTCAAAAACAAGGTCACGCGACCTAAGGCCATGCGACCTAAAGGAATAAGGGTCATGTGACCAAAAGGGGTAAGGGTCATGCGACCTAAAGGGATAAGGGTCATGCGACCTAAAGGGGAGCGGTCTATCTAGGTGAGTGAGGTCGAGCGACCTACGACCTAATGAGGTAAAGGCCTAACGACCTAGTGAAACACGTGACCTAAAGCCATCGTGTTACGGCCTAAAACCCACGAGTTACGACCTAACTCCTGGCCGAGCTAAGCAGTTAATAGGGGCGAGCGACCTAAGGGGCCAAGTGAATTAAGGCCTAGAATGACCTAAACGCGAGCGACCTAGGGTCAAACAACCTACGACCTAAAGTCCAACGACCTATACCGAGGCGAATGACCTAAAGCATGCGAACGAGTTAAAGGCCAAAAACGAGCTATTTTGACGCAGCGGATATTTCAAAACAAACTTAAATTGATGAAAAGTAGCAATCGGTGATTTGAAAATACTGTAATGCCCAAATCCGTTGATCCAAAGATGCCGGATTCTAGCTATCTTCGTCTCGTTGATCGCGCACGATACCGAGAAACAAAGATCTACGATTCTTCGACGTTGATCAAGCGCACTTGATTCCGTGAATCGGCTTCACAAACGAAGATTCGAGCGCACTCGAATGACGTAGGTGGAGATAGGAGATTTCACTCGACTACCAATTAGAGAAGAAAGCACAAAGCAATCAACAAGAAATTTTATTCAATATTCAACAACCCTTTACAATGACATCACGTCCCTATTTATAGGGTTACAATATGACTTAAGAAAATTACAACACTTTACACAATCGATATAAGCAACCAGCCACTAAAGTACAACGACTGACTACAGTGTTTCCACGACCCAAAAGAAAATAACTCGCGACTTTAAAATTTGCAGTGCATTCTCGTTGTCTCGGCTCCGACTCAGGTTAGCTCGGCAACGACTCAATGGGCTTCGTTCACGTCTTAACGAAATAAGGGTTTCACGCGACTCAGCATCTCTCATTCGCGATTTACTGGAAGCATAACTCGCGCGCAGCCGATGGAGGAGATGGGGAGTTTAAGATGATCGCGACTTATGGGATGAGTCGTTCGCGACTCACTGGGATGAGTCGTTCGTGACTCGTCGTTACCGAAGTAGATGAGTCGTCCGCGACCCAAATTGGTGGAAGACTTAGATTTAGGGTTTTGGAAGGAGGTGGGAAGTAAACTGTGAATCGGGGTGGAAGATGAACCGTGGGTCGTGGGAGTTGAGTCGTAGGTCGTGGTGGATGAGTCATGAGTCGCGGTGGAAGTTGAGTCGTGGGTCATGGAAGGAGTTGAGTCGTGAGTCGTGGATTGTGAAGTTGAGTCGTGAGTCATGGATTGTGCTTCATCATCGCGAGTCGAGGTATGTCATCATCCTCCCCTTGTTGGAAGGAATTCGTCCTCGAATTCACACTCTCATCATCTTCGTCAAGTTCCTCCCCATAATACGGAATTAAGTGTTTGACATTGAAAACATCAGAAGTATGGACCTCTTTCGGCAACCTTAATCGATACGCATTTTCATTGATCTTTTTCAAGATTTCTACTGGACCAATCTTTTGTGCTTTCAATTTATTGTAAGTTCCAACTGGAAAACGATCTTTCGTCAATACCGCGTAAACAAAATCTCCCTCTTTGAAGGCAACATTTCTTCGTTTCTTATCCGCCATTTGTTTATACTTCTCATTTGCCTTTCCCAATCATTCCTGAACAATTCTATGGCATTCCGTCAATCCATCAACAAAATCAGCAGCCCGCTTATCCCCTTCGGTTTTGGTACTATTGCCAAATCCAATGGCCCTTTTGGTAAGCTCGAATATACAATCTGAAATGGACTGAAACCTGTACTTCGGTTATTTGCATGATTGTGAGCAAATTCAGCTTGACACAACTTCATATCCCAACTCTTCAAATTGTCTTTCACGAGACATCTCGGTAAATTCCCCAACGATCGGTTAACCACCTCCGTTTGCCCATCAGTTTGCGGATGGTAAGCGCTACTAAAATTTAGTTTTGTTCCGACCATCTTCCACGAACTCAACCAAAAATGACTTAAAATCTGATATCCCTGTCAGAAACAATAGACTCCGGCAACCCATGTAAACGATAGATTTCTTTAAAGAACATCTGAGCCACTCGAACTGTATCCGCTGTCTTCTTACAGGCTATAAAATGTGCCATCTTCGAAAACCTGTCCACCACAACAAATGTAGAATCATTCCCCCTCTGAGTTCTAGGCAAACCCAAAACGAAATCCATGCTGATATCAACCCATGGCTTAGACGGTACAGGTAGTGGCATATACAACCCTGCATTAGTGGCTGTTCCCTTCGAAACCTGGCAAATATGGCACCTCTCCACAAATCTTTCAACCTCTTTTCTCATCGACGGCCAAAAGTAAGATTGAGAAATCAACTGCAATGTACGATCTCTACCCACATGGCCTTCTTCATGCAACTCCTTGATAATTTTCATTCTCAAACTGCCCTCTGGAATACATAACTGATTTCCTTTGAACAAGAATCCATTAACCAACATAAATTCATCAGTGCTTCCTTCCTTGACTTTTTCAACAAATTTTACAAAATAAGGATCTTCTTCAATCAGCTCTGGCAATAATTCAAAACCTGGCACTTCAACTTTCATTGTCGTTAATAGATGACTCCTCCTACTCAAAGCATCAACTACACGATTCGTCACCCCTGATTTGTGTTTAACGACAAAAGTAAATTGCTGTAAATAAGCAATCCATGATGCATGTCTCGCTGAAATTTTATCCTGCCCCTGTAAATGTTTCAAAGCCTCATGATCAGTGTAAAGAACAAATTCCTTCTGAAACAGGTAGTGTCTCCAATGCTTAACAGCTTGCACAACAGCGTAAAATTCAACGTCATATGTACTGTATCTCATCTTTGCCCCTGATAACTTTTCACTGAAATATGCAATAGGTCTCCCCTGCTGACTCAACACTCCCCTAATCCCAACCTTTGATGCATCAGTGTGTAGCTCAAACAACAACTGAAAATTAGGTAAAACAAGAATTGGCGCTGTCGTCAACAGTTCTTTGATTCGTTCAAAAGCAATCCCGGCTTCTTCTGTCCACGAAAACTGTTTACCCTTCATGCAGTCAGTAACTGGAGCCATTACGCTACTGAAGTGTGGAATGAATCTTCGGTAGAATGACGCTAGCCCATGAAAACTTCTCACTTCCGTAATTGTCTTTGGCTGTGGCCAATTCCTGACTGCCTCAACTTTACTCTGATCAACTTGAATACCTTCTCCTGAAACAACATAACCCAGAAATAGAACCCTGTGCGTCATAAACACACATTTCTTCGTAGCAGCATAAAATTGTTCCTCACGAAGAATATTCAATACTTCCCTCAAATGTTGAACATGCTCCTCCGTACTCCTGCTGTAAATCAGAATATCATCGAAATAAACCACGACGAACTTCCCAATGAATGGTCTAAAGATTTGATTCATCACCCGCATGAATGTACTAGGTGCATTTGACAAACCAAATGGCATAACCAACCATTCGTATAACCCCTCTCTCGTCTTGAAGGCTGTCTTCCATTCGTCTCCAGGTCTAATCCGAATTTGATGATATCCGCTTTTCAAATCAATCTTCGAAAAGATAGTAGCCCCACTCAACTGATCTAGCAAGTCATCCAACCTTGGCATAGGAAATCTATATCTCACCGTAATCTTATTTAATGCTCTACTGTCAGTGCACATCCTCCACGTCCCGTCCTTCTTCGGTACCAACAAAGCCGGCACAGCACATGGACTCAAATTTTCCTATACACGTCCCTGCTCAAGTAACTCTTCCACCTGTCTTCTCAACTCTTCATGTTCCTTTGGACTCATTCGATAATGTGGTCTATGCGGTAATACTGCTCCTGGAACAAGATTGATTTGATGTTGAATATGTCTCAGCGGCGGCAACTCCTTAGGCAACTCCTCTGGGAATACATCCTCAAATTCTTTCAAAACTGGTTTTGCTTCTTCTGGAATTTCAACCTCATCGTTACACTCTCGTCCAATCAACAAGTACACTTCAGGTTCTTCTTCGACTTCCTTGACAAACTCCTTCAAAGTTAACAGAGTTTTCAATTCTTCAATTTCCTCCAGATTGCTTTCTTTCTGTTGCTGCTTCTTGGGAACTAAAGTAATCTTAGTGCCTTCAAACATGAAACTATAGCTATTAGCACGACCATCATGTTGAACTGCTCTATCAAACTGCCATGGTCTGCCCAACAACAGATGACATACGTCCATGTCTACAACATCGCACCAAATTTCATCCTTGTATTTCTTCCCAATTGAAAATTTAACACAAGCTCTCCTTCCAACTTTCACCTCACCTCCTTTCCTCAACCAAGCTAACTTGTACGGTTTAGGATGCTTCTCGGTTTTCAATTCCAACTTCTTTACTGCCTCTGTAGAGATAATGTTATCGCAACTCCCAGCATCAATAACGAATTTACAAGCTCTTCCAAGAATAGTGCAAGTAGACTGAAATATGTTATTCCTTAACCAACTGTCTTCCTCCTCTTGCTTTGGTGTCAAACAACTCCTCCTCATCATCAGTGAATATCCTTCGTCTCCCGATAACAAGTCTTCCTCCTCAACCGGTAAGGAATTAGAACACTCAGCCTCTTCATCCTCATCCTCAGCTTCAACTATCATAGTTCTCTTCTTCGGCTTCGGACACTCATTGCTTTTATGACCCATTTCCTGGCAATTATAACATTTGAACCCACTATTAACCTTCTCCTTCTCACCCTCCTTCACAATTGGCTTACTGACAGGTTTAGGAACATTAGAACTTCCACTGGCCCCCTTCACTTGATTGTTAGAATTAGTAAACATACCACCTCCACGTCTTCCCTGCTTCTCCCAAGCTAACGCTTTCTGATGTGCCTCTGCTACAGATCTTGGATCAAACATATTGACCATATCTTGGATCTGCATTCTCAATCCCCCAATGAATCTAGCAGTTAACTGTTCTTCAGTCTCCATAATATCGTTCCTGGAAATGAGTTGGTAAAATTCATCAGCATAATCACTAACAGACTTTGTCCCTTGCCTCAGATTCTGCAACCTCTGATACATAAGAGATTGATAGTTGTAAGGTAAGAAAGTAGATCTCATCAACTTCTTCATCTTATCCCACTCAACAACCTTCGACTTCCCCATCCGTTCTCGTGTAAGTTTAGTTTGCTGCCACCATGCCAATGCTCTTCCCCTCAATCTAGTAGCAACCAACTTCACTCGACAATTCTCCGGCACTTCCTTGAAATCAAAGATTTCTTCAACATTAGATAACCAGTCTAAGAACTCCTCAGCAACCATCCCACCTTTAAACTCCGGAATCTCCATCTTCATTCCCGATTCCCATCGACGATCATCATCTACATCTCGATGCTGACGTCGTGTTTGTTCTCTATCTCGATGCATACTCCCTCTGTCACCAACCAATTCCTCATCAAAATCTGAAGTATATCGCTGTCGTTCACATCCTCCAACATCTCTACCACCACTCCTACTACCAACATCCCTTCGATCCCGATCATCAACAATCCTCCTACTTCGATTATCAACACTTCTATGCTCTTGACTTTCTCTCCTCTCCCGTTCTGAATGTGATGAAACTCTACTACCCCCACGGTTTGATTCAGGTGAAATTCTTCTTCTACTTTGATTCATTTCAAGCATCATTCTCTCTAATCGACCAATTCCTTCGTTCAACTTTTCAGTAAAGCTCTCGTGGATTCGTTGCTCCATTTCATCGGCCTCTTCTCTTCCATACAAGGCATTAATATTGCGATGACGTTGAGCTCGTCTCGGTGGCATGATTGATCTTCGCAAAATCTTTAAACAATAAACTTCAACAAATCAAAACTTCAACACAAAATCAAACAAGTCACGGTTCCTTAGCTTGGCTTCAAACTTCAAAACAACTTCACAAGGCTCGGCTACTTCTTAAGTATACACGGCCTTCCTTCAACAATAATAGCAAAGTGATGCTTCAACTCTTGGCTCAAACCCCTTTTCAACTTTGATCCGAAATGAAATGGATCGAAAGTTCTCCTCTTGTTGCAACTTCAATATGAACACAACGAACACAAACTTCAAACTCCAAACTTCTCGACAATTTGCAATTCGATCTCTAAACTTCAACTTCTCGAAACCCAAACCTCCAAATGATGCAAACTCCTTGCAATCTCGCTGTGATACCAAACTGACGCAGCGGATATTTCAAAACAAACTTCAATTGATGAAAAGTAGCAATCGGTGATTTGAAAATACTGTAATGCCCAAATCCGTTGATCCAAAGATGCCGGATTCTAGCTATCTTCGTCTCGTTGATCGCGCACGATACCGAGTAACAAAGATCTACGATTCTTCGACGTTGATCAAGCGCACTTGATTCCGTGAATCGGCTTCACAAACGAAGATTCGAGCGCACTCGAATGACGTAGGTGGAGATAGGAGATTTCACTCGACTACCAATTAGAGAAGAAAGCACAAAGCAATCAACAAGAAATTTTATTCAATATTCAACAACCCTTTACAATGACATCACGTCCCTATTTATAGGGTTACAATATGACTTAAGAAAATTACAACACTTTACACAATCGATATAAGCAACCAGCCACTAAAGTACAACGACTGACTACAGTGTTTCCACGACCCAAAAGAAAATAACTCGCGACTTTAAAATTTGCAGTGCATTCTCGTTGTCTCGGCTCCGACTCAGGTTAGCTCGGCAACGACTCAATGGGCTTCGTTCACGTCTTAACGAAATAAGGGTTTCATGCGACTCAGCATCTCTTATTCGCGATTTACTGGAAGCATAACTCGCGCACAGCCGATGGAGGAGATGGGGAGTTTAAGATGATCGCGACTTATGGGATGAGTCGTTCGCGACTCACTTGGATGAGTCGTTCGTGACTCGTCGTTACCGAAGTAGATGAGTCGTCCGCGACCCAAATTGGTGGAAGACTTAGATTTAGGGTTTTGGAAGGAGGTGGGAAGTAAACTGTGAATCGGGGTGGAAGATGAACCGTGGGTCGTGGGAGTTGAGTCGTAGGTCGTGGTGGATGAGTCGTGAGTCGCGGTGGAAGTTGAGTCGTGGGTCATGGGAGGAGTTGAGTCGTGAGTCGTGGATTGTGAAGTTGAGTCGTGAGTCGTGGATTGTGCTTCATCATCGCGAGTCGAGGTATGTGCTTCATCATATTTGGTGACCGAGACTTTTCCACGCAAACGACCTAGCATTGACAGAACGACCTAAGTGCAGAATTTTACCAAAAACACTAAAAATTGGAGTTTTTCGCCAATGCAATCCAAACCAAATGCAAATGTACGTGCTAAAGTGATGGGGAATCATTCCCAACAGTCCAATATAGTTATAGACTAGAATTGTGAGATAAAAATCTCACCTTTGCACAAAAAGTCAATGAAAATGAAGCTTTGAAGCAAAGCAAGAATCAATCCACTTCAATCTCAACCCAAGAAGCTTGAATCCAATATCCTCTCTTTGAATTTGGAGTTGAATGATGGATTTGAAGTTGAAACATAGGCTTGCAGTTTTAATTTCCCTTTCCACTCACCATTAATGC
This sequence comes from Allium cepa, assembly GCA_030765085.1. Taxonomy (NCBI): domain Eukaryota; kingdom Viridiplantae; phylum Streptophyta; class Magnoliopsida; order Asparagales; family Amaryllidaceae; genus Allium; species Allium cepa. The sequence goes on along the minus strand of CM060934.1, from coordinate 310,109,296 downwards.
AAAAGCTTGAGTTGGTAGGAATTTATGAAGAGTGAGGAGAAGGAGGGAATTGGGCTTGAGTTATAAAGGCTAAACTAACCCAAAGTCCAAAGCGGGAAAAGTTAGTGAAATTCCACTAACTCCAAACCTATCAATGTTTATACTTAAAAAGATTACAAACGTCATTTTGAACTCAATGGAAGTGGTCTCGAGTCCTGATTTGATCGTATGCAAAAAGTAGCTTTTTGGACCAAAATCCGACTAACGATAAAAAATTTAAATAGAATATTTAAATATAAAAATCGATAAATATGCGGGTTGTTACATGTTAGCACAATATAAAATACCAATTCCACTTCGAAGTGGAATATCGTGGTACATGGGGCCATCCGCTATTGTGCGGGGCGCATAGGGTCTCATTCGCTATATAATGCGGGAAATCAACCACCCGATATATATATACACTACTATATATAATTCACCACATCCAATCAATTCGACCATTCAACCAAAAATTTAAATTTAACTATTTATATTAAACAATAATCCAAATGAGTGAGATTAACTCACCTTTGATTTTGATTTGCAATCTGATCCATCTCGATTATTTCCTTCATGATTTTGGACCTTCTACAACATTATATGTTTAATTAAATATTGAATAAATCAAATAATTTATCACTATTTATTTATTTAAGTTAAACTAATAATTCGGTTTTTAAACTAATTTTCCTTTTGATAAATTATTTTTAGTAACTAAATAGCTAAATAAGCTTATTAATAAATTGATCACTCTAAATACATATTTTAAAAAAGCAACTAGTAAGTTAAAAGATGTATATTTATTTTTATATTTCTTTCAATTTGGAACTACAAGTCTATATATATATATAATATTCTATAGAGATTCAAAAATCAAATTTTTATATAATCCTTCAACATTTATTTTATCTATATATATAATTGGAATAAAATAAATATGTGTATGTATATTAAATCAAAACAGAAAGATTTTTTTATATCTACTGTATAATATCCTTTTTTTCTCTTACTGTTTTGAACAGTTTATAACTAAAAATATATATCCATATATAAAAATAAAATTTCCAGAGTTCAACATCTAAATTTAGAACAAAAAAAAAGAAAAAAAACAAGATGCTCACCTCTACATCGTGCTCGACGCCTTCGAGCTTTGCCTGACTTCGCGAAACCCTAAGACCTACCGCACCTGATCGCGACCACCTCAACATCAGTTCGTGCTCCAAGCAACCCTACCCGCCGTTGTCATCTCGAATGCACTCACCTCCCCGTCGCACGCGCCTGCGGAACCAAAATTAGGACTTCATTCGCTTACCGCCTCTCCCTCTTCACTGCTTCTAAGCTCGCTTCACGACCCTAACCTCGAATTCGATCGTCTACGCGAGACGCCTCGTCTCGATATTGATTCAAATATTATTATTTTTTGTTTTACGTGAATTGATTTGGGAATAAATAACTAGACAGAGTCGGACATTAGAGAAGAATGCCCTTTTGATTTCGATTTGTTTTCATTTATTTTTGGATTAAAAACTGAAGTGAAAAGCTTTTCGTGATTTCGAACGAAAAGGGAAAGAGGAAATTGATTTTTGTTGATGGGTTGGCCCGTTGATTTCAAATTAGAGGAGACGCGTATTAATGTGGTAGGACAAGTGGTTTGAAGAGGCAGGCTACGTGTTGAAAAGCAGATACGTGTCTTTTAAGGGCCTGCCGGTACGAGATTTAAAAATATTATATTAAATTCAAATTCAAATTAAATCGTATCGGTAAATGCAACTCAAAATTTCAAACTCCTGTCGAGACGTGATGCTAGGCGTTTATAATGTTAAACCCCTATTCCGAACATAATGGAAAAGGTTTCGAGTCCTAATTCGATCGTATGGAGAAGATAGTTTTTTGGACCAGTTATTATGTTAAATTTCGATATAGATTTTAGCGCGTTTATCTACCGTACGATCACACGACAACTCTGAATGCTAAAAAAATTGAAATCCGATAATAATACACTATTACGGATCCAATGGAACTAGTTTCGACGAATTCCAAGACTGTGCCTCGGAAGGCTATTTTTAAACGTCAACTTAAACTATATATTTTTAAAACTGAACAAACTGCTTTTAAATTTGATTTTTAACACTTCTACTATCTTCAGTATCATCAATATAAATTTTATAAGCTATTGAAATATATTTAACCAACTTATAAACCAAGATTCACTATTTCAACCAATTTCCAATTATTAAATTCAATAATTTAATTGCCAAATAAACAGTGATATTTGAAATTCAAGTTAAATTGACTTTCAAATATTTAAAACTAATTAAATATTCCAATTTCAGATACCCAAAAATTCTGGGTCGTCACATTCTCCCCCTTAAAGGAATTTCGTCCCCAAAATTACTAGTTAAGAAGAATAGTCCACAACCCATTAACTATTTCCCATACCAAATAGTTTTTTTTATCAACTTCCCAAAACCAAACAGTTTAAACAATACCCAAAACAATCTTTTTATAAAAGACATTCTTACCCTTACTAACTTTCCAAACTTTTTCTATAGGTTTCAACCATATCACTTACTCAAACATTCGGATTTAAATTTAAAACAAAATTTTAAGTTAACAAAATTTTCTAACTCCGTAATTTTTCGAAAAATTTCGCAAGCGTCTTACTTGCGCGGCTAACTCGGTACAACTACAAAATGCCTCTACGGGCCCCCAGATTTCAAAAGAAAACAAAAGCCAAGTGAAAATTTGCATACATACCTTTTAGTTTAGCAATTCAATTTATATTCTGAATTCAAAACACCAATTTTCCTTTTGCCTTCAAAAACATTTGTATATCCTACTAGAAATAATATCTAATTACAGATTTCAAAATCATTTTTTTCTATTTCTTTATAAAAGCTTCAACATTTGTTTTACTTAAGGCTGTGCGATGTACACATATCATTTGTACGCAATATCAATTTCGATTGCTCGCTCGATCATACAATTCCACTTCCAAACTAGTATCGTCCACCCGACTTCCTAGTGCGGACACAGGTCTGCTTTCTTGATCAGAAACCGTCATTCTCCTTGCATAGCTACCAACTATGATAAAGAATTTCCAAAATCAATCAAAAGTCCATATCTAGGGTTCCCCGTCGAAAATCGAGTGAAAAATCCCAACTCGGATTGATATAACTATCTCGAAATTCTGTGCTTGAATTCTGGATCGAATTGTTATGCGAATAAAATAATATACGTACATCCTATGTATTTATCCCAATTGGTTATTAGCTATATCTATTCTCTTTTATTCACATTCATTTTGATTTCTATTCACTTATTTACAACCATCCCATTTCACAACTTCTAGTTTAAATTTCATCCAATTATTAACTTAGTATATTTTTCCAATACCAGTTTTTATTTCAAAATTTCACCATTACTTAAGTTTAATGTAAATATTTTATATACTCCTTATATTTAATTTCACTTTACCACTTAGCTTTTGTACCTATTTTTATTAAACTCAAATTTTAATTCCATTCTGAATTCAGTTTACCTCTCATTTTTAAATGTTAGATTCTATTTATCTTAGCTCAAACCATTTTGAATTAATTCTTCAACTTTACTTAACCCAATTCAAAATGAATTCCAATACTTCAGTTTCAATTCTCTTTTAATTCAATTTATCGTCAAACTATGAATATTGAATTTTATCAGCTATCTTCCATTCATAACTGATTTATATCATTATTTTAAATTAGTTCCATTTACTAATTTATTTCTATTTCCAATGAATTTTTAATTCTTAGAACTTTGTTCTTTAAGTCCACTCCAACTAAGTTTTCAATTCCTCCTTACTTTATATAATTCAAATTGATTCTGATATTTAAATTTTAATTCATTTGCTTACAAATATAAATTAAATTGTTCTGCTATACTTTTGTTTACATCTTAATAAACTTACTAATTTTATTTTCAACCCTTTGTTTTGTTTATTCCACTTGACTAATTTCAATTTACTTACAAATTCAAAATGAATTTCAACATTCAGTTTTAATTTCATTTACTTGCAATTGTAAATTCATTTATTCATTCACAAATTTATTTCCATTTTAATAAATTTTATTTCAATCCATTTAGTCTACAAGACTTACTTCTCAAATTCACTTTTATTCAAATTAATCCAAGATAAATTCAGTTTCAATCCTATTTACAAAAGCAATTCATTTGTCTATCCACACTTTTACTTCCAACAAATTTTAAATTTTATATATTTTCAAACTTATTTATATTCCGTAAATATTTCATATAGGATTCCAGTGTCTTTTAAAAAATTACTCAACAGTTCAAAATCATTTTTGAAATCAATTATATCCAAAATCCTTTGCATTTCCAAATCAAACATAATTTTTACAAACACTTTAATCTAAAATATTTTGGCAGCAATTCCTCACCTGGAAACTTGAAAATGAACACCGATGATGCTGCTGTCATCACCGAAGTTAGTTTCCAGCGACTAAAAAGAGTTTAGTGCTTTTACTTCCTTCAAAACATTTCAAATTTTTTTAAATTCCAAATCTCATCAGATCTCATATCCAATTCAAAAATATTTCCCAAAAAATATTATTATTATTTCTCCAAAATCTTTGAAAATCATTTTCAAACTCAAAAGGAATTAAATCTTCAAATTCCGAATCCTTTCAACTCATATTCAAACATTACTCTAGAATTTTTTTATTTTAATTTTAGTTATAAATCACATTTATAATTTACATTTCAAATTCCATTCTATTAATGAATTTATTTCATTAACCTTCGATTATTATCTTAACTTCTTATTCAATCTCACACTTAAATGATAATAATTTAATATTATCACTTCTTAACAACCAGGCAACCATATACTATAATAATTTACGAAAAATTTATTTCTTTTATATACAAAAATAATTTGGGTAAAATTATTTCATTACCCTATTTTAAAACAATACTGTGTCGGTTTATCTTGTTTAAGAGTTTAGAAATCTCGATCGATACAGTTGGCCAGACTGCATCGACCAAAATCTATAAACACTCAACTGATAAGTAAACACAATATAAAAACAATTTTTATATTCACTAACAAATACGCGCTCATATCTATTGATACACTCAAACTCATTCTAGAGTACTACGCACTCTATTTTCAATGAGTAATCCTCAAACAGAGCCAAGGTTCTCGCTTAACCTTCAGCTTTGACACCAACTATAATGAACCGATTTTTCGACACCCGAAAATCGACATCAACATGTCCACCGTATCAAATGCTGAACAATCAGATACTGGAAAACTGAATCATTAGGGTTAAAGAAGAAGGAGGTAGAAGAAGAGTGAACAGAACAACAACAGAATCTTACCATCGCGGCGGAATAAAATATAATAGATGTGACGCCCCACCTCTATACCCACACTAGCCAAGAACACTACGGATTAATGCTGTCAACTAGCATGGAGAATAAGGCTGTTGAGTAGCGACCATCCGTGTAATTGCTTTGTGCGAGCACCGATATGCCAGATAAAATATATCATGCAGGAAATCCGACATACCAACGCAAACTCAAAGCTACTACACAGTGGCTATAATAATCTTTGGAAACAAATATAGAAATAAGCATAACACAAATCAGTCACAGATAATTCATATCACAAAGGCGGAAAAAGATATGAATATAACTAGCACATGATTGTGTATATCAGAGTAGTGGTCAAAAAGATCCACAATAATACAAAAGAATTGCAACACGTGCTATACAAAAGAATACAACTGTGAGTCTATATCTCAAGTGTATACAACAAAAACTGCTAATCTATGTGGTTAGCCAAAAGTCAGAGTAATGAATCCCTGGGGAGAAGTCAAACAGAAGCACCTGTAACATCTCGGTCTGACCCGAGTATTATTTAATAAGAAAATAATAAACGGATCAGTCTAGCTATAAATATCAGATAACATGATATAGAATAAGAGATATGGCATAAACATATAATATCCATAATGGCATACTACTATAAGTATGCAATTGAAACTCAACATGAGATTAATCAATATCACAAAAATCTTCACAAAGATCCAAAAAGGGGTTTCATACCCAAAACTTGTATTCACAACAAGTCAATGACACACGAATTCACCAATGCACAAAAAATGACAAATCATATCAATGAAAATCACTAAAATTGGTGAAGCATAAATTCCAGAATTCAACACACGAAATCCAAAAATCACAAAAAAAGGGAGGGAGGCCTATCGCACGAACGGGAGCATAAAAACTCACCAACATATGTATCACACGAATGAGATGCTATCTCATGGTAGCTAGCCATTAATTTTTGACACACGAATGGCCCGAAGACCATGGGGAGCTACCCCACAAAGAAATGAGACGAAGCTCAATAGAATGAGTTACAGTCCTCCACGTGGACAAAGAGACATCGCACAATTGCTAGTCTAAATCACAAGAATGATCGTCATGATCATCAAGAAGTGTCAATTACAGTAAGCTAGTATATATATGAGCTTAGGTTAACCACTAGCTTAACTTAAATATTTACGAACAAACTGTAGATCTCCAATAGAAAATTGTCACAGGAGTTTCAATCGAACAAGTCCAAGAAATAACCGACGAAGTAAATGCAAGCGTTTCATACCACTCGTTTTACTAAGCCGTTTAATTAGATTTCTCATACGAGTGAGGTAAAGGCTTGTATATACTAATAGATTGGAAAACGGTTTAAGAAACGAGCTTTGTAATAAAATAGTGTTGAAATCGTTTTGATGAAAGAATTTTGATATTTTCTACTAGTATAGAAAACCTTTATATTTTTATAGTGACAAATCACAAAGAAGATTGTAGGAACAATCAATCACTAAAATTCACATTCGAAGACGTGAATAAAATCCAAAGAAACCGATAAAGAATCCATCGAAATAGATATTCAAAAATCCCTAAAAAGGAGTCATCAAAGTCATAATAAATGATAACAACAAATAGGATCATCACGAATCGTTTTAAATTGGATTTCTTAAACAAAAAGGCAAGCAAGCAAAACACTACAGTTTCAGACGTCTGAAACAAGTGGTTCAGACGTCTGAATCTGGAAAAATTAAAAATTTCCAGAACGTGATTCAGACGTCTGAACCAAATGTTTCAGACGTCTGAAATAGGCGTTTTTAGCCTATTTTCTTTCTGTTTGAAAATGAGCCAATTCAGACGTCTGAAATCCTAGATTCAGACGTCTGAAACTGGAATTTTGAGGATTTCCTGAACCTCGACCAAAAATGGCCAAACGAATATCGGAAACGATCGAACGAGCAAATGACGACTAAGGATTGACGCCACGCGACAACCCAGCCTTAACGGCTCTTCGATACGCCTCAAATATCAATATCCAAATATCCATAATAGGATTTTCATAGATTTTGATTTCAAAACACCAAAAATTGGAATATACACCAAATCAATCCAAACCAAAATCAATTGCACAAGAATAAGTGTTAGGAATTCGTACCTAACAATCGAAGATAATTATAGATAAAGATGTGAGATAAAAATCTCACCTTTGAACCCAAACAATTGAAGAAGACGCTTGAAAGCCAAGGAGAATCAACCACTCTTCAAATCCAACTCAAGAAGCTTGTTTCTAAGCTTTAAAGGAAGAACATTCCCAAAGTTAGGTTTAGGAATTTCTGAAATTGATAAGAGAATGAGTTGGAGAAGAAGAAGAGAAGCTTACCAATGGGTTCTTCTATTAGTTTGGAGCTAGAGTTTGATTTGCAAAAGAAAACTAGGGCTTGGAGTTTTAATTTCCTCTTCCACTCTCCATTGCTATAAAAGCTTGAACTGTTAGGAATATGAAATGAAGTAATGAAGTAATGAAGTAATGAAGAGGAGAGGGGGTTGGGACTGAGTTAGTAAGAGGGTTCAGCCCAAACTAAAGCCCTAAGTGAAAAAGTAGCAAAAATAAACTTACTCCAAACATATCGAAGCTTATACTCAAAAAGGTCGCAAACGGCATTTTAAACTCAATGGGAGTGGTTCCGAGTCCTAATTCGACCGTATGCAAAACGTAACTTTTTGGACTAAATTCCGAGTATCGATAAAATATTTAAATAAAATATTTAAATATAAAAATCGATAAATATGCGGGTTGTTACAGACTCCCCTCCTTAAAGAAATTGCGTCCTCGCAATGTTTAAGAAGAAGATATATAGTAACAACCATAAAAGCATATTCAACACAAAATAAGAAATTCGAAATAAGAAATTCACCTCAAAGAGCACGGGAAAGTAAGTCCGGATGTGATCGCTCGATGAACTCTCTAGATTCCCAAGAACAATCCTTAGGATTTGAAGACCATTGAACTTTCACAAGCAGAACGTCTTTATTTCGAAGTCGTTTGACTTCCGAAGCAATAATTCTAATAGGATGCTGCTCATAAGTTAAATTAGGCGAAACTTCAATCTCTTCCACAACACCGGGCTCAAGAATAGAATCAGAATCTCGAAGACATTTCCGTAACTGAGAAACGTGAAACACATCATGCATGGCAGAGAACTGAGCCGGTAATGTAAGGCGATAAGCCATGGAACCAATACGTTCGGTGATAGGAAATGGCCAATATATCGAGGCGCTAATTTTCCCAATCGACTGAAACGTACAATACCATTCTTAGGTGAAACACGAATAAACACAAGATCTCCCACAGAAAATTCTAACTTCCTTCTCCGGTTATCGGCATAGGATTTTTGTCTACTCTGGACTTCTTTCAGCCAATGTCGAATAAGTTCTATCTTTTCTATGGAATCACGAATAAAATCTGGACCTAAAACCAGCTTCTCACCGGCCTCAACCCAACAAGAAGGAGATCGGCATGGCCTTCCATAGAGTGCCTCGAAAGGTGCCATACCAATACTAGATTGGAAGCTATTATTATAGAAAAATTCAACAAGAGGAATATGATCTTCCCAGCTTCCACCGAAATCAAGCACACAAGCACGAAGAAGATCTTCAAGAGTTTGATTCACACGCTCGGTTTGTCCATCGGACTGGGGGTGATAAGCGGTGCTAAAATTAAGCTTCGTTCCTAAATCTTTTTGAAGACTCTTCCAAAATCCACTAGTAAACAATGGATCACGATCACTAACAATAGAAGTAGGAACTCCATGTAATTTAACAATCTCTTTAACAAAGATTTTGGCCAAAAGAGGAACGGTTCGGTTAGACCGAACGGGAATAAAATGGGCGGATTTAGTAAGTCTATCCACTATCACCCATAAGCTATCATGACCCGAACGAGAACGGGGAAGGCCGTCTATAAAATCTATGGAAATTTGGTCCCACTTCCAAATTGGAATATCTAAAGGTTGCAATAACCCACCGGGCCTTTGATGTTCGGCCTTAACGAGTTGGCAAGTCATGCAACGCTTAACAAAGTTAGCAATATCATATTTCATTCCCTCCTAATAATAAAGCCGCTTCATATCCGCGTACATTTTACTACTACCGGGATGAATGGTAAATTTAGAATGATGAGAATCTTCTAAAATATCTTTACGAAGATCATTAATATTTGGCACGATAAGTCTACCAAATTTCTGAATGCCGCCACGAGAATCGATATTAAAGTCTTTCAAACCTTCAATATCAATTTTATCCTTAATATTTTGGCCAAGAAGAGCCAATTCAGGATCTAGCCCTTGAGCTTCAAGAATGCGGTCTAAAAGAGAAGGATGAGCCTCAAGGCTACATAAAACAAATGATGAGCATAAATCGGATACGCGGTCTCGAATCTCACAAATGGATAAGATCTCGAGATCGTTCCATTCGGATATCATCATAGAAACAACCGCTTGTTGCTTTCGTCTAAGTGCATCTGCAACGCGATTCCCCTTTCCGAGAGTATAAAGGATATCAAGATCATAAGGTGCAAGAAATTCGAGCCAACGCTGTTGATGCAAATTAAGTTCCTTTTGAGAGAATAAATACTTCAAGGACTTATGATCGGTATAAAGAACAAATTTCTCTCCTAAAAGATAATGACGCGAAATCCGAAGAGCAAAAACAATAGCCGCGAGTTCTAAATCATGTGTGGCATATCTAGTCTCGGCCGGCTTTAATTGCCTTGAAGCATAAGCAATAACATGTTCTTTTTGCATAAGAACGGCACCCAAACCAACACGACTAGCATCGGTATAAACAACAAAATCTTGATTCCCCTTGGGAATAACAAGAATAGGAGCATCATAAAGGAGTTCTTTTAATTTTTGAAAAGAAGTTTCACATTTGTCCGACCAAATGTATTTAACACCTTTCTTCGTTAAGCTAGTGAGAGGCACGACAATCTTAGAAAAGTCTTTTTATAAAACGGCGGTAATAACCCGCCCATCCAAGAAAACTACGAATCTCCGTCACACTCTTCGGTCTCTTCCAATCTTGAATCACTTCAATCTTTGAAGGATCCACGGAAATTCCGGATTTGGAAATAATATGACCGAGAAACTTCACACGAGATTGCCAAAAATGGCATTTAGAAAATTTTGCTTTTAATTGATTACTCCTAAGAGTTTCCAATACAATCCGAAGATGTTTTTCATGCTCCTCCTCGGTTTTTGAATACACAAGAATATCATCAATAAAGATGAGAACAAATCGATCGAGAAAATCTTTGAAAACTCGATTCATAAGGTCAACGAAATAAGCCGGAGCATTCGTTAGACCAAATGGAATAACGAGCCATTCATAATATCCATACCGAGTACGGAATGATGTCAAAGGAATGCTATCCTCTGCAATACGAAGCTGATGAAAACAAGTAGCTAAGTCTAATTGTGAAAAGACTTTAGCACCACTAAGCTGATCGAATAGATCATCAATCCGAGGTAAAGGATATTTATTTTTAATAGTAAGATCATTAAGCTTGTGTTAGTCAACGCAAAGTCTAAGTGTACCATCGGATTTATTTACGAAAATAGCCGAAGCTCCCCAAGGCGAGGAACTAGAGCGAATAAATTGCTTCGTCTCCAATTCGGATAATTGTTTACGCATCTCTTCATTTTCTTTATTGGACATACGATAAGGAGGACGAGTAATAGGTTGAGCTCCAAGGATAAGATTAATTCTGAACTCAATTGCTCGCTTAGGTGGTAATCCTAAAACGGGCTCAAATATGTCGGAAAATTCACGAACAATGTGAATAAGAGAAATAATATCTTCTTCATCATCATTATCGTCATCATGAGGATTTAAAGAGTATAACGATGCAACCAAACTAAAATCCGAATCTTTAAGAAGAATAGAAATTTGCTTAACAGATCGAGGATGTCGAAGATGGATAGTCCGCTCAGGACATAGGATATGAGCTTCATAATGGTTAAGCCAATCCATTCCCAAAATCATTCCAAAGCCTAAATAACGCATGACATGCAAATCGGCTAGGAAAGGAAAATCACACAAAATAATCTCCGCATCTTTACAAAGCAAACTAAGAGTTGCGGATCCACCAACCGGATTCGCAATTCTCAAAGAAGACATTAAAGCAACAACACTTAAAGAAAAAGTATCAACAAGCTCTTTTGATATAAAAGAATGGGATGCTCCCGTATCAAAAAGAACTCGAATAGGATGATCACGAAATATAATAATACCATCAAGGATAGAATGAGAAATACCTTGACCACGAGATGTGTTGCCAGGGTCTTGAGCAACATTAAGCTTTACCTCCTTCCTATTTTGAAGTTTGGGACAAGAAGATAAATAATGATCCGAGCTTTTGCAATAGCGACAAGTACGAGGCTTTGAACACTTGTTCGCAAAATGATCTCTAGAACCACAGTTAAAGCATTTCCCTTCAGTAGAGGAAAAGGTCTTTGCAGCAGGAGTTGCTTGCCTCCCTTTCTTATTGGGATAAGGACCTTTGAATTTGTTTGGCCTCTTCTTGTTGTTGAAGTTTGGTTTGGAACCCACCACTTCAACATCACTTTCCCTATCCGCCTCTTCAAGACGAAGAGCGGTATCAATGAGTTGGTCGAAGGGAACTTCTAATTTTAGAAGTAATGGCTTCTTGAGATTTTTGTTTAAGCCATAGACAAACCTTTGGTTCTTCTTCAATGGGGTGTTGATGTATTCAACCCCATATTTGGAAAGTGACTCGAAGGATGCAACATAATCAGCCACGGAGGCTTCACCCTGAACAAGGTCTATGAAACGACGAGCCAATGTCACTTTCTCTGCTTCTGGCACGAATTTTAATTCGAAGCGTTCCCGGAATTGCTCCCAGGTGAGATCCGCTTCATTAATCTCAGAAATAAGAAGTTCGTACCAGTCCAATGCTATCTCTTGGAGCATACTGGAAGCCACCTGAACACGGTGAAGATCGGCGAGATTCATGCGAATGAAGACACGATCGCAGGTCCTCAACCAAGCCTGGACCTCGATGATAGTTTCAGAACCTTTAAATGGCTTCCCACCCAGGTTGGTGTAATCATCGCACAAACGTGCAAACCCAGATTTAGGGTGAGTAGGTTCCGGATTAGAACCAGCTGCTTGAGCATTCGTGACAAGGTCAAAAAGTTGCTGGGTAGTCATAAAAACTCCATCTTGGGGTGGAGCACTAGATGGTCCAGCTTTGGGACGACCAGGTCTAACCATTTCTCTTCCCTCAGAAAGAAAGAAAGAAGAAGAAAAAGGTTATTCACCAAATGAATATCAAGCAATCTTGATAGATAAAACAAGGAATCATAAAGAAAATAGGATGAATCGGTACGAAGACTCGAATAAAATCCTAACGCACAACTCCTAAGATGGACTTAGGACGATGATCCTTGTTAAATTATTCTACATTGTTCCGAAGTTTGGCTCTGATACCAAGCTATGACGCCCCACCTCTATACCCACACTAGCCAAGAACACTACGGAGTAATGCTGTCAACTAGCACGGAGAATAAGGCTGTTGAGGAGCGACCATCCGTGTAATTGCTTTGTGCAAGCACCGATATGCCAGATAAAGTATATCATGCAGGAAATCCGGCATACCGATGCAAACTCAAAGCTACTACACAGTGGCTATAATAATCTTCGGAAACAAATATAAAAATAAGCATAACACAAATCAGTCACAGATAATTCATATCACAAAGGCGGAAGAAGATATGAATATAACTAACACATGAAAGTGTATATCAGAGTAGTGGTCAAAAAGATCCACAATAATACAAAAGAATTGCAACACGTGCTATACAAAAGAATACAACTGTGAGTCTATATCTCAAGTGTATACAACAAAAACTGCTAATCTATGTGGTTAGCCAAAAGTCAGAGTAATGAATCCTTGGGGAGAAGTCAAACAGAAGCACCTGTAACATCTCGGTCTGACCCGAGTATTATTTAATAAGAAAATAATAAACGGATCAGTCTAGCTATAAATATCAGATAACATGATATAGAATAAGAGATATGGCATAAACATATAATATCCATAATGGCATACTACTATAAGTATGCAATTGAAACTCAACATGAGATTAATCAATATCACAAAAATCTTCACAAAGATCCAAAAAGGGGTTTCATACCCAAAACTTGTATTCACAACAAGTCAATGACACACGAATTCACCAATGCACAAAAATTGACAAATCATATCATGAAAATCACTAAAATTGGTGAAGCACAAATTCTGGAAATTCAACACACGAAATCTAGAAATCACAAAAAAAAGGGGGGGAGGCCTATCACACGAACGGGAGCATAAAAACTCACCAACATATGTATCACATGAATGAGATGCTATCTCATGGTAGCTAGCCATTAATTTTTGACACACGAATGGCCCGAAGACCATGGGGAGCTACCCCACAAAGAAATGAGATGAAGCTCAATAGAATGAGTTACAGTCCTCCACGTGGACAAAGAGACATCGCACAATTGCTAGTCTAAATCACAAGAATGATCGTTGTAACGACCCGTTAAATTTGATAATATTAAATGAATTAAATTAACATAATTTCTAGTCTGTTTAAGAATAAATGTAGAAATTTGGTATAGTAGTTGTAATTTAATGCAACAATATAATATCTGCATGGCAATAGATGTGAATTATGCAAATGATCATACTTAGCTTTAAGTTAAGTGTAAGAAACCAATATAAATGTTGAATTGAGAATATTAATAAAAATATTTACTAAAATGGGATTCATTAATATAAAATCAGTAGTGAAGATGTTACCTTTGGTTGTAATAAAAGGTGAATTCTATTTAGTGGATGTCAACATTTAATAAAATTTATTTAGAATAAAAAGGCTTCAAATGCATGTTTGCATTGAATATGTAATGGATGGATTAAGTAGTAAGTAATTAAATTATATTTTCTATCAAATTTGGGAATTGAATGTATGTAAACAAACTTGTAGGAATAAGTTAATGTACAAATTTATTTGTGCATACCTGATTTAATTGAAATAGCAGAATAATAAAACTAGCACTTGATGTGCCTAAATATTAATATATTGAAACTATAATATAATAGAAAGTTTGGCAGTGAATAGAAATTAAGAAGACTAAAGCAACTAGTAAAGAAATAAATGGAATTCTAATAATAAAGTAGTAATTAATGCATAAGTTTGGACGTTAGTGATAATTACAAAGTTTTACCTATTCATCTAATTCATTTATGTAAATCTAAACCTATGGCAACATTTTGTTAATAAATGTTGTAAGTGAATTTGAATATAATAAAATAACAAGTGTTTAGGTTAACCATTTATTTTATTTAGTTAAGAATGGAAAATAAATTGAAATAGATCTAAATTTATTTATTTTGGTTATTAATGGGTCTAGTTAATAAAGGAGAATTTATTTAAAATAAAGAATGCACAGATGAAATGTATATTAATTCAAAGGTTATTTATACCCACAAATTGTTTAATCACTGTATAGAAAAAGTCTAAATCAATAAATGGATTTATTGAGATCTGCAATTAAAATTTATAACATTTGTGTAGACTCAATCTCAATAAATTGACTTAAACCATGCAGTTAGCGTAGTTTTGTTTGTAATTACAGTAGTTAATTTTATAAGATGAAGCAAATGCAAATTTTATTTATAGGGTTGGACCACTTATTGATATAAATTTTAGAAAGCAGGATTTATGGATTTATTTGAGTATTAAAATCAACAAATGGTACTTATTACAAATAAAATGGAATTAAACGTAAAATATTACGTTATTGAATATAAAACGGAATTTGTGAACATTAGAGTGAAATCTTGAACTAATGTTAGTAACGTCTTTATTTTAGGTGAAAGTTGAGGATATAAAGGTTAAAAGTCTAAAGTATGGGTTTTTGAGAATATAATTTATAAAATTCTTAAATATAAGAAAGTGCAGAAATGAACACTGAAATTTATATCTTGTCAATTTTAATTCACATCCAAGCTTGTTAAATCATTTGAAATTGATTAATTTATATAGGCAATAAAATTGGGACAAATTTTGGAATATTAATACAAGATTGGATTTTATAATTTATTTAATTTATTTAATGAATATTAAAAATAGCCATTTTTGTCACGGACTCGGATTTCGATGAAACCAGTTTCGTCGGATCCGTATCGGTGAATTATTATAGGGTTTCAATTTTCGTATCGATCGGACGTGTCGTTTGATCGTATGTGCGTGAAACACCTTGAAATCAATTTTAATAAAATCAATTTGAAATCAATTTGGAAATTTTATTTTCAGCATAACTTCTTCATACGATCAAATTTGGACGTGAAACTTTTTCCATCGCGTTCAGAATATCTTAAAATACCTATTTGGATATATAGATTTAATAAATTCGGTTCCGGAGGCATAGCGGGTTTTTTGGGCCATAGTTTGTTCCGCACGTTCATTCTACGGTCTATCTACGCTACCTCTAACCCCTATATAAACCCAGCTATTCAGCCCTAGCCTCCGCCTAATTTCATTTATCTGCGCGTATTTTCTTCAAGCTTCTCTTCTTCTTCAATGGGGGCTAACCCTAGATCCAGTCAGTTCAAAAACAAAATGAAAATTCAGAATCTCTAGAAAAATTCCACAAAAATATATGTCGATGTTCTCGAGATACGTAATCTGATGTTGCGATTCGTTTTTCGAATCGATGCTCCGTTTACCCAGAATAAATTCAAACAGTTCGTGGCCATTCATCAGCGCCGTAACAAACTTCGTCAGATCGTCAAACGGTTTCTGGGTATTGTAGAGGGGACCGAGGGGACTGCATCTATGCAGTTTATCTGGTGATTCGACGGTCAGATCGTTGGAGATTTTGGATTAGGGTTAGAATTACTTGCGGCGGCTGTTTCTTTAGAGGGGCCGTGGGTTCATCGCGAGGCGTGGGGACGTGCGGCCAGGAGAGGGGATGTCAACGGTGGTGACCGGCGTGGCGATGGTGGCCGGAGGCGGCGCTGGAGAGTGGTCAACGGTGGGTCAAAACGTTGGGTTCGGCTGGGAGTATGTGCGCGTTTCACTGTGCTCGGGGGAGAAAATGTGTGATGACGTGGCCAAATTTTTTAAGGTGATTGTGTTCTTTTGTTATTTTTATTTTTTTTGATTTTCAACTCGCAATTTTCACTATAACTTTTGCATACGATATCCGATTTACGCGCGATTTCTTTTTTTAGGATCGAAATTAAATTCCAGATCTGATGACGCTAGTTTGGACGAATTCTGAGAGGGGCGAATTTTTGGGTTTAAATCGAATTTAAATTCGATTTAAATTCCAAAGGTGAGTGTTTAAACCCACTCACAACTACTAGAAGCTTTTATGTTTGTTAAGTTAATTTTAGAAATGAATAGAAATTTATTTATGAGTATTTGGCATGTTTATTTCACTTATATTTGTTGAATTGCATTTATTAAATTTAACTGTTAATTTAATTTATTTATTGTGTATTAATTGATAGTTAGAATTTATTTGTTTGCCTATAAACTGCTAGTTAACAGTTATATAGATTATCACTGAATATAAACTGTTAGATTAATAGTTGTTAAATTTAATCTGAATAAAATTGCCAGTTATTACCTGTTATATAATATCAAATATAAATTGTTATTGATTGATATTGCTTGATGATTGTGATTGGATGATGGGTGATGTTGATGGATGTTTTATTGTATATCATTAAATTGCAAATTATCATGCATATTTCCTTTCATTCGGGATTGTGGTTTGAAATGATATACAACCGCAAAATTTTATATCTTTTAAATTGCGGATTGAAATGATAAATATCCGTATCACTTGACCATAGGATAGAAAATTTTATACAGGCACCGCGGTCTATATATATAACTATTTTATTGTGATTTTTATGGTTTGGATGGAATACGGTTTATAAAAATCTTAAATTTTATATTGTATAAATATTATTCTTCCATATATATACATATGAAGTTGAAAATTTTGAAATTAAAAGGTGTATAAATCTCTTTATTAAAAATGGAAAAAATTTTTAAGAAAATGGATTTTAATAATTTATATCATATGTTTAAATGTTAAGTTTGGAAATTTTAAGATATGACATTTATAATTGGATTTTTCCCAAAATAAATTAAAATGAATATTCTAGTATAATTTGAATTGGGAAAAATATATATATTTTATCACTAGAAATTGAAGTCTTATTATTTATGGATTTTATATGAATATTCAAGACTAATTAATAGAACAATTGATTTGTTGAAAGAATAAAATCCAACTTTAGTTTGAAATATTGATACTCAAAATGGATATACGTATATATAAATAAATTGAAGTGGTTTTGGAACTTGAGAGAGATAATATAAATTTTGGTTTATACTTTAATAAAGAAATGTATTTGTAAAGCCATGAGAACTATTTTCTTTACAAAGTAACATTTAAGTTAAACCATTTAATTCATATACCGTTGAATGTCCAAACCATTCAAGTTTTAGAAGTTATGGTTTTAAATTATGATTTTCAAAATACTATGCTTTGAAAATATTTGATTTTCAGACGTTATGAAGTTAAAGCATTTTGATTTTGGAAAAGAATTATATTTGGGATAAGTGATAAAATATGGTTTTGGGTTTTGAATGATATCGTATTCATGGTTATGAAATGGAATGTTTATTCTGATTTTTAAAGTATAACCTATTTTTAAATGACCGCGGTGTTATAATAACGATGGGTTGGCAAAGAGACCGGGATCGGATATCTGACATACTCTCTGTCGATACCGAAAACCACTTTGACTAACCGTGTACGCGGTGGAGATTCCAGAATGAAGTAGGTGGTGGCGACGTTTCCTGTAAGGTAAATACGTGGACCCGACTCCCGTGAGTTGGCATAAGGTGGCTAAAACAGGAGCTATTCCCAGGCCAATGAGGTCATACCTCTGATCGGACACTCCTCTTCGATATTATACTATGACTTTGGATTGATTCAGTGGCCACTTTTATTTCGATTTTGGAGAGTTTGTTCGAGGTGGGCGGTAACTGCGGCTACGCGTTTCCACCAGCCTGGGTACGCAATTGGTATATCTACCCTGGCATTGCCTAGTTGTGCCGTGTCACCTACCCTATCGTGCCTTTACTACGAGTTTCTATTTGTGTCGTACCTATGGAGTATCCTCTGGTAGCCTCCCGATCAGGAGGTATTACGGTACTGTATAGACTATTGGCATTTTACGTGTTAAGGTGGAAAATGTAAAGCCTTAACGCTATTTAAAAGTAAGTTTATTTTACAATTAGACACTATTATAATAGCGCAATATACTACATAGTAAATAGTTTAACGGATCCTTAGGAGATGTAAATCCCGAGCATCTCTTGAGTTACTGTACTCATATTTATTTCTGTTAATTTAACTCACATAAGATCTTTTAGTTCTGACTCGAGTGTTTTTGTCTTTTCAAATTCGCTCGGGTCAGACCGAGCGTTTCAGGGTCGAAGACTTTAGCTTTGAAGGACGAAGACGAAGGAGTCGTATTATTATTATCTATAGTATTGCATCACACTCATACTGTTCCGCTGCATTGATTGTATTGGTATGTGTAACTCTGATATTTATTGTATAAAGCAAATCAAGTGTTTGTAAACTGTTTTGAACTGTATATTTATTATTATATTTTATCCTTCCGCTGTGAGATTCTGTTTTGTTTTTATTTCTTCTCTGTTTTTCTTATTTACCCCATAACAAATCCGCCCTTGCGCATGCTTTGAATTGGCACGTGTGTCGGTTTAAAGTGTGCGAAAAGGCAGGATGTTACAGTTGGTATCAGAGCTTTGGTTTAGCGATAAACCTTGGTTTTGTGGGGATTGACTCTTTGTAAATAGGGTAGTAATACCCTATGGGAGTCGCTGAGTGTATATGTATGAGAGAGCGTATTTGTTAGTGTTAATAAAGATTTTGATATTGTGTTAATCTGTTCCGCTTTGTATTTATAAATTCTGGTTGATGCATGGGACGCTATGACATCAATAGGGATTTCTAAACACTTAATAGGACAGACCGACATAATATTTGTTTTTAATATAGGTGAATGAAATAATTTTGCCTATTATATTTTCTATATATAAAAATATTTTTATAAGGATATATTTGGTTGCTAAGATTGGGTGTTAGGTAATAAAAATATTTATAATAATTGAAGCTAAGTTGAAATTTTAATAAATCAAATTGGAGGTTTTAGAACCTAAGTCCGGGATTTTGAAAAAAAATCTGCTTTCAAAGGATTTATGAAATATAATGATTTGGTTTATAAATATTTTCTTATATAAATATTTAGTATAATTCGGAAGAATTGTTTTAAAAGAAGATTTTGGAGAAAATAGATTTTGTACTTTCCTCTCTGTCGCTAGAAAATAATTTCGGTGATGGCGGCCGCATCATCGACTTTCATTTTCGAGTTTCGAAGGGGAAAGGCCACTGTAGTAAAATTCTACTGCAGATCTATTTTGAAATTATCTAAAAATTTTAATTGTTTTAAATATAATTGAGATATAAAGGTTGTAGGAAACTAATTATCTATAATTTCAAAATAAATTGAAATTTGACCCGGAATTTAATTCTAAAATTTTCCATTAATTAATTGTTAAATTTTAGTGAAATAAAAAGTAAGAAATAAATGGATTGAAACCTTTAATTTTAGGTAAGAGAATTAATGCTAAGTATAAAGGAAGTTAAAATTTTAACTTATAAGTAATGGTAAAGATTTATTGAACAATCAATGAATTAGAAGAATTGAGATAAAACTTGTATAAGTTCAATTGCATTTTTCTTTAACATAAATAACTTACCAAATATAAAAAGTTGAAATGTTAAATAAGGGATTGAAATTGAATATTATACAAGTAAATTTTTGGAAATAATGAAGTACTCAATAAATTACTGTTATAAATAAGAATTTAATGGTATAAACTTAAGTATATAAAGTGAAATTCTAAACAAAAATTGATTGTAGGATTATTAACTTAAGTATGTTTTAATTTCCACTATTCTAATATAATGGAAAGTAGAAAAAAAAAATAAATGACTGCAATCCATAATTAATGAACAAGTAAAATCTTTCACTTATAGGAATGCAGGTTATAAGGTTAATAAATTAAGTGTAAGTAGAGGGTTACTGTAATTAAATAATAGAAACGTAAACATTAAATAAAGAAATGAAATTAAGGGTAAGTTGAAATTGTAATTTATAAAACGAATATATATTTGTTGAACCGTAGATTAATAAAAAGGAATTGAGAAGAAACTTGTAAATTTTCACTTACATTCTTAAAACATACATAACTTACCACATAATAAAAGTTGCAATGTTAGTAAGAAAATGTAGGGGAAATCTTACAAGTGAAGCTTGAGGTAATTAAGATATTCAATAAATTTGCTGTTGTTAATGAGAATTAATTGTATAAACTTGAGTTAAATTGGAAATTTTACTATATAAGAAAAGGTAAGTAGTATAAATAGATGATATAAAATTTAGTCAATAAATTGGAATACAAATATAATGAATTTTGTAATAAATGGAAAATGAAAATTGTAAGAAATAAAGAAATCCCTCCATAAATGAAAGAAAGAAAATCAAACCACTGAAGCATGAAATAAAAGTATAATAAGTAAAATTTTGGTTGTTGGTTTGAATTGTTATTGTTTGATTTATGTTTGTTGGGTAAGGAATTTGAAGTTGTTGGATGAATAAATAATCTATCTTTGTTCCATCTAAGACTGTTGAGTAAAAGGATGCACTTGATAGTTAATTTCATTTCATACGAATTTCAAGTTTGAACCCAAACAACTGTTTGTTTGATGGATTAAATGGTTGCTTTGCTTTGTGTATGTATGCGGTTTGTAAGGTTGATGGTTGTTGTATTGATTGGTTGATTAATGGTTGAAACCACCTAAACATTTCACTTTAATATAAATATTTAACCTTTTTAGATTATATAAGTGAAATGCAGGTTATGGAAGCAACTGCTACTGCTTTTGGTTCCATAATAATAAGCGTATTGCCCGACAAATAGGTACGTTTTCGGATTTCGTTTTGAAGCGCTATTTTATATAATTTCCCGTGTTGGGATATAATATTTGGATAATATTTGTAATATATTAGTTATATTTTGATATTATATTTTCTCCAGAGTCTCTCCATACAAAGGAGACTCTGCCAAAATTTTCCGTAAATTTTGGACTTAGAAATTTTGTGAAAATGTTTTCCAACTTTAATAATTTAAGTATAAAAGAATATAATGATTATAACAGGTATATTTTATTTAAGAAAATAAATTTAGTAAATTATTGTTTATAAGTTAATATTTGAAATAAGACGTACTGTTTTACTCTTCCTTCTCCCTTCTTTTTTTCCTTTTCGGGGACGAAAAGTTTTGAGTGGGGGAGATTGTAACGACCCGTTAAATTTGATAATATTAAATGAATTAAATTAATATAATTTCTAGTCTGTTTAAGAATAAATGTAGAAATTTGGTATAGTAGTTGTAATTTAATGCAACAATATAATATCTGCATGGCAATAGATGTGAATTATGCAAATGATCATACTTAGCTTTAAGTTAAGTGTAAGAAACCAATATAAATGTTGAATTGAGAATATTAATAAAAATATTTACTAAAATGGGATTCATTAATATAAAATCAGTAGTGAAGATGTTACCTTTGGTTGTAATAAAAGGTGAATTCTATTTAGTGGATGTCAACATTTAATAAAATTTATTTAGAATAAAAAGGATTCAAATGCATGTTTGCATTGAATATGTAATGGATGGATTAAGTAGTAAGTGATTAAATTATATTTTCTATAAAATTTGGGAATTGAATGTATGTAAACAAACATGTAGGAATAAGTTAATGTACAAATTTATTTGTGCATACCTGATTTAATTGAAATAGCAGAATAATAAAACTAGCACTTGATGTGCCTAAATATTAATATATTGAAACTATAATATAATAGAAAGTTTGGCAGTGAATAGAAATTAAGAAGACTAAAGCAACTAGTAAAGAAATAAATGGAATTCTAATAATAAAGTAGTAATTAATGCATAAGTTTGGACGTTAGTGATAATTACAAAGTTTTACCTATTCATCTAATTCATTTATGTAAATCTAAACCTATGGCAACATTTTGTTAATAAATGTTGTAAGTGAATTTGAATATAATAAAATAACAAGTGTTTAGGTTAACCATTTATTTTATTTAGTTAAGAATGGAAAATAAATTGAAATAGATCTAAATTTATTTATTTTGGTTATTAATGGGTCTAGTTAATAAAGGAGAATTTATTTAAAATAAAGAATGCACAGATGAAATGTATATTAATTCAAAGGTTATTTATACCCACAAATTGTTTAATCACTGTATAGAAAAAGTCTAAATCAATAAATGGATTTATTGAGATCTGCAATTAAAATTTATAACATTTGTGTAGACTCAATCTCAATAAATTGACTTAAACCATGCAGTTAGCGTAGTTTTGTTTGTAATTACAGTAGTTAATTTTATAAGATGAAGCAAATGCAAATTTTATTTATAGGGTTGGACCACTTATTGATATAAATTTTAGAAAGCAGGATTTATGGATTTATTTGAGTATTAAAATCAACAAATGGTACTTATTACAAATAAAATGGAATTAAACGTAAAATATTACGTTATTGAATATAAAACGGAATTTGTGAACATTAGAGTGAAATCTTGAACTAATGTTAGTAACGTTTTTATTTTAGGTGAAAGTTGAGGATATAAAGGTTAAAAGTCTAAAGTATGGGTTTTTGAGAATATAATTTATAAAATTCTTAAATATAAGAAAGTGCATGAACACTGAAATTTATATCTTGTCAATTTTAATTCACATCCAAGCTTGTTAAATCATTTGAAATTGATTAATTTATATAGGCAATAAAATTGGGACAAATTTTAGAATATTAATACAAGATTGGATTTTATAATTTATTTAATTTATTTAATGAATATTAAAAATAGCCATTTTTGTCACGGACTCGGATTTCGATGAAACCAGTTTCGTCGGATCCGTATCGGTGAATTATTATAGGGTTTCAAGTTTCGTATCGATCGGACGTGTCGTTTGATCGTATGGGCGTGAAACACCTTGAAATCAATTTTAATAAAATCAATTTGAAATCAATTTGGAAATTTTATTTTCAGCATAACTTCTTCATACGATCAAATTTGGACGTGAAACTTTTTCCATCGCGTTCAGAATATCTTAAAATACCTATTTGGATATATAGATTTAATAAATTCGGTTCCGGAGGCATAGCGGGTTTTTTGGGCCATAGTTTGTTCCGCACGTTCATTCTACGGTCTATCTACGCTACCTCTAACCCCTATATAAACCCAGCTATTCAGCCCTAGCCTCCGCCTAATTTCATTTATCTACGCGTATTTTCTTCAAGCTTCTCTTCTTCTTCAATGGGAGCTAACCCTAGATCCAGTCAGTTCAAAAACAAAATGAAAATTCAAAATCTCCAGAAAAATTCCATAAAAATATATGTCGATGTTCTCGAGATACGTAATCTGATGGTGCGATTCGTTTTTCGAATCGATGCTCCGTTTACCAGAATAAATTCAAACAGTTCGTGGCCATTCATCAGCGCCGTAACAAACTTCGTCAGATCGTCAAATGGTTTCTGGGTATTGTAGAGGGGACCGAGGGGACTGCATCTATGCAGTTTATCTGGTGATTCGACGGTCAGATCGTTGGAGATTTTGGATTAGGGTTAGAATTACTTGCGGCGGCTGTTGCTTTAGAGGGGCCGTGGGTTCATCGCGAGGCGTGGGGACGTGCGGCAAGGAGAGGGGATGTCAACGGTGGTGGCCGGCGTGGCGATGGTGGCCGGAGGCGGCGCTGGAGAGTGGTCAACGGTGGGTCAAAACGTTGGGTTCGGCTGGGAGTTCGTGCGCGTTTCACTGTGCTGGGGGGAGAAAACGTGTGATGACGTGGCCAAATTTTTTAAGGTGATTGTGTTCTTTTGTTATTTTTATTTTTTTTGATTTTCAACTCGCAATTTTCGCTATAACTTTTGCACACGATATCCGATTTACGCGCGATTTCTTTTGTTAGGATCGAAATTAAATTCCAGATCTGATGACGCTGGTTTGGACGAATTCCGAGACGGGCGAATTTTTGGGTTTAAATCGAATTTAAATTCGATTTAAATTCCAAAGGTGAGTGTTTAAACGCACTCACAACTACTAGAAGCTTTTATGTTTGTTAAGTTAATTTTAGAAATGAATAGAAATTTATTTATAAGTATTTGGTATATTTCACTTATATTTGTTGAATTGCATTTATTAAATTTAACTGTTAATTTAATTTATTTATTGCGTATTAATTGATAGTTAGAATTTATTTGTTTGCCTATAAACTGCTAGTTAACAGTTATATAGATTATCACTGAATATAAACTGTTAGATTAATAGTTGTTAAATTTAATCTGAATAAAATTGCCAGTTATTACCTGTTATATATTATCAAATATAAATTGTTATTGATTGATATTGCTTGATGATTGTGATTGGATGATGGGTGATGTTGATGGATGTTTTATTGTATATCATTAAATTGCAAATTATCATGCATATTTCCTTTCATTCGGGATTGTGGTTTGAAATGATATACAACCGCAAAATTTTATATCTTTTAAATTGCGGATTGAAATGATAAATATCCGTATCACTTGACCATAGGTTAGAAAATTTTATACAGGCACCGCGGTCTATATATAACTATTTTATTGTGATTTCTATGGTTTGGATGGAATACGGTTTATAAAAATCTTAAATTTTATATTGTATAAATATTATTCTTCCATATATATACATATGAAGTTGAAAATTTTGAAATTAAAAAGTGTATAAATCTCTTTATTAAAAATGGAATTTTTTTTAAGAAAATGGAGTTTGATAATTTATATCATATGTTTAAATGTTAAGTTTGGAAATTTTAAGATATGACATTTATAATTGGATTTTTCCCAAAATAAATTAAAATGAATATTCTAGTATAATTTGAATTGGGAAAAATATATATATTTTATCACTAGAAATTGAAGTCTTATTATTTATGGATTTTATATGAATATTCAAGACTAATTAATAGAACAATTGATTTGTTGAAAGAATAAAATCCAACTTTAGTTTGAAATATTGATACTCAAAATGGATATACGTATATATAAATAAATTGAAGTGGTTTTGGAACTTGAGAGAGATAATATAAATTTTGGTTTAGACTTTAATAAAGAAATGTATTTGTAAAGCCATGAGAACTATTTTCTTTACAAAGTAACATTTAAGTTAAACCATTTAATTCATATACCGTTGAATGTCCAAACCATTCAAGTTTTAGAAGTTATGGTTTTAAATTATGATTTTCAAAATACTATGCTTTGAAAATATTTGATTTTCAGACGTTATGAAGTTAAAGCATTTTGATTTTGGAAAAGAATTATATTTGGGATAAGTGATAAAATATGGTTTTGGGTTTTGAAATGATATCGTATTCATGGTTATGAAATGGAATGTTTATTCTGATTTTTAAAGTATAACCTATTTTTAAATGACCGCGGTGTTATAATAACGATGGGTTGGCAAAGAGACCGGGATCGGATATCTGACATACTCTCTGTCGATACCGAAAACCACTTTGACTAACCGTGTACGCGGTGGAGATTCCAGAATGAAGTAGGTGGTGGCGACGTTTCCTGTAAGGTAAATACGTGGACCCGACTCCCGTGAGTTGGCATAAGGTGGCTAAAACAGGAGCTATTCCCAGGCCAATGAGGTCATACCTCTGATCGGAGACTCCTCTTCGATATTATACTATGACTTTGGATTGATTCAGTGGCCACTTTTATTTTGATTTTGGAGAGTTTGTTCGAGGTGGGCGGTAACTGCGGCTACGCGTTTCCACCAGCCTGGGTACGCAATTGGTATATCTACCCTGGCATTGCCTAGTTGTGCCGTGTCACCTACCCTATCGTGCCTTTACTACGAGTTTCTATTTGTGTCGTACCTATGGAGTATCCTCTGGTAGCCTCCCGATCAGGAGGTATTACGGTACTGTATAGACTATTGGCATTTTACGTGTTAAGGTGGAAAATGTAAAGCCTTAACGCTATTTAAAAGTAAGTTTATTTTACAATTAGACACTATTATAATAGCGCAATATACTACATAGTAAATAGTTTAACGGATCCTTAGGAGATGTAAATCCCGAGCATCTCTTGAGTTACTGTACTCATATTTATTTCTGTTAATTTAACTCACATAAGATCTTTTAGTTCTGACTCGAGTGTTTTTGTCTTTTCAAATTCGCTCGGGTCAGACCGAGCGTTTCAGGGTCGAAGACTTTAGCTTTGAAGGACGAAGACGAAGGAGTCGTATTATTATTATCTATAGTATTGCATCACACTCATACTGTTCCGCTGCATTGATTGTATTGGTATGTGTAACTCTGATATTTATTGTATAAAGCAAATCAAGTGATTGTAAACTGTTTTGAACTGTATATTTATTATTATATTTTATCCTTCCGCTGTGAGATTCTGTTTTGTTTTTATTTCTTCTCTGTTTTTCTTATTTACCTCATAACAAATCCGCCCTTGCGCATGCTTTGAATTGGCACGTGTGTCGGTTAAAAGTGTGCGAAAAGGCGGGATGTTACAATCGTCATGATCATCAAGAAGTGTCAATTACAGTAAGCTAGTAAATATATGAGCTTAGCTTCATGTCCCATAACCACTAGCTTAACTTAAATATTTACGAACAAATTGTAGATCTCCAATAGAAAATTGTCACAGGAGTTTCAATCGAACAAGTCCAAGAATTAACCGACGAAGTAAACGCAAGCGTTTCATACCACTCGTTTTACTAAGCCGTTTAATTAGATTTCTCATACGAGTGGGGTAAAGGCTTGTATATACTAATAGATTGGAAAATGGTTTAAGAAACGAGCTTTGTAATAAAATAGTGTTGAAATCGTTTTGATGAAAGAATTTTGATATTTAATACTAGTATAGAAAACCTTTATATTTTTAAAGTGACAAATCACAAAGAAGATTGTAGGAACAATCAATCACTAAAATTCACATTCGAAGACGTGAATAAAATCCAAAGAAACCGATAAAGAATCCATCGAAATGGATATTCAAAAATCCCTAAAAAGGAGTCATCAAAGTCATAATAAATGATAACAACAAATAGGATCATCATGAATCGATTTAAATTGGAATTCTTAAACAAAAAGGCAAGCAGGCAAAACACTACAGTTTCAGACGTCTGAAACAAGTGGTTCAGACGTCTGAAACAAGTGGTTCAGACGTCTGAATCTGGAAAAATTAAAAATTTCCAGAACGTGATTTAGACATCTGAACCAAATGTTTCAGACGTCTGAAATAGGCGTTTTTAGCCTATTTTCTTTCTGTTTGAAAATGAGCCAATTCAGACGTCTGAAATCCCAGATTCAGATGTCTGAAACTGGAATTTTGAGGATTTCCTGAACCTCGACCAAAAATGGCCAAACGAATATCGGAAACGATCGAACGAGCAAATGACGACTAAGGATTTACGCCACGCAACAACCCAGCCTTAACGGCTCTTCGATATGCCTCAAATATCAATGTCCAAATATCCATAATAGGATTTTCATAGATTTTGATTTCAAAACACCAAAAATTGGAATATACACCAAATCAATCCAAACCAAAATCAATTGCACAAGAATAAGTGTTAGGAATTCATACCTAACAATCGAAGATAATTATAGACAAAGATGTGAGATAAAAATCTCACCTTTGAACCCAAACGATTGAAGAAGAAGCTTGAAAGCAAAGGAGAATCAACCACTCTTCAAATCCAAGTCAAGAAGCTTGTTTCTAAGCTTTAAAAGAAGAACATTCCCAAAGTTAGGTTTAGAAATTTCTGAAATTGATAAGAGAATGAGTTGGAGAAGAAGAAGAGAAGCTTACCAATGGGTTCTTCTATTAGTTTGGAGCTAGAGTTTGATTTGCAAAAGAAAACTAGGGCTTGGAGTTTTAATTTCCTCTTCCACTCTCCATTACTATAAAAGCTTGAACTGTTAGGAATATGAAATGAAGTAATGAAGTAATGAAGAGGAGAGGGGTTTGGGACTGAGTTAGTAAGAGGGTTCAGCCCAAACTAAAGCCCTAAGTGAAAAAGTAGCAAAAATCAACTTACTCCAAACATATCGAAGCTTATACTCAAAAAGGTCGCAAATGGCATTTTAAACTCAATGGGAGTGGTCCCGAGTCCTAATTCGACCGTATGCAAAAAGTAACTTTTCGGACTAAATTCCTAGTGTCGATAAAATATTTAAATAAAATATTTAAATATACAAATCGATAAATATGCGGGTTGTTACAATAGATAATAACTGATCTTTACACAAAAGAAACTATATCTATTTTACAAATTACATCATCAGAGTACATCAAGATCAAACAATTACTGGATAGTTATGTTAGCTTTTCCTTACAAAAGCTGATTATACAGCTTTCGTTGCACAGCGGAATATAAATCTACGGGAATACGCCTCGTCGTCCAGCTTGTCTCCTGAGCTCCACAGCAGTCTATCCAGAATTTGTACTCTGTAATACTCGGTTTGACCCGAGCATTATAGTTAAATAACACCCGAGTCAGTCTGGAAAACCAGCGTGAGAAAACACGTTTAATGGGATTATTAAAATTTTCAAAATCCTTTGAAATCAAAGGTATCTCGTAAGACCAGGCCGCAAATAAACATGCCGGGTTTTTACCTTATGATAACCAAAACATTTCTTACAAAATCCTCTGATATTATAGTAGTGTCTATATACAAATACTTATTCAAATAGCCGAAATTGTTACATTATTAAATTCCAACAGTACAAGACACAAAGTGGGTTCTACAAACAAAACCATAAAGGCAAGTAGGGAGAATGGATTTCCATCAATGGCGGGGCTACTGGGGTACCGCCCATCATAGTACACGGTCTAGATCACCGTAACAAGGATCCACCCTGATCACTTGCGTCACAAGACTGGAGCTACCCCTTACTGGATAGTCCGAATAAGTTCACCCCGCGGTTGGGATCAAAAACCGCCTACACGGTCGAAATAAAGGGACATCTAGATAAGGGTGACCTTACCCTAATTGGTTGCTACCAACTTAGCCTTGTGTGCACCTGCCATGTTTTAGCCATTCCCGGTTGATGAGGCTAGAGACTATGCGTTACCTTTTTAGCACAATTCACTTAGAATGCTTACCACCCTCCTGACGATGTTCTGATAGCATTCGTCCATACAAGTCCGTTCCGGGTTCGAACGAAACTGAAGACACTACTCCTACTACATCCATTTTGGAATCACCCTCAGAATTAGTAACGATTAGCCCTTGCACTTCACTGCTCCATCTTCGACTCCAAGTTCTTGTCTTCCTCACAAAACGTTGAAACTGGATCGAAGTGGTTTTTGAGAAATTAATCTCGATCTCGGATTCTTCAAGACGATCAGCGCATTGGCCAATATTGATAGTCCGTTATTTAACCATCAAATAACATTCACAAACAACCATCAGACCTTAATAATTTTCCAAATTATTTATTATTCAAAATATCTTCGCAAGATATCTTTCTACATTTCAATCCTTTGAAAACAGTTTCCAAATCACTTCCTCTTGCGGAATGAATTTATAAATATTGTTTATTCCACTAGAAATCACCAAGTCTAAATACTTTAAATTTTAAAATAATTTAAAATTGCTTTACCCAAAAAAAATAAACTTTATAAAATTTAAAATAAAACCATTTAAAAGACTTTATTTAAACTACTAGTTATGAAACTTTATAATAACTTCTCATGTAAACTTAAGCCAAAACAAGTTTTTAAAATAAAATTTACGAAATTCTATGCAGGTTTTTCAGATAAAAACTTTAGCTAAACTATCTTTAAAATAGAACTAATTTAAAGATATAAATATTAATAATTATCTTTTAAAACCATAATACCAATTAACCTTTTAAAATAATTACTACTATAAGTAATTTAATAAAATATTTACCTTTAAAATTTTAAACTATTTAAATAATAATTCTCAAAAACATTCTTTTAAACAACTTTAAAACTTTTAACTTAACTTAAAAATCTGCTTGAAAACGTACTTGACCTTTCAGGGAAATACACTTTCCTTTCACACCTTTAAATATAAATCACTATTTATTTTTAAAACAAATTACCCATTCCTTATAAAATCCTACCGTGAATTTATACTTTCGAATATCCATTGATATCTTATTTCACTTTATAAATCTAGTTTACAAATTCCGTAGTCTCGTACTCCCTTTAAATCACAGTTTCAAATGCTCAATCGGTTTTCAAATCGAATTTCAAAACTAACTCCATTTTTAAAACAAATTCCTTTACTTAGCCAAATTTATTTTAGGCCCATAAATTTCCATATTTTCTTCTATATTTAAATTTTAAAATCTTATTTTAAACTGAAATATCCACTTCATACTTCTTCAAAATTCTACCCTTTTATATCTTTCCAACATTTAAAATCTTAATTTGAAAATAAATTCTCTTAAATTTTAAATAATATCATTTAAGTCTCCAACTCTTTTATTTCCATTTATTTAAAATCTCCATTTCCATACTCAGAATTTATTTAATAGAATTTAAAAATCGAACTTTTATACTTTTCCAAATTCAATCTAAAATTTATCCAAATTCTCCATAATTATTTTACTTAAAAATTTCCCTTTATATTTCCATTAAAAATCCAAACTTTATATATTTGTCATTCTCTCAAATACCAATATATATATTCAACCAAACCATAGCACTTAATAATTAAAATTTCCAATATGGTCAATATAATCCATCACAGATTATCACATATATCACATTACTGAATATAAAATAAATTTAACATTTTGAGGAATCCAGTTGGATCCCTCCAACCTGTTTTCCTGCATCCACAGATGTTAGCACAATATAAAACAACAATTCTACTTCAAGGTGGAATATCGCGGTATATGGGTCATCCGCTATTATGCGGGGCGCATAGGGTCTCATCCGCTATATAATGCGGGAAATCAATCACTCCAATATATATACTACTACTATATATATAATATACCACATCCAATCAATTCAACCATTCAACCAAAAATTTAAATTTAACTAATACTAATCCAGATGACTGAAATTAACTCGCCTTTGATTTTGATTTGCAATCAGATCCATCTCGATTATTTCCTTCACGGTTTTGGAACTTGTACAACATTATATGTTTAATTAAATATTGAATAAATCAAACAATTTATCACTATTTATTTATTTAATTTAAACTAATAATTTGGTTTTTAAACTAATTTTCCTTTTGATAAATTATTTTTAGTACCTAAATAGCTAAATAAGCTTATTAAATAAATTGATCACTCTAAATACATATTTAAAAAAACAACTAGTAAGTTAAAAGATGTATATCTATTTTTATATTTCTTTCATTTTGGAACTACGTGTCTATATATATAATAGTCTATAGAGATTTAAAAACAAAAATTTTATATAATCCTTCAACATTTATTTCATCTATATACATAATTAGCATAAAATAAGTATGTGTATGTATATTAAATCAAAACAGAAAGATTTTTTCTAAATCTACTGTATAATATCCTTTTTTCTCTTACTATTTTGAATAGTTTATAACTAAAAATATATATTCATATATAAAAAATAAAATTTCCAGAATTCAACATCTAAATTCAGAATAAGAAAAAGAAAAAAACAAGATGCTCACCTCTACATTGTGCTCGACGCCTTCGAGGTTTGCCTGACTTCGGGAAACCCTAAGACCTGCCGCACCTAATCACGACCACCTCAACATCAATTCGTACTCCAGACAACCCTGCCAGCCGTCGTCACCTCGAATGCACTCGCCTCCCCACCGCGCATGCCTGCGGAACCAAAATCGCGACTTCGTTCGCTCACCGCCTCTCCCTCTTCACTGCTTCCAAGCTCGCTTCGCTACCCTAACCTTGAATTCGATCGTGTATATGAGACGCCTCGTCTCGATATTGATTCGAATAATTTTTTTGTTTTGCGGAATTGATTTGGGAATAAATAACTGGAGAGAGCAGACATTAGAGAAGAACGCCCTTTCGATTTTGATTTTTTCGTTTATTTGCGGATTAAAAACTGAAGTTAAAAACTTTTCGTGATTTCGAAGAAAAGGGAAAAAGGAAATTGATTTTTGTTGATGGGTTGGCCCGTTGATTTCAATTTAGAGGAGATGCGTGTTAATGCGATAGGACAAGTGTTTTGAAGAGGCAGGCTATGTGTTGAAAAGCAGATATGTGTCTTCCAAAGGCATGCCAATACTAGATTTAAAATTATTATATTTAAATTCAAATTCAAATTTTAAATCGTATCGGTAAATGCTACTCAAAATTTTGAACTCCTATCGAGGCGTGCCGCTAGGCGTTCATAATGTTAA
Source organism: Allium cepa (assembly GCA_030765085.1). Taxonomy (NCBI): domain Eukaryota; kingdom Viridiplantae; phylum Streptophyta; class Magnoliopsida; order Asparagales; family Amaryllidaceae; genus Allium; species Allium cepa. The sequence continues at coordinate 310,076,213 of CM060934.1, read as the reverse complement.
ACCCCTATTCTGAACACAATGGAAAAAGTTTCGAGTCCTAAATCGATCGTATGGAGAAGATAGCTTTTCAGACCAATTATTATATTAAATTTCGATATAGATTTTAGCGTGATTATCTACCGTACGATCACATGACCACTCCGAATGCTAAGAAAATTGAAATTCGATAATAGTACACTATTGCGGTCCAATGGAACTGGTTTCGTCGAATTTCAAGACTATGCCTCGGAAGGCTATTTTTAAATGTCAACTTAAACTATATATTTTTAAAACTGAACAAACTACTTTTAAATTCAATTTTTAACACTTCTACTATCTTCAGTATCATCGGTATAAATTTTATAAGCTATTGAAATATTTTTAACCAGTTTAAAAACCAAGATTCACTATTTCAACCAATTTCCAATTATTAAATTCAATGATTTAATTGCCGAATAAATAGTGATATTTGAAATTCAAGTTAAACTAACTTTCAAATATTTAAAACTAATTAAATATGCCAATTTCAAATACCCAAAAATTCTGGGTCATCACAGTCTGTAACCTTATCAAGATGCCCCTTCTCGACGATTGAGTGCACCTCCAACGGAAAATCCATATACGCAAACTACCTCAACAGTATGGACTGTATACCTGATTTTGTTATGGAGTACACATAGCACATCTATTATTTGATTTATATTCTTCACCCTAAACATTATCTATTATATTGTAATACATATTTATTAAATGATTTTGCTCTTTTAAGGGAAAACCATTTCGCTGATTTATTTGGTATCAAAAGGCGCTGTTATATTAATGCATCGTATTTGAGTTTCCCACACTATACTTTTTTTTAACTCATGGTTTTATTTTTTTCTTTAAATCTTTGAGTGCTCTTTCGAGAGTTTGACGAAGGCAGGTTCTAATTAGATATTCTTGAAGCTCAAGGAGATGAGCTAGATGTTCTCACCTACGTGGTATTCTTATTTCCTCTGCACTACTACTATGTATATATCAGCAATTCTGAGAAGAGGTTGTTATAACTTTCCAGGTTGATGATAGTACTTAGGATTGTAGCTTTGAAATGCTATGTATCTTAGGGTGACAGTCTATACTATCTTTTGATATTATATGTTATCGTTCCACTGTGAGATTCTGATATTTTGTTGTTTCTTCCTTCTTATTTTTATTTTTCCTTTTATTTACCCTAACATTCTGTCTTTCTGACACTTGGGTACTCGACACATGAATACCGTGGAAGTAGTAGTGTGATGACCCGCCCTTACTTCATAGAAAGACGCATCATCTTTAAGAAAGAAAGGGATCGAAAAAAGAAAAGATAGAGAAGAAAGAAAGAAACAACATCAGAATCTCAACAGCGGAACGAATAAATTATATTTATCACATAAATATTACATAGTATCATACATCAGAGTTATACAACTTATACAACACATACTAGACAGTTATAAACACCTGTCTAGTTATTACGACTCAAATACAACATAAACAATCGACTCAGAAATCACGTAGCGGAACACTATATATATCTACAACACCGAAGCCTCCTGCTCCGTTGCTCCTCCACAATTCGTCAAAGCAAACCTGAATCTCTTGGCTACTCGTAAAAATTTGAGTACCCAAGAGTTTAATAAAACAGAAAATAAACTCTGGGTCAGACATGGGTCTGGTGTGAGTAACAGGTTAAAGTTGCTTAACTTTAAAATCCTTTGAAAACAAAAGGTACCACATAAGACTCCGCACACATAAACATAGGTATGTTTTTACCTTATGCTAACCAAAACATTTGATAGGAAATCCGATGATACTATAATAAGTTCTAGGGTGTTCAAATCAATAAGAAATAGCCGAAATTGTTACATTTATTAAATTCCAGCATACATAAGTTTACAATCAAATTCGAGGGCGCTTACTGGAGTTTGGGTTTCTATACAATGGCAGGGCTACTGGGGTACCGCCCGTCATAGTACGAGGCCTATATCACCGTACCGAGGGTTACTACCAATCCCCTACAACACAAGACCGGAACCATCCCTTACTGGACAGTCCCGAATAAGACAACCCCGCAGTTGTGGCCAACAACTGCCCACACAGCCGAAATAAAAAGGAACCTCTAGACGGGGTAAATCTCGTCCTACTTGGGTGCTACCAACTTACCCTTGCTGCACTTCCCCTATTTTAGCCATTTTTGGTTGATGAGGCTTGAGTCTACGATTACCTTTATAGAACACATCTATCTTAGAATGCTCATCGCCCACCTGACAATGTTCTGAAAGCATTTAATCCATACAAGTTCATTCCGAGTTCGAACGAAACCGAAGGCATTATCTCATTACACTCATTTTGGAATCACCCTCAGAGTTAACGACAATAACTCTTACACTTTGAATCTTCATCTTCACTTGAGATTCACGACCTATCGTTAATTTGGATCGATGTGGTTTTTGGATATCCAAATCTGGAAACCCGATCCCGGTCTCATCGAAATCCAAAACGCCATCCTATAGGTCCAAGTTGTTTTAAAGTTAAAACAATTCAATCCATTATCTATATTAACACAGATAGATAATTCACAATATCACAATAGATAGATAATCCACATTATCATCACAAATAGATAATCCACATTATCATCACAAACAGATAATTCACAGTATTATCATAATTCAACCAAAACATCCATATCACACAACATCACTTATCTCATATCTGAGATCTCAAACCATACAAGGCAATCAATACATCCATCTATACATAAGCAATGATCTATACCATCTCTAATTAATTTAAAGTGAATTAAATTAATTACTTCATCTCTAATTAATTTAAATTAAATTAAATTAATTACTTCATTCTATAAATCCTGCTTATTTAACCATTAATTAATTACAAATCGATTAATCAATCACCATCAAATTTCCATATTAATTAATCATCCTTGATTAATTATCCTCTAATTTCAAAAAGTAATTAGTCTTTAATTAATTACATAAATTAATTATCCTAAACCATTTATAGTAATTAACCTTTAATTACTATCATTAATTAATTAATTATAATTAATTACATTAATTATTAATTAATTACATTAATTATTAATTACTTACATTGATTAATTACTCTATAATAACTTATTATTGATTAATTATTCTTAATTAATCAACCTTTAATTACATCGTTAATTACATTACTTAATAATCCCTTAATTACTTCGTAATTAATTATTCTACTTAAATTAATTACATTTAATAATTAATCTTAAATTAATTATTCATTAATCAATCTTGATTAATCACATTCAGTAATTAACTACCCTTAATTACTTCATTAAATAAATAAATTACTTCTTAATTAATTACATTTAATCATTAATCTTTAATTAATTATATTCATTAATCACCCATGATTAATCTTATTCAGTAATTAATTACCCTTAATTAATTATATCACTTATTTTTCTTCAAATAACTTTATTAATCTATTCTTTAATTAATTACACAAATTAATTAATTAATAATTACTTTCACTAAGTAATTATCCATCATATTAATTACACAAAGCAATTAATCCCAAATCTCTTCCATACTTCAATTAATTACATCCAGTAATTACTCATCTTAATTACTTCACTATGTAATTATTCTTCATTAAGTAATTATACTTAACAAATCATCCAGCAATTATCTTAAATTAATTAAACTTAATTAATTAACTTAAGCTAATCAAATTTAATTTAATTAATTACAAGCAGCAATTAATTCCTTAATTACTTTCGTTAAGTAATTTTATTTAAACAATTTCACAAATGATTATTTTTAATTAATTAATATAATTAATTATTAAATTTAATCACATTAATCAATTATTTAATAATCCCTAGTTAATGATCTTCATTAACTATTAACAAATCTTTAATTACTTCTCCTAAGTAATTAAACTTAAATTAATCATTATTAATTCCAAATTAATACATCTTTAATAACTAATTAATTAATCTCTTAATTATTTAATTAAGTGCTTAATTGTAACTTAATTAATCTTAATTACTTGATTAATCAATTAATTCCTAATCATTAATTAAAAATCTAATCTTATCTAATTAATGATCCTTAATTACAAATTAATTATTCCTTAGTTAATTAACGTAAACCTTAATTAATTTAAAACCCTTAATTACTAAATTAATTAATCCAAATCATTAATTAAATTAATTAATTATCCATTTTAATTACCTTAATAATTTAATGAATCATAAATCGTTAAATCTTAATTAAGTTTAAGATAAACATTATTCTTATTAATGATTAAATTATCATTAACAAAGCATTTAAAAACAATTTACTTTTAAATTCCATTTCAAATTAAGATTTAAATTAAATACAAATTCAACTTAAACAAAATTTTAAAAAACAATTTAAAAACCTTTTAAATTACATGTTAAAGAAATACTTTTCTTATAAAAAAATAAAAAGAGTTCAAACCAAATTCATTTTAAATCCAAATCATTTTTTTAAATATACTGTAAACAATTTAACTTTGTTAAAATATTTTAATTTGATAAAACTTTATTTTATTTCAAAACTAGGATACCAATTTAGATTTGAATCCATATCATTAAATTTGATTTAACACTCAGTTTAAACCTTGCTTTTCAAATTTCAAATTTCAAAAATTAAAAACACCGACAGGTTTATAAACCTGTAACTAATCAACTACCCGAGCCACAACATAAGGTCTTCGAGTAAAACACCACACATCTTCGAGTAAAACACGAAATAACTCGAGTAAAAACTCGAGTACTCATCCCCTCCTTCAACACAAGCATCACTAGAAAAACAAATGCACGGTGCACATGCACGGTGGCTCCGACCACTGACGATCATCACCACACCCTCGAGCAAATCGATGATCATCCCTAGATCAGACTACGGCCATCAAAACTTCAATATCCATCGAAATCAAAATCGAACAGTCAACCCAAAACTGGAACCAAAGACCCAACCTGGAACCACCTCGTTCTCGTGCCTCCGACCACTGGAATGCCTACACCTCCGGCCACGACTTCGTCCATGCCCTTGCTACCCTTTCCCTGAGTTCTGATGAACTCGATCAACCAGCGAAGACGTGATGATCAAAATACCCAACCTAGTTAAAACTAGGGTTACAAACATCTCCGAACTTCCATCGCCGCCACAATGCCTTGAACACTGTCCTAACATTTTTCCTCTAATCTCCGATCAATCTTCCACCTCCAGAAAGAACCATGACACCTCAGATCAAATAGATCGCCAGGAACTACTCAAATACCATTTTCTAGTCAACCCAGAAATGCTAACTCAAAACCCAACTAAATGTTCTGATTTCTCTTTTAAAAATCAAGTTTTTGATTAAGGTTTCAGTTTATAAGCCTGAATCAATAAATTACAAAGTTTGAATTTTGACTTATAGTAGATTTGCTCTGTTGTTCTTGATTTCCGGTGACAATGCAAAACTATTTTAACTTGAATAATTTTTTAAACTTTAATTATTGATAAAAAACAAATTTTGTATGAAGCTTATATCCTAACTTAGATTAGATAATGAGAAAATGATTTTTGACTAAATTATGAACCTGGGAATCTAAAAATAGTTGTAGCATAAAACAACAGTATGCACACATACATCCATTCATATACATAGAAGATAAACAAACACACAATACAATATTTATCATAGAAATAACATGCAACCATAATCATACTTAAGTTTTAAAAATGTGATGTTACTCACCAGATTAAATGAAGAACAGAGCATCCCTTTTTTTTGAATAGCTTGAACTTTAAAAATTGAGTTGTTGTAGTTTGCTTTTATGATTATAAAACTGCATTGCTGAAGTATGAGCTTGTTGCTTGTCTCAGATTTGCATGTAGTAGACTAAGGTTGCTTTAGAAAATTTTAGAGTTGAAGAAAAACTTGAAGGCTTTTGGATTTTGAAGATGAAGACAGGTTAATGAATGATGTTCAGGTTTATAAGAATGGTTGCAGGTTTTGATTTTCATTCTGGTTTTGAGGAGGATGTTAATTACAGATTTGATTGAGAAATAGTTTGTGTTTCTTTTGGCTTTTGATATTGGAAATAGGTTTCTGATTTCTGGTTTGAATGCATTAATCACAAATTATTTTGAGTTAATGTTCAGGCTGAAGCTTTCTTAAGCTTTTGATTAGAGAATAGAAAAAAAGAATTTAAAGAGAGGAAGCATTAAGTTTATATAAGTTTATTTATGATTTATTTAAAACGAAATGAAAATAAAATGCCACTTGTATTAAATTTCACCATTTTTCATCTTGTTTTATCTATTACTTAACACATGTCATATTATGCCCTTAGAGATTTGCATTTGTAATTTAAGTAATCTCTACTTATTTTTAAATGTTAATAAAACTTTTTAACTTAATTTATTATTTTACAAATACTTATTTATATGTATATAGATAACTTTAAAGTAATAAAACCAATTATATATAACTTATACATAAAATTTAAAATCCAAAATATTTAAATATATACCCTTTTAATTCCTAAATTCAAATTCAAATTCAAAATAAATTTAAAAATCCAATTTAAAATCACTTATATATATACATATATAATAACATAAATTAAATTTTGAAAATAACAATTTTATTGTCTTTAAAACCTATCTGCATTTATACATTTATTAATATCATTTGAAAATAACACATTTATCAATTTGAAATAATTTATAAAAGAGATTACCTTATTATTAATAAATTACTTATTTCACTAAAATAAATTAATGTTTCATATGCTATATTGTATTTTAAATTTTTATATCTAATTACAAATCATATTTATTAAGCAATATGAAAAAGAAAATAAAATAAACCTTTTTGTTGATTAATTTGAATTTAAATTTAAACTTAAGATAAGATTTAAACAATTAAACATTTATCTTGAATATTTTAAAACTATATAGTTATTTATTTAAATAACTTTTGAAAAGCTTTATATTAAATTAAAATCATAATTTCCAAATTGCCAATTATATTTTAGAATTTGAAAACAAGATTTTATTTGTTAAATTCGAACCAAATATTTTCTACTTACAATATATACAATTATATATACATTATAAATATAAAACATTTTATTAGCTTTTAAAAGATAAAATTCACCAATTGGATATTTATTTAAAAGAAGATTATTAAATCAATTCAAATTTTTAATGCAGATTATTAAATTGAACTTGCCCAAAATTCCGGGTCATCACAAGTAGTGTCGACATTCAAGGGTCGAAAAGGTTGGTTGTTAAAACTAGTATCAAAGTTGAAGGTTAAGCAAAAACCTTGCTTTGTTTGGGTATAACTCATTAGAGGTAGGGTAAGTGATGACCAAGAATGAGTTGAGTGTAATATAAATACGAGTTTGTATTTGTTATAAACATATGCGTTAAAGGTAATTTCAACTATGCAAAATTAAAAGATCTAGAAGGAAATTTATATAAGTATGGATTATTAAAAATGTTTAATTAATGTAGGGATTAATGATGTTCATTTATAATCCCTCATTGATTAGCTTAGTCTTGCTCGGCCAGTGTACGAGCATTGTCATCATTTATTGATTGACAAGTCATGCTTGGCCATTTTATGAGCAGTGATTACTATTTATTGATTATTGGTTCATGCTCGACTAGTTTATGAGCAGTTTACCTTATTACAACATGGGTTGAGCCAAATAGTATTTGTAGGTGCATTAAAATGAACATATCATGAATTGAGTTTCATAGTTTGATTATAAGGCGTTGGATGACAATATGAGTTAACAATTAATTTAGTAAAAGAAATGTAGTATAAGAATTTCAAAGAAAGTGACTTTACATAAGTACAGTTTACAAATGAAGAGAATTTCAACTAATTTTTTGATAACTTAAATCCTGGTGTCTTTGAAAATGTTTTTCAAGATTTAGGAGAAATTAATAATAATTTTCATTTAAAGTAAATATTTGAGAAATTGGTTTACGAAATTGGGATCATGATACTTAGTACTATTATACGAAGTATTTGATACAACTTTGAGAATGATTTTGGTTAGTCCCAAATGTAGATTTGAATGCACTGAACTCAATTGTGTAGTTTGAAAATAATTCCAGTGATAACTATAGCATCATCAACGTTCATTTTTGGATTTTAAAGTAGGGGATGCTACCATTGTAGTTTGCAACAGAGTGGTTTTGGTAAAAAAAGATTTTGGTTTAGTCTCAAAAGAATGATCTGATCTAGAAAAAATATGTATATATCATTATTAATATGAAAAAAAACCCGGGTGTTCAATTCTAAAGTTTTTCTTTAAAGAAATTTGATATGAACTTTCTATGTAGAAAAGTTTTATTAGGTATGCTACATAGGGAATGTAACACCCCGTAATTTGGCGTTAGCTATTTAATTAGTTAGCTAGTTTATTAATAAGGCTTTGAAAATGAAATTTGTACAAACTATTGAATTTGACCATGAACTTGTACCACTGTGTTCATGGTGAAATTTTGAGCAACTTTCATATTTGGAGCTTTGCGATCGGAATCCAAACAAAGAAGTTACAAACAGAAAACGAATTAGGAATGAAAATAATTAAATAAGAAAACCTAAAGTTTTTATATTAATTTCCCGGGCCCATAGGCTGATTCCCTATTGGGTACGGTCGACCCCCAACGGTCGGTTGGTGATCCAAAGATGGTCGACCAGTGGTGACTAGGCGGCTCCAATAAACCTAAGCTGCAACGGCCCGAATTTAATATTTAAATCAAACGGTTATGGTTGATTCTAGCACAAGTAAATTCAAGCCTAGCCCTCCCTTCTCTTCTCATACTTTTATGGAGGCAGTAGCAAATCTTTGTCATTTATTCTTCTCCACTTTCTTTATAAATTTATAAAAATAAGATATTTGTATTCTATATTCATACAAATCAGAGAAGAGCAAAAATCTAATAAAAAGGAGAAGAGAAGAGAATTAATCATATGCGTATTTAAGGTAATTTATATTATATATATATATATATTCTCTCTCCCTATCCCGTATCTCTTTTCAGATCTATAATTCTAATGTGTATATACCCTTTTATACATCTCTTGGATTAAAAAAGATTTGGAGATGAATCAAAGGTTCTACTTCAGATCTGGAGATTTGGATTACTTTTAAAAGATGAGTGGGAAATTTTATACATTGTTATTATATGAAAATTATCCCATTGATGTTTATTTTATTTTTATGCCTAATTGGATAACTGTATATGAGTTGTAGGCAATGAACTGAATATAATAAATATCGCCTACATATGAATTGATTTAGCATTGTATACAACCTGATCTAGAAATTAGTCCCAAAAGTATGAATTTAAAATATTGATTTGAATGAAATTTATTCTAGATCTGAAATAGGTTGTATAATAATGTTATAAATTTGGATTATTACCCTAATATTATTAGAATGTAAACTTTTCTACGCTTAGAATTGTTGGAATTTACATTAAATATTTGTAAATTAGTTTGATTTCTTTCCTTTTTAGAAAAATACAGCATTTGATCTAACAAGGAATAGATGCAAATAGAAAGAGAAAGAGATTTGTAAATTATGAATTCATTGTAGTTTACACTGTCTATTTCAGTAATAAAAAGAAACGATTATTCCTTGTAATTTCAAACAATGTAATCCTTTATATTTTAAAGTTAAATCTTTTATTTCGGACTAATTCATGGAAATTATAGCAAATAATCTTTTTAGATATGATTCCATAATTTAACATGGAAAAGTACATTCTAGTAAAGATATATAACTAGATATTTGATAAAAGTAAATATTTGTACATGATTACTACGCTTATAATAATTATATAAAAAGATAATAACAGTGATTGCACGTAATATTTGTGTTTAGGATAATTAGTTAATGGGAAAATAATTTAAATGATCTTAACTCCAGTAAATGGTAATAAATATAGGAGTTGCAATAATTCGTTAGGGTAAATGGATTAATGGTACTGGTAAAAATGGAATAGATATAAAAGGTTACTAAATTCAAAATTAGTAATCATACATAAATGTCTTAGGAAATTTCCGTTAGGATTTATGGACAAACTGATATTATGAGCATTAAATGGGAATTTATCGGCACATGAATATTTAAGATAAATATTATTGCCTTAAATAAAAAAAGAATTAGTAAACTAAGTTCAATGTCTACCTTAGATAATGTAAGTAAAGACTTAGGATGTTTAATTAGACTTAGTAGGTTAGTGATGCCAGGTCAGTAGACTCACCGACGGAAGACTGCCCTTCACTTTGAGGCTACCAGTAGTTGGGTGTACTTACTACTGATTTAAGATAACACTAATCGTAGGACCGGTGATGTGAGAGATTAGGCTTGCTTTCTTAATTGAAAAGTATTAAATGGTCTAAATTTGGAATTAGGAGTGGTGAAGGATATCTCCATAGGGGTTCGCTTCTGGTTTGAGGTCTTAAGTGGTTAAATGGTCCACATTTCCCTTAAATGGAAGTATTAGAACCTAGTGAGGTTCCAAATAAATAAATAAGTTGTCTATAAAAAGGGTTCATTTCAGTATTGAGGTCTTCAGTGGCTAAAGGGTCCACCTCCCTACCAAAAGAAGTAACCTGATGATATGTCATGTATATAATTAAAGAGTGATAGTGGATATCTCGGAAGGGGTTTGCTTAAGGTTTGGGGTTTTAAGTGACTATAGGGTCCTTCTCTTTCTTATAAAAGAAGTATTAAGTAGCCAATGAAATTTTCAAGCAATGACAGCTGGAGAGTACCATTGAGGAGCACGCTTCTGGAAATAGGTCTTAATGATGGAGTCTACCTTAATTAAGGCCTTAAATGACCAAAGTCTGCCTATTTTCCATTTGGAAGTATTAAGTGGCTTGGGCATAGTCTCTTATATTGCTAAGGCCATAATAATAATAGTACCATTAAGGAGCATGCCTTGAGGCTAGGTCTTAAATGACTAGAGTCTGACTATTTTCCATTTAAAGAGATTAATTTGGCTTGGGTATTTTTTATTACATGACTATAATTTTACCAGTGATAGATGCGGTAATAGTTGGACATTAAGTGTCGGAAGCCTTAAATAGTGGTTAGAGGTTTTGTATCTCAGACCCACCAACCATTGACAACATTGTTAGGAAACCACCTTTGGAATAGGTCTTAAATGATGGGGTCTACCTTGATTAAGGTCTTAGATGGCAAAGTCTTCATTTTTCTATTTTTAAAATGTTATAGAAGCCCGCTTCATATTTGGAAGTACCAATTGGTATAAGTTTATGTTATGGACAGTTTATATTTTTCCAGTCACCAGAACGTTTTTCTAACACCCTCTTCATTACAACCTATAGGATGGAATTTAGAGGAACGAGTCACAGGTATTGGATGTGCTTTGTTGTTGAAAAATCTTCTTTTCTCTCATAGTCGATGCTGATGCGACAATTTTTATCCAAGGAATACCATTAGTTCCATGGTAGTAGTCATTGTTAGTTATAACGACCTAATATTTTCAACCATTTGCATCTGCACTTGTCGGACTTGAATTGCTCAAAATATCAAATTGTTAATTTAAATTTGGCAAAAACTCAGCATATACAGTTATAAAATAATCACAGATATAGATTATATAACATAATGCAGCGGAATAGATTAATAAATAGTAGTTCATGAAGCTACTATATAAACATCAGAGTTTGAAATAAAATACAAAAGAATATCACAAAAAAGTGAAGTCTCCAGTACATACAGACGACTTCTCTGAACCAATCAACTGGAAAGGCTGAAAGCTAGATCAATAGTTGGTTCTCCAAACGAAGCTCCAATCTCCAAAAGTGAGTCTCAAATGCTGTATCACTCAGTCTGACCTGAGCATAAAGCAAAACACAAAACACTCGAGTCAGGATTAACATTCTCATATCAATAAATCCAACTCAAGTGAAATATCGACTGAAATACAAGTGACTCAGAAGATGTTTGGGATAACCATCCTCTAAGGATCTGTGGAACTATCTACAAGGTAGAAATTTACAGTATAACATCGTGGTCATTTTAAAATGATTTATATTTCAAAACCAAAATATCATATTCATTTCAAATATATCTATTTCCCAAAATAGTATATGTGTGTACATATATTAAATAATTTATAAAGGAAAGTATTTGTAATTTCCTCAAAACTTCACAAATCGCTTCAAAATCAACTCGACTTTCCCATTCAAATCCAATTCAATCTAAATTTATCAATTTCCATTCAATTCAGTTTCTGACTAAACAAATTCAATTTTTTTATCGATTTCAAATACAGATTTGAACCACAAAGTAAACCATTTAATTTCAATATAATTCAAAGTTAATATATTTCAAAGCTTTAAATACTCAACATTTCACAGACTAAGTTTTGATAGTTGCATTTATCTCCCAATTTGACTTCACTATTATTTAGTTTTGAAATATTCACTTGATAAATTCAATATTATTTATATGACCTTAAATTTACATTTTCTATATATTACCTTCGATTTCTTTAGACATGAAATATCCATTAAATTACTTAAACGGAAATTCAAGTTATAAGATAATATTTTAAAGTTTCAAATTCAATAGTTTCAAATCGATTTAACTAAATAAAAACCCTTAATTAATGACAATTTCAAATAAGTCCCAAATATATCCTCCAACCTTAGCTTATAAAATTATTCCACAAACCTATTTCTGAATACAAATTTAATAAATCCTTAAACATATTTCATATTTGTAAAATCAATCTTAATTAAATTATATATTAATATTAAATCTATATATAAAGTAACCTTTATATATAATATTTTAAATCAATATTCATTAAAACCATATATTTCTTTTCAAAACCATAGAATTTATTTTTAAATATTTATATATGGACCAACGGTGTCTGTATATAAGGACAAAATGCAAAATAATTAGTTTCTAAGGCCTAAAAACCTATGAAATTATGTCCTTGAAAGTAATTGGACTGTTGACTTTGTCCTTAAAAGTAATTATTCTGCGGACTTTGGCCTTAAAATTAATTCCTGTGAATGTGTGTCCTAGAAAATAATTAGACTGCAAAGTTTGTCCTTCTAGTGAAATGCCCCTATTTATTATTACATCCGTAATTTAAATATATACGGGTAGATATCCTTTCGACCCGCAATCCTAAATTCAATTTCAAATGAAAATCGCTTGGGTCTATCATTTCAACCCATAATGATTTTCTCCTATTCTAAAGTCCATTTGGGTATATATCATTTCAACCCATAGTGATTTCTATACTAACAGGGAACTTGCAAAGTGATAACGGAAAATACAATAATAATAACAACAACAGACATATATCATCAGCAATAATATAATGGTATCAGATGTCACAGGTAAACAGATATAGATAATAGCATATATAACTATGTAAATAACTAACAACGACATATTTCAATTCTCGTTTCAATTGAAATCAAATTTAATAAATATAAGAACGTTAATCTGAGTGATTACTCACCTTTCGAGGCTAGAGAAATGTGACACAGAATTGAGCTACAAAATCCAAAGCAACGCTAGATGGATATGATTTGATGCAGAAAACAGGCACGACGGACAAAGCTGATAACAGGAATCGACGGAATCAAATTAGAACGGGATCGATGAAGATAATTGGTATAAGTGAATATATATCAAAATCATTCACTAGTACAAAAAGTGCATATTGCTTTGCCTCATTTACATCAGTTGAAGTAAAAACTAATGCAAATAGAACTATTTGCATCAGTTCCATCTTAATAACCGATGCAATTGATACGTGAAAAGCAAGAGGTAATAAAAAAATCAAATTTGCATCAGTTGTCACCAACAACCGATGCAATTGGTACGTGCAAATAGTTTTAGTCGCATCGGTTTTAAATTCAACCGATGCAACTACATTCGTTTGCATTCATTTTCCATCGGTTTACTACTCCAACTTTCATTTTCCCTTCCCTTAACTTTTCATTTCCCGCTTAGCTTTCATTTATCCCTCCACTTCCTCCGTAACCCGTTAATCAACACAGCCACGCAAATACCTCTGAACTCTCTAATTCACAAACAAAATTCTCAAATCCAAATCAATTGCAAATTCTCGTTTGAAATTCAAATCAACTGCAAATTCGCGAAGTCAATTCACAAAAAAAAAATTAACAGCGAACACACTCATTCATGAAATCTAATTCTCGATTCTCGATCCCACCGCGGAGTAAATGGAATCGATTACAGGATCGAAAGGGGGTGGTTACTGTCGATTTTTGAGAGGCGATGGAGGTTGGTGCGATTTGGGTCGATTGGAGGATTGGCGATTGGGGTATGGGTTCGGCAGTCGTGATGGGTTCTAGTGGTTTTTGGTGATTAGAGAGTTGAACGAGCAGTAATTGAAGTGGTCGCATGTGTGTCAGTGAACTGTAGTAGCTGATTTGTTTGTGGTGGTCGAATCGAGGTCGATAGTTTGGGTGAATTGTGATTGTGGTTGCACATCGGTTGCAGGCGAAGGCTGTAAGGTAAGCAGTTTTTTATGCGGTTGTTTGGTTTCGAATTGGACTGTGACTTGATGATGGTAGAATTTGAAGTGGAAGGTTTTGTGATGGTTTATGTAGTGAGACATGGTGAAGGATGATGGTCTATTTTGTGGTGAAGTTTGTTGTAGAGCGCTGTGTGAGTTGATCAGAGAGTAGAGATGGTGGTTGAGGTTGTTTGCGATGTTGATGGTCAGGTGATGTTGGGTGGTTCTGGTGATGTGTGCGGTGGGAAGAAGAGGTTTGGGTAGCAGCAGCAGTTGAATTGGATTGATCAGTAGCAGTGAGTTTATGCAGTAATAGTTGAATGTAATGTGCATAAGTTGTATGCGGAGGATATGGTTGCTGAATGGTGTTGATATGCACAGAAGTCGGGTATTTGTTTGCAGTTTTGATATGCACATAAGTCAAGTATTTGTTTTCAAGTATTGGCGAAGAAGTGTAAGATAGTTGTTGATGCAGTTTTGTTTGCAAGTGTGGAAGTCTGTTGTAATGGTTAGTTACACAGTGAAGGCACGGTTTGAAGGGGGTGATTGGTTGTAAGTGGAGGTGTATGTAGTTGTTGTTGCGGAGTTTCTTTGTTGCTGGTTGGTGAGGTCGGCTTGTGCAGTTCTATGCAGTTGTT
Organism: Allium cepa; assembly: GCA_030765085.1. NCBI lineage: Eukaryota > Viridiplantae > Streptophyta > Magnoliopsida > Asparagales > Amaryllidaceae > Allium > Allium cepa. The sequence goes on along the minus strand of CM060934.1, from coordinate 310,060,981 downwards.
TTGGAATTGTTGTCAAGAGGTATAATCATTGTATGTTGGCAATCATGAAAAATCTAATAAGAACTTAGAAGGATCAAAATTTTCTAACTTGCATTTTTTTATCATAAATTCTTAATTCATAAACACTAATAATATCAAAATGACTTTCACTTTTCCAGGCACTTCGAGATGAGTTTAAGAACTCGAACACAAAAAAACCATAGAAAAAGAAAGACGATCCATTGCATAAGTATGCAAGCACACCATTGAGGAATTTTAAAAAATTCTTTAACAAAAGAGGAGCATTGACGTTTTTTCATGATTTAATATTTCCGAATAAAACACGTAATCATGGAAGTTCTCCTGGAAACGATTTTAAGGATTTCCATTACTCAAGGGACACAACAGCAGCTGCCTCCAACTCTCCTGTGCGCCGTAAAGCTTTCTCAGGTCAGATTAGGAGGAAACCGCCTCTTGATGAAAGGAATCTTGAATGCACACTGGAAGAACTTTGGCGTGGTTGTGTCAAGGAAGTCAAATTTGTTAGAGATGTAGTTACAAAGAATGGGTAACTTTCTCTATATACATTTTTCATATATACTAGTTCTCAGTTACTACTTATGTTGTATTGAGTATGACTGTTAAGAAAAGATAGTATTTGGATTTATGACTTATTCAAATCATAGTATTATAGTAGTACTGCCCATAGCTTAATTTGTTGAATTTTGGTCTATTGTTTGTTGAGCTTCATCCACTTCAAGATTAATGATTGATTACTCTAGTTCAATAGTGAGAACTTTAATGCAAGCCTTAAGTGGCAGTGCATAGCATCAACAAATGAACACATGTAATCATATAAAAGTGATATTGCCTTGCATTTATTAGTAACAGGCTATTGATATCACTTCACTATTGAAATAGAATTGTGTACAAAAATGTGAATAGTTTAGTAATATCAACTTAGTTTTAGACCATAGTCCTTTAAATTTCCCATTCTGGGACAAAATATATATAATCATGACTACAGTTGTGCTTATGTTTATCCATATCCCATCCTCACTTTTCAGTTTGAAAATTATGAAGATATACTTGGAATTTTTGCAGTCTTCAGAAGTTGATGCTTATTATAACATAACCAATTCTTTGGTATGTCATCTATTTTATTTAAATACTAGAACTACGTAAGCATAGATTCTTTAGTGTAAGAGAGACTATTTCGGCAAAAAATTATTAAAGACAAAGAGGTCTTCTTTAGACAATGACACAATTACTTGTATTTAGATTATCTCATTGTCATACAGTATATATTACTTGTTTTAAAAGGTTGCTTTGTCATTATATTTAACATAAAGTTCTAACGTTTTGTCGCCGTCGGCTTGGCTTACTCGAAAATGTATTACTACCCTTGCATATAATATTAAGATACAATTAAAAGCTTAGAAGAACATTTTAAAGATTCGTTCCATCTATTCTAATCCAAGAATTATATAAAATTGCAGAGCCATAGTTGAGAAGGAAGAAGTAGTGACAATCAAAGTAAATCTTGGATGGAAAAAAGGAACAAAAAACACATTTGAAGGATTAGGAGATGAGCGACCAGGCTGCCTACCTGCAGATGTCATCTTCTTCATCACTGAAAAGGAGCATCCTTTTTTCAAAAGAGTTGGCCATGATTTAATACTCGAAATTAACATGTTCTCCAAACAGGTGAAAACTCAAAATATTATTTTTCTTTCAGAATCTAATGAAATATAAGGAATTTTGAGGGAACATAGCAGCAAACATGAGGTTAGACACAATGACATATATTCAGTTTTTCTTTGAAATAAGTCATTAAAAAGGTGAAAGGTATTTGTACCAGTTTTGAACCCATCATGTATCAAACTGCACAAGTCATGTCTGTTATTTTCACTACAGCAAAAATGCCCTATTACAACGCCCTTTTTACAACGGGCATTTGCTGCCCGTTGTAATAGAAAGCTATTACAACACTCTTTTTACAACGGGCAATGACTGCCCGTTGTAATATGATGTTATTACAACGGTCCTTTCATATCCGTTGTAATAGATGTCAATTTTACATCACAAATTGCCCGTTGTAATAGATGCTAATTTTACAACGGTTATATTACTAATTACTAATCATTAATAATATTATATTATTTATTAATATTTAATAATTAATCATTAATAGTGTTATTAATCATTTATAATGTACAGTAATTAATTATTATTATTAATAAATAATCACTAATTACTAATTAATTAATCAACAACATTAATAATCATTTATATACATATTAGTTAATCAACAATAAATGAATAATAGTAGATATTTAATTATTAAATATTAATTTATAAATGATTAGTAATTAAATATTATTTCTCAATAATTAATAATTAAGAGTAATATTTAATATTTAACAATCAATAATTAGTAAGTAATATTTAATAATAAAGAAGTAATATTTTTAACAATCATTATTTTTTATATTTAATAATTTATTATAATTAATTGTTAATAATTAGTAAATTATTATTAATATTTATTAATTGCACTTAATATTTAATTATTATAATTAATATTCAATTATTTAGTAATTACATTTAATATTCAGTATTTAATATTCAATATTAGATAATTAAATTAGTAAAATTCTAAACTAAATTCATAAACACATTTGAAATTTTCATAAAATTCAAGAATTAAAAAGTAAAATTTTAAGATAACTTAAAATTTTAGAAAGTTTCCAAAATCTTATAATATTTAATATTTCAAATAATTTAAAATTTGGAAATTTTGTAAAATAAACTTAAAAACATTTGTAAAATTTATAAACAAAAATTTAAAATTTTCATAAAATTATAAAATAAAGAGATTAAAATTTTATAAAATATTTAAAATTTCAAAATATTAAAATAATTCAGAATTTGAGAAATATAAATTTTACTGTAAAATTTTTAGTTTCAAATGCATTAGGGGTTAGATATATACAAGTTTTTTCTTAATTCTGAACAATGAAATTTTAGCTACATTACCAAATTATTCCCTCCAATCTAAATTTTTGGCTCCATCATCAAATTGTAACCATTTCCCTCGTTTTATATTAACTTCACGTGTTAGTCTCACATCAAAACCCCAAATTTCTCAAATCTGCATCCGGATCCAAATTAAAACACTTCCTCCCGCCGACCAGGGCCGGTTCTATACAATAAGTTGCCCTAGACGAGGAAACTTTTTGTTGCCTTTCACAAAACAATAATAGCAGTAATAACGTTATGAACATCAGTTCATTAATCTCACACTCGTACTCGTGAAGCTTCCTCAGTTCGATATTTTTCCCCGTCCTCTCTTCCTTCAGCAGTTATGTAATCAAGCCCCTCTTTTCCTTCATTCCCAAATCGATTCGAAGATATAAAAAAAAAAAAATTAACAATGGCAAGCGATTCGAATTTGAATCGCGACGTGTAGTCTCGAGCTCGGGCTCAGGGGATTTTGCCGAGGGTGAGCGAGTTGAACGTCGCGTGAGGAGAGGCGAGCCGTGTCTGAGAAGCGCGAGCTCGATGCTGTGTTTGGTGCGAGGGATTAGGGAAGACGAGTCGCGACTGCAACGGCGTAGCTCGAAGGGGTTTGAGGTGGAAGTGGTCGCGTTTGGGCACAGGCAGATGGTGCTCGAACCTGGGTAGCATCGCGATGGAGTGATGCAGTGGTTCGATTTCGAGGTGAGGAGGTTTGCAGTGGTGATAACGGTGAGTATTCTATAGTTTGATTACTTGATTCGGCATGCATATCTCTGTAGATATGAATATCTTTGTTTCTACTTTTTGTTACTATTATTGATTTCTGAAAAGCCTGACAACTACATGTAACAACATGTTAGTAGCAGTGTAAATTCAATACATTCCATTTTATTTAGCAAGTGTCATAACTGAGCACTCAAAGAAAAAAAATTAATTAACCCTATAGAACACATGTAGACACTGTAACAAATCAGGAGATAAATTGTTAATTAAAATAGTTTGGATGAAATAAGTTACCATTATAAATTGTTAATTAAATAATTGTTTGGTTTGTTATCGATGTTTAAGAATTGGTTATTCGAGTAATTAAAGATGAATTTAGTTTAAGTCTATAAATTGATGATGTAATTAGAAGTTACATAGTTTGTAATTAAGAACTAATTAATGAATTAATTTGTAATTTAAGAGGAGTGGCTAAGCATTTTCCAACTGCAATCGTTAGTGGCCGAAGCCTATTAAAAGTTTATAAATTTGTACAATTAGCAGAGCTGTATTATGCGGGTAGCCATGGAATGGACATTAAAGGCCCCCTCCAAAGAATTAACCATTCAAAAACAAAGGTAACAAACATATTGATATATTTTATTTGTTTATATAATAAAAATATAAACAAGGGATGGGTTGGGTCTGTGTTCTGATAATTGAGCGTAACAGTATTGTGTTCTTGATCAATTTCATGCATAGTGGGTTCTTGATCAGTTTCATGCACAGTGGGTTCACTTTGAGTCATTTTTTCATTCATTGTTTCACCACGAGTTTGTTGTGTGTCTTTTTCTTGTGTTGCATTTGCATTCTTGCCTTTTGCCTGTTGAGTTTTTTTACCATCTACAGTTGCTCTTTTGCATATTTCATCTAAATTTTTGTCAAGTTCTATTTCATTGCACTCTCCCTCTTTATTTTCATTTATTTCTCCATCTTCTTGCATTATCAACATCGAATATTTATTGCTCACATGAATTGCAGTTTCATTTATTTTTTCTTGACTTATTTCTTTTCCTTTGATACTTATTGTTTTTTGCCTCTCCTTTTTCTGTGTTGTATCCTTTTTGTCAATACTCAACTTTTTAGTTGGACCCTTATTAGTTGCTTGAACATTTTCATCATTTTGAATCCTATACTTTTTCACAATCTTTCTCCATACAAATTTTTTCTCAATACAAGTTGCAGTCTGTTTTTATTTTCATTATCCAAATCTGTCAAAGTAGGCATTTCATTTTCTTTCCTAGTTGCTACATTTATCATTTCCATTGAGTTCAAGTGACAATTCTTATCATTGTGACCAAATACTTTACATTGTATACAAATATCTGGTTTCCATAAGTATGATATCTAAATGATTTGCCTTGTGCCATCAGCGTTCAACAGGACACACCAATCTCCCCAATCTATTTGCTAGCCAATTAATTCTAAGTGGTGACCATAGTATATAAGAATATTCGACAGTTGTACCCATATTGGAACAGCCTTTATTGTTCCACACACATTACTTATTGTGGGATCCTACTGTTTGAGTACCAATGGATTGTTTTTTAGGATTATAGGGTCACTTCTTATGATTTTTTCGTTGTCAGTTCTATCAGAGAGGAGGAAGAGAAAGATAGTTCCATCCAATTTTACATGAACGTTCCCTTTAAGTCTCCATCTTCGTTTTATTTGTTTTGAGTTGCAACTTGATCTGGTTATTGAAGGCAGAAAGGTACTATTTTTTTTATTATATGTATTTCTACTTAATCTGGTTGGCCGACATTTTTTATATATGTTGCTATCTTACAAGCATCTAAGTTATCACCTAGAATGCGACTAGAGTTCTTATAATTGGTTTTTTATACTTTTGTATTTTGGAGGTGCTGGAGATTCGACCAATGATCAAGTGGGACAAAGGCAAAGCTTTGGAGTTTTTGTTGGAGTCACTTGGTAAGTTGCTGTTTGGTTGCACAGGGACATACTACATCAACATCATTTTCATTTAGTATATTGTTTTAAACCTTTTCAATATTATTGTTTGTAAACCAAACTTAGCACTAACTCAGCTCATCTATAGGATTTAACAAGTGCAACAAAGTATTACCTGTTTACATTGGCGATGATCGTACGGACGAAGATGCATTCAAGGTGATATATTTATCTGAATATTTTGCAACGTTGTTCTCAATCGTTTCTAAAATTATAAATGCTTGTGGTAAATGTTTGAGGAAGTTGTGGAAAATGTATGTTTGATGAAGTGGTTGGTTTGCTTGTGGTAGTTGTCCGAAGAGGTTTGTGCAGTGTTTCGGTGGTGATGTGATGACAGCAAGTTAAAGAGGAAACTGTATGCAGGGGAGGAGGAATTGGTAGCAGTATGAAGTTCAGGCGGGGGTATTGCACATTGCAACAGTTTTTAAATGTTAAAAAAGAAGAATTATGTTTAACTCATGTTACACATGATATTGTCAAAGCTCAGTGTAGGTTGACAACTTAAATTCTCAACGGTTGTTATGAAACTATTTGTCATGTGTATATTAGAACTATGTCAATGTAAACTTATCTAACTTTTGGGAATGTATTGGAATTTTATGACTCTAGCTTTTAATCTTTTCGTATGTGATTTTGGTTGTTTTATGATAATATTTATTACTCGTTAAATTTTTCATTATTGGTATGGATGTACTGCATGAATGCTGCTGTAATTTTTTTTAAAATTTGCATTTATTTTGCAACGGTCAGAAACCGTTGCAATATCATGTATTACAACGGGCATTGCTCGTTGTAAAAATATGTATTACAACGGGCAATGCCCGTTGTAAAAAGGTGTATTACAACGGGCATTGCCCGTTGTAAAAATTTGTATTACAACGGGCATTGCCCGTTGTAAAATATGGTCGACCTATTACAACTAGGCCTAATACAACGGGCGCATGCCCGTTACGAAATGCATATTACAACGGGCATTTCCCGTTGTAAAATGCCTGTTTTGTTGTAGTGTTTTGTTTACTTACTCATACCATTACATTGAATTAATTAATGAATCAGAGGTACAATCTTTCGAAGATTCTTTGATTCTTTTCCGACATTTTATGTAATTTACAGTTAATCTAATATTTGGTACCTTGTTAATAGTTTATTTTGTATATTTTACATTTTCTTCCCAATGGTGTGAAACAATGAAGCTGGGCTTTAATTCATTTAAGCACCCTGAAGGTTGCTGTCACTCCTTGAGTTTGAAATTCAAATGATGACGTCAAACAAATTACTTCCCCACCTTACAATGTATTGTTAACTTATCCCACTTGTTTAATTTCCATCAATTTAATTAGTAGAGGTAGTAAATTAACCTTGTTGCTTGCACTAACATGACTACATAACCAATGTCTTTATTAACTGACTATTATAAATGGTCATTGTCTGTGTACCTATTCAGTTTGTTCTTGCCTTCTTAATGTATTTTTTCTAACTTTAGTTTGCAACATAGAAACTTTTAAACAGAGTAGGAAGATTAGGTGCCTGTTGGTTTAGCTTTTTCCATTAACCTTCAGTCATCCATCTACTAATAATTCATTCAGTTTAATGGGCAAAAATATTGAAAACAATGTTCTTTCTGAAACTCAGGTATGGGTTATTCACTTTCATGGCAGTGTGACAGTGGCAGGCTGGAGGCAGTATTGAAGTGGCAGTGTGACAGTGGCAGGCTGGAGGTGGTTCATGAGTTTGAGGCGATTGTAGAGGTTTCGGAGGTCGATTCTAGAAGGTACAACTGTTTTTTTTAGAATCGTGGTTGAAGTTTTGTGAATGGCTATTGTTTGGTTTGTAATGTTTTGGCAGAAATGGTTTGTAGACGTGAATGGAAGATGAAGTCTGTTGAGGAGCAGAGGCGGTGAAGGATGGATGTTGTATATGTTATAGCAGGCACAGTCATGGTCAGTGACGTTGATGGAGGAATTGCATAGTGAGGTAATACAGTTTGTAATGGTTGGAGATGATGTAGCTTAGTGGTGATGGAAGTTCGATATGGTTAGAAAAAATGGATAGTAGGCAGTGTTGAGTAGTGACGGTTTCAGTTTGCAACTGTTTGTCAGAGGGGAGTTTCAGGTTAACTAAGGGTATTTGTAGAGTGGCGGGGGGATTGCAACTGTGATTGTTTTTGTTTGTATAGGAAGGAGGAGGTGATGTAGTTGGTTATGTATGTCAGTAGAGGAGGGAATGATCTGTGGCGGTTGATGGTTGTGGAAATAAGTAGCAATGGGATGATGTATAGTGTGCAGTAGGAAGGTGGCACTGTTGTTAGGTGGTATGTGCAGCAGAAGGTGGCGATGTGAAGTGCTGTAAATTGCCGTTGACAAATACTGTTAATTGAGTTGATGAAGAAGGATGTTTGGTAGAGATATGTTGTCCGTTGATGGAAGGATTGTTGAATGAAGTAGAAATGGAGTTTTGACCGGGATGTATGGTGGTGGGTTGATGAGAATGGATAGATGGTAGCTGCAATTGCAATTTGGCAGAGACGATAATGTGATTCCGGCTGTTTCAGTGTGATGATATGAGTATGAAGTTGTAACTAGTATGTATGTATGTGGCAGATGGTGTTTAAACAACAAATTGAAACTGTAACAGTGGTTTTCGGAAATGATGAACATGGGATGTGGGGATTGATTATGACTGGAGGGAATGTAGAGGCTGCTGTTGGAAGGGACAGTGGACGTGAATGGTTCTTTGGGTGGTGATGGGGTGGTATGCAGGGGAGATTGACAGCAGTCGAGTAGTTGTGTGTTGAAGCTTGGATGAAACAGTGGGGAGGATGTCAAATGCTTGTTTGTTTGGGTAGTAGGTTTGTATGAGAAAGGTAGAAAATGCAACAGAATTCAGAGAAGTGAAATGAAGACAATAAAAAAACAGAGAGCAACATGCAACAATGAAATGAAAATGAATGTATGAACCATTATTTGTATAGATTATTAACACTTTAATTGATATATGTTTATTTTGGTATTATGTTATTCAGTTTGTATTTGCCATTAAATTTAATTTTGAATGATTGTAATATTGTATGCAATAATTGTTTGTTATAATCAATAATATATATATATGTACACTGTAATAATGGTTTCTGAGAATGGCTTTTTTTGCATCAGATATAAATAGCTGATGCAATAGAGGGATTAGTTTGCATCGGTTGTTATAAAAAACTGATGCAACAAGTTACTTTGTTGCATCGGTTTTCATTACAACCGATGCAACATGGGGGCTGTGTTCAAGCAACCAACCATGATATTTTGCATCAGTTGTTAGTAACAACCGATGCAAAAAGGACCTTTTTGCATCGATTTCAGAACTGATGCAAAAGTGTTAAGCCTGTTGCATCGGTTGCATATGCATCGGTTGTTGAACTGATGCAAAAGGGGGGTAAACAACCGATGCAAATGGCCTGTTTTGTAGTAGTGATTGTTTAAATTATAACACATAAACTAAAATCAATCATATTTTAAATTAAATAAATACATTTATATACTTATAGAAATGCAAAATATATACAAATTAAATATATATTTACATATATATATATATAACTATAATCAAAAATCAATATCCAAATATAATTGAAATCAATATTTAAAACATATAACATAAAGTCCATATATGCAAACAATATGTACGTAGGTAAACTTATACCTTTATACTGAGGCAAACTTATAATATAACAAAAAAAATGCTTATTAAAATATAATATACTTGTAAAGCTATGTTGCACAGCAGCTTATGAGTAAGAGAACTATTATAACTTTATACCCAAAAAAACGTAACAAACACACTTTCAAACTATGTATATTATATGTATACACTCTAATCAGCAAAGTCACCATGCAACTTATAATATAATATATAATACTTTTGTTATTATAACGTACTGTAAGTCTATACTCCACCTATACGAACATACTTAAATTATATGTATACTCACAAATAGATGCAGGCTATGATGTGCGAAAGAAAATATATTTACTGTTATTTAACCAAACATATACAGCCTATATTTATAACCATATGCAGACTACCCACCAATGTACTATAAGATTAGATTAAATGGACCCAGACGAATATATCTACATATGCAAACTTGACTATATATCTACTGATATACAAATATGTGACTATTATATATATACATGCTGAACCACATTCTATAATTATAACAACATGCATAAAGACTCAACACATCACGTTATTAAAAGCAACACCGGGATGTACGTTAAAACACATATATAAATTTACATTATACTTACAGTTTATCAACTTGAGTTTAAACAATAGAGGAGGAAGGGCGAGTTTAGATCTGGAAGTGGAGGAGGAGGCCGATTGTCAAGGCTGGAGTCAAGGCGTCTGAGTGGCGAAGGAGTGCGGAGGAGTACGGAGGTGCGGCTGCGGTGGCAGTCAGAGACATGAGGCGAGAGGCGAGAGGCGAGAGGCTGGGGTTTGGGCACAGCTGGAGTTGCATGGGCAAGTGCTTGGCTGCCGCTCGGAGTTCAACGCGGTGATGTTGTGAGGCTGGAACGGCCGCATGTGGCGTACGACGAAGGTCGTTGATGGGTTGGAGGTTTTCAAGCGTGCTCGGTTTTTGCAGTGGAGGAGCCGTGCCTAGATGGCAGCTGGCATGGAAGATGGGTGCAACAGGTTGCAAAACAAAGAACAAAAGTGGGAGACAAAGATGAACATGTGCAACTTCTCATGCAACATATATATGCCATAAAATTTTCTTTTGATGCTTTGTTTCTTTTTGATGAAAATGGCAGAACAGTGAAAGAGAGGATGGGAAGAGATATGAAACCGAACTAACAAGATAAATGAAACCGGTGAAATATAAAAGGTCAAAGGTTGGATTTCTGAAATTTATAAAGGCAAATGGCCAATAGGTATTGCACGGTGGATAAACGAAAAGACAGAGAAATCAAAAGGTTAAAAACGGATACCGCAATGGCTAACCATTTTCGCAGATTCCACCGCGTATCTGACTTCAAAACACAAAATCAAATATACCATAGAAATCAGCATGACGAGATGATTAAAACGATATACAAATATCAGTGGTACGATTGGATTATAAAAATTTGAATTTCTACTGGCGGAAAATGCAGCATAAACGCAGTAATAAGATAGACGGAGCTACAGAAGTCTGAATTTGATGAAACGAAATTTGACGCCTCACTCAGAAGAGGATTTAGAATTTTTCTATGAAAAAATATCAGGTTTGGAAAATATTTTATTATCAACAATTATTAACCGACTTGAATTTAATAGAATTACACAATAAAATAAACTTTCATAAAATCAGATGAAAATTTACCATCTGCTATATTTAAATATACGTATTCCAAATATAAATTTTTATTTTCGAATTTTATTATTTAAAATTTCTCCAAAATTCAATTAAATACGTTAATAAAATAAATAACATTTAATAAAATTTTACTGGTCGTTACATTAGTATTCTTATCCTATTATTGTTTCCATCATGAGTTTAGATTTCTATCAATCTTTGATAATGCTCGTGCTTATTTGCATGTACCAAATCCAACGATCTGTGCTTTGATGGACATGGGTTTCGATTTTTGTTGAAATTTGGGTCCACTAAGATGTGTGTTGTTACAAGGAGCCCAAGTAGTGGTGGCATATCCCATATTAAATGATTAAAAAAATTTATGCTTTCCTTTTATAGTCTATTTTATCTAATAAATAAGTTAAACTTTGTTAAGTTATTTTATGGACGCATGTATTATATGCATTAGGACAGTATGGTATTGTGAAGACCCGCAAATCCGTACTCTTTGAATATACACTAATCTCCATAGATTAACTCAAGATTAACAGAAATACGAATTATCAATGTTTAAGAAAAAGAAAAAGTAGAAGAAGAGAGGAAAGACAGAAAATAGAGAGAGAAAAGAAAATAGAAAATAGAAAATAGAACGGAACAGAAGAAAAACAGAACAATAACAGAATCTCACAATTCGCAGCGGAACAACATATAATAAATAAATGAATAATCTTTAAACAAAGGACTATATCAGTTATTACATTTTATACATTACATTACATCATATCATCAGAGTGTACAACAACAACAACATCAAATAGTGCAGCGGAAAAAGAAATACTATATACTAGTAATACGCCATGCCATCCATCTTGCCTCCAGCAACTCCAGAATATCCTGATAAACCTTAACTCTTGACTGCCCGTGTGAAAATTGGTGGGCACCCAGAGTTTAGGAAGGAAAACAATAAACTCCGAGTCAGTCATGTGACTGGTGTGAGAACTCAAAACAGTTTATTTATCTTTAAAAATCAAAATAGAGGAATATTTTTAAAGTCACAATTCGCAATGCTTTTAAAAATGAGACTACCATAAGGCCTCCCGCACACACACACAATGCAAATGCAGAATCGGAGGAGATTTCTCCTTATGATAGTCAAAGATGCTTGATACGTATTAAAAAGAACATTTGATATTATTACTAGTGCATAGTGTAGGAAAAATATTTCGAAAGTAGAATATAAATCTTAGCCAACATAGACATTTCGAACTATGCCTACTATAGCTACCATCCAAACAGTGGGGCGCCACCATAAGTGAATGATAGGTTCTACAACTAATACCGTACAAGGTTTCGTATTGTTTCTTTGGATTTCCAACGAATGATCAGGCCAAGGAACTTCCCATTGCCACATGAGAATGCCTCTGGATGGACATCCCCGAGAACCAAACCGGATCTCTACCAACACAAGGCCGGGTTACCCCTAACTGAGTAACAACTGACCGAATATGCCATCCCCCGGTCCTTTGGGACCTTTCAACTGAGCGCTCGCAATCAATTCACACAATCATAAAGTGTTTTCAACATGAGTAAGTATCTGGGCTCCATACCATGATACCACCCTTTTCCAGAAGGAAATGCACATATCCTAAAGGGCGCTACCCCTCATAACCTTGCTGCATCTTTCCTGTTTTGACCATTCACGGGGTGTGAGGCTCGACGAAGTCAAGTCCACAAAAACATACTTTATACAAAAGCCATGCTTTAGGTCAACAAATGATCATAGAAATGATCACCAAGATAGACGATCAAATAAATGATCCTATCACAAATAATCAACACAATGATCATTTCACAGCAACACTCAGCATGTCACATTACCAAATTGGGAATATATCGCTGATAACCTTCAACTACATAACCTCTGAGCTCGTACGTCTCAGAGAAGGGTGTTAAGCTAAAAGAATAAATTCTCCGCCACCAACAGAAATATATTTGAAAGAAATCTGCTTTATATCTCAATTTGTAACGTCAGACATACAATCCATACAAGTCTGTTCCGGGCTCGAACAAAACCGAAGGCACTTACAAAGAAGTCCTTGCAATCCGGATATCCACAATCCTGATCGGATTTCCCATCACATATAGAGAACTCAATACCGGAGCAACTCGGTGCAGAGTCAATCAACAGGTCATCCTATCGCTCTCGCAAATACCGGGTCTTCAACACCGATCTTCAAATGCAATTCATAACGACGTATCACATATTCGGAATGGGTTATACGACCCCATGGTCCTTTTCCGGTTAACCCGAATAGTGAGCGCTTATTTAAAAAATAAGTATGGCATTCCAATTCAAACAAATCACATCAATTACCCATTCAAAGGGAAATATTGATAGTCGGTTATTGAACTATCAATGGATATGCACACATCACCAGTTTCCAAATAATTTTCCAATTATTTATTTTCCAAAAATATCTTTACTAGATATATAATTTCACACTTCAAAAATAAATCAATATTTATTTTTAAACAAGATATTTATTTTTAAACAAGTTCCCCCTTTCATTTATAAATTCCATAGTGAATTTATATTTCACAATATCTACGGATATACGATTTCAATTATTCATTTCAATTTATCTTCAAAAAGATAAATTCTCAAAATATTCACTTTATATTGGAAAACATTTCCATACTTATTTAATAAGTAATTCACAAATCTTTTATTTTCAACTCTTGGAAAATATTCAATATACTTAAATCGAGATTAAGTACATATTTCATTCTTTAAGGAAATCATTCTCTTAAACATATTTATTTGGGTCAAAACGAATGTTGCGTAAAACATCGTTACGACAACCCAAAATCACTAGTATAGGGATTCGAAATTAAAATAGATATATAAATCCCAATACTATACAAAACATTTCCTTTCGGAAATCATTTACTATAACAACAGTGTTATAGTCCACCATTTCCTTCTATTTCTCGAAACGTCTATTTCAACAATAAATGTTGAAATCTATGGTTTCGAATCTTAACACAATTAAAAACATTGTTAGATCGTTTTAATTCTATTTAAAATATCACATTCTAAACATTTTATTTAACATAATATTCACTATTCAAAAACGTGAATATACTACGTTAACAAATTTCATTCTTTTATTCATTTTATTTCAAAGGATTATTCACAGTCAAAACGTGAATATAACTCCATTAATAGGTTTCAACAATTTACTTATCAAAATAAGTCATTGCGAATTTATAAAACAACTTTTATAAATTCCATTTCTATTTGTTTTATAACTACTTCCTTTTATCAATCTCCTTTATTAACATATCTCAATTCATATCTCATGATATACTAGAAATTCATATTATAAGTGAAACACTTATAATTTATTCGTTTACAAGAATCGTTCTTTTAAACATCCCAATTTATAAATCATATAATTTACAAGATTCATTTATTTACCCAAATCTAGTCTTTTAATAACTTTACAAATTTTATAAACCTACTGCTTATAAAATTCGATTTATAACTTCACCGTTTATAATTCTATAAATTTCATTCATTTATGAAATTCATTCACAATTCATTCTAACACTTATAAAACTCGTTTTATAACTCAAATATTTTTAATTTATAAATTATCAATTTATAAATCTTATATAAATCAATTTATACTATTATTTTAAAACATCTTTAATCCCCTTTATAATTCCATCATTCTGATTGATAAAATAAATAAATTTCATAAATTCTATTTTTAAACTTTTCACAATAAATTCTAAAATTCCGATTTAACTATTTTATAAAATCATTAGCATCATATTCTCAAAATCAGTTTTCAACTATATTTCTCAAAAATCATAATTTTTATATAACATTAAAATTATACGTTTATTTATTTAAAATGGATCAATTCCGAAAAATATTTTATAAACGTATACTTTCAAAAATCTCTTTAAAAATCCATTTTAAAATTCCAAAGTTTGGTCCAATGATGCTACACACCAAATAGTCAATCACGACAACAACGACATCATATATCGATATGATAATCCATCAAATATCAAAATATCTGAATTCAAATAAATACTGTTGAGGAATCCAGTTGGATCCCTCCAACCTGTTTTCCTGCATCCACAAACATTAGCACAATACCAATTCCGCTCCAGTATGGAATTATCGCGGTATATGGGATTTAAAATATTATCCGCTTAATAACGGCGCAATAGGGTCTCATCCGCTAAACAAATGCGGGAAATCAATAACTCTAATATATACATATGCCAATATATATATATATTGCTATTATATATAATACCAATTTCACTGTTTATGAAATATTCACGGTATATGTTTTTAATAAATAACATCCGCTTACTAACGGCGCATAATGTCTATTTTAACAATCAATAGATAACAATCATCATTCAAACATACATTCAAATATTTTAAATCTAACTATTTAAAATAAAATCGAAACTGATTCGATTGAGTGAGAAGTTCTCACCTTGATTTCAATCTCGTTTTAGCGGTTTATTTCGAATAAAATTAAACGGACGTTTAATTTTACCCGAATTTCTCACTAACTCCAAATGACTCCAATCCAATTTCATCGCGTAGTGCTCGTCCATACGATTCCAACGCAACTGGTTTCGCGCGTTTTCGACCTCGTATGAAAAAGTTATGCATTTTATAAGTTACACGAATTTTAACTTATAAAAATTTACAAATTTTATTATAAAATTTTAACCTACTCAATTATCACCCTTGGATCTCCTGCAACCTGATCAAGACCGCACGTCCCCTACCCCTTTCTTCTTCATCTTTCACGTGTTCAGTAACTTAGCCGAACCCATTACATTACTTAGGGTTAGTTTTCTCGACCACCACACCACGCTACAACACGATCAACTACCACCATCTCGTGCGCACGCCCCCACTCCACCCACGGCCAGAGCATGGTGGCACTCGGCCCCACCTAGCACCATCTATACGCATGCGAACGGCCAGAGTTCAAGCTCGAACTTCCATCAATCCACAAAGCCATTTGCAATCATAACCGTTGAACTTCAAGATCCCGCGATGCTCTTCGATTTTGCTTCAGGAAGTTTTCGAAAATATTGAGTGGATTGGAAGATTTGGGGGAGGAAAGATCGTGAGTTTCTGGCCTTCGGTTTAGAAAGTGGCGGCTGCACTATAAAATTAGGGTTTGCTATATATTTTTTTCTAAAATTGTGAAAAAATGGTGTATTTATAGGAAATTTTTCAATCACTATTCATCCGGGAATTTCGAACTCCGATTTACGCGCCGTAACCAGCGTTTCTAGGGTTTACCCCGCGTTCCGGACACAATGGAACAGGTTTCGAAAGCAAATTCGGACATCTGTGCGAGTTATGGCAATAAACGTTCAATTTAAATTAAACCGATTTAAACGATTTTCTAGGCGTTTTAATTTGTACCGGACAAACAGTAAATCCAATTGACACGAAATTTGAAACCTTACAATAATATCACATTACGGATCCGATGAAACTGGTTTCGTCGAAATCCGAGAATTTTTGAAAAATGACTATTTTAACTCGCCAAATTAAAATTAAAAATAATTCGATGCGTTTCGAGCTGCCACGATCAAACGATAACTCCGATTGACACGAAAATTGAAATCCGGTAATAACTAACTATTACGGATCCAATGGAACTAGTCTCGTCCAATTCTGAGACTGTTCAAAAATTGACTAATTTCACTAGTCGATTAAATATTAAAATATTCAATTTTCACAATTTAACTCTTAATTCGATTTTAAAAATTCTAAAATATCGTTCTAACTCCCATATGATAAAATAAAATTTTACAAATCATTTTCAATCATATTTAACTCAATTTTTCAATTATTTCCATAATTTAACATATTAAATTATCGATTTAATTATCCAATTAAATCTAATTATTCAAATAAAATTTATTCGACTTATATATTCACTTATTAATATTTAAAATTAATTAAATATCCAAATTTTAATTAAATAAAATTCTGGGTCGTTACAGGTATATTCATCACGCTTGATGTGTTGGTTGGTGGTTTTCATTTGTTAAAATGAAATGGATTTTTCTACGATTTTGAATAATCGAAAACTTTCGGTCATTAAGGAACTTGAAGCTAAATGTTTCTATGTAAATATAAAAGTTGAGCTTTTGCAACGGTTGAATTGAGAAGGTATGAAGTTAAAACAAGTTTAAATTTATTGAACATCCTTGTTAAGCAAAATGAATTTGATTTTTCGTACATGCTCTTAAGATGTAGTGGAATATTATACGAGTATGAACTTAAGTTATAAAATGTTTATAAACTTGAAGTTATGTGTTTATGAAATGATTCATAAATAATTTTAGTATCGAGTGAGACATACAATTAGTATAAATGAATGTAATTTAAAAATAAACTGGTATAGTTAAAAAAACCAATAGGATAAAAAAAAATGTTATACGTAGATGATTTTATTTGCTTGATGGTTCTTGATCTTGGATTCGTGTACGTGGTTTCTATGTGACTTACACCGGTCCGAACAAGGATTTTTCACTCGTCCCGATGGTAGACACTTGATATAGATTCTTGATATGTTCCCCAGATTTTCTACATAGTGTATGGCTATATAAGGTTAACAGAGTTTTCTAGTTAAGGAACCACATCAGAGTCCACACTAGAGAGGTCAAGTGATCTATACTAGTATGGAAGTGAAATTTATGTGATTGAGCCAGTGGCCAGATAGGATATTGGGTATGGATACTCCACGTACATTGTACAGGCTTTAGTATATTTGTATGCTATGTTTTGTGGCTTATGGAGAGTTTAGGAAATCACTCTCCAAATTGTTCTAGGAAAGTATTAATAATCAACCGAGTAATGACCTAAGGCTCTTAAGCATAAGGTATGCTTAGTCGGTTGTTTATCAACCTTGTGCGATGAAAAGGTTTTTTAACTGGGAAAACCGTGAGCTATGTTTGATATTGATTGTTAAAACTATTATGTATTAATATGACATCGCTCGAATCCAAATGATGAAGGTATGGTCGGTTCGAATATAAGTAAGTAGGCCGATGCTTAAATTTTTTTCTAAATAACAGGGTCGCTAGTAACCCGACCCATTATGGATCGCCGACGACCCGACCTAACCTTGTGGCAAAATTTCTAAGTACAAGGGTCTCCTGTGACTCACCATGGCTCACAATAACCCGAGCTAATGTGACGATTTTTAAAACAGCAATTAGGTCACTAGCGACCTGACCCATATGTATCGCTAGCGACCAAACCAAAAAAATGCATATATATATTTAAAAGAAGGAAGATAGCTTCATCTGTTCAACCCAAGCTCGATTGATTACAGTTGTTCGTCACTCCAAGGCATGCAAGAAAGCCACAAGCGAAAATGTGATATATTGAGACAAGTAATAATAGTCAGAACCAAAGAAAGATGGCTGATGATGTAACGACCCGTAAATTTCGACAATTTAATTTATTTAATAGAATTTTGTAATAAAAATTTAGTAGAAATAATAAAAGGTGATAAATATATATTGAACACTAATTTAACAATGGTAATTTAAGCCTTTGTTTGTAATATGAATAAATTTTTCAATAAAAATTGGTGTAAGTATTGTACCTGAATATAATGGGAAGATAGAGAATATAGGTAAGGCATTTACTTAGTTAAGTGTAAATTTATGGGTATAATAACAATTCGTATACATTACCTAATTAATCTGCCAATTAATTTGTTAAAAAAAATCAAAACCTTTTAATTTGGGAAATAATTTGATGCGTATTGATAAGCGTTACTTTAACGATTAATTTTAAAGTGATGGGAAGAAAATAAGTAAAGTTATGCAGTAATAAATAAATAAAAATAACGCAATAGATAGGAAACTGACATAACATTTATTTATATGAACGTTACTTATTGATTTGAGAGTAACGGAAGTGTGAACGTAGAATAAAATAAGCGTAGATTTATGTTAGGTAATTATTGAGAATATGGGGAATAAGTTGAAATAATATTAATTAAAAATTTATGCGTAAAACATGTTATGTAAGATATATTGATTCCATTTAATAAATTGAGGATTAATATTATCGAAGAGGATTAAATATGGTCTCAATGTAAATTTGGATAAGTTTTGAAATAAAGACTAATTCCATTCAGAAGATGACAATAGGTGCAATATTTTGATTTGTAAGCAATAGTAATAGGTTACATGTTTAATTGGTTCATAGAATTTGAATTGAAATAAATGTTAATACACTAAATAAAGGTTACATTAATATGATAAGTAATACAACGTCTAGAAGTTTAATATAGAGTGTGTTAAGACGTAGAAATGGAAATTAGGAAGCAGTTGGAATTAAATGAAATTTTAGGTGTATTTATGAGAAATTTATGTACAATTAAAGAGGCGAATGAAATAAATACCAACCAATTTTAGTGAATAACGGGATCTAAACCTAAATAAATAAATTCCTTGAAATTTAAGTTTTAATTTTTGATAAATTGGATTTGTACTTTAATATTGAAAATTTTGGGATTATTCAAAAATAAATTAATGTAGGAAGTTGTTAAAGGATTCTGAATTTACCAAGTGGTCCAAACTGACAAAATTTGCAAATAATTAAAGTTGGATTGTAAATCCGATTCAATTAACCTATTATTAATTTATTTGTTTGGAATATAAAAAGTAATGATAGGGTTAATTGAAATTAAGGGTAGTTTAATTTGTATGTTATTTGGAATTAAGGCAAGATGGGTGGATATTAGGAGTTATATACTTAGATCATTCAACTTATTTGGATAACATTGTAATAAATGTAATTAAATGTACATTTACGTGAAATATAATACCATGCTTAATAGATTGCTAAGTTGTATATATTAAAGGGAATTTTATTAATTGTTTTAAAAAAAACCTTAATTAATATGGTTGATAAATTTAATATAAGAAAAACCAATGAAATTCTTAGGAATAATGTAGGCTAATATGAGTTAGTAGTTAGGGTAGTGACTAAAATTGGTAATACGTACATTGCAATTAATGTTAATAGTGTTGACATAAGCTAATAAATTTCAATGTTAATGCAATACCAATTTATGTATTTAAGGTGATTGCGAAATTGGAATTTGATAAATGCAGTAACTAACTCAGGGCAAATAGATTTTATGGAATCAATAAAAGATAGGTAAATTTAATGATTGTTTGGTGGTAATTTAAGCATGAATGGGAATAAATCGGGCAATAGTGAGAATTATTAATTATTACCCATCAATTTATTTAGAATCTAAATCAATTGCAACATTCGTTGTTATTTGTAGCTTATAGGTGGAAATAACGTAAACTTTATTCAGAATATGATAATTAGTTAGATTAAAAGAATGGAAGGCAGGATATATGGATTCATTTGGATTTAGAACATGATAATTTGAATTTACTGAATTTATTGGAAACTGAATAGAACATTTTATGTGATTGAAATTAAAGTTGGAATTCGAAGATGTTTTAGGAATTCCCATCTATGGGATACCAATAGATAGGATAATTAAATGAAAGGTCAACTAAAGGATTTCTGCAAAGTTAATCTAAAATTTGTAGATAAAATAAAATTGAAGTTTTACGCTGAAGTTAATAATGTACTCAGCATTTAAGAAACATCTTAAATTGTCTAAATTTGAATAAACAATGAAGTAATAAATAATAATTATTAATAAAATCCAAAATTTGGTAACCCGTTTTCAAGTTAATGATAATTAGTGTTGGTATAGGCTATTTATTTAAGTAACAGTGCGATGCCAAAAAAAATGGATTGGAAGTAATTGCGAAATATAAATAAAATATTTTAGTAGGGAATTCAAATGTATATATACATAGAAATGTGGATTTTTATAGTATGAAAACTTAGTCAATTTACAATAGTTAAATCTATTGAGAATGAATAAAAATCTAAGATAATTATTACGGTAATTTAGAAATTTAGTTGAAAATGGAAACTTATCTATGAATTTGGAATTTAATGAAATTGTGAATTTATATTGAAACTTATAAATGAAGCATCTAAATTTACATTTGTAAATACGTTTAAAATTCAATGTAAATGTCTGAGGAAGAAATTAATTTATTTACCAATCCGTAACGTATCCAATTAATATAAAATATTTTGGTTGGCCAACAACCGTTTTGCGCGTTTATGATTCGTGCCCACCTATCCTATTTCACTTTGTCTATTTATAGGCTGTGTAAACCCTAGCCTCCATCTATCTTCATTTTCCTCTGTGTGTTCTTTTCTTCAACTTCTTCTCTTCCAATGGCTGCAAAATTTCTAGATCCAATTACAGTCCAAAATAAAAATAAAAAAATAAAAAATAAAAAAAATATTTCAAACTCCTCTAAAAATTCCAGAAAAATTATATGTCATAATTCTCGAAGAGTGTAATCTATGGTGCTGTCCGTTTTTTTTTTGATTGGTGCTTTAGCATGCTCGAATTTGAGAAGAAGGACGTGGCCTGTGACGTGGCATGGTGATGGGGTATATTTGTTTATTTTGTTTTATTTAATTTTTGTTTCAATTGAAATTTTCGAATAACTTTCTCATACGTAGTCCGATTCACGCGAGATTTTTTTGTTAGGATCGTAATTAAATTCCAGATCTGTTGACGCTGGTTTGGACCAATTCGGAGACCGTCGAATTTTTGAGTTTAAATTGAATTTAAATTCGATTTAAATTCAAAAGGTGAGTGTTTTAACCCACTCACAATTTCTAAATTTCTTGTGTTTGTTAAATTAATTTTAGATATGAGTAGAAATTTATTTATGACTGTTTGGCATGTTTTATTCATTATCTCTGATAAATCGCATTCATTTAATATAACTGTTAATTAATTTTATTTATTGCATAAATTTGACAGTTAGAATTTATTTAATTGCATATTAACTGCCAGTCATAGTTATGTTAAATTTTTATTTCATATTAACTGCCAGTTAAATTTACGTTTATTTTTGCATATAAACTGCCAATTAACAGTTATAAAATTTATTTTGAGTATAAACTGATAATTGATACCATTATTTATCACCTGTTATGTATTGCTGATTGTTTGAAATTAGATGATGACTGTGATAAATGGATGTATGATTTGATGGATGAATGGATGATTAATTTTATTAATTGCAAGTTGCTATGCATTTCATTCATTCGGGATTGCGGTTTGAAATGATATACAACCGCATTTTTGTTTTTAAATTGCGGATTGAAATGATAAACATCTGTATCACTTGACCATAGGGTAGAAAATTTTATACAGGTACCGTGGTGTGTGTATATATATATATATAATTATTTTTGAAATGATTTTCATGGTGTTGTAAAGCTATATATATGGTTTATGGGATATTGATTTGGTTATTTATATATATATATATATATATATAGTCATTTTCGGTTTTTTAAGCTTTGTATGAATTTGATTTGAAATATAAAATTTAGTTGATTTTCGAGATCAATATGATTAAGAATTTATTTAAAATTAAATTTCTGGAGTTTTAAATGACTTAAAAGAGAATAAGATTTGAAGATGAATATTAAGTTAAATTGGAAATTTAATAAAAAGTTTGAATTTTTAAAGGATATGATTCTATAACTTGATTTTTGTGTAGAATGATTTAAATGAATGAATATCAGGTTTATTTAAATGAATATAAAATAAATTGAAAGATTTTTTCCAGTTATGTGAAGTTAAAGGTTTTCTTAAATTATATTGAGTTCATTAAGTAAAGATTTCAAGTCTAAATAATAAGTAATTGAATTTGATATATATGGGTTTGTCAAATGAGTTGTTTTTGAAATGGTGAAATATTTAAAGCTTTGAAACATAAGAATTAAAATGGTATTTGGAAGTTGAAATCGATATTTGGAATTGATTTGTGAAATGTAAAGAAGCTATTTTGTTTTATAAAAGTAATCTAATATTTGACCATTTAAGAGATGGAAACTTGTTTCAAAGTTATGATTTTCAAGGTAGTATAATTTGAAATTTTATATTCAAGAGTTTTGACCTCTAAATATTTACTTTGAAAACCCTATGATTTTGGAAAGTATATATATTGGAATAAAATGATATCGTATTAATTCGGGTTTTAAAAGGAAATGATATCATATTTATATGGTTTTGAAATGGATATTTTATTCTGGTTTTAAAGTATAATTATTTTAAATGTCCGCGGTGTTATAATAACGATTGGTTGGCAAAGAGACCGGGATCGGATATGGACATACTCTCTGTCGATACCGAAAACCACTTTGACTAACCGTGTACGCGGTGGAGATTCCAGAATGAAGTAGGTTGGTGGCGGCGTTTCCTGTAAGGTAAATACGTGGACCCAACTCCCGTGAGTTGGCATAAGGTGGAAAATGTAAAGCCTTAACGCTATTTAAAAGTAAGTTTATTTTACAAATAGACACTATTATAATAGCGCAATATACTATATAGTAAATAGTTTAACGGATCCTTAGGAGATGTAAATCCCGAGCATCTCTTGAGTTACTGCACTCATATTTATTTCTGTTAATTTAACTTACATAAGATCTTTTAGTTGCGACTCGAGTGTTTTGTCTTTTCAATTCGCTCGGGTCAGTCCGAGCGTTTCAGGATTGAAGATTTTATTTCCGGAGGAAGAAGACGAAGATTTTATTATTATTACTATAGATAATATGGTTTCACTACACTCATATTGTTCCGCTGCATTGTTATATGGTATGTGTACTCTGATATGTATTGTATAAATGAGTCAAAGGTTTTTGTAAACAGATTTATGAACTGTATATTTGATTATTATATTTTATCCTTCCGCTGTGAGATTCTGTTTCTTTCTCTGTTTTCTTATTTATCCCATAACAATCCACCCTTACGTATGGTTTGAATTGGCACGTGTGTCTGTTTAAATCGTGCAAAAGGGCGGGATGTTACATCTGGTATCAGAGCTTTGGTTTAGCGATAAACCTTAGCTTTGCGGGGTTTGACTCTTTACTAATAGGGTAGTAATACCCTATGGGAGTCACTGAGTGTATATATAAGAGAGCGTATTTGTTAGTGTTATAAAAAGGTTTTAATATTGTGTTAATTTGTTCCGTTTCGTATTTATACATTCTGGTTGGTGCATGGGACGCTATGACATCAATAGGGATTTCTAAACACTTAATAGGACAGACCGACATAATATTTGTTTTAATATAGGTGAATGAAAAAAATTTGCCTATTATATTTTTATATATAAAATAAAAAATTTCAATCGATATTTATATTTGGATGCAATAGATTGATTGTTAGGCAATAAAGTGTAAATAGTAATAGAAATAAGATTGAAAAATAAGATAAATGAAATTTGGAAATTTAGAACTTAAGTCAGGGGTTTTTCTTTTGAATGATTTTGAAATATATTAATAATTTTGTTTATAAGTATTTTCTGATATAAATATTTAACATAATTCGGAAGAATCGTTTTAAAGAAGATTTTTGAGAAAATAAGTTTTGTACTTTCCTCTCTGTCGCTGGAAAATAATTTCGATGATGGCGGCTGCATCATCGACTTTCATTTTCGAGTTTCGAAGGGGAAAGGCCACTGTAGTAGTTCTACTGCAGATTCATTTTCGAAAAGGATATAAATTTTTAATCGTTTTAAATAAAATTAGAGGTATATAAGTTAGAAGAATATATTTATCTAATATTTCAAAATAATTTGAAATTTAACCCGGTATTTAATTCTTAAATTTCCATTAATTAATTGTTTAAATTATTGTAGTGAAATAAAAGGTAAGTGATTAATAAATTGAAACCTCTAATTTAGGTAAGAGATTTAATGCAAAGTTATAAAGGGAAATTTGAAATTTGTAACATATGAGATAAAGAGTAATATTGTTGAACGTTAAATTTAATTAAAAGATGAGATAAAACTTGTATAAGTTCATTTGCATTTTCTTTAACATATATAACTTACCAAATATAAAAAGTTGAAATGTTTAATAAGAAATGTAGCCGAAATTTGTACAAGTAATAGTAGGTAATGAAGCAATCAATGAATTTGCTGTATTCAATAACTTAAGATATAATTGAAATTTTACCAAGTAAATATAAATAAAGGTAAGCATGATAGATAGATGATTATAAAACTTAAGGAATTAAAGTAAATAAATAAGGACATGCTATTATAAATGAATGAATAATTATAACAAATTATAAGGAACCAGCATGACCCGAGTTAATGGAATTGAATAATTGTAAGTAATAAGTAAAAATGAATGAGCAAACCTTTGATAAGTAAATGTGAATGAGAAAAAAATCACTATATAAACAAAAAGGGAAATCAAACAACTAAAGCATGAAATTTATAATAAGTTAGTTTGGTTGCTGGTTTGAATTGTTATTGTTTGATTTATGGTTGGTTGGGTAAGGAAATTTGAAGTTGTTGGATGAATAAATAATCTATTTTGTTCCATCTAAGACTGTTGAGTAAATGATGCACTTGATAGTTATTTTTCATTCCCTACAATTTCAAGTTTGAACCCAAATAACTATTTGATTGTGTGATTGCATGGTTGTTTTGTAATTGTATGTATGTTGTTCGAGGAAATTGATGGTTGTTGTATTAATTTGGATGATTAGTGATTGGAACTACTTAGATATTTAAATTTTGGACTTAGAAATATTTTGAAATGTTCTCCAAACTCTAATAAATTTAAGTATAAAAAGATAATGTTGTAAATTTGTATATTTTAAGAAAAGTAACAGATATTGTAAATTTAATTGTTTATAACGTAGTGTTTTGAATAAGATATGTAGATTCTAAATCCTTCTTTTCCCTTCTTTTCCTTTTCGGGGACGAAAAGTTTTGAGTGGGGGAGAGTGTAACGACCCGTAAATTTCGACGATTTAATTTATTTAATAGAATTTTGTAATAAAAAATTAGTAGAAATAATAAAAGGTGATAAATATATATTGAACGCTAATTTAACAATAGTAATTTAAGCCTTTGTTTGTAATATGAACAAATTTTTCAATAAAAATTGGTGTAAGTATTGTACCTGAATATAATGGGAAGATAGAGAATATAGGTAAGGCATTTAATTAGTTAAGTGTAAATTTATGGGTATAATAACAATTCGTATACATTACCTAATTAATCTGCCAATTAATTTGTTAAAAAAAAATCAAAACCTTTTAATTTGGTAAATAATTTGATGCGTATTGATAAGCGTTACTTTAACGATTAATTTTAAAGTGATGGGAAGAAAATAAGTAAAGTTATGCAGTAATAAATAAATAAAAATATCGCAATAAATAGGAAACTGACATAACATTTATTTATATGAACGTTACTTATTGATTTGAGAGTAACGGAAGTGTGAACGTAGAATAAAATAAGCGTAGATTTATGTTAGGTAATTATTGAGAATATGGGGAATAAGTTGAAATAATATTAATTAAAAATTTATGCGTAAAACATGTTATGTAAGATATATTGATTCCATTTAATAAATTGAGGATTAATATTATCGAAAAGGATTAAATATGGTCTCACAGTAAATTTAGATAAGTTTTGAAATAAAGACTAATTCCATTCAGAAGATGACAATGGGTGCAATATTTTGATTTGTAAGCAATAGTAATAGGTTACATGTTTAATTGGTTGATAAAATTTGAATTAAAATAAATGTTAATATACTAAATAAAGGTTACATTAATATGATAAGTAATACAATGTCTAGAAGTTTAATATAGAGTGTGTTAAGACGTAGAAATGGAAATTAGGAAGCAGTTGGAATTAAATGAAATTTTAGGTGTATTTATGAGAAATTTACGTACAATTAAAGAGGCGAATGAAATAAATACCAACCAATTTTAGTGAATAACGGGATCTAAACCTAAATAAATAAATTCCTTGAAATTTAAGTTTAATTTTTGATAAATTGGATTTGTACTTTAATATTGAAAATTTTGGGATTATTCAAAAATAAATTAATGTAGGAAGTTGTTAAAGGATTCTGAATTTACCAAGTGGTCCAAACTGACAAAATTTGCAAATAATTAAAGTTGGATTGTAAATCTGATTCAATTAACCTATTATTAATTTATTTGTTTGGAATATAAAAAGTAATGATAAGGTTAATTGAAATTAATGGTAGTTTAATTTGTATGTTATTTGGGATTAAGGCAAGATGGGTGGATATTAGGAGTTATATACTTAGATCATTTAATTTATTTGGATAACATTGTAATAAATGTAATTAATGTACATTTACGTGAAATATAATACCATGCTTAATAGATTGCTAAGTTGTATATATTAAAGGGAATTTTATTAATTGTTTTAAAAAAAACCTTAATTAATATGGTTGATAAATTTAATATAAGAAAAACCAATGAAATTCTTGGGAATAATGTAGGTTAATATGAGTTAGTAGTTAGGGTAGTGACTAAAATTGGTAATACATTGCAATTAATGTTAATAGTGTTGACATAAGCTAATAAATTTAAATGTTAATGCAATACCAATTTATGTATTTAAGGTGATTGCGAAATTGGAATTTGATAAATGCAGTAACTAACTCAGGGCAAATAGATTTTATGGAATCAATAAAAGATAGGTAAATTTAATGATTGTTTGGTGGTAATTTAAGCATGAATGGGAATAAATCGGGCAATAGTGAGAATTATTAATTATTACCCATCAATTTATTTAGAATCTAAATCAAATGCAACATTCGTTGTTATTTGTAGCTTATAGGTGGAAATAACGTAAACTTTATTCAGAATATGATAATTAGTTAGATTAAAAGAATGGAAGGCAGGATATATGGATTCATTTGGATTTAGAACATGATAATTTGAATTTATTGAATTTATTGGAAACTGAATAGAACATTTTATGTGATTGAAATTAAAGTTGGAATTCGGAGATGTTTTAGGAATTCCCATCTATGGGATACCAATAGATAGGATAATTAAATGAAAGGTCAACTAAAGGATTTCTGCAAAGTTAATTTAAAATTTGTAGATAAAATAAAATTGAAGTTTTACGCTGAAGTTAATAATGTACTCAGCATTTAAGAAACATCTTAAATTGTCTAAATTTGAATAAACAATGAAGTAATAAATAATAATTATTAATAAAATCCAAAATTCGGTAACCCGTTTTCAAGTTAATGATAATTAGTGTTGGTATAGGCTATTTATTTAAGTAACAGTGCGATGCCAAAAAAAATGGATTGGAAGTAATTGCGAAATATAAATAAAATATTTTAGTAGGGAATTCAAATGTATATATACATAGAAATGTGGATTTTTATAGTATGAAAACTTAGTCAATTTACAATAGTTAAATCTATTGAGAATGAATAAAAATCTAAGATAATTATTACGGTAATTTAGAAATTTAGTTGAAAATGGAAACTTATCTATGAATTTGAAATTTAATGAAATTGTGAATTTATATTGAAACTTATAAATGAAGCATCTAAATTTACATTTGTAAATACGTTTAAAATTCAATGTAAATGTCTGAGGAAGAAATTAATTTATTTACTAATCCGTAACGTATCTAATTAATATAAAATATTCTGGTAGGCCAACAACCGTTTTGCGCGTTTATGATTCGTGCCCACCTATCCTATTTCACCTTGTCTATTTATAGGCTGTGTAAACCCTAGCCTCCATCTATCTTCATTTCCCTCTGTGTGTTCTTTTCTTCAACTTCTTCTCTTCCAATGGCTGCAAAATTTCTAGATCCAATTACAGTCAAAAATAAAAATAAAAATAAAAAAATAAAAAATAAAAAAAATATTTTAAACTCCTCTAAAAATTTCAGAAAAATTATATGTCATAATTCTCGAAGAGTGTAATCTGTGGTACTGTCCGTTTTTTTTTTTTTTGATTGGTGCTGTAGCGTGCTCGAATTTGAGAAGAAGGACGTGGCCTGTGACGTGGCATGGTGATGGGGTATATTTGTTTATTTTGTTTTATTTAATTTTTGTTTCAATCGAAATTTTCGAATAACTTTCTCATACGTAGTCCGATTCACGCGAGATTTTTTTTGTTAGGATCGTAATTAAATTCCAGATCTGTTGACGCTGGTTTGGACCAATTCGGAGACCGTCGAATTTTTAAGTTTAAATTGAATTTAAATTCGATTTAAATTCAAAAGGTGAGTGTTTTAACCCACTCACAATTTCTAAAATTTCTTGTGTTTGTTAAATTAATTTTAGATATGAGTAGAAATTTATTTATGACTGTTTGGCATGTTTTATTCATTATCTCTGATAAATCGCATTCATTTAATATAACTGTTAATTAATTTTCTTTATTGCATAAATTTGACAGTTAGAATTTATTCAATTGCATATTAACTGCCAGTCATAGTTATGTTAAATTTTTATTTCATGTTAACTGCCAGTTAAATTTACGTTTATTTTTGCATATAAACTGCCAATTAACAGTTATTAAATTTATTTTGAGTATAAACTGATAATTGATACCATTATTTATCACCTGTTATGTATTGGTGATTGTTTGAAATTAAATGATGACTCTGATAAATGGATGTATGATTTGATGGATGAATGGATGATTAATTTTATTAATTGCAAGTTGCTATGCATTTCATTCATTCGGGATTGCGGTTTGAAATGATATACAATCGCATTTTTATTTTTAAATTGCGGATTGAAATGATAAACATCCGTATCACTTGACCATAGGGTAGAAAATTTTATACAGGAACCGCGGTATATATATATATATATATATATAATTATTTTTGAAATGATTTTCATGGTGTTGTAAAGCTATATATATGGTTTATGGGATATTGATTTGGTTATTTATATATATATATATATATAGTAATTTTCGGTTTTTTTAAGCTTTATATGAATTTGATTTGAGGTATAAAATTTAGTTGATTTTCGAGATCAATATGATTAAGAATTTATTTAAAATTAAATTTCTGGAGTTTTAAATGACTTAAAAGAGAATAAGATTTGAAGATGAATATTAAGTTAAATTGGAAATTTAATAAAAAGTTAGAATTTTTAAAGGATATGATTTTATAACTTGATTTTTGTGTAGAATGATTTAAATGAATGAATATCAGGTTTATTTAAATGAATATAAAATAAATTGAAAGATTTTTTCCAGTTATGTGAAGTTAAAGGTTTTCTTAAATTATATTGAATTCATTAAGTAAAGATTTCAAGTCTAAATAATAAGTAATTGAATTTGATATATAAGGGTTTGTCAAATGAGTTGTTTTTGAAATGGTAAAATATTTAAAGCTTTGAAACATAAGAATTAAAATGGTATTTGGAAGTTAAATCGATATTTGGAATTGATTTGTGAAATGTAAAGAAGCTATTTTGTTTTATAAAAGTAATCTAATATTTGACCATTTAAGACATGGAAACTTGTTTCAAAGTTATGATTTTCAAGGTAGTATAATTTGAAATTTTATATTCAAGAGTTTTGACCTCTAAATATTACTTTGAAAACCCTATGATTTTGGGAAGTATATATATTGGAATAAAATGATATCGTATTAATTCGGGTTTTAAAAGGAAATGATATCATATTTATATGGTTTTGAAATGGATATTTTATTCTGGTTTTAAAGTATAATTATTTCAAATGATCGTGGTGTTATAATAACGATTGGTTGGCAAAGAGACCGGGATCAGATATGGACATACTCTCTGTCGATATCGAAAACCACTTTGACTAACCGTGTACGCGGTGGAGATTCCAGAATGAAGTAGGTTGGTGGCGGCGTTTCCTGTAAGGTAAATACGTGGACCCAACTCCCGTGAGTTGGCATAAGGTGGCTAAAACAGGAGCGATTGACGGGTTAATGAGGTAGCACCTCTGATCGGACACTTCCCTTTGATACTATACTCTGACTTTGGATTTTTCGGTGGCCACCTTCACTTTTGATTTCTTTGATGTGGGGAGTTTCTCCGAGATGGGCGGTAGCTGCGCGCTGCGCGTTTCCATCGGCCCGGAAGCGTAATTGGTATATCTACCCTGGCATTGCCTAGTTGTGCTGTGTCACCTACCCTAGCGCGCCTTATACGATTTTGGTTTTGTACCGTACCTATGGAGTGCCCTCTGACGACGCCCAGTACGGGGGAGATTACGGTACTGTATAGACTATGGGAATATACGCCCTTACGTATGGTTTGAATTGACACGTGTGTATGTTTAAATCGTGTGAAAAGGCGGGATATTACAGATGACGTTGGGTTAACATATTCGAAAAGCTCTAATGCCATCACTTGGAAATTAATAAATGAATATTGAAAACGTTAACTTCTAAAGCACGCCTTATTTACAATGAAGACGTACTCTGGGGGGCAAATGTTGTCCTGGTTTTCAACCCAACAGAAACCAATAGAGGATAGAGCAGTCTTGCAAGAACAGGATGGTTCAAAATTTAACCAGAAAAACCAAAACAAGGGATCAACAAGAGCTAAGCAATACGACTAAGATGGCGACTGAGATCAACGAAGCCGAGAGATTAGTGTTCCTATAATCCAGTCAGTAGTGAACGTAAGCAGCTAGTGAATTGCCATGAAAATGTAGGAGCAACGATAAAAGGTTGTAGGAACATCCCCAGGACCAGACTCCAAAAAAATCCTAAGCGCATAGCTCATCAGTGACTCATGCCTCTGCTCAAACCATTAAACAACAAAAAAAGTTATGGAATATTATTAAGAAGAGGCAGGATTTGGTCCGTAGAAAAAACCAAGTCATGGGTCGGCAACGACCAGTAGGCCATGGGTCGGCAGCGACCTGTAGGCCATAGGTTGGTAGCGACCCATGGACCATGGGTCACTAGCAACCCATTGTCTTGGCTCGTTTCTGCGAGCCAAAACCCCCTTGGGTCGCCTGTGACCTACCTACGAGCTGATGAAGATGGGCCTAGCCCATAAGCCACTTGATCTCTATAAATAGCATCCTACCTGGAACATAAAGAGGATCTTCTCCGGACTGGTTACTGAAGCTCGACTGAAATTATTCTTCACTCTCTATCTCCACAGAATGATCTCCAAAGGAATACACTTTGATTCTCCAGTGAATTCTGAATCTGGAGATTCAATCTAGCTAGAAAACAATTAAAGCCTTGTAATCAAACAACTCTTGTAACAGCAATCAGTCTGTAGTAAAGTTATAAAGTGGATGTAAGCTTCATTCATAGCCGAACTGTTATAAAAATTCGTTGTCTTCTTTCTTTTACTGTTCTTTCTTTATATCTGTGATCTGTGATATTGCTCTATTAGGGCAGGGCTGGTGCTTTCAAATCCAAACCAGGGTGTTGGTCCATTTTTTATGAAAACAGTTAGTTTACTCTGATTGATGTATGTGTATTAATGTTTTCTTTTTGGTAAAGACCTTTTGATATATTATATATTATCCTTTCGCATGTGAGATTCTGATATTATGTTCTTCTTTCTTGTACTGTTTCCTTTTTTTCTTTTACCCCAACATTCTGTCTTTCTGACACTTGGATGTTGGGCATGTAAATATGGTGAATGTATTAGCGTTAACATTCGGGGATCGAAAATGCAGACCATTAAAGGAAAGAAATGTAATTAGGTCCACAATTAATCTTTACGATTCTCAAAGTAAATGTATAAATATATTAATAAACTTTTAGTTTGGAAATTTAGTTTTAAAATTATCTGTTATCGATTATGTATAAATTAAATGAATTGGAACTTTATGATTATTTAAAGTGGTATTTGATTATAGTAAATTATGAAATAACTTTTAGATTTAATATTTAACTTAAAATTATCATGTTTTAAAGAATGTTAGGTTGTTTAAGGAAATGTTTTGAAGAAGTGTTTAATTTAATGGAAGTAAGTATCTGTATAATAATTGTAAAATATTCAAAAAATAATTAATTATTATTAATTAAGAGTTTTAAAATTTATAGTTTATTAATTCTAATATAAGATTTCGTAAAATTATTAATTTGAGATTACATATATATACATATATATATAGACACTTATGTTTGCTTGCCAAGTTCTTTGATTTCTCGTCTTTCAAAAATTAATTCCAATAATTTGAGTGATTCACCGTTGAGATGGGTTTGATTGGTGTTTTCATTTGATGTGGTATGACATCATACTTTATGATTTTTTGATATCAAATTCCATGTAACAAGAAATCTGAATAAACGAAGTTATAATACTGTTTGGGATGGAGGCCTTCGGTAATATTTCTTTGGTTATTCTTTAGACTTATTATACAAAATATTGTGAGACTGAGTGTAGTTTATAAGCAGTGAGTGAATGTTTGAGTACCACGCAGTTGTATAGGACGTTGTTGTAATATTTGTTCGGTTATTCACTGTAAGCAGATGACACTTACGTGACAGGAATAGAGTGGATAGTGTGAAGTGATAAGTAATGATATACGGCTTTATGCCAATAGTTAGTGATACATCGTGTCCAGATGTATTAGTTTTATATGCCATTATTAGGACATACTCCTATTATGCTTGTTGAGCTAGACCTATTGGTCAGTGTCCACCCTAGCGGCATGATCGTGGGGTTGTAACCCAGATTTGTGACACTCTACATTTATGGAGCTCTGTTTGTGTTTATATATATATGTATGTATGTATGTATGTATGTATGTATGTATGTGTGTGTGTGTGTGTGTGTATGGTTTAAGCCTAGTGCTTTTGCTTTTTTGTATGCACTTGTGTCACTTAGGCTAGCAGTCTATTACCTATAGGGAAATATATAGTGTTATGACGTAAGAGTACTCGCATTGACAAGCATACCGGGGGATACATGTCACAATGACTATAGAGGTAACTAAGGCTGTAGAGACTCCCTGTCTCTGAAGCTTGCATGCATGCTATCAGTCTCCCTTTTGGTATTAACGGAGTAGTATATTAGCATATACGATTGATAAACATACATGGGAACTTTGGGTCAGTCGTACAACCATTTTCCATCATGATATTTACAAATAGACATTATATAAGGAGATAAAATTATATATATGATACATATCCAGTGTACATTGGATTCTCGGTATTTGATAGGCAGCCTATCCTACTTTATATGTATTGATGATTTTACTAAGATTGAGAGACATTTGGGCAATGCTTCGTGCTAGCCTGACTATACTTGGTGGCATCTCATACATTAATATTTCTAGATTTAATGATGATTTTTGGATATGTATGATTCACCCATTGCATTAATTCTGAGATTTCTGATTTGATGTATTTCTAAATAGGTGATGACCTCTTTTGATATCAAAGTCCGATATTTATTGTGGATTTGAGTTATTTATGAGATGCGATGCCTTGTTGGTTGTCTATGGGATTATATATAGATATTTTTGAGATACATTTCCAACTTATATTCATATATGGATGTACAGACTGATGATTTGAGTATCTCTGGTTAAGTTATGATATTCCTATATATTATATTCATATATATGACATTGTATCATTGTATATACATGATACTGAGTGTATATTGTTTATTTGATCCACTGTATTGAGATAGTTAACATTGTTGACATTGTGTATTTATACTCATTATATATTACATATTATATTATATATTATCGCTGTTAGTCCTTGAGAAGGATGGTTTTGATGACAACAACCTTAGGACTTATTATAAAATATAAATACTAACATTATAGTTTAGATATATATATGTATGTATGTATGTATGTATGTATATGCAGGATATAAACATGTAGGTACCAAGAATGAAGACTGTACAGTATAGAGATACAAAACTGATGAATTTTAAGATTGAAGATGTCAAGATCAAAGACTCATGAGTACCAAGATATCAAGAGTTCAAGATTTCAAAGTACAAGATAAGTATTGAGTCTAGAATTATGTTAAAACTTCTTTGAAAGCACTTATATTTTTATTCGAAATTTATTCGTGGAATGTAATCCACTTCGAGCCTGTTAAAGGGATGGAACCCTAGTGGGATGGGAACCATGACAATATCTAGTGGAACATATAGTGGTCCTATTTTGATATCCACTAATTTTATAAAAATGATTTTCAAAAATATATCTCTTGTTTTTAAAAATTGTTTTCAAAACTTTCTTTTCAAAAATACATCTCTCCTGTTTGAAATACTTTAGCCTCAAAATTATCTTTATCATTTTTTAATATTTTGATTTTAAACTACTTTTGTTTAAATATTTAGCTTTTAAATATTTATATACTCAGATTTTAAGTCATTTTATAGATTAAGATTATATATTAAAAATTACATTATAAACTCTTTTATATGGTTAAACTATATTCAAGTATATTTATAAAATTTTAGAAATTGCTTTGAAAATTTATGAAAACCAATTTTATTAAGAAAATCAAAAATCACCATTTTTTCCTAGAGCATGTCGACATGCTCCTACCCCCTATGTCGACATGGTGCCCGTTAATTTTCAAATTTTCAAAAGAAGTGTCTATTCGTCGTATCCTTTCATGAATAGATATGGCTGTTAATCTCTATAAATACCAGACTTTCTGAACAAATTTTAACCATTTTATATTCACTTTCTCTCCTCTTCATGTTCCACATTTATTCCAAAGAATCCCAAACCATACTCTGCTGAAATACCAAGTGAATCAAACTTTTTATCTCTTGTTTGATTCTCTGCCACTCTCTCTAATAAGATCTCAGTGCTATTCAGAGTTATAGGATTATTTGTAAATCAAACTATTGTGTAAAAGGTGCGTTGAGCCTTGAAATCAATTGGGTGTGATTGTTATTGGAAATTGGGGTGTCTACAACACAATGTTGGATCTTAAGGCTATTCAGACACTAGAAGTGGTGAAATGTGTATTAACTACTTACTTATGAATATAAAATTATATTTACTCAAATTACAAACAGAAAGAAGTAATCAGAGAATAAGTAAGTAATAAAGTAAAATGCAGTAATGTAAATAACACCTAGATTTTTATACTGGTTCGGATTAACCAATCCTACATCCAGTCATGCACTCTATCGTGCAGAATTCCACTATAATCGCTTGTTTTCCACGGGTGGCAAAAACACCTTTACAATCTTGGTTTCACGGGCTACAAGACACACCCTCTTGATTTCACAGGCTACAAGAACACCTTCTCCTTATCACCAACAACAAACTATGTCAAGTAGTCATATCTTTAATACATATTCTTGCAGATTCTGTACAATGATCCTATAGACCTCCAATGGCAATATATCTTTGAATTCTTTGAGGAATATGATGAAATCAGAGAGAGAATGGTGTTAATTAAAGTACAACTCTTTGATATTGTCTGGTTTACAAATCAATGAAGAGTTGAATTGAAACAGTATTGATTTGCAAGGAGATTGAAAGAGTATGCAATGGATTTCTTTTGCAAATGTTTGGAGAAGAAGGAGTAAGAGAAAATAAGAATTCTTGATGTTAAAATTTGTTTTCAGAGGCCTTTATATAGTGGTTGAAGAGACGTGTCTTTTGGTGAAGAGGTGGAGGGAATGTCCCTTCATTTAAAATTTGAAAATCTGAAAAACTGCTACCTTGTCGACAACCCCTTACCCCCCTTGTCGACAAGGGTGTGTTGCAAAATGAACAGCAACACTAATAAGTATTGCAAATTTTCAGCATTTCAAATTACCTTATATTTGTGGATTTTTTTGATTCGGTTGAGGTCAATGGTTAATGATCTTCAAGTATAATTGCCATTAGATCTTTAACAAGATATTCTAAGATTCAACCAACTCCTCATCACTTCAAACACATTTATCCTTCAGCGTTCTTCTCTAATTGGGTTTTGTTCTTCAATTGCTCTGATGAACCTTCTTCTATAATTCATCTACTTCCACTGTATTCTTGTTAACCTCCGTAAATGTCTCCATAATATATCTGATATGACTACATAACTCGAAGATACGTTAGTAGTAATATTTATGTGGTTGTTGTCATCAAAATCAATACCTAGATTATTTACAATCTCCCCCTTTTTGATGATGACAACCATATAAATATTTGAGAGATAAAATATAATACTTTTATATTTGACTCCCCCTAACTCTATGCACTTCCCCTATCATTTTTTCTAGTATATTTGTACATTTTCTCCCCCTTTGTCATCAACAAAAAGAGCTAAAAAAGAGTCACTTAAATCACTGCTAGACAATATGTAGAGTTTGTATATAAATATAAATGCTTATAAATAAAACACATAAGGGGGAACCAAATCAATTCAAAACATGAAATAAACTTATCAAATAATAAGATGAGTTTTCGAGTTACCGACTTTGCCGATGCCAATAACAAATCCTTTTCATATTTTTCCAATGTTCAATATGCTTTGAGCATCTTCTATCTAATATACATTATTTGGTACCTGAAAAATTATAAAATATGCACACTGGTACCCTTTTTATTCTGGGGTCCATGGGGTTAAGTTTTGGGATGCCAAACCCAAGAAGAGTTGAATGTCCTTTCAAAATATAATCATTAGATGAATGAACCTTATTAATAAGATTATCAATATATTTTTCTTATTTGATACCATCCAACCTTTTTGGAACCCATAAATTAATGAATCTATTTGGAGGTTTTAACTTTAATTTCCTAGGTTTTGGTTTGAACTTAGTAGCCTTAACAAAATTAGTATTTTTAATACTATTTTTCTTTGATTTAGCCTTAGCGGTGTATCCAAGTCCATGTTTATTCCTAGTGTGTTTAGATCCAGATAATAATTTTTCTAGATTATCCTTCCCTTTGTTAAATTTATCAATATCAGTTTTCATTTTGTCAAAATCCTTATTACCGTTAAGAATAACATTGTCCAGAGATGATATTTTGTAATTCAGATCAGCGATCTGTGAATTCATTGAAAGATTTTCTGATTTCATGATTCATTTTCACTTTTTAGTTTTTCAAAACTTCCAAGTATCAAATCCTTTTCATCATTATACCCATTAAGTCTTTCAGTTTCATCTTATAGATATTGTTTTTCTTGAGTTAACCTTTCATTAAATATTTTTAATCTATCTATCTCTACCAAACTATTGTTGTACTCTTTCCTAAGTATTTTATATCCCTGATTCATATCGTTCAAAACATTAGTGATTTCTTTATTAAAATTCCATACCTGGTCATCCTTTGCCATGAAGCACATGTTGGCATTTTCTGTTTCTGAATCACTATCACTTGCTGATGTATCTGATTCATCCTATTTTGCATTGAATGCATGTTTCCTCTCTTTACTGAAAGTGTTTGACTTTGATTTCTTCAGTTTGGGACAGTCTCTTTTCAAATGACCGGGTTTATCACATTCGAAACACTTAACAACATTTCCATTTCTAAAATTATTGTTGTTAGTTTTTCAAAGTTTGTTTGTTATCCAATACTTCAAGAATTTCTTAAACTTCTTGGTCATAAACTCTATATCATCATCAATAGCATCATCATCTGGTTCATCTGTGTCGATCATAGCATTGAGTGCTAGTGATTTCTTCTCATTTGCCTGATTCTCTTTTTCAATCTGCAACTTTACTTCATAAGTCATTAGGTTACCAATTAAATCTTCTATTTTCATAATACTAATATCATTGGCTTCTTCAATTGCCGGAGTCTTCTGATCCCATTCACTAGGAAGTGAATTCAAGATCTTTCTGACTTGGTCTTCTTCAGTAATTTTCTTTTCTAATGATATTAAGGCATGTACTATATCTTGAAATCTAGGATACATATCAGAAATAGACTCATTTGGTTTCATTTGAAAGAGTTGAAATTGGTTAGTTAGCATAGATATCTTTGTTTGTTTTACTTTATTAGTTCCTTCATGTGTGACTTACAGAGTTCTTCAAATTTCATATGCAGAATTACAAATAAACACTTGATTAAATTCATTTCTATCTAAGGAGCAAAATAAAATGTTCATGGCCTTAGAGATATTTAGTGCTTGTGTCTTTTGGTCTAGTGTCCATTTTGAATATTCAGTTTGAGGCTCTATGTATTCTATTTGGGCAATGTTCCAACTATCCAAACCATTAGGCTGCAAATAACATTTCATCCTACAAGCCCAATATGCATAACTACTGCCATCAAATAGAGGGGGTCTAGTGGTAGATTGCACTTCTACAAAAGTGTTAAACAATGTGTTACTAGTGTCATTAGCCATTTATACTTTTCAAAAACCAAGTTATGAATTTTTGAAAACCAATGTTCTGATACCAAATGTTGGAAACTAAGGTAGCTACAACACAATGTTGGATCTTAAGGCTATTCAGACACCAGAAGTGGTGAAATGTGTATTAACTACTTACTTATGAATATAAAACTATATTTACTCAAATTGCAAACAGAAAGAAATAATCAAAGAATAAGTAAGTAATAAAGTAAAATGCAGTAATGAAAATAACACCTGGATTTTTATACTGGTTCGGATTAGCCAATTCTACATCCAGTCCTGCACTCTATCGTGCATAATTCAACTATAATCGTTTGCTTTCCACGGGTGGCAAGAACACCTTTACAACCTTGGTTTCGCAGGCTACAGGACACACCTTCTTGATTTCACAGGCTACAAGAACACCTTCTCCTTATCACCAACAACAAACTATGCCAAGTAGTCTTATCTTTAATACAGATTCTTGCAGATTCGGTACAATGATCCTATAGACCTCCAATGGCAATATATCTTTGAATTTTTTGAGGAATACGATGAAATCAGAGAGAGAATGGTGTGAATTAAAATACAACTCTCTGATATTGTGTGGTTTGCAAATCAGTGAAGAATTGGAGTGAAACAGTATTGATTTGCAAGGAGATTGAAAGAGTATGCAATGGATTTCTTTTGCAAATGTTTGGAGAAGAAGGAGTAAGAGAAAATAAGAATTCTTGATGTTAAAATTCGTTTTCAGAGGCCTTTATATAGTGGTTGAAGAGACATATCTTTTGGTGAAGAGGTGGAGAGAAATGTCCCTTCATTTAAAATTTGAAATTCTGAAAAACTGCTACCTTGTCGACAACCCCCTACCCCCCTTGTCAACAAGGGTGTGTTGCGAAATGAACGACAACATTAATAAGTTTTGCAAATTTTAAGCATTTCAAATTACCTAATATTTGTGGATTTTTGTGATTCGGTTGAGGTTAATGGTTGATGATCTTCAAGTATAATTGCCATGAGATCTTTAACAAGATATTCTAAGGTTCAACCAACTCCTCATCACTTGAAGCACCTTTATCCTTCAGCATTCTTCTCTAATTGGGTTTTGTTCTTCTATTGCTCTGATTAACCTTCTTCTATAATTCATCTACTTCCACTGTATTCTTGTTAATCTCTGTAGATGTCTCCATAATATATCGGATATGACAGCATAACTCGAAGATACATTAGTAGTAATATTTATG
Organism: Allium cepa; assembly: GCA_030765085.1. Taxonomy (NCBI): domain Eukaryota; kingdom Viridiplantae; phylum Streptophyta; class Magnoliopsida; order Asparagales; family Amaryllidaceae; genus Allium; species Allium cepa. Next base: position 310,020,412 of record CM060934.1, on the reverse strand, counting down.
TGGTTTCTGCCATCAAAATCAATACCTAAAGTATTGACAATTGTTGCCCTGGAATTCAATTAGGCGATCTTGTGGCCTGGTAAATCAAGAGAGTTTGCCCCCAGAATCGAATATAGTAGGGTGTACTTCGTGGCCTTGAAATCGAGGGTGTAATCTGGGAGATTATTTTGAAAAGAAATCCATACAATTGTGCGGGACTAGATGTAGGGTAACTCCGAACCAGTATAAAATCCTGGTGTGTTCTTTCCTTTACTGCTTTTATTTATTATTTGCATTTGTGTCTGATTCTGTGATTATATTTGTGTCTATGAATTGCATTTATTGGTGATTAAATTACTCTAGTTTCAAAAAGATTGAGTAAATCCATAAAACACTATTCACCCTCTCTCCTCTAGTGTTATTCTAGCCTTAAGATCTGTAATCCGCATTTCTAACATTTGGTATCAAAGCGAGGTTTCCAAAGTTTTCATAATCTGAATTTTAAAAGCTTTTACAATGGTTCTGTTAACACTATCACTGGTTCATTTATAGAGGGTCAGTCTATTGCTAGGCCTTCACTTTTTAATGGCAGTAACTATGCATATTGGGCATGTAGAATGAAAATATATTTACAATCAATAGGATTAGACACTTGAAATATCACACAAACTGAATATTCTAAACCCACAACTAATTTTGCACAATGGATTGCTGAGCAAAAGACTAGTGCACAAAATAATTCCAAAGCCATGAATATTTTATTTTGTTCACTTGATAGGAATGAATTCAATAGAGTATCTGTTTGTAAGTCTGCATATGATATCTGGAAAACTTTGCAAGTGAAGGAACAAGCAAAGTCAAACATACCAAAATATCCATATTCACAAATCAGTTTCAATTGTTCAAAATGAATTCAAATGAGTCCATATGTATAGTAGATTTTAGGATATTATGCATTCTCTAATATCATTGGGAAAAAGTTTCTCCGAAGAAGATCAAGTCAGAAAAATTATAAATTCTCTTACTCCGGAATGGGACCAGAAAACTCTTGCAATCAAAGAAGCAAATGATATCAGTACTTTAAAGATTAAAGAATTATTGGAAATCTAATGTCATTCGAAGTTCAAATGCAAGGGAGAAGAGATAGGAAGGCACTCAAAAAGAATTCAATTGCGTTCAATGCATTAACAGATGAATCAGAATCGGGTAGTGATGGTGATGAAGAAATAGCCTTCACGACAAGGAATTTTCGGAAGTTTCTAAAATACGGAAAGATGAACAACCTCAAAAAGAAGGATCATAGGAATTCTGGAAATCATAGTACCAAATTACGTCAAATGTTTCAACAGTGACGAATCATGCATCTCAGAAGAGACTGTCCGCATCTAGATAAGCAACAGTTTCCTGCAAGCAATGATTATACAAAGAAAACGAAAAGAGCATGTACCGCAACTCTAGACGATTCAGAATCAGATTCATCCTCAAGCAATGATGATCAGAAGAAAGAAAATTCAAATATGTGTTTTACGGCTATTCAGGATTCTGAAGATCTCAAGGATACAAATCTAGAAAAAGTTACATGTTTATAATATTTTTGGTTGAAATTGTTTGTTTAAAATTGATCGATTGTTTGATTGTTTGATTGCTCTTGAAATTATGTGTTGTTTGAATTTTAAAATTTTATTATTATATTTTATTTTTGAATATTATAATATTTTTTATTTTATGTTTAAAAAGAGCATTATTATATGTAATAATCACCTCAAAAAAATATCGACGTTAAAAATATTATATATATATATATATATATGTTAAAGTATTTAAATAGATGGGCCACATGAAATCTCTGACCCATGTCGACGTGGTCCTACGCATGATGTCGACATGCCTGTAAGAAATTTGAAATTCAAATTTGAATTCAAATCTTTGAACGTCCCTCCACCTTTTCACCAACTCCAATGTCCTGAAAAGGTACTTCTTGACCAGAGTACATGCCTATTGTATATCTATTTATCTCCTTTATCCTGTCATATCTTTTCATTTTCATTTTCAAAACTCAAACTCTCTTTTACTCTTTCAAACTCTCTACTTTATTCAAAAATGGCTTCTTCAAGCACTCCATCCATAATGAGGTTGTCAAAAACCATTAAAGAGTATCTTTATAATGATCCGGAAGCAGTCAAGGCTTATATAAGCTATAATAATTACGGAAAAGTTCATACAGGAAAATTTGCTATCTTTAGCGATTTCTCTAAAAATGAAATCAATACTCTTCTTGAAGAGAACCATATTCTTAGTCTTTTTGATAATTCTGAAAATGATTTTGTTTGCTATCCAAATCTTGTTAAAATGCTTTATGCAAATTTGACTCGGGGTTTTCATAAAGGAAATGAACATGAAATTTGGAGTCGTGTTAAAGGCACTAAAATTGTTTTAAATTGTGAAATTTTGGGCAACATTCCCAATTGCAAGAATTCGTGAATGCATCTTTCTACTTTTAATATTGATGAACATGATCGTGAGACATTTCATCGCATTTTCGAAGGAGATGACAACTCTGAATTTAAAAATCGTAACTTTCGTCCGAAAGCGCGTATTGTTAATATTCTTTTGCAACATACTATCACTCCTAGATCAAAAAATTTCAATAACTCAACTTTGAAAGTTTGTAAAGCTCTTTATGCTATTTTTGGTCATTATGACATTAATTGGGCACAAGTGATTATGGATGAACTATGTCCTAAGAATTTGAAAATGGGTGAGAATACTTTGTATATGGAATCTATCTCACTCGGATTTTTAATTATTTTGGCGTTAATTATAAACGGGAAGAATTAGTTTCAAGAAAAGTGTTTAATCATGCAAATATTTCTCTTATGAAAATTCCTTTCATATTTCAACAACGCGAATCTCTTGCCGAAAAGGATGAAAGGTTGGCATATGAAGAGATGGAAGAAGAAAATGAGGAAGAAGAAGAAGGGGAGGAAATGGAAATTGAAGAAGAGAATGAAGACACCTCCTTGAAAAGTATTGAATACCCTAAAAATCCTTCCAACAAAACTCTCCTCAAAAATCAAAAGATCATAGTGGAAAATCAACGGATTCTCAAAAGATCCGTTAGTAAGAAATTTGATATAATGGCCACTAATATGAACAAGTTCTTTGCTAAAGTTGGTCGAAAACTTGGCCTATCATCATCCTCCTCATCCTCTAGCACACTCTAAAAACTAGGATGTGATGTACTAGTTTATTTTGTATAAACTTGTATTGCTCTTTTATCATATTACGAAGTATCTCATGTACTAGCTCATCTATCTATGAATTTTTATCTATCTTATGTCTTTCTATCTTATTGTACCTCTGGAATGAATGATAGTATAATATATAAGTTTACATGTATACATACTTATGCATAAAACAAAGAAGACACATAAATCAACACACCCATGTCGACATACCCCAATACCTTATGTCGACACATAACTATCTGTTTTAGTTATTATTTGAAATTTTGAATTTAAAATAACTAACCTGTGTCTATTCATTTTAAACGAATTCCTGCCTATTTAAACACCCATTTCTTCCAAAAATTTATAAACTCTTTATTTCTATTCATCTCTTTGCATCTTTTAACTATTTATCAAAAATGGCATCCTCTTCTCAAACTCTAAGTGAAAATCTTAAAGAAACTCTCAAGTCATTCAAGAATATACTTACTTTTGTTCTCCGCAATCAAAGGCACTTGGAACTAAGTCAAATGCAGATGATAAAAGAACAAGAGAAGCATTTCGATGCCCTCCGTTGGATGATTTCTGTCCTAAAAAAAATATGATTTCAATGCAAATCCTGAAGGAACTTTGATTCAAGATAATGAGGATTGGGAAGATAATAAAAAGGACCCTATTTTTGTAGAAGAAGAATGGGTTGAAGTTCCTAAAATTGTTTGATTTCCTTATGGTTTGAATTGCTTATTTTTAATTGTTAGATTTGATTTGAATTGTTTAATTTGATTTGCTTTGATTAAGAATTAATTTGGTTTGAATGGAATGTATAAAATTATATGAAACATAATATATGGTTATTGGATTTAAACTATCATATTTGTTATGTTTTCATTAATTAACTCATGTTATTATTATTATTATTATATATATATTCCATCTTTATTTGTCACAGGTACTCCAGTATTAGATTACGGGGGAGTTATATTAGTATAGGATTAGTTTTCATTGATGACAAAGGGGGAAAATTATAAAATAGAGTAGTTAGAGTAGTTAGGCTTAGATTAAGGGGGAGTTAGGCTTAAATTAAAAGGGAGTTAGTAGTTTTAGAGGGAGTTACTAGTTTTAGGTGGAGTTATAGTAAAGATGAAGTATATTTTATAAACATAGGTTGTCATCGTCAAAAAAGGGGAGATTGTTAGTCCTTGAGAAGGATGGTTTTGATGACAACAACCTAAAAACTTGTTATAAAATATAAATACTAACATTATAGTTTAGATATATATATATATATATATATTTGTATATATATATATATATATGTATGTATGTATGTATGTATATGCAAGATATAAACATGCAGGTACCAAGAATAAAGACTGTACAGTATCTATACAAGACTGGTGAATTTAAAGATTGAAGATTTCAAGATCAAAGACTCATGAATATCAAGACATCAAGATATCAAGAGTTCGAGATTTCAAAGTACAAGATAAGTATTGAGTCTAGAATTATGTTAAAACTTCTTGAAAGCACTTACATCTTTATTCAAAATTTATTCGTGGAATGGAATCCACTTCGAGCCTGTTAAAGAGATGGAACCCACGATAATATCTAGTGGAACATATAGTGGTCCTATTTTGATATCCACTAATTTTATAAAAATGATTTTCAAAAATATATCTCTTGTTTTTAAAAAATGTTTTCAAAACTTTCTTTTCAAAAAGACATCTCTCCTGTTTGAAATACTTTAGCCTCAAAATTATCTTTATCATTTTTTAATATTTTGATTTTAAAATTGTCCTTCATTTTAAACTACTTCTTGTTTAAATATTTATCTTTTAAATATTTATATACTCGGACTTTAAATCATTTTGTAGATTAAGATTACATATTAAAAATTACATTCTAAACTCTTTTATATGGTTAAACTATATTCAAGTATATTTATAAAAGTTTAGAAATTGCTTTGAAAAATTATAAAAACCAATTTTATTAAGAAAATCAAAAATCACCATTTTTTCCTAGAGCATGTCAACATACTCCTACCGCCAATGTCAACATGGTGCCAGTTAATTTTTAAATTTCTAGTTTTCAAAAGAAGCATCTATTCGTCGTATCTTTTCACGAATAGATATGGCAATCTCTAAAAATACCAGACTTTCCAAACGAATTTTTAACCATTTTTTATTCACTTTCTCTCCTCTTCATCTTCCATATTTATTCTAAAGAATCACAAACCATACTCTACCAAAATACCAAGTAAATCAAACTTATTTATCTCTTGTTTGATTCTCTGCCACTCTCTCCAATAAGATCTCAGTGCTATTCAGAGTTATCGGATTATTTGTAAATCAAACTACTGTGTAAAAGGTGCGGTTGAGCCTTGAAATCAATTGGGTGTGATTGTTGCCTCGAAAATCAATTAGGTGATCTTGTGGCCTAGTAAATCAAGAGAGTTTGCCCCAGACTCGAATACAGGAGGGTGTAACCCGTGGCCTTGAAATCGAGGGTGTAATCTGGGATATTATTTTGAAAAGAAATCCGTATAATTGTGCGGGACTAGATGTAGGGTAACTCTGAACCAGTATAAAATCCTGGTGTGTTCTTTCCTTTACTGCTTTTATTTATTATTTGCATCTGTGTCTAATTTTGTTATTATACCCGTGTCTGTGAATTGCATTTACTGGTGATTAAATTACTTAAGTTTCAAAAAGATTGAGTAAATCCACAAAACACTATTCATCCCCCTAGTGTTATTCTAGCTTTAAGATCCGTAATCCGCATTTCTAACAATCGCTACGATTGACTTTGTGCTCTTTGTTATTTATTGTATATTGTGTGTTGCTCTATCCTACAGGCACATGTGACTATTGCTCTGTACTGATACTGAGTACATATATATATATGGTTTATATTTGATGTTTTAATGCATACCAATGTTATTCCAAAGAAATAATCATGTATGTACCCTATATATCCTCATTATCTATACTATCTGACATAATCTAAGTAGTTAATATCGGTATCGAGTATGTATCGGTCAAGTACCAATATGAGATACTTTAAAATATCATGATAATTTCAGTAAACTATCATATATATGTAGAACATGTTATAAACAATATTGTACTATGTTATAATATTATTAGTGTTATGTGTTTAAACATTTAGACAAATAATTTCAAATTACTATCAAAGATTGATTACATATTGTTTATAGATTATAATTCATTTACTGAGATATTCTATTTAATACAAACCATAATATATGCTTATTAAAACCAAGAAATTCGTATAATCCGCATCTTTATTATTTTCCTCATTTTTATACCATATTCATTGTTTTTTTTAGTCATCTAATTTTCTATATTACTTTCTTGAATTTTCCATATTTATAGTTACTTCATTTTCATTTTCACTTAATTTATCAAATAAGCAATGTTTATTTGACACCAATTACTATTTTGGCTCATTCCTTATCTAATATGTTAAATATGTAAATTTATTATTATTTAGTCTTAAGTTCTCGGTGCTTGATAGTACGTTAGAAAATGAATTTTCATAAGCTAACTTATCAATTAGAAATGGTGAACACAAATAACTAAAAAGAGAAGTAGCTCTTTCATGATCTTTTTTTTATTAGTAAAATCTTCAAGGAAAATAAAACATATAAGATGATGGAATAAGTGGAGTTTTCTTTATTGAAAGACTAATGTACAAAATCTAAAACTTTATTGTAACGTTTGCGATTTTTCGTTGCCGAAAAACCAAAATGTTAGGTTTTAAAAAGAAGAAAAAGGTAGAAGAAGGATAGGAGAAGAGATGAAAAGATAGAAAATAGAGAGAAAAGAAAATAGAACGGAACAGAAAGAAATAACAGAACAACATCAGAATCTCACAATCGCAGCGGAACAACATATAATAATAAATGAATAATCTTTAAACAAAGAACTATATCAGTTATTACATTACAACACATTTCATTTCATTACATCAGAGTGTACAACATCAAACAACAACAAACAATGCAGCGGAAAAAAAATACTATATACTAGTAATACGCCATGCCATTCATCTGGCCTCCAGCAACTCCTGAATATCCTGAATAAACCTTAACTCTTGACTGCCCGTGTGGAAATTGGTGGGCACCCAGAGTTTAGGAAGAAAAACAATAAACTCCGAGTCAGTCATGTGACTGGTGTGAGAACTCAAAACAGTTTATTTATCTTTAAAATCAAAATAGAAGAATATTTTTAAAGTCAATTCGCAGTGCTTTTAAAAATGAGACTACCATAAGGCCTCCCGCACACACACACAATGCAAACGTAGAATCAGAGGAGATTTCTCCTTATGATAGTCAAAGATGCTTGATACGCATTAAAAGAAACATTTGATATTATTACTAGTGCATAGTGTAGGAAAAAATTCATTTCGAAAATAAAGATATAAATCTTAGCCAGCATAGACATTTCGAACTATGCCTACTATAGCTACCATCTAAACAGTGGTGACCACCATAAGTAAATGGCAGGTTCTACAACTAAAACCGTACAGGGTTTCGTATTGGGAATTGGATTTCCAACAAATGGTCAGGCCAAGGAACTTCCCATTGCCACATGAGAACGTCTCTGGAAGGACGTCCCCGAGAATCAAACCGGATCTCTGCCAACACAAGGCCGGGTTACCCCTAACTGGGTAACTACTGACACGAGTATGCCATCCCCCGGTCCTTTGGGACCTTTATCCGAGCGCTCGTAACCATCATCACACAATCATAAATAAAGTGTTTCAACATGAGTAAGTACATGGGCTCCATACCATGATACCACCCTTTTCCAGAAGAAAATGCACATACCCTAAGGGGCGCTACCCCCAATAACCTTGCTGCATCTTTCCTGTTTTGACCATTCCGGGGTGTGAGGCTCGACGAAGTTTCGTCCACAAAGCCACGCTTTATACAAAAGCTGTGCTTTGGGTCAACAAATGATCATAGAAATGATCACAAAGATAAACGATCAAACAAATGATCCTATCACAAATGATCAACACAATGATCATTTCACAGCAACACTCAGCATGTCACGTTACCAAATTGGGAGTATATTGCTAAAAACCTTCAACTACATAACCTCTGAGCTCGTACGTCTCAGAGAAGGGTGTTAAGCTAAGAGAATAAATTCTCTGCCACCAACAGAAATATATTTGAAAGAAATTAGCTTTATATCTCAATTGTAATGTCAGACATACAATCCATACAAGTCTGTTCCGGGATCGAACAGAACCGAAGGCACTTACAAAGAAGTCCTTGCAATCCGGATATTCACTAATCACGTTCGGACTTCCCATCACATATGGAGTCTCTATATCGGGGCCATTCGGTGCAGAAACATTCGACGGTAATCCTTCCGTTTTCAAAAATATCCGGTCTTCAACACCGGTCATCAATGCTATCTATTACGTCGTATCACTATTCGGAATGGGAAATCCGAATAACGAGCGCAATAATTTAAAAATAAGTGTGGCATTCAAATCCAAGCAAATCACAACAAATACCTATTCAAAGGTAAATATTGATAGTCGGTTATTGAACTATCAATGGATATGCACACATCACCAGATTCCAAATAATTTTCCAAATTATTTATTTCCCAAAAATATCTTTACAAGATATAAATTTCAATAGTTCAAAAATAAATCAACGTTTATTTTTAAACAGATTCCCCTTTCTATTTATAAATTCCATAATGAATTTATATTCCCAAAATATCTATGAATATACGATTTCAATTATTCATTTTCAATTTATCTTCAAAAAGATAAGTTCTCTAAACGTTTTATTTCACATTGGAAAAACATTTCCATACTTATTAATTAATAAGTAATTCACAAATCTATTTATTTTCAATCTTTCGAAAATATTCAATATACTCCAATCGAAATTAAGTATATAGTTCATTCTTTAAGGAAATCATTCTCTTAACCATATTTATTTGGGCCAAAACGAATGTTACGTAAAACATCGGTACAACGTCCCAAAATCACTAGTATAGGGATTCGAATTTAAGATAGATAAATAAATCCCAATACTAAATAAAACATTTCCTTTCGGAAATCATTTACTATAACAATGTGTTATAGTCCACCATTTCCTTCTATTTCTCGAAAACGTCTATTTCAACAATGAATGTTGAAATCTATGGTTTCGACTCTTAACACATTTAAAAACATCATTAGATCGTTTTAATTCTATTTAAAATATCACATCCAGAACATTTTCTTTAACATATTATTCACTATTCAAAAACGTGAATATACTACGTTAACCAATTTCATCATTTCTATACTTTCCATTTTAAAGGATTATTCACAGTCTAAAACGTGAATATAACTCCATAAATAAGTAACAACAATTTACTTATCAAAATAAGTCATTTGCGAATTTATAAAACAACGTTTATAAATTCCTTTATTAACCTATATTCAATTCATAACTCAATTATATACCAAAGGTTCATATTATAAGTCAAATACTTATAATTTATTTGTTTGCAAAAAAAAACGTTCTTTAAAACTTTCCAAATCTATAAATCTTATAACTTATAAGATTCATTTATTTATCCAAATCTATTCCTTTTAATATCTTTACAAAATTTATAAACCTACTGCTTATAAAATTCCATTTATAACTTCATCGTTTAAAATTCTATAAATTTCATTCATTTATGAAATTCATTTGCACTTCATTCTAGCACTTATAAAAACTCGTTTTATAATTCCAATACTTTAATTTATAAATATCAATTTATAAATTCTTATAAAAATCAATTTATGCTATTATTAAAAACGTCTTTAAACTCCTTTATAATTTCACCATTTTCTTTGATTTATAAAATAATCAAATTTTATAAATCCTATATTTAAACTTTTTATAATAAATTCAGAAATCCCGATTTAAACTATTTTGTAAAATCATTAACCCATATTTTCAAAAATCAACTTTTAACTATATTTCTCAAAAATCATAATTTTTATAACATTAAAAATTTATACGTTTATTTATTTATAATGAATCGATTCCAAAAATATTTTATAAACGTATACTTTCAAAAAATCACTTTAAAAATCATTTTTAAAGTTCCAAATTTGGTCCAATGATGCTACACACCAAATAGTCAATCACGACAACAACGACCATCATATATCGATATGATAATCCATCAAATATCAAAATATCTAAAATCAAATAAATACTGTCGAGGAATCCAGTTGGATCCCTCCAACCTGTTTTCCTGCATCCAAAGATGTTAGCACAATACCAATTCCGTTCCAGTACGAAATTATCGCGGTATATGGGATTTAAAATATTATCCGCTTAATAGACGGCGCAATAGGGTCTCATCGCTATATAATGCGGGAAATCAACTCCAAGTACATAAATAATACCAATTTCACTGTTTATGAAATATTCGCGGTATATGTTTTTAATAAATAACATCCGCTTATTAACGGCGCATAATGTCTATTTTAACAATCAATAGATAACAATCATCATTCAAAGATGCATTCAAGTATTTTAAATATAACTATTTAAAATAAAATCGAAACCGATTCGATTGAGTGAGAAGTTCTCAGCTTGATTTCAATTTCGTTTTTAGCGATTTATTTCGAATAAAATTAAACGGACGTTTAGTTTTACCTGAAATTCTCACTAACTCCAAAAGACTCCAATGCAATTCCATAGCGTAGTGCTCATCCATACGATTCCAACGCAACTGGTTTCGCGCGTTTTCGACCTCGTATGAAAAAGATATGATTTTTACAAGTTTACACGATTTTATATAACTAAATTACAACATAAAGTTCATTTTCAAAACCTAACTTAACCAACATCGTAGATCCCTGCTCCATGCAAATCTAGCCGCTCCCTCTTCATCTTCCACGCACGCGACTCTTCTCTACAGATAATAGAAACGCACGCAACCCATTTGCACGCCTATTAGGGTTTCGTATCGCGACTAAAACGACGACCTATGCATCGATCAAGGACCATAGCTTCGAAGCCCTTCACGACCCCAACCTTCGGCCGCCACCTTGCCAAGCTCGGCCCCCCCAAGCTCCACCAAATCGCGTGCGAACGGCCAGAGAACACGGCCCAATTACTCCTCCAAACGACGACGATTATTCAAATCCGATCGTGTTGTGCTTTACAACTTTCGTTTAGAATGTTTCTCGAAATAACTTATGGATTGAAAAATAACGAGGGGGGAAAGAAAGTGAATTTCGGCCATTGAAGTTTATGAAGGTGGCGGCTGCAGAAAATTAGGTTAGGGTTTGATATCTTTGCAAATTATGAAGAGGGGGGCTTTTATAGAAAATTTCACGAACACTATTCATCCCGAATTTCCGAACTCCAAACAAAGCGTGCCGGTTGGCGTTGCTAAGGTTTACCCCGCGTTCCGAACACAATGCAATGTGTTTCGGGAGCTAATTCGGTCATCTGTGCGAGTTATGGCTATAAACGTTCAATTTAAAATTAAACCGATTAAACGATTTTCTAGGCGTTTTAACTTGCACCGGACAAACTATACATCCGATTGACATGAAATTTGAAACCATACAATAATATCACATTACGGATCCGATGAAACTGGTTTCGTCGAAATCCGAGACTTTTTGAAAAATGACTATTTTAACTCCCCAAATTAATATTAAAAACAATTTCGATGCGTTTCGAGCTGCCACGATCAAACGATAACTCCGATTGCTACGAAAATTGAAATCTGATAATAACAAACTATTACGGATCCAATGAAACTAGTTTCGTCCAATTCTGAGACTGTTCGAAAAATGGCTAATTTCACTAGTCGATTAAATATTAAAATATTCAATTTTCACAAATAAACTTTAAATTCGATTTTAAAAGTTCTATAACATCATTCTAACTTCAATATGATATAATAAAATTTTACAAATCATTTTCAATCATATTTAACTCAATTTTCAATTATTTCTGTAATTTAACATATTAAATTATCGATTTAATTATCCAATTAAATCCAATTATTCGAATAAAATTTATTCGACTTATAAATTTCACTTATTAATATTTAAAATTAATTAAATATATAAATTTTAATTAATAAAAATTCTGGGTCGTTACATACTTCCCCCCTTAAAAGAATTTCGTCCCCGAAATTAGCAGTAAGAAAAGTTACAGAATCAATTAACTTTTCAAAATCCATAGTTAAACTTCTTACAATTCTTTACTAAGTTTTCAAATCATACTTAGTTATCTTTTCAAAAACAACTACTATTGTTTAACTTTCAACTCCAAAATCAAAGTTATAGTTTTTACAAAATTTTCCCAATTCTCAAAAATATTCTAACGCCTTAAATTTTCGAAAAAATTCGCCATAGTCTCCTTTGCGCCGCTCGATCCGAATAAAAAATTATAGTATATATATCAAAAATATACATCTCATCAAATGATGAGGCATCCCGCAGGGAAAAAAGTGTAGATCTCTGCCAACACAAGGCCGGGTTACCCCTAACTGGGTAACTACTGACACGAGTATGCCATCCCCCGGTCCTTTGGGACCTTTATCCGAGCGCTCGTAACCATCATCACACAATCATAAATAAAGTGTTTCAACATGAGTAAGTATCTGGGCTCCATACCATGATACCACTCTTTTCCAGAAGGAAATGCACATACCCTAAGGGGCGCTACCCCCAATAACTTTGCTGCATCTTTCCTGTTTTGACCATTCCGGGGTGTGAGGCTCGACGAAGTTTCGTCCACAAAGCCACGCTTTATACAAAAGCTGTGCTTTGGGTCAACAAATGATCATAGAAATTACCACAAAGATAAACGATCAAACAAATGATCCTATCACAAATGATCAACACAATGATCATTTCACAGCAACACTCAGCATGTCACATTACCAAATTGGGAGTATATTGCTAAAAACCTTCAACTACATAACCTCTGAGCTCATACGTCTCAGAGAAGGGTGTTAAGCTAAGAGAATAAATTCTCCGCCACCAACAGAAATATATTTGAAAGAAATCAGCTTTATATCTCAATTGTAATGTCAGACATACAATCCATACAAGTCTGTTCTGGGATCGAACAGAACCGAAGGCACTTACAAAGAAGTCCTTGCAATCCGGATATTCACTAATCACGTTCGGACTTCCCATCACATATGGAGTCTCTATACCGGGGCCATTCGGTGCAGAAACATTCGACGGTAATCCTTCCGTTTTCAAAAATATCCGGTCTTCAACACCGGTCATCAATGCTATCCATTACGTCGTATCACTATTCGGAATGGGAAATCCGAATAACGAGCGCAATAATTTAAAAATAAGTGTGGCATTCAAATCCAAGCAAATCACAACAAATACCTATTCAAAGGTAAATATTGATAGTCGGTTATTGAACTATCAATGGATATGCACACATCACCAGATTCCAAATAATTTTCCAAATTATTTATTTTCCAAAAATATCTTTACAAGATATAAATTTCAATACTTCAAAAATAAATCAACGTTTATTTTTAAACAGATTCCCCTTTCTATTTATAAATTCCATAATGAATTTATATTCCCAAAATATCTATGAATATACGATTTCAATTATTCATTTTCAATTTATCTTGAAAAAGATAAATTCTCTAAACGTTTTATTTCACATTGGAAAAATATTTCCATACTTATTAATTAATAAGTAATTCACAAATCTATTTATTTTCAACCTTTGGAAAATATTCAATATACTCCAATCGAAATTAAGTATATAGTTCATTCTTTAAGGAAATCATTCTCTTAACCATATTTATTTGGGCCAAAACGAATGTTACGTAAAACATCGTTACAACGTCCCAAAATCACTAGTATAGGGATTCGAATTTAAGATAGATATATAAATCCCAATACTAAAAAAACATTTCCTTTCGGAAATCATCTACTATAACAACAGTGTTATAGTCCACCATTTCCTTCTATTTCTCGAAAACGTCTATTTCAACAATGAATGTTGAAATCTATGGTTTCGAATCTTAACACATTTAAAAACATCATTAGATCGTTTTAATTCTATTTAAAACATCACATCCAAAACATTTTCTTTAACATATTATTCACTATTCAAAAACGTGAATATACTACGTTAACCAATTTCATCATTTCTATACTTTCCATTTTAAAGGATTATTCACAGTCTAAAATGTGAATATAACTCCATATATAAGTTACAACAATTTACTTATCAAAATAAGTCGTTTGCGAATTTATAAAACAACGTTTATAAATTCCTTTATTAACCTATATTCAATTCATAACTCAATTATATACCAAAGGTTCGTATTATAAGTCAAATACTTATAATTTATTTGTTTGCAAAAACAAAACGTTCTTTAAAACTTTCCAAATCTATAAATCTTATAACTTATAAGATTCATTTATTTATCCAAATCTATTCCTTTTAATATCTTTACAAATTTTATAAACCTACTGCTTATAAAATTCCATTTATAACTTCACCGTTTAAAATTCTATAAATTTCATTCATTTATGAAATTCATTTGCACTTCATTCTAGCACTTATAAAAACTCGTTTTATAATTCCAATACTTTAATTTATAAATATCAATTTATAAATCCTTATAAAAATCAATTTATACTATTATTAAAAACGTCTTTAAACTCCTTTATAATTTCACCTTTTTCTTTGATTTATAAAATAATCAAATTTTATAAATCCTATATTTAAACTTTTTGTAATAAATTCAGAAATCCCGATTTAAACTATTTTGTAAAATCATTAACCCATATTTTCAAAAATCAACTTTTAACTATATTTCTCAAAAATCATAATTTTTATAACATTAAAAATTTATACGTTTATTTATTTATAATGAATCGATTCCAAAAATATTTTATAAACGTATACTTTCAAAAAATCACTTTAAAAATCATTTTTAAAGTTCCAAATTTGGTCCAATGATGCTACACACCAAATAGTCAATCACGACAACAACGACCATCATATATCGATATGATAATCCATCAAATATCAAAATAACTGAAATCAAATAAATACTGTTGAGGTGTGACGCCCCACCTCTATACCCACACTAGCCAAGAACACTACGGTGTAGTGCTGTCAACTAGCACGGAGAATAAGGCTGTTGAGGAGCGGCCATCAATAGTTGGCCTTACACTAGTATTGGTTATCTCGATGGGAGTGATATGTAAATATATATATTCTTTCATTTTTCATCTCTGATTTATTTTCTCCCATCGACATACCCCAATTCCAGTATAAAACGAACTACGATGGTTCGTAATAGTTTAGAACAAAAAATATAAAATAACAACACAGAGAATAAAAATGCGGAACACAGATGAAACAGAAAGTCTCATATATATATATAATAACTGATGTCAGTTACAATACATTTGACACGGTACATATGATACAACTACAACAGTCGACTAAGGAAGTTACATATACAAGTACATTAACGTATATAATATACATGAATACATATCTTCCTATACAATTTTACATACTACTACAAATGACGACGACTACTCCAAAAGATATGAAAGAACTTCATAGCTCTAGCAGCAACCCAAAGCAGAATATCTACAACCTGAAATACTCGGTCTGACCCGAGTATTAAATTCAAAAGAAAATAATACTCGGGTCAGTCTAATTCAAACTCAGTTATTAGTGCACAGAAGCAATAATAATTAAATAATGAATAGACGACAGTAATTAAACCAAATCAGAATGCAATTCAGAATATTGAATTGAAATGAACAAACAGTTCAAACCATTGAAATATCAATTAAAATATTAATTCAAGTAGGGCTGCAGTACACGCACGCGTGCACTGCCTCGCCACTACTGCATAAGGAATATGCAAAAGATCAAACAATCAAAACAAAATAAAATATCATAAAAGCCATACCGTGTGGCTGCAGTTCACGCTTGCGTGCACTGCCTTGCCACTACAGTGATGACGTACCCAATGAATACCGTGTGGCTGCAGTTCACGCTTGCGTGCACTGCCTTGCCACTACAGTGATGATGTACCCAATGAATATTCACAAGCAAACACAAGATCAAACCCGAGTTACCGGATTCAACTCAAGTGCAATAAAATAATGTCAAAGTGAAATACAGTGATCAAATGCAAAAGGTCAAGTCAGTGACTCAATTCAACCGTAGCATTCAAAACACAAAGCAGTGGGACAACTACAAAAATAGGAGGAGGGTGAGGGCACCAGAGGTATGGCACCACAGCACCGAATACAATTGACCAAATGCAAATAAACACAGAGCATCAATGCAATGTATCCGATTCAAGAACAAAGGCGGTGGACAGAGCATGCATATGAAGCAACCAGGCTTGACTGGAAGGTTCAGATATGTACCATAAATAAATATCACACCAACTACACAAGGGATCAATGCACACATCTTAATTGAACCAAATCCTATATTGATGCGGAAATGGCCACAACACCAAAGGATCAGGGAAAACAACAACAGGTGGTAAGAGACTAGGCAAATACAACTGAGTTAAAGTGAATGGCAACCACTTGAACCCGAGGTAGTGCAACTGCATGAAGGCCGGACCAAACTACAAAAATGAACAATATGCAAGAGAAGATGACAAAGACCACAAGACTCAAATGACTGAATGCAACCAACAACTCCAGATTAATACAAATGACACTGAATATAAATCAAAATACTCAGCTCAAACCAACAACCAAGTTCAAGGCCTACCAATTGGAATAGTAGGACCGAGATCTCCTACAAGAGACTACAAGATAAAGAAGAGATGACAGTAAGGAGCTACAGAATAAAATAGAGGTGGCAGTATGAAGCTACAGGATAAAACAGTTCCATACCCAAGCAACCAATAAAATGTTAAACCAACACATATACCAGTGGATCAGCAAGGTACAAAGAGCAACACTGTGAACACAGTGAACTCAGTCAAGGCAGCTAGTAAATCAAATGTCCAAAGATGTTGAAGTCAGGTAACTTCAACACAATTTGCAAACTAATGCAGTAAATGTCAAGTAAACAACTGCAGATACAAATTGAAGCAGTGCACAATCATCAACGAAACTCAAGTGTCAACTAGACATCATGATTATGTAGAAAATATTTTCAATGCAATGGTTATATCAAAATAAGCTACAGGAGGATCAAACTCGAAGGATACTTCAACTACAAATGTGTTGCATGAAAAAGAAGTGTAATAAATGCATATTGTAGCAGTGGGTCGTGAAAGCAATGGATTTGAATCACAAACCAAGTGCACAAAAATTACAACATACATGCAACTGTACAGTGTGCATATGGGCAAAATAAACATGCACAACATTAAGGTCAGAAGCACAAGGATGCGCAACTCACACATAAATGCATCAACAACTTGAAGCCAAGTGATACATTCAAACAACAAATGGATGCACAGAATTAATTCGATGCAGTCTCGAATCAAACCAAAAAGAAACAAATGCAACAGTCTCAAAGCACCATCAACAAAAGGGAACAACAGAGAAACGAAGTCAGTGCCCAAAAATCGAACCAAATCTATTTTGATTTAAAAATCAAGTTGAAGCATAGTATGGTCCACCAAACAAAAGTCCCCAAAATCAAGTGACTGAAGTCACAAAAAAAATCGAAATCGTGATGGTCACGAGATATTGAACAGTCCAAATTCAAAGCCGAGTTAACCAAGTAACACAAATATACACGAATATGTAAAATCAGAGAAAGCATCAACAACGAACCCAAATCAAACGCAAAACATATTGCTAAGTTGAATTAGATGTGAGTAAACTCACCTAGTCGACGAATTGAAGCCAAGCACACCGCAGCAGCCACGCGAGACGAGCAACCATCGGAATCGAAACCCTAATTCCAGAAAGAAGCCGAAGCCCTAATTCGACAAAGAGAGACCGCCATTTTTCTTTTCGTTTAGGGTTTCGAATAATTGAAAATGAGAGAGAGGGATCGGGTTAGCCAACAGGAATGAAGAGGGGAACGGTTATAAGAACGAAGAGAGGGGGATGGGTCGAACGACATTCAAAAATAAATGGCCGGTAATCACAAATTTCAAAGCTCACAACACATAACAAATTTTATTTTATTTTATTTTTAAGAATTTCTTTTAACAATTTATAAATCAATTTAAAATTTAAAAATTTAAAACTTCAAAAGGAAATTTGCAATAATATTAATCATTTAAGTCGATTATAAATCGATGCGAAATACCGGGTTGTTACAGACTCCCCTCCTTAAAGAAATTGCGTCCTCGCAATCATAAGGAACAAACGGGTAAAAGGTAACAACCATAAAAGCATGTCATCACATGATGAAGAAATTCGAAGTAGGAAGTTCACCATAAAGAGCATGATAGAGAAAGCCTGATCGTGATTGCTCGATGAATTCTCTGGATTCCAAAGTAAAATTCATAGGATTTGAGAACCAATAAACTTTCACGAGAAAACATCTTTATTTCGAAGGTGACGAACCCCCGAAACATTGATGTGAAAAGAATGTTGCTCAACGTCAAATCTGGTGAAACTTCAATTTCTTCAATAATACCGGGCTTAAAAATAGAAATCGGAAATTCCTAAGGCATTTCCGTAATTGGAAGACGTAGAAAACGTCATGAATAGTAGAAAATTGAGCCGGTACACTGGCGTAGTACAATATAAACGCCAAAGAAATCTTTTAATTTCATAAAGGAAATTCACAAATTATCAACAAAATCTAATTATCAATAGATAATTCAGAGATCTCAAATCACAAATATTCGATTATCAAAAACGATAATCAAATCAACAAGTATTCGATTATCAAAATCGAAAATCAATCTTAAATCACAAATATTTAATTATCACAAACGACAATTAAATCTCAAATATCTAATTATCAATAGATAATTAGAAACAATAAATATCTGATTATCAAAAACGATAAACCAGAAATCATAAACATCCAATTATCAAAACGATAATCAGAAATTACCACAACGGTAATCAAATTTCAAATTACAAATTTTTCAATTAACGAGTCCGAAATTAACCGAAATAGCAAACACACATGACTCATAACCACGAGTTTTACTAAATCGTTTAATTCGCTTCATCGTTTCCTTGAAAGTGTTAAATTGTGTATTTTAAATAAATAACATTTTACGTTCTCAAACGGACAAGTCCGGAATTAAGCGAATCAGTAAAAGAAAGGGGTCATAGTCCTCGATTTTTCTGAAACGTTTAATTCGCTTCCTCATTCTTTTGAAAGCGCAAATCGTAAAGATTTTGAAAACAATTTTGATTTATATTTTGAAATATTTTGAAGAATAACAAATTTTTAAAACACGTGATTAAAATAGCAATGTCAGTAGCAACTTCGACGTACGTCAAAATTTCATCGAAATAATTGGCATCAAAATATAATACCAATGAATTTTCGTTCATCAAAGAGGTCACAAGAATCTTCTCAAAGATAGAAAGGGGTATCATACCCTAAACTTGTATTCATAACAAGTCAATAACACACGAGTTCACCAATGCACAAGAATTGATAAAACTTATCAATAGAAATCACGAAAATTGGTGAAGCACAAATTCTAGAAATCCTCACAAGAAATCCAGAAAACACAAGCTAAGAGTATGAGAACTCGAACGCGAGTATGAAAACTCGAACCGGAGTATGAAAACTCGAACCGGAGTATGAAAACTCGAACGCGAGTATGAAAACTCGAACGGAGTATGAAAACTCGAAGGAGGGTATGGAAACTCAAACGGAGTATGAAAACTCAAACGGAGTATGAAAACTCGAACAGAGTATGAAAACTCAAACGGAGTATGAAAACTCGAACGGAGTATGAAAACTCGAACAGAGTATGAAAACTCAAACGGAGTATGAAAACTCGAACAGAGTATGAAAACTCAAACGGAGTATGAAAACTCAAAGGAGAGTATGGAAACTCACCAACACGCGAGCATGAAAATTCATCAACACATGTAACGCAAAGCGAGAACGGGAGCACAGAATCTCACCTACACGTGAGCATGAAAATCACCAACACGGGCAACGCAAAGCGAGAACGGGAGCACGGAATCTCACCTACACGCGAGCATGAAAAAATCATCAACACGTGCAACGCAAAGCGAGAACGGGAGCACGGAATCTCACCTACCCGCGAGCATGAAAAATCATCAACACGTGCAACGCAAAGCGAGAACGGGAGCACGGAATCTCACCTACACATGAGCATGAAAATCACCAACACGTGCAATGCAAAGCGAGAACGGGAGCACAGAATCTCACCTACACGTGAGCATGAAAATCACCAACACGGGCAACGCAAAGCGAGAACGGGAGCACGGAATCTCACCTACACGCGAGCATGAAAAATCATCAACACGTGCAACGCAAAGCGAGAACGGGAGCACGGAATCTCACCTACCCGCGAGCATGAAAAATCATCAACACGTGCAACGCAAAGCGAGACGCTATCTCATGGTTGCAAGCCATTAATTTTGACACACGAATGGCCCGAAGACCGTGGGGCGCTACCCCACATGTGTGAGTCAAAACCACACAGATTGAGGTCCAGACTAACCAAAAAATCAAAAGAGGTATGTGTGAGTGGAATCACACAAGTGGTGTCTAGTCTAACCTCACAATCAAAAGAAAAGTATGTGTGAATGCAAGTGGTGTCTAGACAATCCTCAAAGCCCAAGAGATATGTGTGAGACGAAATCACACCGATGAGGCCTAGTCTAACCGTAAAAATGATCGTCATGATCAACGAGAAGTGTCAATTACACTAAGCTAGTAAATATAAAAGTTTAGCTTCATGTCCCATAACCACTTGCTTAACTTAAATATTTACGAACAAACTGTAAATCTTCACTAATAAAATTTGTCACAAGAGATTCAATCGAATAAGTCCAAGAATTAACCGGCGAAGTAAACGCAAGCGTTATATACCACTCGTTTTACTAAGTCGTTTAATTAGATTTCTCATACGAGTGAAATAAAGATTTGTATATACTAATATATTGAAAAACAGTTTCAAAAACGAGTTTGGTATTGAAAATAGAGTTGAAAACATTTTGATAAAAGAGTTTTTGATATTTACTACTAGTATTGAAACCTTTATATTTTTAAAGTGACAAATCACAAAAATGATTGTAGAAACAATCAATCACAAGAATTCACATACGAAGACGTGAATAGAATCCAAAGAAATCGATACCGGATTCATCGAAAGGTATGTTCACAAAAATCCCGAAGAAAAGGTCATCAAAGTTGCTAATAAATGATAGCAACAAATCGGGAAATAATCAAGAATCGATTAAAATCGAAAACCAAATCAATTCACTAAGATTCGCATTCGAAGACGTGAATAAAATACAAAGAATTCGATTCCAAATCCATCAAAGTAGGAATACCCAAAATTCCTGAAATAGAAGTTATCAAAGTCGACAAAGGTGATAACAACTAACCGGAAAAGAAGAACCGATCAACAATTGGAAAAATAAAGCAGAACGAGTATAAATGCTTGAATGACTTTAGCAAAAGTAAAAGTCAAGTCAACGTCGATATCGACAAGGCAAAGACCAAGACAATTTATTTTATACCAAAGAAATTTTAAAACTATCAGAGAGAGGCACATGAAAACCAACAAACCATGGATAAACAGACAGAGTCGACAATTGGAATGCAATTTGTCTCAAAGATTGATACCCAAAACCCAATTGTATGGAAACTGCATTAAGTACACGAATCAGAGATAAGAATGCCTATAGATAGCAGTTCGAATAAACAATGCGAGTTCAAATCGAAGTGGGTACTAGTTGCAGCAATATGCAACTTGGTAGAGCATATATACACTGATACTTAGAAGTGTAAACTCAAGTGAGCAAGTGCGATAGAGAATAGCAGCAATGCTCACGAATAAGCGTTAGGAATTCATTCCTAACAATCAAAGATGATCTTAAGACAAAGATGTGAAATAAAACATCGACAAATAGTTGTAACACATGTACTATCTAAGTTATGTTTTATATTTGTTCTAAACCCCAGGCTCTGATACCAAGCTGTGACGCCCCACCTCTATACCCACGCTAGCCAAGAACACTACGGTGTAGTGCTATCAACTAGCACGGAGAATAAGGCTGTTGAGGAGCGGCCATCAATAGTTGGCCTTACACTAGTATTGGTTATCTCGATGGGAGTGATATGTAAATATATATATTCTTTCATTTTTCATCTCTGATTTATTTTCTTCCATCGACATACCCCAATTCCAGTATAAAACGAACTACGATGGTTCGTAATAGTTTAGAACAAAAAATATAAAATAACAACACAGAGAATAAAAATGCGGAACACAGATGAAACAGAAAGTCTCATATATATATATAATAACTGATGTCAGTTACAATACATTTGACACGGTACATATGATACAACTACAACAGTCGACTAAGGAAGTTACATATACAAGTACATTAACGTATATAATATACATGAATACATATCTTCCTATACAATTTTACATACTACTACAAATGACGACGACTACTCCAAAAGATATGAAAGAACTTCATAGCTCTAGCAGCAACCCAAAGCAGAATATCTACAACCTGAAATACTCGGTCTGACCCGAGTATTAAATTCAAAAGAAAATAATACTCGGGTCAGTCTAATTCAAACTCAGTTATTAGTGCACAGAAGCAATAATAATTAAATAATGAATAGACGACAGTAATTAAACCAAATCAGAATGCAATTCAGAATATTGAATTGAAATGAACAAACAGTTCAAACCATTGAAATATCAATTAAAATATTAATTCAAGTAGGGCTGCAGTACACGCACGCGTGCACTGCCTCGCCACTACTGCATAAGGAATATGCAAAAGATCAAACAATCAAAACAAAATAAAATATCATAAAAGCCATACCGTGTGGCTGCAGTTCACGCTTGCGTGCACTGCCTTGCCACTACAGTGATGACGTACCCAATGAATACCGTGTGGCTGCAGTTCACGCTTGCGTGCACTGCCTTGCCACTACAGTGATGATGTACCCAATGAATATTCACAAGAAAACACAAGATCAAACCCGAGTTACCGGATTCAACTCAAGTGCAATAAAATAATGTCAAAGTGAAATACAGTGATCAAATGCAAAAGGTCAAGTCAGTGACTCAATTCAACCGTAGCATTCAAAACACAAAGCAGTGGGACAACTACAAAAATAGGAGGAGGGTGAGGGCACCAGAGGTATGGCACCACAGCACCGAATACAATTGACCAAATGCAAATAAACACAGAGCATCAATGCAATGTATCCGATTCAAGAACAAAGGCGGTGGACAGAGCATGCATATGAAGCAACCAGGCTTGACTGGAAGGTTCAGATATGTACCATAAATAAATATCACACCAACTACACAAGGGATCAATGCACACATCTTAATTGAACCAAATCCTATATTGATGCGGAAATGGCCACAACACCAAAGGATCAGGGAAAACAACAACAGGTGGTAAGAGACTAGGCAAATACAACTGAGTTAAAGTGAATGGCAACCACTTGAACCCGAGGTAGTGCAACTGCATGAAGGCCGGACCAAACTACAAAAATGAACAATATGCAAGAGAAGATGACAAAGACCACAAGACTCAAATGACTGAATGCAACCAACAACTCCAGATTAATACAAATGACACTGAATATAAATCAAAATACTCAGCTCAAACCAACAACCAAGTTCAAGGCCTACCAATTGGAATAGTAGGACCGAGATCTCCTACAAGAGACTACAAGATAAAGAAGAGATGACAGTAAGGAGCTACAGAATAAAATAGAGGTGGCAGTATGAAGCTACAGGATAAAACAGTTCCATACCCAATCAACCAATAAAATGTTGAACCAACACATATACCAGTGGATCAGCAAGGTACAAAGAGCAACACTGTGAACACAGTAAACTCAGTCAAGGCAGCTAGTAAATCAAATGTCCAAAGATGTTGAAGTCAGGTAACTTCAACACAATTTGCAAACTAATGCAGTAAATGTCAAGTAAACAACTGCAGATACAAATTGAAGCAGTGCACAATCATCAACGAAACTCAAGTGTCAACTAGACATCATGATTATGTAGAAAATATTTTCAATGCAATGGTTATATCAAAATAAGCTACAGGAGGATCAAACTCGAAGGATACTTCAACTACAAATGTGTTGCATGAAAAAGAAGTGTAATAAATGCATATTGTAGCAGTGGGTCGTGAAAGCAATGGATTTGAATCACAAACCAAGTGCACAAAAATTACAACATACATGCAACTGTACAGTGTGCATATGGGCAAAATAAACATGCACAACATTAAGGTCAGAAGCACAAGGATGCGCAACTCACACATAAATGCATCAACAACTTGAAGCCAAGTGATACATTCAAACAACAAATGGATGCATAGAATTAATTCGATGCAGTCTCGAATCAAACCAAAAAGAAACAAATGCA
Source organism: Allium cepa (assembly GCA_030765085.1). Lineage (NCBI taxonomy): Eukaryota > Viridiplantae > Streptophyta > Magnoliopsida > Asparagales > Amaryllidaceae > Allium > Allium cepa. Next base: position 309,995,607 of record CM060934.1, on the reverse strand, counting down.
ACAGTCTCAAAGCACCATCAACAAAAGGGAACAACAGAGAAACGAAGTCAGTGCCCAAAAATCGAACCAAATCTATTTTGATTTAAAAATCAAGTTGAAGCATAGTATGGTCCACCAAACAAAAGTCCCCAAAATCAAGTGACTGAAGTCACAAAAAAAATCGAAATCGTGATGGTCACGAGATATTGAACAGTCCAAATTCAAAGCCGAGTTAACCAAGTAACACAAATATACACGAATATGTAAATTCAGAGAAAGCATCAACAACGAACCCAAATCAAACGCAAAACATATTGCTAAGTTGAATTAGATGTGAGTAAACTCACCTAGTCGACGAATTGAAGCCAAGCACACCGCAGCAGCCACGCGAGACGAGCAACCATCGGAATCGAAACCCTAATTCCAGAAAGAAGCCGAAGCCCTAATTCGACAAAGAGAGACCGCCATTTTTCTTTTCGTTTAGGGTTTCGAATAATTGAAAATGAGAGAGAGGGATCGGGTTAGCCAACAGGAATGAAGAGGGGAACGGTTATAAGAACGAAGAGAGGGGGATGGGTCGAACGACATTCAAAAATAAATGGCCGGTAATCACAAATTTCAAAGCTCACAACACATAACAAATTTTATTTTATTTTATTTTTAAGAATTTCTTTTAACAATTTATAAATCAATTTAAAATTTAAAAATTTAAAACTTCAAAAGGAAATTTGCAATAATATTAATCATTTAAGTCGATTATAAATCGATGCGAAATACCGGGTTGTTACATGAGGAATCCAGTTGGATCCCTCCAACCTGTTTTCCTGCATCCAAAGATGTTAGCACAATACCAATTCCGTTCCAGTACGAAATTATCGCGGTATATGGGATTTAAAATATTATCCGCTTAATAGACGGCGCAATAGGGTCTCATCGCTATATAATGCGGGAAATCAACTCCAAGTACATAAATAATACCAATTTCACTGTTTATGAAATATTCGCGGTATATGTTTTTAATAAATAACATCCGCTTATTAACGGCGCATAATGTCTATTTTAACAATCAATAGATAACAATCATCATTCAAACATGCATTCAAGTATTTTACATATAACTATTTAAAATAAAATCAAAACCGATTCGACTGAGTGAGAAGTTCTCACCTTGATTTTAATTTCGTTTTTAGCGATTTAATTCGAATAAAATTAAACGGACGTTTAATTTTACCCAAAATTCTCACTAACTCCAAACGACTCCAATCCAATTCCATAGCGTAGTGCTCGTCCATACGATTCCAACGCAACTGGTTTCGCGCATTTTCGACCTCGTATGAAAAAGATATGATTTTTACAAGTTTACACGATTTTATATAACTAAATTACAACATAAATTTCATTTTCAAAACCTAACTTAACCAACACCGTAGATCCTTGCTCCATGCAAATCTAGCCGCTCCCTCTTCATCTTCCACGCACGCGACTCTTCTCTACAGATAACAGAAACGCACGCAACCCATTTGCACGCCTATTAGGGTTTCGTATCGCGACCAAAACGATGACCTATGCATCGATCAAGGACCATAGCTTCGAAGCACTTCACGACCCCAACCTTCGGCCACCACCTTGCCAAGCTCGGCCCCCCCTAGCTCCACTAAATAGCGTGCGAACGGCCAGAGAACATGGCCCAATTACTTCTCCAAACGACGACGATTATTCAAATCCACCGTTGGATTTATAGATCGTGTTGTGCTTTACAACTTTCGTTTAGAAAGTTTCTCGAAATAACTTATGGATTGAAAAATAACGAGGGGGGAAAGAAAGTGAATTTCGGCCATTGAAGTTTATGAAGGTGGCGGCTGCAGAAAATTAGGTTAGCGTTTGATATCTTTGCAAATTATGAAGAGGGGGGGGGCTTTTATAGAAAATTTCACGAACACTATTCATCCCGAATTTTCCGTACTCCAAACGAAGCGTGCCGGTTGGCGTTTTTAAGGTTTACCCCACGTTCCGAACACAATGGAACGTGTTTCGGGAGCTAATTTGGTCATCTGTGCGAGTTATGGCTATAAACGTTCAATTTAAAATTAAACCGATTAAATGATTTTCTAGGCGTTTTAGCTTGCACCGGACAAACTATACATCCGATTGACATGAAATTTGAAACCACACAATAATATCACATTACGGATCCGATGAAACTGGTTTCGTCGAAATTCGAGACTTTTTGAAAAATGACTATTTTAACTCGCCAAATTAATATTAAAAACAATTTCGATGCGTTTCGAGCTGCCACGATCAAACGATAACTCCGATTGCTACGAAAATTGAAATCCGATAATAACAAACTATTATGGATCCAATAAAACTAGTTTCGTCCAATTCTGAGACTGTTCGAAAAATGGCTAATTTCACTAGTCGATTAAATATTAAAATATTCAATTTTCACAAATAAACTTTAAATTCGATTTTAAAAGTTCTATAACATCATTCTAACTTCAATATGATATAATAAAATTTTACAAATCATTTTCAATCATATTTAACTCAATTTTCAATTATTTCTGTAATTTAACATATTAAATTATCGATTTAATTATCCAATTAAATCCAATTATTCGAATAAAATTTATTCGACTTATAAATTTCACTTATTAATATTTAAAATTAATATAATATACGAATTTTAATTAATAAAAATTCTGGGTCGTTACATTTATGGTTAAAACTAAAAAATTGGTCCATTGGGATGCTAATACGGTCTACAAATTATCATTCATCGAATACAAAAATCAATTATTGCGAACTTGAAGATATTTATTTGTAAATATATTTTATCCAATACATGTAATAGTGAACGATATACTTAAAAAATTATTGGGTATTTTAAACTAAATAACGAAGCAATATATCGGCAAATATCGAGCAATATATCAGTAAAGATATATTAAATTATATTTTGAAAAAATATTGGCTTAGGAGTGATATGAGATATATTGACGATATACCGACCATATTATCCGATATTAACTACGCAGACAGTAACACTCTTAGATAATATGAGTATAGAGGTGTAGTATCCCAAATTAGTATCAAAGCTGGTTTAGAACAATACATTGCATATAAGTGACATGAGTCGAGACCTTAAATGAGACTTAAAGTCCTTGACCCTTAGGTGTGTTGGGTAATTTTCTATAATAAGAGATTGTATATATGTGTATGTGATGATTACTGGAGTAATCCAGGGGATGTATTTATGATTTTACAAATATATATATATATATATATATATATATATATATAAATACATAAGTAATTTATTTTCCATTAAATATGAAGTATAGAATAGTTAGAGTAGGAAGGATAAAAGGAGTTAGTCCAACCAGTAGTATTTGTATTTATGATTTTGGATGGTTTTGTATTGCATTGTGATGTTTGGTTTGAAATTGTCGTTACGTTTTGGATTGATTTTAATTAGATGGCGCGGTGGAAAATTTATTTAATTGTTTTCGTTGAATGCATTTATTTTAGTCTTTTGAGTTTGTTTAGTTAACTAAAATTAAGGAAATTGAATTTAAATTTTTAAAATTTGTGTGCATTTATTAAAATTTAGAAATGAATTCAATTATTAGTTAATTTTTATTACAAAGGTGTATATATTATGTAAATTGCGGATATTTTTGAAAGCAAATTATGTTAAGTTAACCGTTGAATGTGTTATGGATTTTGATCGATGCGAGTGCACACATATTAGATAGAGATTCTTAAATAATTAAACGAGACATTCGGACACAATGATTTGAAAAAAAACACAAATAATTTGTGGAAAATTAAAGTATTTTGAGTTAGTGTTGAATGTTCTAAATGGGAAATTAAGAAGAGTAAATTATTTTTGTTAAAGTGTTAGTTTGTAATTTATGTTTGCTTTAGTTTTAAAAATAAGAAATTATATTTATTAATTTGATGAATGAATTATTTATTTGGAAACTATTTTGGTGTGGATGTAGAATTAATTTTAAAATGTAAAGTTTTAAGAACAAATTTAAATTACTCTCCTTATATTGATTTAAAAACAGGATTAAATATTTGTAGAAATTTATAAAAAAATTAGTATATAAAATAGTACTTGAAAATAATTTTGGTTGTAATATTGTTTTAATACTAAGGAATACATCAGAAGATATTTTATTAATAGAGAAATGAGTTTAAGTGGGAATTTTACATATAAGGTTTTGGAATTTTGTTAAAATAATTTAAAGTTATTTAAAATGAAAAAAATTTGGCAAAGCCGACCGATTTTATAATGGACCATCCATTTTTTATTACGAAAGTAATAAAACATTTAAAGTACAGGAGTAAGGTAAAAATACCTTCACTACTAATGATAAGTAAAATACAGTACTGGATCATGAAAGAGATGTCGTAGCTACTATAAATAACCTAACGACTATGTTTCCTTAGAAGAGGAAGAAACACCATCGTCCTCTACACCTGGGTTGATTCCAATGGGACCTTCCCAACAATACGTGCAAAGGGGCGAAAAAGCGCTATAATACAAGGATCATAATCCACAGAAGCAGAAGAGTAAATAAATGACCGGTCCCAAGAAGTGTCAGATAACATCTCGACATTATGATTCCCTTTTTGACCATCCATAGCGAGAACTAAAGAGTCACCATAGGTACAGTAGTGATGGCATTTGAGATCCAGATGATCATTTGAAACAAATCGATAAAATGAATCATCCAGAGGGTTATATCTCATATCAGATTTGAGATCAATCCAACTTCTTTCATTCTCAAACCGCACAATAGACAGCTCCAAAGGCACCGGATCAGGAGCGACTATAGGTAAATCTGAAACGATAGATGGAACCACAGGATCAGAGGGGAGATCAGGCCTAGGAACAGAGATAGGAGGAGGATCTGCACTAGGAAACTGCGAGGCTGAGGACGGAACTTTAGGAACTCATTTCCTAAGAGGGGGGCGAGGTAGAGGGATCTTAGGAGCAGCCGTGGATGAGCAGTCGAGGATAAGACAAATTGGCTGTAGGAAACGGTAAGGTGGCTAAAGGAATGACAGCTGGTACAGATGTCAGGAAACTAACCGTAACAAACACGGACATCCAAAATATGGCCAACAGCTAGCTGAACATGAATAGAGGAAGGAAGGGGCTTATCTGGGGTAATGTGACGACCCGTAATTTTCGAGCATTTAAAATCAGAATATTTAATTGATTTTAAATATTCAATAGGGAAATTTTAACTTAAATTACGAATATCACGATTTAATTGATAATTAAATTTTTGAATTAAATAATTTGAAGTTGGGAATTTATTGAATCTAGAATTTTAAGCCTATTAAAAATAATTTGAAGGCTTGAAAAATTTATATTAATAGTACTGAGAATAATAGAAGTTGTAAAATTGAAATTAACAGTGGTTTGTTCAGTTTTAAAATTTATATCGTTTAAATTAATTTAAAAATAGCTTTCCGAGGCACAGTCTCGGAATTCGACGAAACTAGTTTCAGTGGATCCGTAATATTGAATTATTATCGGATTTTATTTTCGTAGTAATTGGAGCAGTTGTGTGAGTGTATGATATATAAACGCGTTGAACATTTAAGTGATAATAATCTAATTAAATTTAAATTAATTAGTCTAGCTTCTTATTTACGCCATTGGCTTCCTTTTATAACTCGTGTGTTCTCTCTTCCTTCTCCTGGAAGCCAAAAATCAAGCCTTTGTAAATAGATTCGCGTACCCTAATCCTTTGTGATTGGAACGAACTTCAGAAGCAACGTAATGGCCGAACGAAATTCTTAATTTCCTCCTCTCCTTCTATTCTTCGAAATTAATGTACCACCTCGTTCTAATCTCGTATCCTCCTCTTCCAGATTTTCTTATTTTATTTTTCTTTCCTCTCCAATTTACATCATGGCCACGCGATACCATTTCTGGAAAACAAATCACGAATTGATTTCGATGGGGTCGATCGATCTCGTGGAAGTTAGGGCATCGGTCGCGAGTGCACAGGAGGGATGTAGCATGAACTCGAGGATGGAGGGATGTTCTAGGGTTCGAGTAGATGCCGCTGCTCGAGATAGGGGTTCGTCGGGGCGATTTGGGGGCAAGCAGGCGCACCAGTGACGAAGCTCGGCATAGGGTTCTCGTGTGGACGCATGGATAGCCGAAGCTCGATTTCGAAGTTGATGGAGGTGGCGATTTGGAAATTTGTGGCGACTGAAGGGGGTGGCCGCGTTCGTGTTTGGAGGTGACGATACGATTTCGTTGCTTTGGGGGTTGGCAGTTCACTGTGAGGTATCATTTATGTTTCTGTTTTAATCAAAATTGATTTATACGTATATATTTGTATATACTCAGCACAGAGGAAAAAAAGAAAAAAAAAAAGAGTGAGATTTACAGTAACATAAAATTTGATTTGTAATAATAATAAGTATCATTTTTGTTTTACAAAAAAAAAAAAAAAAAGAAATCAGTTTGGCAGATAGAGTTTAATAATAAATTTTGGTTACTAAAATTAATCATTAAAGAGAAAATAATATATTTAGGATGATTAATTAATTTAAGTTACCAAAAATACTTGTTATAGGAAGATTAGTTTGAGATTAAATTATTAGTTAACCCAAATTAATAAATGGTGATTAATTAGTTTGATTATTTAAAAATATATATTGTATTATGATGATTAATCTATTTAATAAATTTATTTAATTATGGCAGCCACTAAATATTTTATTTAAGGCAAATTTGTTTGTAAATCTAATTATTAGTTTAAAGCAAAAAAAATTTCATTTAAATTAAATTAATAGATGACAATTGATTATTTAATTCGTATGGATATTAATAAAATCACATAATATTTATTCAAGGTTTGAAATCTTAAAAGAAACAAGCTGGGTTAGGTCGGACTGCAAACAAACGAAATTATCTGTTAATTAAAGTTAGCAAATGGAAATTATTGGTTCGATTTATTTGGGTATTAACAAAATGAACCCAATGTTTATTCAAGGTCAATAATCGTGGAATCAAAGCGAGGATGAAGTGGGTTTACAAATTAAGGAGCAAAGGTGAGTTAATCTCACTCAGTTTAAAATTTAAATTTAAAATGATTAAATTTAAACAATTGTTTGAATGGTTGAATGAATTGATGTGTTATAGTGTAATATTTTGGAATTGGTATATTATATTGTGTTGACGTTTGTGGATGCAGAAAAAAAACAGGTTGGAGGGATCCAACTGGGTCCCTCATCATATATATATTGTTTATTTATTCTCTGTTATGCTTTGAGGACATTCTGTGATGAATTATATTGAAATAGTGAGTGCTATAGTTGCTTGGATATATTCTGGACTCTGAGTTATCAAATTATATAGCATTGGATTTTTGGAAAGAAATAATAAAAAGAGTAAATTTTTAAGAAAATAAATTATAAAGAATGTGAATAAACTAAATTGAATTGGATAAGAGTATCAGTGTTCAAACGCTAATTAATAAATTATGTGTGTGGAAAGAAATTTATGAATAAACAGAAAGTTAAGAAAAACATAAACTTCAATGTTACTGTTTAAAAGAATAAAATAATTATTCTAAATTTAGGATTTAAATTATTTAAGAAAAATAAAGAAGGAATTGGGAATAACCTGAAATTTGTATATTCCAGCTAAAGGATTAAAAAATCAAACTGAAAATAATAATAAAGTCCATAATTAATTGAATCTCGAAATGAACTGATAAGTAAAGAAATTTATTTCAAAGGAAATAAATTGTGAATCAATTTGGAAAATTGATTTAAGTGTTTGAAGTTGGAATTCTCCCTGAATAACCAAGTACGTTTTTAAAGTAAATTTTTAAATGTAAGTTAAAAGATTAAAAGTTGTTTTTTTTAAAAAAAGCAAATTTTGGAAAATTTCTTATTTCTAATATTTACATTCTAAAGTAAGCATTTTCTCTTAATCTATTATAGTAGTAATTATTTAAAGAATGACTTAATATTATGTTCTTAAAAGTATAAATCTAGTTTTATATTTATTAAGTAACCTTATTATATAATATGTATTTTTACAAATTATTAAGAAGTTTTAATTTAAATGTTTTAAAAGCATATATATTTCAAAGTAAAGTGTTTTAATTATTTTAAAATCTATTTTTGGTGCTTGGTGATTTCAGGGGAGATAGAAAATATTTGGGAAAGTTGATTCTGGGAAGAAAGATGATTTTGAAACTGTTTTCAAAGGATTGAAAATAGAAATTTATCATGTGAAGATAATTTGAAGGTAATAAATAAGTTGGAAAATTATTTATTGTTGAATGGATGGTTGAATGGATGTTTGTGAATAATAATTGATAGTTAAATAACCGACTATCAATATTGAACAAATACGTTGATCGTTTCGAAGAGACCGGGATCGAGATTTATTTCTCGAAAACCACTTCGATCCGGTTTGTACGTTTCGTGTAAACGATTTTGGATTCGAAGGTGGAGCAGTGAAGTGCAAGGGCTAGTCGCTACTAATCCTGAGGATATTTCCAAAATGGATGTAGTAGGAATAGTGCCTTCGGTTCCGTTCGAACCCGGGACGGACTTGTATGGATGAATGCTTGCGAAACATCGTCAGGTGGACGATGGGCATTCTAAGTGAAAACGTTCTAAAGGTAACGCTTAACCTCAAGCCTCATCAACCGGGAATGACTGAAAATCAGGGGATATGCAGCAAGGTTAGGTGGGTCATGCCCAAGCAGGACAAGATAATTCCCCTGTCTAGATGTCCCTTATTCATTTCGGCTTAGTGGGTGGTTGGTCGCGCCAACCACGGGGTTTATCTTGTTCGGGACTGTTCAGTAAGGAATGGTTCCGGCCTTGTGTTGCAGGGGATGAAGGGAGTAGTCCTCGGTACGGTGATCTAGGCCCCGTACTGTGACAGGTGGTACCCCAGTGCCTAGTCATTGTTGGAAATCCATTCTCCCTACGAGCCTTGTACGAGTTTTGTTTGTATTACCCACTTCGGTGGCTAGTAGCTGGAATTTAATCATGTAACAATTTCGGCTATTTTATAAGTATTTGTATATAGACCCTATTATAATATCAGAGGATTTCTATAAAAATCGTTTTAGCTATCGTAAGGTAAAAACCCGACATGTTTATTTGTGGCGTGGTCTTACGAGATGCTTTTGTTTTAAAAGGATTTTTGAAACTTTAATAATCAATTGGGTGTGATTTTTCTCACGCTGGTAATCCAGACTGACTTGGGTGTTATTTAACTATAATGCTCGGGTCAGACCGAGTATTATAGGATACAGGACATGATGCCGTGGAGCTCAGGAGACGAGCTGGATTGACGATACGTACACACGTACTTATTTATATATATCCCGCTGTTTGAGTTGTGTATTTCTGAGTTGTTGTGTATTCATTGTATGACCTTGATGTTGAGCTGTGATTGATGTACTCTAATGATGTAATATATAAATAAAAATATTTGATGTTGAGTAAAGATTATATAATATCTATTATATATTATTCCGCTGCGATGGTTAGATTCTGATGTTGATTTTGTTTTCTCTTCTTCTACCTCTTCTTCTTTAACCCAAATGGTTCGTATTTCTGTACAACTTGAGTTGATTGTGGTAGAATAGTGTTAACTCAAGGGGTACGGATTTGCGGGCTGTTACAGTTGGTATCAGAGCTTAGGTTGGTGATAACCTTGGCTCTGGTGGGAATTACTCATTTAAATAGAGTCCGTAGTACTCTATAATGAGTTTGAGCGTATTAATAAATATGAGTGCGTATTTGTTAGTGAATATAAATTGTTTTAATATTGTGTTGATTGGTTTATTGAGTGGCATATGAACCTTCGTCGGCACAGTCTGGACAACTGTATCGAAAGGGTTTCTAAACACTTGAATAGAACAATCGACATGGTATTGTTTTAAATATGGGTAAATGAAATAATTTTACCCAAAAATATATTTTTGGATATAAAGAAAGTTTTTTGTAAACTATTCTAGCTAATATATGGTTGCTTTGATGTTAGAGGTGGTAATATTTACTTGTTATCATCGTTGTGTAAAAAATTAACTAGAAATTGAAAATATAACCAAAGTATCAAGAAGTAAATTCATTATAAAATGGAATTTATAAATATGAATCATAAATGTAATTTAGGAATTGGAAATAAAATCAAATGGAAATTGGTATAAACATAAGCTATGCAAAGGAATTATAGTTAAAATTGATTTAAGCAGGATTCAGAAATTTAAATCCTGGGGATTTGAAGGTATTTTGAATATAAATAATAGTATTATTATTTTGAAGGTTATTTCTGAAAGGAAATTTGTTTTAAAATGGATTTTTGAAAGTGATATAGCATTAAATTCACTTCAGTCACTGGAAAATAACTTCGGTGATGACTGCAGCATCATCGATGTTCATTTTCGAGTTTCTAAGTGATGAATTGCTACCAAATTGATTTATTCAGAAAAGTTAGTTGTTTTTGAAAATTTCAAAAGGGAATTTGTTGTGGGTAAAACCAGGATTGGTGTAACTTTTGAGAAATGTGATTTGAGACGTTGGAGATTTCAAAATGATTTGAAGCCAAAGCCGGGAGTTTAAAAATCCGGATAAGATAAGTTGTCAGCTTATAAATTGCGATGATTTTAAATCAGGAATGGAATATAAACTTTGAAGGTTGGAATTTAAATTTAAAGAGAAAAGTTGAAAATGAAAATTTACTTGGAGTTGGAAATAAAAATTTGATTGGATTGAAATTTATTGAATAGGCTGGAAATAATATTCAGTTGTATTCGAATTAAGTTAAAATCGAATTGAGTCAAGTAAATTCTGAGTTTAAAGTAAAATTGGATTGAAATTGAAATAAATAAATTAGAATAACTTGTAAGAGAATTAAAAATCCAAAGAAATAAAATGTGCTTGGGTTATAAATAAATAGAAGGCTTGAGTTAAAGAATAAATAAAAAGATGAATATATTCAAGCTTTTGATGAATGGAATGGTGTAAATAATAAGTTGTGACTTATAAAATTGAAAATGGAATACAAAATCCAAAATAAAAATTGTTTGATGAATTGAAAAATAAATTGAAGCTCAAAACTTGAAATTTTAAAGTAAATTGAACTTAAGCAAATTTACATGAAGAAATTTTGAGACTTAAGATCAAGTTCGGAAATATAAGTTGGGAAAAGACTATTTAGATAATGAATTATATAATGAAATATGTATGAAGAACCCAATGTAGTTAAGTAAAGTTGAATTATGAGTTTATGATGAAGTTTGGAAATAAACTCAAGTGGTAAATTTAATTCGACTTAAATTGTTGGTGAAATGAAATTGAACCGTGAGTTCATAAAATTGGGTGGTAAATTGAGAATGGATAGTGGATTCAGAACTTGAGTTATTAATTTAAATATAACTTGAAATGGTAATAAATTAAATATAATTGAAATGTAAAAAAAATAAATATGAAATGGATTAAAATAGTGATGGTTTGAATGTGCAAATAAAATTCAAATAAGTGAAGATAACTGGAAAAATAGCCAGGTAATAAATTGAATGAGTGAGTCTGGAAAGTTAAATTTTATAATAACCAATCAAATGAAATTTGCAGATTTAAAATGAGATTGGGTTGAAATAAAATCAAGTTAAATTGAAAAGAGAACTTGGTTTGCAAAATTAGAATGAGCTTAAGTATAAATTAGAGTGAATAAATTTAAGCCAAAGGATGGAAAGGAGTTGAATTGAATTCAACTTAAAATTTAGTTTAATAATATTGGATTGGTTTTAAATCAAGTGAAAATAAATTCTTAATCGAAAAAAAAAATTCGATGAGTTATAAATAATATTAATGAAATGGAATTCCAGAATAAATAATTGTAAATCATTTAAAATTATTAAGGAATTGAAATAACTTGAGACAATAGGGAAAATAGAATGTTTCGAGTTTATTGGAATGGTTTAAGTGAATGTGGATAAACTAATTATATTGAATAAATAAATGATGGAATAAGTAAGTATCAAATGAAATGTAGTTTAAATAAGTTGAGAAATGGTTATTGAATGAAATAGCTTGGATTGTCTTTGAGCTAAATAAAATAGTTTGGGATAAACTAACATGGAATGAAATGTAAATAAATGGATGGTAAATGAAATTTAACTGGAATGTGTTGAGCTAAATAAATGAGTGAGGATGGATTAAAATAAAAGGGGAAATTTAAATTGGCAATTAAGATGAACCTAAGTTGTTAATGGTTTTGAGTGAATTAGTTGGGTTAATAAATGAAATACAAGTGAATGTATTCACATCCGAAATGGAAGCAAGGATAATTGGATTGTGAATAAATTTGGAAATAGAGTGAAATCAATTTAAATTGGTTATAAAACATAAATACTCATTTATTCACCTAAATCTCGTCAAATTTATGGAATAAATTGTTGTTGTTGTAAATGGGGTAATTAAACATTCTATGAGTGAGAATAGCAAAATAAATTGATTTTAAAAGCAATTGAATTTAAAATGAGCTCAGTTTGCTTAAAAATAAATTAAATATAAGTGATTGAGATTAAAACCATTTTAAATTGATGAGGTTGTATACGAATGTATTGAAAACCATTCAAATTGCATAAAAATAGTTTATAAATAAATTGGAACAGTTGAATTAGCATGGAAACTATATAAATTGCTTACAGAAAAATGTTTGGTATGAGTTTCTTTTAGAATTCATATGTTTTAACTATTATAAATAAGTGAAATATAGTTAAACTGCATATATTTGACACTTACATGTTTAAATTGAGTAAGTACAGGTACCCGGAAGCCGTGAGGCTGGATTTGGATGTGCTATTTGCTAAAAATAATAAGCTGCTTGCTTAAAATGCTAAATAAGGTACGCCTACGCGATTAAAATAGGAAATATGAACTGTTTTTGGTTTTTTCCGACCGTGTGGGTCGATGTATATATATTTATCTCTTTTGTCAAATTGCAAAAGCTCCTCCGTACAAGGGAGATTCTGCCAAAATTTCTCAGAAATTTTGAGGGTTAGAAAATTTTTGAAAATTTACTAAAAATTTTGTTAACGACAAAACGATTTCAACTTGGAAATTGAAATAAGTTAGTGAATGGAACTAATTAAAATAATGACATGAATTAGTAATAAATGACCAATAAAATTTACATATTCTAAGTTAAAGATGAATTGAATTCGTACGTAAATGAAAGAGTCGAGTTGAATAGAAATGGATATAAACTAAAGTCGGAGTGAAATAAATATAAGAAACACATAAAATACTTATACTAACTTAAGTATGAAATGGTGCATTCTAAATTGAAAATTTAATATTGCAAATAGATTCTAAGTTGATATTTGGATAAATAGATATTGATATTGGTAAGGAAGTCAATAAAATGTTTTGAAATGTTGTGATTGGATATTACTGCTTAACCGGAGATGCAGGTAATATAAAGTGAAAAGAGAATTGGATTTGATTTCAAGTGATAAATTTGAATTGCCCGACAAAAAGGTATGTATTTAAATTTGGTATGAAATTTTTGATTGGGATTTGGATTTGGATTGAGCCACTTGGCCTTTTTGTTTTCTTTTTGGATTTGGGAGGCCGTAGAGCCATTTTGTAGTTGTACCGAGTCAGCCGCGCAAAGGAAACGCTGGCGAAATTTTTCGGGAATTTAGGGAGTTAGAAAAATTTTGAGAAAATTTTGAGAATTCAAAATTTGGTTTTAAATTGAAATTTGAATGGTTAAAAAAATGGTATAGTCTGAACTAGGGAAAGGTTTGGAAGTTAATAAGAATGATAATGGGACTTTTATAAAAAGATAGTTAGTAAGATGTTGAACTATTTGGTTTTAGGAATAGTAAACGGGTATTGGATCATTCTTCCTAACTAGTAATTTCGGGGACGAAATTCTTTTAAGGGGGGAGGAATGTGACGACCCGTAATTTTCGAGCATTTAAAATCAGAATATTTAATTGATTTTAAATATTCAATAGGGAAATTTTAACTTAAATTACGAATATCACGATTTAATTGATAATTAAATTTTTGAATTAAATAATTTGAAGTTGGGAATTTATTGAATCTAGAATTTTAAGCCTATTAAAAATAATTTGAAGGCTTGAAAAATTTATATTAATAGTACTGAGAATAATAGAAGTTGTAAAATTGAAATTAACAGTGGTTTGTTCAGTTTTAAAATTTATATCGTTTAAATTAATTTAAAAATAGCTTTCCGAGGCACAGTCTCGGAATTCGACGAAACTAGTTTTAGTGGATCCGTAATATTGAATTATTATCGGATTTTATTTTCGTAGTAATTGGAGCAGTTGTGTGAGTGTATGATATATAAACGCGTTGAACATTTAAGTGATAATAATCTAATTAAATTTAAATTAATTAGTCTAGCTTCTTATTTACGCCATTGGCTTCCTTTTATAACTCGTGTGTTCTCTCTTCCTTCTCCTGGAAGCCAAAAATCAAGCCTTTGTAAATAGATTCGCGTACCCTAATCCTTTGTGATTGGAACGAACTTCAGAAGCAACGTAATGGCCGAACGAAATTCTTAATTTCCTCCTCTCCTTCTATTCTTCGAAATTAATGTGCCACCTCGTTCTAATCTCGTATCCTCCTCTTCCAGATTTTCTTATTTTATTTTTCTTTCCTCTCCAATTTACATCATGGCCACGCGATACCATTTCTGGAAAACAAATCACGAATTGATTTCGATGGGGTCGATCGATCTCGTGGAAGTTAGGGCATCGGTCGCGAGTGCACAGGAGGGATGTAGCATGAACTCGAGGATGGAGGGATGTTCTAGGGTTCGAGTAGATGCCGCTGCTCGAGATAGGGGTTCGTCGGGGCGATTTGGGGGCAAGCAGGCGCACCAGTGACGAAGCTCGGCATAGGGTTCTCGTGTGGACGCATGGATAGCCGAAGCTCGATTTCGAAGTTGATGGAGGTGGCGATTTGGAAATTTGTGGCGACTGAAGGGGGTGGCCGCGTTCGTGTTTGGAGGTGACGATACGATTTCGTTGCTTTGGGGGTTGGCAGTTCACTGTGAGGTATCATTTATGTTTCTGTTTTAATCAAAATTGATTTATACGTATATATTTGTATATACTCAGCACAGAGAAAAAAAGAAAAAAAAAAGAGAGTGAGATTTACAGTAACATAAAATTTGATTTGTAATAATAATAAGTATCATTTTTGTTTTACAAAAAAAAAAAAAAAGAAATCAGTTTGGCAGATAGAGTTTAATAATAAATTTTGGTTACTAAAATTAATCATTAAAGAGAAAATAATATATTTAGGATGATTAATTAATTTAAGTTACCAAAAATACTTGTTATAGGAAGATTAGTTTGAGATTAAATTATTAGTTAACCCAAATTAATAAATGGTGATTAATTAGTTTGATTATTTAAAAATATATATTGTATTATGATGATTAATCTATTTAATAAATTTATTTAATTATGGCAGCCACTAAATATTTTATTTAAGGCAAATTTGTTTGTAAATCTAATTATTAGTTTAAAGCAAAAAAAATTTCATTTAAATTAAATTAATAGATGACAATTGATTATTTAATTCGTATGGATATTAATAAAATCACATAATATTTATTCAAGGTTTGAAATCTTAAAAGAAACAAGCTGGGTTAGGTCGGACTGCAAACAAACGAAATTATCTGTTAATTAAAGTTAGCAAATGGAAATTATTGGTTCGATTTATTTGGGTATTAACAAAATGAACCCAATGTTTATTCAAGGTCAATAATCGTGGAATCAAAGCGAGGATGAAGTGGGTTTACAAATTAAGGAGCAAAGGTGAGTTAATCTCACTCAGTTTAAAATTTAAATTTAAAATGATTAAATTTAAACAATTGTTTGAATGGTTGAATGAATTGATGTGTTATAGTGTAATATTTTGGAATTGGTATATTATATTGTGCTGACGTTTGTGGATGCAGAAAAAAAACAGGTTGGAGGGATCCAACTGGGTCCCTCATCATATATATATTGTTTATTTATTCTCTGTTATGCTTTGAGGACATTCTGTGATGAATTATATTGAAATAGTGAGTGCTATAGTTGCTTGGATATATTCTGGACTCTGAGTTATCAAATTATATAGCATTGGATTTTTGGAAAGAAATAATAAAAAGAGTAAATTTTTAAGAAAATAAATTATAAAGAATGTGAATAAACTAAATTGAATTGGATAAGAGTATTAGTGTTCAAACGCTAATTAATAAATTATGTGTGTGGAAAGAAATTTATGAATAAACAGAAAGTTAAGAAAAACATAAACTTCAATGTTACTGTTTAAAAGAATAAAATAATTATTCTAAATTTAGGATTTAAATTATTTAAGAAAAATAAAGAAGGAATTGGGAATAACCTGAAATTTGTATATTCCAGCTAAAGGATTAAAAAATCAAACTGAAAATAATAATAAAGTCCATAATTAATTGAATCTCGAAATGAACTGATAAGTAAAGAAATTTATTTCAAAGGAAATAAATTGTGAATCAATTTGGAAAATTGATTTAAGTGTTTGAAGTTGGAATTCTCCCTGAATAACCAAGTACGTTTTTAAAGTAAATTTTTAAATGTAAGTTAAAAGATTAAAAGTTGTTTTTTAAAAAAAAAGCAAATTTTGGAAAATTTCTTATTTCTAATATTTACATTCTAAAGTAAGCATTTTCTCTTAATCTATTATAGTAGTAATTATTTAAAGAATGACTTAATATTATGTTCTTAAAAGTATAAATCTAGTTTTATATTTATTAAGTAACCTTATTATATAATATGTATTTTTACAAATTATTAAGAAGTTTTAATTTAAATGTTTTAAAAGCATATATATTTCAAAGTAAAGTGTTTTAATTATTTTAAAATCTATTTTTGGTGCTTGGTGATTTCAGGGGAGATAGAAAATATTTGGGAAAGTTGATTCTGGGAAGAAAGATGATTTTGAAACTGTTTTCAAAGGATTGAAAATAGAAATTTATCATGTGAAGATAATTTGAAGGTAATAAATAAGTTGTAAAATTATTTATTGTTGAATGGATGGTTGAATGGATGTTTGTGAATAATAATTGATAGTTAAATAACCGACTATCAATATTGAACAAATACGTTGATCGTTTCGAAGAGACCGGGATCGAGATTTATTTCTCGAAAACCACTTCGATCCGGTTTGTACGTTTCGTGTAAACGATTTTGGATTCGAAGGTGGAGCAGTGAAGTGCAAGGGCTAGTCGCTACTAATCCTGAGGATATTTCCAAAATGGATGTAGTAGGAATAGTGCCTTCGGTTCCGTTCGAACCCGGGACGGACTTGTATGGATGAATGCTTGCGAAACATCGTCAGGTGGACGATGGGCATTCTAAGTGAAAACGTTCTAAAGGTAACGCTTAACCTCAAGCCTCATCAACCGGGAATGACTGAAAATCAGGGGATATGCAGCAAGGTTAGGTGGGTCATGCCCAAGCAGGACAAGATAATTCCCCTGTCTAGATGTCCCTTATTCATTTCGGCTTAGTGGGTGGTTGGTCGCGCCAACCACGGGGTTTATCTTGTTCGGGACTGTTCAGTAAGGAATGGTTCCGGCCTTGTGTTGCAGGGGATGAAGGGAGTAGTCCTCGGTACGGTGATCTAGGCCCCGTACTGTGACAGGTGGTACCCCAGTGCCTAGTCATTGTTGGAAATCCATTCTCCCTACGAGCCTTGTACGAGTTTTGTTTGTATTACCCACTTCGGTGGCTAGTAGCTGGAATTTAATCATGTAACAATTTCGGCTATTTTATAAGTATTTGTATATAGACCCTATTATAATATCAGAGGATTTCTATAAAAATCGTTTTAGCTATCGTAAGGTAAAAACCCGACATGTTTATTTGTGGCGTGGTCTTACGAGATGCTTTTGTTTTAAAAGGATTTTTGAAACTTTAATAATCAATTGGGTGTGATTTTTCTCACGCTGGTAATCCAGACTGACTCGGGTGTTATTTAACTATAATGCTCGGGTCAGACCGAGTATTATAGGATACAGGACATGATGCCGTGGAGCTCAGGAGACGAGCTGGATTGACGATACGTACACACGTACTTATTTATATATATATCCCGCTGTTTGAGTTGTGTATTTCTGAGTTGTTGTGTATTCATTGTATGACCTTGATGTTGAGCTGTGATTGATGTACTCTAATGATGTAATATATAAATAAAAATATTTGATGTTGAGTAAAGATTATATAATATCTATTATATATTATTCCGCTGCGATGGTTAGATTCTGATGTTGATTTTGTTTTCTCTTCTTCTACCTCTTCTTCTTTAACCCAAATGGTTCGTATTTCTGTACAACTTGAGTTGATTGTGGTAGAATAGTGTTAACTCAAGGGGTACGGATTTGCGGGCTGTTACAGTTAATTTCAATAAGAGCCTTTACATACACTAATTTATCATGCGCAACTGTGTTAGAGTCAAAACATTTCAATTTTTTTACGTTACGAGCTAGCCAATTCAAACCAAACAACGGTTGACAAGCAGAAGGAATATGCGAAAAGTAAACCCATACAGAAGTAGAAAGAACCTGTTCACGTGCGCTGGCTACTGTTGGTGTCCAAGGTTCCCATCAAAAACAGAGGGCTCGGCCTCAAGAACAAGCCGACGTTCTTCGGAGGAAAAAAAACTTAAGAAAATACATGGAGTCTACCACAATAACACTTAACTCTCCACATAGTTTCCAAGCCCTTCGACAAACACTGGTAGCATCATAAAGGCAGTGATCAGGATCCAGAAAGAAACCAACCAAGTAATCTAACCAATAGTCCAAACCAGCTTGTAGTACAATTGGAGGAGGGATCATCGCTTCATTTTCCTCAAAGATTTCAAAATCAATCGGTATGTAATCTCCCGCATTGCAGGGAAGTGAAGTGAACAGAGAAGACCATAATCTAGAGCATGACTAGGCATGAGTAGCAGGTTTGTGACTAAGAATAGCATGAGCGGGTTGCTTCTCACCAGGGAAACGAGAAGAGCCTGCTGACTTTAAATTACCACAACAAAATTCACTATTCCTAGCCGCAGTGTTCTCCTTGACATTAAAGAAAACATCTGATGTGCATCGTCCATTACCAGTTTCAACAGCGGATGATGTACGTTCTCTTCTATTAGACATGCCAACCTCGTCATGCACAATGTTCGTGACATCCTCAACATCAAACAAAGAATTCGAAACCCCAATACATCATTCAATCAACATAGAATTCATTTTCGTTTTCTCTTTTAAAAACTTCTGACCACTGCACCCAGCGTCAATAAAGCGCGAACACAAGGTGGGAAGCGACTGACCAGAAGATGGCGGCACTAACAAAGGCATTTCACGAGACGAGGGAATCGTGACAGCGCTAGGAACGGAACTCGTAGTAAGGCTCGAGCGGTCGCAGACAGCGGATGAAGGAATCTTTGTAGCGGTTGCAAGCGGAGGCGGAAATCACGTTCAGATTGGAGGAGAGGCATCGATCGTAAGTTGGTGGTGGTAAACGGAATGGAGTTAAATACTCGTCCGGATCTGATAGAAGAGGGAGAAGGGGAGATAGAAGCTAACATGGGATGAGGGGATGAACCAGGCATAGGATGGGGAAGGCGAAGCGGGAAAAAGGAGAGGAGAGGCGGAGGCGGATCGAGACGTGAAAGGGAAGTCAACGGAAGGAGGTTGGAAATGTTTCATACGCCCTTGAAATAATTTTGCCTGTTAAATTTGAATTTAAATTAAGTTTGAATTAGAATAAAATGAATCTTAGAAAAATATATGGAAAGCATATGATAGTTGAAAAGAAATTTATTTAAGGGATTTTTATGACTTTATGAAGTAATCTTCCATGAGTAAAAGTTTTGGTACTTATAATGTTAAAGAAATAGTATAATTGAATTAGTATAATTAGTTTTTTAAAGAATTTTCTCATAAGAAATTGGCGAGGACGTAATTTTTTTAAGAGAGAAAGTCTATAACAACCTTATTTCTAAGTAGTAATTAACTAAAGTTAATAATAAATTTATTTAATTAAATTGAAATTTAAAGATTTATTTTATAAATTGGTTTTGAGAATGTTTAATGAAAAGTATTTGTGAAAATAAAATAATTGAAATTTAAATAAGTTGAAGATGTTGAAATTAAATTTAATAAAAGAAATATAATTGAAATATAATATTAGTTTAGGAAAAGAAGTGCTTTTGAAATGTAATTTGTGTTGGTTTAAATTGAATGGAATCCAGTTTTGAATATAAAACAAAAACAATATATATACTCAAATATATATATTTTCCCAAAGCCCAAGCCAAAATAAAAATCAAGTGCAACTAATTCTTTAGAATTTTCTCTCTTTATTTTTATTTTGTATGCCAAATTTAACTCAAGCATATTCGCTTTATCTTGATACTTTTTCTACCAGAAGCAAACCGAGCTATCTTTCTCTCTACATTGGAAAAAAATCTCATAAATTTCTAAAATTCCCTAAAATTGAATATGTGCTTCCTAATATTTGTATGCATTTCTGGAATGGATGGAATTTAGTATGATGGTGTGATGAGAGTGTGCGTGCTTGTGAATGTACGAAAGGAAGAGGATGACGAACATGCAAGCTACATGTGAGATCTTCTAACGAATCTATGTTTAATCGAAGTAATGTAAGTGTGTGTATATATATATTAGTGTTTGAATTGCTATTATGTTTGTGTACCTCGTGTGCTTAGAATTGTAGAGAATTAAGATTGAGTATGATTAAAATTGATAATCAACAGCTGAATTTACACCATAAATCAACCATAATAGGTTGACTTAACCCTGGCCTAGGTCGACCATTAATCTGGTCAGGTCGACCCTGGCTTCCTACTCCTCCTCCCTCCCTTATATTGTTTTACTTGCTGGCCTAATTCAAGTTGTTGAGTGGCCACATTCATGTCCTATATAGTAGAAATTTTGTTGATATACTTGCAAACTTCTAAAATTCCTCATCTGCTTTTTATTGTACATGCATATGTGTGTGTCTATGTCGAATTATGGGTATGTTCTCATGACAACCTGTGCATGTATAGATCTACATTTGTGTGTGTCGTGTATGTGTTAAATGTATGAATTGGTTGTCTTTTGCTGGGTAATGGTGCATGTGTATAATCATGGGTGTGTACTTGTGCTTTTGTGCGTGTCCTGTGAGTGCAGGTGCGAGTGTATGTGGGTTGGTTGTGTGGTGTTGTGTGCACATGTAGGAGATGAGTGTGTGTATCTATATGATAGTGTGTGTTGTGTAGTGAGTGTGCCTGGATGGGGTTGTGTGTGTGTATGACTCTTTGTGCGTGTACGCACGAGTATGTGAAGGCTGTGTGTGTATATGAGTGGCCCAGTGCATGTGTACTTGTGTGTGTTTTCTTCAGCATGTATGTTATATATACGAGGTTATGTTATGCCTAACTGTGCATGCATATTAGTATTTGCTGGGATGTGTTGAGTGCATTATGCTTTTGTTGTTTAGTCTTATCTTGTTATTCTATTTATTTTGAGTTATTCTTATGTGAATTACTTATGTTGTTGTACTTGTTTGCACTTAGTTTCATTTGCATGCTTACATAAACAACTTGTTGTTTTGTGATATTATATATGTGTGTATGTAAACAATAATATATATACATGTATATATAATGTGACGCCCCACCTCTATACCCACGCTAGCCAAGAACACTACGGCGTAATGCTGTCAACTAGCGCGGAGAATAAGGCTATTGAGGAGCGGCCATCAGTAGTTAGGCCTTACACTAGTATTGGTTATCTCGATAGGAGTGGTATATATATATATATTCTTTCATTTTTCATCTCTGGTTTATTTACTCCCATCGACATACCCCAATTCCAGTATAAAACGAACTATGATGGTTCATAATAGTTTAGGACAGTAGATACAATAATAACACAGATATATCAATAAATGCGGAACACAGATAAAACAGAAAAGTCTCGTATATATAACTGATGTCAGTTACAATACATTTGACATAGAACATATGATACAACTACAACTGTCGACCCAGGAAGTTATATATATACAAGTACAGTATTGACTAACATACATGAATACATATCAACCTATGCTATGACATGACAACTCCCAAAAGATACAAAAAGTCTTCATAGCTCAAACAGCTACCCAAAGCAAGATATCTACGACCTGAAATAACTCGGTCCGACCCGAGTATTAAATTCAAAAGAAAATAATACGCGGGTCAGTCTAATTCAAACTCAGTTATTAGTGCACAGAAGCAATAATAATTAAATAATGAATAGACGACAGTCACAATAAATCTCGTCTATCCAATCCTTAAATAAAGAAATCGGATAACGATAAATATAACACGTAACAGTGTTAAACAACAAATCAGCAAATTAAACCAAATCAGAATATTGAATTGAATAAACAAAACAGTTCAAACCATTGAAATATCAATTAAAATATTAATTCGAGTAGGGCTGCAGTACACGCACGCGTGCACTGCCTCGCCACTATAGCATATGAAATATGCTAAAGATTAATAAATCAAAACAAAATAGAATATCATAAAAGCCATACCGTGTGGCTGCAGTTCACGCTTGCGTGCACTGCCTTGCCACTACAGTGATAATGTACCTAAAAACTCCATACCATGTGGCTACAGTTCACGCTTGCGTGCACTGCCTTGCCACTACAGTGATGATGTACCCAAAAGATCAACGAACCAAAATCAATGAAGATACAAATATTGAATTGGATAGACAAAACAATTCAAACAATTGAAATATCGATTAAAACGACAATAATGTATGGCTGCAGTACACGCACGCGTGCACTGCCTCGCCCCTACAGTGATGAGATATGTATACATGAAGTATATAGATGGCCAAACCCAATGAAACAGCAACAATGCAATGGTTGAAAACAAAATATATGGAACTGCTCCAAAGGGATGACAACATGTATACTACAAATTTGAAACCCAAAGATATCACAAATCTCAACTAAAATATAATGCAATGCATAGTATATATATAACTCAACTTCTCAATGAATGCTCGGAACAAAACGCCAACTGCCTCGCATGGTACAACGACAGCAACTAATATATGATGCAGTAAAACTGTGAATGTCTACCTCAAATGCAACCTGGACCAAAGGACTATAAGCATAAAGCATGTTCATCAAATTCACTATACAATGCCACCCTCTCAGGTAAAGATCCAATTGTATAAAACTGCAGTGATAAAACACAGCAGTTGTACAAGAGCAAGAGCAGCCCTAATATGTAGCTTGAACACTTACCACAGAAAGTGGTGCAAACACAACCAGTAATCAAATACAGATTCCAATTTATCAAAGAAAAACTCAAGCACCAGATTCATGTAAAAGTGTAGTATCAAGAAAACTACTGCAGTTCAATATCAAATGCAATGCATCATGATGACAAGGAACAATGCTACAGAGATGTGTGTACACAATGATATTCCGGAAGCAACAACAATCATATATATACATACCTGAATGCATATATATATATACATGATAATGGAAATACATATATATGTACAAATGAAGACACAGCAAGACCAAATACACGGCAACAAAGTCCCAGTAAACAAAATGGGAACAAGTCAGAAATCAAACCAGTTTCGAATTAGAGATGTGAGTGAAAAGAAATCACTCTAATCTCAGTGTAACTCAGGAGGTCCAAATGAAGACTCAATGTCAATGTCAAAATTCACAAATCAAAAAGATTATCACTGTCAACAAGCACATGTGCAACACCAACACGCAGCGAGACAGTATCGTGCAAGTTTAAAACAGGGTACAGCATGCATCATTCGAAGCTGCAGCAGTATACGTATGCTCAAGGCGAGGCAAAAATCGAACAGAAAGACAAGTCTATCCTGAAGCTCAATCAAGTGAAGCTACAGGGAAGAACACAACAGGTCAGAGTCGAGCACAAAGAACACATGACTCAACCAACGGCCAACAGCTCATAAATATGTGAACAAGTGATACAACAGTTCAGTGAACTGTAAGTATCGATCCGGTAGCTTCAAGTGTAAAGCAAGTCGAAGACTGCAACACTACAGCAACTACAAAGGATCAAACATCAAGTCAAAAGCATGGTCAATGCATATGTCTACAGAGTTCAGTGCACCAACAAGTGTACAGATATGAATTCATATAGAATCAGAAAAATGTGTACCGCACTAACACATATATATGCAATGCGAACACAAATCCAAGTGGAACAAGTCAAAGAATATTTTCTTTATTCCAAAATAAATTTTAAAATATCAGAAATTCAATTGTAATAACGGTTTTGAATAAAGCATCAGGTAGAAGTTTCACATGATATCAACCTCAGTGTCAAAGCCGATATTGGGCAAGTCAGTGCCAATAATCGAACCAGCAAAAATCAAAATCGTGATGAGCAAGGCAATTCAAAGCTGTGTGAATCAAGGTAACAAAAAAAAATCATTGCATAAACAAGTCAATATCAAAGATTGAACAAGTCAGAAATCAAAACTGTGGTTACTAATAAATCATAAAATATACAATTTAGGAAACACGAAGTCACTGCAAATCAAGCCGTTGTAGCCACGAAATCAAACAAGCTGTGACGGCCAAGAAATCAAGCAACAAAATACACAAATAACGAGATTAAATTAGATGTGAGTGAGAAAGTCACTCACCTAAGCCGAAGAGCTCGAATAGGAATCGAAGCCGTGACTCTCGAGAATCTAGCGCAGACAAACCCTTGAAATCTCACGAAAACCCTACTTTTTGTTGGAAGCGACGAACGCGAGAGAGAGAGAGAGAGAGAGCCGCCATTATTTCGTTCGTTCGATTTTGTTTTAGGGTTTTTTGAATGAACAAAAAATGAAAGGGTGGAAAAAGAACGGTATTAGCCTTGCAAATTTTCACGGCTTCAAAATAAAACATGGGCCACTATTTAATTCAAAGCCCACAATTCCTTTTAATAATTTATAAAAGAATTTTAACTTAATTTTTTTAAAAATCAAAACTTCGATTAGCAATTAGCAATCTCCATTAAACATTTAACGATGATTATAAATTGGTGAAAATTCCGGGTTGTTACAGACTCCCCTCCTTAAAGAAATTGCGTCCTCGCAATGATAAGGAACAAATGAACAAACGGTAACAACCATAAAGAACATCATCACAAGATGAAGAAATTTGAAATAGGAAGTTCATCATAAAGAGCTTGAAAGAGTAAGCCTGAACGTGTTTGCTCGATGAATTCTCAGGATTCCTAAGTGCGATCCTTAGGATTTGAGAACCATTGAACTTCCGCAAGAAAAACATCTTTATTTCGAAGGTGCTACACCCCCGAAGCAATGATGTGAATAGAAGGTTGCTCAAAAGTCAAATAGGCAAAACTTCCATTTCTTCAATAACACTGGGATCAAGAATAAAAATTGGAAATCCCTAAGGCATTTCCGTAATTGGAAGACGTGGAAAACGTCATGAATAGCAGAAAATTAAGCCGGTACACCAGCGTAGTACAATATAAACACCAAAGAAATCTTTTAATTTCATAAAAGAAATTCACAAATTCTCTACAAAATTTAATTATCAAATAGATAATCAGAATACAGAAATCACAAAACAGCAATATCTAATTATCGATACGATAATTAGAAGACAGCAAAATCAGCAAATCTAATTATCAACAAGGATAATTAGAAAACACAAGTCATAAATATCTAACTATCAAAAACGATAATCATGAATTACCACAACGGTAATCAAATTTCAAATCCACAAATATTCAATTATCAAAACGATAATCAAATCTTAAATCACAAATATTTAATTATCACAAACGATAATTAAATCTCAAATATCTGATTATCACAAGCGATAATCAGAAACAACAAATATCCGATTATCAAAAACGATAATCAGAAATCGCAAATATCTGATTATCAAAAACAATAATCAGAAATCACAAATATTTCAATTAACGAGTCCGGAATTAACCGAAATAGCAAACGCACATGTCCCATAACCACGAGTTTTACTAAATCGTTTAATTTACTTCATCGTTTCCTTGAAGGTGCAAAATTGTGTATTTTAAATAAATAACATTTTGCGTTCTCAAACGGACAAGTCCGGAATTAAACGAATCAGTAAAAGAAAGGGGTCATAGTCCTCGATTTTGCTGAAACGTTTAAATCGCTTCCTCATTCTTTTGAAAGCGTAAACTGTAAAATTTTTGAAAACAATTTTAATTTTTATTTTGAAACAATTTTTTAAAACACGTGATTAAAACAGCAGCATCAGTAGCAATTTCGACAAGAAAATTGCACTTCTCAAAATACCGTAAAAACGGACAACAAAATCAGCATTGCGGGATAATCGCTTGAAAATCCATTTTAAAATCGACGGTTACTGAAGTCAAAGCGACAGTAATTTTTATACGTCACAATCTCATCAAAATAATTGGCAATAAAACATAATACCAGTGGATTTTCATTCATCAAAAATTTCACAAGAATCTTCTCAAAGATAGAAAGGGGTATCTTACCCTAAACTTGTATTCATAACAAGTCAATGACACACGAATTCACCAATGCACAAAAATTGATAAAACTTATCAATAGAAATCACGAAAATTGGTGAAGCACAAGTTCCAGAAGACTACACAAGAAATCCAGAAATCACAAAATGAGAGTATGAAAACTCAAATGGGAGTATGAAAACTCAAATGGGAGTATGAAAACTCACCTACACGTGAGCATGAAAACTCACCAACACGTGTAACGCAAAGCGAGAACGGGAGCATGAAAACTCACATACACATGAGCATGAAAACTCACCAACACGTGTAACGCAAAGCGAGAACGGGAGCATGAAAACTCACCTACACGTGAGCATGAAAACTCACCAACACGTGTAACGCAAACGAGACGCTATCTCATGATGGCTAACCATTAAATTTTGACACACGAATGGTCCGAAGATCGTGGGGAGCTACCCCATATGGATGAGTCGGAATCGTCCAGATGAAGTCTAGGCTAACCAAAAAGCAAAAAGGTATGTGTGAATGGAATCGCACAAATGGTATCTAGCCTAACCTCGCAACAAAAAGGTATGCGTGAGTGGAATCACACAAGTGGTGTCTAGGCTAACCAAAAAGCAAAAAGGTATGTGTGAGTGGAATCACACAAATGGTGTCTAGCCTAACCAGAAAGCAAAAAGATATGTGTGAGTGGAATCACACAAATGGTGTCTAGGCTAACCAAAAAGCAAAAAGGTATGTGTGAATGGAATCACACAAATGGTGTCTAGCCTAACCAGAAAGCAAAAAGATATGTGTGAGTGGAATCACACAAATGGTGTCTAGGCTAACCAAAAAGCAAAAAGGTATGTGTGAATGGAATCACACAAATGGTGTCTAGCCTAACCAGAAAGCAAAAAGATATGTGTGAGTGGAATCACACAAATGGTGTCTAGGCTAACCAAAAAGCAAAAAGGTATGTGTGAGTGGAATCACACAAATGGTGTCTAGCGTAATCAGGAAGCAAACAAAGAGACATCGCACAATTGCTAGTCTAAATCATAAAATGATCATCATGATCAACGAGAAGTGTCAATTACATTAAGCTAGTAAATATAAAAGTTTAGCCTCATGTCCCATGACCACTTGCTTAACTCAAATATTTACGAACAAACTTTAGATCTTCACTAGAAAATTGTCACAAAAGATTCAATCGAATAAGTCCAAGAATTAACCGGCGAAGTAAACTCAAGCGTTTCATACCACTCGTTTTACTAAGTCGTTTAATTAGATTTCTCATACGAGTGAGGTAAAGGTTTGTATATACTAGTAGATTGGAAAACGGTTTAGGAAAAGAGCTTTGTAGTAAAATAGTTTTGAAATCGTTTGGAGAAAAGGGTTTTGATATTTACTACTAGTATAGAAAACCTTTATATTTTTAAAGTGACAATCTCAAAAATGATTGTAGAAACAATCAATCACAAGAATTCACATACAAAGATGTGAATAGAATCCAAAGAAACCGATACTAAGTTCTTCAAAAGGTATGTTCACGAAAATCCCGAAGAAAATGTCATCAAAGTTGCTAATAAATGATAGCAACAAATCGGGGAATTAACAAGAATCGATTAAATTTGGAAACCAAATCAATTCACTAAAATTCACATTCGAAGACATGAATAAAATCCAAAGAATTCGATTCCAAATCCGTCAAAGTAGAAATACTCAAAAATTCCAGAAATAGAAGTTATCAAAGTCGACATAAGTGATAACAACTAATCGGAAAAGGAGAATCGATTAACAATTGGAAAAACAGAGCAAAACGAGCATAAACGCATAAATGACTTCAACAAGAATCAAAATCAAGTCAATGCCGAAGTCAACGATTATTGGCCACAGTCGAGTACAAAACGAATCAACATCCTCTTCAAAGAATTCAATGGCAAACAAAGTCAGAGTCTTGGAAATCAAGAAACTAGCAATTTCACGAAAACAAAGTGACCAAAGTCGAATGGAAATCAAGTCGAGGAAAACACAAAATATCAAGTTCAAAATCGCTGAGATTCGAACAAAATCAACATCGGCTAAATCAATTCAAAGCCGAAAACACAAGAAAAAAATCCTCATCATCAAAAACCCAACTTGAGTTCGCAAAGCAAACAGAGGCCGAAGCCAAAATACTTTCACGAAATAAAAATCAAATGCGCATAAATAAGCGTTAGGAATTCATACCTAACAAGCAAAGATAATCATAGGCAAAGACGAGAGATAAAACATCGGCAAATAGTTGTAACACATGTTCCATCTGAGTTATGTTTTATATTTGTCCTAAACCCCAGGCTTTGATACCAAGCTGTGACGCCCCACCTCTATACCCACGCTAGCCAAGAACACTACGGTGTAATGCTGTCAACTAGCGCGGAGAATAAGGCTGTTGAGGAGCGGCCATCAGTAGTTAGGCCTTACACTAGTATTGGTTATCTCGATAGGAGTGGTATATATATATATTCTTTCTTTTTCATGTCTAATTTATTTACTCCCATCGACATACCCCAATTCCAGTATAAAACGAACTACGATGGTTCATAATAGTTTAGGATAGTAGATATAATAATAACACAGATAATATCAATAAATGCGGAACACAGATAAAACAGAAAAGTCTCATATATATAACTGATGTCAGTTACAATACATTTGACATAGAACATATGATGCAACTACAACTGTCGACCCAGGAAGTTATATATATACAAGTACATTATCGACTAACATACATGAATACATATCAACCTATGCTATGACATGACAACTCCCAAAAGATATGAAAAGTCTTCATAGCTCAAACAGCTACCCAAAGCAAGATATCTACGACCTGAAATAACTCGGTCTGACCCGAGTATTAAATTCAAAAGAAAATAATACGCGGGTCAGTCTAATTCAAACTCAGTTATTAGTGCACAGAAGCAATAATAATTAAATAATGAATAGATGACAGTCGCAATAAATCTCGTCTATCCGATCCTTAAATAAAGAAATCGGATAACGACAAATATAACACGTAACAGTGTTAAACAACAAATCAGCAAATTAAACCAAATCAGAATATTGAATTGAATAAACAAAACAGTTCAAACCATTGAAATATCAATTAAAATATTAATTCGAGTAGGGCTGCAGTACACGCACGCGTGCACTGCCTCGCCACTACAGCATATGAAATATGCTAAAGATTAATAAATCAAAACAAAATAGAATATCATAAAAGCCATACCGTGTGGCTGCAGTTCACGCTTGCGTGCACTACCTTGCCACTACAGTGATAATGTACCCAAAAACTCCATACCGTGTGGCTGCAGTTCACGCTTGCGTGCACTGCCTTGCCACTACGGTGATGATGTACCCAAAAGATCAGCGAACCAAAATCAATGAAGATACAAATATTGAATTGGATAGACAGCACAATTCAAACAATTGAATATCGATTAAAATGACAATAATGTATGGCTGCAGTACACGCACGCGTGCACTGCCTCGCCACTACAGTGATGAGATATGTATACATGAAGTATATAGATGGCCAAACCCAATGAAACAGCAACAATGCAATGGTTGAAAACAAAATATATGGAACTGCTCCAAAGGGATGACAACATGTATACTACAAATTTGAAACCCAAAGATATCACAAATCTCAACTAAAATATAATGCAATGCATAGTATATATATAACTCAACTTCTCAATGAATGCTCGGAACAAAACGCCAACTGCCTCGCATGGTACAACGACAGCAACCAATATATGATGTAGTAAAACTGTGAATGTCTACCTCAAATGCAACCTGGACCAAAGGACTATAAGCATAAAGCATGTTCATCAAATTCACTATACAATGCAACCCTCTCAGGTAAAGATCCAATTGTATAAAACTGCAGTGATAAAACACAGCAGTTGTACAAGAGCAAGAGCAGCCCCAATATGTAGCTTGAACACTTACCACAGAAAGTGGTGCAAACACAACCAGTAATCAAATACAGATTCCAATTTATCAAAGGAAAACTCAAGCACCAGATTCATGTAAAAGTGTAGTATCAAGAAAACTACTGCAGTTCAATATCAAATGCAATGCATCATGATGACAAGGAACAATGCTACAGAGATGTGTGTACACAATGATATTCCGGAAGCAACAACAATCATATATATACATACCTGAATGCATATATATATATATACATGATAATGGAAATACATATATATGTACAAATGAAGACACAGCAAGACCAAATACACGGCAACAAAGTCCCAGTAAACAAAATGGGAACAAGTCAGAAATCAAACCAGTTTCGAATTAGAGATGTGAGTGAAAAGAAATCACTCTAATCTCAGTGTAACTCAGGAGAAGGTCCAAATGAAGACTCAATGTCAATGTCAAAATTCACAAATCAAAAAGATTATCACTGTCAACAAGCACATGTGCAACACCAACACACAGTGAGACAGTATCGTGCAAGTTTAAAACAGGGTACAGCATGCATCATTCGAAGCTGCAGCAGTATACGTATGCTCAAGGCGAGGCAAAAATCGAACAGAAAGACAAGTCTAGCCTAAAGCTCAATCAAGTGAAGCTACAGGGAAGAACACAACAGGCCAGAGTCGAGCACAAAGAACACATGACTCAACCAACGGCCAACAGCTCATAAATATGTGAATAAGTGATACAACAGTTCAGTGAACTGTAAGTATCGATCCGGTAGCTTCAAGTGTAAAGCAAGTCGAAGACTGCAACACTACAGCAACTACAAAGGATCAAACATCAAGTCAAAAGCATGGTCAATGCATATGTCTACAGAGTTCAGTGCACCAACAAGTGTACAGATATGAATTCATATAGAATCAGAAAAATGTGTACCGCACTAACACATATATATGCAATGCGAACACAAATCCAAGTGGAACAAGTCAAAGAATATTTTCTTTATTCCAAAATAAATTTTAAAATATCAGAAATTCAATTGTAATAACGGTTTTGAATAAAGCATCAGGTAGAAGTTTCACATGATATCAACCTCAGTGTCAAAGCCGATATTGGGCAAGTCAGTGCCAATAATCGAACCAGCAAAAATCAAAATCGTGATGAGCAAGGCAATTCAAAGCCGTGCGAATCAAGGAAACAAAAAAAATATCATCGCATAAACAAGTCAATATCGAAGATTGAACAAGTCAGAAATCAAAACTATGGTTACTAAGAAATCATAAAATATACAATTTAGGAAACACGAAGTCACTGCAAATCAAGCCGTTGTAGCCACGAAATCAAACAAGCTGTGACGGCCAAGAAATCAAGAAACAAAATACACAAATAAACGAGATTAAATTAGATGTGAGTGAGAAAGTCACTCACCTAAGCCAAAGAGCTCGAATAGGAATCGAAGCCGTGACTCTCGAGAATCTAGCGCAGACAAACCCTTGAAATCTCACGAAAACCCTACTTTTTGTTGGAAGAGACGAACGCAAGAGAGAGAGAGAGCCGCCATCATTTCGTTCGTTCGATTTTGTTTTAGGGTTTTTTGAACGAACGAAAAATGAAAGGGGAAAAAAGAACGGTATTAGCCTTGCAAATTTTCACGGCTTCAAAATAAAACATAGGCCACAATTAAAACATGGGCCACTATTAATTCAAAGCCCACAATTCCTTTTAATAATTTATAAAAGAACTTTAACTTAATTTTTAAAAAAAATCAAAACTTCGATTAGCAATTAGCAATCGCCATTAAACATTTAGCGATGATTATAAATTGGTGAAAATTCCGTGTTGTTACATATAATTTATATGTTATAAATATGTATATATAAATGAAAATATAATTTAAAGATTAATAAATTAATTAAGTAAAACCAACAATATATTTAGAAATGGAAAGAAATGCAATTAGGTCCATAATTAATCTTTTACAGCTCTTAAAGTAAAGATATAAATATATTTCATAAACTTTTAGTTTATAAATCAAGTTTTAAAAATATCTTTTATATATTATGTATAAATTGAATTGGAAGTTTTATGATTATTTAACATAGTATTTAATTATAGTAAATTATGAGACAACTCTGAGATTTAGTATTTAACTTACAAATTACCATGTTTTAAAGAATGTTAACTTGTTTAAGGAAATGTTTTGAAGAGGTGTTTAATTTAAAGGAAGTAAATTTCTATATAATATTTGTACAATTTTGGAAAATAATTAATTATTACTAATTTAAAATTTTTAAATTTATAGTTTATGGAATTCTAAAATAAGATTTCTTATAAATTATTTATTTGACAATACGCGCATGCACGCGCGCGTACACACGCATAAATACATACATTTATGTTTTCTTACCGAGTTCTTTGATTTCTCATCTTTCTAATATTAATTCCAATAATATGGGTGATTCACCGTTGAGATGGGTTTGATTGGTATTTTAATATGATATGGTGACAACATCATTCTTTATGATTTTGTGATATCAAATTTTATGTGACGAGAAATCTAAATAAATAGAGTTATAATACCATTTGGGATGGGGAATTCGGTAATATTTTTCTGGTTATTCTTTGGATTCACTAAATAGAATAATGTGAGACTGAGTGTAGTTTATAAGCAGTGTATAAACGTTTGAGTATCAAGCGGTGATATAGGATGGTGTTGTGATATCTGTTCAGTTATTAATTATAAGTAGATGACACACATGTGACGGGAACAGAGTGGATAGTGTGAGGTGATACATAATGATATATGGCTCCAGGCCTATAGTTAATGTGACATCGAATCTAGGTGTATTAGTTCTATGTGCAACTATTACAACGTACTCCTATTATGTTTGTTGGAGACTACCAAATGGCCAGTATCCACCCTAGCGGCCTGATCATAGGGTTGCACCCTAGATCTACACTCTACATATATGGAGCTGTGTGTGTATCTTTGTGCTTTTAGCCTAGATCTTTTGCTTTTTGCGGATGCCCCCTATGTCACCTAGGCCAGCAGTCTGTTATCTATAAGAGCATATGCAGTGTCATGACTTAAGAGTACTCGCGTTGACGAGCACATTATTGGATAAGTGTCACGATGACCATGGAGGTAACTAAGATTGTAGAGACTTCGTGTCTTTGGAGCTTGTGCGCATGCTATTACTCTCCCTTCTGGTACTAACGGGGTACTAGATTGGCATATATAATTGATATACCTTACTATAGTATTGATATGTTTCGGGTGGACATATATTATAATATATATATGGCTCTACATGGGGACATTGGGTCTGTCATATAGCCATTCCTTGTTATGATATGTACAAATAGACATTATATGAGGAGATGAGATTTTACCTATGATACATATCCAGTGTATAGTGGATTCTCAATATCTGATAGGCAGCCTATCCTATTTTATATGTATTGATGATTTTATTGAGATTGAGAGATATTTGGGCAATGCTTCATACTAGCCTGATTATACTTGGTGATATCTCATACATTGATATTTCTGGATTTAATGATGATTTCGAGTTATGTATGATTCACCCATTTATGTTTATTCTAAGATTTCTAATTTGATGTATTTCTATATGGGTGATGACATCTTCTAATATCAGAGTCTAATGTTTATTATGGATTTGAATTATTTATGAGATGCATGCCTTGCTAGTTGTTTATGGAATTATATATAGACATTCCAGAGATACATTTCCAACTTATTCATATATGGATGTACGGACTGATGATTTAAGTATCTCTAGTTGTGTTATGATATTCCTATTATTATTCTTATCTATTTACATTATGTACCATGTTTGGTACATTTGATTAAACATAAACTGACCAGTGTATTAATTTATAATTCTTAAGGTCAGTTCAAGATATTTCAGGTACGGGGACGACATGGCCATCATGTATTTTATTTGCTTAGCAAAGATTCGGATTAGGATTGATGTATGTTATGTATATGACATTGTATCATTGTATATACATGATACTGAGTGTATATTTTTTATTTGATCCATTATATTGAGATAGCTAGAATTCACGACATTTTGTATTTATATTGGATTATATATTATATTAGCGTTGCGTTTAACTCTGTGCTCTGTTATTTATTGTATATGGTGTATTGTTCTTTCCTAGAGGCACATGTGACTATTGTTTTGTAATGTACCGAGACATATATGCGAGGTTTATATATGATGTTTTAATATGTACCAGTTTTAGTCCAAAGGATAATTATGTGTATACCTATATAGCCTAATTCTCTGTATTATCTGATAGTAATTTTCTTAGATAGTATGGGTACAGAGGTGAGGTGTCTCATATATTCACAAGCCATTTCACTTTAAACACTCAGAAAAGTTTTTATATATATTTTAATGGTATAAGTATATTCAAAAAATCTTAAGAAAAATTTCATTTCCACAAACATACTTAATCGGGTTAAAACAATTGTCCTTTAAAAACATTGATAATAATAAACCCAAAACACTTTTGGTGTAATTAAAGGGATTGTATGGAAACTAGACCAAATATATTTACCGCTACATCCCGATTTCAAAATGGTGTTATCCCTTGATTAACAATGAAGTCGGACAAGTTAGAAAATTATCCTTGCCTCGACATACATTCTAAATTCTCACAGATAGAGATGATTATATACTTTCAAATGTGGTGTTAAGTATGAAAAGAATACTTTCCATACCACCATAATTTAGAATGGTCATTTATAGAAATCAAATCACATTTCCTTTTATATAATTCCTTTTTATAGATCTCTTTTATATTTACAATACTTCTTTTATAAATCTCCTTTCTATTTACAGAACTTATTTTATAAATCTCCTTTCTATTTACAAAACTTCTTTTATAAATCTTCTGATTTTAAATCTTATATACTTATTACAAAACTTCGATTTTAAGATCGGACTAAACACTTTTCATAAAACAGCCATTCCATGTATCACTATAAATTCACAAATGTGATTTATTTTCCAGTTTATCCAAATGATATAGTTTTCCTCTTATAAAAATATCATTTATAAATCCACCTTTCTATAAAACATTTTACATAAAGCATTTCATAAATATTTATCCTAAAATATTTATATCTTCTTTTAAAACGGAACAACTTAATTCTAAAAGATAAATTCCCTTTTTGCTTTTCTTTATAATAGAAATTCGCTTTTATATTAAGTTTTCTATAAAATAAATACTTCTCAAAATACTTTTAAAACCTTCCTTATGAACTAGAAGAGACTAACAAAAGGGTGGGAGTAGAATGGAGAAGTTCAAAAACCATTTCTAAACAAAATGCCGTAGAAAATTCCAAAAGTCACATTTAGAATCATCCTCCGAATTAAAAAAATATTCAAATCAAAATAGCAAATAATAGTGTTTCAAAATACCTTGATGAGGTTTAGAGCTACCATAGCACTTAACCGATGCTTTCCATATAAATGTAACAAGTGTAACAATAATAGGCCAATATCAAACTCACATATCAAGTCACATAAGGCTAAGCTACGGAGCTTTTAACATTCAACAATTTATACAATAAGTGTATAAATGAAATTAAAATCAACAATAGCAAGGAATCCATATCCCTCTACAAAATTTCATGAGTTCCATGTATTTCATTTTATATGCCCTTCACTTGTTAAAGTGGAAATTCTAACAAACTAAACAAAGAAATCATCTAAGCATACAAATAACGATTTATATCATTACACATATCATATAATGTTCATCCAATAGTGAGTTAAATACCAAAAATTCTAGTTGACGCTTATGCATTGCTGCTCGGTCTATAATCAAACGGCATTCGATTTTAGCCCAAAATCCTACTTACTTCGTACTTAATGAAATTAACAATAGTGCATTGTAATGCTCCTACGAGCGCAATGCAAAAGCTGCGTCTCGGTTGGACCTCATGTGCAAAAGCTATAGGTTTAATAACAATTTGAATTAATTAAATTAATCAATTAACATCATTAACACTAAACCTCATTTAATCCTTTTCCCCCAATTTCAAAATCCCACCTGTACATGTGCACAAGCGTAAACCCACCATAGTCGATCAACTCTCTCCTTATCTCTCCCTCCACGCTCCATGAAAACGACCACCGCTTCCACCAACAAACTAACACTACGCAAGAGCTCTGCACCAAACCCAAATCATGGCGCTAGACCCGTTTTAAAAAATAAGATCCTAGTTCCCTTTTGGCCTATAGCAAGTGTCATACCACCGTAAACAGCGCCACACATCTCCTCAGCTACCCAAATAGATGTTGCTCCAGAGGAGAAATGCAATGAAACAATCGCCTTGACTTAACTCCTCTCGAATCTTCTTGAAATCCAAACCCTAGCTTGGTTATCAAAAAGTCAATCACACTTGTCACCACAACCTCAAACCCACACACCAACACGATCTCTCTCTCTCCCTTGAGTTCAACAGATCCAATGCCATTATTTATCACTGACCGAAGCTTAAGATTTTGATTTTTAATGGTGGTGGCTTGATTTCATTTACCGGAGGAGAGGGGAAATGAAAAGTAAAATGGGGAAAAGAAAATGAAGAAAAGTATAAGAGTGGTGTTTTGTTTATTATATAATTCCTAGTACTTCGCTACACAATATCATGTTCATGTACGAATCGTGAATGGCAGAAATAAAAATACGATCGTACATAATAATGCGACATGATCACAAAACAACAATAAAATACACAGGTTATATCATTTTGTGATATTTCAAAAATACCAATATTTACCAAAAATGCATCAAATGATAATTTAAATATTTTCCAAATTAAAAATTATTGAAAATCCTTTAAATTTATTTAAAAATACATCACAAAAATCAATTCGTTTTGTTAAGAATTGATTTTCTTGTTATTTAT
Source organism: Allium cepa (assembly GCA_030765085.1). NCBI lineage: Eukaryota > Viridiplantae > Streptophyta > Magnoliopsida > Asparagales > Amaryllidaceae > Allium > Allium cepa. Next base: position 309,958,064 of record CM060934.1, on the reverse strand, counting down.
AATATTGAATCAAATTTGAATATTTAAATAAATTAAATATTCTCATTCGAAACATTAAAAATTATTGGTCGCTACAGATGGTTTGGCGCTTTTGAAGGGAAAACCATTCTGATGATTCGGTTGTTCACAATGTTGCTGTTATATGAATGCATCATATTTCTTGAGTTTCTTACCCCAGACTTTTGTTTGACTCATGGATTTATTTTTCCCTTAATTCCTCAAGTGTTCTTTTGAGTGATTTGAGGAAGGCAGGTTTTAGTTAGATTTTCTTGGAGATCATGGAGACAAGCTGGATATTTTCACCTATCGTAATATTCTTATTTCTACCGTGGTACTATTATGTTTGTATTGGTAATTATGAGAATAGGCTATTATAACTGTCAAAGCTGATAATGGCACCTAGGATTGTAACTCTAGAATGTGTGTCTCAGAGTGACAGTTTGTATTGTCCTTTGATATTACAAGTTATCGTTCCAACGTGGGATTCTGATATTGTGTTCTTTCTTCCTTGTTCCTTTTATGTTTTTTCTTTTTATTTACCCTAACAATCTATCTTTTCAACATTTGGGTGCTTGAAACATGACTACCGTAGATGTATTAGTGTCAACATTTGAGGATCGAAAAGGCTGGTCGATATATGTTCGATATTAATTGCTGACTGAATTTACAAATTTTAGTCGCATAACCATAATGACGAATTTTCCAAAAAACCACATGATTTATTAATATATAAAATATTGTAAATTGATTAAACTAATTAATATTTAATAAATATTAATTATTATCTCATTTCGTTAATGTTTGGGAGTTGTTTATAATTTATAAAAGTTATATTTATGTGCATTGATATACGATATCAACGTAATTTAAATAAAAGATAATTGCATGAAGTGATTTATGAAATTTTATGTCATCTGATGGCATGTAGTTTTATCCATATCATGTAAAGAGAGAGGAGGGGGGGGGGAGAGATAATCAAGGAAATTAACTACAGAAGTTTTAATTAAGGAACAGGAAAGGTTTCATTCTTTCAGTTAAACAAATTCACTAATTCATTTCAGCGGATCATTCTTTCTCATTTATTATTTTCTCTTCTCTCCTCCTAACTTCCATGGAAGAAAACAAAATAAATATTTCCAAAATATTTCAACACCAAATCAAAAATAATGGAAAAAATGAAACACTAGTTGTTCATCCATCTCTTGAAAGCATTGAGTGTGGATCTTGAAGATCTGAGTAGTTATCATCATTCGAGGTGCATTTCTTTGGCAACATCTTAAGGTAAATTCTAGTTTTATTTATTCCTATATTTATCTTATTCATATGATTTAGATCTTTTGTATATCATATCTGAATATAAGTTTATCTATTTAACTTTAGCTAAATGCCCATTTATCACATCTTCTTTAATAATGTATTGTAACGTTGCGACTTTTCGACGCTCGAAAAACCGACATTAGCACGTCCACTGTATCAACTGCCGAGCAATCGAATGCCGGAAAACTGTACCGTTATGGTTAAAGAAGAAGAAAAAGATAGAAGAAGAGAGAAAAAAGAAGAAGAAACAGAAAACAATATCAGAACCTCACAATCGCAGCGGAACAACATATAATAGATAAATGAATAATCTTTAAACAAAGAACTATATCAGTTATTACATTACATCATCAGAGTTTACAACAACAAACAGCGGAAAAGAAATACTATATACTAGTAATACGCCATGCCCTCCAGCTTGTCTCCAGCATCTCCTGAATTCCAGAATATCCTGATAACCTAACTCTAGACTGCCCGTGTGGAAATTGATGGCACCTAGAGTTTAGAAAGGAAAACAATAAACTCCGAGTCAGTCATGAGACTGGTGTGAGAACTTAAAATAGTTTATCTTTAAAACAAAGAACAGGATAATTTTAAAATAGATTCGCAATGCTTTTTAGAAAATGAGACTACCATAAGGCCTTCTGCACACACACACAATGCAAACGCAGAATCGGAGGAGATTTCTCCTTATGATAGTCAAAGATGCTTGATACGCATTAAAAAGAAACATTTGATATTATTACTAGTGCATAGTGTAGGAAAAATCATTTCGAAAGTAAAGATATAAATCTTAGCCAGCATAGGCATTTCGCACTTATGCCTACTATAGCTACCATGTTCAATAGCAGGTTACCGCCACATTCCATGCCAGGTTATACAACTAAAACCGTACAAGGTTCATATTGTTTCTTTGGATTTCCAACAAATGGTCAGGCCAAGGAACTTCCCATTACCACATGGGTACGCCTCTGGAAAGACGACCCGAGAACCTAACCGGATCTCTGCCAACACAAGGTCGGGTTACCCTTCAAACTGGGTAACTACTGACACGAATATGTCATTCCCCGATCGTAATCGATCTATATCCGAGGATCCTCGATTCCAACAACCACAAAGTAATAAATTTTCAGCAGCAACATAGGTTAAATATCTGGGCTCCATACCATGATACCACCTCTATCCAGAAGGAATGACATACACTAAAGGGGCGCTAGCCCCTAATAACCTTGCTGCATCCTTCCTGTTTTGACCATTTTCGGGGTGTGAGGTCCGATGAAGTCTCGTCCACAAAGCCATGCTTTATACAAAAGCTGTGCTTTGATCATCAAATGCTCAAAAGCACTTAGCATATCACAATACCAAATTGGGACTATATGACTAATAACCTTCAACTACATAACCTCTTAGCTCGTACGTCTCAGAGAAGGGTGTTAATCTAAGAGAATAAATTCTCCGCCACCAACAGAAATATATTTGAAAGAAATCAGCTTTATATCTTAATTTGTAATGTCAGACATACAATCCATACAAGTCTGTTTCGGGCTCGAACAGAACCGAAGGCACTTCCAAAGAAGCCCTTGCAATCCGGATATTCACTAATCACGTCCTGACTTCCCGTCACTAAGGGTGATAAAACCTCTATATCGGAGATCAGCCGATGCAGAGTCATTCGACGGTAATCCTTCTGTTTTCACAAATATCCGGTCTTCAACACCGGTCATCAAATGCAATCCATAACGACGTATCACATATTCGGAATGGATCATACGACCCCAAGGTCCTTTCCTGGCTTACCCGAATAGTGAGCGCTTATTTTGAAAATAAGTGTGGCATTCAAATTCAAGCAAATCACAACAAATACCCATTCAAAGGTAAATATTGATAGTCGGTTATTTAACTATCAATAAGTATGCACAACATCACCAAGTTCCAAATAATTTCCCAAATTATTTATTTTCCAAAAAAATATCTTTACTAGATATATAATTTCCACACTTCAACCATTTGAAAACAAATTTTCAAATCACTTTTCACCTTTACCACTTTTGAAAACAAATTTCAATCCCTACACGGGATATATTCACAAATCTTTGTTCATTTTCATTTCAAAATGGTTCATTTAAACCAATTAAATAAATCCTTACCGATTTACTTTATATTTATGTTCCAAATCCGTAAATTTATTTCCACGCTTCAAAAATAAATCAACGTTTATTTTTAAACAAATTTCCCTTTCTTTTATAAACTCCATAGTAAATTTACAATTCCAAAATATCTATGAATATACGATTTCCAAATCGATTTTTAATATTCATTTTCAATTTATCTTTAAAAGATAAAATCTCAAAATATTCACTTCGTATTGGAAAACATTTCCATACTTATTTAATAATAAGTAATTCACAAATTCATTTATTTTCAACCCTTGGAAAATATTCAATATACTTAAATCGAAATTAATTATATATTTCATTCTTTAAAGAAAACATTCTCTTAAACACATTTATTTGAGTCAAAACGAATGTTACGTAAAACATCGTTACGACGACCCAAAATCACTAGTATAGGGATTCGAAATTAAGATAGATATATAAATCCCAATACTATATAAAACATTTCCTTTCAAAAATCATTTACTATAACAACAGTGTTATAGTCCACCATTTCCTTCTATTTCTTGAAAACGTCTATTTCAACAATAAATGTTGAAATCTATGTATTCGATACTTAACGCATTTTAAAACATCTTTAAATCGTTTTAATTCTATTTAAAACATCACTTCCTAAAACATATCCATTTTATTTAAAAATATATTCACTGTCCAAAATCATGAATATTCTCGTTAACCAAATTCAACATTTCTCTACACATTTTATTTAAAGGATTATCCACTATCCAAAATCGTGAATATATCTCCTTTAAAAATCTAAAATAATTGACTTATCAAAATAAGTTGGTTTCGGATTTATAAAACAATGTTTATAAATTCCCATTTATATTTTATAAAGACTTCAATTTACAAAATCTTACTACTTATAAAATTCCATTTATAACCTCATTTTCAGCATTAACAGAACTCCTTTTATAATTCCATTATTTCGATTTATAAAATATATATTTTATAAATCTCGTCTATAAACCATTTATACTTATTCGAAAATCTCAATTAAAATGCCAAAATCCAGTTTATAAGTTAATAGCTTGTAAATCTTTTATTTTACAAAAATCTATTCATTTTATAACTTCCCAATTTATAAATCTATAAATTTCATTTACTTATGAAATCCATTTATACATCATTTTAACACTCAATAAAACTCGTTTTATAATTCCTATATTTTAAATTTATAAATATTAATTTTATAATTCTTTTTTTTATATAAATCATTTTAATAATTCAAAAATCCCAACTTAAACCATTTTATAAATTAATCAACTATTTATTTCAAAAATCTCACTTTGGTTATATTTCACAAAAATCATAATTTATATAATATTAAATTTTATAACGTTAATTTATTTAAAATAAATCAATTCCAAAATTTAACAAAACGTATATTTTCAAAAATCACTTTTTCAATTTGAAAATCATCACTTTAAAATCCTTTTAAAATTCCAAATTGGCCCAATGATGCAACACACCAAATAGTCAACCACGACATCCAAATATCATATATCGATATGATAATCAACAAACAACACAATATCTGTAATCAAATAAATACTGGTGAGGAATCCAGTTGGATCCCTCCAACCTGTTTCCCTCCATCCACAGACATTAGCACAATACCAATTCCGTGTCAATACGGAATATCGCGGTATATGGGATTCATAAAATATTATCCGCTATTATGCGGCGCAATAGGGTCACATCCGCTATATAATGCAGGAAAATCTACTCCAAGTACATATATAATACCAATTCCAATCAAGATGGAATTATCGCGGTATATGTTTTTAATAAATGACATCCGCTTAATATACGGCGTATAATGTCTATTTTAACACAATAGATAACAAATTATCATTCAATCACAAAATCAAGCAATTTTAAATTCAACTATTTAAAATTTAAATCGAAACCATTCGATTGAGAGAGAAGTTCTCACCTTGAGTTTCCAATATCAGTTGTAGCGTTTTATTTCGAATAAAATTAAATGTGCGTTTAATTTTACCCAAAATTCACACTATCTCCAAACGAATCCAAGCCAGCTCCATTACGTAGTGCTCGTCAAAACGATTCCAACGCAACTTGTTTCATAATTTTTCGACCTCGTATGAACAAGATACGATATTTTAAAGTTTACACGATTTAAAAATATAAACAATTTACAACTCTTTTTTTTATATAACCTAAGACAATCTAAGCCGCACGTTGCAGGCCCTAGGATCTTGGCCGTACCTTTCTTTTTTCTTCCCCAGATCGTTCACGTGAAAATGAACCCAAATGCACGTTCGAAAATCTCGAGGCCGCATCACCATACGTCGACGAGAAGTTGATCGGGGACAATAGTTTGAAAGCCGCTCGCGAGTATCACCTCCGTCTAGAACCGCTTGGAGCTCGGTTGCACAGATATCGAGGATAACGTATGCGAACGCGCCGCTTTCCAGCTCCAATTGCCGTTGGTCGGCACCTCCAAAAACGATCACCACCGTTGATATCAAAGATCTCGCTGAGATCTACCACTTTGTAGTTGAGGACTTTCTCTAAATGTTTGTGGATTTGAAGATAATTGAGGAGAAAAAGAGATAATTTTCGGCCATTGATTCAGTAAATGGCGGCTGAGCAGACCTACGGCTAGGGTTTTAAGTTTGTTGCAAAAGTGAATATTAAAGGTGCTTATATAGAAAAATTCCAAAAACACTATTCATTCAAAATTTTCCGAACTCCAAATAAAGCGTGCCGGCTGGCGTTTCTAGGGTTTATCCCACGTTTCGAACACAATGGAATAGGTTTCGGAGGCCAATTCGATCTTCTGTGCAAGTTATGGCAATGAATGATCGATTTTAAATTAAATCGATTTAAACTAATTTCTATGCGTTTTGGCTTGCCCCGGACAAACCGTAAATCCGATTGACACGAAATTTGAAACCTTACAATAATATCACATTACGGATCCGATGAAACTAGTTTCGTCGAAATCCGAGACCGTTTGAAAAATGGCTATTTTAACTCGTCAATTAAATATTAAAATATTCAATTTTCACAGATTAACTTTTAATTCAATTTTAAAAGTTCTATAACATCATTCTAACTTCAATATGATATAATAAAATTTTACAAATCATTTTCAATCATAGTAAACCCAATATTCAATTATTCTGAAATTTCCACTATTAAATTATCGATTTAATTGTCCAATTAAATCCAATTATTCGAAATACAAATTTATTCGACTGTTTAATTTCACTTATTAATATTTAAAATCAATTAAATATACAAATTTTAATTAATAGAAATTCTGCGTCGTTACAAACTTCCCCCCTTAAAAGAATTTCGTCCTCGAAATTACCAAGTAAGAAAAAGTTACGGAATCCATTAACTTTCCAAAATAAACCATTCAAATTGGATTTTTCAAATCTCTTAAGTGTTTAACTTTTCCAAAATTCATAGTTAAACTTCTTACAAAATCTTTACTAAGTTTCCAAATCCAAACTTAGTTTTTCAAAATTTTCCCAATTTTCTTAAAAATATACTAACGCCTTAAATTTTCGGAAAAATTCGCCAAACTCTCCTTTGCGCGGCTCGATCCGAAAAAAAATGACAGTATATATATCACAAATATACATCTCATCAAGTGATGAGGCATCCCGCAGGGAAAAAAAGTGTAAAAGTACGATATTTAATCCGAGATATGTACCTTATTTATTATTAGCGAGCATATACGGCTAATATAGCGCGAAAGCGAGCTCCAAATGCTAAGCATAAGCCATCCGCACCTACTATACACTCAACAAACAATGAGAAACATGTATATATGAAAATAATATCCATATACATCATATAGTAACATAACAACTACATGTGCCAACATAGCAATGCATTCAATCAACAAATGCAACCATCAAACAACTATCATCCAATTAACATCCAACAAATCAATAACCAAATCAATATTCTTTCATTTCTCATTAATATTCAATGAATTGGTTTTTTTTCATTTTAATCAAATTTGATTTGTTAACATTGGATGTTTTTACTAACATTCACTTATTCATATTCAATTAGTTTGCATTCACTAATTTATATTCAAGTTGGTTTACTTTCCATTCAATCAAATTCAATTTCATAGCTTTCCATTTATCAATTCAATTTCATTAATACTTAATGAATTATACACAATCAATTAACAATCAAATAACAACCAATGTATATTCAACATAACCAAATTATTTAATTTACATTCAATTTGATCCAACACTTTTAATTCCAATTGGTTTATATTAAATTGATTTTCATTTAATTTATTCAATTAGCTTTCAATGAACTAACACTTATATTACATATCCCACATCCACTTCAAATTTCATTTACTAATTTATTTCATTAGTATAATTTGATTTATTCATTAATTCAATTGCTAATTCATTTAACAATATAAAGTTGAATTTCATTTATATAACTCAAGTTCATATTCATCACTTCTCTTGATTATTTTACTTCGATACCAAAATCAACTTTATCCAAATTCACTTAAGTTATATTCATTTAAACATCATTTGTTTAACTTAACTTATATTTCCACTTATAAATCCAACTCAGATTTCAATTCTAAAGTAAATTCTATTTAACTTTTACCAAAGCTAAATTTACTAACTCATATTATAAGTTCAAAACTTATTTCACTTATATTCATCAATTTCAATAGTTTATCTAATCCAAATCAATTTATTTAACTCTCCTTTAGTTAAATTTCAAATCACATGTCTTTGATGACAACTCAAATTTATTTCAACTTGGATTTTAATTGATTCACTTATACTTACTTTAATTTAAATCCATCCTTTAAGTTAAATTTATTCTACCAAAATTAAAATTGTATAAGTTATCAACTCATTTATCATTCACATAAATATTTTAAATAGGATTCCAGAGTCTTTTCAACCTTTCAAAACCATTTTTGAAATCAATTCAAATTACCTTTTGAATTTCCAAAACCAAATCCAAATTTTCCAAACAACTTCCATTTAAAATAATCTGGCAGCAATTCCTCTTTTGGAAACCGGAAAATTAACACCAATGATGTCGCGATCATCATCAGAATTATTTTCTAGCGACCAAAAAGAGTTTAGAGCTTTAATTTCTCCAAAACAATTTTTCCAAAATATCAAATCCTTTCAAACACTTCTCTGGAATTTTTTTTCAGATTATAAATCACATTTATAAATCTTTTACTCATATAATTTCACTTCTTATATATAAGATTATTTCACAATTTTAACTCACATTAATTATAATTCCATACTTTATAATTCATTTGCTTATACAATTCATTCTTTTACAGCTGTTGTTTTTATTTAACTTATTCAACAACCATACAATCAATTCATATACACTTTAATAATTCTGAAAAAATTATTCCTTTATATATAAAAAATAATCAAGGTAAACATGTTTCATTTACCCTATTTTAAAACAATATCGTATCAATTTGTTATGTACAAGTGTTTAGAGATCCCTATCAACAATGTTAATTACTCGTGTTGACCAGAATACATATACCACTCAACAAACCAATCATCACAATATAAAATAATTTTATATTCACTAACAAATACACGCTCGTATCTATTATTACACTCACACTCATTCTAGAGTACTACTGACTCTATCTCTAATGAGTAATACCCAACAGAGCAAAGATTGTCGCTTAACCATATGCTCTGATACCAAATGTAACGTTGCGACTTTTCGACGCTCGAAAATTCGACATTAATACGTCCACTGTATCAACTGCCGAGCAATCGAATGCCGAAAAACCGTACCGTTATGGTTAAAGAAGAAGAAAAAGATAGAAGAAGAGAGAAAAAAGAAGAAGAAACAGAAAACAATATCAGAATCTAACAATCGCAGCGGAACAACATATAATAGATAAATGAATAATCTTTAAACAAAGAACTATATCAGTTATTACATTAAATCATCAGAGTTTACAACAACAAACAGCGGAAAAGAAATACTATATGCTAGTAATACGCCATTCCCTCCAGCTTTTCTCCAGCAACTCCTGAAATCCAGAATATCCTGATAACCTAACTCTAGACTGCCCGTGTGGAAATTGGTGGGCACCCAGAGTTTAGAAAGGAAAACAATAAATTCCGAGTCAGTCATGGAACTGGTGTGAGAACTTAAAATAGTTTATCTTTAAAACAAAGAACATGATAATTTTAAAATAGATTCGCAATGCTTTTTAGAAAATGAGACTACCATAAGGCCTCCCGCACACACACAAGAAACATTAACAAGAAACATTCGATATTATTACCAGTGCATAGTGTAGGAAAAATCATTTCGAAAGTAAAGATATAAATCTTAGCCAGCATAGGCATTTCGCACTTATGCCTACTATAGCTACCATGTTCAATAGCAAGTTACTGCCACATTCCATGGCAGGTTATACAACTAAAACCGTACAAGGTTCGTATTGTTTCTTTGGCTTTCCAACAAATGGTTAGGACAAGGAACTTTCCAATGCCACATGGGTACGCCTCTGGAAAGACGACCTGAGAATCTAACCGGATCTCTGCCAACACAAGGCCGGGTTACCCTTCAAACTGGGTAACTAATGACACGAATATGTCATTCCCCGATCGTAACCGATCTATATCCGAGGATCCTCGATTCCTACAACCATAAAGTAATAAATTTGCAGCAACAACATAGGTTAAATATCTGTGCTCCATACCATGATACCACCTCTATCCAGAAGGAATGACATACACTAAAGGGGCGCTACCCCCTAATAACCTTGCTCCATCCTTCCTGTTTTGACCATTTTCGAGGTGTGAGGTCCGACGAAGTCTCGTCCACAAAGCCACGCTTTGTACAAAAGTTGTGCTTTGATCATCAAATGCTCAACAGCACTTAGCATATCACACTACCAAATTGGAATATATCACTAATAACCTTCAACTACATAACCTTTGAGCTCGTACGTCTCAGAGAAGGGTGTTAAGCTAAGAGAATAAATTCTTCGCCACCAACAGAAATATATTTGAAAGAAATCAGCTTTATATCTCAATTTGTAATGTCAGACATACAATCCATACAAGTCTGTTCCGGGCTCGAATAGAACCGAAGGCACTTCCAAAGAATCCCTTGCAATCCGGATATTCACTAATCACGTCCGGACTTCCCGTCACTGAGGGTGATAAAACCTCTATATCGGAGATCAGCCGATGCAGAGTCATTCGACGGTAACCCTTCCGTTCTCAAAAATATCCGGTCTTCGACACCGGTCATCAAATGCAATCCATAACGACGTATCACATATTCGGAATGGGTTATACGACCCCAAGGTCCTTTCCCAGCTAACCCGAATAGTGAGCGCTTATTTTGAAAATAAGTGTGGCATTCAAATTCAAGCAAATCACAACAAATACCCATTCAAAGGTAAATATTGATAGTCGGTTATTTAACTATCAATAAGTATGCACAACATCGCCAAGTTCCAAATAATTTCCCAAATTATTTATTTTCCAAAAAAATATCTTTACTAGATATATAATTTCCACACTTCAACTATTTGAAAACAAATTTTCAAATCACTTTTCACCTTTACCACTTTTGAAAACAAATTTCAAATCGTTTCCCTACACGGGATATATTCACAAATCTTTATTCATTTTCATTTCAAAATGGTTCATTTAAACTAATTAAATAAATCCTTACCGATTTACTTTATATTTACGTTCCAAATCCATAAATTTATTTCCACACTTCAAAAATAAATCAACGTTTATTTTCAAACAAATTTCCCTTTCTTTTATAAACTCTATAGTAAATTTACAATTCCAAAATATCTATGAATATACGATTTCCAAATCGATTTTTAATATTCATTTTCAATTTATCTTTAAAAGATAAAATCTCAAAATATTCACTTCATATTGGAAAACATTTCCATACTTATTTAATAATAAGTAATTCACAAATTCATTTATTTTCAACAGTTGGAAAATATTCAATATACTTAAATCGAAATTAAGTATATATTTCATTCTTTAAAGAAAACATTCTCTTAAACACATTTATTTGAGTCAAAACGAATGTTGCGTAAAACATCGTTACGACGACCCAAAATCACTAGTATAGGGATTCGAAATTGGGATAGATATATAAATCCTAATACTATATAAAACATTTCCTTTCAGAAATCATTTACTATAACAACAGTGTTATAGTCCACCATTTCCTTCTATTTCTCGAAAACGTCTATTTCAACAATAAATGTTGAAATCTATGTACTCCATACTTAATGCATTTTAAAACATCTTTAAATCGTTTTAATTCTATTTAAAACATCACTTCCCAAAACATATCCATTTTATTTAAAAATATATTCACTGTCCAAAATCATGAATATTCTCGCTAACCAAATTCAACATTTTTCTACACATTTTATTTAAAGGATTATCCACTATCCAAAATCATGAATATATCTCCTTTAAAAATCTAAAATAATTGACTTATCAAAATAAGTCGGTTTCGGATTTATAAAACAATGTTTATAAATTCCCATTTATATTTTATAAAGACTTCAATTTACAAAATCTTACTACTTATAAAATTTCATTTATAACCTCATTTTCAGCATTAACAGAACTCTTTTTACAATTCCATTATTTCGATTTATAAAATATATATTTTATAAATCTCATCTATAAACCATTTATACTTATTCGAAAATCTCAATTAAAATGCCAAAATCCGATTTATAAGTTAATTGCTTATAAATCTTTTATTTTACAAAAATCTATTCATTTTATAACTTCCCAATTTATAAATCTATAAATTTCATTTACTTATGAAATCCATTTATACATCATTTTAACACTCAATAAAACTCGTTTTATAATTCCTATATTTTAAATTTACAAATATTAATTTTATAATTCTTTTTTTTATATGAATCGTTTATAATAATTCAAAAATCCCAACTTAAACCATTTTATAAATTAATCAACTATTTATTTCAAAAATCTCACTTTGGTTATATTTGACAAAAATCATAATTTTTATAATATAAAATTTTATAACGTTAATTTATTTAAAATAAATCAATTCCAAAATTTAACAAAACGTATATTTTCAAAAATCACTTTTTCAATTTGAAAATCATCACTTTAAAATCCTTTTAAAATTCCAAATTGGCCCAATGATGCAACACACCAAATAGTCAACCACGACATCCAAATATCATATATCGATATGATAATCAACAAACATCACAATATCTGTAATCAAATAAATACTGGTGAGGAATCCAGTTGGATCCCTCCAACCTGTGTCCCTACATCCATAGACATTAGCACAATACCAATTCCGTGTCAATACGGAATATCGCGGTATATGGGATTCATAAAATATTATCCGCTATTATGCGGCGCAATAGGGTCTCATCCGCTATATAATGCGGGAAAATCAACTCCAAGTACATATATAATACCAATTCCAATCAAGATGGAATTATCGCGGTATATGTTTTTAATAAATAACATCCGCTTAATATACGGCGTATAATGTCTATTTTAACACAATAGATAACAAATTATCATTCAATCACAAAATCAAGCAATTTTAAATTCAACTATTTAAAATTTAAATCGAAACAATTTGATTGAGTGAGAAGTTCTCACCTTGAGTTTCCAATATCAGTTGTAGCATTTTATTTCGAATAAAATTAAACGTGCGTTTAATTTTACCCAAAATTCACATTATCTCCAAACGACTCCAAACTAGCTCCATTGTGTAGTGCTCGGCAAAACGATTCCAACGCAACTTGTTTTGTAATTTTTCGACGTCGTATGAACAAGATATGATATTTTAAAGTTTACACAATTTAAAAATATAAAAAATTTACAATTCTTTTTTTATATAACCTTAGACAATCTAAGCTGCACGTTGCAAGCCCTAGGATCTTGGCCGTTCCTTTCTTTCTTCTTCCCCAGATTGTTCACGTGAAAATGAACCCAAACGCACGTTCGAAAATCTCGAGGCCGCATCACCATACGTCGACGAGAAGTTGATCGGGGACCATAGTTTGAAAGCCGCTCGCGAGTATCACCTCCACCTAGAACCGCTTGGAGCTCGGTTGCACAGATATCGAGAAAAATGCGTGCGAACGCGTCACCTTCCGGCTCCAATTGTCGTTGTTCGGCACCTCCAAAAACGATCACCACTGTTGATATCAAAGATCTCGCTGAGATCTACCACTTTGTAGTTGAGGACTTTCCCTAAATGTTTGTGTATTTGAAGATAATTGAGGAGAAAAAGAGATAATTTTCGGCCATTGATTCAGTAAATGGCGGCTGAGCAAACCTAGGGCTAGGGTTTTAAGTTTGTTGCAAAAGTGAATATTAAAGGTGCTTACATAGAAAATTTCCAAAAACACTATTCATTCAAAATTTTCCGAACTCCAAACAAAACGTGCCGGCTAGCGTTTCTAGGGTTTACCCCACGTTCCGAACACAATGGAATAGGTTTCGGAGGCCAATTTGATCATCTGTGCGAGTTACGGCAATAAACGATTGATTTTAAATTAAATCGATTTAAACTAATTTCTATGCGTTTTGGCTTGCCCCAGACAAACCGTAAATCCGATTGACACGAAATTTGAAACCTTACAATAATATCACATTACGGATCCGATGAAACTAGTTTCATCGAAATCCAAGACTTTTGAAAAATGGCTATTTTAACTCGTCAATTAAATATTAAAATATTCAATTTTCACAAATTAACTTTTAATTCAATTTTAAAAGTTCTATAACATCATTCTAATTTCAATATGATATAATAAAATTTTACAAATCATTTTCAATCATATTAAACCCAATATTCAATTATTTCTGAAATTTCCACTATTAAATTATCGATTTAATTGTCCAATTAAATCCAATTATTCGAAATAAAAATTTATTCGACTGTTTAATTTCACTTATAATATTTAAAATCAAATAAATATACAAATTTTAATTAATAGAAATTCTGGGTCGTTACATGTATGTTCATAATATTAATTTGATTTAGATACATTTTATGCTATCCCCTTTTGAGTACATGTTAACCTTCTTAACATTAAATCTATAACATATTACATTTTATTTAATTAGAGATTCATGATGTTCATATAGTTTAGATCTGGAAACTATTTACTTAACAAAAAACAACAATTTTGATTGAAATCTTATTTTAAATTTATTAATATGGTTTTCTTTTATTTCAACTCAAATAAATTACATGTGTTATTTGTTTGAAATCATTTGAAAATTGAATATAAGTTTTATATGATTGTGGTTCGAATATAATTTTCTCCTATTGTGTAATTTTATTCGAAAGTTGTTTATAAAAACCATAAGTGGACTTTTGTGTAAAATATCATAAACTACCTTCCTAACTTAATGTTGCCTTTTAATTTGTTATCTTCAAATTCTTCCTAAGTTTAGAAACTATAATTTCGTGTAAAATTCAAAGTTTAACTTATAATCCTTCCTAAGTTAAGATTTATTCATTTTGTTAATCACATATTTCAGAATATAAGAACGGTCAAGATTAATTTTTTATGCATATATGTTATAAGTGTTTAATTGCTATTTTGAAATGACATTAAATTAATGTGCAGCGACTCTAAAATTCGAACACTTCGCCTTTGAATATCGAAACATTTCAAAATATAGTTGAGTGTTATAAATATGATTTTGTAACCTTATTAAACATCTTTAAATTAATGAATAATGATAAGCAACTTATTATTTTAAAAAATTTATAAAAATATATTCTTTGAAGAAAAATCGATAATTTAACCGAAAATTGGTTTATCGGTAAACAACTTTTTGTTCGATATAAGTTGTTCGAACTCTTATGCATTTGTCTAATGATCAAATAATTAGCAACTAATTAACACTTTGATTCCTAAAGCAAAAGGAAGGTTCTAGAATCTTCCATATAGATAAGAGATGTTACTTTATTAGTGATACGGTGGACATTTTCTAGAAGGAAGTGATGTAAAGGAGAAGTGATGGGGCAAGTGTGGTGTTAGCCTTTCATACATGAGAGGAGTGTGAGAACAATCTTAGGCAACACCACCTTATGCCTATTAAGGAGAGGCATATCCTTGATAATAAATCACAAATTCACAAAGCAAATACAACCTTTTTTCATGTATTCTTCTCAAAAGTTCTAAAGAAAATAAATTCAACACACATCCAAATCAACTCAAATTTGAATTGGAGCCTTGGAGAAACATTACAACAACTTCTAGCTAGTTATTTTTGGAAGAAGTGAAGCACATCTCCCCTCATCCAAGAAGGCCGTGAGCATTAAAGCCATAATTGCATTAGATTTTCAAATGCAAATCAAGGAAAGGAAAAGGAGGAAGGTGGTTGCAAGGGTGAGGTTGGACTTAGGTACTTGGATCTTGCTTGTTTGCTTGGTAAAAGGTGAGCTAACTTGCTACTTTGAATGAAATATAAGCTATACATTGATTTTTGATTCTTACTTTAAAAGCAAATGGCATGTGTAATCCATATGAATGAACTTAAACAGACCTAAATGGACTTGTGTAAGGCCTTGGAACAAAGCACATAGTCTGTAATTGAACTTTGGAAGATTGAACTAGGATTTGAAAGAGCACTTATAGTGATAATCGTTATGGATGCACTTAGGAATTACCTTGTTCTTGGAAATTTCTATAGAGTTTTATAGAGAGATCCTTATGGGTTTCTTGCTATATTTACTACATTTTATATGTATGCTTGCTTCCATTAAATGTTTGGATAGTAAAAGGTTAAGTAACATTTCAAAAAGTGGCAAAAACTTCACTTGTGCAAAACTTCCCTGTTTAGCTTAATTTTGGACTATAAAGGTTTGAAAAGATATTTAAATTTAAGTATTTTATTTCATTCTTTTTACAAGTGTTTTCTAACTCTTATTAGAATATTTTAAAACTAGTTTGAGATTTTAACGAATTATTAAGAATTGGTTGTAAATTTTTAAAGAAGAGGCTTCACTGATCAATATATAGAAAGCATGTTTTTCCAAATTTTTAAGTAAATATAAAGTTGTTATTTTCAAGTAATATTTTGAGTGAATATTTTAAAATCTATTATAAGTATTATAAAGTAATTTGAAAGTATATATAGGTTTCAGAAAATGTGTTGAGTATTTTATATCTTATGTAATAAATATCTTCTAAAAATGGTTTATTTAATATCTAGTTTTATAAATAAAGTACTATATATATATATATATATATCATAAAAAAGGGTTTTAAAAATATAAACAAAAGGTTTAGGAAGAGGTTAGGAATTGCTTAACGGCCAAAGAGTTAATTGTATAATTGCTTGTTTGAAAAGTAATTATCTATGCTTAACACTAAAAGCCGATGGAATAGGCTTATCTATTTGTGAGAGTTAAGATTGATGTTTGAGTAGGGATACAAGCAATAGTGCTCTAACATACTAGCTATACTCTTGACCAAAGAATAGTTAAATTAGGAATGTCGAAAATATGTTAATCGTTTGATTTCTTACTTGTTTATGGAAATATTAATACTATACTTAACACTAAGAGGCGATGAGGTAGAGACTTATCTATCTGTGAGATTCAAGAATCAAGTGTCTACACAAAGCTTTAATATGCAACCAATGCTCTAAATTACCTAGCTTCACTCTTAGTGAGGTATAATATAAGTTGGAATGTCAAAAACCAGTTATGTTTATGAATATTGATTTGTATAAGCAAATGTTTTTGACTAGTTAGTCAATTGGTCGACTATCGAACTTGGCCAAATATGACTTAAGAAGTATCAAAAGGCTTCACGATTTCATACCAATGAGAACGCCAAGGAGGAGCACTAGTATGAAAAGTCTCTAGCTTTCACTTACTTCTGAAAGAACCATAATTGAGTTAACCGAAAATTCATTGAATTGGTTTTGAAGAGACTAGGATTGGTAAATGTTTTACTTATCAAACACCACTTCAAAACTAGTATACAAGTTTTATGTTTTGGGAGTGGTTGTGAACTGAAATGTTATATATTTCAACTGCCTATCCTTTAGGTTAAGTCCAAGGGGGAGATCATCGTTAACATTTCAAAGGATGCTATCATATAGGACTGTCAATCTTAACGAATATTCCAAGAGAGGTGATAGCATTAGCAGTCGGAGGAGGACTTATACAGGAATCTATATGGAGATTCGAGATAAGGTCGAGATGATGGAATCCATTTAGGGATTCTTGTTCGATTCGAGTGATGAAGACTCGAGTGAGAAATGCCGTATATAGTATTTATATCGAAAATGATTAAAGCCAGAGATAAGTGCATAGCAAAAGGGAACATAGTATTTAGCAATCCTAAGGGTGCAGACTACTCCTATCTATTATTACTTATGGACATGCATGAAGAAGAAATGCATTCAAAACCAAGAGTGTTGGGTATGGGCCAGCATGTGTTTCTTATAGTACATTCGTTATAGATTTATGTTTTGAAAGGATATCTTTGATCCTTGTGCAGGGATTTGGATTTGGCTTGATCTGAGGAGATCTCTATGGAAAACGTATAAAATTATGCGAATGCACCTTAGCGGTATTGATTGTATGCATATTATTGTTGTGGCATTCACACAACAACTATTTGACATGATTTATATCTACACCCTAGACATTATCTATCATATCAATATATTAAACTTAATGAACGGTTAGTTTCTTTGAGTGGAAAACCTTTACTGGAATCCATACGGCATCAATAGTTACTTTTGCATGTCACATTTTTCTTAAGTTTCTCATGCTGGTTTACCAAACTGATCTGGGTGTTATTCTCCTCTAATGCTTAGGTCAGCTCCATGTATATTTCCAGATTTAGCTATGGCCACTTTGGATCTTATCGAGAGGAGATGGATGATTATCTACCATAGTATTCTTATTTTCATTGTATTATTGTATTGTATATATCAATATTGTAAGGACATGCGTTTATAACTATCAAGGCTGATGATAGTACTTAGATTTTGTAACTCTGAAATTTCTATATTCAAAGTAACCCTTTATACTGTTCTTTTGAAATTATATATTATCTTTCCATTTTGAGATTCTAATGTTTTGTTCTCTCTTTCTTTTTCTATTCTCTTTTTACCCTAACTTTCTGTCTTTCCATCACTTGAATGTTCGGCATACAAATACTGTGGATGTATACAATGTCTACATTCGAGGGTCGAAAAGTCGGGTCGTTACATTTGGTATCAACGCTCAAGGTTGAGTGTACACCATGGCTTTGGTTGGGTATAGCACATTAGAGATAGGATATGCGACACCCTAGAACGAGTTAAGTTTATTATACATATGAGAGTGCATTTGTATTTTGAAAACTAGACTTTTAAATTATTCCTTAGGAATATCTCTTTCTTTGTAACCCTCTCTTTAAAGTAACTCTATCGTTTAGTTTCCTAAAGTTTTTTTGCGTTGATTAGGTAGTAAGAACTATGAGTACTAAAGGTGCCAATGTTAGAGGTGGTCGGGGTAGTACTGACACTAATGGCAAGAATCGAGCATTAAGGTATGTTGCTTTAGTTGAGGAATCATGGGTGAATGTCGTAGAGGAGGTTGTGCACGTCAAGCCTTAAATGATTTTTATTTCGCTCTACCATGATTATGAGAGACGAGGGGTAAGATTTTTAGTGACATAGAGACTAGTATAGAAGTCTAGTCTTGGTTCAAATTATATGATCAGATATTTGAAGAATATGGAGCTAGATGACGCAAAGCGTAGTTTGGTGTTGCGACATCTGATAGAATGAGCCAGGGATTGGTGGAGTTCTTTTACAACTGATGTCCAAGAGAATGACTTCTTCTAGACCCAATTTAAAGATGAGTTTGAGATAAAATTTGTTTCGTGGAAAAGTATGAGAATCGATTCATTGCATTGTCTCAGTTCAGCTTAGGATTGGTTGACATGCCACTTAAGAGAACGAGATATACATTACAGGTATGCACCCTGGTTTCTAGCTGGATATGACTAATCACATCTATGATCTTTTGTTGGTTTGGTGAACTTGGCTTTAAGGTTTATGTGATGGTCGGGATTTTCAAGCCTCCAAAATCGACACTAATATGCCCATTATATTGCGTGTTGAGCATTCAAGTGCCAAAAAAACCGATTGTTAAGGGTAAAAGAAAATAAAGACAGAATAGAATCTCACGTGAATGGAATAATTTATAATATCAACAATCTTTACAGTAAAAAAATTGAAATACATATATCAAAGTCTAACCAAAGCTTAGCCTAGACGGTTATAAACACCTGTCCTTACAAATGCTGAAAAACCAAAACAATGAAACAAATGCAGTGGGAATATAATCTACGTCCTTATGTTGATGAAGATCTCCAGCTCTACTCAGGAAACTCCAAGCATCTAAATCTAAACCTGAAACTACTCGGATCTGACCCGAATATTTAAAATACCTGGACCATGCCTGGCAAACGAGCGTGAGAAACACAAATTATAAATATATATGGCAGTGTCATGTATTAGATCGATGCCAAACAAAACCTTTTTGAATAGAAAGGGTATCTCGTAAGACCACACCGCACATAAACATAGACGAGTTTTTACCTTATGACAACCAAAATACTTTACATCGAAACATTTTGATATTATCTTTAATGACATTGGTTTGAACACACTTTTCAAATAAATATATAAAGAAGATATCAATACTCGAGCACAGGGTATATGATAATAAAAGGTAGCTAAAATGTTTGTAAGGCATTGCAACTATGTTGGGAATACAATCAAACCGTAAAGCTCGTATTGGAATTGGATTTCCAACATGATAGGGAATTAGTGGTCATTTCCTTCCTTGTCGATAATCTGTTAACAATCATAATGCCTGATGACTTTTCATATGTCTCGGACTAGCCACTATACTATATTGTTTGACGCTGATGGATCATAGTGCCCGGTGACTTTTCACCTGTCTCAGGTTAGCCGCTACGTTAATCCATTTTAAAATCTAAGGCTGTAGCACCTTTTATCCACGATTATCTGATAGCCGGTAATATTGTAATATTTCTCGTGGACCACATAGTTTCATCATCTTCGGGATGTGAGGCTCGTGAGGCCACGCTTTACTTTCCACAAAGTCATGCTTTACTTTTCACAAAGCCTCACTTTATTTTTCACAAAGAAAATTTCGCTTATAATGTCACATCGCCATTTTTAACAACACACTATTGATTTTCACAAAAGTACAACACCCGAGTTCATATGCCTCGGGGAAGGGTGTTAAGTATAAGAGGGGTTAACTTCTATACCACCAAACAGATGTACGTTTGTAAAAGCCAATCTACATGGTCTTAGAGATGTAATGTCACACACTCGTTCATACAAGTTATCTAGGTAAAGGTCAAACCGAAGGTACTTCTCCTACTACATGCTGTTTGGGAATCAACCCTAGGATTAGTAGTGAGTAGTCCTTGCAAATTGAAGATTTTCAGAACGAAGGCACTACTGCCGCTATATATATATATATATATATATATATATATATATATATATATATATTATGGGAATCACCCCAGAGGTTAGTGGCAGGAGCCCTGTATTATGAAGATATCCGTCTTCAAAATCATTGTCTTCAACATGTCTTCACTTTCGAACGTATATGTTGGTTCGAAGTGGTCTTCGGATAGGAATCACCCAAATCTTATCCAGGTCTCTCCAAACCAATCCAGGTATGTAGGTGGTTATTAAACATCATCAATTTATAGATCTTTTCATCCAAATAAATATCTCTTCAGAGATATAAGCTTTAAACCATTTCTATTTCTTTTTGTATGTATGGGATTTTTAAGCCACTTTTATCAAATCCTTTGGTTAATTAAAACCTCATTTTATCTTCGAAAATATCAAATCATTTCTCTTTAATTACTTAGAAAAAATACTTCCATATTTATTATTGGTATAATTCCAATATTAATGAAGATTTTACATTTCCAAAACATATATTTAATGGGTAAAAAAAGGTTATTTAAGACATTCACTACTGTAAACCCGAACCAGTTAGTATTGAACAAAAGGGATCCATTAATTTTAGACTAATTATAGTCAATACTAATTTACGTATTCAACATGCACTAGTCATCGAATAATGGTGAAATCACCTTTTAAGTTCATACTGATAGTACCAGTTACCTCCTCGGAATTTAATACAGAGTTTAACTAGAATGTTTTCTTTAACACCTAAAATCCTATTTTAAATCTTGTTTAACTTTTTTAAAACTCCAAATCTCTTTCTTTTATCTTAAAAAAGGCAGTCCGAGTAAATCAAATTAACTATCCCCTCCACCGGACTAGTCTGAATAGCTAAGGGAAAGCAGGCAACTAGTTTTCCAAACTTCAGCCTAGAGACTACCTCTCTGTCACCCATAAGGTGGTCAAGTTGTTTGATCGACTCCAAACGTTTAAAAGTATTTGATTTATTATTTGAAAAACATTTCAAAAACATTTGGAAAGAAAACCCAAGTTCAAATCATTTATTCAATGTTACCAAATTCCATCGTGAAATTTCTAGTGAATAGTGTTTCTAAAGCTTTATAGATTAAACACCCATTCCGTTTCATATATGTCCATTTTTATAACTCATAATACCTTTTAAAAAACTAACATACTTATGGAATTCATTCCATAATTTTAAAGATTAAAAATATCCATATTTAAAGAGTTGAAAATAATATTTTAAGAACTGGCAACACGTGGCGATTTTGAAAACTTGATTTGAACATATCTCAAACTTTACAAAGTGAAATCTTGAATTTTCTCTTTCATTTGAAAACTTTAGTTATAAGGGTCCAAAAAATTCTTATCTCAATAAATTCCGACTTATATTTAATTCTACACATCCATCTAACTTTTCAAATCATGAAATCACGAACTACCAAAACGCGACCGCTTATTTTCACCTTTTAGTCAAATTTTATAAAATTTGTGTGAAACAATTTTGAATCATTTTAATAACATAATAAACTATACTAAACCAATTTTTTATATTTTACTTTTATAGAGATCTCGTTCACTTTATTCCATATCTTTAATATTATATTATTATAATATTCAATTTCCATCTTTTAATTTAAAATTCTTTTATATTAAAACATATGATATTTTTCCATGTATTTTCCACCTTTTAAACTATTATTTTCAAAATCAAGCCATTTGAATTACTATTTCCCAAATAAATTGAATAATCCTCTTTACATTCCAAAACCATTTCTAGTTTTCAAAAACGATATCTCTTTGATTTAAAATTCAAAAGAGACTTGATACTTCTTATACACACATTATTTTTGAATATAATAGGGATTATTTCTAATGAATTTACCATTGCTATTCAAAGTAATCATTTCAAATCTTATGGATACGATTTTCACATTATTAGCAAAATAATTCTACTTAACTCAACTATATCAATATACGATTAACATAAGTAACCAATCAACCAATAATCAATATTTTTAGCATCCAAACTATGCTAATCAACCAAGTATACTTGTATAGCACTAATCATAGATAATGCAGGATAAATTTAAATTAGATGGAAATAGCATTCTAACTTTCATGCTATCTTACTCTAAGTGTTTTTTAATCGATGAAACGATCCCTTTTCCACATCGAAGCTTAATGAACTCCCCCTTGGACCTTAGTAATGCTTAGCTAAGCTTGGTGGTGTCAGTCGTGCACTATAGATGAGAAGATAGGGAGTTTGGCAACATTTACTTTGTATATAATTTGTTTTGTTTTGCTATAATTTTGCCTTGTTTTTCTTAGGGAAGAAGAGGCCATTAAATAACCTAAGGAAGAAGAGAAGGTGAAGATGGAATGAATGAATTTGTGATGGGGAATGGATGTATTTATAGGGTGAGAAGTCTTAACCCGTAAGCTTTGAAACTGGACTAAAATAACCTCTTCCATCACCTTCATGGTCATGCCTCTGCCTTGTCCCCCATGTGCACTGGTCCCCCTCGTGTCATGATGTGTAGTTGATTTGAGGGTTTCTTTTTGAGACTTAAGGGTGAACTTTGCATTTGTTTATACATAAGGAGTTTATATGCATATATTTTTAGATATTTCTTTTGTCTTCGATTTGACCAATTGTGATACACACACACACACACACACACACACACACACACATATATATATATTTGCATGCATATGCATATGTGTGCATTTTAAAATAAGGTTTCTACAACTTAAAATAATTTCAATTCACCAAACCGTTGTAAATCTAGAATCCGATTTCCAATCATATTTTCAGTTTTTAATCAAACTATTTAATTATGTAAACAAAACTTGAAAATAAATTCCTTATTATCTTTAAATAACTAAAAAAATGTTATGTAAGCTATAAAACCATATTTAATAATATTAAAATCGATTTATAAAAATACGACGTCGATCTGCCAAAATGCGACGAAGTTTGTATATTTTTATAAAACAAGTATATATATTTATAAAACCATTATTAATTACTTATTATCATTATATAATAGTTATATGAAGTTTATTAAGGCTATTATGCTTATAACATTTACTAAATTTCCAAAAACTTGTATTTCCAAACTGCAAAAACGCGATGTCGAACTGCGTAAGCACAATGAAGCTAATTTGTTTTTAAAATATGTTCATATATTTATAAAACCTTTTGAAATGAAGTATTATCGCTATATAATTAATCAAAATGTATTATTTAACATATAAAATCAATTATTTGAATTTTTAAAATTAATTAAATATTCCAGATCTAAATGATAAAATTACTGGTCATTACGTTTGAGAGCTTAGGACCGAATCCATCTGTTTACATATCAACTGAGGACAACAAGCGAAAGTTTTAGCTATCGAGAGATATTTCTAATGTATTTTTCCATAGGTGTAGGCAGAAAGGACACTTTGCTTGGGGTTATAGGTCATGGAAAAAAGGGTTGGTGGCTAGAGCGTAGATAGTGAAAGCATCGATCGAAAAGTTTTCAAAGCTTGAGGCACAGTTTGCACTCGAAAGGTTGTTATCGTTTTCATCAACCTAACCACTTTGTTAGAGATTGTCCTATGCTCAAGAAAGGGAGCCGCCTAGGGTTTTTGCTATTTCTAGCACCTTCACTTCGGCGGCTGTGAAGGAGAAGAAGGCTCTTGAGGCTATACTATCTATTTATGGCTTTCCTATTCGTATTTTTTTGACTCTAGTGCTTCTTATAGTTTAATATCCCACAACCTTGATTGTTTAATCATGCTCGGCATGTTGGGAACATTGATTATTTTTTATTGTTGATTTATGCTCAATCGGTTTATGAGCAGTTTTTACCTTTCTACATCATGGGTTAGGTTGACATTAATGTGGGCACATTGAAATGAGTATCTTGTGGATTAAGTTTCACGGTTTGACCATAAGGCAGTTGGTGATAATTTTGGGTTAGAAGTTAAATTTTTTAAAATATGTTTACAATAATCAGAAGGAATGATGGAATATTTTGAAAAGAAATATTTGTGAAAAGATTTATTGTGACGAATGGGAAATCCGTACCTTTTGAATCGACAATAAACCATACATGTCCGACCCAAAAGGCATAAACTGACAAAAAATCACGAGAAAGAAAAGAAGAGAGAAGAAGAGAAGAGAAGAAAGAGAGTAGAGAGAACAAAATAGAACATATAAAATCTCACATCACAGCGGAAAACATATAATATCATATCAATGATCTTTACAAAATAGATACTGTATATACATACATCAATCAAAGCTCAATAATAAATCACTAGTTATCAGCCTGGGCAGTTATAATAATATATCCTTACAATTTCTGATAATATAAACAACAACAATGCGCAAATCGGATAATAAAAAGATACATTTATACGAAAATGAAGATCTCCAGCTCTCCTATTGAAGCCCTAAATGCACCAAATCTGAACCTGTAAATATACTCGGTCTGACCTGAGCATTGAAAGGGAAGAACGCCCGGATCAGTCTGATAAACCAGCATGAGAAACTCACTCAACTGAATTTATTACATTACCAAAACTTTTCCTTTTCAAAACAAAAGTATCTCGTAAGACATGCCCACAAATAAACACGGACATGTTTTTACCTTACGATAACTAAAACCTTTCATATCAAATCATCTTATATTATACTAATGTCTAGTATACAAACAATATTAATCATAGCTGAAATGGTTACCCATATAGCATTTCGAGGCTATTCATTATGCCAATACAAACAAAATCGCAAAATCGTAGTGGAGTTTGGATTTCCATACAAATGACCAAGCGAATGGACTACCTTCTAATAGTATATCTCTAGAGGAATGTACCGAGGACCATCACAAAAGATCGTCTACCAACACAAGACTGGCTTATTCTGTAACTAGATAGTACCGAATATATCATCCCCCGTTCGTTACCGACCTTTCCGTGGGCCCTCATAGCATAAAACCTCATTAATTTACATCTTGAGCGACATAGCGGGAAGAAACATATCTAGAAGAGGTGATCATATCCTAACTGGGAATGACCCACATAGCCTTGCCGTATCTAACCCTGTTTCGGTCATTTCCGGTTGATGAGGCCTGAGGTAACGATTACCTTTCACATATCACATATCACATCACTTTGAATGCCACATTGCCATTTCCGCTGACTATTGATTTCCTTCCACAAAAATACAACCCTTGAGCTCGTATGTCTCAAGGAGGGTGTCAAGCTAAAAGAAGTTGCCATCTTCGTCACCACTGATGTACGTTTGTAAAAAACCAATATAGGTAATCTTAGAAATGCAATGTTAGACCCTTGTCCATACAAGTTGTCTAGGAACAGGACAAATCAAAGGTACTTTCCTACCACATCTTGTTGGGAAATCCCTAGGATTAGTAGCGACAGCCCTTGCAATGGATATTTTATAAAGAAGAGATTACTACTACTGGATGTATATTAGGATTTTAACCCCAAACGATCAACAAGTAGTCATTCACTATGAAAATCCTAAATCTCAATATCATCGATAACTTCCACAATCGACTCATATAAATTGGTCCGAAGTGGTTTTCGGACAAACCAATCCTGATCTCTTCGCACCAACAATGCAAATGCATTTCTCATTCTCACACAGAAACTATCAATGCAAACAAACAATTAACACCATAAGCAATCATTAGGTCCTTTTAATTAATCATTTATTAATTAAATCATTTTTCAAATATTCACTTTAAATTATCTTTAAAAAGATATATTCTCAAAACCATTTCAACATTTCACTATTTGGAAAACATTTCCATATACTTATTTAATAATAAGCAAATTCACAAATCAATTTATTTTCAACATTTAGAAAATATTACATATACTTATATCGTGATTAAGTATATATTTTATTCCTTAAGGAAAACATTCTCTTAAACATATTTATTTGGGTCAAAACGAATGTTGCGTAAGATATCGTTACGACAACCTAAAATGATCAGTATAGGGATTCGATAATTAGATAGATATATAAATGGGGCATTTCACCAGAAGGATAAACTTTGCAGTCCAATCAGTTTCTAGGACACATATTTAAAAAAATTACTTTCAATGCCAAACTCAGCAGAATAATTACTTTCAAGGACAAAGTCAGCAGTCCAGTTACTTTCAAGAACATAATTTCATAGGTTTTTAGGCCCTAGAAACTAATTATTTTGTGTTTTGTCCTTGAAAGTAATTATTTCATTTATGTGTCCTAGAAACTAATTCCACTTGCTAAAGTGGCCCTTGTGGCTAATTTCCACTATATAAATCCCATATACTATACAAAGCATCTCCTTTCGAAAATCATTTACTATAACAACAGTGTTATAGTCCATGCTTTCCTTACATCTCGAAAACATCTATTTCAACAATGAATGTTGAAATCTGTTTGGAAACTCACACCTTTTAAAACATCTTCAAACCATTTAACTCCATTTAAAAGATCACTTTTCAAATATTCATTAAATTTAAAAGATTATTCACTATCCAAAATCGTGAATATAATTCTCTTACCAAATTCTCGCTTCTACACATTTATTAAAGGATTATTTGTTGTCCCGAAATTGTGAATATAATTCCTCTAATAAACTTCCATATTTAACTTATCAAATTTGATTGATTCCACATTTATAAAACAATGTTTATAAATCACATTTATATTTTATAAACTTCCATATACAAAGTTCCTTTGTTAACCAATCTCATTTATATCTCATTTACATGCCGAAACTCAATTATAAGTTAATTACTTATAAAATCTCTTATTTACAAATTCATTATTTTTATAACTTCATCAATTTACAAATCTTATTTACTTATAAGATTCATTTATAACTTCTTTTTGACACTTGTAAAACTCGTTAATAATTCCATCACCTTTTATTTATAAAATATCAATTTTATAAATCTTACACATAAATCATTTATAATAATCCAAAATTATCAATTTAAATTATTTTACCAAATAGTTAACTCCTTATTTAAAAAATCATATTTTAATTCCATTTAAATAAACATCTTCTTTTAATAGTTTACAAATCATTGTTAAAACTTATATAACTTCAAAAATTATATTTAAGTATGTTTCACAAAAATCATAATTTTTATAACATTAAAATTATAACTTTTATTTATTTAAAATAAATTCATTTGCTTAACAATTCTAAAATTAATAAAACATCTATCACTTTGAAATTTTTTTTCAATTTGAAATCATCACTTTAATATTTTTTAAATTCCAAAATACGACCCAATGCTGCAAAAATGCTAAGTAAGGTGATTCACATCAATCCTAGCATCCAAAACATCATATATCATATGATAACATCATATATCATAATATCTATAAATAAAATCAACACTGGTGAGGAATCCGGTTGGATCCCTCCAGCCTGTCACCTTTAACAAATATACATATGAAAAAATATGTACAATATCCGCTTCGAGGCAGATGCGCGTACAAAAGGTCATCTGCTCATATACGGGAACGTATAGGGTCTCATCTGCTCCAATAGACAGGAATATATCCAAATACCAATCAATATATATATAACATATCATATATCATCCAAACAATCATCAATCATCATAAATAAAATTATTTTTCACTTGTATAAAAATATAAGCGAGACAGAAAAGTGAGACGTACTCACTTTGATTCGAATAGACGTTGTAGAGTTTTATTTCGAATAAAATTAAACAAGCATTTAATTTTACCCAAAATTTCAACTGGCTCCAATCAACTCCAAAATAGCTCTATAATGTAGTACTCGTTAATATGATCCCAACGCAACTCGTTCCATCAATTTTCGACCTCGTATGAAGATGTTATGATATTTTAAAGATTACACGATTTATAAACAATATAATTTACAATTTTTTTTTATTTTTACTTACCAAGCAAATCTGGGCCGTTGTACCAAGAAAATCGGGGCCGTTGATTCAAAAGAAGAGAACGTAGCTACTGTTTTTTCTTTCTTCTTCGTTCGTTCAAGGCCGAAGAACCCATAGGGCATGCGACTAAAGTTTGAACGATATAGCCACCATCGTCCATAAGAATTTGATCGACCACCTCCATTCGATAGGCCATCACGAGCTCCACCTTCACCATGAACGATGGCGAACTCGGCCCCTCAATGGCTTTGAAAAACATGCGCAAATGGCTCCCCTTTGTCGCTCGATTTTAGCCTCCACGTTGCGAATCAGGTGATCATAGACGTTGGATTTGGCGATCGTGTCGAGCTCTACCACTTCGCAGAAGAAAGGTTTTGAGAATAGTGGATGAATTGGGAAATAATTGGGGAAGAAGATTGGAGCTTTTCAGCCATTGAACATTTAGGTGGCGGCTAAGGTTATAGAAATTAGGATTTTGTGAAAATAGAAAATATTGTGGCCTTTTATAAAAAAAATCGCGCACTATTCAACCGAAAATTATTTGCACTCCAACCGAATCGTGCCGCCTGGCGTTTATAATATTTTACCCATATTCCGAACACAATGGAATATATATCGGAAGCCAATTCCATCGTATTTGGAAGATGGGTTTTCGAATCGACTTATTTAAGTTAAAGATTACATAAACAAATTTCTACACATTTCAGCTTCGTAGGACTAAACCGTAAATCTGATTGACATGAAATATGAAATCCTACAATAATATAACATTAAGGATCTAATGAAATTAGTTTCACCGAAATTCAAGGCCGTATCAAAAATGACTATTTTTTCATGTTAATTAGATATTAAAATATTCAATTTCAATAAATTAACTTTTAATTTAATTTTAAAAGTTTACCAACATCCATTATAGGGGTACCTGGGTTTTTCCTTGGATACTTGTACTTAGATTTGTTACCTACCAGGCATGTTAGCAGCACTTTGTTGTGTGTTATATATATGGTTGCATGTGTGTTCTCCTCAATTGCTAGAGGATCACATGTTTTTCTCAAAAAAAAGTTTACCAACATCATTCGAATTTAAATAGTATTTAAAAAAAAAACTTTGTAAATCATTTTCATTTACATTAAATCCAAATTTAAATTATTTCGCATTTCAAATATTAAATTAAACAACTAAATTATCTAATTAAATCAAGATATTTGAAATATAAGTTGTTCAACTTATAAAATTAAGTTATGAATATTTAAAATCGGTTAAATATCTGAATTTTAAATGACTGAAATTCTGGGTCATTACATTCTCCCTACTTAAAAGAATTTCGTTCTCGAAATTACCAAGTAAGAAAAAGCCACAAAATCCATTAATTTTTCAAAACAACTCATTAAAAGTAGATATCAATTTTATTTAAATCTTTTGACTTTTTCCAAAATCAATAAGTTAAACTTCTTAGAAAAACTTTTCTAAGTTTTCAAATCCATTTATAGTTATTCTTTCCAAAACCAACTAATATCGTTTAACCTTCAACTCAAAATCAAAATTTCAGTTATCAATTTTTTTTTCCAAAATCTCAAAAAAATTCTAACTCCTTAAATTTTTAAAAAATTTCTCCATAACCTCCTTTGCGTGGTTTGATCAGGAAAAATCGCAATATATATCTATCACAAATATACATCTCATTTTCGAGGATGAGGCACCCGTAGGGAAAAAACATAAAAGTACGATATGTAATCCGAGATATGTACCTTATATATTATTAGCGAGCATATATGGCTAATATAGCGCGAAAGCGAGCTCCAAATGCGAAGCATACGCCATCTGCACCTAATAAGCACTCAACAAACAAATGAGAAACATGTATATAGAAAATAATGTCAATATACAACAAATACCAATATAACAACTATATATGCCATATAGCAAATTGGATCAAAAGCAACAAATTCAACCACCAAACTACTATCATCCAACTAACATCCAACAAACTAATATCTATTCAATCAATTCATAACCAAATCAATATACATTCATTTCTCATTTATATTCGTTGAATTGGTTTTCAAATTATGCGCGTTTGATTCATTAACATTGGATTTTACTAACATTCATTTATTCATATTCAGTTAGTTTACATTTACTAATTACATTCAAGTTAGCTCACTTCCAAATTAATCAAATTCAATTCTATTTAAATTCACTTACTTTCAGTTTTAATTCAATTATTTAGCTTTTCAGTTTCATTAACATTTAATGAATTTCTAAACATCCATCTAACAACCAATGCATATACAACATAGCCAAATTTATTTAATTTACACTCAACATTCATATTTACTTTGTTTACATTTTGTTTGGTTTAACACATTTAATTTCAGTTTGTTTAATGTTCAATTGACTTTCGTTCAATTATCCAATTCCCAATTTCATTAGCTTTTAATGAATTAACATTTACATCTATTATTCCATATCAACTCATTTAAATTCGATTGATTAACATTCAATTCATATTTCATTTAATAGTTTATTTCATTTAACTTTTACTTAAGTCAAATTTCATATCACTATTCAATTCAGATTTTGTTTTGCTTAGAAAAATTGTTTAACCATTTTAACATTTGGTTTCACTTACATTTCCACAATTTATAACTTATACAACTTATTATTATTTAAACTTCCAAATTCATACTATATAATCACTTACCACTTAAGTTTAATTTCCATTTCCATCACTTATCTAATCCCATTCAAATCTAATTTAATTTATTTAACTATCCTTTAGTTAAATTACAAATCATATATTTTGTTTTGCTAACTCAAATTTAATCAACTTTACTGAAATTAAATTTTTGTTTCGTATTTTAAGTCCAAAACTCGTTTCGCTTATATTTATCAATTTCAACCTAGATTTTAAATTCAAATTTGTTTATCACAACAAAACTTCAATTTAGTATGGTAGCAAATTAATCGCATAGATACTTGAAAATGATAATGATGATGCTGCAGTCATCGCCCTTATTATTTTCCAATAACGATAGTGAATTTAGTCTTTATATTCTTTTAAAATCCCTTTTATTATTTATAAATCACATTTACAAATTCTTATTTATATAATTTCACAATTTTACTTCACTTATATACAATTCATTACAAATTTATTTATCTTATTTAGATTTATAATAATATAACCTCTTCGAAATTTGAAGAATAATATTCAAAATCAACAAGATTCAAATTTTCAAATTCTTAGTTTAAATTCATTTTACTTATTCACAACTCATATTTATAAATATATTCATATAGTTTCACTTCTTATATATAATATTATTTCACAATTGTAAATCATGTTGATTATAATTCAATACTTTATAATTCGTTTGCTTATATAATTTGTTCTTTTACAATTGTTGTTTTTACTTAGATTATTCAAACAGTTTTTATTAACTTATACACACACACACACACACACACATTTTTAAACAACCAAACAATCAATTTATATACACTATAATAATTTTTGAAAAATTATTTCTTTGTATATAAAATATAATCGAGGCAAAATTATTTCATTTATCCAATTTAAAACAATACTATGTCGACTTGCCTTGTTTAAGTGTTTAGAAACCTCTGTCGATAAAATAACATCCCACATACCGAGCAGAATTCATAAACGTCTCAACGTATAAGTAAACACAATGTAAAACATTTAATATCACTAACAAATACGCGCTCATATATATAATACACTCTAACTCAATCTGGGGAACTACTATCTCTATCTATACTGAGAAGCCTAGGAGTATACTAAATCTAAGCTTCGATACCAAATGTGACAAACAGGAAATCTGTACACTTTGAATCGACAATAAACCACACATGTCCAACCCAAAAAGCACAGACGGACGAAAAGTCATGAGAAAGAAGAGAAGAGAGAAGAAGAGAAGAGAAGAAAGAGAGAAGAGAAAACGAAACAGAACAATACAGAATCTCACATCACACCGAAAGACATATAATATCATATCAATGATATTTACAAAACAGAAACTGTACATGCATACATCAATCAAAGTTCAACAATCAATCACTAGTTATCAGCCTGGACAGTTATAATAACCTGTCCTTACAATTGCAGATAATATAAACAACAACAATGCACAAAGAGGATAATAAACAGATATGTGTACGAAAATGAAGATCTCCAGCTCTCCTGCTGAAGCTCCAAAAGCACAAAATCTAAACCTGTAAATATACTCAATCTAACCCGAGCATTTAAAGTGAAGAATGCACGGATCAGTCTGGTAAGCCAGCGTGAGAAACACACTCAACTGAATTTATTAAATTACCAAAACTTTTCCTTTTCAAAACAAAAGTATCTCGTAAGACACGTCCACACATAAACACGGACATGTTTTTACCTTACGATAATTAAAACCTTTCATATCAAATCATCTTATATTATACTAGTGTCTAATATACAAATAATATTAATCAAGCCGAAATGGTTAACCATATAACATTTCCGGCAGTACACTCTAGAGGAATGTACCGAGGACCATCATAAAGGATCCTCTACCAACACAAGACCGGCCTATCTTTGTAACTAGATAGTACCGAATATATTATCCTCCGGTCGTTACCGACCTTTCCGAGGGCTCTCATAGCATACAAACCACATTAATTTACATCCCGAATGTAATAGCGGGATGAAATATATCTAGAAGAGGATGATCATATCGTAATTGGGAATGACCCACTTAGCCTTGCCGCATCTAACTCTATTTCGATCATTTCCCATTGATGAGGCTTGAGGTAACGATTACCTTTCATATATCACATATTACATCACTTTGAATGTCACATTGCCATTTCCATTGACTACAAATTGCCTTCCACAAAAATACAACCCTTGGGGTCGTATGTCTCAAGAAGGGTGTTAAGCCAAGAGAAGTTTCCTTCTCTGTCGCCACTGATGTACGTTTGTAAAAATCAATGTGCGTGATCTTAGAAATGCAATGTCAGACATTCGTCAATACAATTTGTCCAGGAAAGGGAAAAAACGAAGGTACTTTCCTACCATGTCCTGTTGGGAAATCCCTAGGAGTAGTAGTGACAGCCCTAGCAATGGAAATCTCATAACGAAGAGACTACTACTGGATGTATATTGGGATTTTACCCCCAAATGATCAACAAGAAGTCCTTCACTACAACAATCCTAAATCTCAGTATCATCGATAAACTGCACAATCGAACACATATACATTGGTTTGAAGTGGTTTTTGGATAAGCCGATCCCAGACTCTTCGCACCAACAACGCAAATGCGTCTCTCAGCCTCACATAGAAACTAAGTCTCATAGACTTATCACGTCTCCAACTTTAAACTTTCTATCCTTCGGCCAAGAAGGAAGCTCGATAGATTAGAGTGATACTCCACACTACACGAATCAACATCCTCAACACAAACGATAATCAAGCCTACACAGAAGGCTATGAACTAAGTGTACGACTAAATAGTTCCAGCATCAAGTCGAGGAACTAAAATTGCCAAATTTGATAGTCGATTATTTAACTATCAAAGCAAACAAACAAATATTTAACACCATAGGCAATCACTAGGCCCTTTTAATTAATCTTTTATTAATTAAATCACTTTCCAAACATTCACTTCAGATTATCTTTAAAAATAAATATTCTCAAAACCATTTCAACATTTCACTATTTGGAAAACATTTCCATATACTTATTTAATAATAAGTAAATTCACGAATCAATTTATTTTCAACACATAGAAAATATTACGCATACTTAAATCATGATTAAGTATATATTTTATTCTTTAATGAAAACAATCTCTTAAATATATTTATTTGGGTCAAAACGAGTGTTGTGTAAAATTTCGTTACTACAACCCAAAATCATTAGTATAGGGATTCGATAATTAGATATACTGTACAAAACATCTTCTTTCGAAAATCATTTACTATAACAACAGTGTTATAGTCCATGCTTTCATTACTTCTTGAAAACATGTATATCAACAGTGAACGTTGAAATCTATGTTTCGATGCTCACGCCTTTTATAACATCTTCAAACCATTTAAATCCATTTAAAAGACCACTTTCCAAATATTCATTAAATTTAAAATATTATTCACCGTACAAAATCATGTAATTCTCTTACCAAATTCATTGCTTCTACACATTTATTAAAGGATTGTCCACTGTCCCAAAATCCTGAATATAATTCCTCTAATAAACTTTCATATTTAACTTATCAAATTTAATTTATTCCACATTTATAAAACAATATTTATAAATCACATTTATATTTTATAAGCTTCCACATACAAAATTCCTTTATTAACCAATCTCACTTATATATCATTTACATGTTAAAACCCAATTATAAGTTAATTAATTATAAAATCTCTTATTTACAAATTCATTATTTTTATAACTTCATCAATTTATAAATCTTATTTACTTATAAGATTCATTAATAACTTCTTTTTAACACATAAAACTCATTTATAATTCCATCACCTTTTATTTGTAAAATATCAATTTTATAAATCTTACACATAAATCATTGATAATAAATCTAAAATTATCAATTTAAATTATTTTACCAAATAGTTAACTCCTTATTTCAAAAATCATATTTTAATTCCATTCAAATAAACTTCTTCTTTTAATAATTTACAAATCATTATTAAAACTTATATAACTTCAAAAATCATACTTAATCATAATTTTTATAACATAAAATGTGATATCCCAGAATTTCAAACCAGATTTAAATGTGATAATCACTTAAATAAATTAATTAAAATTGATAAAATAGTTATTTTAAACAATAACAATAAATGGGTTGTGTGTGTATATATATTGATTTTAAAATAGAATTATTATAAACAAGTGGAAATGGATTTGTTAAAATTATATGTACATAACAAATTTGATTTTTAAATTTAATTTGAATTTGGATATTTAAATTGCAATTCAAAATATAGTTATTTATATCTTAAATCATACTTTAGTTTTAAAGTGTATTTTTATGATTTTATTTAGAATATAAAATTTATTTTATATTAATTTCTTTTTAAAGAGATTGATTTATATAAATTAAAAATGTATTTATAAATTAGAAAATTTATTATAAAAACATTTAAAAATCTATTTTACATGAAGAATTACATGTGTTAACTTGTAAATCCCTCTAATAACATGTGTTAAGAGATTAAACATGTTTAGTGACAAGTGTCACATTTTTGTATTATTTTCTTAGTTTTAATAAATCAAAAATTAAACCTATATAATTCTACTTCATCTTCTTCATTCAAATTTTCCCATCTCATTTTCTAAAAAGCAGGAATAAATCTCTATTTCATTCTTAAATCTGAAAATATATTAGCTTACACCCTTTCAACTAAAATTATAACATAAAATCAAGATCATTTCAAAAATTTCAAGTCTGCAAGTGATTTCAAAGCCTGGTATCAACTAGCATCTTCTCTGATTTCAAAAGGCTTCAGCATTTTAGTTGCTTTTAAAGGAACTTGGTTATTTCAACAAAGCACCAGAGCAAAAATCAAATTATTTAACAACAAAATAGTAAGGCATTTCCAGTTTTTAAAGATCTGCAGAACAACTTTTCCAGATTTTGCAAAATTTTGGAATCTCTGCTTTTTAAATAAGTACCAGGTAACTAAACACATAAATTAAAAAGAATTTAGGAAGTTAATATCCTGCATGTGACCTCTGTGATGAATCATTGCTTGCATGTGTATGTTTAAGCTTCTATGTATATGAATGTTGAATCTGTGTATGTTGTAGTGAGTATTCATCTCTGTTTTGAAAATACAGAGTCCAGAACTAAAAAAAAAATCAAATCTCCTTATCCAGTTACTACTGGACTTAAAGTTTCAAAACAAACATGATTGTGGGATCATAATCTAAGTTTTAAAATTTTGTTTAAGGATCTTAAATTTGAAAACTTTCTAAAACAAAGAAAAAAACAGTAAAATCTTTAAATGTGATAAAAATCAAGCATTCTATTTTCTAGATTCGAGTATGCAACTAGAATCAACATTGTAAAACTTGATTTTTAAAAACAAAATCAGGAGTTTTAGATTGGGATTGTTGGAGCATTTCTGGGATGACCAGAAATGAGATTTTGATCGAAATCTGGTGATTGGGTGGATTCGAGTGGTCGAGGCTTGGGTCGGAGCTGGTATGGTGATCGGCGAAGTTGAGAAAAATCATAGAAGAGGTGATCGATCGTCGTGGAGTTGGAAATTGGTTGAACTAGGGTTTAACACTCTTGATGGGTCGTGATCGGAAATGAGGTGACTGGGTAATTTGTGGTGAATCGAGTGGCGCAAGATCAAGGGGATAGTTGCGTGGAAGGCATGCGGAGTTGTGGCTAAAGTTTCAAGGAGCACGGTGGTCGACGTCGTGGGTTCGATGGGTTTTAAGGCGAAGTGGTTGTTTCAGATGTTGTGCGAGTTGCCTCGTTTTCGAATTTGGGTTGATGACCAGGAATTGAAGGTCGGGACTTGGTCGTGGGACGATCGTGGATGGATTTAGGGTGTCGTGGGTGAGCGACGTCGTCGTGGGTGAGCGACGTCGTCGCGGTTACCAGTGCATGTGCACGGCGTTAACGGTGTGTCTGGAGTTGGTTGCGAGAATGATGCAGGGGTGTTCTCGAGTGGGAAGACGAGTGGCACGGGATGGTGCTCGAGTTCGCGTGAATTGAACTTCAGCAGCTTTCAATTTTCTATCTAAGCCAAGTTTTTAAAAAAAGGAGAAGAAGATGCAACTCGAGTCTAGTCTCGAGTTGATAGCGGGTCGAACCCGAAGATTTAAAGTCAATGTTTTAAAAAGTTTTTCCAAACTAGTTTTAAAATTTAAACTTAAATTGTTTTAAACTACTTTATGATAAATGTTCAAAGCTATTAGATTAAAGAAAGTTTTATACTTGTTAATTAAATTTGAGGTGTTTATATATTCTTTTAAATTTAATTTTTAAAAAGTAATTAAGTTAAAATAAGATGAAATGTTTTAAATTTGTAATAATTTTAAGTAATTAATGGAATTGATTTATTTTGGAAATTAATTAAGTTTATATGATTAAAGATTGTTTAATTAATAAAGTAATTAAAGTTAAATTAATTAAATATTTTGGATTAATTAATTTATAAACGTTTAGTTAATTAATTGTGGATTAATTAGTTAGTAATTAAGAATTAATTTAATTAAGTAACTAAGAATTAATATAATTATAAATTATAGATAATTAATTTAATAATTAAAGATTAATTAATCGAAGATTAGTAATTAATTAATTAAGTAATTAGTGATTAATTAATTAATAATTAAGAATTAATTAATTAAGTAATAAGGGATGATTAATTAAGTAATTAAATATTAATTAAGTAATTAGTGATTAATTAATTAATAATTAAGAATTAATTAATTAAGTAATAAGGGATGATTAATTAAGTAATTAAATATTAATTAAGTAATTAAATATTAATTAATTTATAATTAATAGGTAATTAATTAATGATTAAGAATTTATTAATCAAATGATTAAGGTTAATTAATTATAATTAATTAAGTAATTAAGATAAATTAATTTATAATTTGAATTAAGTAATTAAGAATTGCTTAATGGTTAATTAAGATTAATTATTTGTTAATTAAAGATTAATTAATTAATAACTGAGGAATGATTAATTTTTAATCAAGCTCTATTAATTAAAAATTGAGGATTATTAATTAATAGTTAAAGGATAATTAATTAATTAATTAAAGATTAATTAATGGACAATGAGGTTAATTAAGAAGTGATTAATTAATTTAATGATTGTAATTAATAAATTAATGACTGGTTAAACAAGATTTAGTGGTTAATTCTTAAGTAATTAATTTAATTTGAATTAATTAAATTAATTATAATATGGATTAAAGATGCTTGCTTATGGATGATTGTTTGAGTTGAATGTTTGGATTTGGTTGATATGTGTTGGATGATAATCTGAGATATTTTGTGATGAGATATTGTATATAAATCTGTGATAGATGTTTGTTATTATCTGTGGATAATGCTGTGTGAATTCAATGTTTTAAATTGAATTGGATTGTTTAAATCTTTAAACAACTTGACCTTTAAGATGAAGTTTGGATTTCGATGAGACCGGGATCGGGAATCAAGTTTGATTATCCGAAAACCACATCGATCCAAGTTAAACGTTAGGTCATGACATCTCAAAGTGAAGATCGAGATGAAGTTTTAGAGTACAAGGGTTATTGTCGTTAACTCTGAGGGTGATTCCAAAATGAGTATAACGAAATAATGCCTTCGGTTTCGTTCGAACCCGAAACGAACTTGTATGGATTGAATGCTTTCAGCACATCGTCAGGTGGATGATGAGCATTCTAAGAGATGTATTTTATAAAGGTAATCGTAGCCTTAAGCCTCATCAATCGGGAATGGCTAAAACAGGGGAGGTGCAGCAAGGCTAAGTAGGTCATGCCCAAGTAGGACAAGATTTGCCCCTATCTAGAAGTCCCTTATTTTTTCGGCTGTGTGGGTAGTTGTTGGCCACAACTGCGGGGTTGTCTTCTTCGGGACTGTCCAGTAAGGGATGGTTCCGGCCTTGTGTTGTAGGGGATTTAGGGTGGATCCTCGGTACAGTGATCTAGGCCCCGTACTATGACGGGCGGTACCCCAGTAGTCTTGCCATTAATGGAAACCGATTTTCCCTACGAGACCTACGATTTTGATTTGTATTACCCACTTTTGTGGCTGGTAGCTGGAATTTAATAGATGTAACAATTTCAGCTATTTTCCATTTACTCGAAAACCCTAGACCCTATTATAATATCACTGGATTTCCTATAAAATATTTTGATTAGCGTAAGGTAAAAAATTACCCTTGTTTATGTGTGGAAAATCTTACATGATACCTTTTGTTTTCAAATGATTTTAAAGTTAAACAACTTTAACCTGTTTACTCACACCAGACCCATGTCTGACCCGAAGTTTATTTTGTTTTTCATAAACTCTTGGGTACTCAAATTTTTATGAGTAGCCAAGTGATCAGGTTGGGATTGCCAAATGTTTTTGGAAGTGGGGCTGGAGTCCAAACATATCTATCTATCTATATCCGCTATGTAGTGACATTTTGATGTTGTATTTTAGGTTGTAATGGTTAGGCGGACTCTTATTAATGTCTAATGTAATGAAGTCTTGTTATTTCGTGTATCTGATGTGTAAAACTATGTAATTGATATGTGTAATATTATATATTGTTCCGTTTCCGCTGTGAGATTCTGATGTTGTTGTTCTTGGCTTTATATCTTTTCTATTTCTATCTCTTTCTTTTCTTATCGATGATACGTCTTTCTGAGGTTTGAAAGACGGATCGTCACAGTTGGTATCGGAGCATAGGTTAAGAAACACCTAGGCTCTGGAATAGCATCTATCTTAAGAGTGCGTATTTGTAATTTTATTATATAACTATATCCCTATCTAAATTGGTTGGGATACCTGTTCAGGTAGCCATAATGAGTTCAAGAGGTAGAAGGGGCAGAGTAGTAGGAGGCACATCAGATAATGATTGGAGAGGTCAGGCTGATAGTGAGGCTGTTAATCCAGCACCACCTCAAGTCAGTTTTGTTGCCTTATGCAAGGACCTCATCAACCTTAGAGGTAAACCATTTAAAGGGTCAGAGACTATAATTGAGGTCCAAGCTTGGCTACGCTCTAGTGAGCGAATCTTTAGGAGTATGAAATTGTAGGATGAGCAGAAGAGGGTAATGGCTTCATGGCAATTACAAGAAGGTGCTGCAGCCTGGTGGGATGAGTGACATTAAATGTCTATGAGGACGACATGTCTTGGGAAAGATTTAAAGAGTTGTTTGAGGAGAAATTCATGCCAACAGCAGGGAAAACTCGTCTGTATCAGGATTTTCTGAATTTAAAGCAAGCGAGCATGACTACAGCGGAGTACGAGACAAAATTCAATGCGCTATCTTGCTATGGACCAGGACTCATTGATATTCCCCTCAAAAAGAACGAAATGTTTGTGCAAGGATTGAGGCCAGAATTTCATCAAAAGATGACGACGCATTTGAAAGGATCTTTTGTGGAGTTAATTGATATGGCGTTGAGATATGAGGATTTGATGAATAAGAAATCAGTGGCGCCAATAGTAGCATCGGGAGGGAATTCTTCTAACCCAAATAAGAGGAAGTTAAATCCCAATTGGAAGAAGAAAAATGAGAAGAAGTCCGGAAGCAACAATGGACCTCGCAAGTGCTATAATTGTCGGCAAGTTGGGCATTTGGCAAATCAGTGTCCTCAAGGTAGAAAGCAGCAGCAGCAGCCGCATCATAGTGGACCGGGTTCGGCTTTGGTTCAGAAATCTCTATGCTTCAACTGCCACCAACCAGGTCATATGATCAAGGATTGCCCGCTACTTCATAAAGCCTAGCGGAATAAGGTATTTGCTTTGGAAGGTGCACCATCAACTTCATCTAAGGGCAATGGAGTATTGGAAGGTACATTACTTTTAGATGGCAAATATATTAAAGTTTTGTTTGATTCTGGTGATTCTTTGAGTTTTATTTCTCTGGAATCTGTAGAGAAGTACTTTCTTACCCCTAGTACTGTAGACCGTCCTATCTTTGTATCTCCCTATAGGATTTGAAGATTTCCTATCTACCCCATAGTTTTTCTTGTGACCCTTATGTGTTGGATTTTAAGCAGTTTGATCTTATATTGGGGATGGATTGGCTTGATGAGTATAAGGCTGTCCTAAATTGTGATGAGAGAATAGTTTCGTTGGAACCTGATCTAGGTAGAATTGCTAGAGTAATGTGTGATAACTCTGGAATTCACTTGAGT
Organism: Allium cepa; assembly: GCA_030765085.1. NCBI lineage: Eukaryota > Viridiplantae > Streptophyta > Magnoliopsida > Asparagales > Amaryllidaceae > Allium > Allium cepa. The sequence continues at coordinate 309,916,156 of CM060934.1, read as the reverse complement.
AGTCTTTTACATGGAGTTGACACTTCTCAAGAGGAGGTTGAAGATATCGATGTGGTCCAAGATTTCCCAGATATATTCGAGGAAGTCAAGTGTTTACCTCCGCACCGAGAGATAGAGTTTCACATTGATTTGGTTCAAGGAGCAGTACCAGTGATTCAGCCTAGTAGGAGGATAGCTCCTAGGGGGAGGGAGGAGCTAGTAAAGCAAACTCAAGATTTGTTGGAGAAGGGATTGATTAGGCTCAGTTTTTCTTGTTGGGGTTCTGCTGCGGTGTTTGTCACCAAGTCGGATGGGTCGCTAAGGTTCTGTGTAGACTATCGAGAGTTGAACAAAGTGACCATTCGAAATAAGTATCCTCTTCCTCGTATTGATGACCTCTTTGACCAGCTGCATGGAGCTTCATTCTTTTCTCAACTAGATTTAGCATCAGGTTTCCATCAGTTAAGGGTAGCTAAGGACAGTATTCCCTTAACTGCATTTAGGGGACCTAATTGTTTCTATGAGTGGTTAGTTATGCCTTTCGGGTTAACCAACGCTCCTACCTACTTTGTCGACCTGATGAACCAAGTCTTTCGAGATGTATTGAATAAGTTTGTTCTGGTGTTCATTGATGATATCTTGGTCTACTCTAAGTCTGAAGAAGAGCACAAGCAACACTTAAGAACAGTGTTGGAAACTCTGAGAAGACATGTTCTGAAGGCGAAGTTCTCTAAGTGTCATTTTTGGAAATCAGAAGTCAAATTTTTGGGGCACATTGTTTCTGGTGAGGGAATCTCTGTAGATCCAGCGAAAGTTCAGACTATTCTGGAGTGGAAGCAGCCTCGGACACCGACTGAAGTTCGCAGTTTTCTGAGATTGGCTGACTACTACATAAAGTTTATTAAGGATTATTCCAAGATCTCTTCACACCTAACTAAGCTGACAAGGAAGGGAGCTAAATTCAAGTGGACACCTGAATGTGAGGATGCTTTCCAAAATCTGAAGGCAAAGTTGACAAGTGCTCTTGTGTCGGCTATTCCGGATGGGAAGAGCAAGTTTGAGGTTTATACGGATTCCTGCATAGTTCGACTGGGTGCAGTTCTGATGCAAAATGGTAGAGTTATTGCGTATGCGAGTCGGTAATTGAAGCCACATGAGAGGAACTACGCTACGCATGATCTGGAGTTGTTAGCCATTGTTTTTGCTTTAAATATATGAAGGCACTATCTCTTGGGAGAGAAGTTCGAGCTATTTACGGATCACAAACTGTTGAAATATCTTTTCTCTCAAAAAAGATCTTAATATGAGGCGGCGGCGATGGGTCGAGTTTTTGGCATCATATGATTTGGATATTCTGTATACCCCAGGAAAGGCGAATGTTGTGGCAGATGCTTTTAGCACGAATGCAGTTTTGTCTCTTTTGAAGTGGTTCCATCTCTTCTGGAAAGGATTTCAAGCAAGCAAGAATCTGATAAAATTTGAAAAGAATCATCAGAAGAGTTAGGAAAGGTCAGTGTCCCAGTTTTGAGATTGATGGCCAAAGAACATTAAGGATTAACAGGAGGATTTGTGTTCCGAATGATAGGGATCTGAGACAGGAGGTGTTGTCAGAGAGTCATCGTTCCAGATTAAATATTCACCCGGGAATCTCAAAGATGTATAAAGATATGAGAAGAGTTTTCTGGTGGCCGAACATGAAGAAAGATATTGCTAGGTTCGTGAAAAGTTGTGCTATCTGCCAACAAGTTAAAGGAGATCAGCAGAAGTCAGCCGAATTATTACAACCTTTGGAAATCCCGATGTGGAAATGGGAGATGATATCGATGGATTTCATCGATGGTTTTCCTAGAACCAAGAAGGGAAATGAAGGAATATGGGTGATTGTGGATCATCTAACTAAAAGCGCTCATTTTATACCCGTTAAGGCAACGCGTACTGCAGCTTCTCTGGCAGAGATTTTCTTAAGAGAGATAGTCAGATTGCATGGTGTTCCAGTTAGTATAGTAAGTGACCGAGATCCTATCTTCACCAGCAAGTTCTGGGAGGCTTTGCAATCAGCTATGGGAACGAGTTTGAGATTGAGTACAGCATATCATCCCCAGACAGATGGGCAGACGGAGAGGCTTAATCGAATTCTAAAAGATATGCTGAGGACCTGTGTATTAGATTTTGGTGGATCGTGGGAAGACCATCCACTTCTAGTAGAATTCTCTTATGATAGTTACCAAGCGAGTATTAAGATGGCTCCTTATGAAGCTTTGTATGGAAGACCGTGTAGATCCCCAGCATGTTGGATAGAGTCAAGAGATCGACTTGTGCTTGGACCAGATCTGATCCATGAAGCATCTGCTAAAGTTGAGCTTATCAAGAAGAGGATGAGAGCTGCTCAGGACCGTCAAAAGCAGTATGCAGATAAAAGACGAAGACAATTGGAGTTCGAGATTGGTGATTTTGTCTATGTCAAAGTTTCCTCGATTAAAGGAGCAGTAAGATTTGGGAAGACGGGAAAACTCGCTCCGAGATATATTAGTCCATTCCGAGTGCTCGAGAGGATTGGTGTCGTAGCTCACAAGGTTGAATTGCCAGTCCGGGTGGCTGGAATTCACAATGTTTTAAACGTATCTCATATAAGGAAATACGTGCACGATCCATCTCTTATTGTGGAGCCAACTGTGCAGGAGGACTTAGAGGTGGAGCCGGACTTATCGGTTGTTAGACATCGTGTTCAGATTGTTGATCAAGACGAGAGGCAACTCAGGAGCAAGATAGTAAAGCTTGTTAAAGTCTAGTGGAGTGAGGATCCCAGGGACTGTACCTGGGAGACTCCGTATAGTTTTAGGAAGGCTTATCCGGTTTGTGTCCGGATAGCTAGTGATGTTTGTATTGGATGTGTTGTTGTTTGGATGTTTTGTTTTGTTGGTTGCTTATGTATGGATGATATATATATGCTTTAATTGTTGAAATAAAATGAAAGTTGTGGATTATCTTTTTTTAAATTTTGGGGACGAAATTCTTTTAAGGGGGGAGGAATGTGATATCCTAGAATTTCAAACCAGATTTAAATGTGATAATCTCTTTAATAAATTAATTAAAATTGATAAAATAGTTATTTTAAACAATAATAATAAATGGGTTGTGTGTGTTTGTGTGTATATATTGATTTTAAAATAGAATTATTATAAACAAGTGGAAATGGATTTGTTAAAATTATATGTACATATCAAATTTTATTTTTAAATTGAATTTGAAATTTAATTTGAATTTGGATATTTAAATTGAAATTCAAAATATAGTTATTTATATCTTAAATCATACTTTAGTTTAAAAGTGTATTTTTATGATTTTATTTAGAATATAAAATGCGACGACCCAACTTTCTACTCCCAGAAAATCGCATCATCAATTAAGAAAGAAAGGGATAGAAGAAGAGAAGAAAGAAGAGAAAGAAGAAACAACACTAGAATCTCAACAGCGGAACGAATAAATTATATTAATAACATAAGTATTACATAATATACAATATCAATCAGAGATATACAACATACACATCACATATACTACACAGTTATAAACACCTGCCTAGTATTTACAACATAATACAAACACAACACAGAGAACACATAGCGGAAAACTATATCTACAACGCAGAAGCCTCCTGCTCCATTGCTCCTCCATTATACGTCAAAGCTAACCTGAATCCCTTGGCTACTCGTAAAAATTTGAGTACCCAAGAGTTTAAGAAAACAAAGATAAACTCCGGGTCAGACATGGGTCTGGTGTGAGTAACAGGTTAAGGTTGCTTAACTTTAAAAATCCTTTGAAAAGAAAGGTATCACGTAAGACTTCCCACACATAAACATGGAAAAGTTTTTACCTTACGCTAAGCAAAACATTTGATAGGAAATCCGATGATATTATAATAGTGTCTAGGGTTTTCAAGTAAAATACAGAAATAGCTTGAATGCTTATATCTCACGTTCCAACATAGTTGGGCACAACTAATACGTACGACACTTATTGGATTTTGGATTCCATACAATGGCAGGGCTACTGGGGTACCGCCCGTCACAGTACGTGGCCTAGATCACCGTACCGAGGAGCCACCCTAACTCCCCTGCAACACAAGGCCGAAACCATTCCTTACTGAACAGTTCCGAATAAGACAACCCCGCAGTTGTTTGCAACCAACTTCCCACACAGCCGAATATAAAGGGACTTCTAGACAGGGATCAATCTCGCTCTCCAGTGGGAGCTACCCACGAAGCCTTGCTGCACCTCCCCTGTTTTAGCCATTCCTGGTTGATGAGGCTTGAGGCTACGATTACCTTTAGAGAACACATCTCTTAGAATGCTCATCGTCCACCTGACGATGTTCTGAAAGCATTCAATCCATACAAGTTCGTTCCGGGTTCGAACGAAACCGAAGGCATTATCTCGTTACACTCATTTTGGAATCACCCTCATAGTTAACGACGATAACCCTTGCACTCTCAATCTTCATCTCGAACCTATAAGAACTAGTTCTGTCAAACTCATCACGGAATCACCTCCAGAGTTATACTGACGTATAGTCCTTACACCTCGAGTCTTCACTCTTCACATAAGATTCATGACCTATCGTTAATTTGGATCGATGTAGTTTTCGGATATCCAAATATGGAAACCCGATCCCGATCTCATCGAAATCCAAAGCGCGTCTTTTAGGTCCAAGTTGTTTTAAATGTTTAAAACAATTCTATTCAATACTATCTATACACACAGATAGACAATTCACAACATCATAATAGATAATCCACATTATCATTACCAACAGATAATTCATATCATCAACTCAATGCAACCATAGCATCTAAATCACATAACATCATTTATCTCATAACTGAGATTTCAACCATTCAGGGTAATAAATATCAATCATCATTCATAAGCAATGACTTATTAAATCACCATTCTATAATTAATTTAAAATGAATTAAATTAATACATCTTCCTTAATTAATTTAAAATAAATTAAATTAATTACTTATCCATATAAATCTTGCTTACACATCAATTAATTACTCTTAACAAGTTACCCTAATTAATCATCTTGATTAACTACCATTTAATTACGTTCAAGTAATTAACCTCTAATTAATTTCATAAATTAATTATCCCAAACCAGATTCAGTAATTAACCTATAATTACTTTATTAATTAATTAATTATAATTAATTACATTAATCCTTAATTAATTACATTAATTAATTCCTTCATTGACTAATTGTTCTTAATTAATCAATCCTTAGTTATATCATTAATTATATAAATTAATGATCTCAAATTATTTATTTAAAATAACTCCATTAAATTAATTATCAATTACCTCTATTGATTAACCATTCTTGATTAATCACATTAAGTAATTACATTAAATTAATTACATCTTTTAATCATTCTCAAATAACTTAATTATCAAAACCTAAATTAATTACACTAAGTAATTAATTATTAATTACTTACTTAAGTGATTATTCAATCATACATATTACTTACATAAAGTAATTGATTTCCAAAACTCCTTCATTATTCAAGTATTCTTTAATTAAATTACATCAAGTAATTTATCTTCTTGATTACTTCACTAAGTAATTATTCATTTTTAATTACATTGGTAATTACTTCTCAAATCAACCAGTGATTAAATTAAATTAATTAAACTTAATTAATTAACTTAATTAATCAAAAATAACTTAATTAATTACAATCAATAATTAATTTTCTTAATTACTTTCATTAAGTAATTTACTTAAACATTACTCAAATGATTATCTTTAAATTAATTAATACAATTAATCATTATAATTAATCACATTAATTAATTATAAAATAATACTTTGTTAATGACCTTCATTAACCAATAACCAATCTTTAATTACTTTTCCAAAGTAATTAACTGAATTAATCAATATTAATTCTTAATTTATTTATAAAACTCATTAATTAATTTCTAATTATTAAATTAATCAAGTGATAATTAAAAACTTAAATAAATTATTAATTACTTGATTAATAAATTCAATTCATTAATTAAATTAATCAAATCTTATTAATTAATTTCTAAATCACACTTTAATTAACTTACTTATTCTTTTCTATTAATTAAATAAATCCCTTAATTATTTAATTAATTAACCTAATTATTAATGAATTAGATTAATTAAAATCTTAATTACCTTGATCAGATAATTATTAAGTTCAAAACAATTTAATGAAAATCATAAACCTCATTAATGATTTAATTATCATTATCAAAGTAAATTAAAAACAAATTTGCTTTTAAATTTACTGAATTCCATTTTAAATTAAAATTAAAATTAAATTAAATTTAAACTTTAAACAAGATTTTAAGTATTAAAAAAAACTCTTTTTCATTTTTAAGAATCACTTACCTCTTAAAGAAAATTTAGAAAATTAATTTAACTTTAGCCTATACTCAATTTAAATAAATTTAAAATACCTTAAATATTTCAAATATATTGAAACATATAAATTCAAATCTTATTTATATTACAACCCAAAATTTAAACCATGCTTTCAGATTTAAATTCAGAGATTAAAATTTAAAACCCTGTTTTAAATTTCATTTCACATGTGAATAAAATTCTAAAAATATTCAACTTTATTTTAACATTTGAATTTATAACTTGTTTTTATTTGAACTTTCAGGTTCAATTTCTAATTTGAATTCAGGTTCAGATTTAACTTAGAATTTAAATCTTGTTTTAAATTCTTATTTCCAAATTTAAAAATTATTTATATAAAACTGTGCAGGTTTCATTTTTAAATATTTCATTTTCTGCAGATCTTGTTTATTCAAAATCTGAAATTCAAAACCTATTTGGATTCATATTTTAAACTTGCTTTCAGTCTAGATTTAAACCTGCTTATCTTCTTCCTTTTTTTTAGATTAAATTTAGTTTTAAAATTTAAAAACCTGAAACAGTTCAGGTTACAGAAAACAACACTGCAACTAAACTACCCGAGTTCAACCCCACCTTACTCCGAGTCACCCCTATCTTAAATTCGAGCAAAAACAGAAATTACTCGAGCACCACCTCTTCACCATATTTCAGAAACTAAATCTCCCCCATATAACCACTGTACACATGCACATAGCCATGGGCAACTTTCCGATCATCAGTGATGATCATTTCCATCCACTATCCTCCTCTGAATCCAACATGATCACCCAAAACATCACCAATCTCCAAATATCCAAAATCAAACAGAACAGCCCCTATCTAAACCTGGAACACAGTGCTTCCCAATACCTCAACACCTGTCAATGGCATGTTCTCCTCCCTCCGACCATCATTCTAGCTGAAACTCCAGCTACTATCTCCACTTGGACCCAACTCCCAACCTTCCAAAACGCTTAACCCTCGATCAACCCTAGAGGAAATAATGATCGAATTCTTACTTTGTTAAAAACTTAGGGCTACAGAACAATTTTTAAATCACCGCTGCTAATTCAAAGTTAAATTCACAAATCTGATAATTTTCCTGATATCTCTGATCACTATGCTACATACAGAAGAAATCTCAAGCTATCAAAATCTCAAAATCAATTAGAATTTCCAAAATAATTTTTTTTAGTTCATCTCAGAACCACACCCAAATTCCATGCTAAATATTGTGTTTACTGTTTTTAAAAAAAAATCATGTTTCATATGTGGTTTCAAATTACAATCTTAATTTACTGAATTAAGAAATTTTAGTTTTTAAACAAAATCACTGTTTTAGGTTATTTTTGATTTCCAGAGAAGTTTTGATTTTAATTTACCTTATTTTAAATTCTTATGCTTCAGATTTATTTTTAACAAAAAAATTTGTTTGTAATCCATTTCTCAATAATGGTTAAGTTATGAAACTACTAAAATTTAAATTTAAAACTTAAGTCAAGAACACAAAAGTTCTGATACTAACAGAGTATACACACCTATTTAAGTACAAAGTGATTTCCAGAACTCATATACATACAGCAATAGCTTCAATATTATCATGCATATCAATTTATTCCAGATATAATAACATGCAACCAGATTTTGTTAAAAGAAATTTAGAAGTTACTCACTAGAAACTTGAAGAACAGAGCCTTCTTTTGTTATCATTCATGAATGCAGGCTTGCAATTTTAAAACTCTAACCCATTTTATATGCATGCAGGCCGTGATAAAAATGCAGGCTTCATTATGCTTTGCAGTAACTTTAAAATTGCATGTTGATGTTCTTGTTACAGGCTATTGATTTGTAATTACAATTTGAGGAGTGAAGTTTCAGATCTTGTTTTTGAGAAGCTTTGAGTTTTCAGATTTTTTTTTTTTAAGTGAAATGTTTCTTTGATTCACTAGCATTTGATTTTCAAAAGACAATAAGAAAAGTGAAAATGTTTTTAAAAGAGGGCTGAAATAAATTTGACAAAATAAATAAAAGAAAATAGAAATTTAATGACACTTGTCATTTTGTTTGATCTACAATTTACACATGTTGCTTAGATTTGTTAAATACTTAACACTTGTCTTTATTTAATTAAGTTATACTTTTAAATGTTTAAAAAGAGTTTTCCTTAATTTATTTTATGTTTGTATGATTTTCTTATTTTTAGAAAATGTAAATAAAACAATTTATAAATTAAAACTTATACAAATATTTTAAAGAATCAATTAATTTGAATTTCAAAATAAAATTTCAAATCAAATTAAACTTTTGAAATCAAAATTAAAATCAATTTATTAAATTTAAAAATGATAATACTATTTCCTTATTTTAATTCCTTTTATATTTATGAAAAATAGTACATTTATTAATATGGCTTAAAATAACAATTTAACAAATTTTATATGATTTATAAAGAAATTATAAATAACTTTTATTATCAATTGAATTTAAATCATATGCTATTTTATATTTAGACTTATATAATATACTCAAATCATATTACTCAAATAATATTTAAAAAGAAATAAAATCAACTTCTATTTAAATTTTAAAACAAAAAATTAAACTAAGATATAATTTTAAACAATATAACATTTGTTATTAATATTACAAACCATATAATCACTAATTTAAATAGATTTTTAAAAGCTTAATATTAATTTAAAACATAACTTCCTAATTATTCGATATTTTATTAGAATGTAAAAATAAAACTTCATTTATTTATTATCATGTAAGTTAAATTCCAAACAAAGATAAACTATAATATATATACAAATATATATACATTATAATTTAAACATTTATTTTAGCTTTTTAATAGACAAATCACAAATTAAATATTTATTTAATTTGATTATTTAACCAAAACATATTTTATTAATCAATATTGTCAATATCAATTTAATTTTATATAAAGATTATTAAATTGATATTGTTTAAAATTCTGGGATATTACATTCCTTCCCCCTTAAAAGAATTTCGTCCCCGAAATTTAAAACAAGGTAATTTAATAATCTTATTAAATTTTAATTTTAAAACACAAGCATATACCAAACATATGCTAACAACTATAGCAATCAATTCATCCAATCAAACAAAATTAACTATCCAGACAAAATTCTGGATAGAGTTTCCTCGAGTTTCCTAAGTAAACACCGGGTTGCTCGCTCTATAAAACCCAAACAATCAACACTACTAAGTTACAGAACTCCTACTCATCTATATCTATAACTGAACAAGATATCAGACTACAAACGAGTCTGACTCAACAACCAAATCTCTCAGAACGGCTGATTCCACAATCAGAGATAGATCACACATATACTCCCTTAGAGATACGTGAAACACATCGAATTCCAGTTGTCCAAACTAGCAATTCAATCCAGATAATCAAACACTTATCCAAAACAGAACATAAAAGAAATCCAAAATATCTCGGAGCTAGCTTACCCAACCTACCAAAATTATAGCCCCTAAAAACTGAGAAAACTTATCCAAAATCAGATATTCGACTGCCTATCTCCTACCTAATCAGCTCAATCCTTGCTGATGTCACAAGAAACAAACTAGACCAATCCCAATCCACCAGAATGATCCTCCTCGATCAACCAAGATCAAGAACAACTCCACTCACAACCATCAAAAGAAAACAAACTTCTCTTATCCGAAAAAGAAAGGCAGATACACTCCCAAACTGCTTCCGCTGCACAACTCTGATCTGGAGTAGAAAAGAATGCTAATAAAGAACACAAGCACAACTGGACAACAAAAACTAAGAAGATCTCAGATAACCCAGAGAAAACTCAGAAGTTCCTCAAATCCTGAGTTGTTTTAATAAACTCCATCCCAAGAAATCAACCTTCAATTAGTTGATCCACCGGTACCACTGAATCTCTAGATGAAGACAAACTCTGACTTCTCTGAAAATATTCAGAAAAATCTCCAACAACCCAAGAGAATACACAATCATCGCAAGTCACTTTTGCGATCAACTCAATCTAATTCCAAAGAAAACTGTTCCCTCTAAACCAATTAGAACAGCTTATGCTGGTCTTGCCAACCCGTTGAAGAAATGGATCCACTCCTCTGCTTCTGAACTCCATCTTCAGAAAACTGCTAAGCCAGAAAATTCTGCCGACATACTGAACACTCCAAGCTGCACTGCTGACAACAACACCCAAGAATTCTCAATTCAAAGCTCTTCGAGAAACTCGGACTTCAAACAACATAAAAACACCCTGCTGAACCCAGCCACAACACCAAGCAGACCTACTTCCTTAAACTTGTTCCAAAGAAATCATCTTCAGAAACATCCATAGTCACTGCATCTCATCACGCAGCTACTACTTCCCTGAGATAACAAGATACTATCACTCGCTTCTGCTCAGCCAACAGATCCAAACTCTACTCATTCAACTTCAAAGATGAACTCCGAACCTTAACAGGTTACCTTCAGAGATCAATGAAGTCCTACACCACTTCAAAGCTCATTCGAGACGGTATTAGGTCTACAGTCCCGACAGATACACTTCCAACCTCAAACATTCAAACTCCAACCAATTGATGGTTGTGTTATACACACCACTACCTCAATCTACCTTTATAACTTATTGGAAAACCCGAAGAGGTAACCCAATCGATAGGTAGAAATAAAATAAATAAATATATATATATAAATATATTAAAATTACAAATACGCTCTCTCAAGATAGACACCACTCCAGAGCCTAGGTATTCACTCAACCTAATGCTCTGATACCACCTGCGACGACCCGACTTTCTACTCCCAGAAAATCGCATCATCAATTAAGAAAGAAAGGGATAGAAGAAGAGAAGAAAGAAGAGAAAGAAGAAACAACACTAGAATCTCAACAGCGGAACGAAAAATTATATTAATAACATAAGTATTACATAATATACAATATCAATCAGAGATACACAGCATACACAGCATCCACATCACATATACTAGACAGTTATAAACACCTGCCTAGTATTTACAACATAATACAAACATAACACAGAGAACACACAGCGAAAAACTATATCTACAACGCAGAAGCCTCCTGCTCCATTGCTCCTCCATTATACGTCAAAGCTAACCTGAATCCCTTGTCTACTCGTAAAAATTTGAGTACCCAAGAGTTTAAGAAAACAAAGATAAACTCAGGGTCAGACATGGGTCTGGTGTGAGTAACAGGTTAAGGTTGCTTAACTTTAAAAATCCTTTGAAAAGAAAGGTATCACGTAAGACTTCCCACACATAAACATGGAAAAGTTTTTACCTTACGCTAACCAAAACATTTGATAGGAAATCCGATGATATTATAATAGTGTCTAAGGTTTTCAAGTAAAATACAGAAATAGCTGGAATGCTTACATCTCACGTCCCAACATAGTTGGGCACAACTAATATGTACGGCACTTATTGGATTTTGGATTCCATACAATGGCAGGGCTACTGGGGTACCGCCCGTCACAGTACGTGGCCTAGATCACCGTACCGAGGAGCCACCCTAACTCCCCTGCAACACAAGACCGGAACCATTCCTTACTGCAGTTCCGAACAAGACAACCCCGCAGTTGTTTGCGACCAACTGCCTACACAGCTGAATATAAAGGGACTTCTAGACAGGGATCAATCTCGCTCTCCAGTGGGAGCTACCCACGAAGCCTTGCTGCACCTCCCCTGTTTTAGCCATTCCCCGTTGATGAGGCTTGAGGCTACGATTACCTTTAGAGAACACATCTCTTAGAATGCTCATCGTCCACCTGATGATGTTCTGAAAGCATTCAATCCATACAAGTTCATTCCGGGTTCGAATGAAACCGAAGGCATTATCTCGTTACACTCATTTTGGAATCACCCTCATAGTTAACGACGATAACCCTTGCACTCTAAATCTTCATCTCGAACCTATAAGAACTAGTTCCGTCAAACTCATCACAGAATCACCCCCAGAGTTATACTGACGTATAGTCCTTACACCTCGAGTCTTCACTCTTCACATAAGATTCACGACCTATCGTTAATTTGGATCGATGTGGTTTTTGGATATCCAAATATGGAAACCCGATCCCGGTCTCATCGAAATCCAAAGCGTATCTTTTAGGTCCAAGTTGTTTTAAGTGTTTAAAACAATTCTATTCAATACTATCTATACACACAGATAGACAATTCACAACATCATAATAGATAATCCACATTATCATTGCCAACAGATAATTCATATCATCAACTCAATGCAACCATAGCATCTAAATCACACAACATCATTTATCTCATAACTGAGATTTCAACCATTCAGGGTAATAAATATCAATCATCATTCATAAGCATTGACTTATTAAATCACCATTCTATAATTAATTTAAAATGAATTAAATTAATTACATCTTCCTTAATTAATTTAAAATAAATTAAATTAATTGCTTATCCATATAAATCTTGCTTACACATCAATTAATTACTCTTAACAAGTTACCCTAATTAATCATCTTGATTAGCTACCCTTTAATTACATTCAAGTAATTAACCTCTAATTAATTTCATAAATTAATTATCCCAAACCAGATTCAGTAATTAACCTGTAATTATTTTATTAATTAATTAATTATAATTAATTACATTAATCCTTAATTAATTCCTTCATTGATTAATTGTTCTTAATTAATCAATCCTTAATTATATCATTAATTATATAAATTAATGATCTCAAATTATTTATTTAAAATAATTCCATTAAATTAATTATCAATTATCTCTATTGATTAATCATTCTTGATTAATCACATTAAGTAATTACATTAAATTAATTACATCTCTTAATTATTCTTAAATAACTTAATTATCAAAACTTAAATTAATTACACTAAGTAATTAATTATTAATTACTTACTTAAGTAATTATTCAATCATACATATTAATTACACAAAGTAATTGATTTCCAAAACTCCTTCATTATTCAAGTATTCTTTAATTAAATTACATCAAGTAATTTATCTTCTTAATTACTTCACTAAGTAATTATTCATTTTTAATTACATTGGTAATTACTTCTCAAATCAACCAGTGATTAAATTAAACTAATTAAACTTAATTAATCAAAAATAACTTAATTAATTACAATCAATAATTAATTTTCTTAATTACTTTCATTAAGTAATTTACTTAAACAATACTCAAATGATTATCTTTAAATTAATTAATACAATTAATCATTATAATTAATCACATTAATTAATTATAAAATAATACTATGTTAATGACCTTTATTAACCAATAACCAATCTTTAATTACTTTTCCAAAGTAATTAACTGAATTAATCAATATTAATTCTTAATTTATCTATAAAACTCATTAAATAATTTCTAATTATTAAATTAATCAAGTGATAATTAAAAACTTAAATTAATTATTAATTACTTGATTAATAAATTCAATTCATTAATTAAATTAATCAAATCTTATTTAACTAATTTCTAAATCACACTTTAATTAACTTACTTAATCTTTTGTATTAATTAAATAAATCCCTTAATTATTTAATTAATTAACCTAATTATTAATGAATTAGATTAATTAAAATCTTAATTACCTTGATCAGATAATTATTAAGTTTAAAATAATTTAATGAAAATCATAAACCTCATTAATGATTTAATTATTATTATCAAAGTAAATTAAAAACAAATTTGCTTTTAAATTTAGTAAATTCCATTTTAAATTAAAATTAAAATTAAATTAAATTTGAACTTTAAATAAGATTTTAAGTACTAAAAAAAACTCTTTTTCATTTTTAAGAATCACTTACCTCTTAAAGGAAATTTAGAAAATTAATCTAACTTTAGCCTATACTCAATTTAAATAAATTTAAAATACCTTAAATATTTCAAATATATTGAAACATACAAGTTCAAATCTTATTTATATTACAACCCAAAATTTAAACCATGCTTTCAGATTTAAATTCAGAGATTAAAATTTAAAACCCTGTTTTAAATTTCATTTCACATGTATATAAAATTCTAAAAATATTCAACTTGATTTTAATATTTGAATTTATAACTTGTTTTTATTTGAACTTTCAGGTTCAACTTCTAATTTGAATTCAGGTTCAGATTTAACTTAGAATTTAAATCTTGTTTTAAATTGTTATTTCCAGATTTAAAAATTACTCTATATAAAACAGTGCAGGTTTCATTTTTAAATATTTCATTTTCTGCAGATCTTGTTTATTCAAAATCTGAAATTCAAAACCTATTTGAATTCATATTTTAATCTTGCTTTCAGTCTAGAATTAAACCTGCTTATCTTCTTCCTTAAATTTAGTTTTAAAATTTAAAAACCTGAAACAGTTCAGGTTACAGAAAACAACACTGCAACTAAACTACCCGAGTTCAACCCCACCTTACTCCGAGTCACCCCTATCTTAACTTCGAGCAAAAACAGAAATTACCCGAGCACCACCTCTTCACCATATTTCAGAAACTAAATCTCCCCCATATAACCACTATACACATGCACATAGCCATGGGCAACTTTCCGATCATCAGTGATGATCATTTCCATCCACTATCCTCCACTGAATCCAACATGATCACCCAAAACATCACCAATCTCCAAATATCCAAAATCAAACAGAACAGCCCCTATCTAAACCTGGAACACAGTGCTTCCCAATACCTCAACACCTGTCAATGACATGTTCTCCTCCCTCCGACCATCATTCTAGCTGAAACTCCGGGCTACTATCTCCACTTGGACCCAACTCCCAACCTTCCAAAACGCTTAACACTCGATCAACCCTAGAGGAAATGATGATCGAATTCTTACTTTGTTAAAAACTTAGGGCTACAGAACAATTTTTAAATCACCGCTGCTAATTCAAAGTTAAATTCACAAATCTGATAATTTTCCTGATATCTCTAATCACTATGCTACATACAGAAGAAATCTCAAGCTATCAAAATCTCAAAATCAATTAGAATTTCCAAAATAATTTTTTTTAGTTCATCTCAGAACCACACCCAAATTCCATGCTAAATATTATGTTTTCTATTTTTAAAAAAAAAATCATGTTTCATATGTGGTTTCAAATTACAATCTTAATTTACTGAATTAAGAAATTTTAGTTTTTAAACAAAATCATTGTTTCAGGTTATTTTTGATTTCCAGAGAAGTTTTGATTTTAATTTACCTTATTTTAAATTCTTATGCTTCAGATTTATGTTTAACAAACAAATTTGTTTGTAATCCATTTCTCAATAACGGTTAAGTTATGAAACTACTAAAATTTGAATTTAAAACTTAAGTCAAGAACACAAAAGTTCAGATACTAACAGAGTATACACACCTATTTAAGTACAAAGTAATTTCCAGAACTCATATACATACAGCAATAGCTTCAATATTATCATGCATATCAATTTATTCCAGATATAATAACATGCAACCCGATTTTGTTAAAAGAAATTTAGAAGTTACTCACTAGAAACTTGAAGAACATAGCCTTCTTTTGTTATCATCATGAATGCAGGCTTGCAATTTTAAAACTTTGACCCATTTTATATGCACGCAGGCCATGATAAAAATGCAGGCTTCATTATATTTTGTAGTAACTTCAAAATTGCATGTTGATGTTCTTGTTACAGGCTATTGATTTGTAATTACAATTTGAGGAGTGAAGTTTCAGATCTTGTTTTTGAGAAGCTTTGAGTTTTTAGATTTTTTTTTTAAGTGAAATGTTTCTTTGATTCACTAGCATTTGATTGTTAAAAGATAATAAGAAAAGTGAAAATGTTTTTAAAAGAGGGCTGAAATAAATTTGACAAAATAAATAAAAGAAAATAGAAATTTAATGACACTTGTCATTTTGTTTGATTTACAATTTACACATGTTGCTTAGATTTGTTAAATACTTAACACTTGTCTTTATTTAATTAAGTTATACTTTTAAATGTTTAAAAAGAGTTTTCCTTAATTTATTTTATGTTTGTATGATTTTCTTATTTTTAGAAAATGTAAATAAAACAATTTATAAATTAAAACTTATACAAATATTTTAAAGAATCAATTAATTTGAATTTCAAAATAAAATTTCAAATCAAATTAAACATTTGAAATCAAAATTAAAATCAATTTATTCAATTTAAAAATGATAATACTATTTCCTTATTTTAATTCCTTTTATATTTATGAAAAATAGTACATTTATTAATATGGCTTAAAATAACAATTTAACAAATTTTATATGATTTATAAAGAAATTATAAATCACTTTTATTATCAAATGAATTTAAATCATATGCTATTTTATATTTAGACTTATATAATATACTCAAATCATATTACTCAAATAATATTTAATAAGAAATAAAATCAACTTTTATTTAAATTTTAAAACAAAAATTAAACTAAGATATAGTTTTAAACAATATAACATTTATTATTAATATTACAAACCATATAATCACTAATTTAAATAGATTTTTAAAAGCTTAATATTAATTTAAAACATAACTTCCTAATTATTAGATATTTTATTAGAATTTAAAAACAAAACTTCATTTATTTATTATCATGCAAGTTAAATTCCAAACAAAGATAAACTATAATATATATACAAATATATATACATTATAATTTAAATTTATTTTAGCTTTTTAAAAGACAAATCACAAATTAAATATTTATTTAATTTGATTACATATTTTTTAATCAATATTGTCAATATCAATTTAATTTTATATAAAGATTATTAAATTGATATTGTCTAAAATTCCGGGATATTACATAAAATTTGTTTTATATTAATTTAGTTTTAAAGAGATTGATTTATATAAATTAAAAATGTATTTATAGATTAAAAAATTTATCATAAAAACATTTAAAAGTCTATTTTGCATGAAGAATTACATGTGTTAACTTGTAAATCCCTCTAATAACATGCGTTAAGAGATTAAACATGTTTAGTGACAAGTATCACATTTTTATATTATTTTCTTAATTTTAATAAATCAAAAATTAAACCTATATAATTCTACTTCATCTTCTTCATTCAAATTTTCCCATCTCATTTTCTAAAAAGCAAGAATAAATCTCTAGTTCATTCTTAAATCTGAAAATTTATTAGCTTTTACCCTTTCAACTAAAATTATAACATAAAATCAAGATCATTTCAAAAATTTCAAGTCTGCAAGTGATTTCAAAGCCTGGTATCAACTAGCATCTTCTCTGATTTCAAAAGGCTTTAGCATTTTAGTTGCTTTAAAGGAACCTGGTCATTTCAACAAAGCACCAGAGCAAAAATCAAATTATTTAACAAAAAAATAGTCAGGCATTTCCAGTTTTTAAAGATCTACAGAACAACTTTTCCAGATTTTGCAAAATTTTGGAATCTCTACTTTTATAACAAGTACCAGGTGAGTAAACAAATAAACTAAAAAGAATTTAGGAAGTTAATATCCTGCATGTGACCTCTGTGATGAATCTTTGCTTGCATGTGTATGTTTAAGGTTCTATGTATATGAATGTTGAATCTGTGTATGTTGTAGTGAGTATTCATCTCTGTTTTGAAAATACAGAGTCCAGAACTAAAAAAAATTCAAATCTCCTTATCCAGTTACTACTGTACTTAAAGTTTCAAAACAAACATGATTGCAGGATCATAATCTAAGTTTTAAAATTTTGTTTGAGAATTTTAAATTTGAAAACATTCTGAAACAAAGAAAAAAATTGTAAAATCATTAAATGTGATAAAAATCAAGCATTCTATTTTCTAGATTCGAGTATGCAACTAGAATCAACATTGTAAAACTTGATTTTAAAAACAAAATCAGGAGTTTTAGATTGGGATTGTTGGAGCATTTCTGGGATGACCATAAATGAGATTGATCGAAATATGGTGCCTGGGTCGATTCGAGTGGTCAAGGCTTGGTTCGGAGCTGGTATGGTGATTGGCGAAGTTGTGAAAAATCGTGGAAGAGGTGATCGATTGTCGTGGAGTTGGAAATTGGTTGAACTAGGGTTTAACACTCTTAATGGGTCGTGATCGGAAATGAGGTGACTGGGTAATTTATGGTGAATCCAGTAGCGCAAGATCAAGGGGATAGTTGCGTGGAAGGCTAGCGGAGTTGTGGCCAAAGTTTCAAGGAGTACGGTGGTCGACGTCGTGGGTTCGATGGGTTTTCAGACGAAGTGGTTGTTTCAGATGTTGTGCGAGCTGCCTTGTTTTTGAATTTGGGTTGGTGACCAGGAATTGAAGGTCGGGACTTGGTCGTGGGACGATCGTGGATGGATTTGGGGTGTCGTGGGTGAGCGACGTCGTCGCGGTTACCTGTGCACGTGCACAGATTAACGGCGTGTGTGGAGTTGGTTGCGAGAATGACGCAGGGGTATTCTCGAGTGGGAAGATGAGTGGCATGGGATTGTGCTCGAGTTCGCGTGAATTGAACATCAGCCGCTTTCAATTTTATATCTAAGCTAAGTTTTAAAAAAAAGGGAGAAGAAGATGCAACCCGAGTCTAGTCTCGAGTTGATAACGGGTCGAACACGAAGATTTAATGTCGATGTTTTAAAAAGTTTTTCCAAACTAGTTTTAAAATTTAAACTTAAATTGTTTTAAACTATTTTATGATAAATGTTCAAAGCTATTAGATTAAAGAAAGTTTTATACTTGTTAACTAAATTTGAGGTGTTTATATATTCTTTTAAATTTAATTTTTAAAAAGTAATTAAGTTAAAATAAGATGAAATGTTTTAAATTTGTAATAATTTTAAGTTTAATGGAATTGATTTATTTTCGAAATTAATCAAGTTTATATGATTAAAGATTGTTTAATTTATAACGTAATTAAAGTTAAACTAATTAAATATTTTGAATTAATTAATTTATAAAGGTTAGTTAATTAATTACGGATTAATTAATTAGTAATTAAGAATTAATATATTAAGTAATTATGAATTAATTTAATTATAAATTATATAATTAATTTAATAATTAAAGATTAATTAATCAAAGATTAGTAATTTAAATAATTAGTGATTAATTAATTAATAATTAAGAATTAAGTAATTAAGTAATTAGGGATGATTAATTAAGTAATTAAATATTAATTAATTTATAATTAATAGTTAATTAATTAATGATTAAGAATTAATTAATCAAATGATTAAGGTTAATTAATTATGGTTAATTAAGTAATTAAGATAAATTAATTTATAATTTTAATTAATTAATTAATTTAGAAATTAAGAATTAGTTAATGGTTAACTAAGATTAATTAATTGTTAATTGAAGATTAATTAATTAATAATTAGGGAATGATTAATTTTAAATCAAGTTTTATTAATTAATAATTGAGGATTATTAATTAATGGTTAAAGGATAATTAATTAATTAATTAAAGATTAATTAATTGACAATGAGGTTAATTAATAAGTGATTAATTAATTAAATGATTGTAATTAATAAACTAATGGCTGGTTAAACAAGATTAAGTGGTTAATTCTTAAGTAATTAATTTAATTTGAATTAATTATAATATGGATTTAAGATGCTTGCTTATGGATGATTGTTTGAGTTGAATGTCTAGATTTGGTTGATATCTGTTGGATGATAATCTGAGATATTCTGTGATAAGATATTGTGTGTGTATATATATATATATATCTGTGATAGATGTTTGTTATTATCTGTGGATAATGCTGTGTGAATTCAATGTTTAAAATTGAATTGAATTGTTTAAATCTTTAAACAACTTGACCTTTAAGATGGCGTTTGGATTTCGATGAGACCGGGATCGGGAATCAAGTTTGATTATCCGAAAACCACATCGATCCAAGTTAAACGTTAGGTTGTGACATCTCAAAGTGAAGATCGAGATGAAGTTTTAGAGTGCAAGGGTTATTGTCGTTAACTCTGAGGGTGATTCCAAAATGAGTGTAACGAAATAATGCCTTCGGTTTCATTCGAACCCGGAACGAACTTGTATGGATTGAATGCTTTCAGCAAATCATCAGGTGGACGTTGAGCATTCTAAGAGATGTATTCTATAAAGGTAATCGTAGCCTCAAGCCTCATCAAACGAGAATGGCTAAAACAGGGGAGGTGCGGCAAGACTAAATGGGTCATGCCCAAGTAGGACGAGATTTACCCCTCTCTAGAAGTCCCTTATTATTTCGGCTGTGTAGGCAGTTGTTGGCCACAACTGCGGGGTTGTCTTGTTCGAGACTGTCCAGTAAGGGATGGTTTCGGCCTTGTGTTGCAAGGGATTTAGGGTGGATCCTCGGTACGGTGATCAAGGCGCCGTACTATGACGGGCGGTACCCCAGTAGCTCTGCCATTAATGGAACCCATTTTCCCTACGAGACCCGATTTTTTCAATTTGATATCATCAGTACGACCCGATTTTTCGTGCCTCGAAAATCGACATCAATACGTCCACTGTATTAAATGTCGAACAATCGAATGCCGGAAAAACAGACCGTAAGGGAAAGAAGAAGGAGGTAGAAGAAAAAAATAGAAAATAGCAACAGAATCTCAAAATCATAGCGGAACAATGTATAATAGATATCAACAGGTTTTTATACAAAAAAAACTGTAATTGTATTATATATTACATCATCAGGGTACAACATCAAACAAAAACACAACACTGGATAGTTATGATAAATTGTCCACATAGAAACTGATTATGCAGCAAACCATAAACAGCGGATAATATATCAAATGTATATGATACGTCTCGGCATCTAGCTCGTCTCATGAGCTCCATAGCATCCTTTCCTGTATCTATAATACTCGGTCTGACCCGAGCATTATAGTGAAATAACACCCACGTCAGTCTAGAAAACCAGAGAGAGATAACACGCTCAATTGGATTATTAAAGTTTCCAAAATCCTTTGAAACCAAAGGTATCGCGTAAGACCACGCCACATATAAACATGCCGGGTTTTTACCTTATGATAACCAAAACATTTTTATCAAATTTGTCTGATATTATAATAGTGTCTATAGAAAGTAAAATAGAATCTAGCTGAAATGCCTGCATCTCATGTTCCAACAATAATTGGACACAATCAAAACCGTACAGGCGCTTATTAGATATTAGATTCCATACAATGGCAGGGCTACTAGGGTACCGCCCGTCAAGTACCTGGTCTAGATCAAAGTACCGATGATCCACCCTGACCCCCTGTAACACAAGATCGAAGTTACCCCTTATTGGATAGTCCGAATAAGATCACCCCGCGGTTGGGATCAACAACTGCCCACACAGCCGAATAAAATGGACATCTAGACAGGGATGACCTTACCCTAATTGGTTGCTAGCCACTTAACCTTGCTGCACCTCCCTTTTTTTAGCCATTCCCAGTTGATGAGACTCGAGGCTATGCGTTACCTTTTTTATCACACATTCACTTAGAATACTCACCGTCCTCCTGACGATGTTCTGATAGCATTCATCCATACAAGTCCGTTTCGGGTCCGAATGGAACCGAAGGCACTACTCCTACTACATCCATTTAGAATCACCTTCAGGATTAGTAGCGATTAGCCCTTACACTTCACTGCTCCATCTTCGGCTCCAAGCTTTCGTCTTCCTCACGAAAGCGTTCAAACCGGATCGAAGTGGTTTTTGAGAAATTAATCCCGATCCCGATCTCTTCAAAAGATCAGCGCTTTGGCCAATATTGATAGTCGGTTATTTAACTATCATATAACATCCACAAACAATCATCAGGCCTTAATAATTTCCTAAATTATTTATTTAAAAATATTTTCGCAAGATATTTTCCTACACTTCAAACCTTTGAAAATAGCTTACAAATTACTTTTTCTCTCACGGAATAAATTTCCACCCAAGTTTTATTCCCACTGAAAATCACCAAGTCTTAGTACTTTAGATTTTTAAATAATTTAAATCACTTTATCCAAAAATATATACTTTGAAATGCTTAAAATAGAACAACTTAAAACACTTTATTTAAAGATACTACTAATGAAATTTTCTAATAATTTCTCATGTAAAATTTAAGCCAAAACTAATTTTAAAACAAACTATTAGATAGAATATAAATATTTAATAAACAACTTTTAAATCAAATACTAGTTAAACCTTTAAAATACTTCTATAATTAACTTAAGAAATATTTATTTAAGATGTTAAAATTATTAAATAAAATTTTTCCAAATACATTCTTTTTAAATAACTTTAAACTTCCAACTTATATATATAAATCTCCCTTGAAAATATACTTGGTTTTAAAGGGAAATACACTTCCATTTAAGTATAACCCCTAAAATCCTTTATAAATCATGCTCGATTTATCCAAGTTTAATTTACGTCCCAATTCCGCAAACTTCTCTCATCACTTTAAAAAAATAAAACCACTTTTTATTTTTAAAACACATTTCCATCTCCTTATAATCACTTTCAAAAATATATACTTAAATTATTTACATTAAGGCTACTAAAATTACTTAAATAAAAATATTACATAAGAAATTTATAAGAGTTTCTGAGTAAAACTTAAACCAAAATTTCCTTTTAAAATAAAGTTATTATATCAAATATTTATGTTAAATTTTTTATAAAAAATTCATAATCCTAGTTTACCTTTAAAAATAATTAACTACCATAATTAACTTAAACAAATATTTATTTTTCACTTACAAATAATTTAAATAACAAATTTTCTAAAACATTTTAAAAACATTTTTTTAAACTTCTAGTTTATACTCTGAAATCCTTTCTTTGAAAATATACTTAGTTTTCCAGGAAAAATATACTTTCAACTTTTAAAAATAAAATCATAAATGAATTACACCTTTTCTTATAAATTCCACTAGAATCTATATGTAACGACCGTGATTTTTGAATTACTGTCGTAATAAATATTTTAAAAATCAGTAACGACCGTGATATTTGAATTACTGTCGAAATAAATATTTTTAAAAGAAACTTAAAAAAATGAAATAAAAACGTGAAAGACAAGTTGAGTCGGGTCATTATTTTATTTCTCGTGTGTATTAGTCATGCACCAGTGAAACGCAAGACATGGACATCAATAATTGTCTATAATCGAGTTCATGCGTGCATGCAATAAACCCAGGTCTTGCATCTTAATTACACGTACATCATTTTGTACATGCGAGTTTGCATTTTGTGTTGCATGAAAATATTGAGTACGCGTTGCTTTATTAAACTCATTAATTGTGCATAAGGCAAGTACAAGTCCAGGCCACTTTGCATTTATTGATGCGTGCATTTTTTGGCAGGACAATGTTGCAAAACACGTTCACCATTATTGCATTTCCCAAATCAAAGTGTGTTGTCATGTTCAATTTTTAATAAAGCAAAGTGAACACAAAATTTTTACTGTCATCATATTTTAGCTTGATATGTCCTTTTCCTTCTTTTTTGCACGTCTAGCTTTAAATGCAAGTGTACATTGGTGCCAGCAAAAATTCATTTCCTTGACTTGTACACTTTTAGAGGTATAGTTTAGTAGCCTTCATCATTTCAGTTGGTTCAAAAATTTACAGTAGCTCGGTAGAAACTTTTTAATGGCCGCTCAGAGACCTTGCTTTCTTTGGATTTCTTCTTGCTAGTTGTTTGAAACAATCTAAGGTGAGTGAAAAAGAAACACTCACATTTCTAATATTAAATGTTACTTCATCATTTCGTTCCATTTTCCTTGTTTGGTGCGTGCATGGAAAATATAACTGAGCCCAATTCTTTTAGTAAGTGTGTACCAAAATGGGAGTTCAGAGTCTTCAGACCATTTTTTTCATGTATGCAAGTATAAATTCTCAGTTTCTAATGAATCTTAAAGAACTAAAAAATGTGCCAGGTCACACTAATTTGCAAATTTTGTATTGATTGAAGTTGTTTTGACTTGTTCATATTTGTTTATATCGTGTTCACTTGGTTGACACGGTTTGATTTCTCTGATGTTGTTTTCCTTGCTCACCACGGTATTGGTTTTGGACTGCTCGTTCTCGTTCTTGTTGACTTTGGCTTTGACTTGATTTGACGATGTGATTTCGTTCGACTTTGGCCATTTGAAGCTATTTTGATTTCTTGAATTTGTTCCATTTTGTGCAACTGCAATTTTGTCTTGAGTTCATGATTGCTTAAAACGTTTGTACAGGTCACTAGTATAAATAATTAGTGCATACATCAAATTATAATGCAAAATATTTATTTTGAGCGTGTCATATTGCTTGCAAAGGCCTGGTGACATTTTTAAAAAACATTTGGTTGCGTGCATTCATGGGTGTATACATTGTAGCACATCACATTTTGACTTGAACGCATATTATAAATTCCAGGTTAGTATGTAAGTGGTAGCTTTGACCATTTTATTAATTCATGCGTGCATCAGGTGTATAAATTTTATAATTTTGCCTGAAAAATTATAGTCCAGGTTGTTAGCTTTTGCCTATCCATTAATTCAGGTTAGCAATTATACTTGCATATAATACCGCCCAGACTTCCCGTGTGTTGCGTGCACTTGTGTACATTTTCCAAGTCGTATGCATTGTTCTAGCGTGCATGAAAGTGTAAAGTTGTCAGATTACTATATTTTGAAATTCATTTTTATGTTCATTCATACAATACCCGAGGCCAAGGATAGGCAATATATTGGGTTCTTTCCATTTCACGCGTGAGTCCAGGCAGGTATAAACTGAATTGGGTTTGCATTGATGCTATGCATTGACACGTGTCCCAGTGCCTTGTCTCTGGTATTTGCTAATTTATATTTAGTCTATACAGCAACTTACGTGCATGCAATTTACATTTA
The DNA here is from genome assembly GCA_030765085.1 of Allium cepa. Taxonomy (NCBI): domain Eukaryota; kingdom Viridiplantae; phylum Streptophyta; class Magnoliopsida; order Asparagales; family Amaryllidaceae; genus Allium; species Allium cepa. Next base: position 309,890,878 of record CM060934.1, on the reverse strand, counting down.
GCCTATACATTGCCTTGGTCATTTGCATTTGTAAATATGGTCAGGGTACGTTTTATTTTAATTGCATTCAGATTTATGTAAAAGTTACCTATTTAATTTCGAGCAAACATGTTTTAAAGATTGTTGTGACCGTGAAATATTTGTTGAATATAGTGGAGTAGTCCACTATTTTAGATTTTGTTGAACCGGTGTTACTTTTTAAAAACGTAATTTGCACTGTTATTTTGTAACGAAATTTTTACACTGGTGCTATATTTTTGAAGCGCGGAGTTTTGGTGACATTTTTGACGAATAAAAATTACTGTTGTTTTGACTTCAGTAACCGTCAATTTTAAAGTGAATTTTCAAGCGGTTATCCCGCAACGCTGATTTGGTATCCGTTTTTACGGTGTTTTGTGAAGCGCAATTTCCTCGTCGAAATTGCTATAGATATTGCTGTTTTAATCACGTGTTTTAAAAATCCTTTTAAAAATAAAATTTGTTTTAAAATTTTTTACAGTTTGCGCTTTCAAAAGAATGAGGAAGCGATTTAAACGCTTCAGAAAAAGTAAGGGCAATGAACCCTTACTTTTATTGATTCGCTTAATTCCGGACTTGTCCGGTTGAGAATGTAAATTGTTATTTATAGAAAATACATAATTTTGCACTTTCAAGGAAATGATGAAGAGATTTAAACAATTTAGCAAAAGTGAGGAGTATGGAACCACACTTTTACTATTTCGGTTAATTCCGGACTCGTTAATTGAAACATCTTCTGTTGATGATTTTGATGATTTTGTTGGGCTTTCGAGCCACTATGCTGGACCTTCGGGTCATATGATGGACCTTCGGGTCATATGTTGGACCTTCGGCTCATTTGTTGGGCGCCAAAATTATGATGACAGTACTTGGTAGGCTTCGGCCATATGTTGATGCACGTGTGGCATAGCTAAATATCGCCATCTGCTGGGATCGATCCATTTTTTATGTTGATTTTCTAATTATCTTATTTTGATTTCTAGATTCTGCGTATTGTTGTTTTGAATTCAATTGTGAATTTGAAAGTTGATTTTGATGATGTTTAATGGGATTTCTTCCTTTAAACTATACTGACTACTATGTTGTATACTCTCTTCCGAGACTATAAATTTGTGTATAGTCTCTTCCGAGATTATAATTTTGTGCATAGTCTCATCCGAGATTATATATTTGTGTATTGTTGTTTTGAATTCAATCGAGATTTCTTCATTTAAACTATGGTGATTATTTATGTTGAATGGTCTCGTTCGAGATTATTGATTTTAATGGAGTTTAAATTGTGATTTCTTTATTTGAACTATGTTGATTATCTATGTTGTATAATCTCATTCGAGATTATGATTATTTGCTTAAGTGTTATTTATCACACACTTATTTTTGAAGTTTAAATTAGACTGATCCGTTTATTATTTTCTTTTAAATAATACTCGGGTCAGACCGAGTTATTTCAGGATAATCGCTATCTCTGATTCAGTTGCTGCTTCAGCTTTTGGGATTTCACTTCATCTTTTGTCTAGCCTTCGAGGTGTACTTTTAGTGTCGACTCTCGTCTCATGTATATTATGATGTATGTGTATATGTACATTTAGTTCATGTGAACTATCGATTGTTGTAGCATGTATCCAGATTTGTCTTCCGCTATATATCTGATATTTCTGTTCTGATGTGACTTTACATATCTATGTTGTTATTATGAGTTGTTCTGGATTTTTCCTTAGCCATCATAGTTTCGTTTTAGACTTGGATTGAATTTATATCTTTGGGGGTAATTTACACAATTCCTATCGATGTAATCAATACTCGTCTAAGGCATAACTTACGGATGGTCGCTTCTAACAAGCCTTATTCTTCGCAATACAGACGTTATTCCTTATAATAACCTTTGTTATTGTGAGCATAGAGGTGGGGCGTCACAGCTTGGTATCAGAGCTGAGATTCAGAACAAGTTATAATAAACACGGAACAGAAGCAGAATGGAACATGTGTTACAACTATTCGAGGGTTTTATTCGTGCCTTTCTAATATATTCCTTCATTATTCCTAAAACTTTTATTCTCTCAAACAAGTTGGAATGCGTCTAGGAATAAATTTAATATTTCCATAGTATTCCATTTGTTAAATTCCTTTTCAATCTTAGATTTGAAAGTAGGACATTGGGTTTCTGATTGTCCTACTGCTCCTAAGGGTTTCAAATTCGGGAAGCTTAATGTTACTTAAGCTTCTGATGATTCTTCTAAGCCCAAAGGTATTACCTTCTATTTTGAAAGGATTTATTTTATTTCATGGTCGTTCTATTAGAATTCTTTTCGATACGGGTGCATCACATTCATTTGTGTCAAAGGAGCTTGTTGTTATTATTCCTTTGGACGTTGTTTGTCTTTGCGACCCTTTAAGGATTGCGAATCCTATTGGTGGATCCGCTACTCTTCGTTTGTTGTGTGTTGATGTTGAGATTATTCTTTGTGGTTTTTCCTTTCATACAAATCTGCATGTTATGGATCATCTTGGTTTTGTTATGATTTTAGGAATGGATTGGCTCGTCCGTTATGAAGTTCAATCCTATGTCCCAAAAGAACTTCATATCTCAAGCATCCCAATGATATCGAGTAGCTATCTATTATATTTCAAAGTATGGATCATCCTTCGAATGCTTTCACTTTTTCCTTCGAATCGGAGGATGTCATTGCTAATATTCCAGTGTTTATGATTTTTCTGTTGCCTTTGAGCCTATTTCGAGAGTGCTGCCGAATAGGGTAATTAAGTGCCATATTGATCTTATCTCTAGTGCTCATCCTGTCAGTCGTTCTCCCACGAGGATGTCTGCTAAGGAAAATGAGGAACTCAAGCAACAATTATCTGAATTGGAAGCCAAACGATTTATTTGTTCTAGCTCTTCTCCCAACTCGATCTTACCACCAGTTTTCATTTGGCTACGAGTTGCGGAAGTTAGCATTCCACTTACCGCATTCCACACTCGTTATGATTCTTATGAATGACTTATTATGTCATTCAGTTTGCCTAGCTTATTTCATCCATTTTATGAATCGAGTATTCTACGAATATCTCGATGACTCCATTTGTGTATTTATTGATTTTGGATGAAAACAGCAATTTAAAATTTTGCAAATCTTTTTCGTAAGATTTATTTACAAGTATAATTGGATTTGTGTTTATCCTATAGAAGATGATTTTGTGATTGTATTGTCCATTGTGTGCTTTAAAAATTCTGGTCGATGCGCTTGATCAACGTTATCGATAGGAATCTCCTAAACGCTTTGATGAGACAATTTGACACAATAAATTGACCTATAAATAGTAAAATTTTCTTGAAAATGATTTCATAAAGATAATTGTAATTTTGGAAGTGTTAACTTTTCAGAAAGAAGATTATTTGAAAGAACTCTTTTCCGATACTCTTACCCTTGTAATTCCCGAAGGGAACCAAGACTTCATTATTTGTACCAATGCTAGCCGTATTGGTTTCGGTGCTGTTCTCGTGCAAAAAGATGGAGTAGTTGCCAATGCTTCTAGACAACTAAAGCCTACGAGATTCGTTATGCTACCCATGATTTGGAGTTAATTGCTATAGTCTTTTCTCTAAAGATTTGGCGACATTATTTTTGGACGAGCTTTTTGTTCTCTTCATTGATCACAAATCTCTGAAGTATCTATTCACTCAGAAAGAACTTAATATGAGGAAACAGCGTTGGCTCGAATTTATTGCTTCATATGATCTTGATATTCCGTATACCCCTAGTAAGGGTAATCGAGTTGCTGATGCGCTTAGTCGCAAGCAGCAAGTTGTTGTTTCCATGATGCTAGCAGAGTGGAATATGTTGGAAGCTTTATCTCATTGTGATATTAAAGACCGTTCTTCAGTTTCTGATCCCCCGTGCTTTTATTTAGCATGGAAGCTCGTCCTAGTTTGTTGGATCGTGTTGCCGATGCCTAGAAACAAGATCCAAATCTTTCTTATCTTATTCAGGGTTGTAAATCAAAATCCCGAAATGATGATCTAAAGGATTTCGCTATTGATGTTCCTGGTTGTATTCGAAAGAAGGGTGGGTTGATCATGCCTAGTGTTTCTAATCTTAGAAATGACAATCTTGAGGACTGTCATCGTTCTAAGTATACTATCCATCCGGGTAGTAGTATGATGTATGATGATATGAAACGCTTATACTTTTGGGAGGGTATGAAGCGTGATGTTGTAAGTTATGTGAGTCGTTGCATGACTTGTCAACTTATTAAAGCAGAACATCATCGTTCTAGTGGTCTTTTGTAGCCTCTTGCGATTCCATTATGGAAATAGGATTAGATTTCTATGGACTTCGTTGATGGTCTAACTCGTCGAGGTCGAGCCATACTAGTGTTTGGGTGGTTGTTTACCGATTGACCAAATCAGCCTATTTTATTCCTATCAAGTCCAATCGGACTGCTTCTTGACTTTGGAGATAGTTGGGGAGACCACTTATCTCTTGTTGGATTCTCTTATAACGATAGTTTCCAATCCAGTATCGGTATGGCTCCTTTCGAAGCTCTTTATGGAAGACCGTGTCGATCACCATCTTGTTGGTTGGAATCGGGGGGAAAAGTTAGTTCTCTGTCCCAATTATATTCGTGATTCTTCTTAGAGGATTGATATTATCCGACAGAGAATGAAGGAAGCTCAGAATAGGCAGAAATCTTGTGTCGATCATTGTAGGAAGCCTTTGGCATTTTCTGATGGCGATCTCGTATTCATTCGTGTTTCCCCGATGAAGGGTGTAGTGCGTTTTAGTAGATCCGGGAAATTGGGTCCTCGATATATTGGACCATTTCCTATTACGTAACGCATTGGCCCTGTTGCTTATCGTGTATCGCTACCTATTCATTTTTCGGGAATGCATGACATATTTCATGTATCCCAGCTTCGTCGATGCCTTCGGGATTCGGATTCTATCATTGATCCTCATGTGTGCAAGATCTTGAGATCTCACCCGACTTGTCTATTGTGCAAAATCCTATTCGTTTGCTAGCTTCGGAGGTTAAACGCCTTCAGAATAAAGAAGTTCCACTTGTGAAAATTCAATGGTCCGCAAACCCCAAGAATTGCAATTGGGAAACCAGAGAATTCATCGAGCGTTCTTATCCGGGTTTTTGCTCCTCTTCGGGTGGGGATGAGCATTCTTATCCATCTTTTCTATTTTAATCTTTGTTGTGGTAAAGTATTTGCGTTTTTGACCGCTTCTAGTATAAAAATTGCGGGGACGCAATTTTTACAAGGAGGGGAGTCTGTAATGACCGTGATTTTTGAATTACTGTCGTAATAAATATTTTAAAAATCAGTAACGACCGTGATATTTGAATTACTGTCGAAATAAATATTTTTAAAAGAAACTTAAAAAAATGAAATAAAAACGTGAAAGACAAGTTGAGTCGGGTCATTATTTTATTTCTCGTGTGTATTAGTCATGCACCAGTGAAACGCAAGACATGGACATCAATAATTGTCTATAATCGAGTTCATGCGTGCATGCAATAAACCCAGGTCTTGCATCTTAATTACACGTACATCATTTTGTACATGCGAGTTTGCATTTTGTGTTGCATGAAAATATTGAGTACGCGTTGCTTTATTAAACTCATTAATTGTGCATAAGGCAAGTACAAGTCCAGGCCACTTTGCATTTATTGATGCGTGCATTTTTTGGCAAGACAATGTTGCAAAACACGTTCACCATTATTGCATTTCCCAAATCAAAGTGTGTTGTCATGTTCAATTTTTAATAAAGCAAAGTAAACACAAAATTTTTACTGTCATCATTTTTTAGCTTTATATGTCCTTTTACTTCTTTTTTGCACGTCTAGCTTTAAATGCAAGTGTACATTGGTGCCAGCAAAAATTCATTTCCTTGACTTGTACACTTTTGGAGGTATAGTTTAGTAGCCTTCATCATTTCAATTAGTTCAAAAATTTACAGTAGCTCGGTAGAAACTTATTAGTGGCCGCTTAGAGACCTTGCTTTCTTTGGATTTCTTCTTGCTAGTTGTTTGAAACAATCTAAGGTGAGTGAAAAAGAAACACTCACATTTCTAATATTAAACGTGACTTCGTCATTTCATTCCATTTTCCTTGTTTGGTGCGTGCATGGAAAATATAACTGAGCCCAATTCTTTTAGTGTCTACCAAAATGGGAGTTCAGAGTCTTCAGACCATTTTATTCGTGTATGCAAGTATAAATTCTTAGTTTCTAATGCATCTTAAAGAACTAAAAAAATGTGCCATGTCACACTAATTTGCAAATTTTGTATTGATTGAATGTTGTTTTGACTTGTTCATATTCATTTATATCATGTTCACTTGGTTGACACGGTTTGATTTCTCTGATGTTGTTTTCCTTGCTCACCACGGTATTGGTTTTGGACTGCTCGTTCTCGTTCTTGTTGACTTCGGCTTTGACTTGATTTGACGATGTGATTTCGTTCGACTTTGGCCATTTGAAGCTATTTTGATTTCTGGACTTTGTTCCATTTTGTGCAATTGCAATTTTGTCTTTAGTTCATAATTACTTAAAACGTTTGTACTGGTCACTAGTATAAATAATTAGTGCATACATCAAATTCTAGTGCAAAATATTTATTTTGAGCATGTCATATTGCATGCAAAGACCTGGTGACATTTTTAAAAAACATTTGGTTGCGTGCATTCATGGGTGTATACATTGTAGCACATCACATTTTTGACTTGAACGCACATTATAAATTCCAGGTTAGTATGTAAGTGGTAGCTTTGACCATTTTATTAATTCATGCGTGCGTCAGGTGTATAAATTTTATAATTTTGCATGAAAAGTTATAGTCCAGGTTGTTAGCTTTTGCCTATCCATTAATTCAGGTTAACAATTATACATGCATATAATACCGCCCAGATTTCCCATGTGTTGCGTGCACTTGTGTACGTTTTCCAAGTCGTATGCATTGTTCTTGCATGCATGAAAGTGTAAAGTTGTCAGATTACTATATTTTGAAATTCATTTTTATGTGCATTCATACAATACCCGAGGCCAAGGACAGGCAATATATTGGGTTCTTTCCATTTCACGCGTGAGTCCAGGCAAGTATAAATTGAATTGAGTTTGCATTGATGCTATGCATTGACACGTGTCCCAGTGCCTTGTCTCTGGTATTTGCTAATTTATATTTAGTCTATACAGCAACTTACGTGCATGCAATTTATATTTAGCCTATACATTGCCTTGGTCATTTGCATTTGTAAATATGGTCAGGGTACGTTTTATTTTAATTGCATTCAGATTTATGTAAAAGTTACCTATTTTATTTCGAGCAAACATGTTTTAAAGATTGTTGTGACCGTGAAATATTTGTTGAATATAGTAGAGTAGTCCACTATTTTAGATTTTGTTGAACCGGTATTACATTTTAAAAACGTAATTTGCACCGTTATTTTATAAAGAAATTTTTACACCGGTGCTATATTTTTGAAGCGCGGTGTTTTGGTGACATTTTTGATGAATAAAAATTACTGTTGTTTTGACTTCAGTAACCGTCAATTTTAAAGTGAATTTTCAAGCGATTATCCCGCAACGCTGATTTGGTATTCGTTTTTACGGTTTTTTGTGAAGCGCAATTTCCTCGTCGAAATTTCTACAGAAGTTGCTGTTTTAATCACGTGTTTTAAAAATCTTTTTAAAAATAAAATTTGTTTTGAAAAATTTTACATTTTGCGCTCTCATAAGAATGAGAAAGCGATTTAAACGCTTCAGAAAAAGTAAGTACTATGAACCCTTACTTTTACTGATTTGCTTAATTTCGGACTTGTCCGGTTAAGAACGTAAATTGTTATTTATATAAAATACACAATTTTGCACTTTCAAGGAAACGATGAAGAGATTTAAACGATTTAGCAAAAGTGTGGAGTATGGAACCACACTTTTACTGTTTTGGTTAATTCCGGACTCGTTAATTGAAACATCTACTGTTGATGATTTTGATGATTTTGTTGGGCTTTCGAGCCACTATGTTGGACCTTCGGGTCATATGATGGACCTTCGGGTCAAATACCAGTACTAGACCTTCGGGTCATTTGTTGGGCGCCAAAATTATGATGACAGTACTTGGTAGGCTTCGGCCATATGTTGATGCACATGCAGCATAGCTAAAACTCGCCATCTGCTGGGATCGATCCATCTTTTATGTTGATTTTCTAGTTATCTTATTTTGATTTCTAGATTCTACGTATTGTTGTTTTGAATTCAATTGTGAATTTGGAAGTTGATTTTGATGATTTTTATTGGGATTTCTTCCTTTAAACTATGCTGACTACTATGTTGTATAGTCTCTTCCGAGATTATAAATTTGTGTATAGTCTCTTCCGAGATTATAATTTTATGTATAGTCTCATCCGAGATTATATATTTGCGTGTTGCTGTTTTGAATTCAAACGAGATTTCTTCATTTAAACTATGGTGATTATTTATGTTGAATGGTCTCATTCGAGATTATTGATTTTGATGGAGTTTAAATTGAGATTTCTTTATTTGAACTATGTTGATTATGTGTGTTGTATAATCCCATTCGAGATTATGATTATTTGCTTAAGTGTTGTTTATCGCACACTTATTTCTGAAGTTTAAATTAGACTGATCCGTTTATTATTTTCTTTTAAATAATACTCGGGACAGGCCGAGTTATTCCAGGATAATCGCTATCTCTGATTCAGTTGCTGCTTCAGCTTTTGAGATTTCACTTCATCTTTTTGTCTAGCCTTCGAGGTGTACTTTTTGTGTTGACTCTCGTCTTATGTATATTATGATGTATGTATATATGTACATTTAGTTCATATGAACTATCGATTGTTGTAGCATGTATCCAGATTTGTCTTCCGCTATATATCTGATATTTCTGTTCTAATGTGACTTTACATATCTATGTTGTTATTATGAGTTATTCTGAATTTTTCCTTAGCCGCCGTAGTTTCGTTTTAGACTTGGATTGAATTTATATCTTTGGGAGTAATTTACACAACTCCTATCGATGTAATCAATACTCGTCTAAGGCATAACTTGCAGATGGTCGCTTCTAACAAGCCTTATTCTTCGCAATAGCAAACGTTATTCCTTATAATAACCTTTATTATTATGAGCATAGAGGTGGGGCGTCACACTATACGTTCAAAGTTATCCACTGATAAATATTCTACTTCATTATAAACCAGTTTACAAATTCCATTTCTCGTTTCCCTTTAAATCACATTTTCCTAAAACTAAATCAATTTCAAACCGATTTCTTTGTTTTGAATCCCCTTTAAAATTTGTTGCTCGATTTATCCAATTTTCAATAATTATTTTCTTAAGAATTTTCTTTTCATTTCCTTAAAAAATCCAAACTTTATATATATATTTCCATTTCTCAAATACCCATATATATTTAGCCAAGCATAGCATTCAATAATTTCAATCCCCAATATAATCAATATAATCTATCATAGATAATCAAATAAATCACATCGCTGAATAAAAAATAAATTCAACGTTTTGAGGAATCCAGTTGGATCCCTCCAACCTGTGTCCCTGCATCCACAGATGTTAGCACAATATAAAATACCAATCCCACTTCGTGGGGAATATCGCGGTATATAGGGTCATCCGCTATTATGCAAGACGAAATAGGGTCTCATCCACTATGTAATGCGGGAATCAATCACTCCAATATATATATATATATATATATATATATATATATATATATAATATCACATCCAAACAATTCAATCATTCAACCCATAGTTTAAATTTAACTATTTAAATGTTAATCCAAATGAGTGAGATTAACTCATCTTTATTTTTGTTTGCAACCCATTTCTATTCCGGCTTGTCTCTTCCCGATTTAAGACCTTGTATAAACATCATGCATATGGCTTATTAATATTTGAATTGATCGAACAATTAATTACATATTTAACTTAACTAACACTTTGGTTTTAATTAATAATTTAGTTTTAAACTAATTTCCTTTTAATAAATATTTTTAGTGACTAAATAATTAAATAAGTTTGTTAAACAAACTAATCCCCTAACTACATTATTTTGAAATAACTAGTAGACTAAAATATGAATATATATTTATTTTTCTTTGAAATCACATACATTTATAAAATGATTTATATACATTTAAATTAATCAAATTTTTGATAAATTTTCCAAATTTGTTTTCAAAAATCTTTCCTATATTTTCTTTCTGATTACCTATATATATATATATAAAATTTCAAAATCTTTCTGTATATATTTTTTCTCTGTTTACCTATAATATATCAACATTTATATTATAAATCTGTAATGTATATAAAAAATTTAATAAAATAAACAGAGAATACCTACTGCCGTCGAAACCACCTCCTCCAAAATCGCACTCTCGAGCTCTCTAACCCCGCATCGTCATTGCTAAGCCATCCCCTCGCGCTACTCAAAAACCGAGCTTGAACCTCCCAACATTCGAAACCCAGACGTCGATCTCGAGAACCATCCCATCGCTCGAAACTGCGGCCTCGCAACTCACGACGCCATGCGCTGATGCCACACGAGGCCGAGCAATTTCCAGTCCTTGGCTTCGCCTCCCACTACTATGCCAGCTCCTTGAACGAAACCCTCGCTGCCAATAACTCGCGCGAACTACCGGCTGCGCCTCCCCTTCCTGCTCTAGATGACAACTCGATGTCGTACAAACTTGATCATCGTTATTTGATTTCAAATGGAGCAGTGGAAGTGGGAAGTTCGATAATGGATTAAGAGAGGAACGAACGAAATTATCATACTTAAAAGAACGAGGAGGGGAACGAAATTTTATATACGAAATTGAAATTAGGTTCGGCCATTTTTTTTCCTGTTCGATTTTGTTTTAGTGATTTCGCCTTTGAACGAGATGAAGTATTATTATTATTATATTTATAATGAAGAAATGTGTTACACCAGGAAGAATACGTGTTTAAAATTTCATTACGTGTTTGCGCTTGCTACAGTGTTTAATGGAATTATATTATTTATATTTAAATTTAAATTTAAATCGACTTCAATTCGAAGCTTAAAATTTTTACATCCTATCGAGACATGCCGCCAGGCGTTTATAATGTTATACCCTTATTCTGAACGCTATTAAAAAGGTTTCGAGTCCTGATTCGATCGTATGGAGAAGATAGCCTTTGGACCCAGTTATTATATTGAATTTTCGATATAGATTTCAACGCGTTTATCTACTGTAACTCCAAACACTACGAAATTTGAAATCCAATAATAATACACTATTACAGATCTAATGGAACTAGTTTCGTCAAATTTCGAGACTGTGCCTTGGAAGGCTATTTTTAAATATCACTTTAAACAATATATTTTTAAAACTGAACAAAACACTTTCAAACTCAAGTTTAAAACTTCTATTATTGTTAGTATTATCAATATAACTTTTATAAGATTTTGAAATATTTTTGACCAGCTTAAAACCAAGATTCACTATTTTTATCCAATTTTCAATTGTTTAATCCAATAATTTAATAATAAGTAGTGATATTTGAAATTCAAGTTAATAATTAACTTTCAAATATTTAAAATAAATTAAATATTCTAATTTCAAAAATCCAAAATTTTGGGCCGTCGCATTCCTTCCCCTTTAAAAGAATTTTGTCCCCGAAATTGCTAGTTAAGAAGAATGATTCATAACCTGTTAACTATTTTTCCAATCCAAATAGTTTTTAACCACTTCCCAAAACAATCTTTTTATTAAAAACATTATCACTCTTACTAACTTCCTAAACTTATCCATAGGTTCCAAAAAATATCACTTACTCAACCATTTCAAATTTTAATTCAAAACCAAATTTGAAACTATAAAAAATTTCTAACTCCCTAAATTTTGAAAATTTCGCCAGCGTCGGCTAGATCGGCACAACTACAAAATGCCTCTACGGGCCCCCAAATTTCAAACGAAAACAAAACGCCAAGTGGCTAGATCAAAAAACCATCAAATTTCATATGCCAATTTAAATACATACCTTTTTCTCGGGCAATTCAAATTTATCCTCTAAAATCGGAACATCAATTTCCTTTGCTTTTAAAAAACCAGTATATCCTACTTAGCAATATTACCAAATCACAGAATCCAAATCATTTTATTCACTCTCTTTTACACAATTTTAACATTTGCTTACCATAAGCCCGTACGATGTACATATATCATCCGTACGCAATATCCAATCCGATGCTCACTCGATCACACAATTTTCATTTCCAAACTAGCATCGTCCACCCGACTTCCTAGTGCGAACTCAGATCTGGTTTCTCGATCAAAAACCGTCATTCTTTTTGCATAGCCATTTACTATGATAGAGAATTTTTAGAATCAATCAAAAATTCATAACTAGGGTTCACCGTCGAAAATCGACTAAAAGATTCCAACTTGGATCGATATAACTATCTCAAAATTATGTGCTTGAATCTGGATCAAATCACTATGCGAATAAAATAATATACGTACATCCTACGTATTTATCCCAATTGATTATTAGCTATATCAATTCTCTTTTATACACTTTTATTGAACCTTCGCTCAAATTTCAACTTAGAATATTTTCCCCAATACCAATTTTACTTAAGAAATTCACCATCCATTTCTTAAGTTAAATATAAATATTTTACACACTTAAAGATTTATTTTCACTTCACTACTTAAGCTTTCACATCTAATTTCATTTAACTTGAATTCTCAATTCCATTCTGAATTCAATTCACCTTTAATTTTAAAATGCTGAATTATATTCACCTTATCCAAAACCGTATTTAATTAACCATTTCTTTAATTAATTCCATTTACTAATTTATTTTAAATCTCAATGGATTTTATTTCCAAACTTTAATTATTTTTTAGTCCACTTCGAATAAATTCTACAGCTTCACTTTATTTTACACAATTTAAATTGATTCCGATATTCAATTTCAATTTCAATTTCAATTATTTACAAATTAAATTAGTTTGTTCATTCACACATTTAATTATTTTTTCCAACCTAATAAATTTTATTTCAATTGTTATTCCATTTAACCAACTTAGACTCTTTCCTCAAACTTCAATTTTATCTAACTTAGTTCGGTTACATTTCAATTTAATTCAAATTTTTAACTTTTATAAGTTTTCCAACTTATGTCCATCCCATTTACTAATCTTTTAATTTACTTCATTTAATTGGCTTACATTCTAACTTATTTCGTTTTCTTACTTACTTCAAATTTTTAAATCTTCTTCAAGCTAAATTTTTCTATTCTAGAAAATTTCAAATTTTACTAGTTATCAAACTCATTTATATTTCCATAAACATTTTAAATAAGATTCCACGGTCCTTTAATCAATTGCCCAACAATTCAAAATCATTTTTGAAATCAATTATACACATGATTCATTTTTCATATCAAACTATACTTTGAATTTCTAAACCAAAACCAGTTTTGCAAACAACTCCAATTTAAAACAATTTGGCAGCAATTCCTCTCCTGGAAACTCGAAAATGAACAATGATGATGTCGCGATCACCATCGGAATTTATTTTCCCGCACCGAAAAGAGTTTTGTGCTTTTATCCCTTCAAAAACATTTTCCAAATATTTTTAAATTCCAAATCTCGCCAAATTTCATATTCAATTCAAAAATATTTCGCAAATAATATCAACATTATTTCTCTAAACCCTTTGAAAATCATTTTCAAATCAAAGGAATTTAATTTCTAAAATGTCAAATTCCAAATCCTTTTAATCCCTATTCAAAATTTCAATTTATAAATCACATTTCAAATTCCATTTTGTTATCTGAATTTATTTCCTTAACCTTTGGTTACGATTTCAATTCCTATTCTAAATTTCTATATAACAATGATAATTATTTAATATTATCATTCCCCAAAAACCAAGCAACCATATACTATAATAATTTAAAAAGATTATTTCTTTTATATACACAAAATAATTTGGGCATAATTATTTCATTTACCCACTTTTAAAAACAATACCGTGTCGGTTTGCCTAGTTTAGGAGTTTATAAAACCCTATCGATGCAGTTGTCCGAACTACACCGACCAGAATTTATAAACACTCAACCGATAAGTCGACGCGATATAAAACAATTTTATATTCACTAACAAATACGCGCTCATATCTATTAATACACTCAAACTCATTCCAAAGTACTACGCACTCTATTTCTAATGAGTAATCCCCACCAAAGCCAAGGTTCTCTCTTAACCTTCAGCTCTGATATCAAATGTAACGATTCAATTTTTTGACTCCCGAAAATCGATATCAATATGTCCTCTGTATTAATGCCGAAATCGAATGCCGAAAAAATAGAAAGAGGTAGAAGAAGAAAATAGAAAACAACAACAGAATCTCATAATCGCAGCGGAACAATGTATAATAGATATCAACATGTTTTTATACAAAGAAAGTGTAATTATATTATATATTACATCATCAGAGTACAACATCAAACAAAAACACAACACTTGACAGTTATGATAACTTGTCCACATAGAAACTGATTATGCAGCAAACCATACATAGCGGATAATATATCAAATACGTGTGATACGTCTCGCCATCCATTTCATCTCTTAAGCTCCACAGCGTCCTTTCCTGTATCTATAATACTCGGTCTGACCCGAGCATTATAGTGAAATCACACCCGAGTCAAATTGGAAAACCAGAGTGAGAAAACACACTCAATTTGAATACTAAAGTTTCCAAAATCCTTTGAAATCAAAGGTATCTCGTAAGACCACGCCACAAATAAACATGTCGGGTTTTTACCTTACGATAACCAAAACATTTTTATCAAATTCGTCTGATATTATAATAGTGTCTATAGAAAGTAAAATAGAATCTAGCTGAAATGCTTGCATCTCATGTTCCAACAATAGTTGGGCACAATCAAAACCGTACAGTCGCTAATTGGAGATTGGTTTCCATACAATGGCAAGGCTACTAGGGTACCGCCCGTCACAGTACCCGGTCTAGATCAGAGTACCGAGGATCCACAATGATCCATAGCAACACAAGACCGGAGCTACCCCTTACTAGATAGTCCGAATAAGATCACCCCGCGGTTGGGATCAGCAACTGCCCACACAGCCGAATAAAAGGGACGTCTAGATAGGGATGACTTTACCCTAATTGGTTGTTAGCCACTTAGTCTTGATGCACCTCCCCTGTTTTAGCCATTCCCGGTTGATGAGGCTCGAGGCTATGCGTTACCTTTCTAGCACACATTCACTTAGAATACTCACCATCCTTCTGGCGATGTTCTGATAGCATTCATCCATACAAGTCCGTTCTGGGTCCGAACGGAACCGAAGGCACTACTCCGACTACATCCATTTGGAATCACCTTCAGGATTAGTAATGATTAACCCTTGCACTTCACTACTCCAGCCTCTTGTCTTCCTCACGAAAACGTTCAAACCGAATCGAAGTGGTTTTCGAGAAATTAAACATGATCCCGGTCTCTTCGAAAAGATCAGCGCTTTAGCCAATATTGACAGTCGGTTATTTAACTATCATATAACATCCACAAACAATCATCGGGCCTTAATAATTTCCCAAATTATTTATTTCAAAATATCTTTGCAAGATATTTTCCTACACTTCAACCCTTTGAAAATAGCTTTCAAATTACTTTTTCTCTCATGGAATAAATTTCCACCCAAGTTTTATTCCCGCTAAAAATCATCTAATCTTAATACTTTAGATTTTTAAATAATTTAAATCACCTTATCCAAAAATATATACTTTGAAACACTTAAAATAAAAACTACTTAAAACACTTTATTTAAAGATACTAGTTATGAAATTTTCTAATAATTTCTCATGTAAAACTTAAGCCAAAACTAATTTTAAAATACTGGTAGAGTATAAATATTTAATAACCAACTTTTAAATCAAATACTAGTTAAACCTTTAAAATACTTCTATAATTAACTTAATAAATATTTACTTAAAATGTTAAAATGATTAAATAAAAATTTCCTAAAACATTCTTTATAAATAAATTTAAACTTCCAACTTATATATATATAAATCTCCTTTGAAAATATACTTGATTTTACAGGCAACTACAGATCCATTTCAGTATAACCCCTAAAATCCTTTATAAATCCTGCTCGATTTGTCCAAGTTTAATTTACGTCCCAATTCCATAAATTTCTCTCATCGTTTAAAAAATAAAACCGCTTTTTATTTTTAAAACACATTTCCATCTCCTTATAATCACTTTCAAAAATATATACTTAAATTATTTACATTAAGGCTACTAAAATTACTTAAATAAAAATAATGCTTAAGAAATTTATAAGAGTTTCTGAGTAAAATTAAACCAAAATTTCTTATTAAAATAAAGTTATTATATCAAATATTTATGTTAAAATTCTTTTTTAAAAAATCATAATCCTAATTTACCTTTAAAATAATTAACTACCATAATTAACTTAAATCAATATTTACTTTTCGCTTAAAAATAATTAAAATAATAAATTTTCTAAAACATTATAAAAACATTTTTTTAAACTTCTAGTTTACACTTTGAAATCTTTTCTTTGAAAATATATTTAGTTTTCCAGGAAAAATATACTTCCAACCTTTAAAAATAAAATCACCTTTTACTTTTAAAATGAATTGCACCTTTTCGTATAAATTCCACCGGAATCAATACTTTCAAATTTATCCACTGATAAATATTCCACTTCATTATAAACTAGTTCACAAATTCCATTTCTCATTTCCCTTTAAATCACAGTTTCCAGAACGCTAAATCGATTGCAAACTGATTTCCTGGTTTTAAATTCCCTTTAAAATTTATTACTCGATTTATCCAATTTCCAATAATTATTTAATTAATAATTTTCTTTTCATTTCCTTAAAAAAATCCAAACTATATATATATATATTTCCATTTCCCAAAATACCCATATATATTTAGCCAAGCATAGCATTCGATAATTGCAATCCCCAATATAATCAATATGATCTATCACAGATCATCAAATAAATCATATCGCTGAATAAAAAATAAATTCAACGTTTTGAGGAATCCAGTTGGATCCCTCCAACCTATTTCCCTGCATCCATAGATGTTAGCACAATATAAAATACCAATCCCACTTCGAGGGGGATATCGCAGTATATAGGGTCATCCGCTATTATGCGGGGAGCGTAGGATCTCATCGACTATATAATGCGGGAATCAATCACTCCAATATATATATATATATATATTATATAATATCACATCCAAACAATTCAACCAATAATTTAAATTTAACTATTTAAATTTTAATGGTAATCCAAACGAGGAGATTAACTCACCTTTATTTTTGTTTGCAACCCATTTCCATTCCGGCTTGTCTCTCCTGATTTGAGGCCTTGTATAAACATCATGCATATGGCTTATTAATATTTGAATTGATCGAACAATTAATTACTTATTTAACATAACTAACACTTTTTTCTTGCAAGGCAACTTAACTAACACTTTTGTTTTAACTAATAATTTAGTTTTAAACTAATTTCCTTTTAATAAATATTTTTAGTGACTAAATAATTAAATAAGTTTGTTAAACAAATTAATCATCTAACTACATTATTTTGAAATAACTAGTAGATTAAAATATGAATATGTATATTTATTTTTCTTTGAAATCACATACATTTATAAAATGATTTATATAAATTTTAATTAATCAAATTTTTGATAAATTTTCCATATCTGTTTTCAAAAATCTTTCCTAATTTTCCTTTCTGATTACCTATATATATATAATTTCAAAATCTTTCTATATATATTTTTTCTCTGTTTACCTATAATATATCAACTTTTATATTATAAATCTGTATATGTATATAAAAATTTTAGCAAAATAAACTGAGAATACCTACTGCCGTAGAAACAACCTCCTCCAAAATGGCACTCTCAAGCTCTCGAACCCCGCTTCGTCACTACCAAGCCATCCACTCGCGCTACTCAAAAATCGAGCTTAAACCTCTCGACTTTCAAAACCCAGACATCGATCTTTAGAACCATCCCAACGCTCGAAACTGTGGCCTCACAACTCGCGCCGCCACTCACTGATGCCACGCGAGGCCGAGCAATTTCCAGTCCTCGACTTCGCCTCCCATTACTATGCCAGCTCCTCGAACGAAACCCTCGCCGCCAATAACTCGTGTGACCAACCGATTGCGCCTCCCGTTCCTGCTCTAGATGACGGCTCGAAGCCGTACGAACTCGATCGTCATTATTTGATTTCAAATCAAGCAGTGGAAAAGGGAAGTTCGATAATGGATTAAGAGACGAATGAACGAAATTATCGTTCTTAAAAGAACGAGGAGGCGAAAAAAAATTTATATACGAAATTGAATTTAGGTTCGGCCATTTTTCTTTTTTTTCCTGTTCGATTTTGTTTTAGTGATTTCGCCTCTGAACGAGATGAAGTATTATTATTATTATTTTATAACGAAGACGCGTTACACCAGGAAGAACATGTGTTTTAAATTTCTTTACGTATCTACGCTTGCTACAGTGTTCCAATGGAATTATATTATTTATATTTAAATTTAAATCGACTTCAATTCTAAGGTCAAAGTTTTTACATCCTATCGACGCGTGTCGCCAGGTGTTTTTAAAGTTATACCCTTATTCCGAATGCAATGGAAAAGGTTTCGACTCCTAATTCGATTGTATGGAGAAGATAGCCTTTGGACCCAGTTATTATATTAAATTTTCGATATAGATTTCAGTGCGTTTATCTACCGTATGATCACAAGACACTCCAAACACCACAAAATTTGAAATCTGATAATAATACACTATTACGGATCCAATGAAAGAGGTTTCGTCGAATTCCGAGACTGTGCCTCGAAAGGCTATTTTTAAATATCAATTTAAACAATATATTTTTAAAACTGAACAAAACACTTTCAAACTCAAATTTAGAACTTCCATTATCGTCATTATCAATATAACTTTTATAAGCTTTTGAAATATTTTTGACCAGCTTAAAACCAAGATTCACTATTTTTACCCAATTTTCAATTGTTTAATTCAATAATTTAATTATTTAATAAGTAGTGATATTTGAAATTCATGTTAATAATTAATTTTCAAAAATTTAAAATCTATTAAATATTCCAATTTTAAATATCCAAAATTCTGGGTCGTCACAACATCACTTTAATATTTTTAAAATTCTAAAATATGGCCTAATGCTGTAAAAATGCTAAACAAGGTGATTCACATCAATCATATCAATCCTGGCATCCAAAACATCATATATAATATGATAACCACATATATCATAATAACTATAAATAAAATCAACACTGGTGAGGAATCCAACTGGATCCCTCTAACTTGTCACCTACAACAAATATACATATGAGAAAATATGTACAACGTCCTCTTTGAGGCAGACGCACGTACAAAAGGTCATCTGCACATACACGGGAACATATGGGGTCTCGTCTACTCCAATAGGCAGGAATATATCCAAATACCAATCAATATATATATAATATATCATATATCACCCAAACAATCATCAATCATCATAAATAAATTTTTTTCTGACTTGTATAAAAATATAAGCGAGACGAAAAGAGCGAGTTTTACTCACTTTTACTCCAATAGATGTTGCAGCATTTTATTCCAAATAAAATTTAGCGAGCATTTGATTTTACCTAAAATTTTCACTAGCTCTAATTAACTCCAAACTAGCTCTTAAATATAGTGCTCTTCAATACGATCCCAATGCAACTTGTTTCGTCCATTTTCGACCTATTATGATGATGTTATGATATTTTAAAGATTACACGATTTATAAACAATATAATTTATAATCTTATTTTTATTTACCTAGCAAATCAGGGCTGTTGATTAAAATAACGAGGTCATGGACACTGTTTTTTTCTTTCTTCTTCGTTTGTTAAAGGCCGAAGAACCCATAAGGCATGCGACTAAAATTTAAACGATGCGACCACCATCATCCACAAGAAGTGGATCGACCACCTCCACTCGAAAGGCCATCATGAGCTCCGCCTTCACCATGAACGACAGCAAACTCGGTCCTTGCATGGCTATGGAAAACATGCATGAAGGGCTCCCCTTTATCACTCGATTTTAGCCTCCACGTCGTGAATTAGACGATCATAGCCGTTTGATTTGGCGATCGTGTCGAGCTCCACCACTTTGCAGAAGGAAGTTTTTGAAAATAGTGGATGCATTGGGAGATAATTAGGGAAGAAGATCGGAGTTTTTCGGCCATTGAACGTTTAGGTGATGGCTAGGGTTATAGAAATTAGGACTTGTGAAAATAGAAAATATTGTGGCCTTTTATAGAAAATTTCGTGCACTATTCATCCAAAAAAAATTCGAACTCCAATCGAAGCGTGTCGCCTGGCGTTTATAATGTTTTACCCCTATTCTGAACATAATGAAATATATATCAGGAGACAATTTCATCGTATTTGGAAGATAGGTTTTTGAATCGACTTATTTAAATTAAAAATTACTTGAACAAATTTCTACACGTTTTAGCTTCTGTACGACTAAACTGTAAATCTGATTGACACGAAATTTAAAATCCTATAATAATATAACATTACGGTTCCAATGAAATAGGTTTCATTGAAATCCAAGACCGTATCAAAAATGACTATTTTTACACGTTAATTAAATATTAAAATATTCGATTTCAATAAATTAACTTTTAGTTCAATTTTAAAAGTTTATCAACATCATTCTAATTTAAATAGAATTTAAAAAAATTTGTAAAACATTTTCATTCATATGAAATCCAAATTTCAATTATTTTTGCAATTTAAAATATTAAATTAAATAATTAAATTATCGAATTAAATCAAGATATTTGATATATAAGTTATTCACTTATAAAATCAACTTCTGAATATTTAAAATCAATTAAATATCCGAATTTCGAATGACTGAAATTCTGGATCGTTTTTGTATAAGAAAGTGATTCTATATAAGCATGGTTTATAAAATATGGTTTATAAACAAAAAGGATTTAAACTGAGAATTTAAGAATTTAAATCTCGATGTTCTAAGAATGTTTTTCAAGATTTTAGAAAAATAATAGTAGTATTATTTGAAAGTATATAATTGGAAAATTGGTTTATGAATTAGGATTTTGGTACTTAGTAATATAAACAAAGTATTTGATAATGCCTTGAAACGATTTTGATTAAGTACCAAAAGTTTGGTTTGGATTTAGTGAACTCATTTCTATCCCTTGAAAATAATTTCAGTGATGACTGCAGCATCAACGGCATTCATTTAGATTTCTAAGTGGGGGATGCTACAAAGTTGTTTTAGTAAAATGGATTTTGATTTAAATCATGAAAGTATTACAGTATACAAAAGTTATACGTATATATTATTTCAAAATGTTTTGAAACAAAAACTAATGTTTAGTTCTAAAGTTTTCTCGTTAAGTTATTTCATGGACACATGTAGCCTATGCATTAGAAAAACATGGTTTGTGCATTATATTGTTTGGTAGTTTCCAATTGTTAAAATGAAACGGGATTTTTGAAAATTTTGGACAGACGGAAACTTCTGAATCGTTATAGAACTTGCAGCTAAGTGTTTTGGAAAATATAAAGTTGAGTTTAAATCAATCTTGAATTCGAAAAGGGAGTTGGAGAATGGAAGTTTCTAATCAAGGGACCAAATTAGAGTCCACACTAAAGAGGTCAAATGATCTATACTAGTTTGGAAGTGAAATCTATTTGACTGAGCAAGTGATCAGATCAGATATTGTGTATGGATGTTGTATGTTCATCTACGGGCTTTAATATATTTGTACGATGTGTTACATTGACTTATGAAGAGTTTGGAGAATGATTCTTCGATTTTTTCTGAGGTAGCATGAATAATCATCTAAGTAATAACCTAAGGCTGTTGAGCTTAAGGTATGGTTAGTAAATTGTTTATTGTCCTTAGGAAATGGGAGAGTTTAAACCCTACCATGAGCTTTGCTTGCTAGTGATTGTGAATGCTATTTTGAGTATTTGTATGCATGTTCCTTTGTTAAGATTAGAAAGTGCCATGGATCAAGAATGCTCGGGATGGTACAAAGAAGATAAAGGATAGTTTGAGGGAGATCCATCCAGAATTGCTTATAGACGTGTGGTTCTTTCTTATGTTAGTATCTATACATTTTGTGGTGTACCCACCGCTTGAGGTGGATTAATTAGTATGCATTTAGATTGCAGTTTAGCTTGTATATAGTTTCTATATATGTATCATTTTCTTTTGTCTTCTTTGATTACCGTTCTTGTTTGAATTTCGAGGACGAAAATTCTAAGTGAGGGAGAGTGTAGCGACCCTGTAATTCGAACACTTTACCTTCGAATATCTAAAGGTTTTGAAATATAGTTAAGAGTTATAATTTTGATTTTATAACCTTATTAAACATCTTTTAATTAGTGAATAATGATAAGAAAATTGTTTTTGAAATTTATGTACAAAATATATTCTTCGAAGAAAAATCGATAATGTGACTAAAAATCGATTTATCGGTAGATAGCTTTTTGATCGATATAAGTTGTTTGAACTCATATTCACTTGTCTAATGATGAACACATTGGAAACTAATTAACATTTTTATTCATAAAGAAAATTGAAGGTTCTAGAAGCTTCCATATAGTTAAGAGATATTACTTTGTTAAGGGTAAAAGTGGACATTTACTAAAAGGAAGTGATGTAAAGGAGAAGTGATGGGGCAAGTAGGGATGAGCCTTCCATGACATGAAAGGGAGTGAGAAAAAGCTTAGGAAAAAACCATCTTGAGCTAGGCATAACCTTGGTACTAAATCACAAATTCACAAAGCAAATACAAGCTATTTTCATGTCTGCTTCTTCTCAAACGTTCTAAGGAAAATAAATTCAACACACATCCAAATCAAGTCAAATTTGGAGTGGAGCCTTGGGACAACATTACAACAACTTCTGGCTAGTTTTTTTTGGAAGAAGTAAAGCATATCCCCTTTTATTCAAGATGGTCGTGAGCATTAAAGTCATAATTGCCTTAGAAATTCAAGTTCAAAGCAAGGAAAGGAGGAGGAAGAAGGTCAATGCAAGGGTGAGGTTGTACTTAGGTGTTTGGATCTTGCTTGTTTGTCTGGTAAAAGATTAGCTAACTCACCACTCTGAATGAAAATATAATCCATATATGTTTGTGTTTGATTGTGTTTATCTTGTTTGAATTGATATTGACATATGTTGAAATACTAGTTTTGATTCTTGCTTTGAAAGCAAATGGCATAGGTAATCCATATGAATGGACTTTTATAACCTATAGTAAGGCCTTGAAAACAATCACATAGGTTGTAGTTGAACATTGGGTCAAATTAAACATGAATTTGAAAGTGCACTTATAGCAATAGTCGTAATGGATGCACTTAGGAATTACCCTTTTGGCAACTTCTATGGAACTTTATAGAGAGATCCTTAGGATTTTCTTGTCATGTTTATTATATTTTAATGTCTTCTTGCTTTCGTAAAAATTTTTGGTAGTAAATAGTTAACTAACATTTCAAAACGTGGCCAGAACTTTACTTGTGCAAAACTACCACATTTAGCCTTGATTTTTGGACTTTAAAGGTTTTATAACATATTTAAATATAAGTATATTGTTTCATTATTTTTGTAAGTATTTACTAACTCTTGTTAGAGTATTTTAAAAGTTGTTTGAGATTTTTATGAATTTTTAAGAATTAGATGTGGATTTTTAAAGAACCGATTTTATTATAAATATATAGAACATGGTTTTCCAAGTTTTTTAAGTAAATTAAAAGTTGTTGTTTTCAAGTAATATTTTAAGTAAATTTTTTAAAACTATTATAAGTATTATTAATTATTTTAAAAGAATTTTTAAGTATATATAGTTTTTAGAAAATGTGTTGACTATTTTATATCATATGTAATAAATATATTCTAAAAATGGTTTATTTAATATCAGTTTTATAAAATAATTATTGTATATATATACCATTGAAAAAAAGCCTTTTTAAAAGTATAAACCAAAGTTTATAAAGGTGTTAGGAATTACTTAATGGCCAAACGGTATATATTTTTAATCACCTGTTTAAAAAATAATTAACTATATTTAACACTAAAAGCCAACAAAGTAGGCTTATCTATTTGTAAGATTAACATTGATGTTCGAGTAGGGTTATAGGCAATAGAGCTCTAACCTACCGGCTTCCATCTTGATTGAGGAGTAGTTAAGTCAGGAATGACAGAAATGTTTTAGTCGTGTTGATTTCTTACTTGTTTATGAAAATCATTAATACTATATTTAACACGAAAGACCGACCAGGTAGACTTATCTATTTGTGAGATTCAAGAAAGAAGTACCTAGGTAAGGCTTTAATAAACAACAAGTGCTCTAACTTACCTGGCTTTACTCTTGAATGAGGGTAAGTATAAGTTGGAATGTTGAAAACGAGTTAAGTATATGAATATTGATTTGACTAGATAGTCGATTAGTCGACTATCGAACTTGGTTAAATATAACTTAAGAAGTATCAAAAGTATTTGCGATTTCATACCAATGAGAACCCTAGGGAGGAGCACCGGTAAAAAACACTCTAGCTTTTGCTAACTTTTGAAAGAACTAAAATTAAGTTAACTGGAAATTTATCAAATTGGTTATGAAGAGACTGGGACCGTTAGGTGTTTTGCTTATAGAATACCACTTCAAAACTAGTATACAAGTTCTTTGTTTTTAGAGCAGTTGTGAAGTGAAATATTATAAAGTTGAGCTGTCTATCCTAAGGATAAGTCTAAGGAAGAGGTCAGCATTAACATTTCAAACAATGCTGTTGTGTAGGACTGTCTATCTTGAGGAGTATTTCAAGAGAGAGGATAGTGCTAGCATTCATCAGAGGACTTATGCGGGATTCTACGTGAAGATTCAAGATCTATTCGAGGTGATGGAATCCATTTGAGGATTCGTTCGAGTGATAAAGACTCTGGTGAGAGATGCCGAACATAGCCTCGATGTCGGAAATGAATAAAACCAGAGATATGATACATAACCAAAAGGAACGTAGCATTTAGCAATCCCAAGGGTGTAGGTGACTCCCATCTAGTATTACTTACGGACATGCGTGCAAAAGCGATGCATTCGGAACCATGAGTGTTTAGGCTTGGGCCAGTTATGTATTTTCAATAGTATGTTCCCTAAAGATGTATGTTGTTCAGAAGGATATCTCTGATCCTGATGCAGGAGTTTGAATTTGGCTTGATCCAAGGAGATCTCTACGGAATACCTTTACAATTATGTGAACGTGTCTTAGCAATATTGATTATATACCTATTATTGTTGTGGAGTTCACACGAAAACTATTTAATATGATTTATATTCTACACTCTAGAGATTATTTACCATATCACCATATAAAACTTAATGAACGGTTGGTTTCTTTAAGGGAAAACCATTACGGGAATCCATATGGCCTTAATAGTTAATGTTACATGTCACATATTTCTTAAGTTTCTCACGTTGGTATACCAGACTGAATTGGATGTTATTTTCTTATAATGCTTGGGTCAGCTCCATGTATATTTCCAGATTTAGCTATGGACGCTTTGGGGCTTATAAAGAAGTGCTAGATGATTATCTATCGTAGTATTCTTATTTCCATTGTATTATTGTACTTTATATATCAGCATCATGAGGACATGCAATTATAATTGTCTAGGCAAATTATAGTACTTAGATTTTGCAATTCTAAAATTTCTGTACTTAAAGTATCCCTTTATACTATTCTTTTGATATTATATATTACTATTCAGTTGTGAGATTCTTGATGTTGTGCTCTCTCTCTTTTTTCTATTCTAATTTTTTATTTTATCCTAACTTTCTGTCTTTCCGGCACTTGGGCGTTCGGCACACGAATACCATTGATGTATTTAGTGTGGACATTTGAAGGTCGAAAAGTCGGGTCGTTACAAAATGAGTAAAGGAAGGAGAAAGTCCTCCACTTTTCTTCTTTATAAATGACTACTTTAATTCATTGATTATCTTGCCATGTATATAGGTTAACTTTTCTCAATTAATAATTACTTTCTTAACATCTTATGTATAAGCATAAGCAGTTTAGCATGTACATACATACATACATATATATACACACACATGTATATTTTATCGGTCAAAAACTTGGACAACAAAGGTGTATTAACCCTACCTTATACCTATATTATTAAAGGACATTATAAATAATGTTGTCTAATAATACGAAGAATGTAGCTTGTTAAAGGCGACCAAATATGAAAATATCTTTAAACTAATACTGGCACGTCAACTTACTGTTTTCACTTAATTTCTGTTATCAAATTTTGACGTATATAGTACTAGTCATAAGTAATAAACATATAGGTTTCTCAAAATCTAAACAATATGTCATATGAAATAATAATCACATATCACAGTGGAATAATATACATCATAAACAATGCAAACCGTGAGTCTACAAAATATACAACTAGGCTCATATAGTACACATCCAAAATAAGTCACTATCTCAAATAATACATCACATAATATAACATATGAATATCCAATAAAAGATTAAAAAAATGTCAAAATGTCTATCGTCTACTAGCACACCTACCCAAAGCTTGAGCATTCTGAAACCTGAAAAGTCTCGGCCTGATCCGAGTATATAAAATAAATAGGTCAGAATATCTCTAAATATCCAAAAGTTGAGAATAAGATATAACATAAAGGTAAATAAAATAATAAACATGCAATAGTAACTGAAATAATTTAACTTGGAATTTATTACAAGATACAGGAATGTATGTAGATTAAGAAAGATAGGATAGTCGCTAAAACGGACTTCTAGAACAAAGAAAAAAAAATTAACACAAAGAAACCAAACCAATACCAATCATCCTGATTGTCCATACTGTGGCAAACAACAAAACAAATTGGTATTTTCTATACCGATCTGATACCAAGGATTGTCCATACCGTGAAATAGAATCGCAACCGATCTCATAGATCATGAATATAGAATCTCGATCGATTACAAGGAACGTGGCAACCATGACTCGAATTCCCAATATTATTCAAGATTATTTTATATTTATGATCGTAAAGAAATCCATGAGTATACCTCTTAAGGATCTATTGGTCCCACCAAACACCAAAAGATAGTAAATTGTAAAGTGTCAAATACTACCACTTTTAGTAATCACATGAACTTAACCAAAATATTCCATACCGCTCGGTGAAACTCAAGTATTTACTAGAACATAATAAATCTCACTTGTTACGAATACCACCATAAAACTTAAACTATATTCTCTTAAGGATCTATCGGTCCCACCGAACACCAAAAGAGAATGCAACTCTAAAGTATTAGATACTTACCTAAAAACGGTCACAAGAATTTAACCAAAATATCCCGTACAACCCAGTGAAGTTCAAGCATTCGCTAATCTATACTATTATATTATTAGTGAGTTCAATTTTAAGAGCACACAAGCCCCCTTGAATTTTGGCAACTGAACAGTCTCCAAATTCAATTTCATTTCTTTTGGTAACCAGCTATTCGCTTCCTTCACACTCTTCATCCCCAACTTTTCTTCCTCTAACCCGCACAAGACACCTTGATATTTCGAAACGAACAGTCATTTTTTTTTAATTTCTTTCCATTCCCAAAGATCTCCACTTCCTTCTCCTCCAAAGATTAATGTCCTTTGGATTTTTGCCTTTTCCATCCACCGACCTTGAACTCCCCTCCTACTGCCATCGCTAGACCCTTCAACTCCGGTTCTTCTCTCTAACGACTGCCCTCTTTAATTTGAATTAAAATTTAGACACAACTATCACGTATTTCTATCTATTTCATCATTGTCGCTGCAACGCCTTCCTCTAATTTCATCAACCCTCGATAAAAATCCAATCCGATTTGTGCTTGCTCCGCTTTCTCGCCGTTGTACTTCCCTCCTCCAGTCGTCACCAGCCCGATTGACTCTGAATCCGTACCTTTTAGTTTTCCTCTCCATACCTTCCAGTTTGCCTCAATGCTTTTTGCAAGGTACGCCACTAAATATTATTAAGAAACTGATGTTATTTCTCTACCTAAACCCTAAACCTTAAGTGAATAAGGATCGTCTTAGCAATCAACGACCATCTGTCTCCTTCTTCATATATGTGGACTCTTCTTCCATCCTCTAGCCTTTTCCGTATTTGTATTCCCCTCACCTTGAATTTCAGGTAATTTTCAATCCTTTTCATTTATTGCTTCTGATCCTCAATTTTCGACCCATTGCATCATTTTACAGAGTCAATTCTGCTTACTCTTTGAGACCAAGACTTTTGATTCGTTGATTACCTTCAAGTGCCGAATATTTACATCAGCTGCATTTCAGGTATCATTTTGATTAATATCGCTTTGATTAATATCGCTTTATCATTCTATTATCCATGCCTTTGGATGATCTTATTATATTGGATTTGCAAATAATTTTCTTTGGTTGGAATTGATGATGATTTGGGTTGATTTGATTTTTGGACTCTTCGATTGGGTTGATTTTGAATTAGGGTCAGAGGTATATGAGGTTTTTATGATGAATTAGAGTAATTCATGCACCTGATCACGTATCTATAAGTTTTGGAGTGAATAATTTAAGCTTCATATGTTATTTCATATACTTTAGAAGCTAGAAAACATATAATCTTCACATTTTACTGAATTTTAAGTTTATGTTGTATCAAATATTTTATTGATCCTAGAAAAATGCGATGCATATTAATTTTACTCATTTTAAAGTACTGAACGTGTAACATCCTGCCCTTTCGCACGATTTAAACCGACACACATGCCGATTCAAACCATACGGAAGGGCGGATTTGTTATGGGGTAAATAAGAAAAAAAACAGAGAAGAAATAAACAAATAGAATCTCACAGCGGAAGGATAAAATATAATAAGAAAATATACAGTTTATAAAAAACTGTTTACAAACATTTATATAATACATATCAGAGTTACACATACCAATAACAATGCAGCGGAACAGTGTGAGTGTAGTGCAATACTATGAATAATAATAATACAAATTCTTCGTCTTCGTCCTCCAAAGCTAAAGTCTTCGATCCTGAAACGCTCGGACTGACCCGAGCGAATTTGAAAAGACAAAAACACTCGAGTCAGAACTAAAAGATCTTATGTGAGTTAAATTAACAGAAATAAATATGAGTGCAATAACTCAAAAGATGTTCGGGATTTACATCTCCTAAGGATCCGTTAAACTATTTACTATGTAGTATATTGCGCTATTATAATAGTGTCTATAGTAAAATAAACATACTTTTAAATAGCATTAAGGCTTTACATTTTCCACCTTAACACGTAATAGTCCCAGTAGTCCATCCAATATCATAGTCCCTCCTGATCGGGAAGCCACCAGAGGATACCACACGGGCTACGGGAGAAATCCAAACTCGTACAAGGCGCGATAGGGTAGGTGACACGGCACAACTAGGCAATGCCAGGGTAGATATACCAATTACGCTTCCGGGCCGATGGTAACGCGTAGCCGCAGCTACCGCCCACCTCGAACAAACTCCCCAAAATCAAAATAGAAGTGGCCACTGAATCAATCCAAAGTCAAAGTATAATATCGAAGAGGAGTGTCCGATCAGAGGAATGACCTCATTAACCCGTCAATCGCTCTTGTTTTAGCCACCTTATGCCAACTCACGGGAGTTGGGTCCACGTATTTACCTTACAGGAAACGTCGCCACCAACCTACTTCATTCTGGAATCTCCACCGCGTACACGGTTAGTCAAAGTGGTTTTCGGTATCGACAGAGAGTATGTCCATATCCGATCCCGGTCTCTTTGCCAACCCATCGTTATTATAACACCGCGGTCATTTAAAAGTAGTTTATACTTTAAAAACCAGAATAAATTTTCCATTTCAAAACTATGAATTCGATATCAATTTAAAAACCCAAAATAATACGATATCATTTTATCTCAAATATAACCCTTTTTCCAAAATCATACCGGTTTAAAATATAAATATCTGGAAACCAAACATTTGAATTATATTTTCAAAACATAATATTTCGGAATTCATACTTTTAAAACCATACTTCTAAAACTTGAATGGTTTGGATATTCAACAGTATATAAAATAAATGGTTTACTTCTAAGGTTACTTTGTAAAGAAATTATTTCCAAGGCTTTACAAATATACTTCTTTATTTAAAGTCTACCAAATTTAAATATCACTTTCAAGTTCCAAAACCACTTCAATTTCTATTTATATATATATATATATATATATATATATCCATTTGGAGTATTAATATTTCAAAACTAAAGTTGGAATTTATTCTTTCAACAAATTAAATGTTCTATTATTTAGTTTTGAATATTTACATAAAATCTATAAATAAAACTCCAATTTCTAGAAATTAACTATTTTCTTAAATTTAAATTATACTAAAATATTCTATTTAAGTAAATCATGGAAAATCCATTTATAAATATCATACCTTAAAATTTCCAAATTTAAACATATAAGATAAATCACCAAATTCCATTTTCTCAAATTTTTATCATTTTATTCAACAGGTTTATACACAGCTTAAATTTAAAATTTTAACTTCATATGTGTATATCTCGAAGAAAAATATTTTATAAAATATCAAAATTAAATTTTATAAACCGTATCCCATCCAAACCATAGAAATCACTTTTAAAATAATTTATATATAGACCACGGTGCCTGTATATAATTTTCTATCCTATGGTCAAGTGATACGGATATTTATCATTTCAATCCGCAATTTAAAAATAAAATTTTGCGGTTGTATATCATTTCAAACCACAATCCCGAATGAAATGAAAAATGCATGATAACTTGCAATTTAATGATATCAAATAAACATCCATTCATCAACATCATCCATTGTCCAAATCACAATCATCCATCAATATCAATCAAAATCAATATATATATATATATGAGATTATATAGCAGGTAATAACTGTCAATTATATTCAAATTAAATTTAACAACTATTAATCTAACATTTTATATTCAGTAATAATTTATATAACTGTTAACTAGCAGTTTATATGCAAACAAATAAATTATAACTGTAAATAAATACGCAATAAATAAATTAAATTAACAGTTAAATTTAATAAATGCAATTCAACAGATATGAATGAAATAAACATGCCAAATACTCATAAATAAATTTCTATTCATTTCTAAAATTAATTTAACAAACATAAAAACTTTTAGAAGTTGTGAGTGGGTTAAAACACTCACCTTTTTGGAATTTAAATTGGATTTAGATCCAATTTAAACCTAAAAATTCGACGGTCTCCAAATCTGTCCAAACCAGCGTCAAAAAAATCTGGAATTTAATTAC
Source organism: Allium cepa (assembly GCA_030765085.1). Classification (NCBI taxonomy): domain Eukaryota; kingdom Viridiplantae; phylum Streptophyta; class Magnoliopsida; order Asparagales; family Amaryllidaceae; genus Allium; species Allium cepa. The sequence goes on along the minus strand of CM060934.1, from coordinate 309,859,340 downwards.
GATCCTAAAAAAAATCGCGCATGAAACGAAGTTCGTATGTGGAAGTTAAATGTATTAACGCATTTGAAAAATCAAAATTAAATTAAATTCAAACAAAAATAAATTAAACGAAAATGAAATACCGTGCCACATCCGCTCTTCCCACGTGAAAAATGCGTATGCTTCTTCTTGATTTCAAGCTTTGTTCCATAATTTTTCTTTTATTTCGATTTACTTTAATTTTCCTCCTTATTATATGAATGTATGTATTTTTAAAAGGTTTGGAAAAGAAAAAAAAATATTTGAAAAAGAAGATTTGAAAAAGAAAAGGATTAAAATAAGAACTGAAAATGGAAGAGAAGATCTAGATTTGAAAAGAAAGAAGAAGTATGAAATAGAAGAAAACTTGAAGAAGAATATTTGAAGAGGAAGGAAAAAAATTAGAATGAGATATAATAAGGAGATTTGAAGAAGAAAAGAAGGAGAAGGAGATTTGAATGGAGGCTAGGGTTTCATTTGCATCATTTCGTATTTATAAGGTTAGAGTTAGGTTTAGTGACAAATAGATTTGAAAGGAGAGGCTGCTATTAATTAGAAATAAAGTGAATATGAACACTTGGTATTGAAATATAGCAAATATGAACAGTCCTTTTTTTTTTTAAAGTAGCAGGTATTAAAAAGAGGTATTTATTAATTAGAAAGAAAATGAATATGGAGGGACAAAAATAAATGACACGTTTCGTTAGTTTGATTCTAAATTAATTAAGTGCTAGATACAGAAAAATTTGAATACATCATATATATATATTCATACTTTAACTGTGTGACAAAATTGCTAAACATACATCAAGTACGATTAATTGGTGACAATATATAGGAATAATCAACAATAAATGTGGATGCAATCACATAAGGATCTAATAGGGAAGGAGATAAAAAGTAACGACGTTGATTAATTCCACTTTCCCACTGTAACATTCCCGTTTTTGAATCAAATTTAAATTGGAAATTTAATTAATTTTAGAAATTAAATTGTGAATTAACTGGATATTTTCCAAATTTAAATAGATATTTGTTTGTCATTTATGTAAATGGATATAAAACAAGAAATAAAAATTTAAAATAATATAAATACAGATAATGATTTATTTAAAAGGTATACTAGTTTTAATTCAAAATAAAAATAAACTAAGCTTATAAATAATATTGGTTTAAAAAAAGTAATATTATAGAATTGATATAAATAAATAAAAGATTGCAAAAGCTATTTTAACTAAGAAATGTATATATATGTGTGATTTATTTGTGAGTGTACAAATTGTTTTAAATTCATTTCTTCTTAAAAATTTGTAAAAGTAAAATAAATACATATGTTAGTATCTCAAGTTTAAAATGAGTGTTTTAAAAAACCTGAGTAGCATTTAAAAAAATTTTTTAAGATATAATATATGTATATATATATATATATATAAATATTGATTAAATTCTTTTAACATTGAACATGTACATATTACATACAAATGTAAACATACATAAAAGGGGATGAGTAAGCAAATCAACATGCATAGATTCCATAATCATCTCCTTTTACAAATGGCATTCACTATATTTAATTGAATTAAATAATTAAATTAAAAAAAAAAAAAACTCTTCACTTGCCCATATGCAATTATTAAACTTTTCAGCAAATCTGAAAAAGTATACAGTAACAAGAGATCTCAAATCTGAGGTGAAGATAAAAAAAAAAAAGATAAGTAGAAAGAAAATGTGTAAACCAAGTTATCTTCAGTTCAAAATTTTCGAGATAAAAGAAATCAAAACTTGATCAATGCAACCAGATATTCAACCTGGAAAACAAATACAAGCAAATTCTTCTCAGATCTGAAAGAAAAAAAAAAATCAAAAACCAGACAATCAAAATTTTGGTGCAACATTATTATCAACCTGGAAATTTACAAAATGAAGATCAATGCAAAAGGAGCTGATCATTTCAGATTTAATAACAAGTTAGAGAACATGTGCAAGATCAATCCCGGGTAAGTTTTTAACTTTAAAGTTAATAAATCTATGGTTTCAAAAACCAAGTTTTAACATAAACCAAATTCAAGGATTGCAGAAGGAAAAAAAAAAGGGGAAAAATAGAGCTGCAGTTTTGACAGTGCAGATTCTATCAAACAATGTGAGGCAAGTAAAATTCTTTTGGAAGGTTTTAATCTGAAGATTGTTAATTAGTGAATAAGCAAAGATTTTTGTTTACAAACCTTGCAGATAAAAGCTTCAAAAAAAAAGAATTAAAGAAAAAATGTACATGCTAAACAAGAATAAAAGTTTCCAGGCTTCACTGTCTCTGTTCTGCTTTGACCAAGGTGAGCAAATCCTTAACCTTACAATACATCCTGGTTTGCATGCAAGTAAAATTGATGTGTGTTTGTGAATGAGTTTGCATATGGTATGATATGTGTTTGAATGTTGATATGAATATGCTTGAACATGTCAGAGTACAGACATATGGTTCTGTTTTCTAGTTCCAGCTTTTCAAAACCTGTCAAAAAACCAAATTGCTTCTTCTCTGTCCTCAATTCAATGTGAGCAAAACTTCACCTTTCCTATTTTTGAAATGCCTGTGAGCAACTTTCCCTCCTTAAACATATTTTCTTGTTAATGCTTGTGAGTAAATCTATTTTTAAAAAACAGTTTCTATTTTTTTTAAAAATCCAAACTATCAAGAATTTGCAGAAATTTAAAGTTTAATTCACAACGCTTTTAAATAAGCCAATTAAAACAGTAGCAATTAAAACTGCTTTGTTATTTTTCTTTAGTGAGTAATTCAGAATTTATGGGTTGTTTAAAGTTTTCTATGTGCATGAGTTTGAATATGCTTGTGACTGTTGTAAGATGGATATTCTGTGTGTGATTATGTTTGAATATGCAGATAAGTGTAATATGAATTTCTGCAGACATGCTTCTGCTATTACTTGGATTTAAATATAAATCTACTTCTCTATGTATGAATCTTAGTTAGGAAATTATTATATAATCAAATTTGAGTTTGTGTTGCATAGATTTAGGATTTGAAAAATTTTAATTTAGAAAAAAAAAAAAAAGAAAACCTGTTACTACTGGAAATAAGTAACAGCAGACAATAGTGTCATGAAGTAAAATTACCAAACAACTTTAATTTATTCAACCAAGTTTAAAGCTTTAATGCATGTTAAACATGGATATTAAAACATGCTTCAGGTTTTTAAATCAACTAAGGGGTCAGGAAATTAGAACTGTGCACAATTTGATATTTTGAGGTTATCAAAACAAAAAAAGAATTTTGGGATCTGAATTCCTTCTGAAGATGGAATGTTGACTGAAGAGAGTGGGGAAAGATAAAAGGGGAAGTTGATCATTGGGTTGAAGTGAAGACAGTGTTTTTTTTTTTTCAGGGTTGGCATGTGTGGGTTGAAGCTTTTTCAGGTTGATGTTTTTTTTTTTTTTTTCTTGAATCTGATTATCAAGCTGCAGAGAATTATGTTGATGATGGTTATCATGTTAAGGGATTGATTTGCTTCTTGGAGAGTTAGGTGAAGGTTGCTGGAAGTCGCCGGGGTGGTGGTGCATTTGCACAGTAGAAATTGGTCACTGGTGAAAGCTTGGTGTGCAGGGTTTTGGGAGACTCGGAGTGAACCTCGGGTATTTACTGTTGTGACTCGAAGTGAATGGAGTTTTATCCCGAAGTAACTTGAGGGAAGTCTCGGGTTAGTTATTTACAGGTTGCAGACCTGAGAGTTGAGTTCTTTTTAAAATCTGGAAAATTTAAATGTTTAAAAGCATTGTTTTAAAATAAAGTATAGGTTTGAATGAAATTCAAGGTAAGCCTTTGTATTGAAAAATCTAAAATGATAGATTTAAATTTAGGTAGAATTTAAATTTAAATCTGGAAACAGTAAAATGTAGTTTTCAGGTTTTGAATCCAGGTTTTTATATTTAAAACAGTTTTGTTCTTTTAAAAATTTAAAAGAGAATTCAATGTTTAAAAAAAACAAGATTCAAATTTAGGTGTAGATTTGAATTGGATTTAAGTTTGAATTTCAAGGTTTTAAAATGAAACATTTAGATTTTAAGCAAGATTTAAAAGTTGTTTTGAAATCAAGTTTTTGAGTGTGATTTCAGTTTTGTTTTGAAATGAGTTTAAATTCAAAACAGTTTTGAAATTTTTTAAAAATTGGACAGAAATGTTTTAAGTAAAATTTAAGTATGAATTTGATTTCAAATAAAGGTTTAAATTTTTGAAAAAAAATTCTTTCCTTTAAGTATTGAAATAAAATCATGATAAGTTTAACTTTTAATTGAAAAGTTAAAATAAAATAAGTAGATTTGAAATAAAGTTTATATTAAACTTTATTAAATAAATTTGGAAAGGTTTTAAAAATTTTAAAAGTTCAATTTAAAATATGTTTAAATTTAATTGATTTCTAAATATTATATTTTATTTAAATTAAGTTTAATGATTTAGGATTTGATAATCAATTGTACTAAAGATTATTATTAGTTATTTTGAATTTGATTTAATTAAACATAATTTAATTTGTAAAGATAATTGAGATAATTGAATCAATTTTAATTATCAAGTTTTATTTGTTCATAAATGATTTAATTAAGATGATGTTTTCTTAATTAAGAATCTTTTAATATAATAAGTTAAGAATCATTAAATTAATTTTAAATGATTAAGTTACTTAGTTAATTAAGTAATTAAAAGATGATTAATTAAGATAATCACTTTGGATTAATCTAATATAATACTTAGGGAAGTAATTAAGTGATTAATTACTAAAGGTAATTAAGTAAAGGATAAATACTTTATTAAAAGTAATTAAGTAATGTGATTAAGAGTTAATCATTTGAGTTATTAATTGAAGAATTAGTTAATAATTAGTTAAAGGTTTAAATTTTTTGATTAATGATTAATGAATAAAAGAGTTAAGAATAATTAATTAAGTGATTAATTACATGTTAAAGTAATTAAGTATGGATAATTAATGATTAAAGATTTGTTAATCAAATGTTCGAAGGTTAATTAATTTAAAGAAAAATTAATTAATTAATTAATGAAGGTGATTAAGACTTAATCAATTGTTATAAATGATAATTAATCATTGATTAAAGATTACTAATGAAAGTAATTATGTGGTTGATAAATTTAAAACCACGCAAATTTATTCATCTTAACTGAAGATGTTTGATTGTTATTGAATGCTTTGTGATGGATTGATATATTTGATATATGATGTGATGCTATGTATTGCTTTGTGCTAAGCTGTTATATCTGTGATGTATATATTGTTATGCAAACCCTTGACCCATAAAACGACATTTGGATTTCGATGCGACAGGGAGTCGGATTCCATTTGGTTATCCGAAACCCACATCGAATTGTAATGATTGAATCTGTGCTGATTGATGATGTGCTCTTATTGTGTAAAACCCCTGAACCCCACTTATACACACACAAATATGGATTGCACGTGGAAATTAGTTAAGTCACAGATTTTGAAATTGTTTTAAAATTGAATTTTTAAATCCAAAATAGTTTTTGAAGTAGAATTGAAGCTTTTGAAATGGTTATTTTTAAATAACTTGATTAAGTTTTGAAAATTTAGATAATTGGATTTAAATTTGAATTCAATATTTGAAATTGAATTCTAAAAATTTGGAAACTAAGGTTTAAAAAGGGTATTCAACTTATAAATGGGTTTGTATGGGTTTTTAAACCATTTTAAAGGTGATGTTTTGGAATTTAAATTCAAGCCAAGATTTCAACTTGTATAAATTGGATTTTTCTAAAACGAAAACTATTTGTTTTTCAAATAATAAAGCTTTCACATAAGAAATGAACTTTCAATTTGTGTTAAAGGGCTTCAAGTCTAAGAATGAAAATAGTATTCCAAGTTTTAGATAAATTTTTGGAAACGTGTTTTGAAAGTTATAAATCTTTAATTTAAAGATTTAATTGGGTTAATCCAAATTTAATGGGAATTGTTTATGAAATCTATGGATAGATCTTTGTGAAATTGGGTGAAACTTGGTGAAATTAATCTTTTTGTTTAAAGATTTAAAATGGTAAATTGTGTACCCCTTTGAAAGAAAAGCTTTGGATTTTTAAGTCGTGACTTAACTGAAATCCCATATCCATATGTTTTTAAATATTGCGCTCATTATTCGGTTTAGCCGGGAGAGGACCTTGTGTCATATAACCCATTCCGAATAGTGATACGACGTTATGGATAGCAATTGAAGACCGGTGGTGAAGACCGAGTATTTGTGAGAACGATAGGATAACCTATCGATTGACTCTGCACTGAGTTGCTCCGGTATAGAGTTCTCCTTAGTGAAGGGAAGTCCGATCGAGATTGTGGATACCCGGATTTGCAAGGGCTTCTTCGGAAGTGCCTTCGGTTCTGTTCGAACCCGGAACAGACTTGTATGGTTGTATGTCCGACATTACACTTTGAGATGTTAACTGATCTCTATCAAATACATTTCTGCTTGGTGGCGGAGAATTTATTCTCTTAGCTTAACACCCTTCTCTGAGACGTACGAGCTCAGAGGTTATGTAGTTGATATTCATCAGTGATATTCCCAATTTGGTAATGTGGCATGCTGAGTGCTGCTGTGTGATGATCATTGGTTGATCATTTGTGATATGATCATTTGTTTGATCATTTATCTTTGTGATCATTGCTTTGGTCATCTGTTGACCCAAAGCATGGCTTTGTTGCACAAAGCGTAGCTTTGTGGACGAGACTGCATCAGGACCTCACTCCCCGGAAATGGTCGAAACAGGAAAGATGCGGCAAGGTTATGAGGGTCGCGCCCTTTAGGGTATGTCATTTCCTTCTGGTAAAGGGTGGTATCATGGTATGGAGCCCAGATACTTACTCATGTTGATACACTATACCTATTACTGTGTGGTGTTGTTGTGCGCGCACTCGGATAAAGGTCCCAAAGGACCGGGGGATGACATATTCGTGTAGTAGTTACCTAGTTACAGAGGTAACCCGGCCTTGTGTTGGCAGAGATCTAACCGTAACGTTAGTTCTCGGGACGTCCCGCCAGAGGCGTACCCATGTGGCAATAGGAAGTTCCTTAGCCTGACCATTTGTTGGAAATCCATTCATCCAATACGTGCCTTGTACGGTTTTAGTTGTAGAACCTGCCATTTAACATGGCAGCTATAGTAGGCATAGCATCATGGTACCTATGCTGGCTAGGATTTATATTATACTTTCGAAAGATTTTCCACTATGCACTAGTAATAATATCAAAGAATTTTTCTCGTAGTAAGCATGTTTGACTATCATAAGGAGAAATCTCCCCCATGTGTGCGTTTGCATTGTGTGTGTGCCGGGAGGCCTTATGGTAGTTTCATTTTTCAAAAAGCATTGCGGATTTCAAATTTAAATTCTTCTATCTGTTTTAAAAGAACAAATGTTTTTGTTTGCTCATACCAGTCCCACGACTGACCTGGAGTTTATTGTTCCTTTCCTAAACTCTGGGTGCCCACTATTTCCCACACGGGCAGTCTAGAGTTGGGGTTTTCAGAAATCAATGGTAGGTGTAGATTCGACAGCTTTCAGCCTTAGGATTTGGCAATCGCATTTGGATTGAGTTGCTTCTCTTCATCTTGATTTGGAGTTCGAGCTATTTCTGGATTGGTGCTTTGAAGATGGAGATTACCGATGCTGGAGTTCTTTCTTTGAAGACTATTGGAGTTGTTGTTCCGCTGCTGTGTTATCTTTTCTTTCCGCTGCTATTATCTTGTATCATTACTCTGATGTATAATGATTCATCTATTGTATCATATTGTATCAATTATTGTATCAAATGTTGTATATTAATATATGCATATTCTTTTTCTTCCGCTGTGTTATTTACTTAATGTGTTATAAGCTCCGGCGAACCAGATTCGACGTTTGGATCTGCGGCATTTGAATACGAGTGTCGTATTCGGTGCCGATTTTCGAAGGTCGAGTCAGGGTCGTTATAAGTGGTATCAGAGCTGATGGTTAAAACCTTAGCTCAGGAGTATAACACATTAAGTAACTCATTAGAGATAGGATGAAGCATACCCTAGAATGAGTATATCCCTAAGATATCTGTTCGAGTGCCTCAGTAAATTCTCTTACTATCCACTGATAGTAAGTATGAGTGCGAGAAGAGAACGAGATAGGGGACAGGGGAATACGACTACAAATGGTCGATACCCTGCAATAGCGGAAACAACTTTTCTCTATCAATCTCCTTTGATTCGTCTTTTCAATTCTTTGATTACTTCGCAGCAGCTCGAGGAGTAGTTTCGGTGTGATGGTGGCCTTACGTATCGTTGTAGAAAATTCTTACCCCGTATCTTCGTCAGTTTCTTATCAGCTTTTCGTTCTAAACTTTAATAAATTTGGAATTGAATTTGAAAATTTTAAATAAGTTAGAAATTTTAAATTAAGTAAACTGGTTAACTAATATGAAGATTTAATCTATCTATTTATTCTCTGGGATCCGATATATTCTACGGACGATTAGTTATCTCTTCGAACTAATCAATGCCCTTGCACATTCGTAGACCGGTGGACCCAAATATCTGTGTAATAATTGTGTGAGTTCGTTCTCATATTATTGATATTCTGATTTGGGAAACCAAATGCAGAATAAATATCTCGATTCTGATCTGATCAATCATTTCTTTATCTATTATCTTTTCTTTCTCGTCTTACTTGCAATTTCGAGGACGAAATTCTTTTAAGGGGGGAAATCTGTAACATTCCCGTTTTTGAATCAAATTTAAATTGGAAATTTAATTAATTTTAGAAATTAAATTGTGAATTAACTGGATATTTTCCAAATTTAAATAGATATTTGTTTGTCATTTATGTAAATGGATATAAAACAAGAAATAAAAATTTAAAATAATATAAATACAGATAATGATTTATTTAAAAGGTATACTAGTTTTAATTCAAAATAAAAATAAACTAAGCTTATAAATAATATTGGTTTAAAAAAAGTAATATTATAGAATTGATATAAATAAATAAAAGATTGCAAAAGCTATTTTAACTAAGAAATGTATATATATGTGTGATTTATTTGTGAGTGTACAAATTGTTTTAAATTCATTTCTTCTTAAAAATTTGTAAAAGTAAAATAAATACATATGTTAGTATCTCAAGTTTAAAATGAGTGTTTTAAAAAACCTGAGTAGCATTTAAAAAATTTTTTTTAAGATATAATATATGTATATATATATATATATATAAATATTGATTAAATTCTTTTAACATTGAACATGTACATATTACATACAAATGTAAACATACATAAAAGGGGATGAGTAAGCAAATCAACATGCATAGATTCCATAATCATCTCCTTTTACAAATGGCATTCACTATATTTAATTGAATTAAATAATTAAATTAAAAAAAAAAAAAAACTCTTCACTTGCCCATATGCAATTATTAAACTTTTCAGCAAATCTGAAAAAGTATACAGTAACAAGAGATCTCAAATCTGAGGTGAAGATAAAAAAAAAAAAGATAAGTAGAAAGAAAATGTGTAAACCAAGTTATCTTCAGTTCAAAATTTTCGAGATAAAAGAAATCAAAACTTGATCAATGCAACCAGATATTCAACCTGGAAAACAAATACAAGCAAATTCTTCTCAGATCTGAAAGAAAAAAAAAAATCAAAAACCAGACAATCAAAATTTTGGTGCAACATTATTATCAACCTGGAAATTTACAAAATGAAGATCAATGCAAAAGGAGCTGATCATTTCAGATTTAATAACAAGTTAGAGAACATGTGCAAGATCAATCCCGGGTAAGTTTTTAACTTTAAAGTTAATAAATCTATGGTTTCAAAAACCAAGTTTTAACATAAACCAAATTCAAGGATTGCAGAAGGAAAAAAAAAAGGGGAAAAATAGAGCTGCAGTTTTGACAGTGCAGATTCTATCAAACAATGTGAGGCAAGTAAAATTCTTTTGGAAGGTTTTAATCTGAAGATTGTTAATTAGTGAATAAGCAAAGATTTTTGTTTACAAACCTTGCAGATAAAAGCTTCAAAAAAAAAAGAATTAAAGAAAAAATGTACATGCTAAACAAGAATAAAAGTTTCCAGGCTTCACTGTCTCTGTTCTGCTTTGACCAAGGTGAGCAAATCCTTAACCTTACAATACATCCTGGTTTGCATGCAAGTAAAATTGATGTGTGTTTGTGAATGAGTTTGCATATGGTATGATATGTGTTTGAATGTTGATATGAATATGCTTGAACATGTCAGAGTACAGACATATGGTTCTGTTTTCTAGTTCCAGCTTTTCAAAACCTGTCAAAAAACCAAATTGCTTCTTCTCTGTCCTCAATTCAATGTGAGCAAAACTTCACCTTTCCTATTTTTGAAATGCCTGTGAGCAACTTTCCCTCCTTAAACATATTTTCTTGTTAATGCTTGTGAGTAAATCTATTTTTAAAAAACAGTTTCTATTTTTTTTAAAAATCCAAACTATCAAGAATTTGCAGAAATTTAAAGTTTAATTCACAACGCTTTTAAATAAGCCAATTAAAACAGTAGCAATTAAAACTGCTTTGTTATTTTTCTTTAGTGAGTAATTCAGAATTTATGGGTTGTTTAAAGTTTTCTATGTGCATGAGTTTGAATATGCTTGTGACTGTTGTAAGATGGATATTCTGTGTGTGATTATGTTTGAATATGCAGATAAGTGTAATATGAATTTCTGCAGACATGCTTCTGCTATTACTTGGATTTAAATATAAATCTACTTCTCTATGTATGAATCTTAGTTAGGAAATTATTATATAATCAAATTTGAGTTTGTGTTGCATAGATTTAGGATTTGAAAAATTTTAATTTAGAAAAAAAAAAAAGAAAACCTGTTACTACTGGAAATAAGTAACAGCAGACAATAGTGTCATGAAGTAAAATTACCAAACAACTTTAATTTATTCAACCAAGTTTAAAGCTTTAATGCATGTTAAACATGGATATTAAAACATGCTTCAGGTTTTTAAATCAACTAAGGGGTCAGGAAATTAGAACTGTGCACAATTTGATATTTTGAGGTTATCAAAACAAAAAAAGAATTTTGGGATCTGAATTCCTTCTGAAGATGGAATGTTGACTGAAGAGAGTGGGGAAAGATAAAAGGGGAAGTTGATCATTGGGTTGAAGTGAAGACAGTGTTTTTTTTTTTTCAGGGTTGGCATGTGTGGGTTGAAGCTTTTTCAGGTTGATGTTTTTTTTTTTTTTCTTGAATCTGATTATCAAGCTGCAGAGAATTATGTTGATGATGGTTATCATGTTAAGGGATTGATTTGCTTCTTGGAGAGTTAGGTGAAGGTTGCTGGAAGTCGCCGGGGTGGTGGTGCATTTGCACAGTAGAAATTGGTCACTGGTGAAAGCTTGGTGTGCAGGGTTTTGGGAGACTCGGAGTGAACCTCGGGTATTTACTGTTGTGACTCGAAGTGAATGGAGTTTTATCCCGAAGTAACTTGAGGGAAGTCTCGGGTTAGTTATTTACAGGTTGCAGACCTGAGAGTTGAGTTCTTTTTAAAATCTGGAAAATTTAAATGTTTAAAAGCATTGTTTTAAAATAAAGTATAGGTTTGAATGAAATTCAAGGTAAGCCTTTGTATTGAAAAATCTAAAATGATAGATTTAAATTTAGGTAGAATTTAAATTTAAATCTGGAAACAGTAAAATGTAGTTTTCAGGTTTTGAATCCAGGTTTTTATATTTAAAACAGTTTTGTTCTTTTAAAAATTTAAAAGAGAATTCAATGTTTAAAAAAAACAAGATTCAAATTTAGGTGTAGATTTGAATTGGATTTAAGTTTGAATTTCAAGGTTTTAAAATGAAACATTTAGATTTTAAGCAAGATTTAAAAGTTGTTTTGAAATCAAGTTTTTGAGTGTGATTTCAGTTTTGTTTTGAAATGAGTTTAAATTCAAAACAGTTTTGAAATTTTTTAAAAATTGGACAGAAATGTTTTAAGTAAAATTTAAGTATGAATTTGATTTCAAATAAAGGTTTAAATTTTTGAAAAAAAATTCTTTCCTTTAAGTATTGAAATAAAATCATGATAAGTTTAACTTTTAATTGAAAAGTTAAAATAAAATAAGTAGATTTGAAATAAAGTTTATATTAAACTTTATTAAATAAATTTGGAAAGGTTTTAAAAATTTTAAAAGTTCAATTTAAAATATGTTTAAATTTAATTGATTTCTAAATATTATATTTTATTTAAATTAAGTTTAATGATTTAGGATTTGATAATCAATTGTACTAAAGATTATTATTAGTTATTTTGAATTTGATTTAATTAAACATAATTTAATTTGTAAAGATAATTGAGATAATTGAATCAATTTTAATTATCAAGTTTTATTTGTTCATAAATGATTTAATTAAGATGATGTTTTCTTAATTAAGAATCTTTTAATATAATAAGTTAAGAATCATTAAATTAATTTTAAATGATTAAGTTACTTAGTTAATTAAGTAATTAAAAGATGATTAATTAAGATAATCACTTTGGATTAATCTAATATAATACTTAGGGAAGTAATTAAGTGATTAATTACTAAAGGTAATTAAGTAAAGGATAAATACTTTATTAAAAGTAATTAAGTAATGTGATTAAGAGTTAATCATTTGAGTTATTAATTGAAGAATTAGTTAATAATTAGTTAAAGGTTTAAATTTTTTGATTAATGATTAATGAATAAAAGAGTTAAGAATAATTAATTAAGTGATTAATTACATGTTAAAGTAATTAAGTATGGATAATTAATGATTAAAGATTTGTTAATCAAATGTTCGAAGGTTAATTAATTTAAAGAAAAATTAATTAATTAATTAATGAAGGTGATTAAGACTTAATCAATTGTTATAAATGATAATTAATCATTGATTAAAGATTACTAATGAAAGTAATTATGTGGTTGATAAATTTAAAACCACGCAAATTTATTCATCTTAACTGAAGATGTTTGATTGTTATTGAATGCTTTGTGATGGATTGATATATTTGATATATGATGTGATGCTATGTATTGCTTTGTGCTAAGCTGTTATATCTGTGATGTATATATTGTTATGCAAACCCTTGACCCATAAAACGACATTTGGATTTCGATGCGACAGGGAGTCGGATTCCATTTGGTTATCCGAAACCCACATCGAATTGTAATGATTGAATCTGTGCTGATTGATGATGTGCTCTTATTGTGTAAAACCCCTGAACCCCACTTATACACACACAAATATGGATTGCACGTGGAAATTAGTTAAGTCACAGATTTTGAAATTGTTTTAAAATTGAATTTTTAAATCCAAAATAGTTTTTGAAGTAGAATTGAAGCTTTTGAAATGGTTATTTTTAAATAACTTGATTAAGTTTTGAAAATTTAGATAATTGGATTTAAATTTGAATTCAATATTTGAAATTGAATTCTAAAAATTTGGAAACTAAGGTTTAAAAAGGGTATTCAACTTATAAATGGGTTTGTATGGGTTTTTAAACCATTTTAAAGGTGATGTTTTGGAATTTAAATTCAAGCCAAGATTTCAACTTGTATAAATTGGATTTTTCTAAAACGAAAACTATTTGTTTTTCAAATAATAAAGCTTTCACATAAGAAATGAACTTTCAATTTGTGTTAAAGGGCTTCAAGTCTAAGAATGAAAATAGTATTCCAAGTTTTAGATAAATTTTTGGAAACGTGTTTTGAAAGTTATAAATCTTTAATTTAAAGATTTAATTGGGTTAATCCAAATTTAATGGGAATTGTTTATGAAATCTATGGATAGATCTTTGTGAAATTGGGTGAAACTTGGTGAAATTAATCTTTTTGTTTAAAGATTTAAAATGGTAAATTGTGTACCCCTTTGAAAGAAAAGCTTTGGATTTTTAAGTCGTGACTTAACTGAAATCCCATATCCATATGTTTTTAAATATTGCGCTCATTATTCGGTTTAGCCGGGAGAGGACCTTGTGTCATATAACCCATTCCGAATAGTGATACGACGTTATGGATAGCAATTGAAGACCGGTGGTGAAGACCGAGTATTTGTGAGAACGATAGGATAACCTATCGATTGACTCTGCACTGAGTTGCTCCGGTATAGAGTTCTCCTTAGTGAAGGGAAGTCCGATCGAGATTGTGGATACCCGGATTTGCAAGGGCTTCTTCGGAAGTGCCTTCGGTTCTGTTCGAACCCGGAACAGACTTGTATGGTTGTATGTCCGACATTACACTTTGAGATGTTAACTGATCTCTATCAAATACATTTCTGCTTGGTGGCGGAGAATTTATTCTCTTAGCTTAACACCCTTCTCTGAGACGTACGAGCTCAGAGGTTATGTAGTTGATATTCATCAGTGATATTCCCAATTTGGTAATGTGGCATGCTGAGTGCTGCTGTGTGATGATCATTGGTTGATCATTTGTGATATGATCATTTGTTTGATCATTTATCTTTGTGATCATTGCTTTGGTCATCTGTTGACCCAAAGCATGGCTTTGTTGCACAAAGCGTAGCTTTGTGGACGAGACTGCATCAGGACCTCACTCCCCGGAAATGGTCGAAACAGGAAAGATGCGGCAAGGTTATGAGGGTCGCGCCCTTTAGGGTATGTCATTTCCTTCTGGTAAAGGGTGGTATCATGGTATGGAGCCCAGATACTTACTCATGTTGATACACTATACCTATTACTGTGTGGTGTTGTTGTGCGCGCACTCGGATAAAGGTCCCAAAGGACCGGGGGATGACATATTCGTGTAGTAGTTACCTAGTTACAGAGGTAACCCGGCCTTGTGTTGGCAGAGATCTAACCGTAACGTTAGTTCTCGGGACGTCCCGCCAGAGGCGTACCCATGTGGCAATAGGAAGTTCCTTAGCCTGACCATTTGTTGGAAATCCATTCATCCAATACGTGCCTTGTACGGTTTTAGTTGTAGAACCTGCCATTTAACATGGCAGCTATAGTAGGCATAGCATCATGGTACCTATGCTGGCTAGGATTTATATTATACTTTCGAAAGATTTTCCACTATGCACTAGTAATAATATCAAAGAATTTTTCTCGTAGTAAGCATGTTTGACTATCATAAGGAGAAATCTCCCCCATGTGTGCGTTTGCATTGTGTGTGTGCCGGGAGGCCTTATGGTAGTTTCATTTTTCAAAAAGCATTGCGGATTTCAAATTTAAATTCTTCTATCTGTTTTAAAAGAACAAATGTTTTTGTTTGCTCATACCAGTCCCACGACTGACCTGGAGTTTATTGTTCCTTTCCTAAACTCTGGGTGCCCACTATTTCCCACACGGGCAGTCTAGAGTTGGGGTTTTCAGAAATCAATGGTAGGTGTAGATTCGACAGCTTTCAGCCTTAGGATTTGGCAATCGCATTTGGATTGAGTTGCTTCTCTTCATCTTGATTTGGAGTTCGAGCTATTTCTGGATTGGTGCTTTGAAGATGGAGATTACCGATGCTGGAGTTCTTTCTTTGAAGACTATTGGAGTTGTTGTTCCGCTGCTGTGTTATCTTTTCTTTCCGCTGCTATTATCTTGTATCATTACTCTGATGTATAATGATTCATCTATTGTATCATATTGTATCAATTATTGTATCAAATGTTGTATATTAATATATGCATATTCTTTTTCTTCCGCTGTGTTATTTACTTAATGTGTTATAAGCTCCGGCGAACCAGATTCGACGTTTGGATCTGCGGCATTTGAATACGAGTGTCGTATTCGGTGCCGATTTTCGAAGGTCGAGTCAGGGTCGTTATACCCACTTTAGCCAATCCAATTACAAAATTTAAAATTTTATAAAATTTCTCTCCTTTGATTTCTTAAACAATTTTAATAACTAACAACAAGTTCTATGTTAATTCAATCATTAATCATTTCGCCAATTACCAAATTAAATTTCAATTATTCGCAATAAATCAAATTATAAATTTTTCATTCCAATAAATAAAATAAATCTTGATTTTTTTTTCTTCCATCCTTATTAATTCCACAACTTGTTCAATTTGAAAATCATTATCATATTTTCCAAATGTTACCTTAATTTAACACTTATGTAACGTATTATTAGATTCGTTGCAAGATTTCAATTTCAATCCCCATTTCTTAATATACTCAAATTCTGGACATTTTTATTTCCTTACCCATAAGTGTAACATTTATTGCCAATTCCATCCAAATTTAACAGGTAACCCTTAACAATGTTTTCAATCCAAAGGTTATACTTAAGTTTACGTTGTATTCTACAACTTATCATATTATGAAGAAAATTCACATTATTCCCCAATATTACCTTAATTCATATTAACTTAACATTAAATTTACTCTTCATTCTATTATTAACCTATTAGTATTAAATAGATGAAATTAACATTGGTTTTACACTCTATTACGTAGATATCCTTAAATTTTATCTAAGTTTATATTTACATAATATTCCAACATTAAATTTCATCCAATTTTTTTTTCTTCCTTTTTATTTTAATTAAATCCAATTTCCCTAAAGTTACATTCAAACAAGTAAATTTTGATTTCCAATCAATCATTATACTATAACATTCTTAACATTTTTTTCATTACACTACTAAATTCTACCTTGATAAGTTTACGCTTCTATTGCTTTACTTTCACACTTCCGTTAAAATATAAATTAATTCTAAAGTAACGTTTATTGTTGACCCCGCCATTTTAATTACTCATATTTAGATGAACGTTATTTCAAATAAGTTCATTGACTCATTTAAATTAGGTAGTTTATAGTAGTTGTTATCCCACCCTTACAATTATTTCCTACTAACGTGCTACCAACTCCTTTAATTAAAATTTGAATTCCAAACCTTATTTAATATACTAAGTAAGATAAATAACATATATAGATTTCTACCAACTTTCCTTTTCTTGCATCTATGTGTTTATTACTTGACACACCAGTAAATATTACATATACACAAAATTCCGTTATCACTTGCCTAACAAGGTTATTATCACTTAAGATCTCACTGCATCCACATTTTCACATTTTCATTTCCTAGTTTCTTTACTTTATTCTACATAATTTATTACAAATGGGATTTTCTTTGGTTTACATCTTATTTGTATTTAACATTTCTCAATCACCAATTCATTTCACTTTAACTGCGGTAAATTGGCGGATAAATTGAATTTGATTCCCAAAATCTAAATTAACAAGAAACAAGGGTAGGTAACATACAATAGTCATTACTCCAAATTCTAGTCACCTAAATAGTCTTTTATTCCTTGCAAATAAATGTTACTATTTATTTTCATAGTACAAATCTCAATGATTATTCCATTTTATATTTGCCTAGGCCATTTATAGTCCACTATACATATCTACATAAATGGGTAATTTATTCAATTCATTAAGTGTCAATTCTATTAAGCCCTGTTTATATCTTATGCATTCTTCTATTACTTTACAAAAGGGAATAACTTTTAAACTCATACACTTAATAACAAAACCGTTATAAATCCAATAAACTTCCAAATCCAAGTTTGTACACATTTTACACAACTATTATGATTTCTCACAAACGTTGAATTTATTAAATGACCATTTATTATAATTTAATTCCCTTAATTGAATCAAATGCTTATTATTATATATATTCTTTTCATTCTACCATTCCTTCCCATTTTATATTCATTAACGTATTTACACATCTCTATCTTTCAAATATAAAATAACCAAACTGATTACAAACACTGTTTCTATCAATTTTCATAAGTTTGTTCAAAACTATACTTTTGTTTACATAAAATAAATTTTATGTTTCTATTAGTTTTCTTTTCCTTTCACTACAGGCATAAATTATTACTATCTACACTAATTACATCTTTGTATTAATGAACACCATTTAAGTTAATATTTATACTAACATTCACAAATTCAACATTTATTTGTTTCTTCAAAATTACTTTAAATCAAGTTGTGAAAATTTACATTATCCACATCTATTATCATAAAATTTTATAGTTACACTAAATTGCAACCACTATACCAAATTTCTACATTTATTCTTAACCAAATTAGAAATTATATTAATTCATTTTATTAAATATCATAAATTTAACGGGTCGTTACAGAACGAATACACGCTTCCAATATGAAAAAACAAGGAACCGTTTAGTGAATCATTTGAATAAAAACAAATAAAAATATTACTTGGCATTTCTTTTTAGCTTGTTCTAATGTCATCAATAGCCTTATTTTCTGAGACTTTATATGACTTACTTATTCATAAGCGATGTATTTTTGGTACACTTTGTCTTCCAAATTTTTATATGCAGTTATAGCTGCATTGTGGAGTTTAAAACTTTTCGATTTTAAATGTTAGGCACGGAGTTTTTCCTGAACTATTCTTTAGTATTTCTGTTTTAAGTTTTTAGTTTATATCAGGTTAGTTTGTTACTTTTCTTTTGACTTAAAGTTCTTGGTTTTAGAACTTAAACCACGATTCTAATGTCAATTAGGATAATGAATTATACGATATTTGGTATTTAAAGTAACAAAAGTTGCAGAAAATGTTCTATCTTTTTATAATATATATTTATCACACTTTGTATTCCACATTAGTTTGAAATTTCCATTGTAAATACTGATTTGAAAGATCAAAAGAAGATTTTAAATTTTGCAAATTGATTTTAAATTCAAAAGGCTCTATGCTTTTACTTTTACATATTGTAGGTTTAAAGAAAAATATCAAATTTTTGCTCTTTTGCATTAAAAATATCTCTTTTTTATTCTGTATTTTTGGCTTTTAGGAATAATTTGTGTTTTTTGCCTTTCTTTATGAAAATATCTTTCCAATTTTGTCAATTTGGATGCTGAAAGGTTTAGTTCTACAAACATGCTTTTTCACCAAATAGAATACTATAATTAGTCTAAAACATGCAGATTAGTCAAGTGCTTGATTTTGTGTATTGTTCTAACTTTGACCAAACTTTCATTTTCTCCCTCATGCTTCACAACACTTCTGTTATCATTATTTTTATAATATTTTACTTTAATCAACGTTTAATTTGGGTGAGTTTAAGCACCGAGTAAAAAATATACTAACAACAAATAATATGGAAAATTTAATGATAAACATGTAGCCTTAAATAATCATCCGTGCAAGTAAACTCAGAACAAAAATATACGTATCATTGGCTTTATAACAACTCAAACAAATATCAACAAATATATACTAGGCTTACAAATGTATTGAACTTCAATAATTAAATAAATGCCAATTAATCGAAGATGAGGTTTAAGATAGAAGTTATGCATATAATTCAAATAAGAATAAATATTTTCATAATTCTATAGTCAATTTCCACATCCATATCGGCTTAGGCAACACCATAAATAAGGTTTAAACTAGAAAGTTTTTTTAGTTGACTGGAGCCATCAAATCTGGTGCATAATCTTGCAAAAATCTGAAATAAGTTTGCTCACATTACTTCATTGGTAAAATTGAACATGCATACATTTTTTGATTCCTCCAATTTACATAACATTTTCTTACAACTTTATGAACAAAACTGTCCAACTTTAAACACGATTAATAACAAGTAAGTAATTAGTTACACTTTATATATATCAACTTAACTGCATCCACCATGGGAACTAAACGCTACACTACAGTAATCGCTGATTGAAAAAATATTTCTTCGTACATCAATCGTGAAAACAAGCTTCAAAAAGGTATGCGACATTCAACTTTTGGTTTAACTGCGACTTGCCTTACATGAGATCTTTCGTCACACTGACCTTCATAAGTAATATCCTTGGATTTGAAATACTCATACAAATCATTAGAACTTGAACATCGAATAAAACATAAGAAAACTGCATTCCATACCATGAGGAACAAGCATTCAACCGCGTCAACAATGTATAATATTTCATCAAAAAAGACATAGATATGAACTTATGTAACCTAAAGGCACCAAACAGTAAATCAATATAGATAACTGTTCGCACAAACGAATCCACCTGATGTATTACATTACCACCAGAGATCTAGAGATCTACCGAGTGTGATAAACTCATATAAATTTAGTAGCGCACCGTTTTTCAAATACCCAAATCTGCAGCCATCAAATTCTAATGAAATGTACATTCAACTATCCATATTTATATAAAAAAATGAATATCACCAAGGAGGCAAACTAATATACGCTTGCATTGGTCCTTAGCATTGTTATTCTATAAATTTAAGTTGCTTCTCAATACTTTGTTAATTAAACTCATATTACCAATTATATAACATTTCCAAAAATGTACACATATTGCAGTCATATTCATGTAAATCTAAAACCTGTTTGCTATAAAATAAAATAAAATTCTTAGTCAAGTAAAAAGAAATCCCACTTGAATGAAAACGCTATTTTTATTTCAAATTATACAACTATTTTAAGCTTTTCAATAATTGTTTACTTTCACCAATGTGTTCAGCTCAACTGTGGTGTTCCATGATGTTTTTATGTAGCTTTGAGGTTCAAGAATAAAGCACAAATACTGCTCATATAAAGATATCAATTTAAGCATTTATAATGTAGATTTGAAGCTACATTCATTTTTCGACTATTACTGTTTAATTTACTGCTTCCATGATACTTGCACATCATTATGGGCATCAAAGTAATTTATTCAATCCTGTGCTAACAAACATTCCTGGTTTTTCCAGGTTGCTTAGAATGTTTTGGCCAACCTTCGCAAATAGGGCAGAAAAAAGCTTGCCATCGACATTCAAATGACAAGTAGCTACCATCAACTCAATGATATATTTTATATTATGTTGTTTTTTAACATCTGTCATCTTTCAGAATAAAGCGTGTAGGATTATTTTCTATTATTGTATTGCTATGGTCCCTTTGATGTACTCCGTTTCATGACCTTTAAATTTACGTTCATTTATATAATGTTTTATTTCATAGTTTCATACTGTTAATTTCAGTGCAGCCCAAATTTTCTTTCGGGTCGTTCTTCAAAATTTAATTAATATTATACATGTCCGATGGGTAATGCCTAATAATGCCTCTTTTCACAAAATTATGTCCCCCTTCATGTTACATTCTACTCTTTTACTACTAAGAAACAAGTACATTGATATCAAAAGGTGATTTCATTTTACTAGCTGTATGGGCATCCTTTTCTTCAACAAGTGCAAAACCTATTTTTGATAGTTGAAGGTGTACTGTTATAGCTACAATGCTCCTACCCAGTCTTAAATCCAAATTGTTTTGTTTATCCACTATTTATAATTACAGTTGAAAGTGGTTTTCTTTATGTAACTTTCATCTCTTTTTTCATGTATATTTCACCGTGCTTCTTTTTATTATCATCGAATTAAAGTTTACTGTTGACTTACTCACTATACCATATGTTCATTAATTTAAATTACTTAATTTTAATTATCTTTCATATTTAACCAACTCTCTATTAACTATATATCCAATATATTTTCACCATCCCATATTGCATAGGACAAAATTTTCCCAAATAGATTCTTAAAACCATTTTGCAAAACATTTAGAAAGAACAATATATGTTCTTGGCAAACAATATGATCTGCAATATAATCTATTACAATTTATCATTAATGATTTGTTTGATGATTTTGATACGCATCATTTTCATCTTAGAATCCAAATTGCAAACATAAACAATTTATTTTGTTGCTACTTATATGCAACAACTAACCTATATGGTGACGCAACTGTGGTGAGGCTTTATTTGGCACATAACTATAATTTTGTCATTAAGTTTGAAATTTAATAGGTCAGCTATGTTGAAGTATATCACTGCACCTTTACTCATTATGATTGTATTTTATAGGTGCTGATTATTGTTCTAAACATATGTAATCTTCAAGAGAATCATGGTAGCAACATAAGCAGTATGGATGGGTACTCATATGTGGAGTAGGATAGAAGGGAACAGACACTATGGACCTGTGCAGAGCATAGGTTTGTTAACCTTTTGGACTTTTAGAATGATTGAATGCAAAATTAAAATGTGTGCATGTAGTGAATTAAAATGTTAGATATTTTGAATCGATAAAATGTATTCCTTAAAATGAAATTTGAAATGGAAAGTTTTGAAGATTGTACATAACAATCATTTTTCATAAACAAATAGGACATTTTAGGATCTCTTAATAAAGTAAAAGCTCAATCTGTTCACTTAATATACCAAACATTTTAGGCTTGTAATTGAAAAGCATGGCTTATAACATCCACACTATTTGTTTTCCATATTGTTGTAAGTACATCATCAGTCGAGGTAGTAATAAATAATTGAAATCGACCGACATGAACTGCTATAGTCTAGCGGTTTATAAATGAGATTGGTTTTTCAAGAATTTCCCGGACTCGGTCAGATGAATGTAATTTGTGATGTACTATGCTTATTATGTCATATTATCAAATATACTTCTCATAATAAATCTTAACCTATGCTAAAAATTAAATAATCACATAAACACTATCATACCGGATGACATATTCAAAAAAAATTGATTATCCTTGTGATATTTTAAATTATAAGATGTATTACTATGATATTTATTTATATTTTTTTTGTTTATATAGAAACACACACAAATTAAAAGTAAAAGGTGGTATAGTAAATTTTCTACTGACCTGTATGAAAAACTCAAAAGCTGATAATGTTTTTGTTTTTTAGTATGCAAATCACAACAACTGTAAGAGACTAAGAGGTTACCAATCTAATTTTTGGCTGTTATTAGTACAACGGTCTACATTACGGTCACAATGGTTATAAACTTAATTATCTTAGCTCCATATTTATATATTGATTCATTCTGAGCACCTGTATCTTAGTCCAGAAAAATGAATAACGTCCATGTAAGTGTGTGATTTGCAACCATCACAATTTATAAACTGTCTCACTGTGTCTATCAAATTAAAAGTAATGGAGGGCGGGAATTTGGTTCAATCTATAAGCATCTTTTGGAGGGACAGCCGGATAACTTTCCACATATCTTCTTTTTCACGTAATATTTTACTTCAACTTAAAAATAAATTTCTAACTACATTTTTAGACTATGTATTTTTTAGCTTCTGCATCTATTTTAAGAATAGTCTAGATATTTTGTGAATTTTTAAAATTATGTGCATATAGTCTTCTGACTATCATATTTATATTGAAATCACATTAGGTATATAGCTATGTTAGAAGTTATGAATTATTCTATGTTGTCCTAGTCCTTAGCTTAGTGGAGAGAATAATGGATTTTGCTTTTTTTTTAGGAGTAAGTGACTCCATCTTTTATGGTAGTTTCTAGTTGTGTACTTGCCTATATATAAAGGCAGTTCTTTGTTTCTTAAACAAAATATAACGATGTAGCTCTTTTGTGTTTTACTGTATTATCTCTTTCTTCTCCAAGATTAAATTCTAACAAGCTATTCTTCTATTTTAAATATCATAGGTATAGAGCATGCAACACTTGATGGGATAGGCAACATGTCAATATATTGTTCTGTTATCCTACATATATAGTGATACAACTCTATATTCAATGTCTGATGTATATTCAAATAATTTTTTATTTTATGTTCGTTTTGACACGATCTCTCACATTTGATGTGAAATGGGAGAAAGTGAAGTACATATCAATTATATTTTCCTGATGATAATATATTGTAGTAATTATTTTGTTAATCTCAGTAACAAAAATTAGGTTTCAATTTTCTATTGATTAATTCCAACTACAGTTTACAGTAATAATAAAAGGGGTGAACACTTAATGCATCATACAATAAATGATGAAACAACACAGTTATGATGGACATCATTGTAAGTCATATTTACTTGATGGCATCAAAGTTTTCTTCTTCTTCCAATTAGGTGATGTGGTGATTAAATGTTGAACCTGCTATCTACATCTCCCTCAATTTTCCTAAATTAATGCAAAAAGGATTTTGACCATGGTTACCAACTTCGCAAGAAGCATCGTAAGGGATGGAGTCGAACGATGTAAGGAGCAAGAATGAAGCTTCTAAAATAATGGTCTCTTACCATTCAGGTGCACATTTATTTTCTATACCATCTTAAAAGCTTATTCATCACCAAGGTATGAATTCAGCATTTATGTAAACTGAGAAGTATTTTGCAAATATGCAACGGTTAACATGAAGAGGATCATATAAATCTGGGAAAATTATCAATCGTCGAATTTATGTATCAGCTTTATATAACCAATGTATGGTTAATTCATCAAAAACTAAATCTGCCTAAGGTATAAATTTAGTTATCGAATTTGAAGATTGCAATTTGCACGTTGATTTTTTATGTGAAATTGGTTTTTTTTCCAAATAGTTTGTTCCTTACGTGTTTTGTTTAAGTTTCATCAGCATATGTTTGGCTTATATTTAACATCCAACATTGCATTTTAAAAAACAACTTATCTTATGTTTCTTTGACTTATTTTTCGCTTTAATTATTTGTTACCCAGTTTGATATTATGACTGGCTTATTTCTACCGAATAGACTGTTCGGACATATTTTTGTACGCTTTGTCCTTTAAAGTATACCACGATTGTATTTATAATTTGAATTTCAAAGGTATTTAAATTTCAGGTATGCGTTTGTTTTTCAAATTAATTTTAGAAGTTTAAACTTTCAGTTATCGAAGTTAAAACTTGATTTATTCACGCAACTAGGCCTTGAATTTTTTTGTCTTTAGCATCTAAAGTTGCAAAGGTCATTAGTATATAATTTTTGCATTTTTGATTTATGTAGTTTGGTATTTTTTAAATTGTGAATAATTTATGTGATCGTTCTCTAATTTACTTTTAAGCACAAATGATATGATTTTGGTCTCCTTTTTCATACAAATATACTCAATACCATTATTTTTCTACATTCAATTTAGTTTCCTTGTCGGTTTTAAGATATAAAAATTTTGGTTGAAAAATATTTTGTATGTAATTATAATATGTGGAAATAAATTTTAAATTTATTGTACGTTAGTTTGCTCAATTTTCATTCAAAAAGCACAAAAAATCTACTTTACAAAAAAGATACCTAAAGACTGACCAAAAATATTGTTTAATAATAATTTACAATATTATTATGATTCGCATGTATTTTAGAAAATGATATTTCGCTCAGTCCATTTCTTTCCATAAATGTTCATTTAAAACGAGCGATTTGAAAATTTTCTATAAAGGATAGAGTGAACTTGATATGTTTGAGCTAAACTTCAATATAGTTTCTTTCTTCTGATTTTTAATTTTTATTATGTTATTGTGCTTTTGTAGCTTAACTAACATTTTATTTTTGAGCTCATTAATCATTGAGCTACCAGGTATTTAGTGAATATTTCATGATACCAGTTTCTATATTAATGTTCTGTTAACCCATGAATGCAAATTTCGTCTTTCTCTTTATTTATTTTATTTATATTTTTTTTCTTTTGTTTATGTTGATATTTATAGAAACAACTAGATATTTATAGAAACTACTATTCTTTAGTTACTTCTTTCAAAATGATGTGGTCTGACAACTGTTTTCAGAATGAGATTTAAATTGCAAAACATAAAGTTCATATTAAAATCGAAAGTGGCTTCAAATCGTAGATTCAAAAGATTTGTATTTAGGTTTGCACATAATTTCATATTGGTTTTAATATTTGAAGTTTGAACTTCTATAATTAAGAATAAAACTCAAATTTTTCAATGTTAAATTTCAATTGATAGATAATGCAATTTGGTTTGTATGTCAGCCTATTTGTTATGTAATTTACTCCATAGTTAGGTTGTTACCAAACATTGATGCTTACCAAGAATATGCTACCTTTCAAGTAATATTTTAGTCCAGTTTGTTAAATTTGCCACTAACATTTATCTTGAGATTAAATGAGGACATAAATTTGAATGAAGGTTAGTAATATCAAGTAGCAACTGATTAAACCACTTGCATGCCCCCTGAAAAAGTGATACATGCGCTTTCTTGGAGTTTTGTGGATTTCATCTAACTACCTAAATGGTATTGTCTATTTTTCCATGGAATAAAGCTCCTCTTTTTTAGTCAGGCAGTCCTTGATATAGATAACTCATCGAATATTTAAGCCAAATGTTACCACCCCTTTTGTCAAATAACATATCTCCTTCTTTGAGGTAATTATGCTGCAAAACCTTCTACTTTATGAGCTTAAAATGCTTTCCACTTTTATAGCCGATATGTACTATATTGAATTGTGTATTAACTGAAAGTCTGTAACTACATATGTGGCATCAGCAAATTGCTTCTGCATAATAATATATTTTTTACAAGTTCATATCTATAGGTCAATGAAAATGAACAATTTTATTCTTATTAAAAGTTTGGTAGTTGGAATCTTCTGCACATTTTCACCTTTTGCATATGCATTTACGTTATAGAAGTTTATGTTATATAGGCGTTACACATGGACGTAACTAAACATGATATGACTGGAATATTTTAAGAAAACCCTATCTCCATCTTTTATACATGTCACATGTACCACGACTGGATGTAAGTAGACCAAAATTTATGAACATGTGCAAATTATTAGTACAGATAAAAATAAGTCTCTAATATTTATCTTTGGAATTAGTGTGACAAAGTATTAATACATTTTATGAATAAATTTATTTATTTTCCAACTGTTCGACTAATTTTTTGATGTACAGTTCATATTAGTTATTCAAGTTCACTTTGGAAAGTAGTCTCAAGTGCCATATATGGTTATAAGATAATGCACGGGAAACGAAATGGAGATAGCCATAATCATGTAGCAGGAAGTGATGCAACAATCATGACGCTGATAATTTTTGGTTTTCAGTCTAAATAGTTAGTGATTAAGTTTGTAGCATAATTTGTTAACTACTTCACATTATCAATGTCCGTATGTAATTTTAACATTGGAATACTTCAATAGCATTGACATGTAAGAGTAATACAACTGTAAATTTCATTGAGATAAAATGTTAACCATGTGATGACTTTCATGGTTATTTCATTATTGTTGTTTATTTAATTAACCCGTTACATGTCAGAAGACCAACTGTAATATTAATTAAGATGATATTAGTTCAATAAAATAAGTTGGTTAATTTGATTCAAAATTAAAAATCTAATCCAAACCGTATGAGAAGCACGGGTGCGCACTAGTGGGCTATTAAGTACCAGTCAAAGATCATATTCAATGAGTTGTATAATATTCAATGAAGCGTCACTCGAGAGAATTTGAACCAATCAGTAACACAATATCGATTATTATTGCTCCCCGTATTATAGAACTAAAGCTCTTAAAACATTTTTGTATTTTGATTTTATAGTTTAGAAAGCAAATAATATAATTTTCAAAAATTCCTTTATAATTTAACTTTATATAAAAATTCACTATTTGATAAAATCTCCCGTGAATCTGAATTTTTTCAAAATTGCACTTATACACATAGTTGTCTCTTCCATATGAGATAGTTAGTTAACAAACCATGTTTCTAAAACCCCAACACACATAAACACATCGAAATAGGGTTGGGAGAGTAGTAAGTATGATTTTACAAGATAAATTATATATATATATATATATATATATATATATATATATATATATGGAACCAATTTTACATAGAATTAAATTAGGCTTATGTTTCCAAAAACCACATTTCCCAATCCATAACCATTTATACTAATAATATTATATATATAACTATTTGTTAAAATCATTTATTAAAGGAATTAGATTAGTTTGAAATAAGTTTAATACTTATAAACTTTAACTAAACTCTTCTTTACATGAAAGTATTTTGATAGATATAAGTTTAGAAAATTTGAAACCTTTGAATCAAAGTGATTCAAAGTCCAAAGAGCACAAGAGAATTCACTACACCATAAATGATATTAGAAAAAAAATTGGTCCATGAAGTTCCACTTTTATTTTGTATGCACGTCTATTTTTTTATAATTCGTAAACCAATGGAAATAGATGTCAAAGGACCACATACATATATACCAAACATAAGAAAACATCAACAATACATATAGCTAAAACTGGGAGAACAAACAAGGGAACCGAGGGTTTTTATCTGGAGCTGAATCAGTCCAGACTTTCGCCCACCAGTGCACCGGTGTTGCCCATCGGTCCATCGATGCACCATTTTCAAAAGAGCTATTCCGGCTTTAGAAATCCTCCCGAACGAACTCTGGTGATGGTGGTTCAATCCTATACCTTGAGTGATTGTCCTAGGGTGATTTTAGAATGCATGCATCCATATAAACACCCATAATTATCAACAAAAAGTGATCAAAAGGTTAGGGTTTCAGCAGTTTAGAAATTGAACAATATGAAACATGAACAATACAACTATATATTCATCTAATTCAACCAAAAACAACTAACAGTCATATGCAAATAGGTTTAGAGATAGTTGGTGAGGCAAACTCACCTTTCAACTTGAATTTAATGAAATAGTCTCGGATTCTCTTAAGCTAACCCTTCTCAATCGCAAGCCCAAAATTGATTTCATAACTTGCAACCAAAATGGGTCTTAAAAACAAGAAATCCTAAATTAAACTTATTGAAATACGTAGCAATAGGTGGAGGAGAGTGCCTTCTTTTGATTTCAACTAGAATTAGCTAAAATCCCTAAGATTTGCAACTTGAATTTAGGATTGTAGGAGCTATGGTTTTGGGACTTGGGAAATTTTGTGTATTCCGGTTTAGGGAAATAAAATGAGAATGAGAAATACAGTACGTATGTTTCTCATCTCTTATTTCTCTTATTAGGCTAAGTGGGTTGAGATATGGATCTGATAGCAAGGTGTTGCTAATTTTCTAAGAGTGTTACTAATATATTTTGTTTTATCACTTTATAACGCCAATGTAAATAACGTTATATTTAATCGACATTAATTTCTTTAATTTCCCCAACATAAATAACCTGTCAAATTCTCGTTTCTTATTAATATATCTCAATATAATTTTATTATTTCTTTTGTTTTTACTTATTATAAAACACTATTTTCTCCTTAAACAATGTTTTATTTATCCTATTTTGATACCTTAAGTTTACCAAAACTAATCAACAAGCTAAAAATTTTCATTTCTATTAGTATTGAAATATCTTATAAAATTAAATATAACTATTGAAAATAAAAGTTATCCTCAGTATTTTAACTGTAAATTATAAACTCTCATTTTAAACAATAAATCTCCATATTAATATGTTATACTAAATGCCAAATTTAAATGACTGACTTTAGTAATATTTTAAATTTAAATTGGAATCCTCTTTAAGAAATAAAACTCATTTCTTAAAATAAATCAAATCAATAATTCTCAAAAAGTAGATTTAATTTCACAATTAAATTTCACAAACCACAATTTAGAATTAATTATTCATAAGTAGATTTAATTAATTAGGAAATTAATAACAGGATTGTTGCAAACTCCTCGCTTAAGAAAATTGTGTCCCCGCAATTTTCTTAATGAAAGAAATCTATAAGTTAAATTTTTGAATTTTCCTTTAGCCAAAATTTTATTTCATAAACTAACTCAAGAAATTTTTAATTATAATTCTTTACTCCCTCAAGGTTTGAAATAAAAGAAAACCCTTTTCAAATAAATCCTTCCTAAATTTTATTTTTTGCTTATTCTTTATGAATAGTTATTCCATTAATTTCTTTTTATTTACAAAAAGAATCAAAAGTTTTATCTCGAGTTTATTAAGCACTTAAGCATAATTAAGAGATTCTATTCTTTTGTTTCCCAAAGAACTCTTAAATTTTTTACAACCAATTCATAATTATAAATTAAAATTACCTCATTATATAAAATAATACTAAGCCACTAATTATTGTGATTCACTTCATTACTTACAAAGTTGATCATATAAGCTGTCAACAATGTCTTACCAAGTCCCTCCACTGCACATAAATATTTTGTGTCTAAAATATTATTTTAATAGTTCAAAATATTTTCCATTCTACCCAAAACAATTATCTCTTGATCAATGTATAAGAATTCCTATCGATAACATGGCGTCCCATGTATCAATCAAAATCCTTAAATATTTACTGTACAAGTCAACACCATGATTAATTACAAGTATCTATTTTATCAATAAGAGCATCCACGTATCCAATTGGAAATAAATATAACTAACAATCAATTCCTAATAACCAATCAACTAAAAGAAAACAATTTTTATCCTAACCCTATTGGAACTTAATTAATCTTAGTCACAAAACACAAGGCTCACACAAGGTGTTTAACTTATTCTTAAAACTAATTCTAATGCAACCTAACACAAGAAAGAGCAGTTTCTAGAATAAAAAGAATTATACCAGGCTAAACCGATCTACCAGAAGTCCCAATGGCCTTCCTCTTTCCTCCTTTTCCTTATATGGGCAAGCTACTATCATGTGCTCCTCCTTCTTGCAACAAAAGAAAACACCCGTTGGAGAAGAAACTCAAGGCTTCCTACACTCACTCGAATATTGGCCCTTGGTTCCACGGTTGAAACATGCTACCTGACTTCTATGTGGGGCTGTAGAAAAGAACTCATCCTACTTCCCCCTCTTACCCATAGGTTTGAGATTTCCTTGCTCGATAGGTCGCTTCCTCTTATGGTTTGAACCATGGTTCTAGTTCATTGAAGTGTCCTCCTCACTATCCTTCTCCGCCTCCTTGAGACGAAGTGCTAAATCAATTAAAGACTCAAAAGATATATCCAACTGAAGCAACAAGGCCTTCTTCAATGACTTGCATAAACCATAAATAAACTTCTGATTTTTCTTCCTTCGAGTGCTAATGAAATACAATCCATATTAGATAATGCTTCAAATTCTGCTATATACTCCATGACAGAAGACTAAGTCTGCCTAAGATCAATGAACTTCCTAGTCATCACTTCCTTCTCCGCTTCCGGCAAAAACTTCTACTTGAACCTTTACCTAAACGGTAACTAAATAAGCTAAACCTCTTCGACCTATACCACTAATAGTTTGTACCATTCCAATGCTCTTTCCTATAATTGACTAGATGCAACTAGAACTCTTTGAGCATCAAAAAGGTTCATGCGGTTGAAAATCCTTTTGCATGTCTTTATCTAAGCCTGCATCTCAATGAGCTTCTCCATTCCCTTAAATGGTCTACCTCCCAAATGCCTGAAGTCTCTGCATAGGTAAACAAAATCAATGCGAACCAAATGAGCATCAGGATCTATCTGCAGTTCGGGCAACACGGACAATCTATAAAATATGTTCGGAAGTCAAACATCTCTCCTGTGCCAAGATTACTGGTCGATCCTGGTGTAACTCTAGGTCTACCTCCAGCCAAAATACTATTCTACACAATACAAACTCTAACATTATTTTTAATATAACCAACTAAAAATTAAAATACGTCCCAAATGATTATCCCATGATTATTTTATATTCCTATCCTTAATTAGATAATTAATATAACTATCTACCGCTAACCCCAAAGGACTGGACTCTAGGTCGCCTAGGTCATAGATCTATGATATTATAATGTTTTGACTCTTTTATGATACCAACTGCAGTAACCCTACCATTATAGCCATATTATTAAAGAACGATATAAATAATGTTGTCTAATAATACGAAGAATGCGGCATGTTAAGGGCGACCATATGTGAATATATCTTTAAACAAACACTAACACGTCAACTTACTGTTTTCACTGAATATCTGGAATCAAATTTGACGTATACAATCTCAGTCTAAAGTAATAAACACACTTGTTTCTCAAAATCAGAACAATATATCATATGAAATAGTAATCACGGATCATAGCCGAATAATATACATCGTAAACAATGCATACCGTGACTCTACAAAATGTACAACTAGGCTCATATAGTACACATCCAAAATAAGTCACTATCTCAAATAATACATCCCATAATACAACATATGAATATCCTAAAGAAGATAAACTAAAATGTCAAAATGTCGATCATCTGCTAGCACACTTACCAAAAATCCAAGCATCATGAAACCTGAAAAGTCTTAACCTGACCCGAGTATATAAAATAAATGGGTCAGACTACTTCTAAATATCCAAAAAGATGAGAACAGGATAAAACATAAAGGTAGATAGCATAATAAACATGCATTTATCACTGAAATAATTTAACTCGGAATTTATCACAAGACACAGGAATGTATGTAGATTAAGAAACACAAGATAGTCACTAACATAATATTCTAGAACAAAGAACAATATTTCTAACACGGAGAAACCAAACCAATATTGATCATCCTGGTCATCCAAAACAATCTTAATGATTGGCCATACCATGGCAAACAACAAAACAAATTAGCATCTTCCATACCAATCTGACCAACGATCATCCATACCGTGAAGCAGAATCACAACCGATCCCAAGGATCGTGAACGCAAAATATCAACCGATCACAAGGATCATGGCAACCATGACTCGAATTCCCAAGATTATTCATTATTATTTTAGATTTATGTTCGTAAAGAAATCCATGAGTATACCTCTTAAGGATCTATCGATCCCACCAAACGCCAAAAGATAGTAAACTCTAAAGTGTCAAATACTATCACTTTTAATAATCATAAGAACTAATCCAAAACGTCCCATACCGATTGGTGAAATTCAATTATTTACTACTAGCTAGAAAATCTTGCTTGTTACAGATACCATCAAAAAACTTAAGCTATATTCTCTTAAAGATCTATTGATCCCACCAAACAACAAAAGATAATATAACTCTATAGTATCAAATATTCACCTAAAAGCAGTCCCAAGAATTTGACCAAAGTATCCCATATTACCTAGTGAAGTTCAAGCATTCACTAATAGACTAGTAAGTACCACTCAACATTCTACTCAATGAGTTATATAATATTAAATGAAGCGTTACTTGAGAGCATTCAAACTAATTGGTAACACTAAATGATTATTGTTACTCCTTATATTATAGGACTAAGGCTCTCAAATCATTTTTTTGAGTCAAAGTTTAGAAAGAAAATATTATAATTATCCATAAATTACTTTATTATTTAACTTTACATAAATATCACTATTTGATAAAATCTTCCATGAATCTGAATTGTTTCAAAATTTCACTTATGCGCACAGTTGTTTTAAATTTCCATATGAGATACTTAGTTAACAAACCATATTTTAAAACCCCTTATATATATGTATGTATGTATGTATATGTATGTATGTATATGTATATATTCATTTATCTTATAAAATCATGCCTACTACTCTCCCAACCCTATTTCGTTATACACACACACACATACATACATATATATACATATATATATACATGTATATATACATATATATAACCATGTTTACTTAGAACTAAACTAGGCTTATATTTTCGAAAACCACATTTCCCAATCCATAACTATTTATACTAGTAATATTTAAAACACACACATGTATAACCATTTGTCAAAATCATTTATCAAAAGAATTAGATTAGTTTAGAAATAAGTTTAATACTAGTAAACATTAAATAAAATCTTCTTTATATGAAAGTATTTTGATAGATATAAGTTTAAAAATTTTCAAACCTTTGAATCAAAGTGAGTCAAAGTCCAAAGAGCAAAAGAGAATTAACTACACCACACACAATATTAGAACAACAATTTGGTCCATAAAATTCCACTTTTATTTTATCTCCACATATATTTCTTTATAATTAATAAACAAATGGAAATGGATATCAAAAGAACCCCACACAAACACACCAAACACGAGAAAACGTCAGTAATACGCATAGTGATGAATGGGAGGACAAAGAAGGGAACCAGGGGTTTTTATCCGAAGTTGAATCAGCTTTAGACTTTCGCCCAGTGTCAGGACGTTTTCTAGAGTTGTTCCAGCTTCATAAATCCTCCCCAGTCGAACTCTGGTAATGGTGATTCAATACTGTATCTTTATTGATTGTCTTAGGGTGATTTCATAATGCATCCATATAAATAGCCATAATTATCAACTAAAAGTGATCAAAGGGCTAGGGTTTTGGCAGTTTAGAAATTGAACAGTATAAAACATGAACAATACAACTACAGATTCATCTAATTCAACCAACAATAACTAACAATCATATACAAACAATTTTAGAGATAGTTGGTGAGGTAAACTCGCCTTTCAACTTGAATTAGATGAAATAATCTTGTATTCTCTTAAGCTAACACTTCTGAACCGCAAGCCCTAAGTCGATTTCATAAATTGCAACCAAAATGAGACATAGAACATGAAAACCTAAGCAAAACTTATAGAAATACGTAGCAGTAGGTGGAGGAGATTACCTTCTTTTGATTTCTATTAGAATTGGCAAAAATCCCTAATATTTGCAACTTGAATTTAGGATTATAGTAGCTATGGTTATAGGGCTTAGGAAATTTTGTGTTTTCTAGTTTACAGGTGTGACGACCTAGAATTTTTAAGCATTTAAATCGGAATATTTAATCGATTTTAAATATTTAAAAGTTAATTTTTAACTTGAATTCAAATATTACTATTTATTGGATAATTCAATTAATAAATTAAATTATTTGAAGTTGGGAAAATGTTGAATCTGGAGTTTTAAGTCGGTTAAAAATAATTTGAAGGCTTGTAAAATTTATATTGATAGTACTGAAGATAGTAAAAGTTTTAAAATTGAATTTAACACTGATTTGTTTAGTTTTAAAAATATATCGTTTAAATTGAATTTAAAAATAGCCTTCCGAGGCACAGCCTCGGAATTTGATGAAACCAGTTCCATTGGATCCGTAATAGTGTCTTATTATCGGATTTCAAATTTTGTTGTGATCGGAGTTGTGTGCTTGTACGATAAGTAAACGCGCTGAAAATTTAATTTAAATAGTCAAGCTTTCTTGTATACGCCACTTCCCTTAACTTAAAATCGAATCCAACCCATCTTCTCGTCGAAGCCTTTTTCTTCTCTTTTTTATAAATTTTGACGCCCCTTTCTCGTCTAATAAAAAAAGAGGATTCAAATCATGGCCGCAAGCTTGTTTCTTCCCAAATCGATCCAATAAAATAAAAGGAGAGAGGGATCGCTACCCTTCCTCTGTCTGAACTCTAGAACGAGGGAGGGATTTTCGAATTCGTTGATCGAGAAACAGCGAGGCAGTATGAAGTTGGGCACCGCGTTCGATGGTGGGTCATGACACCAAGCCGTCGTGATTTGTTATCGAAGTTCGATGTTGTCGAACTAGGCTATTAGGGGATGCGGCTGTTTAAGCAGCTCGAGTGGTGAAAGGTTAAGCTGGGATGCTCGCATGGTGGTTTCGATCGCAAGAAATGTAGCACGACAGGGGAGTTTTGGATCTGGTAGTGGAGGAGCGTCCACGATTTAGAGGTGATCGATATTAGAGGGAGAGCTAGGGCTTGTCGATGTTGGGTGTGTGCTCGGGTCTCGTCACAATAAGGTTATTAATTATTTTTTTATTCTAGTTAAGGAAGTTTAAAACTCTATGAATTCAATTTGTTCATTGTTAATTATCAGGATATATGTATATTACTTAGTATATCGTTTCCAATAAAGAATGTTTACCGCTACTATTTAGTTTTCCAAATTGCATAATTTAAATTTATATATAGGCATTTATGTATACAGTAAATTATAGATGCAGATTATGTATGTATGTATGTATGTATGTATGTATGTATGTATGTATGTATGTATGTATGTATATGTATATGTATGTATATATATATAAACAGAAAATTTATTTATATGAAAGAAAAAATGTTTAAACTAGCTTATTAGTTATCTTAGTTGTAACGACCCAGAATTTTGAACAATTTAATTTTGAAAATATTTAATTAATTTTAAATATTTGAATGATGGTTTGAATTGAATTTCAAATTATCAGAATGAATTTAGCGATTAAATTATAGAATTTAATCTATTGGAAGTTGAATAAAAATTTGAATCTTTAATTTTAAGCTGATTAAAAATATTTCAAAGGCTTGTAAAATTCATATTGATAATATTGAAGATAATAGAAGCTTCGGAATTTAATTTGGGAGTGAATTGTTCAGTTTTGAAATTAAATCGTTTAAATCGATATTTAAAAATAGCCGTCTGAGGCACAGTCTCGGAATTTGACGAAACCAGTTCCATTGGGTCCGTAATATTGAATTATTATCGGGTTTCAAATTTCGTATTTTTCTGAGTTGTTATGTGAGCACACGGTGAGTAAACGCGTTGAAATTTTCAACGAATTCAATTTAAATTTAAAATTTAAATTGGTCAAACACAACACGTTCTTCCTTTAATCACGCACTTGAACCACGCCTAAAATCATGCTACTCTCCTTCAATAACGCCTGAGATCGTGTGGGAATCGTGCAGAGCATGCCTCAGTTTCAATTTTAAATAACAATTCGTTCCTCTCCAAATTTAATTCCCTCTTTCCAAATTGAAAACGAGAAAATGGCTGAACTTCCTCTTCGTCTTCATCTTCAATCTGAGAACAACATTTTTCAGAAATAAATCGAAGCCTCTTCCATTTCAAATTTCAGTTCGAAATAAATTAAAGGCTAACCGCCGCGTTTTTGTTTTCAAAACCTCACACCCTAGCTTCCTCATCTACAATCGCTCGCGCTCGCGTGCGAGTTGAGTGTCGCGATCCAAGTTAGGGGTTTCGATCGAGCGGAGAGGATGATGGCTGAATGCTCGCGTCTTGGCAATTGTCGCGTGCTCGAGTTGAAGGCGGCGGCGTCATCACTGATTTGGGGATTGTTGTAGTGGGTTTCGCGAGCAGTAAGTGGCGGCGACGAGGTAAGGCGATGTCGTGGAACTCGAGGCTCGATTTTTGGGGCTTTGTGCTCGTGTGGGGCGATGGCGGCCTGGAGATCATCGCCGTAGGATGCAGCGGTGATCGATGGAGGTGGTGGGGACTGTCTCGTCATTTGGTGAGTTGGTTTCTGTTTTTTTTTCTTTTTGTATGCGAATTTTTAAAAAAAAAAAGAAAGAGAAAATATTTGCAGTAATAGGTAAACACTTCTGTTCTTAACTTAATTTAATTTAATTTATATACATGTAGATTATGTGTAAATAATTTAAATAGGTATAAATCAAGAAAATGCAGTCAGTAAGGTATATTCAAAAAAAAAAAAATCAGTTCAGTAAAAGGAAAAATTGTAAACAGAAAAAAATTATTAGATAAATTAAAAGTGTTAATTAATTTCCATTGAAAAGAAATTGATTTTTCGATTGTCTCGAATATTAGTATATTAAAGGTAGTTTTATTTAATGAAACTTAATTGAATTTTTACAAGAGGTTATTTTATTTAATTTAGTTCTGAAAGTAAATTTTTAGTTAAATATTTTAGCAAAGAAAAAAATTAGTTGAAACGAAAGCATTAGTTAATTAAGTTATTAAATGGTAAGTAATTTTTCACTTAGTTTAAATATTCTATTTAAAAGGAAATTTATTTATAACAAATTTAATAGTTAAAACCAAAATTTGTTAGTTGATTTAAATTTATAAAAAGGAAATTTAGTTCAATTGGAAATTTCTAGTTAGAATTATTTTAAAAGGAAAATTAGTTTAAATAAATTTATTAAAGAAGAAACTGGTTTAAATAAAACTATCAGTTAATTTAACTATTAAAATGAAATCACCGATGAATCGAAATTATCAAATTAAAATTTATTATTCGATTGATTCGAATATTAATAAATTGTGTAAATATTTATACAAGGTATAAATCAAGAAAATCGAGTCAAGATGGGAAATGGATTGCAGAATAAAAGCAAAGGTGAGAACTTCTCACTCAAAAGGATTTATTTAAATTTTAAATAGTTAGATTTAAAATTGTTAGTTGTGTTGATTGAATGCTTGAATGATGATTGTTATATATATATATATATATATATATATATATATATATATAGGATGTGAATAGACCCTATACACCGTTAGTAAGCGGAGGTTATTTATTACACACATATACCGCGATATTCCACCTCGAAGTGGAATTGGTATTATATTATATATATAGCAATATATATATATATTGACATATGTATATATTGCAGTTGATTGATTCCCCGCATTGTATAGCGGATGAGACCCTATTGCGCCGTTAGTAAGCGGATAATATTTTTATAAAATCCCATATACCGCGATATTCCACCTCGAAGTGGAATTGGTATTGTGCTAATGTCTGTGGATGCAGGGAAACAGGTTGGAGGGATCCAACTGGATTCCTCACAAATATTTATTGATTTTAGATATTGTGATATTTGATTGTTTATCATATCGATATATAATATTGGAAAGTCGTGATTGACTATTTGATGCGTTGCATCATCGGATCCAATTTTTGAAATTTAAAAACAACGATTTTAATTTCTAAAATGATTTTTTGAAAGTATACGTTTATAAAAATATTTTTGGAATTGATTCATCTTAAATAAATAAACGTTATAATTTTAATGTTATAAAATTATATTTTTGAGAAATACAGTTAAAAGTTGATTTTTGAAGATATGAGATTTATGATTTTATAAAATAGCTTAAATTGGGATTTTTGAATTTATTAAAAAAATAGGATTTATGAAATTTGATTTTTTTTATAAATCAAAAATGGTGAAATTATAAAGGAGTTTAAAGACGTTTTAAGATAGTAATATAAATTGATTTATATTAAAAAGGTTTATAAATTGATGGTTATAAATTAAAAATATTGGAATTATAAAACGAGCTTTTATAAGTATTAGAATAAATTGTAAATGAATTTCATAAATAGAAATGGAATTATAGAATTATAACGCTGAAGTTATAAATGGAATTTTATAAGCAGTAGGTTTATAAAATTTATAAAGTTATTAAAAGAATGGATTTTGGATAAATAAATGAATCTTATAAGTTATAAGATTTATAAATCTGGGAAGTTTAAAGAAACAATTTTGTAAACAAATAAATTATAAGTGTTTGACTTATAAAATGAATTTTTAGTATATCATTGAGATATAAATTGAGATAGGTTAATAAAGGAATTTGTAAAAGGAAGTTGATATAAAATAAATAGAAATAGAATTTATAAACGTTGTTTTATAAATTCGCAAACTACTTATTTTGATAAGTAAATTGTTGTAATTTATTAATGGAGTTATATTCACGTTTTAGACAGTGAATAATCCTGTAAAATAAAATGAATAGAAATGATGAAATTGGTTAACAAGTATATTCACGTTTTTGAATAGTGAATAATATGTTAAAGAAATTGTTTTGGATGTGATGTTTTAAATAGAATTAAAACTATCTAAAGATGTTTTAAAATATATTAACTATCGAAATCATAGATTTCAACATTCATTGTTGAAATAGACGTTTTCGAGAAATGGAAGGAAATAGTAGATTATAACACTGTTGTTATAATAGATGATTTCCGAAAGGAAATGTTTTGTATAGTATTGGGATATATATATCTATTTTAATTTCGAATCCCTATACTAGTGATTTTGGGTTGTCGTAACGATGTTTTACGCAACATTCGTTTTGGCCCAAATAAATATGGTTAAGTGAATGATTTCCTTAAAGAATGAAATATATACTTAATTTCGATTAAAGTATATTGAATATTTTCCAAGTGTAGAAAATAAAAGACTTGTGAATTACTTATAAACAAATAAGTAAGGAAATGCTTTTCCAATATTAAGTGAATATTTGGAATTTATCTTTTTGAAGATAAATTGAAAATGAATATTAGAAATCGAATGGAAATCGTATATTCATGAATATTTTTGGAAATATAAATTCAATATGGAATTTATAAATGGAATTTGGAAAATGAGTTTAAAAATAAATATTGATTTATTTTTGAAGAATGGAAAATATATATATCTTGTAAATATATTTTTGGAAAATAAATAATTTGGAAAATTATTTGGAATCTGGTGATGTTGGCATATCTATTGATAGTCCAATAACCGACT
Source organism: Allium cepa (assembly GCA_030765085.1). Classification (NCBI taxonomy): domain Eukaryota; kingdom Viridiplantae; phylum Streptophyta; class Magnoliopsida; order Asparagales; family Amaryllidaceae; genus Allium; species Allium cepa. The sequence goes on along the minus strand of CM060934.1, from coordinate 309,819,271 downwards.
ATCAATATTTACCTTTAAATAGGTATTTGTTGTGATTTACTTGAATTTGAATGCCACACTTATTTTTTTAAAATAAGCGCTCACTATTCGGGTTAACCGGGAAAGGACCTTGGGGTCGTATAACCCATTCTGAATATGTGATACGTCGTTATGAATTGCATTCGAAGACCGGTGTTGAAGACCGGATATTTTTGAAAACGTAAGGGTTTCTTGTTGATTGTCTCTGCACTGGCTAATCCCCGGTATAGAGATCTCCATATGTGATGGGAAATTCGGACGTGATTAGAGATTATCCGGATTGCAAGGACTTCTTTATAAGTGCCTTCGGTTCTGTTCGAGCCCGGAACAGACTTGTATGGATAGTATGTCTGACATTACAAATTGAGATATAAAGCCGATTTCTTTCAAATATATTTCTGTTGGTGGCGGAGAATTTATTCTTTTAGCTTAACACCCTTCTCTGAGACGTACGAGCTCAGAGGTTATATAGTTGAAGGTTATCAGCAATATATTCCCAATTTGGTAATGTGACATACTGAGTGTTGCTGTGAAATGATCATCGTGTTGATTATTTGTGATAGGATCATTTATTTGATCGTCTATCCTGGTGATCATTTCTATGATCATTTGTTGACCCAAAGCATGGCTTTTGTATAAAGTGTGTTTTTGTGGACGAGACTTCGTCGAGCCTCACAAACCGGTAATGGTCGAAACAGGAATTGTGCGGCAAGGTTTTCAGGGATCGCTTCCCTAGGGTATGGCCATTCCTTCTGGAAAAGGGTAGTATCATGGTATGGAGCCCAGATACTTACTCATGTTGAAAACACTTTGTTATGATTGTGTGATGATGGTGACGAGCGCTCTTTAAAGGTCCCAAAGGACCGGGGGTGGCATATCTGAGGGTTTGTAATATTCCTTGGGAAAAGGGATTCCCGGCCTTGTTTAGCAGAGAACGGTTTGGTTCTCGGGGCGTCCTTCCAGAGGCGTTTCCATATGGCAATGGGAAGTTCCTTGGCCTGACCATTTGTTGGAAAATCCATTCTTCAAATACGAGCATTGTACGGTTTTAGTTGTATAACCTGCCATGGAATATGGCGGTAACCCGCTATTGAACATGGTAGCTATAGTAGGCATAGTTCGAAATGTCTATGCTGGCTAAGATTTATATCTTTATTTTCGAAATGAATTTTCTCTACACTATGCACTAGTAATAATATCAAATGTTCTTTTTAATGCGTATCAAGCATCTTTGACTAACATAAGAAGAAATCTCCTCCAAGTCTGCGTTTGCATTGTGTGTGTGGCGGGAGGTCTTATGGTAGTCTCATTTTTAAAAGCATTGCGAATTGACTTTAAAAATATTCTATTTTTGATTTTAAAGTTAAATAAACTGTTTTAGTTCCCACACCAGTCACATGACTGACTCGGAGTTTATTGTTTTCCTTCCTAAACTCTGGGTGCCCACCAATTTCCACACGAGCAGTCAAGAGTTAAGGTTTATCATGATATTCTGGAATTCAGGAATTGTTGGAGGCAAGCTGGATGGCATAGCGTATTACTAGTATATAGTACTTCTTTTTTTCCGCTGCATTGTTTGATGTTGTTTGATGTTGTACACTCTTATGATATGATGTAATGTAATGTAATAACTGATATAGTTCTTTGTTTAATGATTATTCATTTATTTATTATATGTTGTTCCGCTGCGAATTGTGAGATTCTGATATTGTTCTGCTGTTTTCTGTTCTGTTCTATTTTCTGTTTTCTTTTCTCTCTATTTTCTATCTTTTCTATCTTCTCTCTCTCTTCTTCTCTCTTCTTCTTCTTTCTTAAACCCTAACTATTCAGTTTTTCGGCAACGAAAAATCGCAATCGTTACATTTGGTATCAGAGCATATGGTTAAGCGACAACCATGGTTCTGTTGGGTGTTACTCATTAGAGATAGAGTCAGCAGTACTCTAGAATGAGTTTGAGTGTAATAATAGATATGAGCGCGTATTTGTTAGTGAATACAAAATTGTTTTTGAATCGGGTGAATAAGGTAATTTTGCCCAAAACTATTTTTGTATAGAAAAGAAATGATTTTCTAATGAATTATTATAGTATATGGTTGCATGATTGTTAGGAATTAATATTATTGAATTATTATCATTAGTATATGGAATTAAATAAAATAAAATGGATTGAATTCAAGTAAACTAACTTGATAAATTATTAATTCATGGACTAACGAATTGGAATTTGAATTGATTAAAATTAAAAGTTTAGTTGTGAGCTAAATTTGAAGATAAATTTGAACTTGTATATAAATTCCAGTAAGTAAAAGAAATAAATTGAAATTCCCTTTGTTAGTAATTAAGTAAATTCGAGATGAATTGAATATGGAATTTAAATTTGAATTTGAATTCAAATAGAATTGAAATTGGAATTGAATTGAAATGTAAAATTGAATGAAAATGAATATGTAACTTCAATAATGAAGTAAAAATGTATAAGAAGCATATATTGAAAATTTTGCAATAGAATTGGCAAAATGGTTTGAATATTGGATTTGGATGCTACTACTAGCAGGTTATACAGGTGTATAAAGGAATTGAGATTTTTATTTTAAAGATAAAATTGAATTGCTCGACAAAAAGGTACGTATTTCAATTTCAGTATGAAATTTGATGATTTTCTTCTCCAGCCACTTGGCTTTCTCTTTTCTTTTTGATTCTGAGGGGCCGTGGTGCCATTTTGTAGTCGTACCGAGCTAGCCGCGCAAAGGAGACACTGGCGAAATTTTTCGAAAATTTAGGGTGTTAGAAAAATTTTGAGAAATTTTGAAAGTTTAAAATTTGAAATTTAAATTTGAATTGTTAGGAAAACAATGTTGGGTTGAAACTTATAAGTGGAATTGGAAAGCTAGTTGAAATGATAGTGAATCTCTAGTAAAAAGATTTAGGTTAGTAAGTTGATAAAACTATTTGAATTGTGAAAAAAATAATAGACGGGATAAGGGCAATCTTCTTAACTTGTAATTTCGAGACGAAATTCTTTTAAGGGGGAAAGATTGTAACGACCCAGAATTTTGAACAATTTAATTTTGAAAATATTTAATTAATTTTAAATATTTGAATGATGGTTTCAATTGAATTTCAAATTATCAGAATGAATTTAGCGATTAAATTATAGAATTTAATCTATTGGAAGTTGAATAAAAATTTGAATCTTTAATTTTAAGCTGATTAAAAATATTTCAAAGGCTTGTAAAATTCATATTGATAATATTGAAGATAACAGAAGCTTCAGAATTTAATTTGGAAGTGAATTGTTCAGTTTTGAAATTAAATCGTTTAAATCGATATTTAAAAATAACTGTCTGAGGCACAGCCTCGGAATTCGACGAAACCAGTTCCATTGGGTCCGTAATATTGAATTATTATCGGGTTTCAAATTTCATATTTTTCTGAGTTGTTATGTGAGCACACGGTGAGTAAACGCGTTGAAATTTTCAACGAATTCAATTTAAATTTAAAATTTAAATTGGTCAAACACAACACGTTCTTCCTTTAATCACGCACTTGAACCACGCCTAAAATCATGCTACTCTCCTTCAATAACGCCTGAGATCGTGTGGGAATCGTGTAGAGCATGCCTCAGTTTCAATTTTAAATAACAATTCGTTCCTCTCCAAATTTAATTCCCTCTTTCCAAATTGAAAACGAGAAAATGGCTGAACTTCCTCTTCGTCTTCATCTTCAATCTGAGAACAACATTTTTCAGAAATAAATCGAAGCCTCTTCCATTTCAAATTTCAGTTCGAAATAAATTAAAGGCTAACCGCCGCGTTTTTGTTTTCAAAACCTCACGCCCTAGCTTCCTCATCAACAATCGCTCGCGCTCGCGTGTGAGTTGAGTGTCGCGATCCAAGTTAGGGGTTTCGATCGAGCGGAGAGGATGATGGCTGAATGCTCGCGTCTTGGCAATTGTCGCGTGCTCGAGTTGAAGGTGGCGGCGTCATCACTGATTTGGGGATTGTTGTAGTGGGTTTCGCGAGCAGTAAGTGGTGGCGACGAGGTGAGGCGATGTCGTGGAACTCGAGGCTTGATTTTTGGGGCTTTGTGCTCGTGTGGGGCGATGGCGGCCTGGAGATCATCGCCGTAGGATGCAGCGGTGATCGATGGAGGTGGTGGGGACTGTCTCGTCATTTGGTGAGTTGGTTTCTGTTTTTTTTCTTTTTGTATGCGAATTTTTTTTAAAAAAAAAAAAAGAAAGAGAAAATATTTGCAGTAATAGGTAAACACTTCTGTTCTTAACTTAATTTAATTTAATTTTTATACATGTAGATTATGTGTAAATAATTTAAATAGGTATAAATCAAGAAAATGCAGTCAGTAAGGTATATTCAAAAAAAAAAAATCAGTTCAGTAAAAGGAAAAATTGTAAACAGAAAAAAATTATTAGATAAATTAAAAGTGTTAATTAATTTCCATTGAAAAGAAATTGATTTTTCGATTGTCTCGAATATTAGTATATTAAAGGTAGTTTTATTTAATGAAACTTAATTGAATTTTTACAAGAGGTTATTTTATTTAATTTAGTTCTGAAAGTAAATTTTTAGTTAAATATTTTAGCAAAGAAAAAAATTAGTTGAAACGAAAGCATTAGTTAATTAAGTTATTAAATGGTAAGTAATTTTTCACTTAGTTCAAATATTCTATTTAAAAGGAAATTTATTTATAACAAATTTAATAGTTAAAACCAAAATTTGTTAGTTGATTTAAATTTATAAAAAGGAAATTTAGTTCAATTGGAAATTTCTAGTTAGAATTATTTTAAAAGGAAAATTAGTTTAAATAAATTTATTAAAGAAGAAACTGGTTTAAATAAAACTATCAGTTAATTTAACTATTAAAATGAAATCACCGATGAATCGAAATTATCAAATGAAAATTTATTATTCGATTGATTCGAATATTAATAAATTGTGTAAATATTTATACAAGGTATAAATCAACAAAATCGAGTCAAGATAGGAAATGGATTGCAAAATAAAAGCAAAGGTGAGAACTTCTCACTCAAAAGGATTTATTTAAATTTTAAATAGTTAGATTTAAAATTGTTAGTTATGTTGATTGAATGCTTGAATGATGATTGTTATATATATATATATATATATATATATATATATATATATATATATATATATATTGGATGTGAATAGACCCTATACGCCGTTAGTAAACGGAGGTTATTTATTACACACATATACCGCGATATTCCACCTCGAAGTGGAATTGGTATTATATTATATATATAGCAATATATATATATTGGCATATGTATATATTGCAGTTGATTGATTCCCCGCATTGTATAGCGGATGAGACCCTATTGCACCGTTAGTAAGCGGATAATATTTTTATAAAATCCCATATACCGCGATATTCCACCTCGAAGTGGAATTGGTATTGTGCTAATGTCTGTGGATGCAGGGAAACAGGTTGGAGGGATCCAACTGGATTCCTCACAAATATTTATTGATTTTAAATATTGTGATATTTGATTGTTTATCATATCGATATATGATATTGGAAAGTCGTGATTGACTATTTGATGTGTTGCATCATCGGATCCAATTTTTGAAATTTAAAAACAACGATTTTAATTTCTAAAATGATTTTTTGAAAGTATACGTTTATAAAAATATTTTTGGAATTGATTCATCTTAAATAAATAAACGTTATAATTTTAATGTTATAAAAATTATATTTTTGAGAAATACAGTTAGAAGTTGATTTTTGAAGATATGAGATTTATGATTTTATAAAATAGCTTAAATTGGGATTTTTGAATTTATTAAAAAAATAGGATTTATGAAATTTGATTTTTTTATAAATCAAAAATGGTGAAATTATAAAGGAGTTTAAAGACGTTTTAAGATAGTAATATAAATTGATTTATATTAAAAAGGTTTATAAATTGATATTTATAAATTAAAAATACTGGAATTATAAAACGAGCTTTTATGAGTATTAGAATAAATTGTAAATGAATTTCATAAATAGAAATGGAATTATAGAATTATAACGCTGAAGTTATAAATGGAATTTTATAAGCAGTAGGTTTATAAAATTTATAAAGTTATTAAAAGAATGGATTTTGGATAAATAAATGAATCTTATAAGTTATAAGATTTATAAATCTGGGAAGTTTAAAGAAACAATTTTGTAAACAAATAAATTATAAGTGTTTGACTTATAAAATGAATTTTTAGTATATCATTGAGATATAAACTGAGATAGGTTAATAAAGGAATTTGTAAAAGGAAGTTGATATAAAATAAATAGAAATAGAATTTATAAACGTTGTTTTATAAATTCGCAAACTACTTATTTTGGTAAGTAAATTGTTGTAATTTATTAATGGAGTTATATTCACGTTTTAGACAGTGAATAATCCTGTAAAATAAAATGAATAGAAATGATGAAATTGGTTAACAAGTATATTCACGTTTTTGAATAGTGAATAATATGTTAAAGAAATTGTTTTGGATGTGATGTTTTAAATAGAATTAAAACGATCTAAAGATGTTTTAAAATATATTAACTATCGAAACCATAGATTTCAACATTCATTGTTGAAATAGACGTTTTCGAGAAATGGAAGGAAATAGTAGATTATAACACTGTTGTTATAATAGATGATTTCCGAAAGGAAATGTTTTGTATAGTATTGGGATATATATATCTATTTTAATTTCGAATCCCTATACTAGTGATTTTGGGTTGTCATAACGATGTTTTACGCAACATTCGTTTTGGCCCAAATAAATATGGTTAAGTGAATGATTTCCTTAAAGAATGAAATATATACTTAATTTCGATTAAAGTATATTGAATATTTTCCAAGTGTAGAAAATAAAAGACTTGTGAATTACTTATAAACAAATAAGTATGGAAATTCTTTTCCAATATTAAGTGAATATTTGGAATTTATCTTTTTGAAGATAAATTGAAAATGAATATTAGAAATCGAAAGGAAATCGTATATTCATGAATATTTTTGGAAATATAAATTCAATATGGAATTTGGAAAATGAGTTTAAAAATAAATATTGATTTATTTTTGAAGAATGGAAAATATATATAAATAATTTGGAAAATTATTTGGAATCTGGTGATGTTGGCATATCTATTGATAGTCCAATAACCGACTATCATTATTTACCTTTAAATAGGTGTTTGTTGTGATTTACTTGAATTTGAATGCCACACTTAATTTTTTTAAAATAAGCGCTCACTATTCGGGTTAACCGGGAAAGGACCTTGGGGTCGTATAACCCATTCCGAATATGTGATACGTCGTTATGAATTGCATTCGAAGACCGGTGTTGAAGACCGGATATTTTTGAAAACGTAAGGGTTTCTTGTTGATTGTCTCTGCACTGGCTGATCCCCGGTATAGAGATCTCCATATGTGATGGGAAATTCGGACGTGATTAGAGATTATCCGGATTGCAAGGACTTCTTTATAAGTGCCTTCGGTTCTGTTCGAGCCCGGAACAGACTTGTATGGATAGTATGTCTGACATTACAAATTGAGATATAAAGCCGATTTCTTTCAAATATATTTCTGTTGGTGGCGGAGAATTTATTCTTTTAGCTTAACACCCTTCTCTGAGACGTACGAGATCAGAGGTTATATAGTTGAAGGTTATCAGCAATATATTCCCAATTTGGTAATGTGACATACTGAGTGTTGCTGTGAAATGATCATTGTGTTGATTATTTGTGATAGGATCATTTATTTGATCGTCTATCCTGGTGATCATTTCTATGATCATTTGTTGACCCAAAGCATGGCTTTTGTATAAAGTGTGTTTTTGTGGACGAGATTTCGTCGAGCCTCACAAACCGGTAATGGTCGAAACAGGAATTGTGCGGCAAGGTTTTCAGGGATCGCTTCCCTAGGGTATGGCCATTCCTTCTGGAAAAGGGTAGTATCATGGTATGGAGCCCAGATACTTACTCATGTTGAAAAAACTTTGTTATGATTGTGTGATGATGGTGACGAGCGCTCTTTAAAGGTCCCAAAGGACCGGGGGTGGCATATCTGAGGGTTTGTAATATTCCTTGGGAAAAGGGATTCCCGGCCTTGTTTAGCAGAGAACGGTTTGGTTCTCGGGGCGTCCTTCCAGAGGCGTTTCCATGTGGCAATGGGAAGTTCCTTGGCCTGACCATTTGTTGGAAAATCCATTCTTCAAATACGAGCATTGTACGGTTTTAGTTGTATAACCTGCCATGGAATATGGCGGTAACCCGCTATTGAACATGGTAGCTATAGTAGGCATAGTTCGAAATGTCTATGCTGGCTAAGATTTATATCTTTATTTTCGAAATGAATTTTCTCTACACTATGCACTAGTAATAATATCAAATGTTCTTTTTAATGCGTATCAAGCATCTTTGACTAACATAAGAAGAAATCTCCTCCAAGTCTGCGTTTGCATTGTGTGTGTGGCGGGAGGTCTTATGGTAGTCTCATTTTTAAAAGCATTGCGAATTGACTTTAAAAATATTCCTCTATTTTTGATTTTAAAGATAAATAAACTGTTTTAGTTCCCACACCAGTCACACGACTGACTCGGAGTTTATTGTTTTCCTTCCTAAACTCTGGGTGCCCACCAATTTCCACACGGGCAGTCAAGAGTTAAGGTTTATCAGGATATTCTGGAATTCAGGAATTGTTGGAGGCAAGCTGGATGGCATAGCGTATTACTAGTATATATTACTTCTTTTTTTCCGCTGCATTGTTTGATGTTGTACACTCTTATGATATGACGTAATGTAATGTAATAACTGATATAGTTCTTTGTTTAAAGATTATTCATTTATTTATTATATGTTGTTCCGCTGCGAATTGTGAGATTCTGATATTGTTCTGCTGTTTTCTGTTCCGTTCTATTTTCTGTTTTCTTTTCTCTCTATTTTCTATCTTTTCTATCTTCTCTCTCTCTTCTTCTCTCTTTTTCTTCTTTCTTAAACCCTCAGTGTTCGGTTTTCCGGCATCCGACTGATCGGCATTCGATACAGTGGACGTATTGATGTCGATATTCGGGAGTCGAAGAATCGGGTCCTGACATTAGTGACTAAAATATTTTTTTTAAAGGGAAACTTAATTTAATAAAAAAATAGTTATAATAATTAGTTAATTAAATTTATTAAATGGTAATTGATTATTCAATTAGTTCAAATGTTAATAAAATCATATAATATTTATACAAGGTCAAAAATTGAGAAGAAAGCAAGCTGGATTGGAAATGGATGCTAATAAAATAAAGGTGAGTTAATCTCACTCAGTTGAATTTAAATTTAAATTCAAATGATTAAATTTAAATAATTGTTTGAATGGTTGAATTGATTAATGTGCTATATTATAGTATATACTACATCTTGGAATGTTTGATTTCCCGCATTATATAGCGGATGAGACCCTATGCGCCGCATAATAACTAGTGATTTATATTAATCCCATATACCGCGATATTCCACCTCGAAGTGGAATTGGTATATTATATTGTGCTAACATCTGTGGATGCAGGAATACAGGTTAGAGGGATCCAACTGGACCCTCAACATTTATTTAAATTATTTAATATTCTCTGTTGTGATTATTTGATATTCTATGAAGAAATATATGGGAATATTGAATGATATGGTTTGATTGAATATATTTGGGTATAATGAGTTACCAAAATATATAAATTGGGTTTCGGAAAGTAAATAAAGAAGTGAATTTGTATGCAAAATAATTATAGAAAATTTGAATAAATTAAGAATGAATTGAAAAGAAATGGAAGTGATATTAAAATGCTAATAAATAACATCGAATATGAAAAGAAAAAGATTTTGAATAAACAAAAATTAATGAATTGTAAAAATTAAGTAATATTATTTAAAGGAATAAAGAATTATTTTAAAATTCAAAGTTTAAATTTATTTAAAAGGATAAAGAAGTAAGTTGAGAAATCTAAAATTGGTATTTTCAGTAAAAGTATTTTAAATCATAATTAGGGAATAAAATCTGAACTTAATGGATTTTGAAATAAAAGGGAGTAAATTGGAAATCAATTTGGAAATTGATTCAAGTGTTTGAAATTGGAAATTTAAAGAAAGAATGTAAAGAGAAGTATATTTCTTTGGATAGCCAAGTACGTTTTCAAAATAAACTTATAAATATAAGTTAAAAACTTTAAGGTTATTTTTAAAAAAAACATGTTTAGAAAATTTATTATTTCTAATCGTTTAAATTCTTAAGTAAATATTTTTCAAATCTAGTATCGTAGTAATTATTTAAAAAGTGACTTAGTACTTTGTTTTAAAAAGTGAAAACCTAGTTTTATATTTTATAAAGTAACCTTATTTTAAATATTCATATAGTATGTATTTTTAGTAAATTATTGAGGTAGTTTTAACTTAAATGTTTTAAAGTATATTTCAAAGTAAAGCGTTTTAAATTATTTTAAAAATCTAAAGTTTTGTGCTTGGTGATTCCAGTGAAAATAGAAAATACTTGAAATTTATCCTGTGAAAGGAAGATAGTTTGAAACTGTTTTGAAAAGGGTTTGAAAAGTGGAAATATATCTTGTGAAGATATTTTGAGGTAAATAAATAATTTGGGAAAATTATTTATTGGTTGATGGTTGTTTATGAATATTAATTGATAGTTAAATCACCGACTATCAATATTGGACAAATGCATTGATCGTTTCGAAGAGACCGAGATCAAGATTTATTTCTCGAAAACCACTTCGATCCGGTTTGTACGTATTCATGGGAAAATGAGTTTGGAGTCAAAGATGGAGTAGTGAAGTGCAAGGGCTAGTCGCTACTAATCCTAAGGATATTTCCAAAATGGATGTAGTAGGAATAGTGCCTTCGGTTTCGTTCGAACCCGGGACGGACTTGTATGGATGAATGCTTTCGGAACATCGTCAGATGGATGATGGGCATTCTAAGGGATATGTTCTAAAAAGGTAACGCTTAGCCTCAAGCCTCATCAACCGAGAACGACTGAAAACCAGGGGTTATGCAGCAAGGCTAGGTGGGTAGCACCCATTCAGGGTGAGGTCATCCCTGTCTAGATGTCCGTTTTTATTTCGGCTTAGTGTTGCGGTTGCTGATCCCAACTGTGGGGCGATCTCACTCGGGATTATCCAGTAAGGGGTGGTTCCGGTCTTGTGTTGTAGGGGGTCGGGAGTGATCTAGGCCACGTATTGTGACAGGTGGTACCCCAGTGCCTAGTCATTAGTTGGAAATCCATTTTCCCTACGCGCCTTGTACGAGTTTTGTTTGTATTACCCACTCTGTGGCTAGTAGCTGAAATTTAATAATGTAACAATTTCGGCTATTTTAATAAGTATTTGTATATAGATCCTATTATAATATCATAGGATTTTAATAAGAAATGTTTTAGCTATCGTAAGGTAAAAACCCGACATGTTTATTTGTGGCATGGTCTTACGAGATGCTTTTGTTTTCAAAGGATTTTTGAAACTTTAATAATAAATTAGGTGTGATTTCTCACACTGGTATTCCAGACTGACTCGGGTGTTATTTAACTGTAATGCTCGGGTCAGACCGAGTATTATAGGATATAGGAAAGATGCTGTGGAGCTCAGGAGACGAGCAGGATGGCGATACGTACTTCCGTATTTGTTTATTTTTCCGCTGTGTATCCTGTTGTATGTTATTGATATGGCACTCTGATGATGTATGTATAAAACAGATATAGTTTTATTTTGTGTAAAGATCTGTTATTATATATATTATATTTTATTCCGCTGCGTTGGTTAGATTCTGATGTTGTTTTCTGTTTTTCTTCTTCTACCTCTTCTTCTTTAACCCAAATGGTTCGTATTTTCGTACATCTTGAGTTGATTTATGTAGAATAGTGTTGACTCAAGGGGTACGGATTTGCGAGTCGTTACAATAGGAATAAAACGAGAACGAGAAATACGATACATATGTTTCTCAACTCTAGTTTGTGCTAAGTGTGTTAAGATATGGTTCCAATAGCAAGGTGATGCTAATTTCCTAAAAGAAGTGTTATTAATCTATTTTGTTTTATCACTTTATAACATCAGTGTGTACTAAACAATGTTCCATTTAACCAACATTGATTTCTTTAATTTTCAACATGTCAAATTCTCATTTCTTATAAATATATCTCAATATAATGTTATTGTTTCTTTTGTTTTTACATGTTATAAAACACTATTTTCTCATTAAACATTATTTTATTTATCCTATTTTTATTTCTCAAGTTTACCAAAACCAACCAACAAACTAAAAATTCTTATTTCTATTAGTATTAAAATATCTTGTAAAATTAAATATAACTTTTGAAAATAAAAGTTATCACCGTTATTTTTAATAAGAAAACAAATTATAAACTATAAATTCTCATTTTAAATAATAAATTTTCATATTAACATTTTATCCTAAATGCCAAATTTAAATAATTGTAATATTTTAAATTTAAATTGAAATCTTCTTTAAGAAATAAATCTCATTTCTTAAAATAAATCAAATCAATGATTTCAAAATATAGATTTAATTTCATAATTAAATTTCACAAACCACACTTTCGAATTAATTATTCATAATTAAATTAAATTAATTAGGTAATTAATAACAGGGTTGTTGTAGAAGGCATGTGTGAATTCAGTATTAAATGTCATTTAATATGTCAATTAATTATAGAGAGAGAAATGAAAGGTTTCTCTCTACATTTGCGGCCGCATCTTTCGTTAGTTAATTATTTGTGTTAAGAGGAAGAAATGAAAGGTTCTTTCTCAAAACTTTTACAAGTTTTTGCACATATATAACCTACTTATGATGCACTTATACAACACACAAATGAATGTATTTGATACATTCATCATACTAAAAACGATTTAAAATTAAATTAAACTTATGTTAAACAGTCGTAATAAAATGAAGATTTTATTTAAAACAATATGATTATTTTATTATGATAAATCACTCATTATTACAACACATTGTAACTACTATCACAAAACATATAAATATACTTTTAATTAAATTAATTAATTAATATAACACATTATATCAAGTACATAATAGAAAGAAAACGCCATTTATTTCGTACAAGACTGGTTATCCAGTTAGATATATGTAACAGTTACATGATTTCCCTTAAGGCTTACCCTTAACTCTATCAATCTTCCACTTGCATTTGGCAAGTGAGGCTAACTGTAGAATCTCTATCTCATCCCTTCGATCGGCTTGATGAGAACTGATCGGTTAGACCCTTCAAGAATGGATTTGCTATATTGTTTAAATTATCTACTATGTCAATTAACTCTCTCTGATGCTGATAAACTGTCTTTAACATACGGAACTAGTCGAAGTATGTATCTTGACTTCTAGTGAGCTCTATCATTACATTGTATATATAATATAATAAATTAGTACTTGGAACCACCCCTTGTTTAGTTATAATATAAATTTGTGCATTTATATTTAAATATTGCTTTTATTATGGCATTATATAAGGCCATGTACATAGCATTTTTATTGATTTAGCTGCAAGCTCTTGTTTAGAACATTTCTAACTTAAGCTCCTTAACTAAGGTTGGAACATGAACTTAATATTGACATATTATACTCAATGTCACTCATGAAGTTTGAGTTTGTACACTTACACTCCTTTATAAGGAATTCATTGTTTCTATAAATAGTTCTTAAATATTTCATAATTATTTGATAACAGTCTAAACTACCATTAGCGATGTTAAATTGGATTTGGTTTTTTTTTCATGTATCAATACATTAGCTAAATACGATATTGTAGAAAGTACAACATATGTGATAATTTTTATTGCCAATACATAAGGAACCAATTTAACATGTTCCATGTTAAACATTTTAATATGGTATCTATACATAATGTTTAGGACATTTTCAAAACCCTTTTATACCAATTATAAAAGAAATCATTTACAAAATCTAGTGTTGAGTATTAAACAACCAAACTAATAAATTTAACTCGAGTGCATCATTGATAATCATAAATTTGTTGTTTGCCTTTTAAAACATTTTAGTACTTTTAATAGTTCTTCCTTTTGGACACACGTTTCCTTTGCATTTTGATCGAAATCAAACTATTTGATATTTATATTAATATATTGCTCAATTCTGATGGTTATAGAATGATACTTTCATATCATTTCTTGGATCGTATTCAAAATCCACAAACTCAATATTGCTCCCACTGACTTTGAGACACATTGATTGTTATGTGCAAATATATATTCTAAATCATTATTTAGAATTCTTTATTTCAACATATATGTACCAAAAAACAAATACATACCAAGCAATAATTTTGTGAGTAAATCTGAATAAACATAAGCACGTTGAATAATGAATCTATTATGCTGATTCAACAATTGAAATTTACGATGTTATTCTTATAAATACCGCTCACATTATTTTAACTGTATTAGTCTTTCTCTTGAAGACACATTTGCGACCGATGGATCATATCCTTTTGGGTACAACTATCAAAATCATATTTTAATACTGTACCTGGAATCCATTTCATATTTGCACATCATACCATATCGTAGTGTTAATACTCTTAATGGTTTAACAGATAGCTGAGGAATAACTATTCTTGATATTGATAAGAAACTCATAGTTTCGCTTCAATATGCAATATTTATTAGGCACTCTAATGCATTACGTTCATTTAGGTTTGGTTCACTTCATTTCATCCCTCGTAATTTTTTTTATCCTTAGATCGTATCCAAATCCATTTTACTACCAATAGTATCTAAAAAATTAGTTTGCTATGAAGTTGGTATTTCTAAAATCAGCAATTGTTTCTTAGTGCAACGAAATAGGTATTCATGAACACTTTATGAGTTGCCTTATATATAAAACTGATTTGGTTGTATTTTATGATACTTATGTTCAAAACATAAGTTATTTATCCAATGACGATCGTTCCCAAACTTGTTTTGGGGTGATCCATATAAGATCCCACACGTATAATTATTACGTATAGTCTTTCGACTTGCATGACTTGCAAATCCTTTGGCCTAGGATATGTTAGGGCTTCTTATAAACCCTTATTTTATGATTTTGTAAACTATTCTTTAGATGAAATTAATTTTAACCTTGTGTAATACTCTTAAGTACATGACTTAATGGAATTAAGTTAACTCAATTTCACTCACCATTAATCATACTTTATTCAAAAAAATTCGATTACTCCTTATTGATACATCATTATGTACCATAGGGACTAGGGAGGAGTGACTTTTGAAATTCAATCTTTATTCATTTTAGGTACGTTTGGAACTCTTTTGAATATACTCACCTATTCGATCAAATCGAACCAATTTTATTTTCTATTGCATATACTTTCATTCACTTCCGTTTTATATTTTATGAAATTATCATGGACATGCTACATCTGTATTAAATACACATGTTCGTGTTTATGATGACTCATCGATGAATACAATGAAGTATGTGGCAATGTTTTGGTATTATTAGAATTTTTATCACATACATCTATGTGTATCAATCCGAAGAGTTCATCACTTCTTAGGACGCTCCCACTAAATGGGTTCTTTGCGCTCAAATTTCAAATTTATAATTTACTGGTATCATATGATTCACAATCATATGATCAAAGAATTATTTCTCAAGGCTTTAGTCTATAATTACAAAATAATTTTAAATAATTTCATATACGTCTATATTTTCCAATGCATCACTTTTGTTAAAAAAACAATACCACTGTAGTTTTACTTTATAATGAATATTCGTAATATTCATATTAAAATAAAACTATGTTTATTTTTTTGTCGACACTGAAAACATGTGTTATTTCATAAATACTTTTTGGTATGTTTTACAATAAAATTTTGCAACTTGAAGTGACCAATAAGTGTTATATTGCATGCTCCCACTACTTCCCTTATTAATATAATAGCGTGTGAAGTACAAAGCTCCATTCAACCAATTAATATAAACTCTTTGTTTCGTTTACTGTAACTGGTTTGTAGTTAAGAATTTTCAGATCAAATATCTTAAATTCAAAGAAATAAATCCTATAGAAAACAATTTTCTATGCAAAAATACATTTGGAATAGATATCATATTTCATATTTCTTATTAAGTATCTATTATTATTTTATAATTTTCAATTCCGTTGTATCTTTATGAAGTGAGAATTCACTCTCTTCATCTAACCGTGCCATAAGTTACATCCACTCTATATGTTCATTTTTCTTTTTAAATGGTTGAACCATTCAAAGGAAACCCTTATTACATGATCATGATGAACTCTTTACAAAAATGCATTCGTTTATCCTTAATATTTATCGAAGAACTCTTTACAAAAATGCAGTCGGTCATTGTTAATATTTAAGGATATCAAATAAGTTGCATTTTATGCAAACTGATCGAACTGATTTTTTAACGATTGAATTCTTAGATCAATCTAGTAGCTTTTGCTCTAGCGTTACATTTAACACAACAGGCTCATGATTATAATCAATCATATTGAATACATGATCTCACACAATGGTTTACTTACTTATTCGAAAGAACTAATTTCATTAAGGTTTCGTACACAACAAGTTGCAACCGTTCACCATATAACATTTATATGTGATTGGAAATGGATCAAATATTCATATTCTCCTATTGCTTTTAGAGTTCGAAACTCATCAAAGACAATACACAGCCTCGAGTAAGTAAATACGTAAGTGACAAAGTTTCAAACGTATTTAGTAATAGTATAATTAGGTGCTTGCATGGGTCAACATGCAAAAAAATTAATGGTGCGTTTATTTTATATATCTTGTAAAGGCCCGCAATTCCATACCCCTTTGAATCGATCGTAATTCACATCAGTTCAACTTAATTTGACCTGAAATGCGAATCTTTAGGAGTAAAGAAGAAAAAGTAGAGGAATAAAACATAAATCAACAACACAGAATCTCACAATCGCAGCGGAACAAAATATAATATATAACAACGGATTTTTATACAAAAGAATCTATAACAGTTTATATACTTATAATCATCTGAGTACAATAATCAATACATCAATCTGAACGGTTATAATAACTTGTCCCCATACAGCGGAAATATAAACCAAAGTACAGAAATACATTTGAACTCCTCCAGCTCGTTTCCAGAGCTCCATAGCATTGTAACCTGAAACTGTAATACTCTGTCTGACCTGAGCATTATAACAAAATAACACCCGAGTCAGTCTGGAAAACCAGCATGAGAAAACACACTCAATTTAAATTATTAAAGTTATCAAAATTCTTTGAAAAATAAAGATATCTCATAAGACCGCGTCACATATAAACACGACGGGTTTTTTCCTTATGATAACCAAAACATTTTATATCAAAATCATCTGATATTATAATAGTGTCTAAAGAAAGTAATCAGAAAATAGCTGAAATGCTTGCATTTCACGCTTCAGCATAGTTGGGTACAATCAAAACCGTACAGTGCTTATTGGAGAATGGATTCTATACAATAACTGGGCTCCTTGGGTATCGCCCAACACAGTACACTTCTAGAACAATGTATCGAGGACCTCGCCAGGATCCCCTGCTTCACAAAACTGGCCTACCCCTAACCTGGATAGACCGAATATGTTATCACCCCGGTTATTCCCACCCTTACAATCGAGCGCTCCTTCTTTCATGCACAATCATATCTATAATATATAGGTTTCTGAGGATATCTAGAAAAGTGATAACATACCCTAATATGGTGTGACCCACTTAGTCTTGCTATATCTCCCATATTTTAGTCATTCCCGGTTGATGAGGGTTGAGGCTAATGTTACCTTTAAAGAAACAATTCTACTTAGAATGCTCATCGTCCTCCAATGACGATTTACCGATAGCATTCGTCCATACAAGTTGTCCTAGGTCTGGACAAACCGAATCACGTTTTCATCATCTTCACGATATTCATTTATAGCATTCAAACTGGATCGAAGTGGTTTTCGGATAATTAAATCTGATCCCGGTCTCTTCAAAATGATTAACGAAATTGGCCAATATTGATAGTCAGTTTTTAACTATCAATAAAACATCCATAAGCAGACACTAGGCGTTATTTTATAATTCTTCAAACATTTATTTCAAATATCTTTGCTAAGATATATATATATTCAAATTTCTTTCCATTTTCCAATATTTGAAAACAATTTCAAAACTTAAATCCATAACAGAATATTTTCAAACCATCTCAACACTTAGAAACATTTCCAAATATCATTTTTATAACACTTAGAGGAAAAAAATTTCTATCCCAATCATTACACATTAAAAGTATCTCCAAAAACCTTACTTTCAGTACTTAGGAGATGATTTATATGTATATTTTCCAAAAGTCATTTTAATATTAAACTTGGAAATAATTCGTAACTCATCTCATAAATCTCTGGAATTATTTATAAATTTCTTCTTACAATTTCCAAACCGATTATACTTATTTATAGTCTCATCTAACCATTTATACTTCTTTAATGAATTCAAATTCTTTTCGAAGTATCGCATTTAAACCTTTGGAAATTTTCTTAAGTCTCTAGAATTCCATTTATAGGATTTCTCTTATAAAATCTCATCCTTTAAATAAACCCCGTCTACACATCTCGAGAGAATTTATAAAAAAAATTAATCATTTCAAAACTATATATATAATGAATATTTTAAAATGGTATTTTATTTTTAAAATATGATTAAGTTATTATTTAAAATATTTAAAACACTTTTATAAGCACCAAATACTCATTTTTAGATAAATAAATAAATTTTCAAAACTGATTTTAAAAGTTAGAATTTACTAAACAAATACTTAATATTTGAAAATCTACCTACCGAAGTATTTCAGTCTCAACTAGTATAAAATTTCATAGTTTAAATAATAAAATTTTCCTTTCAAAAGCAAATTACTTCTTAAAATTAAAATATATTTTTCAAAATCTCAATAACCAATTCAACTTATAAATTCCTCTCGATTTTCATCACATCACTTCCATTCACTTTACAAAAATAGTATCCACTATTTTTCCCACCCGATTTCCATACCCTAATATAAATTCATCCCATAAATTTATATTCCCAATTTCATCCTAATATCGATTTCCTTTATTTATAAACTTTTATAACTCCTTTGAGTTTTTACTTGTTTATAAAAACAATCTTATTTGTAAAATTCCCTTTTTTATAAATCCATTCCTTTATAAATCCCATTTATAACTTCTAATTTATTTTAATATCGACTTCAACTCCTTTATAAAAGAATCTGTAACAGTTTATATACTTACAATCATCTGAGTACAATAGTCAATACATCAATCTGGACAGTTATAATAACTTATCCCCATATAGCAGAAATATAAACCAAAGTACGAAAATACGTCCAAACTCCTCCAACTCATCTCCTGATCTCCATAGCATTCTAACCTAAAACTGTAATATTCGGTCAAACTCGAGCATTATAATAAAATAACACCCGAGTCGGTCTGAAAAACCAGCATGACAAAACACACTCAAATTGAATTATTAGAGTTATCAAAATCCTTTGAAAAACAAAGGTGTCTTGTAAGACCGCGTCACACAAAAAACGACGGGTTTTTCCCTTACGACAATCAAAACATTTTATATCAAAATCATCTGATATTATAATAATATCTACAGAAAGTAAATAGAAAATAGCCAAAATGCTTGCATCTACCGTTTCAGCATAGTTGGGCATAATCAAAACGGTACGGCGCTTATTAGAAAATGGATTTCATACAATGACTAGGCCACTGGGGTACTGTCCATCACAGTACACCTCTAAAACAATGTACCGAGGACCTCGCTGGGATCTGCTGCTACACAAGACTAGCCTACCGCTAACCTGGGTAGACTAATATGTTATCACTACGGGTGTTCCCACCCTTATAATCGAGCACTCCTTCTTTCATGCATAACCATATCCATAATATTTTGGTTTTCGAGGATATCTAGAAAAGTGATAACATACCCTAATTGGATGCAACCCATTTAGCATTGCTGCATCTCCCATGTTTTAGTCATCCTGGTTGATTAGGCTTGAGGTTAACGTTACTTTTCAAGAAACAATTCTACTTAGAATGCTCATCGTCCTCCAATGACGATGTCCTGATAGCATTCGTCCATACAAGTTATCCTGGGTCTGGATAAACCGAATCACTGTCTTCATTATCTTCACAGTATTCATTCGTAATGTTCAAACCGGATCGAAGTGGTTTCCAGATAATTTAATCCGATCCCATGCACTTCGAACCAATTAACAAAATTGGCCAATATTGACAATCGGTTATTTATCAATCAGTAAAACAAACATATGCAGACACTAGGCCTTATTTTATAATTCTTCAAACGTTTATTTCAAAATATCTTTACTAAGATATATATATATATATATATATACACATTCAAATTTCTTTCCATTTTCCAATATTTGAAAACAATTTCAAAAATTTAAATCCATAAAAGAATATTTTCAAACCATGTCAACACTTAGAAAATATTTTCAAATACCATTTTTATAACACTTAGAAAAAAGCTCTATCCCAATCATTTCCCATTAGAAATATCTCCAAAAACCTTCCTTCCAATACTCAGGGGATTATTTATATGTATATTTTCCAAAAGTTATTTTAATATTAAACTTGGAAATAATTCGTAACTCATCTCATAAATCTCGGGAATTGTTTATAAATTCTTCTTACGATTTCCAAACCGATTATACTTATTTATAGTCTTATCTGACCATTACACTTCTTTAATGAATTAAAATTCTTTTCGAAGTTATCGCATTTAAACCTTTGGAAATTTTCTTAGTCTCTAGGATTCTATTTATGGGATTTCTCTTCTAAAATCTCATCCTTTAAATAAACCCCGTCTACACATCTCAAGAGAATTTATTTATAAATTTTCAATCATTTCAAAACTATATATATAATGAGTATTTTTAAAGAATAGTAATTTATTTTTAAAATATGTTAAATCTATTATTTAAAATATTGAAAACAATTTTATAAACACCAAATACTCATTTTTAGATAAACAAATAAATAATCGAAGCTGATTTTAAAAGTTAGAATTTATTAAACAAATACTTAATATTTGAAAATCTACTTACCGAAATATTTCAACCTCAACTAGTTTAAAGTTTCATAGTTTAAATAATAAAATTTTCCTTTCAAAAACAAACTTACTTCTTAAAATTAAAATATATTTTTCAAAATCTCAATAACCAACTCAACTCATAAATTCCTCTCAACTTTCATCACATCACTTCCATTCACTTTTCAAAAATAGTATCCACTATTTTTCCCACCCTATTTCCATACCCTAATATAAATTCATCCCATAAATTTTATTCCCAATTTATCATCCTAATATCGATTTCCTTAATTTATAAACATCGTTTATAAACTTTTATAACTCCTTTGAGTTTTACTTGTTTATAAAAACAATCTTATTTGTAAAATTCCATTTTTTTATAAATCCATTCATTTATAATCCCATTTATAACTGCCAATCTATTTTAATATCGACTTCAACTCATTTTTATACTTTTTGAATATCATTTAGAACTTCTTTTATATAATTCATTTTTAAAAATCTCTATCTTAAAATAATTTACGAATAGTTAAGTACAACTTAAACAAAATCTATTATTTTTATTTTTTAATTCAGTTTTCTTTAAATAACCCAATTTTCCAATATAAATACTTTTATGTCCAAAATTCCTTTTTATTCCTTTGAATTTCCAAAAATAACATTTATGGTATTTAAAAATACCAAAATTAAAGGCCAGTGCTACTATAGCATCCAATAACTCAAATTTCAACAATAATTGATAACAGATTATCTGCACACATCATATATCACTATATATGAAAAAAAAATTGAGGAATCCAGTTGGATCCCTCCGACCTATTTCCCTACATCCATGGATGTTAATACAATATAAAAATACCAATCCCAATTTGAGGGGGATATCGAGGTATATCGGGTCATTCGCTATTATGCGGGCCGCATAGGATCTCGTCTGCTATAATGCATGGGAACATCAATCCAACTACTAATATATATGTGTGTGTGTGTATATAAAACCCAACTGATAATATTTATAGATTCATCCAATCAACCAATAATTTCAAATTCAACATTTTTGAATTATAACTGGCAAACCAAATGGGTGAGATTTTACTCACCTTGATTTTTTTCTAAAATGGTCAATCGTTCCAATTCCAAATTTATTCTAGTGTATAGTGTTTCGTTGCTACGATCCAACTTGACTTGTTTTATTCATTTGAACCTCATATAAAAATTATAAAATCTATTAACTTTCGAATTTATATAAACTAATCGATCAATATTATTTACGATCAACTTCTTAATTAATTAAGCAGCTGTCGTTACCTCCATCACATGCGTGACTAAAACCCAGAATCACGCATGACCATGCTTGCCTCTTCCTCATGTCAAGCCACCACGCTGCCTTCACCCAGCTCGAGTTGCCACTGCCTGCACAAACCACAAGCCCACGCGCACGCGTACGTGCCACCACCCTAGCTCCATCGCATCGCCCTAACATCATTCAACTGGCCACATCGTCACACCCTACCCATCTCTTCCTGAATCCATGCATGCATCACCATATCCAACACTGACCCGAAGCCCTTTGCCACAGTCGCCCACACGCGTGCGAGCGCCTGTAGCTCCGTTATAGGTCGCCTCGTGACATATGTTCGACTTTCTCTTTCATTTTTTATTTTCGATGAATAGATTTCGATTTGAATGAATGAAGGGAAGGGACGTGATATTTATCCTGAGAGCCTGACACGCTTTGGAAGGAAAGGGGAACGTGCAACTTATAGTTGAAGTGACTCCATTGTTCATTTGATTTAACTATTATTAATGTAATTTTTTTATCAAAATATCTCGAATTCCCTAATATGAAATTTCAAATTCATATTAAGGTGTGCCACCCAGTGTTTATAATGTTATACCCCTATTTCGAATGCAATTGAACATGTTTCGAGTCCTAATTCGACCGTATGGAGAAGATAGCTTTTTGGACCCAACTATTTTATTAAATTTCGATATTAATTTCAACGCATTTCTATCCCATAGGATCAAACGATAACTCCAAACACTACGAAATTTGAAATCTGATAATAATGCACTAGTACGCATCCAATGGAACTTGTTTCATCAAATTGTGAGACTGTGTCCTAGATCATTATTTTAACGCGTCGATTAAATTGACGATTTCAAAAATTCACGAAATCGCTCAAAATTTCAGTTTTAAAATCTTACTAACTAAATTCTAATTCAAATTGAATTTATATCACCATTAGAAATCATTCCGGTTTCATATTCAACTCTAATTCAATTATTCAAACAATTTTTAATTATTAACTCAATAATTAATTTATTAATTAAATCGCTATATTTGGAACCTGAGTTTTTATCACACTACTTTTGATCGATAAACTTCATATTAAAATTTCATTCACATTTCAAAACTCAAAATTTAAATAAATTAAATGTTCAAAATCAACGACCAAAGATCCGGGTCGTTACATTCCCCTCATCCTAAAAGAATTTCATCCCCGGAATTGCTAAGGCATGAAAATGCTCCAAACCCATTAACGTATCAAAACCCACTTAGTTAAAACTCGATGTTTCACTTTTCTAATCTTTTAGTTCTAACCAAAAAATTAGTTTCAACTTTAATTCCAACACCCTTTATTCCCATTTAAATTCAAAATCAATTTGTCGTTAATAAAAACTTACAAAATTTTTCTAACACCCTAAAATTTCCAAAAAAAATGGCAGTCTCCCATGTACGGAGCGTCTTTTGTAATATGACAAAAGAGATAAATATATATACGTCGACCTACACGGTCGGAAAACAAAATATATCAATATTTATATTTTGCAATATTTAATTCGAAAATGTACCTTATTTTAGCAGTTTTAAGCAAACGACTTATTTAATTTTGCATTCACGAAATCAAAGTCAAGCAAAACAGCTCCAGGTACCTGTACTTACTCAATTTAAACCCGTAAGTACCAAAACATGAAATTTAATCACATTTTATTCATTTAAATGGTTAAAACACATAGATTTCATAAACAATAGATGCTAACATATATTTATAAGCAATTATGAGGTTCCTACACTAATTTAATTATTTTCAGTCAACCTATATATCATTTCATTCAATCTGAAATGACTTACCACTAAATTTATTTGCATTCAATTCATCCCTATTTCAAACAAACTCATATCCATTCCAAATTGATTAAAAATCAATTTATTAACATTCCATTTATTCATAGAATTTTATTTACTTTCATTTGCGCCGAATAACAATTTTTCTATGCAATTCGACGCTGTTCATTTAATAAAATAGTCGTTTAAGCTTATAACTATTTTAAATTGATTCCAAATCAATTTATATTTAATTCTATTCATTTCAAATTTATTCTCAATCAATTCATTTACATCCCCTTTCATTAATATCCATATTCATTATAACCAATCCATTTTATTAAACTCAGAATCATTCCATGCTACTTCGTTAAATAACTATTTCACACATTTATTTGAGTCAAGCTTCCATTCAAATAAGTTAATCCATTACTTTATTTTACTCCTACCTTAGAACTTAAGTTTGTTTTTCATTTCAACCAACTTCCATTTCATTTACTAATTAATTAATTAGTTCATTCATTTAATCCACTTCAATTTCAATTCCTACTCAAATTTTATTCTTGAATTCATTTAAATAATATCAAGACTGTATTCAATTTATTTATACTCAAATTGAATTTATTTGTAACTCAGATCATTACTCTTCCGATCCATATCTATTTTATTCGACAATATTTCTAATTATATTTTATTCGCTTACATTTTGTCGAATTTTAATATATACTCAAGTTCCACATTCAAATTCTAATTATTATTTCAAAAATCACTTCATATAATATTCTTGAGTTCCAATTTCATTTCATAATTCAAGTTTGGATTTATTTCCCTTATCAAAATATCAAACAATTTTATTTTGGGTTTTCTATTTCACTTTTCAATTTTATAAGTCACACAACTTATTTTTCACATTTCCATTAATTCTATACTCGAATATATTCACATTTATTTTTAACTCGAGATTATACATTTATTTATAGCCTAAGTAAATTTTTATTCCATTAATTTCAATTTTTATAAGCTATTCGAAATTTTTTTATTCACAATTCCAATTTTCACTCAAATTTTATTTCATTCAAGATTTATACCTTATGGTTATATAATTATTTTACCAATCATAATTTATATTTACTTCCAATCGATATTATTTCTAATCCAATTCAAATTGTATAAATTGTGGTTATATAGTCTCTTTACAATTCACATTTACATATTTAATTCAATTCCATATGATTCAAATCCAATTCTCCTTTTTATTTAAATTTCAATTCCTTTTAACCAACATTTAAAAACTATATTCGAGTTATTCATAATTAAATTAATTTCACTCTGAACAATATTGTTTTTAACCCATTCAGGTTAAATTAAGTAAGAATTCAATTTCAATTTCAATTTTTTTCCACCTCCTTACTTATATGTATATAACAGTTTCATCATTTGAGTTTATTATTGTCTCAATTCCCAATAAATTTATTTAACTTTCCTTAAGTTAAATTCAATCCACACAATCTATTTTAATTTACGTTAAAATTTATTTTCCAAAACTCATATTTTGTACTTTCCTTTCTTATTGAAATCATCCTCACTTTATAAGTTCATAACTTATTTCCGAGATTTTTCCCAACATTTATATTAAAATTCCAGATTTTTAAACAACCGGTATTTATTTCGAATCACTTTAAAATCTAATATATACACACACACACACACACACACAGATATATATATATATATACATATATATATACACACACACATATCCTTTTTGGTTTAACAAACCACTTTCTCGGATTTTCAAAACTCACTTGGTTCCATTCCAAAACAATTTCCATTCGGAATTTCCAAAACAATATTTGTTTTCACCAAAAATCTCCATATTAATTTACTACGGAAAAATCCATCATTTAGAAACTCGAAAATGAATACTGATGATCCTGTAATCATCATCAGAATTATTTTCCAGCGAATGAAGTGAGTTCAGTGCTATATCACTTCCAAAATCCATTTAAAACCATTTTTATATTCCAAAAATATCTCCAAGTTAATAATACTATTATTTATCTTCAAACACTTTGGAAAATACTTCTAAAAAACCCCATGATTTAAATTTTCCAAATTCTGGTTTGACTCCAATTTTAGTTTTAATTTATTTATACTTCATACTTATACAATCTCTATTTGGTTATATAAACCATTTCTAATTTCATAATCTTATTTTGATTATATAATAAAAACCAAAAAACCACCATAATAATTTTTAGAAAATTATTCTCTTTTATATCAAAATATAATTTGGGTAAATTTATTTCATTTACCCCCCTTCAAAACCATATTGTGTCAGTTTATCGTACTCGAGTCTTTAGAAACTCCTATCGATTTAGTAGCGTTCCACTATTCGAACAGAATTTATATACCACTCAACCAATAAATCAACACAATACAAAACAATTTATATTCGCTAACAAATACGCACTCATATCTATTATTACACTCAACTCATTCTAGAGTACTACTAACTCTATCTCTAATGAGTAATCCTACCAAACCAAGGTTCTCACTTAACCTTCAACTCTGATACCAAATGTAAAGGCCTGCAGTTCCATACCCCTTTGAGTCGACCGTAATTTACATCAGTTCAACTCAAATTGAATGGAGATGCGAATTTTTAGGGGTGAAGAAAAAAAGGTAGAAGAAGAAAGAAGAAATCAACAACACAGAATCTCACAATCGCAGCGAAACAAAATATAATATATAACAAAAGATTTTTATACAAAAGAATCTGTAACAGTTTATATACTTACAATCATCATAGTATAATAATCAATACATCAATCTGGATGGTTATAATAACTTTTCCCCATACAGCGGAAATATAAACCAAAGTACTGAAATACATTCGAACCCCCCCAGCTCGTCTCTTGAGCTTTATAGCATTCTAACCTGAAATTGTAATACTCGGTCTGACCTGAGCATTATAACAAAATAACACCCGAGTCAGTCTGGAAAACCAGCTTGAGAAAACACAGTCAATTTAAATTATTAAAGTTATCAAAATTCTTTGAAAAATAAAGGTGTCTCGTAAGACCGCGTCACGCAAAACATGACGGGTTTTTCCCTTACGATAACCAAAAATTTTTATATCAAAATCATCTGATATTATAATAGTGTCTATAGAAAGTAAATAGAAAGTAGCTGAAATGCTTGCATCTCACGCTTCAGCATAGTTGGGCACAATCAAAACCGTAAGATGCTTATTGGAGAATGGACTCTATACAATGACTGGGCTACTTGGGTACCGTCCATCACAGTACACCTCTAGAACAATGTACCGAGGACCTCGCTAGGATTCCCTGCTACACAAGACCGGCCTACCCCTAACTTGGATAGACCGAATATGTTATCACCCTGGTTATTCCCACCCTTACAATCGAGCACTCCTTCTTTCATGCACAATCATAACTACAATATATAGGTTTTCGAGGATATCTAGAAAAGTGATAACATACCCTAATGGTGCGACCCACTTCGTCTTGCTATATCTCCCCTATTTTAGTCATTCTCAGTTGATGAGGCTTAGAGCTAATGTTACCTTTAAAGAAACAATACTTAGAATGCTCATCGTCCTCCAATGACGATGTCCTGATAGCATTCGTCCATAAAAGTTGTCCTAGGTCTGGACAAACCGAATCACTATCTTCATTATCTTCACGGTATTCATTCGTAATGTTCAAACCGGATCGAAGTGGTTTTCGAATAATTAAATCTGATCCCAGTCTCTTCGAAATGATTAAGAAATTGGCCAATATTGATAGTCGGTTATTAAACTATCAATAAAACATCCATAAGCAGACACTAGGCGTTATTTTATAATTCTTCAAACATTTATTTCAAAATATCTTTACTAAGATACATATATTCAAATTTCTTTCCATTTTCCAATACTTGAAACAATTTCAAAAATTTAGATCCATAATAGAATATTTTCAAACCATCTCAACACTTAGAAATATTTCCAAATATAATTTTTATAACACATAGAAAAAAAATTCTATCCCAATCATTTCACATTAAAAATATCTCAAAAAACCTTCCTTTCAATACTTTTAGATGATTTATATATATATTTTCCAAAAGTTATTTTAATATTAAACTTGGAAATAATTCGTAACTCATCTCATAAATCTCTGGAATTATTTATAAATTTCTTCTTACAATTTCCAAACAGCGGTTTTAAATATTTATAGTCTCATCTAACCATTTATACTTCTTTAATGAATTCAAATTCGTTTCGAAGTTATCGCATTTAAAACTTTGGAAATTTTCTTAAGTCTCTAGAATTCCATTTATAGGATTTCTCTTATAAAATATCATCCTTTAAATAAACCCCGTCTACACATCTCGAGAGAGTTTATAAATAAATTTTCAATCATTTCAAAACTATATATATAACGAGCATTTTAAAGAATGGTAATTTATTTTTAAAATTTGTTTATGTTATTATTTAAAATATTGAAAACACTTTTATAAACACCAAATACTCATTTTTAGATAAATAATTTTTCAAAGCTGATTTTAAGAGTTAGAATTTATTAAACAAATACTTAATATTTGAAAATCACTTACCGAAGTATTTCAATCTCAACTAGTTTAAAATTTCATGGTTTAAATAACAAAATTTTCCTTTCAAAAACAAATTACTTCTTAAAATTAAAATGTATTTTTCAAAATCTCAATAACTAATTCAACTTATAAATTCCTCTCGATTTTCATCACGTCACTTCCATTCACTTTTCAAAAATAGTATCCACTATTTTTCCCACCCTATTTCCATACCCTAATATAAATTCATCCCATAAATTTATATTCCCAATTTATCATCCTAAAATCGATTTCTTTATTTATAAACATCGTTTATAAACTTTTACAACTCCTTTGAGTTTTACTTGTTTATAAAAACAATCTTATTTGTAAAATTCCTTTTTTTTTATAAATCCCATTTATAATAACTTCCAATCTATTTTAATATCGACTTCAACTCCTTTTTATATTTTTCGAATATCATTTATAAGTTCTTTTATATAATTCATTTTTAAACAACTCTATCTTAAAACAATTTACGAATACTTAAGTACAACTTAAACAAAATTCTATTATTTTTATTTTTCAATTCAGTTTTCTTTAAAATAATCCAATTTTCCAATCTACATACTTTATATCCAAAATATCTTTTTATTCCTTCGAATTTACGAAAATAAAATTTATGGTATTTAAAAATACCAAAATTAAAGGCCAGTGCTACTATAGCATCTAATAATTAAAATTTCAACAATAATCGATAACATATTATCCGCATACATCATATATCACTATATATGAAAATAAACAATATATTTGAGAAATCCACTTGGATCCCTCCAACCTGTTTCTCTACATCCATAGATGTTAATACAATATAAAAATACGGATCCCACTTCGAGGGGGATATCCCGGTATATCGGGTCATCCGCTGTTATGTGGGACGCATAGGGTCTCATCCGCTATAATGTGGGGGAACATCAATCCAACTACTAATATATATACTACTATATGTATATATAACACCCAACTTATAATATTTATAGATTCATCCAATCAACCAATAATTTCAAATTCAACATTTTTGAATTATAACTAGCAATCCAAATGAGTGAGATTTTACCCATTACTTTTTTTCTTCTGAAATTGC
The DNA here is from genome assembly GCA_030765085.1 of Allium cepa. Taxonomy (NCBI): domain Eukaryota; kingdom Viridiplantae; phylum Streptophyta; class Magnoliopsida; order Asparagales; family Amaryllidaceae; genus Allium; species Allium cepa. The sequence goes on along the minus strand of CM060934.1, from coordinate 309,789,219 downwards.
CAATCGTTCCAATTCCAAATTTATTCCAGTATATAGTGTTTCGTTGCTATGATCCAACTTGACTTATTTTATTCATTTTGAACCTCATATAAAATTATAAAATTTAGAAACATTCGAATTTATATAAACTAATCAATTAATATTAATTACAATCAATTTCTTAATTAATAAGCAACTGTCGTTACCTCAATCACGTTCGTGACTAGAACCTAGCATCACGTGCGACCATGCTCTCCTCCACCTCACGCTAAGCACCACGCTACCTTCACCCATCTCGAGCTGCCACTGCCTGCGCACACCACAAGCCCTGCACGCGCGTATGCGCCACCACCACAGCTCTATCGCATCGCCCTGATATCACGCAACTGGCCATATCGTCACACCCTCCCCATCTCCACCTGAATCCACACACGCGTCGCCTCAGCCAACACCAACCTTAAGCCCTTTGCCATAATCGCCCACACGCACATGAGCTCTTGTACCTCCGCCTTAGGTCGCCTCGTGACATACGTTCGACTTCCCTTTTAAATTTTTTGATGGAAAACGTGATTTTTTATCTTTAGAGCCTAGCATGCTATTGAAGGAAAGGGGAACGTGTGACTTAAAGTTGAAGGTGACTCCACTGTTAATTCGATTTAACTATTATTAATTCAATTTTTTTCCTAAAATATCTCAAATTCCCTACTGTGAAATTTCAAACTCCTATTGAGGCACGCCGTCCGGCATTTATAATGTTATACCCCTATTCTGAATGCAGTGGAACAAGTTTCGAGTCCTAATTCGACCGTATTGAGAAGATAGCTTTTTGGACCCAACTATTTTATTAAATTTCGATATTAATTTCAACGCGTTTTTACGCCGTACGATCAAACGATAACTCCAAACACTATAAAATTTGAAATACAACAAAAATGCACTATTACAGATCCAATGGAACTGGTTTTGTCAAATTTTAAGACTATGCCCTAAATCGATATTTTAACACGTCGATTAAATTGACAATTTCAAAAATTCACGAAATTGCTCAAAATTTTAGTTTTAAAATCTTTCTAACTATATTCTAATTCAAATAGAATTTATATCAAAATTAGAAATCATTCCGGTTTCATATTCATTCTAATTCAATTATTCAAACGATTTTTAATTATTAACTCAATAATTAATTTTATTAATTAAATTGCTATATTTGGAACCTAAATTTTTATTACACTATTTTTGATCGACAAACTTCATATTAAAATTCCATTCACATTTCAAAACTCAACATTTAAATAAATTAAAAGTTAAAAATCAATAACCAAAAATCCAGGTCGTTACATTTCTATTTGTCAATTTTAATTCAGTTCCTATGTATATCTTAATTGATGAAGATTTTATCAATTTTTTTAGTTGCACAAATTAAATGATGTGGATTATTTTAACTTTACATCTAGCAGACGTTCCTACGGTATTAAAAGGTTAAATGTTGTCGCTATTTCATTTTTCTAATAAGGCTCCCATTATATTTTTATGTTCTCAAAACCCTAAGTTAAAACATAGAAGCCTTAGACTTCTCCAGTGGGTGTTAGGACTCGTCTGTCTTGGGATTCTGACCTTGAGTTTACTTAACAAATAATAGCCCAATAAATGATGGATAACTCCTTATCAATTGCATCATGTACAACTTCTATTGTAATATCCCAGAATTTTTGACAATATCAATTTAATAATCTGTATTAAAAATTAAATTGATATTGATAATTTTGTTAATAATAATTCAAATAGATTTAATAATCTTCTTTAATAAATATTAAACTGGTTGATTTTATCTTTTTCAGCTAATGAATTGGTTTCTATTTATAATATAAATATATAGTTTATATTGTAAATAGATTAGCTTTGTTTTAATTTTAATAAATAAAGCATATTTTCTAATTCTAATATTTTTAGTAATTTGGAAATTTTTTTTATATAATACATAAGCTTTTCAAAGTTATTAAATAAATAATCTTGGTTTAAATTTAATAAATGAATCTTGATTTAAAATTTTAATATATATATATTAATAATTTGGGAATTTTGATTTAATTTAATATTAAGTTTTTCAAAGCTATTTAATAAATAAACATATGATTTTAAATTGTTAAGACAAATGTTTAAATTTAATTAAGATTTAGTTGAATTAACAAAAAGTTTTATAGCTTAATAAAATAAGTAATTCATTAATAAAGACAAAATTTCTTTTATAATTATTTCAATTTGATAATGAGTCATTTCCAAAAACAATATTAATAACGTATTGTTTTACAATTGGATTTTGAATAAAAATAGCATTTGTTATTACAAATTTAATTTATATATATAACTTGATTTTAAATATTAGATTTTGAATTTGATTTGAATTTGAAATCCAAAGTACAGATTTTTAATTGTTTTGATTTTTATATGCATAAGCTTTTATTTATAAGTATAATTTGTTTTTATTTCTTTTATAAATTTATATACATATTAAATTCTAATTAACTAATCAATTGGGCTTAATACATATATTAACATGTAAATTAAAATACAAATTATTTTACAAAGACATGTGTTGATTTCCTAAAGCATCATTTAACAAATGTTATAAGATAAACATATTAAATTGACAAATGTTGAAATTTATACAAGTGTCATTTTTAAATTTGTATTTTCTTTTATTTTTATTAAATCATACCTTTATCTTATAAAAAGGCCTCTTCTCTTCAATTTCTTTTTCTTTTTCAAAATCAAAGTTAAGAAATTCAAAAGCTTAAACTATACACAAATCTGGAAACATGGAAACCCATTTTCAGATTCAAGATCAAGCTAGAAATTAGTAATTCTCCTCATTTAACAAATCTGAAACATGAAAACCCAAACTCAAAACTCTTCAATAAAAATACAAATCCCAGTAAACACATCTTCAAAACCATGTACTTGCTATTTTCAAAACTCCTCTTCAAATTCTATAGCCTGCAAACAGTTTTAAAATGAAGTTTAAATCTGGAAAATGGGTTCTGAAAATTTCAAAACTGCATTATCATTTTTCTGCAATCTGGTATTTGGCTCTGCATGCCACCTAAAAGCAAAAAGCAAACCTGCTATTTTCAAACAAAAATCATCTGCATTTTCTTAGATCTGGGATTTTGTTTCTACATGCAAGGTCTTCAGGAAAATTCAAAGTTTTTTTCAAAAATCTAGGTGCTCTGTCATCTTCTCAAAAACAGTGAGTAACTTCATATTTTAATAACTTAAGTTTTTAATCTAGTTGCATAATTAATATCTGAAATTTTGTTTGGGTGAAGATATATATATATATATATATGCATTGTACTGTATATTTGGTGAGATAATGACTGCATGTTATTTATCTGGATATACCTCTGTTTATAGATTTCAAGCTCTGGGTTAATTCAAAAATCATTACTGCTTGATCCATTGATTGTTAGGATTTAGTATCTAAACAAAATATGTTTGTTTGATCATAAAGTAAATTTTAAAATTAGAATTCAATTTAAACAAAGTAAGTCTACTCTGAAAAACTTAAGAACAGTATAAAACTTGAGTTTTGTAAAAACTCAAAATTCATAATTCCAGGATTTAGGAAGATGAATCAAACACTTAATCAAAATACTGATTTTTAAAACTTGAATCACATTTTTTTTGAAATGATTTGAGTATGCATTTCTGGTTTGCACTGTTTGGAAATTTTGGGAATCTCGGGTGATTGTAGTGATTGGAGAGGCTGGGTTTCTCTCTGAGGGAAGTGGATTGAGTGGAGAGTAAGGCAAAAATGGGTGATGGTTGTTCAGAGGGTTGTGGCGATGGGGGTTGTCTAGAAGGTTTTCTAAACCTAATTTTTGCCTGGGTTGTAAAATTGGTCAGCTCGATCACTCTAGTTGATCGAGTTTGCTGGAACTCTGGGAAATGGTTGCTGGAGCACGGACGAAGTGGTGGCTGGAGTGTCTGGTTTCCTGGTGGTCGAAGGAGCAGTGGCGAACCGATGACAGGTTTTGAAGGGGAAACCTGATTGTGTTTCCAGGTTTGGGAATTGGTACTCGAATTTGATTTCGAGGATTTGGGTTCGATCTGATGATCGCGTTGAGGTGATGGAATGATTTTGGATGTGGAGCGATCATCTCTGATGATCGGAGATGATGGTCGGCAACATGCATGTGCACGACCCTGTTCTGGTGATGTTCTGGGTTATAACAGAGAAGGCACTCGGGTAATCTTTGTTTGACTCGAATATGTTGAGTAGTTGGCTCGGGGAGAATCGATATTGAACTAGAAGCAGATTTGGGGTGTTCTCGGGTTGATTTTCTTTTTGAATCATGTTTTAACAGAAAACTGTAATATCTTTTTAAAATTTTAAAAAACTGCAGTTTTTAAAAAAAAGCTAGTGTTTAAAATTAAGTTTAAATTCAAGTTTAAATCTAGAGTTCAAGCTTAAGATTTAATCTTAGTTTTTTTTAAAAAAAAGTTTAAACTTGAAATTGTTAAACTACTTTATAATGGTAAGTAGTTTCAAATTTTAAATCTGAAGTTCTTTTAAAAAATATAAGCAAGTTTTAAAGTTAAGTTTAAAACTGGAAATCAAAGATTTAAAAATGTATTTCAGTTTTTGAAATAAAAGAAACTTTAAGATTTGAAAGATTTAAACAAATTTGTATGTAAAGTGTAAATTTATATTATTAAATTTAAAAATGAATTTAGTTTCATACCCTTATGAATTTCTTTTATTAGACAAGCACTTGTTTGCCTTGTAATTTTAAAAAGGTTTTAAATTGTTTAAACTTTGTTAAGTTAAATTATAGTCATTTTAAATCTTGTATTTGAAAAGAAATTTAAAAGTAAGTCCAAAAGTAATTTGTTTCAAATAAATTTGTTAGTGGCAATTTAAACATAATTAAGAAATGTTTTATCTTAAAATTTAATTAAGATTTAATGTTTTGAAATTTATTAAATTAATGGAGTAATTATGGAATAATTAGTTAATTTAATTAATTAATTAATTAGGAATTAATTAATAATTGATTAAGGATTAATCTATTTGTAATTAAGATCATTAATTAGATTATTAACTAATGATTAAAGATTTATTAATTAAACAATTAAGTTATGGTCAAGGTTAATTAATTAAATAATTAAGGATTATTTAAGTTACAGTTTACACTTAATTAATTAAATAATTAGGGATTAGTTAATGAATAATTAAAGATAAATTAAATTGTAATTAACAATGGTTAATCTAAGTTAATTACTTAATGAAAATAATTAGAGAATGGTTAATGAAGGTCATTAACCAGAATTATTTAATAATTAATTAATGTGGTTAATTTTAATAATTAATTAGATTAATTAATTTAATGATAATCATTTGTGAATTGTTTAAGTGTAATTACTTAATGAAGTAATTAAGAAATTAATTACTTAAGTAATTAATTGAGTTAAATGTGATTGTTTAAATTGATTAATTAAGTTTAATTAATTTTAAACACTGAATGATTTAATGATAATTACTTAATGTAATTAATGGATTGGAAATTACTTAGTGAAGTAATTGATTGATAATTACAAGATGTAATTAATGGAAGATGTTTTAAAAATGGAAATAATTTGGAGTATAATTACTATGTAATTAATCAAGGGATTAATTAAGAAAATTAATTAAGGAATAATTAATTTATTTTAATGAAGTAATTAAGTTAGTTAATTACTGAATATGGTTAATTAGAGGGATTAATAATTATGGGTTAATTACTTAAGGTAATTAATTTAAGAGGATAATTTATTAAATATAATTAAGGATCATTAATTAATACAATTAATGATGTAATTGAAGTTGATTAATTATGGTTAATTAATCAATGACAAGTGATTAATGGTAATTAATTAAGGATTAATGTAATTAATTATAGTCAATTAATTAATTGAAGTAATTAAAGGTTAATTACTGTTTTTGGTTAAGAATAATTAATTTGTGAAATTAATTAAGGATAATTACATGAATGTAATTAAGGGTAATTAATCATGGGTGATTAATTAAGGTGATTAATTTGAGTGATTAATTGATTGATTGTAATCAATTAAATGGTTAAGTAAGCAAGATTTATATTGATGAAGTAATTAATTTAATTTATTTTAAATTAATTAAAGATAAAGTAATTAATTTAATTCACTTTAAATTAATTAGAGTTGGAGGTACTTAATTTAATTCATTTTAAATTAATTATAGATGATGTGATTAAGTAAATCTTTGCTTATGTATGAATGGGTGATATTGATTGCCTTGAATGGCTGTGATCTCAGAAATGAGATAAGTAATGTTGTATGGTATGAATGCTTTGGTTGTATTGTGATGATAATATAGATCATCTATTGTGATGATGATATGGATTACCTATTTTGATGATAATATGGATCATCTGTTTATGATGATAATGTTGATTATCAATTGTGATTTGTGAGTTATCTATCTGTGTGTATATAGATGATTGAATTGTTTTAAACTTTAAAACAACTTGGATCTAAAATATGGCATTTTGGATTTCGATGAGACCGGGATCGGGTTTCCATATTTGGATATCCGAAAACCACATCGATCCAAATTAACGATAGGTCGTGAATCTCAAGTGAAGATGAAGATTCAGAGTGCAAGGGTTATCGTCGTTATCTCTGAGGGTGATTCCAAAAAGAGTGTAACGAGATAATGACTTCGGTTTCGTTCGAACCCGGAACGAACTTGTATGGATTGAATGCTTTCAGAACATCGTCAGGTGGACGATGAGCATTCTAAGTGATGTGTTCTATAAACGTAATCGTAGCGTCAAGCCTCATCAACCGGGAATGGCCAAAACAGGGGAGGTGCGGCAAGGCTAAGTGGGTCATGCCCAACTAGGACGAGATTTTCCCCTGTCTAGAGGTCCCTTTTTATTCGGCTGTGTGGGCGGTTGCTAGCTACAACTGCGAGGTTGTCTTGTTCGGGACTGTTCAGTAAGGAATGGTTCCGACCTTGTGTTGCAGGGGATTGGGGGTGATCCTCGGTACGTTGATCTAGGCCACGTACTGTGACAGGCGGTACCCCGGTCGCCCTGCCATTGTATGGAATCCAAAATCCAATAAGTGCCAACGGTTTTGATTGTATTACCCACTTTTGTGGCTAGTAGCTGGAATTTAATAATGTAACGATTTTGGTTATTTTCTATTTACTTGAAAACCCTAGACCTATTATAATATCACTGGATTTCCTACCAAATGTTTTGGTTAGCGTACGGTAAAAACTTTTCCATGTTTATGTGTGGAAAGTCTTACGTGATACCTTTCTTTCCAAAAGGTTTTTAAAAGTTAAGCAACTTTAACATGTTACTCACACCAGGCCCATGTCTGACCCGGAGTTTATCTTCTGTTTTCTTAAACTCTTGGGTACTCAGATTTTTACGAGTAGCCAAGGGATTCAGGTTAGCTTTGACGAATTGTGGAGGAGCAATGGAGCAGGAGGCTTCAGCGTGTAGATATATAGTGTTCCGCTGTTTTGGTTTCTCTGAGTAGTTTCCTTGTATTGTATTGAGTTGATAACTAGATAGGGTTTTATAACTGTCTAGTATGTGATGTGTAATCTGTGTAACTCTGATAATGGTTGGAAACTATGTAATATTTATGTTATTTATATAATTTATCTGTTCCGCTGTTAAGATTCTATGTTGTTTCTTCATTCTCTTCTTTCTTTTCTCTTTTCTATCCCTTTCTTTCTTCAAGATGATGCGATTTTCTATGGTGAGAAAGTCGGGTCGTCTTATCTATCCCATGATTTCTTATCCAAATCTCATTTCAACCTTGAGTTTGCTTAATAACGAAAGAGATTGTTCACTCCTACCTACCATTTTGCAATAGCCTAAGTATAGTACATGTACCTTGGAGTTTGCTCAATAAATGCATATAGTTATTTTACCTTGTCTATTCCATATATTAATAATACTACACATAACATCCATAGCTTGAGTTTGTTTGACATCCAGAGAGTATGCTAGTAACTTATTAATATATAAATGGTAGAGGATGGCACTATATTAAAGCTTCTTAATTTTCAGTATAATTAATCGAGTGATATTGAATTATGGAATAATGTATTTATTATGAAATACCCTTATGGTTTAATTGTCAGACACCGTGGAAATCACGGTATATGTACTATACGTATGTATCCCTTGAGTCAATTTATGGTTTCTTATTGTTCCACCTTTCATTATACATTCATATTATATAAGTTTTAATTATTATATGGATTTTATAATTTAATTGAGTTATATAATAATAATATATAACATTATATTAATATTAATAATTAAATCTCATAAATAATTTAGTTAACTAACATTTAAATTAATTTTGTATTATTCAATTTAACATTTATGCATACTCTAACATAGATAATTATACACACATACATATGTGTGTGTGTGTGTTTTATTACTTATTAAATAACATTTAATTAATTTATTAAATCAAAACAATTTTAATTAAATATAATTAATTTTGAAAATTATATATATACATACATATCTATATTACCTTAACATTTTAATATAACATTACACATATCAATATATATGTAATTTAATTTAATTTAATTAATCTAAATAGTTATTAATAATTTTTGAAAATAATTATTTTATTTTCAAAACAATTTTATAAATTATTTTATAACACTTATAAAATCATAACTTATTTTAAATTTAATATTTTAACTTTTTAATATTCTCTTATTTACTTTAATTTAACCTTTTAAATTTTAAAATTTCAATTTAATTTCAAACAGATTTTGTAAATTAGCCTAAGGTCTAAATCAATTTAGACCTTTGTATTTGAGATAACCATTAGGTTTACCTCATTCTTTTAGGCTAGGCCAATAGCCATAAAGGTAGAATACTTGATACCCAAACCCAATCTTAGGCACTACTTTTTTAGATACACTACTATATTGATAGACTTTAATAAGTTAGCCATATTATTGCTAATTTAGAATTTATAAGATATTTTGCCCTAATACCATTGTTGGAACTAGATTAGCATGCAACATGACAAATCGGTAAATTCAAAAAAATTATTCCAGTTGGATCTTATTGGGCCTATGAAGTCTATATGCATTTGGATTATATCAAAATTTATTTTAAATAAAATCAATATTTTATTTTATTTATAATAAAGTTTTATATTAATGTTATATTTATAATATATAAATAATATAATATGCATATGATATACATATATGTGTATACGTACAACATAAATAATGTACATGGTTTAACATGCTCGTGTAGAAATATTGGAATTTACACTGCAGTGGACATATTAGCCCCTCTATATACTTGTGTGTTGTTTGATATATATATATATATATATATATATATATATATATGTATGTATGTATGTATGTATGTATGTATGTATGTATTATAAAATACTATTTGTAGAATGTAAATTATTATATATAAATACATTTATATTTATATATATAATTGCACTATAATATAAAATAATTGTTAAATGTTAATGTAAATAACTATGATTTCAAAATAAAATTTTAAATTTTAGATCTGGAACTACATAATTTCATATTCAAATATATATATATATATATATATTAAATTTTAAATAAATATATATATATTAAATATTTTTTGAAATATTTTTTAGTTTTAAAACACGTACGTTATACATATATATTACTATAATATTTAGAAACACTATATATATATGTATATAAATATGTTTTGATGTAAATTAATAATTATACATACAAACATTAGAAATTTGACCATAAAAAATTAATTTTTTTACTTGCAGTTTTAAACTTGTTTAAAAAAATTCCTTTTTATATCAATATAAAATTAATTTTATTTATTGCCAAAATAAATCTAAATATGTATATTTATTATATTAAATATTTGCATGTGCATATTTCATGATAGTGTATGTGTGTGTGTGTATTTATATATATTATATTAAATATATTTACATGTATACATTTTATGATATTATACAAACATACATATGTGTGTGTGTGTATATATTATATAATTAGATACAATACTTAAATTAAATAGTGTATTTATATGTGTGTATGTATATATATGTATGTATGTATGTATGTATTGTATTTTAATTTTAATATAAACACACACATATTATTTTTTAGAGTTTTAAATAAATACATATATATATATATAGTGAAATATAAATCATGCCTTATATGATTATGATTGTATTAAAATTAGTTTTGTTTTAAAATCATTTTAATATTATTAACAAAATTTTGAAAAATGATTTTTTACTTTGGGCAATGAGTAATATATATATACAATAATTTATTTTATATGTACATATATACAATTTTATCCAATGAAAACATCACAAACAAATGTAGATTTGTGATAAACATATATTGTCTACACATAACACATAATATAATGAATATATGCATATAATGTATATAAAGGATTTACCTTGTCCCAATCCTAGATGAGATACCTTGAAATGTTAAATCGAGCAACGCATTGAATGAGTATCCAAAATCTAGAAAGTGCTTCCAATTTAAATGCAGAAACCACTAATCTCCTAATTGTATTTAATTTTAGATTTAATGGCCTAAATTTTTTAGAGAAAGAGGGGAAGATAAGGTCGGCCATGATTGGTCTAGGAGGAGATAAAGAGAGAGAAGAGAAAGTGGAGTTTTAGACGTATAAATAGTGAAGATCTAAGGAGCAAAAAGGAGATCCAGATCCTTTTTTTTCTCCTACTATTTCACCTACTATAACATCCTTGTAATGGTTGGGCATGAAAAACCTATATTGGGCTTCCAAATACATCAAGGCCGATCAAGTAAATGAGCAATTAAATCCAATTCAAATGCACATCGATATCGTATATCGATACGTGTATATATACTATTATATACACACTATCTAATATTGATCAACACAAATTAAATAAAATATTATAATTAATATTCTATAAATATTAACTAATTTACTTAATTTATAACAATTGTAATCAATTAAATGAGGTAGTAGTAGGGGTTTCGTTTGTGTGACTGTTATATGTAAATTCAGTCAACGCTTAATATCGAACAATTCGAATATTAACGTTCACATGTTAGCTTAGCAACTTATGTGATACTATAGCCAAATTTATCGCTTACATAGCTTCAGTAAAATCTAATTATACTTATTTTAAGCACTACCCATTATTGATAACTATTTATACCAATTATCTTCATCAGGATTATATCACATTAAGACTTATGGAATTTGGTAATGGTAAAAATGCTAATATCGTCCATATTCAACTTTATAGTCAAAACACAAAGTCCTTGGTTCGATGATAACAATTATTACTAACTAAACTGCACTGGCTAGAGACTTTGACTTTGACTTGACTTTAGTTGACTGTGATACTAAACCTTTATAACTGATGAGATAAATTCTCTCTTGAATATTATTTCACTTCCAATGCTTCCACTCTACCCAACTATAGTCATTCGATGAATGTTGTGCCATGATTTAATTATAATTAAAGCGGAGATTCTACCTTTAAGCTCGACGGTATTCTCAAGTCGAGGGAATTGTGTAATACTATCACATCGATAGTTTTGGCTCGACCTTGGTTATATTAACCAATAAAAAATTATCAAGTGAGTCATTTCATAGTTATCCTATAGCTACCAGTATGTAACCCTTGATGCCTCCCAATAGTCATGAGTAATACACTACCCTATATTTGCACCAAAATGGCACAAACACCCCCAAAAGCAAGCGAAAGCACCATAAATGTATAGATGTAACGAAATGAATGTAAAAGCAGTAAAAAAGACACAAATTTTATAGTGGTTCGGCAAATACTACAGCCTACGTGCACTTTAATCTTTGTTATTGATTGATTCTCCCTAGAATACAATAATTATATAACAAATGTGACCACAATCTAGTAGATCTTGGAACTGGGAGTGTTTCGAGTATTTGGAGAAGAAGATAGAAGAGAAATCAAGTGCCAAAAAGTCCTTCTCTAGTTGTCTAGGTCTTCTATTTATAGGAAAATGCCTAGCAGAACTGGATCCTATGAAATATCAAGTCCAGGTCTAAGTCCAAGTATGCAGAAGTGAGCATCGACGCCCAAACATCATAAAAAGCTCTTAGTGCCAACGGGTTTCGACTGATGTCGAGAGCTTTTGTCTACTTTCTTTTTTGATCTTTTTCATACTTGCTCAGACTTCAAGTTTAGGATTTTCGACTAGAGGTTTTCGACGGGAGGTTTTTACGAGAGGTTTTCGATGAGATGTTTACGACGAGAGGTTTTTGACGAGAGTTTTTCGATGAGAGTTTTACGACGAGGGGTTTTCGAAGAGGGGTTTCCAACGAGAGGTTTTTGATGAGAGGTTTTCGACGAGAGGTTCCTGTAGCGAACCAGGATTTTCGACTCTTTAAAATCAACATTAAGACGTTCATTGTATAGCATGCCGAGTAATCGAGTGCCAGAAATACCAGATCATTAGGGATGAAGAAGAAAAGGGGTAGAAGAAAACAGAAAAAATAAAACAAAATCTCACAATCGCAGCGATACAAAATATAATATGCCATAATGGATTTTTATACAAAAGAATCTATAGTTGTTTATATACATAAAATCAACAGAGTACATCAATCAACAAAAAAATCTGGACAGTTATAATAACTTGTGCTCACAATTGCTGATTATACAACAGACATACACGACTGAAATAACCAAGTACGCGAAATACGTATGAACTCCCCCAGCTCACCTCCTGAGCTTCATAGCATTCTAACCTGAAACTGTAATACTCTTTCTGACCCAAGTATTACAATAAAACAACACCCATGTCAGTCTGGAAAATCAGCATGAAAAAACACACTCAATTTGAATGTTTACTATCATTAAAATCCTTTGAAAACAAAGATATCTCATAGGACCACGCCATACATAAAAACGTCGGGTTTTTACCTTACGATAACCGAAACACTTACCGTAAGTCTCATATTGGAAGATGGATTCCATAATATGACTAGGTAAGGAACTACCTCTGTCGAGTGCATCTCTAGATCAATGCACCCGGACTGACAAGAACATCTTGTACCCTGCCATACATAATCGGTCTAGCACTTGACTACCAGTACCGAATACGTCATCATCCCGATCTTTAGACCGTAATCGAGATCTCTCATGCACGATCAAATCCATAATAATAGGGTAATCTAGATAGATGATGACATACCCTAATGGAAGTGACCACTTAGCCCTGTTGCATGCCCTGTTTTAGTCATTTCCCAATTGATGAGGCTTGAGGCTATGTTTACCTTTTTGAATACAATCCTACTTGGAATGCTAACACTGCCTTCCAAGCAACAATGCAATGATAACATTCATCAATGCAAGTTGTCCTGGGTATGGACAAGCCGAATCTCCTTCGAGATCACCAGATATCATAATTCGTAACGCAAAAATCTGATCGAAGTGGTTTTTTGGATAATTAAATCTGTTCTCGGTCTCTTCGAAACGATCAACGAATTTGGCTAGATTTTGATAGTCGGTTATTTAACTATCAAATTACACACATAAGTAGTCACTAGGCCCATATTATAATCTTTCAAAAACATGCATTTCAAAATATCTTTACAAAGATATATAATCAAATCTCTTCCAGTATCCCAACGTTTGTAAACAATTTAAAATACTTATCCATAACGAGATATTTAAAACCATTTCAACACTTAGAAATATTTTCGAATTCAATTTATAAAACTTAGAAAAATATTTCTATATAATCCATTTTATAGTAAAAATATTTTTTTTTCCAAAAACCCACTTTCTAGTACTTAGGAGAATAATTATAGGAAGATTCTCAAAAATCATTCTAATATAAAACTTAGGAAATATTTCATAACTTATCTTATAATCTCCAGAATTATTAATAAATTCCTTTTTCTATTTCCAAAATCGATTTATACTCTTTTATAAACCCAACCAACAATTTATAACTTCTTTTATGAATTCAGATTTCATTTTCGAAGTTCCTATATTCCAATATTTTGGATATCTATCTTCTCCCAAATCCCTTATAAGATTCTTCTTATCAAAATCATATCTATTAAATAAACCCCGTTTACAAATCTCGAGAGGATTCATAAATAAGTTCAATCTTTACAAAACTTTATATATATATATATATATTATAAGTATTTTTATGGAATAATAATTTATTTCAAAACATGTTTAAGTAATTATTTACAATATAAATACTTTTAAATAAGGGCATTTCACCAGAAGGACAAACTTTGCAGTCCAATTAGTTTCTAGGACACACATTCAAAGAAATTACTTTCAAGGCCAAAGTCAGCAAAATAATTACTTTCAAGGATAAAGTCAGCTGTTCAATTATTTTAAGGACATAATTTCATAGGTTTTTAGGTCCTATAAACTAATTATTTTGTGTTTTGTCTTTGAAAGTAACTATTTCAGTTGTGTGTCTTAGAAACTAATTCCACTTGCTAAAGAGACCCTTGTGGCAAATTTCCACTTTAAATAAACATCAATAACTCATTTCCAATTCATTTTTAAATAAAACTAATCAATTTGCAAAGCTTATTATAAAACTTAAATATATTTTCAACTAATATTAAATATTTGAATAACCAACTTTATGAAATAATTCGATACTACGAATAGTTTTAAATTACATAGATAAGTAAAAATTCCCTTTTAAACAAACTTAACTTCTTAATAGTTTATTTTTTAAATTCCAATATACCCAATTCCAATTTATAAATCCCTTTCGATTTATCACAAATTGATTACATTTCTAATTTCAGAACCATTCTCACATTTCAAAATTAGAATCCACTATTTCTTTAAATAATCGATTTTCACCTCTTGTTATAAATTCACACTGTGAATTTATATTTTCCATCTATCAAATGATAATCGTTTATTTATCTATAAACATTGTTTATAAATTACAAACTCATTCGAGTTTCACTTGGTTTATAGAATATCCCCACTTATAAATCCATCTTAAATTCCATTATATTTTCTGAACTATTTTAAATCTCGATTTCAACTCCTTTTCCATATTTCAGAAATATCACTTGAAATTTCTTATACAAATACTTTATCCATCACTTAAAAATCTCTATCTAAAATCCCTTAGGAAATAGTTAAGTATAAATTTCAAAATCAAGACATTTATTTTATGCAATTAATTTCTTTTAAATAATCCTAGATTTCATCGAAAACACTGATTATTTCAAAAATCATTTTTAAATTTCTTTTTAAAACTCAAAATTATCACTTATAGTATTCCAAAAATCAATATTTTATTAAATTCAAATTCATCCTTTTAAAATAATCCAAATTCCCCTATAAATATTTTTATTAGAAATTACCTTCGAATTCCTTTTTAAGATTCAAAAATATGATTTATGGTATTTAAAATACCAAAATTAGGACCAGTGCTACTATCTCATCCAATATATCAAATCATATAACAATCTATAATAGATTATTCAAACTCATCATATATCACTATATATGAAACAACTAATATATTTTTGAGAAATCCAGTTGGATACTTCCAACCTGTTTCCCTGCATCCACAGATGTTATATAACATAAAATACCATTTCTGCTTCAAGGCGGGATATCGCGGTAATATAGGGTCATCAGCTATTATGCGGGGTGCATTGCGTGTCATTCGCTCCAATCGATGGGATATATATCCAACTACCAATATATACTACTAATACATATACATAACATGCAATTCACTGATAAATAATTAATTCATTCATCCAATCAACCAATCAATAACTTTAATTATTATAAAATTAAAATAGTCGACCAAATTGAGTGAGATTTACTCACCTTGACTTTTATTTGCAATCCATTCCAATTCTAAGTTAAATTTCTAGTTGACTTTAAAAATCTCCAAACCAATCCTATCGCGTAGATTTCACCGCTACGAATCATACTCGATTCATTCATGATTTTTAGACCTCGTATGCAATTTTATTAAATTTATTAGCTATCTCAAATTTAATAAAAACTTAAATAAACTAACTACATAACTAAACCTAGTTAATAACATCTATAAAAATTAATCACCTCCAAACTAGATCCTTCTTCCCCTGCTAATACTTCTCCCCAAATTCACCTGCTATCTACTCTTAAACAAAGATGCTCTTTCCTTAACACGCATCACCTTAACCGCCGCTATTACCACCTACCGACCACGACAACTCATGCCGCCATTACCGCTCTTCCAATCATTGCCGAACAGCCCCGCTGACCTCGCCACGCAAACCGAACTGACCCATAAATCATGACAACCCCATCGCGACTTCGATAGCTAGACCCTCGACTCGTCCTGGACGACATCGCGTCTCCTCAAACGGCGATCGCACCCCCTATAACTCGACCAGAGATTTCCACGTCCAACCCAGACCGGAATCCATGCCGCAAATCTCCAACAAACTCAAAGCCCTAACATGCTGCAAGTGTTGATCTTCCCATCCCTTAACCGCGCAAATATCAATCATGATTTCGATCGATGTTGCCATTCGATTTTTTGATTTAAACGAAATGATTTCGTTTATTATTTTTTGTTCTCGATTTGCTTCTGAAAGAAGATACAGGAATTACATGATTTATAAAAGGAAAGAGGGCGGCACTATGCTCAAGCTTAGGCAATAAGGTTTGATTTATTTATATACACACACACACACATACATACATACATACATATACATACACACACACACACACACATATATATATATGTTATACCTAAAATATCTCGTTTTGGGTAACTAAAAACCTACAACCCCCATCGAGGCATGCCTCCTGGCATTCCTAATGTTATATCGCTATTCCAAACCCAATGGAATAAGTTTCGGAGCCCAATTCGATCGTATGCGAAAGAGACCTTTTAAAATCGACTATTTAAATTGAATTCAATTAAATTATTTCTAAGCATTTTCAAATCACACGACCAAACGGTAAATCCAAACGCTACGAAATCTGAAATCCGATGATAATTTACTATTATAGATCTAATGGAACTAATTTTGTCGAATTCCGAGACAATGCCCTGGATCGCTATTTTAATGCGTCTATTAAATCGACGATTTCAAAAATTAGCAAAATTACTTGAAATTCCAGTTTTAAAAACATACTAACTCAATTCTAATTCAAGAATTCATATGAACATTAAAAATCGTTTCGATTCAAATTTAACGTTGATTTTCAATTATTTACAATTCTCGTATTTCGATAAATCGCTATATTTGAATTTAAATCCATTTTATAATTTCAACCAAAATCTTCATATTCAAAAATCAATTTTATATTCCAAATTCAACATTTAAAACCATTTAAATATTCAAAATTAAATGACGGAAAATTCGGGTCATTATAGTTTCCAATGAGAGATTTTTCGATGAGAGTTTTTTGATGAGAAATCTTCGACGAGAGGACTTCTACGAGTGGTTTTCAACAAGAAGAATTGTTTATTTAATACATAGCCAAAAATTGTTGAGCTCCTTTATTTTGTCATTATTGATAGTTTTCAAGCTTCTGAATCCATTCATTCATCACTTTGTAGTCCAATTCGTTTGTTTAATTCCGTTAGAAGACTGCGGAAAATTTGGTTATAACATTTGCCTCCCAAAGTATACCATATGAATGTAAGGTGTGCTTTTCTTAAGGACATGTTTCTACGGTAGTCGACTTATGGCAATCAAGCTTTCCAACTATCTGTCGAATTGAATCATATGGTTCCTTTGGTTTCTCATGCAAATCCTTGGTTATTCCAGACCGTCATAGCTAAGGACTCTTGTTCTTTCTTAAGTATTAGTCATAAACCATAATCATTTCGTTTTCATCTAATCGAATATCAAAATTGTTCCATGTTCGCCCAGGATTTATCTATTTTAGTTTGATTACAAGGCGTTCAAATCCTAAGGTTGGGTCAATGTCCTTTCTAACGTCCAATCAGTCTGGATCGTTTAATAAGCAGTCTAGGATCTCATCCAATCTAAGGTCTCATCAAATCTAGCGTCCGATCTCTCTAGGTCATTTTACATCTAATTTGGAGTTCATTCCCTTCAGATCGCCCATCATCCAATCTAAGTTTCAATCTCTACGAATCATTCATCATCCAATTCAAGATTCGATCTCGCTGGATCGTTCATCATCCAATTTAGGATTTGATCTTCCTGGATTGTTCATCATCCAATTTAGCTTTTGACCTCTCCAGACCGATTAACATTCAATCTAGGGTTCATTCTTTCCGGATCCTCCGAGTCCAATCAGCTCGCTCTTCGGTACGAGGACTCAATGTCCAAACAAACCCATTCGCTGTTGAGGGGACTTACTTTCCTAGCTAGCACATTCACTCACTCTTCTATAAGGGGGCTATCTATTCACAAAAGTCTAATCCACTTGCTCCCTAGCAAGGGGACTTGCATCCTATGGTCATTGTCTCGTCTCTTCGATTGGGACTACTATGATCAATCAACATCAGCCATCACATTAAAGAGATTTATAAAATCCTAATCAATTTTAAGGGGTCATCAATCTTCGTTGGTGTTTCCTAATCAGTGTAGTCATCACTCATGAAGCCTAAGTCAGAACGTCTAGCAAACACCAAAACATCCAATCCTCTCAAGGATCACTATCAGACTTCCAACTCAGAGCGTGCTTAGGGACCAATCAGGATCCCGTATATGTGTAAGCGGTCTGAAAGTTCTATTGCATCATTTATTTAAAACAAAAGGCGAGGTAAGAAATCGAATCTGACTCTAATCCATCCTAAGTATAAGGCTATCATCCAATGGAAGTCTCTGATCCATAACTTCATTTTACCCCTACGTTCCTATAGTAAGCTTTTGGTTCTAGCTCCTGTTGTTATGCACTCGCATTCAAATTTGCCTCTCTAGCTCCAACATCTCCCGTTTGAGGCATTAGAGCTCATATTAGATCCAAATCGACCATGCCCTAAGTAAATTCGTCTCGGTACTGACCTGGTTCAAGTCGGTACCGACCTATTTTGGTCATGGGGGATTGATTGCAGATTGCTCCACTCTAACTCCAAATACTCCCATATTGGTTTCTGGCTTTTGGTTTTATATTCCATCCACTCCAACTGTTCCTTGCTTGCCCATCCTTTTGGAAAATCCCTCTAGCATTTCCTACCATTGAACCGCTATTCCATCTTGCATATCTTTCATCATTCACTCCATCTCCTCTTTGGTCACGTAAATGGATTAATTAGAACTTGAGAACACCTTTTGGATGCCTCCATGCTTTGGTTGACTTCCTCCAATCATAGGTCTAGTGGTAGGCCTCTTTATCTTGTCCAAACTTTAGCTCCAAGTTTAGGTTGTCAAATATATCTCTTTCTCTACTAAAGCACCAAAAAATTTTGCACCAAAAATGGCACGAACACCCCAGAAGCAATTAAAAGCACAAAAAATGTATAGATATAATGAAATAAACGTAAAAGTAGTAGAAAAGATATAATTTTTATAATTGTTCGACAAATACTCCGGCTTATGTCCATTTTAATCTTTATTATTAATTGATTCCCTCTCGAACACAATGATTATACCTCAAATCTGACTATACTCTACTAGATCTTGGATTTGGAAGTGTTTAGAGTATTTGGGAAAGAAAAGGATAGAAAAGAAATCAAGGGCCAAAAAGTCTTCTCTAGTTGCTTTAGGTCTTCTAATTATAGGAAAACTATCTAGCAGAACCTAGGGTTCATGAAATATCAAGTCCAAATCCAGGTCCAAGTATGCAGAAGTGAGCATCGGGGGCCAAACATCGATAAAAAGCTCATCGTACCGACTGGTTTTAGTTGATGTCGAGAGGTTTTGTTTACTTGCTTTCTCAATCTTTCTTCATACTTTCTTAGTTTTCAAGTTCTGGATTTTCGACGAGATATTTCCAACGAGAGCTTTGGACGAGAGGTCTTCGATGAGAGGTTTTCGATGGGAGGTTTTGCATATTTAATATTTGGCTAAAAATTGTTGAGTTCCTTTATTTTTTCATTGTTGATAGTTTTCAAAGCTTCTAAATACATTCCTTCATTAGTTTATAGTCCAATTCACTTATTTAAGTCAGTTACAAGATTGGGGAAAATTTGGCTATGATACTCCACATTTGGATAGTGTTATGTACTCTAGTCTCAGTGGATGTATAGATATCCAATCTCGATACATCTTGGCTAGGAATATTTAAAACGACATGTTTATTTCACTGTGATAAATCACTAATGATTACAACGTATTGTAACTACTATCACAAAACATACCGTTTATGGATTATCTATTTAATATACTTTTAATTAAATTAATTAATATAATACAATATATTAAGCATACAATAGGAAGAAAATACATTGTATTTCGAATAAAATTGGTTATCGAGTTAGATATATGTAACGATTACATAATTTTCTCTAGGGCATACCCCTTACTCTATCACGTGTTGTAGTACTGAAATGGGTCCATAAGCCATGTATAGAACTACGTGCATTCAGTAATCAAGCCATTTGTTAAGGTAATAGGGTAGGCTTGGCCTTATATATGGGTT
Source organism: Allium cepa (assembly GCA_030765085.1). NCBI lineage: Eukaryota > Viridiplantae > Streptophyta > Magnoliopsida > Asparagales > Amaryllidaceae > Allium > Allium cepa. The sequence continues at coordinate 309,768,552 of CM060934.1, read as the reverse complement.
AGACCACATCATTGACCATTGTAACTATATTAGACTAAGACCTTATTTCACGAGATGGTTATATTTGTTGTTTTGTTTGACTAACCTATTGGTTGTAGGCAAAACAGGACTAAGGTATAATGTTTACCATTTTTATCTAAGTATTATTCAAGAGTGATTAGTGTGTGTGGTCGAGTAGATGTATATCACTCACCAGACTGTAATTTGGCCCTCGCTATATAATTTTCCCATTTCGTTTCAACCTTGGGTTGAGGGCTACTACTATTGTGTTGTATGGACTGACATTGGATGATTTAGATGACAAAGGCATTACTTATGTATATAAACCTATATATAAATAATCACTTGACAAAGGTACTGATTGTGTATGTGTGTGTGTTTGGATTGGTTTGGATTTAGATTTGTATATGAGCTATGTTACACTTTTGAATATTGGTTTAAAATAAAGTGATTTGATTATATTATGTATTGTTACCTTCCACTATGAATTTTGAAAGAGATAGATAGTATGTGGTTTCAATTTGTCTCTTGTTATCTTAACCTAACAACACATCATTTTTGGGTTTTGAGGTTTACACATCATGAGTTGTGTTAAATCAGAAGAATGAAAATGGTGGGTTATTATAATACCCATTTCAATACGTAAAACCAAAATTCTCTTTTTCTAACTTACCCCTTTCAAAATCAGGAAATTATTGTCAAGGACAAAATTTCACAGCTTTTTAGCCTTAAGGACAGACCTTCAATATTTTATCCTGAAGGACAACTTTCTGTAGGTATCAGTTTTTAGTTATTGATAGCAGTTTTTAGGTATCAGTTTGTAGTTATCGGTAGCAGTTTTTAGGTATCAGTTTTAGCTCGGTAGCAGTTTTGTTGTCCTTGTGAATAATTTTGGAAAATGTTTGTCCTTATGAATAATTTTTAGAAGAATGTTTGTCCTTATGGTAAAAATATTGAGGTCGTGTCCTTGAGGCAAAAAATATACAAATCTTTGTCCTTTAAATTAATTCCCCCTTTCAAAATACTCTTTCACTTAATTAAAAAAACACTATGTAATATATGTGGGGTATATGTGTTTTGTGTCTACCAATTCTTCCAATAAACATACTGGTGTATCGTCAAATTATATACGAAAAGTGAATTAATAATTTATAGTTTATAATTATTCTTTTTTTTGAAATGGTACTTTATATACAATAAATCACCGTAACAACATATCACATGTAAATAAACGTTCGAATCGTGCTACGCAAGTTTCGAACTTGTGACCTCCCCCACCAAAATCGAATCGCTCAACCACTAGGACATTGGTGCTTATCTGATAGTTGTTCTTTATAAATGGGTGCAATTGCTCTAAGATCTCATCGATTATTTGATATTTTTAAACAGTTGGCAGATATGTCTACTTGTTTAATCAACAATGTATGAAATTATGAATTACCAATATAATTGACGATTCTTTTAGCGATCAACTTAATGCTGCATGAAGGTAAATGGAATTTTGTATTCTTCTTTGATTCTTTATCGTCATTTAATTCCCATTTCTTATGTTGTTTTTTCTTATTAATTCTTATGTTTCTCATTCCTACTCTTCTATATGTCATATCTTTAGATGTTTCGAACAATGCAATAAACTATCAATTTGGATCCTCCAATGGATTTTATGGAACATATATGTAGAAATTTCATAATTTAAATCTATTAAATAATAGTAATGAAGAAAGAGTAAAAACCACTCCTTTATTATAGAAATTCTAAGTTTTCTTACTTATTTCCCATTGTTTTACATCAAGTCTATATAGCTTTTTTCAAAAGTTTATATTTCGGTATAAACAACAAACATATCTAACTATTTGAAAATAATGGTAAAATAGAAATTTTGTTAAATATATAAAATTTAACATGTATCTATTAAAGTTAAAAACGAATTAATTCGCAACAAAATAGACTATTTTGATGATTAGAATTCGACAATAAAACATGTATTTATTTATAATTATTTATAATATATAAATTAATTAAAATATTTAATAGATAATTTATTTCATTTTGATAATATCATTTGAAGTCCATAAAAAACAATATCATTTGAAGTTAATTATTTTATAACAAAATAATAATATTTTAACAATTAAAAATCAATAATAATAATGTTTTTTATGGAATATTACATCTATTCAATATATATAAATTGACTAAAATTATACTTAATGTATTATACTGCTATTTTTACACACATACATACACATTTTCTAAACTAGGGGAAGAAGTTAATGAAACAACTTTAAACTGTTAATGACCATCCTAGAAATATTCTATCATTGTTAGTGCAGTCAAACCTACTTTCATGGGAGCTAATGGTGGTTCATTCATTTGCCTATAGAACTTGGTCTTTTTTATGAAAATAGTTTTTTTTACTGCTAAAGAAATAGGAAACACTCAAGAGATCATAGCATGATCATGAAAATCGCTTTGATCCGGAAGGAAGACTGAAGAGACCATTGGTGTTACACACACATATTCATGAAAATAAATTCAAATTATTCTAGAACAAAAATACATTTCTTTAATATTAAATTTCAAAAATAATATCATATGAAATTGTCTATGAATATTATATATGTGTGTGTGTGAATTGATTAGTATTATATGTAACATATAATTTATTAAATTTTAGATATATTATTTAAAACGTAAAGAATCAAAAATATAATATATTTTGTTATAACTTTATTTATATTTGTTTAATATTTATAAATTGTTTTAATATCATATTTAACATATAAATTATTGAGATTTTAGAAAAAGGTTTAATACTAATTCAAACAAAATGGAACATTATAGATGATTAGAAATCTACAATAATGATATATAATTAGTTAACTATTTAAACTATATAGTTTGACTAAATATGGTGTTTAATATAATTAATTTAAAAACATTGTATTTAATAACTTTACATTGACAAAATATACTCTAATACAAATATTAAAAAATAATACACACAGACACATGTGTATGTTACAAATTATTTATATTTATTTAATATATATAAATTAATTAAATATTATACTAAATTTCATAAGTACCATTTTTTTATAACAAGAGAATACATAATTTAAACAATGCACTCATTTTGATGTCTCGAGCGATCGAACCCAAGACATCTAGAACCACAATCCAGAGATCTTACCACTTGAGACATTGGTTCTTGACTCATAAGTACTCTTTTAAAATCTAGATATATTATTTTTGGTATTTCTAATACGAATACATACATATGTACAAACACACGTGCGAGCATACACACACACACGTATGTATATATATAGAGTTAATATCGATGATATATCGCATATTGGGGAGTGTGTGTATGCGCCCCCCCCCCCCACACACATATATATATATAGTTAATATCGCTGATATATCACATATCGGTGTGTGTAGTCAATATCGCTGATATATCGCATATCGGACTTCGAACGATATTTTTTACAAAATATCGATTAAAGTACAACTTAGCAATATTTCAACGAGATATCATTGGTATATATTGATATGTCGGTAATATTACACCGATAAGTGATATAAATATCTGTGAAAGTAGTCAAATATCGCCACTAAGTAGAACAAGTATATGAATGTCTCGTATTATAGAAAAAATCAACATTGTATATGTAAATTCACCTTTTTAACAAGGTTCATTAATGCCAACAAGTGTCAATCCCAAGGATCGACTCGCAACCTTTAATCTTGTAATCTAAACTACCAACCAATCGACCCAACCATGTTGGCTTGTATATGTAAATTATTTATTTAGATATATTTCCAAACATTATAGCAATTATTTAAAATGTCCAAATGTAGATATTAAAATCGTTTATCACTGCCGTAATTTGTACAACTTTTTGATAAACATGTCGATATCTCCCCACTATTTTAATATATCACATCTCGCTCCTTAGCTGATATCCTACCAATAATGATAATAACTACTTAGATATACATAAATACGTGTGTGTGTGTGTTATTATTTAAGATCTTCCTATTAATAACTGGTAAGAAAAGACTCGCTTCTAATTAATTCTCTCATATTATTATTTTCTTCTTGATTCTTTATATTATTTTTCCGCAAATTTTCTCACGATTCCAGTATACTAGAAAGAAAGAGTATTCTCCTTAATTATCTTCTTTTATTTTTACATATTAGTGAACTAGAATATCTTTATTGAATGCCATTTATCTAATTAAATCTACTAAATAAGCTATTAACTTATCGGCTAAATAAAAGTAAAGTAGAAGAATTATTTGCACTCTCCTTGATTCAAAAAATTTTATGCTTCGCTTTAATTTTCTCTCGTGATTTTATGTTTAAATTCATGTAGTTTTTTCGTCAAATAATTATATTTCCTTATACACTACAAACATATCTAACAATCTACTGATGGTGGGTTCACAGACAAATTGTATTAGAGATTAGAGGTTGTGGTGTTCATGAACAAAAAAAATTTGATTAGATGTTGAATAAGAATTTTGTATGTGTGTAAGGAAGTGTTTAGAGATTAGAGGTTGGACAAAACTCTCCCACTTGGAGAGTCCAAACGCACTTACCCGGTCCGCTGACGCAACGAGTTACGTCCGACGTAGACCCTTTACATCAAGCATAACCTTTGTGGACCGCCATTTTGTTTAGCGTTTCCCTGGTTGGATGCACCAAAAATAATAGTACTGTAGAAATTTACTTTGCTCCTCCTAGTTCCCTCCAATTATTTGTAATTTGATCATGTGCAATTTATAATTCATAAATAAAGTTATTATTTTTACGTTAATAGTTTCTTTTGTCTTTTCCCATATAAAGGTAATTTTCTTACGTTGAATCATGAAAATATTATCATATATGTATCTATATTTCATTCTATTTTTGGTTTAATTTTTTATAAATTATCATCTAGAAAATAATATAAACAAAATTACTGAGCACTCACACACACACACAAAAATAAAATATTTACACTTCTTATTTTGCAATAAACGATTGATTTCCTTTCTATTGCATAGAAGAAAAATTGTGAAAATATAAATAGTCGTTTAAAAAATAAATAACACCATATATCAAATTCAAACTAATTTTAAAACATATATGTCAAAAGGTTAATAAAGTCTTAGCTTTTAAATTAATTAAATCAATTTAATTAACTAATATTTACTATTAATAATATCAAATTCTAACAAAAGAGGAAAACGAGTACAATAACAAACTTTAAAAGATAAATAATATAGTTAGTATAAAACTCATTCGTATAAACAAAACAGACACAATTTACATTTTTATATAGAAATAAAAGTTATGAATTAAACATAACAATATATTTAAACAAAAATAACATGCCAAATTTTGTACTTAAACATGTTTTTTTTTGTTTAAATTTTGTACTTAAAGCATATTTTTTGTAGTAATTTTATAGTACCTCCTTGATAGGATCACTCATTTTCCTTTCAAAAATAAAATAAAAATTAATATGTTTAATTTTGTAGTAATTTGCATCAACAAATTCATCTTCATTGAATTTTGGCACTACATTTACAACATTACCTTGTACATCATTTGAGTTGGACGCTGGTTGTGTTAAAGCAAATAGGAACTGCTAATACAAGTTTACGTGATACCATGTAAGAAATTTGGTGTAGAAACAAAAAAAATTGTTTTACTGGTGAAAATAGTTTAAAATTCATGCACCATAATCTTTATAATTAATGAACGTTACTTTTATGCATGTATTCTAAGATTCGCCGTATAAATCCTATTCGGATGCAGAAATTAAAAACCTAGTCTCATATTGACAATTTAGCTCTTAAACAAAATAATTAAAAATATTTATTCGTATCACATCATGCACATCTAAATTCAGTTGAGATATTCAAAAGCAAAAACTGTGCGTGGTATGAAAATTTTCATGGAAAATTGGAACCAGTGATATTGTAAAGATTTCTAAAATTAATAACATAGGCTTAAATTGTTCAACTCGAATCAGTTTCATAAGTTAATGGGCCTATGCCCATGGCCCATCATATATTACACATATAACCGAAACTGAATTAGAAATCGCACCCTAGTGCCTTTGCATGTAATCTTTTCCCCGTGTTCCTCTCCAAACCTTCTCTTTTTCTTTCCAAAAAATCACTTAAATTTTGATTTTGTTAATTCCAAAAGATTAAACTTCTGAAGAGAAACGAATCATGTTTATGATGAAGTTAGTGAAAAAGGCAGCCAAAATGGTACGTTCCATACTCCCATTTTGTTCTAATTTGTAGCATCATTTTTTTTTTAATTTGATAAGAAGTCTATGAATTGTTGAGTTAATGATGTGTACCTCGTGGATTAATTATTTATTCATTATTTTTCTCTGAAATAATTCTTTTGATCAAAAGTGAAATGAAATAACATTTTGTATAAAGTAGAACAGTTAGCATAGAGATAAATGGTTTAGTCAGTAGATTAGAGTGAAAAATAGTTATAAATTAGTTTAGAGTGCGATCTGCTTATGATTTCGTTAAATTTATACGTTCAAATTGTATGTCATCAAATTGTTTGATGATATACTGAATCGTTCATTGTAAACATAAGTGTTGCAATTAGCATAAAAGCAAATTAATGCAAAGTGCTACACCCAACTTTGTTTGTTACAGTATACATTGATGTTTATCTTCCCATTTACAATGGCCATTTCGTCTACAATGGTTGAATAAGTCTTTATTTGTCATCTCTAATTTGTTTTTTAAAGTTGAATAATTTGACTAGCATTTGGGCTGATTTAACTCTTTTATTATTTGAGTGCGTAGATTTTCCAGAATAAGGTATGTTATGATTATATATTTTTTTTATTGCTAAGGCACAATAAACTTTATTTATTTATTATTGTATTTTGAAAACGGATCAAAATACTTATTTTATCTTCAAAATGCTTCAAAGTTCTATGCATGCCCTATGTTTTCTAACTTCTCTGAATCAATGTGAAATAGCCGAAGCAGTATTATCAACGTGAAGATGACCATATTCAAAGCCTAAAAGCCGAGCATGTAAACCCTAAAATCACATTTCACCATGGAATTCCGTCAGGACCGTCTTTATTGGCCTACGATTCTATCCAGAACATCCTCGCTGTGTCTACCAAGTAAGCTTATAAGCTAGTGTTATTTATTACATTATTGTCGTTTCATGAAATTTCGATTCCTTCAGTGTTTGTCCTTTGATTTTTGGACTACAGTGACGGGCGAATTAAATTGTTTGGGATGGATGGCGCTCAAGCTTTGCTTCAGTCGGAAACAGCTAGTCCTAGCAAATTCTTGCAGGTTTTTTCATTTATATTTACTACTAAAAGTGGAAATTATTTTCAGACTTAGCCCGTTTGAATCAACTTATCTTCAGCTTAATTTTGAGTAGTAAATTTCAAGTAGTTCCAAATGAATAGTAAAATACATGTTTTGGACAGCTTAAGTGGAGATTTTGATTGAATATTGTGTTATAGCTGAAAAGGGGGAACAAACACTTTCTTTCCTTCTCTTTTCTTTTTTTAAAAAACTTTTATTTTTTTATTTTTATACTATGATTAGCACTCTGCTAGCAACTTTTTTGTCAAAATTAAAATTGGGCAATGTTAACCCGCCTTTTGGGAAGACCGCAGACAAACGTATTTAACTAAATCGACTTCTCGTTTGTCGAAGCTGGTTTATGACGAATTTAATCAACTGGATAGATGGATGATCAATCATGAATAACAACATGGTTAAATAGCCGGGATTCGACATGGTCGACGAATGAAGGTTATTGGATACTTGAAGCTTAGGTTTCGACATGTCTCGAGTTGTCCTAGATTTGCTTCGAGTCGTAGTTGGTCGAGCGTCGAGTCTCGCAGATGGTTTCTTCGAGTCATTTTTGGTGGTTCGGCTTTGGATGCCCGGCCTTAATTGTTGTTCGACGCTTGGAGGTGGCTCGGCATTGTGGTTCGTTCAGAGTGGCTCGACAAGGTGGCTCGGCCGTGTAGGTGGTTCGGCATAGGAAGTGGTTCAGCATAGGTGGCTTGGCCGTGTTGGTGGCTCGTCATGGAGGGTGGCTCGGCTTAGCTAAATGGTGGTTCAACCTTTGGTTGTCGCTCGGTAACTTTGAGTCCTGAGGCATGTGACTTGGGGTCATCACTTGGTAGCTCGGTGGCGTATGAGGTGATCGGCGTGGTTGCTTGGGGTGTCGCTCGGTGTCCTCTAGCTCCTTGCTTCGAGTCTTTGTGGTTCGGCTCCCAGGATGTGGGTCGGTATGATGGAAGGTGGATCGGCGTTTGAAGGTGGTTCGATGCTTCGAGTCTCCAGCTCCTTACTTCGAGTTAGTGGTGTGGTTCGGTCAGAACCAAGGTGGGTCGGCATTGTTTTGTGGGTCGATCATCTGAGGCTTCTGGGTTGCTTCGAGTCTTTTGGCTACATGCTTCGGGTTGGCTTCGTGGGTCGGTGTTTTCATGGCTTGGCATTTAGCTACTTCGAGTCCAGGGATGCTCTGCCTTGAGTCAAAAGTGGCTGTGCTTCGAGTTGCCTTGGTGGTTTTCGTAGGTCGGCAACATTTGGATATGTAACTGGTCGTAACTATGGATTCTGGATCGGCTATGGATTTAGTGGGCCATGAGTCACCTTAGGGGTGGGCGCGGTCGGTTAACCGGATCGTTCGGTTAAAATTTTCGATTAACCGCAAAAGAACGACCGGTTCGGTTAACCGGTTTCGGTTAATTGTGGAAATATACTACCGACCGAACCGGTTAACCCTAACCGCGGTTAACCGAATTTTTTAACCGATTAACCGGTTACTTTGACCGGTTAACCGTTGACCGGTTAACCTTTCAAATTAACTGATTAACCAGTTTACAAATTTAAAATACACATCATTTTTGACCGACTCAAACGAAATACAACATATACTTGCTTCATTGTTTGTACTAGTTCATACTTCATCCTGACAGTAATTTCAATTGTTCACACTAGTTCATACTTCATGCTGACATTAATTACAATTGGTCATACTAGTTCATATTCATAATTCATTCTACCAGTAATTCCAAAATCATACTAGTTCATTCATTATTCATACTAGTTCATTGTTCCTGGAGATTACACTACAACGGTAATTCAATTACATTACATTAATACACGTCAACAACTACGAACTACAAATTCAACCGACTCAGCTCCAAGCCTCCACATAATTGCCAACTTCCAAGATGATGACGAAGATAACTGCTTACAAGATGAAGACGAAGACAACTGCTGCTAACAACCGATATACAACCCGAATGCTTAGTTAAACCTGAATACAAGATGAAGATGAATAAGGTTAACATTAGATGAATACCCAAAGGTAAATAGTTTACACTCCTAAGTTTGGTAACGGTTATTGTAAACTAAATGCAGATATGCATTTTTCCATAATATGTTAGAAAAAATGCATTTACCTTTTATAGCATAAGCACTAAGTTTTGACATGGTCAATCATTGTAAAAAGAAAAAAAACTAGCTTAAACCATACATAAGTTAGAATATGAATATACAATTGAATATACAATTGAACTTAACCCTATTTGATTGGTGAGATGATTTTGATTTCAGTGTAGTATATGAGAATGCATTGTGCGTTCATAGGTACATTATATATTTAGTAGAACAAAACAAAAATTACATTTCATCGGTAGTTTAATCGAAATAAAATGTAAGGGAAATACAACAGCTTAGCTACAACAGAGAGCTAACTGTAAATGAAAGAAGCCGAGCTTTGTAGCTTAATGAACCTGATTATGCTACTAAAAAAATATCCACAAGTGTATTCACCTTTCTTAGTTAAACTAGACATCATATTTATATCACTATGCATTTGTTCATTTGCACTGAACGATTTCAAAACCAAATAATGGATAAATACTTTGTGAACGAGGGTCTTGACTGGAAAAGGAAATATTTTGACTTAGCATATGAGAATGCATTGTGAATTCATAGGCACATTATATATTTAGTAAAACAAAATAAAAATTACATTTCATTGGTAGTTTCATCGCAATAAAATGTTAGAAAGTACAACAGCTTAACTACAACGGAGAGCTAACTATAAATGAAAATAGCTGAGCTTTGTAGCTGAATGAACCTGATTATGCTACCAAAAAGATATCCATACAAGTGTATTCACCTTTCTTAGTTAAACTAGACATCAAATTTATATCACTATGCATTTGTTCATTTGCATTGAATGATTTCAAAACCAAGTAACACATAAATAATTTATGAATGATGGTCTTGACTAGAAGAAGCAATATTTTGGTTGAGCATAATTTTATGAAAATATTTGATGAAACTATTCATTATATTTATGTCAAGATGTCTGATGGGTATATGAAATATAATCTTGTATTCGGACTCTTCGTATGTTCAGTAACTTTACAAATTAATGTAGATCGAAATATTATTTGTGAAACATGCAAAAAATAGTGAAATATGTGAATATTATCAACTTGAACATAAATTCTGATAGATCACCTCATATTAAAATTTACATAGATGCATTGTCGCAGTAGTTAGTTTTGCCAACGTTAATTATTATTTGAATTTATCGGTTTTAAATTCAACGACTACTACTCCAAGGTAAAGCACAGATACCAAAAATGGGAGTAGGGTAGCAGACAAAGTAAAAATACAAATATCCAAAATTTTGAACAAATAGAAAAGAGAAACCTGATTGGATTAGTAGAGGAGTGGTCAAGCTTAGTTTCCAATATCCTTTTATCAATTTGTCAAAGACTTATAATCAACGATCTCAAATTGTAGTACATGGTGTAGATAGTTCTGTACGAAATCAACAAAAAATTATTAATTAACTCAATAATTTAGAATTTTATGGAAAAAAGATGTTTACTGCAAATTGAGAGAATACAGTATACTAATTATGAACTATACATGCAGAGTAAGACATATACAATTACATGTAACAGCTTTTAATCTATTATGTAATTTAATTACTATCAGTATTTTAAAAAACAAAATAGGCATGTGCCTTTTAATAGAAAAAACATATTTTATGCTAATGGGCCATGGAAGCAAGTAAAATATAAGTTTTCAAGAGACTGAATTTTAAAACATATATTCAGGCTGAAGAAGTAGAAGGCATGCATGTGACTTAAATACAACATATACTATATACATAAGATAGAGGGGTGCTAAAACAAAAAAAAGATCAATTTAAGAATCACACGATAAGAATTTAACTTGAGGATAGTGCAGGTGAAAAAAAAAAGTTGGAATATACGCCACTATCGCTTAAGAGTATAAACTACTGTAATGGTGGTAGATATTAGTAGATAATAACAGAATGGTGGTGCTCTGAAATGGAAATTATTTGAAATCTTAGTAGATAATAACAAAATCATTAATTAGCAACAACAAAACAATGTAGAAAAGGTAAGCATGATAAATGCAATATAAATGAGTTGGAAACAGAATCAGAAAGCAGTTAATTAGGATACGTGGAACATACAAACTAATGGGTGATATGATGAAATGAAAACTTAACTTTTTTTTTGATTTAGGAACAAAGGGTGAAAACTAACTTATAGTACCAGTTTTAGAACATGATGATATCTCAGAACTGTACTACAACATGTTATAAACTCTTCTGTAGAGTACTACTCAATGCCAAATTCGCCCAAATGCGATTCAGTCACCTCCTGTCTACAATTTTTCAACCAAAGCTGTGAACAAATTTTTTTGTAGAAACATTTTTTTTCATTTTAATTCTTGCAAATAATAGTTAAAATCAGGAGAGCAATATCAAAAGTTCCTAACTTGGCTATTGTTCTTTAAATTATTGTTCAAAGATTCGTCATTCATAACAATGCTTCTGTCTTTGAAAGTGGGAATCTTAGGACCCTATATAAGTTTAATTATATACGAATATACAAACTCTATATATTATTTCGATCAGAGTCCAGTTAATAAAAACAAAACAAAACAAATTACACATACAGTATATAATTTCAAAATTGATCCCAAAATCACATATTAGAGTACATAGCGAATTATACAGACACAGACAATCAATAAAAACTAAACAAAACAAATAAAAACTAAAAATACACATAACTAATACAAACTCACGTTTTCCCTTTATTTGCTAGCATTCACCATATCTGAATTTATAGATCGATTAGCAGAGAAAATTAGCAGTAGATTGACCTAAGTGTTTTTAGGAATGATTATGGAAAGAGGAAATTAGCATAGAAGTATTTTTGGGAACGAGATGTTGAACTGAAAGCGGCGGGGATGATGAAAAAATTAGGGTTATGTTTCAGTATTCATTGCTTTGCTACGCGATATTGGGATGGGCCGGGTAGTGGGTAGGCGCTGGTAATTTCTTGCTGCGTAAAGCATAAGATTGAAAATTTATATTCGGTTAACGGTTAACCGATATACGTTACATGGTTAACCGTTAACCGAACCGAATTTCTTCGGTTAACATCGGTCGGTTAACCGAATAATCGGTTAACCGAATTTGTCGGTTAATGCGGTTCGGTTAAGCTCGGTTGAGTCGGTTAAGTCGGTTAACCAAATTAAATGCCCACCCCTAGGTCACCTAGAAGACCCAACTATCTAGATTTGCCTATAAATACAGCATGTGGGTCTCCAGATTGGAGAATCTTCTTTTCGGCTCTCTTGCTTTCTATTTTCTAAGGCTAAGATTACTCTACCATTTTGTAACTGTAATCGATTATTACAGCAATAAAAAGGATATTTCTGGAGCGGACTGAGCCGTAGTTAGCCGAACCACTATAAAATCTCTTGTTCTTCACTGCTTCCATTTTAATTTTTACCGTTCTTCATATTTATACTCTCTACATACATTCTATCCGTGATCTGTGATTATTGTTTGGGTGCTTTCATTGGAATTTGGGTGTTAGTGATCAATTTTGGCGCTAACATTTTGGTACTTTCACTCAGAAAGATAGCACTCAGGGGTTTAGAAGCTTGGATTTTAAATTTAAAGGCTCAGAAACTTGGATTCTGGAGATTATGGCAAAACAATCAACTAGGAGACAGAGGACGGAAAGAAGTCAGCAGGAGGGAAGTCAGGAGGCTTCCTCTAAAGCTAATCAAACCTCCATCTACATCACTAGGGACGAGATGCATGTCATGATGAATTACATGTAGAAACAGTTGAAATGGCAAGAGAAAATGATGCAGATGCTTTTCAAACAATTTGGATAAGCAGGAGCTACATGAGCTTAGATCCATGGAGTTGGATCAGAAGGAATCAACAAGCAAGCGGATGGAGTGGTTCAGCAGGGGACAACCCCCCAATTAGCAAACGGCTATCAATCTGGATGGACCTAGACTCGAGGGTACACCACCAGGAAATGCTAGACCAATCCATGGAGGGATACCAGATGATCCTGCGCAGCCCGGAGCCAATAGGAATACAGGAGTACGGGACGAGGAGCATGTACCGGAATTCTCTCGAGGACTTGGAGGGCAGTTAGGAAATGTAAAAGGAGGGCAACCCCTTGTAGGCAACACTGGATTGACTAACATTATCGGGAGAATATAAAAAGTCCGTGGCCGGAGAGCTGAGGTTGGAGAATATAAAAAGTTCTCGATCGAAGAGTCGAGGTCGAAGAATATAAAAAATCCTCGACCGGAGAGCCGATACCGAAGAACATAAAAAGTTCTCGACTGCAGAGCCAAGGCCGGAGATATAAAAGTCCTTGGCCGAAGAGCCGGAGAGTATAAAAGTCCTTGCCGAAGAGCCGAGGCCGTAAAACATAGAAGCCCTTGACCGGAGAGTCAAAGTCGAAACAGGATAACGCGACCCAGAGTGATCATGGATTTGGATTTCGGCTTTGGATAAATGGACTCGAAGAGGTCCTGAATTTGGCAAAGGGCCCGAAGCGGTCCCGAATTGGATAACGACTTGGAGCTGTCGTGGATTTGAATAAGGATACGGCAATGACACTTAGATGAAACAGATTGGACTATGGATAGGAAGGTATGACAATAGATGACATATGGACTTCGGATATCGGATTTGAGGCTATTCAAAACGCCCCTTCCAATAGCAAGACATGTTTTAGGGGGCAAGTGTTAACCCGTCTTTTGGAAAGGCCGCAGACAGATGAATTTAACTAAATCGACTTCTCGTTTGTCGAAGCTGGTTTATAACGAATTTAATCAACTGGATCGATGGATGATCAATCATGAATAACAAATACGTTTAAATAGCCGAGATTCGACATGGTCGATGGACGAAGGTTATTGAATATTTGAAGCTTAGGTTTCGACATGTCTCGAGTTGTCCTAGATTTGCTTCGAGTTGTAGTTGGTCGAGCGTCGAGTCTCGCAGATGGTTTCTTCGAGTCATATTTGGTGGTTCGGCTTTGGATGCTCGGCCTTAATGGTTGTTCGACGTTTGGAGGTGGCTCGGCGTTGTGGTTCGATCAGGATGGCTCGGCAAGGTGGTTTGGCATAAGTGGCTCGACCGTGTAGGTGGTTCGGCGTAGGAAGTGGTTTGGCATAGGTGACTCGGCCGTGTTGGTGGCTCGTCATGGAGGGTGGCTTGGATTAGCTAAATGGTGGTTCGACCTTGTTTGTTGCGCGACAACTTCGAGTCCTGAGGCATGTGACTTCGGGTCATCACTTGGGTAGCTTGGTGGAGTGTCAGGTGGATCGACGTGGTTGCTTAGGGTGTCGCTCGGTGTCCTCTAACTCCTTGCTTCGAGTCTTTGTGGTTTGGCTCCTAGGATGTGGGTCGCTATGACGGAAGGTGGATCAACGTTTGAAGGTGGTTCGGTGCTTCGAGTCTCTAGGCTCCTTACTTCGAGTTGGTCGTGTGGTTCGGTCAGAACCAAGGTGGGTCGACCTTGTCTTGTGGGTCGATCACTTGAGGCTTCTGGGTTGCTTCGAGTCTTTTGGTTACATGCTTCAGGTCGGCTTCATGACTTCGTGGATCGGTGTTTTCATGGTTTGGCATTTAGCTACTTAGAGTCTAGGATGCTCTACTTCGAGTCAAACGTGGCTGTGCTTCGAGTCGCCTTGGTGGTTTTCGTAGGTCGGCAACATTTGGATATGAAACTGGTCGCAACTATGGATTCTGGATCGGCTATGGTTTTAATGGGCTCTGGATCACTCAGGAGGCCCAACTACCTGGATTTGCCTATAAATACAACATATAGGTCTTCAGATTGCAGGATCTTCTTTTCGGCTCTCTTGCTTTCTATTTTCTAAGGCTAAACCTACTCTACCATTTTGTAACTGTAATCGATTATTACAGCAATAAAAAGAAAATTTCTGGAGTGGACATAAACCAGAGTTAGCCGAACCACTATAAAATCTTTTGTTCTTTACTGCTTCCATTTTAATTTTTATTGATTTTCATTTTTATACTCTCTACGTACATTTTATATGTGACTGTTGTTTGTTGTTTTCATTGGAATTTAGGTGTTAGTGACCAATTTTGACGTTAACAGGCAAAAAGCACATTCAAATGATAAGGTGAAGCCAACAATCCAGGAAACTGGCAAATAACCTGTGCACTGGGCTGCATATTAACGATTCTAAAACTGTCGTGACATTAATAGTATAATTGTATAATGATGAACAATGTAGATTCTAATTTGCAATTTGCAGATCTTTTTGTTCAAGTTAAAATTATGTTCTAAAAATAGATCTAATTGTTTTTATATTAGGGGGAGTTAATTTAAAGGATAAAAATTTGTATATTTTTAGCCTTAAGGACACGACTTGAATATTTTAACCATAAGAACAAACATTCTTCTAAAAATTATTTATAAGGACAAACATTCTCCTTAAAATTATTCATAAGGAAAAACATTCTTTCAAAACTGCTACCGAACTAAAAACTGATACCTACAAACTGCTACCGATAACTACAAACTGATACCTAAAAACTGCTAATAACTAAAAACTGATATCCAAAGAAATTTGTCTTTTAGGCTAAAACATTGAAGTTCTGTCCTTGAGGTTAAAATGCTGAGAAATTTTGTCCTTGATAATAATTTCCTGTTTATATTACTACTAATTTTCTCATGATCTAAGAAAAATGTTTCGAAAAATAGCGGTTTTTTATATTTTGAAGTAGCTATTTATTGTTTTAACATGCTAAATTTTTACTTACCTACATAAATAGAACTCTTAACCTGAAAAAGGTTTTGAGAATCAACATTGAAACATGCGAAACTTTATGGATTCATTGATCAGATAATTAAAAAAATAAATCGAGCACACTTGTTTTGGTCCGTTAGGCATTGAGGGATTGTGCATTTAGGGATCACACTTATATCTGGCTGATACAAATTAAATGTTGAATTAATGAGAAGGTAGAAATAAGAAAGAAAATATAGAATGACATGTCCCCATGTTTAGTTTTTTTCTTCTCTCCCTAAAGTCCAAGTAGTACATATGAAATATTTTTATGTCATTTACTTTCTTGTGTTTAAAAAATATCTCAAAAATTAGAGCATTTTTTTACTTCTAAAATTAGTTATATGTAGAGTTTTAACGTTCCATTTTTAAATTGTTGTGAATAAAATTTTAAATTTGTAAATTGTAATTGAAGATTTAATATTCAAATATGTGAAATGTATATATTATTTTAGTATTAGATTAATCGAGAAAAATCTAAAAATGATTTCGGAGTTTAATTTTACCGCGTTAGTATTAAATGATTGGCATTTGTCGACGATCAAACTTGTGCCATGCGGTTTATACACACACACACACACAAAATGAACCAATGAGAATTTTGATATTTAATTGTCATGAATGAAACTCTTCGACATTTGATACGAAAATACATGAAAATTATAGGTTATTTTGATAATAGCTTAACTAGAAAGTAATTTAAAGAAAATGATCTGAGCGTGCTAGCTTTAGTTTGCATTAAGTGATTGTGTGTTATATGAGGTTCAAATCTGTGACCTTTGATTTTTATATGTATGCGCGTGAGGGAGAGTAAATGAAAGAGTCAAAAATAATAAATAGACAAACTGTGTGGGATGCCACATCAACATGCTTGGTTTATATTTTAAGAGTATGTGTGTGGGCGTGCACACAGTCAATGAACTGGTCTTTGCTTGTAAACCCTGAGAAAATATGCATTTGTGTCCACGATTGTCTGAGATTTTAAGTAATCCATGACAACCCGAGGTTCAAACTCGTGACCTCAGGTCACCCACTCTCATCTTTAACAGCTGGACTACTCTGAGAGATTTTAAGCGATTCATACGAAATTTAGTTATATTACTAACTTTCTTGCAATTTTTTAAATCTCGAAACAATAGCAGTTTTTTTCGAGTTTTTTTTAAAATGTAATTGTCATGAATAAAGTTCTTAGTTTGTAATTTTTTTTATATATATTATTATGGGTTACTTTAACAATAGATAAATTGAGAGAAAAAAATGAGGAAAATAATTTGTGAGCACTGGTCTTACCAGGTTAGCATTGAGTGGTTGTGCATTTGAGTAGACTCAAAGCTATGACCTTTAGTTGATACACACACATAAATATAGAGAGAAACACATACACATGTATACAAACATATAAACAATGTATTAACGAGAGGGCTATACTAAGAAATATGGAAAATACACGAGCATGCTTGGTTTTTCTTTTAAGATTAACTAATAGATAATAAATATGGCATTTTGTCAAATTATTAATTTTTTGGTGATTAAAAAACATATTCCAGAAACATAGCCATTTTTTGTTAATTTAGGATTTGGTATTAGTTAGAGTTCTAATATGATTATTTTTATTTAATAGTCCTGGATAATATTCTTAATTTAAAAATTGTTTAGGAATCTTATATTGAATAATAAAAAAATTTGTATGTTATTTTTGAAAAAGATTAACCGAGAACAAAATTTAGAAAATGATTTGGGACCAACGATGTGTGCGTGAGAGAGAGAGAACAATGAATTAAGTAGACAGCAGAAAAGATAGATAGAGAAATAAATGATTATGTTTTACACCCATTCTTCATTTTATAGTTTCGACGCCCTAAATGAAGGGCTTCCCGAGTATCACGTCAACATGCTTGGTTTTTCTTTTGAATTTAAGTAATTGATTGATTCAGTCTTGATGATATCCACATGCTAGACTGTGATCTTATCCCATAATATGTGAAAAAGTCCAATCAATTAACCTATTCTACTACAGCATTTTCTTAGGTTCGACTAGTTTTCAACAAATTTATGAACTTCACATCCAGCTTATGTCTGATAAGTCACTACTCTTTGTACTAATTACTCTTATTCTATTTGCAACTTCTAAACATGCACTCTTAGCAACAGAGAGTGGAGTTAATGGATCATGACATCCTTTATGGAAATGTTTTTGATCATTTATCCTCATCTAATTTTAGTTTTCTATTTTATTTTACAGTTTATTGAAAACCAAGGGATTCTCTTGAACATAAATCTTCAGAACCATGTTGAGGCAAGCTCCTTATTTCATGCTGTAAAACTGTAAATTAAATATCTTGGGTGAACGTGTGTACTGTTTGCATTTGGTAAACTTGTTATTGTCATGTTAGGATTAATAACTTGGCTAAAGTTGGATAGTACGTGCTGTGGCAGTTTAATTCATTGCAAGTATATACTATATAGTCGAGCGAACATGTATAACATGAATATTTTTGTTCGCCATCTTACAAAAATATTATCAAATATATTGATCTAAAGGATACTTGCTATAACTGATAACACTCTAGTATGTTGATTTGGTGCTCTTATCCCTACCATTAATTAGTAATTTGAAATGACTATAGACTGTTATTTAGGATTATGAGGCCATGTAGACCTCTTTTGGCAAAATACGATAAAACAAGCTACTTTCAAAACTAATCGCAAACATAGATCTGTTTCTACCATGGTGACCTAAAAAATGTACTGTTGGGATTTTAAACTGTACAAGCTAATTTGGTTGAAAATTTATTTCTGATTTTTTTTGGCCACGATTTGGGCTAGCACCAATTAAATTTTGGGGAACTTTTGTAAGACACTCACTTTAAGTTTCAAGATACACACCCATCTCTTTCCAAAAATAAGTTTTGAAAAATACAGAATATAGACTGACGAAAGATAGCATGTTTCCATTATTGTTCACCAAAATATGGCCAAATGAAGGACATTTTTTTTCCCCTTAAATTATTGGTTTCGCAGAATATAGACTGATTAGATGGGATTTTTGTCAATTTAAATCCAAATACTACTCCTTGACTACCCTGCAAATGATTCCAGGTGTGGGACATCGATACAAAGGAGCTATGCTATGTGCATATGTCCAATGAAGATATTACCTCATATGCTGTAACACAACAAAATGTGTGCATGTACAAAATCTTTAACTGTATATTTCATTACATTCTCACCAACTAGTTTAGTTGATTAGTCTTCATATTCTAAAGTAAAACTTTAATTTAATTAGGTATATCGGGGATTGTCATGGAGATGTTCATCTGCTGAAGGTTATACCTGAAATGAAGATGATAGAAAAAACACAATACATAATCCCATATACAGAGTCATATCGTGAGACTTATATTCTTTCATCCAATATATGATAAAAAATAGTATAAATTTGTGTGTTTTCTATTATTCTATTTTGTTTGATTTACAGGAAAAATAAATG
The DNA here is from genome assembly GCA_030765085.1 of Allium cepa. Taxonomy (NCBI): domain Eukaryota; kingdom Viridiplantae; phylum Streptophyta; class Magnoliopsida; order Asparagales; family Amaryllidaceae; genus Allium; species Allium cepa. Next base: position 309,748,832 of record CM060934.1, on the reverse strand, counting down.
AATCGAATGAAGGCATTGCAGTTGTTGGTATCTATCCGCAGCCGATGGCTGAAACCAATAGGTCTTTATATACATACAGTTTGTGTTTATATATACGTATGTGTGTCTTTGACGGTTCATCATCTTAAAGAGTTCGACTCTTACGCTATTCCCATTCAAGCAAAGAGTCAACAATACTCTCCGGTCGGGTTAATTCTGAATTTTCCTTCCTGCAATTCTTAAATAAAACCAAAAAGAAGATTGGATTAAGTATACACATTTATACACTAGCATATCCAACTGGATATCCGTGGATAAATACAGTTATAGCTCTGACACGGAATTTTATGTAGCACATCCCGATCCACTTCTACCTTTTCCACAAAAATATTGGTTTCAAAGAAAAGTATATATGAAATTGGACTAAAGAGAAGTTGCAAGTATGTACAGGGTTTGGCATCCTTTTCTTATCAAAAGTCTCATGTTAGATATGTATACCATTGTGGCTTCTTATTCTATTGTGTTAATATACGTACTTATTGAACTACACTTTATCAACACAAATCTTCTGACTTATTATAAAACTATATCCTTGAAGTTTAGACTATTCACCAAAATGACGTATTAACTGACTTATTGCTCTAAAGCAGGATGCTTATAATGTTTGAAGATGGACTTTTAAACATATGGTCCATTGAAGAAAATAAATCTGTATACATGACTGGTGGAATTTCACAATTTTCTGCCCACCGTGAAGCGAAAAAAGCAGTTGCAGCTTGTTGGGCATGCCCCTTTGGAAGTAGATTAGTTGTTGGATACAGCAGCGGTGAGATATTTATGTGGGCTTTACCAACAGTTCCAGGCAGAGAAAATGATTCCACAGTAAACCAAAACATTCCTCTTTCTAAGCTTAATCTTGGGTTCAAGGCAGACAGGATCCCGATTGTTTCATTAAAATGTGTTTTCGGTGATGGAAAAGCTAATCGGTTGTATGTCAGTGGTTTCTCGGATATCGGATCTTATGCGTTTCAGGTTGTTCCATTTCTCCTATAAGTTTTTCATTTCAACTATAGCTATCATTTCTACCATAGAGATGTATTATGATGCGTCTCTTGTCAATTACTAGTTCTTGATGTTCAACTATCGAAAATGTTCTGTTCAGATGTACATAAGTACATAAATGTTCTCTTATCCTTTTTTTTCCTTTGGCAATTTCCTTATTTACATACTACTTAACACGGCCGTCTCTTAACCTTGTACGAGCATGATCAAACCATCTTAACTGATTTTTCATTACTGGTTTTGTTTGCCTTTTGGTCGATTATCTTTGTTTCTCACCTTTTCAAGTTGTTTATTATATTGAACATAACATTCATCTATACGATGAGAAATTTTGAACTTGAATTACTATAATAGACGTTGACGTGATTTTACATCAACAAAATTTTAAGGTAAATCGACAGTTGTTGATTGCAAATTGATCTTGAATTATCATTTCTACCATTTCAAATTGATCTGCAATTTTTTTTCGAAAATGTAGTGATGTCTGTTCAGAAATTTTCCTTTAGATAGCAATGAGAAAATCCATTACATAGTTCTCGATCGTTTTTTCAAAACAGTCTTATTTTATCATGTCAATATTGAACTTGAAAAGAGTAAGAAAAATACTAACTTTTATTTTTTGGAATTTTGTTCTATTTTGTTTTCCATAAAATAATTTTAATAACTTATGTTAGTGTCAATATTTACAACTAGGGATAAATAATTCTTGAGTTGCATGCCTCAGCAGTTTAAGGTGTGTTAGGCGTACACTTGTACGTTCTGTATGCCTCAAATTGCTGAGGCATAGGTCCTAGAGGTGAGAAGCTTTTTAGGGAAAGCCTCAAGGCGTTTTATTTTTCGTTTCCTCGAGATAGGTTTTTTTAAAACAATGATATGAACCTGTAAAACTTGCAATTGTAGGAATGTTGCATGAATGTATATGAAGCGTGTGTTGTATGTCTCCCATGCTGTGTTGTATGTCTCCCATGCCTAAGTTGCCAAGGCATTAGAAGGTGTTTTGAGACTTTTGACTTCTCCTCACGTCACCTTGAGATGGACATTGAGGTGCAACTGGGGCAAGCCTTTTTAAAAAATATATACACCCCCGCATATAATACACACACATAATATGTAATTTTGTTATTGCCCTTAAAAGTAAAGTCATTTCAAGATAAAATATGTCGGTATTTTCTTTAATATACAATGGTAGATTAGATCATGAGCCCAAAAAAATGTAAAAAGAACGTTGCCTATCACAGTATTTTGACCTCCACCCTAAAATTGAAGTACTTTAGGTATATTTTATCCAAAAGTGTTATAATGGTCGGACAACAAAATCTAAAGTGCAAATATGATATTTATGTGCAATTTAAGATTGCAAAATTTTAGTTACCGTTGCCTACTTCTTCTTTTTCTGCGATTAAACCAACCAAAGTAAGAGCGGAAATTCGGATTTTTATCTAGAAATTCTAAACCAATTGGATTTAAAGATTTAATGTTAGGGTTATCTCAAGGATCCCCATATAACTAGATTCAAGAAGAGATGAAATGAAGAAAAACAATAGAAAGAATTTCACTCAAACAGATTCACTCTAAGATTACAAAGAAAAGTTGGCAAGAAATCTCAATCCCTAAATGTTAGATTTGGTGATACAATATTTCCATACTAAAGAAGATTTTGTTGATGTCGATGATACAATAGTTTCAGTTGTAGAAGATTTGAAAGATATATGAGATAATTACTCAAATATATTGCCTTTTTTATAGCATTTAAGAGAGCAAAGAGCAATAAATTATCTAAAGGAGAAGAATAATTATTTTGGAAGATTGAAGTAATCAATTAATTCCCTAATTAACTTATTAAAGAAGGAATCTTATCGGACGCATGTAAATTGAGAGAAACTTGAAAGTCAAATGGATAAATGTTTTCCGTATGAATATGAGAATTGATGAGACATTGATTTATGACCATAAATCAATTACTTCAATCTTAAGTAATAATCTCTATATAAAGGCCGAGATTAGCATGAGTAGAATCATCTCAAGTTGTATTTCTCATTCTTTTTCTTAGCATTCATTATCAATCTTGTAAAATTTCTCTTTTTTCAGAAATAATAAAATATCTTCTCCCAAAGTGGATGTACACTATCTCGTGATAGTGGAACCACTATAAGTCTGTGTGTTGATGAGACATTGATTTATGACCATAAATCAATTACTTCAATCTTAAGTAATAATCTCTATATAAAGGCCGAGATTAGCATGAGTAGAATCATCTCAAGTTGTATTTCTCATTCTTTTTCTTAGCATTCATTATCAATCTTGTAAAATTTCTCTTTTTTCAGAAATAATAAAATATCTTCTCCCAAAGTGGATGTACACTATCTCGTGATAGTGGAACCACTATAAGTCTGTGTGTGAACTCTCTATTTAACTTCTTTTGTGATTTGATGTTTTATTCTTTTGTTTTTGTTTGTTTTATCGCACTACAACACGACCTTATTGCTTTTGCATTTATTTGCATTGATTTACAATTATTTGTGTGAAATCTACCCCAACAGTCTGATATCAGAGCATTGAAGGTTGTTGTTAAAGTCTAGGGCTAGAAGGTGATCAATAAGATGACAGAATCTGGAGATGGAAGTGAGGTTAGACCTATCCAGGAGTTCATATGCAACATCTGTTTCGTAGCTGGCTATAGACAAGTGGAACAGAGATGATGATTTTGAGAAGTGGCAGTGGAAAATGAAGACGGTGTTGAGAAAAAATCATGTTCATCAGGTTTTGTTTTTGACGCGGAATCATCGCCAACAGATGTCTCAGAATTGGAAGCCATGAATGAGAGCATCATCCCAGAGATTAGCAGTGAAATTATCGCTAGGGACTTGTTGAAGAAATTGGAGGACCTCTACATGAAGAAGTCACTCACGAATAGGTTGATTTTGTTGAAGATTTTCTTCATCTACAAGATGTGGGAAGATAAATCATTGAAAGCACATCTTAACTTCTTTAATGACCTGACGATGAAAGCTATTGATTTAAATGTGGACAAGGGGCAAAAGGCAATGGTGGTATTATGCTCTCTTCCAGAGCTATACACGGTATTAACTAACAGCCTGATCTATGGCAGAAGCACGCTGACATTAGAAGATGTGAAAACGGGACTCCTGAGTGAAGAGATGAGAGATCAAATGAAGCTTATGAGTGAAAGTAGAGAAACTAGTAGTAGTCAAGAACTGTTCGTAGAGAAAGGAAAAAAGGAGAAGGAGAAAAATTTCAGAGGGCGTTCTAAGTCAAGAAAGCACGAAAAACAAGCGTCACCATTGTAAAAAGCATGACCACTTAAAGAAAGATTGTTCAGATTGAGGAAGAGAAATGAAGCGGATGGTTCTTCATCTATTACGGTGGAGAAGGTTGTTTTTGATAGCGTGTTGACCACATCTGTTCATGATGTATCAGATCATTGAGTGCTGCATTCAGGGGCGTCTTTCCACATGACGCATATGAAGGATTATTTATATTCTTATGAAGATAAGGAGGGAAGTGCTATATTGATGGAGAACGATGCTACTTGCAAGTCATTAAGAAAAGAATAGGTGCGTGTTCACATGTATGATGATGTAGTGCGCACTATCGCTGGAGTTCGCTATGTTCTAGGTTTAAGAAAATCTCTTTTGTCTTTGGGTCAGCTACCATCTTTGGGTTGCAAGATTACGACAGAGTCGGATAGCTTGAAGGTGACACGTTGTGCTTTTGTATTGATGACAGGAGTAATGGTCCGAAATCTTTATCTGCTGAAAGGATCTACAGTTCTTGAAGAGCCATGTGTTGGAGTTGATAGTTCACGAGCTTTGGATGCCACTAGACTTTGACATCTCAGATTGGGTCATGTTTCAGAGAAGATCTTGGAGTTGCTTCATAGAAGGAAGATGATCAAGAGTGTAAGCTTCAACCGTTTAGAATTCTGGCAGGAGTGTGTACTGAAAAAACAGACGAATGTTTCTTTCGGTGTCGGAATACAAGGCTCCAAAGAAGTACTAGAGTATGTCCATACGGATGTTTGGGGACTAGTAGCTACAGCTTCTATAAGACGAGTTAAGTATTTTATCTCTTTTATTGGTGACTACTCTCGAAAAATTTGGGTGTTCATGATAAAAGCTAAGTCAAAGTCGTTTGAGAAGTTCAAAACTTGAAAGACACTGGTAGAGAATGAAGTTGAAAGAAGTTGAAGGTGTTAAAATCTGACAATGGCGGTAAGTTTGTTTCTAAGTGGTTCATAAATTTCTGTAAACAACATGGAATTCGAAGATACTTCACTACACCGAGATCCGCAATCAAACGAAGTCGATGAAAGGATGAATATGACTGTACTGGAGAAAGCTCGTTTTTTGAGATGGAGGGCAGGTTTATATAGAGGCTTTTGGACAGAAGCTTTATCGATTGCAATGTATATTATTAATCGAATTTCATGCTTAGCCATTGATGGGAAGGTTTCAGAGGAAAGGTGGAAAGGTACATCTATACATATCAATTATTTTCGTATATTTAGTAGCCCTGTGTATGTTCACCATATAGGAAATGACAAGTTGGAGACTAAAGCCTATAAAGACATATTTTGGACTATACAGAAGGCATCAAAGGATATCGCATTTGGAACCATGTTGATAGAAAGGTAGTGCACTTTAGACATGTCACATTTGATGAGCCCGCTATGTTCAAGCCGAAAGGGAATCCACCTAGTTCAGTGGATTCAGAAGCTGAAAGGCCTAAGGAGATGGAAACTATTCCCACACATCAGCCTAATAGTAGAGTCTGAGGTGCAAAAGAAGACAAAGTAATGCAGTCATTGACACATTACATGAAGGCCTACAAAATTACTCTAGTAATGATGGTGATGGTCGTGAAGTTAGATATGATTTAGTTCAAGGTGGAGTTGATAGAAGCTTAGGCAAGTTACACTATTTGGGCTAGTTCTAGAGTTAGAAGGTCATCAAATAGGTATATAGACTGAAATTATGCAAATCTTAGCCTTGGTGATCAGTTTGACTATGCACTGCATATAGTGTAAGATGAGCATTTTGATTTTGAAGAAGCTATGAGTTTGAGTACCAGCTTAAAATAGATGCATGCTATGGAAGAGGAGATGAATTCATTGAAGAAGAATCTGACTTGAGAATTGATACCACCCCTCAAGGAAGTCGAGACATAGGATGCAAGTGGGTATATAAGGTGAATGACGATGAGAGATATAAGACTATACATGTTGCACAAAAATTTCAAAAAGGAAGGGGATGGAGTATGATGGGGTGTTTACTCCGGTTGTTAGAAATACTTCTATTCGGATATTGCTAGCTATAGTTGCAGCTCACGACACGGAGTTGGAACAATTAGACGTAAAGACAACCTTTTTGAATGGAGATTTAGAAGAGACTGTCTATATGAAGCAAACAGAATGATTTATAGATGATGGAAAGAAGGAATGAGTTTGCAAGCTGAAGAAGTCTCTATACGGTTTGAAGTAGTCGTCTAGGCGATGGTATAAGAAGTTTGACTCTTTTATGTTTATTCTTGGTTTTGATAGAAGCATTAAAGGAGCTTGCGTTTATTTTAAGCATATGGATGATGGTAACTAGATATATTTACTCTTGTATGTGGACGATATACTAATTGCTTTCAAGGACAAAACTAAAATTGATAGGTTACAATTGAATCTAAAAGCGGAATTCGAGATGAAAGACCTTGGTGAAGCAAATAAGATTTTAGGGATGAAAGTACAAAGAAAGAGATAGCTGAAGATGTTTAGATTGACATAGAAAAAATATATCCAGAAAATGCTTGCTCAGTTCAGCATGGAGAAGGCAAAGACAATCAATATTCCCAAGCCTTTGCACTTACAACTTTCAGTGAAGAGTTCTCCGATCTCAAACGAAGATAAAGCTTATATAGAGAAGGTACCTTATGCTAGTGCGGTTGGAAGTTTAAACTATGCTATGGTCTGCATGAGACTGGATATTGCACATGCGGTTGGTTTGGTTAGTTGCTATATGGCTAATCCGAGGAAATTACACTAGGAAGCAGTGAAGTACTTTTTGATGTATCTTAGAGAAACAATAGATTATGAGCTTGTTTTTTACGGCGGGGAGAATGATTTTAGCCTGGTCGGATTTTTTGATTCTAATTATACCAGAGATAGATCGACTGAAGTCAACCTCATGTTACGTCTTTACACTTGAAAAGACAACTATTAGTTTGAGAGCGATATTGCAGACTATTATTGTCTTGTCCACAATAGAGGCGGAATTGATAGTTGCTGTAGAAGCAGCTAATAAAACACTTTATTTGTAGTGTTTGTTGTGTAATTTAGGTTTTTTTCATGTGAGTATAGTAGTAAATTGCAATAGCCAAAGCACAATACATCTGGTTGAAAATCTGGCATTTAGTTAAAGGACAAAGCACTTAGACGTAAGAGAGTTTTTCCTTGTCTTTATGAATGAAGAAAAGCAAGTACATCTTCAGAAGATTCACATCGAGGAGAACGCACCAGACATGTTTACTAAGTCCTTGCCTATTGCAAAATTCGTGCATTGCTCGAACATGATTCGCTTGCTGAAGTTTAGGTGTCACTTGGTGGCACATGGGGAGAGTGAGTTGGTATATGGATATGTTTGTTTTGGCGATTGATAGGTCCTACATGGAGAGGGTACTTTCAATACTTTATTGGCAAACAGTGACCTTGCTGGAGTTCGTTAACAAAGTGTAATGGGTGATAGTCATGTCAAATCACATTGGGAAAGTATTTGTGGTGTCTTGCCTAAGAGCTGCTTGGAGTAAGAGGATGTGGGTGGAGTTGATAGGCTTGTGGAGAAATATAATATCAAGGTGACGATTGTTAGATTTGATGATACGATATTTACATACTAAAGAAGATTTGGAAGATATTGTTGTTTTTAGAGATACAATATTTATAGTTGCAGAAGATTTGAAAGATATTTGAGATAATTACTCAAATATATGGTCTATTTTATAGCATTAAAGAGAGCAATAAATTACTATATGAGAAGAATTATTTTGAAACATTGAAGTAATCAATTAATTCTCTAATTAGTTGAATAAAGAAATCTTATTAGGCGTATGTAAATTAGGAGATACTTGAAAATCAAATGGATAAACGTTTCTTGTATGAATAGGAGAATTGATAAGGCATGATTTATGACCATAAATCAATTAGTTCCACCCCAATTAATAATGGCAGGGATTAGTATGAATAGAATCATCATCTCAAGTTGTATTTTTTATTCGTCTTCTTAGCCGTACTATCTCACGGTGGTACTGTTAGATTTTAGCGATATAATATTTCCATATTTAATTAGATCTTGAAGATATTTGAGTCTATGTGGAATTATGACTCAAATTCGTTGCCTATTTTACAGATTTGATAGAATTTGGAGTGTGATTAATTGCACTTTTTAGAGATTTTGTGTATTTGGCAGAGTTATCAGTTGCCTCTTTTATTACATTAGAGAAGGCAACAAATTATCTACGTGGAAAAGATTAACGGAAGTATTCAATATCTTCTTGAAGAAAATATTTGTCAAGTCTATTATAAATAGACATGTCTAGGGTTGATAAGAGAGGTGTGGAAAAAAGTATATTTTGTTGGGTGTTTGGGATTGAGATTTCTTCTCAATTTTAAGTCTCTTTTGTATTTTCTTGGTTGAATCAATAAAAGTTTTTGTTTTTTTTTGGGGATTATTTTTGTTTGCTTTCTTCATTACTTTCTCTTCTAAATCTAATTGTGTAGTGATCCTGGAAAATTCTTAACATTTTGGTATCAGAGCCAACTACACAAATTTTTGGAAGAGTCTTTGGCTATGGAAAAGATAAGTGTTGAAAAGCTTAATGGAAGGAACTGGGGGTTATGGAAGGCGAAGATGGAAGATTATCTCTATCTTAATGATCTTCACCAACCCTTGGAAAACAAAGGGGAAAAACCAAATGGAATAACTGAGGCAAAGTGGGAAATTTTGGATAGGAAGGCAGCTGCAGCAATTCGGTGTTTTATGGAGAATTCCGTGTTTCATATCGTCGCTTGTGAAACTTCCGCTTTTGGCATATGGAAGAAATTGGAAGGAATTTATGCAAAAAATTCTGCAACGAATAAGGCATTCCTGATGAGAAAGTTGGTTAATCTAAAACTAAAGGAAGGTGAATCGATTAGCGAACATCTCAACAGCTTTCAAGCAATTGTGAACCAATTGGCGGAGATAAGCTTCAAAGTTGATGACGAAACTCAAGCTTTAATATTAATGAGCTCATTGCCTGAAAGTTGGAAAACTCTTGTAGTCGCATTGAACAATTTAAATTCTAGTGGTGTTATTTCCATGGAGACTGTGGTTAGCAGCCTTCTTAATGAGGAGATGCGGAGGATAAATTCATCAGAAGGAAAGACCACTGAAGAAAAAGAAACTACAAATCCATTGGCAGAGGTCCACTTTGCAAAGAGAGAAAGACGCTCATTCAAGCCAAATACGGATCGAGATTTCATATGTTATTACTGTGAAAAACCAGGCCATCAGCTGAAATTTTGCAATAAATTAAGAGAGGATAAAGAGAGGATGAAAACTCAAGAAGGAAGCAAAAATAAGCTGGAGGTAGACGGTGATGAGGAGGTAAACTTTGGCATTAGCAATGATGTTCTTTGTGTTGATATGAGTATGGAAGGAGAATGGGTGCTAGATTCTGGTGCATGTTTCCACATTTGCAATCAAAGGGAAGCATTCACTGATTATAAGAAGGAAGCATGCAAGGTGGAGTCCGCTAATGGTGGAGATCTACAAGTTCAAGGCACAGGTTCTGTCATGTTGAAGATGGATACTGGAAGGTTGGTGACGCTTACAGGGGTTAGGCATATCCCACAAATTAAAAGGAATCTTATCTCTGTTGGGCAGCTGGAAGGGAAAGGTTGTAACTTCTCGATTAGAGGTGGCGTAACTAGGGTCTGGAAGGGTAATAGGGAGGTGCTGCGCGCGAAGAGGAAAAACAATAATATTTATTCATTGCTAGGAAAAACTTTAAAGATTGCAAATTCTTATACAAGTGAAGTTGGAGAGACAAATCTACCTAAATCAAGGTGGAGCCAACAACGGAAAACCACAAAGCCTACTTGGAGGTCTTTGTGGTATCACAAGCAATTCTGATACGTTGATGATGTGCATGTTCTATTGACGGGCATGCATAATTTGAAGGGAGGTTTAGCTTTTGGTAAAGACATATGTTTCCTTGGATATATTGTTTGGAGTTGAGGTTCGAGGAGGAGCTTGGATGTCATTTATGAAATATTATATCAAGGTGGAGATTGTTAGATTTTAGCGATATAATATTTCCATATTTAATTAGATCTTGAAGATATTTGAGTCTATGTGGAATTATGACTCAAATTCATTGTCTATTTTACAGATTTGATAGAATTTGGAGTGTGATTAATTGCACTTTTTAGAGATTTTGTGTATTTGGCAGAGTTATCAGTTGCCTCTTTTATTACATTAGAGAAGGCAACAAATTATCTACGTGGAAAAGATTAACGGAAGTATTCAATATCTTCTTGAAGAAGATATTTGTCAAGTCTATTATAAATAGACATGTCTAGGGTTGATAAGAGAGGTGTGGAAAAAAGTGTATTTTGTTGGGTGTTTGGGATTGAGATTTCTTCTCAATTTTAAGTCTCTTTTGTATTTTCTTGGTTGAATCAATAAAAGTTTTGTTTTTTTTGGGGATTATTTTTGTTTGCTTTCTTCATTACTTTCTTTTCTAAATCTAATTGTGTAGTGATCCTGGAAAATTCTTAACAGGTACCACTATAAATCCATATGTGAACTATCTATATACATTCTTCTGTGATTTGCTGTTTTATTCTCTTGTTTCTTTGTTTTATCACACTACAACACGATCTTATTGTTTTCGCATTTATCTGAGTTGATTTACCGTCATTTGTGTGAACTCTACCTCAACACCAAAACCTTAATACAATAACTCTACTTCTCTAATCACAATGAACCATTTACAAACCTAGTTATTTTGTTACATATACTAGTTAATCGACGTCCACAATGTGGGTAAGTGCACATTGCTTATTTTATGTCATTTAAAATTTAAAAGATAAAACCAAGAAGTAGTTAAGTACTAACAATTACATATATTGATTTAGAATTTAATTTTGAATCACGTATATAAATTTTATTTAAAATTATAGATTTATTGAAGAATCGGTAATAAACTCTGTGAATAGGAAACTACTATTAATCATATACCTAAAAAAAAATACAAAAACACGAATCATCCTTGTTAAAAATAATTAAAAATGAGTGGAGTGTGCCAATAACTCATTTATGTTTTGGTTACAATTCTAGTTAGCCAAGATAAAGATGAAGTGATGAAAGTTAGAAGTGACTTTCTTTCAGTTTCAAAAAGACATCGGTGAATGTTATGCTATTAGATCCTTTTATAAATAATAGAGACAAGCAAACTATTTGCATGATTCTTTTGCTGGAACTATTATATTCTAATTGTCTAATTGTTTCTGGTATTATTGTACTTTATATATTTTGTTTCATTGCTGGCTCAATAGTATACAATTAATTGCTGAACAGCCTATTTTAAAGTTTTTTTTTCCTTTTCAATCAACTCTTCTACTATAATTAATATATCTTTTGGCCTTGCAATTGTTTGATTTATTAATCAACATGGAACAGGTCTTAGCTCTTACTGAAAACTCTGGACATCGAACAATCAAATTGGCTCTACCTTTGTCTGAACCATGTCTATCAATGGAATTTATTTCATGTTTTAGCGACAAGACCAGGCTCAAGCAGAATCATCTTATTCTCTTGTTGAAATCAGGGAAATTACATCTGTTTAATGATTCACACATTGAGCGTTATTTGTTACAGTTACAATCTAAAACATCTCCATCAGTTCCAAACCATTCTGTAATAAAACTACCATATTGTGAATCAAGCATCACTACTGCAAAATTATATACAAGCTACTCTGTTGAGCCAAATTATATGGGAGAGGTTAATTAACTCATAACCTAGAATTTGAAACTCATCGCACGCACGCGTGGTTTGTGCACATTAAATACACTTTATCATCCTTGTGATATTGTAGGAACAACTGGTGCAGCTCATCAAGTACTCCAACCTCTTTTTGGTCGATAAAAGGGAAGTGGATTTGAATCGCACGAACTCCAATAGTTTCAATGGAATATCAAAGACAAATAAGTTGTATATAACAGGACATGAAGATGGAACATTAAATATTTGGGATGCATCTTGTCATCTTTTGCTTCTGGTGCTATCAATAAAGTATAATGTGAGATTTTTATAATTTAACATTTCAGTATGGTGGTGATTAGCGCATGAGAAAATGATATGCTATTATTTTGATATTCTAATATTTTCAACCAGAATGAAGATGTAAATGCTCCAGTTACAGCCTTGCATTTCGACATCTTGTCCCAAATTTTTATTACTGGAGACAAAAATGGCTTGGTAAGATAATTAGCTCGTGAACGACATTTTGGTTAAAGTTGTGTAGGATGAAAGTTTTTATATTCTGTTATATTCAATTGTAGGCTCGGATTATAACTTTCAAAAAAGATCAAGTTGTCGCAGAGAACATCTTTTCCTTTCTACAAGGTATGTAAGCATGACCTATCTATTAAAACTGTAGGATGAGAAATAAATCATCGACATTAATTTTAAGAGCAATGTTACTATGTTACTCAGCATGTCTCAGAGATCCACTTATTTTAACCTAACTTCATGCTGAATGGATTAATGATATCCATGTATCCCATTTTTTAGCATTATATATGTTATGATAGGGGAACCAAATTATCGCCCTCCATTTTCTATAGAATAGTTTAAATAGGGTTCATTGTAGACTATTTCCTGTATTCGTTACTTCATATTACCGTTAATAATGTTTTTTGTTTTAGGTAATGTATTTATCACTTTTTTCTGCACTGGGAAATGCCTCTTCATGATGCCATATATTCATAACTTCGTAAGGAGAGATAAGAAATTCATCTTAATATCTATTGCTTTTTCTATGCCAGGAAAGCATGGCAGTAATTATGACATTTACAGTGTTAAAGTCAAAGGAGCCATTCAGTCTATCGGTTTCAATCCTGAATCCAAATATCTTGCAATTGGAACTGATAAAGGATTTGTATGTACTTAAAAATTTATTCCTTTATATTCTGTGTTAAGCTTACTGATATTTTTATTTGTGTGGATTCTTGTGAATGTTAAATGGTTGAAAATTGTTTAATTAAATAATCATTTTTTTAATCAAAATAACTAATGAAAGTAGAAACACTTTTGTGTCAGTAGTATGCACTTGATTAGATCTTTAACTAGGAGCTTCCTGTTTATCATCATACAGCTTTTGATGGCTCAGTATAATTTCAAACTTCAAAGTAATATGCAAAATTAATCTCCCTTTCCTTATATCTGTTAAAAAAAACAAAAAACTCAAAATTTCTACACGTTAATGTTGTTCCACTTTAAGTCCTCTATTATCGTGGCTTATTTATTATTCATTAGTTAATTTTTAAGAAAATCACTTCTACTAATATCAACCATTGACCACATCCCCAATTGGTAAACCGTCTAGCTTGATTTTTGCTAAGGTTTTGAATCCCTAGGCATACATAATAACCATGTTAAAAATATATTGCTAATATCACATAATAAGGATGCAAGGTAGTTAAGGCGCTAAGGCGCAAAAAAGCACCAAGCTAAAGCCTAGGGCTTTTTTGCGCGTAGGGATTTTTTGGAAGCCTTAAGCATGAGGCGGCGAGCAGTTTGGACGGCTCTCGAAGTTCGAACTAGATTACATATTTTAATTTGACCGATTTGATTTTGAGCCGGGGCTGGATACGAATTTGTTTTTGAGCTAGGTGATTTAACGGAGTGTGGTAAATTGAAGAAGTTATGTGTTTGGGCTCATATTGGACCCAAAAAAAATCTCCAACAAAGCAACCCAAGGTGTGCTTTTACAAAACCAGCGGCTTGGGGCTTTTTCGACGCCTCGTGCATCCATGGCGCCTCAGAAGTCAAAAACGCCCCAGCTTGGAGCCTAGGGATTTTTGGAGCCTAAGCGCGCCTAAGCGAAGGCTTTGATAACACTGTAAGGATGTCACTTGGATTCTATTTGTTTCTATAGTTCTTTGTATATATAAGAAGGATTTTAATGTAAAATATGATTATCGTATTTGTTTTTGCAACTTTAATTTTTTGAAGTCCGCTTACGACTACTTTATTTTTAGAGAGGTTTTGTACAAAGAAAAAAAAGGAAGCAACCTAAAAAAAAGTAGCCTTGTCAAAGCATAAAATTAAATGCATGTTCCATTTATGGTTTCTTTGCTTGAATTAATGTGATATCTCTACCAACATTGTCGGCTCAGTCGGTCGGTAGTTTAAACTACGTGATTAAAGGTCACGAGTTCGATCTCCAAGATCGACACTTATTGGCATTAATAAACCATGCTCAAAAGGAAATTAACGTGATATGTCTTCACATTAGCATCTATCAATATACATAGCAGGGTTTAGTCCTAATATTAATTATGAGATATGTTCATTCAGACAATATGGATTAAAAAAATAAAAATTAATGGTTGGTATTGTCCCCTCTATATCACCATTTTATTTGAGTTGCAGAACAAATATTCAAAAACTAAATGTTGATGCCTCTGTATTATTTTCTGGTCTGAAAGCTTTATCATAGTTAAACAGTATTTCTTTTCTTTTTCTTTCCGTGCTAATAGGTGTTCTTGTATGACATGGAAAGTGCTACTTTCTTATACAAGAAGCAATTTCCTAGCCAACATCTTACGTGTATCAACTCTTTGCAATTTAAAAGCTGCAATTATAATGGGTATGCAAAGAATATTTTGTTCATAGGCATACAAGATTCATCTGTTTTTGCAATTGAAGAAGAAACTGGAAATGAACTAAATGCTAGTGCACTATACACCACGTCATCATCTACGGCTTTATCAATGCAAGTATTAGGTATGTAAAACGTTGTTTATTTTATTTTTGTTTTCATTACTGAACGATATATAGTGACTCACACTAGAGCATGGATTATGCTTCCAGAATCACAGTTGCTCTTTTGCTCTGACAATGCAGTACGCCTTTATTCCTTAAGTCATGCACTTAATGTAAGCCATCCACATGATAGACTGAAAACTTGTGTTTTCCATATTACCACTGTAATCAGCATGCATAGTTTCATACAATCTTTTTTTTTTCTTAGGGGATAAAGAAGGTGAATTTTAAGAAAAGGCTGAGTGGCATATGTTGTTATGCTTCACTTATTCTTGGCCCAACATCCGAGGCTGGACTTTTACTTGTTTTTTCTAGTGGAAAAGTTGAGATAAGGTTTGAGATTCTGCACCGTTACAGTTTCCTTTAAAGTCTGTTGTTGATTTATGATCCAGTAACCAAAAATAACAGCGATACTTGTGTTTTTAGGTCCCTTCCAGATCTAAGCCTCTTAAAGGAGACATCACTAAGAGGTTTTCCGAATAAAGATTTGAGATCAAGCATGAATGCAAGCAATGTAATATGTGCTTCACTTGAAGGCGAACTTATCATGGTATAGTAACGTGATGTATTTTTGGTATGCAACTTCAAAGTTATATGCTCTCCCTCGATTATTATGGCAATGGTACATTACCGTTACCATACCATAGTCTTTGCTAAGCTCTACTTGGTATTGTTTTGTTCAAAGTAAATCATTGAAGTTGGTGATAGGCTCTCCCATAAAAACTCTTTTAGGTCTCCGCCCAGGATCTGGCTAGGCGCTAGATGAGGCTTACTGCCTAGTCATCCTCCTAGACTCACGTAGGGAAGTTTTATTGCCTTATCAAAGAATTCAAATGGGTATCCAGATGCTGATTAAGTATTAGTTGAGACTTGAGATCTCGTATAAGCGTCTATGTGCTACTTTCAAGTGTTTTTACTCCGCTGGCTGCTCTCAAGTCCATCCGAACCTTGAAATTTTCAATTTTGATCGATTAATACTAAATCAAATACCAAAATTTTATCCAAAATATACAAGTTATCAAAAACATCCAACTCCAATTAATCCATATTTAAACGATTAATTTCTAGTTCATACTTGTCTCGTAGGATCTACATAGCGATTTTTACAATTGATATAGTAATAGAGAATTTACCATTTTTAATGGTAAAACATCGGTAATATTATCTCAAAACTGACGGTAATGATTTACCGATTCATTTATAATACACGAGTATTCATATTTCATACATTTAGTTGTATTGCATTCATTTAGAAGCAATAATAACCAAAAATGTCATTTTATACAGGCAATTTATTAAATCCACTTTAGCTATTTCGGTGCAATAACAGAGGTAGATAAAGTATTCAGGTCATAAACAATAATAAACATTAAGATACATGTGAGAAAAGTAAGAACACAGAAATTTTATGGTCGTTCGACCTAAAGTCGGTGCCTACGTTCGCTTCTTCTATTATTGCTGATTTCTCATACTCTATGTTCATTTACAATTGATTACTGGGAGCTTACAATGCTTTTACTTAAGAGAATGGAGTTAGGGTCCAAAATCTGCACAAACTGTCAATTGGTAGAGTCTATAGGTTGTCTTTTCGGGTCCCTTCTAGAGATAGTATCGAGTATTTTTAGGCTTCAATAGTTGAAAATGTCCCCATAGAACTTAGATCTGCAAGTTGAATGAGCTTCAAGAAATATCTGGAGCGAAAATAGATCAATTTGATCAGACTTGGTTCTGTCTTTGGGATCGAAACTCGAGCGCTATGTGGGGTCAGGCTCGAGTTCTAGCACTTACTGCCCCGAGTCGAGTGATGACATGCTTCGAGTCGAACTCGAGGGCTCGAGTTCGAGCACTCTAGAATAGGGATCAAGTTCGAGCACCAGAGTCCTGGGATAGACTTCAGGTCGTGCTGCTAAGTGCTCTGGATCAAGTTAGGGATCTGGTTTGGGTTGTGCTCTAGGTCGGGCACTGATTTTCTGAGGATCGCTTTGAGTCGAGCGTTGCCATTTAAGGAACTGATTTTCGAGCGTTGTAACATGCTCATTTTGAGTGCAACTCTTGTCAGGTCTGAGTGCTATCTTGAACTAATTTCCCAGAGTAACATCTTCGATTTTTGACGAATTCTTTAAGCTAATCTCTGACAGTATTCTCTTGATTTTTCTCGATGCAAAATTCTAGTATAACACTTACCTTCAAATTTTCATTTTATGTTAATGAAACGAACTTTTTAGTAGACAAATGTTATATATTTTCGATAATCTTGAACTTATCGATTGGAGTCCAATGAGTATGTTTTTCGTTTGTCTTTGCATTCTTTGATTGTCACTGTATAGTGCGAAACGAGTTACAGCGGCGGACCCAAATTTTCAGGTTTTTTTATAGATACCACTGTATTAGTATCAAATTTCTACAGTGAAGTTTTCGGATCATTGAGTTTTCATTGTCTTTGCGTTCTTTTATTGTCACTGCATAGTGCGAAACGAGTTACAGTGATGGACCCAAACTTTCAGGTTTTTATAGACTTCGCTGTACTAGTATCGAATTTCTACAGTGAAGTATTTCAGATCATTGAGTTTTCATTGTTTTAGTACTGAACTTCTACAGTGAAATTCTTTGACTCTTTTGTTATTTAGATACTTGTCGTATGGCGATACGACAAGTAGGTGAAGGTCTTCAATTTTTCTTCAGTCTTTAGTGTATTAGAACTGAACTTCTACAATAAAGTTCTCCGGTTTGATTACAAGACAGGTAGGCGAAGGTCTTCAAGTGTCTTGTTTGTGTACAATGGCAATCTTAACACACTTCAAAGTCCTCGTCTTTGAAGTCCATTTTGATCGGTGTTCAATCAAGTGCCAATCGGAGTCGAAACCTGAATTGGGTATTTTTTCATGAGCGGATATGATTGAATAAGAATCAAAGTTAGACAATCTGAGTTTCTCTGACGTAACCTCTTGTCAAGTCAAATGCTCAGGGCCTCACAGTTTCATTTTTAAGATAAAACCGCTTGTTGAATTGAATGCTCAGGCCCGAACTGTTGCATTTAAGATCTTAGAGTTTGTCTCCGCATGGCCCCCAGTCTTTGGAGGAGGGTTACCTGTAAGAAATATCATACCATAGTCCATGAAGCGAAGGCTTGCAAATGGTTTAAAGGAATCACAATGAATGTTTAATTGTATTGCATAAAATCAGGGTAAAGGCATAGAGTTTAATACAGTCATTTTATTTTGCAGAAATAGAAGATAAATCAGTACTCATCATTCTCTGATTAGCTGGCAGCGGACCGAGTACGGTCTGGCCTACTTCTAGAAGTTTCTGTCTTGATGAAACCATAGCAGAAAGCTTAAAACAAAAAATTGATTCTTTTTCTTTCCAAAAAGCTTTATTGAGAATCAATAGTGAGGTAATCAGGTACTTTCTAGTAAAAGCATCCAGTGTTTGCATCATTTTTAGGCGAGCAAACACAAGTAGATCTCATTGATCTTTGGTCTCAAAGCGATAACCATGTCATTTTATGTGAAAAATTTATTAAATCTGCTTAAACAATTCAGGTGCAATAATAGAAGTGGATAGTTCAGAGCACAAGCAATATTAAAGTTAAACAGTAAGATAAAAGGTAGAAAAGCAAAAAAACACAAAATCTTTATAGTGGTTTGGCACATACTCGGTGCCTGCATCCATTTCTTCAATTATTGCTAATTTCCTTCTCTCTATATTCATTTACAATTAATGATTACAATGCTTTTACCTAAGAAAATAGGAGAGTTTGGAGTAGAATAATGGAATCAGGGTTCAAAAATCTACCCAAAATGTCAAGCGGTGGAGTTTAGAGATTATCTTTAAGAGTCCCTTGGAGCGGGTATTGGGTATTTATAGGCTTCAATTGTTGAAAATAACTCCATAGAGCTCGGATATACTGGTTAAACGAGCTTTGAGAGTTATTTGGAGTGAGGATATGTAATTTAATGAGTCTTGGTTTCAGCTTTGGGTCAAAATTGGACTAGTGGGTCGAACTCAGCGCTATGGGAGTCGGAATCGAGTTTGAGCATTGTCTGCCCAAGTCGAGTGGTGAAATGCTTTGAGTTGAACTCGGGGGCTAGGGTTGCTTCAAGCATTTTAGAATAGGGCTCGAGTTTGAGCACTAGAGCCTCGGGATAGATTTCGGGTCGAGCTGCTGAGTGCTTCGGGTCAAGCTAGGGATCTCCTTCAGGTCATGCTCCTGGTGGAGCACTGATTTTTTGAAGATGGCTTCAGTGCTACCATTTCGAGTGCTATAACGTGCTCATTTTTAGTGTATTTTTCATCGTTTCTGAGTTATATCTTGAACTAATTTACAAGATTATCATTTTATATTTTTTGAATATTCCTTTATTCTAATCTCTGACAGTATTCTCTTTAATTTCTTGATGCAAAAATAAGGTATTAAACAAAATGGATCTGGTAGCGGGAATTCAAGTCAAATAATGATAGCTGCATTTTGTTACTTTCTCAATGATGTCTTTTATTAAGTGACAAAATGAAATGTTCATGAAGCTCCATTGCATTGTGGAAAATATAAAATATTAAGCTTTTGATTATGTTTTAAAAAAAACATTAATTATCATTACCAGCGTAATGGCTATCACTTTCTTGATATACTATACCTATGTATATCTTCATTAATAGTTGGCTTGAAAACGCAATTTTTTGGTCCGACCGTGAACTTCCCAAAATACCCCTATTTATAGCTTTTTAAATATTAAACTGTTATTTGATATAATCTCTCCAATAAATTAGGAGATAAAATCCCTCTATAATCTCTATAATTACTTTAGACTATTCAAACCTAGATGTTGATTTCGATTATCGTTCTAATAATAATTATAATAGCTTTGGTATCACACTTTTTTGGTATCATGTAAACTAACAAAAACGTCCATCTATATATTATCAAATCTTAACCACTTAAAAACAGGATCTAATATTAAACTTCTTTTACAAACTCAAACGCCCTTAAAAGTAGAATATAACAATTATTAAACTGTTATTTGATATAATCTCTCCAATAAATTAGGAGATAAAATCCCTCTATAATCTCTATAATTACTTTAGACTATTCAAACCTAGATGTTGATTTCGATTATCGTTCTAATAATAATTATAATAGCTTTGGTATCACACTTTTTTGGTATCATGTAAACTAACAAAAACGTCCATCTATATATTATCAAATCTTAACCACTTAAAAACATGATCTAATATTAAACTTCTTTTACAAACTCAAACGCCCTTAAAAGTAGAATATAACAATTAAACATGTTTAAATATTCAAAATGCTTCTAAAATTATGATTTAAAATTAAACATTCTTTATAAATTCAGAATACTTTTTTACAAATATACAAACCTTAATATCACTTGAAAATAAAATCATTTTTTTGACTGATTTAAACATGTACAATTTATAAGGAAAATAATTCACGCACGTAGCGTTTGCCGTAACACTCGTACTAATTATTAGCAACCAGCGTCACGGCACGTGCTTCGCGCGTGATAATGATACGTGCTTTACGTGTGAATTATTTTTCTATAAATTGAATATGTCAAATTAAGTGGTATTAAGATTTGGTAATATTTGTAGAGGAAAGTTTTGAATTTGTTAGATCCTATATTTAATAAGGGATATTAAGATTCGGTAATATTTGTAGATGGAATTTTGAATTTGTAAAAGAAGTTAATCCAATTTTTAAGCGATATTAAGATAGAGGGGCATTTTTGGTTGATGCCAAAAAAGTGTGATACTAAAGGTATTACAACAGTTAAAAAAGGGTAATGGTACGCAATTTTTGTTTACAACTGAAAATGGTACGGTAATGGTATTTGCAAATTGGTAGCCGCAACCATTACCATAATAATAACCCTACCTCTTTTGGCTATGGTCTTAAGCGAGATGGTAGTAAACTGGAATGGTAAGAGGAGATGTTAGTGTTTAACAGAAACGATTTTTGTTAGATGTATTGCAAAATAAAGAAACCACCCTAAGGTGTTCTATTCTAGTCTGTAACATAATCAAGTTCAGTTTTAATTATCCCCTAAAAATCACAATAATATAATGTATGGACACTAACATCAATTTTCTTTATCACTATTACAAACGCATTTTTTTGGAATTATTATTTGCAATGCTAAGTTTTCTCTATGTCAAAATCAGGTAAAGGGAGATCAAGAAATTATCTTTTTGTCAGCCTTATTTGAAAACAGCTCATGCAGGTACGCTCTGCTATTTACTGTTCTTGTACGGTTGTACCACAAATGAATATTGTATGTTGGAATTATTTTTATAAATTGTTTTTTTGTCTTTTGGAAAATAGCAATTGGTGTCTCAGTGTATGAACCCAGTACTTGATCACATTGCAAAGGCCTTACCGCTTTACTCAATGGTTATTGACCTGTTTCATTAGCATTGAAACTGTAAATTTCATAAATCAGGAACATGGACCATATTAGTCAGATATACAAAAGGAACATTGGTTGTGTGCATGAGGACAACTCGGTTACAACAAAGGAAAATAAAAAGGTTTGACAAACAAAACCTTTTTTAACATTCCGTGCATGGTAATGTTAATAATAAACTTCTTTATTTCCCAGGGTATAAATGGTATGGCTGGAAATTTAACTGGAAACATGCAAAGACGCAGTGAAACTGAAATGGATGACTATGGTGCAAGCGATATCGCAGAATTGTCGACAGTCTCAACGGCCAAATTTTCACTTCATCTTAAGAACAAGAAAAGTGTGGCAAAATCTTACCATGATTTGGATATAGGTAATGTTGTAGCTAATTAAAAGAATTGATTATTGATTATGGTGAAGTGCTTACTAGACTTGATGGATTTTTCTATTTCAAGATGACATTGATCTTGACGATAATACAAAGAAGAAAAGCAAAGGGGTGAAATTTCCGATTATTATAAATAAGAAGAAATTAGGGCAGAAAGTCCTTGCAATGAAAGGTTAGTATCTACAGGCTTATCCTTCAAATATGCGGCTTTCCTAAATTAAGCATAGTTAGTTTTACAGAATCATTTCTGACGCAATTCTCATGAGGAAGCATGCAGTATCAGTAAACATGTATTTGGCTTACGAGTTTTAAGATTTTCGAAATCATGTTTCTATATTGCACTATCTCTATCTTTAATTGCAGATAAAATAATGACCAAAACAGAGAAGAAATTACATTCGCTGCAACAAAAAAATGATGATAACATTGCTGATGACATGGGTGATAACGAGGCTGATGACATAAATGATGGTCCTGTAAATCAAATCAAGAAGAAGTATGGATATACACCACACAATGTAAGTAGTGTTAGTGAGCAATATGTAGAAATTATTAACCATGTAGTAGATGATAATAATAATCATAGTAGGAAAAATGTTACGGTCAACAACTGATAATAAAATTGTATCTTCATTTTTTACTCTTTTAGTGCCCCTTTAACATCCATTCAATACTTGAGTCTTTACAATGCAGTATTTTTTTATTTATTAAAACGTCGGATTGGAAATCTATTTTCTCCATTAAATTACAAATTTCTTGAGTTATCTAATGAAATAAATCATACAAAATCATACTCTATATTAAAAAAAATAAAATGAAAGGAACTCGACTCTGTGACCCAACTCGCAATTTTGACAGAACTTAGTTAAACAACCTTCTAGGAAAAGACAAACTTGGTGTCTTCTGAGCAAAAAGGCTGGAGACAGAGAAGATAAGTCCCAATAAATGTTAGATTTTCTTTCTTGCAAATGCTAATATTATTAACTTTATCTTTGAGCAATAAGACGTTTGAGCAAAAGAGCAGTTTAACTTTTCTTTTGAGCAACAAGCAGTTTTAGTGTGTCACATTTTAATACGATTATTGCCTTTTGAGAAAATAAAAATCATCAGTTTTATTTGCCTCTTGAGCAAAAAGGGATTTTAACTGCAAGAGGATGGTTTAACCATCCTTTTTTATTAGGCAGTTCTATTGTGTGTCATGAAATATGATTTGGTACGAAATAAATTTGTGTTCATGTGCAACGCCTATCATTAAAAAATCTACTTAATTTATGATTTAACTGTGAAAATCGATCTTCGATTCGATTTTTTATTAAAGATCATTGTGTTTTGATTGGTTTTTAAATAAATCGAGAAACGAGTGAGCTATATAAAATGATTAACCAACAAGACCCATTTTACAACAAATTACATGGTTGGGATTCAGTTTCCACTTGCATTATAATATAGTTAGCCAATAGCAGTTTTAAATTTTTATGTGCATCTAAATTTTGGAAAAATGGCTTTGCATCACATAAACTGGCATTTACACAATTCTGAGTTTAGTAAGCAAGAGTATTTACCTTTTATCCTTGTGTGTTGAATCCAGGAAATCACAAGTATTGCACGTAACAAGCTCCTTGACAATGCACAAAAGTTAAAGGTGCCTGTTCTGAAACTACAGTTATTTGCTCTTGTTATTTTACTACCGATGATCAAACACAAAACTGTTTTTTTTTCCGCTGGCAGCGTATTAATGATCGAGTGTCTGATATGAGGGACATGGCTAAAACATTTTCATCTCGGGCTAATGAAGTGTTAAGAAGTTCACAAAAGAATCAGAAGGGCACATACAAATTCTTTGCATAATGATTTGAGATAGACACACCTTACTTCCAAGTCCGTTTGCATAATATATGATGCTTTTTGTACAAATTTTTATTAAAATTTTGCTTTGCAGTGTTGCAATTATTTGCTATACAAGATTTGAACTGTGTGAGAATGTAACGTACATTCATCTGTACAAGTGGAATTGAAATTGAATGTTTTTACTTGTAGTTTTGTCTGGATTACTGTGATGGTGCATTTGGACAATATATAGTAAGTAGTACATAGGTCTCTTGTATTTCGGCTTAATAATGCAGTAACCTGCAATTGCATATTGATATGTGGTGTATTTACATGGCATTTCATTTGTTTATATGATAATAGTAGTATTTTATTTAAGCAAGCATTTATTTTGATGTCTTGAAGATTCAATCTCATGACCTTTAAAACCTCGTCTTAAAACATTAATACTACTTGACACTTGAACTAGTAATCCTTGACTGGTTTTATCGTCTTTGATATTGATAGGGTTAAAGATATGCCCTACTTGTTATATATTTTCATTACATAACTTGAGTAATCATGTTTGAAATAAAAATATGTTTTGTACATTAAAACGTTTAAGTAGAAATTCATTGGACAAACTATTAATTGATCGCAGATACAAAGGAGTTCGTAACCATGCTATTGGATCGTACAAATAAACATAAACATTTATTCTTCAATGTTTCTAGACATTTGGTATTTCTAAAATATGATATAAATATACCGACAAGACTTAGTGTATGTTGTTGGGATTATTTTACACACATAATTGTGTATCTACTCAAACAAACGCGCAAGCAATAAAACCATGTTGCAGTACGATAAAACAAACAGCAACGGGATAATACATAAAAGCAAATGTAACATTCTGAAATTTTCGACTTTCGAAAATTCGACATCGACACTCACTTTATCGACTGCCGAATATCGAAGGCCGGAAACAGAGAAGTTATGGGTTTTAAAAAGAAAAGAAAGAAAAGAAAGAGAGAAGAAGAGATAGGAAATAGAGAAAGAAAGAGACAATTTTTAGAAAACAGAAGACAGAAAAGAAAATAGAGAATTTGAAAATAGAAGATAGAAGCATTTTTTTTTTTAAAATAGAACGGGACAGAAAGGAACAACAACAGAATCTCACAATTCGCAGCGGAACAACATATAATAATAAATGAATAATCTTTAAAACAAAGAACTATATCAGTTATTACATTACATTCATATTATATTACATCAAATCATATCATCAGAGTGTACAACAACATACAACAACAAACAATGCAGCGGAAAAAGAAATACTATATAAACTAGTAATACGCCATGCCATCCAGCTTGCCTCCAGCAACTCCAGAATATCCAGAATATCCTGATAAACCTAACTCTTGACTGCCCGTGTGGAAATTGGTGGGCACCCAGAGTTTAGGAAGGAAAACAATAAACTCCGAGTCAGTCATGTGACTGGTGTGAGAACTCAAAACAGTTTATTTATCTTTAAAATCAAAATAGAGGAATATTTTTAAATCAATTCGCAATGCTTTTAAAAATGAGACTACCATAAGGCCTCCCGCACACACACACATGCAAACGCAGAATCGGAGGAGATTTCTCCTTATGATAGTCAAAGATGCTTGATACGCATTTAAAATAACATTTGATATTATTATTAGTGCATAGTGTATAACAAATTCATTTCGAAAGTAGAATATAAATCTTAGCCAACATACGACCATTATCGTATGCCTACTATAGCTACTATCCAAACAGTGGTGACCACCATAAGTGAATAGCAGGTTCTACAACTAATACCGTACAAGTTTCGTATTGGGAATTGGATTTCCAACAAATGGTCAGGCCAAGGAACTTCCCATTGCCACATGAGAATGCCTCTGGATGGACATCCCCGAGAACCAAACCGGATCTCTACCAACACAAGGCCGGGTTACTCCTAACTGAGCAACAACTGACCGAATATGCCATCCCCCGGTCCTTTGGGACCTTTTTCCGAGAGCGCTCTCTAATCAATTCACACAATCATAACAAAGTGTTTTCAACATGAGTAAGTATCTGGGCTCCATACCATGATACCACCCTTTTCCAGAAGGAAATGGACACATCCTAAAGGGTGCTACCCCTCATAACCTTGCTGCTTCTTTCCTGTTTTGACCATTTCCGGGATGTGAGGCTCGACGAATTCACGTCCACAAAAACATACTTTATACAAAAGCCATGCTTTGGGTCAACAAATGATCAACACAATGATCACTAAGATAGACGATCAAATAAATGATCCTATCACAATAATCAACACAATGATCATTTCAGCATCACTCAGCATGTCACATTACCAAATTGGGAATATATCGCTGATAACTTCAACTATATAACCTTTGAGCTCGTACGTCTCAAAGAAGGGTGTTAAGCAAAGAATAAATTCTCCGCCACCAACAGAAATATATTTGAAAGAAATCGGCTTTATATCTCAAATTGTAATGTCAGACATACAATCCATACAAGTCTGTTCCGGGCTCGAACAGAACCGAAGGCACTTACAAAGAAGTCCTTGCAATCCGGATATTCACAATCCTGATCGGATTTCCCATCACTTAGGGAGTCTCTATACCGTTGCAACTCAGTGCAGAGACAATCGATAGGTCATCCTATCGCTTTCGCAAATACCGGGTCTTCAACACCGATCTTCAATGCAATTCACAACGACGTATCACATATTCGGAATGGGTTATACGACCCCATGGTCCTTTCCCGGTTAACCCGAATAGTGAGCGCTTATTCAAAAATAAGTGTGCATTCAAATTCAATCAATTCACATCAAATACCCATTCAAAGGGAAATATTGATAGTCGGCTATTGAACTATCACTGGATATGCACACATCACCAGATTCCAAATAATTTTCCAAATTATTTATTTTCCAAAATATCTTTACAAGATATATTATTTCAACACTTCAAAAATAAATCAATATTTATTTTTAACCAATTTCACTTTTCACATATAAATTCCATAATGAATTTATATTTCAAAATATTCGTGCATATACGATTTCAATAATTTATTTCAATTTATCTTCAGAAAAAGATAAATTCTAATTATTCACTTCATATTGGAAAACATTTCCATACTTATTATTCATAAGTAATTCACAAATCTTTTTATTTTCAACCTTGGAAAATATTCAATATACTTAAATCGAATTAAGTATATATTTCATTCTTTAAGAAAATCATTCTCTTAAACATATTTATTTGGGTCAAAACGAATGTTGCGTAAAACATCGTTACAACAACCCAAAATCACTAGTATAGGGATTTGAATTTTAAATAGATATATAAATCCCAATACTAAACCAAAACATTTCCATTCGGAAATCATTTACTATAACAAAAATGTTATAGTCCACTATTTCCTTTTATTTCTCGAAACATCTATTTCAACAATAAATGTTGAAATCTATGGTTTCGAATCTCTAT
The DNA here is from genome assembly GCA_030765085.1 of Allium cepa. Lineage (NCBI taxonomy): Eukaryota > Viridiplantae > Streptophyta > Magnoliopsida > Asparagales > Amaryllidaceae > Allium > Allium cepa. Next base: position 309,721,549 of record CM060934.1, on the reverse strand, counting down.
ACCTTTAAAAACATCGTTGGATCGTTTTAATTCTATTTAAAACATTCACATTCTAAACAATTTCTTTAACGTGTTATTCACTATTCAAAAACGTGAATAAACTACGTTAACCAATTTCATTCTTTTATTCATTTTAATTCAAAGGATTATTCACTATTAAAAAATGTGAATATAACTCCATTTCTAAGTTATAACAATTAACTTATCAAAATAAGTCGTTTGCGAATTCATAAAACAACGTTTATAAATTCCTTTTCTATTTATTTATAAAAACTTCCTTTTTTTATACATTCCTTTATTAACATATTTGATTTCATATCCCAATTATAAACTAAAAGTTCATATTATAAGTCAATTGCTTATAAAACGATTATTTTACAAAATCGTTCTTTTAACTTCCCAAATTATTAATCTTAACTTATAAGATTGTTTATTTATCCAAAATTCATTCTTTCGATAACTTTATAAATTTTATAAACCTATTGCTTATAAAATTTCATTTATAACTTCACAGTTTATAATTTCATAAATTTCATTCATTTAGGAAATTCATTTTCACTATATTCAAACACTTATAAAAACTCGTTTTATAATGTCCATAATTCAATTTATAAATATCCATTTATAAATCTCTTAAGATAAATTAGTTTATATTATTATCCTAAAACGTCTTTAAATTCCTTTATAATTTCATCCTTTCGATTTATAAAATAATCAAATTTTATAAATCCTATATTTAAACTTTTATCATATATTCAAAAATCCAATCTAAATTATTTTATAAAATCATTAGTTCATATTTCTCAAAAATCGACTTTTAATCGTATTTCTAAAAATCAGCTTTTTTTTAACTATATTTCACAAAAACCATAATTTTTATAACTTTAAAAATTATAACGTTTATTTATTTATAATGGATCAATTCCAAAAAAATATTTTATCTTTTCAAAAATCACTTTAAAAACATTTTAAAATCCCAAAATCTGGGTCCAATGATGCTACACACCAAATAGTCAATCACGGCTAACAACGATATCATATATCGATATGATAATCAATCAAATATCAAAATATCTGAAATAAAATAAATACTGTTGAGGAATCCAGTTGGATCCCTCCAACCTGTTTCCTGCATCCAAAAACATTAGCACAATACCAATTTCGCTCCAGTACGAAATTATCGCGGTATATGTTCTTAATAAATATTATCCGCTTACTAACGGCGTAATAGGGTCTCATCCGCTAAACAAAAAATGCGGGAAATCAACAACTGCAATATATACATATGCCAATATATATATATTGATATTATATATAATACCAATTTCACTGTTTATGAAATATTCGCGGTATATGTTTATAATAAATAACATCCGCTTACTAACGGCGCATAATGTCTATTTTAACAATCAATAATTTACAGTCATCATTCAAACATGCATTCAAATATTTTAAATCTAACTATTTAAAATAAAATCGAAATCTATTCGATTGAGTGAGAAGTTCTCACCTTGGTTTTAAATTCCGTTTAAGCTTTTATTTCGAATAAAATTAAACGCGCGTTTAATTTTACCCGAAATTCTCACTAACTCCAAACGACTCCAAACCAACTCCATCGCGTAGTGCTCGTCCATACGATCCCAACGCAACTGAGTTTGCATTTTTTCGACCTCGTATGAAAAAGTTATGCATTTTATAAGATCGTACACGATTTATAACTAAATTTCAACAATAACTTTTATATTTTAACCCCAAACTCACACCAGCCCTTAGATCCAATCCCTTGCAAATCTGGCCCTCCATCCTTCATCTTCCACTTGCGTTTTCAAGCTACAGGCAATAGGAATGAGGCCGAACCCATAGTTGATTCCTAGGGTTTAATATTGCAACTTCAATACACAACTATACTTCATCATACCACATGCATTTTGAAGCTCCTCTCCTCCTTCATGTTCGCCCCCAACTATAGTGCACTCGGCCTCATGTGCTGCCTTGGGACGCGTGCGAAAACTGATGGGAACGGCCTCACCTAGCTCCTCCTCCTTTGCACCATTTCCGATCAACTCCGTATGAAATTAAAGCTCATCTCGTGCTCTTCATCTTTGTAGTTAACAACTTCTTCTAATTCTTTGTAGATTGGGAGAGATTGAGAGATGAATGAGAATGATTTCTGGCCCTTCATTCAAAAGTGGCGGCTAGCTTATGAAATTAGGGTTAGGTTTTGATATTTTAGCAAATTATGAAGGCTCATGTCTATTTATAAGAGAACGAGCGACACTATTCATCCCGGATTTTCCGAACTCCGATTTAGACGCCGTAACCAGCGTACCTAGGGTTTATCCCGCGTTCCGGACACAATGGAACAGGTTTCGGAAGCTAATTCGGAAGTATGTGCGAGTTATGGCTGAAAACGTTCAATTTAAATTAAACCGATTTAAATCGATTTCTAGGCGTTTTAATTTGTACCGGACAAACGGTAAATCCAAATGACTTGAAATTTGAAACCTTACAATAATATCACATTACGGATCCGATGAAACTGGTTTCGTCGAATTCCGAGACTTTTTGAAAAATAGCTATTTTGACTCGCCAAATTTAAATTAAAAACGATTCGATGCGTTTCGAGCTGCCACGATCAAACGATAGCTCCGATTGACACGAAATTTGAAATCCGGTAATAACTAACTATTACGGATCCAATGAAACTGGTTTCGTTCAATTCTGAGACTGTTCAAAAATTGACTATTTTACTAGTCGATTTAAATATTAAAATATTCAATTTTCACAGATTTACTTTTAATTCGATTCTAAAAGTTCTAAAATATTTCTATAACTCCAGTATGATTAAATAAAATTTTCCAAATTATTTTCAATCATATTTAACTCAATTTTTAATTATTTCCATAATTTAACGTATTAAATTATTGATTTAATTATCCAATTAAATCCAATAATTCAAATAAAAATTTATTTGACTTAAAAATTCACTTATAAATATTTAAAATAAATTAAATATTCAAATTTTAATTATTAAAAATTCTGGGTCGTTACAATCTTTCCCCTTAAAAGAATTTCGTCCTCGAAATTACAAGTAAGAAAAGTTATAGAATCTATTAACTTTCCCAAAATCCATAATTAAATTTCTCACCATACTTTACTAAGTTTCAAATCATACTTAGTTATCTTTTCAAAAACAAACTATATCATTTAACTTTCAACTCTAAATCAAAGTTAAAGTTTTCAAAATTTTCCAATTTTCTCAAATTTTTCTAACGCCTTAAATTTTCGGAAAAATTCGCCATAGTCTCCTTTGCGCGGCTCGATCCGAAAAAAAATGACAGTATATATATATATCACAAATATACATCTCATCAAGTAATGAGGCATCCCGAAGGGAAAAAAGTATAAAAGTACGATATTTAATCCGAGATATGTACCTTATATTTTATTAGCAAGCATATACGGCTAATATAGCGCTAAAGCGAACTCCAAATGGGAAGCAAACGCGATCCGCACCTACTAAACTCAACAAACAACATGAGAACCATGCATATAAACCATAGTATCAATATACAACATATAGCAACATAATAACTATATATGTCACATAGCAAATGCAACAATAGCAATATATATTCAACCATCAACCAACTACCATCATAATCAATAATATTCATTCATATTCTCATTAATATTCAATGAAAGGGTTTTCAATTCAAATCACATTTGATTTATTTACATTGGATTTTATCAACATTCATTCTCAATTTTAATTAGTTTGCATTCACTAATTAAATCCAATTCACTTTCAATTCTATTCAAATTTATTTACTTTCAATTTGAATTTCAATTTCATAGCTTTCAATTTCATTAACACTTAATGAATTATATACAATCAATCAACAATCAACTAACAATCAAATAACAACCAAAGTATATATAATACAACCAAATTCCTTTGCTTATATTCATTCAATTTGGTTTAACACCATCACTTTTATTCACAACTCATATTCATATAGTTTCACTTCTTATATATATATAAGTTTATTTCACAATTGTAAATCACTTTAATTATAATTCAATTCTTATAATTCACTTGCTTATACAATAATTCTTTTACTTAGATTATTCAAACAACCTAACAAATCAACTTATATATACTTTAATAATTCTGAAAAATTATTCCTCTATATTTAAAAATATAATCAAGGTAAAATTATTTCATTTACCCAATTTAAAATCAATATCATGCCGAATTGTTCTATTCAAGTGTTTAGAAACCCCTTCGGCATAGTCTTGCGGACCACGCTGACGAAAGTTCATATACCACTCAATAAACCAATCATCACAATATAAAACAATTTCATATTCACTAACAAATACGCTCTCATAGCTATTATTACACTCAAACTCATTCTAGAGTACTACTGACTCTATCTCTAATGAGTAATACCCAACAGAACCATGGTTGTCGCTTAACCATAAGCTCTGATACCAAATGTAACATTCTGAAATTTTCGACTTTCGAAAATTCGACATCGACACTCACTTTATCGACTGCCGAATATCGAAGGCCGGAAACAGAGAAGTTATGGGTTTTAAAAAGAAAAGAAAGAAAAGAAAGAGAGAAGAAGAGATAGGAAATAGAGAAAGAAAGAGACAATTTTTAGAAAACAGAAGACAGAAAAGAAAATAGAGAATTTGAAAATAGAAGATAGAAGCATTTTTTTTTTAAAATAGAACGGGACAGAAAGGAACAACAACAGAATCTCACAATTCGCAGCGGAACAACATATAATAATAAATGAATAATCTTTAAAACAAAGAACTATATCAGTTATTACATTACATTCATATTATATTACATCAAATCATATCATCAGAGTGTACAACAACATACAACAACAAACAATGCAGCGGAAAAAGAAATACTATATAAACTAGTAATACGCCATGCCATCCAGCTTGCCTCCAGCAACTCCAGAATATCCAGAATATCCTGATAAACCTAACTCTTGACTGCCCGTGTGGAAATTGGTGGGCACCCAGAGTTTAGGAAGGAAAACAATAAACTCCGAGTCAGTCATGTGACTGGTGTGAGAACTCAAAACAGGTTATTTATCTTTAAAATCAAAATAGAGGAATATTTTTAAATCAATTCGCAATGCTTTTAAAAATGAGACTACCATAAGGCCTCCCGCACACACACACATGCAAACGCAGAATCGGAGGAGATTTCTCCTTATGATAGTCAAAGATGCTTGATACGCATTTAAAATAACATTTGATATTATTATTAGTGCATAGTGTATAACAAATTCATTTCGAAAGTAGAATATAAATCTTAGCCAACATACGACCATTATCGTATGCCTACTATAGCTACTATCCAAACAGTGGTGACCACCATAAGTGAATAGCAGGTTCTACAACTAATACCGTACAAGTTTCGTATTGGGAATTGGATTTCCAACAAATGGTCAGGCCAAGGAACTTCCCATTGCCACATGAGAATGCCTCTGGATGGACATCCCCGAGAACCAAACCGGATCTCTACCAACACAAGGCCGGGTTACTCCTAACTGAGCAACAACTGACCGAATATGCCATCCCCCGGTCCTTTGGGACCTTTTTCCGAGAGCGCTCTCTAATCAATTCACACAATCATAACAAAGTGTTTTCAACATGAGTAAGTATCTGGGCTCCATACCATGATACCACCCTTTTCCAGAAGGAAATGGACACATCCTAAAGGGTGCTACCCCTCATAACCTTGCTGCTTCTTTCCTGTTTTGACCATTTCCGGGATGTGAGGCTCGACGAATTCACGTCCACAAAAACATACTTTATACAAAAGCCATGCTTTGGGTCAACAAATGATCAACACAATGATCACTAAGATAGACGATCAAATAAATGATCCTATCACAATAATCAACACAATGATCATTTCAGCATCACTCAGCATGTCACATTACCAAATTGGGAATATATCGCTGATAACTTCAACTATATAACCTTTGAGCTCGTACGTCTCAAAGAAGGGTGTTAAGCAAAGAATAAATTCTCCGCCACCAACAGAAATATATTTGAAAGAAATCGGCTTTATATCTCAAATTGTAATGTCAGACATACAATCCATACAAGTCTGTTCCGGGCTCGAACAGAACCGAAGGCACTTACAAAGAAGTCCTTGCAATCCGGATATTCACAATCCTGATCGGATTTCCCATCACTTAGGGAGTCTCTATACCGTTGCAACTCAGTGCAGAGACAATCGATAGGTCATCCTATCGCTTTCGCAAATACCGGGTCTTCAACACCGATCTTCAATGCAATTCACAACGACGTATCACATATTCGGAATGGGTTATACGACCCCATGGTCCTTTCCCGGTTAACCCGAATAGTGAGCGCTTATTCAAAAATAAGTGTGCATTCAAATTCAATCAATTCACATCAAATACCCATTCAAAGGGAAATATTGATAGTCGGCTATTGAACTATCACTGGATATGCACACATCACCAGATTCCAAATAATTTTCCAAATTATTTATTTTCCAAAATATCTTTACAAGATATATTATTTCAACACTTCAAAAATAAATCAATATTTATTTTTAACCAATTTCACTTTTCACATATAAATTCCATAATGAATTTATATTTCAAAATATTCGTGCATATACGATTTCAATAATTTATTTCAATTTATCTTCAGAAAAAGATAAATTCTAATTATTCACTTCATATTGGAAAACATTTCCATACTTATTATTCATAAGTAATTCACAAATCTTTTTATTTTCAACCTTGGAAAATATTCAATATACTTAAATCGAATTAAGTATATATTTCATTCTTTAAGAAAATCATTCTCTTAAACATATTTATTTGGGTCAAAACGAATGTTGCGTAAAACATCGTTACAACAACCCAAAATCACTAGTATAGGGATTTGAATTTTAAATAGATATATAAATCCCAATACTAAACCAAAACATTTCCATTCGGAAATCATTTACTATAACAAAAATGTTATAGTCCACTATTTCCTTTTATTTCTCGAAACATCTATTTCAACAATAAATGTTGAAATCTATGGTTTCGAATCTCTATACCTTTAAAAACATCGTTGGATCGTTTTAATTCTATTTAAAACATTCACATTCTAAACAATTTCTTTAACGTGTTATTCACTATTCAAAAACGTGAATAAACTACGTTAACCAATTTCATTCTTTTATTCATTTTAATTCAAAGGATTATTCACTATTAAAAAATGTGAATATAACTCCATTTCTAAGTTATAACAATTAACTTATCAAAATAAGTCGTTTGCGAATTCATAAAACAACGTTTATAAATTCCTTTTCTATTTATTTATAAAAACTTCCTTTTTTTATACATTCCTTTATTAACATATTTGATTTCATATCCCAATTATAAACTAAAAGTTCATATTATAAGTCAATTGCTTATAAAACGATTATTTTACAAAATCGTTCTTTTAACTTCCCAAATTATTAATCTTAACTTATAAGATTGTTTATTTATCCAAAATTCATTCTTTCGATAACTTTATAAATTTTATAAACCTATTGCTTATAAAATTTCATTTATAACTTCACAGTTTATAATTTCATAAATTTCATTCATTTAGGAAATTCATTTTCACTATATTCAAACACTTATAAAAACTCGTTTTATAATGTCCATAATTCAATTTATAAATATCCATTTATAAATCTCTTAAGATAAATTAGTTTATATTATTATCCTAAAACGTCTTTAAATTCCTTTATAATTTCATCCTTTCGATTTATAAAATAATCAAATTTTATAAATCCTATATTTAAACTTTTATCATATATTCAAAAATCCAATCTAAATTATTTTATAAAATCATTAGTTCATATTTCTCAAAAATCGACTTTTAATCGTATTTCTAAAAATCAGCTTTTTTTTAACTATATTTCACAAAAACCATAATTTTTATAACTTTAAAAATTATAACGTTTATTTATTTATAATGGATCAATTCCAAAAAAATATTTTATCTTTTCAAAAATCACTTTAAAAACATTTTAAAATCCCAAAATCTGGGTCCAATGATGCTACACACCAAATAGTCAATCACGGCTAACAACGATATCATATATCGATATGATAATCAATCAAATATCAAAATATCTGAAATAAAATAAATACTGTTGAGGAATCCAGTTGGATCCCTCCAACCTGTTTCCTGCATCCAAAAACATTAGCACAATACCAATTTCGCTCCAGTACGAAATTATCGCGGTATATGTTCTTAATAAATATTATCCGCTTACTAACGGCGTAATAGGGTCTCATCCGCTAAACAAAAAATGCGGGAAATCAACAACTGCAATATATACATATGCCAATATATATATATTGATATTATATATAATACCAATTTCACTGTTTATGAAATATTCGCGGTATATGTTTATAATAAATAACATCCGCTTACTAACGGCGCATAATGTCTATTTTAACAATCAATAATTTACAGTCATCATTCAAACATGCATTCAAATATTTTAAATCTAACTATTTAAAATAAAATCGAAATCTATTCGATTGAGTGAGAAGTTCTCACCTTGGTTTTAAATTCCGTTTAAGCTTTTATTTCGAATAAAATTAAACGCGCGTTTAATTTTACCCGAAATTCTCACTAACTCCAAACGACTCCAAACCAACTCCATCGCGTAGTGCTCGTCCATACGATCCCAACGCAACTGAGTTTGCATTTTTTCGACCTCGTATGAAAAAGTTATGCATTTTATAAGATCGTACACGATTTATAACTAAATTTCAACAATAACTTTTATATTTTAACCCCAAACTCACACCAGCCCTTAGATCCAATCCCTTGCAAATCTGGCCCTCCATCCTTCATCTTCCACTTGCGTTTTCAAGCTACAGGCAATAGGAATGAGGCCGAACCCATAGTTGATTCCTAGGGTTTAATATTGCAACTTCAATACACAACTATACTTCATCATACCACATGCATTTTGAAGCTCCTCTCCTCCTTCATGTTCGCCCCCAACTATAGTGCACTCGGCCTCATGTGCTGCCTTGGGACGCGTGCGAAAACTGATGGGAACGGCCTCACCTAGCTCCTCCTCCTTTGCACCATTTCCGATCAACTCCGTATGAAATTAAAGCTCATCTCGTGCTCTTCATCTTTGTAGTTAACAACTTCTTCTAATTCTTTGTAGATTGGGAGAGATTGAGAGATGAATGAGAATGATTTCTGGCCCTTCATTCAAAAGTGGCGGCTAGCTTATGAAATTAGGGTTAGGTTTTGATATTTTAGCAAATTATGAAGGCTCATGTCTATTTATAAGAGAACGAGCGACACTATTCATCCCGGATTTTCCGAACTCCGATTTAGACGCCGTAACCAGCGTACCTAGGGTTTATCCCGCGTTCCGGACACAATGGAACAGGTTTCGGAAGCTAATTCGGAAGTATGTGCGAGTTATGGCTGAAAACGTTCAATTTAAATTAAACCGATTTAAATCGATTTCTAGGCGTTTTAATTTGTACCGGACAAACGGTAAATCCAAATGACTTGAAATTTGAAACCTTACAATAATATCACATTACGGATCCGATGAAACTGGTTTCGTCGAATTCCGAGACTTTTTGAAAAATAGCTATTTTGACTCGCCAAATTTAAATTAAAAACGATTCGATGCGTTTCGAGCTGCCACGATCAAACGATAGCTCCGATTGACACGAAATTTGAAATCCGGTAATAACTAACTATTACGGATCCAATGAAACTGGTTTCGTTCAATTCTGAGACTGTTCAAAAATTGACTATTTTACTAGTCGATTTAAATATTAAAATATTCAATTTTCACAGATTTACTTTTAATTCGATTCTAAAAGTTCTAAAATATTTCTATAACTCCAGTATGATTAAATAAAATTTTCCAAATTATTTTCAATCATATTTAACTCAATTTTTAATTATTTCCATAATTTAACGTATTAAATTATTGATTTAATTATCCAATTAAATCCAATAATTCAAATAAAAATTTATTTGACTTAAAAATTCACTTATAAATATTTAAAATAAATTAAATATTCAAATTTTAATTATTAAAAATTCTGGGTCGTTACAGCAAATCACATAAGAAATGAAATAGAGAGTTCAAATATGGATTTATAGTGGTTCCACTATCGTGAGATAGTGTATATCCACTTCGATGAGAGAATATTTTAATATTTTCTAAGAAAGGAGAATTTTACAAGATTAATAATGGATTCCAAAAATAAGAATAAGAAATGTAACTTGATGTGATGATTCTAATCTTTACAGAATGACTGTCTTTATATAGAGATTATTGCTTAAGTTTGAAGTAATTGATTTATAGTTATAAATTAATATCTCATCAATTTTCATATTCTTATAAAAAAATGTTGATTCGTTTGACTTTCCAGTTTTCTCAAATTTGCACGCGTCTGATAAGATTTGAAACATCCCTAAAAAATATAAATAACTTGTATTTAAATACATGGATTATTTAAATATTTGAATTGTGAATTAAATATTAATTAAATGGATTTAATAGACTTATTTAATTTTTTTAATTAATAAACAATAAATGTGAACTCATTTTGTAGCTTTATTTACAATAATAAGTAGTTTGAATTAACAAGAAGAAAATCAATTATTAATAAAACGAATTGATTTTTAATGATGTATTTTTAAATAAACTTATATGATTTTTTCATAATTTTTAATTTGAAAAATATTTAAATTTTCGTTTGACGTTTATTTCGGTAAAAGATGATATTTTTGAAATTTCACATGATAGGATTACTGGTGTATTTTATTATTGTTTTGGAATCATATCGTATTTTTTTACACGATCGTATTTTTGTATTTAACATTTGTGGTTCCTTCGCAAATGAAATGATGTGCAGTGAGGTGCTGGAATTTGAAAATAAACATCGCTTAACATTAGACTTTCCCTCGTTGCCTTTTCCCTCTCACCATTTTCACTTTCCTTCCCTTTCGTATGCACTGTAAAATGAAAATTTAACCCACCATCTTCAAAATTATTTTAAAAATCATCCACTCAAGAGAAAAATTAAATCATTGCATTCGTCGAGTTCGTGGGGTCGTAGGCATCGAATCAATATGTATATTGTTGTTTGCGTCATCAATTTGGGGCGATCGACCTTACACAGTGAAGCTAGGGTTTCAATTTAAGGATGATTTAGGCAGCGTTAGTCGAAGTGGAGGATATCGTTGAGTTTCCCTTGTCGAGGAAATGAACAGAGTAAATTTGGAGTTGTGCGATCTACGTTTGGGCGTCATGTCATTTCCACTGTATCGGCACTAGGGCTACTGACGCAGCGGATAATTAACAAAACGATATGGATTGATGAAAGTAGCAATCAGTGGATTGAAAATACTGCAATGCCCAAATTCGTTGATCCAAAGATGCCGGATTCTAGCTATCTTCGTCTCGTTGATCGCGCACGATACCGAGAAATAAAGATCTTCAATTCTTCAAGCGTTGATCAAACGCACTTGATTCCGCGAATCGGCTTCAACAATCGTTGATTCGAGCGCACTCGAATAACCGAAAGTGGAGATAGGAGATTACACTCAACTACCGATTTAAATTGAAAGCACAAAGCTAACAAAAGAGAATTTTATTCAAAAATCAACAACCTTTACAAATGACTCCAACTCGCCTATTTATAGGCTACATCACACCACACAACACCTTACAACACCACCGACCTTCCATAGGTCGTTCACGACCTAACTTCCTTCACTAGGTCGCACGCGACCTAACACCAATACACGACCCAGACACGAATCTCACAAGTACACGACGTACGACCTAAACAAGGTCGTTAACGACCTACGTATTACATCAAGCGACTCAGCTTATATACAACACGGAACCGTACAAAACACAACATACATGACCCGACTTACGACCTATCATAGGTCGAAAATGACTTAAGAAACAATAGTACAACAACTTATTACAACACAAGTCCACGCGACCCAAAACACATACGACCTATATATCATGCGACCTAAGCTCCATGCGGCATAACTCTTTAGCGACTTAACATTCTTCGGCATAAAGGTCAGCGACCTATCATAGGTCGTTAGGTCGCTTGAGCGACCTAAAGAAGCGGTGCCTGGAATTCTTCAAGCGACCTAAAGTTGAGCGACTTAACGTAGGTCGCTGGTTTCCTTTCTCCCATGTAACTCGTTGGTCTTTTCTCTACTGCATTACTCGTTTGGTCACTAGGTCGCTGCCGACCCATCTTCACTACGTTCACACTAGGTCGCTGCCGACCTTTCTTCACTACAGATGTTTACGAGCTACCCTTACTAGGTCGTGCGTGTCCTAAAGTTTCTGAGCGACTTAACTCCGAGCGAACTTCGATAGGTCGTTTTCCTTTATTAATTAGGTCGTTTGGACGAGCTATCTTCATATTAAGTCGTTTTCCATCAAACCCTTCTGCAGCTGGCACTTGCGAGCTTACCCCACTAGGTCGTGAGCGACCTAAATCTTCCCCCTTAGGTCATGAGCGACCTAAGCCTGGTGCATTTGTAGATCGTGCTGCATCAGCTACAGATCGCGATCTCTATTGTGGGGTCAAGTGTAGAAATTTTGGGTCCGAGGCGGAGCATTCGCGGAGAGAAAGTGTTTGGAAGTGGTTTGGCGAGATTCCGTGGTCCGAGGAGGTAAGGAGAGTGGTTGGCATGCACGACATAGTTGCATATATGGTGGTTACCATGTGTGCACTGTGCACCTTTTGTATTTGGGGAAGATGAGGGTTATTTGGTAATATGGGTAATAAAAATTTAATTTGGTAATTAATTAATTTGGTTTATACCAAATCTTATAAAATGAATATCTCATTCATACGAGGCCGATTTGAACGTGGTTTTTTGTGTTGGACTCGTATCGTTGTTACCAACGTATTGGAGTTGGATTCATTAAATTTAAAGCTAGTAGAATTTTAAGCTAAAATTGAAAATCGCTTGATTTTAGATTCAACCGGAACACAAAAGCGTAAACTGGAATTTTGACGTGTTTACTCACCTCTACATAAACTATATGATATCTGTGTTACAATAGATTTTTGTTAAATATTCGAATGATAGTTTATATATTGTTATTTGATTGTTTATTTGGATTTGATTCCTGCTTGAAAGTGGATGACATAAATAACCATAGTGTTGCAGGGAACAAAAGCAAGTAGAAGTCAAATGTGTACGTAGCGAATAGGCTGCTATGGAACACTTCGAAATACATATACATATAAATGATTTATATGGGACTTTTGTAGAGAATCCCTATGGGATTTCTCGCCAATGTTGATTTATTTATATTATTATGTTGCTTATATTGATATTTGGTTGAAATATTCGCGACATGTGGTTTGATTTGTGTAAGTATCGTTGCAGAAATTATCGTTAACCGGCACTTTGAAAGTTGTTTATTCAAGTACTTTTGAGAATTTTGAAATAAAGGATAAGTGTTATTTAAAATTCATAAAAGAAGTTATAAATTTGATAATTATCTTTTGGGATAATTAATATTCTTTTAGATTTATAAAAAGATACTAAATTTGATTACTTATCTTTCAAGATAATTAATATCGTTTTAAAATTTATAAAAAAAAGAATATAAATTTGATTAATTATCTTTTGGAATCATTATTGTTGTTTTCAATTTATACAAAGATTATAAGTTTGATTAATTATCTTCCAGGATAATTAATGTTGTTTTAAATTTATAAAAAGATTATAAATTTGATTAGTTTTCCTTCGGGTTAATTAATGTTATTTTAAATTTATAATAAGATTATAATTTTTATTAGTTTTCTTTTGGGATAATTAATGTAGTTTTAAATTTATAAAAGGGTTATATTAATCATCTTTTGGGATGATTAACATTGTTTTAAATTTACAAAAGTATTTTAAATTTATTTATTATCTTTTGGGATAATAAATGTTGTTATAAACTTATAAATGATAGTTTATAAATAAGACTATCTTTTGAAAGGAATGTATAAAAAAATAGCTAAGTGCAAATTGTTTTGGGTTTATAGTAAACAATGTTTTAGTTATATTTTATTTTTACCCTTCTTTTTAATACACTTAGAAATATAAATAACCCTCTACAAAAATATTTTAAAGAGCGTTTTAAAGTGTTTTACAAATATTTATGATGCAAAAATCAAGCACAAGTGTGAGTTAAATGTTTTAAAAGTTTGATTCTTTTATTGAAAATATCTAGTCTTACACTTAGCACTAAACATTAAAGAAACTCTTGTTATTCTTAAAGTTAAGAATGTTGTCATGACAAGGTGGGAAGCAACACTGCCCTTACTTGTCCGGCTTCATTGTTTTCCCCAGGATGGTACTAGTTCGAGATGATGAGTTATGATAAGTATAAGAGATTTAATTTTTATATATGATCATTTTGTTATTCCCTATAGTTGATTTATTGACTATCGATTCTACTATCTTCTTTGTGTTCGTTGATTCAAGACGATTTTGTTGCTCGTTTGAGCATTTAAACTCTTGCTATTCTTAAAGTTAGGAATAATGTCGAGTCAAGATAGGAAGCAACACTACCCTAACTTGTCCGGCTTCATTGTTTTCCTCGGAGTAGTACTAGTTTGTTTCCAATAGTTGATTCATCGACTATCGATTTTGATATCCTTTATCGAAAATGACTAAAACCAGAAAGCGAGTGGACATCAAGCTATGTGGGGTTGCTCCCATTAGGGTATCTTCACATGTACTCTAGGCTGAATCCGATTGTATGCATGTGGAGATGTGAAATACTCGGATACTCGATAAGGTTGGCGAGGTCTGGCTTGTACATTTTACGAGGGAGTCAGAGAATAAATGACTCTCTCAAGTATATTGTCTAGTGGTATAATTTTGGTAAGAGGCGCACCCTCCTAGTCATTGTTGGAAAAAATTCTCTTCCCTTATTTGATTCAAATTTTCGAACCATTTTCTTAATTGCATCGAGAAGTGCCTAAAGCTCTTCTCAATGTTTAATTATTTATGTCCATTTTTTCGTCTATGGATGTTGTTCTTGTGAGGTAAAACCCATTCTATGTTTAGCAGCATGGTCTCACAGAATTATTATATATTCAGCATATTTCTTGAGGTTTCTCATACTGGTTTTTCAGACTGATCTGTGTGTTATTTTTTATAATGCTTGGGTCAGACCGAGTTTTTTCAGGTTGTCGTTGATGGGATATGGAGCTCATGGAGTAGAGTTGGTTGTTCACTTACTGTAGTATTCTTATTTTCCGCTGTATTGTTATATATACTCATTAGAAATTATATGGTTAGGAAGTTATAATTATCCATGCTGATGAGGTTTGTTTTTAACTCTGATATACCTTGTATTTTGGAATGATGACTTTTACTGTCTTTGTTATCATATATGTTGTCGTTCTGCTACGAGATTCTATTTTTCCCTGTTCTTTTCTTTTATTTTACCATAATAATCTGTCTTTCCGGCACTTGAATGCTCGGTATTGTAATAACATGGATGTATTAGGTGCCGACTATCGAGGGTTGAAATGGTGGGTCGTTATATTTGATATCAGAACTTAACGTTAAATGAGAACCTTAGCTTTGATAGGGTATGGCTCATTAAAGATAGGGCAAGTGACACCCTATAATGAGTTGAGAGTATTATATATACAAGAGCTTGTTTGTTATTACTATAAAAACATATCGTATTAATTGGCATATTAAGTTTGAATTTTGAATTCTGGTCGAGATGTGGAACGCTATAGTGTCGATAAGGATTTCAAAACACTTTAACAAGGCAAACAGACATGATATTGATTTTTGAAACTTGGTAAACGAAATATTTTACCTAGGATTATATAAAGGAATAATTTTCATATTTATATAGCTAGTTAAGGTTTGTTTGCTTTTTAATGATATTATCTCTTTATTATAATTATTTTTTGAATTGTCATACTCGGCTAGTTTAGGAGCATTGGCTATTGTTTGTTGATTGTTGATTATTTGTGTTCAGCTTATTTATGACCCTTTATTTCTTTGATTGAGAACGAACCCCTTATGATAAGTTTTGCAGTTTAACTATAAGGTGATTGGTAATAATGTTAATTTAAAAGTCTAATAAAATTGTTTAATTAATCTAAATGGGAAAATAAGACATTTAGAGAATATATATTTATGAAAAGTTTACTATAATAAAGGAAAGTTATTATATACGATGATTTTAGAAGTACATTTTATATGAATATGATATATAAAATGATTCATATGATTTAAAAGATGTTTTATAAGTAAAAAGAGTTTTTGAGAATTTAAATTTCGGTATTGCTTGAAATGATTTCAAAAAGATTTAGAGAAAAGCAATATTGTTATTACTGGAAAGTATTTATAAGTTTAAATGTTTCAAAGAGAATTTTTAAAGAAAGGCTTATTTTCTTTGGATAGTTCGAGGAAAACATCTCGATTAGGTGTAATCTGAATAATTTTCTAAGTGGCAATCAAATATTTGCATAGGCGAACGTTGAAGTGCACTTAGTAATTTATTTTCTTTATCATTATGCGATCGAAATGAGTTTGAATCCAAACGAACCCAAAACGAGCGTTAATGATTAATTTTTTAAATTTTATTCTATATACAAAAATATATGTAGTATGATTTAAAACAGCATTTTGGAATAAAAATTGAGTATTTAATTCTCAAGTTTCCTTAAAGTAAATTGATTTAAAATATAAAGCTATTTTGATAAAAGAATGTTTTGATAAATGATAATTTCAAACACTTGGATAGAAAAGAGATTGATGTGCACGTAAATGTGCATATATTTACATCCATATTTTATCTATTTTTATTTAAATAAATGTCATGTTTAGATATTTTAACATATTTAAAACCAAAATTCAATTATTTTCAAATCATCATATATTCATCTACATACAGGGACAAAATAGTCATTTTTGTGCATGTGCTAATTTAGGACTTTTTATTTGGACATTTTTCATAATTTTTATAAAAATTCAGATGCATATAGAAGAGGGATTCGTGAAAATATATGCATGCACAAGAGAATACAAAGAAAGGAAGATATAAATAATTCAAATATATGATAATGGAGGACCCCGCCCACTTACCTAAATCTTCAATTAGAAGCTAATGGACAACTAAGTGAAGGTTAAAACTTCATGCATATTTGATGATGGATTAATTTGAGGCCAACGGTTACTTGGTGCCCACACTTCCTAAAGGGCATTTTAGGAAGCATACTAAAAGTGAATTAGGATTTTATGCATGTATAAATAACCCACTTATGTACATGCAGATATCTTCTTACTCTTTCAAATTACTTAGGAAATTAGAACGCATGTTGTAAGCTCAATGTTTCATGAAATAGAAATGGCTTCTTAGCCTCTCTCTTTTCTTTTCTACATGCTTCTTTTTACCTTTATGTTCATTTTTACTTTTATGCTCTTTTCTTTTATTTGTTAGTAGATTAGATTTACATTAATGAAAGTAGTATAGCTTTTTTTATGCAAGTAGTTTAGTAGTTAATCTAATTTTCTTTCTTTGCTTATTTTCTTTTTCTTTTTCTTTTTAATGTTGAAATTTACATGTATTGATTTGATAACACAAATGAGTAACTAAACCCCTTCAATTTAGGAGTAATGAAGCTCTCAAATATTATGTAAATTCAACATTTCTATGATTTATGGTCTCTTCTATTTATGTTTCATGAAAGTAGATTTTGATCTAAGTTTATATAAGTGGATTTGATAGTTTATGTTGCATTTGTAAATGAGCTACTCTTATTCAACATAAACACAATTTACATCATCATTTGCTAATTGGTTTTTAATTTTGAAATGAATGTAGAAACAAAATTTAATGATCTATATTACTAATTGTTTGCGCCAAAATTGGTCACAAACACCCAATTACCGATGAAAGCACCAATTCGCAATCGCAGATCACATGTAACAAGTATGTAGAGAAATAAAAACGAAGAACACTCAAAAAATTCAAAAGAAGTAAACAACATAGAATTTGTAGTGGTTCGACGATCTGGCCTACGTTCACTCTGAAGTTGATGACTTTATTGATTCACTTGATGGTTATAATCGATTACAGTGGATTACAAGGAGTTATAGCTCTGTAGTTCGTGTACAACAGCAATGATGAAATGCAAAGTTGAATCCGGCAGAGTCTGGACGTTGGATCCCCAAAAAGATCCTTTTTTTTGTTGGCTCTGGGGCCCTATTTATAGGTGTAGGAGGCACATAACTCGCTCAAACTTCGGGAGACTTCTTCTGGCGCGTGAGGGGTCCCACACAATCGATCCCATGAAGTTTCGACTCAAATCCGTGATCGATACGAACCAATTTTGTATCGATTAAGATTTTGTCCAATCGAGTCAAAACTTGGCACGAATCTTCTTTGGCTTGTTCGTAAGCTCATGTGAAAATTTCATAGCATTTGGACATGTGGTTTGTGAGATATGATCGATGCGAGTTGGTATTCTTCGGTGGGCTATCTAGTTCGCATCGATGGTTTCGAATCGATCATGTTCGAATCGATGATTGCACGTGCCCTCGTGATGACATGGCGTGCACTCCTCGGCTCGATTCACTTCTCACTCCAAGTTGACCGAGTCGTCCCTTGAATTTCTCCTTGTTCATACCGATGAACGTTTCTTAGCTCGAATCGATGGAGACAGTCCAGTTCGTATCGATGAAAGTGGTGTAGTTCGCATCGATGGAGGTGGCTCTGTTCGCATCCATTAAGGTGGCCTCAACTTGATGGATACGAACAAGCCTCATAATAGTGGATACGAACAGCAGTTGCTCGATGGATGCGAACTAAGGTTATCTGATGGATATGAAGTGGACTTTGCTACATCGGTACGAACTAGAGAAAAGATGATCGGTGTGAAATGGGCAATGGTCCATCGATACGAAACAAAGCTCTACGATGGACTCGAACTCGATCGATACGAACCAAGGCTTCGCGATGGATACGAACTTGACCGATACAAACGAAGTTACCGCCGCTCTGATCGATACGTAGACGATGGATTCAAATGGAGGCGTGGTAATGGATACAAAACGAGGCCATCTCCTTCAATTTTGCATCGATCATAACTTGAGCATACGAACTCCGATTGACTTGAAATTTGGAATGTTGGCTTTCATGGCTTCGCTTGTCGTGTCTTATCAATCGTAGCCTGATCCGGATTCGGACAAAATTCATTGATATCCCTAGCGAGCATGTGTACAACCCACCTTCATGACGAATTGTCTTTGTTTTCCAGTTAATCTTTTGGTATCGTGGCCTTGCTAAAAGGCGGGATAACACTTGCCCATCAAAAAATTCCTTACGATAGGAAGGTGTGTTTTGTAATGCCATAAGCTGGAGTTCATATCCTGTAGATGACCTGCAAAGAAATTGATAGTCTTTTCCGACCACGAATGACGATCGTTCGGGATCGTATGTCATTCGAGGTGATATGTGACCGTTCGTGGTCAGATGTCGTTCGCGGCGAATGTTGACCATTCGCGGTTGGGGTGCCGTTCGAGGCGATTTGTGATCGTTCACGATTAGGTTCCATTCGTGGCGAATTGTGACCGTTTGCGATCGGGTGCCGTTTGTGACTGTTCGCGATCGGGTGCCGTTCGTGGCGAATTGTGACCGTTTGCGGTCGGGTGCCGTTCAAGGCGAGTGAGTGTGGCCGGGGGGGGGGGGGGGGGACTTAGTATCATCAATACCAGATTCCACATTCGAGTGAGTTTCTGGATTGTTTTGTTAGGGCGGTCCATCGCCATCTCAGAGCATGCCTAAGGACCGTTCGTGACCCCGTACATGTGTAAGTAGCTTAGCCATTTCAGAATTGTCAAAACTAAGTATCCATTCAACCGAGTTTTCCAATAGAAATGTCCGACAAAATCAAATCCAAACATGAGAAGCAAAAAAAAAACAGTGACGTCAGAGTGCAAACACCTACATCAATGTGATTTATAGTTGTATCAGAGCATGCCTGAGAATCGTTCACGGTCCTTTACATGTGTAAACAACTTAATCGCGTCGGTGTGGAGTTTGCCACTCATCCGTCATTATCTCAGTCAATTGATAATAAGCTGACGTCCAGATCTTGAGCTGTTCCCGATTGATGCAGGCGGTGGTCGTTCTTGCTCAATTGTCATGGTCTTCCTTCTCACATATTGTGATAGCAGACCATTCCGGATATGTCCCTCAACTTCATCCTTCAGATGTCTGCAGTCGTTTGTGCTATGACCATTCAGCTCGTGGAATAAGCAATATTTGTCTGACCTTCTTATTGCTTGTCGGATCTCTCCTCATCGTCTTTCGATAAGGAACCTGTCCCTTGGTGTCCTGGTAGATCCGTTCTAAAGTCTCATTCAGCTCTATATATGAGGTGAATCTTGGTTCTTTTCATGGTCGTGCTGATCCATCACTGTTATCCTCAGCCTTTCGTTTCCCTTTACAAGTTTCTACCCCCTTTTCAGGAGGATTTCCGTCTTTGACTACATAAACATCAATTCCTTCTCCTTCCACTCTTTCAGCATTTGCATCCTCTAATCGAAAGAATCCTTCAGCCTCATGATAAAATTCTCCTAGATCCATAGGGGGATCCTTTGTCACTGAATTCTTGAATTCTATGCCGTCAGCTATACCAGATACTGCTGCCATCAAAACCATGGATGGGTCTGGTCGATCCAGCGATGCTGCCGCTGCGTTGAATCGTGTCAAAAAGCTCCTCAAAGATTCCCCGGATCTTTGCTTTGGTGCCGCCAAGCTCATCACATTCTTGGGTCTCGAAATGTGAACTCTGAACTGCCTCATAAACTTTTCAGTCAGATCAGTCCTTGCTCCGATAGAGCCACTTTCCAGTTGCCTAAACCATAACGCCGCAATGTCTGCCAGGTACAATGGGAAGCACCGGGCCCCAGAACTTCCATATGCCTAATATACTTTGTTAGACGAACCGTAGAGTCCGTCCTCCCATTATACATCTCCAATAATGGTAGCTTAAAATCTGGTGGGTTCCTAGCTCGTCTGATTGCTGGGGTAAAAGGACTCCTATTCACATCATCCAAGTCTTTGTTTACCAATCCACCTCTCATAGCCCGTCCGACTATCTCCGCCAACCTATCATTGTCTCTGAGCTGTAGTCCTCGCCCATTGCCTTCGACCTGCCTCTCGAGTTCACGAGGGAATTCTGGAATCTGTTCTTCTGGCCGAGCATCCGTTCCTCTGCCAATGTCGTTCTGTTCGAATCCACCCGATGTTCTTCTTGGTATTAGGTCAGCATGCTCTAAGTGAATGCCCCTAGCTCTGGTGCTGCCCTAGATGGTCCTACTCCGTTCTGAATTCCAGTTGCTTCTTGATTCTGCGCTCCAAGTTGCCCAACCTGTCGGAACAAATTTTGGATCATTTCTTCTTGTCTTCTCATCATTGTCTCCATCTCATCCCTGGTGATGAAGACTGAGGCTTGGTTCGCTGATGAGGAAGCCTCTTAACTCCCTTCGTGTTGACTTCTCTCTGGTCTCTGCCTTCTACTTGATTGCATTGTCATAGCTTTTCAGATCTGAACTCTTAAACCTTCAAATCCAACTTCCAAGCGGTAGAATCCCTGAGTTCAACTCTCAGTGAAAGCACCAAAATGTTTGCGCCAAAATTGATCACAAACATCCAATTGCCAATGAAAGCACCAGTTCGCAATCACAGATCACAGGTAACAAGTATGTAGAGAAATAAAAACGAAGAACACTCAGGAAATTCAAAAGAAAGCAGTAAACAACAAAGAATTTATAGTGGTTCGGCGATCTGGTCTACGTCCACTCTAAAGTTGATGACTTAATTGATTCACTTGATGGTTACATCGATTACAACAGATTACATGGAGTTATAGCTCTGTAATTCGAGTTCGACAACATTGATGAAATGCAAAGTTGAATTCGACAGAGTCTGGACGTTGGATCGCCAAAAGATCCTTTTTCTGTTGGCTCTAGGGCCTTATTTATAGGTGTAGGAGGCTGATAGCTCGCTCAAACTTCGGGAGACTTCTTCTAGCACGTGAGGAGGCTCATGCAATCGATCGATTAAGATTTTGTCCAATCAAGTCGAAACTTGGCACGAACCTTCTTTCGCTTGTATGTAAGCTCCTGTGAAAATTTCATAGCATTTGACCTGTGGTTTGTGAGGTATGATCGACGCGAGTTAGTGTTCTTTAGTGGGCTGTCTGGTTCGCATCGATGGTTTCGAATCGATCATGTTCGAATCGATGATTGCACGTGCCCTCGTGATGACGTGGCGTGCACTCCTCGGCTCAATCCACTTCTCACTCCGAGTTGACCGAGTCATCTTTTGAATTTCGCCTTGTTCGTACCAATGAACGTTGCTTAGCTCGAATCGATCGAGAAGGTCCAGTTTGCATCGATGAAAGTGGTGTAGTTCACATCGATGGAGGTGGCTCTGTTCGCATCCATTAAGGTGGCCTCAACTTGATGGATACGAACAAGCCTCATAATAATGGATACGAACAGTGGTTGCTCGATGGATGCAAACTAAGGTTATCTGATGGATACGAAGTGGACTTTGCTACATCGATACGAACCAGAGAAAAGATGATCGGTGCGAAATGGGCAATGGTCCATCGATACGAAACAAAGCTCTACGATGGACTCGAACTCGATCGATACGAGCCAAGGCTTCGCGATGGATACGAACTTGACCGATACGAATGAAATTGCCGCCGCTCTGATCGATACGAAGACGATGGATTCGAATGGAGGCGCAATGATGGATACGAAACGAGGTCATCTCCTTCAATTTTGCATCGATCATAACTTGAGCATACAAACTCGGATTGACTTGAAATTTGGAATGTTGGCTTTCATGGCTTCGCTTGTCGTGTCTTATCAATCGTAGTCTGATCCGAACTCGGACAAAATTCATCGATATCCATAGCGAGCCTGTATACAACCCACCTTCGTGACGAATTGTCTTTGTTTTCCAGTTAATCTTTTGCTATCGTGGCCTTGCTAAAAGGCAGGATAACACTAATTACAACAGTAAATAAATCATACTTAAAATAGCTTTTGCTTTGACTTCATTTTCATTAGAAGGTTATTTGTTGTATTATAGTTTGATGGTTTAAGTTATATTAATTAATAAAATAAGTAAACCATACTTAATATCAAAAATAGAGATCATAGATTATTTGTTTGTTGATTCACAAAAATATGAGAGTGGATTTACGTCTAAATTGTTCTCTAATCTCATAGTTTTTAATATCGTTTTCATTCTAATTTTAGCTTCATTTTGTTTACAAATTGTAATTAACAATCTTCTCCTCACTTTAGTCTAATTTGATTGATTAGAATTTTTTTTTAAATCATAGAAATTCTCTACGGATCGACTAGTGCTCGCCACGTACTAAAATTGTACGTCGTGCACTTGCGGTTATTTTATTATTAATTCGTTCGACGGTTTTCTAAACCGATAGAATTTCCATCGTCCGGACAAGTTTTTGGCACCACTGCCGGGGAATAGTTTTGATTTTGATTTTCTATTCTTCGAATTAGTTTGTTTGATTTTTGTGTGTTTTTATTTTGTGGGTTTGTGTGTTTGTGTGATTTTTGTTTGCATTTTGTTTGAGTGCTTGTTGTTTTTGACTTGTTGTTTTTGCTTTTGCATTTCTATTTTAATACACACATAATTTCATTAGGAAAAGAATTTTTATTTATTTTCTTTACATCTCATTTCTACATTTCACATTTCTACATTTACAACATCGATTATATTTTCTTTTTTTTCTTTTTCTCTGTCGTACATACATTTTGCATACACTTCACTGTTCAAATGTGTCAACATTCCACCTCTGTGCAACTCTTTTCTGACAACTGCCCCACCCCTTCATATCATCACAAACTTCCCGCTGGCCGTCATCCATTACTACTACTGCTGCTACAACATACAAGTGCAACTCCAACAATCACGGCACCAACACTCCAAAACTTTACCAACCACAGCCAGAAATTTCTCTCAATTACCAAACCCGAAACCCGCAGCCTCTGACCATAGTTCACATCACAGCACCATAAACATCCACGATCTACTGCCAGAAACCATCACCTACCATCCATAACCAATCAACCTTCCTATCCATAACTCTAAACTCCAACATCACTTCTCCCACTTTCCCTGATACTACCTCTGTCAACATTCCTATACCTACTGTAATTTCACCATTTATCACACAATATTTCCACAACACACTACTCTTCACTACCCATTGAGCAAACCCTCTACAACACCAACTTTCCACCCACCAATAGCCTCACCAAATTCACAAACTTCCCACTAGCCAAACACAAACAAACCCTAACTGCAATTCCTCCCAAGCAACTCAAACACCTATCACTAGGAAACTCCATCAACCCCACTGTTCAAAACTGGGGCGGTACACATCTACCTTCAGATCTGAGCTTCTCTAAAACCCACATCATCACCACCGCAATACCACTTCATCATCTTCACCCATCCGCGATCCTCCCAAACTCCAGACCACAACCCTTTCCGCAACCCCAAATTGCCTTCCACAAGTCCTCCACTTGAACTATGCAAACCCTCGAACTTGCAAGTGCCTCCATCTAGCCTGAACCCGAGAATAAATTTATGAATTGTGATTTTGCGTTAATTTTGATTTCGAGAATTTGGATTTTTGATAGTTGAATTTCACAAGCATGGTATCTCTGTAAAATGAAAATATAAATTGCATATGTCTGTTGATGGTTGAATTTTGATAGTTAATATCGGGCTTTCGGGTTGTGGACCATCCTTTTTTTACATGTCCTTTTTAGTATAAACTGATTTGTTTCTTAAAAAAATGAGAAAAAACAAACAAACAAAGAAAAATTGGCTTTATAACAAAACAAAGAGAATGGAGACCACTAGAGAGAAAACAATTTTATTGAATTGAGATAGAACTTACAATACAATCAAACTCCATATTTATAGACTCCTTATGCAGTGCAGATTACAACAATGTCCTTTCTTATTTAGCATATTCATCCCTATTATTAATATATATTACAACACCCCCCTTTGAATATGCGTATATAAAGATGATAAGAGTAATTGCCTCATTAAAAACCTTATTATGAAAAACCCAGTAGGAAAAAATCATAAACAAGGAAAAGAGTGAAACATGATTTCATTTTAAGTAACATATATTTTATAATTTTACTACTAGAGTCGATACTTCTGCATCAAGATAATGCGTCATTAAAACTTACTAATAAAACCCAGTGGGAAAAATATTAGTGGAGGAAAAATAGTACATTATAGCGTATTCACGCTCCCCCTGAATTATAACGCATTATTCAATTAGTCTGTTGATGCAGCCGACGCATACCAACTTTGTACACCATCTTTTGAAATATTAATTTTGGAAGCGCCTTTGTGAATAGGTCCGCCGAATTTTCTTGGGATCGGATTTGTTTCACTTCTATCTTATTATCTTTTTGTAGCTCATGTGTGAAGAAAAATTTAGGAGAAATGTGTTTCGTCCTACCACCCTTAATGTAACCCGCTTGAATTTGAGCTACACAAGCTGCATTGTCTTCATAAATAATAGTTGACCCTTCTGTTACTGATGGAAGTTGACAGCTTTTTCGAATATGCTCAATTAGTGATCTCAGTCAAATACATTCTTTACTTGCTTCATGTAGTGCTAATATTTCAAAGTGATTGGATGATGTTGCTACTAATGTTTGTTTTGTAAATCGCCATGAAATTGCTGCATTGCTGTTATTCAACACATATCCAGTTTTTGTTCTTGCTTTATGTGGGTCAGAAAGATAACCTCCATCAGCATAGCCAACTAGATTTGGATTATTGCCCGTGTTAGAGTAATACAAACCCAAATTTGTCGTTCCACGAAAATATCTCATGATATGTTTTATACCATTCCAGTGTCTTTTTGTTGGCTCTGAACTGTACCTTGCTAGAAGATTTAGTGAAAATGCAATATCTGGTCTTGTGCATTGGGCCAAATATAATAATGCACCAATGACACTAAGATATAGCACTTCTGGGCCAAGTACATTCTCATCTTCTTCTTTTGGACGGTAAGAGTCCTTTTTAATATCTAAAGATCTAACAACCATCGGCGTACTAAGTGGATATGCTTTATCCATTTGAAAGCGCTTTAGAATTTTCTTAATGCAGTTTGATTGATGGATTAATATGTCATTGGTACTATATTCAATCTGTAGACCAAGACAGTGCTTAGATTTGCCAAGATCTTATATTTCAAATTCCTTCTTTAAATAATTTATTGTTTCATCAATCTCTTCTGGAGTCCCAATCAAATTTATGTCATCAACATAAACTGCTAAGATAGCAAATCTCTTTACCGATTTCTTTATAAAGACACATGGAAAAATGAGATTGTTTTCGTAACCTTCTTTTACCAATATTTACTAAGACGGTTATACCACATCCTTCCAGATTGTTTCAAGTCATATAGTGATCGTCTTGGTTTTAATGAGTACATGGACTTTGATTTTGCTTCAGGCAATTTATATCCATCTGGAATTTTCATGTAAATATTGGTATCTTATTCAGCGTAAAGATAAGCGTCACAACATCCGTTAATCTTATATCGAGTTTTTCAGAAACTACAAGACTTATCAAATATAGGAATGTTATGATATCCATAACAGGGGAGTAAGTTTCCTTAAAGTCAAAACCTGGTCTCTGCAGGAAACCTTGTGCGACAAGTCGTGCCTTGTATCTCACGACTTCATTTTTACATTTAGTTTTCTAACGAATACCCATTTATAACCTACTGGTTTAACATTTTCTGGTGTTTTCCATATTGGTCCAAATACACCATGTTTTTGAAGTGAATCTAGTTCTACTTGGATAGCATCTTTCCATTTTGACCAATCGTGTCTTTTTCGACATTCATTTATGCTATTTGGTTCATTATCGTCATTCTCATTATTCTCATTATGGTCATGACTTTCAATTATTTCAGTATCTACTGCGAATGAGAATACATCATCAATTATTATTTTACTTCGATCACATATTTCTCCATAGTTCGTATAAAATATTGAGATCTCATTATTATTAGGTACCATTTTATCGTTGGAATCTTCTTTTATCTCTTCTGGGATAATATTTCCTTCCACACTTCTAGGAGAATTGGGATTTTCATTTAAGTGATCCTTTTGATCATTTATAACCTCTTCACGAGGTTGCTCAATTGATGGTTTTTCACTAGACTTTCTTTTTCTAGGCGCCAAGTCTTTTGAACCAATTGGCCTTCCACGTTTTTGTCTTACTTTAGATTCATTTGCTGCTATATTTACTTTTGATCCTTCAGGGACATCAATTTTTGCTGGTGCATTTGCTGCTGAAATGTGAGATTTAGTTATTTTTGCAGTGTCACTAAATGCATCTGGCAGTTGATTCGCAATATTTTAAATATGCAAAATTCTTTGTATCTCATATTGGCATTCTTTGGTACGTGGATCCAAATAAGACATAGATGGATTATTCCATGATATTTCACGCCGTTCTACTAGAACGGTCTTTCCTCCCTCTAACGGCTGGAAGATTTTCTCATCAAATTTACAGTCTGAAAATCTTGCAGTGAAGACATCACCTGTAAGAGTTTCAAGGTAACGAATTATCGATGGGGAATCAAATTCCACATAAATTCCCAACCGTCGTTGAGGACCCATTTTAGTATGAAGTGGGGGATTAGTAGGCATATGCACAACATTCACAACACAATCAAATTTTCGTAAATATGAAATATTTGGTTGAGATCCAGTTAAGAGCTGTGATGGTGAAAGCTGATGATAAGCTGTTGGTCTAATTTTAACCAATTTCGATGCATGCAAAATTGCATGCCCCCGAGCTGAAACAAGTAGTTTTGATTACATAAGCAATGGTCTTGCAATAAGTTGCAAGCGCTTAATTAATGATTCTACTAGACCATTTTGAGTATGAACATGAGCTACTAGATGTTCAATTTCAATTCCCAATGATAGACAATAATCATCAAATACTTGAGAAGTAAATTCTTCAGCATTATCTAGTCGAATTGATTTAATTTGATGATCAGGGAAGTGTGCTCTCAATTTTATTATTTGAGCAAGTAGCTTGGCGAATGCCAAATTTCTTGTAGAAAGTAAACAGACATGTGACCAACGAGTTGATGCATCAATCAATACCATAAAATATTTGAATGGTCCACATTCAGGGTGGAGTGGGCCACATGTATCACCTTGAATTCTTTGTACAAATGTTGGAGATTCAGATGTGATTTTACTATATGAAGGTCGAGTGATTAATTTTCCTTGTGCACATGGGGCACATAAGTAATCACTTGGTAAATTCAATTGGTTTGATAAATCATGTCCATTTGGGTTTTTGGCAATTTTACGCATCATAGTTGATCCAGGATGACCCAAGCGATCATGCCAAAGAATCAATGTCTTTGTATTTGTGAGCTTCTGGCTCATGTTTATAGAGTGAGATTCAACTATGCCAATTTTTGTAAAATATAAACCAGTTGAAATTGTACCAAATTTTTCTAGGATAAGCTTCTGACTTTCAATTTTAGAAATAACACAAAGATATTGTAGGATCGATTTCACCCTAGAGGGGGGGTGAATAGGGTGATGGTATAAATTATAAAATTAATTGCGGAAGCTTATAAAATAATTTCAAAACAGATCACAGAACAATAGCAGCACAGATAATAGCAGAATATTAAATGCAGAAATAGAACGACACAGAATTTACCCAGCTTCGGCAAAACCCTACCTACGTGCTGCCCCCAAGGTTTCTACTAGAAATTAGACAGTCCTTCGCTTACACACGTAAACTCATGACACTCGCTACTGACTAACCTAACTCTACGCTCAAAACCCTGCCATAACTCAGCCACTGAGTTGCGAATTCTCAAGCTACGCCACGTAGCTTGTCCCCTAGTCACACGACTAGCAAATACAACGGTTTGAAAAGATTTTTAAAATTTAAAAACCAATTTAAAACAAAAATAAGATAAAGCCCTTATTTAAAAAAACTAAAACCCTTATTTTAAAAACCAAAGACCCTAAAACTTAGGCCGGCCCCTTTTATTATTTCGACCCGATCCTTTTTGTTCCTTTGGGAAAATGGCGGCCGTTCTCTCGTTCGTTCCTCTTTGTGAAATTAGGGCTTTTCTGAAATTGAAGCGCCGCTCTGTCAAAATGTTTTCAGAAGCTTCGATTCCTTTCTTCGTTCGATTATTTTGTTCGCAGCTACCTCAATTTGGTCGAGTTAATTGTCCACAATTTCGGTATGTACTTTACTCCTTTTGCTTTGCTGGTTTTGACTTGCTTGAACCCGATGCTTTTTTGAATTGCCGATGATGATGATTGGGTTTTAATCCTTTAACTCGATTGATTATTATTGCCAATGATGTTGATTCCTATTTATAGGATTCGACCTTCTAAATTTACGTCGTATATTTACTTATTTGAATTCGTCAAATCCTTTGTACTGCCGCTTGATCATGCTTGGACGTTTGAGATGATTGTGACTTGTTCAAAAACGTATATTTTTTGTTGCTTGAATCCCACGGCATTGATTTCAACTCCTTGGTCATCACGTTGTTGATCTTGACTTGGTTTGATTCCTTTATTGCCAAGGCTCTGACTTTGAATCATGAATTCAACTTCTTTTACTTTATGACTTCGGCCTTGACACTGAATGTTTACTTCGTCCATTTTGAATTTTATGAATTACGTGAATTTTTGGTCATCTTCGTTTGTTCATCCCTCTGCTATTTGCATTTACTTCATTCCAGTGTGCTTTTAGTCATGTTGACCTGTGTACATGATTTATGATATTTTGGTAGCTCTCGAGTCTGTTGGTACTCTATACATTTGTTTGCACTGCTGACTGTTGCTTTTAACACATCATTTGATCTACTTGCATTTCAGTTGTACAAGATGTTGTCTTCATTTGATTGTTGTAGTTTTTGTATTATTGAGTTGCCATATCTTTTGCTCGAGCTCTTTGCACACTGATGCATTCTAATCCTTGCTGTCAGCTTCTTGCTTGTGAAAAATAGTTGCTCATGTTCTTGTCGAATTTTCATGTACACTGTGTCATTTAAAGTTTGTTGTGGTTTTTGTAATTTCACCACCTATGTGTACTTGTGTCGAGGCTACTGTTCTTGCCTTCATTGTGTATATCTCTCTGTTCGTCCACTTGCATTCTGGTTTTGGTATCTTTATTATTGAGACTGGTGTATGTATTTTTTGGGTCTGCTCATGTTACTTGTATCACTGGTTATCTGTTTTGAGTCACTTCATATATGCACTGATGCATACTGCAGCTATGTTGGCTTGTTGGCATCTGATTGTTGTGGCTTCATTTTTATCTGGGTTAGACTTTGACATTAGTTTTTGTAGTTGATTCCTTACTTTTCAATGTTGCTGTTCGAGTTCATTGTTCAGTTGTTTCTGTCTGCATCTTGTGGTTGCCACTGTGTTGCATTGAGCTCGACATTTGCATCATATGTTCCAATGCCCCTATGCCTTGTGTGCATGTCTTGTTCATGCTGTACATATGCTTATTGAGTTTGTTAGTTGTGCATGTCACTGTTTCATTACTGTAAGTAGCTCATTGAAGCGATTGAACCAGAAGGCATCATGCATACAAGTACAACTTGGCTTTCTGTTTATAATATGTATGGAGACCAGACTCTAAAATAAGTTAATTCAACCCTGAGCATTTTTGATCTGCAGCTTTGTTCGTATGTTCATACATTGGTTGTACTTGAATTTGAACTACTTCATGTTGGCTTCACTGTTGACATGTGCATTTGTCTTTGCACTTGCATACTGCTGCTTGTTACAGTTTGGTTACTTGTGTACATACTTTGTCGAATTCAGGTGCATTGTGTTGTTTGGTCTGGATTGCTTTGCTACTGTGTGGTCTTGAGCATTGCTGGTCTCTACTGTTGGATTGATGTTCTTCATGTTGTTTGATGAAATTTCACTTGAGTTGAATCCAGTTTCAAAACTCGGGTTTGACCTTGTGTTCGAGTCGTGATTTTATTTATATTGCACCTGAGTTGAACCTGTCTTTCTATTTGGGTTTGATCTTGTGCTCACCTGTCCCTGTAACATTATCAAGTGTATATCGGTGTGCACGGCCTTGTGGCATGTACAACGATTCACTATGCATGTCACATTGTTCGTGTGTGATGAATTCAAATGTAAATGATGACGAACAACCCAAATAACTGAGGCAAATCATATTTTCAAAAATCATATTTCATTTTATATTGCAAAAATATTTCTTTTTCAATTTTACTGCGTTAGTGAATATGTTTGCAGATTTCTCAGATGCTGGATTCTAACTGGAATGAAGTTGAAGATAAACTACGAGTGTGAGTGATATGTAGTGAGGAAATTATGTAAACTGAATTGTGATGTAATTAGAATCAAAATTGTATATGTGTAGTGAGAGCTTGAATTTTTACTATTCAAAAATGTAATAAATATTTATTTGAATAAAATTTCTGTTTGAATTCAAATTCTGTGTAACTTATTCTGTTTGAATTCAAATTCTGTGTAATTTATTTTATTCAACAAATATTTATTTAATCTATGAAAAAATAAAATAGTACATTAACAAATACATTTAAATGAATATATATGTTTATTATCATCAAACAAAAACATATAAGCGACATATAAGCGCATATTCAACAATCTCTCCCTTTTGATAACAAACATATATTTAATATTTTGACTGCATTAAATGTATTTGATCAATGATATACTCTAATTGCTCCCCCTATTTAAATGCTTCCTCTCTACATGATGCTCCCCTACATATATGCATACAAATAGAAATATATACATAAGCCTAGATGCAAATGGAAAATGATTTGACCTTTGCTTGATTCTATTTGACAAAATCTTAACTTTTCTCTCCCCCTTTTGTTATCAGCAAAAGAATAATTGTGTTAGAGAAAAATAAAGATAAAGTGATCAATATTAATCCAACATTAAACTCAAATTGAATATAAATATTAAACTTCAATAAAAATCAAACAAAAATCATAACTACCCTTGTTAGACGCATATTCCACTTTTAGAATTATGGAAATGATGTTCTAATATAAAATCATACAATTGTATCAACTTGTGGTGCATTTGTATCAGGAATTTGAATATCTACTAATCATGCATAACCATTAGGACTTTTAAATGAGAATAGTAGTATTCCAATTTAATTTTTTAAAATGAAATCAAGTATCTTATAACCACGCATGACCGTGAGGACTTTTAAATGGGATTAGAATCAACTTGTCTATTTAATCAATTAATTTTGATATGCGTTCCATACATGCATAACCGTAAGGACTTTTAAATGAGCATGGAAGCACATAATCAAAAATCCAAGTAATTC
This sequence comes from Allium cepa, assembly GCA_030765085.1. Lineage (NCBI taxonomy): Eukaryota > Viridiplantae > Streptophyta > Magnoliopsida > Asparagales > Amaryllidaceae > Allium > Allium cepa. The sequence goes on along the minus strand of CM060934.1, from coordinate 309,688,944 downwards.
ACCCATGCATAACCGTGAGGACTTTTAAATGAGAGTGAATACTTTGGATATTTATTTATTTTTACATAAAAAAATATGAAATGAAAAACAAATGATCCATGATTGTAGTACCACATATCGACCAACTATATTTAAGTTTTGATAAACCATGGTCGATAGAAATATGATAGATATAGAAATGGTCATGGAATCTTTACCCAACAAAAAGTTTTATAACTCTTGTTTGAATTCCTAAAGAAATTTTCCAAATATACTCTCTTGAGTAATGCATGTTAAATATCAACACTTATCACCTTTTCAATCGCTATTTATCTTTTTGATAATTAGTAGGGAGTCGGATTAGTAAAAAATTTATCATTTAAAATCAAATAAAAATGACTAATCTGAAAATATGGTCAAAAATGATTTTCTTGAAGAGGTTATATGAAAAGAAAAAAAATCTGCTAATTGAAAATTATTTGAGATGAAAAATATGCAGATATTTTCTTTGAAAAACGATGTAGTACTAAATGTCTCACCATAAATCATGTTCAACTAGTAATTTTTTTATCATCTAGATTACCAGTGTAATCTGCATCTGAATTTCTCTTTCACTCCAAAATATCATTAACTATATTTGATAGACCAGATCATGAAGTGTGCATGAAAACTCAAACAGCATTCTAAATGGCATTCTCTTGAATTTTGGATTGAAGCCGTGTAAACAATCAGAAAATCGTGAATATAGAGTTAGCCGTATTATAACCAAAAATATTATCATCCAACAAAACACTATATCCAAACTAATATATATGAAGTAAATCAAAGAATAGTGTTTTTGGCATAAATGTAATTGGCCAACTATGTTGAAACAAGTCAGAATCAAAATCATCATCTCTTCACCATCTCAATGTTGGCTGATTTTAATTCAGACTAAGGTGCGGATCATCACATTTAATATATCGTTCAAATAAATATACCATTACCTGTTTTACCTTTATGATATTTTTCATTGTTTACCCATTGTGATTCTGTCACCTTTATAATAGGCTAAGGAACTTTGCTTTGTCGCCCGTTGTGTCTCTGGAACAGGTAAAAAATCCAGAAAACACTGTTGTTGTTCCTTAGCCAGCCACCACACATACACGGGAAAAGATTTATGTGACCTTTTTGTTTTTATAGGTCCATGGTTGTTAGTGGCAGAATATTTTGAAAAATAATTTTGTGGACGCCCAAAACTGTTTATATATGTTCCTTTTGGCACCTAAATTTTTTTAACTTTGAGAGATTTTATATTTGTGCCTTTTGGAACCCAAATTGGTATGGTTTTCACATGTTTGGGTCTATACCAACAGTTATTGTGATCGTGTCCATATTTTCTACAAATTGTGCACGTGGAATTTTCTTGATTAATATTGCTTTCAACATTTTCAGATTGATTATATCCAAGTCCTTGTCTAATCGTATTACCAGTTTGCTTTCCTAATAGCATGTTCAATGATTTTTCACCTTTTGAAAATTTATCTAAGGTCGTCGACAATTGTTGGACTTGTGTTTTGAGAGATTCATTTTCGTTTAACAATTGTGTGCACTTTTTAATAGAGTTCTCTCTCCTCGTTTTTTCACTTTCTTTCAAAATCAGAATTTCATTTCCAAGTGATTTTATATTAGTTTCTGATTTTTGATTTCTTCTTCGAATGTTGGACACTTATGACACTTAGGGATCCTACTTTGATAGGTTTTAACTAATTAGTCAAGTTGTTTATTTAACTCCATCAAAGTATCTTTTGGTGATTCAAGTTTGGCATACTTCTCCCTAAGTCGTTCAAAACAACCATTCACTTCGTGGAAATATATAAGTAATTCCGAATGAGAATTTTGATACCTCACTTGGCTCGTCATCATCACTGTCAGTTATTTCACCATGAAAACACAAGTCTGTTTTTCATCCTTACTGTTAGCACTTTGATTATCTTCATCACTGGTATTCCACGTGGCAGCAAAACTTCTCCTTTTTGATTTCTTTTCAAAGTCGCGTCGATTTTGAGGAGAATTTGGCTTGATGTGTCTGGGTTGGTTGCACCTATGACAGATGATCTTTTGTTCTTCTGGATTGTCCAATATTTTATTTATTCTGCTTTTCAATTTTCGATTTAGAGCTGAATTTCCGTATTTGTAATTCCATCTTTTGACTTTCTTTATTATCAGCTCCAATTCTGCTACTCCATCATCATTATCATCACTATCACTTTCTGTTGTTCCTTTAAGAGCCATTGATTTCTTTCGGGTATCACCTCCTTCACGTTCTTCCTTGAATTTCATTTCTAGCTCATAAGCAGTGAGATTTCTGATGAGTTCTTTGACTTTCATTTGTTTCAAATCTTTTGATTCTTGAATAGCAGTCACTTTGGCTTCAAAACTTCGTGGAAGGACGTTGAGGATTTTTCGGACTATCTCCAACTCTGTATATGGTTTTCCAAGAGCTTTTGATTTGTATACGATATTGGAAAGTCGTCCATGCATCTCTTTGACATTTTCTTCTTTTGCCATTGTGAAATTCTCGTATTCGCTGCTTAGCATGGCAAGGTGAGATTCTTTGACTTGAGATGTTCCTTCGTGAGTCACTTCTAGTGTGTGCCATATTTTCTGTGCAGTTAGACAATGCGAGACACGATTAAATTCAAATTGATCCAATGAACAGATAATAGAATTCATAGCTCTAGCATTAGCATTTTGTAATTTATTTTCTAGTTCTGTCCATTGATCCATCGGTTTATCTATTTCCTGATTATCTACAATTATAGTTGGTGCTCTATAACCTGTCTCAACAATGTTCCAAGCGTCAATGGTTTTCAAAAAAAAATTCATTCTATTTTTCCAATAAGCATATTCACCATTGAACATTGGTGGTCTAACTATGGACTGACCCTCAACAAAACATTATTAAAAGAAGCCATTTTAAAAATTCAAACTGTTAAACAAAAAATGATTTTTGAAAAATGAATTTTAAAAAAATTTGACTTCTATTCCTAGCTCCGATACCACTTGTAGGATCGATTTCACCCTAGAGGGGGGGGGGGAATAGGGTGATGATATAAATTATAAAATTAATTGCGGAAGCTTATAAAATAATTTCAACACAGATCACAGAACAATAACAGCACAGATAATAGCAGAATAATAAATGCAGAAATAGAACGACACAGAATTTACCCAGCTTCGGAAAAACCCTGCCTATGTGCTGCCTCCAATGTTTCTACTAGAAATTAGATAGTCCTTCGCTTACACACATAAACCCGCGACACTCGCTACTGACTAACCTAACTCTACGCTCAAAACACTGCCACAACTCATCCACTGAGTTGCGAATTCTCATGCTAGGCCACGTAGCTTGTCCCCTAGTCACACGACTAGCAAATACAACGATTTAAAAAGAGTTTTAAAATTTAAAAACCAATTTAAAACAAAAATAAGATAATGCCCTTATTTAAAAAAACTAAAACCCTTATTTTAAAAACCAAAGACACTAAAACTTAGGCCGGCCCCTTTTATTATTTCGACCCGATCCTTTTTGTTCCTTTGGGAAAATGGCGGCCGTTCTCTCGTTCGTTCCTCTTTGTGAAATTAGGGCTTTTCTGAAATTGAAGCGCCGCTCTGTCAAAATGTTTTCAGAAGCTTCGATTCCTTTCTTCGTTCAACTATTTTGTTCGCAGCTACCTCAATTTGGTCGAGTTAATTGTCCACAATTTCGGTATGTACTTTACTCCTTTTGCTTTGCTGGTTTTGACTTGCTTGAACCCGATGCTTTTTTGAATTGCCGATGATGATGATTGGGGTTTTAATCCTTTAACTCGATTGATTATTATTGCCAATGATGTTGATTCCTATTTATAGGATTCGACCTTCTAAATTTACGTCGTATATTTACTTATTTGAATTCGTCAAATCCTTTGTGCTGCCGCTTGATCATGCTTGGACGTTTGAGATGATTGTGACTTGTTCAAAAACGTATATTTTTTGTTGCTTGAATCCCACGACATTGATTTCAACTCCTTGGTCATCACGTTGTTGATCTTGACTTGGTTTGATTCCTTTATTGCCAAGGCTCTGACTTTGAATCATGAATTCAACTTCTTTTACTTTATGACTTCGGCCTTGACACTGAATGTTTACTTCGGCCATTTTGAATTTTATGAATTACGTGAATTTTTGGTCATCTTCGTTTGTTCATCCCTCTGCTATTTGCATTTACTTCATTCCACTGTGCTTTTAGTCATGTTGACCTGTGTACATGCTTTATGATGTTCTGGTAGCTCTCGAGTCTGTTGGTACTCTATACATTTGTTTGCACTGCTGACTGTTGCTTTTAACACATCATTTGATCTACTTGCATTTCAGTTGTACAAGATGCTGTCTTCATTTGATTGTTGTAATTTTTGTATTGTTGAGTTTCCATATCTTTTGCTCAAGCTCTTTGCACACTGATGCATTCTAATCCTTGCTGTCAACTTCTTGCTTGTGAAAAATAGTTGCTCATGTGCTTGTCGAATTTTCATGTACACTGTGTCATTTAAAGTTTGTTGTGGTTTTTGTAATTTCACCACCTATGTGTACTTGTGTCGAGGCTACTATTCTTGCCTTCATTGTGTATATCTCTCTGTTCGTCCACTTGCATTCTGGTTTTGGTATCTTTGTTATTGAGACTGGTGTATGTATTGTTTGGGTCTGCTCATGTTACTTGTATCACTGGTTATCAGTTTTGAGTCACTTCATATATGCACTGATGCATACTGCATCTATGTTGGCTTGTTGGCATCTGATTGTTGTGGCTTCTTTTTTATCTGGGTTCGACTTTGACATTAGTTTTTGTAGTTGATTCCTTACTTTTCAATGTTACTGTTCGAGTTCATTGTTCAGTTGTTTCTGTCTGCATCTTGTGGTTGCCACTGTGTTGCATTGAGCTCGACATTTGCATCATATGTTCCAGTTCCCCTATGCCTTGTGTACATGTCTTGTTCATGATGTACATATGCTTGTTGAGTTTGTTAGTTGTGCATGTCACTGTTTCATTACTGTAAGTAGCTCATTGAAGCGATTGAACCAGAAGGCATCATGCATACAAGTACAACTTGGCTTTCTGTTTATAATATGTATGGAGACCAGACTCTAAAATAAGTTAATTCAACCCTGAGCATTTTTGATCTGCAGCTTTGTTCGTATGTTCATACATTGGTTGTACTTGAATTTGAACTACTTCATGTTGGCTTCACTGTTGACATGTGCATTTGTCTTTGCACTTGCATACTGCTGCTTGTTGCAGTTTGGTTACTTGTGTACATACTTTATCGAATTCATTTGCATTGTGTTGTTTGGTCTGGATTGCTTTGCTACTGTGTGGTCTTGAGCATTGCTGGTCTCTACTGTTGGATTGATGTTCTTCATGTTGTTTGATGAAATTTCACTTGAGTTGAATCCAGTTTCAAAACTCGGGTTTGACCTTGTGTTCGAGTCGTGATTTTATTTATATTGCACCTGAGTTGAACCTGTCTTTCTATTTGGGTTTGACCTTGTGCTCACCTGTCCCTGTAACATTATCAAGTGTATATCGGTGTGCACGGCCTTGTGGCATGTACAGTGATTCACTATGCATGTCACATTGTTCGTGTGTGATGAATTCAAATGTAAATGATGACGAACAACCCAAATAACTGAGGCAAATCATATTTTCAAAAATCATATTTCATTTTATATTGCAAAAATATTTCTTTTTCAATTTTATTGCGTTAGTGAATATGTTTGCAGATTTCTCAGATGCTGGATTCTAACTGGAATGAAGTTGAAGATAAACTACGAGTGTGAGTGATATGTAGTGAGGAAATTATGTAAACTGAATTGTGATGTAATTAGAATCAAAATTGTATATGTATAGTGAGAGCTTGAATTTTTACTATTCAAAAATGTAATAAATATTTATTTGAATAAAATTTCTGTTTGAATTCAAATTCTGTGTAACTTATTCTGTTTGAATTCAAATTCTGTGTAATTTATTCTATTCAACAAATATTTATTTAATCTATGAAAAAATAAAATAGTACATTAACAAATACATTTAAATGAATATATATGTTTATTATCATCAAACAAAAACATATAAGCGACATATAAGCGCATATTCAACAGATATTCTTTGTTGTTTTCATTTATAGTTTCAATATGGTGTCCATTCATTCTTATATCTTTGAAACTCAGCAAATTTCTTTTAGAGTTGCTTGAGTATAATGCATTCTGAATGAAGATATGCGTACCATTTGGTAATATTATATGGGCCCTCCGGACCCGTCAACTATATTAGCTGATCCAGCTATAGTGGAGACTTTAGCTGAGAAATTTTTAGATAGTTCAGAGAAAAACTTCTACTTTTTCAAAATTGTATGAGTAGTTGCACTATCTAGTAAGCATATATCATCCCCCAAATGGCATTCCATACCTTAAGAATTAAAAATAATAATTAGTCAATCATTAAAAATTTGTATGCACAAATAAATGTAATGTAAACAAACAAAGTAATATGATTAAAATAGGCCACTAATTAAAAACAACATCCACATTACACATTATTTTTAACTAGTACTGCAGAGGGAAACACAAGTAAACGAACACAAACTTCAAACTGATTTATTGATGCAAGCTAATGAAATAAAACGAAAGCCACATAACAAACTTCATATTATTTTTAATTGATCAACTCGGTCATATCATTGATCATTGCACTTAGATTTTCATCATTAATGAAATTTCCATTGTCATCTTCGAAGAAATCATCTAACTTCAGGTTAGTGTTTTCAGGTAACTTTTTGGCATTATTTTCCTCAATATTCTTCGAGCGATGATATTCTTCAACTGTTTTCTTTGATGACCTACATGTACGTGACTAGTGACCAAATCATCCACATCTATAACAAACTTCTTCATAATGCCTTTTATTTTCTAAAGCTGAATCATTGTTCTTTACAGGCTCAATTTTCTTTTGTTGCTTTTTAAAGTTGGTGGTTTTGTTACCTTTAAAACCACCATAACCGCCTCTACTAGAGTTATATCCACGTCCATGACCATGTCCTCTACCTCGACCTCGACCCCTACCTCTTCTAGAGTGGACAAAATTAGCATTAACTTCAAGTAATGCAGTTGAACCAGTTGGTCTTGAGGAGTGATTTTTATAAGCAATTCATTATTTTGTTCAGCAATTAGTAACATTCTACGAGTTCAGAATATTTTGTAAAATGACGCTCTCAATATTGCTGTTGTAGGAGTATATTCGAGGCATGAAATGTTGAGAAAGTCTTTTCAAGCATTTGTGCGTCATCCACCTTTTCTCCACATAATTTCAGTTTAGAAGTGATTCTAAACATTGCAGAATTATATTCTCTTACAGACTTAAAGTCCTGAAACCTCAGGTTCAACCACTCTTGCCTAGTGTTTGGAAGTATGACCGTCTTCTGGTGGCCTTAACGCTCCTTCAGGGAGTTCCATAAGTGGAGAGGGTCTTTTTGGGTCAAATATTCCGTTTTTAGATCGTCGTGGATATGGCGTCTTAAAAATATTAGAGCCATTGCCTTGTCCTGCTGGGACATAGTATTTCCATTTTAATGGCATTTTATAAGCATTGAGATTGCAAATGAATCTCAGCATCCATATCCATGATAAGTAGTTGTCTCCAGATATATCCAAAGATATAAATTCAAGCTTGGTGATGTTTGCCATTTTGTGAACTGTGCATAAAATAAATTGCATAAGGTAAAAATATTCGCCACAACAGCATTCACTATTTGTTTGTTTTCAGCTAAAAAGTAAAAAATTGGAAAGTCTTCATTCATGGTATCAAACAACTATACCCCAAAAAAAAGGTATCAACAAAACCAAACATTTGGATTTTGCAACTTTCATGTATTTATCATATAAGAAAGGAAAGTCAGCTTTTGCGTATATTCCATTTCAAACTTTTGATTTTTATTTGGCAACAGATCCGCAAAGAAAAAAAATAAATATTGAATTTAGAAGCCAAAGAATTAAAATAAGATTGATACAAGAAAAGACATGAAAAATATAGAAGCGAACCCCAAACTAGCATGTGCTGACTTGACAGCTTTATCAAAAAAAATGATATTGACAATTACCGTTTTGCAGAGAGGGAAAGTAACGAGTTTATAAAGAAGAACAATTCCTTTACCTGCTGTTTTAAAGGAAATAAGAAAAAGAACGTATGTAGATATATTATAAAAGACTCGTTTGCACTAATATATATTAGGATTTTGAATATGAATAGCTTGGAATTGAAATGGTCAGAAGTGAAACAGTCAGAGTAATTAATATATAATTACTTGTTTAGAAGTTGGAAAGTTTGAAGGTGAATAGTTTGAGAACAATAATTTATTCACATTCCTATGCAAAAATATTGAGAATGTAGTATACAGAAAGTTTGTACTACTCAAAAAAAAATCCTAGTTGAGCAGCAAGAAAATAAAATAAAAGAAGAACACCTTCGTGCTGATAACGTGTTACAAAATAAAGAGAATGGAGACCATTAGAGAGAAAATAGTTCTATTGAATTGAGATAGATCTTACAATAAAATCAAACTCCATATTTATAGGCTCCTTATGCGGTGCAGATTACAACAGTGCCCTTTCTTATTTAGCATATTCATTCCTATTATATATATATATATATATATATATATATTACAATAGGCTTGGGTAATTCGGGAGTTTACGTTTAAAGTTTTCTTCTTGTTTAGCCTTCACCTATCATTTCAAAAAAAATCAAAAAATTTAAAAAAAGCAGTATACTCTTGTCTATATTTTTCAGGTGCAATACAGGTTGTAAAAGAAAATGATTTGCTTGCTAATTGGTTTGCTTACTTTCTAAATAAAAAAATCACTGCTTAAAATAAAAATTGCTAATAATTCTGCACGCTCTAGTATCGTGCTCTCATCTCTTGTTTTTATTTTAGTTGAATTGTTGGTTGCTTGTATTTGCATTTATAAAAAAAAAAAATCAAAAACTCAAAGTCAAAAATTTCATTTGTAGTTGCATTGTTAATTCACGTTTAATTTCTATTTTGCATTCATTTCAGCTTATTTTTATTTTTTAAGGGCAACACCCAAATTCACATAACGCGCGGGGGGAGGGGATTTCATCACCATTTTCTTGACCCATAAATTGCATTTCGTCTTAGGAAAATTTGACTAATAATAAAGGTTAGACATTCGACTTAAGGATGTCGCGAGCTCACATAGGGCTTAATTGTATCTTGACAATTGTCTTCTTTGAACAAGTTTATTTTTTGGTGTTTAAGCTACCGCAAAGCAATAACCATTTATGAATATTACGTGATTCGTAAATATTATACTAGCTGTTCCTCTAAAGGTACTTAAACCTTCGGTTGCATTGCTACGGTGATTCGTGGTGCACCGATAACCCGTGCCCATTACTTGGCTAAGAAATATTTTTGTTGATTTGAGACAAAGTGTGATTTTATAATTTTGGGTTAGGAGCTATTAAGGACATAAAATTGTAATTAAGTCCTTTGCATTCATTTAGTTGCAATAGTGCATGCATATTTAAAAAAATCCAAAATCCAAATTTTTTTTATAAATTTGACTTAACTTAGATTTTAATCCCTATAAAATTCCTTTCCTTTGAAAATTTTCAATCACAAAAACCCAAAAAAAATATAAAATCTTTTCAAAAGGAAAAAAAAATTTAAAACTCAAAAACAAAACCAAAAACTCAAATTCCCATTTTGTAAAAAATAATAATTTCCTTTTGGTAAATATTTGAAAATCTAAAAATTTAAAAAAACAAAAAATAAAATTTACTATAACAAAAACATATAAAAATCTAAAAAGCCAAAAAAAAAAAATCAAACTTTTCTTTTGAAAAATAAATTTCACTTAGTAAATAGTTTCCTTTCTTTAAAAAAACGAAAACAAAAACAATTTTTCACTTTATTTTCCAAATCTTGTTTCATTCTTTAAATTCGTATCTAACTTCTTTCTCTTCTCGACTTTCAGTTGTGCATGAGTACTTGAACTTTTGACACAACAACAAATCGTTGGACTCGCGACTCAACAACTAATTGTTTAACTCGAACAGACGATCCTCCCGAAATGGGAAACGAGAACGCCGCTCGAACTCTTATGGATAGAATCGATAGAGTTTCTATTCCATTTTGCATCGCATTACCCGCCCTTACGGGTAACCATTTCGAAATTCACTCGAACCATATTGCCATGCTACCAAAATTTGGCAATTTTGAACACGATGACTCATACATCTTTTTGACGAAATTCAAACAAGTTTGCGCAACAATGAAACTCTAACAACTTCCCAATGATAGAATCAAACTTCGCTTAATTCCATTCGCTCTTACGGATTACGCTGAAAAATGTTTGTAAAGCTTACCGTCAAACTCGATTAAAACTTAGGAAGAGTTCATAAAAGCTTTCTTAAAAATTTCTACCCCTTGGAAAAAACAAATAAAATCCGAAACGAAATCATCAATTTTCATAAATTTAAGGGAGAACCATTTGAAAAATATTTTGAAAGATTCAAAGAGCTTTTGATAAATGTCCACATCATAACTTCGAAAAATGGACGATTTTCCAAATCTTATACGATGGACTCGAAAACAACTCATGAACCATGCTCGAATCAATGTGCCAAGGCAACTTTCTTGCCCAACATCATGATGATGCTTGACAATTTCTTGACAATCTCACTACAAACTCATCCCAATGGAAACGTTTGAATGAAAAATCAATTTACTGAAGATCAAGCACACACCCGATAAGATCTTCTTTGGCTTTAGAAGCTAAGATTGATACAATGATTAAAAAATTCGATAATGTTTTCTCATCGAATCAAATGAACCAAGCTTCCCAACCGATGTGTTATAAATGTAATGATCCTAATCATACAGCCGATCAGTGCCCCAATTCCGTCGACAAATCAATGCTTTCAATAAAGCCTAAAATGACCCATTATCTCCAACGTACAATCTTCGTCGGAGAAATCATCCAAATTTTGCTTGGAACCAAAACAATCCCAAAACGAAACGATTCGTCCCAATTTTCAAGCATTCCCGAATAATGCTTCAAATCCTCCCTTTTAGCCTAACCATTGTCAACCAAACTTTGCTGGGTCCATCTCATAATCAACTGCAACAATCAAATTTTCAATCAAATTCTGCTCATCCTCCCCAAGATGATAAACGTTTAAGTTCACTTGAGAAAACTCTTGAAATGTTGGCCAAAGAAACTACTCAAAGCCTTCAATCAAATAGCAGTTTGCAAAATTTATTGACCTCATATATGCAAAACACAAACCAATCGATTGCAAAATTTGAAATGCAAATGAGTCAATTAGCCACGTTTGTACGTGAACGTGAACAAGGAACATTCACAAGCCAGCCCATTCCAAATCCCAGAAATCAAAACGCAAATTCAAATCAAGCCCATGTTAATCAAGATAGCAATGTCACCCAATTGAATGCTATCACAAATTTACGTTTCAGCAAACAAATCGATAATCAAGTCGTTAATTCAAACGATTTCCCGAAAACCTCTTTCGACACTTCTAAAACAACAAATGAACCTGAAAAGAACGTAGAGCCAAACATTGAATCAAATGCCAATCAAAATTCTTCTTCTACTCGAGTAGACCTAGTATTGAGTATCGCGTCCCATTTCCACATCGTCTTCGATCCATGAAACACTCGGACCAAATGGAAAAGATGTGGGTAATTTTTTAAACAAGTGAAAGTTAACATCTCTCTTCTTGACATCATTCAGCAAGTCCCCACTTACACGAAATTTCTTACGGACTTGTGCACCCAAAAGAGACATATTCAAGTGTCTAAAAAAGTCTTCTTAGCTGCCAGTTTAAGTGAAGTCTTGTCCCAATCCATGGCCGTCAAATACAAAGATACTGGTGGCCCTACGATTTCGTGTACAATTGAAGACAAGACGATTAACAAATGCTTGATAGACTTAGGTGCGAGTGTCAATTTGATTCCATACTCCATGTACGAATAATTAGGCTTAGGTGATCTCAAACTCACAAAAGTCACACTTTAATTCGCTGATCGCTCCATTAAAAAGCCATTGGAGAAATCGAGGATGTGCTTATTAGAGTAGGGCACTTCATATTCCCTGTTGACTTTATCATTCTCGAAACACAACCCGTGACAAAACCCACGCGTCAAATTCCATTGATTTTAGGCCGACCATTCTTAGCCATCTCAAATGCCTTAATCGATTGTCGTAATGGTTCGATGAAAATCTCTTTTGGAAACACGACTTTAGATCTTAACATTTTCAATTTTGAAAGCCAACCAAATGAGCCTCGCAACCAAACATTGGTAGTTAGTTCCATTGATTAAAACATCGAAAATGAAACGATTGACCTTAACGATGAACGCGAGGCCCAGTATGAAAAATTGTTTCACGAAATTCCCAACGAGCTTGAATACACTCTTCCCTCTAAATCGCTTCCAGTTGAGTCCGAATCTCAATCCAATTCTTTAATTGAGGAACACCCGAAGTTGGACCTCAAACCACTTCCCGATCACCTTAAGTATGCATACTTGGTGATAATTAAACATTTTCCATCATAATTTCTGACTCTCTCTCTCTTTCAATCAAGAAACTTCTTTACTTTCAATCCTGTCCAAAAACAAGGAAGCAATTAGATGGTCGATCTCTGATATAAAGGGAATTAGTCTCACTCTTATTCAACATCGCATCCATTTAATCGACGATGCTTAGCCTGTTCGTGATGCGCAACGAAGGCTTAACCCAAAAATGAAAGATGCGGTTTGTGATGAAATTCTTAAATTCCTCGATAACAGTATCATATAACCCATCTACGATAGCCCATGGATTAGCCCAACTCATGTCGTGCCTAAAAAGTCCGGAATTACCATTATAACAAATGACGCCAACGAACTCATTCCTACTCGAACTCAAACTAGTTGGCATGTTTGCATTGATTATCGAAAATTAAATGTTACAACACGAAATGATCACTTCTCTCTTCTTTTCATTGACCAAATGCTCAAACGTTTAGCCGGCCATGAATTCTACTGCTTCCTTGATGGTTATTCTGGCTAAAAAAAATTCAAATCGCTCCCGAAGATCAAGAGAAAACGACTTTCACATGTCCATTTGGTATCTTTGCTTATAGACGTATGCGATTCGGACTTTGCAACGCCCCTGCTACTTTGAAACGATGCATGGTTGGCATCTTTTCTAACATGACTAAATGTTTTCTAAAAGTTTTTATGGATGATTTCTCTATCTTGGGTGGTTCTTTTTCCGATCGTTACTTCATCTCGAGTTGATTCTAAATCGATGTAAAGAAAAAAATTGACTTTGAATTGGGAAAAATGTCACTTTATGGTCAAATAAGGCATACTCCTCAGACATATCATCTCAAATAAAGGTACTGAGGTAGATAAAGCAAAAGTTGACGTAATTGCAAACCTAACCATTCCCAAATCTGTTAAGGACATTCGATCATTTCTAGGACACGCTGACTTTTGCTGACGCTTTGTGAAAGACTTAGCAATATTGCTCGTCCTTTGACAACTCTTCTTGGGAAAGACGTTCCTTTCGATTTTAACTATGATTGTATCTCTTCTTTTAAACGTCACAAAAATGAACTCATTTCTGCTCCAATTATTTGTGCACCCTATTGGGATGTCCCATTTGAATTAATGTTTGACGCTTCTAACTTTATGGTTGGTGTCGTCTTAGGACAATGCATCAATGAAATCCTTCATGTCATTTACTACGCAGGTATGACTTTGAACGACACTCAACTCAACTACACAACAACCATAAAGAGTTTCTAGCAGTCGTTTTTGCGCTCGAAAAGTTTCGACCTTACTTGATAGGTTCACATACCACGTTCTACACCGACCATACTGCTCTTTGATGCCTTTTCACCAAAAAGGATGCTAAACCACATTTGATTTGTTGGATCCTTTTATTTCAATAACTTAACCTTATAATCAAAGGCAAAAAAGGATACGAAAGTGTCATAGCCGATCACTTGTCTCGTCTTCGAATGCACCATCTTCTTTGCCAATCAATGAAAACTTCCCCGATGAAAACTTCTTTCAATTTCTATTGATCCATGGTACGCTGACATAGTGAACTACTTACTCACTAAAGGAACTCCCTCATCTTGGTCCAAACAGGACCAATTGCAAATTCATGTCCCATGTGAAATATTTCTATTGGGACGATCCATACTTGTTCAAATATTGTTCCAACCAAATCATCCAACGTTGCATTCTGGATAATGAGATCAGGAGTGTTTTTACATTCTGCCACGATCATGCATGCGGTGCACATTTCAGTCTGTGAAAAACTGCGGAAAAGGTGCTTTAATGTGGTTTCTACTGGCCTTCCCTTTTCAAAGACTCATTCGAAATTTTCAAAACTTGCGATCGTTGCCAAATGCTTGGAAGGATTTCTCGATGAAATATGATGCCTTGAAACTCCATTCTTACGATCGAAATCTTTGATGTTTGGGGTATCGACTTCACGGGACCTTTTCCCAATTCTTTTGGAAACTTGTATATCCTTCTTGTTGTCCATTACGTCTCAAAATGGGTCGAAGCCATTCCGTGCAAAACCAACAACCATAGAATTGTTGTGAAATTTCTCAAAGAAAATATCTTTTTGAGGTTCGACACACCTTGCACAATAATTAGTGATAATGGAACCCATTTTTGCTCGTTCTTTTGAAACTTTAATGAAGAAATACTCGATAATCCATAAGTTATCCACTCTATATCATCCTCAAACTTGTGGGCAAGTTGAAGTTTCAAATCATCAAATAAAACAAATCTTGGAGAAAACTGTTAACAAAAATCGAAAAGATTGGTCTCGAAAATTGACCGACACACTTTGGGCTTACCGTACTACTTTTAAAACTAACCATGGAATGTCCCCATTTCGTTTAGTTTATTACCGATTGAAATCGAACACAAAGAAATATGGGCAACAAAGAACTTAAACTTTGATCTCGAGAAAGCAGACAAAAATCGAAAACTACAACTCAACGAACTAGAAGAACTTAGGAACGACACATATTAAAACGATAAAATTTACAAAGAAAGAACAATAGTTTTCATGACAAGTCAATTCTAAGAAATACGTTTTCGCCTAACCAAAAAGTTCTTTTATATGACTCTAGCTTTCATTTATTCCTTGAGAAACTTAAATCGAGATGGTCCAGAACATTTGTGGTATGAACTCTTTTTCACGCGGTGCTATAGAAATATAAAACTCTAGGGATGGATCGATTTTCAAAGTCAACGGCCATCGTTTGAAACCTTTCTTGGAATTTATGAGTAACCTAGAGGAGGAGCTCATGATTCTTCATGAGCAAAGCTACGTCTAGTAAGAATATTAACCCTCTTTTGTAAATATGTGCATATTTTTCCCAGTTACACTCATTATATCATGCACTTACTATGGGGACACATCCAAAATTAAGTGTGAGGAGAGTCTTTTTTTTTTGATTCTCATGGCATTTTTTAATTTTCATTTCCTTTAAACCCAAAATTTTCAAAAAAAAGTCCCAAAAACATTTTCTTTTTAGCATTTCGATTTATTTTTGAAGAAACACTAAAGGATGGGTATAAGTTCTGGTTATTAAATTGAAAATTTTAAAAATTTATTTGTCTTAACAAAAATGAAAATGAAGTTTGATTATAAATAACAATGGTTGAACTAGTAGGAAGGTTCATATGTCTTAATTATGAAGTATATTCTAATTGAAAATCTTTGTTTAAAAAGTGGTAAATTTAAAGTAAAGGACATAACATTTTTATTGTCTCAGTTAAATGGTGCTAAGCTGATTTTGCAAAACTCTCTCTTCTTAAAAAAACAAAAAATATGTATATAAGTTAAAAAAAACATTTGTATATATGTATATATTTTTTAACACCTAGAGTCATGTGTTCACACTCATGTGTTCACTCGCCATGCTCTATACCCTTTTCATATAGGCTCGAACGACAGTGCACGATCGGTATATCTGGTCTCAGTTTATCTGAGTTAGGTGTAAGTATATAAAAATTCTTTTACTAATAACGCCTACAGTCAATAGCTGTTCACACTTGTGTGTTCACTCACCATGCTTTGTATTCTCCTCACATAAGCCCGAAAGTCAATGCATGAGTGATATATTTGGCCTCAGTTTATCTGAGTTAGGCATATGTAAATATTGTTAATATCAATAAAAAATTTAAATAAGAGAGAGTAAGCAATTAAAATCCAAATATATTTTGACTTGTTTGATTTAACTTGTTACTGAAAAGAAATGAAAATACCACTTTGACAAACGTTGATAATCAACTAGGGAACCATTTCATAATTACATTGTGTTATCAACAGAAACAACTAGCCAAAACTATAGTCTATCTGTTATGACAACTTAATTTTTGTTGGAAATTTTGATAAGTAAAAGGACTTAAATTTCTTGATAATGAGCATAACTTATATTTAACTTATTAGTGTCTATGAAAGTGAATCCTTCATTTGTAAATACTTTCAAAAACTTGCACTCATCCCATTTTAAATAAATCTTGAATTTTGTAAATATTTTCACTTTGCATTTGGATTTTGTGGGTAGTATCCGCTAAAAACCCCCACGAGACAACACTCGTCCTACTAGGGACACCTAGAGATTTAACGGCTTGTTGCATACGCTCAATGTAATCGTGCTCCCTACGAAAATGGATTTATCTTAGTTTTTCTTTATTCGATGACGAATTAATGATAAGTGTGGGGGTATTTGATGTGCACGTAAATGTGCATATATTTACATCCACGTGTTATCCATTTTTATTTAAATAAATGTCATATTTGGGTATTTTAACATGTTTAAAACCACAATTCAGTGTTCTTCAAATCAACATATGTTCATCCACATACAGGAGCAAAATAGTCGTTTTTGTGCATGTGTTAATTTGGAACTGTTTGCTTGGACATTTTTCATAATTGTTATAGGAATTCGGATGCATATGGAAGAGGGTTTCATGCAGATATATGCATGCACAAGAGAATACAAAGAAAGGAAGATGGAAATAATTCAAATACATGATCATGGAGGACTCCATCCACTTACCCAAATCTTCAATTAGAAGCTAATGGACAACTGGGTGGAGGTCAAAACTTCATGCATATTTGATGATGGATTAATTAGAGGCTAATTGTTACTTGGTGGTCACACTTCCTAAAAGGTATTTTGGAAAGCACCCTAAAAAGTGAAATAGGGTTTTATGCATGTATAAAATAACCCACGTTTGTACATGTAGATATCCTTTTACTCTTTCAAATTACTTAGGAAATTAGAATGCAAGTTGTAAGCTCAATGTTTCATGAAATAAAAATATCTTCCTAGCCTCTTTCTCTTTTCTTTTCTACATACTTCTTTTTACCTTTATGTTCATTTTTACTTCTATGCTCTTTTCTTTACTTTGTTAGTAGATTAGATTTACATTCATGCAAGTATTTAGCTTTATTTTTTTATGCAAGTATTTTAGTAGTTAATTTTATTTTCTTCCTTTGCTTATTTTCTATTTCTTTTGCTGTTTAATGTTGAAATTTACATGTGTTGATTTGATAACACAAATGAGTAGCTAAACCCCTTCAATTTAGGGGTAATGAAGCTCTCAAATATTATGTGAATTCAACATTTTTATGATTTATAGTCTCTTTTATTTATGCTTTATAAAAGTAGATTTTGATGTAAGTTTATACAAGTGGTTTGATAGCTTATGTTGCATTTGCAAATGAGCTATTCTTATTCAACATAAACACAATTTACATCATCATTTGCTAATTGGTTTTTGATTTTGAAATGAAAGTAGAAACATAATTTTATGATCTATATTACTAATTACAATAGTAAATAGATTATACTTAAAATAGCTTTTTCTTTGACTTCTTTTTCATGAGAATTGATAAGTGGGTTATTTGTTGTATTATAGTTTGATGGTTTAAGTTATGTTAATTAATAACATAAATAAACCATACTTATGACAAATACAATAATTATTTTACTTAATATCAAAAATAGAGATCATAGATTGTTTGTTTGTTGATTTACAAAAATATAAGAGTGGATTTATCTCTAAATTGTTCTCTAATCTCATAGTATGTAATATCATTTTCATTCTAATTTTTGCTTCATTGTGCTTATAAATTGTAGTTAACAATCTTCTCTCCACTTTGGTCTTATTTGATTGATTAGAAAAAAATTAAAATCTTAAAAATTCCCTGCTGATCGACCCATACTCGCCACGTACTAAAATTGTACGCCATATATTTGCAGTTATTTTTATTATTAATTCGTTCAATGGTTTTCTAAACCCATAGAATTTCCATCATCCGGACAAAAGATAATTTAACTCAAGTTTATAAATGAGTTAAATTGTATAGGAAGGTCTTAATGAGCACTGTTTATTAAAATCGTTTTTTAATCTAAGTCGTGTAAACTATTTGGTGTTCTTAGGCCAACCTGTAAACATCTTTCCTTAGAACACTCTAAGGTAAAAAGGTCAATGTAGTCAACTCGGTTTTAAGACCCATGTTTTTTTGGGCCTCCATCTGAATTTAAAAAAATAAAAATAATAATAAATGAATAAAATAAACTTGACATTTTGTACATACTCCCAGGATATAGAGGAGTGTTATACAATAAAAGTGAAGTACATTTTTATTTGATATTTTATAAAGGAATGCCTTTATAAAATATTTATAAACTTAAGTGAAAATTTATGAAATAATTCATGAATAATTTTAGTGTTGAATGAAATACTGTAAATAAAAAATATAAGTGCAAATGAAAGTAATTTAGAAAAAGATTGGTGTATTTAAGAAACCAATAAAATTAAGTACGTAAGTTGTACATAGATTGTTTTATTCGCATGGTTCTTAATCTAGGATTCGAATATGTAACTTCAGGGTAATTCACACCATTCCAAGAAAAAAATTCTCATTTGATTCTTGATAGCGAACACTTGATTTGGATTCTTGATATGACATTGAGTTTTTCTATCATCGTATATGGCTATGTAAGGAGAATGGAGGTTTCTAATCAAGGAACTTGATTGGAGTCCAACTAGGAAGGTCGAGTAAGCAATATTAGTTCGAAAGTATAGTTTATGTATTTGAGCGAGTGGTCGGTCAGATATTGCCTACAGATGATTCATGTACATCTTACGGGCTTAAGTATATTTTTTATGTTTTGTTGTGTGGATTGGGAAACTTTGGAAAGTGACTTTCAATTTTGTTTGAGGAAGCTTGGATAATCTTCTAAACAATAACCAAAGGATGATGAGCGTAATGATATGCTTAGAAAATAATCTATATCCTTGGATGATTAAGAAAGTTGTGAAGCAAAGAAAAATTTCTAAATCTTGTTTGATTGTCATTTAATGTTTTAAATACTATTAAGTATTTGTTTACTCCATTACGGAATTTAATTTGATTGATACTATGATTTTATAGACCACGGTTTATAAAGATGTTGTTTACTAGGACTTAGATCCTGGTGCTTTTGAAAAAGTGATTTCGAAAGAATTTACAAAAGAAATAATAAAATATTATTTTGAAAACTTTGGTGAAGTATTATTACTTCATGATATTTGAAAGGAGTTTTTATGAAGTAATTTTTCAAATATTTTATTATGACTAAAGTTGGGCGATTGAATGTTTTCCAATTTAGAAGACTCGTCATGTATATTTGTTTATTTTAGTTATGGTTTTAGGAGGAGCCGGAATACCACTAGATGCTCCATGTTGTTTGATTCTTTTAGTTATACCATACTTCGGTAGGATGTGACCTCACCTTATCATAATTGATTTTGGTGTTAATTTATTTCTCTTTGAAGGAATTTAAAATTATATTTGAAATATAAAAACCCAGGCATTTAGTACTAAGCTTATTTTATAAAAAGATTAGAACATATATTTTATTTTAGAGTATTCTATATACCTTTGTTACATATGGTTGTTGCATTTTTTTTGGTTGCATGTGGCTTTATATCACATTAGAGTTACATCATTATTAAAAATTACATCAATTGTCTTGTTGCATATGGTTGTTATATTATTATGTCGCTATTGCTTGTGATAGAAATAGTTTGAGTATTAATCTTTTGTTGGCATGGCTCTCTTTTGGATAATGTAAGTACAAGATAGGTACAAGAAAGCAAGATATTATTATTTGATTCTTGCGCACCAACATTCACATCGAGATAGAAAGTTGCTTGCCCAAAATCAAATGTATAAGAGGTATGTTGTAGGTTTAAAAATTGATGATTGATTGATGATTTTATGCCCCAGATATGGAATGCCACTTTTGGGCTTTTGTTTTCTTTGTTGATTTGGACTAGTTGTGGCAGATTGAAGTTTTTTCGAATCTAGCCACGTAAAGGAGGTACTAACGAAATTTTCTGTAATATAAGAAGATTTAAAAGCCTAAGGGTGAGAGGACATTTTCTTCCTTTAGAAATTTTAGGGATGAAATTCTTTTAAGGGGAAGAATGTAACATCCTAAAAAAATATAATTAACTTATTTTCAAATATAAGGATCATATAAATATTTGAATTGTGAACTAAACATTGATTAAATGGATTTATTTAGCCTTATTTAACTCCTTTTAATTAATAAATAATAAAGATGAACTCATATTGTAAATTTATTTACAATAATAAATAGTTTGAATTAATAACAAGAAAATCAATTGTTATAAAAAGACTTGATTTTAATTATGTATTTTAAAATGAATATATAGGATTTTTCCATAATTTTAAATTTGAAAAATATTTAAATTTTCGTTTGACGTACATTTCGACAAACAATGGTATTTTTGAAATTTGACAAAATAAGACAATCATCGTTTTTTATTGTTGTTTTGGGATCGTGTCACATTTTTATGCGTGACCATATTTTTGTTTTTGTCCGCGGTTCACACGTAGATGAAATTTTATGTAGAAAGACGCCTGTATTTATAAAAGAAACATCACTTAACACTTAGACTTTTCCATATTTACTTTTCCCTCTTATCATTTTCACTTTCCCTCCTCTTTTCTATTTACTGTAAAAAGAAAACTTAACCACAATCTTCAAATTTATTTATAAAATCATCCACTCAACGGAAAATTAAATCGTCGGATCCGTTGAGGTCGTAGGATCGTAGGATCGTTGGCTTCGAATCCATGTGTATTGTTATGTGTGTCATTGATTTGGGGGTGATCAACCTTACACAGTGATGCTAGGGTTTCGATTTAAGGATGGCGGCGTTAGTCAAAGTGGAGGATGCCGTTGAGTTTCTTTATCGAGGAGCATGGATGGAATAAGTTTAGAGTTGTACGACCCATGTTTGGGCATCGCGTCATTTTTACTATAGAGGCACTAGGGTTATAGGTCGCGATCTCTATAATGGGGCCGAGTGTAGAAATTGGGTCCAAGGCAAAGCATTTGCAAAGAAAAAATGTTTGGAAGTGATTTCGTGAAATTCAGTAGTTCGAGGAGGCGGGGAGAGTGGTTGGCTTGCATGACATAGTTGCATGCATGGTGGTTCGTGTGTCTACATTATACATGTTTTGTATTTGGGGAAGATAAGGGTTATTTGTTAAAAATATTAATTAAAAATTTAATTATGTAATTAATTGATTTGATTTATACCTAATTTTATGAAATGAATATCTCACTCATACGTGGTCGAATTTGGACGCAGTCTTTTACATTGGACTTGTATCATTGTTATCTACGTATTAGAGTTAGATTCGTTGAATTTGAAGCTAGTAATGTTTTGAGATAAAATCGAATGCCACTTGACTTTAGATCGAACCTGAATTTTGGTGTGTTTACTCACCTTTAAACAAACTATATGATATTTGTGTTTCCATAGATTATTGTTGAATGTTTGGATGATAGTTTATTTATTGTTGTTTGATTGTTTGTTTGGATTTGATTCTCACTTGAAAGTGGATTACATAAGTAACCCTTGTGTTACAGGAAACAAAAGCAAGAGAAAATTGAAGTATACGTAGCGAATAGGTCGCTACGGAACACTTCGAAATACACATACATATGATTTATAGAGCACTTTTGTAGAGAGACCATAAGGGTTTCTCGCCCATGTTGATTTATTTATATTCTTATATTGCTTATATTGATAATTGGTTAAATAATTTGCGACATATGGTTTGCTTTGTGTAATTGTCGTTATAGAAATTATCACTACACTGACACTTATAAAATATCATCTCCTTAAATCTTTATGTGTGTTTAACTTGTTGCCTATATTTTTACAAAATAAATGCTTGGTCGCGTTTTTCGTACTTTGGTTCAAACTATGTTTTCAAGTGTTTTTTAGAATTTTGAAATAAAGGATAAGTGTTGTTTAAAATTTATAAAAGGAGTTATAAATTTGATTAATTATCTTTTGGGATAATTAATGTTGTTTTAAATATATAAAATATTATAAATTTGATTATTTATCTTTCAGGATAATTAATGTTGTTTTAAATTTATAAAATGATTCCAAATTTGATTAATTATCTTTCGAGATAATTAGTGTTGTTTTAAATTTATAAAAAAAGATTATAAATTTGATTAATTATCTTTGGGGTAATTAATGTTATTTTAAATTTATAAAAATATTATAAATTTGATTAATTATCTTTTGGGATAATTAATGTTGTTTTAAATTTATAAAAAGATTATTAGTTTGAATAATTATCTTTCGGGATAATTAATGTTGTTTTGAATTTATAAAAAAATTATAAATTTGACTAGTTTTCCTTTGGGATAATTAATGTTGCTTAAAATTTATAAAAAATTACAAATTTGATTAGTTTTTCTTCAAGATAATTATTGTTGTTTTAAATTTATAGAAAGATTATGAATTTGATTTGTTTTCTTTTTGGATAATTAATAAGGTTTTAAATTTATAAAATAGTTATATTAACTATCTTTCAAGATACTTAACATTATTTTTAATTTGCAAAAGTATTTTAAATTGATTTATTATCTTTCAGGATAATAAATGTTGTTTCAAAGTTGTAAAATGATAGTTTATAAATGACAGAATCTTTTAAAAAGAATGTTAAAAAAATAGCTAAGTGTATATGTTTTGGGTTTATAGTAAACAATGTTTTAATAACATTTTTTTACCCTTCTTTTTAGTATACTTAGAAATGTAATCAATCCTTTAGAAGAAAATTTTAAAGAGGGATTTTAAAGTGTTTTACAAATATTTCTGATGTGAAAATCAAGCATAAATGAGAGTCAAATGTTTTAAAAGTTGGATTTGTTTATTGAAAATATTTTGTCTTACACTTAGCACGAAACGTTGCAGAAACTCTTTCTATTCTTAAAGTTAAGAATGTTGTTGGGACAAGGTGGAAAGCAACGCTGCCCTTACTTTTTCGGCTTCATTGTTTTCCCTGGGGTGGTGCTAGTTCGAGATCGACAAGTTGTGATAAGTTTAAGAGATTTAATTTTCATATACGATCATTTTGTTATTACCGATAGTTGAGTTATTGATTATCGATTCTGCTATCTTCTTTGTGTTCATCGATTTAAGACGATTTTGTTGCTCATCTGGGCATTTAAACTCTTTCTATTCTTAAAATTAAGAATGCTGTCGAGTTAAGATAGGAAGCAACACTTTCCTAACTTGTCCGGCATTATTATTTCCTCGAGGTAGTACTAGTTTATTTCTAATAGTTGATTCATTGACTATCAATTTTGGTTTTCTTTTGTGGGAAATGCCTAAAACCAGAAGGTGAGTGGACATCAAGCTATGTGGGTTGCTCTCATTAGGGTAACTTCATACATACTTTAGATTAGATTCAGTTGTATGCATGCAGAAATGTGAAATACTTGGATACTTGCTAAGGTTGGTGGGGTCCGACTTGTACATTTTCTGAGAGAGTCATAAAATAAATGACATACTCAAGTATATTTCCTAGAGTATACTTTCGGTAAGGGGGGCATACCCTCTTATTCATTACTGGAAAAATTACCTTTCATCATTTGATTCTAATCTTCAAATCATTTTCTTAATTGCATCGAGAAGTGCCTGGAGCTCTTCCTAGTGTTTAATTATTTGCGTCCATCCTGTCAAGTCTGATTTTGTTTCAACTTGTTTCCATTCTTTCATCTATGGATGTTGTTCTTATGAGGTAAAACTCATTCCATGTTTAGCGGCGTGATCTCATAGAATTATTATATGTTCATCATATTTCCTGAGTTTTCTTATGCTAGTTTTGCAAACTGATCCGAGTGTTATTTTATTATAATGCTCGGGTCACCAAGTTTTTCTTAGTTATCGTTGGTAGGATATGGAGCTAATGGGGTAGAGCTGGCTATTCACCTGCCATAGTACTTTTATTTTATGCTGTATTATTATATATACCCATTAGAAATTGTAAGGTCGGGAAGTTATACTAACATGCTGAGGAGGTTTATCTTTTACTTTGATATACAGTGTATTTTAGAGTGACGGCTTTTACTGTCTTTGTTATATTATATATTGTCGTTCCGTTGTGAGATTCTATTTTTCCATATTCTTGTTCTTTTCTTTTACCCTAACAATCTGCCTTTCCATCACTTAAATGCTTGATATTGTAATACTGGATGTATTAGGTGTGGACTTTCGGGAGTCGAAAAGGCAGATCAGTACAAGATTCCTTCTTTAATCAGTTGATTACTGATTGTTTGATTACTTCAATCTTCCAAATCATTCACCTTCTCAGGAAGATAATTCATTGCCCTCTTTAATGCAATAAAAGAGACAATATATGTGAGTCATTATCTCAAATTTCTTCCAAATCTTCTTTCCTTGGAAATATTGTATCACCAAAATCAATAATATCTTCCAAATCTTCCTAAATGTGGAAATATTGTATTACCTAAATCTAACAATCTCTACCTTGATATTATATTTCTACTAAGCCTACCAACTCCACCTACATCTTCATACTCCAAAAAACCCTTGGACAATATACTATGGATACTTCCCTAATGAGCTTCGGCATGACCATCACCCATTGCACTTTGTTAAAGAACTCTGGCAAGACCACCGTCCGTCGACAAAGTATTTAAAGTACCCTCTCCATGTAGGACCTATCAATCTCCACTAACGTCTCCATATACTAACTCACTTTCTCCATGTGCCACCAAGTGGCACCTAGCACTTTAGCAAGTGAATCAAGTTCGAGCAATGCTCAAACTTTGAAATAGGCAAGGACTTAGTGGACATGTCTGATGCGTTCTCCTCAGTGTGAAACTTCTGAAGATGTACATGCTTTTCTTCATTTCATAGAGACAAGGAAAGACTTTTACCTCTATGTACTTCTTCTTCGGACTAAGAGCCAGATTCTCAGCCCAATGTATTACGCTTTGACTGTTGCTATTAATTACAATACTCCCATTAACAAAGCCTAAATCGCACAACAATCCCTTCAAGTAAAGTACTTCCTTAGTTGCTTCAACGGTAGCTATCAATTCCACCTCTGTAGTAGACAAGGCAACTATAGTCTGCAACCTCGGTCTCTAATTAATAGTTATCTTTCCAAGTGTAAAGATGTAACATGAGGTTGACTTCCTTAGATCTCTATCTCCAGTATAATCAGAATCACAAAATCCGACCAAGTTGAAATTTTTCTTCCTACCGCCAAAAACAAGCCCATAATCTGTTATACTCTAAGACACCTCAAAATGTACTTTACTGCTTCCCAATGCGGTTTCCCTGGATCAGCCATATAACGACTAACCAAACCAACTACCTGTGCAGTATTTGGTCTCATGTAGACAATAGCATGCATCAAGCTTCCAACCGCACTAGCATAAAATACTTTCTGCATATAAGCTTTGTCTTCGTATGAGATCAGAGAGCTCTTCTTTGAAAGCTGCTTGCGCAAAGTCATGTGAGTACTGATTTCCTTCACTTTCTCCATGCTAAACCGAGCAAGCACTTTCTAGATATATTCTTTCTATGTCAATCTCAACACCTTTAGTTTTCTCTCTCTTTGTATTTCGATCGCTAAAATCTTCTTCGCTTTACCAAGGTTTCATCTTAAATTCCACTTTTAACTTCAATTTTAAACTATAAATTTTGGCTTTGTCCTTGGAACGATTTGCATATTGTCCACATACAGGACTAAATATATCCAGTTACCATCGGCTATATGCTTAAAATAAATGCAAGCAGAGTAAGCATAAAAGAGTCAAACCTCTTGTACCATTGCCTAGGGAAAAATGATTCAAACCACATAGAGACTTCTTTTGCTTGCAAACCTATTCCTTCTTTCCATCCTCTACAAATCCACCAAGATTTTCATATAGATGGTCTCTTCTAAGTCTCCATGCAAAAATGATGTCTTTATGTCTAATTATTCCAACTCCATGTCGTGAATTGCAACTATAACTAGCATTATTTGGATAGAAGTATGTCTAACAACTGAAGCAAACACCTAATCATAATCCATCCCCTTCCTTTATGAGACCCCTTTTGCAATAAGTCTAGTTTTGTTTCTCCAATTGTCTTTCATATTATACACTCACTTGCATCCTATGGCTCGGCTTCCTTGAGGGGGTGGTACCAATTCCTAAGTCTGATTCTTCTTCAATGAATATTTCTCCTCCTTCATAGTATGTGTGACGACCCACCTTTCATTCCATAGAAAGATGTATCATCATTAAGAAAGAAATAGGTAGAAAGAGAATAGATTGAAAGAAACAACAATATCAGAATCTCACAGCGAAAACGGAAAAATATATTATATCACATAGATATTACATAGTCATTACACATCAGAGTCAATACAATTACAACAACATCACATTAGACAGTCGTGAAGACCTGTCTATCCATTACATTCCAAAATACAAAGTGATGGTACTAATCACAGCGGAAATACACACACACACACACATACATACATACATACATACATACATACATACATACATACGCCAAGTCTTCTAATCCAAGTCCTTCCCAAAATTCGTTAAGCCAACCTGATCACTTAGCTACTCATAAAAATTTGAGTACCCAAGAGTTTAAGAAAAAAAATAAACTCCGAGTCAGACATGGGTCTGGTGTGAGTAAATGATTAAGTTGTTTAATTTGAAAAACCTTTGAAATAAAAGATACCTTGTAAGACTCCGCAAATAAACACGGACAAGTTTTTCCCTTGCGATAACCAAAACATTTGATAGGAAATCCAGTTATATTAGAATAGCGTCTAGGGTTTTCAAATAAATATTCACATAGCCGAAATTGTTACATTATTAAATTCCAGCGTACATAGGTATACAATCAAGTCCGAGATTACTTATTGGAGATTGGATTCCATACAATGGCAGGGCTACTGGGGTACTGCCTGCCATAGTACGTGGTCTAGATCACTGTACCAAGGATCCACCCTGATCCCCTACAACACAAGATCGAAGCTACCTCTTACTGGATAGTCCGAATAAGACAACCCCACGGTTGTGGCCAACAACCGCCTACAAAGCCGAATAAAGGGACCTCTAGACAGGGGAAAATATTATCCTACTTGGGTGCTACCCACTTAGCCTTGCATGCACCTCCCCTGTTTTAGCCATTTCCGGTTGATGAGGCTTGAGGCTACAATTACCTTTTTAGAACACTTATCTTGGAATGCTCATCGTCCTCCATCGACGATGGTCTGATAGCGTTCATCCATACAAGTTTGTTTCCGGTTCGAACGAAACCGAAGGCACTATCTCCGTTACACTCGTTTTGGAATCACCCTCAGAATTAACGACAAATATCCCTTGCACTCAGAATCTTCATCTCGCTTTTCACTTGAGATTTCACGATCTATCGTTTAACTTGGATCAATATGGTTTTCGGATAAAAAATTTGATATCTGATCCCAGTCTCATTGAAATCCAAACGTTTCTTTTAAGGCCAAGTTGTTTAAGTAACACAATTTAATTTAATACATAATATTGTATTTATACAGCATTTATCACAGATAAATAACTCACATTTATCACAGCCATGTCCAAAGTATTGCATATGACAGAACATCACAGATTAACGTACTATAAATGTTAATCAATCCAGACATTCTATACAATCAATCATGCATAAGCAAGACTTATTAATTCATAACTATAATTAATTTAATTAGCTCAAAATAAATTAATTATTTATGAATTAATCACTTAACCTTGCTTAATTAATATGAATTAATTATAAATAGTTTTAATTGACTATTGAATTAATTAATCATTCTTTAATTATTTTTTTAATTAATTAATCTTTAATTACTAATTAATTATCCTTTAATTATTAATTAATTTATCCTTAATTATTTCTCTTTAATTACTTCATTAATTTAATTAATCTTTAATTACCCAAGACCTTAATTAATTTTAAGATAAACCATTTACCTTTATTAAATACTTAATTATCATTAAAATCTTATTTAATAAACCTTAAAACTAAATTCATATTAACCTTAAGTTTAATTAATAATTAAAACATTTACTCTCCTTTAAATTAACTAGTTAATTATACCATTTAATTTAATTTAAATAAACTTTAGAATTAATTACACATAAAAGGCATTTAATAAAATATCTTAAATTTAATTAATTTAATAATAATTTATTTAAAACCCTTTTAACTAATTCCAAACTTAATTAAAACGATATTATATAAAAGAATTAATTAAGAAATTTTTAACTTTTAAAAACTTATTTTATTTAAAATCTTGAATTTTTTTATAATATATACCCTAGTCTAACCCGGTATCCACCCGAGTCCAGACCCAAGAAACTTCCTTTTAAAAAAAATTTAGTTTAGTTAAAAAAATTAAATCTGTTGCTCTGTTAATCCACTCGCTAACACACCCGAAGACGAACCCAAGCCAGATCAACACTTCCTCGAGTCAACACCTGAGCCCACTCCTTCTTCTCTAAAACTACAGCAACCCACCAAACCACTGACACGCGTGCACGTGCACACCTGAACGCCACCGCTTCGTTCATCGCCACCACGTCCAACATGTCATCGATCACCTTGCCTAGGATTCCGACCACCAAGAACCCTGAATCCATCACGAACTCAAAATCGAACAAACGTGAACCAACTGGAACAGAACTGGACACCCGAGAATTCACCTCGACCCGTTGCCTCCTACCGCCAAAGCCTTCGAAACTCCATCCATAGCTTCGTCGACCAACAAACACCTATTCCCCTACCTCCGATCAACTCCGGTGCCTCGATGACGATGCAGCAGCCCAAATTCCAACCTTGACCAAAACTTGGGCTTAAACCCTACTTCAACGATGTGCCGCCACCACGGTGGTCAGAAAATCCACTGACCATTTTTCCCAAGATCTCCGACCACCCCACTACCTCCAACAGCAATCCCGACCACCTAGCTCATTCCGATTACCAGAAAATGCCCAAAACACAAACTCCGTTCAACCCGAGATTCATCACTCAAAACGACGTTAAAAATCTGGATTTTACCTTTAAAATCATGAATTTCGAAGACGATTTAGGTTACATAGGTGAATCGAAGAATCATGATATTCAAATTTGAGATGTTTTAGAGTTTTCACTGCATTTTACCATTTTCCAGAAAATATTCAAACTAATTATTATTACAATATTTTTAAATCATAGATCTTGTAAATTCAAACAAGTTTCCTTTATACATATTAACTTAAAAGTGAATAAAGGAAGAGATTTAAATTTTTGAATTTGTTTTTAGTCTGTAAATTCAAAACAAAGACTTATATATATATACATAGACATGCGCACTCGAACAAATTCATGTTCACATACATGCATACATTCATGCAAACATCTATCACATCATCATTTCACATATCTATCACATGCAACAAGTTTTAACAGAGAAAGCTTTGTTTACTCACCAGATATGATGTTGAACAGAGAAGTTTTGAACAGGAAATGCTTGTTCTTTTTGAAACTTGAACTGGAAATTTGTTTGACTCTGATATGATTATTTGCTTTAGATTTGAGATTTGTAAAAGTTGATTGGTGATTTACTTTCTTTGCTTTTATTTTATCTTTGGTTTGTTTCCAGGTTTTGAAAAAGTTTGAAAATGAAAGATAGGAAAAGAAAATGAAAGCGTAGAGAATACATGAGATATATATAACCTGATTTTAAAAAATATGAAAAGGAAATAAGTTAGGTGACACTTATTATTTTGCATGCTACTAGTCTTACATTTGTTAATTTGCATGTGTTAATTATTTTAATATGTTTTTACATAACTTATATTTTGTTTCCTATTTAGTTTAATATTAATATGCATTTTTATGTTTTTATATTTGAACTTTACCTTTGTTTATATTTATAAAATCTTTAAAGAAAATGATTTAAAACTAATTATACTCTAATAAAAATCATATATATATTTTTTAATTTTTTTTAAAGATATTTATATTTCAATTTCAATTTCAATTTCAAATTCAAATTCTATTTAAAATCTACTTATATATATACACATATAAACATACATATATTTTATTTATTTAAAAAAGAATAATTTTGCACACTTAAATAATTTATAAAAGAAGATTATCACATTATTATTTGCCTAAAATTCTGGGATATCAAATTCCTCCCTTCTTAAAAGAATTTCATCCTCGAAATTTAAAAGTAATCTGAAAGCTTTTATTTCAAAAAAAATCCAAGCATACATATCAGCCATACACTAACAACCAAACAAACAATTCATTCAAACAAACACTACTAACTATCCTGACACAAGTCCGGATATGCTTTCCTAATACTATCTTGAGTTTCCCAGGTACAGTCTCTGGGTCAACACCACTGAACCTTGACCAGCTTCGCCACCTTGTTTCTAAGCTGCTTCTCATCTAGATCAACTATCTGGACTGGATGCCTGACCAATTTAAGTCCCGTTCAACCTCTAAATCTTCCTGCACTGCCGGTTCCACAATTAGAGATGGGTCGTACACATACTTCCTTTGATGAGATACGTGAAAAACATTGTGAATGCCAGCCATCCGGCCTGGCAATTCAATCTTGTAGGCCAAAGCACCAATTCTCTCGAGCAAACGGAACTGTCCAATATATCTCGGTGCAAGCTTGCCCGTCTTTCCATATCTGATCGCTCCTTTTATCGGGGAAACCTTGGCAAAAACCAAATCTCCGACTTCGAATTCCAATTTCCTTCGTCTCTTGTCCGTATAACTTTCTGATGATCATGGGCTCCTTTCATTCTCTTCTTGATTAGCTCCACCTTCGCAGATGCCTCTCGGATCAAATCTGGACCAAGAACAAGTCAATCTCTCGATTCTACCCAACAGGACGGTGATCTACAAGGTCTCCCATACAAAGCTTCATAGGGTGCCATTTAATACTCACCCGATAACTGTTATTGTACGAAAATTCCACTAAATGCAGATGGTCCTCCCAAGATCTGTAGAAATCCTAAACACTAGACCTCAACACATCCTCAAGAATACGATTTAGCCTTTCTATTCGTCCGTCAGTTTGGGGATGATAGGCTGTACTTAAACTCAATCTTGTCCATAAAACTGCTTGCAGAGCCTTACAAAATTTGCTGGTAAAGATTGGTTCATAGTCACTTACTATACCGACGGTAATTCTGTGCAACCTGACGATCTCCTTCAAAAAAATCTCCGCCAAAGACGCTGCAGTTCTGGTTGCCTTAATCGGAATAGAGTGGGCGCTCTTGGTCAGGCGGTCTATGATTACCCACACCCCTTCATTTCCTTTTCTAGTCCTTGGCAACCCGTCGACGAAATCCATTGATATCATTTCCCATTTACACTTTAGGACTCCCAGAGGCTGCAAAAATACTACGGTCTTCTGTTGATCACCCTTTACTTGTTGACAGATTGCACATCCATTGACGAAGGTAGCAACATCCTTCTTCATGTTCGGCCACCAAAAAACTCTCTTCATATCCTTATACATCTTTGAGATCCCTGGATGGATACTCAGCCTGAAGCGATGACTCTTTGACAAAACTTCTTACCTCGGATCCTTGAAATTTGAAACACAAATTCTCCCGTTGATCCTCAAAGTTTCCTGGTCATCAATCTCAAAACTGGAGCACTGACCATTCTTGACTCTCCTAATGATGGCTCTCAAACTTCTGTCCGATCCTTGCTTACTCGCAATCCTTTCAAGTAGAGGTGGAACAACTTCCGAAATAGCCAAAACTGCATTCCTACTCAGAGCATCTGCCACTACATTCACTTTCCCCGGAGTATAAAGAATATCCAGATCATATGATGCCAAAAGTTCTACCCATCTTTGCTGCCTCAAATTCAAATATTTCTGGGAGAAAAGGTATTTCAAAGGTTTATGGTCAGTGAAAAGCTCTAACTTCTCTCCCAACAGATAGTGCCTCTAAATCTTTAGAACAAAGATGATGGCCAACAATTCTAGATCATGCACAGTGTAGTTTCTCTCATGTGGCTTCAACTGCCTACTAGCGTACGCAATCACTTTCCCATTCTGCATCAACACAGCACCCAGCCCTACTCCACAAGCATCGGTGTAGACTTCAAACTTACTCTTACCATCAGGAATAGCTAGAACAGGTGCACTGGTCAGCCTCGCCTTCAAATCCAGGAATGCCTCTTCACACTTGGGGGTCCACTTAAACTTTTCTCCTTTCTTAGTCAATTTGGTCAAGTGCGAAGAAATTTTAGAGTAGTCCCTGAAAAATTTCCTGCAGTACCCTGCCAAACCAAGAAAACTACAGACTTCCATAGGAGTGCGGTTGTTTCCACTCTTGAATAGCTGCTACCTTGGCCGGATCTATAGAAATACCCTCTTCAGATATTATATACCCCAAAAATCAAACTTCTGACTTTCAGAAATGGAACTTCGAAAACTTAGCCTTTAGGACATGCCTCCTCAAAGTCTCCAACACTATCTTCAAATGTCACTTATGCTCCTCCTTAGACTTGGAGTAGACGAGAATGTCGTCGATGAACACGAGCACAAACTTGTTCAGCACATCCCAGAAAACTCGGTTCATCAGATCCACAAAATAAGCAGGAGCGTTGGTTAGCCCAAAAGGAATAACCAGCTACTCATAAAAACAATTGGGTCCTCTGAATGCAGTAAAGGGTATACTGTCTTCAGCTATCCTTAGCTGGTGAAAACTCGAAGCTAGATCCAACTGGGAGAAAACAAAAGCTCCATGGAGTTGATCAAAAAGATCGTCTATATGGGGCAAGGTATACTTATTCCTAATAGTGACCTTACTCCACTCTCGATAATCCACACAGAATCTTAATGATCCATCCTACTTGGTCACAAAGACTGCAGTAGAACCCCAGCTAGAATAACTGGGCTGGATCAAACCTCTCTCTAAGAAATCTTAGGTCTGCTTCACCAACTCTTCTGTCTCTCTCTCTCTCTCTCGGCGCCATCCTTCTACTGGGTTGAACCATAGGTATTGCTCTCGAAACCAAGTCGATCCGAAACTCTATCTCCCGATGCGGTGGCAAACCTTGAACTTCTTCAAAAACATCTGGAAAATCTATGACCACTTTAATGGATCCTACGTTTTCTAGAGATGCCTCGATTCCATGCAAAAGACTACTCAAGTGAACTCTAGAATTATCGCAAGTCGCTTTTGCAATCCTTCCCAACTCGATTTCCAAAGTCACAATTCTCTCTTCACAAATCAAAACAGCCTTATGCTTGTCCGATCAATCCATTCCCAGAATAAGGTCAAAACCTTTGAATCCAAAACAAATAGGTCAGAAGAGAAACTATAGGACAGATAAGAAATTCTTAGGTCTCTACAGATCTTATCTAACTTAGTCACTCCCCCTATAGGATTAGATACAAAAATAGGGAGGTCCACAATACTAGAGGTAAGATGAAACTTCTCTACCGTATCCAATGACATAAAACTAAGGGAAGCACCAGAATCAAACAAAACTCTAACAAAAATGCCATCTAAAAGCAAAGTACCTTCCAGAATGCCTTTGTCTTTCCTATCCGAAGTAGTTGACAGTCCTTATTTAATAGAAAACACCTTAGTTGGCTGAGCTCTCTGAAGAAGTGGACAAGCCTTCACCATGTGCCCTGGCTATTGACAGTTGAAACACAAAGATTTCTGATCAATTGCAGAACCGGGTCCACTCTGATGCTGCTGTTGTTGAGCTTTACCTCTGGGACACTGCTTAGCCAAATGACGCTCTTACTGACACACATAACACTTTCGAGCTCCATTATTGCCTCCCTGTTTCCCTTTACCTTGCTTCTTCCAATTTGGGTTGAATTTCCTTTTGTTTGGATTGGAAGAAGTTCCACTCGGTGCTGCTACAGATGCCAGGGGTTTCCTATTCATAAGCTCCTTATACCTCAACGCCATGTCTATCAATGAATGATCCCTTGAGATAAGCCGTCATCTTCTCGAGGAACTCGAGCCTCATTCCTAGCACAAGTATCTCATTCTTCTTGAGGGGCGTGTCGATAAGACCTGGTCCGTAGCGAGATAATTCATTGAACTTAGTCTTATATTCCAAAACCGCCATACTCGCTTGCTTTAGATCCGGAAAATCTCTATACAGATGAGTCTTCCCAGCTGTAGGCATAAACTGTTCCTCAAACAGTTCCTTAAACTTTCTCCAAGAAATATCATCCTCTGAAATATTCATGATAACTATATCCCACCATGCAGCCGCTCCTTCTTGAAGTTGCCACGATGCCATCACTCTCTTTTGCTCATCTGACAGATCCAAACTCTTAAAAATTCACTCATACAAGCGTAACCAAGCCTGAACTTCAGTGATGGACTCCGTTCCTTTAAAAGGCTTTCCTCCTAGATTGGTGAAATCCTTACATAATGCAGCAAAACTAACTCGAGGTGGCGTTGGATTTACAACCTCACTAGCATTCGACCTCTTCCATTAGTGATCGTCGTGCTGCCCACAACTCTGTCTCTCCTTCCTCGAGAACTCATGTTGGCAACTTGGACAGGTAACCGAACAATTAGATAGGTACGTAGATACAAAAATTACAAGTATGTGCTCTCAAGATAGATACTACTCCAAAGCCTAGGTATTATCTCAACCCAGCGCTCTGATACCAACTGTGATGACCCACCTTTCATTCATAGAAAGACGTATCATCATTAAGGAAGAAATAGGTAGAAAGAGAATAGATGGAAAGAAAGAAACAAAAATATCAGAATCTCACAGCAGAAATGGAAATATATATTATATCACATAGATATTACATAGTCATTATACATCAGTGTCAATACAGTTACAACAACATCACATTAGATAGTCGTGAAGACCTGTCTATCCATTACATACCAAAATACAAACAGATGGTACTAATCACAACGGAAATAGATATATAGATACGCCAAGTCTCCTGCTTCAAGTCCTTCCCAAAATTCATCACGCCTACCTAATCACTTGGCCACTCATAAAAATTTGAGTACCCAAGAATTTGAGAAAACAGAAATAAACTCCGGGTCAGACATGAGTCTGGCGTGAGTAAACGATTAAGTTGTTTAACTTGAAAAACCTTTGAAATAAAAGGTATCTCATAAGACTCTCCATAAATAAACAGGGACAAGTTTTTCCCTTACGATAACCAAAACAGTTGATAGGAAATTCAGTTATATTATAATAGTGTCTAGGGTTTTCAAATAACTATTCATATAGCCGAAATTATTATATTATTAAATTCCAGCATACATAGGTATACAATCAAGTCCGAGATCACTTACTGGAGGTTGGATTCCATACAATGGCAGGGCTACTAGGGTACTGCCCGTCACAGTACATGGTCTAGATCACTGTACCGAGGATCCACCCTGATCCTTTGCAACACTAGACCGGAGCTACCCCTTACTGAATAGTCCGATAAGACAACCCCGCGGTTGTGGCCAACAACCGCCCACACAGCCAATAAAGGTACCTTTAGACAGTGGAAAATCTTATCCTACTTGGGTTCTACCCACTTAGCCTTACATGCACCTCCCCTGTTTTAGCCATTCTCGGTTGATGAGGCTTGAGGCTACGATTACCTTTTTAGAACAATTATCTTGGAATGCTCATCGTCCTCCATTGACGATGGTCTAATAGCATTCATCCATACAAGTTCATTTCGGGTTCGAACGAAACCGAAGGCACTATCTCTATTACACTCATTTTGGAATCACCCTCAGAGTTAACAACAAATAGGCCTTGCACTCAGAATCTTCATCTCGATCTTCACTTGAGATTTCACGACTTATTGTTTAACTTGGATCGATGTTGTTTTCGGATAATAAATTTGATATCTGATCCCGGTCTCATCGAAATCCAATGTTTCTTTTATGGCCAAGTTGTTTAAGTAAAACAATTTAATTTAATCCAGAACATTGTATTTACACAGCATTTATCACAGATAAATAACTCACATTTATCACAGCCATATCTAAAGTATTGCACATCACAAAACATCATAGATTAACGTATTATAAATATTAATCAACCTAGACATCTATACAATCAATCATCCATAAGCAAGACTTATTAATCCATAACTATAATTAATTTAATTAACTCAAAATAAGTTAATTAATTACTTATGAATTAATCACCAAACCTTGCTTAATTAACATTAATTAATTACAAACCATTTTAATCAACTATTGAATTAATTAATCATTCTTTAATTACTTTTATTAATTCATTAATTAATCTTTAATACTAATTAATTATCCTTTAATTAATAATTAATTTATCCTTAATTATTTCTCTTTAATTACTTCATTAATTTAATTAATCTTTAATTACCCAAGTTCATAATTAAGTTTAAGATAAACCATTTATCTTTATTAATAACTTAATTGTCATTAAAAGCTTATTTAAGAAACCTTAGAAATAAATTCATCATTAACCTTAAGTTTAATTACTAATTAAAACATTTACACTTCTTAAATTAACTACTTAAATATACCATTTAATTTTATTCTAATAAACTTTAGAATTAATTACACATAAAGGGCATTTAATAAAATATCTTAAATTTAATTAATTTAAAAATAATTTATTTAAAACCCTTTTAACTAATTCCAAACTTAATTAAAACAATATTATATAAAAGAAGTAATTGAGAAATTGTTTAAGTTTTAAAAACTTGTTTTATTAAAATCTTAAAAATAACATGTACCCAAGTCTAACCCGTATCCAGCCGAGTCCAGACCCGAGAAACTTCCTTCTTTTTTTAAAAAAATTGGTTTAGTTAAAAAATTTAAATCTGTTGTCTGTTAATCCACTCGCGAACACACCCGAAGATGAACTCGAGCC
This sequence comes from Allium cepa, assembly GCA_030765085.1. Taxonomy (NCBI): domain Eukaryota; kingdom Viridiplantae; phylum Streptophyta; class Magnoliopsida; order Asparagales; family Amaryllidaceae; genus Allium; species Allium cepa. Next base: position 309,651,520 of record CM060934.1, on the reverse strand, counting down.
AAATCAACACTTCCTCGAGTCAAAACCCGAGCCCACTCCTCTAAAACTACAGCAACCCGCCAAGCCACTAACACGCGTGCATGCCTGAACGCTGCCGCTCCATCCATCGCCACCAGCTCCAACACATCGCCGATCACCTTGCCTAGGATTCCGACCACCCAGAATCCATCACGAACTCGAAATCGAACAAACGTGAACCAACTGGAACAGAACTGGACACCCAAGAATTCATCTCGACCCGCCGCCTCTGACCACCAGAGCCTTCAAAACTCCGTCCATAGCTTCACCGACCAACCCAGCACCTATTCCCCCACCTTCGATCAACTCCGGTGCCTCGATGACAATGCAGCAGCCCAAATTCCAACCTCAACCAAAACCTTGGCTTAAACCCTACTTCGACGATGTACTGCCACCACAATGTCAGAAAATCCACTGACCATTTTTTCCGAGATCGCCGACCTCCCCGCTACCTCCAACAGCGATCCCGACCACCTAGCTGATCAACAGAAAATGCCTAAAACACAAACTCCGTTCAACCCAAGATTCCTCACTTAAAACAATGTTAAAAATCTGGATTTTATATTTAAAAATCATGAATTTCGAAGACGATTTAGATTACATAGGTGAATCAATGAATTATGATATTTGCATTTGAGATGTTTTAGAGTTTTCACTATATTTTCCCATTTTCCAGAAAATATTCGAATTAATTATTCTTACAATATTTTTAAATCTTAGATCTTGTTAATTCAAACAAGTTTCCTTTATCATATTAACTTAAAAGTGAATGAAGTAAGAGATTTAATTTTTTGAATTTGTTTTTAGTCTATAAATTCAAAAAAGAGACTTATATATATACAAAGACATGCACACTCAGACAAATTCATATTTACATACATGCAAGCATAATATACATTCATGCAAACATCTATCACATCATCATTTCACATATCTATCACATGCAACAAGTTGTAACAGATTAAATTTTTGTTTACTCACTAGATATGATGTTGAACAGAGAAGTTTTGAACAGGAAATGCTTTATCTTTTTGAAGCTTAAAACTGGAATTTTTTTGACTTTGATCTACTTGTTTGCTTTAGATTTGAGATTTGTAAAAGTTGACTACTGATTTCCTTTCTTTTCTTTAATTTTATCTTTGGTTTGTTTCCAGGTTTTGAAAAAGTTTGAAAATGAAAGATAGGAAAGTAAAATGAAAGAGTAGAGAAGAGATGAGATATATATAACCTGATTTTAATTCTTTTTAAATGAAAAGAAAATAAATAAGGTGACACTTGTTATTTTGCATGCTACTAATCTTACATTTGTTAATTTTCATGTATTAATTATTTTTAATATGTTTTTATATAACTTATAGTTTATTCCCTATTTAGTTTAATATTAATATGTGTTTTTATGTTTTTATATTTAAACTTTACCTTTCTTTATATTTATAAAATCTTTGAGGAAAATGATTTAAAACTAATTATACTCTAATAAAAATCATATATATATAAATCCAATATTTTTTTAAGATATTTATATTTGAATTTCAAATTCAAATTCAAATTCTATTTAAAATATACTTATATATATATACATATTAACAAACACATATTTTATTTGTTGAAAAAGAATAACTTTTCACACTTAAAATAATTTATAAAATAAGATTATCACATTATTATTTTCCTAAAATTCCGGTATATTACAGTATGCATCCATTTCGAGTCGGCACTCGAACTCATAGCTTCTGCATGGTCAAACGGCTCATCTTGCACTATATGCAGTGCATAGTCAAACTGATCATCATGGCTAAGTTTTGCATAGTTCCAGTCTCTATACTTTTTTGGTGGCCTTCTAACTCTAGAGCTAGACTGAATAGGTGTAACTTCGCCTAAGCTTCTGTCATCTCCACCTTGAGTTGATTCATCTCTAGCTTCATGACAATCACCATTAATGCTAGAGGAATTTTGTAAACCTTCATGTGATGTGCCAACGACTGCAATTACCATATCTTCTTTTGTAGCTCCGACTCTACTATTTGGCTGATACGTGGGAATAGTTTCCTTCTACTTATGCCTTTCAGCTTTTGAATCTACTGAATAGGTGGATTCTCCTTCAGCTTGAACATAAAGGACTCATCAAATGTAACATGTCTAGAGTGCACTACCTTCCTATCAATAGCGTTCCAAATGCGATACCCTTTGATGCCTTTTGTATAGCCCAAATTTTATGCCTTGATGGGCTCTAGCCTCCAACTTGCCGTTTCCTGTATGGTGAACATACATATGGAAACCAAATATACAGAATAACTAATATATATGATTTATCTTTCCACCTTTTCTTTGAAATCTTCGCAATAATGGATGAGCGCAGAATTCGACTGATTATATTCATTTGCAGTCAATAAAGCATTAGCACAAAAGTCTATAGATGAACACGCCATCAATCACAAACAACAAGCTTTCTCTAGTAGATACCTATTCATCCTTTCAATGACTCTATTTAATTATGGATCTTCGGGTATAGCTAAGTGTCTCCGAATTATATGCTAGTTACAAAAATCTATAAACTCCTTAAAAACAAACTCACCATCACTGTCGGATCTCAACACCTTCGACTTTCTTTTGATTTCATTCTCTGCCAGTACCTTCTAAGTTTTGAACTTCTCAAACGACTTTGACTTAGCTTTAATCAAGCACACCCGAACCTTCCAAGAGTATTCATCGATAAAAGAAATAAAATAATTAAATCCTCAAATAGAAGCTATAGCTACTGGTCCCCAAACATCTGTATAGACATACGCTAGTACTCCTTTGGACTCATGTCTACTGACACCAAAAGAAATCTTCATCTACTTCTCCAATACACATTCTTGGCAGAATTCTAAATGGTTGATGCTTTCACTCTTGATCATCTTCCTTCTATAAAGCGGTTCCAAGCTCTTCTCTAAAACATGACCCAACCTAAGATGCCAAAGTATGGTAGCATCACTCCAATACACGACTATTTGAGAATCGTATATCTTTTTAGTAGATAAAGATTCTACACCATTACTTGTTTTATCAATATAAGAGCACCACATGCCACCTTCAAGCTATTCAACTCTACCATAATCCTATAACCCAAAGATACTAGCTGACCCAAGACAAAACAGATTTCCTTTAACCTGGAACATAGCGTATTCCAGTGATAGTGTACACCAGCTATCGTGCATGCGAGTACGAACTAATCCTTCTACCAATGACTTGCAAGAAGCATCGTTCCCCATCAATATGGCACTTCGCTCCTTACCTTCATAAGAATAGAAATACTCTTTTCTAAGCATCATGTGGAAAGATGCCCCTAAATCCAGTACCCAATGGTCTGATACATTGAAAACAGATGCAGTCAACACATCATTAAAAATAACCTTCTCCATTGCAATAAATGAAGAACCATCCACTTCATTTCTCTTCCTCAATTTTGGACAATCTTTCTTCTAAGTGGCCATGCTTCTTACAATAATAACCCTTTATGTCTTTAGACTTGCCTCTCCAACCACTTCCAAGCTTCCTCGACTTGGAATGTCCTCTGAAATTATTCACTGTCTTCTCCTTTTCTTTCTCTCCCTACGAATAGCCATTGACTACTACTAGCTTCTATATATTTTCTTATATCTTCATTTGATCTCTCATCTCTTCACTCAGAAGTCCCATCCCCATGTCTTCTAATGTCTACATGCTTCTGCCATAAATCAAGCTGTTAGCGAATATCGTTTATCGCTCTAGAAGAGAGCACAATACCACCATAGCCTTTAGCTCTTCATCTACATTTGAATCCATAGCTTTCATCTTCATCATAAAGTCATCAAAGAAGTTAAGATGTGCTTTTAATGACGTACCTTCCTGCATCTTGTAAGTGGAGAAAGTCTTCAATAAAGTTAGCTTATTCATGAGTGACTTCTTCATGCAGAGATCCTCCAATTTCTTCCACAAGACTTTGGCGGTAGTTTCACTACTAATCTTTAGGAATATTTCTCTTCCATAGCTAATTGAAGGGTAGTAAAGGTATATTCTTCCATCTCCTTTCTTTTCAATTCTAAGATATCCTTTGCTAATGATTTTGCATTAACACAACTGGATGAACACGATTTCTCTTCAACATCGCCATCATTTTCCACTGCCACTTCTCAAAATCATTATCTCTGTTGTATTTCTCTGTTGCCAACTGCGAACTAGGTGCTGCATATGAACCTCCAGTGTAGAGTTCATAATTGGTTAAGTCTAACCTTACTTCCATCTCCAAATCCTACCATCTTATCGATCACCTTCTAATCCTAGGCTTTAACAACAATCTTTAAAGCTCTAGTACCAGATTATTGGGGTAAATTTTACATAAATGACTGTAAATCAACCCAAACAAACACGGAAGGAATATGATCGTATTGTAGTGTGACACAACAAACAACAATAGAAGAATACAAAACATAAAATCATAGAAGAAAGAAAATAATGAGTTTACACATGGATTTATAATGGTTTCACTATCGCGGGATCGTATACATCCACTTTGGAGAGAGAAGATTTCATTACTTTCTAAGAAAAGAGAATTTTACAAGATTGATAATGGAGACTAAGAATAAGAATAAGAAATGCAACTCGAGAGGACGATTTTAATCTTTATAGAATGACTATCTTTATATAGAGATTTTTACTTAGGGTTGAAGTAATTGATTTAAGATTATAAATCAATGCCCCATCAATTCTTATATTCATATGAAAAACATTTCTCCATTTTCCTTTTCTAGTTTCCTCCAATTTGAATGAGCCTGATAACTTTTTTAATCAACTGAATAGGGAATTATTTGATTATTTCAATCTTCCAAATCATTTTCCTTCTCACGAAGATAATCCATTACCCTCTTTAATGCAATAAAAGAGGCAATATATTTGAGTCACTATGTCAAATATCTTCCAAATATTCTTTATTTGAAATTATCGTATCACCAAAACGAACAATATCTTCTAAATCTTCTATAATATGAAAATATTGTATCGTCAAAATCTAACGTACGTAATGTTATCTACATGATGACTTACGATTTATTCATGGTTGTTGGGGAATCAATACGTTACGTACTTGCGGTCATTCGGAATAACTACCGAACAACTCATTGAAAGTTTTCTATATGTTAATGTATATAAGTTAAATAGAAGATCTTATATGGCGATGTGTTGTAATCTTTGACTTAAGAGTACTGTAAATCTTATGCACAAAAACCATATTCTAACCATGGTCAGTCACATGATATGGGTTCATGTCATGGCTATAATCGAGTATGTGTCGAGACACATGAAGTGTACTTAAAAGAGGATTCGTCTCTAATGATACAAAAGGTTTTTGTTAACATAATTGGAATTTGACATAAATTCATAACTCTTTGGCCAAAGTAATTCGGTTTATTGACAAATGTTATCCGATTAAGCCAAGTGACTTTGAAGGTCAAACTTCATAATTAAATACCGATATTATCATATCACTGAGTTTTAACCAAGCTTTAAATGTCTAAATGACATAGTGATGATGAAGATACATAACGAACATAATATATTATTGCTTAAGGGTGACGCTTTAAAAATGATTATAAAGTAGGACTTCATCGACATGACTTTTAACCAACCGAACTCATGTCAACTACGGTTTCAAAAAAGTTCGTATAAAATTTAAGATATAAATATTTCAAACATTACTAAGTGATGAGTTCACACTTGGAAATCATAACTGTATCTCTCGATATTCAACCAAAATTATTTTAGTACAATAATTTATAGATATTAAAAAGTACTAGAAGATTATAGAATGGTTATATGTTAATATAATAAAATTTTAAAATCTTGAATCGATTTAATAAGATATATGTAATATTATATGCATTTATTAAATTTAATATGCCCTCAGTAGTTAATTATTGTGACGCCCCACCTCTATACCCACTCTAGCCAAGGACACTACGGTGTAATGCCATCAACTAGCGTGGAGAATAAGGCTAGATAGGAGCGGCCATCCGCAGTTACGCCTTACACTAGTATTGGTTACCGATAGGAGTGGTATAGAGGTGGGGCATCACAGCTTGGTATCAAAGCCATCATCAATCATACGAAATCGACAAAATCAGAGAAATCATCAACACCAAACAAAAATCGAATGGCCGAGATAAAAATTTAACAACTTCAAATAACCCAAACAACAAAAGTCACGAATTCGAACAAGCCAGAATTCCTCAACGATTTGAATTAGATGTGAGTGGGAAAAACCACTCACCTTAGCGATGAATTGAAGCAGCCGCAAGCAGAGAAAAAGCATCGATCTCCAAAGCAAGGTCGAGGTCATCGATCGTACGAGCTACAGAAGTCAACCGCCTCAATATGTTCAAAGCCCTAATTTTCAGAGAGGAACGAACGAAAGGAATGAATGAGCAGCCATTATTTTTGAAGCCCTAACTTTCGAGCAAGTGAATAAAGAGAGCTGCCATTTTCGTTCCTTTGTTTTGTTTTAGGGTTTAAAACGAATAAAGGAAACCGGGTTATAACATTTGATAATTATCACGGCACCCACAACAAAAGAGAAACATGGGCCGAGATTAAATTTTAAAGCTCGTATAATTCTTAACAATTTATGAAAAGAATTTCAACTGATTTAAAAACTCCAACAACAAACAGCTATTAGCCAGCAGAAATAAATCGTCTAATGACGATGATTAATTTTCACAAAATCCCGGGTTGTTACAATTATATTGGACTAAAAGAATTTATTAATATAAGTAATGCACATTGACCCAATTTGAATCATATAAAATGTTATGTAATTTAATAAAAAGACCAATATTTTTAATTTATTATTTAAAACTTCTAGTAGATCTCCTCCTTTTGAAGATAATATACAGTGGATATTATTCTATGTTATGGACTTGGATAAGTATATGGAATTGTTCCAAATTGTTGAGAAATAAGTGGATCTTGGATGATATGATCATCTCCACTTCTCCACTATGAATAAGTCATTATGGGTCATTATTTGAACACTAAAATATTTTCTAAAGCTCCTAATCTCCACTAAAGCATATTCTCTAATTTTTAACTTATAACTAAGAATTAGGTTGTCTAAAGGTCATAATGATGGTTCAATGTGTACCAACTTGGAATGATCATTTAATGGTAATACTTCATATTTTATTTTGATTCACATATCATCACAATTATATTTTCCATGAAAATATTACAAAATAACTTTCGTTTATTTGTTTAATTAGAATAAATTTTAGTTGACCAAATATAGTATATTTAAAATATGCATTATATTATAACATTAATTTAAAATTAAACAGTGGCAATTACATATATATTGTTTTTGGAAATTAATAGTAAAGTTTTAATTATTCAATTAATTTTATTATTTCTAAATTTATATATATATATGCACACACAGTTTTATATGTATTAATATAATAAAATATTTAAAGTAAATTATATATTTGAACAATGGTTTTTGTATATATAAATAGATAGTAAAAGATTTATTAAAAAACTATGCATGTATATAATTTTTCAAAATAGCTAAAATAAACTTATACATTTTAAATGTTAAAAATTCGAATATGAATTTTGAAAAGAGTATTAGGCCAGTAACCAAATGCTTTATACACATATTTTGGCAATATCATAAAAAATCATTATTACCTTTGAATTTTGTTCACTAAAAATATATTCCTAGTTTTTAGAATTTTTTTAATTTTGAATGACATGCTTTTGATAATTTATTTATTTTATTAACTGTTATCCATGACTTTCCACTAACTATGATTTAATGATATTGGAGATTGAAATTATGAAGGAACGACTATGAGATCGTTGACTATCAAGTATAAAGCATATCAAGGGAAAGCATAGATTTTTGGTAAGTACATTGATCGGCATTGATATATGACATAGGTCGATACCTATCCATCAAGAATAGAACTTTTAAGTAAACAACCATATCAGTTTGGCTTTGGAGCATAGAGCAAGGTTAAATCATGTAGCAATAATAGATCGATAGATGAATTAGAGTAGAAATTCACGAGTCTATGAACCATAACTGATCCGTCTATGGAGCAGTACCAATCCGTTTATGGATCAGTATCGATCCGTCTATGGATCAAATATGACCTTATTATTTCTCCTGCGTATTTCGATCTGAATTGGATAATTTTTGTTAGTGGCTTTGCATAGAAGGATCTTGACTCCAAGGTGTAACTTCAGTCATCTACACCTACAAATACAGGTGGATATGCAACAAAAAGGATCTTGTCATTTTATAGATTAGGAAATGCACCACCATTTTAAATCTCCATTCTTTCTTTGAATCCGAGATTATCATTATAGTTGCCTATGGGAATCACTACAAAACAGTAATAAATCATTCAAATTGGACGTCTCCAAACTAAACCACTATAAACTTGATTTTCTTGCTTTTCCTTTTTTCCTTGATAATACTGCATATTAAATCATTTTTGTAGTTTTGGTCTGAGATTCACATTAGAGCTCATAATTATATGTAGATCAAAGGCTAAATCCTTATATAACCATAACTGACAAGTACTTTTAGATTTATTGGTTTTTTATAATCGATTTTGGGAAGGTAGACCAATGATTTAGCTAACACTATTTGATCCTTTCAATGAGATTTTTAGACTTGATTTATTAATTTGGATTCAAATTACATCTACTAGGATATCAGATCTAATGGGTCCTAAGAAGAATTAAGGAAAGAAAGTTAGAGTGGCTGAAGAGAATGGTAGCATTGGAAATCAAAGTGGAAATGGAGGATCTACACAACCACCATGGGATTTTATCACTAGAAACGAGTTAGAAGGAGTTATAACTATAATCGATCAATAAATGGAGGTAACACAATGAGTGTTGATAGAAGAGATGGCTAAAAAATTCAATATGATGAGGCAAACCCCAAAAAGAGAAGGATCTCATACTAGAGATTGCAGAGGAAAAAGGAATTCATCGATTGGAACTGATGGAGGAAGTTCTACAACAAGCATAGTACAAGCCAAAATAGAGGCAGGAAAATAGGAGTAAACAAAAGAAATGATGCAACTAGAGCAAATGTTCTAGAAGTACTGGTTGGTACAGATCCATTATCAATCAGTACTAATTAATCAAGTGGCAGCATTGAACACCGTAAAGCTCGTGGAAGAAATATACGTGAAGGAGATGTTCCTATTAAAGGTGGAACAAGTGAAAATGTGACGAAAATGCTCATGAACAAGAGATATCCCATGGATGCATTCATGATAGACGGGGTGATAAAGATGGAAGGCCAAGATGAGTGGCTTCCCCAAAGATAGGGAAACATGCATTATGTTACTAGTCGTGAGCTCTCGGGCAGTAACCATCAAGGTTGTTTACAAAATCAAGCACAATGTAATGCAACCGCTGATCGCTATCAAGGGTGACAAGAGATAAGGTACCATAATAAATGAGGTGATAACGCGATTGCTCTATGGAGAGAATCATGAGGACAAATGGGAGACTGCTTCAAGTCTAAATCCATCCATGGTAGAGATTACAAAGCACAAAATTCAAGGAGATTTACAATGTTGATAATGCTAATCTATAACGGATGGATGGATCCTATATAATAGTTGGTTGGGTAGATTGGCACATGGATTGTGCAAGGGAGAACAAGTTTGTAAAATATAGGTATTTCCTTTCCTTAAGGATTAGCGATCAAAGGTTGAGACGGGTCCCATTAAGTCTTATGATCAGTTAGCTAATGATTATTAAGTTAGTTTCAATTACACGTGGTACATTCAAAGGATATTATTTCATTAGCAAATGTGTAGCAGCGAAATAGAGAACCATTAAAGAATTTTATAAAGTGATTTAACGCTATTGTCATGCAATTAAGAAATCTAGAGGATAGTTTGAGCTGATAGGCTAGGTAAGAGGCACCAGCAAAGATACAAAATTTGAAAATGGTTTTAATGAACTACATTAAAGGATTTATACAAAAGGCAAATAAGTTCCTATGTTTGGAATAGGTAGAGACTGAAGGTAGATTTACTAAGGAAAGGTCAAGGGATCCAATTAGTTTATCTATGAAAAGCAATACAGTTGTAATAAACGATGGTGGCGGTGGAAACAATAATAATGGAAAGAGAAAAAAATAATCAACATGGGAGTAGGAGTAAGACCCTAAGAAGTTTTAGGTCAGCAAAGAATGAAAAATATATGGAGTTGACAAACTCCATGGAAAATATTTACCCTAGTGACCTAAAATGTGACTGGGTACAAGAAGCCACCTCCGAATCAGGCTACAAAGGAAGGGAGAAGGTCTGGGAAATATTGTCACTTCCATGACATGCATAGGCACAATAGGAATGAATTTAGACATTTGAAAGATATGACTAAGAAACTAATAAGGAAGTCACACCACCTGCCACAAGGTGATGGGGAAGAAATAAACAAGGATGCAACCCATTTGTAACAATCCACAATTTTATGATTATATATTTAAATATTTTATCTAAATATAACATCGTTAATTAAATTTAAAGTTTGAAATATGACTTTTTGTAAACAATCGAATCTGGACTTGAGACCACTTTCATTGAGTTCAAAACGACGTTTACAACTTGTTTAAGTATAAACATTGATATGTTTGGAGTTGATTAGGATTTTTGGCATTTTCATTTGGGATTTGGGTTGTGTTCTAGCCCACCAACCCAACAAGATAAACCAAACTCCTCTACCTAATATCCTAACTCCTCTCCTCTTCATTCATTCCACTCATAATTTCCAAACACTCAAGAAAAAGAGAAAAATGGGGGAAAATAGGGGAAATCAAAATTCCTAAGCCCTAGATTCTTAGGAAATTCAAATTCAAGTTCTAAAATCAAAGATAAGCTCAGGTAAGCATCCTCTTCATCTTCTCCATCTCAATTCCTCTTCAATTGTTGATTTTTACTATAACCTAACTTAGGAAAATCTTTACATGTAGTAATAGGTGAAGATCTTTGAGGCGTAGTTGAAGAGAAATCAATCCTAGCTTGTTTTAGAGCTTATCTTTTCTATTTTGGGTTTAAAGGTGAGTTCTTGAACTCACATCCATGTCTATAGCTTTGATAGTTGTTAGGTTTGAATTTCTAGCATCTATTTCATGTTCAAATGCTTTTTAATTGAATTGGTTTGGTTAATTTTCTAATTTTGGTGTTTTGAAGTTAAAACTTATGAAAACCCTAGTATGGGTGTTTAGGCACGTTGATTCGGGTCTGTTGAAGAGCCTATAGGGCAGGGTTGTTGCTTGACATAAATCCCTAGTCGCCATTGCTCATTCGATTGCTTCCGAATTCCTTTTGCCCATATTTAGGCTAGGAAAATTATGCCCTGAGCTTCAGCTCAGACATATGGGAAAACTCTCAGACGTTTGGGCCTTAGGAATAAAAACTCCAGAACCTAGGGTCAGATGTCTAGGGTTCATCCCCAAGCGCCCGATTGACCTGGAATGAATTTCCAGAGCTTTAGCTCAAACGTTTGGGGAAAACCCCCAGACGTTTGATGCTGTTAATTTCTAGAAATCGGCTTATTTTTGTGTGGATTTCCATTTTAATCGGTTTTTGATGATCCGAATAATCATTGTCATCTAATACCGACTTTGATGATATCTTTTCTTGATTTTTGGTGTTCCATTTGATGGATTTGATATCGATTTCCATGATTTTGATTCACGTTATTGAAATGTAGATTTTTGGTGATCAATTGTTTTTACAATCGTTTCTATGATTTGTCACTTTAAAATACAAAGGTTTTTATACTAGTAGTAAATACTAAAACTCTTTCATAGAAATGATCTCAACAATACTTTTAACACAAAAATTTAAAACCGTTGTCCAATCTATTAGTATATACAAACCTTTAACTCATTCGGATGAGAAATCCAATTAAACGACTAAGCAAAACAAGTGGTTAACGACCCGTAAATTTTCAATAATTAAAATTGGTTAATTTAATAAGATTTTTGTAATAAAATCTAGAAAGAAATAAAAACTTTATAATTTATAATGAAATAGTGTAAATTGTGCATTTAGTTATAAAAATTGAAAATAAGTAAGTAAAAGTAAGTATTGAATTAACCAATGAAATAATAACTTAAATGAGATGTAATAAGGGTAATCTAAGTTAAATATTAACTATTTGAATGAAGTTATAATTGATGGAATTAATGTAAATGTTATACTAGGCTATAAATCAAATATAAGAAAACAAGATAAATAGTGAATTAATTAATGAATTAATAATAATAAATAGTAATTGAATAAAATCAATGTCCTGTAAGTAACTATAATATTGTTTGGAAATGAAATCTTATAAAAGTATGAATAAGGGTAAGGGTATTGAATCAACCAATGGAATAATGTATTGATTAATAGTAACTGAATGTAAATTAATGTAATAAGGTTAGTGCAAGTTGGTAAATAACTAACTAGTGCAATACCAATTAATTGAAACAATTGTAAGGTCATAATTGGTTGAAGTTCAATTTATAATAAATGTAACTATTGTAGCAATTGAAATTAAATATAATGCAATTGAAATAAAGTATGAATTGAATTAAATTAGGCATATGGTGAAAATTATTAATTATTTACCCATTTATTTAATTTATTAAATTAGATCGAAATCAATTGCAACATTGTTTGTTAATAATAGCTTATAAGTAAAATGAAACGTTAATGGTAACAATTATTATAAGTTAACCATTTATTTAGTATATTTAATTAAAACCGGTAATCAATTGCAATAAATCTAAATTAAAGGTTATGTTAGTATAAATTAAGGAAATAATTGGAAATAATGTCAATTTTATTTATAATATGACATTTGGTTGAATAAAAGGAATGGAAATAAAGATTTCTCAATATATTGGAATTTAATTTATGATAATAGGATCAAACTGCAATTAAATGAAATTAATATTTAAATATTACATAAATAGGAATTTAGATGAAATGTGAGAATGTTAATGTAATGGATTTTGAATCTAATGTTAATTTCATCCGTTTGACAATAATAAATTGAATAATAGAATGAAAAGTAAATTTTAATAGAATTTTTGGAAATTAAATTTATAATTTTGAATTTAATGGAATTGAGGTTAATACTAAAACTGATAAATTAATCAACTCTAAATTGACATTTTAATTTGTTTGGATCATTGTAAGTGATTAAGAAATAAAAAATGATGAAATTTGTCAATTATCGAATTGAAATTGAAAATTTGATTTAATTAATTAATTATTAATTTATCGAATTAATGTAAAAATAGCCATTTTGGCCACTGGCTCGGATTTCGACGAAACCAGTTTCATCGGATCCGTAACGGTGAATTATTATAGGATTTCAAGTTTCGTAGAGATCAGACTTGTCGTTTGATCGTACGGACTCGAAACGGCCAGAAATCAATTTAATTGAAATCAATTTGAAATAATTTGATTTTAGCATAACTTCTTCATACGATGGAATTTGGACTTGAAACCTATTCCATTGCGTTTATAATATTTAAAAACATTTATTTTGATATATGGATTGATCCAATTTCGTTCCGGAGTCGAAACCGGCTTTTCGGGCCACTTTATCGTTCAACGCGTATATCAATCTTATCCATCCATTCTAATTTCAGCTTGCCTATATATATACACTGCTATAAACCCTAGCCTACTTCTTATTCCTCATTCCTGTACGTTTAATTCCATTAGCTCCACTTCTTTCTCAATGGCAGATAATCAAATTCTAGATTCAATTGCAATTCAAAATCAAATCAAAATTTCAAACTCGTCAAAAAAAATCAAAAAAAATATATGTCGTAGATCTCATCGATACGAATCTGCGTCAAGTGTTTGTTTCTGTAAATGATGCTCGAATCATCCTGAAAGCTTGGTCAAAACTCAAAATTTGTGAACCCTACACGTCGATTTGGGGGTTTTCGATTTTGGCCTCTATTAGCAAAATCAAGATATGGGTTTGGTGGAGATTGTCACGTAGAGGCCAATGGTGGTGACCGCATCCCCTGGTTCGACTTGAGGTGGTCGAAAATCTCGATTTAGGGTTTCAAAACCCTAAACTCAAGCGGCTGTCCCATCATCGCCGAGTGCGACTGCCATGAGGAGGTGAATGTTAGGGGGAGCTGAGCGTTCGGCGTGGCGCGTTCGAACTGAGGGCCGAGGCAGTGGTGCCAACAATCGCGATGAGGGGCTGAACTGTGTGCATGCGCTGTGATGTTCACAGTCAATTCTAGGGAGAGAGAGGACGATGACATCTAAAGGTATTTCTTATTTTATTTATTTTTCAAATTAAAAAAAAAATCAATGTTCTAATTGATATAACTTTTGCATACGGACTCAGATTCACACGCGGTTTTCTCCGCTAAGATCGTAATAGAATTCCGGATATTTTGGCTCTAGTTTGGGCAAATTCTGATGCTGTTGGAATTTTGGGTTTAAATTGGATTTAAATTCAATTTAAATTCAAAAGGTGAGTGTTTTAACCCACTTACGACTTCTAAAATTTCTTATGTGTGTTAAATTAATTTCTGATGTGATTAGAAATTTATTTATTGTTGTTTGGTATATTTTTATCATCATTCCAATTAAATTAAGTTTATTGAATTAAATTGTTATTCAATTTATTATTGCATAAAAACTGTCGGTTAAATTAAATTATTATTGAATATAAACTATCAGTAAATACCTATTGTTCATTATTTGTTATATATTGATGTTATTGTTTGAATTGGATGATGTTTGTGATAAATGGTTGATGATTGATATTGAATGAATGGATGTTGTATTTTATATTATTATCGACTGCAAGTTGTTATGCATTTTATTTCATTCGGTATTACGGTTTGAAATGATATATAACCGTATTTTTTATTTTAAACTACGGATTGAAATGATAAATATCTGTATCACTTGACCATAGGGTAGAAAATTTTATACAGACACCGTGGTCTATATATAAAAATATTTTGAAATGATTTTCTATGGTTTTGTAAAGAAATATATGATCTTATGAGATATTGATTTGGATATTTTATAAATGTTATTTTATATATAGTTAAATACTTGGTTTTAAGCCACGGATAAAAAAAATTAAGTATAAAATAAGTTTAATAATAAAATTGATTTTATTAAAATATAATATGGATAAGTATTTACTTAAATTATATGTTAATATAGAGTTTATATTGTTTTTTATAAATCAAGATTGAGAAGATAGTTTGAAGTTGATCTGAGATTTTATTTAATTAAGGGTTATATTTAATAAGAATCCATTTGGAACTTATTGAAATTGAGATTTTAAAAGAATATGGTTTTATAACTTAATTCGGGTTTAAGGTGATTTAAGTGAATATATCAAGTCTAAATAAATTGAGGAATATTCAATTTTTGAAATTTGAAGTTTTATTTAAAGGATATTGGATTTATTAAGCAAATATTTCAAACTAAATAATAGTAAAGTGAATTTGGTGTGTGTCTGTGTGTGTATATATGAATTATAAAATTTAGTTTGAAATATTGAATATTTAAGCTTTGAAATATATTGAATTTGAAATGGTTTATTTTGTGGATCAAATCTGTTTGAAATCGATATAACTTGGAATGGTCTATTTGAAAACCAAATTGAATTGAAATTTATGATTTGGGGATTTGTTAAATTTAAAATTTAGAAATTCGGGTTGTTTTGGAATTGATTTGTGAAATTTAAGATGCTAGTTTATTTTATAAAATATTTTAATATTTAAACCATGTAAGGGGTGGAAGTTATGGTTCAAAGTTATAAATTTCAAAGTATTACGTTTAGGAAGTGTTATAGTTTTAAGTCTTTGGTTTTGAAATTTTATAACTTTGAAATACTATGATTTTAAAATGATATCATATTGATTTGGTTTTTAAAGGGAAATGATATCGTATTATATGGTTTTGAAATAGATAGTATATTCTGGCTTTGAAGTATAAATTATTTTGAAATGACCGCAGTGTTATAATAACGTTTGGTTGTTGAAGAGACCGGGATCGGAAGTTGTCATACTCTCTGCCAACTCCGAAAACCACTTTAACAACTGTGTACGCGGTGGAGATTCCAGAATGAAGTAGGATGGTGGCAGAATTTCCTTTGAGGTAAATACATGGACCCAACTCCCATGAGTTGGCATAAGGTGGCTAAAACAGGAGCGATTGACGGGCTAATGAGGTAGCATCTTTGATCGGACACATCCCTTCGATATTATGCTTTGACTTTTGGATTGATTCGGTGGCCACTTTTGATTTTTTTATTTGGGGGTGTGGCTCGAGGTGGGCGGTAGCTGCGGCTATGCGTTAACACCGGCCCGAAAGCGTAATTGGTATATCTACCCTGGCATTGCCTAGTTGTGTCGTGTCACCTACCCTAGCGCGTTGTACGAGTTTGGTTTTCTCCCGTAGCCCATGTGGTATCCTCTAGTGGCTTCCCGATCAGGAGGGACCATGATACTGGATGGACTACTAGGACTATTACGTGTTGAGGTGGAAAACGTAAAGCCTTAATGATATTTAAATGGAAGTTTACTTTACTATAGACATTATTATAGTAGCGAAATATTACTACATAGTAAATAGTTTAACGGATCCTTAGGATATGTGAATCCCGAGCACCTCTTAAGTTACTGCACTCACGTTAGACACTGGAAATGAGATGTCAAATCCCGTAAACATCTCCGACGTTGTTACACTCATATATATTTCTTTTGATTTAACTTACATAAGGTCTTTTAGTTATGACTCGAGTGTTTTGTCTTTTCAATTCGCTCGGGTCAGTCCAAGCGTTTCAGGATTCGAAGACTTTATTTCTGGAGGACGAAGACGAAGATTGTATTACTACTATTTATTATATTATTCCACTGTATTAATACTGTTCCACGGTATCACATTGTTCCGCCGCATTGTTATTAATTTTCCTCTGGTATGTGTAACTCTGATATGTATTGTATAAGTATGATCGAATGTTTTTGTAAAACATCTTCATGAACTGTATATTTGATTATTATATTTTATCGTTCGGCTACAAGATTCCGTTTTATTCTTTTTCTTTCTCTACTTTTTCTTATTTACCCCATAACAATCCGCTCTTATGTATGGTTTAAGCTGACGTGTGTGGTTTATCGTCGATTTAAAGCGTACAAAAAGGCAGGACGTTACAAGTGGTATGAAACACTTGCGTTTACTTCGTTGGTTAATTCTTAAACTTTTTCGATTGAAATCTTGTGACAATTTTCGAGTCGAAATCTATAATTTGTTCATAAATATTTAAGTTAAGCCAGTGGTTATAGGACATGAAGCTAAATTCATTTATTTACCAGCTTAGTGTACTTTACACTTATTGATCTATGATGATCATCTTGTGGTTTAGACTAGCGATATGCGATGTCTCTTTGTCCGCGGAGGGGGGGCACTACACCCAATTCTGTGGAGCTTCGGCTCAATTTGGTGGGGTAGCGATCCATGGTCTTTTGACCGTTCGTGGAGCAATCAGCTTAATGAAATGAAATGCATGATATATTATCTGATATATCGGTTCTCGCTCAAACCAATTACATAGATGGTCGCTCCTCAACAGCCTCATTCTACATACTAGTCGATGGCGTTACCCGTAGTGTCCTTGGCTAGTGTGAGTATAGAGGTGGGGCGTCACAGCTCGGTATCAGAGCCAAACTTCGGACCAATATAGGATATTATGACAAGGATCATTATCCTAAGTCTCTCTTAGTAATCGTGCCTTAGGATTTAATTCGAGTCGTAAGACCTGTTCTATCATACCTTATTTTATGATGCCTTGTTTTACCAATCAAGCTTATTGGAATTCATTTTAAGAATAACCTTTTCCTTATCTTTCCTTTTTGTTAAGAAGAGAAATGGTTAGACCAGGCCATCCTAGTACTGGTCAATCCAGTGGTCCTCCTCAGGATGGTGTATTCATGTCTGCTTAACAACTTATGGATCTTGTAAAGAATGCCCAAGCTGCCGATCCCATTCCTGAGCCTATTCATCCTAAATTTGGGTTTGCATACTTGTCAGTGATTACATCAATTTGTGTGGAGAGCTATTCAAAGGGTCCAATAGTGTTATAGAAGTCCAAGCTTAGCTTAGAACATGCGATCACATATTTTCTCACATGAATCTTTTGGATTGATATCGAATCCAAGTGGCTTTTAGCATGCTCCAGGAGAGAGCATTAGATTGGTATGATCTTTTGATTTTCAAAATTATTTAAGCGGATCTTACTTGGGAGCAATTCCGAGAAAGGTTCGAGTTAAATTTATACCTAAAGCAGAAATGGTAACTTTAGCTCGGCGCTTTATTAATCTTATTAAAGGTGAATCTTTTATGATGGATTATGTCACATCTTATGAATCCTTTTCGAAATGTGAGGTCGAGTATATTTATACCACATTGAAGAAAAATCCAAGGTTCATCTATGGGATGAATAAGAATCTCAAAAAAAGCTTTAGTTCTAAAACTAGAAGTGCCTTTCAATCAGCTTGTAGATATCGCTCTTTGACTTGAAGAGGCCGATAAAGAAAGTAATGGTGATGTTGGGGTGCCAAGAAGAACTTCAACAACAATAAGAAGAGGCATCTTGATAGTAAGTTCAAAGGCCCTAATCCCAACAAGAAAAGGAAACAAGAAACTTCGGTAGCAAAGACTTCTACCCCTGATCTTGGAGAATGCTATAGTTATGGATCTAAGGACTACTATGAAAATAAGTGTCCAAGGTCCCTTACTTATCGCTATTGCAAAAGTTAGGGTCATCATATATCTTCATGTCCTAAACTTCAAAGCAAGAAAGAGGGAAAGCTGAATATTATGCAAGCCTCTAGTAACACTTGTCTTGATCAAGTTATTTCTCATTCTGTCCTTGATGGCATTATTATGTTTCGTGATCATCCTATTCAAGTTCTTTTTTGATACGGGTGCATCTCATTCTTTTATATCAAAAGAACTTGTTGATACTTTTTCTTTAAATGTTATGGGCTTGATGACTTTATTAAAAATTGCGAATTCGGCTGGTGGATCCGCAACATTTGGTTTATTTTGTAAGGATATTGAAATTATTTTATGTGATTACGCTATCTGTGCCGATTAGCATGTTATGCGTTACTTAGGTTTCAGAATGATTTTTGGAATGGATTGGCTTAATCTTATGAAGCCCACTTCCTATGTCCCGAGAAGACTATCCATCTTTGACATCCCCAATCTGTTAAGCAGATTTCTACTGTTCTTAAACATTCAGATTCCAATTTGGTAGTATCCCTATATTCTCTGCATCCGCATGATGACGATAATGATGATGAGGAAGATGTCATTTCCCTCATTCATGTTGTTCGTGAATTTCCCGATATATTAGAGCATGTTTTAGGATGACCCCCTAAGCGAGCAATTGAGTTTAGAATTAATCTAATCCCTGGAGCTTTACCTATCACTCGTCCTCCTTATCGTATGTCCAATAAGGAAAATGAGGAGATACATAAACAATTATTCAAATTGGAAGCAAAAACGGTTTATTCGTTCTAGTTCCACTCCTTGGGGAGCTTCAACTATCTTTGTGAAGAAATCCGATGGTACACTTAGGCTTTGCGTTGAAGACCGTGAGCTTAATGATCTTCCTAGTAAGAATAAATATCCCTTACCTCCGATTGATGATCTATTCGATCAACTTAGCGGTGCTGGAGTCTTTTCATAGTTAGACTTAGCAACTGGTTTCCATCAGCTTCGAATTGCAGAGGATAGATTTCCTTTGACATCATTCCATATTCGTTATGGATCTTATGAATGGCTTGTTATGCAATTTGGTTTAAAAAATGATCCAGCATATTTTATTGACCTTATGAATCGAGTTTTCAATAACTTCCTTGACCAATTTGTTCTTATCTTTATGATGATATTCTTGTTTATTCTAAAACCGAGGAAGAACATGAAAAACATCTTCGAATTGTGTTAGAAACTCTTAGAAGCAATTAATTGAAAGAAAATTTTTCTAAGTGCAATTTTTGCAATCTCGTGTGGAATTTTTAGGACATATTGTTTTTGAATTCGGAATTTCCATTGATCCTTCAAAGATCAAGGCGATTCAAAATTGGAAGAGACCGGAGAGTGTGATGGAAATTTGTAGTTTCCTTGGATTGGCGGGTTATTACCGTCGGTTCATAAAAGACTTTTCTAAAATTTCCGTACCACTTACTAGTTTGACAAAGAAGGGAGTTATGTACATTTGGTCAAACAAATGTGAAGCTGCTTTTCAGAAATTAAAAGAACTCCTTTCCGATGCTCCTATTCTTGTGATTCCTGAAGGGACCAAAACTTGATTGTTTATACTCTCAAAAGGAACTTAATTTGATTCAAAAATGTTGGCTCGAATTCTTTGCATCTTATGATCTTGATATTCTTTATACTCTCGGAAGGGAAATCGTGTTGCCGATGCCCTTAGTCGTAAGCAATAAACGGTTGTTTCAATGATGATATATGAATGGAATGATCTCAAGACTTTGTCCACTTATGAGATTCGAGATCGTGAATCCAATTCGTGTTCATCTTTTGTTCTATGTAGCGTTAAGGCTCTGTTTTAGACCGCATCCTTGAAGCTCAAAAGAACGATCCCGAATTGGCTCATCTTAGTGCCAAAGTTGTAGGGATAAAAATAATATTGATGGTCTGAAAGACTTTGAAATCGATGCTCGTGGAGGCATTCAATAACTTTGTAGACTTATTGTGCTAGATATTAGTGATCTTCATAAAGACATTTTAGAAGATTCTCATCATTCTAAATTTACCATTTATCACGGTAGTAGTAAAATGTATGCGGACATGAAACGACTTTATTATTGGGATGAAATGAAGTCTTATATTGCTAACTTTATTTAGCGTTGCATGACTTTCCAACTCATAAAGGCCGAGCATCAAAGGCCCGGTGGGTTATTGCAACCTTTGTATATTCGCATTTGGAAGTGGGATGAAGTTTCCATGGAATTTACTGACGGATTTTCCCATTCTCATTCGGGTCATGACAGTTTATGGTGATTGTAGATAGACTTACCAAATCTGTCCATTATCTCCTGTTTGGTCCAATCGGACCGTACCTCTTTTAGCTAAACTCTATGTTAAAGAAATTGTTAAATTTCATGGAGTTTCTACTTCTATTGTTAACGATCATGATCCATTATTTACTAGTGGATTTTGAAAGGGTCTTCAAAAAGCTTGGGAATGAAGCTTAATTTAAGCACCGCTTATCATCCTCTATCCGATGGACAAATGGAGCGTGTGAATCAAACTTTTAAAGATCTCCTTCATGCATGTGTTCTTGATTTTGGTAGAAGCTGGGAAGATCATATATCCCGTGTTGAATTTTCCTACAATAACAGCTTCCAATCTAGTATTGGTATGGTACCTTTCAAGGCATTCTACGGAAGGCCATGCCGAACTCCTTTGTGTTGGCTTGGAGCCAGTGATAGGCTAGTTTTAGGCCCAGATTTCATTCGTGATGCCATAGAAAAGATTGACCTTATTCGTCATAGGGTGAGAGAAGCTCAAAGTAGACAAAAATCATATGCCGATAACCAAATAAGGAATTTGTAACGAACTTATATTTTCAACCATTCGCATCCACACAAGCTTGATTTGAATTGCTCAAAATACCAGATTGGTAATTTATATTTGGTAAAACTCAACATATACAGTAATTAAATAATCATAGAATCACAGCATAGAGTAATATACAATATACAATGGAAACAAAATGGATGGTAGTTCATGAAGCTACTATATATACATATATCAGAGTTAAATAAGATACAATAGAAGTTTCAAATACAATAGTCAAATCAAGATCAGAATACACCACCAGAATCTACTGAATAACTGCAAGCTGAAAGATGTAAATGGATCTCCAAACGAAGCTCCAACTCCAAAGGTGAGTCTCAAAACATGTGTCACTCAGTCTGACCCAAGCGTAAAGCAAAAACACAAAAACTTGAGTCGGGATTAACATTCTTATATCAATGAATCCAACTCAAGTGAAATAACAACTGAAATACAAGTAACTCAAAGGATGTTTGGGATAACCATCATCTAAGGATCCGTTAAACTATTTACTATGTATTAATATATGCTATTATAATAATGTCTGAAGTAAAGTACAATATATTTTAAAACTAGCGTTAAGACGTTATCCATATCCCCCTTGACACATTTTATAGTGCCAATAGTCGATACAGTACCGTAGTCCCTCCTGATTAGGAGGCCACCAGAGGATACACTATAGGTACGATGCAAATCAAACTCGTAGTAAAGCATGCTAGGGTAGGTGACATGGCACAACTAGGCAATGCCAGGGTAGATATACCAATTACACTTCAGGACAGGTGGTAATGCATAACCGCAGCTACCGCCCACCTCGAGCCACACTCCCAAAAAATCAATGGGTGCACCAAATCAATCACAAAATAATAGAATCAGAGGAGCTAACTCATTAGCCCGTCAGTTGATCCTGTTTTAGCCACCATATGCCAACTCACGGGAGTCGGGTCCTCATATATACCTCAATAGGACGTCGCCACCATCCTACTTCATTCTGGAATCTCCATCTCGTACACAGTTGTTAAGTGGTTTTCAAAGTTGGCAGAGAGTATGAAAACTTCTGATCCCGGTCTCTTTAACAACCAACATTATTATAACACTACGGTCATTTTCAAAATAGTTTATACTTCAAAACCAAAAAATCATTGCCATTTCAAAACCATATCAATAAGACATCATTTCCATTTCAAACCAAATACGATATCATTACAAATATATCCTTCTCCAAAATCATATCACTTTCAAAGTTAAAACACTTTCGAAACTAAACACTTGAAATTATAACTCTTTCAAAATATAATACTTTGAAATTCATAACTTTGAAAACATAACTTCCACCACTTAAACAGTTTGGATATTGAAATAATATATATAATAAAATAGTTTATAAAGTAAAATAGTTTGTATAAAAGAGTTATAAGTTAAAATAGTTTTTATATTAAAATAATTAGTATATTAAAATAGTTTACATTAAAATATATTGAAATAGTTTATATTAAAATAATTTATAAAGTAAAATATAAAATAATTTAAAATTTAAAATTACTTTATATAGTAAAATAATTTCCTCGACTTCACAAATCAATTCCAAATCAACTAAAATTCCAAATTCAAATTTAATCAAATCTCAAATCATAAATTTTAATTCAATTCAGTCATCAATAACCATTTCAAATTATATCGAGTTCAAACACGGATTTGAACCACAAATAAACCATTTCAATTTCCGCATATTTCAAAGCTTTAAATAATCCATTTTTAAAAAAACTAAATTCAATATCTTTAAATAAAACCCAAACTTGCAATATTCATTAATCACAAAAATCAAGTGATGATATCATATCCTTTAAAATATAAAATTCAATAAGTTCAAATCGATTTAATTAAATAAAATTCTTAATTAAATACAATTTCAAATGAAATTCAATTCTATCTTCCCAGCCTTAATTTATTAAAATCATTATAAACTCTATATAAAAATATAATTTAAATAAATACTTAAGCATATTATATTTTAATAAAATCAAACTTTATTATTAAACTTAATTTATATTAAAACTTATACATAGCTTGAAAATCAAGAATTTAACAATATATAAAATAACATTTGTATAATATCTAAAATCAATATATATATAAAACCATATATTCCTTTCCAAAAACCATAGAAATCATTTTCAAATATATATACATATATATATAGAACAACGGTGTCTGTATATAATTTTCTATCCTATGGTCAAGTGATACAGATATTTATCATTTTAATCCGTAATTTACATATATATGGGTATATATCATTTCAACCCGCAATCCCAAATTCAATTCAATGAAAATCGCTTGGTTTTATCATTTTAACCCATAACGATTTTCTCCTATTCTACAGATAGTTCGGGTATGTATCATTTCAACCCATAGTGAAGTCTATACTAACAGGGAGCTTGTAGAGTGATAACAGATATAATGATAATATAACATGCATATATCATCAATATGAATAACACATAAAGGTGTCAGATGTCACATGTGAACAGGTACAGATAATAGCATATATATATAGCAATGTAATTAACTACCAGCAATGTATTTCAATTGTCTTTTGAATTGAAATCAAATTTAATAAATATAAGAATATTAATTGTGTGTGATTTCTCACCTTTCGAGGCTAGAGAAGAATAAGAATCAGATGACTTATGAATCCAAAGCAGAGCTAGATTCAACGTGAATTTGATAAGAAAAGATGACAATAAAAATTGATGAAATCGAATCAGAACTGGATCGATAAATTTTTTTTGGTATAAGTGAACTGATATAGGTATAACATATAAAATTGTGTGTGTATATATATATACACATACACATATACATACATATATATATATATATATATATATATATACAAAAATCATATTCTAATTTCAAATATTTATTAATAATATATATATATATATATATATATATATATATATATATCTATGTATGTACTTCAAAACTCACTGTTTTAAATTTAAAACGCATAAAACAAAGTCTTTATGTGTAAATTTAAAACCAAACAAGTGTATACTTTTATATAACTAATTTATATAAATATACATTAAAGCCCATATAACTTACGTAACATATTATATACTTTATAACATATAAACTGTAAACACAAGTGTAAATAAATACGACCATATAAACAGTCTTTATAATATAATATATAATGCCTTCCGCAACTTATGAACCGTAACATATATAAGAAACATAAGCTGATAGATAATAACTTACTATAACTAACATAACATGCTCAAACAACAAGATCAATACCAGATGTAAGCAATATATGTATAACTTACTTTATAGTACATATACACTAATTGAAATAGATTATATATAAATTAAACTAACATAAACAATATACTGTATCATAAATCTTATTATATAAACAATGTTGGCATTGAATTATATATATATATATATATATATATATATATTACATTTTAAACAACTCAGATAACTTTTCATACTTTAAAATATATAGCAGTAGGATATGAGCAAACTGTATACACTTATACACTTTATAAACTTATATATAAACTATTGTACACAATCTAATATATACACATATACAAATACAACCAAAATACAAACAAACAAACATATGTATCTATGAGTAATGCATACATCATACTTTAAAACTATACTTAACACAATATTTACTAAATAATATATATACAATATATATGTGGATAAACAACAGACCAAGACTTCAATATATATAATACTTTGAAAAACCAATATGAATACACCTTATATACAATAATACAAGTTATATACGTACACTATATATACATACTTACGAACATATCAAACACACACCTTTATATTTTTAACTAATTTATATAGTATATACTGCAAATGAGGAAGTATAAAATCTAAACAACTTACATACAAATATATAACATGTACACAATATTCTTTATAATAAAAGTTATACTATCACATAGATATAAAATATATGCCTCAATATAAAGATTACCAGAGAAGCAAACAATGAAGGCATGCAAGCATCGGCGGTAGGGAAGGTGAGGCGCTGCTTTACGGCCATGCGGATTTGGTGACGTGGGTGGTACGTGGCTAGACGGAAGAAAAGGTGCGGGTGTTGGATCAAGTGCTGCTCGTGCGGTGAAGCCATAAGGAAGATAATGCTTGCCTGTCTCCACGAGGAGGGTAGGAACGACAAAGAAGTGGGGTTTTGAATTAGTATTCCAGAGTTTTGTGGATGTTGTTGTGCTTTCAAAATATATACAACAATGTATTATAATATTTCTTTTTCTATCTGAATGTTTAAGAACAGAACCAAATAAAAAATACAGGACGAAACAATAAGAACGCATAGGAACGAAACCAAATAATTTGACCAGGTGGAAAGGCAAAAGATAAATAATAAATTCTGGAATACTAACAGCTGGTGACCACTAGTTTTCAATAGGTAGGTAGTGATCCAAAAGCCAAATCTACGGAACCGATATGGAAATCGTTTTGATTTTTTTTCCAATGCGTACCAGGGTTCAAAAAACAAAAATGAATATACCGTTGAGATCAGCATGACGAGACGATCAAAATGGTATACAGATATTAGTGGTACGATCATCCGATCGAAAGTCGAGATTCGATACCCAAAAATGCTGCTATTTTGCCGAAAATAAGATAAACGGAGCAATAGTAGTCCAAATTTGATGAAATGAAATATGACGTCTCGCTTAGAAGATGATTTAGAAATTTTCTACAGAAAAACATTCAGGTTTGATAAACATTTTATTATCATCAAATATTAACTTAATTAAAATGAAATAAAATTACACAAAAATAAACTTCCTTACTATCCGATGAAAAATTACCAGTTGCTATGTTAAATTAGATGTATTCCAAATATTAAATTTTTATTTCAAAATTACATTATTAAAATTTCACAAAAATTAAATTAAATATATTATTAAATTTAATAAAATTTTATGGGTCGTTACACTCTCCCCCACTCAAAACTTTTCCCCGGAAAGGAACGAGGTAGAAGAATAGAAACAACCAGAGAGAAAATTGATTTGAAAAATAAAATAATTTACTTAAACCGTATAAATTTCAATTTTAATTAATTGCTATTCAACAATTGATTTTAAATTCAAGATATTTCATTAAGTTGATTAAATTTCAATTTATAAATTTCTTCAAAACAAAATTTATTTAATTATCCCATTTATTATCTAATTAACTTATTATTCTATTAATATTTTTATAATTAAAATTTAAGTGTATAACATTTATTATAATCACTCAAATTTTATTTATAAAATTCATTTTATATTGTACATTATCCAATTACATATTCAACTTCTGAATAATTTAGGTAAGTTATAATAGAATGAAATTGGGTATTATACAAGTAGATTTCCCAATTCAATTATTTCAAGTTTAAATATTTATTCAAAGATTTTGGTTTCATTTGATAATTGAAATCATTTTTTTAATCACAAATTTAAGAATTAAATTTCCAATATCAATTCAAACCATTTATATATATATATATATATATATATATGAAAATAAATTTTAAAACATATACCAATATATATTATAAATCAAATCATACTAAAGAAATTCAAATCAAATTCATTTTCCAAATCAAAAGTGTAGCAAAGCTACTGATGATTTCTCCTCTTCGAAACTCTAAAGTTGAACGTCGATGATGCTACAGTCGTCACTGCAATTATTTTCCAGTGACAAAAGAGAAGAGCGTTGATCTAAACATTTAAACTTCTTTGAAATGATTTTTATTCGAAAATACTTCCAACATATATTTTAAAAATTTAAACCAAAGTTCGAAATCATCGGAAATTTAACTCTCCAATTCTTGTTTTTAATACATTTAAATTCCAAATCCAATATAAACCATGTTTATAATTCCATTTATTTATGATGTTGGTAAAATCAATGGTTTACAAAACAATAAATGAAAATCGAATAATATCATTTGGTTAACCAATTGATTTAATAATTATCTTTTAGAAAATTATACTCACATATATAATATAATTATACATAATTTATTTCATTTACTAAATTTGAAAAAAATATTGTCTCGGTTTGCTCTGTTCAAGTGTTTTGGAAATGCTATCGATAGCGTCGATCAGACGAATCAATTGAAAACCCAAACCAATATCAACAACTAAAATAACACAATACATATAAAAAACATTTTAATATTAATTTACTAATACACTTCCTCGCTCGACGATACAAGAATGGATTTCAAAGCAAGGATAGAGATTTAAATTTGATGGAATGAAATCAAAGAGAATTTTGATTCGAAGATAGGTCTGAAACAAAGATAAGATGATTAAATAACAAAATAAGAGGATGGACAAGTTTATATAAACCACGGACAACCTTAACCGGGTCGACCGTGACTTCAAGAATAAGATCGATGAAAAATTTCGAGGCAAATTGATATTTGATCGTAAGAGATAGAATTCAGGCATAGTAGGAGATGGATAGCTTCGTAAAACAAGGATATAGAAATCTCTGGTAAATCAATGCCTATTGTAAAGAAGTTTTACCCTTTTACAAATCATTCGAGGGTTGGTGAGACCGCCGAGTTATTATAAAGATCATTTGAAGTGGAGTTATAGGATACTCCAAAATCAAGAAACATGAATAGGGAGAGATAAGGATGGATTTTGGAACCGAGGGGACGTTCCAAAATTCAAAGGAAACCGAGCCGAAGAAGAAGGGATTCAAGCTCGAATGAAAGTGATTCCAAAAACAAATTAACCCTATATGTTGAGTTTTGCCTAAAATCAAAGCTTTGATACCAAATGTAACGAACTGATATTTTCAACATTCGCATCCACACATGCTCGATTTGAATTGCTCAAAATACCAGATTATTAATTTATATTTGGCAAAACTCAACATGTACAGTAAGTAAATAATCACAGAATCGCAGACACAGAGTAATATACAATATGCAGCGGAAACAAAATGAATAGTAGTTTACGAAGCTACTACATATATATCAGAGTTAAATAAGATACAATAGAAGTTTCAAATACCATAGTCAAATACAAGATCAAAATACACCACTGGAATCAACTGAATCACTACAAGCCGAAAAGATGTAGGTGGATCTCCAAACGAAGCTCCAACTTCAAAGGTGAGTCTCAAATGTTGTATCACTCAGTCCGACCCGAGCGTAAAGCAAAACACTCGAGTCAGGATTAACATTATTATATCAATAAATCCAACTCAAGTGAAATAACAACTGAAACACAAGTAACTCAAAGGATGTTTGGTATAACCATCATCTAAGGATCCGTTAAACTATTTATTATGTAGTAATATATTCTATTATAATAATGTCTGAAGTAAAGTATAATATTTTTAAAGTAGCGTTAAGGCGTTATCCATATCCCCCATAACACATTTTATAGTGCCAATAGTCTATACAGTACCGTAGTCCCTCCTGATCAGGAGGCCACCGGAGGATACTCCATAGGTACGACACATATCAAACTCATAGTAAAGCACGCTAGGGTAGGTGACACGGCACAACTAGGCAATGCCATGGTATATATACCAATTACACTTCCGGACCGGTGGTAACGCATAACCGCAGCTACCGCCCACCTCGAGCCACACTCCGAAAAAATCAAAGGGTGCACCCATTCAATCACAAAGTAATAGAATGGTATCAAAGGAGTGTGTCCGATCAGAGGAGTGCCTCATTAGCCCGTCAATTGCTCCTGTTTTAGCCACCTTATGCCAACTCACGGGAGTCGGTTTCTCGTATATACTTCAAGAGGACGTCTCCACCATCCTACCTCATTCTGGAATCTCCACCACGTACACAGTTGTTAAAGTGGTTTTCAGAGTTGGCAGAGAGTACGACAACTTCCGATCCCGGTCTCTTTAACAACCAACGTTATTATAACACCGCGGTCATTTTCAAAACAGTTAATACTTTAAAACCAAAATATCGTTGCCATTTCAAAACCATACCAATACGATATCATCAAAACAAAATACGATATCATTACAAATATATCCTTGTCCAAAATCATATCACTTTCAAAGTTATAACACATTCGAAACTAAACACTTGAAATTATAACACTTTCAAAACATAGTACTTTGAAATTCATAACTTTGAAAACATAACTTCCACCACTTAAACAGTTTAGATATTAAAATAATATATATAATAAAATAGTTTATAAAGTAAAATAGTTTGTATAAAAGAGTTATAAGTTAAAATAGTTTTTATATTAAAATAATTAGTATATTAAAATAGTTTATATTAAAATATATTAAAATAGTTTATATTAAAATAATTTATAAAGTAAAATATAAAATAGTTTTAAATTTAAAATTACTTTATATATTGAAATAATTTCCTTGACTTCACAAATCAGTTCCAAATTAACTCAAATTCCAAATTCAAATTTAATCAAATCTCAAATCATAATTTTAATTCAATTCAGTTCTCAATAACCATTTCAAATTATATCGATTTCAAACACGGATTTGAACCACAAATAAACCGTTTCAATTTCCATATGTTTCAAAGCTTTAAATATTCCATTTTTTAAAAACTAAACTCAATATCTTTAAATAAAACTCAAACATGAAATATTCATTAATCACCAAAATCAAGTGATAAAATTATATCCTTTAAAATATCAAATTCAATAAGTTCAAATCGATTTAATTAAATAAAATTCTTAATTATATACAATTTCAAATAAAATTCAAATCTATCTTCCTAGCCTTAATTTATTAAAATCATTATAAACTCTATATAATAATATAATTTAAATAAATACTTAACCATATTATATTTTAATAAAATCAATCTTTGTTATTAAACTTATTTTATATTAAAACAAATTTATACATAGCCTAAAATCAAGAATTAACTATATATAAAATAACATTTATATAATACCTAAAATCAATATTTATATAAAACCATATATTGCTTTCCAAAAACCACAGAAATCATTTTCAAAAATATTTATATATATAGACCAACTGTAATGACCCGAAATTCTCGACCTCGAAAATTCGACACTAATACGTTCTCTGTAGAAGTGCCAAGCAATCGAATGCTGGAAATCCCAGATTGTTAGGGGAAAGAAGAAAAGAGGTAAAAGAAGAAACAGAAAACAAAACACAGATTCTCACATTCGAAGTGGATCAAAATATAATATCAAATAATAGCTTTTACAAAGGAAAGTAGTATTTTTCAGTTACATTCAATATATCAGAGTACAACCAATCATTCATAAACCGGACAGTTATAATTAACCTGTCCCATTACATTAAAGTAACACCCGAGTCAGGCTGGAAACCAGCGTGAGTAAACCCATCTATTATGAAATATTAAGGTTATAAAACTTAGTTGAAAACTCGGGGTAACTCGTACCTCACTATGAGTTCTTAACTTGTTACAGTCAACCACTTATTTCACAAATCAATATTTAAGTTCCATAACTTAGCTTAAATGGTCCGGTTACATAATTTATTTCAGTCCAGCCTATTTGATTCTAAACTCAGATCTATAGTGAATTATTGTAGATTACAAATCGAAGTGGTTTCGGGTATTTGCTGATACCCGACTTCGGTCTCTTCGAATCCAATGTCATCTTTAATCCAAGTTGTTTAAGTGAAAACAATTAATTTTAAATATAGGCTGATACATTTACACATCAATTCATCATCGATAGATTACCTGCATTAGCACAGTTCAACCCAAACATATCATATCACAGTACACCATAAATTTATCAGATTAGATATTAATCTAATCATTCAATTCAATCATCCATAAGCAAGATTATTTATCACCATTTCTAATTAATTAAATTTAAACGCCAAATAAATTAAATAAATTACTTTTAAATCCTACTTACTCAATAAAATTAAAATCGTTGATTATTACTTTAATTAATTAATGAATTAATTAATCATCCATTAATTACTTACATAAATTAATTATCCCTTAATAATTGATATTAATTAATTAACCTTTAATGACTTATATTAATTAATCACACTAATTAGTGATCCTTTAATTACATTAATTAATGAATTATCCCTTAATTAACTTTCATTAAGCAATTACCCTTTAATTACTTATATTAATTAATTAATTAACCATTAATTAATCACATTGATTAATTATCCATTAATTAATCAGGACCTTCATTAATTCAAGTTAAACCATTATCTTACTTAATTATCATTATCAAATTTTCATTTGAAAACACTTATGAATATAATTAGATAATTAACTTATTATAAAATTTTATTAAGTCAAAACAAATTAAATTTCAAAATCATTTGACTTTACAATTTATATTGGAATATGTTTTAAGAATTTAACTACACCCGCTTTTTTTTCTTTCTTTAAAAAAACTGTTAAAATATTTGTTTTGAAGCTTGTTAACCAACTTATACCTTTAAAACTTGTTAACGAAATTTTCTTATACTTTTAAACCTGGTTAAAACTTGTTAAATCATTTCCTTTAAAATTTAAACCTGGATAACTAATCGAAAATAACTTCGAGCCCAAGTTCAGAAATCTCGATTGACAATTCGAGTTGAAATCTAACTTTCCCGAACCCCTTCTTCTTCCATTTAAAGCAATGAACCAGAAACGACGCTGATACATGTGCATGTGCACATATGGTCGGAGCGTCTCCGACCATTGCCGCTACCTCCGGCAAGTCGACGTCGACAAGCAAGATCGCCACCAGAACCTAGAAACTCGATATCACCGACCAAATCGAATTCGACATTCAGCCATACCTGGAACAACAACGCTGTCATAAGAACATCATGCTCCACCCATCTCCAATCATCTGAAATCCTGCCACTGCGTCCAGATCGTCATCAAAGACCTATGCTGCCTTTCCCCCACCTATGATCGAGTTCGACGTGATGACGAGGCTGTATTAGCCTCGAATCCAACATCGACCTAGATATGGTTTGAAACCCTAAAACGTCATCGCCAGGTCACTCCGACGATCAATAAAATTCTAGACTATTTTTCCAATGATCTCCTCCACTCAAGCCTTCTTCAGCCTTGATCACGACGACCAACTCCCTCTAGATCGCCAGAAACCGCCAAAAACCCCAAATCCGTTCATCTTTCAATTCCTCTCAAGATACCAACTTAAAAATCCTCGTTTTATTTTTAAAAATCATAGTTTTCGAAAATAAAATCGATGGTACACATGAAACCATAAATCATTAAAGTTAAAATTTTGATATGATTTGATTTTCACTGTAATTCATCCTTCTTTTTAAAACTACCTTTAGATTTTTCTTAAAATTATTTTTAAAATTAATATCTTGTTATTTCTAACAACTCTTGTTTATAAATCATAACCCATAGAGGACTAGGGGAAGAGAAATTGAATTTTGATCAAGTTTTTAACCTGTAAAACTATAGCAGAGCATATATTATTGTATATAGACATACACACAAAATCTACACATATATATTGACATGCATGCATATTTTTTTACATCTATACAAACATTTCACAACATACTTTAAGTATTTATCATATGCAAATCAAGATATACATAGATTCAAGATTTTATAAAGGTTGTTTTACTCACTATTTATTTGAACAGAGAAGCCCAGAAGTTGCTTTGATTTTGAACTGGAATTTGATCTGTTGTGTACTTAGAATCTGAACTTGAATTCACTTGATTAAGATAAGTTGATCCTTGCTTTAGCTTCAGATTTTAATTTGTAAAAGTAGATTGTTGTTTGAACTTTTCTCTGGTTAGTTTACAAATTTTTTAGTTTCTTTGTTTAGTTTTAAAAATGGAAGATAGAAAAGAAAAGAGAGAGTAGAGGTAGAGGTATATATAGACAAGTTTTTTTCTTTTATTAAAAATGAAAAGAAAATGAAAATCATGACACTTGTTAAATTGTATGATAAAATTAGCTACACTTGTAATTGCATGAAATCCTTAGCTTACATTTGTTATTTTGCATGAATTTATGTTTTAATTCAATTTTTATATTATATTTCAATTAGTTTTTATATTTATATATGTTTTATATGTTTATATTTAAACTTCTCCTTTTATTAATATTTATAACTTTAAAGATAAAAATGATATAAAACCTAATTTTACACTAATTAATAATCCACACATATATATACTGGTTGTAAAATTTACTTTAAGATATTACTTTGAATTTCAAATCCAAATTCAAATTTACAATCTACTTATATATATACATACAAATACATATTTTATTCGTTTTAGGAAAGATAATTTTGCCAATTTAAATAGTTATTTCAGAAGATTATCAAATAAATATTTATCTAGATATACATATATATATATATATTACATTGAATTCTAATTATAATATATATATATACACTTATAATTTTCAATATTATAAGGTTTCATAAATCTTATTTATATTTATATTTTTTATTTTATTTACCATAAGATTTATCATTTCCAAATATTTATAATTCAACATTTATTATAGATTCAAGGTCATAAACATATCCAGATATTTATCAAAATTTCATTTGTTCAACTAACAAATCAGTATTCTAATAAATGTAATTGTGTTAAATTTCAATTAACAGATGTCCAAAAATCTAGGTTATCACATTCCTCCCCCATTTGAATCTTTTCTTCCTCGAAAAGGAACGAAACTAGAATTCATTAAAAAACTTATTATCAGTTTAATTACTCTTTGAACATTTTTAACTTAAAACTTTTATTATTTAAATTTTTTAAAACACTTTAAAAATCTACATAATATTATCAAAATAGTTTTATATAAAAATATTTTTTATAACTCGATGTCTCAACAAGTCCATCCTTATTCTCATAGAAATTCAGTCATACGTTGATCAGGAGTAGGACTGAAAATCTATAAGTACTTGGTAAACCCTCTTCAATACCCGGTGAAAATACTTTAAAAACTTTTGTGAAAATATAGAAAACATTTTTGGTGAGAATGCTCTGGAAATCGTCACCCCCTCTACGATCGCAGTTAACCCGATGGATACGTTGCCATCCCGGCAAAATCCATAGAACACTATAGGCACTCCACGCCCCTTGATTACACCATGGAACCTACCACAGATCGCATCTACACCCGGGGTAACGTCACCATCATGGCGGAAACCCATCTAATTGTAGGAAACAGCGCCCTCAAATTTCGCTACCAAATGAAACTTCTCCACTCCTACATAGATCGCAGTCTACATCAGTCGAGTCCTAATGTAGCCTGTGGGCACTCACTGCTACACGACTTTCGCTATGTCTTCATAGATCGCAGTCTACCAATGTTATGTCGCCCTTCTGGTGAAATCAAACGCAGACCGTTGGCACTCACTGCTACACGAATTCCGCTATGGTCCATTGCAGATCACAGTGACATTGAGCTACACTGTCGTCACAACATAACCCAAATGTCTCTATAGGCATCATCTCCCTCGACTTTTGCTACCCACACACAATCCTCAGGAACTTTAGTTTGTCCGGACTTCCTCATAGGATCAAATTTAGAGTCCCCCCTTAGGGCTTAAGACAGAACCACCCCTGGATCTCCTAAGAGGTTCATTTCATGGGAGCGCCTTTTCCCCCAAAGCCAATCTCAAAATACTTTATACTATACACATATAGTTTCTTTCAAATCATACACTTTATGATTCATATGAATCTCCTTTACACAAAATCGATATCTCAAATCGATAGTTCCAAACTTGGCTTTCCAAATTTCCAAAATTTATTTTTCCTAATAATCAAAAGCCTTTCAAAATCCATGGGTTCCAGAAACCTTTTACCCAAAATCATTCTTATAAAATCATTTATATATATAGATATATATATATATATATCCTTGAAAAATCTTTGGATCACTTCGTACTTACGAAAATTTCCTTTTTATACTTTAAATATTTTTCAAAAATCTATTCTTCTGGCTATAGATTCAAGGAGGGGAGTTTATTATATGTAACAAATATATATAACTTTAGTTACGCCAAGTTAAATTTTCAAGTTTGATTTCTTTTATGAAGTTATTTACCATATCACTTACCTTTCATAAAGTGAATTTCAATTATAAAGATATCGAACTTCACTTTTATTCATATATGTTTCTCAAAATATACTTTTCTTTTCAAAAATCATTTTTTTATTTCTTTCAAAATTTCAAAATTTATTATATTTAAGCACGTACGATGTACATATACCATTCGTACGTAATATCAAATTTGATCCCTTACTCGAGTATCGTCCACCCGACTTCCTAGTGTGGACTCAGATCTGGTTTCTTGATCAAAAACCGTCATTCTCCTTGCATAGTCATAACAATGATAGAAAATTTTCAGAATCAATAAAAAATCCATATCCAGGGTTCACCGTCAAAAATCGAGTGAAAAAAACCCAACTCGGATCGATATACTATCTCAAAATTCTGTGCTCGAATCTGGATCAAATCATTATGCGAATAGAATAATACACGTACATCCTACGTATTTACCTTCATCGATTATTATCTAAATCAATTTCTTTTTATTCATCTTCATTTTGATTCTATTCACTTATTCACAATTGCTTCAATTTCCATTTGGGTTATTACTTGTATTCTTATCTCACTTGGTGTTTAATTATAAACAGTTTGCACTCTGACCAGTTTGCATTCAGAAATTAGCTTGAAAAAGTTTAAAACAGATAAGTAGTTGTAAAATAGTTATTAGTTGTAAATAGCAGTAAAATA
This sequence comes from Allium cepa, assembly GCA_030765085.1. NCBI lineage: Eukaryota > Viridiplantae > Streptophyta > Magnoliopsida > Asparagales > Amaryllidaceae > Allium > Allium cepa. The sequence continues at coordinate 309,615,007 of CM060934.1, read as the reverse complement.
GTCAAGTAATTATAAAATAGTTGTAAAATAGTTAAATAGTTGTAGAGCTAGTTGTAAAATTATAATTTGTTTATAAAACAGATGTAAAATAGTAAGTATAAGATAGTTTGGGATTTAAAAAGAAAGGTTGAATAGTAAATAGCTAGGAAAAATAGATTTTAAACAGTTTATATTAAAACAATTCATTTGAAAATAGTTTCAGAGTCAAACTGGTTCAATTTCCCAATCTCCACTTCCAATCAATTTCCCATTTGAATTTAAACTCATTCAACTTCAATTTCACTTCCAATGAATTCAATTCAAATTTTCCATTTGAATTTATCTCAATTCCAATCTCAACTTTAAATCGTCTCGAATTATATAAATCCGAGTTGAATTTTTGAATGTTGAGTTAATCCTTTAAATCAAATTAACCTTTAATTTTACAACCTAAATCTTTAAACAATTTAATTCTGAGTCCAAATTTCAAAATTCCATTTTAAATTACCTTTACTTAACTTATTTCAAATTGCAAATAAGAGTTCAAAACTTTTAAACAATTTAATGTTTGAAATCCGACTTATTACCTAATTTTAACTTCGAAACGAATTCTTAACAAATTTCAGCTTGCAAGTTCATTTTTAATATTTAAATCTTAAGTTCAAAGTGATTTCATCACCATATGTTCAACCTTTATTTCTTAAAATCAAAATTATTCAAATAGTTTCAAATTAAATTTTTTTATTTCCATTTAATTTCAGTAATGGTTATATATTATCTCGAACCACTTCTTCCATTCAATTAAAATAATCCAATTCTCAGTTTCATAGATTGTTACTAACAAAGGAATGATATTAGGATAAGCCAAGGTAAATAAACATCCAAATTATCCAAACGTCAATCAATAGCATCAATTACCAATTTCCTGATCTCAAACCCATTTTGAGATCACACATAACTCCCTTTTAAACCAACCATTTAACTTCCTAAGTTAAATCTCAATTTTATCTTGAAATTTCCAATTCAGGTTGTTTGTTCTAAACTTATTTAATTTTGATTTTATTCCTAATTAATTCAGTTCAGTTTGAATTTTCCATTTCAAAATTTTAAACTTCTTATCTATATCATTTCTTACTTATAAGTTCAAAAACTTATCACAATTCATGGAAAATTCAAAACTCAACACCTAATGTTTACTTCCAATCAACTTGTTAGTATGTATATCCCACATATATACATATTCATTTCTTTTGCACCCAATGACATATTTTATATTTTAAACCATTCTTGGTTTTTAGTTCAAAACACATTTCTTTAAAATTTTCAAACAACTCTTGTTTAAAAAAAGATTATATTCATAAATATTCTGAATAATGTTATTTATCATTTCTTTTATTATAAAACAATTTCAAATTTTCTAGACTTAGATTTAAAAACTTCACAATTTAAATCCTTTCCATTTACAAGTACTTATTTAAGTGTTTACTTCCTTAAAACATTTCACTTTTCTTTATCATTAATTATTATTAGGAAAAAACATCTCATTATTAGACATCATAACCATTTTATGATAATAACCAAGATTATCATATCTGGAGACCAATTCACTACATATTATCTCATAATTTATTGGAAAATAAAATCACAGTAACCTATTTCAGCATTCTGAAAACATTTCTACAAATTTCAGGATTTTATTTTCTGGTTTGAATCCATTTTTGCTTATCTTACTGTTCATATTATCCAATTCCTATTTGGTTATATTTCTATTACCACTTAATTCTTATTATTACATTTTATTCCAATAATCAACGACCAATTACTTTAATATATATGATAATTAGAAAAACCATTGCTTTATATCAAAATATAAGTTTATTGAAAACTAATTTTAAAACCGTTTTTAAAATCTTTATATAAGAAAATAAAAAATACGCCCTTATATATAATACAGTCAACTCATTTTATGGTATTATTGACTATATCCTTAATGAGTAAACCCACCAGAGCCAACGTTCTCTCTTAACCTGGCTCTGATACCAAAATGCAACGATCCAAAATTTTCGACCTTGAAAATTTGACATTAATAGGTTCACTATAGAAGTGCCGAGCAATCGAATGCCGGAAATCCCAGATTGTTAGGGAAAAGAAGAAAAGAGGTAGAAGAAGAACCAGAAAACAAAATACAGATTCTCACATTTGCAGGGATCAAAATATAATATCAAATAATAGCATTTACAAAGGAAAGCAGTATTTGTCAGTTACATTCAATATATCAGAGTACAACCAATCCTATAAACTAGATAGTTATAGTTAACTTGTCCCAGAATACAAACAATACAACTCCAAAACACAGCGGGATTTACCTATACGTTCCTGCCATCCAGCTTGCTACCTGAGCTCCAAAACGTCCTAACCTGAAAATCTGTAATACTCGGTCTGACCCGAGCATTACATTAAAGTAACACCCGAGTCAGGCTGGAAACCAGCTTGAGTAAACCCATCTAATATGAAATATTAAGGCTATAAAACTTAGTTGAAAAACCCGGGGTAACTCGTACCTCACTATGAGTTCTTAACTTGTTATAGTCAACAACTTATTTCACAAATCAATATTTAAGTTCCATAACTTAGTTTAAACGGTCCAGTTACATAATTTATTTCAATCCAGCCTATTTGATTCTAAACTCAGATCTATAGAGAATTATTGTAGATTACAAATTGAAGTGTTTCAGGTATTTGCTGATACCCGACCCCGGTCTCTTCGAATCCAATGTCATCTTTAATCAAGTTGTTTAAGTGAAAACAATTAATTTTAAATACAGGCTGACATATTTACACAGCCAATTCATCATCAATAGATTACCTACATTAGCATAGTTTAGCCAACACATATCATATCACAGTACACCATAAATTTGTCAGACTAGATATTAATCTAATCATTCAATACAGTTCAATCATCCATAAGTAAGATCAATTTATCACCATTTCCAATTAATTGAATTTAAACTCAAAATAAATTAAATTAATTACTTTTAAATCATGCTTACTCAATCAAATTAAAACCACTGATTACTACTTTAATTAATTAATTAATTAATCACCCCTTAAGTACTTACATAAATTAATTATCCCTTAATCATTGATATTAATTAACTAACCTTTAATTAATTATATTAATTAATCACACTGATTAGTGATCCTTTAATTACATTAATTAATGAATTATCCCTTAATTAATTTTCATTAAGCAATTACCCTTTAATTACTTATATTAATTAAGTAATTAACCATTAATTAATCACATTGATTAACAATCCATTAATTAATCAGGACCTTCATTAATTTAAAATAAACCATTATCTTACTTAATTATCATTATTAAATTTTCATTTGAAAACACTTATGAATATAATTAGATAATGAACCTATTATAAAATTTTATTAAGCCAAAACAGATTAAATTTCAAAATCATTTGACTTTACAATTTATATTGGAATTTGTTTTGAGAACTTAACTACACTTGCTTCTTTTCCTTTCTTTAAAAAAATCATTTAAATATTTGTTTTGAAGCTTGTTAACCAACTTATACCTTTAAAACTTGTTAACAAAATTTGCTTATACTTTTAAACCTTGGTTAAAACTTGTTAAATCATCTCCTTTAAAATTTAAAAACCTGGATAACTAATCGAAAACAACTCCGAGCCCAAGTTTGAAAATCCCGATCGACAACTGAAGCCAAAACCTAACTTTGCCGAACCCCTTCTTCTTCCATTCAAAGCAATCAACCAGATACGACGCTGATACTGTGCACGTGCACACATGGTCGGAGCTTCTCCAATCATTTCCTCTACCTCCGGCTAGTCGACATCGACAAGCAAGAGCGCCACCAGAACCCAGAAACTCGATATCAACTACCGAATCGAATTCGACATTCAGCCATACCTGGAACAACAACGCTGTCACAAGAACATCACGCTCCGCCCAGTGCGATCATCTGAAATCCTGCCACTATGTCCAGATCCTCGTCGAAGACCTTTGCTGCCTTCCCCCGCCTCCGATCGAGTTCGACGTGATGACGAGGCTGTATTAGCCTCGAATCGAACATCGACCTAGACAGGGTTTAAAACCCTAAAATGTCATCGCCAGGTCACTCCGATAATCAATAAAATTTCAGACTATTTTTCCAATGATCACCTCCACTCAGGCCTCCTTCAGCCTCGATCACGACGACCAACTCCCTCTAGATTGCCAAAAATCGCCAAAAACCCCAAATCCTTTCATCATTCAATTCCTCTCAAGATACCAACTTAAAAATCCTCGTTTTATTTTTAAAAATCATAGTTTTCGAAAATAAAATCGATGGTATACATGAAACCATAAATTATTGAAGTCGAAATTTTGACATGATTTGATTTTCACTGTAATTCTTCCTTCTTGTTAAAACTACCATTAGATTTTTCTTGAAATTATTTTTAAAATTAATATCTTGTTATTTCTAACAACTCTTATTTATAAATCACAACCCTTAGAGGATTAGGGGAAGAGAAATTGAATTTTGATCAAGTTTTTAACCTGTAAAATTTAATAGAGCATATATTATTGTATACAGACATACATACAAAATCTACACATATATATTGACATGTGGGCATATTTTTTTACATCTATACAAACATTTCACAACATACTTTAAGTATTTATCATATGAAAATCAAGGTATACACAGATTCAAAATTTTATAAAGGTTGTTTTACTCACCATTTGTTTGAACAGAGAAGCCTAGAAGTTGCTTTGATTTTGAACTGGAATTTGATCTGTTGTGTACTTAGAATCTGAACTTGAATTCACTTGATTAAGATAAGTTGATCCTTGCTTTAGCTTCAGGTTTAAATTTGTAAAAGTAGATTGTTGTTTGAATTTTTCTCTGGTTAGTTTAAAGATTTTTAGTTTCTTTGTTTAGTTTTAAAAATGAAAGATAGAAAAGAAAAGAGAGAGTAAATGTATATATAGCCAAGTTTTTTTCTTTTATTGAAAATGAAAAGAAAATGAAAATCATGACACTTGTTAAATTGTATGATAAAATTAGCTACACTTGTAATTGCATGAAATCCTTAGCTTACATTTGTTATTTTGCATGAATTTATGTTTTAATACAATTTTAATATTATATTTCAATTAGTTTTTATATTTATATATGTTTTATATGTTTATATTTAAACTTCTCCTTTTATTAATATTTATAACTTTAAAGACAAAAATGATATAAAACCTAATTATACACTAATTAACAATCCACATATATATACTAGTTGTAAAATTTACTTTAAGATATTACTTTGAATTTCAAATCCCAATTCAAATTTACAATCTACTTATACATATACACATAAATACATATTTTATTTGTTTAAGGAAAGATAATTTTGCCAATTTAAATAATTCTTTCAGAAGATTATAAAATAAATATTTATCTAGATATACATACATACATACATACATATATATATATTACATTGTATTCTAATTATAATATATATATACACTTATAATTTTCAATATTATAAGGTTTTCATAAATCTTATTTATATTTATATTTTTTTATTTTATTTACCATACGGTTTATCATTTTCGAATATTTATAATTCAACATTTATTATAGATTCAAATTCATATAGATATCCAGATATTTATCAGAATTTCATTTGTTCAACTTACAAATCAGTATTTTAATAAATTTAATCCTGTTAAATTTCAATTAACAGATGTCCGAAAATCCGGGTTATCACACCAACGGTGTTTGTATATAATTTTCTATCCTATGGTCATACGCATATTTATCATTGCAATCCGTAATTTACATATATACGGGTATATATATCATTTCAACCTGCAATACCAAATTCAATTCATTGAAAATCGCTTGGATTTATCATTTCAACCCATAACAATTTTCTCCTATTCTACAGACCGTTCGGGTATGTATCATTTCAACTCATAGTTAAGTCTATACTAACAGAGAACTTGTACAGTGATAAAAGATATAATAATGATACAACAAGCATATATATCATAAATATGAATAACAGATAAAGGTGTCAGACGTCACAGGTGATCAGATACAGATAATAGCGTATATATAGCAATGTAACTAACTAACAACAGCATATTTCAATTGTCGTTTGAATTGAAATCAAATTTAATAAATATAAGAACATTAATCATGAGTGATTGCTCACCTTTCGAGGCTAGAGAAGAACAAGAATCTGATGAGTTATGAATCCAAAGCAGAGCTAGATTGAACGTGAATTTGACAAGCAAAGATGACAATAGAAATTGACGAAATCGAATCAGAACTGGATCGATGTATTTTTTGGTATTAGTGAATTGATATATGTATAACATATAAAATTGTGTGTGTGTATATACACAAAAATCAAATTCTAATTTCAAATATTTATTAGTAAAATACACACACACACACATGTATTTCAAAACTCACTGTTTTAAATTTTAAAATACATAAAACAAAGTCTCTATACGTAAATTCAAAACCAAACATATGTATACTTATATATAACTAATTTATATATATATATACACACACATTAAAGATCATATAACTTATGTAATAGATTATATACTTTATAACATATAAACCGTAAACACAACTATAAATAAATAAGACCATATAAACAATCTTTATAATATAATATATAACGCCTTCCGCAACTTATGAACGTAATATATATAACAAACATAAGCTGATAGATAATAACTTACTATAACTAACATAATATGCTCAAACAACAGATCAATGCCAAATGTAAACAATATTTGTGTAACTTACTTTATAATACATATATACTAACTGAAACGGATTATATATTGATAAACAATATACTGTAGCGTAAATCTTAATATATAAACATTGTTGGCATTGAATTATGTGTGTATATATATATTACACTTTAAACAACTCAGATAGCTTTTCATACTTTAAAATATATAGCAGCAGGATATGAGCAAACTATACACATTTAAACACTTTATAAACTTATATATAAACTATTATACACAATCTAATATATACATGTATACAAATACAACCAGAAAAAAACAAACAAACATATGTATATATGAGTAATGTATACATCATACTTTAAAACAATACTTAACACCATATTTATTAAATAATATATATACAATGTATATGTGGATAAACAACAGACCAAGACTTCAATATATATAATACTTTGAAAAGCCAATATGAATACACCTTATAAACAACAATACAAGTTATATACGTACTTTGTATATACATACTTACGAACATATCAAACACATACCTTTATATTTTTAACTAATTTATATAGTATATACTGTAAACGAGGAAGTATAAAGTCTAAACAACTCACATGCAAATATATAACATATATACAGTATTCTTTATAATAAAAGTTATACTATCACATAGATATAAAATATTTGCCTCAGTATAAAGATTACCAGAGAAGCAAACAATGAAGGCATGCAAGCATCGGCAGTAGGGAAGGTGAGGCGCTGCTCTACGGCTGTGCGGATTAGGTGACGTGGATGGTATGTGGCTAGAGGGAAGAAAAGGTGCGGGTGTTGGATCAAGTGCTGCTCGTTCGGTGTAGCCATGAGGAGGATGATGCTTGCTCGTCTCTAGGAGGAGGGTGGGAACGACAAAGAAGGGGGTTTTGAATTAGTATTCCAGAGTTTTATGAATGTTGCCATGCTTTTAAAATATATACAACAGTGTATTATAATATTTCCTTTTCTATTTGAATGTTTGAGAACAGAACCAAATAAAAAAATAAGACAAAAGAATAAGAATGCACGGGAATGAAACCAAATAAATTGACCAAGTGGAAAGGCAAAAGCTAAATAATAAATTCTGGAATACTAACAGCTGGTGACCACTAGTTTTCAACAGGTAGGTAGTGAATGGCCACCAGAATTCCAAAAGCTAAATCTACGGAACCGATATGGAAATCATTCTGATTTTTTTCAGATGCGTACCAGAGTTCAAAAAACAAAAATGAATATACCGTTGAGATTACCCATGTCCCCGTGTACCACTTCGAGCTACCACCCATCTTCTCCAAAACGAATAGCGCTACCTAAATTTTTCCACGTACACATGCACAGATAGTCGGAGTTGCTCCGACCATCACCGATATCTTCAGCAAGTCGCTAATACCCTACCAAAGCCCTCTGATCCACCAAGTTCGACCAAACCGAACAGAATCAAAATCGAGCCTCTCGTTCGAAATTCTATAGCCAACCCTGGTCGGAAATTCACCTCGCTGCAGCCCATCCTGATGATCTGAAACCTCACCACAACGTCCAAAGCCTTACCACTCAACTACGTACCCAACCATCTTGGTGCGATCGAACTCGATGCGACGATGCTGGCAAATTTCAGCTCCAAACTTCGACGAGCCAAACCCGTTCTTAAACCCTACAAACCCGCCATGCCACCATCACGATCCATGATAAATTCCATTTCTAATTTTCCTATACTCATCACCTTCTAATCCTCCTCCGGCATGAACCCCGAAGTTCGATTCCCTATTGATCGTCAGAAATCGATGTTTTTCACAATTTCGTTGAACTCTAAAATCCCAATGATTTCCAAAGCTAAAAATCCTAAAACTATATTAAAATTCATCTCTTCACAACTTGAATCAGGTTATGAATTCAAAACAAAAATTTGTGAACATCAAATTGTTAAGTGTTTGAATTATTTTACTGTAATTTTAATTTCCAGATGGATTTCTCAATATTTCTCTTTGTTTTTATTTTTAAAAATAACAACACACCATTAAAAAAAAATTATTCAAGAATCATAACCCAGTAATGTTTATTTAGGTAGATATAGATTCTGTTCTTTGAAACTGTGAATACCCAGACATAAGCATGCACATATATAGATACTTTCACATCCATCAATATACAGATGTATATATAGACACATATACATACTGCCATTCAAAGATATTTTCATAGCAACTTCAATCATCAAAATGTATATGATCTAAATTTTTAATTTTTTTGAAAGGTTTGCTCACTATTCTTCCTAAATTTTATAGAAAATTTGCAAACCTATGATACCCAAACATATTTCCAAATCTAATTCTTGAGTTTAAACAACATGTTTTTGTTTGAAATTCTCAACTTATAAGAGAATGTATATAGAAAACTTGATTTTTTTATCAAGGACAGAGCCATGCCTCTGTAAACAGACATGCATGCTTATCACTCCCAAATTCATCAACATGCAAACATAACTCATTATATCAAATTAAAGATCAAGTCAAGAAGTTTGCTCACCAATCATTAGTTGCACAGGGAAGCAGAGATCAGGTCTGGAAAACCTGGAAAAAGGCAGAGCTTTTGAAAACTGTTTTTTTTTTAAACTTGCATTTGATTTTGTTTTCTGATCTTCATCTGTTCTTTACTTTAATTAAACTTGAAGTTGCAGACTCTCTTCTATCTTTGCTTTGTTTAATTGCTTCTTGTTTCTTCAGATTTTAGGTTGCATTCGTGCTTTAAGTTGTTTGTTCCAGGTCTGCTTTTGATTCAGTTTTGTTTTAAAGCCTCCAGATTTAACTTGCTTACTTGAATTCATTCAAGCTTTAATTTTGTTCATATTTTGATCAGGTTTTATTTTCAGTTTGGTTTTGCTTTGTTCCTGATGCTTTTTGAAATGTATTCAGGTTTCAGGTTGAAGCTTTTGTCTTCTTGAAATTTTAACTGAAATTTTTATTTTCTGGTTTCTCTTTGTTTTACACTTGTTGATTGTTTAAGTTAATATTTTACAAATGTCATTTGTTACTTTACATTTTAATTTAAAAGAAAATAGATTTAAATTTATGAAACATATTTTTGCCACTTGTAATAATTTGTGAACACTTGTAAACTTCTTTATCAAAAATGCTTACACTTGTTTACATTTGTAAAAAAAATAAGGAGATTTATGTTTAAGTCCCTAATGTGAATTATTTGTAGTAAATTATTTTATATTCACATATTTATTTTATTCAAGTTATACTTATTATGTTTTAAATGTTAAAAACAATTATTTAATACTTTCTTATGTATTATTTATACTTATACAAATTAAAGAAAAATGGATTTGAAATTAAATTACACATTACTAATAAATATTTATAAGTTCGTGAATACAATTTTTATTTTCAATACATTATTTTTAAACCTAAGATATCAAACTTATTTCAAATATATTAATATTTGAATTTTCAAATTCAAATCTCAAATTAAATCTATTTATAAAATATTCACTTTTGAATTCCAAATCATTAATCTTTATTTACTTTAAAGATAAAAACATTTTTTTACAATCTTTATATATATATAAATGAATCAAGTTATCAATCTTTATATATATATATTTATTCAAATCTCCAAATAAATTCAAAATTAAATTTGTAATTAAAATAGTATTTAAAATATTCATTTCAGAATTGCCAAATAAAAAAATTCTGTTTAAAAATCATATTTACATTCATTTTCATAAACAAACAAACAATTATTTATTAATTTTTTTGGAAAACACCAGTTTAAATCATAATTAAATTCCAAAAATTTATTTCCAATTTCAGTTTGATTTAAAAACAGGAATGTTACAGATTCCCCCCTTAGAAAATTTCGTCCTCGAAATTTGTAAGGGAGACAATCAAGAACAGATGAAAGATAGAGAAATTTCTTTCCGATAAAATTGAATATCCATTCTGCATTTGGCTTACCAAATCAGAATATCAATAATAGATACAAGAAAGAATCAAGATACTCGGGTCACCAGATCTACGAATATACAGAGATATCGATTAGTTCAAAAGATAACTAACCACTCGTAGAATATATCGAGACCCAAAGAATAAACAGATATATAGATGCAATCCAAATTTTTTAGTTTAAACAACCAAAATATATCTATCAACCACAACAACCAAAATAAGCAATTCACCCAAACAAACAATTCTGACCCATCTGGAGTTTGTGTCCCATGTAAATATGTCAAAGCTTTTTCCTGGAGCAGCCAGGAACCATCAAAGAATTGAGAAGACGAATCAAAGGAGATTGATAGAGAAAGTTGTTTTCGCTATAGCAGGGTATCGACCATTTGTAGTCGTATTTCCCTGTCCCCCTATCTCGTCCTCTTCTTGCACTCATACTCACTATCAGTGGATAGTAAGAGAATTTACTGAGGCATTCGAATGGATATCTTAGGGACATACTCATTCTAGGGTATACTTCACCCTATCTCTAATGAGTTACTTAATATGTTATACTCCTGAGCTAAAGTGTCAACCTTCAGCTCTGATACCAAATGAAACGATCCTGACTCGACCTTCAAAAATCGGCATCGAATACGACACTCGTATTCCAATGTCGTAGATCCAAACGTCGAATCTGGTTCGCCGGAGCTTATAACACAACTAAGTGTAACAACACAGCGGAAGGAAAGAAAATGTATATGATATACAACAATGATCAATATGAATAAATATCAGAGATACAAGATAACAAAGCTACAGCAGAAAAATAAATGAACTAGCAGTGGAAAACAAAAACTTCAAACAACAACTCAAACTTCAAAGCACCAATCCAGAAATAGCTCGAACCACCATCAATTGCACCAAGATAAGCAAGTCTCGTCCATTGAACCCAAAGATTCCAATAACCAAGATCTCCAAAGAATACCAAAGAGAAAACTAAAAGCTACTGAATCAATATCTACTATCTACTATCTGAAAAACCCAACTCTAGACTGCCCGTGTGGAAAATAGTGGGCACCCAGAGTTTAAGAAAGGAACAATAAACTCCGGGTCAGTCGTGGGACTGGTATGAGCAAAAAAACAATTTTATCTTTAAAACAAACAAAAGAATTTTAAATTTTAAATTCGTAATGTTTTTTGGAGAATGAAACTACCATAAGGCCTCCCGCCACACACAATGCAAACGCAGACTTGGAGGAGATTTCTCCTTATGATAGTCAAATATGCTTGATACAAGGAAAATTTCTTTGATATTATTATTATAAGCGCACAGTGTAGAAAATCATTTCGAAAATACAATATTAATCTTAGCCAGCATAGGTACCATTATATTATGCCTACTATAGCTACCATGTTAGATGGCAGGTTCTACAAAAAAACCGTACAAGGCTCGTATTGTTTTGTTTGGATTTCCAACAAATGGTCAGGCCAAGGAACTTCCCATTGCCACATGGGTACGCCTCTGGAGGGACGCCCCGAGAACCTAACCGGATCTCTGCCAACACAAGGCCGGGTTACCTCTGTAACTAGGTAACTACTGACACGAGTATGCCATCCCCCGGTCGTAACCAACCTTTCTCCCGAGATTCACCAACAACCACAAAGTAATAAATTTGCAACAACCACATAGGTTAAGTATCTGGGCTCCATACCATGATACCACCTCTATCCAGAAGGAAATGAACATACCCTCAGGGGGCGCTACCCCCAAATAACCTTGCCGCATTCTTCCTGTTTCGACCATTCTGGGTTGTGAAGTTCGACGAAATCTCGTCCACAAAGCTACGCTTTTCACAAAAGCCATGCTTTGATCAACAAATGTTCAGCAGCACTTCGTATGCCACATTACTAAATTGAGAATGTATCACTGGTAACCATCAACTATATAACCTCTGAGCTCGTACGTCTCAGAGAAGGGTGTTAAGCAAAGAGAATAAATCTCCGTCACCAAACAAAAATGTATTTGATAGAAACCGGTTTTACATCTCAAGGTGTAATGTCAGACACACAATCCATACAAGTCTGTTCCGGGTTCAAACAAAACCGAAGGCACTTCGGAAGAAGTCCTTGCAAATCCGGATAATTTCTAATCACGTCCGGACTTCCCATAGCAATGGGTGCTCGAATCTATATACCGAGGATCAACCGATGCAGAGACTGTAACAACCCAATGTTTTTGAAATTTATTTTTATTTGTTTTGAATTATTTTTATAGTGAAGTAGGAATATTTCTAGAATTTATGGTAATTTATTGAAATGTTCAGGTTCTGTTTCCTAATTTTTTAGCAATTTCTTCAATTCTTTTGATATTTTCTATGAATTTAATTATTTATTTCACTATGAAAATGTTTTAAAAATCACTTTATTTCAATTTTTGTCTTATAATATTTTTAGAATGAAGTAAATAATTTTCCAAAGCCAATGGAAATTTTCTTGTAATTTTTATGTCCTGTTTGCTATTTTTAAACAATTTCTTTATTCTTTTTTTCTATTTTCTCCAATTTAATTATTTATTTTATTTTGGAAATGATAAATAAATTATTTTATTTCAAATTTTCACTTCATAATATTTTTTTTATGAAGTGGATGTTTTTCCAAGACTAGTAGTGATTTATTTGTAATTTCTGGACACTGTTTTGTATTTTTAAATAATTTATTTCATTCTTTTTATATTTCTTTAAAATTTATTTATTTATTTTCTTATATTTTTAATTGGTTTCGGTTTGTAAAGTATATTTTTGAGTTATTTTGTTTATATAAAATTAAAAAGAAAAGTAAATGCCAAAGGTTTAAAAAGTTACAAAACTTAAGGCTTTTCACCTTCAAAACTCTTCATTTCTTCAACTCCTCATTTATTATTTCTTTAGCCGTGTAATATTATTTTCTAAGCCATGTATCTCATTATCTTTTCATGTAAAAAACATCTTCACTTCATTTCGTTCACGGCTAGAGAGAATTCGGTAATGGCTTCACTTCCTTTCCCTACTTTTTCTTCTTATTTTTTATGAATTATGCCTTGCTTTCTCATGCTATTTGCTAGGCCTCTCCTCCATAGCCGCAGCCACAAACTCCTACACCGCTTCCCCGCCATCACCACCACCTATGCTTCCAGCCATGACCAAGGCTGAGCCATCCATGGTGACCAAACCCCTCAAAAATGCAATCAATGGCCTAAAACTAGGCTTATTTGACCACTACTTGTTCATCTCCTTTAACCACCACCCTAACCATCACCATAGCCGCCACCACTCCTCTGACCTGACCTCTACACAACCCTTTCCACCTCTGACCAGTCATGGTGCACCCAGGCCGAGCCTTTGTTTTGACAAAAAACATCACACTAGTTGCCTTAAAACTCTTCACATCTTCATATATAAACTTCTCCACCATATTCCACTACCTAGGCCGTGCATACACATGACCAAAACCTGAGCCAAACTTGTTCAAACCAGAGCCAAATAACACCCCTAGGCCATTCCAAATAGTAGAGAATGCAAGGCAAAAGACTGTGTATTCGTATCTCTTTTTATTTCAAAGTTATGTAAATTGAATGTTGCATTGAACTTTAAATTTATTTGGTTTTGTTTTGGGTTGTAACACAAGATCTATAGCTTGGATCTTGCTTTCCATTCAAAGTCCGTAGTCTTGTCAGTTTGCTTTTGATTCCATGTGTTATTGGTTTGCAATCTCCAGCATTTAGAGGTGAGTAAAGCTCACACGACAATTATACTTATGCAGTTGTAAAACAACAACAACTGAATGTGTAGAAAATATTTCTGATGTTATAACTGCCATGTGATTATATATATATATGATGTTAAACATGTTAAATTGCATATCATCTCACCTGTTACATGTCATATCACCTGTTACTGTTGTATATTGTTAAACTGTTCATTTATATCTGTTTATCACACTGCAAGTTCCCTGTAGATTAGGTTCACTATGGGTTGAAATGATACATACCCGAACGGACTTTAGAATAAGGAAAAATCATTATGGGCTGAAATGAAAGGCCTGAACGATTTTTAAATTATTTATTTTTACTTGAGATTGCGGGTTTGAAATGATAGATCCCGAATTTTTATTTGTAAACTGCAGATTGAAATGATATATATCCGTATCACTTGATCTAGGTTATAAAACTATATACAGGTCCGTGGTTATTTTTATAAATTTTCTGGAAATTTTTAAGTAATTTTAAAAGTGTATACATATATGAAAGTTAGATTTAAATTGGATTTTTTAATTATTAAATATAGAAATTTGGAATTTTCTATAAGTTGAAATGTTGGGAAAAATGAATAGTTGCATTGAATTTTTGAAATATAACTTAAGTGGAAAATTGGAATTTTAGTTAAATAAATTAAGTTATATAAATAAAATTGGAAATTAAATTTATTTGAAAAAATGGAGAAAATTTAAGTGTTAAGTTGTTTATTTAAAAATGTGAAGAATTGGAATTTTACATTTGAATTTATTAAAGGAATTTGTTGAAATTTGATTTAATTATAAGGAATTTATGATTTTTAAAATGTTTGAAAGGTTTAAAATGAAGTTTATTATTTGCTGGAAATACACTAAAATCTGGAAATCACTTTTAATAGCATTCAGAAATGCTATTGTTTCTGAATTGAACTAAAACTGTGTAAAAAGAGCTATTACAGCATTTCTGAAATGCTGTGATTGCTGTAGTTGAACTTAAAAGCTAAAATTGAACTCAGGTCTATTATAGAATTTCTGTAAAATGCTGTAGTGGTCTGCAGTCTTTGCTGAAATCAAATAAAACCTTTGATTTGAAATCTGAGCTACCGCAGCATTTCTGGAAATGTTGTCTTTGCTGCTTTAAACTAAAATTTAACTAAAACTGAGTTTTAAAAGCAGTTTTTAAGTGCTGTCTTTGCTGAATTAAAATGTTTTCAAGTATAACTTATAACAGCTTTTTCTAAATGCTGCGAAAGGCTGAAATTTTAATAAATATGATTTTTAACTTAAAAAATGAGCTCAGAATGACTTGAAACTTTGAAATTTGAATACTTGAATTGAAAGAATAGTAAATCCACTTTTAAAATGATTTAAATGAATAAATTAAATTGGAAATGAATCATTTTAAAAGGGGGTTCGAATTTTTATAAATGAATGTTATCTTTGGGTTTTAAAAGATAATTAAATTGGATATTTGGATTTGAATTTCAAATAATGATTTGAAAAGGAAGTTTGAAAGATTGATATTTTTGATATTGAAATGATTTGGAAATGATATAATTTTTATTTGATAAAGATTTGAATTTGAAATGACGTTTTATTTTAAAGTATAAAGTATTATTTTTAAAGGTATAATCACGAGTTATAATAACGATTGGTTGGCAAAGAGACCGGGATCGGACATCTGACATACTCTCTTTCGATACCAAAACCACTTTGACAACTGTGTGCGCGATGGAGATTCCAGAATGAAGTAGGATGGTGGCAACGTTTTTGTGGTATGTTACGTGGACCCAACTCCCGTGAGTTGGCATAAGGTGGCTAAAACAGGAGCGGTCTCGGGCCAGTTGAGGTCGCACCTCGTAGCGGACACATTTCTTCGACACTATTCTACTACTTGTGATTGTTTGGTTGCCACCTTCTGATTTTGGGAATGTGTTCCGCGGTGGACGTATGTGGCTGCTGCGTTACCACCAGCCCGAGTGTCGTAATTGGTATATCTACCCTGACATTGCCTTGTGTGCCGTGTCACCTACCATACCGAGCCTTTATTACGTGTTTCTATTTGTGTTGTACCTATGTAGTATCTTCTCGTAGTCTCCCGATCAGGAGATATGCTGGTACTGTATAGACTATTGGCATTATTTGTGTTAAGGTGGAAAATGTAAAGCCTTAACGCTATTTAAAAGTATGTTTATTTTACTGTTAGAAATTATTATAATAGCGCAATATACTATATAGTAAATAGTTTAACGGATCCTTAGAGGATGGGCGGTCCCAGGCATCTTCTAAGTTATTTGTGCCTTTACTACAGTTCACTTGAGTAGGTTTACATTGGATAAGTATATATGTCCTGACTCGAGTGTTTGTGTTTTATTTACGCTCGGGTCAGCCTGAGTTTATTCACAGATTTGGATTTCCACTCTCTGGAGGTATGGAATCGCTGGAGATTTATCAGCCTATCTAGTTATCTATATTTCAATTATGTTGTTTCATTGTCAGCTTTGTATTAGTCGACTTCTTTGTATTTGGGATTGATGTCGTATTTACTTTCAGACAGATATTATGTATTTTGTATTTGGTTTTGAGACTTTGTGATAGTAGCTTCATGAACTACTATGGTATTTATTTTCCGCTGCGAGATATTCTGATGTTCTGTGTCTGTGATTCTGTGATTTGATTTCGTTTTCTTCGAATTTTTATTACAATCAGTTATTTTGTATTATTCAAGTCCGACATGTGTGGATTATTGTCGATTTGAATAGTGGAAAATAACAGTTCGTTACAGAGACATTCGACAAGAAACCCTTTTGTTTTCGGAAGTATCCGGTCTTCACCACCGATCTTCAATTGCTATCCATATACGTCGTATCACTATTCGGAATGGGTTATATGATACAAAGGTCCTCTCCCGGCTAATCCGAACAGCGAGCGCAATATTTAAAAACATATGGATATGGGATCTCAGTTAAGTCACAACTTATTACCCAAAATTTTCTTTCAAATGGTTAAACAAATTACCATTTCAAATCTTTTTAAACGAAAAGATTCATTTCAAAACCCTTCAATGGTTTAAACAATTTCGACACTTTAAATCTTTTAAACAAAAGATTCACTTTTAAGACCCCTTTTAATTTAAAACAAGGTTCACCAATCTTTTAAACAAAGATTCATTTATAGCTTTTCAAAAAAATTCCATTTTCAAGTTGGATTAACTCATCCGGTCTTTAAATTAAAGACTCATTTCATAACTTTCAAAACAGTTCCCGATTCAATCTTTTATATGTAAAAGACACACCATTTAAAATCTTCTTCAATTTCCAATTTGGGTTCAACTATCTTTTACAAAACTCAATTATAGCTTTCAAAGCCATTCCATTTCAAATTTGAAATCATAATTTTGGAAATTCTTTCCTTATATAAAAGCTATTGTTATTTGAAACCACTTGTTCCATTTCGGAAAACTCGATTGTATTTGCACGAGTTAAGGCCTTTCAAAACAACTCCATTTCAAATTCATATTCTTAAAATAATACTTTTAAAATGGTTTTAAATCCATATAAACTCATTTATAACTTCGTATAACATTTTTACGTCATAAATACCAGATATAGAACTCAATATCGGATATTGAATTCCAATTTAAATCAAATTACTCAGATTTCAAATCTTTATTAAGTTATTCAAAATAACTTTCATTTTTTTTAAAACACCTTTTCAAAAGTTTCTCACTTTAAACCCAATTCATTTTCGAAACCATTTGAATTAAAAATTCAAATTCAAAACTATATTTTTAAAAATCTATGACTTAACCGATTTCCACGTGCAGTCCATATTTGTGTGTGTATAGGTGTGGTCCAGGGTTTACACACAATAGTGCAACAACAATCATCACATCACAGATTAAAACATAGAAATATCGATAAGCGGTATAATCTACAATGCTTATCCTTATTCACAGATAAAGTACATTTATCAATTATAAATATTCATCATTACGATTCGATGTGGGTTTCAGATAACCAACTGAAATCCGACTCCCTGTCACATCGAAATCCAAATGTCGTTTAAAGGGTCAAGAGTATACATATCACAAATATAACAGTTCAGCACAACACATTACAGAGCATCACATATCAAATATATCAATCCATCGCATAACATTCAATAGAAATCAAACATCTACAACTAAGATGAATAAATTATGGGGTTTTAAATTATTACCTACATAATTACTTTCATTGGTAATTTTAAACCAATGATTAATTATTATTAACTACAATTGATTAAGTTTCAATCACCTACATAATTTATCATTCCTTTAATTAATTATCTTAATTAATTAACCCTTAATTGTAATTAATTGGATCTTAATTACTTTTATTAATCAACCCTTAACTAATTACTTTAAATAATAAACCCCTAATCGTTAATTAAATCTTAATTATAATTAATTTGTTCTTAATTGATTTAATTAATAGGTTTATTCCTTAATTAATTTCAATAATTAATTATTCCTTAATAAATAATGATTTCTTAATCACTTTAAGTTAATTAACCTTTAATTATCTTCTCTTAATTACTTTCACTAAGTAATTACTATTTTATTAAATCATTCATTAATTACTTTTATAAATTTCATATCCTTTAATTGATAAATTTTAAAATCATAAAATCATTACAAATCTTAATGATTAATTACTATTTTATCGTTATAAACAAATCTGGTTGCTGTTAACACTTGATATTGTGATTTACTTTTAGAATTTTATTAAGTAAAATTTTTAAAACAACTTTTATAAAATATAAAAATAAATTTATTCACTCAATATCATTTACCTAAAGTTCCATCTACAACTATTACTAATTTATTCAGAAAAATAAATTCAACTTGTGTTTTAGTCAAAAACTGGGTCCCCTTGCTGTTTTTATTTACTACCCGAGTCTTCCTCGAGTCGCACCCGGGGAAAATACTCACTTGCTTCGAGTTTTAGCCAACATTGACCCTAGTAACATTTTGTTTCCAAAATTTGTTTTAAGTTTAAAAACCAACCCGATACAACCTAAAACAACTCGAGTCCTTCTTCGAGTTTCCACCCCGTGTACCACTTCGAGCTGCCACCCATCTTCTCCAAAACCAACAGCGCTACCCAAATTTTTGCATGTACACATGCACAAATGGTCGGAGTTGCTCCGACGATCGCCGATCTCTTCACCAAGTCGCTAATACCCTACCAAAGCCCTCCGCTCCACCAAGTTCGACCAAAATGAGCAGAATCAAAATCGAGCCTCTCGTTCGAAATTCTGTAGCCAACCCTGATCGGAAATTCACCTCGCTGCTGCCCATCCTGATGATCTGAAACCTCACCACAACGTCTAAAGCCTTGCCACTCAACTACGAACCCAACCATCTTGGTGCGATCGAACTTGATGCGAAGATGCTGGCAAATTTCAGCTCCAAACTTCGACAAGCCAAACCCGTTCTTAAACCCTACAAACCCACCATGCCACCACCACGATCCATGATAAATTCCATTTCTAATTTTCCTATACTCATCACCTTCCAATCCTCCTCCGGCATGAACCTCGAAGTTCGATTCTCTATTGATCGTCAGAAATCGATGTTTTTCATAATTTCGTTCAACTCTAAAATCCCAATGATTTCCAAAGCTAAAAATCCTAAAACTATCATTAAAATTCATCTTTTCGCAACTTGAATCAGGTTATGAATTCAAAACAAAAATTTGTGCACATTAAATTTTTAAGTGTTTGATTTATTTTACTGTAATTTTAATTTCCAGATGGATTTCTCAATATTTCTCTTTGTTTTTATTTTTAAAAATAACACCACACCATTAAAAAAAATTATTCGAGAATCATAACCCAGTAATGTTTATTTAGGTAGATATAGATTCTGTTCTTTGAAACTGTGAATACCCAGACATAAGCATGCACATATACAGATACTTACACACCCATATATATACAGATGTATATATATAGACACATATACATACAACCATTCGAAGATATTTTCATAGCAACTTCAATCATCAAAATGTATATGATTTAAAGTTTTAATGTTTTTGAAAGGTTTGCTCACTGTTCTTCCTTAATTTTATAGAAAATTTGCAAACCTATGATACCCAAACATATTTCCAAATCTAATTCTTGAGTTTAAACAACATGTTTTTATTTGAAATTCTCAACTTATAAGAGAATGTATATAGAAAACTTGATTTTTTTATCAAGGACAGAGCCATGCCTCTGTAAACAGACATGCATGCTTATCACTCCCAAATTCATCAACATGCAAACATAACTCATTATATCAAATTAAAGATCAAGTCAAGAAGTTTGCTCACCAATCATTAGTTGCACAGGGAAGCAGAGATCAGGTCTGGAAAACCTAGAAAAAGGCAGAGCTTTTGAAAACTGTTTTTTTTTTAAACTTGCATTTGATTTTGTTTTCTGATCTTCATCTGTTCTTTACTTTAATTAAACTTGAAGTTGCAGACTCTCTTCTATCTTTGCTTTGTTTAATTGCTTCTTGTTTCTTCAGATTTTAGGTTGCATTCGTGCTTTAAGTTGTTTGTTCCAGGTCTGCTTTTGATTCAGTTTTGTTTTAAAGCCTCCAGATTTAACTTGCTTACTTGAATTCATTCAAGCTTTAATTTTGTTCATATTTTGATCAGGTTTTATTTTTAGTTTGGTTTTGCTTTGTTCCTGATGCTTTTTGAAATGTATTCAGGTTTCAGGTTGAAGCTTTTGTCTTCTTGAAATTTTAACTGAAATTTTTATTTTCTGGTTTCTCTTTGTTTTACACTTGTTGATTGTTTAAGTTAATATTTTACAAATGTCATTTGTTACTTTACATTTTAATTTAAAAGAAAATAGATTTAAATTTATGAAACATATTTTTGCCACTTGTAATAATTTGTGAACACTTGTAAACTTCTTTATCAAAAATGCTTACATTTGTGAAAAAAATAAGGAGATTTATGTTTAAGTACCTAATGTGAATTATTTGTCGTAAATTATTTTATATTCACATATGTATTTTATTCAAGTTATACTTATTATGTTTTAAATGTTAAAAAAAATTATTTAATACTTTCTCATGTATTATTTATACTTATACAAATTAAAGAAAAATGGTTTTGAAATTAAATTACACATTACTAATAAATATTTATAAGTTAGTGAATACAATTTTTATTTTCAGTACATATATATTTTTAAACTTAAGATATCAAACTTATTTCAAATATATAAACATTTGAATTTTCAAATTCAAATCTCAAATTAAATCTATTTATAAAATATTCACTTTTGAATTCCAAATCATTAATCTTTATTTATTTTAAAGATAAATACATTTTTTTACAATCTTTATATATATAAATGAATCAAGTTATCAATCTTTATATATATATATATATACTTATTCAAATCTCCAAATAAATTCAAAATTAAATTTGTAATTAAAATATTATTCAAAATATTCATTTCAGAATTCCCAAATAAAAAAATTCTTTTTAAAAATCATATTTACATTCATTTTCATAAATAAACAAACAATTATTTATTATATTTTTGGAAAACACCAGTTTAAATGATAATTAAATTCCAAAAATTAAATTTCTTTCCAATTTCAATTTGATTTATAAGCGGGAATGTTACAAACATCATATTCCCATCATTGCTAAAGAGGTTAAACGCCTTCGTAATAAAGATGTTCGGCTTGTGAAAGTTCAATGGTCCTTAAATTCTATGGATTGTTCTTGGGAATGCAAAGAATTCGTCATGCGGTCACATCTGGATTTACTCTCTCATGCTTTTTAAGGTGAACTTCTCTTTTCAATTTTTCTTTTGTGTTGTTATGTCATGGAATGGTTGTAACTCCTTATTTCCTTCTTAAATATTGCGAGGATGTAATTTATTTAAGGAGGGGAGTCTGTAACAACCCACAATTTTACAATTTTATATTTAAATATTTTATTTAAATGTAGCATCATTAATTAAATTTAAAGTCCAAAACGTTACTTTTTGTAAACTGTCGAATCTGGACTCGAGACTACTTTCATTGAGTTCAAAGCAACGTTTACAACTTGTTTAAGTATAAACATTGATATGTTCGGAGTTGATTAGGTTTTTTGGTATTTTCTTTTGGGCTTTGGGTTGTGTTCTAGCCCATCAACCCAACAAGATAACCCAAAATCCTCTACCAAATACCCTAACTCCTCTTCATTCATTCGACTCGTAATTTCCTAACACTCAAGCAAAAGGAAAAATGGGGGAAAAGAGGGGAAACCAAAATTCCTAAGCCCTAGGATCTTAGGAAATTCAAATTCAAGTTCTAAAACCAAAGAGAAGCTTAGGTAAGCATCCTTTTCATCTTCTCCATCTCAATTCCTCTTCAATTCTTGATTTTCCCTATAACCTAACTTAGTAAATTTTTTGCATGTAGTAATAGTCGAAGATCTTTGAGGTGTAGTTGAAGAGAAATTGATCCAAGCTTGTTTTAGAGCTTGTCTTTTCTATTTTGGGTTTAAAGGTGAGTTCTTGAACTCACATTCTATCTCTATAGCTTTGATAGTTGTTAGGTTTGAATTCCTAGCATCTATTTCATGTTCAAATGCTTTTGAATTGAATTGGTTTGGTGAATTTTCCAATTTTGGTGTTTTGATGTTAAAACTTATGAAAACCCTAGTATGGGTGTTTAGGCATGTTGATTCAGGTGTATTAAAGAGCCTATAGGGCTGGGTTGTCGCTTGGCATAAATCCCTAGCCGCCATCGCTCATTCGATTGCTTCCGAATTCGTCTGCCCATCTTTGGGTTAGGAGAATTCTACCCTGAGCTTCAGCTCAGACATCTGGGAAAACTCTCAAACGTCTGGGCCTTAGGAATAAAAATTCCAAAATCTAGGGTCAGATGTTTGGGGCTCATCTCCAGACGTCTGATCGACCTAGAACAAATTTCCAAAGCTTTAGCTAAAATGTCTGGGGAAAACCCCCAGATCTATAACGCTGTTAATTTCTAGAAATCAGCTTATTTTGGTGTGGATTTCCATTTTAATCGATTTTTGATGATCCGAATAGTTATTGTCATCCAACACCGACTTTGATGATATCTTTTCTAGATTTTTGGTGTTCCATTGATGGATTTGATATCGATTTTCGTGATATTGATTCATGTTACTGAAATGTAGATTTTTGGTGATCAATTGTTTTTACAACCGTTTCTATGATTTGTCATTTTAAAATATAAAGGTTTTTATACTAGTAGTAAATACTAAAACTCTATCACGGAAATGATTTGAACAATACTTTTAATACAATTTTTTTTAAAATCGTTGTCCAATCTATTAGTATATACAAACCTTAACCTCATTCTGATGAGAAATCCAATTAAACGACTAAGCAAAAAAGTGGTATGAAACGCTTGCGTTTACTTCGTCGGTTAATTCTTAGACTTTTTCAATTGAAATCTTGTGACAATTTTCGAGTGGAAATCTATAATTTATTCCTAAATACTTAAGTTAAGCCAATGGTTATAGGACATGAAGCTAAACTCATTTATTTACCAGCTTAGTGTACTTTACACTTATTGGTCTATGACGATCATTTTGTGGTTTAGACTAGTGATATGCGATGTCTCTTTGTCCGCGTAGGGGACTATACCCCGTTCTGTGGAGCTTCGGCTCAATTTTACGGGGTAGCGACCCATGGTCTTTTGACCGTTCGTGGAGCAATCGGCTCAATGATTCTATGCATGAGGCATATCTTTTAGGGTGCGTCGATGTTCGGCTCGTTCGTCCTCAAGGCGGGACTGTACCCTATATTTTTATGGGTTAGCGACCCATGGGACAACGTCCCATTTGCGATACACGTGTTGGTAGTTTTCATGCTCCCGTTTGTAAGAGGCCTTCCCCTTTTGTGTTTTCTGGATTCTAATTATGGATTTCTAGAATTTTTATTTCATCAATTTTTATGATTTGCATTGATTAGCTTTATCAATATTTGTGATTTGGTGAACAAAAACAAAGAATATAATATTATTTTTGGGTATATGAGAAAACTTGAGATATTGTGTGGTTTTCATTGTTACCAAATATATACTTGTCACAGCATGGTATTATTGTTATCATATATTTTTGTCATATCTCTTATCCTAACTCATCTTACATGATAATTATAGCTAAACTGATCCGTTTATTATTTTTCTTCTTAAATAATAATCGGGTCAGACTGAGATGTTTCAGGTGCTTCCACTTGACTTCTTAGCAGGGATTAGCTTCTAACTTTTGCCTAACTACTTTAGTTTAGTAGTTTTTGTCTTTCATGTATATGAGACAGAGACTCTTTGACGAATACATATTCTTTTGTGTAGAACATATACCTATTCTTTTTTAATGTAGAGGATCTTGTATGACCACTACTATGATGTTCACTTCTATGTGCTATATTCATATCTGTTTTCACTTTAGTGATATGAATATCACCGACTGATTTTATGTTATGTTTATTTTATATTGATTCCGAAGGCCTCTTAGCCGCTGTGTAGTAGATTTGAGTTTGGATTGGATATGTTTGATTTCCTCTTAAAATGAAATGCATGATACTATCTAACGTATTGGTTCTCACTCGGACCAATTACACAGATGGTCGCTCCTCAACAGTATTATTCTTCATGTTAGTCGATGGCATTACCCTGTTGTGTCATTGGTTAGTGTGAATATAGAGGTATGGTGTCACACAATTCACCTGGAGATGACTTATTAATCAACACTATCTCAGGAGGTCTATATCTTGTGGAGAAATGTTTGAACCAGATGGTGAAGTATGTGAGTTCCTTGAAGCATATCCAGCAAGATACATGTTATCCGGTAGTGGATGGTTCTCATGAAAAACAATTAAAGAGAACAAAAATGAAATTGTTTTTATAAATAGGGGTGCAAATGGGATCAAAGCTCCTACGTTCGATCAAATGGTGATAATATACAAAATTAGGCTGACTACGGTTCATCAAGTGCTAGCTGTTGAATCTTAGCGAACATTTTATTCAAACATTCTTACGAGAAAATGAGATTGAGTGAGAAGAGTTTGTTGTCGTGCACTTCCCTATTATAGGGGTTCATTGTAGAGGCAACATCTCCAATTGGTTGTATCAACCTGACCATGCATTTAGGAGATAAACCCCACAGGACGGTGTAGGTCAAGAATTTTATTGTGGCAGATGGTTATTCTACTGACCAACCTTATCTGATTTCATAAGTACTTTGGCTTCATGATGTTTAACTATGAAGTTTCCAATCGACAACTAATTTGGAGTAGTTCAACGAATATAGAATACTAGAAAGGGTGTTACGTCATTGAAATTAGAGAAGGAAGGCATAGAGAGTATTGGATCAGGTACATCGGGCAGCGGGGAGAAGAGGGCAAAATTCTTAGTTTTCCCTTTTTAATTCATTATGTAGTAGGTCTTTTATAATGTTATCATGAATGATGTTTTAATATTTAATCATATTTGATGTTTTACTAGATGAATTTAATTTGAATTTGAAGTTATATTATATCATGATATATTTATCAATTTGATTTATCAATTAGAATACTAGAAAGGGTGTTACGTCGTTGCAAATCCACCATTAAGAAATAGTTTATTTTAGAGAGAGAATAAAATTTTGTATTTCAAGAATGAGGACTCTAGGTATATTTGTAGCATTAGTGGGCTATATAAAATATTTTATCTAGATCCACTATTCAAGGTATTTCCCATTATAAGTGAAAACTTATCTCCCTTAATTAATAAAACATATTTAATTAATTCATACCCAAACATATTTTGGCTTACCTTATTATGAAACTATTTTTAAAATTTCTGCCACCAAAATATTGTGTGTTATATATATTATTTATTTATTTTATTATATTTAATATTATACCGATCCAATAAATAAATAAATATATATATATATAATAAATACATATTTTATTAATCAATTTCATGCCACTCTAATAATAATTAATTAATATTCTATGTATATGAGAAAATTTATTTAGTTTAGATGTTATCATCGAAAACCACTCCAACTTGATCGAAACCATAAAGAATACAGAAAGAAGATCCATGAAGAATGATAGTAAGAGAAAGACCTTTTGAAAGAGTCGAAGGGATGCTTTGCAAAAGTTGGATGAGCTATGCACTTTTGAAGAGGTCGAAAAGGGATAGGAAAACCTTTCGCTTCAATTAACTCCTTTCAAAACAGTTGCTTTCACATGCATAAAGGTGTTTCGAATGTGTTAAAGGCACCTTTCGAAGGCAAACAGATTACAGCTTCCGCATGTGCACCAAACCTTTCGGAATAGTGGGTTTCTCCATCATTTACCTTTTGCGGAAGAACACTTGGCTAAGGCTACCTCTTTGAAAGCATATATTAGCCTTTTGAATTGATTGACACCATCCATAATTATAAAAGGAAAGCTTACATGAGTTTAATATGGCCTCCTCAAACACCAGAGGATGGGGGTTCCGCATCATTCAACAAGAATGCATTCAAAAGTCACCTTCATCATTTAAGTCTTCCACTATGCTCCAACTCCTTCGAAAACCCAAAGATACACCTTTCGATAGTATTCATCGTTTCCTACTTGCAATAGCACATCAACAACAAAGTGGAGGGTGCATCTATACCTTTCGTTGAAGTCGAAAGCATTCAAGTTCCATTCAGAAGCGAAGTTAGAAGGGCGCCTTGAATTTAGCAGCAACGAAAAGTATTCAAGGCACCCTTCAACCAAGTCGAAAGGACTGACTCGAAAGGGTCCAACCGCGCCTATAAATAAGACCCTAGGGGTATTTTCTGGCGGATCCGATTTCATTCGCTTAATATTTGTTCTTTCTTAAATTTGTAAACCCTAGTTCTAAAATCAAGTTGGGGGATTTTACTTCTTTATAATACTTAAGCTTCTTGTATTCCATAAAATTATTATTAAAGCAATTATATAGCATTTTCGAACATGTTGATTGATTTGTTGCTTCTATATGGTTCTAAATATGGATTACTTGTATCAATGTCAATCGAAAGGTTACCCTATAATGAGTAGAAACCTATTAATTTAATTAAAACCCATAGATCCATTAGGTCCTAACCTTTAGTCTCCTTAATCACTTTGAAAGCAGGCTTCGAAAGGATCTTAAGCCAATTTAAGTAATTCGAAAAAAATTCAAAGGATTTCTAATTGTCTCGTCCATTTTGAAAGGTTGTTTGGAAGGAGTTCCAATGGCGTTTACCTTTTCTATAGGTGGTTTCGAAGGAGATCTAAGTCGCATAGATTGATTTGAAAAATAGATTCGAAAGGGGTTAAACTACCCTAAACTGTTCGAAAGGTGGTTTCAAAAGGTTCACTTACACTTAGAACTTCGCTTTGGGATATTGACAAGATTTCTTGTTAACATTTTTGGCATTAGAAGTAGGGCTTGAACCTCCATCTTTATTGAATTCCCAACTTTATTTT
Source organism: Allium cepa (assembly GCA_030765085.1). Taxonomy (NCBI): domain Eukaryota; kingdom Viridiplantae; phylum Streptophyta; class Magnoliopsida; order Asparagales; family Amaryllidaceae; genus Allium; species Allium cepa. Next base: position 309,586,972 of record CM060934.1, on the reverse strand, counting down.
CCTTTAACCCTATTCTGTTCCAACTTGCCTTAAATCTTACACCACCATGCTTAGAAAATTAGAAAGTCCGAGCAAGGATCCTCAGAGCCATACTTAATTGGATTCTCCCAAGGAATTATTAAAGATTCTAAACTATATAAAGAGCAAATGTTAAGATTTGAAGCTTAAAGAATCATCTAGTAAAAGATGGCTGAATCTTATGATCTTAGATAAGTGGAGCTTAAAACCCTTTCACATTGGACCAACATGCATCTTTGCTTTACAGGAATAAAGGATGAGAGTGATAACTTGTTTGATCAAATGAAGAAGACGATTAAATTCTATACCATAGCACTATCTATGAAGAAGGGATAATGGTTGATTACTACACCTTTGTACAAAATTGACACCAAGTAATAAGCGGAACATTGCCTACATGTGAGCCTCAAAAGGTTTTGAAAAGGAAATTGGTCGTTGAGGGTGAAGCTACTGAATCAAGCAATTAAAAAAAATCTAGCAATCATCCTCAAAATACACGCTTCAAATCAAGACTGCGTAAGGAATACAATCTGAACTAAACTATTGGCCATCTCAAAAGAAAAAGCCCAAGTATAGAAGGAATCGGGATGGATCCTATTGTCACCATCACATGATGAATGGGCATGAAACGAATCATTGTAGAGCACTTGAAGGAATGGTGATCAAATATTTTAGACAAGGCAAAATCAATAGATTTTAAAGCGATCTTATTGAATTCAATAAGCACCACTTTTTTTAAGAAAAGTCTACATGGTCGGGAGCAGAATTCTCCTAAAACTTGGAAATTATCTTAAATGGTCATAAGCCTTTTTCCATTCCGAGTTGGCCAGGTCAAAGCGCCTCCTGGAGGGAGGTAGAGTAAACATTTACCCGCACCATGCTATGGCTAGGTTAAAGTATCAACAAGCCTTTGATCGCGCTAGCTACGGCCAGATCAAGGCAACCTCTAAAGGGGGGATGGAGTAAGCCCTTGGTCCCGCTACGCCATGGAATGATTAAGGTACCGAATAAGCCTTCAGTCTCGCCATGTTATGGCCTGGCTGGAGCACCACCTGGAGGGAGGATGGAGTAAGCCCTAGCTTCCATCACGTTATGGCCTGGCCAAGGCACCGAACAAGCCTTCAGTCCCGCCTATAAGGCCTGGCTAAAGCGCCTCTTGGAGGGAGTTTAGGTCAGTACTTGGGTCCTGCTTATGAATAAGCTAACAAAGCGCAACAGACAACAATGGACTAAGATGTCCAAGCCCGAGTAGCAACACACCAAACAATGACAACATACAGAGTCTAAAAGATGGCGCATGTTAAATGAATGCAAACCCAAAGAGTGGTGCAAAACAAAAGGCTCAAATAAGAATCTATAGCCTTCGATTAATTTCCAAAAGAGGATTTTTGGACTTCATTTATTAATGCCTGAATATTGGTTTTGACTCTCTCACCATTGATTTCTAGACTTCACTCAGTAATGCTTGAATCCGAGCTTCAGGACCTCTATATTTGAGACCTCTATTATGGATTTCTAGTCCTCTACTAATTCCTAGATCTATCTCATTAGTACTTGAATCTGGGTTTTAGATCTTTTATTATTTCCAGATAAGGATCTCTAGATTCATATTGTTCGTTCCCAAAAAGAGGACTCCTAGTCTACAATGACTTATTTCCAGATAATGATCTCTGGACTTTTATTATTAAACGATTATTCCTGGTCTTCTATCAGTTATTTTCAAAAAAGGATTTCTAGACTTCTATTATTAATGCTGGATTTGGATTTTTGGCCTTCCATTATTAATTCCATAAATAGTCAAGTTTTTGGTCTTCCTTATCATTACCAAAGTTAGATCTTAAGACTTATATTCATTTCTAACTGTGGAATTTCTCTTCACTTATTATTATTTTCACATAATGATCTTTTAACTCCCATTACTTAGATTTTTGGAATTAGCAGGATTCCTCCTACTATTGCCAATAGTATAAAGAATCACCAAATATATTCTTGTATAGATTTCAAATTAATGATAAGGAATGTTGTCTACTCTGTACTTTTTAGGAAAACATGATCAATAAGGAAGACGAAATAGGTCAACAAATGTAAAAACCATAATCGAAATTATCAGGAGGCAAATTCAAAAGCAACATTATAAGAACAAGCAAAGGCTACAAACCATGTGATATTTGCATAATTTATAAAATTATATACAAATATATAGTATTAGTGTATGTTTCATAGATCCTGGACAACCTTATCTAGATTCTCGGCAATTAAGGGATCGATAATATGGTGAACCGCTATACAAAGAATTTCTGTAAGCTTCTTTTCCTTTTTCTTAATTTTGTCAGCATCATCAATAGACTCAATGCGGGTCTTCAAAGCACGATTGCAAACTTTGTTGGCACCTTTAAGGGTCTTGTTTTGCCTTTCTAAATCGGCAATGTGCTTTCGGAGAAGATATTTTTCATGTTCAAGGTTTTGAATTTTAGCTGCGTACTTATTAATGCGTTGTGAATATCTCACTATCTGTCAGTCGTCAAAATATCTCATCATTTTAAATTTGACCTTCCTACACTATTCACCTACCGCCTTCTCATCTAAATCTGGGGGAAAGTTAGTCGTAGCTATAAATTTTTGAATAGCTAGAGATGAAGACCTTGTCAATTTCACAACAGACGAGGTGATTGGAGAAGTTGGTAAATTGATATTTTGAATGTTACGCCGCAATGATAAATTCTAGGGATTTGCACCGGGCTTGACTGTCTTTTAATTTTATCCCCAAATCGCTTATCTATTGGAGAAGCTTAGACATTTCTTGATCAAAATCAATCGAAGGGTTTGATTTAATTTGATGTTTTGATTGAGAAATTGTTTCATCTTTACTCTTGATATCCGCTTCGAGGCTAGTGATATGATCGTTAAGGTCCCTAACAATCATCTTTTAAAGCAAAATTTTCCTATACCATTCCAACACTTCAGTGTTGCTTTAAAGGCGAGTGAGTAGATAGAGGATCTTTAAGGAGGATCCTCTTTTTAACATCTGCTACCAACTTATTTCTGATGCTGGTGAAACGAGATAATAAGTCTAATAAGAGCGACGTGGTAGATAATTGTAACTCCTGTCTAAACGAACAAAAAAAATTAATACTCAAATTACCAATTCCTTTTATTACAATAATAGAGGTTACAACTCAAAAAATATAAAATAAAACAAAAGGAACAATCTCATTGTTATAATCAAATGCTTGTTTTATTACACTTAAGTCGGAAAACAACATTTTTAACTTCGTTCAAAGAATTAGCTAAAAGAGTAATTGTCAAATCCACAGGGGCATTGAATCCTTCTTGAGTAATAATTAGAGGATATTTGCCATCAGTCCATTCTCTAGTAGGATGACTATCACGAACGCATATTAATTTGGTATGATATGTTCGAATTTTCTTAAGAAGCCTTTCCTTTTCTTCACCAAGAAAATCAAAATAAAGGCGGGGATGTTGCATATAAAGCCTATGTAGATCTCGAAGAAAGCAATATTTAGAAAATTTTGTGGTTTTCAAGAGCATGGCATTTTCTAAATATTCTCTTCTTAATATGACATATTTTCCTAAATAATCTTTATTAATAGGACTACTTAAGAGACAATTTACTCAGTGATAATGTAATAAAATATTACTAAGTATAAAAGAAATCCAATGCAGAAAATTTACAAATCAATATACTTACATAATCATGAATTTTCATCTAGTTTGTACAAAAATGAATTTTTGAATAATTCGAAAAGGGATTTATCCTTATAATATTTAAGTTTTTCTGGAGGCAATTCGCATGGAATTGAGTTAACTCGTGGTAGATTCCAATAAGCCCCTGGATAAGGATCGAATCCAAATTCATTCAAGTATCTCCTATCTAGAGTCTAATTAGACCCCCGCTACCCAAGTTTGAAAAATATGTGGTTGGGTGTTTGCAATAAGATTTTTATAGGAAGTCTACTAAGATATCCCTATCTTCAATCAACATCCAAAAGAGTGTTATTAATTCCCTATTCTCTTCTAAGAGCTTGTCATATCGTAGGCACGTTGTTTTCAGTCGAGGGGTAGCTTCATGATCTTTAAAGGATGTTATACTGTAGTGCTCTTATTAAGCTTATTATACTTGTCAAAGAGTGCATTATTGACATCAACATCGACCCATTCGAAAGGATCCATTTAAAGTGGATACTTAACATCCTTTCGACCCCTTCGAAAGGGGTTAGAAATGAAGTGGAGTTAGTTGCATTAACCCCTTGCAAAAAGGTTGGAGAATTAAGTTGTAATATTGGTTTGTTGAACTCAGCCTTCTCTTTGAAGTTGCCAGAAAGGAATTCCTACCTAAATTCACTTTTAAACTAACGCTTCTTAGATGTTGACAACAATATTGATTCAAATTTGATTTTTCATCTAACAACAATGAAACCCTAACTTTAGCAAATTCAAGCTCAAACCATAATTGGTCCCATATATTAATCAACATCAAAAAAAGTCCTTTCAAACTAATTAAAATTGAGCATAATAAAATTGGATCCTGAATTCATGTACAACAATGAAAAATGGTCATATCTCCTAAATGGTAAGTCTGAATGGGCTTAGTCCTTATAGCCTAATTAGGAAAAATTATCGAATTCACTAGCAAGCTTCATTATGGCTTAGTTTAATTGTCCACTAACCTATCCACCAACAAACATAATTTAATTAAAATGGTCATATCTCCTAAATGGTAAGTCCATTTTTCTTTTATGACCACTCTACGAAAAGAGAAACCACTACCTGGATTTAATGGAAATGGTTTTAGATCCCAATTCAATCCCTATCAAAATATATAGGCCTTACAACAATTTCTAGGTTTGAAATGTTCGATAAAAATTCTAAAGGGGGAAAATGTCCCTAATAATCATTTTCTAAAGTATTAGAGTTATATGACCTCATATGAAATAAATAAAAATATTTTATGATCTTCTGGTACGTAAAATGTCGATCGTTATAGTTAGAGTATGTACCATTTAAATAAGAGAACTAATATTATGTATCATCCTGACTTGTTGGTGTACGGATAAAGTAGGGTGATGTTTGATTAGTATCACCCATTCAACCTTGCTCATGTTTATTAGATGTATGTAGGTTTCATGTATATACAATACTTAGAGGTAGCTCCCCTCACACCAGGCTCTAAAGATGACCCATGTTTTGTCTTTGTTTGTTTATGTAATGATAACTCTCAGGTACTCGATGGAGTAGTTTGTGACACTTATAGGACAACTCGAGCATTCTGGAGGGGTGAAGTCGATATATTGGATATGTATATTTGTTGGTGTTGTACTATATGGCAGATAAGCTATTTTATATATGAGATTTGTGATATCATATACTATATTCAGAACTTCATATGAATGGAGTTAATGTATTTTAATTTTCTATATAGATATTTATTTATTAGCTTCTTGCACTAGTACAATCTCTTGTACATTTTTATCTTATTATGTCCATGTATATTTAGTATATTATATGTTATCTTCCTATTGTGAGATTGTATCGATGTGCCTGCATATGGTGTTTTGTTCTAATTTTACCTCGATGGACCATCTTTTATGGTATTTAGGAATCAGATGTTGTTATTCGGTGTTGATTTAAGGTATTATGAAGGGTGAGTCGTTACAGTTGGTATCAGAGCTTAAGCTCAATACTTAAGACCAAGTTGGCCAGTTTAAGTTAAGAAACCTAGTCGATGGAGATACGTTGAGAGAACATACTTGTATTTTTCTACTGTATAATACTATATATACCACTTGTCTCCTTAACTTTGATTTATTTAGTCGCTAGTTGCTAAGTTGTCTCCGTTTAAGGCTATATATATGAGCCGACATGGTGCATAAGTGGCTGCATGTAGGTTGTTTGAGATGCTTGATTGGTCTAGAGACTATTTGGATATAGCACAGGATGTTCCATTGCCTGCAAATGTTCTAGTAGATGCGGTAGGTGTTGGAGGTGCAATAGCCCTTAGAGCATAGTAGTAGAAGGTGTCGACAAGCATGCCATGACTTGGATTGATTTTAGACATCGCTTTGAGTCTCTATTTATTTCTAAGATCTAAAGCGATGTGCAACTTAAGCGTTTAGTCCATTTGTAGCATAGTATCTTGTCGGTGAAGAAATATGTTAGCCGGTTTAGTCTTTAAACTAAATTTAGAAAGGGGATGGTTATAAATCCTTTGAAGTAGGGAAGGAAGCTTGCCAAAGGTCTTGTTGCATCTATTAGGGATTTATTGCTTAGTCATATCCTAGTTTCGGCCACTTTTGAGAGTCTCATGGTGATGACTCTCTTTCGTTATAGCATTCATGAGGTACTACTGGAGGTAGTAAAGGCTAAGAGTGAGTTCTTAAATTGCGATCAATTTGGCGCTTGAAGAAGAATTGTCCTACATTTCTAAAGGGTGGGCAAGTAGTAACTTATGCCTTACAAGCATTCCCGGGTCCAAATAGGCCTACTGGTTAGAGAAAAAGTATCTTGCAAATGAATATACAACTCTAGTGATGGAAAGAACATAAGAAAGTATCTTACACTTTGGAAGATGGTGTTTCTTAGGTTCTTTCTGACTATAGAGTTGTATATTAATTCGTTGCTAGTGACTTGCTGTGTAGCTAATGCCCCACTATTACCCCACTTCAATCCCACTATATCTCATAGCAGATTTCTACCGCAATGATTTTTTCTAGCCCCAAATATAGCCTTTCCGCTTTAAGCCCCGCTATTTCCGCTATATCCCGTTATTCCCGCTATATTCCGTTATTTCCGCTATATCTTCTTTAATAAAATGAACTGAAAAATTGCATTTATACATTATAAAAATTATGAAACTAATTTATTTGATTTAATCTTTAATATATTTTCAGAAATGAAAATACTCTATTATTCTACTAAATTCTATTATGTTATATAACAGTTTCACGTTTATTTAAAGTATATTCGCACATGTTTTTATTTAAAATTATTTATGTATTAATTATATTCAATTGAATGATAAATTTTAATTCAATTACCATTTATATTTGTAAAAACATTAAGTACGATTTTTATATGCTATTTTAGCGCCATCTGCTATATCCCGCTGTATCCTCCATGTATCCCCGCTATGACTTTTCGCACCTCCACCGCTTTGAATCTATCGAGCACTTTAACTGGATAGGTGACTTGGTAGTTGTACTAAAACCTGACCCCTCATATTATAAGTAAATGCTTTTGTAATATTTAATCTTATATAGGAATCTTTGGATGTTAAGTATAATAGTTGTGGGTAATGCCTTTTAAACTTGATGAACGAGCTTTCGAGTAGAGTGAGGTTGTTCGGTGAAGTATGACTTGGATTCTATATGTAAGTAGGATCCAATGGTTGCCCAGAAATGAATATGGATTGAGAAGACGACTTTTAGGTTTTCCATTGAGTCAATCGTCTTAGAAGTGTTCAACCTTGTGTTAGCAAACCTTTAGTGGTGGGATTAATCCCATGAACTACATTGGTATTTATAAGGATCATTCCATTCACTTACTAGTTCTTAATCTCTAGTTACAGCATAGGTTTTCTTGGTGATTTGCACTGGTTAGGCAATGGTATTTCACTCGATTCTTAAAGACGAGCACTTGAGTAGGATTCTCAGAGTGACTTGGAGATTTTTGAAGTGTGACTATAATCATGTGAGAAAATTTCAATGTCCCATCCAAGGAACCGGATCAGAATTCCCATAAGAAGAATTAGGTAGCCAACCCTAGTTTAATAAAGAAATCTTACAAGAGAACAAGGATTGGATCCGACATCATATATTATTTTGGATGATCTTTATTCGTTGTAAAAAATTATTTTTAATATAGTTAAGATTGCTTGTGACAGTTCAAAGAAGGAATTCTGGACAAGTTTTATGACAATTTGGATAATCTTCTAAGTGATGATTTAATACTTGCCTGTGCGAGCGTTGTAGTCACTTAGTATATTATCCTAATTATCACTGTGCGGTTGAGGTGAGTTTGAACCCGAGCGAGCCCAAGCATTTATATATCGTCATTTAATAATGAATTAATTAGTAAAAAAATTACTTCTTTGGAGAATGAGTTCTATTTAAAAGGAAAGGAAAGTTGAGACTTAGACTGCTGGGTTTATTCGAGAGTTTTGAGGATCGGTGAACCATCGTATCATGTAAGTTTTCCTTTTCAAGGCGGTAGGTTCGATAGTCTTTCATGTCTTGTACTTATGAAAGGAGTTGCACCATGTAGGCATTTGGACCATCTTGGATGTCGAAAAGACTCATGGCAGATCACGGTTCCATGCTATGACTATTATTGTTTATTGTATGTGTTGTGATACACTCCTTTTGAATGATTGATTATTTGAATGGCAATTTTGTTGATTTTGTTGCTTGTTATTGTTTGTTACTGGTTGTTATTATCTATTATTACTTATCGATTACATGTTTTTGCTTGATTATTGATTAATTATTTAATTTTCTGATTGGATTGATTGTTGATTGATTTATTTATCTAATTGATAGTCGCTAGTTATTATTGCTTATTGTTGCTTTTTGATTGCTCATCTATGGTTGATATTGCTTATTGTTGCTTGTTGATTATTATTGCTAGCATATATTGTTAATTTTCCTACTCCTTTAAGGAGTGCACGATGTATTTCATGAATTCTGTTTATGTAAGTATATAATTCTAGTGACGTAGTTGTGATAAATTGACTGGAGAACCTAGATGTGAACCATATCTGGCTTTATACCTTGAAGGCCTATTCATATTTTTGAGAGGCTATGTGGCTTCTGACCGATGGGGTTAAGCTTGTTCATGTTCGATAGCGATTTTATTGGTATGTCTCCATTCACTTGAGGGAATTTTCCTCCACTTATTTTGTTAATATTTGTAAAAGCATAATGTAGAGCTTGCTTCGTTGTTTCTTGTATTTTACAAGCGTGCTTATTGTTTTCAATGGTAACATGTTGATCAGAGATGCCTATTGCATTAGAGATGCTTATTTCATTATGCATGTTTCATAGTTTATTATAACATGTTTATTTGAGATGCTTAGTATATTAGAGATGTATATTGCATTGTTTATGATAAAATGTTTATTGGAGATGTTTGTTGCATAGTTTGTTATGACATGGTTATTTGAGAAGCTCATTGCATATATGTGCTTCTTTCATATGTTTGTGCTAAAAATGGTCACAAACACCCAATTGTCGATAAAAGCACCAGTTCACAATCACAGATCACAGCTAACAAGTATGTAGAGAACTAAAAATGAAGAACACTTAGAAAATTAAGAAGAAAGCAGTAAATGACATAGAATTTATAGTGGTTCGGCAATCTGGCCTACATCCACTTTGAAGTTGATCACTTTATTGATGTTTTCTTGCCGATTACAATTGATTACAGCAGATTACAACGATGAATTTTGAGTACAACAGTAGCCTTGAAGTTCAAAAACGGATTCGGCAGAGTCTGGACCTAGAAGAGTCTTCCCGCCTTTTTCTATAAACCCTAGGATGCTATTTATAGACGTACAATGTAGATATCTTGCTCAAATCTCAAGAGACCTTTTTGGCACGTGAGTGGGCCCACACAATCAATCCCTGGTGATTTCGGCTTGATCCATGATCGATATGAACCAATTTCGAATCGATTAAGTCGAGTTGAAATTTGGCAAGAACATTCCTTAGGTTGTACGTAAACTCCTATGAAAATTACATAGCATTTGGACTCGTAGATTGTGAGATATGATCGATTCAAGTTCGTGTTTTCAGTAGGCTGTTTGGTTCATATCGATCCCCTTCGCATCGCTCTGTTCGAATCGATCAGTGCACGTGCTTGTAAGCTGACATGGTGCTAATTCTTCGGATCGATACACTTTTCGCGTCGAGTTGACCGAGTCACCCCAAGGTTCCTACCTTGTTCATATCGACCAGTCGCGCTGCTTTGTTCGTATCGAGTGTGTGATCTTGTTCGATCGATGCACCGTAACCTTGTTCGTATCGATGATGTTATGTTGTTCATATTGGTCGAAAGTATCTTACTTTGCATCGACATCTTGCATGCCACTTCGTATCGAGGAGAGGTGTTGGTTTATTATCGATGTGTGGTCGATCGATACGAGGCGAGTGAAAAACTTAACCGACACGAAATGGACACGAATGCTATAGACAATGGAAGCGAAGTATGATGCTTTCTTAGGGATGTAGGATGGTGGTCATCTGATGGATATGAGATGAGGACCATTCGATGGATACAAAGTGTCGGAGCTTGATCAATGCGAACAAAGCCAATAGGTCGATGGATACGAAGCCGCGTGTTCCTGATGGATTCGAACAAGACTTTTCGAATGATGGATACAAAATGAAGCGCTCTGATGGATGCGAACAAGGTGATTGCTGAAATTGCATCAATCATATCTTGAGCAAACGAACTCCGATTGACTTGAAATTTGGAACGTTGGCTTCCGCTACTTTGATTTTCGTGTCTTGTCAATTATAGCTTGATTTGGAATCGGAAAAATTTTTATCGATACCCGTAGCAAGCCCGTGTTTAATCAATCTTTGGGATAGACTGTCCTTTGGTTTCTGTTCAATCTTTTGGTATCACGACCTTGCTAAAAGGTGGGATAACACTTGCCCTCCAAAACATGTCTTGCGGTAGGAAGGTGTGCTTTGTAATACTATAAGCTGGATGTTCATAGCCTGTTGATGACCTGTAAAAGAGATTGATAGTCTTACCTAACTATAAATGACGATCGTTAGAGATCATATGTCATTTGAGGTGGTATATGGCCGTTCGAGGTCGGATGCCGTTAACGGCGAATGGTGACTGTTCGCAGTCGGGTGTCGTTCGACGCGAGTTGTGACCGTTCGAGGTCGAATGCCGTTCGAGGCAAATTGTGACTGTTCAAGGTCGAGTGTCGTTCAAGGCGAGTTGTGACTGTTCGAGGTCGGATGCCGTTTGAGGAGAATTGTGACCATCCGAGGTCGGGTGTCGTTCGATGCGAGTTGTGACCGTTCGCAGTTGGGTGCCGTTCGAGGCGAATTGTGTGTGTGTCCAGGGGGACTTAGTATTATTAACATCAGATCTCATATTCGAGTGAATTTCTGGCATGTTTGTTATGGCGGTTTATCGCCATCTCAGAGCATGCCTAAGTACCGTTCGCGACCCCGTACATGTGTAAGTGGCTTAGCCGTTATGGAATCACAAATAGAAGATTTATATTCAAAATGAGTCTTTCAATAGTAATGTCCAACAAAATCAAGTCCAAACATAAGAAATGGAAAACAAAAGCAACATAGAGACGTCAAAGTGCAAACACCTACACTGATGCGATTAGTAGTTGTATCAGAGCATGCCTGAGGATCGTTTGCGGTCTTGTACATGTGTAAATGACTTAATCGCATTGGTGTGGAGTTTTCCACTTATTCATCATTATTTCAATTAATTGATGACAAGATGACGCCCCGATCCTGAGCTGTTCCCAGTTGATGCAGGTGGTGGTCGCTCTCGTTCCGCCGTTGTTGTTCCTCTTCTCCAATACCACGAAGGCAGACCATTCCGGACATGTCCCTCAACCTCATCCTTCAGGTGCTTGCAATCATTCGTTCTATGACCGTTCAGCTCGTGGAATATGTAATACTTGTCTAATCATCTTTCGTTGCTGGTTGGATTCCTTCTCATTGGCTTTCGATAAGGAATCTGCTGTTTGGTATCCTGGTAGATTTGCTACAAATTCTCATTCAACTCCATATAAGTGGTGAATCTTGGTTCCCTTCGTGGTAGCTTTGGTCCATCATCATTATCCTCGGCCTTCCGTTTCCCATTATCAGTTCCTGCACCTTTTATCAGGAGGATTTCTATGCTTGACTGCGTAAACATCAACTCCTCCTCCTTCCTCTCTTCCAGCATTTGCATCCTCTAATTGTAACCTTCAGCCTCATAATAAAATTCTCCTAGATCCATAAGGGGATCCCTTGTAAATAAATTCTTGAATTTTGTGCCATCAGCAATGCCAGATACAGCTGCCATCAAAAGCATGGATGGATCTGGTCGATCCACTGATGTTGCCGCTGTATTGAATCACATTAGAAAGCTCCTCAAAGATTCCATGGTTCTTTGCTTTAATGTTGCCAAACTCATCACATTTTTGGGTCTTGAAATGTGAGCTCTGAATTGCCTCATAAACTTCTCAATCAAATCGGTCCATGTTCCAATGGAGCCGCTCTCTAGTTGTCTGAACCATAGCGCTACAATGTCCATCAAACATAATAGGAAGCATCGAGCCATGACCTCCTCCGATGCCCCCAACACCTCCATATGCCTCATGTAACGTGTCAGATGAACAGCATGATCCATCCACCCATCGTACATCTCTAGTGTTGGTAGCTTGAATTCTTGTGAATTCCTAGCCCGTCTAATTGCGGAAGCGAAGAAGCTCCTGTTCACGTCTGGAGATCTCTATTCACTAATCCACCTCTCATGACTCGTTTGACCATCTCCGCCAGTCTGTCACTGTTGCCAAGTAGTATTCCTTGTCCATTGCCTCTGACCTGCGCCCCAAGTTCACGGGGGATTTCTAGAATCTGCTCCCTTGAACAAGCATCCATTCAGCTATCTATGTCGTGCTGAATAGCTCCACCTGGTATCCTGCCTAAGGTTGGATTAATACGCTCCGGGCGAGTACCCCCAAGTTCTGGTGTTGCTCCTAACGGTGCTGCCCTATTTTGAACTATGGTTGCTCTGTGCTCCTAACTCCTATCTCCAACATCTCCTACGGTTGCGTTAGCTTGATTCTGCACTCCAGTTTGTCCAGCTTATGGAAGCAAATTTTGCATCATCTCTTCTTGTCTTTTCAGAAGCTCTTCATGCATTGCTCCCATCATCACCTCCATCTCTTCTCAGGTGATGAAAACTGACACTTGATTTGCTCCTGAGGAAGCCTCCTGACTTCCTTCATGCTGGCTTCTTTCTTCTCTTAGTCTCCTTGTAGATTGCCTCATCATAACTTTTTAGATTCAAATCTTTAAGAATTCAAATCTGAAATCCACGCTTTAGAATCCTTGAGTGCTAGGCCTTCTCAGTGAAAGCACCAAAATGTTTGCGCCAAAAATGATCACAAACATCCAATTGTCGATAAAATCACCAGATTCACAATCATAGATCACGGCTAGCAAGTATCTAGAGAATTAAAAATGAAGAACACTAAGAAAATTAAGAAGAAAGCAGTAAAGGACACAGAGTTTATAGTGGTCCGGCAATCCAGCCTACTTCCACTTTGAAGTTGATCACTTTATTGATGTTTTCTTGCTGATTACAATATATTACAGTGATGATTTTCGAGTACAACAGTAGCCTTGAAGTGTAAAAAGGGATTCTGCAGAGTTTGGACCTAGATGAATCTCCCATCTTTTTTTGTAGACCCTGGGATGCTATTTATAGGCGTAAAATGCAGATATCTCGCTCAAATCTTAGGAGACCTCTTCTGGCATGTGAATAGGCCCACGCGATCGATCCTAGGTGATTTCGGCTCGATCCGTGATCGATACAAACCAATTTCCTATCGATCAAGACTTGATCCAATCAAGTAGAAATTTGGCATTAACATTCCTTAGTTTGTACGTAAGCTACTGTGAAAATTTCATAGCATTTGGACGTGTAGATTGTGAGATATGATCGATGCAAGTTTGTGTTTTCGATAGGCTGTTTGGTTCGTATCGATCCCCTTCGCACTACTCTGTTCGAATCGATCAGTGGACGTGCTTGCAAGCTGACATGGCGCCAACTCTTCGGATCGATCCACTTTTGCGCCGAGTCCTGCCTTGTTCATATCGATCGTGACTGTGCTGCTCGTATCGACAAGTCGCACTGCTTTGTTGTATCGAGTGCATGTTCTGGTTTGACTCGATGCAACAGAACCTTGTTCGTATCGATAATGTTATGTTGTTCGTATCGGTCGAATGTATCTTACTTCGCATCGACCTCTTGCGTGCCACTTCGTATCGAGGAGGGGTGTTGGTTTCGTATCGATCTGTGGTCGATCGATATGAGGTGAGTGTAAAACTTAATCGATACAAAATGGATACGGATGCTAGAGACAATGGATGCAAAGTACGATGCTTTCTTAGGGATGTAGGATGGTGGTCATCTGATGGATACAAGATGAGGACCACTCGATGGATACGAACGGTCAGAGCTTGATCGATGCGAACAAAGCCATTAGGTCGATGGATATGAAGAGTGCAGTTCCCCTGATCGATACGAAGCCACATGTTCCTAATGGATTCATACAAGGATTTTTGACTGATGTATATGAAATGAAGCGCTCTGATGGATGCGAAGAAGGTGATTGCTGAAATTGCATCGATTATATCTTGAGCATACGAACTCCGATTGACTTGAAATTTGGAATGTTGGCTTTCGCTACTTTGATTGTCGTGTGTTGTCAATTATAGCTTGATCCGGACGCGGACAAAATTTATCGATATCCATAACAAACCTGTGTTTAACCGATCTTTGGGATGGACTGTCCTTTGGTTTCTGTTCAATCTTTTGGTATCACCGCCTTACTAAAAGACAGGATAACAGCATAGTTTGTTGTAACATGTTTATTTAAGATGTCTGTTTCATGGTTTAACATAGCATATTTATATATTACGATTTCTATTTATGATTTAGCATGCTTAAATTCATGATATAATGTTGTGATTGTGTATAATCCTCTTTGTTGGAAACATGGTTAGGTAGTGGAAGCAACTATGCGCTATTGGGATGATTATTCGCATTTAAATGACATGCTCTTGCTATAAAAGAAGTATATAAGATCTATAGTGTAAATGGTCTAGATATATATATATGTGTGTGTGTGTGTGTGTCTTCAGAAATGAGATACCTCAAATATAGGATGCCTCGGATATGAGATGGGTATGTGTATGTTGGTTTGGGATTCATTTGGAGCTTGCCATGCAAAGGAAGCGTTGACAAATTTTTCCAAAAATGAGAGGGTTTTAGAATCCCAAGGGTTAGGAGATTTATTCTATTCTTTAGAAGTTCATGTAACGCTAATTGCATAAGGGAAAATTGGCCGAAATCTATAAAAGCATATGCTTGGAAATTTAGGCTAGTCAAGTTGCATTATCATACTTGTAGGAATTTCAAGTACGAAATTCTTTTAAGGAGGGAAAACGTAATAACCCACATTTTTGTGATTGGATATTTAAATAATTAACTTGAATACTGAATCATTGGTTAATCGAAAGCCCAATCTATTTTTTCGCATATGGTCAAATTAGAATTCGAGACTACTTCTGTTGAGTCCGGATTGACATTGTGAATCAAAATAAGTATAAATTTCGTTGTATTAAAAGTTATAGTATTTTTACGATTTATGTGTTGTTATACGTATTTGTAAAAATACATGCATAGTAGAGTCCAATGGGACCTCGATTGACGGCTTATGATTTCAGGATAAGAACTTCAATATAAGATGTACAGTTGAAGAATTTTCGGAATCAGGCAATCTAATGGCCAAAAAAACCTTGAAATGCATGAAATTATCATCTCGCAGTACCCTCGCGATTGGCAACAAAATTTATACCATCAGGACTAGAAAACAAGATGATGTGTGCCAATGAGTTTCATGGCAATATGATATACTGTGTGACCGTATGAGCTCAAAACATATGGAGATTTATTTGTGAAATTAAATTAAATGTATATCATATTATATATACATATACACACACACATGTTAGATCTTTTATTTTCCCTCTTGACTTTTCTTTCTCTCTACCTTTATCAAATACAGATCCCAAAGGAAAGGATTGACAGGTCTGCTTTGATTGATGGAGTTATAGGCAATGATAAAGGCTAAGGTTGGATCCATTAGACTTGTGCAGAGGAAACAAATCAAAGTTGCGTAGGTATGTGCAGCAGTGCTGGCTGAGAGCCATTTTTCTCACCATCGGCTAGGGTTGGAGTTTGTTGGTGCTGTAGGGGTGTGGAGCGAAATGGAAAGCCCTATTGCAATTCTCTTGGAAGCTTGTATCTCCTGGAAACAAGAATTCGAATTCCAACGGTCTAGGGCAAATCGCGACATCGTTCTGTAAGGGGATAAAGGCCAATGTCACGATTGACATTGAGGAGTCGGGCTTGTCATGGTCGAGTCCACCAGGAAGAGTATGCATAAAGGAGCATGTTGGGACGAATGGTGCATTAACTCGTGGACTGGGGAAGGAGAATTGGTGGAGAGAGGATTAACGTTTATGGGTGTATTTATGCACGGTGTGCACGTGGGAGATTTTAAGGAAGAAAGGTAAGTGGACTAATAAAGTAATTACGTTAATTAATTATTTAAATTAATCTCCTTTCATATTAAATTCGTATCTTTTGCGTACGACGTCCAATTAAGATGTGGTCTTCATCATTGCACTTGTAGTTTGATTCCCTATGATGTCGTATGTGCTTGGACTAGAAATGGACAACTGGGAATTTACAACTTAGGTGAGCGGAATTATAACTTTGAATTTATATTTTATTATAAATCTCTGTAATTATATATATTAAAAAATATTACCTATATGAGGTAGAATCATATATATATATATATATATATATATAGGTAATTATTCCCTTATTTAATTGGATTGGTTTGAGTAGATATTCGTAATAAGATCCTGTATACATGAATATTGTGTTCTGTTCGTGTTGAATGGTTCTAGATGGAGTTGATATTAATTTATAACGTGGTTATAAATTAATTAAACCCTAATCTATAGTAATACTAGTGCTAGAAATATTATCATATATTTTATTACTAATTGAAAGTTAAAAGTACGACCTTCAAAATAAACTATAAGGCTAAAAAAATTGTCTAGGTAGGTTAAACTTATGTTGAATTGGCTTTAAAGTTTATCTGGCCTAAGTACTGTTTTGCTATGGTGTAAATCATTATTAGGATTGATAAGCGAGAGTATTATCTAATAAAATAATTTTGATATTTCTATAAAATAATTCGAAGAAGATATAATTATTAGATTCGTTTGTGAAGTAAGATTTTGTTGATTTTTTTATATTATTGTATTTACGAATTGTTATTGATTTTGAGATGATAGATTTGTTGCTTTGGTTGTGTGTTTCCTTTATGTATGTAAATGTGCAAGATATGTATTTATTAATTTCATATAATTGGACAGGTTATACATATATGAATACACACACATGCATATAGTTTATGTGATTTACATATGTTTATATGTAATATAGTGTTGCTATGTTTGACTTCAAGCTACCGATTGGTGCATATAATACATTGTACCATTGAGATGGATGACATGCAGACGTAGTCTTGGAGCAAGGGTGAAGAGAGATTAGGATGCCTGTCTAGGGTAGGTCATATATTGTTTTGTAGTACGATCGGGTGCTACGACAGGACCTACAAGACAACTTCTTTGAGGTGTTGGTTTTAAAGGAGTCAACAAGTTAGTAGTGGCTTTTGATAGATCTCTTTGGTAGCTAATGGCAATTCAGCATGATTTTTCAATACGTAATTTAAGCATATGTATAATACGGTATCCCAACATAGGTTTACTAAATAGTGGATGAAATATATTATACAGATGTGCAAATATGCTGTTCAAGTGATTTATATATATATAATTATAAATGCACGATTTGGGTGATTTATATATATTGGTTTGGTATGCTTAAGGGGCAACAGGGTAGTACGAGGAACTTCAAGAAGGAATCACGATCCATACGGAACAACAATACTTAGGGTTGTGTAAACTTGTAGGAAAGGTGTACATGGGGTTTAGCATTTACATATGCTTTTGGTATGTCTGTGTAGACAACTCAAAGGAAAGGATGCTAGTGAGGGAATCCATTATACCATTGAGATGCACGACCTG
Organism: Allium cepa; assembly: GCA_030765085.1. NCBI lineage: Eukaryota > Viridiplantae > Streptophyta > Magnoliopsida > Asparagales > Amaryllidaceae > Allium > Allium cepa. Next base: position 309,569,009 of record CM060934.1, on the reverse strand, counting down.
TAGACATGGTCCTGGAGCAGGGGTGGATAGAGAACGCCAGTCTAGCATAGGTCATATACTGTTCCATAGTATGATTGGGTGCTGCGACAGGACCTACAGGCCAACTTATTTTTAGATGTTGAATTTTTAAGGGAGTCCAAAAGTCAATTACGTCACCTGATAGGTCTCTTAATAATTAATGGCAATTCGACATGGGTATCAGTAATAGATTTTTGTATTCTCATTTTGGGTATGGAGATGCTATGTTAGTAGCATTGTCATATCATTGTATTTGTTTTTCATTTTAGATGTTTTGATAGCTATTGAGATATCTATTGCATTGTTGCTTATGAAGTGTAGTATTACCCCTATACTCATTTTTCATGTTCGGTAACATGGATTGTTATAGTATGCATCGTTTTGATAAGAGAACCACTATTATGCATCATCCTAACTTGGTATACGGATAAAGTGGGGCGATATATGATTAGCATTACCTATTGATCTTTGCTTATGCTAATCAGATGTATATAGTTTGCATGTATATATAGTACTTAGAGATAGATCCCCTCATACCTAGCTTTATGTATGACCTATGTTTTGTCTTCGTATGTTTATGTCATGATAATACTCTGGTACTCGATTGAGTAGTTTGGCAGTTAGGTGCTTTTACGGACAGGATTACATGATAGTTGGAGCATTCTTGAGCCATGAAGTTGATATATAAGATATATATATATATATATATATATATATACTTGCTGATGATGTGGTACATGATAAATAGGTTATTCTATATATGAGACTTGTGATATCAGATAATATATGCAAAACTTCATATGAATTGAGTTAATGTATTCTAACTTTCTGTATTGATATTATTTTATTAGTTGCTTCCGCTAGTGCAGTCTCTTATATATTGTTCATCATATTCTGTCCATGTATATTCAGTATATTATATGTTATCTTCCCATTGTAAGATTGTATAATGTGCCTTGGTATGGTATTTTGTTTTAATTTTACCATGACGGACTATCTTTCGTGGTGTTCAAGAGTCAGACGTTGTCATTCAGCATTGATTGAGGGTATTATGAACGGCAAATCGTTGCATAACTCGCCGGAGAACATGGACATATTCTTATTTATGATGCATCATGTTTGATATGGTAACTCTAAGGGAACATGGAATGATTATGATTTGTGACTGACATTTAAGCAAGAACTTGAGTCCTCGGTGATGATAGTTTTAGAAGGACCTTTATTTGTAGGTGAATCTGAAGGAATCAGATGATTCACCATGATTGCCCTAATGGATAGCCAGAGAGATTGGATATTGATGATTTTTCATCTTTGATGTTTGATCTTGAGAAAAGAATGTCATATATTCACAAGGCATACTTTGGAAGGAAAGTGTTACAGCCGAATTTTCTTATCACCAAACAGATTAGATGATTAAACTAGGCTAAGGGACGAAGAAGAAATGGATACAAACACTTAGGAAAATATCACAAGATGATAAAGTGAAGAAGTACAAAGTGATTGCTGAAAATTGAAACTCGACTTCTTGGATCGGTGCTTCAGGTTGGTACCAAGTCACACCTGAGAAAAACCAAGGAAAATGTTGAAATACCCGAATCAAGAATAGCAAGGCATAGGGTAATGCAACTTGGAGTAAGACCTGAGTCAAACCCAAGTCAGACCCGAGTGAACTCAGTACCAAGTTATAAGTCATAACTCAGTATCGAGTTGTGATTATTTGGTCGGTTTGGCTGTGATCTTCACAGAGATGACGTATGATGTAAGGGAATATGCTGGAGCTAATTTTGAAGCTTATCTTAGAGAATTTTGCCTATAAATAAAGATGATTGGCCCTTTGTAAAGGACCTTTCTCCTTCATTATTTCTAAACTTTTGACTACGATGTGTTATGAAATTATGACTCTGAAAAATATTATGTTGGATGCTCACTAAGTTAAGATAGCCGAGTTTCAAAATCGCAGTTTGTAAAAGCTCCTAGAAATGAAAATAAAAGGATAAACTAGACGTAGGCTGGAGTATTTACCGAATCGCTATAAAAATCTTGTGTTCTTTCTTGTTATTCATTCTTTTCTTGATAATTTTTTATTTACTACTCTATTTGGTGTTTATGCCAATTTCGGTGCAAACAATATATATTTTGTGATTTTATTCTATTGTAATTTTTGGAAAGCTCTGCATATAGAGGAGACTTTGGAAAAAATTTGGTAATTGTACCAATTTTGGTGCAAACAATATGTATTATGTGATTTTGTTCTGTTGTGATTTTTAAAAAGCTCTCCGTACAAAGGAGACTCTACCAAAAAAATTTGAAAAATCCAACACTTAGGAATTTTCATATAAATGTATAGTAACTGAAAAATAGAAAATTGTTAACTGAGTTTATTTAAATAGTACCATATGGTAAGATAAGTTAGAGAGAAGCCATATAGAGGATTAATAGGTCTAAACTTGATAGGAGACAGTAAAGTACGAAGAAAGTTAAGGGTATGAGTTGTGAATGACGTCTTACCGATAAGAAATTACGAGGATGCAATTTTCATACGGGGAAGGTTTGTAACAAACATACTTTCCCACTAAAATAAATTAAATTTAACTAAAATACAAATTTCAAATTCAATTTTGGATAAGTTTTATTTTTGATAATATAATTTTACCAAGTTGAAGTTTATTTAATAAAAGATTTGTTTCAATAAATTAAATTTTTTCCTGAAAATGCGCCGAACCCGAATAAAATATTTACATTGAAAACAAATTATTTTTCTATAGTAAATAATTTTTATATGATTAAAATAGATGAAAAGAAATATTATCTGATATTAATAGAATCGATAAATCAATGAAAATGAACAATCATTAAATTTAAATGTTTTCCCTTTACTAATATTTTCCAAACATAAAATCATATATGAAACCATTATTTAAAGTATGGAAATGGAATTACGCAGTTGTTAAATCATAGTTATAAGGTGGTTTATAGATTTGAAGGTGAATAAGGGATTTAAATATTGGTTTTAGAAATTTCATATTTGGGTTATAGAAAAGGTTTGAAATTGAAATCATATTTTAGAAAAAAAGAATACATTTGAAATTTGATGTTTGAAGGGATTTATTGTTTTTAACTCCATACCAGTACTTTAAAGGTGTCAAAGAGGAATTCCAAAGAGTGTGAATTATTTTCCATGGATTTTAGTAGGTTTGAGTTTAAAAGAAAACATGGTCGTTGATTTTTTGAAATTAAACAAGAGGGTCGAAAATTAAAATAATTAGGAAAAAAGAAAGTGATATATAATATATAATCATATATATACATATTGTATTTAAATTTATAATCAAAATATAATAAATTTACATTATGGTATGAATGTGGCATCCATTAAGAGGTGGTGCTCGTATATTTGTGGGTATAGTTCAACATTCTGTTGTACTAGGATTATTGTCAAACCTTCTTTATATTGCTTATATCTGTTATGTTTTAAGCCATACGAGATATATTATATCATGTAGTAAGGCTACATGGATTATTTGCATGATGTTCTTTGTGTTTCTTGTTTATTTAAATGTAAAAAGGTTAAGGAACCCCTTAGTGACACCAGGTTAAACAACGGTTAGGTGGGTTATCGTCGTTGATATGAACATGTAGAATGAATAAATAAAATTTGACCAAAGCGATGTGAGACACAAGATGAGCAAGATATCCATCCTAGCCACTTGCAATTTGCAGTGTGATAGGGCATTCTTGTTTTGAGATCAATGGCGAAGCTTTGACTCTTACCTCTGCATGATTTAGAAATGAGGGTTGGTTGAGGAATATTAAGGCTTGCCATAGAACCAGACTAGGAGGTACCTTAGGTTAGACTGAGGTTGTTTTTGATAGGATGTGTTGATGTGATTGTTTACCTCTCTTGGGACTCAAGTTGGTGGTGGATCAGAAGACGATAGTGTTGTTAGTTGTTTGTACTTAGTGATATCGATATATGGTGATATCATGTATATAGTGTAATGTACTTATGTTAATGATATTGTATACCATTATGGGAAGGCACAATTTGCTTTATTTCGTTTTATATATGTTATGATATTATACTCTTCGCAACATTACGAGGCTCCGTGTTCTCTGTATATATTTTATATTGTCATGTTTTGGAAAACCTACATATTTATTGCTTTGTGCCGATACCGAGTACATATATTTAATTTATTATATGAGGTAATAATAAGTATTGGTGTTAGCCTAAGGGAATGTTCATGTGTAGCCGCCCTTAACAAGCATTATTCTTCGAATTGGAGGCAGAAATCTAAATTAAAAGGACGTGGTAGGCTGGGTGGGGAGGATTTGGATAGAAATAGGCATTTTGGTGAGTGATTTGTGCTTTCTTCTTCAGTTGTGCAATTATAATCAACTAATAATGATATGTTGGCTATATTAGTAGTATGCCATAAATTAACACTTAAATTCAGAATTAACATGGATTTGGGAAGGAGTTTGTTGCAAACAATGAGTAAAGACTAGGTTTTGTATATATCTAGTGTTCAAACGAATGTAACACTCCAATTCCTAAACTATAGTGTATAAATGGATTATGAAATGTAGGGCTAGGATATAGGTATGTTCTTAGACGAATAGAGGCGGAACGGAAGTGGCCAAAGGTGGAAACGATGATGAAAACTACCATTTTATGAAATTCTAAAGCACCCAAAAAATTCGTACACTGGTCCCTCGATGGGCTTGAACTGGCACATCGATGGTCTTGTTTGGGCATAGGTTGAACATAGACCCAGAAGGGACAATATAAATAAACAACAAGGGATTTAAGTCTTGTTTCTCTTATGTTTTGGAAGGTGGCCTGAGGCTAGTGATGAGGCAAATGATGGTACTATGAAGTAAATGAATGTGTGTGATAATTGGTTGTTCATTGAAGTGAATATATATAGCTATGATACAGGAATGTGATATGACGATGCACGTGGACGTAAACAAGTCTGGGGCATAGGTAGATGGCCTATGGTGTGTATCCAAATATGAATGCAGTCCTATGACACAAGTATGTGGTCTAAGCATGACATTGCTCTCCTATAGTGTTATGACGGGCCAGTAGAGGAGGAGGTTATTAAGCGACCCTGCAAGGTATAGGTGGACCAGGGCACGAGTCTAATTCAGTAGCATGAGGATAATAGGCTTTCCTATAGGCTATGGGTGGTCCAAGAAAGTGAGTCTTATACGAGATTATGTGGCAGCAGAAAATAGGCGACCCTATTGGGTATGAGGCTGAACTAAGGAATTAGTCTACATAGATATGATGTGATATGATTAGATGTACATGAAAAACTTGTATGACATAGTGACTTAACATGTGGTGGTCGAGTGGTAGACTCATATCATATTATAGTATTATTTTTGTAGTATTTGTAGAGTAGAGTATGGCTCACTCACCAAAACTTATGTTTAACCCACTCCCATTAGATTTTATTTCCTCTCATTGTGAGACTCTAAAAGTAGTTATTAGATAGTGTTAGCTAGATTTGTATCTTCTATGTATCTATGTCTATAACTATATGTAAATATTATCTCTCCCCAACAACTCATCTTTTCATTTCTTGGGTTGTCTGCATCGATTCAGGTATTGGACCCAGGTCGTAAGAGCGTGTTATTATGTTTGATATCAGAGAATATGTTAGGAACTTACGATGAGAATTAGGAATGTATTGATGCATCGTGTTTGTATTTTTATTGTATATATAGGAAATTCAAAGTACATATCCACATACCCATTTACACTTTCAATTTTGTTTATTATTTATTGAGAAGTTGCAAATGAATCCCAATTTTACAAATAGCTGATGAGTAATTCAATCAAAACCGGATAGAACCAACACAGCCAGTGCCGGTGGTATTGAAACTAGAACAAGGACTAACACCGTGTGGATATACTAGATATTCCTAGAGTTAATATTCCAATATGGTTCATACACTACCTCTTAGCGATGAGCCAAGATAGTACCAACCCAACGAACCCGCAGCCACTAGTACCACTACTAATTATGGTGTGACTCCAGCACCTGCATCACCAACTATTGATTTTCCGATGTTATGTCAGAATTTCTCTAGCGTTGGTTGGAAGCCATTCCTTGAGACAAAACCATACTCAATGACTTGGGATGGCTTAATGATTATGAAAATATTTTCAACCTATTAGGACTTGGTGACGGTATTAAGAGACATTTAGCAAATTGGAATTTGAAACATGAATCAACATGTTGGTGGGTGGTGATAACAACTGAACTGGATGAGAATACTATTACTTAGAGGATGTTTAAGTCAATATTCGCAACGAAGTTTCTTTCTGGTGATGATTAATGTTGGAAAATTTTATTCATCTGACATAGGAAGAAATGACAGTTAGGGAACATGTTAATTAGTTTAATGAATTGGTCTGATTTGGATTCAAGTTAGTGAGTACTCCAGCGAAGAAGGTGCTAAATTTTGCAAAGGGATTAAATTCACCTCTAAAGGAGTTGTCATTGAATCAAATACCATTTGGAGCTACGTTTGAAGGATTAGTAGAGGCAGCAATACTGAATTCTCTGAATGGAACTATGGTTAAGGACCGGGCTAAGGAACGAGAGGGATAGTAGCAAGGAAAGTGTAAAGGAAATGGATCCCAAGGAGGGAAAAGAAAAAAGCATGCGGTTACTTGTCATAGATGTCAGAAGGTGGGACACCTTGCAAAAAATTGTAGCACTAACCTTTCAAATGGTAAATGTTATAACAATAACTAGGTGGGACATATAGCGAAGGATTATAAGGTAGCCCTACCTCAGAGTAAGTTAAAGTGCCATAACTGTGATTAGTCCTGGCATATAAAAAAGGACCATCCAGCTTTAAGGAAAGAGGGTCCGATTTTGAAGGCATATTCTCTGGTTGTCGTTCCAACTTCTAGTAAGGTGCCACCATTGACGCAGGAGAAGGGAAAGCAGATGGTGATGGAAGGTGCATTGATTTTATCTGGTTCTCCTATTCATACTTTATTTGACACTAATGCATCTCATTCATTCATTGCAAGTGCACTAATTCATCCGTGGTGTGGAGCTCCTTTGTGATGCATATGTATTAATCTTTTTGGGTTATGGGTTGATTTTGGAAGTGGATTGGATGTCTTGTTATGGGTTAGCATGAGATTATGACAGGATGATGGTTCAACTAAGGAAGGGCGATGGACTTGATTTGATTCTATATTATGAGCCTGATATTTCTATTATGGAGATGTATTTGTATTCACTCTGCTTGTCGTAGGAAAAGCTATCATACATACCCATAGTGAAGGATTACCTTGTATATCGAAGAAGTTTCCAGTCTCCCTCTTTGAAGAGAATTTATTTTCATATTGATCTTGAGAAAGATACAAGACCGTTTGTGACGCCTCTTGGGCATATGGGCTCCAAGGAGAGAAGATTTATATTTGTTTGAAGAAGTATCTCAAAATTGGAACCGCTTGTCATTTTCGCTACTAAGGAAAACGGTTCCCTCAAGTTTTGCTCGATTATGCAAAACTAAATAAGCTGACGAAAAAATACCGCTACACATTGTCTTGCGTTGACGACCTCTACATCACTTAGTGGGGCGATGATTTTCTCACAGCTTGATTTAGCAACTAGGTTTCACCAGTTGCAAGTGGCTGAAGATAGTATCCAAAAGACCGCTTTCCATACACCTGATGGATTGTTTGAATGGTTGGTCATATCGTTTGGGATGACGAATTCTCTTGCACAATTTATGGATTCGATGAGTAGAGTGCTCCGAGAGCAGTTGAACGGGTTTGTAGTGGTCTTTGTTGATGATATTCGTATTTATTTTAGAAATAAGGCAGAGCATGAGATTTAATTGAGGGAAGTGATGGAAACATTGAGGAGAAATCAATTGAAAGATAATTTTTCTAAGTGTCACTTTTGGAGAAATGAAGTTCATTTCCTTGAGCATATAGTATCAGATAATGGATTGGAAGTAGACCTAGTGAAAGTAGCCGTAGTTAGGGACTAAAAGCCGCCAAAGAATGCTTCAGAGGTCCCTTTGGGTTTGGCCTATTTCTTTTGAAATCTTATTAAGGATTTTGTGAAGATATAGACACCGCTGACCCATTTAATGAAGAAGAATCTTATTTATATTTGGAATCATGAGCGTGAAGAGGCATTTATTCGATTGAAGATTTGTTTATAAGCGCTCCAGTTTTGGTTATCCATGACACTACCAAACCAGTTTTCGTTTATATTGATGCATACGGTACTAGTCTTAGTATTGTTCTTATGCAAGAAGGAAGAGTAGTTGCATATGCAAGTAGATAGTTGCAGAACCACAAGAGGAACTCTTCTAAGACGCGACTTGGAGATTGCTGCAATTGTATTTGCATCGAAGTTGTGGAGACATTATCTGTTGGGCGAGAGATTTGAGTTATTTATGGACCATAAATCTCTCAAGTACTTGTATTCCCAAAAGGACCTAAATTTAAGACAACAGCGATGGATGGAGTTCTTATCATTGTACGACTTTGGGATTTCTTATACCCTAGGAAATGGAAACATAGTTGTAGATGCTTTAAATAAGAAGCATTCGGGTATAAATGTTATGTTTTTAGAGTGGGAAAATTTGGAGTTCATATCAGAGTTTGATTTCAAACCTCGTTCGTAGTACGCACCTAGATTGTTAGCGGCAATGGAAGTTAGACCCATATAGATGGACAATATTGGGCTTAAATATGGGCAAGATACGTTGTTGGTAAGCAATATGAAGTAATTAGGAGGGGATGAATCATCGAGTCAGTTGGATCGTTACTCCAAGGATCAAAAGGGTTATTTAAGGAGAGTTGGAAGGCTATATGTACCGCAGATTAAGGAGTTGATGGAAGAATTTTTGGGGGAGTGTCATTACTTTAGAATTATTATTCATCCCAAAGGATATAAGATGTATTGGGATGTGAAGCGGATATTCTATAGGCAAGGAATGAAGAGGCAGGTGGTAGAGTATGTGGCAAAGTGCATGACATGGCAGAGGGTGAAGGGGGAACAAAAGAATCCAAATTGATTATTACTTCCATTAGACATGCCACAGTGGAAGTGGGAATGCATACCTATGAAATTTGTAGATAGGTTACGTTGGAGTAGAAAAGGAAAGATAGCATATAGGTTATAGTAGATCGTATCACGAAAATCACACATTTTATTCTGGTTAAAAGCACTAAAACTTTAGTGACATTATTGATGTGGTATATTAAAGGAGACCGACTATATGAAGTTTTAGCCAGTAGAATGAGCGATCAGTATCCACTTTTCACAAGTGAAATCTAGATAAGTCTATAAGAGGGGTTGGAAATGGAATTGAATTTGAGCATGGCATATCACCCACAAACTGATAGACAAACGGCGGAGTGAAAAGTGTGTTGGAGTGTATATTGGACTTTGGAGAACCTTGAGAAGTTCATCTAACTTTGGTGGAGTTCGCATGGCACCATTTGAAGCATTATATGAAAGACCATGTAAGTTACCTTCATGCTGGTGGGAGTCTATGGATAGGACTATTTTGGATCCAGGGATGGTTAGAAATGTTGTGGAAAAGATAAAGCTTATAAGGAAAAGGATGATAGCTACACAGGACCGGCAGAAGTCAAATGAAAATAGGAGGAGTATGGATTTGGAATTTTGGGTGGGAGATTTGGTGTTTGTCAAAGTTTCTCCATTAAAGGGAACAATAATATTCTAAAGTTTGAGGAAATTAGCACCTAGATTTTTCGGCCTATTTCTAATGTTGAAGAGGGTAGGAAGTTTAGAGTACAGGGTGGAGCTTCTGGAGAAGATAGTAGGAGTCCATAATGTATTTCACATGTCACATTCGTGAAAATGTGTGTGCGATCTAACCACTGTAACAGTGCCTAGCCAATGGGAAGATGGGGAATTATAATCTAAGCCAGTTAATCCCATGGTTCAACCAATATTATGGAAATTGGGGTGAAATGATGTATAAATAAGATGGTGAAATTGGTTGGAGTGCAATGGACAAAGAACCCGGTAGAGAGTATGTGGGGTCTTGAAGAGAAGATGAGGGTTACACATCCTCAACTCTTTTTAGTAAGTTTCCTGATTTGATTTGATTTCCTAAGTAAGATTAGTCTAGGATTATGATTTGGATGATTTGGATGGATTGATTATTGAATTTTATATGTGTGATAGAAGTTGCAGTCATATAGAAATATATGTGTGTGCGTGTGTGCGCGCGCTTATAGTAGGATGTTATGCATCATGTCAAATATGTCATCTTATCGCATTCATATAGGTTGCATTATCTGCATTTATGCATTATAAGGATAGAAACTATAAGTTCATGACATTCATAACTATATATTGTTCATATCATTTTATATATGTTGTTGTTTGCATAAATTAGGTGTTGTGTTTATGACTTGGTTGATATAATTTTGACGAACGAATGTTGTATTATATTTTCCGTTCCTTAAAAGTTTTGGGTATGATATTCTTTTAAAGGGTGAGAATGCAATACCCTAAAAATTTTATAAATATTTTATTAAAATATTAATAATAGAATAATGTGAAAATAATTGAGTTTTGTGAATTAATCAAATATAAAAAGATGCAAAATGGTTATTTTTAAAGCTTTGAAATTTGACAACAAAACCAGTGCCATTACGGCAGTTTTATTTTTCTGAGTTGCATGGCCCTTTTGCTTGCCTCATTTGGAGTTCTTATAAAGGAGTAATGGTAGAAAACAATGTTGAGTTGAACGGAAGCCAAAGAGTTAGTGTTCAAATTTAAATTTTAGAATTGGCGGATTGTTTTCCTTCCTTCTATTAAGACACTAATCACATGCGTTCCATTGAGAAACTACCTCGATCATTTTCCTTTTCTCTTCCTCTATATTCTTCACAACCAACCAAGAATCAAAACTAATTATCTCTCTCAAAACTCCACCAAATCAAACAGAACTAATCATTGCGAAGCTATCGGACAATACTACGTACCTATAGTGAGTTGGAGGCGAAAATCAAAAGTGTAAAGATGCAATAGATGGATGGTGAGAATTTGGACAGAATAGGTGTTTCGGTGAGTGGTTTGTGCTCTCTTCTTCATGTAATGCAACTATTATCCTCTGATAATGATATGCTGGCTATATTAGAGTAGTATGACATAAATTAACACTTAAATTTAAAATTAACATGGATTTGGGAGGGAGTTTGGTTGAGACAGTGATTAGAAACTAGGTTTTGTATATATCTTACGTTTAGATGAATATACCACTCCAATTCATGAATTAAAGTGTATATATGGAGATAGAAATGTAGAGTTAGGGGAAAAGGTAAGTTCCCAGATGTCAGGAGACAAAACAGAGACGGCCAGAGGCACAAACGACGATGAAAACTACCATTTTCCAAAATCCCGAAACACTAAGAAAATACGTACACCGGTCCCCCGATGGGCTTAGACGTTGCACCGATGGTCGTGTTTGGGCATAGGTTGAATTTGGACCCAAAAGGGACAATATAAATAGATAGTAGGAAATTCGAGTCTTGTTTCTTTTGGTTCTAGAAGGTGACCTAAGGTTAGTAACGAGACAAATGATGGTGCTACAAGTAAATGAATGTGTGTGATAATTGGTTGTTATTTGAAGTGAATATACATATATATAGTTATGCTACAGGAATGTGATAGGATGATGGATGTGGACGTAAATGAGTCTAGGGCGCTGGTTGATGGTACATAGTGTGTGCGGATATGAGTGCAGTCCTATGACACGAGTTCGTGGTCCAGGCATGATGTTGCTCCCCTGTAGTGCTATGGCGGGACAAAGGAGGAGGTGGATGCTAAGCGACCCTATAGGCTACGAGCGAACTATGGCGTGAGTCCAATTAGGTAGCACGAGGACAATGGGCTTTCCTGTAGGCTATGAGCTATCCAAGGAAGTGAGTCTTGTACGTGATTTCATGGTGGGGAACAATGGGCGACTCTATAGGACATGAGCCGGACTAGGGAGTGAGTCTGCACAGGTTTGATGCGATATGATTTGATGTACATAACAAATAGGTAGGACGTGGCAACAGAACGCATGGTGGTCAAGCGATAGACTTGTATCATGTCGTGGTATTGTTTTTGTGGTATATGTAGAGTAGAGTATGGCTCACTCACCAACTTATGTCAGACCCACCCTATTATATTTTTTATATATATCCACGTTGATGGAGTATAATGATGAGATGGGATCAAAGATGGAGATTCATTTATGTATTGTATCATTGGTGTAAATAGGTCTTGTACCTGGATTTGACTATATATGTGTGGTTTGGGTTGTATCTGTATTTATTCAGACATACGTGTTCGACATTTTAGACATAATGTTGTGACGTGACTATGGTATTTGTTCATGTATTATATTTTATTTCCTTCCACCGTGAGACTCTGAAACTAGTCATTAGACAGCGCTAGTTAGAATTGTATTTGATATATGTCTATGTCTGTAGTTGTTGCTTACGACTAAGGGCATTGGCAACAAAATTCCCTTTTCTAGGAGTATAAAGAATATCAAGATCATTGGATGCAAGGAATTCGAGCCAACGTCATTGACGCAAATTAAGTTCCTTTTGAGAAAATAAATACTTCAAAGATTTATGATCGTTATAGAGAACAAATTTCTCTCCCAAAAGATAATGATGCCAAATTCTAAGGGCAAAAACAATGGCCGCGAGCTCTAAATCATGAGTGGCAAATCTAGTCTCAACAGGCTTTAATTGCTTAGAAGCATAAGCGATAACATGCTCACTTTGCATGAGAAAGGCTCCCAAACCAACACTACTAGCATCGATATAAACAATAAAGTCTTGGTTCCCTTCGGGAATCACAAGAATAGGAGCATCGGAAAGGAGTTCTTTAAATTTATGAAAAGAAGCTTCAAATTTTTTTGACCAAATGTACTTAACTCCTTTCTTTGTCAAACTAGTAAGAGGCGTGGACATTTTAGAAAAGTCTTTTATGTATCGACGGTAATAGCCCACCAATCCAAGAAAGCTACGAATTTCCGTTACACTCTCCGATCTCTTCCAATTTTGAATCGCTTCAATCTTTGAAGGATCCACGAAAATTCCAGATTCAGAAATAATATGCCCTAAAAATTTCTTACAGGATTGCAAAAAGTGGCACTTAGAAAATTTTTCTTTCAATTGATTGCTCCTAAGAGTTTCCAACACAATCCGAAGATGTTTTTTATGCTCTTCCTCAGTTTTAGAATAAACAAGAATATTATCGATAAATATGAGAACAAATCGATCAAGGAAGTCTTTGATAACTCAATTCATAAGGTCAACAAAATAAGCTGGAGCATTCACTAAACCAAATGGCATAACAAGCCATTCATAAGATGCATAACGAGTATGGAATGATGTCAAAGGAATGCTATCCTCTGCAATACGAAGCTGATGAAAACCGATTGCTAAGTCTAACTATGAAAAGACTTTAGCACGCTAAGTTAATCGAATAGATCATCAATCCGAGGTAAGGGATATTTATTCTTGATGGTGAGACCATTAAGCTTGTGGTAGTCAACGCAAAGCCTAAGTGTACCATCAGATTTCTTCACAAAAATAGCTGAAGCTCCCCATGGAGAGGAACTAGAACGAATAAACTGTTTTGCTTTCAATTTCGATAATTTTTTATGCATCTCCTTATCTTCCTTATTGGACATACGATAAGGAGGACGAGTTATAAGTAGAGCTCCAGGGATTAGATTAATTCTGAACTCGATTGCCCGCCTAGAGGGTAATCCTAAAACAGGTTCAAATATGTTAGGAAATTCACGAACAACGTGAATGAGGGAAATAACATCTTCCTCATCATCATTATCTTCATCATGTGGATTTAGAGAATATAGGGATGCCACCGAATTGGAATCTGAATCTTTGAGAACAATAGAAATTTGCTTAACAGATTGGGGATGTTAAATATGGATAGTCCTCTCGAGACTAGGATGTGGGCTTCATAACGGTTAAGCCAAACCATTCCCAAAATCATTTTGAAACCTAAGTAGCGCATAACATGAAAATCGGCTCGGAAAGCATAATCACATAAAATAATCTCGGCATCTTTAAAAAGTAAACTAAGTGTTGCGGATCCACCAATCGGATTCACAATTCTTAGATAAGTCATCAAGCTCATAATAGGATGGTCACCAAACATAGTAATGCCATCAGGGACAGAATGAGAAATTCCTTGACCAAAAGAAGTGTCATTAGGGACTTGCACAACATTTAGCTTTCTCTCTTTCTTGCTTTGAAGTTTGGGATCTGAAGATAAAAGATGACCGGAACTTTTGCAATAACGACAAATAGGTGTTTCGGACACGTATTTGCATAATGGTCCTTAGAACCACAATTGTAGCATTGCCCACGACTAGAGGTAGGAGTCTTTGCTACCGAAGTTGCTTGCTTCCCTTTTTTGTTGGGATTAGGGCCTTCGAACTTAACAGGCCTCTTCTTGTTGTTATTGAAGTTCTATTTGGCAACCACAACTTCAAGATCATTTTCTTTATCGGTCTCTTCAAGTCGAGAGCGATATCTACAAGATAATCGAAAGAAATTTCTAGTTTCAGAAGTAAAGCCTTTTTGAGGTTCATATTCAACCCATAGACAAACCTTTAATTTTTCTTCAATGGGATATTAATATACTCGACCCCATATTTAGAGAGAGATTCAAAAGATGCAACATAATTTGTCACGGGAGATTTACCTTGAACAAGGTCAATAAAGCATTGGGCTAAAGTTACTTTTTTAGCTTTCGACACAAACTTTAACTCGAACCTTTACCGAAATTGCTCCCAAGTAAGGTCCGCTTCAACAATTTTCGAAATCAAAAGCTTATACCAATCTAATGCTCTTTCCTAGAGCATGCTAGAAGCCACTTGGACTCGATGTAGATCAACAAGATTCATGCGAGAAAAGATGTGATCGCATGTTCTAAGCCAAGCTTGGACTTCTATAACGCTTTCGGAACCCTTGAATGGCCTTCCACCCAAATTGGTATAATCATTGCACAAGCGTACAAACCCGGATTTAGGATGAATAGGCTCGGGTATAGGTCCGGCAGCTTGGGTATTCTTTACAAGATCTAAAAGTCGTTGGGCAGACATGAATACGCCATCCTGAGGAGTAGCACTAGATTGACCAGCGCTGGGATGGTCAGGTCTAACCATTTCTCTTCTTTAAGAAAGAAAGAAAGAAGAGGACAAAGGTTATTCTCAGAATGAATATCAAACAAACTTGATTGATAAAGCAAGGCATCATAAAAGAAAATAGGATAGAACAGGTCCTAAGACTCGTATTAAATCCTAATGCACGATTCGTAAGAAAGACTTAGGACAATGATCCTTGCTATATTATTCTATATGTTTCAAAGTTTGGCTCTGATACCAAGCTATGACTCCCCACCTCTATACACACACTAGCCAAGGACGCTATAGAGTAATGCCGTCGACTAGCACGAAGAATAAGGCTGTTGAGGAGAAACCATCTGTGTAATTTCTTTGTGCGAGTACCGATATGTCAGATAGTACTACATGCATTTCGTTTCAAGAGGAAATCTGACACATCAATTACAAACTCAAAACTACTACACATTGGCTATGTGATATTTGTAAAAAAAATATAAAATAAGCATAACACAAATCAGTCACAGATATTCATATCACTAAGGGGGAAACAGATATGAACACAACACATAGAAGGGTACATCAAAGTAGTGGTCCTATAAGATCCACTACATCACAAAAGAATAAGTACAAGTTCTAGACAAAAGAATATGTATACATCAAGGAGTCTCTATCTCGAATGTATAAAAGCAACAACTACTAAGCTAAAGTAGTTAGCCAAAAGTTAGAAGCTAGTACCTGCTAAGAAGTTTAGCGAAAGCACCTGTAACACCTTGGTCTGACCCGAGTATTATTTAAAAAAAAAATAATCAACGGATTAGTCTAGCTATAATTATCATATAAAATGAGATAGGATAAGAGATATAACAAATATATATGATAACAAAAAAAATCATACAATATCTCAAACTTTCTTAAATCACCAAAAAGAATATAATGTTCTTTAACTTATTCACCAAACCACGGATATCGATAGGACTTATCAATACAATCCGCAAAAAATTGGTGAAACATAAATTCTAGAAATCAATAATCAGAAATCCAGAAAACATAAAGGGGGAGGACTATCACAAACGGAATATTATCCCATGGGTTGCTAACCCATAAAAATACGAAGTACAGTCCCCCTTTGGGGACTAATGAGCCGAACATCGACGCACCTAAAAAGATACGCCTCATGCACAGCCGAACAACGACGCACCTAAAAAGATACGTCCGTGCACATACTTATTAAGCCAGACATCGACGCACCTAGAAAAATATGCCCCATGCACGAACTCATTGAGACGGTTGCTCCATGATTGGTCAAAAGACCATGGGACGTTAACCCGTAAAAACAGGACGAAGCTCCATAAATCGAGGTACAGTCCCATATGTGGACAAAGGGACATCGCATATCGCTAGTCTAAACCACAAAATGATCACCATTGATCAATAAAAAGTGTAAATTACATTAAGCTGGTCAATAAATGATTTTAGCATCATATCCTATAACCACTAGCTTAACTTTAATATTTAAAAACAAATTGTAGATTTCCACTCGAAAATTGTCACGAGATTTCAATCGAACAAGTCCAAAAATCAACCGACGTAGTAAACGCAAGCGTTTATTACCTCTTGTTTTGCTAATTCGTTTAATTAGATTTCTCATATGAATGAGGTAAAGGTTTGTATATACTAATAGATGGGAAAATGGTTTTAAAAACGATCTTTGTATTAAAAGTAACGTTGAAATCATTTTTGTGAAAGAGTTTGAGTGTTTACTACTAGTATAGAAACCTTTGTATTTAAGTGACAAATCACAGAAATGATTGTAAAAACAATCTATCATCAAAATCCACATTTGACAACATGAATTAAAAGCATAAAAATCAATATCAAATCCATCAAATGGATATTCCCAAAAATCAACAAAAGAAGCCATCAAAGTCGATAATAAATGACAATAACTAATCGGATCAACAAAAAATCGAATAAAATTGGAAATCCACTCGAAATAGGCGAAATGGTTAAAAGGAAACAGGACCAGACGTCTGACCTGGCATGACCAGATGCTTGACCTGGGTTTTGGCCATTTTCTTTTTATTTTTCCTTTTCTGTAAAATCTCCAAAACCCCTAACCAGACGTCTGATCGGTTGAACCAGACATCTGGTTTTTTTATCTTCCATTTTATTTTCTACATTCGTTATATTATTTTTCCAGGGACCATATCCAGACATCTGGACTTGACCAACCAGACGCCCGGTCACCTGGACTGGCAATAGTTTGCCTAGGCCATTGATGGTCAAATCGATTTGGAAGCGATCGGATGAGCGATGGAGGCTAGGGATTTATGACAAACGACAACCCAGCCTTATAGGCTCTTCGATACACCCTAAATATCATTTCCAAACATCCAAAATAGGATTTTTAAAGATTTTGACTTCAAAACACCAAAATTTGAAAATTCACCAAATCAATTCAAATCAAAGCAAATTAACATGAAATAGATTTTAGGAATTCATACCTAATAACAATGAAAGCTATAGACATAGATGTGACTTCGAAAATTCACCTTTAAAACTCAAAGACAACGAATGAGAAGCTTTAAAACAAAGCAAGACCAATTCCTCTTCAATACACCTCTTGAATCTTCAATCTATAATCAAAGGTGAAGTTTTCCTAAGTTAAATTATAGGTATTTCTGAAAATTGAATACAAATTGAGATGGAGAAGAAGAAGATGATGCTCGCCTTAGCTTCTCTTTGATTTTAGATCTAGAAATTGAATTTCCTAAGAGAATCAGGGCTTAGGAATTTCTAATCTCCTCTTTTCCCCCATTTTTCTTTTTGCTTAAGTGTTAGGAAATGTTATGAATGAATGAAAAGGAGAGGAGTGGGAGTCATTAGATGGAGGAGTTAGGTCCTCTTGTTGGGTTAATAGGCTGAAACCCAAACCCAAAGCGCCGAATGAAAGTATAAAAATTCTAATCAACTCCAAACACATAAATGTTTATACTCCAAAAGTCGCAAACGCCGCTTTGGACTCAATGGAAGTGGTCCTGAGTCCGGATTCGACCGTTTACAAAAAGTCACATTTCAGACTTTAAATTCAATTAACGATGCTATATTTAAATAAAACATTTAAATATATAATTGTAAAATATGCGGTTTGTTACATATTTAGTGTAGCAAATAGATCATGCGAGGGGAATCCACAATTCTAGGTCGAAGTGGATGTTACACCCAGGCGGCATCAGTTGGTGTCAACTTAGCTTTTGGTAGAGAGAAAATGACTAGGGTGTACTAGTTATTCATATATACATACATATTGATCAAACTTAAAATGAAGTGTGCTTAATAATAAATGTGACAGTAAATAATTGTGATTAGAAGTGAATCACAGTTGAGTAGATTTGCGATTGTAATTACATTATTATAGAGGGATGACATTGGTGTTATGACATTGTGTGCTTTAGTTGTGGGATGAGTAGTTAGCGAGTGTTCGGTATTTACCCATATTTATTTGCATATTTTTCATTATGCTATTGTATTGCATACCAATATACTCACGGCTAGTTCTAGCCTAACCCGCATGTGTTATTTGTTTAACAACCTCGTATCGGACTAAGGTTGTTTTTGATAGGATGTGTTACTATGATTGTTTATCTCTCTTGGGACTTGAGTTGGTGACAAAGCAAAAGACGATAGTAATGCTAATTGTTTGTACGTAATGATATTGATATATAATGATATCATGTATACAATATGATGTACTTATGTCAATGATGTTGTATACCATTATAGGAAGGCACAATTTGCTTTATTTTTTGTTATATATGTTACGATATTATACGTTTTGTAGCGTTCTAGGGCTCTGTATTTTGTATATATTTTATATATTTTTCTATTTTGAAAACCCCATTGTTTATTGCTTTGTGCTGATTCGAATACTTATAAGTGATGTATTATATGAGGTAATAATAAATATCGCTGTTAGCCCAAGGGAATATTTACATATGGTCGCTTCTAACCAGCTTTGTTCTCTGTATTACCAGACAATATTATTATGTAAAATTCTTTGGTGATATGGGTATAGAGGTGGGGTGTGACAATATATGTGGGTATAGATCAACTAAATGAATTTAATTAATTAAGTGAGATAAGGTCTCACCTAAAATAGGACATACGCTAAATGGTGGATCTAGCTAAGATATTTTGCATAGCCTATGAAATGACCCGCCTTTCTGAACCCTAGAATTCTACACTAATACATCCACGGTATTCATGTGCTGAACATCTAAGTGTCGAAAAGATAGATTATTAGGGGAAAGAAAGAAGATAAAAGATAAGAAGAAGCTAAACAATCATAGAATCCCACACCGCAACGGAATAACAAATATTAATCAACATAATTTTTTACAAAGTCATTTCCAAAATTATAAATTAGAGTCATATTAATACAAATTCTACCCTAGGAAAGTTATGACAGCATGTCCCTACCCAACTGATACAATATACATATAAACATCGAATACATGTTAATAACCAGCTATCGATGAAGTCTCCTACTCCAAGCTCCCCCAAGATGCATCCGAGAAAAACCTGAACTACTTGGATGCTCATAAAAATGTGAGCACCCAAGAGTTTTAGGGAAAGAAAATAAAACTCCAGGTCAGACATGGGTCTAGTGTGAGTAGACTCAAATGACTAAATTATTATGTTTAAAACCCTTTTAAAATCAAAGGTATCTTGTAAGACCATGCCACACATAAACACGGATGGGCTTTTACCTAAGGATAACCAAAAACCTTTTTATAGAAAATCCAATTATATTATAATAATCTCTGGAGTACAAATACTTATTAATCATAGCCGAAATTGTTACATTAATTAAATTCTAGCATAATAGATATACAAATATGACCATAAACGCTCGTATTGGAGAATGGATTTCATATAATAATTGGGCTACTGGGGTATCGCCTGCCACGGTGCATCTCTAGATAAAATAACATTGAGAATGTCACTCGGATCCCCTGCCAACACAGAAATAGCCTACCACTTGAGTAGTAGTACCGAATATGATCACCCTTTAGTTAATGGGACCCAAAGCATACAAATGAGGGATAATATCGACTCTAAATACGGATTATCATACCCTAATAGGGAGCGACCCACTTAGCCCTGCTGCATCTCTCATGTTTTAACCATTCCTGGTTGATGGGGTTTGAGGCTACGTTTTATCTTTTATATAGTACTTCCCATTTGGAATGCTAACATTGCCCTCCAGGCAACTATGCAATGCTAACACTCATCCATATAAGTTCGTTCTGGTACTGAACGAAACCGAGGGCATTACTTCTATTACATCCTTTTCGGGGAATCCTTTCCAAGGAAAATAGAAAATAGCCTTTGCACTTCAAAACTCCATCTTCGATTCCATGCTCTTCAACATGCTCTCACTTCAAAACACTTGAGTTGAATCGAAGTGGTTTTCGAATAACATATCTGATTCCGGCCTCTTCGAAACAACTTTTGATAAACTCAACCCCTGTTATTTAGGAAACAAAAAGGCAAAGATAAGAACGGAGATCACCTTTTAACCGTTAGTGGACGGATTTCCTTATCATTTATCCTAGAAGAACGAAAAGAATTTATGTGTACAATATAGCACCACCAATAGTAACTGTACCATATAAGTTCCATGTTTGTCCTAGATGTTTTCAAAGTTTCGTTTTGGTCCAGATTTTGATAGTCGGTTATCTAACTACCAAATAAAAAAACATTCAAACATGAATTTAATTCCACATGAGATCCATTAAGCCTTTATTAATTAATATTTTATTAATTGAAATCACTTTATAAACATTCGATCCAAAGATCTTTTACAACATATTATTCCCAAAACCCCTTACATCCCTTTTTGTACTTGGAAAACATTTATATACTTATCTCAATGATACAAGTATATTCCCAAACTTTATAAGAGATTTCCTTTCTTAATATTCCATTTTAAATGACCAAACAAATTCCATTTAAAAACATTTCTTCCTATAAAACCAACCCACTTACCCTTCACAAAAAGGTTCCTTTCTTAAAAGTTCACTTTATAATTAAAAATAACTTTACAACTTATAAAATCATTTGT
The DNA here is from genome assembly GCA_030765085.1 of Allium cepa. NCBI lineage: Eukaryota > Viridiplantae > Streptophyta > Magnoliopsida > Asparagales > Amaryllidaceae > Allium > Allium cepa. Next base: position 309,547,672 of record CM060934.1, on the reverse strand, counting down.
AAATCATTTTCCTATTTTTAAATGTTTTTAATAAACCATATTAAAGAAAATCCTTTACAAACATCATTTCCAAAACATCTTTTGAAAATGACCTTAATAAACCCTTTTATTTAGTAATGCCCCTTTTATAAACAAGTTATTATTTATAAATATCTTTATTACATAATTATACAACTTTCAAATCATGTATAACTTTAAACCCTTAAATTTATTAAAATATTGAAGTTGATTCAAATCATACTTATAAATTGAAAAGAGGCTTAGCAATCTCAATGAAACTAGTTAAGTTAAAATTTATTTCAACTTCACTTTCAAACCCTTCAACAATTAATTTACATAAGTCAATATATATGTAAATATATCCCAATAAGGAAATAACATGTCAATATAAACTAACCAGCATAAACATATCCAAATAATAATAATAGCAGGATGGTGATTTGTCCTACTAAACAAGTGTCCAAACAATTCAATCAATTTACAGTATAACGAGAATTTATTCTACTTAACACATGTCCAAACAATCGAACAATCAATTTATAGTAGTACAGGGATTTGTTCTACTATCAAGTGTCCACATAGTCAAACGATCAATTTATAGTAGAATGAGGTTTTATTCTGCTAATAGTTGTCCACATAAACACAAATAATCACATTGAAGCTCGTTCACGGTCATTTGTCTACTTAATAGTACCAATATTTGAATTTCTTGAGTTCAAAATCATCTTTGAAAAAGAAGTACCTTTAAAACAATTTGATTCTCGAAAAACAAATAATTTAAAATTTAAAACTCCTTTTTAAAATAATTGTTTAGAAGTTGAATCCTTATTTAAATTATAATCAATCTTAATTAAGTCTTAACATAATCTAATTATAAATTGAGAAATAATTAAACCATTAGTAACCAATTAAACAATAATTAACTATTATATAGATAATTCAATGCTAATTAATCCTTTTTTTATTATTAAATAATAATTTAACCTCCTTTAATAATTAAATATTAATTAATCACATTTAATTAATAAAATAAAATTTAATTAAAACTTAATTAATAAAATAAAACTTAAAAAATTAATTTATTTTAAATCAGATCATTATTTAGTTAATAATTACATAATTGATTTTTTATTTATAAATAATTAAATATATAATTAATTTACAATTAATTAAAAATAAATTATATATTTAAATTATGTTTAATTAAAAATTAATCTTACTTAATTAATAATTAATTAAATTTAATCTTATCTTTAAAAGATAATTAATTAATAAGTAATCTTTACTTAATTATAATTAACAAACATTATTTGATCTTAATTTATTATTAAATTTTAATTAATAAAAATTTAATCATTAAAAACTTTATTAACTTCATAAAACATCATTATTAATTTTATAATTAATTTTATAAAACATTTTCGATGTAACGACCCGCCATTCATTCCACAGAATGATGCATCATAATAAGAAAGAAAGGGATAGAAAGGAGAAAAGATAGAGAAGAAGGAAGAAACAACATCAGAATCTCAACAGCGGAACGAATAAATTATATTAATAACATAAGTATTACATATATATAACGTCAATCAGAGTTACACAGATTTTACATCACATACTAGACAGTTATAAACACATGTCTAGTTATTACAACTCAATACAATACAGAGATACCAAACAGCGGAACACTATAAATATCTACAACGCTGAAGCCTCCTGCTCCATTGCTCCTCCACAATTTGTCAAAGCTAACCTAAATCCCTTGGCTGCTCGTAAAAATTTGAGTACCCAAGAGTTTAAGAAAACAGAAGATAAACTCCGGGTCAGACATGGGTCTGGTGTAAGTAACAGGTTAAAGTTGCATAACTTTGAAAAACCTTTGAAAACAAAAGGTATCACGTAAGACTCCCCACACATAAACATGGGTAAGTTTTTACCTTACGCTAACCAAAACATTTGATAGGAAATCCAGTGATATTATAATAGGTCTAGGGTTTTCAAGTAAATAAGAAATAGATGAAATTATTACATGATTACATTCCAGCATACTAGCCACAAAGTGGGTAATACAATCAAATCCGAGGGTGCTTATTGGCGTTTGGATTCCATACAATAGCAGGGCTACTGGGGTACTGCCCATCATAGTACGGGGCCTAGATCACCGTATCGAGGATTACTCCCAATCCCTTGCAACACAAGGCCAAAACCATGCCTTACTAGACAGTCCCGAACAAGACAACCCCGCAGTTGTGGCCAACAACTGCCCACACAGCTGAAATAAAAGGGACCTCTAGACAAGGAAAAATCTCATCCTACTTGGGTGCTACCCACCTAAGCTTGCTGCACCTCCCCTGTTTTAGCCATTCCCAGTTGATAAGGCTTGAGGCTACAATTACCTTTATCAGAACACATCACTTAGAATGCTCATCGTCCACCTGACGATACTCTAAAAGCATTCAATCCATATAAGTTCGTTCCAGGTTCGAACGAAACTGAAGGCATTATCTCGTTACACTCATTTTAGAATCACCCTCAGAGTTAACGACGATAACCCTTGCACTCTGGATCATCATCTTCACTTGAGATTCATGACCTATCGTTAATTTGGATCGATGTGGTTTTCGAATATCCAAATCTGGAAATCCGATCCCGGTCTCATCGAAATCGAAAAGGTATCTTTTAAGGCCAAGTTGTTTTAAAGTTTAAAACAATTCAATTCCATTATCTATGTACACACAGATAGATAATTCACAACATCACAATAGATAATCCATATTATCATCACAAATAGATACTTCACATTATCATCACAAACAGATAATTCATATTATCATCATACTTCAACCAAAGCATCCATATCACACAACATTACTTATCTCACATCTGATATCTCAACCTTTCAAGGCAATCAATATCATCCCTCCATACATAAGCAATGATTAAACAATCACATTATAACTAATTTAAAATGAATTAAATTAATTACTTCCATCTTTAATTAATTTAAGGTGAATTAAATTAATTACTTTCATCATTAAAATCTTGCTTACATAACCATTAATTAGTTACAAATTAATTAATTAATCATCATCTAATTATCCACTTTAATTAATCATCCCTGATTAATTATCCTTTAATTACATTCAAGTAATCATCCTTTAATTAATTTCACAAATTAATTATCCTTAACCACTTATAGTAATTAACCTTTAATTACTTCATAATTATATTACATTAATCCTTAATTAATTACATCATTAATTATATTAATTAATGATTTCTAATTATATTTAATTAATTGCTCATTTAAATTAATTACATTAAGTAATTAATCTTTAATTAAACCATAATTATTAATCACCCTCGATTAATCTCAGCCAGTAATTAACTACCCTTAATTACTTTATTAAATAAATTAATTACTCCTTAATTAAGTACATTTAATAATTATTCTTTAATTATTTATTTATTAATCACCCTTGATTAATCTCATTTAGTAATTAACTACCCTTAATTACTTCATTAAACAAATAAATTACTCCTTAATTATTTATCTCAATTAATCCCTTGATTAATTACACAAAGTAATTATACTCAAATTACTTCCATTCTTAAACCATCTTTAATTACCTCCAGTAATTACCATTAATTACTTTACTAAGTAATTATACTATATTAATTACACTAAGTAATTATACTTACCAAACCATCCATTGATTATCTTAAATTAATTAAACTTAATTAATTAACTTAAACTAATCAAAATAAACTCAATTAATTACATTGTGTAATTAATTTCTTAATTACTTCCATTAAGTAATTACACTTAAACAATTCATAAATGATTATCTCAAATTAATTAATTTAATCAATTATTAAAATTAATCACATTAATTAATTGTTTGAATAATCTCAAGTTAATGACCTTCATTAACTACTAAAAATTCTTTAATTACTTTTCTTAAGTAATTAAACTTACATTAACCCTTATTAATTACAAATTAATTAATCTTTAATAATCCATTAATTAATCCCTAATTATTTAATTAATTAAGTTTTAACAGTAACTTAGTTATCCTTAATTTCTTGATTAATTAATCTTTAATCATTAATAAATTCTTAAACATTAATTAAAAATCAATCTTATCTAATTAATGATTATTAGTTACTAATAATTATTCTAAATTAATTAACTTAAAACTTAATTAATTGATTTAAAATCCTTAATTACTTTTTTAATTAACCAAAACATTAATAAACTAAACCAATTAATTATCTATTTTAATTACCTTAACAATTTTAATGAAACACAAATCATTAAATCTTAATTCAACTTTAAGATAAAACACTTCTTACTTAATCTAAGTATTTAAAAACAATTTGCTTTAAAATTTACTTTAAAATTTCATTTTAAATTTAAGATTCAAAATGAATACAAATTTAACCTTAACGAAGTTTAAAAACAATTTAAAACCTTTTAAAATCTCCTGTTAAGGAAATACTTATCTTGTAAAAGAAACTTAAAAGAATTTAAACCAAATCCATTTTAAATCCAAATCCTTTTAAATACACTTTTAAATACTTAAGCATTTTAAAGTTGTTAGAACAATTTGAATTTTAAAAACTTATTTATTCCCAAACTAGTTCAAACTAAACTTGAACCCAGATTTAAACTTTGTTTAAATCTTTACTTTTACACTTAAAAATCATTTTTAAATTCAAACCATTTAAAAATACACTTTAATATTCAAAGTTGTTTAAAACATTTTAAATTTTAAAAACTTTCTTTAATTTTAAAACTAGGATGCAAAAATAAATTTGAATCCATATATTAATCTTGATTTGAAAACTTGTTTAAATCCTGCTTTCAAATTCTTGAAATCAATTTAAAAATTTAAAAGCAGACAGGTTTACATTAAAACCAGTAATCACACATAATACCCGAGCCAACTTCAGTTACTTCGAGTTCAAAATCCCAAATACTTCGAGCAAATCATTAGATTTCATGGGAAAAACCCGAGCACACAAATCCCCTCAAACCAAACTTCCATTTCATCAGAAAATAAACAGGTGCACCGTGCACATGCACGGTGATGCCGTCTATCTCTTATCATTGCCGAAGGTTCTACAAGTCGCTGATCACCCCATCTCACAAACTTGATAATCAGAAATCCCAGAATAACTTGAAATCGAGATCGAGCTTCACATCCAAACCTGGAAATACAAACTGGAACCACCATCTCAACCTGGAAACACCTCATCTTCACAACTCCGACCATCATGTCGCCTAAAACTCTGGCCAATGCTTCGATAGCTCACTAACTTCCATCTACCAGAATCCTGCGACACTCGATCGATTAGGGTAACTGAGATGATTGAAATTCCAAGCCTAGCTAAAACTAGGGTTCCAGACCAAAAATTGAACACTACCTCCATCATAAGGCTTTGATCAACTTCCAGATATTTTTACTTTAATCTCTAGTCACTTCCACCTCCAGGAAGAGCTCCAACCTCCAAAATCAAGTAGATCACTAGAAATTTCCCAATTTGCCATTTCTGATAAAACTCAAACTGCTCTTTTAATTCAAAACTAAAAATTGGTATTTTAGTTTTAAAAATCATGTTTCTGGTTGACAATTCAATTTACATTCCTAAATTGATAAATTAGGATGTTTGGATTTTTACTTATAATAAGTTTGTTCTGTTATTTATGATTTTCAGAGACAATACAAAGTATTTTAAACTTAAATAAATTTTTAAGCTTTACTCTATTTCATAACAAACAAATTTTATTCAAATCGTAACTCTCGACAGAAATCAGATCAAGAGAAAAGAATTTTTTATCAAGTCTTGAGCTTGAAACCGTGGACAGGACACATAAATACAACAACAATGCACACATAAATACATCCAGATAATTCGCTTGTATAAAATCATACAGAAAATATTTTTTCCAGAGAATTAACATGCAACCAATTTTAAGGATACTTAAACTTTAAAAATGATGTTACTCACCAAATTTGTGAAGGAAGACCAGAGTTTCCAGATTTTTGAAAAAGCTTGAAAACTTTAGAACAGAATCCCTTTGCTTTAAAAACTTTGCATTTGAATGCTTCTTTGTTTTTTGTTTTTTGATTTATAAACTGCATGCATGCTCTTTGATTTCCATATTTGAAAAACATGCAGACAATTGTTCCTCCCAGGTTGAAGAAGAAAAATGCACAGGCTTGATTCCAGAGTGAAGATAAAATGCAGGCTTTGAATTTGAAACTTAAAAATAGGATTACAGGTTCTGATTTTAAAATTGTTACAGGGATTTTGCTTTTTGATTTTGAAATAGAATTACAGGTTTATGATTTTGATCTTGTTTCTGGTTTTTGAAAAGGGTTTGTGGAGTGTTATCAGATTTGGTTTTTGAGAAATTGTGTAGGCTGAAATTTGATTTCAGATTTGTTATTGAAGAACAGAAAAAAGAATGTGGGCGAGAGGTAAATTTGTTTTTATAAGTAAATTTTGAGATTTAGTTTAAATAAAAGGAAAAAGAAAATTAATAAGGATACTTGTCCAATATATTAACATTTTTCATCTTGTTTAATTTATTACTTAACACATGTTATTAGGTTACTTAAGGTATTTACACTTGTCCATTAAGTATTTATTTTAAACATAAATAAAAGCTTTTTAACTTAATTAATTAGTTTACAAATACTTAGTTATATATTTATATATAAAACTTTAAAGAATGAAACCAATCATATTTATATATAAAAACAATACATATATCTATTATTTGAAAATAACACATTTGACCTTTTTAAATAATTTATAAAAGAGATTATAAATTACTTATTACTTAAATGAATTAATGTTTCACATATTAATTATGTTTAAACTTTCATATCTAATTACAAATCATATTTATTTAACAATATTTAAAAAAAATGTAAAACAATCTTTTTTCTAATCTTATTTAAAAATATAAATTAAAAGATATTTTAAAACAATACTTACCTTAAGTATTTAAAACCATATAGTTAACTATAAAATAGCTTTGAAAAGTTCTATATTAAGTTAAATCAAATTACCAAAAATATTAGAATTAGAAAATAAAATTTCATTTGTTAAGTTAAAAAAAAGCTTTTCTATTTACAATATATACAAATATATGTATGTACATTATAAATAGAAAACAATTTATTAGCTTTAAAAAAATAAAATCTACCAATTAAATATTTATTAAAAGAAGATTATTAAATCAATTTAAATCTTATTAACAAAAATTATCAAACCAATTTAATTTTAATACAGATTATTAAATTGATATTGCCAAAATTTTTGGGATATCACATTCCTTCCCCCTTAAAAGAATTTCGTCCCCGAAATTTAAAAGAAAAGGTAATTTAATAATCTCATTGAAGATTTTAATTTTAAACCATAAGCATATATTATCAACCATATGCTAACAACCATAGCAAACGATTCACCCAATCAAACAAATCTAATTATCTAGAAAAAATTCTGGATAGAATTTCCTAGAGTTTCCCAGGTATAAATACCGGAATACTCGCTCTACAGAACCCAAACAATCCAAACTACTAAGCTATAAAGCTCCTACTCATCTACATCTATAAAACTAAATAGGATATCAGACTACAGACGATTCTGACTCCAAACCTTCTAGAACTGCTGGTTCCACAACCAGAGATAGATCATACACGTACTCCCTCAGAGATACGTGAAACACATCGAATCCCAGTTATCCAAACTGGTAATTCAATCTTGAAAACTAAACACTTATCCTTACAAGAATACAGAAAAGATCCAAAACACCTCGGAGCTAACTTCCTAGACTTACCCAATCTTATAGCTCCTTTATATCGGAGAAAACTTATCCAAAATCAAATCTCTGACTCCGGAATCCAAATTCCTTCGTCTCTTATCCACAAAACTCTTCAGACGATCCTGGGCTGCCTATATCCTTCCTGATCAGCTCAACCTTCACTGATGCTTCTAGAAACAAACTAGACCAAAAACAACCCATCAAAATGATCTTTCAAAGATCAACCAAAACCAAGAATACAAACTCTACTCCTCAAATATCAGAAGACTGAACTTACTCCTCCTATCCAGATAGGATAAACAGATGCACTCCCAAACTGCTTTCGCTGCACAACTCTGATCTAGAGTAGATGAAAAATGCTGATGATGAACACGAGCACAAACTGGACAACCCATCATATAAATATGGTTCCATGGATCCATAAAGAAAACTCATATGTTTCACCAATCCTGAGCTGCTTCACCAAACCATCCTTCTACTAGCTGAACACCGGTACCATTCTTGGAAATCCAGTCGATAAGAAAACTCAATCTCTCGATACGGACAAAACTTTGACTTTCCTAAAGACATCCAGAAAAAATCTGATAACCCAAGAGAACAATCAAATTATTGCAAGTCACTTTTGCGATCAACCCAGCCTAATCCCAAAGAAAACTGCACTCGTTATAACAATCAGAACAGCTTACGCTTATCTATCCAATCCATCGAAGAAAAGGATCCACTCTGCTGCTTCTGAACTCCACCTCTAGAAAACTTCTCAGCCAGAAAACTTCCTTACCGGCACACAGAACACTCCGAGCTGCATAACTGACACGGATGCCAAAGAATTCCTAATCCAAAGCTCTTCGGGAAACTCGGACCTCAAACCAAACAGAAACACCCTGCTGAACACAACCTCAACACCGAAGCAAACCTACTTTCTTAACTTGTTCCAAAGAAAACATCTTCGGAGACAATCCATATTCACTGCGTCTCATCACGCAACTACTACTTCCTGAGGTAGCCAAGATATTATCGCTTGCTTCTGTCCAACTGACAGATCCAAACTCAACTCATCCAACTCTGCACTTCAAAGATAGACTCCGAACCTTAACAAGTTTCCATTAGAGATTGATGAAATCCTTATACCACTTCAAAGCTCAATCGAGATGGTATTAGGTCTACAGTCTCGATAGATACACTCCTAACCTCAAACACTTCAAACTCTAACCATTAGTCGTGTTACACACACCACTACCCTATCTATCCTTATGACTTATATTGGAAAACCCGAACAGGTAACAAACAGCGGAACACTATAAATATCTACAACGCTGAAGCCTCCTGCTCCATTGCTCCTCCACAATTTGTCAAAGCTAACCTAAATCCCTTGGCTGCTCGTAAAAATTTGAGTACCCAAGAGTTTAAGAAAACAGAAGATAAACTCCGAGTTAGATATGGGTCTGGTGTCAGTAACAGGTTAAAGTTGCATAACTTTGAAAAACCTTTGAAAACAGAAGGTATCACGTAAGACTCCCCACACATAAACATGGGTAAGTTTTTACCTTACGCTAACCAAAATATTTGATAGGAAATCCAATGATATTATAATAGGTCTAGGGTTTTCAAGTAAATAAGAAATAGCTGAAATTGTTACATGATTAAATTCCAGCATACTAGCCACAAAGTGGGTAATACAATCAAATCCGAGGGCGCTTAAAGGAGTTTGGATTCCATACAATGGCTGGGCTACTGGGGTACCGCCCATCACAGTACGGGGCCTAGATCATCATACCGAGGATTACTCCCAATCCCCTGCAACAAAATGTCAGAACCATCCCTTACTGGACAGTCCTGAACAAGACAACCCCACAGTTGTGGTCAACAATTGCCCACACAGCCGAAATAAAAGGGACCTCTAGACAGGGGAAAATCTTGTCCTACTTGGGTGCTACCCACTTAATCTTGCTGCACCTCCCCTATTTTAGCCATTCCCGGTTGATGATGCTTGAGGCTACGATTACCTTTATCAAAACACATCACTTCGAATGCTCATCGTCCACCTGCCGATGTTCTAAAAGCCTTCAATCCATATAAGTTCGTTTCAGGTTCGAACGAAACCGAAGGCATTATCTCGTTACACTCATTTTGGAATCACCCTCAGAGTTAACAATGATAACCCTTGCACTCTGAATCATCATCTTCACTTGAGATTCATGACCTATCGTTGATTTGGATCGATGTGGTTTTCGAATATCCAAATCTGGAAACCCGATCCCGGTCTCATCGAATTCCAAAACGTATCTTTTAAGGCCAAGTTGTTTTAAAGTTTAAAATAATTCAATTCCATTATCTATATACGCACAGATAGATAATTCACAACATCACAATAGATAATCCATATTATCATCACAAATAGATAATTCACATTATCATCACAAACAGATAATTCATATTATCATCATACTTCAACCAAAGCATCCATATTACACAGCATTACTTATCTCATATCTGAGATCTTAACCATTCAAGGCTATCAATATCATCCATCCATACATAAGCAATGATTAAATAATCACACTATATTTAATTTAAAATGAATTAAATTAATTACTTCCATCTCTAATTAATTTAAAGTAAATTAAATTAATTACTTTCATCATTAAAATCTTTCTTACATAACCATTAATTAATTAAAATTAATTTATTAATCATCATCTAATTATCCACTTTAATTAATCATCCCTCATTAATTATCCTTTAATTACATTCAAGTAATTATCCTTTAATTAATTTCACAAATTAATTATCCTTAACCACTTATAGTAATTAACCTTTAATTACTTCATAAATTAATTAACTATAATTTATTACATTAATCCTTAATTAATTACATTAATTAATTACTCATAATCACTTATCATTGATTAATTAATCTTAATTAATCAATCCTTAATTACATCATTAATTATATTAATTAATGATTTCTAATTATATTTTAATTAATTGCTCATTTAAATTAATTACATTAAGTAATTAATCTTTAATTAAACCATGATTATTAATCACCCTCGATTAATCTCAGCCAGCAATTAACTACCCTTAATTACTTTATTAAATAAATTAATTACTCCTTAATTAATTACATTTAATAATTAATCTTTAATTAAATATATTTATTAATCACCCTTGATTAATCTCATTTAGTAATTAACTACCCTTAATTACTTCATTAAATAAATAAATTACCCCTTAATTAATTATCTCAGTTAATCCCTTGATTTATTACACAAAGTAATTATACTCAAATTACTTCCATTCTTAAACCATCTTTAATTACCTCCAGTAATTACCATTAATTACTTCACTAAGTAATTGTACTATATTAACTACACTAAGTAATTATGCTTACCAAACCATCCATTGATTATCTTAAATTAATTAAACTTAATTAATTAACTTAAACTAATCAAAATAAACTCAATTAATTATATTGTGTAATTAATTTCTTAATTACTTCCATTAAGTAATTACACTTAAACAATTCACAAATGATTATCTCAAATTAATTAATCTAATCAATTATTAAAATTAATCACATTAATTAATTGTTTGAATAAGCTCAAGTTAATGACCTTCATTAACTACTGACAATTCTTTAATTACTTTTCTTATGTAATTAAACTTACATTAACCATTATTAATTACAAATTAATTAATCTTTAATAATCCATTAGTTAACCCCTAATTATTTAATTAATTAAGTTTTAACTTTAACTTAATTCCTCCTTAATTACTTGATTAATTAATCTTTAATCATTAATAAACTCTTAATCATTAATTAAAAATTCAATCTTATCTAATTAATGATTATTAATTACCAACTAGTTATTCTAAATTAATTAACTTAAAACCTAATTAATTGATTTAAAATCCTTAATTACTTTTTTAATTGACCAAATCATTAATAAAGTAAATGAATTAATTATCTATTTTAATTACCTTAACAATTTTAATGAAACACAAATCATTAAATCTTAATTCAACTTTAAGATAAAACACTTCTTACTTAATCGAAGCATTTAAAAACAATTTACATTTAAATTTACTTTAAAATTTCATTTTAAATTTAAGATTTAAAATGAATACAAATTTTACCTTAACGAAGTTTAAAAATGATTTAAAACCTTTTAAAATTTCCTGTTAAGGAAATACTTATCTTATATAAGAAACATAAAACAATTTAAACCAAATCCATTTTAAATTCAAATCCTTTTAAATACTTAGACACTTTAAAGTCGTTAATTTTAAAAACTTATTTATTCCCAAACTAAGATTCAAACTAAACTTGAATCCATATCCAAACCTTGATTTAAAACTTTGTTTAAATCTATACTTTACATTTAAAAATCATTTTTAAATTCAAACCATTTAAAAATACACTTTAATATTCAAAGTTGTTTAAAACATTTTAAATTTTAAAAAGTTTCTTTAATTTTAAAACTAGGATGCAAAAGTAAATTTGAATCCATATTTTAATCTGGATTTAAAAACTTGTTTAAATCCTTCTTTCAAATTCTTAAAATCAATTTGAAAATTTAAAAGCAGACAGGTTTACATTAAAACCTGTAACCACACATAATACCCGAGCCACCTTTAATCACTTCGAGTTCAAAATCCTAAATACTTCGAGCAAATCATCAGATTTCACGAGAAAAACTCGAGTACACAAATCCCCTCAAACCAAACTTCTACTTTATCAGAAAATAAACAGGTGCACCATGCACATGCACGGTGACGCCGTCCATCTCCTATCATCGCCGAAGGCTTCTACAAGTCACCGATCATCCCATCTCACAACCTTGATCATCCGAAATCCCAGAACAACTCGACATCGAGATCAAGCTTCACATCCAAACCTGGAACTACAAACTGGAACCACCACCTCAACCTGGAAACACCTCATCTTCATAACTCCGACCATCGTGTCGTCTGAAACTTCGGCCAATGCTTCGATAACTCACTAACTTCCATCCACCAGAATCCCGTGACACTCGGTCAATTAGGGTAACTGTAACGACCCAGAATTTTGAATAATTTAAATTGAAAATATTTGATTAATTTTAAATATTTGAGTAATGGTTTGAATTGAATTTTCAATATAACTTTGAAAATGGCGATTAAATTATACAATTTAATCTATTAAAAGTTGAATAAAAATTTGAATCTTCAATTGTAAGCTGATTAAAAATATTTCAAAGGCTTATAAAATTTATATTGATAATATTGAAGATAACAGAAGCTTCAGAATCGAATTTGAAAGTGTTTTGATCAGTTTTGAATTTCTTTAGTTCGAATTGAATTTAAAAATAGCCTTCCGAGGCACTGTCTCGGAATTCGACGAAACCAGTTCCATTGAGTCCGTAATATTGAATTATTACCGGATTTCAAATTTCGTATTTTTCGGAGTTGCCGTGTGAGAATACGACACGTAACCGCGTTGGAATTTAAATCAAATTCAATTTGAATTTAAATATATAATTGGTCAAGTTCATTTCAAATCACAACCACCCTATATTTTCATACTTCAGCCACCCTATTCCCTGCAAGCGAAGAAAACACGTTCTCTCTGCTAAAATCACGTTCTTCTGTCTCCCTCCATCCTTTTTTAAAAAGCAATGCAGAGATTAAAAATAAAATAAAATAACGTATGCTTCCTTTCTCGTAAAACAATGGCCTCTCCTCTTTCGTTCATAATCAAAATCAAATGGCCAAAGAAGATAACGTTTCTCCCACCCTCTGCTTCAAAAATCGAGTTCGAATCAAAAATGGCCGAAGCCTTTTCAGCTCGCGAAAAAAAAAACACAAAAGCCTCGTTCGAAATCAAAGCCGAGGCGAGGCAGGGTCGATCGAAGCTCGCGAGGAAAGGCTCCGATGTTGGTCGCGACTTTGAGGGAGGGCAGCGGCATCAATTTGGGGAGGCGATTCAGTTAGGGTTTCGGTGGCGGTGACTTCGATGTATGGTTGAGGCGCGCGCGTTTGGGTTGACACACTGTGGTAGCTGCGAGCACTCGCGAGTGGTCACGAATCTGGGCGGCCTGGAGCTCGATAGTCGAGCGCATCTCGACTGGTGGCTGCGACTTTGGCGTGGCAAGGTACGGTGACCGAAGTTTCGTGATGATCGAAGTGAGCCTGGGTTTACTCGATTTCCAGTAAGGTATTCTCTATTTATTATATTTTTAAAATATGAGTATGTATGCAGATAACATAAATAATATTTGTGATTTGGAAATAGAAGTGGGAAATATAAATAAAATAATGTATTCACAAGTTGTATACTCAATTTAAAAACGTAAATGCAGACTTGAAAAAGAGATTTGGGAATTTTAAAGTGTTTAAAAGTTAAAAACAGAAAATAATAATAATAATACATGTAGTTTTTAATTGAGGAAAAAAACATGTATGTGATTCAATTTACAAATCTATAAAAGAAAACGGGTTTAAAATTTAATTATTAGTTTAAATTAAACTTTTGGTTAATTAAATATAGCGAATGAAAATTATTACAGGAATTGGCTTAAAATAAAATCAAATTGTTAATTTAAAATTTTTAATGAAAAATTTATTATTCGATAATTTCGAATATTAATGAATTGCATAATATTTATACAAGGTATAAATCAAGAAAATCAAGTCAGAAAGGAAATGGATTGCAAATGAAAGCTAAGGTGAGAAATTCTCACTCAAAAAGGGTATTTTAAATTTTAAATAGTTATATTTAAAATTTGTTGATTGATTGTTTGCTTGATTGTGATAGTAGATATAGTAGGATATACTATATATAGCAATATATATATATTGGCATATGTATATATTGCAGTTGATTGATTTCCCGCCTTGTATAGCGGATGAGACCCTATTGCGCCGCCTATTAAGCAGATATATATTTTATAAATCCCATATACCGCGATATTCCACCTCGAAATGGAATTGGTATTGTGCTAACGTCTGTGGATGCAGGGAAACAGGTTGGAGGGATCCAACTGGATTCCTCACAAATATTTATATGATTATAGATATTGTGTGATTATTGATTATCATATCGATATATGATATTTGTGTCGTGATTGACTATTCGATGCTGTTGCATCATCGGATTCATTTTTAAAGTTAAAAATAACGATTTTGAATAATAAAAGGGTTTTTAAAGTGATTTTTCAAAGAATTTGTTTTATTAAATTTTTGTATTGATTCATTTTAAAATAAATAAACTTATAAATTTTTATGTTATAAAAATTAACATTTTTATGAAATATGACAGAAAGGTAATTTTTAAAATACATAGATTTTTATAAATTAGTTAAATTGGGATTTTGGATAAATTTTATTATCGATTTATAAAAAAAATTATAAATGGATATTTGTGAATTAAATTTATTGGGATTCTGAAACGGGTTTATAAAGTGTTGAGTTGATGTATAAAATGAATTTCATTAAAATTTATAGATTTATAAGTTGTGAAAGTTATCAAATGAATAGATGTTGAAAATAAAAGTTTTATAGGAAATTAACTTATAAACTGGCTTTTGGGCATTTAAATGGGATACTGATAGAAACAGTTAATAAAAGAAATAATTGTTTTATAAATTGAAATTGAAAGAAAATATATAAAGAAATCTTATGAGTAATAAGGTTTAAAAATTTGTGAAGTTCAAAGGAACGATTTGGTAAATAAATAATGTTATAAGCATTCAACTTATAATATAGATTTTGGTTTATAATTGGGTTATATAAATTGAATTGGATTTAATAAAAGAGATTAGTAAATTGAAGTTCATAAATAGAGATGGAATTTATAAACATTGTTATAAATTCGGAAATAAATGGAATTTGATAAATTGAATATAAAAGTTAATTAAAGGAGCTATATTCACAATTTTGAACAGTGAATATATCGTTAAATAAAATGGATATCTTTTGGGAAAAGGATGTTTTAAATGGAATTTAAAATGATTTAAAGATGTTTTAAAATGCATCAAGTATCGAAAACATAGATTTCAACATTTATTGTTGAAATAGACGTTTTCGAGAAATAGAGGGAAATGAAAACATAGATTTCAACATTTATTGTTGAAATAGACGTTTTCGAGAAATAAAAAGAAATGGTGGACTATAACACTGTTGTTATAGTAAATGGATTCCGAAAGAAATGTTTTATATAGTATTGGGATTTATATATCTATTTTAAATTTCGAATCCCTATACTAGTGATTTTGGGTTGTCGTAACGATGTTTTATGCAACATTCGTTTTGACCCAATTAAATGTGAATTAAGGAACGATTTTCTTAAAGAATGAAATATATACTTAACTATGGGTTAAGTATATTGAATATTTTCAAATTTTTGAAAATAAATGGATTTGAGAAATACTTATTATTAAATATAAGTATGGAATTGTTTTTTTCAATATGAAATGGAACGTTTTAAAGAATTTATCCTTTTGAAGATAAATTGGAATTGAATAATTGAAATCTATTGAAAACTGTAGATCAATAGATAAATTTGGAATATAAATTCACTATGGAATTTATAAATGGAAAGGGAAAATTTGTCTCAAAATAAACGTTGTTTATTTTCAAAGTGTGGGAAATTATATATCTTGTAAAGATATTTTTGGAGAAATACAAAATTTGCGAAATTATTTGGAATCTGATGATGTTGCGCATCTTTATTGATAGTTAAATAACCGACTATCAATATTTACCCTTGAATGAGTATTTGTTGTGATTGCTTGAATTGAATGCCACACTTATTTTAAAATAAGCGCTCACTATTCGGGTTAATCGGGAAAGGACCATGGGGTCGTATAACCCATTTCGAATAGTGATACGCTGTTATAAATTGCATTTGAAGACCGGTGTTGAAGACCGGATAATTGTGAAAACGGAAGGATTACCGTCGAGTTACTCTGCATCGGCTGATCTCCGATATAGAGGTTTTATCACCCTTAGTGACGGGAAGTCCGGACGTGATTAATGAATATCCGGATTGCAAGGACTTCTTTGTAAGTGCCTTCGGTTCTGTTCGAGCCCGGAACAGACTTGTATGGATTGTATGTCTGACATTACAAGTTGAGGTATAAAGCTGATTTCTTTCAAATATATTTCTGTTGGTGGCGGAGAATTTATTCTCTTAGCTTAACACCCTTCTCTGAGACGTACGAGCTCAGAGGTTATATAGTTGATGATTATTAGTGATATACTCCCAATTTGGTAGTGTGGCATGCTGAGTGATGCTGTGAAATGATCATTGGTTGATCGTTTGTGATAGGATCATTTGTTTGATCGTCTATCTTGATGATCATTGCTTTGATCATTTGTTGGCCCAAAGCACTGCTTTTGTAAAGCGTGGCTTTGTGGACGAGACTTCATCGAGCCTCACACCCCGGAAATGGTCAAAACAGGAAAGATGCGGCAAGGTTATTAGGGGGTAGCACCCCTTTAGTGTATGTCATTCCTTCTGGATAGAGGTGGTATCATGGTATGGAGCCCAGATACTTAACCTATGTGGTTACTGCAAATTTATTACTTTGTGGTTGTTGGAAATCGGGGATCCTCGGATAGATCGGTTACGATTGGGGAATGACATATTCGTGTCAGTTGTTACCCAGTTAGGGGTAACCCGGCCTTGTGTTGGCAGAGATCCGGTTAGGTTCTCGGGACGTCATTCCAGAGGCGTTTCCATGTGGCAATGGGAAGTTCCTTGGCCTGACCATTTGTTGAAAATCCAAAGAAACAATACGAGCCTTGTACGGTTTTAGTTGTAGAACCTGCCATTTACTTATGGTGGTCACCACTGTTTAGATGGTAGCTATAGTAGGCATATGATAATGGTCGTATGTTGGCTAAGATTTATATTCTATTTTCGAAATGAATTTTGCCTACACTATGCACTAGTAATAATATCAAATGTTCTTTTTAATGCGTATCAAGCATCTTTGACTATCATAAGGAGAAATCTCCTCCGATTCTGCGTTTGCATTGTGTGTGTGTGCGGGAGGCCTTATGGTAGTCTCATTTTCTAAACAACATTGCGAATTTATTTAAAAATTATCCTATTCTTTGTTTTAAAGATAAATAACTGTTTTAGTTCTCACATCAGTCACATGACTGACCTGGAGTTTATTGTTCCCTTCCTAAACTCTGGGTGCCCACCAATTTCTACACGGGCAGTCTAGAGTTAGGTTATCAGGTCATTCTGGATTCAGGTGTTGCTACAGATATCTGGAGGCGAGCTGGATGGCGTAGCATATTATCTATTGTATATAGTATTTCTTTTCCGCTGTTTGTTTGTTGTACACTCTGATAATGAATGTAATGTGATGTAATGTATAAAATGTATAGTTCTTTTGTTTTAATGATTATTCATTTATCTATTATATGTTGTTCCGCTGCGAATTGTGAGATTCTGATATTGTCTGTTGTTCTTTGCTGTTCTGGTATTTGTTTTTCTGTTTTTCTTTCTTTCTCTTTCTTCTTCTACCTCTTTCTTCTTTCTTAAACCCTAACATTTCGATTTTTCGGCAACGAAAAATCGCAAACGTTACATTTGGTATCAGAGCATATGGTTAAGCGACAACCTGCTCTGTTGGGTGTTACTCATTAGAGATAGAGTCAGCAGTACTCTAGAATGAGTTTGAGTGTAATAATAGATATGAGCGCGTATTTGTTAGTGAATATAAAATTGTTTTATATTGTGATGATTAGTTTTTTGAGTGGTATATGAACCTTCGTCGGCGCAGCCTCGAAACTGAATCGAAGGGGTTTCTAAACACTTGAATTGAACAATTCGACACAATATTGTTTTAAAATTGGGTAAATGAAATAATTTTACCTTGACTATATTTTATATATAAAAGAATAATTTTTCAGAAATTAGTAAAGTATATATAAATTGATTGTTAGGTTGTTTGCATAAATTAAATCAAAACAACAATGGTAAAGGAAATGAATTGTATAAACAAATGAATTATAAGTATGAAATTATAATTAAAATGGTTTACAATTGTGAAATAATCTTGTATATGGAAGTGAAACTAAATGAAAAGATTTATAAAGGTGATTTATAAATAAAAAGAAAGATTTTAACTTTGGAAAAGTTGAAACAAATGTGAATAAGCACAATAAAATTTTAACTATAGGAAGTTAAATAAATAGAATTGGATTTCTAAGTGGAAACTTAAGTTAAGTTAAACAAATGATGTTTGAAAGAGAATATAACTTAAGTAAAGTTAAATGAAATTGATTTTGGTATCGAAGTAAAATAGTCAAGTGAATTAAATGATGTGAACTTGAGTTTGAAGTAAAATAGCTTAAGTAAATTCGAGATGAATATGAATATGGAATGTAAACAAAATTGAATGGAATCAATTGGAAATGAAATGGAAATTAAAATCAATTAGAATGGATATGAATTCGTTTCACTTAAAAATGAATTGAATAAAAGAAAGCGAGTTGTTAATCACTTGAATTGAATATAAATTGAAATTGTGAATTTGAATCCAAATGAAATTGGAATGCAAAATTGATTGAAATTCGATATGTATAACTTCGATAGTAAACTAAAGATGGTATAAGTAGTACATATTGAGAATTTTTGCAATAGAGTTGGTAAATTGGTTTGAATATTGTAGTTGGATATTATTGGATACCACTACTAGCAGGTTATACTGGTGTATTAAAAAGAAATAGGAATTGGAAATTATGATTTCAAGGATAAAAATTGAATTGCTCGACAAAAAGGTACGTATTTCAATTTTAGTATGAGATTTGGTGATTTCCTTCTCCAGCCACTTGGCTTTCTCTTTTCTTTTTGATTCTGAGGGGCCGTGGTGCCATTTTGTAGTCGTACCGATCGAGCCGCGCAAAGGAGACGCTGGCGAAATTTTTCGAAAATTTAGGGTGTTAGAAAATTTTTGAGAAAATTTTGAAGTTTGAAATTTAAAATTAAATTTGAATTTTGAAGTAAACAATTTTGTTGAAACTTATAATTGAAGTTGGAAAGCTTATTGAAATGATAATGAATCTTTAATAAAAAGATTTGTGTTAGAAAGTTGATAAAACTATTTGAATTGTGAAAAATAATAAACGGTTTAGGATCATTCTCCTTAACTTGCAATTTCGGGACGAAATTCTTTTAAGGGGTGAAGATTGTAACGACCCAAAATTTTGAATAATTTAAATTGAAAATATTTAATTAATTTTAAATATTTGAGTAATGGTTTGAATTGAATTTTCAATATAACTTTGAAAATGGCAATTAAATTATACAATTTAATCTATTGAAAGTTGAATAAAAATTTGAATCTTCAATTGTAAGCTGATTAAAAATATTTCAAAGGCTTATAAAATTTATATTGATAATATTGAAGATAATAGAAGCTTCAGAATCGAATTTGAAAGTGTTATGATCAGTTTTGAATTTCTTTAGTTCGAATTGAATTTAAAAATAGCCTTCCGAGGCACAGTCTCGTAATTCGAGGAAACCAGTTCCATTGAGTCCGTAATATTGAATTGTTACCGGATTTCAAATTTCGTATTTTTCGGAGTTGCCGTGTGAGAATACGACACGTAACCGCGTTGGAATTTAAATCAAATTCAATTTGAATTTAAATGTATAATTGGTCAAGTTCATTTCAAATCACAACCACCCTATATTTTCGTACTTCAGCCACCCTATTCCCTGCAAGCGAAGAAAACACGTTCTCTCTGCTAAAATCACGTTCTTCTGTCTCCCTCCATCCTTTTTTAAAAATCAATGCAGAGAATAAAAATAAAATAAAATAACGTATGCTTCCTTTCTCGTAAAACAATGGCCTCTCCTCTTTCGTTCATAATCAAAATCAAATGGCCGAAGAAGATAACGTTTCTCCCACCCTCTGCTTCAAAAATCGAGTTCGAATCAAAAATGGCCGAAGCCTTTTCAGCTCGCGAAAAAAAAAACACAAAAGCCTCGTTCGAAATCAAAGCCGAGGCGAGGCAGGGTCGATCGAAGCTCGCGAGGCAAGGCTCCGATGTGGGTCGCGACTTTGAGGGGGCGCAGCGGCATCAATTTGGGGAGGCGATTCAGTTAGGGTTTCGGTGGCGGTGACTTCGATGTATGGCTGAGGCGCGCGCGTTTGGGTTGACACACTGTGGTAGCTGCGAGCACTCGCGAGTGGTCACAAATCTGGGCGGCCTGGAGCTCGATAGTCGAGCGCATCTCGACTGGTGGCTGCGACTTTGGCGTGGCAAGGTACGGTGACCGAAGTTTCGTGATGATCGAAGTGAGCCTGGGTTTACTCGATTTCCAGTAAGGTATTCTCTATTTATTATATTTTTAAAATATGAGTATGTATGCAAATAACATAAATAATATTTGTGATTTGGAAATAGAAGTGGGAAATAGAAATAAAATAATGTATTCACAAGTTGTATATTCAATTTAAAAACGTAAATGCAGACTTGTAAAAGAGATTTGGGAATTTTGAAGCGTTTAAAAGTTAAAAACAGAAAATAATAATAATAATACATGCAGTTTTTAATTGAGGAAAAAACATGTATGTGATTCAATTTACAAATCTATAAAACAAAATGGGTTTAAAATTTAATTATTAGTTTAAATTAAACATTTGGTTAATTAAATATAGCGAATGAAAATTATTACAGGAATTGGCTTAAAATAAAATCAAATTGTTAATTTAAAATTTTTAATGAAAAATTTATTATTCGATAATTTCGAATATTAATGAATTGCATAATATTTATACAAGGTATAAATCAAGAAAATCAAGTCAGAAAGGAAATGGATTGCAAATGAAAGCTAAGGTGAGAACTTCTCACTCAAAAAGGGTATTTTAAATTTTAAATAGTTATATTTAAAATTTGTTGATTGATTGTTTGCTTGATTGTGATAGTAGATATAGTAGGATATACTATATATAGCAATATATATATATTGGCATATGTATATATTGCAGTTGATTGATTTCCCGCCTTGTATAGCGGATGAGACCCTATTGCGCCGCCTATTAAGCGGATATATATTTTATAAATCCCATATACCGCGATATTCCACCTCGAAGTGGAATTGGTATTGTGCTAACGTCTGTGGATGCAGGGAAACAGGTTGGAGGGATCCAACTGGATTCCTCACAAATATTTATATGATTATAGATATTGTGTGATTATTGATTATCATATCGATATATGATATTTGTGCCGTGATTGACTATTCGATGCTGTTGCATCATCGGATTCATTTTTAAAGTTAAAAATAACGATTTTGAATAATAAAAGGGTTTTGAAAGTGATTTTTCAAAGAATGTGTTTTATTAAATTTTTTATTGATTCATTTTAAAATAAATAAACTTATAAATTTTTATGTTATAAAAATTAACATTTTTATGAAATATGACAGAAAGGTAATTTTTAAAATACATAGATTTTTATAAATTAGTTAAATTGGGATTTTGGATAAATTTTATTATCGATTTATATAAAAAAAATTATAAATGGATATTTGTGAATTAAATTTATTGGGATTCTGAAACGGGTTTATAAAGTGTTGAGTTGATGTATAAAATGAATTTCATTAAAATTTATAGATTTATAAGTTGTGAAAGTTATCAAATGAATAGATGTTGAAAATAAAAGTTTTATAGGAAATTAACTTATAAACTGGCTTTTGGGCATTTAAATGGGATACTGATAGAAACAGTTAATAAAAGAAATAATTGTTTTATAAATTGAAATTGAAAGAAAATATATAAAGAAATCTTATGAGTAATAAGGTTTAAAAATTTGTGAAGTTCAAAGGAACGATTTGGTAAATAAATAATGTTATAAGCATTCAACTTATAATATAGATTTTGGTTTATAATTGGGTTATATAAATTGAATTGGATTTAATAAAAGAGATTAGTAAATTGAAGTTCATAAATAGAGATGGAATTTATAAACATTGTTATAAATTCGGAAATAAATGGAATTTGATAAATTGAATATAAAAGTTAATTAAAGGAGCTATATTCACAATTTTGAACAGTGAATATATCGTTAAATAAAATGGATATCTTTTGGGAAAAGGATGTTTTAAATGGAATTTAAAACGATTTAAAGATGTTTTAAAATGCATCAAGTATCGAAAACATAGATTTCAACATTTATTGTTGAAATAGACGTTTTCGAGAAATAGAGGGAAATGAAAACATAGATTTCAACATTTATTGTTGAAATAGACGTTTTCGAGAAATAAAAAGAAATGGTGGACTATAACACTGTTGTTATAGTAAATGGATTCCGAAAGAAAATGTTTTATATAGTATTGGGATTTATATATCTATTTTAAATTTCGAATCCCTATACTAGTGCTTTTGGGTTGTCGTAACGATGTTTTACGCAACATTCGTTTTGACCCAATTAAATGTGAATTAAGGAATGATTTTCTTAAAGAATGAAATATATACTTAACTATGGGTTAAGTATATTGAATATTTTCAAATTTTTGAAAATAAATGGATTTGAGAAATACTTATTATTAAATATAAGTATGGAATTGTTTTTTTCAATATGAAATGGAACGTTTTAAAGAATTTATCCTTTTGAAGATAAATTGGAATTGAATAATTGAAATCTATTGAAAACTGTAGATCAATAGATAAATTTGGAATATAAATTCACTATGGAATTTATAAATGGAAAGGGAAAATTTGTCTCAAAATAAACGTTGTTTATTTTCAAAGTGTGGAAAATTATATATCTTGTAAAGATATTTTTGGAGAAATACAAAATTTGCGAAATTATTTGGAATCTGATGATGTTGCGCATCTTTATTGATAGTTAAATAACCGACTATCAATATTTACCCTTGAATGAGTATTTGTTGTGATTGCTTGAATTGAATGCCACACTTATTTTAAAATAAGCGCTCACTTTTCGGGTTAATCGGGAAAGGACCATGGGGTCGTATAACCCATTCCGAATAGTGATACGTCGTTATAAATTGCATTTGAAGACCGGTGTTGAAGACCGGATAATTGTGAAAACGGAAGGATTACCGTCGAGTTACTCTGCATCGGCTGATCTCCGATATAGAGGTTTTATCACCCTTAGTGACGGGAAGTCCGGACGTGATTAATGAATATCCGGATTGCAAGGACTTCTTTGTAAGTGCCTTCGGTTCTGTTCGAGCCCGGAACAGACTTGTATGGATTGTATGTCTGACATTACAAGTTGAGATATAAAGCTGATTTCTTTCAAATATATTTCTGTTGGTGGCGGAGAATTTATTCTCTTAGCTTAACACCCTTCTCTGAGACGTACGAGCTCAGAGGTTATATAGTTGATGATTATTAGTGATATACTCCCAATTTGGTAGTGTGGCATGCTGAGTGATGTTGTGAAATGATCATTGGTTGATCGTTTGTGATAGGATCATTTGTTTGATCGTCTATCTTGATGATCATTGCTTTGATCATTTGTTGACCCAAAGCACTGCTTTTGTAAAGCGTGGCTTTGTGGACGAGACTTCATCGAGCCTCACACCCCGGAAATGGTCAAAACAGGAAAGATGCGGCAAGGTTAGTAGGGGGTAGCACCCCTTTAGTGTATGTAATTCCTTCTGGATAGAGGTGGTATCATGGTATGGAGCCCAGATACTTAACCTATGTGGTTACTGCAAATTTATTACTTTGTGATTGTTGGAAATCGGGGATCCTCGGATAGATCGGTTACGATCGGGGAATGACATATTCGTGTCAGTTGTTACCCAGTTAGGGGTAACCCGGCCTTGTGTTGGCAGAGATCCGGTTAGGTTCTCGGGACGTCATTCCAAAGGCGTTTCCATGTGGCAATGGGAAGTTCCTTGGCCTGACCATTTGTTGGAAATCCAAAGAAACAATACGAGCCTTGTACGGTTTTAGTCGTAGAACCTGCCATTTACTTATGGTGGTCACCACTGTTTAGATGGTAGCTATAGTAGGAATACGATAATGGTCGTATGTTGGCTAAGATTTATATTCTATTTTCGAAATGAATTTTGCCTACACTATGCACTAGTTATAATATCAAATGTTCTTTTTAATGCGTATCAAGCATCTTTGACTATCATAAGGAGAAATCTCCTCCGATTCTGCGTTTGCATTGTGTGTGTGTGCGGGAGGCCTTATGGTAGTCTCATTTTCTAAACAGCATTGCGAATTTATTTAAAAATTATCCTATTCTTTGTTTTAAAGATAAATAACTGTTTTAGTTCTCACACCAGTCACATGACTGACCTGGAGTTTATTGTTCCCTTCCTAAACTGTGGGTGCCCACCAATTTCTACACGGGCAGTCTAGAGTTAGGTTATCAGGTCATTCTGGATTCAGGTGTTGCTACAGATATCTGGAGGCGAGCTGGATGGCGTAGCATATTATCTATTGTATATAGTATTTCTTTTCCGCTGTTTGTTTGTTGTACACTCTGATAATGAATGTAATGTGATGTAATGTATAAAATGTATAGTTCTTTTGTTTTAATGATTATTCATTTATCTATTATATGTTGTTCCGCTGCGAATTGTGAGATTCTGATATTGTCTGTTGTTCTTTGCGGTTCTGGTATTTTTTTTTCTGTTTTTCTTTCTTTCTCTCTCTTCTTCTACCTCTTTCTTCTTTCTTAAACCCTAGCATTTCGGTTTTTTGGCAACGGAAAATAGCAAACGTTACAGTAACTGAGATGATCGAAATTCCAAACCTAGCTAGAACTAGGGTTCCAGACCAAAAATCGAACACCACCTCCATCACAATGCTTTGATTAACATCCAGATATTTTTACTTTAATCTCTGGTCACTATTCCACCTCCAGGAGGAACACCAACCTCCAAAATCAAGTAGATCACCAGAAATTTACCAATTTTCCATTTATGATAAAACTCAAACTGCTCTTTTAATCCAAAACTAAAAATTGGGATTTTAGTTTTAAAAATCATGTTTCTGGTTGACAATTCAATTTACATTCCTAAATTGATAAATTAGGATGTTTGGATTTTTACTTATAATAAGTTTGTTCTGTTATTTATGATTTTCAGAGACAATACAAAGTATTTTTAACTTAAATAAATTTTTATGCTTTACTCCATTTCATAACAAACAAATTTTATTCAAATCCTAAGTCTCAACAGAAATCAGATCAAGAGAAAAGAATTTTTTATCAAGTCTTGAGCTTGAAACTGAGGACAGGACACACAGATACAACAACAGTGCACACATAAATACATCCAGATAATTCACTTGTATAAAATCATACAGGATATATATATTTTCCAGAGAATTAACACGCAACCAATTTTAAGGATACTTAAACTTTAGAAATGATGTTACTCACCAGATTTGTGAAGGAAGACCAGAGTTTCCAGATTTTTGAAAAAGCTTGAAAACTTTAGAAAAGAAATCCCTTTGCTTTAAAAACTTTGCACTTGAATGCTTCTTTGTTTTTTTTTGATTTATAAACTGCATGCATGCTCTTTGATTTCCAGATTTGAAAAAAATGCAGACATTTGTTCCTCCCGGGTTGAAGAAGAAAAATGCACAGGCTTGATTCCGAAGTGAAGATAAAATGCAGGTTTTGAATTTGAAACTTAAAATAGGATTACAGGTTCTGTTCTTAAAAATGTTATAGGGATTTTGCTTTTTTATTTTGAAATGGAATTACAGGTTTATGATTTTGATCTTGTTTCTGGTTTTTGAAAAGGGTTTGAGGAGTGTTATCAGATTTGGTTTTTGAGAAATTGTGTAGGTTGAAATTTGATTTCAGATTTGTTATTGAAGAACAGAAAAAAGAATGTGGGTGAGAAGTAAATATGTTTTTATAAGTAAATTTTGAGATTTAATTAAAATAAAAGGAAAAAGAAAATTAGTAAGGACACTTGTCCAATATATTAACATTTGTCATCTTGTTTAATTTATTACTTAACACATGTTATTAGGTTACTTAAGGTATTTACACTTGTCCATTAAGTATTTATTTTAAGTGTAAATAAAAGATTTTTAACTTTATTAATTAGTTTACAAATACTTAGTTATATATATATATAACTTTAAAGAATAAAAGCAATCATATTTATATATAAAAACAATACATATATCTATTATTTGAAAAAAACACATTTGACCATTTTAAATAATTTATAAAAGAGATTATAAATTACTTATTAGTTAACTGAATTAATGTTTCATACATTAATTATATTTAAACTTTCATATCTAATTACAAATCATATTTATTTAACAATATTTAAAAAAATTGTAAAACAATCTTTTTGCTAATCTTATTTAAAAATCTAAATTAAAAGATATTTTAAATTAATACTTACATTAAGTATTTAAAAACATATAGTTAACTATAAAATAGCTTTGAAAAGTTCTATATTAGATTAAATCAAATTACCAAAAATATTAGAATTAAAAAATAAAATTTCATTTCTTAAATTAAAACAAAGCTTTTCTATTTACAATATACACAAATATTTGTATATACATTATAAATAGAAAACAATTTATTAGCTTTTAAAAGATAAAATCTACCAATTAAATATTTATTAAAAGAAGATTATTAAATCAATTTAAATCTTATTAACAAAAAATTATCAAATCAATTTAATTTTTAATACAGGTTATTAAATTGATATTGCTAAAAATTCTGGGATATCACATTCAAAATACATTAAGTTAATAAAACCAAATTTTGCAAAAGGCGCATTTTAAAGCAAAACAACATCCATAGCGACTATCGCTAGAGATACCCATAATATCAACTTGTTTTACAATCCAACACCCTTTGAGCCCTTTACTTTAACTTGCCAAAAGGTTTATAACCCAAAATTGGAAACTAAATTGCATTTCAAAACTTGAAGAAAAAAACTTTGAAAATCCTTTTTAAGTAAACTAGTTTTTAACTCACGGAATTCTAGGTCGTACACATACAAATTCAAGTGCTAAACTTTGCCTTATCCATATTCATATTTTACACAATACAACATACTCAAAATTTCATACCATATAATGATAGAGTTAAGGGTATGCCTTAGAGGCAATTATATAATTTGTTACATATATCTAACTTGTTGATTAATCTTATTCGAAATAAAGGTATTTTCTTTCTATTATATACTTGATATAATATAATTATATTAATTAATTAATTAAATTAAAAATATATTTAATAGAAAATACATAAATGGTATATTTTATGATAGTAGTTACAAAATGTTGTAACTGTGAGTAATTTACCACAATAAAAGAAATATACCCTAGTCAAGATGCATTGAGACTGGATATCGATGTATATGTCGAGACTAGAGTCCAAATATTGGGCACTGTATTACTCATGACTGCTAGGGGCACCGATGGTTACGTACTGATAGTTATTAAATAACTATGGAATGACTCACTTTATAGTTTTCTATTTGTTAATATAACTAAGGTCAAGCAGAGAATATTAATGTGACTAATTTACATAGTTCTCTCGACATGAAAATACCGTTGATCTTCAATGTGGAAGCTCCGCTTTGATTATAGTTAAATTATGGCACGGCGTTCATCAAACAACTATAGTTGGATCGAGTGGAAGCATTGGAAGTAAAACACTATTCAAGAGAGGATTCGTCTCCTTAATTATTGAGGTTGGTATCACGGTCAACTGTAGTCAACTCAACGTCAAAGTCTCTATCCAAAGCATTTCGGTTAATAATAATTGTTATTATTGAACCAAGGACTTTGTGTTTGGACTATAAAGTAGAATGTGGATGATATTGGAATTTTGACCATTAACAAATTCCATAAATCCAATCTGACATAATTTTGAAGAAGAGAATTGGTGTAAATAATTGTCACTATTAGGTAACTCTTATAATAAGTAAAACTGGATTTTACCAAAAATATATGTAAGCATTAAATTCGGCCAAAATGTCACAGCACCTGCTAAGTGACATGTGAATGTTAATATTAAAATAGTTCGATAATAATAGCTGACTGAATTCACACCTTTGAGTCGCACAACCGTAATGATGAATGCTTCAAAAACCACGTGATTTACTTAATTTATAACCATTATAATTAATTAATATTCATGAAATATTAGTAATTAAATTTCTGTTTATTTATTTGTTTGATTCCATTTGTATTTAATAAAGTACGTACATAAAAGTTATGTATGTACGTATCGATATATGATATTGATAATATTTAAATTGAATTTAAATAGATTATTTACTAAATGGGTTTGGGAATATTTTGAGGCCCATGTAGCCTTATTCATAGAAGGCCATAAGAAAAAGAGGCATAAAATCCAATGGTTTGATATAGAAAATGAAGGGAGGGGGTTAAGGAAAGATCCCTCTATAAATATGTTATCCACCATTCACCGACCTCTTTTAATCACTCTCCTTGTAAACCCTAGCCACCATCTTCATTTTTCTACCTTCTTGGCCGAAATTTCATGGTTTCTAAGCCACAATAATTCCCAAAACAAATCAAAAAAACTAAATTCAAAAGTGGTGCTTCAGATTGTCGCAATTTCTAAAGGTGATTAATTCGGATCTAGAGGCATTTATCATTCAAGGTACGAATCATAGGCAAGTCAATACGGTGAATTCCATTATTTATTTGTTCCATAGTATTATAGATCTATTAGTTAATTCATTTTAGAAATTGTATATATGCATTTTTTGTCCCTTATAAGCATACAATTATAGAGCTTAAAGTAGTATAACTTGTTATCATTAGAATTGGTTTTCATTTGAAGTTGACAACTTTTATTCATGATTTTCTATGTTAATTTATATTGATTCTGATCTAAATATAGATTTGGCAATTAACTTTACATTCCAATTTACTTTATTTTATTTAATTGTTAACAATAACGTTGATTCAGTTTTGTTTTCTACTTTAAGAATCATACATATACATAAATGTGTATGTCCATATATGTATGTGTATGTTAAAATAATTTTGAAATATTTTTAAAAAGTTTAAGAATTTTTTTATTAACACATATATATAAATTATACTTAGATTTGTTGATTAAGATTTGTTATCAGACTGTTGTACTAAATTAGATTATTGCATGTTTGGTAATAAATCTTAAATTGATTACAATTGATTTGGCTGAGTTGATTTATTAATTTTAAAGGATTCATCAACAATACATATAGAAATATTTTTAAACACACATACACAAACATATATATATATATATATTACGTATACATGCGCACACATACATATATGTACTCTGTATTTATGTAAAATAAACATGAATCAAAATAATAATATTATTTTACAAAATATAATTTGGACAAATCTTTTATTATAATAAATATCTACGTTTGATTCTACATTAAATATTAACACATACATATTGGTCACATTTGGATTTATAGATTAAGATCTATTTTCAAATTGATTTAGATAATCAGATCACTACATGTTTGGTAATAAATCTTGAATGGATCATAGTTGACTTGGCTGAATTAATTTAGTATATTTGGAGGATTCATTAAATAATACATATATAAACATATATACACACACAATTAGTTAATAATACATACATACTTTGGTTGTTGACATTTTATCCTTATATCATGATGCCAACTGATTTTCATTTATATGCTGCACTATTAAGTTTACCAATGTGAAATTAAATCAATCATCTTTGTTAACCTTTATCTATCTCCCATATTTCCTTTATGTTTTTAACTATCCATTTATTTCTGGTTATATGTCTAACATTGTCATCAATTAATAGCACATATCATATGTTGCTCCTGCAGATTTTCAGTATAATATTTATTTATTTATGCTCACACTCGTGCGATATATATATATATATGTATGTATGTATATGTATGTATGTATGTTGCTGATTAACGACATTTATATAATTTATCAATTTAATTAAAGAGAGATAAATGAAAGGTTTCTCTCTCCATATAAATAATTTGTCCCTCATTAATTAAATAAGTTAAGAGAAGGAAATGAAAAGATACCTTCTCTATATAAATTTGTTCCCCCTCATTAATTCAATAACTTAAAAGATAGGAAATGAAAAGTTTCCTTCTCTAAATAAATTTAATAAGTTACCGTTGCACACAAATATGTACATAAGTGTATATTTAATACACTCTAATTTACATACACATTAAATTAAATTTTAAAATTTATTTCTAAATCTAAATTAAATAAAATTTTATTTAAAAGAAAATTTAGAAAATTTCTAAGTATGTTTAGACTTTATAGGCTTGTTAATGATCCAAAATGGTAAATTTTTTGAAATTCACCCATTTCTTTCGCTATGGGCTGTTCCATTTTCAACAATGGTTGGATCCCAATAGCTTTTGCGGTCTAAATTAGTCATCTTAGGGCTAACTAATTAAGCTTGTGCACTTAGTATGGTATCTAGAAAGATGATGTCTAGGATTGAAATTGGGTAATTAAGTACCCTATCCTACTTGGTTACCTGCGTGGCCTGAAAGGTGATGTGAGCCCAAAGGTTGCACCCAATAGAAAAGGCTAAATTTGAATTGGGCCTTGGTCTAATTTTCAAAATATTTTTGAAAATTGAGATATGATTTTAAATTTAAAAGTTAAATGTAAAATAAAAACATGTTTATTATAAAAGCTTATAATATAACATAAATTTTCAAAATGTCTGAAAATGTAATGAAAAGTTCAAAAAGTTTGAAACTATGTAAATATTAATTTCAAAATTTAAAATTATTAATAAGATTAATAATATAAATTAATTAAATGAGTTAATTAGTTAGTACTTATATGCATGTATTATATATGTTGATATCTGTTATGTTATTTTAAAGTGTTTAAAATGACATAAGCATACATGTATGTATATATGATAAAATTTTGAAATTAATATAATTAAATTAAAATTGTTTAATTAATAAAGTAACTAAAGGTCAGTTAATTAACTAAAAATATGCATATATAATATATATATGTGTCTTACTATAAAAGCTATAGTAAACATGTCCAACATGAAAGTTAAATTGGAATACTAATTTAAAATTAATTAGAGAGTTAATTAATTAAAATTAATTAAGTAAGATTTAGTTAATAAAATATTATACATAAGACTATCATATGAGTAATATGATATATAAAATTTATACAACAATAAAACTTCTATGATATGAATGTATAAACTAAAGATTGAACATTACAGAAAGTCAGAAACTCAAATAGATTTAAGGAATAAATGCATATGTAAATGTACATATACTGTGATTTCTAATGTGTCTAACACTTGAATCACGAGGGTATTTCATAAGAAATACATTATTCCATAAGTCGAAATCACTCAATATAATATATTGAAGATTATGAATCTTTAACATAATGTTGTCCTCTACCATATACATATATATTTATTTATATTAAAAAATTACTTGCATACTCCTTAGTTATTAAGCAAACTCAAGATGGGGATGTTATGTGTAGTATTATTAATATATCGAACATATGATATAAGATAAGTATATGTATTTGTTGAGCAATCTCAACGTACATATACTATACTTAGGCAATCATGATATGGTAGGTACGAGTGAATAATCTCTTTCGATTTGTTGAGAAAACTCAAGGTCGAAATGATATTAGGACAAGGAAAAATGGGTCAGGAGTTATATGTGATACAACGGATAAGGAGTTATCTATCGTTTGTGGGACTATGATTTGTTGAGAAAATTCAAGGCCAGAATACCAAGACAGACAGGTCCTAACACCCACTAATAAGGTCGAAAGACTTCTATGTTTCTTCTTAGGTTTTGAGGAAAACATAAAAGACCAGTGGGAGTGTAACGACCCAAAAATTTCGACCTCGAAGATTCGACATTCATACATTCACTCTAGAAGTGCCGAGCAATCGAACGCCAAAAACCTCAAATTGTTAAAGAAAAAAAAGAAGAAGGTAGAAGAAGAACAAAAAACAATAGCATCTCACATTTGTAGCGGATCAAAATATAATATCAAAATAATAGCATTTATACAAAGAAAATCTATAATTGTTACTTTACAAAGAAACATCAGAGTTACAACCCTTACAAATAGACTACAGAGTTACACAATATGTCCCAGACTACTAACAATACAACTCTATTACACAGCGGAAAACCCCATATGTTCCTGCCATCCAGCTTGCCTCCTGAGCTCCAGAACGTCCTAACTTGGAAATCTGTAATACTCGGTCTGACCCAAGCATTACATCAAAGTAATACCCAGATCAAGGCTGGAAACCAGCGTGAGTAAACTCATTTAACAAGAAATACTAATACATAAACTTATTTAAAACCCATGGTAACTCGTACTTCACTATAAGTTCATAACTTGTTATAGTCAACACTTATTTCACAAATCCATATCTAAGTACCACTACATAGTTTCAATGGTCCAATTTCTTAAAACATTCCATTCCAACCTATTGATTCACATATCAAATCTATAAGGAATCATGGAAGATTACAAATCGAAGTGGTTTCGGGTATTTACTGATACCCGACCCCGGTCTCTTTGAATCCAATATCATCTTAAAAACAAAACTGTTTAAGTTTTACACAATTCCATTTATATCCATAATTACATAGCAATTCAACACAGATAGACAATCTACATTATCCCTGTTCAATCCAAACATATCGTAGCACAAAGCATCACAAATCACATATCAGATATATCAAATAATCTACGTCACTCAATATATCTTAATCATCTATAAGCAAGATAAATTAATTGTACCATTTCAAATTAATTTAATTATTTTTTAATCCTGCTTACTTAACATTAATTAATTACAAACCATTAATTAATCATCCTTTAATTACCCATTAATTATCCATAATTACTTCCATCAAATAATTATCCATTGGTTAATTATCCTTAGTTAATTAACCTTTAATTATTAATTAATTTTCCACTAATTATTAATTAACCCTTAACAAATTTATCCTTTAATTACTTACATTAAGTAATTATCATTTAATAAATAATCTTTATTAATTAACCATTAATATCCACCTTAATTAATGACATTAAGAGGTTATTCTTTAATAATTTTTCATTTAGTAATTATCATTAATTAATTACATTAAGTAATTAATCTTTAATAAATTAATCATCTTTTAATTAATTACCTAGATTAATAAATCACTAACAAATCAATCCTTAAAATTGATTACACAAATTAATTAACCTTTAATTAATTATCCAAATAAATAAATTGATTAGTTACTCCCTTAACTAATTTCATTAGCTAATTAACCATCCTTAAATAATTAATCCTCGATTTAATTACATTAGTAAAATCACCTTTGAAACATTTAGGAATTTAACTTATTATACAATTACTTCTAAACAAACAAATTATAAACAATTTAAAACTTTGAAAATTTATTTAAACTCGCTAATACTTTGTTTAGAACTTGACTTATATTTTCTTTGAACTTATTCATTTGATAAACTTTTAAAATTTGGTTCAACACTTACTTCATTTGCCTTTGAAACTTGGTTAACTCCTGGCTAGAAACTTGATTTCACTTACTTAAATCATTTACTTAAAGTCTGGTACAAAATAACTTCAGATTTTAAAAAAAAAAAACCCGGTACCTTAAAAACAAACCCGAGCTATACCCTGTGTATACCTCGCGAGCACAACTGCACGTCCCGGCTTCGAGACAATCATCACATAGCTTCGAGCACGCACCTGAGAAAACTCTTCTTCTTCAACACCACACGGAAAACACAGATTCAAAAGTCTCGTGTACGTGCACACATCACCACCGACCCTCCGACCAATGCTCCGACCACCATCAAGTCGTGATGCCAATCCCGACCGTCTCCACCATACAAAAACCCAAATTCTTCTTCCAATCGAATTCGAGCACCATAGTAACATCACAGTATTAAAGCGAACACCTAAAACATCCATGCCACGCCACCATTGACCACCATGGAGTTCGATGCTCCGACCTACCCTTCGTCGGTGCCCTATGCTACTATTCCCCCAACTTCGATCGAACTCGACGCATCGTCGATGCGCAATGGCCTCAAAATCAACCACGACCAAAATCCATACTTAACCCTAGATTAGTCTCGCCGCGCCACCACGACGTTCTAGAAAATCGCCGATTAATTTTCCTTCCATCCCTGACTCACGAGCCACCTTCGACATGAACCCCGACCTCACCGAGCCTCTCATTCGTCTGAATTTGATGAAAACACCATTCCCGTTCAACTCGAAATTCCCACCCAAAAACCAACTTAAAAATTCAGATTTTTAAATCAAATTCATCATTTTCTACAACGAACTAGATTATGAAATCAATTCATGGAATTTCAAACTTTGATCTTTGACATATATATGTTCGTTACTGTAATTTCCAAATTTCCAGTGAAATACTAACTAGTTCCTCACTTAACTATTTTAAAAAATATTATTTAGTTAATTCGAACATAATTCCTTTAAACATCCTAATCAAATTTGATTCGTATGAAGAGATATTGATTTTTGATTTAGTTTTTGCGTTTGAAAACTAAAAACAGAGATATGTCTATACACAGTGACATGCAAATCCACATTCACATACAAATATACATGCAATCATCTCTAAACAAACATGCAAAACATACTACTCATCATGATTTTCGAGGATTATCTCATGCATTCACATATATAGGCAAATTAAGCTTTAAGATAAAGTACTCACTTTATATTTTGAACAGAATAGAGAAGTCTTCTTGAAAAAAACTGTAAATTGTTCTGCTGATTTGAAACTGGTCATGAGCTTGTTGTCGATCTTCTTTATGTTTGCATGATCCCAGGTTGAAAAGTTTGAAGTTGCAGCTTGATTCAGTTTTATTTGCTTTTGGTGTCCAGTTTTGATTTTGATTTCTTTTGATTTAATTCTTCAGTTTTATTTCGAGAGAATGAAAGAAGATGAAGATGCTTTGAATTGGTTTAATTCTTTGATATTTATTTACATACAAATTTTAAAAAGAAAAAAAAGTGCCACATGTTATTTTGCATGCTAACTCAAGTTACAATTGTTAATTTCATGTATTATAGGCTTACAAATGTTTAAAGCCTTTATTTATATCTATTTCTTATATTTTTATAGATTATCAATTATGTTTTTAAGATTAAAGAAAATAATGATACTTGTTTAACTTCCTAACATTTGTCATTAATATGTTTTAATTTTCTTCCATTTGTTAAACTATACACATTTGACTAACATATGTAATTATGCATGTCTTTATTTATTTTAAAATGTTTTTATAAAACTCTTGTATTTAATTTACTAATTAAAAATACTTTTCTTAATTTATATAAATAAAACCTTTTAAAGAAAATAATATAAAACCAATTATATTCTAAATAAAATCATATATAATATAATTTTAAATCCAAAATATTTTAAGATATTTATCCCTTGAATTTCTAATTCAGATTCAGTTTCAATTTAAAATCCAATTTAACTTTTATATATATATATACATACATATATATTTAAACAAACAAAAATTTATTTTGTTTGAAAATAATATTTTTTCTATTTAAAATGTTCTTATATCTATATATATAAACAATCATTATTATTTGTTTTTTTATTTAAAAATGGAATAATTTGTCAATTTTGAGTATTCATCAGATTTATTTGTTCAATCTATAAAGTAGTATTCCTATTAATTAACCCAGTTACTTATCAATTGATAGATATCCCAAAATCTGGGTTATCACAGGAAGCCTTATTGGAAAAAGAAATAGTAACACTTAACCTTTATAATATTGTAATAACATATGCTAAATAATGTTTTAATTATCTACAATGATAAATTTATGCATTTAATAGGATTGATGAAATGTTTATCAATTAACATATACAAATGAACTAAATTGAAAGTTGATAAATGGAAATATAATACCCAGTATTAAATTCCTATTTCATGTTAACATCTCAACACCTATGCAAGTGCCTGATTTTACAACTACTGAATAAATTCATGGTTTGGTCACTTACGCATTTATCTGGTCAAGACCTTGTACTGCATTCTAAGTTTTGAACTCTAAAAGCAATACAAGACTATGAATATTTGATCCATATACAATTGCATATAAATGTCTTATGGTGAATGGTCAAAGTTTGTAATCTACAATATTTCGATGAAGTTAGTTCATCCGAAAAACAAAATAAACCTTAGTGCGAGATCGAGTACTCAATCTGATTAATTACAAAAGGGAACATATTGTGTTAATGTAACACAATGTAACGACCTGGTATTTCGTGCCATACGCATCCACACATGTCAGACTTGAGTTGCTCAAAATTTCAGATTGTTAATTTATATTTGGCAAAACTCAGCATATACAGTAAAAAGAAATTCACAGAATCACAGACACAGAGTAATATAACAATATGCAGCGGAAACAAAAGAATAGTAGTTCATGAAGCTACTATATGTATATAAAAGAGTTAAAACAATATACAACAGAAGTCTCGAATACAATAGTTAAATAAAAAAAAATTAAATACATCACTGGAATCAACTAAATGACTGAAAGTTGAATCGATAGTTGGATCTCCAAGCTAAGCTCAAAAGGTGAGTCTCAAATGCTGTATCACTAAGTCTGACCCAAGCGTAAAGAAAAACACAAAAATACTCGAGTCAGGATTAACATTCTTATATCAATAAATCCAACTCAAGTGAAATATCAACTGAAATACAAGTAACTCAAAGGATGTTTGGGATAACCATCCTCTAAGGATCCGTGGATCTATCTACTATGTAGTAATATATGTTATTATAATATGTCTATAGTAAAGTAAAAGTATTAAAATAGCATTATGGCGTTACCCATATCCCCCTTATCACATTTTATATAATGTCGTAGTCTATACAGATACTGTAAACCCCATCCGTGGAAGGGCTATCAAGGAGTACTCCATAGGTACGACACAAAACAAACTCGTAGAAGATGCGATAAGGCACTCGTGGTAATGCTAGGATAGATATCCCATTTGCGGATCCGTACTAGTGGTAATGCATAGCAGCTACTACCGCCCACCTCGTCACTCACTCCCAAATCAAAGGGTGCACCCAATCACATCACAAAAGCAATAGAATGGTATCGAAGAAATGTGTCCAATAGGAGGAATGACCTCACTTGGCCCGACGTGGCTCCTGTTTTAACCGCATCCAGCTGACTCACAAGAGTCAGGGCTACAGAAAATACCATATAGAATCATCACCAAGCCATCCAACTTCATTCTGTAATCTCCACCGCGTACATAGTTGTTAAAGTGGTTTTCGGTATTGGTAGGGATTATGACAACATCTGATCCCGGTCTCTTTAACAACCAAACGTTATTATAACACCGTTGTCATTTCAAAATAGTTTACACTTCAAAACCAAAATATCATATCCATTTCAAAACCATATCAATACGATATCATTTCCATTTCAAATATATCCATTTCCAAAAACCATAGCATTTTCAAAGTTATAACACTTTCAAAACCAAAACACTTAAATATAACCCTTTAGAAATCATAATACTTTAGAATCATACTACTTTGGAAAACCATAACTTTGAAATCATAACTTCCACCACTTAAATAGTTTAGAAATTAAAAATAATATATAATAAAATAGTTTGTATAAAAATAGTTTGTATAAAAAATGGTTTATATCAAGCAGTTCATATTAAAATAATTTATAAAGTAAAATATAATTTAAAATACCCTATACAATAAAATAGTTTCCTTAAATTTCACAAATCGATTCAAATCAACTCGAATTCCAAAGTCAAATTTAATTCAGTCTCAATTCATCAATTTCAATTCAATTCAGTTTCTCAGTAAACCATTTCAAATTATATCGATTTCAAATACAGATTTGAACCACAAAATAAACCTTTTAAATTTCAATATATTTCAAAGCTTTAAATATTCATCGTTTCAAAACTAAATTCGATAATTTCATGTATATCTCAATTTAACTTCATTATTATTAGTTTTGAAATATTCACTTAATCATTTCAATAATATTTAGATACAAATTCAAATTAAAATTTTAAATAAACAAAATATCCCGTTTCAATTTATGTAATTTTGAGGATATTCTTTTTAAATCACTTTAAATCAAAATCAAGTTATAAAATCATATATTCGAAACCTCATATTCAATAAATTTCAAATCAAACTTATTGGAGTATAATTCTTAAATAAATACGATTTCAACCAATTTCTGTTATAAACTCTATATTTTAAATATTTACTTAAACATATTGTTAAATTTATTTATATATTAAATCTATTTATATATTTTAAAAATAGAAAATTATAAATAAATTCTTAAAATTTATAATTTCAAAATTGACTTATAACTATACCATTTTCAAAACATATAAATTTAAAAATCTAAATTTTAAGACTTTATAAAATACATACATACATACATATATATATATAATATCTTAAAATAAATATTTATTAACCATAAATCTCTTTTCCAAGACCATAGAAATCATTTTCAAAATATTTATATATAGACCAACGGTATCTGTACATATGTTCTATCCTATGGCAAGTGATACGGATATTTATCATTTCAATCCACAATTTAAAAATATATATACGGGTATATATCATTTCAACCCGTAATCCAAAATTCAATTCAATGAAAATCGCTTGGGTTTATCATTTCAACCCATAACGATTTTCTCCTATTCCGCAGATCATTTGGGTATGTATCATTTCAACACATAGGGAATTCTATACTAACAGGGAACTTGCAGAGTGGTAACAGATATGATAATAATATAACAGGCATATATCATCAATACAAAAAACAGATAATGGTGTCAGATGTCACAGGTAAACAAATAGAGATAATAGCATATATATATATATAGCAATGTAAATAGCTAACAGCGGCATATTTCAATTGTCGTTTCAAGTAAAATCAAATTTAATCAATAAAAAAAACGTTAATCATGAGTGATTGCTCACCTTTCGAGGCTACAGGGATTCAACGGTGAAATGAGTTACAAATCCAAGCAAGAATTCCAAAGCAAAGCAAGATTGGCATGAATTGGACGAACATGGCTGATAATCAAGAATTTATGAACAGAATCAGAATCAATTTGATATATACAGAAAATATTTTTTATTCGATAAAAATTGATATTTTAATTAAAATAAAATATATAGTTAAAATAAAATACATATTTATAAAATAAAAAAAAATCAATTCAGTCCAAACTATTTAAAATTCATGTATAATCTCTTTATAAAACGATACTTAACCACTATACTAGTTACTCAAAATATCTATATATCGACCATATATTACCAATATACAAATGCAGACACTATATAATATATGTAGACAAAAGTGGATATGCGAATACTAAACATGTATAAACAAATATGCAGACTAGACTTCATATCTAAAATATATATGTGTGTGTGTGTGTGTGTGACTGACACACACACACATAGATATATATATATATATATATATATATATATATATATATATATATATAGACACACTATATAATTAATATAATTTGCATAAAACCCTTAAACACATCACGTTATTATATATTATAGTTATCAAAACATATCACGTTACAAAGACCAAACATATTACGTATGTTAAACATATATATGTTTTACTGTACAAATAAAATCTACATATAACATATACAAATATGCAAACAATTATATATATATATATATATATATATATATATATGGGCTACACAAAACACAATATACACACACACACGTACGCAAACAACAATACGTACAGATTTTCCCAAAGAAATCTATGCAAACTACTACTATAATAAATAGTTAATGTATACATATACTCAAAACAAACTCATGGACACAATAGTTATTATAAACCTATGTACATATACTCTTTTGAAATCAACAATATATAAGCCTAACTAATATATAAGCTCGAACAGAAAATCAACAAACTTTATAACCTCATCAACTCAAGCCGATAATATATAGGCACTTAAAATATTTTACCCATACATCTATATATACATACAATATATATATGTATATGCCTTAATATTGTAAACACTCTAATAGACCAGTATATATATATAGTGGTTACAAATCTTTTTTTTTCAAATTAAGTGTATACTATAGATATATAAAACTATAAAATATAAGACAAAAGAAACAGAGCATTTTCCAACATGAAAAAAAGCATGCGACAACAAAGCCTATATATACTTATAATAGTATATATAAACGAAATTGGTGCATGCTGCTTGCTTTCATAGGAGGGTAGATTCGGTGGCGGACGTGACAGGCAGAGAAGGACGGTGCTGCGGTGCGGTGGAAAAGGGTTTGATGGGTGAGAGCTTAGGTCGGCAATGGAATGGGTCGATGGTGGCGAATGGTGAAATGGTGGAGGGTTCGATTGCTTTGGGTGTTCGGCAGTGTGGCAGGGCGATGGGTTGGAGGTGCGATCGGTGCTTGCGGCCATGAAGGAAATTGAGAAAAGGAAAAAAAAAATAAAGAAAGAAAAAACGAGTAGATGAGAATT
Organism: Allium cepa; assembly: GCA_030765085.1. Lineage (NCBI taxonomy): Eukaryota > Viridiplantae > Streptophyta > Magnoliopsida > Asparagales > Amaryllidaceae > Allium > Allium cepa. Next base: position 309,506,184 of record CM060934.1, on the reverse strand, counting down.
AACAACTGGAAAGAGGGATGTATGCTCTGGTATAAAGGACTTTGTATAATTTCAAAAGCAAGGTTACAGAGAAAGAAGGTGAGCAGTTTGCTTTCTTTTCAACTTTATATTATTATTGTTAATTTATTTTAAAGTGGGAAGGTGAATGAGCCGTTGTAGGTTGGAAATAGGAAGTGGGATGGCCAAACAGGTGGCGAAGGAAGTACGTTATATATATATATATATTTCTGGTTCAATATTACAGAGCAACCGCACAGATAACAGAGGAAAACAAACCAATATCAATATAGTGGGAATTGGAAAATCAAAAGGTTGAATTCAGTGAAAATAAATGTTAATGACTATTGAGAAAATACACAGTGTAAATTAAATGGACACGAGAACCCAAAAGGCACGAAACCGGTACCGATATGGTTACCGTTTTCGCAGATTCCTCTGTGTACTGGACTTCGAAATGTACAAATGAATCTATTGCGGAGATCAGTACGATGAGGCGATCAAAACGGCATACAGATATCAGTGGTACGATAATCCTATGAAAATTCAATAATCGATACTGAAAATGCTGCTAAAATGCCGAAAATAAGAAAAAAGGAGCAATAGCATTCCAAATTTGGAGAAACGAAATATGATGTCTTACTCAGAAGATGATTTACAAATTTTCTATATAAGAATATTCAGGTTTGGAAAACATTTTATTATCATCAAACTTAACTGATTTGAATTGAAATAAAATTACGCAAGAAATAAACTTTCATATTATCTGATGAAAATTTACCATTTGCGATGTTTAATTAGACGTAATCCAAATATCAAATTTTTATTTCCAAATTCAAATCTTTAAAATTTCAAAAATATTCGGTTAATTATTTTATTAAACCATTAAAATTTACGGATCGTTACAAACAAGACCAAAAACTACATGATAGATCTAAGAACTCGATCACTGAAATGTTATTTTGATCGGTTTACGTAAAGTGCGACATATTTGATGTCCTTAAATGTTAAGGAAAATTAATTGTGCTTTTGTAAAGAGTTTGTTATGATATTGTAGTAAAGTTTTCTTTTGAATAGTTTTACCAACTGAAAGGAAAACGAATGTATAAGGATAGATGTAATTTAAGGTATAGTTGGGATGGAGAGAATGAATAGTTACTTCTGCTTCATAGAGAAACGTTGGAAATTCGAATTGTAATAATAATAGATTGTGATATTCCGGAATTTCAAACCAAATTTAAATGAAATAATCTCTATAATAAATTAATTAAAATTGAGAAAATAGTTATTTTAAACAATAATAATAATTGTGTTGTAAATATATTGATTTTAAATGGAATTAATATATACAAATGGAAAATGGATTTGTTAAAATTGTATACATATCAAATTTGATTTTTAAATTGAGTTTGAAATTTAATTTGAATTTGGGTATTTAAATTGATAATTCAAAATATAGTATTTATATTTTAAATCATACTTTGATTTTAAAGTGTATTTTTATGATTTTATTTAGAATATAAAATTTGGTTTATATTAATTTCTTTTAAAAAGAATTGATTTATAAAAACTAAAATGTATTTAAAAATTAGAAAATTAATTAATAAAAACATTTAAAAATCTATTTTGCATGACAATTACATATGTTAATTTATGAATTCCTCTTATAACATGTGTTAAGAAAATAACCATGTTTAGTGACAAGTGTCTCATTTATATATTATTTTCCTTAATTTTTAATAAAAAAAAAATTAATCTATAAAAGTTGCTTCATCTTCTTCATTTAAATTTTCCATGTCATTTCCTAAAAAAGCAAGAAATAAATTACTGCTTTATTCACAAATCTGTAAAATTCATCAATCTCCACTTTTTCAACCAAAAATTAAAACTAAAATTCAAGTTCATTTCAAAGTTTCCAAATCTACAAACAAAAATACAAAGGCCTGTATAAAAAAAATTCTTGCAAAAAGTTTTAAATCAAGGTATTCAAGCTTCATCAAAACTGCAGCAAGTCTTCACAAAATTAGGCTAAAAATCATCAAGATGCCTTCTCATATTTAAAAGCAAATAGCAATTTCAGCCAAGCATTTCTAGGATCTGCTTTCCAGATTTCAAAATTTTGGAATTTCTTCTTTTAGAAAACCAGGTGAGTAAACACATAAATTAAAAGAATTTAGAAAGTTAATATCCTACATGTGATCTCTCTAATGAATTTTTGCTTGCATGTTTATGTTTAAGCTTCTATGAATATGCATGTCGATTCTGTGTATATTTTAATTAATATTCATCTCTGTTTGAAATTTCAGAGTCCCCAAAAAAAGAAAAAAATTCAAATCGTCCAATCCAGTTACTACTGGACTTAGAGTTTCAAAGCAAACATGATTATAGGATCATAATCTAAATTTTAAAATTTTGTTTAAGAATTTTAAATATGAAAAATTTTCTCGAACAAAGGAAAACAGTAAGAATCTTTTAAATATGATAAAATCAAGCACTTTATTTTCTAGATTCGAGTATGTAACTTGAATCAACATTGAAAAACTTGATTTTTCATAACAAAATCAAGAATTTTAGATTGGGATTGATGGAGCATTTCTGGGATGACCAGAAATGACATTTTGATTAAAATTGGGTGACTGGGTGGATTCGAGTGGTCGCGGGTTGAGTTGGAGCTTGTTTGGTGATCAGCAAACCTGAGAAAAATCGTGGAGGAGGTGATCGATCATCGTGGAGTTTGAATTCGGGTGGACTAGGGTTTAACACTATGTTTGGTCGCGATTTAAGATGGAGTAACTGGGAAATATGGGGTGAATCGAGGGGCGCCAGATCTTGGGAATAGTTGCGTGGGAGGCTTGCGGTGTTGTGGCCAAAATTTCAGGGTGAACGGTGTATGACGTTGTGGGTTCGATGGGTTTTCTGGTTAGGTGATTATTCCAGATATGGTGCGAGCTGCCTTGTTTTCGAAATTGGGTTGTTGACCAGGAATTGAAGGTCGGGACTTGGTCGTGGGATGATCGTGCGTGGTTTTGGGTTGTCGTGGGTGAGCGACGTCGTCACGGTTACCTGTGCACGTGCATGTCGTCAACGGCGTGTCTGGAATTGGTCGCGAGAGTGACACAGGAGTGTTCTCGAGTAGGAGGATGGATGGCACGGGATGGTGCTTGAGTTCGCATGTGTTGAAACATCAGCAGTTTTCATTTTTTTTTACTTAAGTTAAGTTTTAGAAGAGAAATAGAAAAAGAAGAAAAGGAATGGAACTCGAGTTTGTTTCGAGTTTGGGTCAGATCGAACCCAAAGCAAAAGTTGATGTCTAAAGGTTTTTCAAACTAGATTTTAAAATTTTAAATTAATTTAAACTACTTTATGATAAATGTTAAACTATTTAATTTAAAGAAATTATATACTTTGATAACTAAATTTTGAGATGATTATGTATTCTTTTAAATTTAATTTATAAAAGTAATTAAGTTTTAAACAAAGTAGAAATGTTTTAAATATGTAATAATTTTAAGTAATTAATGAAAATGATTTATTTTGAAAGTTAATTAAGTTTTTATGGTTAAAGATTACTTTAATTAATAAAGTAATTAAAGTTAAATTAATAAATAATTTTGGATTAATTAATTTATAAAGATTAATTAATTAATTATGGATTAATTAAATGATAATTAAGAATTAATTTAATTAAGTAAATAAGGAATAATTAAATTATAATTAATAGTTAATTAATTAAATAATTAAAGATTAATTAATCAATGATTAGTAATTAATCAATGATTAGTAATTAACAAATTAAGTAATTAAGAAGTAAATTAATAATTAATAATTAATTAAATAAATAATTAGGATTAATTAATTAAGTAATTAAACATTAGTTAATTTATATTTAATTAATTAATGATTAAGAATTAATTAATTAAATGATTAAGGTTAATTAATTATAATTAATTAAGTATTAAGATAAATTAATTTATAATTTGTAATCAATTTAAGCAATTAATTAAGATTAATTAATTGTTAATTAAGGATTAATTAGTAATTAATTAAGGAATGATAAATTTTTTATCAAGTTTTATTAATAAATAATTAGAGTTATTAATTAATAATTAAAGGATAATTAACTAGTTAATTAAAGATTAATTAATCGATAATGAGGTTAATTAAGAAGTGATTAATTAATTAATGATTAATTAAGCAAGGTAAAGTGATTAATTCTTAAGTAATAATTTAATTTGAATTAATTAAATTAATTATATTATGAATTAGAGATATGCTTACTTATGGATGATTGTTTTGAATTGAATGTCTGGATTTGGTTAATATCTCTTGAATTATAATCTGAGATATTCTGTGATGAGATATTGTATATATCTGTGATAGATGTTTGTTATTATATGTGGATAATGCTGTGTGAATTCAATGTTTAAAATTGAATTGAATTGTTTAAACCTTTAAACAACTTACCTTTAAGACACGTTTGGATTTCGATGAGACCGGGATCGGGAATCAAGTTTGATTATTCGAAAACCACATCGATCCAAGTTAAACGTTAGGTCGTGACATCTCAAAGTGAAGATCGAGATGGAGTTTCAGAGTGCAAGGGTTATTATCGTTAACTCTAGGGTGATTCCAAAATGAGTGTAACGAAATAATGCCTTCAGTTTCATTCGAACCCGGAACGAACTTGTATGGATTGAATGCTTTCAACACATCGTCAGGTAGACGATGAGCATTCTAGGGGGTGTGTTCTATAAAGGTAATCGTACCCTCAAGCCTCATCAATCGGGAATGGCTAAAACAGGGGAGGTGCAGCAAGGCTAAGTGGGTCATGCCCAAGTAGGACAAGATTTACCCCTGTCTAGAAGTCCCTTATTATTTCGGTTGTGTGGGCAGTTGTTGGCCACAACTGCGGGGTTGTCTTGTTCGGGACTGTCCAGTAAGGGATGGTTCCAACTTTGTGTTGCAGGGGATCGGGAGTGGTCCTCGGTACGGTGATCTAAGCCCCATACTGTGACGTGCGGTACCCCAGTAGCCTTGCCATTGATGGAAACTCATTATCCAATAAGCGCCCTCGGATTTGATTGTATACCTATGTATGCTGGAATTTAATAAATGTAACAATTTCGGCTATTTTCTAGTTTATTTGAACACCCTAGACCCTATTATAATATCATTGGATTTCCTATCAAATGTTTTGATTAGCGTAAGGTAAAAACTTACCCGTGTTTATGTGTGGGAAGTCTTACGTGATACCTTTTGTTTTCAAATGATTTTAAAGTTAAACAACTTTAACCTGTTTACTCACACCAGACCCATGTCTAGCCAAGTGATCAGATTGGGATTGACAAATGTTTTGGAAGCTGGAGCTGGAGTCCAGACGTACCTATTTATCTTTATCGGCCATGTAGTGACATTTTGATGTTGTATTTTGGGTTGTATGGTTTGGCAGACTCTTATAAATGTCTAATGTAATGAAGTCGTATTATTTTGTGTGCTTTGATATGTGAAACTATGTAATGGATATGTGTAATATTATATTTTTTCCATTTCCGCTATGAGATTCTGACGTTTTTGTTCTTTTCATTCTATCTTTTCTATTTCTATCTCTTTCTTTTCTTATCGATCATACGTCTTTCTGAGGATTGAAAGACGGGTCATCATAGTTGGTATCAGAGCCAGATTGAGATACACCTAGGCTCTGGAGTAGTATCTATCTTGAGAGTGCGTATTTGTAATTTTCTTATATAACTATATCTTTATCTAAATTGGTTGGGTTACCTGTCCAGGTAGCCAGAATGAGTTCAAGAGGCAGAAGGGGAAGGGTTGTAGGAAGTACATCAACCAATGATAGAAGAGGTCAGGCTGATAATGAGGCTGTTAATCCAGTACCGCCTCCAGTCAGTTTTGCTGCTTTATGCAAGGAATTCATCAACCTTGGAGGAGGACCATTTAAAGTGTCAGAGACTATAATTGAGGTCCAAGCATGGCTACGCTCTTGTGGGAGAATCTTTAAGAGCATGAAACTATCGGATGAGCAGAAGAGGGTAATGGCTTCATGGCAATTACAAGGAGGTGCTGCAGCCTGGTGGGATGCAGTGACAACAAATGTCTCTGAGGACGATGTGTCTTGGGAAGAATTAAAGGAGTTGTTTGAGGAGTAATTCATACCTACAGCAGGGGAAACTCGTCTTTATCAAGATTTTCTGAATTTAAAGCAAGGAAGCATGACATAGCGGAGTACGAGACCAAATTCAATGAGTTATCTTGCTATGGTCCAGGGCTTCTAGATACTCATCTCAAAAAGAACGAGATGTTTGTGCAAGGATTGAGGCCAGAATTTCATGAAAGGATGACAACGCACTTGAAAGGATCTTTTGTGGAGTTAATTGATATGGCGTTAAGATATGAGGATTTGATGAATAAGAGATCAGTGGCACCAGTAGCAGCATCGGGAGGGAATTCTTCTAACCCAAATAAGAGGAAATTCAATCCCAATTGAAAAAGGCAAAACAAGAAGAAGTCTGGAAGCAACAATGGACCTCGAAAATGCTATATATGTCAGCAAGAAGGTCACTTGGTGAATAAGTGTCCCATAAAAGGGACTCAGCAACAGCAGCAGCAGTCGCATTATAGTGGACCAGGTTCAGCTTTGGTTCAGAAATCTCTTTGCTTCAATTGCCACCAACCAGGTCATATGATTAAGGATTGCCCGCTCCTTTATAAAGTCCAGTCGAATAAGGTATTTTCTTTGGAAGGTGCACCATCAACTTCATCTAAGGGAAAAGGAGTATTGAAAGGTACATTACTTTTAGATGGCAAGTATATTAAAGTTTTGTTTGATTCCGGTGCTTCTTTGAGTTTTATTTCTCTGGAATATGTAGAGAAGTTCTTTCTTACCCCTAGTACTGTAGACAATCCCATCTTTGTATCTAATCCTATAGGAGGGATAACTAAATTAGATATGCTCTGTAAGGATTTGAGGATTTCCTATCTATCCCATAGTTTTTCTTGTAACCCTTATGTATTGGATTTTAAGGGTTTTGACCTTATATTGGGGATGGATTGGCTTGATAAGTATAAGGCTGTCCTAAATTGTGATGAGAGAACAGTTTCGTTGGAAATTGATCTCGGTAGAATTGCTAAAGTAATGTGTGATAACTCTGGAATTCACTTGAGTAGTCTTTTACATGGAGTTGAGACTTCTCAAGAGGAGGTTAAAGATATCGAAGTGGTCCAAGATTTCCTAAATGTATTCGAGGAAGTCAAGTGTTTACCTCCACACCGAGAGATAGAGTTTCGCATAGATTTGGTTCCAGGAGCTGTACTAGTGATTCAGCCTAGTAGGAGGATGGCTCCTAGGGAGAGGGAGGAGCAAGTAAAGCAAACTCAAGATCTGTTGGAAAAAGGATTCATTAGGCCCAGTTTTTCTTGTTGGGGTTCTGTTGTGGTATTTGTCACCAAGTGGATGGGTCGCTAAGGTTCTGCGTAGACTATCAACAAAGTGACCATTCGAAATAAGTATCCTCTTCCTCGTATTGATGATCTCTTCGACCAGCTACATGGAGCTTCAGTCTTTTCTCAATTGGATTTAGCATCAAGTTTCCATCAGTTAAGGGTAGTTGAGGACAGTATACCCTTAACTGCATTTAGAGGACCTAATTGTTTCTATGAGTGGTTGGTTATGCCTTTTGGGCTTTTGCCTACTTTGTCGACCTAATGAACCGAGTCTTTCGTGATGTATTGAATAAGTTCGTTTTGGTGTTCATCGATGATGTCTTGGTTTACTCTAAGTTTGAAGAAGAGCATAAGCAGCACTTGAGAATAGTATTGGAAACTCTGAGAAGGCATGTTTTGAAGGTGAAGTTCTCTATGTGCCATTTTTGGAAATCAGAAGTAAAATTTTTGGGAAACATTGTTTCTGGAGAAGGCATCTCTGTAGATCCAGCGAAGGTTAGGACTATTTTGGAATGGAAGCAGCCTCGGACACCGACGGAAGTTCGCAGTTTTCTGGGGTTGGCTGGCTACTACAGGAAGTTTATTAAGGATTATTCCAAGATCTCTTCGCACCTAACTAAGCTGACAAGGAAGGGAGCTAAATTCAAATGGACACTGGAATGTGAGGAGGCTTTTCAGAATCTGAAGGCAAAGTTGTCAAATGCTCCTGTGTTGGCTATTCCGGATGGGAAGAGTAAGTTTGAGGTTTATACAGATGTATGTATTGTTGGATTGGGAGTAGTTCTAATGCAAAATGGTAGGGTAATTGCGTATGCGATCGGCAATTGAAGCCAAATGAAAGGAACTACGCTAAGCACGATCTAGAGCTATTGGCCACTGTTTTTGCTTTAAAGATCTGGAGGCACTATCTTTTGGGAGAGAAGTTCGAGTTATTCACGGATCACAAACCGTTGAAATATCTTTTCTCTCAAAAAGATCTTAAATTTGAGGCAGCAGCGATGGGTCAAGTTTTTGGCATCATATGATTTGGATATTCTGTATACCCTGGGAAAGGCGAACATTGTGGCAGACGCTCTTAGCAGGAATGCAGTTCTGTCTCTTTTGGAAGTTGTTCCGTCTCTCCAGGAAAGAATCATAAGAATGCAAATGGAGGATAAAACTTTAAGGAAAATTATTCAAGGAACCAAAGAGGGACAATATTCTGATTTCGAGATTGACGATTAAGGAACTTTGAGAATTAATGGTCGTATATGTGTGCCGAATGTGGATGGGCTGAAACAAGAAGTCTTATCAGAGTGCCATCGCTCTAGACTGAATATCCACCCAGGAATTTCTAAGACGTATAAGGATATGAGAAGGATTTTTTGGTGGCCGAGTATGAAGAAAGATATTGCTAGATTCGTTAATAGTTGTGCTATCTGCCAGCAAGTTAAAGGAGATCAGCAGAAGTCAGCCGGTTTATTGCAACCTTTGGAAATCCCGATGTGGAAGTGGGAGATGATTTCGATGGATTTCATCGACGGTTTTCCTAGAACCAAAAAAGAAAATGAAGGAATATGGGTAATTGTGGATCGTCTAACCAAAAACGCCCATTTTATACCCGTTAAGGCAACCCGTACTGCATCTTCCCTGGCAGAAATTTTCTTGAGAGAGAGAGTTAGATTGCATGGTGTTCCAGTTGGTATAATAAGTGATCGAGATCCTATCTTCACCGGAAAGTTCTGGGAGGCTTTGCAATCATCTACGGGAACGAGTTTGAGATTGAGTACAGCATACCATCCCCAGACAGATGGGCAAACGGAGAGGCTTAATCGAATTCTAGAAGATATGTTGAGGGCCTGTGTATTGGATTTTGGTGGATCGTGGGAAGACCATCTACATCTAGTAGGATTCTCTTATAATAACAGTTACCAAGAAAGTACTAAGATGGCTCCTTATGAAGCTCTGTATGGAAGACCATGTAGATCCCCAGCCTGTAGGATAGAGTCAAGAGACCGTCTTGTGCTTGGACCAGATCTGATCCGTGAAGCATCTGCTAAAGTTGAGCTTATCAAGAAAAGGATTAGAGCTGCTCATGATCATCAAAAGAAATATGCAGATAAAATACGAAGACAATTGGAGTTCGAGAATGGTGATTTAGTCTTTGTCAAAGTTTCCCCTATTAAAGGAGTAGTAAGATTTGGGAAGACAGGGAACTCGCCTCGAGATATATTGGTCCATTCCGAGTGCTCGAGAGGATTGATGCCGTAGCATACAGGATTGAATTGCCGGTCCGAATGGCTGGAATTCACAATGTTTTTCACGTATCTCATCTAAGGAAATATGTGCACAATCCATCTCTTATTGTAGAGCCAGCTGTGCAGGAAGACTTAGAGGTTGAGCCAGATTTATCAGTTGTCAGACATCCTGTTCAGATTGTTGATCAAGATGAGAGGCAACTCAGGAGCAAGATAGTGACGCTCGTTAAAGTCCAGTGGAGTGAGTATCCCAGAGATTGTACCTGGGAGACTCTAAATAGTTTTAGGAAGGCTTATCCGCATATGTGTCCGGATAGCTAATGATGTTTTTATTGGATGTATTGTTGTTTGGATGTTTTGTATGTTGGTTGCTTATGCATGGATGATATATATGCTTGAATTGTTGAAATAAAATGAAAATTTTGGATTGTCTTTTGTTTAAATTTCGGGGAAGAAATTCTTCTAAGGGGGGAGGAATGTGATATTCCAGAATTTCAAACCAAATTTAAATGAAATAATCTCTTTAATAAATTAATTAAAATTGAGAAAATATTTATTTTAAACAATAATAAAATTGTGTTATAAATATACTGATTTTAAATGGAATTAACATATACAAATGGAAAATGGATTTGTTAAAATTATATACATATCAAATTTGATTTTTAAATTGAGTTTGAAATTTAATTTGAATTTGGGTATTTAAATTGATAATTCAAATATAGTTATTTATATTTTAAATCATACTTTGATTTTTAAGTGTATTTTTATGATTTTATTTAGAATATAAAATTTGTTTTATATTAATTTCTTTTAAAAAGAATTGATTTATATAAATTAAAATGTATTTAAAAATTAGAAAATTAATTAATAAAAACATTTAAAAATCTATTTTGCATGAGAATTACATATGTTAATTTATGAATCCCTCTTATAACATGTGGTAAGAAAATAACCATGTTTAGTAACAAGTGTCAAATTTATATATTATTTTCCTTAATTTTAATAAAACAAAATTTTAATCTATAAAAGTTGCTTCATCTTCTTCATTTAAATTTTCCATCTCATTTTCTAAAAAAAAAAGAAATAAATTACTACTTCATTCACAAATCTGAAAAATTCGTCAATCTCCACTTTTTCAACCAAAAATTAAAGCTAAAATTCAAGTTCATTTCAAAGTTTACAAATCTACAAACAAAAATACAAAGACCTGTATAAAACAAAAATTCCTGCAAAAAGTTTTAAATCAAGGTATTCAAGCTTCATCAAAGCTGCAGCAAGTCTTCACAAAATTGGGCTAAAAATCATCATGGAGCCTTCTCAGATTTAAAAACAAATAGCAATTTCAGCCAAGCATTTCTAGGATCTGCTTTCCAGATTTCAAAATTTTGGAATTTCTTCTTTTAAAAAACCAGGCGAGTAAACACATAAATTAAAAGAATTTAGAAAGTTAATATCCTACATGTGATCTCTCTGATGAATTTTTGCTTGCATGTTTATGTTTAAGCTTCTATGAATATGCATGTTGATTCTGTGTATGTTGTAATTAATATTCATCTCTGTTTGAAATTTCAGAGTCCAGAAAAAGAAAAAAATATTCAAATCTTCCAATCCAGTTACTGCTAGATTTAGAGTTTCAAAGCAAACATGATTATAGGATCATAATCTAAATTTTAAAATTTTATTTAAGAATTTTAGATATAAAATTTTTTCTGGAACAAAGGAAAACGGTAAGAATCTTTTAAACATGATAAAATGAAGCACTTTATTTTCTAGATTCGAGTATGTAACTTGAATCAACATTGAAAATCTTGATTTTTCATAACAAAATCAAGAATTTTAGATTGGGATTGATGGAGCATTTCTGGGATGACCAGAAATGACATTTTGATTAAAATTGGGTGACTGGGTGGATTCGAGTGGTCGCAGCTTGAGTTGGAGCTTGTTTAGTGCTCGGCAAACCTGAGAAAAATCGTGGAGGAGGTGATCGATCATCGTGGAGTTGGAATTTGGATGGACTAGGGTTTAACATTGTGTTTGGTCGCGATTTGAAATGGGTAAATAGGAAATATGGGGTGAATCGAGTGGCATAAGATCTTGGGAATAGTTGCATGGGTGGCTTACGGTGTTGTGGCCAAAATTTCAGGGTGAACGGTGGTCGACGTCGTGGGTTCGATGGGTTTTCTGGTGAGGTGATTATTCCAGATGTGGTGCGAGCTGCCTTGTTTTCAAAATTGGGTTGGTGACCAGGAATTGAAGGTCGGGACTTGGTCGTGGGACGATCGTTGGTGGTTTTGGGTTGTCCTGGGTGAGCGACGTCGTCGTGGTTACCTATGCACGTGCACGTCATCAACGGCGTGTCTGGAATTGGTCGCGAGAGTGACACAGGAGTGTTCTCGAGTGGGAAGATGAATGGCACGGGATGATGCTCGAGTTCGCATGTGTTGAACCATCAGCAGTTTTCATTTTTTTTACTTAAGTTAAGTTTTAGAAAAGAAATAGAAAAGGAAGAAGAGGAATGGAACTCGAGTTTGTTTCGAGTTTGGGTCAGATCGAACCCAAAGCAAAAGTTGATGTTTAAAGGTTTTTCAAACTAGATTTTAAAATTTTAAATTAATTTAAACTACTTTATGATAAATGTTAAACTATTTAATTTAAAGAAATTATATACTTTGATAGCTAAATTTTGAGATGATTATGTATTCTTTTAAATTTAATTTATAAAAAGTAATTAAGTCTTAAACAAAGTAGAAATGTTTTAAATATGTAATAATTTTAAGTAATTAATGAAAATGATTTGTTTTGAAAGTTAATTAAGTTTTAATGGTTAAAGATTACTTTAATTAATTAAGTAATTAAAGTTAAATTAATTAATAATTTTGGATAAATTAATTTATAAAGATTAATTAATTAATTATGGATTAATTAATTGATAATTAAGAATTAATTTAATTAAGTAAATAAGGAATAATTAAATTATAATTAATAGTTAATTAATTAAATAATTAAAGATTAATTAATCAATGATTAGCAATTAACTAATTAAGTAATTAAGAAATAAATTAGTAATTAATAATTAATGAACTAAATAATTAGGATTAATTAATTAAGTAATTAAACATTATATAATCTATATTTAATTAATTAATGATTAGAATTAATTAATTAAATGATTAAGGTTAATTAATTATAATTAATTAAGTAATTAAGATAAATTAATTTATAATTTGTAATCAATTTAAGGAATTAATTATGGTTAATTAATTGTTAATTAAGAATTAATTAGTAATTAATTAAGGAATGATAAATTTTTTATCAAGTTTTATTAATAAATAATTAGAGTTATTAATTAATAATTAAAGGATAATTAATTAATTAATTAACTAAAGATTAATTAATTGATAATGAGGTTAATTAAGAAGTGATTAATTAATTAAATGATTGTGATTAATTAATTAATGATTAATTAAGCAACGTAAAGTGATTAATTCTTAAGTAATTAATTTAATTTGAATTAATTAAATTAATTATAATATGAATTAGAGATATGCTTACTTTTGGATGATTGTTTTGAATTGAATGTCTGGATTTGGTTGATATCTCTTGAATGATAATCTGAGATATTCTGATATGAGATATTGTATATATCTGTGATAGATTTTGTTATTATCTATGGATAATGCTGTGTGAATTCAATGTTTAAAATTGAATTGAATTGTTTAAATCTTTAAACCACTTGACCTATAAGACACGTTTGGATTTTGATGAGACTGGGATCGGGAATCAAGTTTGATTATCCGAAAACCACATCGATCCAAGTTAAACGTTAGGTCATGACATCTCAAAGTGAAGATCGAGATGGAGTTTCAGAGTGCAAGGGTTATTGTCGTTAACTCCGAGGGTGATTCCAAAATGAGTGTAACGAAATAATGCCTTCAGTTTCGTTCGAACCCGGAATGAACTTGTATGGATTGAATGCTTTTAGCACATCGTCAGGTGGACGATGAGCATTCTAAGGGGGATATTCTATAAAGGTAATCATAGCCTCAAGCCTCATCAACCGGGAATGGCTAAAACAGGGGAGGTGCAGCAAGGTTAAGTGGGTCATGCCCAAGTAGGACGAGATTTACCCCAGTCTAGAAGTCCCTTATTATTTCGGCTGTGTGGGCAGTTGTTGGCCACAGCTGTGGGGTTGTCTTGTTCGAGACTGTCCAGTAAGGGATGGTTCCGACTTTGTGTTGCAGGGGATCGGGAGTGGTCCTCGGTACGGTGATCTATGCCCTGTACTGTGACGGGCGGTACCCCAGTAGCCCTGCCATTGATGGAAACTCATTATCCAATAACCGCCCTCGGATTTGATTGTATACCTATGTATGCTGGAATTTAATAAATGTAACAATTTCGGCTATTTTCTAGTTTATTTGAAAACCCTAGACCCTATTATGATTTCACTGGATTTCCTATCAAATGTTCTGGTTAGTGTAAGGTAAAAACTTACCCGTGTTTATGTATGGGAAGTCTTACGTGATACCTTTTGTTTTCAAATGATTTTAAAGTTAAACAACTTTAACCTGTTTACTCACACCAGACCCACGTCTGACCCGGAGTTTATTTTATTTTTTTATAAACTCTTTGGTACTTAAATTTTTATGAGTAGCCAAGTGATCAGATTGGGATTGACAAATGTTTTGGAAGCTGGAGCTAGAGTCTAGACGTACCTATTTATCTTTATCCGCCATGTAGTGACATTTTGATGTTGTATTTTGGGTTGTATGGTTTGGCAGACTCTTATAAATGTCTAATGTAATGAAGTCGTATTATTTTGTGTACTCTGATATGTGAAACTATGTAATGGATATGTGTAATATTATATTTTGTTCCGTTTCCGCTGTGAGATTCTGGTGTTGTTGTTCTTTTCTTTCCATCTCTTTCTTTTCTTATCGATGATACGTCTTTCTGAGGATTGAAAGACGGGTCGTCACATAAACACTTAATATTGGAATAAGAAATATGATTTATATTATGAAATGTATTTCCATATAGAAAATTGTTTTCTATGAGATTTATTTCTTTGAGCTCAAGCTATTTGATCGATAAACTCTCCTCTGTAAATAGTTGCAGTGTATGAAATAAACAAATAGTATTAAGTAAATGATGGACCTTCGAATTTTGTACGCTATTATAGTAATGGTGGAAATAGTAGGAGCTTGTCATATAGCATTTATTAATTGCATTATAGTACGAAAATTGTTTCCGTAAAACTTACCATACATTATTTATTATTTATGAAATAATGATTATTTTTCAGTACTGAAAAAAATAGACATAGCTATATTTCAATATGAATATACTTTGTGAAACAAAACTATAATGTGGTAATTTTTTATAACAAAAGTGATGCACTGGAAAATACAAACGCATCTAAATAAATTATTTATTTACAGTTGTTTTGGAATTATAGACTAAGACGTAGTTTTGAGAAATAATTTTATTGCATGATTTTGAATCATATGAAACTTGTTAATTATATCTCAAACAATTAAGGGCTATGCACCTTTTTAGTGGGAGTATCATAAGAGTTGATGAACTCTTCAATTTGATACATGTAAATGCATGCAATCGTAATCCTATAAATGTCAAAACGGTTCCACGTACTTCATCATATTCACCGATGAGTTATCGCCATCATGAACGTGTGTATTTGATACACATATAGTATGTCTATGGTAAACTTATAGAATATAAAACAGAAGTAAATAAAATAACATGCGATAGAAATGATTTGATTTGATCGAATGAGCGAGTTTATTGGAAAATGTTTCGAACGCACCTAAAATGAGTAAACATTCAATCTTAAAATTACTCATTCATGTGATACATAATGATGCATCGATATGGAGTAATCGAACTTTGTTGGACAATGTACGATTAATTGTGAGTAAAGTTGAGTTAGTTTCTTTCTATAAGGTAATATATGTAAGGGTAGTACAAAGGTTAATGTTATTTTATCTGAATAATTGTTAACAAAATTGCACGTAATAATTGTTTGTAAGGGATCTTGTATGAATCTCCTCAAAAGAGTTTTTGGAAGACTGTCATTAGATGACATATTTATGTTTTGAACTTGTGTTTTGTAAACTAAAACTAAAACAGTTTTATAAATAAAGAAATTCATAAAACATTTATGAATACATATTCTGTTGCATTGAGAAACAATTGTTGTTTCAAGCAATACCAACTTCATTGTAAAGAATTTTTTTTTGAGGAATTACTAGTGCTAGAATGGAATTGGATAGGGTCCGTAGATAATACAGATTAGATGAGTTGAAATGAAATTAACTAATATAAATGAACACAACGCCTCAGAGTGTCTAATAAGTATTCTCGCACATTGAAGAGAAACTATGAGTTTCTTATCAATGTCGAAAATATATAATCCTCGTGTAGCGATTAGGGATTTTGGACATCCCGAGTTGTGAATATTAGTTTATAATATTCAATAATACTGTATTTTAATATACAATATTCCCATTAATATTGATTTATGACTGCAAACAATTTTCTAAACCAGTGTAACTTGAATTTTCAAATCTATATCAGATTACAAATTTAATTTAAATAGAATTTCTTATATGTCTATTTTGGTTTAAAAGCAAAAATGCATATACTGTTATAGATTAAAAACATGTAATTTTGTTTTATTCTAAAGTTGAAATATAATAGAAAATTTAAATTTATTGAAAATCAAATATTTTTACATATAGGATAATAAATTTATATGTAATAAAATTGGATGGAAATTCTTAATGAAGCAAAAGTGATATTTTCGATTTTGGCATGTAAATAAACAATGTAGTTTATATAAAATGAAAATAGTTGAAAACTTCTATAATAATAATATATATACGTTAAGTTAGAAAAGTTGTATATATGAAATGATAAGTTAAAAAGGAAATTTATAATATTTAATTTGATAAAATGTTATAAATTGATGTGTATAATAATCACTTAAATATTTATAAGAGAAACTATCTATATATATAGCAAATGGAATTGAATTATTTGGAACAAATATATTTTTATATTATCTATAATTTTTTTGTATATATGGTTACTTATATAATTTAAAATCAAGAATGTTACATTTTGTTTAAAATACATATGTATTATATAAAACAAATGAACTAAGAAGTTATTTTAATTTATTAGTTCCTCACCCTTATTTTAAAATGGATAAGTGTCAAATGCAATGCTACTTTTTCAATATTAGCCATGGGCTGTTTAACTTTATAAATATACTTATACACACACACACACTTAAAATGTTTTATGGTTTATACATGATAATATAATAAGGGAAAATTAAATGTTAAACCTTTGAATTAATTTAAGTTCTTGAGTGATTTTACATATAATAATTATTTAACTCCAAATGTTAAATAAAATAAAGTGTTATTTCAATAAAGTTTCTCATTTGCATTTGTAGTTTTAAATGTATAACACAAACACTACTTTGACAAGTAATATAAATTATGGGCTGTTTAAAATCTTGGATACTTGCATATGCTTTTAATAGTGTATGGTTTACATTAATATAAATACACTAATGGAAAAGTCTTCAAATCATTTACTGTAAATAAAAGAAAACCAGAAACATAATAATTTAACAAATATAAAAACAATGGGATGTTGTAATAAAATTTTGAATCAGAAAACATGATTTACATTTGGCATCAGTTACCTCTATTTTAAATTCAAACCATCAAGGGATTTTTTAAAAAAGCAAGACTCAAATTCAGTTTTAAAGGTTTCAGCTTTTCAATCAAGAATTCAACTTCAACTTCAAGTTTTAAAAGCTGCTCGAAGAAATGTTTAAGGTGAGAAACATTTAGTTTAAAATTTGAAATGAAATGCATGCCTATGATAGTGAACACAGTATCCATTTCCACTTCAAAAGGCTATATCCCTTAATCTAGTGCATATCTGATGATGTTGTAAACTAGGAATATCTTTAATTACTAGAGTAGTTTAAGTTAAAATTAGTTTGTGAACTGTTTATGCTATGTAGTTAAGTTTTGATGCGATTTACGGTGAAAATCTATTTTTATGGAAAATTTAATGTTTTTATATTAAGATTTCAAGCATGCAATTGGGTTGCTTGTATAAAATTATGAATTTTAGTAGGAAGATTAAAATTTATAGTGATCTATATTTTGAGAAATTTGTAAATGAATGCCTTTCGTTCAAAATTTATTGCCGTCGAACTTGTCGACGAGAAATGATGCGATTTTCACTGGAAGAGGCGGGTGGTCGTAGGGGAGAGGGCGACCATGGCAGAATTTTGAAATTGGGTTTGGATTGGTTGTGCGAGTTAATTTTAGGGTTTAGTGATGGCTTCGGTTATGATGAAATCGCGATCAATTTGGAAGTTTGTGGCGTGACCGGGTTGAATGATTTTTGGCAGAGAAGAAGTGTCAGAGTAGGGCCTTCGATCGCCAGTGGAGTTGATTCGATCAAAGGAAGTTAGTGAGTGCACTTCATCGGGTTTTGGGCTGGGGTTTTTCTGATGGTTCGAGCGAGGTCTACTTTTCGTCTTGGATGGATTTGAGTCATCATCGAGGAGGTGATGTTGATCAGTGGATGAAGGGACGATGACTCAGTGGTTCGCGAGGACGGATAAATCATCTGATTGTTTATGCACATGCACCATGCACATGAGATATCAGCATGGTTGTTTACTTAGATAAGAAGATGTGTTTCGCCTGGGTAGGGTTAGTTCGTGGTCTGGACGATGATCGAAGTGACGATCGATTGCGAGCGAAGTTGAGAATGATTCTGAAGTCGATCGAAGATGATCGTTTTCGTATGGATTTAGGGATGTTTCCTGGTAGCAGTGAGGGGTTGAGGAAGAAGGTTGGAGGGTGTTCTGTTGTTTCGTTACTTTGGGGTCGTCGGGTTCGTCCCGATGCAAACTCGTTTGGGCTTCGGTCCAACTTATTTCGTTTGGCTTGTTCGATTCAAGTGCGGGATTGTTTTATTTTGTTTGGGTTGCGGCTTCGGTCCAATAGGTTTGTTTTAATAAAAGTTAGTTTTTTTGTGAATGAAAGGAATTTGGTTTAAAAATAAAACAAAATCCAAAATAAAATTACTTTCCAAAGGTTTCAACAAACATGTTATTTTCAGATAAATATTTTAAACCTAATGCTTTAATGTAAATGTTCATTTAAAATATTATATAGACCAAGAAATTTGGAAATAAACTTGTTTTGCTTTGAGATTTCAATTTTAATTTGGGTATTTAAATAAGTTATTTTAACATTAGGTAATCAAGCTTTTAAGAATAATTTATTTATAAATTCTAGGATTTTTGAATAAGTGAAGTATAATTGAAATAATTAAAGGAAAATAAATGTTTATATTTTGAAAAAAATTCAAGTTCTTAAATGATATTATATTTACGATAATTATCTAATTTCACATATAATAATGAGTTATAAAGGAGATGGTTCATATCGATGGATGGTACGCCGTTGTACGACCAGTTGTGAAGTTAAATATGCAAATTTGTAAGCTTGTGCAGATATAATTTAATTACCAAAGTAGAAATGAATGCCATTGAATAATTTTACGGCCGAACTGTTGAAATGTTCCCTACTGAATTAGATGTGTTCAACCAGTTGACATCTGGACAGCGGAAACAGACACCATTCCACAGAATCGTAAATTTAACTCCTGCGGATACTATAAGCCATCTATCTGATATTATTTGTGTAGTTGTTACTAGCAATGATAATCTCTGATCCGTTATTCATGCATACATATGTTATTTTCCTGTTAATTGTATTTGAAAATATAATGTGAATCGATCTATGGAAGCTGACTGATTTTGAATATCTGTATGGACTGTGAATTGTAGATTGATAAGTACCATTGAGACTGATAAGCCTCTTTTTGTTTGGATTGATTTTGAAACTAGTTTTGTTTTAAAATAAATATTATTTTTAGAAATGTTTTAAAAGAATTGATAAATATGTTTTAGAAAAATCAAAAGCAATTTACTTATTTTTGGAAATATTTATAAGGTATAAATTTTTAAGTATGTACTATTTGAATTATTTCAAGTATTAAATTATTTTGAAATGATCCTTTAAAGATCAATTTTTATTAAATAAATATTTAAGTATATTTTCTTCAATATAAATCTATTTAATGTAAATGTCATTTTAAAAAATATTTTATGATAACTTCTATAAAGAGTATTTTATTTAATAAACTTGGAAATAATATATGGAAATTTCATAGTATGATTTGAGAAGAAATGGTTATATACACACACACATATATATGTTTACCAAATGAAATAAGCTTTCTTTGTAAGTTTTAATCCGTTTGGATTGTAAATGTGAACAAGGCTTAAGGGTTGCAATGGGAAATAACTTGATTGAATTGATTGATTGTTTTGATAGTTAAATAACCGACTATCAAATTGAACTAAACCTAACTTTGGAAATATCTAGAAGAGACCTAAGAATTATATGGTACGGTTACAGGTCGAGGTGCTATACTGTACGTATAAACTCATTTATTCTCTAGGACGAATTATAAGGAGACCCGTCCACTGACGGTTAGGAGGTGAACTCCAATCTTGTATTTCGTCTTTGTATTTCCTAAAAAACCGGGGTTGAGTTTACCGAAAATAGCGAATGTTGTTTCGAAATGACCGGGATCGGATTTGAAATTAGAAAACCACTTCGATCCAATAAGAACGTTTTCGTGATGAAGACAAGAGCTTGGAGTCAAAGATGGAGCAGTGAAGTGCAAGGGCTAATCGCTACAAATCCTAAGGGTGATTCCAAAACGGATGTAGTAGGAGTAGTGCCTTCGGTTCCGTTCGAACCCGGAACGGACTTGTATGGATGAATGCTTTCAGAACATCGTCAGGGGACAGTGATCATTCTAAGTGATATGTTCTAAAAAAGGTAATGCTTAGCCTCGAGCCTCATCAACCGAGAATGACTGAAAATCAGGGGTTATGTACCATGGCTAAGTGGGTAGCGCCCAAGTAGGGTGAGGTCATCACTGTCTAGATGTTCCTTTTATTTCGGCTGTGTGGGCGGTTGCTGATCCCAACCGCGGGGTGATCTTGCTCGAGCTATCCAGTAAGGGGTAGTCTGGTCTTGTGTTGCAGGGGATTTAGGGTAAATCCTCGGTACGCTGATCTAGACCAGGTACTATGATAGGTGGTACCCCAGTGCCTAGTCATTCGTTGAAAATCCATTCTTCCTACGTGCCTTTTACCGTTTTGATTGTAAAACCCACTTTATGGCTAGTATGCTGGAATTTAATCACGTAACAATTTCCTTTATTTTGAATAAGTTTTTGTATATAGACCCTATTATAATATCAGAGGATTTTGATAAGAAATGTTTTAGCTATCGTAAGGTAAAAACCCGACATGTTTATTTGTGGCGTGGTCTTACGAGATGCTTTTGTTTTCAAAGGATTTTCAAAACTTAATAATCAAGTTGAGTGTGTTTCTCACGCTGGATTTTCCAGACTGACCCGGGCTCGGTGTTTTTCCTATATGCTCGGGTCAGACCGAGCATATTTTCACGTTTAACTGGAAGAGTGGAATCTTCAGGAGAAGGTGCTGGATCAGGAGACCTATTTTCGTAAATGCTTATATTCAGTCTGTATTTGGTTGTGTGGTCATTGTTGTAAGGATAGCATTGATATAACTGTCTGAATTGTGTGGTTGCAACTCTGATGTAAAGTCTGTATATGTTATATAATGCAACAGTTTTGGTTTTGTGTAAAGATTTATTTATATATAGTTTATTCGATCCACTGTGAGATTCTGTTTGTTCTCTTTTTTTCTATCTTCTTTCTACTTCTACCTTCTTTCTTCTTTCACTATTCGTCTTCCCGTGCAATTTGGCTGACAAGTGTGGTTTAAAGTCGTTTAAATCGGTATGGAAAGATGGGTCATGACATTGTGGTATCAGAGCCAAGTTTAGTGAATACCTAGGTTTGAGTGAGTTGCTCATTAGTAATAGAGTCTATAACAACCTATTGAGTCTAAGTATGTGTATATATACGAGAGCGCGTATTTGTTAGTTATATAAAAATGATATTTATATTGTGTTAATTGATCGGTTAAGTGGCATGTGGATTCTGGTCAATACGAGTAGCTAACGTTATTGATAGGGATCTCTAAACACTTGAACCGGGCCAACGGACATAATATTGTTTTAAAGGGGTAGATGAAATCATTTTACCAAAAATATATTTTCTATATGAAAAAAACTATCACTACTACAAAACAGGTCATTTGCATCGGTTGTTCACCCCCCTGTTGCATCAGTTCTACAACTGATGCACATGCAACCGATGCAATAAACTAATTTTTTTGCACCAGTTGTAAAACCGATGCAAATAGTCATCTTTTGCATCAGTTGTCAGTAAAAACTGATGCAACATAAGATCTTTGGCTTAAAACCAATCCCTTATATTGCACTGGTTGGCAGTAACAACCGATGCAACAAGACATTTTTTGCATCGGTTGTTACTGTCAACAATTATTGCATGCAATATTATAGTCATTTAAAGTCAAATTGGACAGCAAATATATATTGAATAAGATAATAGCAAATAAATATTTTTCAATTATAGTGTTCATAATCCATATAAAATAGTGATTCATACATTTGTTTTAGTACAACGATTCAGATCTTTATTACAAGTAATATAGTCTAGATTGTTAAGTACCCTAATACACCAACGCCAGTCAAATAGTCATATCATCCCCTATATACAAAATTGCTGCTACACTAGCCTGCTAACCACAACTTCCTGCTCTTGTTCTCTCTGAACAAAAACTTCATATATATTGATCACTTCCCGACCACATACACTTCTTAACAGCTCTACCACTTACTAACAACTCAAAACCCATACTTCATTACTAACATCAACTGCAACATCGTCGCAAATCACCTCCTCCGCACTTCAGTGCTCCATCATTCTCAACATACATATTCGAACAACTATCAAAACACTGCCTTCTCCCAGTCTACTTGCAACTGCTTCCAACAACAATGCACTTCTAACCATTAACCACTACCTATCCTCCGACGACTCCTACACTTTCATAATCAATCATTTACTGCTACAAATCGCCACTGTTCCTTCTATAATTTACTCACCTTCAACAACCCTACCACCACTCTACTGCCTGCCTTGTCACAAACCTCCCACAAACATTGTCCAGTCACGGAAACATTGTCCAGTCCACCACTCCTTCATACAAGCCTACCACTTCATACATACTCCACTAACATCTATCCAAACTTCACTTCCTAAAAAAAAGCCTTTGTCAAACCCAAACCGTGTTGAATATGCGCTTTGCGCTATATGATTTTTGTTTGATGATAACAAACATATATACATTCGCTTAAATGTATTTGTTAACGTACTATTTTAATCTTCACAGAATAAATAAATATTTGCTGAATAAAAATAAATAACACAGTTTTTGAATTCAAACGAATATTTTATTCAAACAAATATTTATTACAACTTTGATAGTACAATTTCAAGCTCTCACTATACATATACAATTTTGACTACAATACATGACATTTCACTATTTTACATCAGCACCTCACTACATATCACTCACACTCGTATTTATCTTCAACTGCATTCAAGTTTGAATCCAGCATCTGAGCGATCTGCAAAAATATAAACAAACGCAGTAAAATTGAAAATAAAATATTTTTGCGATATAAAATAAAACGTGAATTTTGAAAATGATATTTGCCTCAGTTATTTGGGTTGTTCGTCATCATTTAAATTTGAATTCATCATACACGAACAACTTGTGACATACATAGTATATTACTGTATATGCCACAAGGCCGTGCACGTCGATATATACACTTGATTGATTTACAGGGACAGGCAAGCACAGGTCAAACCCAAATGAAAAATCGGGTTCAACTCACGTGCAATAACATTGAAAATCACGACACAAGCACAAGGTCAAATCCGAGTTTTGAAACTGGATTCAACACAAGACGACATGACATGAATGCAACGAAGACCAACACTAAAATGGACTGCAACATGGATATCACAATCAAACTGCAACAAGGCAACTAGGAATGAACAGAACATAGCAGCTCAAGTCATCAAGTTCAGTGCAGACCACAGAATGCCACAACAAATACATCATGAAAGACCAGAGTAGTTCAGTCAAGCAAGTGCACAACAATCAACACAGTGAAGTATACCAGTGATACATCAGTGAATTCAACATGACAGTGTACAACACCAACATAAGCAACAACATGAACCAACTGTGCATATATGAAGCACAGTACAAGGCATGTCAACAAACAATGTAATCAACATGAGTATCACAAGAACTCGACAGTGGACAGACCAAGTGCAACAGATTCGAAGAACCAAAGTCAGTGGCAAGCTACAGGAATGATCAGACCAACAACAGTGTGCAACAGGGAACACGGGTCAGACTATATCAACTCAACAGCAACAGGAAGTGCAATTCCAAGTGAAGAACCAGACTCAAGTTAGTGCACAGTGCATATATGATGCATACAAGTACAGGCCACAACAATTCAATGAAGCACGGCTGCAAACAATATGGACAGTGAAAACAGAAGTGCACAGCAACAGTAAGGAAATGGACAAATGCAACTGAACCAACATACTACAGTGACATCAAAACATGGCAGTAGGGATGTAATTGCTGTGAACAACAAGAGGGATACAAGCATCAAGCTGCAGTTTTCAAAACGTGTAACCAAGTCAAAGCAAGTGATAACCAAACATCTCAAATTCAAGGCCGAAGTCATAGTAAAATCGCCATGTCAATGTTGAACAAGTCAACAAAGTATAAATTCCAGAAATTAAAATACCGTGGTCATCACGAAATTGAATCAAACCGTGTTAACCAAGTAAACATGAAATATTCGAAATTGAAGAAGTCAGAAGTCATCACATTCGTTGAAGAAAAATCAAGTGGCAGAGATGAATATGTGACAAATTCAAATTATTTTATACGAACGCAAGAATAGGATTTACAAACCCTATATAAATCAAATTCACATCATCGGCAAGCGCATTGAATTCCAGAAAGCATAAAATCAGTAAAAGAAAAAGCATACAATTACATACCGAAGAAGGAATTCGATCAACGAAGCAGCTGCAAAGAGCATCAAAGTCGAACAATTATCAAAGGTCGGCGCTTCAATTTGAAAGCCCTAAATTGCATCAAAGGGACGAAGCCCCAATTTGATAAGGACGAAGCCCTAAAAAGGAACGGCCGCCATTACAAATAAAGAAGTAAAAGAGACGGGTCAAATAGCAAAGGAGGCCGGCCTGCTTTCAAAGGGGTTTTTGTTTTTAAGGGGTTTTTAAATTTAATATTAGGGTTATTTCATTTTTAATTGCTTTTAATCGTATTTTCCTTTTTTCTTTTTAAACCGTTTTATTTTTTCTAGTCGTGTGACTAGGGGACAAGCTACGTGGCGTAGCTTGAGAATTCGCAACTCGGTAGTTGAGTTGTGGCAGGGTTTTGAGCGTAGAGTTAGATTAGTCAATAGCGGGTATAGCGAGTTTACGTGTGTAAGCGAGGGACTATCTAATTTCTAGTAGAAACCTTGGGGGCAGCACGTAGGCAGGTTTTTTGCCTAAGCTGGGTAAATTCTGTGTTGTTCTGTTCTGCATTTTATTATTCTGATATTATCTGTGCTGTGTTTATTCTGCAGTGATCTGTGTTAAAATTAATATACACTTCTGCAATAATTTTTATAATTAACACTATCACCCTATTCACCCCCCCTCTAGGGTGAAATCGATCCTACAAGTGGTATCAGAGCTAGGAATAGAAGTCAACATTTGTTTTAAAAATTCTATTTTTGAAAAAATCAGTTTTTGTTTAAAAATTCGAATTTTTAAAATGGCTTCTTTTAATAATGCTTTTGCAGAAGGTCAATCCATAGTTAGACCACCAATGTTCAATGGTGAATATGCTTTTTGGAAAAATAGGATGAAATTTTTTTTGAAAACCATTGACGCTTGGGATATTGTTGAGACAGGTTATAGAATACCAACTATAACTGTAGATGATCAGGAAATAGAGAAACCAAAGGAACAATGGACAGAACTAGAAAATAAATTACAGAATACTAATGCCAAAGCTATGAATTCTATTATCTATTCATTAGATCAATTTGAATTTAATCGTGTCTCACATTGTCTAACCGCGCAGGAAATATGGCACATATTAGAAGTTACTCACGAAGGAACATCTCAAGTCAAAGAATCTCGCCTTGCCATGCTAAGCAGCGAATACGAGAACTTTACAATGGAGAAAGAAGAAAATGTCAAAGAGATGTACGGACGACTTTCCAACATCGTATACAAATCAAAAGCTCTCGGAAAAACATACACCGAATTGGAAATAGTCCGTAAAATCCTCAGAGTCCTTCCACGAAGCTTTGAAGCAAAAGTAACTGCCATTCAAGAATCGAAAGATTTAAAACAACTCAAAGTCGAAGAACTCATCGGAAATCTCACCACTTATGAGCTAGAAATGAAATTCAAGGAAGAGCGTGAAGGTGGAGATACTCGAAAGAAATCAATAGCTCTCAAAGGAACAACTGAAAGTGATGATGAGAATGATGACGATGGTGATGGAGCAGCAGAGCTAGCGCTACTAATAAAGAAATTCAAAAGGTGGAATCGCAAATACGGAAATCCAGCTCGAAATCATGAATTGAAAAACAGAATAGGCAAAGCACTAGACAACCCAGAAGATCAGAAAATCATCTGTTACAAATGCAACAAACCCGGCCATATCAAGCCATAATGTCCTCAAAAACGATCAAATCAAGGAAAGAAACTAAAGAAGAAGAGCTTTGCGGCTACGTGGGATGAAACTGACGAAGATGAAAGTGATAACACCGAGAGTGAGAGTGAAAAAGCAAATATGTGTCTTCATGGTGAAGTTACAGACAGTGATGACGACGAGCCAAGCGAGGTATCAAAACTCACTCATTCTGAATTACTAATTTATTTCCATGAAGTAAATGGCTGTTATGAACGACTTAGGGAAAAATATGCTAAACTTGAATCTCAAAAGGATACTTTGATAGAATGCAATAAACAACTTGATCAATTAGTTAAGAACTATCAATGTAGAATTCCTAAGTGTGATAAGTGTCCAACATTTGAAGAAGAAATTAAAAAATCGGAAATCAATATAAAATCACTTGAAAATGAAATTCTGATTTTAAAAGAGAATGAAAATACTAGGAGAGAGAATTCTATTAAAAAGTGCACACAGTTGTTAAACGAAAATGAATCTCTCAAATCACAAGTCCAACAATTGTCAACGACTTTAGATAAATTTTCAAAAAGTGAAAAATCGTTGAATATGCTATTAGGAAAGCAAACTGTTAATACGGTTAGACAAGGACTTGGATATAATAATTCAAAAATTGTTGAAAACAAGATTAATCAAGTTAATTCTCTGTGCACAATTTGTAGAAAATTTGGACACGGTCACAATAATTGTTGTTATAGACCCAAACATGTGAAAACTATACCGATTTGGGTTTCAAAAGGCACAAATATAAAATCTCTCAAAGTTAAACAAATTTGGGTGCCAAAGGGAACGATTATAAATAGTTTTGGGTCTACACAAAATCATTTTTCAAAATTTTCTGCCACTAACAACCATGGACCTATAAAAACAAATAGGTCACTAAACTCTCTTCTCGTGTAGGTATGCTGGCAGGCTAAGGAACAACAGCAATGGTACTTGGATTCTGGCTGTTCCAGGCACATGACAGGCGATAAATCGAAGTTCCTTAGCCTAGAAAAGTACAAAGGTGGCAGAGTCACAATGGGGAACAATGACAAGTGTAAAATTGTCGGTAAAGGTAAAGTAGGTAACAATACATTTACCTTAAATGACGTTTTATATGTTGAAAATCTGCACCACAATTTGATATCAATCAGCCAGCTATGTGATAAAGGTATGAATGTTATCTTTGATTCTGACATGTGCAAAATTGTTGACAAATCATCAAAAGAAATCTTATTTTCAGGAAAAAGGAAAGGTAATATATATTCTCTATCTTTTGATGATCTCATCCTCTCTAAATGTTTGGTAGCTAAGGATATAGAAGTGAATTTATGGCATAGACGTTTAGGGCATGCTAGTATGAACTTATTAAACAAATTAAAAAGGAAAAGTTTGGTAAGAGGGTTGCCATCACATGAGTTTGAAACTGAAAACATCTGTAAAGCATGTACTTTGGGAAAACTTAGAAAATCATCGTTTCATGCCAAAAACAATGTAAGCACTTCTAGAGTTCTTGAACTAATTCATATGGATCTATTTGGACCTAATGACATTGCTAGCTTAGGAGGTAAGAAATATTGCTTTGTGTTAGTTGATGATTACTCAAGATATACATGGGTATACTTCTTAGCTAAAAAATCAGAAACTTTTTCATACTTCACAAGATTCGCAAAATTTGTGCAAAATGAAAAAGAAGTCTCTATTGTTTCGTTAAGAAGTGATCATGGTGGAGAATTTGAAAATTATGAATTTGAAACTTTCTGTGATGAAAACGGAATCAAACATGAGTTCTCTGCACCACGTACTCCACAACAAAATGGGGTAGTTGAGAGAAAGAATCGTACTTTACAAGAATTGGCTAGGTCTATGTTAAATGAATATGAACTACCTCTGCATCTCTGGGCAGAAGCTGTAAATACAGCATGCTATGTAATGAATAGAGTTATCATCAGACCGATTCTTAACAAAACCCCCTATGAGTTATGGTTCAACAAAAAACCAAACATCGCTTACTTCAAAGTGTTTGGATGTCCTTGCTATATTCTTAATACAGGTGATCAGTTAGGAAAATTTGAAGCAAAGGCTGATGATGGCATCTTCATGGGTTACTCTTCGAGAAGCAAAGCTTATAGAGTCTACAACAAAAAGACTAAAACAATCGTAGAGTCAATCAATGTGAAATTTGATGAAGGCATTGACGAACAGAATACATCCAAAAGCAACGTTGAAGAGGAGAAAGAAAAAGATGAATTTGAAAAACCAAAAGAAACTGCTGATGCTAGAGAAACTACCACAACTCAAGAAGTCAGAAGAAATCTGGATCCAGAAAAGTTGAAATACAAAACAGACCATCCACCAGAATTGGTAATTGGAAACCCTATAGCAGGTATACAAACTCGTTCATCCTTTAAAAATCTATGTGATCTGTGCTTATATAGTGGATTTATTTCAGAAATAGAACCAAATAGCATAGATTCAGCCCTTAATGATGAAAACTGGTTCATGGCCATGCAAGAAGAACTAAATCAGTTTGAACGAAATAATGTTTGGAGTCTAGCACCTAGACCTAAGGATTATCCAGTTATAGGAACAAAATGGATTTTTAAAAATAAATATGATGAATCTGGAAATATAATTAGAAATAAAGCTAGACTAGTTGCTAAAGGATACAATCAAATTGAAGGAGTTGACTTTGATGAAACCTTTGCGCCTGTAGCTAGACTAGAATCAATTAGAATATTGTTAGCTTTTGCTTGCTACAAAGGATTTAAACTAAGACAAATGGACATTAAGAGTGCTTTTCTTAACGGAGTTTTAAAAGAAGATGTGTTTGTTGAACAAACAGAAGGTTTTGAAAGTCATGAATATCCAAACCATGTATACAAACTAAAGAAGGCATTATATGGATTAAAACAAGCTCCCAGAGCTTGGTATGAATGTCTTACTTCTTATCTCCTTGAAAATGGGTTCAAAAAGGGATGTGTAGATACCACACTATTTCTGTTGCATGAAAACAATGATATTTTGATTGTTCAAATATATGTTGATGACATCATTTATGGTGCTACTAACAAGTTATTGTATGAGAAATTTGAAAAAGTCATGCAGGAAAAGTTTGAAATGAGCTTGGTTGGAGAGTTAAAATTCTTTTTAGGATTTCAAATCCAACAAAGCAATAAAGGCACATTCATTTCTCAAACAAAATATATTAGGGAACTTGTCAACAAATTTGGATTGAAAGATGCTAAACCAGCAAGAACTCCCATGAGTACAACACTTAAACTTGACAAAGATGAAAAGGGTAAGACAGTTGATCAAAAGCTGTACAGAGGTATGATTGGATCACTCCTTTATCTTACCGCCTCTAGACCTGACATCATGTTTTCTGTCTGCTTATGTGCGCGTTTTCAATCTAACCCAAAACAATCTCATTTAAAAGCTGTTAAAAGAATTATAAGATATTTATTGCACACCCCACGGTTTGGTCTTTGGTATCCATCAAATGATAATTTTGAATTGAAAGGTTTTTCAGATGCTGATTATGCTGGAAATTTGGTTGATAGAAAAAGTACTAGTGGAGCATGTTTTATGTTAGGACATTCATTAGTTGCATGGTCGAGTAGAAAACAAAATTGTATTGCATTATCCACAACAGAAGCAGAGTATATTGCTTTGAGCGGTTGCTCTGCTCAAATCTTATGGATGATACAAACTTTGCATGACTATGGCCTAAATTTTAAACGTGTACCACTAATGTGTGATAGCAAAAGCGCAATTGATCTCACAAATAATCCTGTACATCATTCGCGAACAAAACATATAGATGTAAGACATCATTTTATTAGAGATCATATTTCCAAAGAAAATATCTGCATAAATTTTATTTCAACTGATTCTCAATTGGCAGACATCTTTACAAAACCCCTACCAGAAAATAGTTTTTGTAAACTACGACTCAGTCTAGGTGTTTTAGAAATTTGCTGAATATTTAACATTTTTTTCTCCCTTCAAATTATCGAAAAGAAAAATAGTGATTGAAAAAGTGATGAGTGTTGATATTGATTATATATTATAACTCGAGAAAGTATAATTAGAAAATTTCTTTAGAAATGTAAACAAGAGTTATAAAACTTTTTGTTGGTAAAAATTCCATGACCATCTCTATACCTATCATATTTCTATCAACCATCATTCATCAAAATTCTATATAGTTTGTCGATATGTGGTATTTTAAACAGGAATCGTTCGTTTTTCATTTTTTTTAAATAATAATAATAAAAAAAAAAAAAAAAAAAATATAAAATAAAAATTAATAACAATAAATAAATACCAAAGTGTTCACTCTCATTTAAAAGTCCTCACGGTTATGCATGGGTGAATTACTTGGAATTTGTTATGTGCTTCCATGCTCATTTAAAAGTCCTCACGGTTATGCATGTATGGAACACATATCAAAAGTTGATTTTTTTTAAAAAAAAATAAACAAGTTGATTCTAATCCCATTTAAAAGTCCTCATGGTTATGAGTGGTTAGAAGATACTTGAATTCATTTTTCTAAAATAAATTTGGAATACTACTAATCTCATTTAAAAGTCCTAACGGTTATGCATGATTAGTAGATATTCAAATTCCTGATATAAAAATACCACAAATAGACACAATTGTATGGTTTTATATGATGACATCATCTCCATCATTCTAAAAGTGGAATATGCGCCTAACAATATTTTTATGATTTTTGTTTGATTTTCTATTGAAATTTAATATTTATATTCAATTGGGTTTTAATGTTGGATTAATATCGATCACTTTATCTCTATTTTCTCTAACTCTATTATTCTTTTGCTGATAACAAAAGGGGGAGAGAAAAGTTAAGATTTTGTCAAATAGAATCAATCAAAGGTCAAACAATTTTTCATTTGCATATAGGCTCATTCACACATTTTATTTGTATGCATATATGTAGGGGGAGTCATATATGTAGGGGGAGTATCATATAGAAAGGAAGCATTCAAATAGGGGGAGCAATTGAAATTATCAAATACATTTAATATATTCAAAATCTTAAATATATGTTTGTTATCATCAAAAGGGGGAGATTGTTGAATATGCGCTTTGCGCTATATGATTTTTGTTTGATGATAATAAACATATATACATTCGCTTAAATGTATTTGTTAACGTACTATTTTAATCTTCACAGAATAAATAAATATTTGCTGAATAAAAATAAATAACACAGTTTTTGAATTCAAACGAATATTTTATTCAAACAAATATTTATTACAACTTTGATAGTACAATTTCAAGCTCTCACTATACATATACAATTTTGACTACAATACATGACATTTCACTATTTTACATCAGCACCTCACTACATATCACTCACACTCGTATTTATCTTCAACTGCATTCAAGTTTGAATCCAGCATCTGAGCGATCTGCAAAAATATAAACAAACGCAGTAAAATTGAAAATAAAATATTTTTGCGATATAAAATAAAACGTGAATTTTGAAAATGATATTTGCCTCAGTTATTTGGGTTGTTCGTCATCATTTAAATTTGAATTCATCATACACGAACAACTTGTGACATACACAGTATATTACTGTATATGCCACAAGGCCGTGCACGTCGATATATACACTTGATTGATTTACAGGGACAGGCAAGCACAGGTCAAACCCAAATGAAAAATCGGGTTCAACTCATGTGCAATAACATTGAAAATCACGACACAAGCACAAGGTCAAATCCGAGTTTTGAAACTGGATTCAACACAAGACGACATGACATGAATGCAACGAAGACCAACACTAAAATGGACTGCAACATGGATATCACAATCAAATTGCAACAAGGCAACTAGGAATGAACAGAACATAGCAGCTCAAGTCATCAAGTTCAGTGCAGACCACAGAATGCCACAGCAAATACATCATGAAAGACCAGAGTAGTTCAGTCAAGCAAGTGCACAACAATCAACACAGTGAAGTATACCAGTGATACATCAGTGAATTCAACATGACAGTGTACAACACCAACATAAGCAACAACATGAACCAACTGTGCATATATGAAGCACAGTACAAGGCATGTCAACAAACAATGTAATCAACATGAGTATCACAAGAACTCGACAGTGGACAGACCAAGTGCAACAGATTCGAAGAACCAAAGTCAGTGGCAAGCTACAGGAATGATCAGACCAACAACAGTGTGCAACAGGGAACACAGGTCAGACTATATCAACTCAACAGCAACAGGAAGTGCAATTCCAAGTGAAGAACCAGACTCAAGTTAGTGCACAGTGCATATATGATGCATACAAGTACAGGCCACAACAATTCAATGAAGCACGGCTGCAAACAATATGGACAGTGAAAACAGAAGTGCACAGCAACAGTAAGGAAATGGACAAATGCAACTGAACCAACATACTACAGTGACATCAAAACATGGCAGTAGGGATGTAATTGCTGTGAACAACAAGAGGGATACAAGCATCAAGCTGCAGTTTTCAAAACGTGTAACCAAGTCAAAGCAAGTGATAACCAAACATCTCAAATTCAAGGCCGAAGTCATAGTAAAATCGCCATGTCAATGTTGAACAAGTCAACAAAGTATAAATTCCAGAAATTAAAATACCGTGGTCATCACGAAATTGAATCAAACCGTGTTAACCAAGTAAACATGAAATATTCGAAATTGAAGAAGTCAGAAGTCATCACATTCGTTGAAGAAAAATCAAGTGGCAGAGATGAATATGCGACAAATTCAAATTATTTTATACGAACGCAAGAATAGGATTTACAAACCCTATATAAATCAAATTCACATCATCGGCAAGCGCATTGAATTCCAGAAAGCATAAAATCAGTAAAAGAAAAAGCATACAATTACATACCGAAGAAGGAATTCGATCAACGAAGCAGCTGCAAAGAGCATCAAAGTCGAACAATTATCAAAGGTCGGCGCTTCAATTTGAAAGCCCTAAATTGCATCAAAGGGACGAAGCCCCAATTTGATAAGGACGAAGCCCTAAAAAGGAACGGCCGCCATTACAAATAAAGAAGTAAAAGAGACGGGTCAAATAGCAAAGGAGGCCGGCCTGCTTTCAAAGGGGTTTTTGTTTTTAAGGGGTTTTTAAATTTAATATTAGGGTTATTTCATTTTTAATTGCTTTTAATCGTATTTTCCTTTTTTCTTTTTAAACCGTTTTATTTTTTCTAGTCGTGTGACTAGGGGACAAGCTACGTGGCGTAGCTTGAGAATTCGCAACTCGGTAGTTGAGTTGTGGCAGGGTTTTGAGCGTAGAGTTAGATTAGTCAATAGCGGGTATAGCGAGTTTACGTGTGTAAGCGAGGGACTATCTAATTTCTAGTAGAAACCTTGGGGGCAGCACGTAGGCAGGTTTTTTGCCTAAGCTGGGTAAATTCTGTGTTGTTCTGTTCTGCATTTTATTATTCTGATATTATCTGTGCTGTGTTTATTCTGCAGTGATCTGTGTTAAAATTAATATACACTTCTGCAATAATTTTTATAATTAACACTATCACCCTATTCACCCCCCCTCTAGGGTGAAATCGATCCTACAAACCGTCCCTTGCCATTGCAGCACTACAACCTTCTACTGCTGCAACATAAACTACAAACACCCACTACATTCTTCATGGTTTTCTTTCCACCATTCTTCAGCTTGTTGCTCAACAGACCTTCACAACCGTCTTTTTCTCTGCATGAATAAACAAATAAACTCTATTAGATGATGTGTTATCAAACTTCTCAATAGTTTTTGTTTGATTGATAAACTACCAAAATTTAACGGTCTCATACTTTGCACATTATGATTCAATGAATTTCAAAAGGTTTTACCTTCAGGCAAAACCTTGTAGCACGAGTTTAAAGTTCTTGAAGATTTACTAGTGCAATAGCATTAGAAAGTTGTTTAGTAAACAGTTCGGATGAAGGTACCAAAACTCCCATATAGACATAAATCAATCTTTTTAGAGCCAATCTCTGCGATAAAAATTAAATTTTTAACTACTTCATGGAAAATCATTAAACTAAAGAAATTAACATTAGGATTAACAGATCAAATTTTACACACAGAATCAACATCTTTCTAAGGAGTAAGCTCTCTGAGAAAATTGAATCAACCGTTGCGAAATCCTGACTTCTCAGTTGCCAGAAAAGTCCAAAAATTCTTCTGTTATAATAAAATAAAAATATAAAATAACTTATCAAAACAGACCTTAAATGGCATGCCAACCATGAGTTTAGCTGCAAGTTCTGATGTCTGATAGTGAGGAATAATCATCAATACAACTTAGCTATCATGAAAAAATAAGTAGGGGGCATTCTTTGTATCGCAAAATTTCTTAAGAACAAGGCTAATTTAAAACTTACCTCCAGTTTAATGAGTGATACAGACATAAGAACCGAACCATCCCTATGTAGAACTCCCCTGTAATCAAGATCTTCTTCCTATAAATCGAGAAATTTTAGTTAGAACCGAGTTATAAATAACATCTGTATTGAAAGTTGAATTATACTTCTTTCTGTAAAAGGAAGTTGCCCTGTTCTTCTTCGGAAACTGCAATAACGTCCGTGCTTCTCTTCAAAAGGAAACTGTACAAATTACAACTGATTAATTCTTATTCCTTTTTTAACATGTTCCTCAAATAGTGTAGAACGAACTAGAGTTAAAAACTTACCACCCTTTTTTGAAATTTAGAAGCTTGCATTCCCAGGATAGCTAATTTTCTGCTCAGAATAATTTCATCTTCAGGTGGTCTGGTGAGTGAAACACTAATTATATCACCTAATCGATCCTGTAAAATAAAATATATATAAAAATAAACTACATCATTCCTCTCTACTTTGTACCAGTAGCATATATCCCAAAATTAACAAAGAAACGGTAAATTTTCCTTGTCCAAACATGCTTGCACATGGAATCATATAATATATGTACTGGGATAGTTTAAATGAATTATACTGTAAAAATTTCCTGATTGGATAGATTAACGACACATGACAAAGTCAAATTATGCATTATTAGATGCCAAGAAAATTTTAAAATCCTATTCAATACAGAAAAGATGATAAATAAGTCCATATATATGTCAAGTTGCCAACATTAATGTCGAAAAGAGCGCACAAAACATTTTGATTATCACAATGTCAAAAAGTACTTGTATTATGCTGAATTGAATAATGGCATTCTTCTACTCTAAATATTTTTATAGAAACTTACCAAGTAGAGGGGAGAAGAGGACTAAATATGGTTTGACAGATATCAAACTTTTCATGTTCTAATATTTTAAGATCTGAATTTGAGTTAAAATCCAAAGGTAACGGCTATCGTGCTTCCACCCTTTATGTGCAAAACCTAGGAAGCTCCTCCAGCCTACAGCTGTATAATGCCAAAGTGATATCATGTGTGCATGTTCACTTGGATGCTGTAAAATAACTTGAGAGAGAAAGATTACAATATTCACCTTATTTTTTACAAATCAATAATATACAACGAACAAAAGCCACATAATTAAATGTTTAAGAACAACACATGTACCAGTACTTCTATGGTAATTGAAGAACTCTGAAACATTCTTTCAGTTCCAATAACAAATCAATTTTTACCTATGAGATAAAATATTAACTTTAACAACTAAACAAACATGCAAAATACATTTTACTTTAAATGTGTAATGTGTAATACAAGTATACAACCAAGAATCTAAAAGGAACAGCTTAAAATTTCTAACTTAAATGTAGAGACATTGTTTTCATACAGTCTGATACATAGAAGTTTGAAAAGCAATAATAAATCTGTATTTAGAATGCACGTTCAGAGTTACACAACTATCAAGCTATCAAATAAAAACAAATCCCAAGATTAGTGTTTCTACCTACTGTTTAATTCAAGTCTCCAAAGAAAACGAAAATTGCCCATGTAAGGTGCATGGCACTAAAAGGTCATCATTGTTCTTTGCATATCAAACATTAGAACCATGAACATCATTATCCTCATCAATCTTTGACCCATAATCATCACTAAGTTGCCTTTTTGTTCCTTTTTATACAATATCGTGCCATTATAGGAGAAATATGTTTTTATACTGGGTCCGATACAACAAAAGAAAATTAGGGGCCATTGGTTTGAAAACAAATTTTGCGTTTTCAACATGTGTTTCAAAATTGCATGGGAGAGGAGAAAACAGTGGAAAATGGTTAAATTGGAAAATGGTTTTAAAGTATAAAATTGAAAATGATTTTTTTTCTTTCCATTTGAGAAATACCAAAAACTATCTTCTCTCTTCCTCTGTCCTCTTTGTAGTAATGACTGGGATTTTTCAATTTAGAAATTTTTTTCTGAAATCATTATAGTGCATTGATGTGTTTGGATGTTATTAATTGTTTGCACAAAAAATGGGCAAACACCTCCAAGTCATATGATTTAGTTGATTATATGTTGTTCTTAATAATTTGGGTGATTTATGCAAATATATAAAATAGATGGACTAAACTGTAAAAGATGCACTGATTTATAGTGGTTCGGCCAGAATGTGCCTACGTCCACTTTATATGTTACTCTCCTTTTCTGTTCAAATTACAAGTACAAAGCTTTGATTACAAGTATCTGAAAGTTGTTTGAAAGTTCTATCCGTGCTTGAGCTCTCAAACTTGTCTGCCGTTGTTGTACCTCTACCCCTCTATTTATAGAGTGAGGCTGGGGGTAGGGGTCTTGGATGTATATAGCTGCTGGTGGGCCTGGGCTGGTGGGCCTGGGCTGATGCAATCTGGCCTGGCAAAGTTGGTCCGGAACAACTTGATTCGGTGGGACTTGGTCCGGTGGTGAGTGATCCAGTGATGGTTGGTTGGAGTTTGATTCGGCTATGTATAGGAAGTGTGTTGGACCGGTAGTGCTTGGGAAAGGAGTTGGTTTGGTGGTGAGGGCGTAGCTTGGTCCGGTGGTGAGTGGTTCGGCAGTGCCTAGAGGTGAGTTGGTTCGGCAGTGCCTTAGGGGTGAGTTGGTTCGGTGGTATCTTAGAGGTGAGTTGGTTCGGCAGTGCCTAGAGGTGAGTTGGTTCGGCAGTGCCTTAGGGGTGAGTTGGTTCGGTGGTATCTTAGGGGTGAGTTGGTTCGGCAGTGCCTAGAGGTGAGTTCGTTCGGTGGTATCTTCCTTCTTCTTGGTTCGGTGGTGGTGGAAACGCACCCAACATTTGCCCCCTAAAGTGGGGCATATGCCAGCATATGTCACGCTTTGTTTTAGGTCAGTTAGTTTGGGGGAATTCTCATTCGGTTTCAAGTGTCGAACCGGTTGGTTCGGTCATCCGTGTTTGCCTATAAATATGGGTTTCGCGTCTCTGTTCACCTTTCACCGTTTGAGACAGCTGAATCAATTGAGCACCGAACCAAACTTGACTGCTTGAAATAGTCGAACCAATCAACTACCGAATCAAGTCGACTGTCGGACCAGGTGAGTTTTCTTCTGTCGAACGATTTTTTATGATCGAACTACCGAATGAACTCAAAGACTTTGATTTACCAAATGAACTTGGGAGCTTTGATTTACCGAATGAACTTGGGGGGGGGGGGGCTTTAAGTACCGAGTGACACTCTTATATATATATATATATTATTTTTACTATGAATGAGATCCCCGACTGTAGGCATTTGCTCGTCTCCATCTCTATACTCCTTGTTCTAACAATACGTTTTCACCTATTGCAGATAATGTCTTATAAAGTGGAAACCCGTTCCGACAAGAAGAAATCTAAGGACAGAGAAGAGTCCTCCACAGTGCCCCCAGCTCAGCCAGGACCGGGACGTCATGGACCCACCCCGAGATCACTAGTAGATGGGTACCCTAGGAGCTCCTGAACTCGCCACCTGACTACTTTCCTAGCTCCCTTAAAGAGGAACAACTCGATGTTATATCTCGTTCTTTCGGGATTGACAGAGCACACATGGTGCTGCCAGGGAATGGAGTTATGCCGTATGACCCTCCTGAAGGATATTTCGCTTATAGTAGGTACCATTGCATGTGTGGGGCCGTTCCCCCGATCAATGCTTGGATAGTCAGCTTCATTACCTATTTGAAGGTGGCCCCTTTCCAGCTTCGGCCCAACTCTTACGCTATCTTGGTGAGTCTATTCATCATTTTCCAGAGAAAATACGGGCGTCCCCTTTCCAACCGGGAGATCCGATACTTGTACAACTTGAGAGGCTACAAGAAGGGGTCTCCATACGTCAGCTTGGAATCGGCCGTGTCCTTAAAGCCGGTCCTGGACTTATATTCGAAGTTCAGCATGTTCAAGAAAGAATGGTTTTTCGTCAAGGATCACTCTGTTTCTATCCGTCGCTTCACCTCCGGCTGTAAGTTGAAGCTTATTTATAATTTCTGTTCTGACTGCAATGCTTCTTCTTATGTGTTTTTATTTCTTGCTAGCGATAGGTGGCTTTGCGGTCGTGGAGAACGATCGCCTGGTTCAGACGGCTGTGGAGATAGAAGCCATTTCGGGAAGGGAGAGGTCAGCTTCTTACCTGATCAGGAATACTACTCTTCTACAGCACAACTTGATTCTACCACGTCAGTCTATAGTCAAGCAGAGAGACACAGTTGAGGAGAGGGCTGCCAAAGCTAAAGGAGGGGCCACAACAAAGAGCAGCAAGAGGAGACCCTTCTCGATACCTCCAGTCGCCGGGGGGAAGAAGCTCAAGAAATCCGATGGACCCTCCCCTAGCACATGTCCAGATGTTCCGGAGGAGGAAAATGTAAAGGAGGAAAGAGGCGAGGAGTAGATCGAAGGTGATGGAGAAGGTGATGGTGGTGATGGTGGCGAAAGACAGAGCGGTGATGGCGCCGGGGCTTTGTCTTCTGGGCAAGCAAGGGAGATCCAAGAGTGGACAGATGATGCTTTCCGCCAGGATTTTGAGGGGTTGGAGGAAGGATCGGCCTTGGTGGAGAAGCCAAAGAAAACTGATAAAGCCGGGACTGGTGCCGGTTCATCTTCCGAGAGCATTTCAGCTAGGGCAACTCCGACGATTCAAGGTGAATTTTTGACTCCTCTTTTAACTTCACGTGTTTCTTGGATTATAGTCTCATGCATGCTTGTAACACTTGGTTTTTATTTCAGGAACGGGTAAGGCGGCCAAGACATTAGACATTCGGTACCGCCTCGAACAATTCAAACTCCTCAAAGCTTTCGCTAAACCAAAGCCTCCGACCAACCGTTCCGGGGACATAATCGGCTACCGTCCTCTTCTCGGAGTTACTGAAGAGGATATTCGAAAGAATGGGAGGAGGCGCTCCTTATTCGAACCTTCACCTGGTCCTCAGCCCCCAACCCAGCCTATCCAAGATATCACAGGGGAGGATACTGAGTTCATACCCTCTCCGCATCCATTTGAGAATCCTACCATTACTCAGATTGGTCGTCCCGGCTTGGCTCGTAATCCATTTGCACGTCATCCAGATCTAGATCCGGGTTCTCATGATATTTCTTTTGACGAGGTTACTGGTGAGCACCTTCTCCCTCGCAATCCTATGGTAAGGGTGCTTGATGAGGCCAAGTCCCTGGACCTCGATTTGCTTACTACTCGGATTGTAACTATGGGGGATGAAGCTAAGGCAAATATCGACCAGGTTGCTGAGGAGACTAGGAAGTTGATGGGGCATCATGCCCGACTGGTCAAGGCCGGGGAGGAAATTGGGGGTGCCAACATAAGATTGCGGCTAGTGGTTTCCGACCAGGCCAAGCAACTCGCCGATCAAGCCATTCAGATCTCTTAGCACGAGGCTGCCTCCATACGGCTAAAGAAAACCATAGAAGAGGCTAGCAGAGCCGAGCTGCGGAAAATGGAGGCCATCTGCAAGGAACAGATCGATATAGCCATTGCAATGGTGGATGAGGTTCGAAAAGAGGATCTCGAGCGGGTAGAGGAGTTATCAGGGAAGCTTGAGGCCGTGGAGCTTGCTCAAGCCAAGCTGAAGGAGGAGATGGAGGCGATGAGGAAATCCCTTCTGGTTGACCGCTCGCGATACCGATCGGAGAGGGATGCTGCCGTTGCAAAGCTGTTGGCTTCTGAGGTCCGAATGAGGGAGTTTGAGGAGAACGAGAGGATGATGGATGAGATGCTCCAGGACATGTATTTCCGCACTTGGAAGCAGGGCAACTTATCCTGGATGGATGATTATCCTCAGATTAAGGCCAGGATTTATCTCCGAGCTCTAGAGGAGGCCAAGGCTGATGCGGATAAGGAAGATGGCATGGCCTTCAGAATGGATGTGGTTACGGCCCAATTCACTAAGGAGGAGAAAGTGGCGGTGAAGGAGGGCATGCGGCTGCTCGCTGTTGAGGAGGTGGGTGTGCAGTTGGGGGATGATGATCAAGGAACAGATGCTGGTAAGTCTTCCCTTTTAGCCTTTTCATAGCTTGGTTGCTTATTGTTTATTCAATGAATTCTTCTCCTGAATTGGACAGGCGGGACCTCTGAAGCGCCAACTACCTCTGGTCAGCATGCTGGGAGTTCTGATCCGGCGGCTAAGTAGACCTCGGAGGGCCAGCAGGACAGAGGCGAAGCCCCGATGATGTCGGCTCCTTGGCTTGATCTGGACATTTTTCAGTTTACT
The DNA here is from genome assembly GCA_030765085.1 of Allium cepa. Lineage (NCBI taxonomy): Eukaryota > Viridiplantae > Streptophyta > Magnoliopsida > Asparagales > Amaryllidaceae > Allium > Allium cepa. Next base: position 309,464,952 of record CM060934.1, on the reverse strand, counting down.
TGACATTGCTGCCTATGTTAGTCTTAAAACATTAACGTAATTTTCAGGCTATAATTATGTAGCGAACAACTTGATTTTTGGCATGTAACTTTATAACATAAGCTGATTTTGTCATGTTTGAATGTCGTCGTTGTTTTGATGTGTTGCATAAAATATAGTTGTACATGTGTTAGTGATTCAATTGTGTTTGACGCTAAGTTCTTGCTTAAAATATAATTTCATGTCTTGCAATGTTAGTGTGATGTGCGAATAAATTATAGTTACATTTTTATGTATAAGAGAAGAAAGTACCGCCCTTCAAGTTTTAGCTGTAGACGGTAGCTTTGAATGCCTTATGTAATCGAATATGGAATGCAGCTGAATGACCTGCCATCCAGCTGTGAGTTCTTCTTCCCATTAGCGAGTGTCTCCTATTTTGTATCATGTACTTTAGTGATTGTTATAGAGGATAGAAGGAATGTTTTTATAAATAAAATGAAAATATAAGAAATAGTAAAAATTCCCATCACGGAAGGCCTTCGACGCGCTTAAGTTCGTGGCAAACGGGCTTTGTAGTCACTTTCCCTAGCTATGGGTCTTGGAGACATTTGTCACCCATCTTACGCCTCCGCGGGGAGTTTTTCTTTTTTACCACAGCCGTACTTAAGACACATCGGAGCCGGGATCGCGCACGGTAACTACCTAGGCCATTATGGCATGTAATCGTGGGTATTATTCGATTTACCGTGGCCGGCTAGCGCGGGTGCCGATCGTCAACTGTGAACTGCCCCTGGCTGGCCATACCTTATGTTGGGGCTTATAATCGGTTCACGGTTGCCGGCGAGCCGAACACCGTAATGAGCTGCCTAGGCCATGACTGGCCTTCTCAGCAGCTTATAATCGGCTCATTACAGTTGGCTTTAAGGGCCGTCACGAGCAATGAGTTAACCTGCAGCAAAGGGATGCTGGAGCAAAAGTGTCTCATTAGCGAGGGCATAGATTCCTATAATACCTGTTAGGTTTTGTCCAGGTGAAGTTGTGCTGTGATGCCCTGAATGGAGATGCCGTGTACACAGGATTTTGTTCAACATAAAAGGATAAAGCTCAGCGAGTAGCCAAGATATAAAGGAACAAGTAAAAAAGAGACAAGTTTTTGAAGTGGTTCGGCACGAAAATGCCTACGTCCACTGATTCTCTTTGTTAATTCACTTTATATGGGCAGTACAAGTTAAGAAAAGTATCGACGAAGGTGTTGGATGTTCCATGCCCTCTGGAACACCTCTCCGTCCACTATTGACAAAATATAAGCTCCGTTGCGGAGTTTCTTATGAATTACATATGGTCCGTCCCAGATTGGATCTAGCACTCCGGGGCGCGGGAAGATTCGCTTGAGGACAAGATCTCCTTCTCGCAAGCTGCGATGCTTGACTTTGGAGTTGTATTATGCTGCCACTTTTTGCTTGTGAGCTGCTACTTTGAGTGCTGCATCATTTCTTCTTACTTTGATTAGATCCAAAGACATGTGGAGGAGTTCTTCATTCTCTTCTGGGTTGTAATGGATCCTACGGTGGGATGGCACTACAGTTTCAACTGGCAGCATGGCCTCCGGTCCGTATGCCAAAGAGAAAGGAGTTTGCCCTGTTGATGTTCTGAAAGACGTGCGGTAGGCCCAAAGTGCCGTAGGAAGTTCATCCACCCAAGCGCCTTTTGACTTTTCAAGCTTCTTCTTGATTAGAGTTTTAAGAATTTTATTGACAGCTTCGACTTGCCCATTTGCCTGGGGATAAGCCACAGATGAGAAGCTTTTGTGAATTCTGTGCTCTTGGCACCAGTCGGCGAACTCCTCACTGTCAAACTGAAGTCCATTGTCCGATATGATTTTGAGTGGAATCCCGTACCTGCATAGAACATTTTTGATCAAGAAGTTAATAACTTTTGCCGAAGATATTTTATTTAGAGGTTTCGCTTCCACTCATTTGGTGAAATAGTCGACTGCCACTATAGCATATTTAGCTCCGCCTCGGCCCATCGGCAGTTCGCCAATCAAGTCAATTACCCAAACTGCAAAGGGCCAAGGGCTGGTCATTTGAGTAATCTCATTTGTTGGTAGTCGAGGAATCTTAACAAATTTCTGACATCTGTCACATCTTTTGACGAAGTCTAAGGCGTCTTTGTTTAAAGTGGGCCAGTAATATCCATATCGGAGTGTCTTCTTTGCCAGAGTCTGCCCACCAGTGTGATCTCCGCAGCTCCCTTGTTGGATGTTGGATAAGATTTTCTTGGCTTCCTTTCCAGCAACACACCTTAATGAGGGGTTAGAGAAGCCGCGACGATAGAGGATGCCTTCTTGTATTGTGTAGCGGGGAGCTCTCCTTAGGATTTTCCTGACTTCGTTACGCTCGTTGGGTAGTGTGTCATCTTGTAAGTATTTCTGGATGGGAGTCATCCAAGTTTCTTCTTCGACTGCAGCTATTAGATCCTCTTGTTCGAAACTTGGGGCTAGTTGCTTTGACATGGCTACTGTTCCGAAAATGGTGTTGTTCTTCATGCTAGCTTGCTTTGCCAGTTCGTCAGCCTCTTGGTTCTCCTCTCGAGGAATGTGTTTGATTAAATAGTAGTCCAGCTGATCGAGTAGCAGCTTGGTCTTCTTTAGATATGCCATGAGTCGTTCTCCTCGAGTCTGAAACTCTCCTAGTACTTGGTTTACGATAAGTTGAGAATCACTATGAAGACATATAGAACTGACTCCAATTTCTAAGGTAAGTTCTAATCCTGCTATTACTGCTTCATATTCTGCATCGTTGTTGGTGGCAGCGAATTCCAACCTTAGGGCATAGTGCAGCTTCCTTCCCCTGGGGGTGATTATCACAATACCTGCCCCCGAGTCTTGTTCGTTTGATGCTCCATCTACAAAGAGATTCCACTTGATATCTTCTGCTATTTCAGATTGCTCCTTACCTCCGCTGGTAGTGAATTCGGCAATGAAATCGGCCATGGCTCGTCCCTTGATGGCGGTGTGAGGATGGTAGGTGATATTATATTGACTCAGTTCAATGCACCATTTGAGTAGTTGCCCAGAAGTGTCGAGGCGATGGAGTACCTGCCTTAGCATTGATCGGTTAAAACTCTGATGGAATGAGATTGGAAATAGTGTCGCAGTTTCCGTGACGTGATTAGCAAACAGTATGCTAGCTTCTCAAGTTTAGGGTATCTGGCTTCTTCCCCCGTGAATCTCTTGCTTACAAAGTATACGGCCCGCTGCGCGCGGTTGTCTTCTCTCACCAAAGCGGCGCTTAGAGCATGGGACGATACAACAAGGTATAGGTATAGTTCTTTTCCTTTATTTGGAGTTGAGAGTACTGGTGGTCTCTGGAGGTGTTCGATTAGGTTAAGGAAGGTCGTTGAGCATTTGTCAGTCCATTCGAACTTTCATTTGTCTTTCTTTAGGGCTTCGAAGAAAGGGATGCATTTGTCGGTTGCTTTAGAGATGAATCTGCTTAGGGCGGCCACCTTCCCATTCAGGCTTTGCATTTCTTTTCGAGTGGAAGGTATCCTAATATCTTTCAGGGCTCGGACTTGTTCGGGGTTTGCTTCAATCCCCCGGCATGGACGATGAATCCCAAGAACTTTCTTGATGATACTCCGAACGAGCACTTTAGAGGATTCAGCTTCATTCCATATTGGCGAAGTACTTGAAACATCTCGTCCAGGTGGCTTACATGATCGTTGGCTTTCCTCGACTTTACCAGCATGTCATCCACATAAACTTCCATAGTTCATCCTATTAGTTCCGCAAACATCTTGTTGACGAGGCGCTGATAAGTAGCTCCGGCGTTTTTAAGTCCAAAAGGCATTACTCTGTAGCAGTACAATCCCCGGTCAGTGATGAAACTAGTGTGGTCTTGATCGGGGGCATGCCTAGGGATCTGGTTATATCCTGAGTATGCGTCCATAAAAGATAAGAGTTCGTGCCCGGCTGTGCTGTCCACGAGTTGATCGATTTGGGGGAGTGGGAAGAAATCCTTCGGGCAAGCGTCATTTAAGTTGGAGAAGTCGATGCATGTTCTCCACTTCCCATTAGCCTTCTTTACCAGTACCGGGTTGGCGATCCATTCTGGGTAGATGGCTTCTCGTATGAAGTTATTGGCAAGTAGGTTCTTTACTTCTTACTCGAGGGCTGCTGATCGTTCTGCCCACATGCTTCTCTTTTTCTGCTTTACGAGCACCTTAGTGGGATCGATGTTCAGTACGTGGCATGCTACGTCTGGGGAGATTCCAGTCATGTCAGCGTGCGTCCATGCAAATACATCCAAGTTGTGGCACAGAAAATCGACGAGTTGATCTTTCAACTCTGCTCTTAACTGAGACCTGACTCTCAGCAGTCTACTTGGGTCGTGTTTGTCTACAGATACAAATTCCATGGCCTCTGTAGGCTCGGCGGTGGCCTCATCCTCTTTGTCCCTGGGGTCTAATTCATTGAAAGGATCACTGGTATACCCAAGAGGAGGGGCTTTCTTTAGTTGCTATGCTTCCAAGTTTTTCTTGCAGAGAGTAGTCTCTGCATCCTTCCCTTTATCCTTCCTGCGGTTATTGCGAAGTTCAGTTACATAGCAATCTCGAGCGGCGTCTTGATTTCTTTCTACTTTCCCTATCCCGTTATCTGTCGAAAATTTCATCTTCAGGCACCAAGGGGCCAGGACAATCTGGAAGTCGGACAAGGTTGGTCTTCCTAAAAAGGCGTTGTAGGTCAAGTGGTTATCTATTAGCACAAATGTTTTTTTCCGCACAACGAAGCGGGGATGACTTCCTATTTCAACAAAGAGGTCCAATTGCCCGAGGGGCATCTTCGCATCTCCAATGAAACCGTGTAGTAGTTTGTTGTAGGGAGACACATCCTTCATTGACAGCTTCATTTTGTCGAAAGCATGCTTGAATAGAATGTTTGCAGAGCTTTCAGTATTGCCAGAATTCGAAAAACTTTGGCTGGGCCGAACCAGGCAGAGATAACCATAGGATCCATGTGAGGGTACTGCCTTCCTTCTAGGTCTCGCCTATTGAATGTGATGTCATTATCCTCTTTCCGCTTTGGGCGGCGTTCTTCCATGACGGAATTGATGCAGTCTACATTGTTTCTAAGTGACTTTCCATATCTTTCCATTTCTGCCCAATTTCTGTCGGCGATGTGTGGTCCTCCCGATATTGTATGGACCACTATCTTCTCTTGACTGGAACCGCTGGTGTTGTGATTTCTTCCGCCTGTCTCTGGGTGGAGTTGCCCTGGGTTCTCCTTGGCAGGAGCTGAAGTCATGTCCTGACCCTTTACATAGCGTTCCAATCTCTTCCTTCTGATGTGTTCTTCAATCAGGTCCCGAAGATGACGGCATTCATTGGTATCATGCCCATGGGATTCGTGGAAACGGCAGAACTTTCCAGACTTGATTGCGTGATCTGATTCCTTCTTGTACGGGGTGCATTTGTATTTAAGCTCGTCTTGGGTGGCCAGGAAGATGTTTTCGACTGTTTCATTCAAAGGACTATAAGCATCAAATCTTGGTCCTGGCCGATATAGGCGTTTTTCTCCCTTCCTACCCCCAGCATTGTCTCGAGAGTCATTTCTTCCGACGCCCTTTGCTGCAGCGGGTGCGTTGCCATGAGCTGCCTTGGCTTATTGCCCTGTCTGTCTTTCGGTGGCAGCGTCTTCAAGTCTCATGTACTTTCCGGCTTCATGGAAGAAAACGGGTAAGGTAGCTGGTATTTCTTTCGTTAATCTTCTAGCAAACTTGGTATCCGGATGTACGCCACTACAAAGAGCCATTAGGATAAGTTTCACGTCGGCATCTTGGACTGCGGCCGCTGCGGCGTTGAATCGGGTCAGATATTGTTGCACTGTCTCTCCGGGCTTCTGTTTAATATTAGATAGGGAATAAGCGTCCTTGGGTTGTTCCACATGAATGCGGAACTGGCTGATGAACTTTTCTTTCAACACTACCATGAGCTGATGGAACCTTGGGGTAGATGGCAGAACCAGGAGGTAGCTAGATCTGCCAAGAATAGTGGGAAGCATTTGCACAACACTCCTTCTGTTGCTCCGCTCATGACCATATGTTGTGTGTATCTCTGCAAGTGTACAACGGGGTCAGAGGTTCCCTTGTAAGGTTCCATTGTTGGCATTTTCCATTCTCGGGGGGTGATGGCAGTTTCGGTATTGCGGGTGAAGGGGCTGGTTACCGTAGCGCCTATCCCCTGATCCCTTTGATCCCGTTGGACGCACTCTCTGAACAATCACGCCATCCTTTCATCAGAATTTGGGGCGGATAGAAATGAGTTTGGTTTTTCTCTACGGGATTGATTCTGTTCAGATGACCTGTAGGGATGGTATCGTCTATTTTCCGGTGCCGGTCTTCGGTCTTCTGGGAGCATGCTGGGGTCAGCCATAGTTGGCCCTTGCCTCGATCTTCCCCTGCTAGGCTCTTCTCTAAGCATTCCCTCGGGTCCAACTTCGGGCTGGACTCCAGCTCGGCCACGTCCATTGGTGTTCCCATGGTTAGGTAGCATGACAGGCTCAGCCATATCCGACCCCTGCCTAGTACCTCCCCAGTGGGGTTCGGTTCCAAGTGTTTCCTCGGGTCGGAGTTCGGGCTGAGTCTGGGCTTGGCTCCTCCCATTTTTGTTTCTGTTGTTAGCCTCTTCGAAGAAGAAAGATCTTTGTCGCCTCCCAGATCCTCCAGACTGGGACTCACCCCATGATTCGGTGTTGCGGTTGGATTCTTCAGCAACCCTTAAGCGTGACATGAGTTGTTCCACCAAGGCTTCTTGTTGAGATGTGAAGCGGTTAGTTATTTCAGCCACAACCCTGTCCAAATCTGCTTTAGTAATTGGTTGTTCCGTAGTTGGGGCTGTCGGACTTGCCTGATTTCCATTTGCTGTTGGAACGGAACGATTCCCTTGATCTGTGATTACTGGATACGGAATACTGCTAGTCGCGATGTTTTTTCCTTTGTTAACATCTTTCTTCTGCCTGGGAGGCATGTTTTCCAAGCAATGAGCGAAGCTGTTAGGAAGAAGGTTGAGGGGGAGAAGCTGAAGCTTCTAGCTCGAGTTCTCAGTGAAAGTACCAAAAATGTTTGCACAAAAAATGGGCAAACACCTCCAAGTCGTATGATTTAGTTGATTATATGTTGTTCTTAATGATTTGGATGATTTATGCAAATATATAAATAGATGGACTAAACTGTAAAAGACACACAGATTTATAGTGGTTCGGCCAGAATGTGTCTACGTCCACTTTATATGTTATTCTCCTTTTCTGTTCAGATTACAAGTACAAAGCTTTGATTACAAGTATCTGAAAGTTGTTTGAAAGTTCTATCCGTGCTTGAGCTCTCAAACTTGTCTGCCATTGTTGTACCCCTACCCCTCTATTTATAGAGTGAGGCTGGGGGTAGGGGTCTTGAATGTATATAGCTGCTGGTGGGCCTGAGCTGATGCAATCTGGCCTGGCAAAGTTGGTCCGGAACGCCTTGATTCGGTGGGACTTGGTCCGGTGGTGAGTGATCCGGTGATGGTTGGTTAGAGTTTGATTCGGCTATGTATAGGAAGTGTGTTGGACCGGTAGTGCTTGGGAAAGGAGTTGGTTCGGTGGTGAGGGCGTAGCTTGGTCCGGTGGTGAGTGGTTTAGCAGTGCCTAGAGGTGAGTTGGTTCGGCAGTGCCTTAGGGGTGAGTTGGTTCGGTGGTATCTTAGGGGTGAGTTGGTTCGGCAGTGCCTAGAGGTGAGTTGGTTCGGTAGTGCCTTAGGGGTGAGTTGGTTCGGTGGTATCTTAGGGGTGAGTTGGTTCGGCAGTGCCTAGAGGTGAGTTGGTTCGGTGGTATCTTCCTTCTTCCTTGTTCGGTGGTGGTGGAAATGCACCCAACATTAATATAATCAAAACTAGATTATAAAATTTGAAATAGTTATATATAATCAAAACTAGATTATAATATATTGATGTGTTTGGATAACCTCATTTGTATGTTAATTGGATTATTAGACCTAACTTTCCAATAAGATCGCATAAGATAATATGGTCTAAATAGCCATACCAGCTCCCAAGCTTCAATCCTTTGAACGCTTCCCCGTGCTAGTTTGTTGTTTAAAATGAAGAACCACGCATAAGATGTACGAGTAGGATAAATAAAGTAGGATGAATAAAAATGCAGACAGCAAGGGATGTTATTGTGTTCCACAAGGGCAATAGCCTGGTAAGAATCATTCACAAACATGCCATTTTTAATGGCTTAAGAGAATCATGCCAACTAAAAGAGGGTATCCCTGGGAATTAAAATTCGGAATACTGCTATACTATCAAAAACAAGAGAATGTAGTATATAAATCAGTCAAATTCACATACAACCAGATGAAACTAGCGATTAATGGGAATGGTATGGACAACAAGATTTTTCTTTTTCCAAAACATGGCAACTATGCAGACAGATGAATGATCAATGCAGTTGGTGCTCACTCATCTGGAACAATATTAACAGCTAGAAGATGTCGTATTGCGCTTACAGAATCATGCTAGGAAGAGTAAACATAAGAGATAAACTATGGCAATAGAGGATGGACTTAGATGGTTGGTGCGTGCTATGTGACATCAATCGGAAACTATCAACCGCTTATTTTTCAACTGCAGCTACAGAAGATATATATGGATGCTTATCAAACTTAAATTAAATCAGATTACCAACACAACTACTTCCCTGAATATTGATGACGAAGTAAATATTATCAGAAGCAATTTCTCTGCCAAGGACCAGATAAGCCAACTTGCTTCATGCTGCCTTGTTACAACGACCTACCACCTGTGGGAAGAGAGGAACAAAAGAATTTTTGAGTATCAGAAAACAAACAAGATAGACTGAGCCAAACTTATTCAAGCTGATGTGACTTATCTTCTACACACATCTTTTGCTAAACGCACATCCATGAATGAAAAAATTTTGTAATCACCAAAAACTCAAACTTTTCTCTCTTGAAATCTTGGATTAAGATCCAAACTTTAATTCGAGCTATTTCTTTGATGGGTTATGTGAGGAATTTAGATGGAATGAATTACGATGATTTTAGTTTGGATTTAGGAATTTTCTATAAAGAGATTAGAGTGTATTAAGATTTTAGGCTAAATGGAAAATTAAGAAATTGATCGGGAGAATGAAATGAAAAGTAATGTGGAACGAAAGTGAAATGTACAGTTAGCTAACTTATAAGCTGGCTTATAGGTCTTAGCCCAAACTCGATTTACATTCCTTTCTAGAAATCACTATTTGCTATAAAAATTCATCGACTCCAATGACAGCCACGCTTAAACTCGTATTTTTCACGATGGAAAAGCGATCTTAACTACTCGTGTCTCGAGTCCCAATTCACTCATCTATGAAAAATCAATTAAAATGAACATTTCGATAATTAACGATTAAATCATTTAAGTATTTTGTCATTAAAATTATAGGGCGTTACACTTGTGCACTGGGTAGAGGATGATGATTATCAAATTGTGCATCATCCAGTGGATTCACTTAATATAATAGCAGTTTTAGTAAGAAATAGTTAAAAAATATAAAATTTATTGCATAGTCATTAGCCATTATCCACTTATTATGTATGCTTTCATTAACTTCGGCCAAATAATAATAGTTTAGTCCCATAATTTTTGGTAATAATTTTTTTTTTTTTTGCATTGTCAATAGCCATTATCCACTTGTTATGTATGCTTCCATTAACTTCAGCCAAATAATATAAGTTAGTCCCATAATTTTTGGTAGTGGATTTTTTTTGAAGTAATGGACACTTAATCAGACTTGAAGCATTACAAATTATTATTTAATTAAACCCAACCAAATCCTACTAATTGCTAGCATAGGAAATCACTTCAACATCATGTACGGTTATATGCTACCTATAGTTTCGCATGATTTGTTAGGAGCATATAATTAAACGAAGGAACATCGGCAACAACAATGTACCTACCAAGAAAAACGTTATCTAGTACACCCATAAAAGAAATCACACAACCAAAACTAATTGATATCAAATTTATTTTTATGTTAGATACCTAATAAGTTATGTAATGAAAGTTTGCTAACCTTCTGAAAGTTGGCAAACGCCAAAATTATCTCAACAAGCCTGTTTAGTGACTAGCTAGTGTTTGGCTGCATCAATTGTAAAAAGAAATAAAGTCAAATTCATTTGCATAAGTCATAAATAATATACTCACATTTGTCATTGCAGCTATAAAAAAAGTAGATTCAAAAATCATAAGCGACATATAAAAACATTATTTGCATAAATAATTCTTTCTTGAGAACAGTTTGCATAAATAATAAGAATCCACTAAATGCTTCTCAAAATTAAAGTAAACGGCAAGGTGATATTGTCAAACTTCAAGTTTAAGAAATTGTAGGTTTCAAAAGCAACATTGAAACTAAAATACATATGAGAGCAACAAGAACTTCATCCCACACCTTAACATGCAGACACAAACACAGGCAGGCACGCGTGCACTCACACTCTTTAAAGGAAATTTATAAAATCCATCGGGGAAAAAATTGCATCAGAAAACACACTCTTAAAGCAGTGGTTAGAAAGTTATAATTCATATTAGAAGTTTCTACAGGGGAATATAACTGATAGCAGATACATAAAGACCAAAAGTTATACATTGCATCAGGATACTCAAATTATTTATCATTAATTCAGGTTCAAGAGTATTATTAAGTTTTTCTTCGCTTTGGTTGGGAAAACTTTAAATTATACAACACTAGATAGAACCATATAGGGAAGAAAATGATTCAAAAGTCAATAATACGATCGGAAAGAGAATCAAATAATAGCAATAAAAAAAAACTGGAACAAAGAAGTCAAAGATTGTTAATTATTTATCAATTAACATTCATCTGGAACTCGAAAGATATAAAACCCAAAGATATTCAATCTTTGGAAAATAGAAAAGTTAAGGGGATGAGATGTGATTACGGCAACAGCGCAATTAGCAGTTTTATTACAATTATCAATTAATTGTAACTACTAAAAATTAAGCAGTTTTTTAGCAGTTTTATAACAGATTGTTCAAATCAAAGTAATTTGGACAATCCAAGTTTTAGGAACATTTCAACTTCAGCATCCCTAAATCATCAGAAGACCAAGCGAACAATCAAACAAATTACCATTTGAAGCACTAGTTGCAGTTGCATCAAACTGCAAACTTGATCTGATCTGGAGCGATCGTAGGGGAAAAGACACTGACGCCGGTGTCGCTAGGGTTAAGGGAGACGAGGAAGCCAATGGTTTGGCGGATATCAAGGAAGACGATGAATTAAAAATCACAGAGAATAAAAGTGATAATTGAATGGATTGAAAGGGAAAGATGAAAAGCGGGAGTGGGATTTAGGGTTTTCGAGTGAAGGACGAAAAGAAGAGGTTCGCGGTGAAAATGAGATGGAGACTAAATCATTTACCGCTAACTTTTCCTCACGGTTTTCAACATGGGAATAGTGTTTTTGCACCGGTTGTAAATAAAACTGATGCAACTAACACTATTTGCATCGGTATTTTTTCATCGGTTGCCGATGATAACCGATGCAAATTGTATTTTTTTTACTATCTACTTCTTTCCACATGCCAAATGCATCGGTTGTTAAAACGTACTCGATGCAAATACTTCTTATTTGCATCGGTTGTGTTAACAACCGATGCAAATAAGGCAAAGCAACATACGTATTTTGTAGTAGTGTATGTTTTTTAATTATACATGGTATTTAAATGAATGGTTGATATGATAATAATTTATCATCTAGGATTGAGTGGTCTTAGTCGTCGACCTTTGGTATTTTCATTGGTTGTCCTTTTTACCTTGAGTATACCCTTAGAAACTAAACCTTTTAGAATTTGAATCTTTGGAAAATGGATTTTTATTGAGTTTATTTACTATAGAAATTTGGAAAACTTTTAAACTAGTGAATTTTTGGGAAATTTTCCACCACTGATAATAATCTTAGAATAATTGGTTTCTAAAAGGAGGATATTTGAGAATTTAAAACCTTATAACAATTTATCTGTTAAATAAATAAATATAAATATATATATATTTGGATTTATAAATTGAATAAATGAGTTGTTCATAAACTTACTATATATATGTATATGTATATTTTTCTCTACCTATAATCACTTTTCAAATATATCCTTAAATTATTTTTGGAAAGATGATTTTATAAAATCTTGGGAAATAAAATTTACGAGGTGAAATAAATTTTGAAGTGTAAATCTTAATGTACTCCTTAGCCTATAGAAGTCTAAACCTTAGGATCTCATCTTTGGGTTTTGGTATTGGTTGTAGAGTCCAGGGATTTGTCAGGACCCGAAAGGGAGGACTCTTATAGTAAGAGTCCATAGTTAGTTTGAGTTACTTTCTCTTATAGTGTGCTCCTTTTGTATATATGTTTTGACCCATAGACATCATGGATGTTTGGTGTAAAATGTTTGGTAGGGTGATAACATGTCTGTATATATGTGTATGTTTGTTTGGATGATGATAACATCTGTAGGAATATTCTGGATGGTACTTAATGGAATGTATGTTTTGACATATAAGTAGGAATCTATGTGTTTACTGGTTTTGGATTGTTATTGATTGATTCTAATTTGTGAAGATAATTTTTACTAGCTTAGATATGAATTTTGGGGACGAAATTCTTTGAGGGAGGAATGTAACGAATCGGGATTTTGGATATCCCGAGTTGTGAATATTAGTTTATAATATTCAAGAATATTGTATTTTAATATACAATATTCCCATTAGTAATGATTTATGATTATACACAATTTTCTAAACCAGTGTAACTTCAATTTTCAAATCTATATCAGGTTACAAATTTAATTTAAATAGAATTTCTTATATGTATATTTTGGTCTAAAAGAAAAAATGTATATATTGTTACAGATTAAAAACATGTATTTTTGTTTTATTCTAAAGTTGAAATATAATAGAATATTTAAATTTATTGAAAAAATCAATTATTTTTACATGTAGGATAATAAATTTATATGTAATAAAATTGGATGGAAATTCTTAAAGAAGCAAAAGTGATATTTTTGATTTTAGCATATATATAAACAATGTTGTTTATATAAAATAAAAAGAGTTGAAAACTTCTATAATAATAATATATGTACCTTAAGTTAGAAAAGTTGTATGTATGAAATGATAAGTTAAAAAGGAAATTTATAATATTTAATTTGATAAAATGTTATAAATTGATGTGTATAATAATACTCACATATTTATAGGTGAAACTATCTATATATACATATATATATATATATATAGCAAATGGAATTGATTTATTTGGAACAATTATATTTTTATATTATCAATAATTTTTTTTGTATATATGGTTACTTATATAATTTAAAATCAGCACTGTTACATTTTGTTTAAAATACATATGTATTTATATAAAACAAATGAACTAAGAAGTTATTTAAATTTATTAGTTCCTCACCCTTATTTTAAAATGGATAAGTCTCAAATGCAATGCTACTTTGTCAATATAAGCCATGGGCTATTTAACTTTATAAATATACTTATAAATATACTTTAAATGTTTTATGGTTTATACATGAAAATATAATAAGGGAAAATTAAATGCTAAACCTTTGAATTAATATAATAAGGGAAAATTAAATGCTAAATCTCTGAATTAATTTAAGGCCTTGAGTGATTTTATATATAATAATTATTTAACTCCAAATGTTAAATAAAATAAAGTGTAATTTCAATAAAGTTTCTCATTTGCATTTTTAGTTTTAAATGTATAACAAAAACACTACTTTGACAAGTAATATAAATTATGGGTTGTTTAAAATCTTGGATACTTGCATTTGCTTTTAATAGTGTATGGTTTACATTAATATAAATATACTAATGGAAAAGTCTTCAAATCATTTACTCTAAATAAAAGGAAACCAGAAACATAACAAGTTAACAAATATAAAAACAATGGGATGTTGTAATAAAATTTTGAATCAGAAAACATGATTTACATTTGGGATCAGTTACCCGATAAATCTAATATAATCATTTCGATTTTTCTTTTCAAAAATCTTCTCAGTAAAAAAAATCTCTCAGCCACCAAATTGTCACTTCTATTCATTTTCTATTAGTTGCACTTGTATATATATTTGAACATCTTAGATCTGAGTTGTTTTGAAAATTTAAAACCTATAATTTGAAACAAAGGCTTCTGTCTCAAAACTAAGTAAGCATACAATCAGAAAACAAAATTTAAAAGAAAGAGAAGAAGAACCTGGAACTCTGTAACTAGCCAAGAAGCACCTTTGTTTTAAATTCAAACCATCAAGGGATTTAAAAAAAAAGCAAGACTTAAGTGCAGTTTTAAAGGTTTCAACTTTTCAATGAAGAATTCAACTTCAATTTCAAGTTTTAAAAGCTGCTGGAAGAAATGTTTAAGGTGAGAAATAATTAGTTTAAAATTTGAAATGAAATGCATGCTTGTGACAGTGAACACAATATCCATTTCCACTTCAAAAAGCTATATCCCTTAATCTAGTGCATATCTGGTGATGTTGTAAATTAGGAATATCTTTAATTGCTTGAATAGTTTAAGTTAAAATTAGTTAGTGAATTGTTTATGCTGTGTAGTTAAGTAATGATGCGATTTACGGTGAAAATTTATTTTTGTGGAAAATATAAAGTTTTTAGATTAAGATTTCAAGCATGCAAATGGGTTGCTTGTATAAAATTATGAATTTTAGTAGGAAGGTTAGAATTTATAGTGATCTATGTTTTGAGAAATTTGCGAATGAATGTTTTTCGTTCAAAAAATTATTGTCGTCGAACTCGTTGACTTTCGACGAGAGATGATGCGTTTTGCTCTGGAAAAGTCGGGTGGTTGTAGGGGAATGGGTGACCGTGGCAGAATTTTGAAATTGGTTTTGGATTAGTTTAGTGATGGCTTCGGCTACGATGAAATCGCGATCGATTTGGAAGTTTGTGGCGTGACCGGGTCGAATGATTTTTGACAGAGGAGAAGTGTCAGAGTAGAGCCTTCGATCGGCAGTGGAGTTGATTAGGTCGGAGGAAGTTGGTAAGTGCAGTTCATCGAGTTTTGGGCTGGGGTTTTTCTGATGGTTCGAGCGAGGTCTACTTTTTGTCTTGGATGGATTCGATTCATCATCGAGGAGGTGATGTTGATCAGTGGATGAAGGGATGACGACTCAGTGGTTCGCGAGACCGGATAGATCAACTGAGTGTTTGTGCACGTGAATCATGCACACGAGATATCGGCATGGCTGTTTTCTTAGACAAGAAGACGTGTTTCGTCTAGGCAGGGTTAGTTCGTGGTCTGGACAATGATCGAAGTGACGATCGATTGCGAGCGAAGATGAGAATGATTCTGAAGTCGATCGAAGATGATCGTTTTCATATGGATTTAGGGATGTTTCCTGGTAGCAATGAGGGGTTGAGAAAGAAGGTTGGAGGTGTTCTGTTGTTTCGTTACTTTGGGGTCTTCGGGTTCGTCCCTATGCAAACTCGTTTGGGATTCGGTCCAACTTGTTTCGTTTGGCTTGTTCAATTCAAGTACGAGATTGTTTTATTTTGTTTGGGTTGTGGCTTCGGTCCAATAGGTTTGTTTTAATAAAAGTTAGTTTTTTGTGAATGAAAGGAATTTGGTTTAAAAATAAAACAAAATCCAAAATAAATTTACTTCCCAAAGGTTTCAACAAACTTGTTATTTTTAAATAAATATTTTAAACCCGATTTGCTTTAATGTAAATGTTTATTTAAAATCTTGTATAGACAAAGAAATTTGAAAATAAACTTGATTTTCTTTGAGATTTCAATTTTAATTTGGGTATTTAAATAAGTTATTTTGACACTAAGTAATCAAGCTTTTAAGAATATTTTATTTATAGATTCTTGGATTTTTGAATAAGTGAAGTATAATTGAAATGATTAAAGGGAAATAAATGTTAATATTTTGAAAATAATTCAAGTTCTTAAATGATATTATATTTACAATAATTATTTAATTTCACATATGATAATGTGTTATAAAGGAGATGGTTCATATTGACGGATGGTACGTCATCGTACGACCAGTTGTGAAGTTAAATAAGAAAATTTATAAGCTTGTGCAGATACAATTTAATTAACAAAGTATAAATGAATGCCATTGAATAATTTTATGGCCAAACTATTGAAATGTCCCCAACTGAGTTAGATGTGTTCAGCTGGTTGACATCTGGACAGCGAAAACAGACACCATTCCGCTGAATAGTAAATTTAACTCCTGTGGATAGTATAAGCCATCTATCTGATATTATCTGTGTAGTTGTAACTAGCAATGATAATCTCTGATCTGTTATTCATGCATACATCTGTTATTTGCCTGTTAATTATATTTAAGAATATAATGTGAACCGATCTATGGAAGCTAATTGATTTTGAATGTGTGGACTGTGAATTGTAAATTGATAAGTACCGTTGAGACTGATAAGCCTTTTTCTTTTTGGATTGATTTTGAAACTAGTTTTGTTTTAAAAATAAATATTATTTTTAAAAATGTTTTAAAAGAATTGATAAATATTTTTTTGAAATATCAAAAGTAATTTACTTATTTTTGGAAATCCTTATAAGGTATAAATTTTTAAGTATGTATTATTTAAATTATTTCAAGTATTAAACTATTTTGAAATGATCCTTTAAAGATTAATTTTTATTAAATAAATATTTAAGTATATTTTCTTCAAAATAAATATTATTTAATATAAATATTGTTTTAAATAATATTTTATAATAACTTTTATAAAGAGTATTTTATTTAATAAACTTGAAAATAATATTTGGAAAATTCATAGTAGATTTGGGAAGAAATGGTTTTATATATATATATATACACACACACACCAAATGAATTAAGATTTCTTAGTAAGTTTTAATCCGTTTGGATGGCAAATGTGAACACGGCTTAAGGGTTGCAACGGAAAATAACCTGATTGAATTGATTGATTGTTTTGATAGTTAAATAACCGACTATCAAATTGGACAAAACCTAACTTTGGAAACATCTAGAGGAGACCCGAGAATTATATAGTACGGTTACCTATCGAGGTGCTATACCATAAGTATAAACTTCTTTATTCTCTAGGACGAATTATAAGGAAACCCGTCCACTAACGGTTAGGAGGTGAACTCTGATTTTGTATTTCTTCGATGTATTTCCTAAAGAACTAGGGTTGAGTTTATCGGAAAATAGCGAACGTTGTTTCGAAGAGACCGGGATCGGATTTGAAATCCAGAAACCACTTCGATCCAACGAGAACGTTTTCATGACGAAAACAAGAGCTTGTAGTCGAAGATGGAGCAGTGAAGTGCAAGGGCTAATCGTTACTAATCCTGAGAGTGATTCCAAAATGGATGTAGTAGGAGTAGTGCCTTCAGTTCCGTTCGAACCCGAAACGGACTTGTATGGATGAATGCTTTCAGCACATCGTCAGGCGGACGGTGAGCATTCTAATTGATATGTACTAAAAAAGTTAACGCTTAACCTCGAGCCTCATCAACCGAGAATGACTGAAAATCAGGGGTTATGCAGCAAGGCTAAGTGGGTAGCGCCCAAGTAGGATGACGTCATCCCTGTCTAGATGTTCCTTTTATTTCGGTGGTGTGGGCAGTAGTCAATCCCAACCGCGGGGTGATCTTGCTCGGGCTATCTAGTAAGGGGTAGTCCAGTCTTGTATTGCAGGGGATTTAGGGTGGATCCTCGATACGTTGATCTAGCCCAGGTACTGTGATAGGTGGTACCCCAGTGCCTAGTTATTCGTTGGAAATCCATTCTTCCTACATGCCTTTTATGGTTTTGATTGTAAAACCCACTTTGTGGCTAGTATGCTGGAATTTAATCATGTAACAATTTCAGCTAATTTGAATAAGTATTTGTACGTAGACCCAATTATAATATTAGAGGATTTTGATAAGAAATGTTTTAGCTATCTAAGGTAAAAACCCGACATGTTTATTTGTGGCGTGGTCTTACGAGATGCTTTTGTTTTCAAAGGATTTTCAAAACTTAATAATCAAGTTGAGTGTGTTTCTCATGCTGGTTTTTTCCAAAATGACCAGGGCTTTGTGTTTTTCCTATATGCTTGGGTCAGACCGAGCATATTTCTAGGTTTAGCTAGAAGAGTGGAATCTTCAGGAGAAGGAGCTGGATCAGGAAACATATTTTCGTAAATACTTATATTTACTCTGTATTTGGTTATGTGGTCATTGTTGTAAGGACAAAATTGATATAACTGTTCAAATTGTGTGGTTGTAACTCTGATGTAAAGTCTGTATATGTTATATAAAGCAATAGTTTTGGTTTTGTGTAAATATTTATTTATATTATAGTTTATTCGATCCGTTGTGAGATTTTGATTGTTCTCTTTTCTTCTATCTTCTTTCTATTTCTACCTTCTTTCTTCTTCCACTATCTGTCTTCCCGTGCGATTTGGCTGATAAGTATGGTTTAAAGTCGGTTTAAATTGGTACGGAAAGATGGGTCGTCACACCTCGGTTGTTTAATTAAACCATTAAGAGTGTTGATCCTATTTGGCATGATGCGCAAATCTGAAAGAATTCCAAGTATGCTATCAAAATATGATTTAGGTAGTCATAATCGAAGGGATGTGATCCATCGGCCGCAATTATGTTTTTAAAATCAAGACTAATTCAGTTCGAATTGAATGAGCAATGTTGATAAGAATAATATCGCAAATTTCAATTGTTGAATTTGGCATAACAGATTTGATTTTCAACATGTTCAAGTCAGTTTGGATTTACTCACAAAATTATCGGTTGATAAGTCCTATTGTTTTGGTTCATATATATTGAAACAGAAAATTCAAAATAATGATTTAGAGTAAGTTGTTTACATATCAAACAAAAATGTCTCAAAGTCAGTGGAAGCGATATTGAGTTTATGAGTCTTTGGATATGATCCAAGAAATGATACGAAAGTATCATTTTATAAGCATCAAGATTGAATAAGTACTTTGATAGAAATATCAAATAATTCTATTTTCAATCAAAGTGCAGAGAAAGCGTGTTTTCATAAGAAAGAATATTAAAAGGTGCATTGATATTTCTAAACTATACATAAACAACACGCTGTTGATTTTAACGATTTACCTGTGTCAAAGTCGGCCTTAGTTATTTTAATACTCAACATTAGATTAATTAATGATGCCTTTTGTAGTAATATAAAAAGATGTCTGGAATATCCCAAATGATATGCAAGGACATCTTATTAAAATGTTTAATACGGAACATGTAAGATTGATTCCTTTGCATTGTCAATAGGAATTATCATACATGTTATATTGTCTACAATATCATGATTTGTTTATATATTTGATACATAAAGCAAATATCAAATCCAAATTGATATCACTAAATGGTTTTTTGAAATGTTCTCATGTAATTGTGAAATATTAGAGAATTCTTTATAAAAAATAATAATTTCCTTTTTGAAGGAATGTTCAAACTCAAACTTTCACAAGTAATATTGAGTATAGTATGTCAATAACAAATCTTTAAGTTGGAAATGATCTAAATGAAATACGATGGCCGATTCAATGAAAAAGGCTTGGTACGTCGCCTTGAATAGTGCCGCAATAAAAACAGTATATATAAAAATATAAGTGCACAAATTTATAACTGAGCAAATTTCAAATGTTGAGAATCTCATGACATTGTTATATGATAACAATGTCCTAACATAGTTCGCAACAGAACTTAGAACTTATATAAAATCAAGATATATACTCCAAGTTATTCCACATGATAAAACAATTTATCGCCATTGGAGAGAGTTGATTGATAGAGTAGATAATTAAAACATAATAGCATACCTATTTACAAATGGACTGACCCAATTAGTTTTGAGAAAACTAATTGAAAAAGTTGGAATAAGATTCCATAATTGAACCTAAGTGCAAGTGAGAGATTGATAGAGTTAGGGGTATGCCCTACGAGCAATTATGTAATTTATTACATATATCTAACTCGTTGACCAATCTTGTTCGAAATAAAGGTATTTTATTTCTATTATATACTTGATATAATGTGGTTATATTAATTAATTAAATTAAAATTATATTTAATAGAAAATCATAAATGGTATATTTTGTGATAGAAATTACAAAGAGTTGTACCATGTGTAAATTATCACAATAAAACAAATATACCATTTTTAATGTTCGTAGTCAAGATGCATCGAGACTGGATATCGATGTGTCCGTTGAGATTAGAGTTTGTAAAGCTCTCCAAATGTTGGGTAGTATATTACTCATGACTGCTGGGTGAACCAAGGGTTACATACTGATAGTTATTGGATAACTATAGAATGATTTACTTGATAGTTTTCTGTTGGTTAATATAATTAAGGTCAAGCAGAGAATATCGACGTGACACGCAGTTCTCTCAACTTTAGAATACTGTTGATCTTTAATGTGGAAGCTCCGCTTTGATTATAGTTAAATCTTGGCATGGCATCCATAGAACGACTATAGTCATGTCGAATGGAAGCATTGGAAGTGAAACACTACTCAAGAGAGGATTTATCTCCTCAATTATATGAGGTTAGTATCATGGTCAACTAAAGTCAACTCAAAGTCAAAGTCTCTAGCCAGGATGTTTCGGTTAATAATAATTGTTATAATTGAACCAAGGATTTTGTGTTTAGACTATAAAGTTGAATGTGGATGATATTGGAATTTTGATCTTTACCAAATTCCATAAATCCAAAGTGATGTAGTTTCGATGAAAATAATTGGTGTAAATAATTGTCACTATTAGGTACCCCTTATGATAAGTAAAATTCGATTTTACCTAAAAGATGAGTAAGCGTTAAATTTGGCCAAAATGTCACACCACCTGCTAAGTGATGTGTGAATGTTAATATTAGAATAGTTCGATATTAATCGCTGACCGAATTTACACCTTTGAGTCGCATAACCATAATGATGAATGCTTCGAAAACCACATTATTTAGTTCATTTATAACCATTATAAATTAATTAAATTAATAAGTATTTATGAAATATTAATCATTAATTTTTTAATTTGATTTGTTTGAATCCATTAGTATTTAATAAAGTAAATACATAAAAGTTATGTATGTACGTATCGATATATGATATTGCTAAAATATTTAAATCAGATTTAAATAGATTAATTACCAAATGGATTTGGGAATATTTTGAGGCCTATATAGTCTTATTTATAGAAGGCCATAAGAAAAAGAGGCATAAAATACAATGGTTGGATTTAGAAAATGAAGGGACAAGGTTAAGGAAGGATCCCTCTATAAGCATGTTATCTACCGTTCACTAGCATCTCTTTATCACTCTCCTTGTAAACCCTAGCCTCCATCTTCATTTTTCTACTTTCTTGACCAAAATTTCATGGCTTCTAATCCACAATAACTCCCAAAACAAAATCAAAACAAATCGAATAAAATAAATTCAAAAATGGTGCTTTAGATTGTTGCAGTTTCTGGAGGTGATTCATTCGGATCTAGAAACATTTATCATTCAAGGCACGAATCATAGGCAACATCAAAAAGGTAAATTCCATTATTTATTTATTTATTCCATGATATTATAGATCTAGTACTTAATTCATAATGAAAATTTTACATATGCATTTGTTGTCCCTTATAAGCATACAATTATAGATCTTAAAGTAGTATAACTTGTTATCATTAGAATTGGTTTTCATTTGAAGTTGACAGCTTCTATTCATGATTTTCTATGTTAATTTCTATTGATTTTGATCTAAATATAGATTTGGCAATTAATTTTATATTCTAATTAACTTTATTTTATTTGATTGTTAACAATAACATTGATTCCAATTTTGTTTTCTACTTTAAGATTCATACATATACATAAATGTGTATGTACATATATGTATGTGTATGTCAAAATAATTTTTAAATATTTTAGAAGTTTTAAAAAAATTTATTAATATATGCATGTAAATTATACTTAGTTTTGTTGATTAAGATATGTTATCAGACTGTTGTGCTAAATTAGATTACTACATGTTTGGTAATAAATCATAAATTGATTACAATTGATTTGGTTGAGTTGATTTATTAATTTTAAAGGATTCATTAACAATACATATAGAAATATTTTTAAACACACACACACACAAATATATATATATGTATATGTATGTACATTATGTATACATGCACACACATACATATATGTACTTTGTATTTATGTATAATAAACATGAATCAAAATAATATTATTATTATACAAAATATACTTTGGACGGTTTTTTATTATAATAAATATCTACGTTTGATTCTACATTAAATTATTAAGACATGCATATTGGTCACATTTGGATTTATTGATTAAGATCTATTTTCTAATTGATTTACTAAATCAGATCACTACATGTTTGGTAATAAATCTTGAATGGATTATAGTTGACTTGGCTGAATTAATTTAGTATATATGTAGGATTCATTAAACAATACATATATAAACATATTTAAACATATACGCACACACACAACTAGTTAATAATACATACATACTTTTGTTGTTGACTATTTATATCCTTATATCACGATGCCAATTGATTATCATTTATATGCTGCATTAATTAAGTTTACCAAATAGGAAATTAAATCAATCATCTTTATTACCCTTTATCTATTTCCCATATTTCCTTTATGTGTTTAACTACCCATTTATTTCTAGTTATATGTGTAACATTGCATTAATTAATAGCAATTATCATATATATTGCTCTTACATAATTACAGTATGATATATATTTGTTTATACTCACATTCATGCGATATATATATATCTGTGTGTGTGTGTGTGTGTATGTTGCTAATTAATATCATTCATATAATTAATCAATTTAATTAAGAGAGATAAATGATAGGTTTCTCTCTCCATATAAATAAATAATCTTTCATTAATTCGATAAGCTAAGCGAAGGGAATGAAAAGCTTCCTTGTCTAAATAAATTTATGTCCCCTCATTAATTCAATATCTTAAATGATATGAAATGAAAAGTTTCATTCTCTAAATAAATTTAATAAGTTACCATTACATACAAATATGTACATAAGATTATATTTGATATACTCTAATTTACATACATATTAAATTAAATTTTAAGCTTTATTTCTAAATCTAAATAAAATAAAGATTTTATTTAAAAGAAAACTTAGAAAATTTGTAAGTATGTTTAGACTTAATAGGCCTATTAAAGACCTAAAATGTAAACTTTTTGAAATTCACGAATTTCTTCGGCTGTGGGCTTGTCCATTTTCAACACATAATTCCAAGTTACATATGACATCATACTCAAAGCCACATACAATATCATACTCACATCCAAAATTTCCAACAATGTTACTACAACATCACCTCGTATCAATAATACTATAAACAATCAAGACATATAATAATACATATAATTCAACACATATCATTTCATAATATATTCGACATATAAAAGTTTAAAAACTTTTAAATTTAGAAAAAATAGTTTACTCACCAGAATCTTTGACAACTTGAAATGCTTTAGAACTTGTAAAGCTTGGAAAACCACAAAAATCAACTCGAAAATGGATCATCTTCCTCTCGTTTATTGGCCATGCCACTCTTTTAAAAGTGGTCAAAAGAAAAGTTCTTGAGAATACACTTCTTTATCATTTCAAAAAAGAATCACTCAAATTGGTTTTTTTAAGGAAGATGTGGTCAAAAGAAGGAATGGTATTTCGGCCTTGATAATATGGGTCCGAAAATGTGGTAGAAAGAAATGCGGTTTTGACCTAAAAATATTTAAAATTTTAATAAGAGGTTCAAATAAAAATTGTAGCCACTGCAATTCTACGTGGTTTGAAAAAAATAAAATCATAGTATGGAGTGCTGTAAAGGAAGTTATGGTTGAATTAATTAGAAATAAAATGGAGAAGTTTTTAAAATGAAAAGGAGGAGATTAAACAAGTTTGAAACCATTTTAAACGTTTAAACTTGTATTTTTAAAAACTTAAAATTATGTTTGGAAGCCACTAAAGAATTCTAAAGATTTAGGAAATTCTACCAAGTGAAAAGAAAAAATAATGTATAAAAATTATGAAAATGAGTATTTATATTAAGACGTACATTAAATTACCAATCTAACCTTTAAGTACTTACCCTCCTCTCTTTGCATGCCACCTTACCACGCTCTACCACACATGCCATTTCAGCCCACCATCTTATTCCCCATCATCATGTCAAACAAAACATGTTTAAACATGTTTAGGTACTAAGTTGCCAATATGTCAAATCATGTCTCTAAGGCATCTTTTATTATATACATGTATATACTTAAGTGTATATATACATATGTATATACCAATATATACTAACTAATTTACGTTTTTAACCATTTAAATGTTGTTTCAAATATAAACAAGGCTCATAATATTTCAATCAACTTTTATCCGATGAAACGTCGAAAATTAGAAAAACGATTTTCAGTCACATTTTATGTTTTTCATCGAACTGAAAAATTTTGTAAACTAAATTTGAAAACTATTTCACTGTAGCATCGCATTTTTTAGCCAAATATTAATTTGGAAATTAATATAAATTTCTGGAATTTAATTTGAAATTAATTTGAATTTTTTTCAAAACAAATAAATATTGCGTTTTTTATTTATATATCTATATATATATATATGAATAGATTGTAATTTGAATTTGTAGTTCAAATATAAATAGCTTGAAAATAATTTTGGATTTGAAAATAATATATATATATATATATATATGAATAGATTGAAATTTGAATATGAATTTGAAATTCAAAAGTAAATATTTTAAAGGAAAAAATGGAATTTAAAAATAATATATATGTGATTTTTTATTAGTGCATGATTTGACTTTTAAACCACTTTCTTTTATGATTATATAAATATTTAAATAAGGAAATGTATTAAAACATATACATATAAATATAAACTAAATTTAATGTAATATAAAAATTTATTTAAATTCATGTAAAATACAAGTGTAAGTTAAATAGACATATAAATAACAAGTGTTAAAAATTTAACATAGGTAATTACAAGTGTTAATTCAATCTCTCATGCATATTTACAAGTGTCTAATTTTTCTTTTATTTTTTTTAATTTATGAATAAGAGAAATTAGGCTATATATACATGTGCAATTCCATTCACCATTTTTCTTTTCCATTTTAAAAGAATTACAAACTGAAATAAATCAAAAGAAAAAAATGGGAAAACTTTGAAGCCAAAAACAAAACAAATCAAATCTCTTTTACAATTTCAAACGGGATTTCAAAGCAGAGATCATCTCAAGTAATTAAGCAAATTCAAAGATTTCAACTCAGTAAATCAAAAACAGCTACAAGATCAAAAACAAACAAGTTTAACTCAGTACAATCATCTCAAAACAAAAGGATCAAAGCAAGAAAAATTAGTTTTCAAGTTCAAAATCAACTTCTAGGTTTAGAAGTTCTCTGTTCTTCTTTTAAAAGGTGAGTAAACCTTTTTGAAATCTGCAATTTAACCTATTTTTTAAAATCATGCTTGAAGTAAAGTTGAAAATTGTTTGCATGTGTATATGTATGTGAATATGACTATGCATGTCTGAGAACAGGCATTTGCTTCTGTTCCAGTTTTTACAGGTTTCAAACCTGTTAAAAATTCAAATTCTTTCTCTCTAGTCCTTTTTAGGTTTCAAGATTCAAACAAAATATGTTAGTATAATCATGTTTAAAGTTTTTAAAATAATTTATAGCATAATTAAGTTAAGCATTTTTTGGAAATTGGAAAATACTGGAAAAATCAATATATGTTGAAAATTTGAACATCATGATTTCCAGTTTTTTCTATATCGCCAAATTCGCCTTGGAAAACCATGAATTTTAAAGGAAGCATCAAGATTTTTAATGTCGTATTAATTGTGAAATTCGATGTTGTACGGGTTTGAGTTTTGTGGCAAATTCTGGTGATCGATGAACTTGGTGGTCTCGGGATCGTGCTGAGGGTAGCCGGGTGATGAACAAGCTCGAGAAAAATAATCAGGAAAATTCCTGACCATCATGGTGGACGAACGTTAATGATCTAGGGTTTAAACCCAGTTTTTAGTTGATCGTGTTCTCAAGGCAATGACATCGTCAACGTCGAACCGAACTTGACCGAGGTTGGTGGAATAGAAGCAGGGATAGTTGACGAAGAGATGAGGGTGATGGTGATGTTTCAGACAGCCGGGATCGACGAGGAGAATGGTTTTTGTTGATTGGAGTTTGAGTTCAAGGGTTGGTCATATAGCTCGATCATGAATTCGTCAACAATTTGGGTTACTGGGTGGTCTGTGAACTCAAGTCGATCGTCGACGAGTGATGGATGACGGCAGAGTTGATTGGAGTTCGTCGGATGGACTGTGCATGTGCACGGGTATCATATATATCTGGAAGTTGTGATTTGGAAAAAAAGGTTTTAACTCAAAGTTGTCTTCGGGAAATCATGTTGTTGGCTCGAGATTGGAATCGGGTGTTTTCAAGTGTATACCGGGTTTAAAAACTTAAAAAAAACAAAGTACAAAAGAAAAGGGAAGGGGTTTTATTCGGGCATGACTCGAGGAATATTGGTTTTAGCTCGAGGTAACACTCAAGTCAATCTCGGGTTAGTATAAAACAGATTTCAAATTTTAAAAACCAAATTCAAATTTAAAATATGTTTAACTTGTTCTTTTAAATAATGATTTGGTTTAAGGTTTTAAAAGTAAATTATTTCGAAAGTAATTAAGTTTAATTTATTTAATTTGGTGACATTATTTATTAATTAATTCTTAATTTATTTTAAATAAATAATGAAATTAAATACTTAATTAAGATAAAATGTTTTCAAATTATTAATTAACCTCAATCCCTCAAGTTAATTTATGGGTTAATGTTAATTAACTACAAGGTTTGTTACTCAAAGATTTTAATGATAACTAAGTGATTGATTCAAATAAATGATTTACCTTTTAATTAACTAATTAAAGTTTAAGTAATTAAAGATAATTTGATTAATGACAATAATTTAAAGATAATTACTTAAGTATAGTTACTTAGTGATAGTAATCAAAGAATAATTAATTAATTTATTAATTGATATTTAAAGGTTAATTAATAAATAATTAAGATTTGTTAATTAATAATTAAGGATTAATTAATTTATAATTAAGGATTAATTAATTTATAATTAAGGGTAATTAATTATTAATTAAGGATAATTCATGAAAATAATTATGTGATTAATTAATTATAATCACACGATTAATTAATCTTGCTTATAGATGATTGATTATTATTAAATACCTTGATTTGGTTGATATCTTTGACTTGTGATTGTAATACTGTGTGATGTAAATTTCTGTAAATTGAGCTGTGATATCTGTGATATATTACTATATGAATGTGAAAACTACTTGGCCCGTAAAACGGCATTTAGATTTTGATGCGACAGGCAGTCGGATTCCAAATGGTTATCCGAAACCCACATCGAATCTTGATAGTGAATCTTTGTGACTTGTGTATCCACGTGTTTTTAAAATAAATGCTCATTATTCGGATTAGCCAGGAGAGGAATTTGTGTCATAAAACCCATTCTGAATTAATGATACGAAGAACTTGAGTGCATTTGAAGACGGTGGTGAAGACCAGGTATTTTCAAGAATGAAAGGATTACCTGTCGATTGTCTCTGCACTGAGTTGCTCCAGTATAGAGATCTTCATATGTGATGGGGAGTCCGGTAGAGATTATGGATACCCGGATTGCAAGGGCTTCTTCCTGTATTGGACGAAGTACCTTCGGTTCCATTCAGACCTAGGATGGACTTATATGGTTGTATGTCTGACATTACACTTTGAGATATAAAGCTGATTTCTATCAAATACATTTCTGTTTGGTGGCGGAGAATTTATTCTTTTATCTTAACGCCCTTCACTGAGATGTACGAGCTCAGAGGTTATGTAGTTAATGGTTATTAGTAATATATTCCCAATTTGGTAGTGTGGCATGCAGAGTGCTAATCATTTGTTGATCAAAGCATGGCTTTAATGAAAAGCGTAGCTTTGTGGGACGAGACCTCATCGAACCTCACACCCTGAAAATGTCGAAACAGGAAAAGATGCAGCAAGGTTATGAGGGTCGCGCCCTTTAGGGTATGTGCATTTCCTTCTGGATAATAAGTGGTATTCGGGTATGGAGCCCAGATAATTTGCTTTATGGTTGTTGGTGTCAAGGGCCCTCGATAAAGGTCGGTTACGACCGGGGGAAGGCATACTCGTGACAGTTAGTTACCTAGTTATAGAGTTAACCCGGCCTTTTGTTGGCATAAATCCAGTTAGGTTCTCGGGGCGTCCCTCCAAAGCCGTACCCATTTGGTAAAGGAAGTTCCTTAGCCTTGGCCATTTGATGGAAATCCAATCACCCAATACGAGCCCTTTACGATTTCAGTTATATAACCTACCACCTTAGGCGGTAGCTATAGCAGGCATAATATAATGGTACCTATGCTGGCTAAGATTAATATTATACTTTCGAAATATTTTCACACTACGCACTAATAATAATATCAAAAGAGCTTTCTCGTATCGAGCATATTTAACTATCATAAGGAGAAATCTCCCCCAAGTGTGCGATTGCATTATGTGTGTGCCGGAAGGCCTTATGGTAGTTTCATTTTCCAAAAAAGCATAACGGATTTCTTTTAAAAATTGTTTTTGTTCAAACAACTATTTTTGTTTACTCATACTAGTCCCATGACTAACCCGGATTTTATTGTTCCCTTCCTATACTCTGGGTGCCATCCACATTGGCAGCCTAAAAGCACATTATCCGTGTTCCGGAGCTAGCTTGGATAGTAGATTTAGATCTAGAAGTCGTGACAAGTGGTATCAAAGCTAGAGGTTGAGTAAGAACTTCAGATTTGGAGTACAACACGTTAGGTGACTAATTACAGATAGGGTTTGAAATGCCCTAGAATGAGTATATCCCTAAGATATCTCATCTGTATGGCCTAAATCAAAATTTTCTTACTATTTACATATAGTGAGAATGAGAATGAGGAGAGGACGAGGTAGGGGACGTGGAAGTACCACTACAACTGATCAAGGCCCTGCAACAACGGAAGCAGCTATTCCCACTCAACCTCAATCGAATCTGGCTGATTTATATCGAAGTTTTTCAAGACTTGGTGGAAAGCCATTCACATGCAAGGAGTCTATTATCAAAGAACAAGCCTGGATTCAATCGTGTGAAGGGATTTTCAGGGGACTAAAGTTAGAGGATGATGAGATTGATAGCTTCTTGGCAGCTCTAAGAGGAAGATCTAGCCTAGTGAGAGACTATTATAGTGGAGAGCCGTAGGATGAATTCACTTGGCATCGATTTAAAGAGGTGTTTAAGCAACGTTGTATGCCGTCTACTGGTATCTCCAAAATGTACCAGGAGTTTACAGACTTGAAGCAAGGGAACTTATCTTTTGAAGAGTACTTGAACAAGTTTAACGAGTTATCTCGATTTGGTCCGGAGTTGGTGATCACCCCCCTAAAGAAGAATGAAAGATTTATTCGAGGATGAACAAGAAGTTCCATGAGAGAATGACAGCCCATATGAAGGAATCTTTTTCTGATTTGATAGATATGGGTTATAGATATGCTACCCTAGATAAAAAAGAAGTTCTAAAGGATAAAATAAGTGCAAGCAATCCGAATTGGAAGAAAAGGAACTTCGGAGGGAAGAAACCGTGGCAAGGCAAAGAAAGGAAGAATAATTAGGAGAACCAGGTGAAGGACATTACTTGTTTTAATTTTTTGGAGAAAGGCCATTATTTGAATAGTTGCAAGAAGCCAAAGAAACAAGGAAAGACGGATCAGTCTATAAAGAAAAGAGCCAGGGAATGCTATTACTGTCACAATCCAGGTCACGTAGTTAAAGATTGCCCGGCAATGAAACAAGGTCAAGTAGCAAAGGTGTATGCGATCAAAGATAAACCTTCAACCTCTGGAGAAGACAAAGGAAAGGAGCTTTAGAAGGTAACCTTCTTATTTATGATAGCGTTGTTAGAGTTATATTCGACACGGGAGCCACATATAGCTTTATTTCTCAACAAACCGTAAACGAATTAAAAATTAAACCTGAATTTGTCGACGAACCCATTTGTGTGAAGAATCCAGTTGGTGGCCCTGCGAACCTTTGCCTACGTTGTAGAGAGGTTCCTGTCTCGTATTCTCGTCATCAATTTCCTATCAGTCTCTTCGTTCTCAACTTTAATGAATTTGAAATCTTACTTGGAATGAACTGGTTAACTAAATACGAAGCTAAATTAGATTGTAACAATCGAACAATTTCGGTCAAAACAAAACTTGGAAATTTCTTTCTGATTTCTTGTGAGGACCCAAGTCTGAAAAGGGATAAGTTGATATATACTTTGGGGTACCCCAAGCCTAGTCTGGAATCTATACCTATTGTCCGGGAATTTCTCGACGTATTCGAAGTGGTTAAATCTTTGCCTCCACATAGGAAAATTGAATTCAGAATCGACTTGGTTTCCAATGCTCGTCCTGTTGTTCATGCAAGCCGCAGGATGGCACCAAGGGAAAGAATGGAGCTGGTTAAGCAAACCCAAGGTTTGTTGGAGAAAGGATTAATACATCCCAGTTGTTCCAGTTGGGGTTCAGCTGTGGTATTCGTAGCCAAGTCTGACGTATCCTTGAGATTGTACGTGGACTACCGCGATCTTAATAAATTAACTCTTAAAAATAAATTTCCTTTTCCCAGAATCGACGACCTGTTCGATCAGTTGCATGGCGCTCGATTCTTTTCTAAGATGGATCTAGCCCAAGGGTTCCATCAACTAAGAATTACTGAAGATTGTATTCATTTAACTGCTTTCAAGGGTCCTGACACATTCTACAAATGGTTAGTTATGCCTTTCGAACTAACCAATGCACCCGCATATTTCATAGATTTGATGACCCGTGTATTCCAAGAAGTATTGAATAAATTTGTTCTTGTATTTATTGGTGATATTCTGATCTACTCCAAAACTGAAGAGGAGCATGCCAAGCACTTGAGAATTATTTTGGAAATATTGAGAAGGAACATTCTATTTGCCAAATTTTCTAACTGTCATTTTTGGGTCAAGGATGTTAGATTTCTCGAACATACTGTCACTGAAGAGGGAATTTCTGTAGACCCGAGCAAGGTTTCCGCTATCCCAGACTGGAATCAACCCACAACTCCAAAAGAAGTCCAAAGTTTTTTGGGATTAGCAAGATAGTACCGAAAGTTTGTCCAAGATATCTCCAAGATAGCCAATCCATTGACTAAGCTGACTATGAAGAATGCTAAATTTGATTGGACTCCGAAGTGTGAGGAAGCATTCCAGGAGTTGAAGAAAAGATTGACCACTGCTCCCGTTCTTGATATTAATAATGGGAACCAAGGTTTTTCTGTTTATACAGTTGCTTGTGGTGAAGGTGTGGGTGCTGTTCTAATGCAGGAGTGTAGAGTGATTGCCTACGCGAGTAGACAATTACGACCACATGAGAAAAACTACCCAACCCATGATCTCGAACTTTTGGCAGTCATCTTTGCTTTGAAAATCTAGCATCGTTATCTTCTGGGTGAAAAATTCGAATTGTTCACCGACTACAAATCTCTGAAGTATCTATTTACCCAGAAGGATTTGAATCTGAGGCAGCAACATTGGTTGGAATTTCTTGCGTCATATGACCTGGATATTCAGTATACACCCGGAAAGGCCAACGTGGTAGCCAATGCTTTGAGTAGAAGACATGTTGTTCTCACATATCTTGTTGTCGGTCCTACTCTTCTTGAGAAAGTCACTAGCAATAAGAAAGAAGACAAGTTTCTTCATGAAATTTATGAGTGAATACGATGTGATGAAGATACCAGTTTTGAAGTCGATAATAGTAAATTTATAAGATTGAAAGGCAGGATGTGTGTCCTAGACATCCCAGATCTCAAGTGGGAAGTATTGGACGAATGTCACAAGTCCAAACTTAGTATCCATCCAGGGGTAAATAAGACGTATCGAGATGTCAAAAGGACCTTGGGTGGAAAATAATGAAGAGAGATATACCTATTTATGTTAGAAGTTGTGCTACTTGCCAGCAAATCAAAAGTGATCAAAAGAAGATGGCGGGTTTACTTCAAGCAGTGGAGGTGCCTAAGTGGAAATGGGATCAAGTGTCTATGGATTTCATAGATGGGTTGCCACGAACTCGTAAGGGTAATGAAGCGATTTAGGTTATTGTGGTCCATCTGACCAAGACTGCCTACTTTATCCCAGTAAAGTCCACCCGAACAGCAGCGAGTTTGGCAGAGTTGTATGTGAAAGAGATCGTTCGTCTCAATGGAGTACCAAGAAGTATAGTGAGTGATCGTGACCCGATCTTCACTAGCAGATTTTGGGAGGCATTTCAAGCCGCACTAGGAACCAAGTTGAACTTCAGTACTGGTTACCACCTGCACTCTGTTGTGCAAACGGAAAGAATAATCGAATCTTGGAAGACCTTTTGCATGCTTGTATCCTTGACCTTGGCGGTTCATGGCAGGACCATTTGCGTCTAGTTGAATTTTGATATAATAACAGTCATCAAGCTAGTATCAAAATGGCTCCTTTTGAAGCATTATATGGTCGTCCTTGTCGATCACCTATGTGTTGGATTGAGTCAGGTGATAGGCTTGTCCTTGGACTAGATATGATAAGGGAAGTTAGTGAGAAAGTTGATTTTATTCGAAAGAAGTTGAAAACGACTCAAAGTCGTCAGAATAGTTATGCCGATCTCAGGGGAAGAAATTTAGAATTCCAGGTTGGAGATTCCGTTTTCCTAAAGGTTTCTCTAATGCATGGAGTGTTGAGGTTTGGAAAGACTGGTAAGCTAGCACCGCGATATATAGGTCCTTTTCCTATACTGGAGAGGATCGGTCCTTTGGCATATCGAGTGCAGTTACCCAATTGGTTATCTGGCATACATAATGTGTTTCATGTTTCACACCTTCGGAAATATATGCACGATCCAGACTGTATCATTGAGGAAGCCACTCAGGAGAATTTGGAAATCACACCAAATTTGGCAATAAAAAGAGAACCATTAAAGATTATTGACCGTGATGAAAAACAGTTGAGAAATAAAGTGGTGATACTGGTTAAAGTAAAATGAAGTGGAGATCTAAATAATTGTACTTGGGAAATAGAGGATAGCATGCAGAAATCCTATCCCAAGTGTACAGTGGATATTCCGGCTTAATCTGCTAAGCCATTTCTCTATCTTTTTATGTATTCATATATTCTTTGTTTGTCTCTCTCTTTCAAATTTCGAGGATGAAATTTTCTTAGGGAGGAGGGAAATATGTAACATCCCAATTTTAAGCCAAATATTAATTTGGAAATTAATATAAATTCCTTGAATTTAATTTGAAATTAATTTGAATTTTTTTGAAAACAAATAAATATTGTGTTTGTTTATTTATATATTTATATATATAGGAATAGATTGTAATTTGAATTTGAAACTCAAACATAAATATCTTAAAAATAATTTTGGATTTAAAAATAATATATATATGAATATATTGAAATTTGAATTTGAAATTAAAATTCAAAAATAAATATTTTGTAGAAGTAAATGGAATTTAAAAATAATATATATGTGATTTTTTATTGGTGTATGATTTAATTTTTAAACCACTTTCTTTTATGATTATATAAATATTTAAATAAGGAAATGTATTAAAACATATACATATAAATATAAATTAAATTTAGTGTAATATAAAAATTTATTTAAATTCATGTAAAATACAAGTGTAAGTTAAATAGACATACAAATAACAAGTGTTAAAAATTTTAACATAAGTAATTACAAGTGTTAATTCAATCTCTCATGCATATTTACAAGTGTCAAAATTTTCTTTTATTTTTTTAAAATTTATGAATAAGAGAAATTAGGCTACATATACATATGCACTTCGACTCACCATTTTTCTTCTCCATTTCAAAAAAATTACAAACTAAAACAAATCAAAAGAAAAAAACTGGGAAAACTTTAAAACCAAAAGCAAAACAAATCAAATCTCTTTTACAATTTCAAACAAGATTTCAAAGCAGAGATCATCTCAAGTAATTAAGAAAATTCAAAGATTTCAACTCAGAAAATCAAGATCAGTTACAAGATCAAACAACAAACAAGTTCAACTCAGTACAATCATCTCCAGAAAAAAGATCAAAGCAAGAAAACTCAAGTTTTCACGTTCAAAATCAACTTCCAGGTTTACAAGTTCTATGTTCTTCTTTTAAAAGGTGAGTAAACCTTTTTGAAATCAGGAATTTAACATGTTGTATGAAATCATGCTTGAAGTAAAGTTGAAAATTGACGCAGCGTGGGAAGCGAATTCGATGATGTAAATCGAATCCGTCCAGGATCTCACACGATTAGCGGAAATAATCAGTGAATCGGTGATAAATTGATGGATTTAAGAATGTTGAAAGGCCCAAATCCGTTGATCACGAAGATACAGGATTTTAGCAATCTTCGACACGTTGATCGCGCACGATACCGTGAAGAAAGATCGACAATTCTTTGAGCGTTGATCAAGCGCACTTGATTCCACGAATTGGCTTCAACGTTCGTCGATTCGAGCGCACTCGAATAGCGAAAGTGGAGATAGGAAATAACACTAAACTACCAATTTAATGGAGGCACAAAGCTTCACAAACAAAATTTTATTCCCCTTTTTCCTTTTATACAAATGACACGACTTTCCTATTTATAGGCTTACAACACCACAACATTACACAAGGTACAACACATTACAAAGTCGTCGTGACCTAGTACAACTCACGCGACCTAAAAATTAACAATCAGCGACTAAACAAAAAAAGTGCAAAACATCCGTTACAGGGCTTAACGACCTAGTTCGCCAACAGCGACTTAATTTTCACGCGCCTCATTGATCAAACATCAGCGACCTAAAAACACTTGCGATTTACAATGGCAGCGACTTAATTGGAGCTTTGCGGCCTAGCACAAGACATCAGCGAACTATTGGGAATTGGGGAGCGACTTAGTTTTGTTCGTGATTTAATAAAGCTCGGCAGCGACTTATGGGAGGCGGCACGCGACTTGGAGTTCGCGACTTACTGTAGAGGTGGGGAGTATAGCTCTCTCGCGACATATGGAGGCGGGGAGTAGGTCGCACGATGGTTGATAGGTCGCGGTGGGGTTTTAGGTTGCGGAGATGGGTATGTCGCGGGGATGGAAGGTCGTGAGCGCGGTAGGTCGTAGGTCGCTTGCGAGATGAATTGTCGCGACCTAGGCCTTTGGAATTCGCGACTTCGGGATAGGGTGGGAGCCGGTGATGTGGATCCAGATCCAGCGAGTTTCGATATGTCGTTGTTTGGTGGGGATAGGTCGGCTATCGACCTAGCATAGGTCGTGGAGCGACCTAGGAGCAGTAACGGCCTAACGGTGAGGATCTCTGATCGAATTCTCCGATACCCTGCATCATCCTCCCTGGGTACGAAAGAATTCATCCTCGAATTCACATTTTCTTGATCATCAGCATAATACGGAATCAAATGCTTCACGTTAAACACATCAGAAGTGTAAATATTCTCTAGCAGCTTCAACTTATAAGCATTCTTATTGATCCGTCTTATAATTTCTACGAGTCCAATCTTTCGAGCTTTCAACTTGTTATAAGCACCAACTGGAAAACGATCCTTCGTTAACACAACATATACCCAATCACCCTCGTTGAATTCCACACTTCTTCTCTTTTTGTCTGCAGCTCGTTTATACTTCTCATTCGTCTTCTCCAATCGTTCCTGAACGATTCTATGGCATTCTGTCAATTCATCAACAAAATCAACAGCCCGCTTAACTGTCTCCTTCGGTTGTGGTACTATTGTTAAATCCAACGGCACCTTTGGTAAGTTAGAATATACAATCTGAAATGGACTGAAACCTGTACTCCGGTTAACTGCGTGATTGTGTGTGAACTCAGCTTGACACAACTTCAAATCCCAACTCTTCAAATTATCTTTCACAAGACATCTCAACAAGTTTCCCAACGACCTGTTAACCACCTCCGTTTGCCCATCAGTTTGCGGATGGTAAGCGCTACTAAAATTCAGCTTTGTTCCAACCATCTTCCACAAACTCAACCAAAAATGCCTTAGAAATCTAGTATCTCGATCAGAAACAATAGTTTCTGGTAAGCCATGCAATCGATACACCTCTTTAAAGAATAATTGAGCCACTCGGATGGCATCAGTTGTCTTCTTACAGGCTATGAAATGTGCCATCTTTGAAAACCTGTCCACTACAACATATATAGAATCATTTCCCCTCTGAGTTCTCGGCAAACCCAACACAAAATCCATGCTAATATCAACCCATGGTTTAGTAGGCACGGGTAATGGTATGTATAATCCCGCATTCGTCGCTGTTCCCTTCGAAACCTGACAGATATGACATCTCTCCACAAATCTCTCTACCTCTTTTCTCATTGACGGCCAAAAATAAGGTTGAGAAATCAACTGCAATGTACGATCTCTGCCTACATGGCCTTCTTCATGTAACTCTTTAACAATCTTTATTCTCAAGCTACAGTCTGGTATGCACAATCGATTCCTTTTGAACAAGAATCCATCAACCAACACAAATTCATCAGTACTCCCATCCTTAACTTTCTCAACAAACTTTGCAAAGTAAGGATCCTCCTCAAACAACTCTGGCAATAATTCGAATCCTGTCACTTCAACCTTCAACGTTGTCAACAAGTGATTCCTCCTGCTCAAAGCATCCGCTACACGATTTGTCACCCCTGATTTGTGTTTCACAACGAAAGTAAATTGTTGTAGATATGCTATCCACGAAGCATGTATTGCTAAAATCTTGTCCTGCCCTTGTAGATGTTTTAATGCCTCATGATCGGTGTAAAGAACAAACTCCTTCTGAAACAAGTAATGTCGCCAGTGCTTCACAGCTTGAACAATCGCGTAAAACTCTACATCATATGTACTATATCTCATCTTGGCTCCAGATAATTTTTCACTGAAATAAGCAACTGGTCTTCCATTATGACTCAAAACTCCACCAATTCCAACCTTCGAAGCATCAGTATGCAGCTCAAACAACAAATGAAAATTTGGCAGTACCAGAATTGGTGCTGTCGTCAATAGTGATTTGATCTTTTCAAAAGCAACCCCTGCTTCCTCTGACCATGCAAACTTCTTTCCTTTCATGCAATCATTTACAGGTGCCATCACACTGCTAAAATGTGGAATGAATCTTCGATAGAAAGATACCATTCCATGAAAACTCCTCACTTCAGTAATTGTCTTTGGTTGTGGCCAACTCCTGACAGCTTCCACTTTATTTTCATCCACTTGAATACCTTCCTTTGATAGAACATACCCCAGAAATAGCACACTGTCCGTCATAAACACGCACTTCTTTGTTGCTGCATAAAACTTCTCTTGTCGTAGAATCAACAATACTTCTCGCAAATGTTGGATGTGCTCTTCCGTACTCCCACTATAAATCAAAATATCATCAAAGTAAACAACCACGAACTTCCCAACAAATGGTCTGAAAATCTGGTTCATCACTCTCATAAAAGTACTAGGAGCGTTTGATAAACCAAATGGCATAACCAACCATTCGTATAAACCTTCCCTGGTTTTGAAAGCAGTCTTCCACTCATCACCCGGTCTAATACGAATTTGATGGTATCCACTTTTCAAGTCAATCTTTGAAAACACTACTGCCCCACTCAACTGATCTATCAAATCATCAAACCTCGGCATAGGAAATCTGTATCTCATAGTGATTTTATTAAGAGCCCGAGTGTCCATACACATCCTCTACGTCCCATCTTCTTCAGTACCAATAAGGCTGGCACAGCACATGGACTCAAACTCTCCTGAACACGCCCTTGTTCTAACAACTCCTCCACCTGCCTTCTTAGTTCTTCATGCACTTTAGGACTCATCCTGTAATGTAGCTTGTGAGGTAAAATTGACCCCGGCACAAGATCAATCTGATGTTGAATATCCCTCAAAGGCGGTAGCTCCTTTGGTAACTCTTCTGGAAACACATCACTGAATTCTTCCAATATCTGTTTTACTTCCGCTGGAACTTCAACGGATTCAGTAGCTTCATGTCCAATCAACCAAAACACCTCTGGACTGTCCTCTACTTCTTCAACAAATTCCTTCAAAGTCAACAAAGTTTTAAGCTCCTCAATCTCTTCTGACTTGCTCTCTCCCTGCTGTCTCTTATTTGGAACAAAAATAATCTTAACGCCTTCAAACATAAAACTGTAGATATTGGCACTACAACAAAACAGCCTTTTTACAACGGGAAATGCCCGTTGTAATATGGTTTTCGCAACGGGCATGCGCCCGTTGTAATAGGCCTCGTTGTAATAGATCCACCACGTTTTACAACGGGCAAAGCCCGTTGCAGTATACCTTTTTACAACGGGTTATGACCGTTGTAATAGACTCTAATACAACGGTCATAGTCCGTTGCAATAGACTAACCATACTAGTTGCATAGCCTTTTTCACAACATGTATTGACCGTTGTAAAAAGCATATTTAACAACGTTTATTGACCGTTGTAATAAGCTCATATGACAACGCACATTGCCCGTTGCAAAATAAATGCAAATTTTTAAAAAAATTACAGCAGCATCCATGCAATACATCCATACAAATACTAAATATTGTCGTAAAATAATTAAAATCACATACGAAAAGACTAAAAGCTAGAGTCATAAAATTTTAACACTCCAAAAAGTTAGATAAGTTTACATGCCAAATACATAAAGCGTTAACCATAACAGTCTGCTATAAATATCACGTTCTAAGTACAATAATACTATACCACAGAGATGAAGTCTTTGTGCCACTTCATACTGCCGCACCACTGCACTGACCACAACTCCATCACGTCATTTCATTTTACAAATTGCATTGGCATTTATATTTTTAAAATTGTGCAAGCTAGTGCACTGTGCACATTTACTGTTCACAGTGACCTGAACTCTCTATTTCATATCATAATTTCAAAACACTATGCATGTCTGTGCATTTTCATTTCATTTGCAGTATTCAAGTCAGTGTGCATTTTGCTTCTGCTGTTACAACCAAACTGTCAACTACAAGCTCTCAACCACACAACCCTCTCTGGCAAAAGCAGCCAACCAACTGACCGACCACCATCAAACTACATTACAATACCCTTCAACATTCCCACAAAACTATGCAAACTGCTCTCCATCACCATTCAGTTTACACACTACAACAACCAATATCAGTCCCCCACTTCACCACAAAATCAATCCCTCCTACTGCTGTCTAACTTCACAACTCCAAGACACTGCAAACTTCCTCAACTACAACATCTTCTACTTCCTCAAACCATACTTGCATATCACATACGCTCATTGCCTTACCACCTTATCATACATCCCCACTGTTACTGTTAACCACAACATATCAAACTCCATCAACTCCACTTCCAATTCCTATACCATTATCTATTTCACCTGATCACCAACTACTGACTGTAGCATCTCCTAGTGCCTAGAAGCCAACATCGTAAGTTCAATTGGCAATTCAAACCAAATTGGCAATTTGAACGCCACCACAAAGTCAATTTGCCGAATCTCTCGTCAACCACCTTGACCAAAGTCGCAACCAACCTACTTGCCATCGACTCCTTCAAGCTCGCTCGACGCCAAATTAGGAATGGGCTCTTTAATATGATCGAGTCTACAGCAGATAAAGGTGACATGTATAATTAGGAATGGGCTCTTTAATCCTACAATCAATAGTGCAATAAGAGAGCTAATCAAGAAAATCAGTCAGCTTAAACTTCATCCAAATCTAGATACAAATTGTCATAATTGGGCTGAAGTGGGGCACATTTATATTTCAGGCAGCTTGGAACAAGGTCAAAACACATTACTCGACGTAAAATTGGACAAGATCATACGACATCACAAAAACTCAAGAAAAATGAATTTTTGCGCTTATAAGGCATGTCTGAACAGATTGTACACTACTGATAAACTAA
This sequence comes from Allium cepa, assembly GCA_030765085.1. NCBI lineage: Eukaryota > Viridiplantae > Streptophyta > Magnoliopsida > Asparagales > Amaryllidaceae > Allium > Allium cepa. Next base: position 309,424,703 of record CM060934.1, on the reverse strand, counting down.
ACAAGTGGGATTACTCTCTAAATAATATTTGTTCTTTATGTAACGAAGAAGAGGAAAACTGAAAGGGCTTATTTTTTAACTGCTCCTACATTAAATATATATAGCCTATTTGCAGATTGAAACTAAAAAAATATACATAACTTGTCAGAGGATGGCTATAATATTTTGGATGCTGTAGAGGAAATTCAGGCGACATTTGCTCAATGCAATCAAATCAGGGTTATGGCTTATGCTGCCTTGATGGCTACAACCTATTTCATATGCCAGGAGAGAAACACAAGGATTTTTTAGGCAACAAACTACTGATAAAATACATAAGGTGAAGATTATTGAAAGATAGGTGGCATACCTGATAAACGGAAATGGCAGTAGAACTAAAGGAACAGACCAAAAGGTAGAGATCTTGATGTGGTGGGGGCTGATTTGGTAGAACCATCCTGCACACTCCAGAAAATCTACTTCTTTGCCTCTCTTCATTTTACTTTAATTCCAACCATAGCACACTACAAACAACATCCCTTTCATAAACATCACCTGAAACCAAATCATTCCCACAGTTGTTCCTTACTGTTCAATTACATCTACTTCAGTTTACCACCTCTGCCTTGTACCATCTCCTCTGGTCACTTCAAACTGCCCTACAAATACCCCCTCCGTCTATTCACCACAAACAGTCACTGCCAAATCCCCATACCCCCATAACCATCCACCGATACAACACTGCATCTCTCAAACAACAGTGAACTTGATAATCAGTTAACAACTATCAGAAAAAATTTCCAAAATGAAATTGTACCAAAAAAGAAAACCAAGGATAAATTACTTCGAAAATTTAAAGTGTATAGGATGGTTTCATTCGTCTCGTCTTGCGAATATAGGATAGCTCAATACACAAGCAACTAAACAGTGACGATAAAGAAGTATGGCTACATAGATGCTCATGAGAACGATGCCGAATATTAGCTTGAAATCAGTGACGATAAAGAATATTAGCCTGTATCCTAAAACAAAACTACATGGTCGGTGGAGTGATGCAAGTTGAAGAATGACGTTGGATTTGCTCGTTCCAATCTTGTTCCTTAGGTTTAGTTTTTCATTTACAGATATGCTGTGAATCGGTGCATTTTTATATTAACATTTTGTTTAAAGGTTGATGCACAACTATTTTAGTTAAAAGAAATGTTGTTATGAAACATGTATTTGCAGTTTGAGTATGATATCAACATGTTTAGTATGTAAATTCCACCATTTCTTATAACCGTCGAAACCATGCCTTTTTTATTTTTTGAAAAATCATACATTTAAATACAAGTTATAGTCAAAAATGTTGAAAGAAGTATGGCTACATAGATGACACTAATATGCACACATCAATTTTGCATTCTATATTTAATAATGCTTTTGAGAAGTCTGAAGCTGTTGTAATGTCTGAAAGTGATGTGTACATGCATGGAGGTGAGATGATATGTGTATATAAGGGTAGTGAACTGTTGGATATGAATAAGGCACAAAAAGAATGGAAACATGATGAAGTATGGCTACATGACAGAATACACATGGCTATTACAGTAGTAATGGCAGGTAAAGGCAACAATAAAACAAACCATACCTATAATTATGTATACTAATATTAAACATTAATGGTTGAAGAGCTTATGACACACGCTGAACATGATCAAGATGGTGCATTTGCACTGTGCTTCGCTTTTGCCGTGTGCTTTAGCATTGGTTTCGCCCTCCGTCCATATGTGTTTTGATTTCTTTAATATGAAAGGAAATATCGTGTATCAGAGTAGAAAACAGTATAGTTATGTCATTCTTACTTGCATTATTAATTACCTACGATTTTAGTGGTATTTTGAGAATTATCAGGAGTTCAGTTTGGCTTTGAAACAAATTATGAATGTGAATTATGCTTTGTTCTCTTTTGGTAGAGAACGACTTGAGATATTTTGGCTTTGATAGTTGAGTTGTTCCTTGTCTTTATACAGAGTATAAAAATAATGATATAAATCCCTAATATATGGAATTTCTAAGGCATCCCATTAGTTTCAACTAGGAGTTGGTAGTATATAGCGAGGAGCAGTATTAGAGCTAACTGGTCTATTTGTGGGGTAAATAAAATTTGACCTTACATGAAATAGATAATGCCGGACTTTCAAGCTACAAGAGGACACTATAGAATGAATAATTAAAAATCAAAGATGTTAAAGTTGATGTGTTTGTCCCATTACAAAATCAAGAAACATCACAGTGCTTGCCTACTTGCTAACTGCTACAGAATAATCACCACCTACCTCTGCCATTACTTGTTAACCTCATTCACCCACTGCATCAAATCACTACAACCAAACACCTTCATCTGCCCTCTTCATTAACATCATCCCTGCATCAAATACCAATTATCAGTGCCTCACCATTCATCAACTACTGCTACCTATAACCACCATATACCACCCCTGACATTCCACTTCAATAACAACTATGTCAACCAACTTCACATTTATTCAAGCAAAAACTCCCCACTGCCAACATTACTACCATCTTCAATAAGTTTATAAAGAAAAAAATTACAAATATCCATTCCTCACCTCTGATCATCATCCACTATTCCAAAAGCAGCATACCTGATATACCAACCTCCACCAAATTGTACTGCCTACTGCTGCTTACCATTTCCTCACCAAATCAAGCTTCAACTTCTCGTCCACCCAACTCACATACAAAGCACCATCTGACAACACATCCTCTGCTCACCTTTGCCTCGCCATATTAACTTAAGTACATAAATCTACTCAAGTAATATCTAAGAAAAGTTACGTTAGTATAAACAAAATTAAATTATTACTTTCAGTTAACAACTATCAGAAAAAATTTCTATCCACAAATCAGACTAAGTGTTTGAATATAATAATTTAACCATATTATAAATGAAATTGTACCAAAAAAGAAAACCAAGGATAAATTACTTCGAAAATTGGAGATAATACCACCATACAAAGAGGGTTGAACGCAGATGGAAATCATCGCATTAATATTAATTTCTATGTATGCTTAGTTTGTGATCGATTTACATGTTACTTACATTAGCACATATGTTCTACTTTGTAAATCACATTCCATAAAAACAATGTTTACCCTTTGAACATGACGTAGGAGCAACCTGCAGTACAATGCATTCACATTTCTGTTTACATTGTTTTTGCATTCACATTTCAATTTCAAGTTTCTGTAAACTGCGCATTTACATTTTTAGTTTTCAAATTCCCGTTTCTCATAATTTACAAACAACCACAATCCACAGTAAACTACCGCTCCTTCTCCTACACCATCCATCCTACAACCTTCCTGTGCTATGCAAACAACCACTACATCACCACCTGAACTCCTCCTTAACATCAACCACTGCATCAACCACACTCCTCCTTAACATCACCACCTGAACTCCTCCTGCCATCAAAACCACTGCTCTAACTTCCTCAAAACTTCTCCTGACCAGATCAGAATTAATCTCGACGAACCAAATTGCCAAGTTATTTAATCGTCGACCTAAATTGCTAAACCTTCCAAGCAACTCGCGACTGAACCAATCCTTAACCAGAAAATTCGGATTTTATTTCCTTTTTGTGAAAATTGTTTGGAATTTTTGAGGGATTTATTTACTGTATTGAAATTCATTTGTGAAAATTTGATAACATTATATATATCTTGAGTTCAAGAATATCTACCAGAAAAGCAAAAAGGAAAATAAAATCGATCGAGTTCACGAATATTTACCAGAAAAACAAAAGGAATCATCGATCGAGTTCAAGAATATCTACCAGAAAAGCAAAAGGAAAATAACATACCAATACAGCTCGAACTCGATTGAGAAGCAACCGGCTTCGAATCAAAGTGACAAAGCAAACCGTATATAATTCATTCTTCAATCAACTACATAAGTCACGGCTTCAACAAATTCGAAAGCCCAAATTGTTCGAGCAAGGAAAAGAGGAACGAGAGTATTGCTTTACGGAAAAGAGGAAAAGAGGGTCGGCTTCTATAATTTTTCTTTGGGCCCTATAGTTTAAAAATTAGGGTTACCTATTACAACGGGAATTTTTGGCCCGTTGTAAAATTGGCGCCTATTACAACGGGCAGTTTAGCCCGTTGTAATATTGACACTTCTACTACAACGGGCATTATGTGAACGTTGTAAAATTGACATCTATTACAACGGGCATGAAAAACCCGTTGTAATAGCATTCTATTACAATGAGCAATGACTGCCCGTTGTAAAAAAGACGTTATATAATACATCTATTACAACGGGCATAAATGGACCGTTGTAGTAGCCATCTATTACAACGGGCAGCCAATGCCCGTTGTAAAAAGAACGTTGTAATAGAGTATTTTTTTTGTAGTGTGGTTCGACCGTCATGCTGCACTGCTCGATCATACTGCCACGTTCTTCCCAAAAGTAAATGACAAACATCCATCTCGACTACATCACACCAGGTCTCGTCTTTATATTTCTTCCCAATAGAAAATGAAACTCGAACTCGCCTGTCCACCTTCACCTCTCCTCCTTTTCTTAGCCACACTAACTTGTAAGGATTAGGATGTTTCTCTGTTTTCAACTTCAACTTTCTCACAGCTTCAGTAAAAACAATATTGTCACAACTTCCTGCGTCAATCACAAATTTACATACTTTCTCCAATATAGTGCATGTCGACTAAAAGATGTTACTCCTCAACCAACTATCCTCATCCTCTTTCTTCGGTGTTAAACAAGACCTCCTCATCATTAGATTACATCCTTCATCTCCGGACGCGATATCATGTTCGTCTTCCTCCACTGGACTAGAATCACCTTTACCAACATCCTCACCTTTAACTTCAGTAATCATCGTTCTCTTCTTTGGTTTTGGACATTCGTTACTTTTATGAACCACTTCCTGGCAATTATAACATTTAAAACTGTTGTTGGCCTTTGCTTTCGCAGCCTCATTCACAACTGGTTTACTGACAACTTTAGAAACATTGGAACTCCCACTGGCACCCTTCACTTGATTGTTGGAATTTGTATACACACCACCTCCTCGTCTTCCCTGCTTCTCCCAAGCTAACGCTTTTTGGTGCGCTTCAGCCACAGATCTCGGGTCAAACATATTAACCATATCCTGGATCAGCATTTGCAAACCTCCAACAAACCTAGCGGTCAACTGTTCTTCCGTCTCCATGATGTCATTTCGAGCAATAAGTTGATAAAACTCATCATCATAATCATTAACAGTCTTTGTCCCCTGCCTTAGATTTTGTAAGCGTTGATACATAAGAGAATGATAATTGTAAGGTAAGAAAGTAGCTTTCATTAACTTCTTCATCTTCTCCCATGAAACAATCTTTGACTTTCCCATCCGTTCTCGTGTAAGTTTTGTCTGCTGCCACCACGTCGTGGCTCTCCTTCTTGAACGAGTAGCAATCAACTTCACTCTACGATCTTCCGGAACCTCCTTGAAATCAAAGATCTCTTCAACATTAGATAACCAATCTAGAAATTCTTCAGCTTGCATACCATCCTCAAACTCTGGAATTTCAATTTTCATTCCGGACTCCCATTTGCGATCATACTCTGAATGATTTCTTCCTTGTCTTCGATTTCGACTATGAACACTTCCTCTATCAAACTCCTCATCAAAATCAGATGCATATCGATGTCGTTCATGACCACCAATATCTCTTCCACCACTTCGACCACCAACATTTCTTCGATCTACATTCCTCCGATCACGATAATCCACATCTCTCCGATTTCGTTCATCAACATTTCTATCACGATCGTCAATATTTCTACGATCATAATCTTCTCTTCTCTCCCTATCTGAATGTGGTGAAATTCTATTTCCCTCATGACTCGATTCAGGTGAAACCCTTCTTCTACTTTGATTCATTTCAAGCATCATTCTCTCTAATCGACCAATTCCTTCATTCAACTTCTCAGTGAAACTCTCATTGATTCGTTGCTCCATTTCATCGGCCTCTTCTCTTCCATACAAAGCATTAATATTTCGATGATGTTGAGCTCGTCTCGGCGGCATGATTGAACTTAAACAAATCAAACAATCTTCAAAAACTTCAACTCAAACTTGAACAAACAAGTCACGGCTTACTCCAACACTTGGCTCTCGGCCTTGAACACTTCAAAGTGATGCACGGATCAACTTCAAACACTTTCCGAATTTTGATCCATAATGATATGGATCGAAAGCTCCAAACTTGTTGCAACTTCTTGATAAACACGATGAACGCCAAACTTCTCAACAATTGCAAATCCGATCTTCAAACTCCAAATGACGCAAACTCCTTGGGATCTAGCTCTGATACCAAACTGACGCAGTGTGGGAAGTGAATTCGATGATGTAAATCGAATTCGTCAAGGATCTCACTCGATTAGCGGAAATAATCGGTGAATCGGTGATAAATTGATGGATTTAAGAATGCTGAAAGGCCCAAATCCATTGATCACGAAGATACCGGATTTTAGCAATCTTCGACACGTTGATCGCGCACGATACCATGAAGAAAGATCTACAATTCTTTGAGCGTTGATCAAGCGCACTTGATTCCGCGAATTGGCTTCAAAGTTTGTTGATTCGAGCGCAATCGAATACCGAAAGTGGAGATAGGAAATAACACTCAACTACCAATTTAATGGAGGCACAAAGCTTCACAAACAAATTTTTTTCCCCCTTTTTATTTTTATACAAATGACATGACTTGCCTATTTATAGGCTTACAACACCACAACATTACACAAGGTACAACACATTACAAAGCCGTCACGACCTAGTACAACTCACGTGACCTAAAAATTAACAATCAGCGACTTAACAAAAAAGTGTAAAACATCCGTTACAGGGCTAAACATCCTAGTTCGCCAACAGCGACTTAATTTTCACGTGCCTTATTGATCAAACATCAGCGACCTAAAAACGCTTGCGATTTACAATGGCAGCGACTTAATTAGAGCTTTGCGGCCTAGCACAAGACATCAGCGAACTACTAGGAATTGGGGAGCGACTTTGTTTTGTTCGTGATTTTATAAAGCTCGGCAGCGACTTATGGGAGGCGGCACGCGACTTGGAGTTCGCGACTTACTGTGGAGATGGGGAGTATAGCTCTCTCGCGACATATGGAGGCGGGGAGTAGGTCGCGCGATGGTTGATAGGTCGCGGTGGGGTTTTAGGTTGCGGAGATGGGTATGTCGCGGGGATGGAAGGTCGTGAACGCGGTAGGTCGTAGGTCGCTTGCGAGATGAATGGTCCCGACCTAGGCCTTTGGAATTCGCGACTTCGGGATAGGGTGGGAGCCGGTGATGTGGATCCAGATCTAGCGTGTTCTGATATGTCGTTGTTTGGTGGGGATAGGTTGGCTATCGACCTAGCATAGGTCGTGGAGCGACCTAGGAGCAGTAACGGCCTAACGGTGAGGATCTCTGATCGAATTCTCCGATACCCTGCATCAAAAATTGTTTGCATGTGTATAAATATGTATGCATATGTATGTGAATATGACTATGCATGTCTGAGAACAGGCATTTGCTTCTGTTCCAGTTTTTACAGGTTGCAAACTGTTAAAAATTCAAATTCCTTTTCTCTAGTCCTTTTTAGGTTTCAAGATTCAAACAAAATATGTTAGTATAATCATGTTTTAAGTTCAAAAAATAATTTTTAGCATAATTAATTTAAGCATTTTCTAGAAATTGGAAAATACAGGAAAAATCAATATATGTTGAAAATTTGAACATCAGGATTTCCAGTTTTTTCTATATCGCCAAATTCGCCTTGGAAAACCATAAATTTTAAAGGAAGAATCAAGATTTTTCATGTTGTATTGATTGAGAAATTCGAGGTTGTACGGGTTTGAGTTTTGTGGCAAATTCTGGCGATCGATGAACCTGGTGGTCTCGGGATCGTGGTTGAGGGTAGCCGGGTGATGGATGAGCTCGGGAAAAATGATCAGGAAAATTCCTGATCATCGTGGTGGACAAACGTTGATGATTTAGGGTTTAAACCTAGTTTTTAGTCGATCGTGTTCTCGAGGCAATGTCGTCGTCAACGTCGAATCGGACTCGACCGGGGTTGGTGGAATCAAAGCAGGGATAGTTGACGAAGAGATGAGCATGATGGTGATGTTTCAGACGGTCGAGATTGGCAAGGAGAATGGTTTTTTTTGATCGGAGTTTGAATTCAAGGGTTGGTCGTATAGCTCGATTGCGAGTTCGTCAACGTTTGGGGTTTCTGGGTGGTCTGTGAACTCGATTCGATCGTCGAGGAGTGATTCATGCGGCAGAGTTGATCGGAGTTCGTCGGATGGACTGTGCATGTGCACAAGTATCATATATATATCTGGAAGTTATGGTTTGGGAAGAAAGGTTTTAAGTCAAAGTTGTCTTTGGGAAATCATGTTGCTGGCTCGAGATTGGGACCGGGTGTTTTCAAGTGTATACCGGGTTTAAAAACTTAAAAAAAACAAAGTACAAAAGAAAATGGGAGGGGTTTTACTCGGGCATGACTTGAGGAATATTGGTTTTGGCCGGGGTAACACTCGAGTCAATCTTGGGTTAGTATAAAACAGTTTTCAATATTTAAAAACCAAATTCAAATTTAAAATATGTTTAACTTGTTCTTTTAAATAATGATTTGGTTTAAGGTTTTAAAATTAAATTATTTCAAAAGTAATTAAGTTTAATTTTTTTAATTTTGTGACATTATTTGTTAACTAATTCTTAATTTATTTTAAATAAATAATTTAATTAAAGAGTTAATTAAGATAAAATGTTTTTAAATTATTAATTAACCTCGATACCTCAAGTTAATTTATGGGTTAATGTTAATTAACTACAAGGTTTATTACTTAAAGATTTTAGCGATAATTAAGTGATTAATTAAAATAAATGATTTACCTTTTAATTAATTAGTTAAATTTTAAGTAATTAAAGATAAATTGATTAATGACAGTAATTTAAAGATAATTACTTAAAGTATAATTACTTAGTGATAGTGGTCAAAGAATAATTTATTAATTTATTAATTGATAATTAAAGGTTAATTAATAAATAATTAAGATTTATTAATTAATAATTAAGGATTAATTAATTTGTAATCAACGATAATTAATTATTAATTATGGATAATTAATGAAAATAATTATGTGATTAATTAATTATAATCACACGATTAATTAATCTTGCTTATAGATGATTGATTATTATTGAATACCTTGATTTTGTTGATATCTCTGACTTGCGATTGTGATACTTTGTGATGTAAATTGCTGTGAATTGAACTGTGATATCTGTGATATATTATTGTATGAATGTGAAATCCACTTGGCCCGTAAAATGGTATTTAAATTCCGATGCGACAGGGAGTCGGATTCCAAATGGTTATCCGCAACCCTCATCGAATCTTGATAGTGAATCTTTATGACTTGTGTATCCACGTGTTCTTAAAATAAACGCTCATTATTTGGATTAGCCGGAGAGGATTTTGTGTCATAAAACCCATTCTGAATTAATGATACGACGAATTGGAGTGCATTTGAAGATAGTGGTGAAGACCGGGTATTTTTGAGAATGAAAGGATTACCTGTCGATTATCTCTACACTGAGTTGTTCCCGTATAGAGATCTCCATATGTGATGGGGAGTCCGGTCGGGATTGTGGATACCCACATTGCAAGGGTTTCTTCCTTTATTGGATGAAGTGCCTTCGGTTCCATTCAGACCCCGAATGGAGTTGTATGGTTGTATGTCTGACATTACACTTTGAGATATAAAGTTAATTTCTATCAAATACATTTATGTTTGGCGGCGGAGAATTCATTCTCTTAGCTTAACACCCTACTATGAGATGTACGAGCTCAGAGATTATGAAGTTGATGGTCATTAGTAATATATTCTCAATCTGGCAGTGTGGCATTCTGAGTGCTGATAATTTGTTGAGCAAAACATGGCTTTTGTGAAAAACATGGCTTTGTGGGACGAGACTTCATCGAACCTCACACCCCAAAAATAGTCGAAACAAGTAAATATGCAGCAAAGTTATGAGGGTCGCTCCATTTAGGGTATGTGCATTTCCTTTTGGATAATAAGTGGTATTCTGGTATGGAGCCCAGATAATTTGCTTTGTGGTTGTTGGTGTTGAGGGCCCTCGATAAAGGTCGGTTACGACCGGGGGATGGCATACTCGTGACAGTTAGTTACCTAGTTACAGAGGTAACCCGGCCTTGTGGTCGCAGAGGTCCGGTTAGGTTCTCGGGGTGTCCCTCCAAAGGCGTACCCATTCGGTAAAGGAAGTTCCTTAGCCTTGGCCATTTGTTGGAAATCCAATAACCTAATACAAGCCCTTTACGATTTCAGTTGTATAACCTGCCACCTCAGGTGGTAGCTATAGCAGACATAATATAATGGTACCTATGCTGGCTAAGATTAATATTATACTTTCGAAATGTTTTCACACTATGCACTAATAATAATATCAAAAGAGCTTTCTCGTAACAAGCATATTTGACTATCATAAGGAGAAATCACCCCCAAGTGTGCGATTGCATTGTGTGTGTGCCGGGAGGCCTTATGGTACTTTTATTTTCCAAAAAAGCATAACGGATTTCTTTTATAAATTGTTTTTGTTCAAACAACTATTTTTGTTTACTCATACCAATCTCATGACTGACCCGGAGTTTATTGTTCCCTTCCTAAACTATGGGTGCCCATAATTTTCCACACGGGCAGCCTAGAAGTAGGTTATTCGTGTTTCGGAGCTAGCTTGGATAGTAGATTTTGATCTAGAAGTCGTGACATTCACCATCATTGTTTATTAATTAAAAGAGTTATATTTTAATCATATAACCATTATTTGAATACTTAAAATTAATTAAATATTCATAAATAAAAGTAGTGAAATTCCTGGTCGTTACAGCCTATTAATGAGCTATAAATATACCATGATTGTTCATTTTATAAAAAATTAAAATCATTCTTTCTCAATAAAATAAATTATATTTTGATGGTGGTTTTTTCAACTCCACATTGAGCTTGAGAATTATTCTCTCCGAGGCAAAACAGATGGTTCAAAGTGTATTCGATCGGCAAGATTATAAAATAAACAATTTTAGTTTTCTGATCATTTAGATATATTTAAAGTACATGTATTATATATATTTAATTTAAAAATAAAAAAGGAAGCTTTTATTTTGTGAACATTGTGCACATATCAAGTGCACAAGGTGGTCAACTGCCCCTGGAGGTAACACGAATCAGTGTTGAAGGATATCAAAGATATTGAACTTCACGACAACTCCAGTGAATGATAACAGTGATGGGAAGCTTGGCATTGATGTTCAAAGCTAAAATTAGAGTTTCGGTGATAGTCGTCGATCTCGAACCTGAAGGGAGCGTCGACTTCTTTTGGACGAGATGAAATTGCTAGTAATGATGGCGGCGTGATCAAAGCGGTGAGTAGGCTGCTATATAGAGGCAATTGTTGAAATTTGTAGGTGGATAGTGTTGAAGGAGGACGATAGAGGTAAATATATCTTTAAGTCCCCATAAATAATTTAATCACATTTAGGCCATTATAATTGGTAATTTACACAAAATTTCTATAAATTGCAACCATTGTAACTGCTATATACGATATCCATTTTGCACACAACTTACAAAATTGTGTTTGTATTACAATTCTGGAAATACTGATATTATTTAAAAATATATATCGCATTTATATATGACACTGTGACTTCGATAATGATATATAAAATATATATATATATATATATATATATTTGTCATTACAATATTATAAATTAATACTACTTATAATAACAACTGATAAATTGGGACATCGTTTGTTATTTGAATGTTCGTATTTAGGCCAAATCAAAATGTATTTGATACACACACATATGTAAATATAATGCAATTGTTCGTTATCATTATGAATTAAATTTCACTCAAATGAATGATGAAGTTGTTTCAAACATATTGCACAAACAAACATATAAATATATATAAATATATATATATATATGCATATAACTAATAACGAAATGTTCTGTCAACCTTACGTATGAATAACAATTATTCATATTAACAATAATAATAATACAACGTTCTAAGTTAGTTATCATACATGTGTGTGTATTAATCAAATAAAATAAATATTAAATCTTAAAATATCAGCATATTAAATAACTATTAAATATGATTTAATTTACATATGAAATTATTGATAATAACACTACAAAATATCTAATTCATGGCAAATTAAAAGGAAAATGTTTAAATTTTCCATTTAACACACTGCTCAAAGCACTCGATTCAACAAGATAGTCAATCGAGCTTGAGCCAAATCACCTTTTACTTTAGATAGCTCTGTAGAGTAATGTGCAATAGTAGGTGTAGTTATTTCTACTATTTTAAGGATATTTTCATTTTTGGTATGAGCTTGCCCAAGCATATCATTCTTGAATTCAACTTTAAAGTTGGCATCTAAGTAATCCTAACTAGTAGCTTTGACTTTTTTTGAACCAATGCTCCTTTTCATCTCTAAATTATTCTTTAATTTGACAATTTCAGTGTCAGGGGCGGTAATCTATTTCTCATTCTTCGTTAATTGGCTCTCTTTTTCATTAAGTAGAGTCGGTTTATAGAGTTAGCATAACTCTGCTGTTTTATTCTTAGATCGGTAAGATCACACAACGAAGCTAAACAGATTTTTGGCAAGGCAGCCAGTTTTATAGTGGACCGTTTACTTTTTATTACGAACGTAATAAAAACATGAAGTACAGGAGTAAGGTAGAGGCACCTTAACTACGATAAACGAAAGAAAAAAACAGCACAGGAGTATGACAGACATGTCACATCTACTAAAAATAACTAACAAGACTAGATCTCCTCCGAAGAGGAAGAATCACCAACGTTCACATCCACCTGGGAAGAAATCAAAGTGCCATTCCCAAGAAGACCAAAATAGGGGCGAAAAAGGATAGCAAGTAAAGGATCATAAATCACGGCATCAGAAGAGGAAATAAAGGATCGATCCCAGGTAGTATCGGCAAGCATAACAGAATTTAACTCAGCATACGAACCGTCCAAGTCAAGGACCAAGGAATTACCAGAAAGTCTATAATAAAGGCATCAAAGGTCCAATAGATCATCAGAAACAAATCTAAAATAGGAATCATCCACAGGGTTGAATCGCATATCAGAATAACGATTAACCCCACAATGTTCCGACTCAGCCCAAACAACATGCTCGAGAGGCGGAGAAAGATCCGGCATAGCAATGGGATCTGCAGATACATCACCACTGACAATGGATGCCGAAGGGGATGCAGGCCGAACAAAAGAAGGCGGCGGGCCAAGGACAGATAAGGGAACTGCAGGTGGAGTAGCAACCTGAGAGACTTTGGGAACCCATTTCCTGAGTGGAGGCCGAGACAGAGGGATCTTAGGAGCAGCAGCGGATACAACAGAATGCAAGCAGGCGGAAGCTATGTGGCCAAAGGAGTGACAGGAGGAACAAATGTCAGGGACCCATCCATAACGAACACGGATATCCACCACATGGCCAACAGCTAGCTGAACAGGAATAGTGGATGGAAGAGGCTTAAGGGGAGAAATCTCAATCAAAGCCTTAGCGTATACTAGCTTATCACGTGCAACTGTATTAGAGTCAAAACATTTCAGTTTACCAACATTGCAAGCTAATCAATTCAAACCAAGCAGTGGTTGAAGAGCAGAAGGAATTTGAGAAAAATAAACCCAAATAGGGATTGAAAAAACTTGTTCACGAGCACTTGCTACCGTTGGAGACCAGGGAGTAATAATAAAAGGTTTTCCATCAAAAAAGGAAGGCTCTGCCTCAAGAACACGACTACGTTCCTCAGAGGAGGAGAACAACAGGTAGTACATGGAGTCAATCAGCTTAACACGGAGGTCATCGCGCAATCTCCAAGCCCTACGACAAACAGCTGCCACATCATGAAGGCGATGTTTAGGATCCAAAAAGAAGCCAACCACATAATCTAACCAAAAGTCCATACCGGCTTGCATAACACTTGGGGGAGGGATCATCACTCCATTTTCCTCAACGATATCAAACTCAACCGGTTCATAAACACCCGCATTATGAGGCAAAGATGTAAAGAGTGAAGTTTAAGATTTGGTACCAGATGGGCAAGGAGTAGCAGGACGACATTCCTCAACACCAACTGAGGCCGTAGTACCAACAGAGGAAGAGGCTGCATGCAAAGTAACACCATAATTCAATACACTGAGACTGGGGACAATGTTGTCAACGGCATTAGATCGGACAGTTGTAGTGCATCGAGTACTTCCCGTATTAACAGCAGCAGTTGCAACCGAGTCAACCCCTAAAACAACACCAATAGCACTAATATCAGCTGCGACATCAAACAAAGACGCAGGACCACAAAAAGCATCACCAACCGAAGATTTCAACATTTCATTGCGCAAGATTTGTCCTTCTTCAGAAGCAAGGATCGGAATCTTAACAGAAGGCAAAGGGGGGTACTCGGTTTCAGATAGCAAGGAAGATATTGATATCGTGGACACAGTTGGAAGATCCTTGAATATTCTTCCAGATCTAGTAGACGACGGCGAATGGGAACGAGCGACGGGGTGGAGGGGAAGAAGGGGGGGTAGGCATGGAAGAGGGACGGGGGTAAGAGGATGGAAGAGATGTCTGAGGCACGAAGCTAAACAGATATTGTTTAAGCTCAATAATAAATATGATTTCAGTTGCTTACATATTATCTCAGTGAAAACCAATTTCTTATCATTTAAAGTAACCCTATTAAGCAATAATATATTGTGCACATTTTGTAACAACCCAGAACTTTGTGTTTGGTTTTGAATATTATAATAAATTTAAAAAATGTCCATAATTGGTTTTTAAAAGTTTAAAAACTAAAATTCAATTATAAGGATTATTTAAAATATTCGAATTGTTAATTTAATATTTTAATAGTGATTTTAATATCTAGATTAAGACTATAATATTAATTAAATAGATTTGATTGTCTTATTTAACTCCTTGTAGATTAAAAAAAAAATGGTGAATTCATTTCTTAAATTTATTTGCAATAATATATAAGAAGGAATTCAATTATTGTTATAACGACTCGATTTTTAATGGCATATTTTTATTTTTATTTTTATTTATTTGATTTTTCCATAATTTTAATGTGGAAAATAATTAAATTTTCATCTGATGATTTTTGGGCAACGACCGTGCCTTTGTGATTTGATAGAATAAGTTAATCTGTGTATATTATATTATTTTAAGGTCATATCACATTTTTGTGCACGATTATATTTTTGTTTTTTCATTTGTGGTATGTACGTGGACGAAATCCTATGCGGCGACGCGTTGGAAATCTCAAGATAAGTATAACTAACGATTGGATAATGGAACACACTCTGACCTACTTTCTATCTTTCTCTTTCATTTTTTTCAGTCTAACAATAAAAGGAAAATAAATTTCATCTACGAAAATCAAAAACAATAAATCTATTTAACAAAGAAATAAAAAGTTTGAATCTTTGATCTTGTTTTGGCCTAATCATTGAAATGATATGGGTATTAAAGTGTGCGTCTTCAATTTGTGGAGTTTGATAGTGTGGTGGAGAGTGTGTAGGCAACTAGGCTTAGATATTGCGAAGGGTACGGTCATCGGTTAATGATTTGGAAGGTTTGGTTGTGATTCTCGTATGGTATTGCACCTACGGTGAAGATATGGTGAAGCTCGATGGGTTTTTGGTGGTCGTGTCATCTAGGGCAGAAGCTCGAAAAACTCCAGGTCATGTCTCTAAGGGAGAGGCCAAGCTCGACAAGGGTAAGTGTGACACAGAGAGGGTAAGACATGGAGTGCAACACATTCAACGGGAGTGGTTTTCATTGGGTGTCGAGCATGCAAAGAGGATTTGGGAGGGAAGGTGGTTATTTAGGTAATTATTCTAAAATAAAAGTAATTAGTTGATAATAATTATGTTTCTTTAGTCCTAAACTTATAAAATGTATAATTCTCTCATACAAGGTCCAATCGAGAGGAGTCTTTTTGCGTTGCGCTAGTAATGGCGATAGCTACACGATGGAACTGGTTTCATTAAATTCGGAGCAAGTGAAATTTTGGGCTAAGATCAAAGCATCTATTGGAATTTAGGTAAGTTAAACTCACCTTTTTGGATAATCAGTATGATATATAGTAGATTAAATTTACCGTTTGTGTTTGAATTAATTATTAGTTGATTTGGTTAAATATACGCTTTGAAAAGCGATTGACATTTAAAATGAAATACATGAAAATTTTGAAAAGAAATTCGAATTTCTTGATATTGTGATTTTTAATTTTCAGTAATATTCCTGTTGATTTTATTTCAGTTATATACCTATTGCATAGATTATTAAATGTTAAAATTGGATAGTTTGTCCATATTGGACGTGACACCAACATACTTTAAAATATTAACCTTTTTAGAGAAAAGATAGCAATAACATTGGTTAAGTGCTATAGTAACTGTTGGGATTAATATATTATTTTGAAAAAAAAAATATTACGTGCTATTTGATTTGGAAATGGTTTCGTTTTGGAAAATGATATTTAAATCTAACTTTTTTGAATTTCTATGAAATTTTAGTTAAAAGGAGTTTTTGAACTTCTCTATTTTATTTCAACTTCTTTATTTATTCTTCTAATATATATATACATATATATATATAATAAAGTGTTATAAGAACTATTTTGAAAGTATTGGCCATTATAGAAAATTATTATAATAATAAATGTTTATTTTTTAAGGGAATAAAAAGGTTATCTTTTATTTTAAAGGGATTTTGCATTTAAAAGAAGGTAGAAATATTTTGGAATAAATGTTGAGAAATGTTTATATAGAATGTTGTATAAGAGTATAGATTTATGAAATATTGTTTTATAAATAAATAAATAGTGCCTTATAAATAAAAGAATTTTTTTATAAATGATATTTTACAAAAAGAAGATTAATGTCATTTTGATAAATTTGAATCATCAATTCCATTTGTGAATTTATGGTGATATAAGAAATGATCGTTTCATGAAAGAATTTGGCCATATCTTGGAATCAAAGATTTGTGTTAAGGACATAAGATTTTACAAAAAGAGTTTTGGATACACACACACATAAGGATTTTTGTAAAGGAGCTTTATAAATAGAGAACAAGTTTTATAAAAGGAATTTTACAAATGAACTTGGAATTTGTAAGTACATTTGGGGTTTTATATAAAAAGAGTTTATTTGTATAAAAGATTTTTATACAAAAGAGTTTTATAAATAAAAAGGAGATTTATTGAAATGATTTTTGTAATTATGGAAAGGATTTGTTTTTAAAAAGGAGTTTTTATAAGAAGTGTATCGAGGCAAGGTTAGTTTTCAAACTTGTCGGACTTCATTGTTTATCGAGAGATACTACAAGTGGTATCGGAGCTAGGGACAAAAACCAATTTCTGCTTTAAGTTTTTGATTTTTCAAAAACCAATTTTTATTTTAAAATTTTGATTTTTTTTTAAATGGCCTCTTTTAATAATACTTTTACTGAGGGACAGTCCATATTTAGATCACCCATGCTCAATGATGAATATGCTTACTGAAAAAATAGAATGAATTTTTTTTGAAAACCATTGATGCTTGGAATATTGTCGAGACAGGTTATAGGGCACCAACTATAGTGGTAGATAATCAGGAAATTGGAAAACTGATGGATCAATGGATGGATCTTGAAAATAAACTATAGAATGCTAATGCTAAAGTATGAATTCTATTATCTGTTCATCAAATCAAATTGAATTTTATCATGTCTCACATTATTTAACTGCGTAGGAAATCTGGCACACACTTGAAGTGACTCATGAAGGAACATCACAAGTCAAAGAATCTTGCCTTGCCATGCTTAGTAGCGAATATGAAAACTTCACAATGACCAAGTTACGAATGTCAAAGAGATGTAAGGACGGCTTTCTAATCTCATATACAAATCAAAAGCTCTTGGTAAATCATACACAGAATTGGAAATAGTCCGGAAAATCCTTAGAGTTCTACCATGAAATTTTAAAGCCAAAGTCACTGCTATTCAAGAATTGATGGATTTGAAACAAATCAAAGTTGAAGAACTCATTGGAAATCTCACCACTTATAATCTAGAAATCAAATTCAAGAAAGAACGTGAAGGAGGTGATACGCAAAAGAAATCAATAGCTCTCAAAGGAATAATGGAATGTGATGATGATGATGGAGCAGCTAAATTGTCACTATTAATCAAGAGATTCAAAAGGTGGAATCACAATTACAGAAATCCAGCTCTAAATCAACAATTGAAAAGAAGAATAGTTAAAGTACTAGACAACTAAGAAGAACAGGAGATCATTTGTCATAAGTGCAATAAACCCAGTCATATCAAGCCCAATTGTCCTCAGAATCGACTTAGCCAAGGAAAGAAACCAAAAAGGAGAAGTTTTGCATCTACTTGGGATGAAGCTGATAAAAGCACTGGCAGTGAGAGTGAAAATGAAAATTCGTGTTTTCAAGGAGTAACAACTGACAGTGATGATGATAAGCCAAGCAAGGTATCAAAACTTACTCATTTGGAATTACTTATATATTTTCTTGAAGTAAATGGTTGTTTTGAATGACTTAGGGAAAAGTACGCTAAAATTGAATCATAAAGAGATAGTTTGATAGATTTAAATAATTAGCTTGATCAATTGATTAAAAACTATCGAAACAAGAGCCCTAAGTATGATAAGTGTCCATCATTTGAAGAAGAGATTAAAAAATCAGAAATTAAAATTAAATCACTTGAAAATGAAATTCTGGTTTTGAAAGAAAGTGAAAATACTAGGAGAGAAAATTCTATTAAAAAGTGCACTCAATTATTGAATGAAAATGAATCAGTTAACACACAAGTCCAACAATTGTCTATAACTTTAGGAAAATTTTCCAAAGGAGAAAGATCGTTAAATATGCTATTAGGAAAACAAACTGTTAATACTATTAGACAATGACTTGGGTATAATCAATCTAAACATCTTAGAAGCGAAAATAATCAAGTCAATTCAAAGTGCACGATTTGTGGAAAAACTGGACACAATCATAATATTTGCTAGCATAGACCCAAACACGTGAAAACCATTCCAATTTGGGTTCCAAAAGGCATGAATATAGAATCCCTTAAAGTCAAACAAATCTGGGTGCCAAAAAGAACAAATATAAATAATCTTGGGTCTACACAAACATATTTTTCAAAATCTTTTGCCACTAACAACCATGGACCCATAAAAAATTAGGTCACAAAAATCTTTTCTCATCTAGGTGTGGTGGCAGGCTAAGAAACAACAGCAGTGTTACTTGGATTCCGGCCGTTTCAGGCACATGATGGGCAACAAATCAAAGTTTCCTAGCCTAATACAAAGGTGACAAAATCACATGGGCAACAATGAAAAATTATCGTGAAGGTAAAATAGGTAACGGTACATTTATCTTGAACGATATATTAAATGTGAAAATTGCACCAAATCGGCCAGTTTTGTAATAAAGAAATGAGTGTTGATTTTGATTCTGACATGTGCAAAAATGTTAACCAATCATCTTTTCATCCTTGAACTATTTCGTATAGATTTCTTTTGGACTAACGATATTGCAAGTTTAGGTGATAAGAGATGTTGTTTTGTATTGGTTAATGAATACTCTAGATACACGTGGATATATTTGTTTATCTTACTGCTTCTAGATCCGACACTATGTCCACTAGTTTTTTATGTGCATGGTTTCAATCCAAAATAATTTCATTTAAAAGCTAAAAAAGGGTTTTAATGTATTTGTTGCAACTCCACCGTCGGGTTTATGATATCCAACTAAAGATAACCTTGAGTCAAAGGGGAATTCAGATGCAGATTATATTGGTAACCTAGTTGATAGAAAATTACTAGTAGAACGAGTTTTATATTGAGAAATTCAGTAATTGCATCATTTTCAAAGAAAATACCTGCATATTTTTCATTTTAACTAATTGAAAAATTAGCAGACATTTTTCCTATAAAACCCCTTCCAGAAAAAAGTTTTTGTTGACTTCATTTTAGATTAGTCATTTTAAAAAATTGATTTTATAGTTATTTTTGGATTTGATCTTAAATGACTACATTAGCTAATCTGACTCCCCATTGATTATCCAAAAGATAAATAATGACTTAAATATAAATGGTGAGTGTTGATATTAATCATATATTATGATTTGAGACAGTATATTTTTCTTTAAAATTTTAAACAAGGTCTATAATTACTTTTGTTGGTAAAATTTCTAGAGCCACTCTATTTCTATCATATTTCTAACAACCATCACCCATCAAAATCCAATATAGTATGTCAAAATGTGGTATTTTTAACAGAAAATTATTCGTTTTTATTTTATTTATTTAAAAAAAGCATCCAAAGTATTCACTGTCATTTAAAAGTCCTCACGATTATGCATGGGTGAATTACTTGGAATATTTGTATATGTGTTTTCATACTCATTTAAAAGTCCTAACGACTATGCATGTATGGAACACATATCAAAACTGATTATTAAGTAGACAAGTTGATTCTAATCCCATTTAAAAGTCCTCATGGTTATGCACGGTTAGAAAATACTTGAAATTCATTTTTTTTAAATTTGGAACACAACTAATCTCATTTAAAAGTCCTAACGATTATGCATGGTTATTAGATATTCAAATTCCTGATATAAATATATCACAAATAGATGCAATTATATGGTTTTATATGCCGACATCACCCCTGTCACTTTAAAGTGGAATATGCGCTTAACAGAGTATTTATGATTTTTGTTTGATTTTTTCATTGAAATTTAATTTTTATACCTGATTGGGTATTAATATTTTATTAATGTCTATCCCTTTATCTCTATTTTTCTATCACTATTACTATTTTGCTGATAACAAAAGGAGGAGAGAAAAGTTAAGATTTTGGCAAATAAAGATCAAATATCTTATTTCTTATTTGCATATTCCCATCTAGGTTCATTTGCATATTTTTATTTATTTCCATGCATATATGAAGGAGGAGCTTCATTATAGAGAGGGGGCATTCAAATAGGGGGAGCAAATTGAATGATCAAATACATTTAATAGAGTCAAAATCTTAATATATGTTTGTTATCATCAAAAGGGGAAGATTGTTGAATATGCTAATATATGATTTTTTTTTATGATGATAATAAACATATATATATTCATTTAAATGTATTTGTTATCGTACTATTTTATTTTTCACACAATCAAATAAATACTTGTTGAACAAAATAATTAACACAAAATTTAAATTCAAACAAATATTTAATTAAATTTTGAATAGTACAAATTTGAGCTCTCACTATATATACACAAGTTCAATTACAATACAATTTTGAATCACAACATAATTTTTCACTATACAATTTTTATATGCATTTCCACCTCACTACATATCACTAATTCACTCGTATTTATCTTCAACTCTATACCAGATTGAATCCAGCATCTGAATTATCTGTAAAATAAACATTGGCGCAGTAAAATTGAAAAAGAAATATTTTTATGTAAAATAAAATGTGTATTTTGAAAATGTTATTTGCCTCAGTTATTTCTGTTGTTTGCCATCATTTATTTTGAATTCATCTATACGAACAATGTAACGACCTAATTTTTCAACACCCGAAAATCGACATCAGTACGTCCACTGTATCAAATGCCAAGCAATCAGATGCCAGAAAATCGAACCATTAGGATTAAAGGAGAAGGAGGTAGAAGAAGAAATAGAAACAATATCAAAATCTTACCAACGCAGGGGAATAAAATGTAATAGATGATAACTAATCTTCACACAAAGAAACTATATCTGTTTTATACATACATCATCAGGATATAACATCAGAGTTCAACAACATCCATGACACACAGCTGGGAAGTTATATTAACGTCCTCACCAATTGACAATACCACTTACAACACAGCGGAATTATACAATCAAGTATGTATGCTACGTCTCGCCATCCAGCTCGTCTCCTGAGCTTCACAGCGTCCTTTCCTGTATCTATAATACTTGGTCTGACCCAAGCATTATAGTTAAATAACACCCGAGTCAGT
The DNA here is from genome assembly GCA_030765085.1 of Allium cepa. NCBI lineage: Eukaryota > Viridiplantae > Streptophyta > Magnoliopsida > Asparagales > Amaryllidaceae > Allium > Allium cepa. The sequence continues at coordinate 309,402,480 of CM060934.1, read as the reverse complement.
CTGAAAAACCAGCGTGAGAAAACACATTCAACTGGATTATTAAATTTTCAAAATCATTAGAAAATAAAAGGTATCTCATAAGAGCACGCCACAAATAAACATGCCAGATTTTTACCTTACGATAACCAAAATATTTTTATCAAATCCATCTGATATTATAATGGTGTCTATAGAAAGTAAAATAGAATCTACCTGAAATGCTTGCATCTCACGTTTCCACAATAGTTGGGGAATATCAAAACCGTACATGCGCTAATTGAAGATTGGATTCCATACAATGACAGGGCTATTGGGGTACCGCCCGTCACAATACGTGGTCTAGATCATCGTACCGAGGATCCACCCTGATCCCCTGCATCACAAGACCGGAGCTACCCTTACTAGATAGTCCGAATAAGTTCACCCTGCGGTTGGGATCAGCAACCTCCCACACAGCCGAAATAAAGAGACATCTAGACAGAGGTGACCTTACCCTAATTGGTTACTAGCCACATAGCCTTGTGTGCACCTCCCTTGTTTTAGCCCTTCTTGGTTGATGAGGCTCAAGGTTATGTGTTACCTTTTTAACACATATTTACTTAGAACGCTCATCGACCTCCTGACGATATTCTGAAAGCATTCGTCCATACAAGTCCGTTCCGGGTTCGAACAGACCCGAAGGCACTACTCCTACTACATCCTTGTGGAATCACCCTCAGGATTAGTAGCGATTAGCCCTTGCATTTCACTGCTCCATCTTCGACTCCTAGCTGTTGTCTTCCTCACGAAAATGTTCAAACTGGATCGAAGTGGATTTCGGGAAATTAATCCCGATCGTGGTCTCTTCGAAACGATCAGCGCATTGTCTAATATTGATAGTCGGTTATTTACCTATCAAATAACATCCACAACAATCATCAGATTTAAATAATTTTCCAAACTATATATTATTCCAACTATCTTCGCAAGATATTTTCTACACTTCAACCCCTTGAAAATAGTTTTCATAACACTTTCCTCTCACGGAATAAATTTCCAAATATTGTTTATTTCCTCTGAAAATTACCAAGTCTAAATATTTTAAATTTTAAAATAATTTAAATCACATTATTCTACAAATACTTTAGAACATTTAAATTAAAACCACTTAAACACTTTATTCAAAAATATATACTTTAAACATATTTAAAATAAAAACTACTTAAAACACTTTATTAATTAAAATACTAGTTGTGAAATTTTATATAAGTTTTTCAAATAAAAACTATGTTTAAAATAAAACTACTTTAAAAGGTATAAATATTAATAATTATCTTTAAAATCATAATACAAGTCAAACCTTTCAAATAATTACTACTAAAATTAATTTAAATAAATATTTACTTTTAAAATTTTAAACAACTTACATAATAATTTCTCAAAACATTCTTTTTAAAACAACTTTTAACTTATACTTAAAAATTTGGTTTGAAAACGTACTTGGCTTTTCAGGAAAATATACTTTTCTTTCACACCTTTAAAAATAAATCACTATTTATTCTCAAAGCAAATTACACATTCCTTTATAAATTCTCATCGTGAATTTATACTTCCAAATATCCACTGATATCTTAATTCACTTATAAACCCATTTTATAAATTCCATAGTCTCGTCTTCTTTTAAAACACAATTTCAATTCTAAATCGATTTTCAGATTTTACTCCGTTTTAAAATAAATTCCTTTACTTACTCAATTTTATTTCAAAACACAATAATTTCATATTTAACTTCTTTATTATGATTTAAAATCTTATTTAAACTGAAAATACCAATTTCATATTTATATCAAAATTCTTCTTTTATTCCTTCCTAAACCATTTTAGTTCTGAATTTAAAAATAAATCTTGTATTCCTTTACATATTATCACTTAAGCTCAAGAATTCATTTATTCCTATTTATTCAAAAATCTCCTTTCCCACACTTGGAATTTATTTATTAGGATTTAAAAATCTACTTTTATTCTTTTCCAATTCATTCTTTATTTATCCAAATTCTCTACAATTATTTTTACTTAGAAATTCCCTATTTTATTTTCCTTTAAAAAAAATCTTTATCTTTGATAACTCGGTATATCCAAATATACTCAATCAAACCATAGCATTCAATATTTTCAATCACCAATATAATTTATCTCAGATTATCAGATGAATCATATCATAGAATATTAAAAACAATCTAAATATTTTGAGGAATCCAGTTGGATCCCTCCAGCCTGTTTCCCTGCATCTACAGACATTAGCACAATATAATAATATATATTCCACTTCAAGGTGGAATGTCGCGGTATATGGGGTTATATCATCTCATCCGCTATTATGCGACGCATAGGGTCTCATCCGCTATATAATGCGGGAAATCAATCACTCCAATATATATATATATATATATATATATATATATATATACACACACACACACACACACACTACTACATAATATACCACATCAATCAATTCAATCATTCAACCGATTATTTAAATTTAACTATTTAAATTTAAATAATAATCCAGATGAGTGAGATTAACTCACCTTTATTTTTGCTTCGCAATCTGACCCAACCTGTCTTGCTTCCTTTTAGATTTTGACCTCGTATAAATATTTATACAGTTTATTAATATTCGAAACGAATCAAACAACCCAATTATCATTTAATAAATTTTATTTGATCGAATAATTTAATTTTAAACTAATCCTTTATAAAGTCTTTTAGTAATTAAAAATAATCAAATAAGTTAATTAAGCAAATTAATCTCCATTACTTTAAAATTTAACCAGTAGATTTAAAAATGTATATTTATTTAATTGAATCTACATATATACTTAAAAATAACCTATACTGTAAAACTTCCTTCCTTATTCATATATATACACACATTTGTAAAAAAAATCCTTCCTTTTTTTTCAAAATAAAACTTGACTTATACACATTTTTGAAAAAAAAAAGTCTGGTTTCTTTAGAGATTTCTTACTCTGCATATATATTACAAATTCCCAATCTATATATATATATATATATATATATATATATATATATATATATATTAAATAAACTTTAAAAACCCAAAACAGATACCTTACTGTGAAAAAAATTATATTTTCTTTTCTGATTAAAATTAGAACATGGAAGTGGCAAAAATAAAAAAATGGCTAATACCTCACTGTCACCACCGTTTTGGAAACACGTCGAGCCACCATCGAACCCAAATCATTGTGACTCACGAACCCTAGCACACGCAATCACGACTACGTCGCTCCACGATTCGATCGTCCCAAACGCCGACGCCGAAACCTCAGTTCGCCACTGCTCCTAATTCAAGAATGAGCAATCGCTCGTCACGATTACCCTAGTGTCGCCTATCATCGATGCAAGCAGCGGCGCTCAGAAGGATTTGAACCCGCCCTCGTTTCGATCAAAGCTTTAACTATCGCGACTGATTGGGAGGAAAGGGATTTTTTATACGAGATTCACTCTTGTTTTCTCTTTTTAATTTCTGATTTCGTTGAGAAAAAGGGCATTTGATTTCGATTTCGAATTGATACCAAAAGGAAGATGGTGATTATTTCGCTCGGCCATTTATTTTTCTTCTCTTTGAACCTGATAACTAGGTTATAAAATGAAAAAGGAAATAATACATGAAAATTCTATAGCCATGCGTTTACAAAGAAGACACGTGCAAGAAGATGTATGAAATGTGTCTTTAGAGTGGACAAATGTTAGATGCGTTTACAGTAAATTGAAGGGAGACATATATATCATATTTGGATTTAAATTTAAATTTTAAATCGTTTCAAATCATGCAACTCAAAATCTCGACCTCCTATCGAGGTGTGATGCTAGGCGTTCATAATGTTAACCCTATTCCGAAAGCAATGGAAAAGGTTCCGAGTCCTAATTCGATCGTATGGAGAAGATAGCATTTTGGACCCATTTATTTTAATAAATTTTCGATATAGATTTGAGCGCATTTACATATCGCACGCTCACACAACAACTCCAATCACTACAAAATTTGAAATCCGATAATAATACATTATTATTTAACTATCGCACGCTCACACAACAACTCCAATCACTACAAAATTTGAAATCCGACAATAATACATTATTACGGATCCAATGGAACTAGTTTCGTCGAATTCCGAGACTGTGCCTCGGAAGGCTATTTTTAAATATCGATCTAAACGATATAAATTAAAAATTGAGCAAAACACCCTCAAACTCAAATTTAACATTTCAACTATCTCTGGTAAAATCAAGATAAATTTTATAAGCCATTGAAATATTTTTAACCAGCTTAAAACTCAAGATTTAATATTTTACCCAATCTTTAATTATTAAATTCGGTAATTTAATTTCCAAATAATAATGATATTTGAAATTCAAGTTAAACCAACTTTCAAATATTTAAAATAAATTAAATATTCCAATATCAAATATCTAAAAATTCTGGGTTGTCACAAACAACATGTGACTTGCACAGTGTATCACTGTACATGCCACAAGACCGTGCACACCGATAGACACTAATGAAACTACAGGTACGGGCGAGCACAAGGTCAAACCCAAGCTAAGACTAGATTCAACTCAGGAGCAATACAAAAATGTCACAAAATTGGTAAGTACAAGTTCGCATGCAACAAGAATCCAAAACCAACATAAAACAAGCCTCGACCAAAAAATTAAATGTGTACACATTAAAATAGACTCGAAAGTGAAGTCATGAAGCAATATGAAACTAAAACAACTCAACCATTCAAACTCAAGGCAAGTGCAACAATAAAAGGCATGCACAAGACAATAAACTTGTGAAGTCCAGACCAAACATGAACATGCTCAACAAATATGGTATGGTGCGAACAAACATGTCAACCAGAACAAAATGACAAACCACCAATGAAACAAAAAGCTTCAGACTCTAATGTACAACTTCAACTATCAAATTTCAGATGCAGGCAGGTTCAAATACAATGGCCATGTTCAAAAGAACATATGCATATGGTCGGACACAAGGCGGCACATGATGCAATGCATCAAGACAACCAGACTTAGAGTAAAGCCAAGACCGGACCAGAGAGAACTACTCCAGAAAAAATATACATAAAGGACCAACAATTATACACATATATACATTTATATGTATGAAAATGCATGTTTTATGTGCATACTTACTAACTGTAGCAACAAGAACAAGGAAGCAAATTCACCATAACCAGACTAGTCTCCAAAATCAAAATGACATGTGTAGTGCAAAGCAACACAATCAACTGGAAACGGTGAGGCAAAAACATAGCAGTAAACCAAACAAAGGAGCACTTGAAGCAAATGGCAGTGCACATGTAACCTGAACCAGAGACCAGAGCAATGCGGATATGAATAGAACACACAACATTAAATACTTCACTCAACAACTACATCAGGTACACAAAACATGCAGATAACACAAGACACACACATGAAAACTTGAAACAAAATCAAAGGCAACCCAGTCAAAATGAATGGGTAAGCCGACCAAACCAAACTACAAGCAACTCAACGGACTTAAGTGAATATGCAACACAAGCAAACAACAATGAGGCATGAAACAAATCCAAGCATCAATGTACACATGAACAATTGAACCCAGACCCAATAGGCCAGAAAATCAAAGTGAAATCAAATATATGAATCCAGACTACATAAAAACCACATATGTAAAAATGTATGTATATATGTATACACATGATGAACATCACATGAAACCAATACAAGCTACTAGACAAAGAACTTCAAGAAAGCAGTGACAGTGATCAAGCAACAATCGAACAAGTGCAATCAAGTCAATCACACAAACATATATAAATATATGTATGTATGTACGTATGTATGATGTATGTATGTATGTATGTATGTATGTATGTATGTATGTATGTATGTATGTATGTATGTATGTATGTATGTATGTATGTATGTATGTATGTATGTATGTATGTATGTATGTATGTATGTATGTATGTATGTATGTATGTATGGAGACAATCAACCAAAGCAGTATAACATGAATGAATTAACTCAACTGTGTGAACATCAACACAGCAATCAGACTCAAATGTATATATATCACGAAGCCAGAAAAATCATACATATTTACAATAAATACCAGTAGCATGAATTGAATATGTTGAGAGTCACGAATCAAGGTAGCAGAACAAAAATCACGGTAGCAGTTTCAAATCAGGGGAGTGGTTTTTCAAACTAAGTCAAGTTTAAATACCAAGGAATCAAAACCGTGGTAACCAAGGTAGTAGTAACAATAAATCACAAATACGATGAACAAGTCCAGATTATCACAATTTCAAATGGCCAAAGTTATAGGTGAAATGAATGGAACCGACCAAAATATATTCAAGCAAATTCAACACGAACGAGTCAGAATAAATCATAAGCGCTCAAGCTAAATCGAATGGGAAAGTGCAAATCATGAAGAATTCAAAAAAAATACGAACGTAAACTAAGGGATCTGATCCCTATAAAACCAAAAATCATCATCGGCAAAATTTGTCGATTCCAGTTCAAGCAAAACGGAGAGCAACAAATCATTGAACCTGAATCAAAGACGAGAATAACCAATAATAAATAAAAGGCATTCGCATAACAATTCAAGCATCTTTCGATTTTGACTAATTTGAGCATCTGTATATTAATTAAAGCAATAAAATCGATTGAAGAAGCAACTCGAAGCAGAAACATGGATTCAATCGATCTATTGGAATCGGCGACTTCAACTAAACGAAGCCCTAATTTCTCAAAGAGTAACAAAGAAAGAACGACAGATAAATATAAAAAGAAAAAGGGACATCTCTTTTATTTTAAAATGGGCCGGTTGTTTTTTATTTGTTATTTGGATTAAATATATATATATAAAGGGCTTTGTTTTGTTTTTTGTCTTTATTTTGTATTTTTAATTTTAAACTTTTGTAAAATTCTAGTCATGTGATTAGGGGACGAACTACGGTGGTGTAGTTTAAGAATTCACAACTCAGTGGTTGAATTGGAGTAGGGTTTTGAGCGTAGAGTTAGGTTAGTCGATAGCGGATGTCGCAAGTTTATGTGTGTAAGCGTCTGACTACTTAATTTATAGTAGAAACCTTAGAGGCAGCACGTAGGCATTGTATTGCCGAAGCTGGGCAAATCTGTGTTGTTTTATTTCTGCTTTTATTAGTCTGCTATCATCTGTGCTGCAGTTATTTTATATATTTCCGCATTAATTTTTATTGTTATTAGTATCATCATATTCATCCCCTCCTCTAGGGTGAAATCGATCTTATAGTATAAGCGAATAATTGAGCTCCTCCCTTCGTGTAAGGACCCATAATTTTAAGGCTTTTGATTTGAGAACATTAATTTGATTTTACTATTTAATTTATGGTTTTTGATGGTCAAAATAACCCTCTTTTAATTAATAAACAATGTAAAAAAATTTTGAAGTTTGTTTACAAAAATAAGTAGTTCGATGGAAAATTGAAAATGTGATCGAAAATTGTTTTTTGGATTTTCGGTTTTTGGTCGAATGAAAGTTGTCGCAACGTTGTTGCACACATATTTACGCTTTTGAATCATACACTTATACATATAATAAGTGATTTAATAAAGTAAAAGGATTAGTAAAAGTAAGTATAGTTAAAGAGGCAATTAATTAAGTTCATAAAGTTAGAAAAGGCAGTTCTTTCTTATTTAATTGTAAAGTGCTTAAGGGACATTAGTAAAACAAGTTGGTAATGACAAGTGTCTTAGAGAAAGTGTGTTGCAGAAGTTAGTAAACGGTAGATACTTTTATATAGGAAAGAAGTAGCTTATTTTAGGAAGGATTGTTTAGTAATTTACCACTTTTCAATTTTTATAAATGAACTTGCACTTTTTTCTTTTTTTCACTTTCATTTTTTCATTTCCATTTACTTCTTTCATTTCCTCTTCCACTTTTCCTTCTCTTCTTCATCTTCTCCATTTTCAAAATCAAGTCAAAACTCCTTTTTTTTCTCAAGCTTCTTCCCTAACTTTATATCTACATAACAAACACCACCACCATCTCAAAGATGTAAACTTTATCATCAAAACTCCATTTTTATCCTACGGCCGTGAGCGCTAGAAGAGAGGAGGGGTGTGTAGGGGCTAGGGGAAGCCTTTGGTCGAGTTTGAAACAAGGAAAGTGGTGGCTTTGCGTTTGGTTTGAATTAAAGTGAGATATCTCACTCTAATATAGTTTTAAAATTGACCGAACTAGTAATAATTTAGTGCTATGTATTTATGGTATGTACATATTATTGTTGTTGATTCCTACTTGAAAGCGGATGACATAAATAACCATTGTGTTGCAAGGAACAAAGCGATAAATGGAAGTCGAAGTGTCTTTGTTGCGAATAGGTCGCTATGGATGCCCTTTGAAGAATAGAAATGTGTAGAGGAATCCAAAAGGATCCCTCACCTATTGTTTTATGTTTCATTTATATATGCATATATGAAATGATAATATGCTACGGCATAGTAATTTTGAATATAATTTGGAAAGTTGAATTCTTTTGAGAATTAAAAACAAATGGCAGCTTGTTTAAGTAACATAGTGGTCGCAAAGCCTCTTTCCGAGTTTCAAAAGTTATGGATATTAAATTGACTTCAACTTCATAAAATTTTAAAGTGAAATGTTTACTATTTATAATAGTTTAAAATATATAAAGAAATGTGGTTAAAGGTTATCTGATTTACAAATCAATGTTTGAAAAATTATGGTCCATATAGCGATAGTCGCTATAGATGCACTTTGGATATCCGAGATTTTATTAAAGTAAAGGAGGTTATCTATTTTAAATATTTTTTAAATTCTTTTCGAAAGTGTTTTATAAAATCTAATTAAGTATTCTAAATGGAGTTGAAGTTTTAAATATATTTTTGCGTATTTAAAACAAGTGGTTTATTTTAATGAAATTCCTTTACTTTTTCAAAATTTGGTTCTTTCTAAAAGTGATGGTTTTTATTCATGATTTGGATGGACATTTGTACTTTGTTTAGAAGTGTTTAAAAGAGGTTTGGAATTTAAATAAAATATAAATCCTATTTATATTTGAAGCATCTAAGTAAGTGGCTCGATCTTACAAAAAGGGAAATCTTATCTTTCTGAATCAACTTTGGTTTAACAATGATCTTAAAGTGATGTTTTGAATAAGATTTTTGAATTATGATTTGAAGGATTTAGTGTGAGAACTTTTAAACAGGGAGATTGTTTAAAGGAAATCCATTTGTTTTCTAAAGTTTAACTATCATTAATGTGATGGCTTTTTAGTTATATTTTGAATGGAAGTTTAAACTTTGTGTAAAGTATTTTAAAGGGGACTTAATATTTATGTTAGTATTTTAAGGTATTATTTGATATAACAAAAAACTAGCATTTTTGAAAAAGGAATCTTTGTTTTCCAAATCAACTTTGGTATAAACAAAAATTTCAGATAAGCTTTATATAGAGTTATAAACTCTGCTTAAATAAGTTTTTAAAAAGTATTTTTGGAAGAGGAAGAAGTCATGGATTACAACGCTCTTGTTATAATAAATGGTTTCGAGACAAAGGAAGAGATTATGGACTGTAATGTTTTTGTTATAGCAAATGATTCCAGGGACGATGAAAGAAAGTCTTGTTTTATAATAATTTGTTTATATTAAATACTATACGGATTATGAATCTTATATTCGATATTAAACTTCGAGGTAGGTAGACTTCGACGAATCTCGAAAGTTAAGAATGTTGTTAAGTCAAGGTTTGAGAGGTAGTAGCACCTCAACCTGAACGACTTCATTATTAACCAAAGGATAGTTTAAGTTTGAAACCAAAGATTGATGTTGAGTATGTGAAGTATTATTTCTGTATTCGAATTTGATTTCCATAATAGATCTTTTTAACTTATGTAGTATAGGAAATGTTCTTTTCATACTCAACACCAAATTCTGAGGTATAGAAACTCATCTCTATTTTGAGAACTTAAAATGTATTTCGAGGCAAGGATAGTTTTCAAACTTGTCCGATTTAATTATTAATCGAGGGATAGTACTGTTCAAAATTGAAAAGTGATGGTAAGTATGTTTGGTCTAATTTCCATATCATCCATTTATTTACACCAGATAGAAAATAGTTTAATTAACGAAAGGATTAATTAAGGAGGCTTGGTTGCTTATGTGCTCAATTATGCAGGGTTTCCATATGAAATTAAATCTCTAATTAGTTTTGTGTTTATTTGATAGTTAAGTAACCGACTATCAATCATGGCTAGTTTAAACTGTCGATTAGAATAGCATGGGTGAACATGAGTTATCCAAAAAAAACTTCAAGCCGTCTTAAGCATTCGAATTGAAGACATCTAGAAGATGATGGAAATCGAAGACAGAGTTCTTTGAAGTGCAAGGGATACTTGCTAATAATCCTGAGGGTGATTTCAAAAAGGATTTAGTAGGAGTAGTGTCTTTGGTTTGTTCATATCTCGAGCAACTTGTATAGATTAATGTTGGCATTTCACTGTGCCGATAGGGCAGTGTTAGCATTCCAAGAGCAGTTTACTAATAGGAAAATGGTAATCGTAGCCTTACCAGCCTCACTTCTAGGAATGACTAAGATGGAGGATAAGCCACAAGGCTATGTGGTTCACTGCAATTAGGGTATGGTCATTACCTTTATAGATCACTGTTTATGGATTTGGTATGTTCATGAGGGCTCTCGAGGAGAAGGTTGTAAAGCAATGGGGGTATGTCATATTTGGTTCTATCCAGGAAGGAGTGGGCATGTCTTGTCATGTAGGGTACGCAAGGTTTGTGATCTCGATACATTTTATCTAGAGATGACTGTGGTAGGTGGTACCCTAGTGTCTTATCATTGTATGAAATCCATTTTCCAATACAAGCCTTTACGAACTTAGTTGTATGCTAAATATGCTGGAACATAAGATGCAAGCAATTCAGCTATGATTTTAAACCTTAGACATTATTATGATTTCAATGAATTTTCTATTTGAAATGGTTTGGTAATCGTAAGGTAAAAACCTATTCGTGTTTATGTGCAGTGTGGTCTTACTAGATACCTTTATTTTGAAAGAGATTTATAAATATTACAATCCATATGATTTATTTTTCTAACGCTGTTTACTGGACTAATTCGAGTGTTATTTTCTTATAATACTCCGTCGGATTAGAGTATTTGTTCAAAGTTATCTTTGGAGGATTTGGAGCTTTAGCAGATGAGCTAGATACCTCCATGATGTATTCTTGTACTTTTATTTTTTCCCACTGCGTTACTTGTTTGTATTTATCAACATTTGTACGGATAGGCCATTACAACCGTCCAGGCTGATGATTGGTAAGACTCTAATTGTTGTATGAACATTCAAGTTTCTTTTGTAAAGATCATTCATAATATATTACTCATAAGGATGAGAGATTTTATTCTATCTTTTCTCTTCTTTCACCCCCAACAACCTGTCTTTCCGGGACTTGAATGCTCGACACGTGAATGCCATGGACGTCTTAGTGTCAACTTTTGAGGGTTGAAAAGGCAGGCCATTACATGTCGCATGACAATCTTGCTACTTACCACATTTTAGAAAGATTTTGCTGAAAATAATACAGGAATACCTCGAGAAGTGTGTCACCTAAGAGAACCTCCAAGCCCTCCCCCTCTAGAGCTTAGATCGGAACTAGGATCATACATCAGCAAATAACAAGGTGTGGCTCAACTATAGCACAGCAGCCTCAGCACCTAACAAGCATCCGGACGGCGTGGTCAACGCTAACTTTCGAGTCCCTAAACCTACCCAAGTAAGCAACCAAAGAAATTTGGTTAGATATGCACAAAAGACTGCTAGCTATTCGGGTATACTACCATGCAAGTCGAAAGCAAGAAAAAACTACTACGGTTAGTTTCTCAAATAACAAGTTTGCCATAAAGAATCAATTTTATTCGATTAAATAATGTGTGGCGGCAAAATGCTTGCCCCGCTAGGCCTATAATAGTTTTCAATAGATCGTTAGTTGAAAAGAAGAAAAGGAGCAGAAAAGAAGAAGCACGTAAATAGCTTTTCTAGGACAGGCTAGCCCTCACTCTTATCACTACCCAAAAAGTTCTCGGTATGGGAATGATCAAGAACTTGTTGAAGAATGAGTGTGCTTCCACCACCAACACCTTCATCATTGAACCACATAAGATATTTTGAAGATCTCCCAGGCAGCCTTACCAAGAGGTAGACCAAGACCTTGGTGGTGACATCCGAATCAGAGGCACCAGCCTTTACTCCTTCCAATGGGGTGTAGAAGCATCCAACCGACCTAAGGTCGAGAAAATAGGATCATAAAAGAAAGGAAGCCCATTAGACCTGCCTAAAACCATAGCTTGAGACTGATGTTTAATTAACATCAGGACTTTGGCCAGGGAACCCGAGTCCTAGCCAAAGGTAACGTCCATGTCATGCAGGCGAAATCGAAGGGAAACTATCAAACTACTATTGACAAACACAGTTCAGCACCCGAGAAGGCTACCTCCTTTTTAAACCTTGCTAAATTTGAGAAAAATTTCAAACAAGTTTGATAAAAAGCCAAACGCTCAAGAGGAATGCGAAAGAAGTAGGCAGTGAGATACAACTAATTTTTAGCAAGAGAAAACCGTGCAAGTCTAAACCACCAGAAGAAATTACATGGCCAAAGCTCTATAGGTCTATAGTGGAAGGGGGAGGTGGTATTTATATGCTTCTTCCTTCACTTGCGGCTATTATAATCGAAAACGGAAAATAAATCTCGACCGCTCAAAGATGATAAGTTTTATGTCACATCATGCACGTGCGAAAAAAGTCACCTTTCTATCATAACTTGAGAAGCACAACCGTCATAATTAATGGCCTTAGGCCATGTGGATAGTGCACTAATTGCATGGTAGAACCATCACTAGATGGAGTCATCTAGATTTTACAAGCCCATGCCCGCTCGTAGGCTTGGGGAGAAAAACGTTACTTAAATTTTTCATATATTAGAAGGTCGACCGAGCAAGATTTCTTAACTTAATCCACTTCGGTCTGGACCTGCTCGGGCCCAGGACAGCCTATCATAAGTTACTCAAGAATCAAAAATAGGCCAGCAAGTCGCCCTCGATTTTTGTCTAGGTTGGACTTCGGTCCATCCATCCTCTCTGTGGCACTTCAAGGTGGTTCCCGGCTAGTGCACTTCGAAGCAACGACAATAGCCAGCTCGTTAAGCAAAGCAAGGCATCTGCACTACTTGATCCGGCCCCGTTGTCCAGCCCCTTCCTATAATAATTCCCTTAATGAAGACCCGTCCGTTGATTCCATAATGAAGACCGAGTACATCACCCTCAATGAAGCAGCTAAAGAGGCAATCTTGATGTGTAAGTTGTTGAATGACCTAGGAATAATTCTCGATACCGAGAATCCTATCGCATTGTTCTATGATAAATGCGGCGATGTTGATCGCAAAGGAGCCCAGAGTACATAAGAAGTCACAGGATATTCTTCAGAAGTTTCACCTCATTAGAGAATTCGTTGAGAAGAAGGAGGCCACGATACAATGGGTAGATACCAAAGACAGCATAGCAGATCCATTCACTATGGGTCTAGCTCAGTCGGCTTCTAAGAAGCTGATTGAAGGAATGGGAATGAGATTCCATAATTGACCCTAAGTGCCAGTGGGAGATTGATAAATTCGGGGATATGGCCTAGGGGCGATTCTATAATGTGTTATAAATTAGTTAGCTCTATAATCAATTCTCACTCGTAATAAAGGTGTTTTTATTTCTATTATATATCCGTTATAAATATATATATATATATATATATATTAAAAACCCTACTCCAGAGAGCAGAGCTAGGGGATACAGCTGTCCGCCACACCGACCCCCCTTTTCAGCCAGTCCAGCCAAGAGCATTAATCCTCTACCATATTTCGGCTTTGTTGAGGATAGACCACTCAAGGCCTTAAGGGAAACAAATCTCAGCTGTGGGACTCGAACCCGCAACCTCCAGGAACTTTGTTCCATGGTTGCAAGGTAGTCCTCAACCAGCTGAGCTATGCTCGCGGACTCCATTATAAATATTTAAATATTTAACCAAAATATATTTAACAGAAAATCCATAAATGGTGTATCTGTGCTAGTAATTACAAATAGTTGTAATCATGAGTATAATATGATAATATAATAAGCACGTCATTTTAAATGTCCTAGTCAAGATGCACTGAGACTAGATATTGATGTATCTATTAAGACTGAAGTATGTAATGTTCTCCAAACGTTGGACAATGTATTACTCATGACTAATGGGGACATCTAGGGGTTACGTATTGATAATTATTGGATAACTATGGAACGAGTCACTCGATGGTTTTCTATTGGTTAATATAACTAAGGTCAAACAGGAAATATTGGTGTGACTGATTTGCATAATTCTATTGACTTGAGAATATTGTCGCTTTAATATGAAAGATCCACTTTGATTATGGTCAATTCGTGGCATAATGTCCATCAAGTCACTATGGTTGGTTCAAGTGGAAGTAATAGAAGTGAAGCATTGATCAAGACAGGATTCATCTCCTCAGTTATATGGGGTTAGTCTCATGGTCAACTCAAGTCAACTAAAAGTCAAAATCTCCTGCCAAAGTAGTTCGTAATAATCATTGTTATTATTGAACCAGTGACTTTGTGTTGGACCAAAGAGTTGAATATGGACGATATTTGAATTTTGACCATTACCAAATTCCATAAGTTTAAAGTGATACAGTTTTGACGAAGAGAATTGGAGTCAAAATATAGTCATAAGTAGGCAACGCTTAATAAAGAAAAATTGGATTTTACTGAAACCAAATAAGTGATAACTTTGGAAAAAATGTCACACCACCTACTAAGTGATATATGAACATTAATATTTGAATTGTTTAATATTAATCGCTAGCCAAATTTACACCTAAAGAGTCACACAATTGAAATGTTGTGTACTCCTTTGACCATCTAATTTAATTAAATTAAAACTGTTATAAATTAATTAAATCAATTAATATTTATGAAATATTAGTTACAAAAGTTTATTTGATGTGTTAAGAAATATTAAACTATGTGTTCATAATAGTTATAAATATGTTGATCGATATTTAAGATTGATACGCGTTTAAATTGGATTTAGACTGCGACGAATTTTGTTTGGGCTTGAACCATGTTTGAGGCCCGTATAAGGCATGATAAATTCAGCTAAGAAGTGGAAAAAATCAGGCCGACCAAGGATTGGTAGGTGAGTAGGGTTTGAATGGTTATAAGGGAAAGAAATGGTGAAGAGAGAAAGAATGATGATGATCCGTTTTTTTCTCCATTGTCTCTCCTTTATGTAATGCCACTTAACCCTCATCTTCTACTAACCTTTCCCACTTCCTCTTTCTAAAAAATTTGACTAGAATCCCTATTCCAACTACCAAAAAATTCCAAGTTCAAATATATATAAAAAATGCTTCAATCCGATTGACCGTGAAAGATAATTTAGAGCTAGCATCTTCTAAGTTGTGAATCTGGTTCAAGGAGTACTCAATTTTGTTTCAATGTGCCTTTAATAGGCTTTAATAAGTGTAATTCTCTTATTTACATTCATTTAACGATGTTTAGTTAATTGTTATATCATATGATGCTTAGGTTGAAATACTATGAATCCAGTTTATCGGTATGCTATCACATATCTGATGTTTGAAAATATATTAGCGCATCTATATATAAATAATATATAAAAAATATTTGTTATCGTTTCGAATGTATACGAGCATTGAAATCCTGACCTGATTTAAAACAAATATTATTTAAATATCATTTTGTTAAATAATAAATCATTTTCTAAAGGATAAAATTATATAATAAATGTTTTAAAATTTTTAAAATTTTATTTTTATACAAATATAATTCGACAACAATATTTTATTTGTTTTAAAATATATTGTACTTATTTTATATTTAAATATTAATTTAACTAATTACCTAACTAGAAATTAATTATATAAACAAATACACACATATATATATATATATTAAATAAAATATGAAAAAAGTGTAAAATTATATATGACAATAATAAATATTTTTTAGGTTTTGAACTAATTTTTTAATATTTTTCCAAGCGGGTTTTATATTTAATTATAAATTTTTTATTTAAAAATCATTTCATAAATAAATATAAATTATTATTAAATTTTTTATATGAGCTAAGAGCTTATTGTAAATTTATGTTAATTTATAAAAAAAATATTATATATATATATATATATGTTTGCACACACATGCGCGCGCGCACACACACACACATATATGTTTGTAAATTTGTAAGTACTTATAATTAAATAAGTATACATATATATATATATATATATATATATATATATATTAAAACATAATTCCTATGCTAAGTTCTCTATAAAATTATACTAAACTATATATATACACATATTATTTTGACTTGTTTAAATAAATAAATATTATTTTATTTTCAGGTTTTCCACAATAATATACACACGCATATTTATTTCAGAATTTCTTTATATTAATTATTAAATGATTTTATGACTTAATTATAAATACATATACATATATATATGTGTGTGTGTGTGAACTCATGTATATTTTATATAAATAATTATAATTTTATAATTATTAATTATTTACACTTATATATACAAATTGTAATGACCTTTATTTTTGATAATTAAAAATATTCAAGTAAATAAGATTTTTTGAATAAATTTGTTAGGGCTAAAAAAATTAAGATTTTATTGATAAAAATTAAATTATAGTACAAGTTATGAGCATAATTAAAATTTCTATTAATGACATATGTTTGCAATAAGCTAAGCATGGTAATATATGATAGTGTTTATTTTAATGACATTGGTTTGAATGAAATTAATAACTGTCTGTGTGTGAATTTCCAATTGATTAGAATAAGAAATAGAAGAAATCCTATGCTATTTATTTGGAATGGTTGTTAGCTGAAATGTTGATTGCAGAGATGAGAAACTATTATTTGATAAGAAATGTAAAATTCCTGTTTGTATCCAATAGTGTATAAATATGTTTAAATTGCTATTAGATGGAAAATAATTGTTCTATTTCTCATTACATTTATTTATTCCATTTTGAAATTCACCTTTGAAATCAATTGAAATTAATGTAATTAAATATTTTCAATTAATAGCAGAGCGGACACTAAATTGTAAATTTATAAGTGCAATTAAACGTAGCTTATGTTTTGTGAAAATATAAGAAAGGTTTGGTTTAATGAAAAGAACGTTTTTATTAAATAAAATGAATGTTTGATTTTTGAATTCAAGTTTAATTTCATTAAAATAAAGAATAGAATGATTGATTTAAAGGAAAAAAAAATATGTTCATTTGAACTGTGTTTTAACATACAGATTGATTACAAGAATAGGAGAATCTTTATTTAAGTAAGTCATTTATTACACTGGTGTATAAACAACAAATTTATAAACGTGTTTAAATGGCTAAAGGAAACAATTGTTTTGTATTTCTTCCACTTTAGTTTGTCTGTTTTGAAATTTAACTTTGTAATTAATTGCGATATAATGCAATTGAAATATTTCAATTAAAAGGAAAAAACGTTGATTGTAGTTAATAGATTTAACAAAGAAACGCATGTTTTAATGGAAATATAAGATCATTTTAGGAAAACCAAATTGAACGTTTTCATTTTTAAAGTAAGTATAATATTATCTATTGTATGTTGATAAAAAAAATTAAATGTGTATAAAATTTTATTTTTCTTCGGTTTGCAAACTTTCTCATTCCTACGTAGATTTCCTTATGCATTATTAATGCCTGAAGCTTTCAAAACAAAACGTAACATTCATTTTTGTCCCTCCACCTTCGTTTCCTTATTATTAAATACCTTCAATTATATTTCTTCATTTACGTTTTGTTTCTCCTGACACCTCATATTCATTTAGTTCAAATTTTTCAATGCCGAAGATATATTCTTGTCATAAAATTGTTTGCGTTTTAAACTTTCCCTTCATTTTTTTGTCACCGCCTCATTTCCTATGTTTAGATATCTATTTCAAATCTTTGTTTCATTAAATCATTTTAATGTGAGCAAATTCCAAAGCTCTCATTTTTTCAAATTCAAAAGCTTTCTTCTAGGAAACATGAATTTCATTATTTTTTTCCATTTTTCCTACACATCCTACCCTTATCTTAATTTGTTCTTCCATTTTTTCCTAAAGCCTCATCTTGAGAAAAACGTAAGTAATAAACTTTGTTTATTTTTTTATTAAATGTGTACCAATTATTATTTTAATAATATTTCTCATAACATAAATATCTTTGGCATGTAAACTACGATTCACACGCGATTTCTTCTGTTGGATTCATCATAAATTCCGCACAACATGAAATTGATTTTGTTAAATTTATAGACTATTGAGATTTTATGCCGTTGTTTGGATTTTTATGGGCTAGAATCGAAGGTAGGTGATTTAACCCACTCATGCAATACTGAATATTCTTATGTTAGATGAATTAAATTTTTGAAGTGATGAGAATTTTGGAGTTCTTGTTTGGAGGTTTAAATTTGACATTTTAGTCGTAATTGAATTTATATTGAATTAAATTTAAATTTAAATTAACATTACATTCAATTGCTAGTTAAGTACCTGATAGTGATAACCAATAAATTATTGTGATTTATCTGCTGATTTGGATGTTGACAATGATGGATGTTTATTTGTTAACATTTGGATGATTGGATGTTTATATATTTTTAAATATATCTCTGTTATCACTCTGTATATTAAGTGACAGCATATAAACTATTATTTTAATTATTTTGAATAAATTAATAAATAGGTTGAAATGATATATACCTATAACACTTTGATTTGGATTGAAATGACATATATCCATCCCTATAATTAAAATTGGAATAACCGATCACTTGGCCATAAGGTAGAAAATTATATACGGACATCGGATAGGTTAAATTAAATGGTTTTAAAATCTTGAATTTAGGTTTTTGATTAAAGGTTATTGTTTAAAAGAAATAAACTTTGTAATTATATGGATTGAATTATTCTCTAATTCAAGCTTTGAAATGTTGAAACTAAATTTGGTAAAAAGGAAATTATTAAAGAATTAAATTATAAACTGTGAAGTTGTAATTGATATATGACTTAGACTTTGGAAATCGAATATTTAAAGATTGGGACCTTAAAAGTTAACAATGAGGGTTAATTTGATTTTAAGTATTTTAAATCAGTAAATTGAAATTGAACTTGGAATAGATATAAATTAGAATGGTTTCAAATAAGAATTGAATTGAGATTTAAATCATTCAATTGAGTTGTTGAATAGAATCTGAAGTTAAAAATGAAGGTTTCGAAAATTGAAGTTAATTCGAATTGAAATTTGAAATCAAGTTGGTTTGACATTAAATCTAAACTGAGTCAATCGAATTTATTGATTTGAAATTGGACATGGGTACAGATTTGTTGAAATGGAAAAGAAATAGTTTGATCTGATATTATTTTCAAAATAAATTATTTTTGATATAAACTATTTAAAATTTGTTATTTCTATTATCAAAATTATTTAGACTTTCCAAAACTATTTCACTATATATAACATTTTCAATACTCAAACCATTTTATACTAAACTATTTTAAATCTCTAAACTATATAAACTGTATATAAATATTCAAACTATTTTCTAGAATTTCAAACTGTGCAAAGTTGGAATTTTTATATTTAGATCATTGATTTAAATGCGAATGTGGTTAAATGAGGTTATAACCTACGTTGGAACTTGAAATGATATTTTCTAGTGAAATGACCATTTTGAGTAAATATGATGGTTTTGAAATGAAGGATATTTGAATTGAATAAGATATATTGACATTGAATATGAACCGTTTTCGAAATGTAAAAGAACCAACAAGTGCGAAAAATATCATTTGGTTGTTAAAGAGACTGAGGCCTCTTATTGGCATACTCTCTGTCAAGATTGGAATCACTTTAACAACTTTGTACACGAATGTCATCCATAATGAAGTGGTTGAATTGGAGGCATTTTTTGTATTGAAGTAAGAGAATGATGATCAACTGCCTTAACTTTCGAGTCATAATTAAAATGACTAAAACAGGAGCTATACTATGCTAAGTGGAGTCGCACCCCCTATCGAAAACGCTTCTTCGAAACCACATCTTTTACTTTGTGATTGATTGGTGGCCACCCTTGATTATGGGAGTATTGTTTCGAAACCAACAGTCTGGGAGGGCAAACGGTAGAATCCTACCTTGAATATTTCCTCGCATGCCTTGTCATATTTATCCTGATCGAGCCCACTACGACAGTGGTTTGTGTTGTACCTATGAAGTGCTCTTTGATAGCCCACCAGTTTACAGTGGAGTTTACAGTACTGTATAGGCATATTATATAAAATTATGCTAAGGGGGATAATGGTAACGCCTTAACGATATTTTAATACTTTACATTACTGATAGACACTACACATATATAGCGTATTTTACTACATATAGATATTTTAATAGCACGTTATGCACCGGATATGAGATGTGATATCCCTTAAGCATCTCTGAAACTATTACACTCATATTTATTTGCTATTGATTTGACTTATATCAGAACTTTTAGTTCTGACTCGAGTGTTTTGTCTTTTCATTACGCTCAAATCAGCCTGAGCTTTTCAGTATTGAAGACATTATTTCTCGAGGACGAAGACCGAGTTTGGTATAGTATATTATTAGTATAATTCCACTGCATCATTATTGGTATGTTGTTTTTTGTACTCTGATTTAGTGTAAAAAATTTGTAATCAAATTTATATTGTAAAACAGCTTCATGCACTGTTTATTTGACTATTATATTTTGTCAATTCCACAGCGAGATTCTATGTTTTGCTTTCCTTTATTTTCTCTTATTTTCGTATTTACCCCGTTGACAATCCTCCCTTTTGAATGGTTTGAGTTAAACATTTTTAGGTTATTGTCGATTTAAACCGTTCAAAATGTGGGTCATCACAGTTGGTATCAGGGATTTGGTTTAGAGATACCTTAGCCTGTTGGGGTTAAACTCATTAGAGATAGGGTTAGTATTACCCTAAAATGAGTCTAAGTGTATATATACGAGGGAGCATATTTGCTAGAGTTGTATAAAAAAAATTGCGTTGTTTTAACTTGTTTCGTTGAGTATTTGTAAATTCTAGTCGGTACATATGATGCAATGGCATCGATAGGGGTTTCTAAACACTTGAATAGGGTAGACGGATGTAATATTGTTTTGAAATAGGTAAATGAAATAATTTTACCTATTAATTATATTTTGTGTGTGTATATATATATATATGATTTTTCATAAATTGATCTTGTTAATTTTGTTGTATTGGTTTTAGTAAATGATAATATTCAATTATTGCCATTTACTGTTAGTTAGTCAAAGTTCATAAAAACTATTGACTATTGTATGTTATAAGAAGTGTAATTTTATAAATATGGTTGGCAAAATATGATTTACAAGTAAAATGAAAATAAATTGAAAATTTGAGAACTTAAATTCCGGTGTTTTGAAATTTGTTTCAAAGATTTGGAAAAAAAATATTAGTATTATTTGGAAGTAATTGCAAATAGAAATTTTTCAAAATGTTTTCAAAGGGTACTTAAAAGGAATGTTTTTAAAAGAATTTTAAAAGGAAATAAGTTTTGTACTCCCCTCTTCTATCGTTAGAAAATAATTTCAGTGATAGCTGCGCAGCATCATAGAGCTTCATTTTTGATTCTCAAAGTAGGAAGGCCACCTAGTAGCTTTGTTATGCATTTGGGTCGATAAACAGGTTTATATTTTTAATTTCCAAATGTAATTTGGTATATGTAAAAGATATGAGTATGTATATATATTATTTCAAAGTGATTAGAAATGAACTCGGTATTTGAATTCTTAAATTCCTATTAATTAATGATTTTTAGCTGTAGTAATAAAGCGAAATTTTAATAGCTAAAAACTTCTAAGATGAGAAATAAGAAATTAAAAGCTAAGTGTTTGATGAAACTTTAGAGAAATTAGAGATTTGTAACTTGTAAATTAAAAGATAGTGAAAACTAAGAAGATGTAAACTATTGAACATTTTTGTTAACTAAATTGAAAAGGATAAATTTGTGTAACACTCAATTACTTCCTAAAAACTTTTAAAAACCTAATGTTAGGTGTGAATATGTAATAGAATATTATACATGTAAAAGCTTAAGTGACAAAAATGATTCATAAATAGATTTAACATTAAATGATACGATATATGAAAAATAAATGTGAATAAAAAAATAGAGAAACTTAAATGTGAAATGATTCATTAATGAATATCAATATTAAATGGAAATCAAGTAATATAAGTAAATAAATGTGAATTAAACTGCAAGAAAATTATGTAATACTTTAAGAATTTATTTATTAATGATTTTAAATGCTGAATAGGAAATAATCTATGTAAGTAAATGAATGTAAATTAACAAAAAGATAGATCTTATATGAATGAATGAAAATTAAAATAAATTGAAAGTAAATGATGTAAAAAGAAAGCAATAGAATAAAATAATATTTAAAATCTTATGTTGTTGGCATATGGGATGTGTTTGCACAAAAAATGGGCAAACACCTCCAAGTCGTATGATTTAGTCAATTTTAAGTTGTTCTTAGTGATTTGAGTGATTCATGCAAATGTGTAAAAAGCAGGGACTAAACTGCAAAAACACACAGATTTATAGTGGTTCGGCCAGAATGTGCCTACGTCCACTTTATATGTTATTCCCCTTCACTCTTCAGATTACAAGTACAAAGCTTTGATTACAAGTATATGAAAGTTGTTTGAAAGTTTTGTCCGTGCTTGAGCTCTCAAACTTGTCCGCCATTGTTGTACCCCTGCTCCTCAATTTATAGAGTGAGGCTGGGGGCAGGGGTCTTGGATGTATATAGCTGCTGGTGGGCCTGGGCTGATGTAATCTGGTCTGGCAGTGTTGGTCCGGTACGCCTTGGCCCGGAGGTGAGTAGGTGGAGGTTGGTTCGGTGGGACTTGGCCCGGTGGTGAGTGGATGGAGTTTGGTTCGGTGGGACTTGGTCCGGTGGTGAGTGGATGGAGTTTGGTTCGGTGGGACTTGGTCCGGTGGTGAGTGGTCCGGTAGTGGTTGGAGCGGTAGTTGGTTCGGCTATGTAGGGGAAGTGTGTTGGCTCGGCGGTACCTGGGGGATGGGTTGGTTCGGTGGCATGGGAAGAAGCCGATTCGGCAGGCATGGGAAGGAGTTAGTTCGGCAGTGCAATAGTGAGCGTGGATTGATTCGGTGGGTTGGCCCGGTCGAAACACACCCAACACTTGCCCCCCAAAGTAGGGCAAGTGCATGCATATGGCGTGCTTTGTTTTAGGCCATTCATCCTGGACACTCTCATCCGGTCTCGAATGCCGAACCAATTGGTCCGGTCGTTGATATTTGCCTATAAGTATGGGCTTTGTGTTTTCGCTATTCCCTACCAAGTGAGATAGTCGAATCAGATTTTCCTGCCGAGTAAATCATATTGCCGAATTAGTTTGACTACCGAATCAGGTGATTGCCGAATGACTTTCATGTCTCGACCTACCGAATGGTTTGAGTGCCGAATGAACCTTATGCCGGAACTGCCGAATGAGATTTTTGCTTTGCACTACCGAATGAACTCGAGGATTCCGAGTACCGAATGATCTTTCGGCCTTGAATTCCCGAATGACCATGGGGAGTATGATTGCCGAATGAGTTTGGGAGTTTGAATGCCGAATGAACCTTATGCCTTTTATGTTTTAACTTATAAATGAAATTCTAGATTTCATGCACTTGCTTGTTTACTTCCCTCATTCTAACGACGTACTTTTTTGTTTGCAGATAGATGTCTCATAAAGTGGAAACTCGATCAGATCAGATAGATTTCATACCGAATGATCCAAGGATTTATAAAACAATGTTTATAAATTCCATCTGTACATTTTATAAAAACTTCAACTTATAAAATCCCTTTACTAACCAATTCCATATATATATCATTTATATGTCAAAAGCCAAATTATAAGTTAATTACTTATAAATCTCCTTATTTTCGAAATTCGTTCATTTATAACTTCAAAAATTATAAATCTTATCCACTTATAAGATTCATTTATACTTCATTTTAACATTTATAAAACTCCTTTATAATTCAACCACTTTGATTTATAAAATATCAATTTCATAAATCTTATATATAAACCGTTTATAATAACTAAAAAATCCCAATTTAACTCATTTTACAAACATTCATATTTCAAAAATCGCATTTCAATTTTATTTGACAACAATCGTAATTTTTATAACATAAAAATTGTAACTTTTAGTTTTTTTTTTTTTTTTTTTTTTTTTTTTTTTGAAAAGCAGAGAGCTATAAGCTCATATTATTGACTAATATCAAATTACAACTCACACTTACAATCCAAAGAACAACACTAATACAACACATACACTACAGGCACTGAAACACAATACAACACAACCTACAGGCACTGAAACAAAAGAAAAACACATACACCACAATACCCACTTTGTCAATAATAACTATAGAACTGACAACCAATTACCACCACCTTATTCATAAACATGATTATAAAGTTTGAAGGAAAAACTCTGAACCAACAAACAGTTACAACATCAACCTGAAGACAGACTTCAATATTATCACATGCCAGGAAACGAGCAATCATCAAACTTCCACCTGAAACAGAGGTTTTAAAATGGAATTCAGGGAGTAGGCATTTCATCAGTAACAACTTGATTTTATTTCATAAAGAATACTGCCATGTATCAAGTTATAGAGTTGAGAAGCATTTTTAACATCAATTCCAAAAACTCTATTATTTCTCTCAGACCACACTGCATGTATCAACTTCTTGAGCAACTTTAGGAGCATAAAAGTCTTTCTTGTTTTCCATCTAGTAGCTTTGAAGATATTAAACCATTCAATAGTACTAACAGTAGAAGGTCTATAGTATCCACCATTAGACAAAAGCTTAAACCAAATTTGATATACAAAAGGACATTCAAAAAACAGGTGAGTATTTGTTTCCTTATCAGCTCTGCATAAAACACAGGTATCTTCTGATATTAAACCCAATCTACACAGTTTTTCTTTAGTATTCAATGCATTTGCCATCACTTTCCATAAAAGTAAATTCTCTTTAGCACTTCCTCCACATTTCCAAATTCTTGAATACCAAGGAAAATATGAACCAACTGCAGATAGAGATTTGTATACAAGCTTAATAGAATGTGGCTTTCCTTTATCAGACCAAATAAGGAAATTATCATTGTTGATAATTTGATTGTTAGTAATAACATTCCAGAGCTTCCTGAGAAGACAAGAACTAGAGTACGGTAGAACAATATTATCATCATGGATAAACTCATCAACTATAGCAGAATCAGAGATGCCAGAGTTTCTTCTGAGATTATAATCCACAACAGTACTTAAAATTAAACCTTTCCTAGCCCAAGGAGAATGCCAGAATGAGAGTCCTTTAATTTTTGTATAGTTACATTGTAATAAGGGGATAAATGTTTGCCTAAGCTTAAGAATACTTCTCCAACTCCAACTGCAGTTCTGTGGAATTTCCATAGTCCAAAAATTCTTATGACCAATCAAGTGATGGTTTACCCATTGAGACCATAAGCTTTTATCAGTTTGAAAAATTTTGTTGAAGTAAACTGATATTGCAGCCTTATTCCAAAGAAAGATGTTAGTTATACCAAGACCACCATTCTTCTTAGTTTCAAACAGTTTGTAAAATGAGATTGGGATTAATTTCTTGGAAAATGGGTCTCCATGCCATAGAAATTTATTAAGAGCACTAGAAATCATTTCTATCAGTTTAACAGGAAGAATGTAATGCCTTGTCCAGTAATTGGTCATGGCAACAGCAATGGATTGAATAATTGTTAATCTACCTGCTTGAGAAAGTTTGTCAATGGGCCAAACAGTAAGCTTTTCAATGATCTTCTCAAAAAGAGGTAAGCAATTATGCTTTGTAATTCTTGAACTCAATATTGGTAAACCCAAATAAAAGGAATTCTTTGGTAATTCAAGCAATCCAGAAAAATCAATGATATCTTTCTTCTGCGATGAATTTATGCCAGCAATGTATATATTTGATTTCTGAAGATTTATTTGTAATCCAGTAATAGAATGGAAAAGATCAAGAGATGAAGTAATAGATTGAATATTTTGGAAAGTGGGTTTTGTGAAGATAATAAGGTCATCAGCAAAAAGCAAATGAGTGATTAATGGATTATTACATTTGGGATGTAGTTGTAACTTATTTTTAACAACCAGATCTTTCAATAGAGAATTTAAAAGCTCCATGACTAATATGAACAAGTAGGCTGAAATAGGATCACCTTGTCTTACACCTTGTTTGCCTTTGAAATAACCATACAAACCACCCTCTCTAGTAATAGAATACCTAGGTGATGAAATACATGAGTAAATCCATGCCAAAAAAGGTTTGGGGAAATTCATTCTGGACATAATAGCTAAAATAGAAGGCCAAGCAATGGTATCAAATGCTTTTTTAATGTCAAGTTTAAGCATGCATCTTGGAGAAATATTTGATCTCTCATATCCATACAACAATTCTTGTGTCAAAAGAATATTATCACTTATTGATCTACCAGATATATAAGCAGCTTGGTTATTTGAGATTATAGAAGGTAAAACAGCTTGCAATCTATTTGACAAAATTTTGGAGATTATTTTGTAGATGATATTACAACAAGATATAGGCCTGAAATCTGAAACAGCAGATGGATTACTTTTTTTGGGAACCAGAGTGATAGCTGTTGCAGCAAGACAATCAGGGAATTTGTTTTGCAGGAAAAAATATTGAATGGCCTTAATAATATCAGATCCAACTATATTCCAACTTTTTTGAACAAAATGAGCATTAAATCCATCAGGTCCCCCACAACTGTTAGAATCCAGGCTAAAAACAGCAGATTCAATTTCATTTTGAGAAATTGCAGTAATCAAATCATTTGATTGAGAAATAGTAATTGTAGGGAGATTAATATGAAATAGAGGATTAATATCAGGAGTGAATAAATTGGATGGAGCCAGAATGGATTTAAAGTACTGAACAAAAGCCTCATTGATTCCCTCAAAAGTATTAACCATGTCACCAAACATATTCTTGATCTGATGAATACATTCATGATTCCTTTTTACTTTAATAAAATTATGATAGTACCTAGTATTCCTATCAGCCTCCTTCTCCATTCTCAAGTGAATCTTTTGTCTAAGTGAAGAGACTTCCTTTTGAATAGCATTGTTCAGAGAATTTTTTAATTGTGATTCCAAATGGATTAAGGAAATATCAAATGGTCTCTCAGTCAACATAGTTTGAATTCTATGAAGCTCATTACTAATTTGAGTGGAAAGATTAAAATCCTTACCAAAAATGGTAGCAGACCACTTCCTAAGATGAAATTTAAGAGCCTTCAATTTGAAAGTAATATTCGACAGAGGATCCCTTCCAAATTGTAAGTTCCACACCTGCTTCAAAATAACAAAATATTCATCTTGCTTAGTCCAGAAATTAAAAAATTTAAAAGAGTGTTTTGTACCATGTATATCATCAATTCCACAATGAAATAATAATGGGCAGTGATCTGACAAAGATGGATTTAAGATATTATAAAAGGAATTTGGCCATAGTTGAAGAAGAGAAAAGTTTAGGAAAATATGATCAAGCTTACATAAAGTAGGATTATCACTCCTATTATTAGACCATGTATAGTCAGGACCAATGCTTTTTGCAGATAAAAGATTAGATTGAATTAGTGCACTGTTTAATGGAGAAATGTCTTTAAGAGATAAAGGGGTGCCACCAAGTTTCTGATTACTAGCATACATGGAATTGAAATCACCACCAATCAGCCATGGAGTAGTATCTGATTTTAAAGAAGGAAGGAAATTAAGAAAATCTTGTCTTAAAGATAAAGAGTTGTGAGCATAGACAGAAGTAAGATGAAAAGAAACATTTGAAGGCAAGTGCAAACAAAGATAGTGAATAAATTGATCAGAAGCATTTAATCTGGAAATTTTGAAAAAATTTGGATTCCATAAAGTAAGCAATCTTCCATGTTTGGCTTCAAGAAAATTATCATCATATAACCATGATTGAGCAATCAAATTCCTAGCCTTCAAAGAGGCATTTGTATCAAGCTTAGATTCAGATATACACATAATATGTATATTGTTTCTAAAAATAAGATTTCTAATGTCAACTTGCTTTGAGGATAAATTAGCCCCTCTAATATTCCAAAAAGCAATATTAATCATTTAGAAGGAAGAGGAGGAAATATAGTGGAAGGATTTTTCCTAGTATGTCTATGATGAGAATTGCTTTTGGAAGAGGATAAAGGTAAGACTTCATGTGGCTTAAAATTTTTGCCTTTATTTAGATCATCAGAATTACCTATAATATTTTTCACAGATTGTGAATCAGAAAGCTCAATAGAAACAGAGGGTGGTGGTAATACAATATTATTTGGAGGGGACAAATGAAGATAAGGTGAATCAGGATTAAGGATGGAAGATTTAGCACTAAACTGAGAGGAACAAGAAGTTGAAGTGGATGTTAATGAGATTGGAGGAACAGAAGAAACTAATAAACTAGCAGATGGTGATGATTTTCCATTTATTATGAAGGAAGCAGATGGTTCAGAGACATATGACACATCATTATTAGCAGGAAGATTATCAAGAACAGAAGCAGAAGAGCTAATGGATTGAATTAGAGTAGATTTGGAAGAGAAAACTTCAAAGGCACTATTATTATTAGCAATAAGAGAAGAATCATTCAAGACAGCAAAGGAATTATTATTATCAGAAGAACATGAACTATTATTATTAAGTACTACAGATTCAACTTCTTTGCCTTTTTTCAACTGATTGCCAGCATCATAAGTAAAATTATTTCTATCCATTGAAACCACTTTCTTCTGTTTCCAAACTCCTTTATTCTTTTTATTAACAATTCTCCAATTAACATCAACTGCACTACCATCCTTAATACCACCTTGATAATTATCTACCTTCATACCCAACATATGATTCTTATCATCAGCAGTAACACAATCAACCTTCCCAACATTCTGCTTGCTCACAAACTCACAGGATAAAGTATTGTGCCCAAAGACTTTACAATGAGTGCAGATACTAGGTTTCCAGTCATAAGACAATTGTACATCAGGACAGTTACTTCCTAATTGCGGAATATTAATAGAACTTGGTAAATCACAATCAGGAGATATCTCCACAAGTGCTTTAGCGTACTTAAATCTTTGTAATTTTTCAGTGGAACTATCAAAACATATCAATCTACCAACGTGACATGCAAGCCAATTAATACCTACTAATGTCCAGAGAATGATGGGTATCCTGTGAAAATGGATCCAAATAGGTACCTTCTTGATCTGAGCTTGCGTTAAACCTATCGAAGGATCCCATTTTGTTATAATGAACATTCTACCTCTAATGAAAATTGGATCCGACTCAAGAACAAGATCTCTATCTTCAAGATTAGAAAACTTAAAGTAAAAATTATAACCATCAGATTTAAAATCAACATCACCTTTGAGTTTCCAGAATCTCTTCAAGAAATTGACCACAGTTAAAAAAGAAAGAGTACCATCCAGAAAAAATCCAACCAGGTGATCATTCCAATACTTAATACCTTCCTCCTTAACAACATCAGGCAAAACAGAGTTAGGCTTATCACGAGAAATATCAAAATGAATCGGTTTATAAGATCCAGCATTCCTAGGTAAAGATTTGAAGAGCGAAGACCAATTCGAATTTAAAGAAGGAGGAGCAAAAGGAACAGATGAATTCAAAGCAGACTCAGAAGCATGAGTAGAAGAAGAAGAAGGAACAGAAGACGAAGAAGTTGAAGCGGAGAGATGAGAAGAGATTAAAGGTGGAAACGAGGCAGAAACAAGAGAGAAAGAGGAGGAAGAAGGATCAGGCGCCATTAAGATTTCAAACGGAAGCAGACAACATGGTTCGATAACAATTCAATAAAACATTTATTTTTAAAATCACTTTAAAATTCCTTTTTAAATTGAAATCATTACTTAAACATTTTTAATTTTTCCAAAAATAGGCCCAATGCTGCAGCAACACTAAATACATCAATCACATCAACCAAAACAACATACATCACATGAATACATCATATATCACAATATCTGTAAATAAACCAATACTGTGAGGAATCTAGTTGGATCCCTCCAACCTGCCATCTGTAACAAATATACGTATTATAATATGTGTACAATGTCTGCTTCGAGGCAGACGTGCGTACAAAGGGTCATCCGCTCATACACGGGAACGTGTAGGGTCTCATCTACTCCAATGGGGAGGAATATATCCAAATACCAATAAATATATATATAATATATCATATATCTCCAAAAAATCATCAATCATCATAAATAAAATTTATTCTCACTTATATAAAAATATCAATGAGTCAGAAAGAGTGAGTTGTACTCACTTTGGTTTCAATAGCAGTTGCAGTGTTTTATTTCGAATAAAATTAAAAGAGCATTTAATTTTAACCAAAATTTACACTAGCTCCAGTCAACTCCAAACAAGCGCTAAAATGTATTGCTCGTTAATATGGACCCAACGCAACTTGTTTCATGCGAAACGGACCTCGTATGAAAAAGTTACAACGTTTTAAATTTTATACGACTTTTAATACATATAAATTTACAAATTTTATTAATTTTAACCTAGAATATTTCTGGCCGCTCGATTTGAAAAACCATATCCGGGCCGCCCATTCCTTTTCTTCCTCGTCTTCTATCACGCGACTACCAGGGTTAAGGAAGCCATCGGCCGCCACTATTCTTGAACTTTCGCTACCTCCTCGAGAAACTTAAAGACGATCGGCGACCATGGTTTCAAAGCCTAAGGCGAGTGCCACCATCGACCACGAGCACGGTAAGCTCGGTCACGCTGTTGCCTCGATAAACGCATGCAAACATCGGCTATTCAAACTGAAATTTCCATCACGACGTTGCTTGAAAACTCAACATTGCCGTATGGATTTGTCGATCTCACTTAACTCTACAATTCCCGTATTGAAGGTTTCTCGAACTGGTTAATGGATTGGAAGATATTAAAGAGAAAAGAAGAGTGTATTTTGGCCATGGAAATGATGGTGGTGGCTAGCCCTAAATGCTAGGTTTTAATGAAAATAGTGAAAATATGTGGCCTTATATAGAAAATTTACGTGCACTATTTATCGTCAATTTTTCGAACTCGAAACGAAGGGTGCCGCCTGACGTTTATAATGTTTTATCCCTATTTCGAACAGAATGGAATATATCGAGAGCCAATTCGATCATATTTGAAGATAGGTTTTCAAATCGAATTATTTAAATTTAAAGATTCGGTTAAACAGATTTCTACGCGTTTAGCTTGCCACGACAAACCGTAAATACAATTGACATGAAATTTGAAATCCAACATTAATATAACATTACGGATCCAATGAAACTAGTTTCGTCGAAACCCGAGATCATATGAAAAATGGCTATTTTTACACGTTAATTAAATATTAAAATATTCAATTCTATAAATTTACTTTTAAATCAATTTTAAAAGTTCTCTAACATCTTTCTAATTCAAATAGATTTGAATTCAACTTTACTAAATCATTTTCATTCATTTTAAATTCAAATTCCAATCATTTGTGCAATTTCAAATATTAAATCAACAATTTTAATTATCCAATTAATCACTATATTTAAAATAGAATCTATTCATCTTATAAAATTAACTCTTGAAAATTTAAAATCAATTAAATGTACTAATTTCAAATGACTGAAATTCTGGGTTGTTGCATCCACCAACTACACCTTTAGCTCCCTCACCTCGGTAGGTGTAATCCTGCTTGGCGGTCAACTCACCGGTTCTGCTATAGGTACGAAATCTATCCGAAACTCAATGGCTCGTTTCGGTGGCAGTCCTACTATAGGTACAAAAACATCTAAGAATTCTCTAACCACGAAAACTCGATTTAACTCGTCTTCTACCTCCACAACACTCAACAAATCATTCACCTCATAGCTAGGGTTTTCAACGGTATGTACAATCTGATCACTGCAGTCAGGGCGTCTAAGTGATATTTTCCTATCATAAAAAAATATCCTAGCATCATACTAACGTAACCAATCCATACCCAAAATAACTCTGAACTCTACGAAGTCAAACATATACAAACTAAAAATAAAAGTATGACCTAACAAATCCAACTCTAGGTGGTCACATTTCATCCCAAGTGTCATATACCCTCCTATCGGATTTGCAACCCTTAGGAAAGTAACCAAATATGAGGTTTCTAGGTTAAGCTTATATACCAAAGAATGAGATATAAAAGAATGCGATGCATCATTATCAAACAGGATGCTAAATGACATACATTGAATCCGAAGCATACCTCCTAGCACGGCTTTTCCTTTTTCCTCTGCCATTGGTTTCGAGGTAGCTGGCTCCAATGCAAACACCTTTCCTTTACCATCCTTAGCTGGCTCTTTGTGCTGGTTCTTGTATTGTCTAATCTGATTGCAGTTGAAGCACCTGATATTCTTCTTCCCGATCACCTTCTTTCCATCTCCTGAGCGACATTCATTAGCAAAATACCATTTCTAATCACACTTAAAACAGACAACCTTCGACTTGCACTTCTTTGTAGCTCTACTATTTTGAGCTCCTTTCTTATGGAAGAACTTTATTTTTTGACTCTGCCCCATCTGGACTTCCTTTGACATATTTCTCTCTAGAAAAGCAAGCATATCATCATTCCTCAAAGCCATTTCTACTACAACATCACAAGGATGCCTGATATGCGATAACATTGCCCTAGCAAGCTCAGGCTTCAACCCCTGGTGAACTTCTCATTTCTCTTAATATTAGTATCAATTGTAGCATAGCCATATCTTGCCAGCTCCTCAAATCTCTTTGCATACTCCAGCACAGTCATTTCCCCCTGCTCCAATTCAGCAAACTTTCTGAGCAGAACAGACTTTGAAATCTCAGACATAAAGCTCTCTCCAAACCTTCTTCTGAATTTAGCCCATTTCATTGACTCCTCGTTAATTCCAATGGTAACGATGTTCCATCAATACAGCGTTGCTCCCTAAAGTTGACTAACAACAAGCCTTCTCTTCTGCTCATCGTTGGGCCCCAAATCTGCAAGGACACCAATTTTCTACTTCAATAGTGTCTTCATTTCCGATGAATGGCGTTCCTCCCAGCCTAGCATAGTCTCTACTCAAAATAGCATGATTATTGACTACTGGAACTTCCTGAACTCCTCCTCCAACTACTCCTATAGCAACACCCACCTGCATCATGTTAACAAAGAACTGATACATTGCTCCGATGTTAACTTATGAGATTCCGGCATCCAAATTTCCAACTTGTGCTTGACCTGTATTTCTCCTGGTATTTTGTCTGGTATTTC
Source organism: Allium cepa (assembly GCA_030765085.1). Taxonomy (NCBI): domain Eukaryota; kingdom Viridiplantae; phylum Streptophyta; class Magnoliopsida; order Asparagales; family Amaryllidaceae; genus Allium; species Allium cepa. The sequence goes on along the minus strand of CM060934.1, from coordinate 309,368,817 downwards.
CGTATGTTGTTGTGCTTCCCCCTTTAAGGTTAACTCTTTCACTTCTAGCTTCCATATTTGTATTCAAGCCTCATATGATACAGAAGAATAGTCTAAGAGAGCTAAGAGAATAGAGATAAAGCATATACTTATATACAGAAAATAAAAGTACGTTAATATAGCGTTATCCCATACCCCGATCTTCTCTCTAATTACTTAGGATTATGTTTTCAAAAATCATTTTAGTTTAAAATTCTTCATAAACCTATGTTTTGACACCAAGTCGTAACATCCCTTACCTAGAGGCCGGAAGCTAAGCGCTACAGATGTTGTAGTCATCTATAGTATTATCTTCTAGTAACTAAATATGGTAATGTTAAGCACTTGAATATGAAATAAAATCATCAAAGATTAAAACACTTTTTTGGTTACATTTCAAAACAATACTTCATATCCAAGTAAAATAATCCCAAATGTTTCCTAGGTCCAGATCAAATATAATTAACACATAAATACACCAATAGTGACATATGAAGTTGTCCCCTTGGTTGACCAGAGTACTAGATAGTCATAACAGACTTAATACAACATAGAGGAAATAAAACATAACAACTGCTAAATATAGCTAGCATCAGCCTCCTACTCGTCTTCGAAAGCTTTATTCATCCACCTACTAAAACCTGAAAATCCTCAACCCTCAGCTTACTCAAATCAATTTTGAGCACCTAAGAGTTTAAGGGGAAAAACATAAAATTCGAATCAGACATAAAGCCTGATGTGAATAGTACTATACATCTTAGTTATTTGATATTAAGTAGACCATGATGCTTAATGGAACGGGTTTTCCCTCACTAATATCCTTTTAAAACATATCTTTTACAAGTCTTAATCCTACAACCAAAACTGGTTAAACAATAATATCAATATCATAAAAGCATATAAATCAATTAACAAATGGATTTTCTTTCTGAACACTATAGTTTTTTTGGCTAACTACTAACCTTTGGCTGACTCGGGCCTTCCAAAAAAAACAAATAAATAATCTAACTTCTATTTGATACTCTCCTTTTTGATGGTATATCCTTAACTTACTTCTCCAGGGTCAACCAATCTAATGGTTTTACGGGCTCACCAATAACCTATCCTCTCTCTGTATATTCTACTCTATGTGTAACATAATTTTAATCTTACTTCTGAATAAGCCCTACACACTAGAATTTTGGACTAAATTAGCTAGGGGCTAATAGCTAATGTATAGTGCACGGCCCCATACCAGTCTCATTTGGTATTTCAATATCTGAGTCATTTTACCTTGGGTAATATTCCCTTAAAATTTTCCTTGAAAGACCTTTTCCCTCAAATTGATTTAAAACTTTAATCATACTTCAAACAGGGAAAATATATTCTATGCTTTACTCAAATCACATTGCCGTGTTATATATACTTTACATAAATCTTTGTTGATGAAAACATTTAAACCTTTGAAAGTACCCCTTTTGAATCCATTAAAGTATCACTTTCGAAACCAAGTAAACCATTCTAATTAATAACCTTAGGCCAAAGGCCAAAACATTTCCTTTCGAAACCATTGAAAAACATTACCTTCGAAATCTTTAAAATCATAGACATCCTATCTTTAAAACACTTAACTTTGCCTTTCGAAAACATTAAAAACCTTCCTTTTAAACCTTTCAAAATCTGTTTGCACAAAAGATGGGCAAACACCTCCAAGTCGTATGATTTAGTTGATTATACGTCGTTCTTAGTGATATGGGTGATTTATGGAAATATATAAAAATCGATGGACTAAACTGTAAAAGACACGCAGATTTATAGTGGTTCAGCCAGAATGTGCCTACGTCCACTTTATATTTTATTCTCCTTTACTTTTCAGGTTACAAGTACAAAGCTTTTATTACAAGTATCTGAAAGTTGTTTGAAAGTTCTATCCGTGCTTGAGCTCTCAAACTTATCTCTTATTGTTGTACCCCTGTCCCTCTATTTATAGAGTCAGGCTGGGGGCAGGGGTCCTGGAGGTATATAGCAGCTGGTGGGCCTGGGCTGATGCAATCTGGCCTGGCAAAGTTGGTCCAGAACGCCTTGATTCGGTGGGACTTGGTCCGGTGATGGTTGGTTGGAGTTTGATTCGGCTACGTATAGGAAGTGTGTTGGACAGGTAGTGCTTGGGAAAGGAGTTGGTTCGGTGGTGAGGGCGTAGCCTGGTCCGGTAGTGAGTGGTTCGGTAGTGCCTTAGGGGTGAGTTGGTTCGGCAGTGGTTGGTTCGGCAGTTGGTTGGTTCGGTAGGGACGTGGAAAGGAGATGGTTCGGTGAGACATTGGTTCGGTGGTAGGAGCATTGTCGAAACACACCCAACACTTGCCCCCCAAAGTAGGGCATGTGCATGCACATGGCGTGCTTTGTTTTCTCGTGGTTTGGATAGCTTCATTCGGTCCTAAGCGCCGAACTGTTTGGTCCGGTCTCCCTGCGTTCTTCTATAAGTACGGGACTTACGCTTCCTTCACTCCTTACCTTTCGAAATAGCCGGACCAGATTCTCGACTGCCGAATTGATTATAGTGCCGAACCAGCTCCGATTTTCGAATCGCTTGAAGTGCCAAATCAGCTTCATTTGCTGAACCGTTTGAAGTGGTGAATCAGTTTCATTTGCCGAACCATTTGAAGTGCCGAATCAGGTGAGACGTTCTCTTGCCGAATGGCTTTTTTTACTTTAATTTACTAAATGAGCTTGGGGACCCCAAGTACCGAATGAACTTGATGACTTTGATTTACCGAATGAGCTCGGGGACCTCAAGTACCGAATGAACTTGCCGAATGATCTTGGGGAGTATAATGCCGAATGACCTTTTTGCCCTTGAACTACCGAATGTTCTTTTATATTTTGAATTATGAGTGAAATTCCAGGCTACATACACTTGCATGTTTATATCTTCTGGTCTAACGACGTTCTTTTTTGTGTTTGCAGATTAATGTCTCATAAAGTGGAAACTCGATCAGATAAAAAGAAATTTATGGATAGGAGAGAGCCCCTTCGATATGGGCCCACACCGAGATCACTAGTGGATGGATATGGCCCTCAGGAGCTCTTGAACTCTCCTCCTGACTGCTTTCCTAGCTCCCTCAAAGAGGAGCAGCTTGATGTTATCTCTCGCTCCTTCGGGATTGATAGAGCGTGTATGTTGTTGCCGGGGGAAGGAGTGATGCCGTACAACCCCCCTGAAGGATATTTCGCTTATAGTAGGTACCATTGCATGTGCGGGGCCATTCCTCCGATTAATGCTTGGATAGTCAGCTTCATCACCTACCTAAAGGTGGCCCCTTTCCAGCTTCAGCCCAACTCTTACGCTATCTTGGTGAGCCTATTCATTATTTTCCAAAGAAAATATGGGCGTCCCCCTTCCAACCGGGAGATTCGGTATTTGTACAACTTGAGAGGCTACAAGAAAGGGTCTCCATACATCAGCTTGGAATCAGCCGTGTCCTTAAAGCCGGTCCGGGACTTATATTTGAAGTTCAGCATGTTCAAGAAAGAATGGTTTTTCGTCAAGGATGACTCTGTTTCTATCCGTCGCTTCACCTCCGGCTGTAAGTTGAAGCTTATTTATAATTTTCGTTCTGACTGCATTGCGGTCGTGGAGAACGATCGCCTGGTTCAAATGGCTGCGGAGATAGAAGCCATTTCGGGAAGGGAGAGGTCAGCGTCTTACCTGATCAGGAATGCTACTCTTCTGCAGCACAACTTGATTCAACCACGTCAGTCTGTGGTCAAGCAGAGAGACACAGCTGAGGAGAGGGCTGCCAAAGCTAAAGGAGGGGCCATGACAAAGAGCAGCAAGAGTAAACCCTTCTCGATACCTCCAGTCGCCGGGGGGAAGAAGCTCAAGAAATCCGATGGACCCTCTCCTAGAACATGTCCAAATATTCCGAAGGAGGAAAATGTGGAGGAGGAAAGAGGCGAGGAGGAGAGCGGAGGTGATGGAGAAGGTGATGGTGATGATGGTGGCGAAGGACAAAGCAGTGATGGCGCCGGGGCTTTGTCCTTTGGGAAAGCAAGGGAAATCCAAGAGTGGACAGATGATGCTTTCCGCCAGGCTTTTGAGGGGTTGGAGGAAGGATCGGCCTTGGTGGAGAAGCCAAAGAAAACTGATAAGGCCGGGACTGGTGCCGATTCATCTTCTAAGAGCATTTCAGCTAGGGCAACTCTGGCGATTCAAGGTGAATTTTTGACTCCTCTTTACTCTTTTTAGCTTCACATGTTTCTTGGATTATAGTCCCATGCATGCTTGTAACACTTGGTTTTTATTCCAGGAACGGGTAAGGTGGCCAAGACATCAGACATTCGGCACCGTCTCGAACAATTCAAACTACTCAAAGCTTCCGCTAAACCAAAGCCTCCGACCAACCGTTTCGGGGACGTAGTCGGCTACCGTCCTCTTCTCGGAGTTATTGAAGAGGATATTCAAAAGAAAAGGAGGAGTCGCTCCTTATTCGAACCTTCACCTGGTCCTTAGCCCTCAATCCAGCCTCTTCATGATATCATGGAGGAGAATACGGAGTTCATACCCTCTCCGCATCCGTCTGAAAATCCTACCGTTACTTAGATTGATCATCCCGGCTTGGCTCGTAATCCATTTGCGGGTCATCCAGATCTGGATTTGGGTTCTCATGATATTTCATTTGACGAGGTTACTGGTGAGCACCTTCTCCCTCGCAATCCTATGGTAAGGGTGCTTGATGAGGCCAAGTCCCTGGACCTTGATTTGCTTACTACTCGGATTGTAACTATGGGGGATGAAGCTAAGGCAAACATCGACCGGGTTGCTGAGGAGACCAGGAAATTGATGGGGCATCATGCCCGACTGGTCAAGGCCGGGGAGGAAATTGGAAGTGCTAACATAAGATTGCGGTTAGTGGTTTCCGACCAGGCCAAGCAACTCTCCGATCAGGCCATCCAGATCTCTCAGTACGAGGCTGCCTCCAGACGACTAAAGAAAACCATGGAAGAGGCTAGCAGAGCCGAGCTGCGGAAAATGGAGGCCACCTGCAAGGAACGGATCGATATGGCTATTGCAACAGTGGATGAGGTTTGAAAAGCGGATCTCGAGCGGGTAGGGGAGTTATCTGGGAAGCTTGAAGCCGCAGAGCTTGCTCAAGCCAAGCTGAAGGAGGAAACGGAGGCGATGAGGAAATCCCTTCAGGCTGACCGCTCGCGATATCGATCGGAGAGGGATGCTGCCGTTGCAAAGCTGTTGGCTTCTGAGGTCCGAATGAGGGAGTTTGAGGAGAAGGAGGGGATGATGGATGAGATGCTCCAGGACATGTATTTCCTTACTTGGAAGCAGGACAACTTATCCTGGATGGATGATTGTCCCCGGATCATGGCCAGGATTTATCTCTGGGCTCTGGAGGAGGGCAAGGCTGATGCGGATAAGGAGGGTGGTGTGGCCTTCAGAATAGATCTTGTCAAGGCCCAGTTTACCGAGGAGGAGAAAGTGGAGGTGAAGGAGGGTATGCGGCTGCTCGCCGCTGAGGAGGTAGGTGTGCAGTTGGAGGATAGCGATCAAGGAATAGATGCTGGTAAGTCTTCCCTTTTTGTCTTCTCATAACTTGGTTACCTATTGCTTATTCAATGGATTCTTTTCCTGAATTGGACAGGCGGGACCTCTGAAGTGCCAACTACCTCTGGTCAATATGCTGGGAGTTCTGATCCTGCGGTTAAGTAGATCTCGAAGGGCCAGCAGGATAGAGGCGAAGCCCCGATGCAGCCGACTCCTTAGCTTGGTCTGGACATTTTTTAGTTTACTTGACATTGTTGTCTATGTTAGTCTTAAAACATTAATGTAATTTTAGGCTGTAATTATGTAACGAACAACTTGATTTTTGGCATGTAACTTTTAACTCAAACTGATTTTGCTATATTTGAATGCTTTTGTTATTTTGATGTGTTGCATAAGAAATGAAGCTACGCACATGTCTGTGATTCAATCGTGTTTGATGCTAAGTTCTTACTTAAAATATAATTTCATATCTTGCAATGTTTGTGTGATGTGTGAATAAATTATAGCTACGCATTCATAGACAAAGGAAGAGCATACCGCCCTTCGTGTTTTAGTTGTAGATGGTAGCTTTGAAATTCTTATGTGACTGAGTATGGAATGCAGCAAAGTGTCCTGTCGTCCAGTTGCGAGTTCCTATCCCTATTTGCGGGTGTTTCCTATTTTGTGCCCTGTACTTTAGGGATCGTTATATAGGATAGGAGGAGAGTTTTTAAATAAAATAGGAATATAAGAAATAGTAAAACTTCCAATCACGGAAGGCCTTCGACGTGCTTAAGTTCATGGAAAACGGGCTTTGTAGTCACTTTCCCTAGCTGTGGGTCTTGGAGATATTTGTCACCCATCTTACGCCTCTGCGGGGAGTTTTATTTTTTACAACAGCTGTACTTAAGACACATCGGAGCCGAGATCGCGCACGGTAACGACCCAGGCCATTATGGCCCGTAATCGTGGGTATTATTCGATTTACCGTGGCCAGCTAGCGTGGGTGTCGTTCGTCAACTGTGAACTACCCCTGGCTGGCCACACCTTATGTTGGGGCTTTTAATCGGTTCACGGTTGCCGGCGAGTCGTACGCCATAATGAGCTGCCTAGGTCATGACTGGCCTTCTCGGCGGCTTATAATCGGCTCATTACAGTTGGCTTTAAGGTTCGTCATGAGCAATGAGTTAACCCGCAGCAGAGGTATGCTGGAGCAAAAGTGTCTCATTGGCGAGGGCATAGATTCGTATAATACCTGTTAGGTTTTGTCCAGGTGAAGTTGTCTGTGATGCCCTGAATGGAGATGCCCTCTACACAGGATTTTGTTCAACAGAAAAGGATAAAGCTCAGCAAGTAGCCAAGATATAAAGGAACAAGTTAAAAAAAAAAGACAAGTTTTTTAAGTGGTTCGGAACGAAAATGCCTACGTCCACTGATTCTCTTTGTTAATTCACTTTATATGGGCAGTACAAGTTAAGAAAAGTATCGACGAAGGTGTTGGATGTTTCATGCCCTCTGGAACACCTCTCCGTCTAGTGTTGACAAAATATAAGCTCCGTTGTGGAGATCTTTATGAATTACATATGGTCCGTCCCAGATTGGATCTAGCGTTCCGGGGCGCGGGAAGATTCGCTTGAGGACAAGATCTCCTTCTTGTAAGCTGCGATGCTTGACTTTGGAGTTGTATTGTGCTGCCACTTTTTGCTTGTGAGCTGCTGCTTTGAGTGCTGCATCATTTCTTCTTTCTTCGATTAGATCCAAAGACATGTGGAGGAGTTCTTCGTTCTCTTCTGAGTTGTAGTGGATCCTACGGTGGGATGGCACTACAGTTTCAACTGGGAGCATGGTCTCCGATCCGTATGCCAAAGAGAAAGGAGTATGCCCTGTTGATGTTCTGAAAGACGTGCGGTAGGCCCAAAGTGCCATAGAAAGTTCATCCACCCAAGCGCCTTTTGACTTTTCAAGCTTCTTCTTGATTAGAGTTTTAAGAATTTTGTTGACAGCTTCGACTTGTCCATTTGCCTAGGGATAAGCCACATATGAGAAGCTTTTGTGAATTCCGTGCTTTTAGCACCAGTCGGCGAACTCCTCGCTGTCAAACTGAAGTCCATTGTCCGATATGATTTTGAGTGTAACCCCGTACCTGCATAGAACATTTTTGATCAAGAAGTTAATAACTTTTGCCGAAGATATTTTATTTAGAGGTTCCGCTTCCACCCATTTGTGAAATAGTTGGCTGCCACTATAGCATATTTGGCTCCGCCTCGACCCATCGGCAGTTCGCCGATCAAGTCAATTCCCCATACTGCAAAGGGCCAAGGGCTGGTCATTTGAGTAATCTCATTTGTTGGTAGTCGAGTAATCTTAGCAAATTTCTGACATCTGTCACATCTTTTGACGAAGTCTAAGGCGTCTTTGTTTAAAGTAGGCTGGTAATATCCATATCGGAGTGTCTTCTTTGCCAGAGTCTGCCCACCAGTGTGATCTCCGTAGCTCCCTTGATGGATGTTGGATAAGATTTTCTTGGCTTCCCTTCCAGCAACACACCTTAATAAGGGTTTAGAGAAGCCGCGTCGATAGAGGATGCCTTCTTGTATTGTGTAGCGAGAAGCTCTCCTCAAAATTTTCCTGACTTCGTTATGCTCGTTGGGTAGTGTGCCATCTTGTAAGTATTTTCGGATAGGAGTCATCCAAGTTTCTTCTTCGATTGCAGCTATCAGATCCTCTTGTTCGAAACTTGGGGCCAGTTTATTTGAGATGGCTACTTTTCCGGAAATGGTGCTGTTCTTCATGCTAGCTTGCTTTTCCAGTTCGTCGGCCTCTCGGTTCTCCTCTCGAGGAATGTGTTTGATTAAATAGTGGTCCAACTGATCGAGTAGCAGCTTGGTTTTCTTTAGATATGCTGTGAGTCGTTCTCCTCGAGTCTGAAACTCTCCTAGTACTTGACGATAAGTTGAGAATCACTATGAAGACATAAAGAACTGACTCCAATCTCTAAGGCAAGTTCTAATCCTGCTATTACTGCTTCATATTCTGCATCGTTGTTGGTGGCAGCGAATTCCAACCTTAGGGCATAGTGCAGCTTCCTTCCCCTAGGGGTGATTATCACAATACCTGCCCCCGAGCCTTGTTCGTTTGATGCTCCATCTACAAAGAGATTCCACTTGATATCTTCTGCTATTTCAGATTGCTCCTTACCTTCGTTGGTAGTGAATTCGGCAATGAAATCGGCCATGGCTTGTCCCTTGATGGCGGTGCGAGGATGGTAGGTGATATCATATTGACTCGGTTCAATGCACCATTTAAGTAGTCGCCCAGAAGTGTCGGGGCGATGGAGTACCTGCCTTAGCAGTTGATCGGTTAAAACTCTGATGGAATGAGATTGGAAATAGTGTCGCAGTTTCTGTGACGTGATTAGCAAACAGTATGCTAGCTTCTCATGTTTAGGGTATCTTGCTTCTTCCCCCGTAAATCTCTTGCTTACAAAGTATACGGGCCGCTGCGCGTGGTTGTCTTCTTTCGCCAAAGCAACGCATAGAGCATGGGACGATACAGTAAGGTATAGGTATAGTTCCTCGCCTTCATTTGGAGTTGAGAGTACTGGTGGTCTCTGGAGGTGTTCGATTAGGTTAAGGAAGGCTGTTGAGCATTCGTCGGTCCATTCGAACTTTCCTTTTTGTTTCTTTAGGACTTCGAAGAAAGGGATGCATTTGTCGATTGCTTTAGAGATGAATCTGCTTAGGGCGGCCACCTTCCCATTCAGGCTTTGCATTTCTTTTCGAGTGGATGGTATCCTGATATCATTCAGGGCTCAAACTTGTTCGGGGTTTGCTTCAATCCCCCCGGCATGGACGATGAATCCCAAGAACTTTCCTGATGACACTCCGAACGAGCACTTTAGAGGATTCAGCTTCATTCCATATTGGCGAAGTACTTGAAACATCTCGTCCAGGTGGCTTACATGATTGTTGGCTTTCCTCGATTTTACCAGCATATCATCCACATAAACTTCCATAATTCGTCCTATTAGTTCCGCAAACATCTTATTGACGAGGCGCTGATAAGTAGCTCCGGCGTTTTTAAGTCCAAAAGGCATTACTCTGTAGCAGTACAATCCTCGGTCAGTGATGAAACTAGTGTGGTCTTGATCGGGGGCGTGCATAGGAATTTGGTTATACCCTGAGTATGCGTCCATAAAAGATAAGAGTTCGTGCCCGGCTGTGCTGTCCACAAGTTGATCGATTCAGGGGAGTGGGAAGCAATCTTTCGGGAAAGCGTCATTTAAGTTGGAGAAGTCAATGCATGTTCGCCACTTCCCATTAGCCTTCTTTACCAGTACCGGGTTGGCGATCCATTCTGGGTAGATGGTTTCTCATATGAAGTTATTGGCAAGTAGGTTCTTTACTTCTTCCTCGAGGGCTGCTGATCGTTCTGCCCCCATACTTCTTTTTTTCTGCTTTACTGGCACCTTGGTGGGATAGATGTTTAGTACGTGGCATGCTACGTCTGGGGAGATTCCACTCATGTCAGCGTGCGTCCATGCAAGTACATCCAAGTTGTGGCGAAGAAAATCGACGAGTTGATCCTTCAACTCTGCTCTTAACTGAGACCCGATTCTCAGCAGTCTACTTAGGTCATGTTTGTCTACAGATACAAATTCCATAGCCACTGCAGGCTCGGCGGTGGCCTCCTCCTCTTTGTCCCTGGGGTCTAATTCATTGAAAGAATCACTGGTATAACGAAGAGGTGGGGCTTTCTTTAGTTGCTATGCTTCCAAGTTTTTCTTGTAGAGAATAGTCTCTGCATCCTTCCCTTTATCCTTCCTACGGTTATTGCGAAGTTCAGTTACATAGCAATCTCGAGCGGCATCTTGATTTCCTTCTACTTCCCCTATCCCATTATCTGTTGGAAATTTCATGTTCATGCACCAAGGGGCCAGGACAATCTGGAAGTCAGACAAGGCTGGTCTTCCTAAAATGGCGTTGTAGGCCGAGTGGTTATCTATTAGCACAAATGTTTGTTTCCGCACAACGGAGCGGGGATGACTTCCTATTTCAACAAAGAGGTCCAATTGCCCGAGGGGCATCTTCGCATCTCCAGTGAAACCGTGTAGTGGTTTATTGCAGGGAGACACATCCTTCATTGACATCTTCATTTTGTCGAAAGCATGCTTGAATAGAATGTTTATGGAGCTTCCAGTATCTACCAGAATTCGAAAAACTTCGGCTGGGCCGAACCAGGCAGAGATGACCATAGGATCCATGTGAGGGTACTGCCTTCCTTCTAGGTCTCGCCTACTGAATGTGATGTCATTATCCTCTTTCTGCTTCAGGCGGCGTTCTTCCATGATGGAATTGATGCAGTCTTCATTGTTTCTAAGTGACTTTCCATATCTTTCCATTTCTGCCCAGTTTCTGTCGGCGATGTGTGGTCCTCCCGATATTGTATGGACCACTATCTTCTCTTGACTGGAACCATTGGTGTTGTAATTTCTTCCTCCTGTCTCTGGGTGGAGTTGCCCTGGGTTCTCCTTGGCAGGAGCTGGAGTCATGTCCTGACCCTTTACATAGTGTTTCAATCTCTTCCTTCTGATGTGTTCTTCAATCAGGTCCCGGAGATAACGGCATTCATTGGTATCATGCCCATGGGATTCGTGGAAACGGTAGAACTTTCCAGACTTGATTGCGTGATCTGATTCCTTCTTGTACGGGATGCGTTTGTATTTAAGCTCCTCTTGGGTGGCTAGGAAGATGTTTTCGACTGTTTCAGTCAAAGGAGTATAAGCGTCAAATCTTGGTCCTGGCCGATATAGGCGTTTTTCTCCCTTCCTGCCCCCAGCATTGTCTCGAGAGTCATTACTTCCGATGTCCTTTGCTGCAGCGGGTGCGTTGCCATGAGCTGCCTTGGCTTGTTGCCATGTCTTCCTTTCGGTGGCAGCATCTTCAAATCTCGTATACTTTCCGGCTTCATGGAAGAAATCGAGTAAGGTAGCAGGTTTTTCTTTCGTTAATCTTTTAGCAAACTTGGTAACCGGATGTACGCCACTACAAAGAGCCATTAGGATAAGTTTCTCATTGGCATCTTGGACTACGGCCGCTGCGGCGTTGAATCGGGTTAGATATTGTTGCACTGTCTCTCCGGGCTTCTGTTTGATATTAGACAGGGAATAAGCGTTCTTGGGTTGTTCCACATGAATGCGGAACTGGCTGATGAACTTTTCTTTCAACATTTCCCATGAGCTGATGGATCCTTGGGGTAGATGGAAGAACCAGGAGGAAGCTAGATCTGCCAAGAATAGTGGGAAGCATTTACACAACACTCCCTCTGTTGCTTCGCTCATGAGCATATGCTGTGTGTATCTCTGCAAGTGTACAACGGGGTCAGAGGTTCCCTTGTAAGGTTCCATTGTTGGCATTTTCCATTCCAGGGGGTGATGGCAGTTTCGATATTGCGGGTGAAAGGGCTGGTTACCCTAGCGCCTACCCTCCAATCCCTTTGGTCCCATTGGACGCGCTCTCTGAACAATCGCGTCATCCTTCCATCAGAACTTGGAGCGGATAGAAATGAGTTTGGTTCTTCTCTGCGGGATTGATTCCGTCCACATGACCTGTAGGGATGGTATCGTCTATTACTCCTAATATTTTCCGATGGCTGTCTCCGGTCTTCTAGGAGCATGCTGGGGTCAGCCACAGTTGGCCCTTACATCGATCTTCCCCGGCTGGGCTCTGTTCTAAGCATCCCCTCGGGTCCAACTTTGGGCTGGACTCCAGCTCGGCCCCGTCCATTGGTGTTCCCATGGTTAGGTAGCATGACAGGCTCAGCCATATCCGACCCCTGCCTGGTACCTCCCCCGTTGGGTTCAGTTCCAAGTGTTTCCTCGGGTCGGAATTCGGGCTGAGTCTGGGCTCGGCTCCTACCATTGCTGTTTCTGTTGTTAGCCTCTTCGAAGAAGAAAGGTCTTTGTTGCCTCCTAGATCCTCCAGACTGGGACTCACCCCATGATTCGGTGTTGCGGTTGGATTCTTCAGCATCCCTTAAGCGTGACATGAGTTGGTCCACCAAGGCTTCTTGTTCAGATGCGAAGCGGTTAGTTACTTCAGCCACAACCCTGTCCATATCTGCCCTAGTAATTGGTTGTTCCGTAGCAGGGGATGTCGGATTTGCCTGATTTCCATTTACTGTTGGAATAGGACGATTCTCCTGATCTTTGATCACTGGATCTGGGATACTGCTAGTTGCGATGTTCTTTCCTTTGCTATCATCTTTCCTCTGCCTGGGAGGCATGTTTTCCAAGCAATGAGCGATGCTGTTGGGAAGAAGGTTGAGTGGGAGAGGCTGAAGCTTCTAGCTCGACCTTCTCAGTGAAAGCACCAAAAATGTTTGCACAAAAAATGGGCAAACACCTCCAAATCGTATGATTTAGTCGATTTTAAGTTGTTCTTAGTGATTTGGGTGATTCATGCAAATATGTAAAAATCAGGGACTAAACTGTAAAAGACACATAGATTTATAGTGGTTCGGCCAGAATGTGCCTACGTCCACTTTATATGTTATTCTCCTTCACTCTTCAGATTACAAGTACAAAGCTTTGATTACAAGTATATAAAAGTTGTTTGAAAGTTCTGTCCGTGCTTGAGCTCTCAAATTTGTCAGCCATTGTTGTACCCCTGTCCCTCTATTTATAGAGTGAGGCTGGGGGCAGGGGTCTTGGATGTATATAGCTACTGGTGGGCTTGGGCTGATGTAATCTGGCCTGGCAGTGTTGGTCAGGTACGCCTTGGTCCGGTGGTGAGTAGGTGGAGTTTGGTTCGGTGGGACTTGGCCCGGTGGTGAGTGGATGGAGTTTGGTTCGGTGGGACTTGGTCCGATGGTGTGGATGGAGTTTGGTTCGGTGGGACTTGGTCCGGTGGTGAGTGGTCCGGTAGTGGTTGGAGCGGTAGTTGGTACGGCTATGTAGGGGAAGTGTGTTGGCTCGGTGGTACTTGGGGGATGGGTTGGTTCAGTAGTATGGGAAGAAGCTGGTTCGGCAGGCATGGGAAGGAGTTGGTTCGGCTGTGCAATGGTGAGCGTGGATTGATTCGGTGGGTTGGCCCGGTCGAAACACACCCAACAGGATGTTTGGGAAATGATACTTCAATTTGTCTGAGGTTGTATGCATAATCTATTAAGAAATTATCTAAGGCTGTTGAGCATAAGGTACACTTGGTAGTTTATCTGTCGCCGTTGTATAATGGAAAGTTTCTGAAACTAAACAAACTATTAGTTTCGGTTGCTATGGATGTGTGATGGATACTTTTGTTGCATATGATGGTTGTACAACTTTTGTTGTATATTATTATGTATTGTATGTTGCTTGTTCTATAAATTGAAACAACTAATATATTGCACTTTTACATAGTTTAACACATTTTTGGATATGTAAGTGAAATATAGGTTTATGGAGGCAATAGTTGTTGCTTTTGGTTTCATAAATAGATTTTGTTTGTTCGATAAATAAGTATGTTTTCGGACTACGGTTTTTGAAATGATATTTTATTGTTTTTCGCATGGTTTAGGATCTTTTATTATTGAAATATGATATATATATATATATATGAAATTATTGATATTATTATTTTTCTGGACCTAACCGTGCAAAGGAGACCCTGCCGAAATTTTCGTAAATTTATGACTTAGAAAATTTTCATAGAAATTGAGTTATTGTTATAGTTTTATTAAACTTAAATATATAACTTCAATTTTTTTGTAAATTTATTATTTTGAATAAAAATATGTCAAACCTCTTAATTCTTTCTTGTTCTTTTTTACGGACGAAGAGTTTTGAGTAGGGGAGATTGTAACGACCCGTATTTTTGATAATTAAAAATATTCAATCAAATAATATTTTTTGAATAAATTTTTTAGGAATAAAAAAATTAAGATTTTATTGATAGAAATTAAATTATAATACAAGTTATGAGCTTAATTAAAATTTCTATTAATGACATTTGTTTTTTGCAATAAGCTAAGGATGATGACATATATTAGTGTTTATTTCAATGACATTGGTTTGAATGAAATTAATAACTGTCTGTATGTAAATTTCCAATTGATTGGAATAATAAATGTTTCTTTATTAATGAAGAAATGTAACGAACCAGATTTTCAACTCCCGAAAATCGACACTAATACATCCATTGTATCACATGCCGAGCAATCGAATGCCGAAAAACCCGATTGTTAGAGGAAAAGGAAAGAAGGAAGAGATAAGAAGAACTCTAAACAACATAGAATCTCACAGCGGAATAAATAAACTATAATATACCACAAACCTTTACACAAGAGAAAAACTGTTATATTTATATATACAAACATCAATCAATGTATACTAACCAATTTCAGCCTATACAGTTATAACAATTTGTCCTCAAAATTGCTAAAAACACACCAGTGAATACAGTGGAAAAATAACCATATACATGAATACTTCTCTGGGCCTCTAACTCGTCTCGTGAAGCTCCAAGCAACCAAATTAATATGTAATATGCTCGGTCTGACCCGAGCATTATAATAAAATAACATCCGAGTCAGTCTGGAAAACCAGCATGAGAAAACACACCCAACTGGATTTAAAGTTATATAAAACCTTTGAAATCAAAAGTATCTTGTAAGACCAAGCCGCGCATAAACATGGACGGGTTTTACCTTATGACAACCAAAATACTTTTATAGAAAAATCCTATGATATTATAATAATGTTTAAGTACAAATACTTATTAAAATAGCCAAAATTGTGACATTAATTAAATTTCGGCATACTAGGTTCTACAATCAAAATCTTAAAGGCATGTATTGGAGAATGGATTCCATACAATGACTAGGCATTGGGGTACCACCTGTCACAGTAAACTCCTAGAAAATATACTAAGGACCTCGCTTAGAACCCCTACCAACACAAGACCGGGCTACCCCTGACCTGGATAGTGCCGAATATGTCATCACCCTGATTTCTTTGCAACCCAATTTATTTGAGATCTCATGCACAACCAATCCATAAATATGTAGATTTATTTAGAAGGGTGACAACATACCCTAATGGGTGTGACCCACTTAGCATTGTTGCATCTCCCCTGAATTGCAGTCATTCCCAATTGATGAGGCTTGAGGCTACAGTTACCTTTTAAGAAATTCACACTTTGAATGCTCATTGTCCTCCAATGACAATGTGCTGATAGCATTCATCCATACAAGTCCATTTTGGGTCTAAACGAAACTGAAGGCACTATTCCTACTATATTCATTTTGGAATCACCCTAAGGATTAGTAACGATTAGCCCTTCCACTTCACATTTCTATCCTCGATTCCATGCTTTTCACGATGGCTTCACTTCGAAACGCATTCGTTGGATCGAAGTGGTTTTCGGAAAACATATCTGATCCCAATCTCTTTGAAACAACGTTTGATACTTTTCGGTAAAATCAACCCTGGTTCTCTAGGAAATAAACAGACAAAAATAAGATCGAAGATCGCCTCCTAACCGTTAGTGGATGGATTTCTTTTTCATCGTCCTAGAAGAAAGATACGAGATTTATACTCACTGTATAGTATCATCGGAGATGGCTGTGTCATATAACTCACGTATATAAACATCTTTAGAAGATATACTTGCTCTAGACTTTCAAAACTTTTCTCAGGACAGTTGTGGATTCGGTTAATGGAACTGGGATGGATTCGAAATTAGATACCGACTCAGGACAGTCATGGATTTCGCAAAATGATCCGGAGAGATCAGGGAATCGGATGGGAAATGGATTGGACTTTAGGATGAATGACAAGGCGATAAATTGATCATGGACTTTGGATTTTGGACTTATAGCAATAAAAATACACCTTCAGATCGCAAGGCATGTTTTGGAGGGGGCAAAGTGTTAACTCGCCTTTTGGCAAGGTAGCATATAGGCAGAGTTAACCAAATGAACTGCATGATTATCGAGGCTTGAATATTATGCATATGGTTCGAACAGATGGATGGACAATCGGTTACGAATGGTCAACATGAGTACGAAGCCAGGATACAGTATTGCCAATGGGCAAACAGCGAAGGATACTTGGAATATAGATTTCGAGAAAGGTCGAGTTGCTTTGGGTTAACCAAGGGGTTGCTTCAAGTCACCATGTGGTTTGCTTCGGGTCAGGAAAGTATTTACTTAGAGTCATAACAGGATGAACTTCGGTCAAGTTGGCATTGGCATTGCTTCGAGTTCAGCTTTGGGTCAGCATTGGTATTGCTTCGGGTTCAACTTCTTGTCACGATTGGATGCACTTTGGTCAGGTCGGCGTTGCTCTTGCTTGGGGTCGAATCAGCAACTGTTTGGCGTCGGTGCTAGTAATACTTAGGGTCGGCATATTGGGTGCTTAGGGTTGGCAAGGAGTCAGGTCAGCATGTAGTTTGGGATCGGCCTTGCTTCGGGTCGGCAATGGTAAGGCTTCGGGTCGGCATTAGGAGATATGGGGTCGGCATACTTCGAGTGGTCGGCATACTTTGAGGGATTGGCATATGGAACAACTTTGGTTCAGAGTAGGTTTCACTTCGGCTCAGGGAGGCACTTACTTCGGGTCAGTAGTTGGTCCACTTGGAGTCGGCTGTGTTAGTTCCAGAGATGATGGTTTTGATGACAACAACCTTTGGACTTGTTATAAAATATAAATATTAATATCTTTGTCTAGATATATGTATATGAAGGATATATATATATATAGGTACTGAGAATGAAGACTATACATGATAAAGATTTAAGACTGACGAATTCAAGATAGAACAAATTAAGACTGAAGACTCATAAGAATCAAGAGTTCAAGAGTTCAAGATATCAAGATAAGTAATAGAGTCTAGATTTATGTTAAAAGTTCATAATAACACTAAAATCTTTATTCGAATTTTAATTATGGAATGGAATCCAACATCTTTCTTTAATAGTGGGATGGAACCCATAACCTCTTTAGTGGAATGGAACCCATGACCTTCTCTAGTGGAATGGAATCAGTGAAATATTCAAAATAATTCATTTTAACTATTTTTCCAAAAACTATTTAAATATTCAAAAATTATTCTTATCATCTTTTAATATTTTGATCTCAAAATCATCTCTTGTTTTTTAAACTATCTCTTGATTTTAATATTTTAGCTTCAAATCTCAAAAATATATTTTAAAGAAGTCTGTACATAGCTTTGAATATTACTTTTATATTATAGATTGTATATTTTAAGATTACTTTCTAAAGACTCTTTTATAAGTTTAAACTATAGTCAAAATGGTTTACAAAGTTTAGAAATTGTTTTGACAAGTTTTAGAATAGAAAACATTTTAAAGCAAAATCAATTTTCAAAAATAACATAGGCATGTCGACATCCCTATACCCCCCATGTCGATATGGTAGCCGTAGATTTTAAAATTCAAATTTTTAAAAGAAGTGTCTATTCGTCATAACATTTCATAAATCAACATGACCGTTATTCTCTTATATATACCAGTAGTTTTCAACTAATTTTCACTTATGATTTCTTTGTTTTCCCTCCTCTTTCTCTTCCATTCTTATTTTCAAACATTCTTAACAAAACTCTGTCGAAATCCTAAGTGAATCAAACTCGATCGTCTTTAGTTTGATTCTCTACCACTCTCTCTCAAAGATCTCGGTGTTATTCACAGTTATAGGATCATTTGTAATCAAAGATCGAATGATCAAAGTGTATCTAGTCTCTCTCTATCAAAGTGTGATTGGAAACGGTGTGATTGTGGCCTGTAAATCAATTAAGTGACCTTGTAGCCTGGTTAAATCAAGAGAGTTTACCTTGGATTCGGAGACAGGAAGGTGTATCTCATGGCCTTGAAATCGAGGTTGTAATATTGACATTATATTTGAAAAGAAATCTGCATAAGAAATTGTGTGGGACTGGATGTAGGGTAACTCCAAACTAGTATAAAATTCCGGTGTGTTCTTTCCTTTACTGCTTTTATTTACTATTTGCATCTGTGTCTGGTTCTGTGATTGTCACTATGTTTTTGAATTGCATCTATTTGGGTCTAATTGAAAAAAATTCAAAAAAATTCATAAAATTAATTAAACACTATTCCCTTCCTCTAGTGTTAATTCTACCTTAAGATCTGCAATCCGCGTTTCCTACATTTCGTATCAGAGCATTGGTTTTCAAAATTATCATAATCTGAATTTTGAAAAAAGTTTAAAATGGCAATTTTTGGAGTTATGTTAATACTATTTCAAAACTATCTGAATCATCATTATCTCATAAGTTTACATATTGTTGTTATAGAAAATCAATTTCTCTACCAAATTTTTGTATTGTGCAGGAATGGATGTGTTATATGGCTTATGAAGAATTAACACCCAATGGACAAATGGTGCAAATCAAGAAAAACAAATGGATACTTGATAGTGGATGATCAAAACACATGACTGGTAATTCAAAGATACTGAATGACATAATTTATGAAGATAGAGGACTGGTCAACTTTGGAGACAATGCAAAATGATATGTGGTTGGCACCGGCAATGTCGATAGCTCTAAAACTCTTACTATTTCTGATGTTCTATTAGTTAGAATCTAAAACACAACTTACTTAGCATAAGTCAACTATGTGACAAGGGCTATAAAATTAAATTTGGAAAGGATAAGTGTCACATTGAAGATAATAAACCAAATATTATCTTTGAAGGAATAAGGAATACAAATATTTATATACTCAGTTTGAAAATCCCAAATGATAACCTATGTCTTTGGCTAATACAAGTGACCCTTGGATTTGGCATAAAAGATTTGGGCATTTGAATTTCAAACTCTTATCGAAACTTTCAAAATTTGATTTAGTAAGAGGTCTTCCTAAAATGGATTTAAAAGTAGATAGTATATGTGATGCTTGTCAATTACGAAAATTTAGGAAGAGTTCATTCAAATTGAAAGATATGATTTCAACTTCAAAACCTCTTGAATTAATTCATTTAAATTTGTTTGGTCCATCTCAAATTCAGTCAATCATAGTAAATATGTTTTTGTAATTATAGATGATTATTCTAGATTTACATGGATAATTTTTCTGAAATATAAAAGTGATGCTTTTGATTTATTTAAAACTTTTGCAAAAAGAATTCAAAATTAAATTTCTTTAAAAATCAAAACTATTTGTAGTCATTACAATAGAGAATTTGAAAATAAAGAGTTTGAGAATTTATGCAATCAAAAAGAAATAACTCATAATCTTTCTTTTCTAAGAATTCCATAATAAAACGGAGTGGTAGAGCGTAAAAAATAGGACGATTCAAGAGTGTGCAAGAACTATGCTTTCAGATAGTAAATTACTAAGAAATTTTTTGGGCTGAAGCAGTCGCTACAGCTTCTTACATTTTGAATAGGATTTTAATTAAACCTCTAACCAATAAAACATTATATCAACTTCTTTTCAATAAGAAACCGAAGGTGTCTTATTTTAAAGTTTCTGAAAGTAAATGCTTTATTCTAAATACAAAAGACAATTTGGATAAATTTGATCCTAAATCCGACAAACGGATCTTTATTGGATATTCTAATAGAAGTAAAGCATACAGATTTTTTAACTTAAAAACTAGACCATTGAAAAAATAATGCATGTATCTTTTGATGAAAATTTCAAAGATTTTATTCAAATAAATGATGAAGATGATTTTGTTACTTTAAATAAGAAATCAAATGAAACAAATTGTGAAACTTTCCATCCTAATAAAAGGATCGGGCTTTTAAAAGATCATCCTATAGAAAATATACGAGGAAATATTGAATTTGTTGTTAGAACTAGAAATCAAGTAAACAAGATGAGTAATGTAGCTTTTATATCAACTATTGAACCCAAAAATCCAAAGGAAGCATCACCTGATGATTCATGGATTCTTGCTATGCAAGAAGAGCTGAATCAATTCACCATAAGTGATGTACAAGAACTTGTTCCTAGACCTGAGGAAAAAACTATAATAGAACTAAATGGGTTTATAAAAATAAGATGAATGAACAAGGTGAGGTTGTTAGAAATAAAGCTCGGTTTTTCGCGCAAGGTTATTGCCAAAAAGAAGGAATAGACCCGCAGCAATATTAGAAGCCATTAGAATTCTACTTGCTTTCGCAAACCACAACAACTTAAAATTATTTCAAATGGATGTCAAAGTGCCTTTTTAAATGGTTGTGTTAAAAAGGATGTTTATATTGAACAACCTCCACTTTTTGAAGAAGAAAAGTTTCCAAATCATGTTTACAAATTACAGAAAGCTTTATATGGTATGAAACAAGCTCCTAGAGCCTGGTATGACAGACTAAGATCTTATCTATTAATTAAATTTTGAAATTGGTAGATTAGATAATACTCTTTTTATTAAAAGAAACAAAAATGATATACAATTAGTACAAATTTATGTAGATAATATCATATTTGGATCAATAAACAATGAAATGAACAAAGAGTTTTATGAAATAACGAAAAAAGATTTTGAGATGAGTCATATGGGTGAACTTACTTTCTTTTTAGGATTGCAAATAAAATAATTAGATAGTAGTATTTTCATTAATCAAGAAAAGTTTGCTAGGGATCTAGTTAGTAAGTTTGGTATGACCACTACGAGTGGAAAACCCATTCCTATGTCAAACAATGAAGTCTGGAATAAAGAAGACATGTCAAAAGATGTTGATTAAAAAATATATAGGGGAATGATTGGATTGCTACTCTATAGACTGCAAGTAGGCCTGATATCATGCATAGTGTGTGTCTCTGTGCAAGATATCTATCTCAACCCAAAGAAATCCATTTAAAAGTTGTTAAACATATCCTACGATATGTTAAACACACTTTAGACTATAGCCTATTTTACCCTAAAAATGATTCATTTGATTAATCTCATATTGTGATGCTGACTATGCTGGTTATAAATCAGACCAAAAAAGTACAAGTGGAACTTGTCAATTTTTAGGACATTCTCTGGTTTTCTAGTTTAGTAAAAAGAAAAATACTGTCTCACTATCAACAACTGAAGCAGAATACACCTTTTCTACTTTGGCTTGCTCTTAAGTTATCTATATGTAGCAGACCCTAAAGGATTTTAATTAAATATTTCCAAATCTCCTATTTATTATGACAATACAAGTGCAATAAATTTATCAAAAAATCCTACTCATTATGCCAGAACAAAACATATTGATATCAGACATCATTTTCTCAAAAATAATATGAGTAAAGAGATTATTTCTCTTGAATTTATCAACAATGAGAATCAAATAGTTGATATTCTGAACAAAGCTTGAATCAATCAACATTTACTAAATTAAGAAGAGAACTAAGTATTTGTTCTATAACTTATATATAGTATATAGATATAGTAACATCATATATAATAAAATTAGATTTATATTTCTCTTATTATACTTCGTTATTAGCATTTAGTTACATGGTATTAGTTTAAGGAGGAGTTATGTAGTTTAAACTTAGTTTTTTGTTAATAACAAAGGGGGATAATTATAAAATAGGATAGTTAGGACGTCAATTAGGCTTAGATTAAGGGGGAGTTAGTAGATTAAGGAGGAGTTATTGGAATAAGGGGAGAGTCAGAGTAGAATCAGAGTTTGGTGGAGTATATTTTATAAACATAGGTTGTCATCGTCAAAAAGAGGATGATTGTTAGTACCTGAGATGATAGTTTTGATGAAAGCAACCTTAGGACTTGTTATAAAATATAGATATTAATATCTTTGTCCATATGTATATGCAGGATATATATGCAGGTACTGAGAATAACGACTATATAGTATAGAGATTCAAGACTAATGAATTCAAGATTGAAGACTCATGACAATCAAGAATTCAAGAGTTCAAGATAATAAATAGAGTCTAGATTTGTGTTAAAACTTCATAATAGCACTAAAATCTTTATTCGGATTTTAATTGTGGAATGGAATCCGCCTTCTTGCTTTAATATTGGGATGGAACCCCAGACCTCTTTAGTGGTATGGAACCCGCGACCTTCTCTAGTGGAATAGAATCCACAAAATATTCAAAATAATTCATTTTAACTATTTTTCCAAAAACTATCTTTTCAAAAGTCATCTCTATCAATTTAAATATTTAAAAACCATTCTTATCATCTTTTAATATTTTGATCTCAAAATCAACTCTTATTTTTTAAACTTTGTCTTGATTATAATATTTTAGCTTCAAATCTCAAAAATATATTTTGAAGAAGTCTATACTTAGTTTTAATATTACTTTTATATTATAGATTGTATATTCTAAGATTACTTTCTAAAAACTCTTTTATAAGTTTAAACTATATTCAAAATGTTTACAAAGTTTAGAAATTATTTTGAAAAGTTTAGAATGGAAATCATTTTAAAGAAAAGTCAATTTTAAAAAATAACTTAGGCATGTCAACATCCATACACCCCCCATGTCGACATGGTAGCCATAGATTTTAACATCCTAATTTTCAAAAGAATTGTCTATTCGTCATAGCCTTTCACGAATGGACATAACCTTATTCTCCTATATATATACCAGTAGATTTCAACAAATTTTCACTTATGATTTCTTTGTTTTCTCTCCTCTTTCTCTTCCATTCTTAATTTCAGACATTCTTTAAAAAACTCTACCGAATCATACTCGACCGTCTCTAGTTTGATTCTCTATCACTCTCTCTCAAAGAACTCGATGCTATTCATAGTTATAGGATCATTTGTAATCAAAGATAGAAAGATCAAAGTGTATCAAGTCTTTCTCTATCAGAGTATGACTGGAAACAGTGTGATTGTGGCCCGTAAATCAAGTGGTTGTGATTGTAGCCCGTAAATCAATTAGGTGATCATGTAGCTTGGTTAAATCAAGAGAGTTTGCCTTGGACTCGGAGGTAGGAGGGTATATCTCGTGGCCTTGAAATTGATGTTGTAATATCGACATTATATTCCAAAAGAAATATGCACAAGAAATTGTGTTGGGCTGGACGTAGGGTAACTCTGAACCAGGATAAAATTCTGATGTGTTCTTTCCTTTACTACTTTTATTTACTATTTGCATCTGTGTCTCGTTTGGTAATTGTCTCTGTGTTTGTGAATTACATTTATTTGGGTTTAATTTGAAAAGATTTTAAAAAGATTCATATAATTATTTGAACACTATTCACCCTCCCCCTTTAGTGTTAATTCTACTTTAAGATCCATAATCTGGATTTCCTACAGGCTGTAGAAGCAACTCAGGTTGGCATGTTTGCTTGGGATCAACATTTGCTTGGGGTCGGCATGCACTCAGCTTCAGGTCGGCATTGGGATGGAGGTGTTTCACTTTGAGGGGTCGGCATTGGGATGGAGGTGTTTCACTTTGAGGGGTCGTCATATGGGAGCGCTTGGGGTCGGCACTATATTTACTTCGGGTCAGTACTCGAGCCGGCAGAAGAGAGTTCAAAGGGGTCGGCTTACATATTACTTCGGGTCAACGTTCATATTACTTTGGGTCAGTACTTAGGTCGGCAGAGGAGAGCACAAAGGGGTCGGCGTGCGTGTTACTTGGGGTCGGCTATGTTTTACTTCGGGTCTGATACGAGCTTACTTTAGGTTTTGCTTCGAGTTTTACTTCAGGTCAGCGTTAATTGACGAGTTAGGCTCGAGGGTCACTCTAGTGGGGCCGTGTAAGTAAGGAGGCCTTGTAGCCAGGGTTATGCCTGTAAATATAACAACATTGGCTCTTGAAAAGGGATTCTCATGCTGCTTCTCTTCATCTTCTTCTACAAAAAGCTTCTCTGCTTTTTTGTTTCTGAAATTCCGGATTGTAACTGTAATCAGATTTTAGTATAATAAAAAGGAAATTTTTGGAGTGGACGTAGGCCGGAGTTAGACGAACCACTATAAATCTCGTCTTTTTTACTGCTTTCATTTTAATTTTGATTGTTCTTCATTTTTATATCCTCTACATATATTCTATTTGTAGTCTGTGGCTAGATATTGGCATTTTCACTTGCAATTGGGTGTTTGCGACCAATTTTGGCGCAAACAGTTCACTTACAAAATCCCAAAATGTATAATTTATCTACTATTTTCTCGTACTCTCAATAAAACATTTAAATGAAAATCCCAGAGTTTAAACACCTTGTTCTTAAATATTCCAAATCATTTTTGAAATCATATGCATACATACATACATACATATATATATATATATAAACACACACGCAAAATTCCATTGGTATATCAAATCATTCTTTTAAATTTCCAAAATCAAGCTAGTTTTATCATAACAACTCCAATAGTAGCAATTCCTCCCTTAGAAACTCAAAAATGAATATCGATGATGTTGTAGTCATCGCTGAAATTATTTTCCAGCAACCGAAGTGAGTTCAATGCTTTCTGTTCCTTTAAAATTCTTTTTAAATATTTTTATTCAAAAATATTTTCCCAAATAGTATCATTATTATTCTTTTTAAAAAAAATTGAGAACAATTTTCAAACGAACAGGATTTAAATTCCCAAATTCCCATCTTTTAAACTCTTGTTACTTGCAATCATATTTATAATACACTTCAGGAATTTCATTTTCTTATAAATCACCTTTATAAGCTTTATATTTATATAATTCCATTTTTTATACAAAATTATTTCTTAACTATTAATCTTGTTGCATTACAATATGACAACTTTTATTTGATCACAACAACAAATGATAATAATTTAAGATTATCATTCCTAACAACCAAGCACACCATATATACCATAATAATTTATGAAAACTATTCCTTTATATGTAAAAATAATCAAGGTAAAATTATTTCATTTACCTAATCTAAAAACAATACCATATCGAGTTGCTCCATTCAACTGTTTAGAGATCCCTATCAATAACATTAATTACTCGTATTGACTAGAATCCATAAGACACTCAATAGATCAATTAACACAATATAAAATGATTTTTATATCACTATCAAATACGCGCTCATATATATACACACTCAAACTCATTCTAGGGCGCTACTGAGCCTTTCTCTAATGAGAATCCCACCAAAGCCAAGTTTCTCACTTAACCTTTAACTCTAATACCAACTGTAACGAATAGGATTTTCGATCCTCGAAAATCGACATCAATACATCCATTGTATCACATGCTAAGCAATTGAATGCCGAAAACTAGATTGTTAGGGGAAAAATAAAGAAGGAAAAAGATAAGAAAAAAAAACTAAACAACATAGAATCTCACAGCGGAACGAATAAACTATAATATACCACAAATCTTTACACAAAAGCAAAACTGTAATATGTATATGTACATATATATATATACACACATACATACAAACAAACATCAATCAATGTATACTAACCTATTTTAGCCTGGACAGTAATAACAGTCTGTCCTCACAATTGTTGATAACACACCAATGAATACAGCAGAAAAGTAAGCATCTACGTGAATACATCTCAGGACCTCCAAATCGTCTCTTGAAGCTCCAAGCATCCATTCTAATCTGTAATATTCTCGGTCTGACCGGAGCATTATAATAAAATAACACTCGAGTTAGTCTGGAAAACCAGCATGAAAAAACACACTCAACTGGATTTAAACTTATATAAAACCTTTGAAATCAAAAGTGTCTCGTAAGACCACACCACACATAAACACGGACGGGCTTTTACCTTACGATAACCAAAACACTTTTACAGAAAAATCATGTGATATTATAATAGTGTTTAAGTACAAATACTTATTAAAATAGCCAAAATTGTTGCATTAATTAAATTCCATCATATTAGGCTCTACTATCAAAACTTTAAAGGCACGTATTGGAGAATGAATTCCATACAATGACTATCAAAATACACATCTAGAAAATGTACCAAGGACCTCGCTTGGATCCCCTATCAACATAAGACCGTCTACCCCTGACCTAGATAATACCGAATATGTCATCATTCTGGTTGCTTTACAACCCTTTTTATTTGAGATCTCATGCACAATCAATCCATAAATATTTAGATGTATCTAGAAAGAAGACAACATACCCTGATGGGTGTGGTCCGCTTAGCCTTGCTGCATCTCCCCTGATTTTCAGTCATTTACGGTTGATGAGGCTTGAGGATATGGTTGCCTTTCAAGAAATTCACACTTAGAATGCTCATTGCCATCCAATGACAATGTGCTGATAGCATTCATCCATACAAGTCTGTTTTTAGTCTAAACGAAACTGAAGGCACAATTCCTACTACATTCATTTTGGTATCACCCTCATGACTAGCAATGATTAGTCCTTGCACTTCACATCTCTATCTTCGATTCCATGCTCTTCACATTGTCTTCACTTCAAAACGCATTCGTTGGATCGAAATGGTTTTCGAAAAACATATCTGATCCCGGTCTCTTCTAAACCACGTTCGATAATTTCCGGTAAACTCAACCCCGGTTCTCTAGAAATAAACAGATAAAGATAAGATCGGAGATCGCCTCCTAACTGTTAGTGGATGGATTTCCTTATCATCGTCCTAGAAGAACGAAACGAGATTTATACGCATAGTACAGCATCATCGGAGATGACTGTGCCATATAACTCACATGTTTCTCCTAGGTATTTCCAAAGTTATGTTGGGTCTATTTTCGATAGCCGGTTATTTAACTATCTAATAACAAACATTCCATTGGGATTTTATTTCATTTGAAAAATCAACATTGACTAAGCATATAAGCAATCACTAGCCCCCTTCCCCCCTCCCTCGAATAAGTCTTCAAATATACAAATTACTTTGTGAATTACTTGTATATAAACAACTTTAGAAGATATACTCGCAAATCCTAGTATTTCCATATTTAGAAATAGCCATATACTTATTCCAACGGTACAACTATATCTACAAAAACTTAGAAAATTTTCCTTTTTATTTGATTCTCAAATCGTTATAATTCCCCTTACAATTCTCCAAGATCGTTCATAAACCCATTTTATAAATCTCCAAAAAAAATTAATACTTCCTTTACCACGAATTTAGTCACTTATAAACTTCTTGCACATTTCAAAATCATTTATAACTCTTAATGAACCCATATACCATTTATAACTTCTTTATAAAACTATAAACCCGGTTCTAAATTTTTTTTATAAATATCTAACCAATTATAAACTCTTTCACCTTGTAAATAATCTTCCTTAATTCTTCGAACCGTTTTATAACTTCTTTTATAAAATTTAAGTCTTTCGACTCCATTTGCGGTCTCGAAATAATTTTAATCATCTACCACAAGACATAATAATTATTTACTATGAACATTATAAATAGATGGAAAACAATATCCTTAAATATCCTTAAATAATAATTAATCATTCCAAAATATTGTTTTAGAAATAAAAATAATTAATCTTACCATTTAATAAATAAGAATTTATTTTAAAACCTTATTAATAATCCTTATTATTAATTTCACACCATAATTATTCTTAAATAATTAATCTTTCAATTTACTAACCTTTTTATAATTTCTTAAATAAAATTAACTATAAACAAATAACTTTTAACAGTATTAAAATAATCAAATAACTTTAAAATAATATTAATATGATTACATACTTTAAAACAATTTTAATTTAATTAAATAACTTTAAAAGAATATTATTATAATTAAATAACCTTAAATTAATATTATTATAATTAAATAACTTAAAAATAATATTAATATAATTAAATAACTTTAAAAAAATATTAATATATTTAATTAGAAAATCCTTAAAATATTTCTAAAATCCAAAATTCAGATTTTAAAATCGTTTCTTGTCCCAAAAACAAAGTTCGACTTAGTTGGTAATTTATAGCATTTTCAAAAAACCAATTTTAAGGCCAATAAGCACCAAACACTTATCCAATATCGATATTGATTTTCTATCAATATTGGGTTTTATTTTCAAACATACAATGATGTTACAACCACAGCATCCAAAATCATATTTATTATTCAATAATCCATATAAAGAAAATATTATTGAAACGGTATAATTCAACAATAGCAAGGAATCCCGTTGGATCACTCCAACCTGTTTCCCCTGCATCACAAATGTTAGACAATCATAAAATATAAATCAACCTCTTCGAGGCAGGATTCGTAAATAAAGGTCATCCGCTCTTACATGGGAACGTAATAGGGTCATCCGCTCCAATAGGCAGGAATATATCCAAACCAACTAATAAATATAGTAATTCATCCAAACAATCATTCAATAATTTTTATCAACTATAGATCATACTAGTTATCTAAAAAAGTGAGTTTAACTCACCAAAATTTTCTTTTGTCTCCGAAGCGTTCCTGTTTGAAACAAAAACCAAACAACGTCCGATTTTAGCCAAAATTTCCACAGTCACCAAATTTTCCCAAACCAGTTTTGTTGCGAAGCATTCGTAGTCGCGAGCGCAGCGCAAAAAGTTTCGTCTCGATCGGACCTCGTATGAAGGAGTAATTCGACGTCACTGATCCTCATCTCTCGACGAACTCGACTTCCCTGCCACCAAAACTTGGCCTCTGTCCACCATGTCAAAACGCGACTCTACCATGCTTTTATTGGCCGTACGAAAGTCGCGATGGTCATCTATAGGCCGCATCTTACGAAACTTCGACTGTAGTTGCCATTTCATGCCACGAATCCAACCACTACCTCGATTTCCCTAAATCCAAACGACTAATATGAAAAAGCCAAACCTAGCTCTATAACACTAACGAATGACCACTGTCAAGCTCGACAGCCTAGCGCCGCACATCCAGAAACCCATCTACACGAAGATCTTATCGAACCGAGAATTATAAGGCTCGTTTGATGATTTATATATTTTAATTTGATTGAATTCTTTTTTTTCTTCCTCTGGTAGTGTTTAAATAGAAGAACGGATGATGGAAGATAACGTAGATGAGGTAGGGTGGCTTGTTTCAGTGTTGGTGGCTAATAGAGATGGAAAAAGGGCTGCGTGGTCAAATTGAATAGAATATATTATTTAAAAAACCAAAATATCTAGCTGTAAATTTCGAACCCCAACCGAGGTGGACCGTCTGGCATTCTTAATGTTATACCCTTATTCCGAACGCAATGGAACAAGTTTCGAGACCAATTTTGACCGTATGCAGAAGATAGCTTTTTGAACCCAATTATTATATTAAATGTTCAATATTATTTTCAACACGTTTCTGCCACGTACGACCAAACGTTATGTCTGACCGCTACGAAATTTGACGGTGTATTATAAATTATTATTAAAAATCGAATGACACTGGTTTTGTCGAAATCCGACACAGTGCCTCGGAAGACTATTTTTACTTGTTAATTAAAAAGGGTCATTTTCAAAATCGAGTAAATCACTTTTAAATCTAATTTAATTTTTATTATCTTCATTCTCATTAATAAAATTTAAATAAGCTTTGAAATAATTTTATCTAACTTAAAACTCAAGATCCTTATTTAAATAATTTCAATTATTAAATTCAACAATTAAATAATCCAATAAATTGCTATATTTGGAATTTAAGTTATTTAACCTTTAAAATTAACTTTTCAATATTTAAAATTAATTAAATATTCAAAATTCGAATATCTAAAATTATCGGTCGTTACAAGAAATCCTATGTTCATTTATTTGGAATGGTTGTTAGCTGAAAGATTGATTGCAGAGATGAGAAACTATTATACAATAAGAAATGTGTAATTTCTGTTTGTATCCAATAGTGTATATATATGTTTAAATTACTATTAGATGGAAAATAATTGTTCTATTTCTAATTACATTTATTTAGTCCATTCTGAAATTCGCCTTTGTAATTAATTGAAATTAATGTAGTTGAATAATTTCAATTAACAGGAGAGAGGACACTAAATTTTAAATTATAAGTGTAATTAACATAGCTTATGTTTTGTGAAAATATAAGGAAAGTTTGACTTAATGAAAAGAACATTTTTATTAAATAAAATGAATGTCTTATTTGTGAATGTAGGTTTAATTTCATTAACATGAACAATAGAATGATTGATTTAAAGGGAAAAAAAATATGTCTATTTGAATTGTGTTTTAGCATACAGATTGATTACAAGAATAGGAGAATAATTTATATAAGTAAGTTATCTACTACACTGGCGTATAAACAACAAATTTATGAACGTGATTAAATGACTAAAGGAAACAATTGTTTTGTATTTCTTCCATTTTAGTTTGTCTGTTTTGAAATTTAACTTTGTAGTTAATTGCAATTAATGAAATTGAAATGTTTAAATTAAAAGGAAAGAAAACGTTGATTGCAATTAATAGATTTAACAAAAGAAACGCACGCTTTGTGTTAAAAAAGGACGTTTTAATGGAAATATAAGATCGTTTTCGGAAAACCATATTGAACATTTTCACTTTTAAAGTAAATATAATATTATTTATTGTGTGTTAAAAAAATTAGATGTGTACAAAATTTCATTTTCCTTTGGTTTACAAACTTCCCCAATCCTACGTACATTTCCTTATGCATTATTAATGTCTGACGCTTTCAAAAGAAAACGTAACATTCATTTTTGTCCCTCCGCCTTCATTTCCTTATTACTAAATAACCTGTAATTTTATTTCTTCATTCGCGTTTTGTTTCTCCTGACACGTCATATTCATTTAGTTGAAATTGTTCATTGCTGAAGGTATATTCTCGTCATAAAATTGTTCACGTTTTAAACTTGTCCCTTCATTTTTTTGTCACCATCTCATTTTCTATGTTTAAATCTCCACTTTAAATCTTTCTTTCCTCAAATCAGTTTAATGTGAGCAAATTCAAAAGCTCTCATTTTTGCAAATTCAAAAGCTTTCTTTTATGAAACATGAGTTTTATTTTATTTTTTTCATTTGTCCTACACGTCCTGCCCTTACCTTAGTTTGTTCTTCTATCTTCGCCTGAAGCCTCGTCTTGAGAAAAAGTAAGTATTAAACTTTATTTATTTTTTTATTAAACGTGTTTCAATTATTATTTTAATATATTTCTTATAACATAAATATCTTTTGCATATAAACAACGATTCACACACGATTTATTCTATTAGATTCATATTTAAATTCCGGACAACTTGAAATTGATTTGGTTGAATTTGGAGACTGTTGAAATTTTGCGCTTCTGTTTGGATTTTTATGGGCTAAAATCAAAGGTGAGAGATTTAACCCACTCACGCAATACTAAATCTTATGTTAGTTGAATTAAATTTTTGAAGTAATGAGAATTTTTGTATTGTTGTTTGGTAGTTTAAATTTGACATTTTAATTGTAGTTGGATTTATATTAAATTAAATTGACATTTAAATTAATATTAGATTTAATTGCTAGTTAAGTGACTGATAGTGATAACCAATAAATTCTTGTGATTTGTTGGCTGATTTGGATGTTGACTGTGATGGATGTTTATTTATTGACATTTTGGATGATTGGATGTTTATTTATTTTTATATATCTCTGTTATCACCCTGTATATTAAGTGACAACATATAAAATATTATTTAAATTATTTTGAATAACTTAAGAAATAGGTTGAAATGATATATACCTATGACACTTTGATTTAGATTGAAATGGTGTATATCCATCCCTATAATTAAAAATGGAATAACCGATCACTTGGCCATAGGGTAGAAAATTATATACGGACACCAAATTGGTTAAATCAAATGGTTTTAAAATATTGAATTTGGATTTTTGATTAAAGGGTATTGTTTAAAAGAAATAAATTTTGCAATTATATGAATTGAATTATTTTCTAATTCAAGCTTTGAAATGTTGAAACTAAATTTGTTAAAAAGGAAATTGTTAAAGAATTAAATTCAAAAATTTGAAGTTGTAATTGATATATGACTTAAATTTTGGAAATTGATTATTTAAAGGACCTGAAAAGTTAGCAATGAGAGTTAATTTGACTTTAAGTATTTTAAATCGATAAATTGAACTTGGAGTTGATATAAAGTGGAATGGTTTAAAATAAGAATTGAATTGTGATTTAAATCATTGAATTAAGTTGTCGAATAGAATTTGAAGTTAAAAATGAATGTTTCAAAAATTGGAGTTAATTCGAATTGAAATTTGAAATCAAGTTGATTTGACATTAAATCTAAATTGAGTCAATTGAATTGAAGAAATGGAAATTGAATTTGTTGATTAGAAATTGGACGTGGGTCCAGATTTTTGAAAATGGAAAAGAAACAGTTTGATTTGATATTATTTTCAAAATAAATTATTTTTGACATAAACTATTTTAAATCTATTATTATTAGTATCCAAATCATTTAGATTTTAAAAATTATTTCACTATATAAAACATTTTCAATACTCAACCATTTTATATTAAATTATTTTAAATCTCTAAACTATATAAACTATTTTAAACTATTTATAACTATTCAAACTATTTTCTAGAATTTCGAACTATGCAAAGTGGGTGTTTTTATATTTAAATCATTGATTTAAATGTGAATGCGGTTAAATGAGGTTATAACCTACGTTGGAACTTGAAGTGATATTTTCTAGTGAAATGACATATTATGAGTAAATATGATGGTTTTGAAATGAAGGATATCTTGAATTGAATAAGATATTTTGATATAAATATGAATCGTTTTCGAAATGTAAAAGAACCAACTGGTGTGAAAAATGACGTTTGATTGTTAAAGAGACCGGGGACTCTTATTGGCATACTCTCTTTCAATATTGGAACCACTTTAACAAGTGTGTGTGCGGTGGATGTTCTTCAGAATGAAGTGGTTGAATTAGAGGCGTTTGCTACAATGAAATAAGAGAACGTTGATGGATAGCCATGACTTTCGAGTCATAATTAAAATGACTGAAACAGGAGCTATACCAGGCCAACTGGGGTCTCTTCCCCTATTAAACACACTTCTTCAAAACCATATCTTTTACTTTGTGACTGATTGGTGGCCACCCTTGTTTATGGGAGTGTTGTTTCGAGGTGGGTGGTAGTTGCGGCTATGCGTTACAACCAGTCCAGGAGGGCAAACTTTAGAATCCTACCTTAGGTATTGCCTCGTGTGCCTTGTCATATTTATCCTAATCAAGTCTACTATGACTTTGGTTTGTGTTGTACCTATGGAGTGCTCATTGATAGTCCACCAGTTTATAGTGGAGTTTATAGCACTATAAGACTACGATGCTAATATAAAAATGTGTTAAGGGGGATAATGGTAACGCCTTATTGCTATTTGAATACTTTACATTACTGATAGACACTACACATATATATAGCGTATTTTACAATGTATAGATAGTTTAACGGATCCTTAGGAGATGGAAATTTTCGTAACATCTCTTAAGTTATTGCATGCATGTTATACACTGGATAGGAGATGGGAAATCCCGTAAACATCTCTGAAGCTATTACACTCATATTTATCGGTAGTTGATTTAACTTATATAAGAACTTTTAGTTCTGACTCGAGTG
Organism: Allium cepa; assembly: GCA_030765085.1. Taxonomy (NCBI): domain Eukaryota; kingdom Viridiplantae; phylum Streptophyta; class Magnoliopsida; order Asparagales; family Amaryllidaceae; genus Allium; species Allium cepa. The sequence goes on along the minus strand of CM060934.1, from coordinate 309,334,808 downwards.
TTCGTCTTTTCATTACGCTTGGGTCAGCCTGAGCTTTTCAGTGTTGAAGGCATTATTTCTAAAAGACGAAAATGGAGTTTGGTATATAATATTATTAGTATTATTCCACTGCATCGTTATTGGTATGTTGTTGTTTGTAACTCTGATTTTGTGTAAAATTTGTGTAATCAAATGTATATAGTGAAACTGCTTCATGAACTGTTTATTTGATTATTAGATTTTGTCAATTCCGCTACATGATTCTGTGTTTTGTTTTCCCTTTTCTCTTATTTTCTTATTTACCCTATTGACAATCCTCCCTTTTGAATGGTTTGAGTTAGACATGTGTGGGTTATTCTCGATTTAAACTGCCTAAAAAGGTGGATTGTCACACAAATGATATATTTAACATATATATATATATATTATTTTGATGCACATATATATTTCATTTAGACAGCATGATTGAATACTAAAGGGAGTAACATGTCTGTTGCGGTGTAAATCCCAATATCTATATGCAGGCATGTTAAATTATGTAAACATTATTATGTCACACATGCATGCACACTCATATGTGCATATGATGCACATATCCAAAATATAATACAAATCATATAATACTAATCTTTATTTATAAACTTAAATAAAATATTGATTTTATTTAAAAAGAAAATTTAGAAAAGTTGTAAATGGACAACACTTCATAAGCCCAAGAAAGGAAAAATTTTGGAATTCACCATTTAACTTCGTTGTAGACTGGCCCAGTTCCAACATGTATCTATATAAATAACTAGCACCATATGCATTTATACTTGGTATTCAACATAAATGCATATTATAAACAATATGTGTGTGTAAATGAGATAAAATACATAACTATTTTTGGCCTATTGTTAATATATGTGTGTGTGTGTGTCTGTGTGTGTAGGGTTTAATAATAATATGCCCAAATAATAAATGAATATTTATTGAAAATCCAAAATTTAACTTTTAAATTAATTTTGGCTAATAGCCTAATACATAATTTGATAAATATATTATTATATTATTTGTCACTTAAAACAGATTTATGTAGTTATAAATTAATTGTAAAATATATATCCTATAAACTAGGAAGTTATATAATATAAATTTAAATGATAATATTTAAATTATTAATAATATTTAATACACATATATACATATATATGTGTTGTGTGTAATTTCACTATTTTTATTTTCAGTATTTATGACAAATTTATTTTATTTTAAAATTTAAAACACATACGAATATATATATATATATAATAAAAATGATTTAGGCCTTTATTATTAATTTATTTTAAATAAAGTAATTATAATACACACACACACATCTTCCATGCGATAATTATTATGTATAAATTTACAAACATACATATATGTATATATGTGCATATGTGTGCTTTTGTGTGTGTGTGTGTGAATTAAATATATATATCTGTAATGATATTACATAAATTAGAATATATATTTATATATTAATTTTGCTTTTAACAAGTATATATTTTATATTTCTACATAATATATGCAAAAATATGTATACCATTATATATACTATTTTTAATATATGTCTGTAATATATATATATATATATATATATGTATATGTATATTATTTAAAATATAGTATGTAATATACATACATATACATACACATATATATATATATATAATTTACAATATAGTACTAACTTAATTACTTAGAAATAATAAAAATACAAAAAAATAGGTTTATTGGGAAATATATATGTCATATATAAATTTTGGGTTGAGGTGACATATTTAAAATTAAATTAAGAAATTACATGGATGATGTTGTCGATTTCTTGCACACCAGAAAGGTAGTTCGACCGTTGAGCTTTTCTTGTCAACTTGAACTCAATTTTGTAACTCTAGAGCTTAAAGATTTTACCATAGAAGATGATAATTTTTTGTTTTGGAATTCCATAAATAATAAGACCCCTTGGATCTTATTTGTAGTGGTGAGGTAGCATGGGAAACATTTTATTTCCGAATGTATCTCAATCAGGTCAAAATAAAACATATATCATCTGTTTATAACCCATATTTATTTGATAAATATGTGATCCTATATTTTTAAAATCAAACAAAACAAATTTCAATCTTTACATAATATATGTCATATATATATATATATATATATATATATATATATATATATATATATATATAATTTACCATTAATTAACTATTAATTACCCGCTGTAAATTAAATAATTATAATAACACTAATACATAATTACATAAATTATTACAACTAAAATTTTAAAATTATTTTGTACGTAAAATATGTAAATTTATTTAAATATAATTTATATAACAATTATAAAAATTCATCTCCATTTTAATTTATAATAATTATATATTATCATTAAATCATTTCGGTCATGTTGTATGACTCGTAAGTATGACTTGGTCCATAATTAATCAAAGTGTGCATGGACTTTGTTGAAGCACAGTATAGGGATCAAAGTCATCGCTTACCGACCATCCAATTAAAGCTCTACTTTTTATTATTCTCAAGTTGTAGCATAAGCAATGATATATTATGCACGTTCTATCTCTTTATCAACACTATGTTACTTAGACATCTAGGATTAGGCCTTTGGCCAAAACCCAAGGAAGTCCGTAGTTAATTGCGAAGTTGAACTCCATAGTCACTTAGTTCAATAGATAACATTTATTGATTAAATGATTGTACTCGAGCTAGATATTTATGACTTCAAGTCAAAATCCAATTGCAATGACATTAACCTTCTGTATTAAATGAGACAAATTATATCTTGAGTTGTTATTCACTTCTTACACTTCAACACATATCCAAAATGATCGTAACTTGAAGCAATAAAGAGTGAAACTTCCATGATCAAAGTACGGTATTCATGTAAACAATCTATAGTGCTCTCAAGTCGAAAGGCTATTGCACATCGTCGTGGGATCTTCTATTTTAACTTAGATATATCAACCCGCAGAATACTTCTCGGTGAGTCATTCTACAATTGATCCGCGACAACTACAAGTATGTAACCTCTTGGTATTCCTAACAACCATGAGTAAATCACCACCAACATTTAGAAAGCATTACGTACATTAGTTTCATTGGCGTATCGATGTCTCTTTCTTGAAAACCTTAACTAAGGACACTTAAGGATTAGTATTTATTTACATATTTAATTATTTAATCGATTCAACATTCATGATTACAAATGCTTTCGTAATTACAATTGATTTAAATGCTTAGTCCTAAGTATTTTATATTGTATGTATTTAATGTGATCATAAACATCAAAATTTGTATTTATCAATATATGTACATGCAATACAAAATGAAACCAGAAAACCTACTTTCATTTTGAACAAGATTCATTTATAAGAGTTAAGTGTATAATTTATCTGTCAAACCAAAATTTGGCTCAACGTTAAGGTGTATGTACAAGAAGTCATGTTCAAAGAAATTCGAATAATAACCATTGGTTGTATGATGATTCACAAGGTTGTTTAAAACACCATTCATGAGTTCAAAAATAAAATAGACAAGTCAAAATTACAATGGGCAATATGCCCAAGCAATGTTCCTTTATTCAATTGTGAACATGTTACTAAATATGTCAATATGAAAATTTCAAATTATTCAAGACCTTGTTTTCAAATGTTGTATATCCTCTTCTCCATCATTAGCTTTTATGTCATTAGTTTGTCCTCGACCTCTCAATGAGGAGAACTTAAAGAAGATCCTAATTGGAAAAAGTGATAAGAGTGAGAAAGAGGTTGAGGACCCCTTTTCATGAAGGGGTACATCTATATTTATAGAAAATGGAAGAAGATAGGCTTGTTTTCATTGGCGATATGGGACTTTGTTTGCATCTTGAAGATGACTTTAACATGAATGCCTTTAAAGCTTTATAAAGGGATACACTAAATCCTCTTGGGTACGCTTTTATAAATGATTTTATCCCTCCCATTTTCCATGATCTTGGACATCCTATGGTACGGAGGTTATGTGACATCAATAATATGCAATATCTATGAAATGTGGCATCAAACTTGTCACTAGATCTTAGGTTGTTTGTTGTCCATTCCTGCAACATTGAAAATATTGATAAAGTTAATTTTTGGATTTTAAATTCAAATTTTAATTTTTATCAAAATGCACATTTCAAAAATCCCTTAGGGTATTTTGGTCATTTTTCGAACATTTTGGAGGTTAGAACCCCTCCTTCTAGCACCAAAATGTTAAATTGAAATTTGATTCAGCATTCAAGATGCATGTACAAGGAGTCATGTTCGAAGAAATTCCAATAATACCCCTCGGTTTTATGATAATTCATAAGGTTGTTTAAAACATCATTCATGTGTTCAAAAATAAAACAGACAATTCAAAATAACAATAGGCACTATGTTCAAGCCATATTTCTCTATTCATTTATGAACATGTTGCATAATATCCCAATATGCAATTTTCGAATTATTCAAGCCCTTTTTTGCAAATATTGTATATCTTTTTCTCCACCATTAGCCTTTATGTCATTAATTTGTCCTCGAGCTCTCATTGAAGAGAACTTGGAAAAGATCCTAATTGAAAAAAGTGATAAGTGTGAGAAAAAGGTTAAGAGATCCTTTTAGTGAGGGGATACAGCTCTATTTATAGTAGTTGAAATGAGGTAGGCTTGCTTCCATTAGCGATGTGGGACTTTGTGTAACGACTCGAAATTTTCGCACCCGAAAATTCCAGATAGTTATGTAAAGGAAGAAAGAGATAGAAGAAGAAGAACAGTAACAACATCTCACATTCGCAGCGGATAAAATATAATAATAAATAATAACAGCTTACAAAAGAATACTATATCCTTTGATTTCATTTCAATACATCAGAGTTTCACATATATTCAAATGATGGTCATATACAATCAATTTATCACAGAATTACAATAATATAATTACAGCGTAATATTCTAAGCGATATTGCCATCCTGCTTGCCCCCTGAGCTCCAGAACATACCTACCTGAAAATCTGCAATACTCGGTCTGACCCGAGCATTACACCAAAGTAACACCCGGGTCAGGCTGGAAACCAGCGTGAGTAAACTCAACTAACACGGAATACCAAAGCAAACAACATATATAAAAACTGGGTAACTCAATCAAATTTTACAAGTTCACAACATGGTTTAGGCAACACTTAGCCCACGTAAAAAATTCCAAATACCACAAATTTAGATTTTTAAAACAGTCCAATACCTCCGAACCTCTTCGTTCTAGTATATAGATTTTATATATCAAACTACGAACATTCGTGGTGGTATCAGGTATTTCCTCAATACCCGGCCCCGGACTCTTCGAATCTCATATCATTCTATTCCAAGTTATTCAGATGAAATACTCAACATTTCATATCAGAGCTATCAACACATTCAAAACATCCAATACCATTCAATCATCCATAAGCAAAGCTTAATCACATACATCAATTCAGTTGATTCTAATTGAATTTCAAACCTCAATCACTTAGATTCCTTCATTAATTAATTAATTCCAAATCAATTAATTAGTCAACCTGACATTATTCATCTTAATTAATCACCCTGGATTAATTATTTTTCATTTACAATAAAGTAATTATCTTTAGTTAATTTTCACGATATTAATTCTTCTTAACCTAATTTAACCAGTAATCTTAATTAATTAACTATATCAAATTACATTAATCCTTAATTACTTATATTAATTAACTTCTCATAAGTCACTTATATTGATTTATTTTCTTAACTAATCAATCTCAGTTTACATCATTGATTATATAAATTAATGATTTCTCATTTTCATTTCAATTTAATCTAATTTAATTTCAATAAATAATCAGCCATCCTTTATTATTTCCATCAATCTCATTCTTCCATTACTCATTAACTAATCATATTCAGAGATTAATTAACCTTTAACAAATCATATTTTAATTAATTATTAATTTAATTACTTTAAGTAATTAACCCCTTTTTAAATATTCAAGAAATTATTCCTTAACAACCCTAAATAATTATACTCATTTGATTTTTAGTAACTATCATTTAATTTATTATCCTTAAGTTTTTAATTTATTAGCTTTAAAAATCTCAATTTATAACTGATTTACTTACGTTCTCAAAACACATTTAGAGTGTTATCCCTCAAATTCATTTTCAAATTTAAAATTATCTTCTTTCAACCAACATAGATAGATAACAGCAACCAATATAACTAAAGCTGTCACAAATTCATAGAAGTAAAGCAGTTGCACAGATCCAAGGTTACTCACCTAAATAAAAGCTGCAGACATGGAAATCATGCTCCACTGTTTCGGCGGTGTCAAGATGTTGAAACCCTAGTCCATTCAATCGATCGCGACTGCACAACAAGTCAACTCGACACTGACGTTTGCCCACCCTCCAAAACCACGAACCCATGGCCTTCCCAGCTTGCCGCAAAACAACATCACGGCCATGTTCCCTAACTCCGATCGAACAACGCCTTCCCCAAACTAGCGTGAAGCCCTCAGAAGATTGCGACAGCAACACTCGGCCCTGGCGGTCGCGACAACGTCGTGACTAGGAATGGTTCGCGAATTCCAAAAACTCGGCCCTGAAGACGTTTGGATTGAAATCGATTCAGCTACAAGAATATAAATTTGAGACAAAGTGAAGGATGATAGAGGAGAAGCCATCAAACATTTAATTTTGCTTATGAACCAGAGAAAGGTTTTTATCTAAATGAAATTTTATTTCCCTCAAATGAAAAGGAGACGGAGATAAAAATATAGATTTTGGGGAAGCTTCTCGAGTACGCGTTAAATGAAAATATCTTTGACCCTTGACTTTGAATTTTATTATATTGTAAAACTTTCAAAACATCACATTAATTGCCATTTAAAATTTTTGCTCCTCTTAAGGAATGCCGCGAGGCGATTATAAGGTTTTACGCACGTTCCGAACACAATGGAACGTGTTTCGAAGGCTAATTTGATCATATGCACGAGTTACGGCAGTAAACGATCAATTTTAAATTAAATCGATTAAAATAGTTCTCAGCGTTTTGAGCTGCCAGGGTCAAACGACAACTCTGATGGCTGTGAAAATTGAAATCCGATAATAACTAACTATTACTGATCCAATGGAACTGATTTCGTTGAATTCCGAGACTGTGCCTCGGAAGGCTATTTTAAATGTCAATCTAAACGATATATTATTAAAACTGAAGAAAACACTTCCAAACTCAATTTCAACACTTTCACTGCCTTCAATGCTATCAATATAAATTTTATAAGCCTTCAAATTATTTTAAACAGGCTTAGAATCTCATATTCAACAATTTACCCAATTTCAATTGTATAATTCAATACTTTAATTATCTAATAAATATTAATATTTGGAATTCAAGCTAAAATTAACCTTTCAAATGTTAAAAATCAATTTATTATTCCATTTTAAATCGTTAAAATTTCCGGGTCATCACATTCCTCCCCCCTTAAAAGAATTTCGTCCCTGAAATTACTAGCTAGGAAGAATGGATCAATCTCTTTTACCTTTTCCCCAAAACCAACAGGTTTATCAACTTGCCACAATATCTTTTATTAAAGATGCACTATTACCTCAACTAACTTCCAAAACCTTTCATGGTTTCCAACAATCTATTTTTACCCAATCGTTTAAATTTCAATTCAAAACCAAATTTGGAATTATCAAAATTTTCTCAAAAATTTTCTAACTCTCTAAATTCCCGACAATTTTTGCCAACGTCTCCTTTGCTCGGCTAGCTCGGTACTACTACAAAAGGCCTCTACGGGCTCCCAAATACCAAAAAGAAAACAAAAGCCAAGTGGCTACATCAAAAACCCAATCCAATTTCATCTAGAAATTTAAATATGTACCTTTTGTCGGGCAATTCAAATTTATCTTTTGGAATCACATCCAATTTTCTTTCCCTTTAATACCTACATAACCTACTTAGCAATAATATCCAATCATAGCCCTTCAAATCATTTTATAAATTTCTTACAGGAGTTTTCATATCCCTTCCTATTCAAATTTGTTTTTCTCGTTTTCATATGAATTCAACTTATTTCAATTTTGAATATTAAATTTTTATTTTCCATTTAACTGAATCTTATTAGTTCCATCTACTAATCTATCTCAGTTTCACATTTAAAATCGTTTAATTGCTTAACAAAAATTTTCCCAAAAAATTTCTAACTCTCAAAATTTTCGAAAAATTTTGGCAGAGTCTCCTTTGTACGGAGGAGCTTTTGCAATTTGACAAGAGATATAAATATGTATACATTGACCCACCCGGTCGGAAAAAGAAAAAACAGCTCATATTTCCTATTTTTATTGCGTATGCGTACCTTATTTAGCATTTTAAGCAAGCAGCTTATTAATTTAAGCAATTAGCGCAATCCAAACCAGCCAAACGGCCTCCAAGTACCTGTACTTACTCAATTTAAATATGTAAGTGCCATATATGGAGAATTTATTAACATTCTACTTACTTTCAATAGCTAAACATATATATTACTAAACACCCAGCACCAAACACTTCCCATAAACAATTTACATGTTTTAAAGCTAATTCAATTTCTTTTCAACCAATTCATATGTCGATTCATTTAAGTTTTAATGGTTCACAACTCAATTTCTGATATTCCATCGATTATAATTCAAACAAGCTCATATTCACTTCAAATGATCCAGAACCAATTTTATTTAATCCCTATTAACTCACAGGAATTTAATCACTTTTGTTTATACCAAACGACAATCATTGTTATGCAATTTCGACGATATTCGCTTAATAAAGTATCTATTTTAGTTTATAACTATCTTAAATTAATTTTCAACTCATTTCATATTTAATTCCATTTCATTTCTAATTTATTCACACACCATTCATTAGTTCGACATATTTCATCCTTGTATACTACTAGTCATTCCCAAATTAATTCAATCCAAGCTTTTATTTAATAGGTTTTCACCCTTATTCGAAGCCAAGCTTCCATAAATTTTTAAGCTTAAGTTAATTTACTTTAATTTATTCCATCATCAAACTTAAGTTTACTTCGATTTGATTCTCATTTAATCAAATCTCATAAATTTAGTTAGCCCATCTACTTTAATTTTAATTTTAATTTTAATTCACCCTCTCAATTTATCAAAATAATATCCAACACATACTTAACTCATTTATACTTCAAATTATTATGCCACCAAACTTATGTTCAGTTTGATAATCCAATTCCAATCACAACTTGATTTAGTTTTTATTCTATCAGACTTCATTCATTTATTATTTAATGCCATTGACTCATTTTGTATTTCACTTTCTTAATTCATTTGTGAATTTATTTTATTTATACAAAACCATTCTTAATTTATTTCTACTTACCTGGGTTTTGTTTGCAACCCAACCCTTTCTATTATTATTCACTTCCATATTCCATTATTAACTTACAATCTATTTATTTACCAAAGCCAAATTTTATTAACATACTCAATCACACAATTATTTAACCAATTAGCTTATTTCCAATTTCTAAATCAATATTTGATTTTAATTACAAATCACTTCATTGAAATTCTAGTTTGGATTTCCTTTTTATTTTCCCAAAATTCCAACACCTTTATTTAAAATTATAGAAATGCTTTTAAATTTACATCATACTTAATAAAATATCTCTTTATAAAAAATACTTTTATAACTCGATGTCTCAACTAGTCCATCCTTGTTCTCACAGAAATTCAGTCATACGTTGATCAGGCATAGGACTGAAAATCTATAAGTACTTGGTAAACCCGTTTCAACACCCAGTGAAAGTACTTGGAAAATAATTTATTGAAAATATTGAAAGCATTTTGAATAGAAGAAATATCTTTGATGAGAATGCTCTGGAAATCATCACTCCCATCCATGGTCACAGTTACATCCCAGGGTTACGTTGCCGTCGCAACAAAAGTCCATGTAACTGCAGGCTCTCCGCGGCCTCTCGATTACGCCATGGAACCCACACAACAGATCACAGTTACATCCAGGGTTACGTTGTCGTCATAGCAAAAGTCCATGTAACTGCAGGCTCTTAGCGGCCTCTGATTTCTCTATCGAAATGAAACCTCTCCACTCCTACATAGGTCGCAGTCTGCCCATATAAAATCAAACGTAGACTGTTGGCTCTCGGTGGCACACACGACTTTCGCTATGTTATACCATAGGTCGCAGCCTACCGATATAAAATCATACGCAGACTGTTGGCTCTCAGCGGCACACACGACTTCTGCTATGATATACACTACTCATAATCCCCAGGAACTAGTTTTGTCCGGACTCCTCACAGGATCAACTTTAGAACCCCCCCTTGGGGCTCAAGGCAGTACCACCCTATGGCACTCCTGAGAAGTTCATTTCAAGGAAGCGCCTTTTTCCCCAGAGCCATCATCATAACACTTTATACTATACACATATAGTATCTTTCAAATCATACACCTAGTATGATTTCATACAAAGCTCCTTTACACAAAATTGATTATCCCAAAATCGATAATTCTCAAAATAGGCTTTCCAAATTCCAATGTTGATTTTACCCAAAAATCAAAAGCCTTTCCAAATCCAAAGGTTCCCAAAACCTTTTCCAAAATTCTCATAAGATCCTTTATATATATAATCAGATATATAAAAAAAATTAAAACTTTGGATCATTTCCAACTTGTATAAAACCCTTTTATACTTCAAACACTTTCAAAAATCCATCAGAGTGAGATATACTCACTTATTCCCATTTTCCCTTAACCCCCATTTGAATTATCACTTTAATTCTTATCTCAGTTGGGTATTAAATTAATAAAGTTTGAACTCCGACCAATTTAGAAAATAGCTTGAAAGTTTTTAAAAATAGATAAGAAGTTGAAAAATAATTATTAGTTTGCAAAATAGTTGTAAAATAGTTAACTAATTGTAAAATAATTGGAAAATAATTAAATAGTTTCAAAGATGTTAAATAATTACAAAATAGCCATAAAATAGTAATTAGTAGTTGAAAATAGGAATTAGTTTATAAAATAGTTGAAAAGTTGTTAAATGGCTCCAAAAATAATTGTAAAACAAGAATAAAATAATTTGGCTTTAAGAAAGAAAGGTTGTATATATTTAATAGCTTAGAAAAATAAGTTTATATCAAAACAATTTATATTAAAACTAGTCAAGAGTCAACTGTTCACTTTCCAACTAATTTTCATTTAATTGACTCAATCCCAGCTTGAATAACTCAATTTCTATTAAATTTTATTTAAACCCAATTCAAGTCGAATCAATCTTGATTCTCTTCCCAATTTAAACCAAATTCCATTTAGTTTTAATCATGTTCAACTTATATTATAATTTCAAATTATTCCAATCCATTTGAATTATTATCAATTGAACCCATTTCAAATTCAAATCATTTCGATATAATCCAATTTAATTTCCCATTTAATTTTAAACTTATACATCTTCAATCACCAATTCAATTATTTAAAACCAAATTAAATTTTGAAATAATTCAATTTCAATCTTGAATTCAAACTATCCCGAATTATATAAATTCGAGTTAAATTCTCAAAGGTTGGTTTAACCTTTTAAACCAATTTAACTTTTATTTAAAGTTTTTAATCAATTTAATTTCTGAGTCCAATTCTCAATATTCCATTATAAATTATCTTAACTTATGTATTTCAATGTTCAAATAAGAATTCAATACAATTTTATTTGTTTTCAAAATTAAATTTATTATCCAATTTTATCTTCCAGTTTGAAGCCAGTTCTTAAACTAGTTTATTTTACAATTCAATTATTCAAATTTATTATATTTATACAATTCCATTCTCAATTTAATGATTTTTATTAACAATAGGATGATATCATCCAATTTATTTTAAAACGTCCATCCATTTCCTATTTTTAAATCTCAAACCCGTTTTGAGATCACACACATTTCCAATTCCAACCAACCATTTATCTTTCCAAGTTAAATTCCAATTTACTTAATCCAATCAACCTTACTAAATTTGAATTCCCGCTTCAAACTTCAAATTTCTTTCCCTCTTATAAGTTCAAAACTTATATTACTTATATTACATCACGTTTCAGGGAAAAATCAAAACTCAACACCTTAGAGTTTATTTCCAATTATCTTTGATATCATCTATATCCATACATATATACATATTTGTTTCTTGGCGCTTCCAGCCATATTTTAAAATTTTAAACCACCCTTGGTTTAAATTCAAATCAAATCTCCAACAACCCATTGTTTGCAACAAGTCCCAGTTATTTAAATAATACTTATTTATTATTTTCCATTACTTTTGAATTTAAAAGTTCTACGCTTCTAATAAATGTACTTCATTTGACTTACTTAACAACAAATATCTCATTATTAAATACAATAACTATTTATGATAATACCCAAGGTTATCATATCTAGATAAACATTTCCTTTTTATATTATTCTTATTTCCATAAATTCAAGATTAAATTTTAGTCGAATCCCGTTTCAACTTACCTCTATTTAAAGCTTTTTAAACAATTTAATTTCTGAATTCTAATTTTTGAATTTCATTTCAATCGATTTAGTTTTAATTTGGTTGTATTTCTATTACCACTTACTTTAATTCCATTTCAAAACTTCAATTTGGTTGTATTATATTGCTTCTTAATTCTACTTTCAATAATCTAACAACCAATCACCTTAATATTTATTAACAGGAAATATTGCTTTACATATATCAAATATATTTTATATAAAATCATTTAAAACCTTTATATAGGAAAATAACAAGTACGCTCTCTCATATATATTTATATACTCAACTCATTCTAGAGTACTACGGACTCTATTAAATGAGTAATCCCCACCAGAGCCAAGGTTCTCGCTTAACCTTTCAGCTCTGATACCAAATGTAACGACCAGAAATTTTCGCACCCGAAAATTCCAAATAGTTATGTAAAGGAAGAAAGAGATAGAAGAAGAAGAACAGTAACAACATCTTACATTCGCAGCGGATAACATGTAATAATAAATAATAACAGCTTACAAAAGAATACTATATCCTTTGATTTCATTTCAATACATCAGAGTTTCACATATATTCAAATGCTGGACATATACAATCAAATTATCACAGAATTACAATAATATAATTACAACGTAATATTCTAAGCGATATTGCCATCCTGCTTGCCCCCTGAGCTCCAGAACGTACCTACCTGAAAATCTGCAATACTCGGTCTGACCCGAGCATTACACCAAAGTAACACCCGGGTCAGGCTGGAAACCAGCGTGAGTAAACTCAACTAACATGGAATACCAAAGCATACAACATATATAACCGGGTAACTCAATCAAATTTTACAAGTTCACAACATGGTTTAGGCAACACTTAGCCCACGTAAAAAATTTCCAAATACCACAGATTTAGATTTTTAAAACAGTCCAATACCTCCGAACCTCTTCGTTCTAGTATATAGATTTTATATATCAAACTACGAACATTCGTGGTGGTATCGGGCATTTCCTCAATACCCGACCCCGGACTCTTCGAATCTCATATCATTCTATTCCAAGTTATTCAAATGAAATACTCAACATTTCATATCAGAGCTATCAACACATTCAAAACATCCAATACCATTCAATCATCCATAAGCAAAGCTTTATCACATACAAATCAATTCAATTGATTCTAATTGAATTTCAAACCTCAATCACTTAGATTCCTTCATTAATTAATTAATTCCAAATCAATTAATTAGTCAACCCGACATTATTCATCTTAATTAATCACCCTGGATTAATTATTTTTCATTTACAATAAAGTAATTATCTTTAGTTAATTTTCACGATATTAATTCTTCTTAACCTAATTCAACCGGTAATCTTAATTAATTAACTATATCAAATTACATTAATCCTTAATTACTTATATTAATTAACTTCTCATAAGTCATTTATATTGATTTATTTTCTTAACTAATCAATCTCAGTTTACATCATTGATTATATAAATTAATGATTTCTTATTTTCATTTCAATTTAATCTAATTTAATTTCAATAAATAATCAACCATCCTTAATTATTTCCATCAATCTCATTCTTCCATTACTCATTAACTAATCATATTCAGAGATTAATTAACCTTTAACAAATCATATTTTAATTAATTATTAATTTAATTACTTTAAGTAATTAACCCCTTTTTAAATATTCAAGAAATTATTCCTTAACAACCCTAAATAATTATACTCATTTGATTTTTAGTAACTATCATTTAATTTATTATCCTTAAGTTTTTAATTTATTAGCTTTAAAAATCTCAATTTATAACTGATTTACTTACGTTCTCAAAACACATTTAGAGTGTTTTCCCTCAAATTCATTTTCAAATTTAAAACTATCTTCTTTCAACCAACATAGATAGATAACAGCAACCAATATAACTAAAGCTGTCACAAATTCATGGAAGTAAAGCGGTTGCACAGATCCAAGGTTACTCACCTAAATAAAAGCTGCAGACATGGAAATCATGCTCCACTGTTTTGGCGGTGTCAAGATGTCAAAACCCTAGTCCCTTCAATCGATCGCGACTACACAACAAGTCAACTCGACACTGTCGTTTGCCCACCCTCCAAAACCACGAACCCATGGCCTTCCCAGCTTGCCGCAAAACAACGTCACGGCCGTGTTCCCTAACTCCGATCGAACAACGCCTTCCCCAAACTAGCGTGAAGCCCTCAGAAGATTGCGACAGCAACACTCAGCCCTGGCGGTCGCGACAACATCGCGACTGGGAATGGTTCGCGAATTCCAAAAACTCGGCCCTGAAGACGTTTGGATTGAAATCGATTCGGCTACAAGAATATAAATTTGAGACGAAGTGAAGGACGATAGAGGAGAAGCCATCAAACATTTAATTTTGCTTATGAACCAGAGAAAGGTTTTTATCTAAATGAAATTTTATTTCCCTCAAATGAAAAGGAGACGGAGATAAAAATATAGATTTTGGGGAAGCTTCTCGAGTACGCGTTAAATGAAAATATCTTTGACCCTTGACTTTGAATTTTATTATATTGTAAAACTTTCAAAACATCACATTAATTGCCATTTAAAATTTCGAACTCCTCTTAAGGAATGCTGCGAGGTGATTATAAGGTTTTACCCACGTTCCGAACACAATGGAACGTGTTTCGAAGGCTAATTTGATCATATGAACGAGTTACGGCAGTAAACGATCAATTTTAAATTAAATCGATTAAAATAGTTCTCAGCGTTTTGAGCTGCCAGGGTCAAACGACAACTCCGATGGCTGTGAAAATCGAAATCCGATAATAACTAACTATTACGGATCCAATGGAACTGATTTCGTTGAATTCCGAGACTATGCCTCGGAAGGCTATTTTAAATGTCAATCTAAACGATATATTATTAAAACTGAACAAAACACTTCCAAACTCAATTTCAACACTTTCACTACCTTCAATGCTATCAATATAAATTTTATAAGCCTTCAAATTATTTTAAACAGGCTTAGAATCTCATATTCAACAATTTATCCAATTTCAATTGTATAATTCAATACTTTAATTATCTAATAAATATTAATATTTGGAATTCAAGCTTAAATTAACCTTTCAAATGTTAAAAATCAATTTATTATTCCATTTTAAATCGTTAAAATTACTGGGTCGTCACACTTTGTTTGCTATCTTGGTGATGGCTTCAACATGAATGCCTTTGAAGCTTTATGAAGGAAAATACAATAAATTGTAATGACCTAGAATTTTAATTATTTAAAATTTGAATATTTAATTAATTTTAAAAATTAATAAGTGAAATTTATAAGTCGAATACATTTTATTTCGAATAATTGGATTTAATTGGATAATTAAATCGATAATTTAATACGTTAAATTATGAAAATAATTGAAAATTGAGTTAAATATGATTGAAAATGATTTGTAAAATTTTATTTTATCATATTGAAGTTAGAATGATATTTTAGAACTTTTAAAATCGAATTAAAAGTTAATTTGTGAAAATTGAATATTTTAATATTTAAATCGACTAGTGAAAATAGTCAATTTTTGAACAGTCTCAGAATTGGACGAAACTAGTTCCATTGGATCCGTAATAGTTATTTATTACCGGGTTTCAAATTTCATAGCAAACGGAGTTGTCGTTTGATCGTGGCAGCTCGAAACGCATCGAATTATTTTTAATTTTAATTTGGCGAGTTAAAATAGCCATTTTTCAAACAGTCTCGGATTTCGACGAAACCAGTTTCATCGGATCCGTAATGTGATATTATTGTAAGGTTTCAAATTTCAAGTCAATTGGATTTACCGTTTGTCCGGTACAAATTAAAACGCCTAGAAAATCGTTTAAATCGGTTTAAGTTAAATTGAACGTTTATAGCCATAACTCGCACAGATGTCCGAACTAGCTTTCGAAACCTGTTCCATTGTGTCCGGAACGCGGGGTAAACCCTAGAAACGCTGGTTACGGCGCGTGAATCGGAGTTTGGAATTTCCGGGATGAATAGTGTTCGATAAATTCCTATAAATAGCCCCCCTTCCTTTGTAAATTAAAAAAAAATTAAAAACCCTAAATTGCATCTTGCAGCCGCCACCATTGAATGTAAGGCCGAAATTTCCTCAAATTCTCTTCCCCAAATCTCTCAATCCATCAGTTGTTTGCAAAAGTTGTTAACTACAACATTGTAGATCGTAGCAAGAGCTACGAGATCAACGGTCAAGATCGTTTTTAGAGCCACGGATTGACGGCAAATTGAGGTGGAAGAGCCGAAGTTGCGCATGCATTTCTGGGCTGTAGGGGCAGCCGAGCTCAAGGTGGCTCTGGCCGTGGGGTGGCGTGGTGATGGCGCTTCGATGGTGAGGAGATGATCGAGTTTAGTCGTCGTTTGAGGGGTGCGAATTTAAACCCTAATTATGTGATATTGGGTTCTTGCGTTCGAACAAGAACTGGAGAAGGAATTGCCGCGTGAAGATGGAGTAGGGGGGGTGCGTCCTACGGCTATGATGAGGGGGTTTGAAGATCCAATGGCCAGAATAAATTTAGGTTTAAAAGCTTATAAGTTATGTTGTAATTAATTATAGTTTAAATTCGTGTAACTTCATAAATGCATAACTTTTTCATACGAGGTCGAAAACGCGCGAAACCAGTTGCGTTGGAATCGTATGGACGAGCACTACGCGATGGAATTGGATTGGAGTCGTTTGGAGTTAGTGAGAATTTTGGGTAAAATTAAACGTCCGTTTAATTTTATTCGAAATAAATCGCTAAAACGAAATTGGAATCAAGGTGAGAACTTCTCACTCAATCGAATCAGTTTCGATTTTATTTTAAATAGTTAGATTTAAAATATTTGAATGCATGTTTGAATGATGATTGTTATCTATTGATTGTTAAAATAGACATTATGCGCCGTTAGTAAGCGGATGTTATTTATTAAAAACATATACCGCGAATATTTCATAAACAGTGAAATTGGTATTATATATAATAGCAATATATATATATATTGGCATATGTATATATTGGAGTTATTGATTTCCCGCATTTGTATAGCGGATGAGACCCTATTGCGCCGTCTATTAAGCGGATAATATTTTAAATCCCATATACCGCGATAATTCCGTACTGGAGAGGAATATGTATTGTGCTAATGTTTGTGGATGCAGGAAAACAGGTTGGAGGGATCCAACTGGATTCCTCAACAGTATTTATTTGATTTCAGATATTTTGATATTTGACGGATTATCATATCGATATATGATATCGTTGTTGTCGTGATTGACTATTTGGTATGTAGCATCATTGGACCAAATTTGGAATTTTAAAATGGATTTTAAAGAGATTTGTGAAAGCATATGTTTATAAAATATTTTTGGAATTGATCCATTTTATATAAATAAATGATATAATTTTTAAAGTTATAAAAGATTATGATTTTGAGAAATACGGTTAAAGGTTGATTTTTGAAAATATGGGATTAATGATTTTATAAAATAGTTAAAACGGGATTTCTGAATTTATTATAAAAAGTTTAAATATAGGATTTATAAAATCTAATTATTTTATAAATCAAAATGGTGAAATTATAAAGGACTTTAAAGACAATTTGAAATAATAGTATAAATTGATTTATATAAGAGATTTATAAAATGGATATTTGTAAATTAAAATATTGGAATTATAAAATGAGCTTTTATAAGTGTTAGAATGAAGTGAGAATGAATTTCATAAATAAATGAAATTTATAGAATTATAAACGGTGAAGTTAGAAATAGAATTTTATAAGCAGTAGGTTTATAAATTTTGTAAAGTAATTTGAAGAATAGGTTTGGATAAATAATTGAATCTTATAAGTTATAAGATTTATAATTATGAAGTTCAAAGGAACGATTTTTTTCAAACAAATAAATTATAAGTAAATTTATAATAGGAACCTTTGGTTTATAATTGAGTTATAAATCGAATAGGTTAATAAAGGAATTTATAAACGTTTTACAAATTCGAAAACGACCTATTTTAAGAAGTAAATTATTGAAACCTATTAATGGAGTTATATTCACATTTTTGACTGTGAATAATCCTTTGAAACAAAATGAATGGAAATGATGAAATTGTTAACGTAGTATATTCACGTTTTTGAATAGTGAATAATATGTTAAAGAAAATGTTTAGATTTGATGTTTTAAATTGAATTAAAACGATCTAACGATGTTTTAAAATGTGTTGAGATTCAAAACCATAGATTTCAACATTTATTGTTGAAATAGACGTTTTCGAGAAATAAAAGGAAATGGTGGACTATAACACTGTTGTTATAGTAAATGATTTCGGAAAGGAAATGTTTTGTATAGTATTGGGATTTATATATCTATTTTAATTTCGAATCCCTATACTAGTGATTTTGGGTTGTCGTAACGATGTTTTACGCAACATTCGTTTTGGCCCAAATAAATATGTTTAAGAGAATGATTTCCTTAAAGAATGAAATATATACTTAATCTCGATTTAAGTATATTTGAATATTTTCCAAGGGTTGAAAATAAATGGATTGAGAATTACTTAATAAGTAAGTATGGAAATGTTTTCCAATATAAAGTGAATATTTTGAGAATTTATCTTTTTGAAGATAAATTGAAGTGAATAATTGAAGTCGTATATTCACAGATATTTTGGAATATAAATTCACTATGGAATTTGTAAAAGAAAGTGGAATTTGTTTAAAAATAAATATTGATTTATTTTTGAAGTGTGAAAATTTTATATCTTGTAAAGATATTTTGGAAAATAAATAATTTGGAAAATTATTTGGAATCTGGTGATGTTGTGCATATCCATTGATAGTTCAATAACCGACTATCAATATTTCCCTTTGAATGGGTAATTGATGTGATTTGTTTGAATTTGAATGTCACACTTATTTTTGAATAAGCGCTCACTATTCGGGTTAACCGGGAAAGGACCATGGGGTCGTATAACCCATTCCGAATAGTGATACGACGTAATGGATAGCATTGAAGATCGGCGTTGAAGACCCGGTATTTGCGAGAGCGATAGGATGACCTGTCGATTGACTCTGCACCGAGTTGCTCCGGTATTGAGTTCTCCATATGTGATGGGAAATTCGATCAGGATTGTGGATATCCGGATTGCAAGGACTTCTTTGTAAGTGCCTTCGGTTCTGTTCGAGCCCGGAACAGACTTGTATGGATTGTATGTCTGACATTACAAATTGAGATATAAAGCCGATTTCTTTCAAATATATTTCTGTTGGTGGCGGAGAATTTATTCTCTTAGCTTAACACCCTTCTCTGAGACGTACGAGCTCAGAGGTTATGTAGTTGAAGGTTATCAGCGATATATTCCCAATTTGGTAATGTGACATACTGAGTGTTGCTGTGAAATGATCATTGTGTTGACTATTTGTGATAGGATCATTTATTTGATCGTCTATCCTGGTGATCATTTCTATGATCATTTGTTGACCCAAAGCATGGCTTTTGTATAAAGTATGTTTTTGTGGACGTGACTTCGTCGAGCCTCACCCCGTGAATGGTCAAAACAGGAAAGATGCAGCAAGGTTATGAGGGGTAGCGCCCTTTAGGATGTGTGCATTTCCTTCTGGAAAAGGGTGGTATCATGGTATGGAGCCCAGATACTTACTCATGTTGAAAACACTTTATGATTGTGTGAATTGATTACGAGCGCTCGGTTGAAAGGTCCCAAAGGACCGGGGGATGGCATATTCGGTCAGTTGTTACTCAGTTAGGGGTAACCCGGCCTTGTGTTGGTAGAGATCCGGTTTGGTTCTCGGGGATGTCCATCCAGAGGCATTCTCATGTGGCAATGGGAAGTTCCTTGGCCTGACCATTTGTTGGAAATCCAATTCCCAATACGAAACTTGTACGGTATTAGTTGTAGAACCTGCCATTCACTTATGGTGGTCACCACTGTTTGGATGGTAGCTATAGTAGGCATACGATAATGGTCGTATGTTGGCTAATATTTATATTCTACTTTCGAAATGAATTTTTTCTACACTATGCACTAATAATAATATCAAATGTTCTTTTTAATGTGTATCAAGCATCTTTGACTATCATAAGGAGAAATCTCCTTCGATTCTGCGTTTGCATTGTGTGTGTGTGCGGGAGGCCTTATGGTAGTCTCATTTTTAAAAGCATTGCGAATTGACTTTAAAGATATTCCTCTATTTTGATTTTAAAGATAAATAAACTGTTTTGAGTTCTCACACCAGTCACATGACTGACTCGGAGTTTATTTTTTTCCTCCCTAAACTCTGGGTGCCCACCAATTTCTACACGGGCAATCCAGAGTAAGGTTTATCAGGATATTCTGGAGTTGCTAGAGGCAAGCTGGATGGCATGGCGTATTACTAGTATATAGTATTTCTTTTTCCGCTGTTTGTTGTTGTTTGTTGTTGTACACTCTGATGATGATGTAATGATGATATGATGTAATGTATGAAATGTAATAACTGATATAGTTCTTTGTTTAAGGATTATTCATTTATTTATTATATGTTGTTCCGCTGCGAATTGTGAGATTCTGTTATTGTTGTGTTCTGTTCTGTTCCGTTCTATTTTCTATTTTCTTTTCTCTCTCTATCTTTTCTATCTTTTTCTCTCTTTTTCTTTGTCTTTCTTTTTCTTAAACCATAACATTTCGGGTTTCCGGCCTTCGATTTCTCGGCAGTCGATAAAGTAAGTATCGATGTTGAATTTTCGAAAGTCGAAAATTTCCGGGACGTTACATTTGGTATCAGAGCATATGGTTAAGCGACAACCATGGTTCTGTTGGGTATTACTCATTAGAGATAGAGTCAGTAGTACTCTAGAATGAGTTTGAGTGTAATAATAGATATGAAAGCGTATTTGTTAGTGAATATGAAATTGTTTTATATTGTGATGATTGGTTTGTTGAGTGGCATATGAACCTTCGTCAGCGTGGTCTCGACAACTATGCCGAAGGGGTTTCTAAGCACTTGAATAGAACAATTCGACATAATATTGTTTTAAATTGGGTAAATGAAATAATTTTACCTAAATATATTTTATATATAAAGAAATAATTTTTCAGAATTATTAAAGTGTATATAAGTAGATTGTTGATTGTTTAGTTGTTTGAATAATCTAAATTGAAGAATAATTGTATAAGTAAAATGAATTATAAGAATTGAATTATAATTAAAGTGATTTACAATTGTAAAATAAACTTATACATATAAGAAGTGAAACTATACGGATATTTTATAAATATGAGTTATAAATAAAAATGAATTTAAAGTTAACTGGATATATAACTTAAGAAATGTTGAATGAAGTTGGTATGAAATAATGGATATAAGTTAATTCATTAAAATCTAATGTTATTGGAAGTTGAATAATAGAATGAAAATCAATTTAATTTATACCAAATTGAATGAATATGAGCAAAGGAATTTGGTTGTAATAAATATACATTGATTGTTATATGGTTGATAGTTGATTGATTGTATATAATTCATTAAGTTAATGGAATTGGAAGCTAAAATAATTGAAATTCAATTGGAAGTTAAGTGAATCTTAAATAGAATTGAATTTGATTTGGAAGTGAACCAACTTGAATATGAATTAGTGAATATAAACTAATTGAAAATAAATGTTGAGAACATCCACTGTTAATGAATCAAATATGATTAAATTGAAAACCTATTTCATTGAATATTAATGAGAATATGAATGAATATTTATTGGTTATGAATTTTTGGATGATAGTTGGTTGATGTTTGCATTTGTTGCCTTTACTACATTTGCTATGTTGACATATATAGTTATTATGTTGCTATATGTTGTATATCGATATTATTTTCATATATGCATGTTCTCATGTTGTTTGTTGAGTGATTAGTAGGTGTGGATCGCGTTTGCTTCGCATTTGGAGCTCGCTTTCGCGCTATATTAGCCGTATATGCTCGCTAATAAAATATAAGGTACATATCTCGGATTAAATATCGTACTTTTATACTTTTTTCCCTGCGGGATGCCTCATTACTTGATGAGATGTATATTTGTGATATATATACTGTCATTTTTTTTCGGATCGAGCCGCGCAAAGGAGACTATGGCGAATTTTTCCGAAAATTTAAGGCGTTAGAAAAAATTTGAGAAAATTGGAAAATTTTGAAAACTTTAACTTTGATTTGGAATTGAAAGTTAAACAATGGTAGTTGTTTTTGAAAAGATAACTAAGTATGATTTGAAAACTTAGTAAAGATATTGTAAGAAATTTAATTATGATTTTGAGAAAGTTAATAGATTCTGTAACTTTTCTTACTTGATAATTTCGAGGACGAAATTCTTTTAAGGGGGGAAGATTGTAACGACCCAGAATTTTAATTATTTAAAATTTGAATATTTAATTAATTTTAAAAATTAATAAGTGAAATTTATAAGTCGAATACATTTTATTTCGAATAATTGGATTTAATTGGATAATTAAATCGATAATTTAATACGTTAAATTATGAAAATAATTGAAAATTGAGTTAAATATGATTGAAAATGATTTTTAAAATTTTATTTTATCATATTGAAGTTAGAATGATATTTTAGAACTTTTAAAATCGAATTAAAAGTTAATTTGTGAAAATTGAATATTTTAATATTTAAATCGACTAGTGAAAATAGTCAATTTTTGAACAGTCTCAGAATTGGACAAAACCAGTTCCATTGGATCCGTAATAGTTAGTTATTATCGGATTTCAAATTTCGTAGCAAACGGAGTTGTCGTTTGATCGTGGCAGCTCGAAACGCATCGAATTATTTTTAATTTTAATTTGGCGAGTTAAAATAGCCATTTTTCAAACAGTCTCGGATTTCGACGAAACCAGTTTCATCGGATCCGTAATGTGATATTATTGTAAAGTTTCAAATTTCAAGTCAATTGGATTTACTGTTTGTCCGGCACAAATTAAAACGCCTAGAAAATCGTTTAAATCGGTTTAAGTTAAATTGAACGTTTATAGCCATAACTCGCACAGATGTCCGAATTAGCTTTCGTAACCTGTTCCATTGTATCCGGAACGCGGGGTAAACCCTAGAAACGCTGGTTACGGCGCGTGAATCGGAGTTTGGAATTTCCGGGATGAATAGTGTTCGATAAATTCCTATAAATAGCCCCCCTTCCTTTGTAAATTAAAAAAAAAAAAAATTAAAACCCTAAATTGCATCTTGCAGCCGCCACCATTGAATGTAAGGCCGAAATTTCCTCAACTTCTCTTCCCCAAATCTCTCAATCCATCAGTTGTTTGCAAAGGTTGTTAACTACAACATTGTAGATCGTAGCAAGAGCTACGAGATCTACGGTCAAGATCGTTTTTAGAGCCACGGATTGACGGCAAATTGAGGTGGAAGAGCCGAAGTTGCGCACGCATTTCTGGGCTGTAGGGGCAGCCGAGCTCAAGGTGGCTCTGGCGTGGGGTGGCGTGGTGATGGCGCTTCGATGGTGAGGAGATGATCGAGTTTAGTCGTCGTTTGAGGGGTGCGAATTTAAACCCTAATTATGTGATATTGGGTTCTTGCGTTCGAACAAGAACTGGAGAAGGAATTGTCGCGTGAAGATGGAGTGGGGGGTGCGTCCTATGGCTATGATGAGGGGGTTTGAAGATCCAATGGCCAGAATAGATTTAGGTTTAAAAGCTTATAAGTTATGTTGTAATTAATTATAGTTTAAATTCGTGTAACTTCATAAATGCATAACTTTTTCATACGAGGTCGAAAACGCGCGAAACTAGTTGCGTTGGAATCGTATGGACGAGCACTACGCGATGGAATTGGATTGGAGTCGTTTGGAGTTAGTGAGAATTTTGGGTAAAATTAAATGTCCGTTTAATTTTATTCGAAATAAATCGCTAAAACGAAATTGGAATCAAGGTGAGAACTTCTCACTCAATCGAATCAGTTTCGATTTTATTTTAAATAATTAGATTTAAAATATTTGAATGCATGTTTGAATGATGATTGTTATCTATTGATTGTTAAAATAGACATTATGCGCCGTTAGTAAGCGGATGTTATTTATTAAAAACATATACCGCGAATATTTCATAAACAGTGAAATTGGTATTATATATAATAGCATTATATATATATTGGCATATGTATATATTGGAGTTATTGATTTCCCGCATTTGTATAGCAGATGAGACCCTATTGCGCCATCTATTAAGCGGATAATATTTTAAATCCCATATACCGCGATAATTCCGTACTGGAGCGGAATTGGTATTGTGCTAATGTTTGTGGATGCAGGAAAACAGGTTGGAGGGATCCAACTGGATTCCTCAACAGTATTTATTTGATTTCAGATATTTTGATATTTGATGGATTATCATATCGATATATGATATCGTTGTTGTCGTGATTGACTATTTGGTATGTAGCATTATTGGACCAAATTTGAAATTTTAAAATGGATTTTAAAGAGATTTGTGAAAGTATATGTTTATAAAATATTTTTGGAACTGATCCATTTTAAATAAATAAACGGTATAATTTTTAAAGTTATAAAAGATTATGATTTTGAGAAATACGGTTAAAGGTTGATTTTTGAAAATATGGGATTAATGATTTTATAAAATAGTTAAAACGGGATTTCTGAATTTATTATAAAAAGTTTAAATATAGGATTTATAAAATCTAATTATTTTATAAATCAAAATTGTGAAATTATAAAGGACTTTAAAGACAATTTGAAATAATAGTATAAATTGATTTATATAAGAGATTTATAAAATGGATATTTGTAAATTAAAATATTGGAATTATAAAATGAGCATTTATAAGTGTTAGAATGAAGTGAGAATGAATTTCATAAATAAATGAAATTTATAGAATTATAAACGGTGAAGTTAGAAATAGAATTTTATAAGCAGTAGGTTTATAAATTTTGTAAAGTAAACTGAAGAATAGGTTTGGATAAATAATTGAATCTTATAAGTTATAAGATTTATAATTATGAAGTTCAAAGGAACGATTTTTTTCAAACAAATAAATTATAAGTAAATTTATAATAGGAACCTTTGGTTTATAATTGAGTTATAAATCGAATAGGTTAATAAAGGAATTTATAAACGTTGTTTTATAAATTCGAAAACGACCTATTTTAAGAAGTAAATTGTTGAAACCTATTAATGGAGTTATTTCACATTTTTGACTGTGAATAATCCTTTGAAACAAAATGAATGGAAATGATGAAATTGTTAACGTAGTATATTCACGTTTTTGAATAGTGAATAATATGTTAAAGAAAATGTTTAGATTTGATGTTTTAAATTGAATTAAAACGATCTAACGATGTTTTAAAATGTGTTGAGATTCGAAACCATAGATTTCAACATTTATTGTTGAAATAGACGTTTTCGAGAAATAAAAGGAAATGGTGGACTATAACACTGTTGTTATAGTAAATGATTTCGGAAAGGAAATGTTTTGTATAGTATTGGGATTTATATATCTATTTTAATTTCGAATCCCTATACTAGTGATTTTGGGTTGTCGTAACGATGTTTTACGCAACATTCGTTTTGGCCCAAATAAATATGTTTAAGAGAATGATTTCCTTAAAGAATGAAATATATACTTAATCTCGATTTAATTATATTTGAATATTTTCCAAGGGTTGAAAATAAATGGATTGAGAATTACTTAATAAGTAAGTATGGAAATGTTTTCCAATATAAAGTGAATATTTTGAGAATTTATCTTTTTGAAGATAAATTGAAGTGAATAATTGAAGTCGTATATTCATAGATATTTTGGAATATAAATTCACTATGGAATTTGTAAAAGAAAGTGGAATTTGTTTAAAAATAAATATTGATTTATTTTTGAAGTGTGAAAATTTTATATCTTGTAAAGATATTTTGGAAAATAAATAATTTGGAAAATTATTTGGAATCTGGTGATGTTGTGCATATCCATTGATAGTTCAATAACCGACTATCAATATTTCCCTTTGAATGGGTAATTGATGTGATTTGTTTGAATTTGAATGTCACACTTATTTTTGAATAAGCGCTCACTATTCGGGTTAACCGGGAAAGGACCATGGGGTCGTATAACCCATTTCGAATAGTGATACGACGTAATGTATAGCATTGAAGATCGGCGTTGAAGACCCGGTATTTGCGAGAGCGATAGGATGACCTGTCGATTGACTCTGCACCGAGTTGCTCCGGTATTGAGTTCTCCATATGTGATGGGAAATTCGATCAGGATTGTGGATATCCGGATTGCAAGGACTTCTTTGTAAGTGCCT
Source organism: Allium cepa (assembly GCA_030765085.1). Classification (NCBI taxonomy): domain Eukaryota; kingdom Viridiplantae; phylum Streptophyta; class Magnoliopsida; order Asparagales; family Amaryllidaceae; genus Allium; species Allium cepa. The sequence continues at coordinate 309,307,882 of CM060934.1, read as the reverse complement.
TCGGTTCTGTTCGAGCCCGGAACAGACTTGTATGGATTGTATGTCTGACATTACAAATTGAGATATAAAGCCAATTTCTTTCAAATATATTTCTGTTGGTGGCGGAGAATTTATTCTCTTAGCTTAACACCCTTCTCTGAGACGTACGAGCTCAGAGGTTATGTAGTTGAAGGTTATCAGCGATATATTCCCAATTTGGTAATGTGACATGCTGAGTGTTGCTGTGAAATGATCATTGTGTTGATTATTTGTGATAGGATCATTTATTTGATCGTCTATCCTGATGATCATTTCTATGATCATTTGTTGACCCAAAGCATGGCTTTTGTATAAAGTATGTTTTTGTGGACGTGACTTCGTCGAGCCTCACACCCCGTGAATGGTCAAAACAGGAAAGATGCAGCAAGGTTATGAGGGGTAGCGTCCTTTAGTATGTGTGCATTTCCTTCTGGAAAAGGGTGGTATCATGGTATGGAGCCCAGATACTTACTCATGTTGAAAACACTTTATGATTGTGTGAATTGATTACGAGCGCTCGGTTGAAAGGTCCCAAAGGACCGGGGGATGGCATATTCGGTCAGTTGTTACTCAGTTAGGGGTAACCCGGCCTTGTGTTGGTAGAGATCCGGTTTGGTTCTCGGGGATGTCCATCCAGAGGCATTCTCATGTGGAAATGGGAAGTTCCTTGGCCTGACCATTTGTTGGAAATCCAATTCCCAATACGAAACTTGTACGGTATTAGTTGTAGAACCTGCCATTCACTTATGGTGGTCACCACTGTTTGGATGGTAGCTATAGTAGGCATACGATAATGGTCGTATGTTGGCTAAGATTTATATTCTGCTTTCAAAATGAATTTTTTCTACACTATGCACTAATAATAATATCAAATGTTCTTTTTAATGCGTATCAAGCATCTTTGACTATCATAAGGAGATATCTCCTCCGATTCTGCGTTTGCATTGTGTGTGTGTGTGCGGGAGGCCTTATGGTAGTCTCATTTTTAAAAGCATTGCGAATTGACTTTAAAAATATTCCTCTATTTTGATTTTAAAGATAAATAAACTGTTTTGAGTTCTCACACCAGTCACATGACTGACTCGGAGTTTATTGTTTTCCTCCCTAAACTCTGGGTGCCCACCAATTTCTACACGGGCAGTCAAGAGTAAGGTTTATCAGGATATTCTGGAGTTGCTGGAGGCAAGCTGGATGGCATGGCGTATTACTAGTATATAGTATTTCTTTTTCCGCTGTTTGTTGTTGTACACTCTGATGATGATGTAATGATGATATGATGTAATGTATGAAATGTAATAACTGATATAGTTCTTTGTTTAAGGATTATTCATTTATTTATTATATGTTGTTCCGCTGCGAATTGTGAGATTCTGTTATTGTTGTGTTGTGTTCTGTTCCGTTCTATTTTCTATTTTCTTTTCTCTCTCTATCTTTTCTATCTTTTTCTCTCTTTTTCTTTGTCTTTCTTTTTCTTAAACCATAACATTTCGGGTTTCCGGCCTTCGATTTCTCGGCAGTCGATAAAGTGAGTATCAATGTTGAATTTTCGAAAGTCGAAAATTTCCGGGACGTTACATAAATCCTCTTGAACTTGCTTTTGTTAATGATTTTTTCCCTCTCCTTTCCATGACCTTGGACATCCTATGGCATGGAGGTTGTGTGACATCGATAATATGCAATATCCATGAAACACGGCATCGATCAATATATGATGCCTATTATCATGTAGGCAACTTCCAAAATGGCAACCTCATCATAACCCTTTGATATTCTTTTTTCTATTAAGCATTCATAATTTCCTTCTCATTAATATTACTCTCGTTATCGCATTGAGGAAGCATGATATGGTTGAAGAGCGATATGGACTAAATGCGATATTAATGAAGTGTGGCATCAAATGGAGTATGGCATCAATGAAGGTTGATATCGACGTGTGTCATTGACAAGGTGCGACATTAAATTATGCGGCATTGATTAGATGTGGCACTAAATCTATGCAACATTGATTTTGAGAGAAATGTGTGATCCTCTACATTAGAGGAGAGCATACATGTACATATATATATATAACACCATTAGTAAGGGGCTTCCAACAAGCTTGGCAGGTAGGAAACCGCACCCCCCCCCCCCATACAAAAAGGAAAGATAACATCCTCAAAAGCTTATGAGACTAAAGACTCGCCCTAAAAAAACAACTCAAATAAGAAAATAATGCCTGAAACGTCTCCAAAAGATAAGCTATCATCTAAAACAACTTCCACAACCTCAACAACCATACCAGAAAAAAGCGCAAAATAACAAATTGCATCAACTCAAGCCGCAGACAACAATCACAAAAAATTCCCCATATCCTCCACCCTCATGTATAAGACTTAGAAGCTTTAAGATTTAAACAAGGACTTCTCCTAACATTAACTATTTAAAAACTCCTACTATTTCTTCTACCAGATTTGGATGCATGAGCCGAATCACTAGCATGGTTAGGAGAATGTGGAAATCTACCTATAGATGAAAGACAGCAATACATTACAAATCTAAATCTACGCGGCATTGATTATATGACGCTTTGAAGGAATCCATGCGGCATTGATTATATAATGCTCTAAAGGAATGCAGCAGTGCTTGGAAGGTGGCATTGAACAAAAATGACATTGAAGTGCGTTGGCATTGAAGGAGGGTGGCATTTATCTTTGCCTTAATGGCGTGTATTACATGCGATATTCCATCTTCCTTCGACGGAATAAGAGGCCTTACGCTTTCAACTTAACATCCTTGTTTGTTACCAAATGCAATGTTGTCTTTTGATTCGACATTGTTCCAACTTTAACTCGATATGCCTATGCTTGTTTCCTTAACAAAATATATGGATAACATTTGTCCTCTCCTGTATAAAAGAAGCTTTTTACACTTTAGTGTAAAACCAATAATTTCCTTGATTTCTTACTCCTTTGCAAGATGTTCTTTCCAGTCCTGTTTTCCTGTAAAATATAAAGTGAATGATAATTTTTATTATTAAAATTAAATTATCTTTAACTTTAACCAATCCTTCCTATATGCGATCAAGCTAAAATAGTCCTAAATTTCTCATACTATCCGTCAAGATTATAAATTTGTGAATACTAATTTCTCGAACAGAAGCTCAGAAAGTTATCTAGTAATTTCATAGAAGGAAGGATCAGAAATTTGTCTGGCAATATCATGAATCAAAAACTCCATTTGAGAATATTAATTTCCTAAATGTTTCGAATAAACAACCATAATAATAACAGAATCCTTTAGATATAAGGCCCAAAAACTTTTTGGCAATAATAGAAGACCAGGATATCTTTATATCTAGCAATAATAATAGAATACAGGGATATCTTTCCATCTAGAAAATAATAATAGAAGATAAGAAAATCCATCTGATAGTAATAGAGCGCTGGAAAATCCATCTGGTAAAAATAGAAAACCAGAAAATCCTTGACAATAATAGAAGACCAAAAATCCTTTTGGTACTGATAGAAGAAGACCAGAAATCCATCTGGCAATAATAGAAGACCAGAAAATTCATCTAGCAATAATAGAAGACTAGAGAATCCTTTTGGCAATATTAATGTAAGACCAAAAAATCAATTTGATAATAATAGAAGACCAGAACGATTATCTGGTAGTAATAGAATACCAAAAGATCCAACTAACAATAATAATAATAATAATAATAGAAGATCGAAAAATCCATTGGTAATAATAAAAGACAAGAAAATCCTTTTAGCAATAATAGAAGACCATAAAATGCTTCAGATAATGACAGAAGAAGACCAGAAAATCCATCTGGCAATAATAGAAGACTAGAAAATCCTTTTGGCAGTAATAATATAAGTCTAGAAAATCCATCTGATATTAACAGAAAACCAGAAAATCCTTCTGGCAATAATAAAAGATCGAAAAATCATCTAACAATAATAATTTCTTAATAATAAAAGAATACCATAAAATTCATCTGGCAATAATGCTTTGTTTTGAGGAGAAATCCGGTTTCCTTTACTTTGGAGTACAACAGCTCATATTTGATTGATCTTCCTCTAGAATATTGTTTGATTTTGCTCTGGACTGCAAAGGGATCATTTTAATCAAGTTCATGTACCTTGCTTTGGGCTTTGGACCTCTTAATCTTGCTTCTTTTCTCCTCTCTTTGGGCTTTCAACGTCTTTGTCCGTTTTCTTTTCGCCTCTCTTTCAACTTTGAACATCTAAATCCCTTTTCTCTGCCACCGTCTTAGGTGGTGGTCTCAACTTAGATCGAACTCCTTGTCACTATCTCAGGTGATGGTTTATTTCTATTATCTGGTGTGTTTGGTTAGCTATCTTCAGTAGAACCAAAGACTTACCCAACCTCCCTCTAGTATGCACTTCAATAAGGCCTTAGAGATGGTACTAAAAGGTGGTTCGGTATTTTGGTCAGGCCATATTAGATGGGATCAAAGGCTTACTCCATCCTCCTTCTATGAGGAGCTATGGCTAGGCCATGTAGGCAGGGGCAGAAGGCTTGCGGATGCTTTGGTCAGGCCTTTTCAGATGGGACCAAAGGTATGCTCTGACCTCCTTAGGAGGTGTTTTCACCAGCCCACCTTGGTGGGGACAAGGACTTTTTCGCTCGTTACTACCATCTCAGGTAGTTGTTTAGGCTTTTCCTTTTACTTTAGGTGAGTCTTACACCTCAACCATATAGATATACTTATTTCAATTTCTTTATTCATCTATTATTGGAAAATATGTCCATAAATGTTCAACACACTATGTTCTTGCTATTACGTTGCCATTAGCTTGGCATAAATGATAAGCTTCTAGTGGGATTACTTTGTGAATGATGAGGGGTCCTTCCTAGTTAGGCCCGAGCGGTCCATTTGTTGGACTCTTAGTATTTGTCATAACCTTTAGAGTACTAAATCTCCTTTTTGAAATGATCTTTCTTTCTTTTTGGAGTTATAGTATTTCAATACCCTTTTTCGATATTCGGGTGTTTGTTCAGCTGCCTCATTCCTTAGTTGATTGATCGAATTCGAGAATTTTTCTTTTATTTCTTAACCTTTAGAAGGGATTCAATCTCAACTTCAATTGAAAGCATTATTTCTTATGCATAAGAAATTCATCATGTCGTGGCTTGATATGCCTAAAATGTGAGTGGTAGTTATTCCATTCAATTTGCTTTTCATAAAGTATGTAGTAAGAGTTGAGGAGCACTCATTTGTATACGTAACTCTTTAGTGAATCCATGCTTTTAGGGGTAATTTTACTTTTTGATACACTTCATGTTCAAATACACTTTGTGGTTTCATTGGTAATCAAAGGCTAGCTTTCTATAATTAGTACTCCCGACCTTGTAGACGAAAATCCCATAATTATTCAGGATGCTTTACATTGATCTCTTGCTGAATCAATACTGAGCTTGGAATCATACATGCTTTTAGAATTCAATATAAGGAAAAGGAACTTAGATAAAGGAGGATTTTGGTTAACCTTGTTAATCTCAACGAATTTAAGCCAAAGCGACATTTAGTTAAGTAAAGGCTTAGGCGATTTAGCTAAGTATGTTCATGTCCATAAAGAAGTTATAAGCATAGTCATGTTGAAGCTGTGCGATCCTAAAGCCAATATATGTAGAACAATTTTATCCAAGCAGAAATCGAGATTACGAGTGTTTTGGAATTCAAAGCAAGTTATGATCAAAAATCACAAGTGCATATAAAACTATATATATTATAACATCGGAAAATGATTTTACTCTCAAGTTGAAGATTTGAATTTCTTCCTTATGTTGTCACGATGTAGTGATCATTTAAATCCTGATCATAAAGAAAAAATCTCATTCTCTTGGTATAGAAAATCTAAAATTAATCTGATAATGGAAATTCCAGAAAATTCAGAGCTTCTCAGATATATATTCAAGGTAGATCGGTCTTCATTTCATCCTAATATGACATAAGTTCCAAAATTTGATGATGCATAAATTTTCGAAATCGTTAACTTTGTCATCCTTTATATTTAAAATTTATAAATATTTCAAATCATTCTTTAAAATAATTGTTCTTTTTTAAAAGCCCATCATGTATGAAATCTATTCATACAAAAAGCTTTACATATATATAAATCTTTATTTATCCAAAATTATATATCAATGGAACTGATTACATTTGAGATCGATATACACAAAACTATGCAGTTACGAAAATAATGCTTCATCAAGTTAATACTTCATGAAATCAATACATACAAAGTTAAGGCTTTTCAAAATCAATGCAAAACAGTATATTTATGAAACCGATGGCATCTAGTTCCATAATCTTGAGGGTATCATACACACATACAAACATACACACACACACACACACACACACATACATATACATATATTTATTTATTTATTTAAAGCTTACATATTATTTGGAACTTGATGCCTTTGGAGACCAACGTATATACATTTGGAAGCTAAATATATACAAGGGGGAATTAATTTGAAGGAAAAAAATTTGTATATTTTTAGCCTCAAGAACAAGACCTCAATATTTTAACCACAAGGACAAACATTCTCTTAAAAATTAATCATAAGGACAAACATTTCTCTAAAATTATCCATAAGGACAAACATTTTTCCAAAACTACTACCGAACTAAAAACTGATACCTAAAAACTGCTACTGATAACTACAAACTGATACCTAAATACTACTATGAATAACTAAAAACTGAAACCTTAAGAAAGTTGTCCTTCAGGCAAAAATATTAAAGGTCTGTCCTTGAGGCTAAAATGTTGATAAATTTTGTCCTTGACAATAATTTCCTGTATATATAATCATATAAAATTTTAATGACACTTGTATTCGAAAACATACACATTCAAAACTATGATACATATAAAATTGTGCCTACTTAAAATTTGAACATGGATAGTTTATACATCTACCCATAAATAAAACTTGTATTTTAAAGAGCTTAATATACTCTAAACTATATTTCACCAAAACCATACATACACACATTATATATCTGAATTTATGTAAGAACGACATATTTATATTGTCACTATCAAAGGTCCACATATATGTATATATAAAGCTATGTTCTACTACAAATTGCGCACTCTAAAAATTAGTATACACAACTGGTATAGATTTAAAAGTTTATACGTATAGTACGACTGCCTGGCGTCTGAGCATGCTCTGTTCTAACATGCTCAAAGTTTTATCCACATTTCTTTTAGAAACCTGTCATAGATACACTTTAAATTGTTAGATTCAAAATTGGATATATATATATATATATATATCTGAAAGCTTTGCATATCTGAATTTGTACGCATATACAAAACCAAATACCTATTCAAAATTTTCATGTCTAAAGCTACATCTTTCCTAATCCCATATGTGTATGTCTGTATGTAAATTTAATATATTCCTGAAGACTTAATATGCACACTTTATTTCACTTATTTATGCACATATACTTCAAAAAAGGGATAAATGCTTGAAACTTTCTGAAATGAACTTTGTATGTACTTGAAAATTATGCATATTGAGAAACTGCTATATGGGCAATCATATATACCAAAATTTATTCACTTAAAACAAAAAATAAGTATGTTTTAAGACATATATATATATATATATATATTCAAAGTGACATGCCACTAAAGCTTATACACTCCTATTAGTTCTTGAAATCTTTATTTACTTGAATTTGTTATGCTCAAAAGCTCTATGCATATATAAAATTAGTGCTTACTTGAAAATCCATGTATAAAACCTTATGTCCTTAGAATATTTATCCATGAATTCATATAGCTATTACCAAAACCTGATATGTGTATCTGAGGTCTTTACTTTCAAAACCCTCAAAACTTTTGTATCAGCAAACTTTTTGAAAGCTTAATTTTGAAACTCCTTTATATTGAAATTTTTTAGAACATGGGAAATCTCTTGTACCTAAAACTCACACTCGTGTACATCTGAATTTAAAACATTTAAGATCCTTATTGTTTGAAACGTTATGTTTATGAAATCATCTTGAATCTGGAATCTTATACATATGAATTTTGGAGGCACATACTCAGTTGAAACCTCTACATATAAATAACTCTATATATCTGGGAAATTGTCATTTATTGAAAGCTATAATATATTATTTACTTGAATTTTGATACCATATGCATATAAAACTATATATATGTATGTATTTGAAATCATATATAACCTCAGCACCATGTATTCGAAACTTAGTATATTCAAAATTTTTAAATTGTGCATATTTAAAACTGTGTATGTAAGAGATCATGTTTATTTGAAACTTGCAAATATATATATGAACAATTTATATGAGAAATATTGTATTAAAAAATTATCACTATATGAAACTGCATGTATCATTAAAACTTGATATTGAAAACTATACATATCTTAAAAAAAAATTATATGTACAAAACTGATATATACTTAAAATCCGTATATGAAATTGCATCTGTTTGAAAACTCACCCATATGAAAAACTTGATATATTTGAAATTGATGCGTTTGTGAAGCTCGTACATATAGGAAACTTCATTTTTAAAACTATTATGCCTAAAATTTGTATTTTCGAAATACGTATATGAATCTATGCATATTTAGAATTTCACACTTTTGAGACTTAATATGTACATTTGCAATCACACATACATGCATTTTAAAACACAAATATATGCATACACACACATATATGTATACATACATATATATATATATATATATATATATATAAAATCTTCTAAAATGACTCTGATATGCTACTTAAAACTTATATATGCCTCCAACCTTTACTTATAAAGTCACACACCAAAAATCTCATACATATATATAATACTATTTATATTCAAAACCGCCACATATTTAAAACTACAAATTTTTTGAAAACCAAATATATATATATATGGAACTATTCATATAGAAAATTTTGCATACATATTTGAAACCGGATATACTTGGGATTTTAAATCTTCCAAACTTATATATTTAAAAACTTGATGTTTACATGTATTTGGAATTTAATGTTTTTAAAACTTGCCATACGTTATTTGAAGTTTTATGCTTTTGAAACTCAAGAAAATATGAATTTGACATATATTTACACATAAACCTCTATATGCTTAAAACTATGTATATTTGAAATTATGCTTGCTCAAAATTGTAATAACATGCAAAACTTGATATAATATGTATGTATGTATGTCTGTATGTCTGTATGTATGTATAAACTTCATACAAAAACTAGTGCTTGTCGAAATGTGGCTAAACCAAATGTGTAGGTTTTTGCACCCACTCCTATTTCCATTTCTAATTTATTAAGACTACTAAGCGGACGTCTCTCTTTGCTAAATTGCATGAAATGGAAAGGTCTACATTCCTTGTGTATTTGACGATGTTGAGGACGAGTTCCTCCGGTTGAAGCCCTTCACGCTAGCGTAGATTATTGGTATGACTATTTGGTTGGTTTTTTCTTGGACACTAATCTAGCTTATCATGTGGTTAAAGGGCATTATATTCAAGTTTGGAAACCAAAAGGTAGCCTTAGTGTTCAATTTGATAATGATATGTTCTATTTCAAATTCTTGAGGAGTGAAGAAAGACAACATGTTCTAGAAGCTGATCTAATACCCATAGAAGGGAAGCCCTTCCTTATCACCTCCTAGAGCTTGTCTATGGGCGGGGCAAAGGAATAAGTTTTGTCCATTTCTGTTTGGGTGCATTTCTCTCGCATTCCTTCTACCATGCAACCTATGATTGGACTTGAATGGCTTACTAACCTTGCTAGTAAGGTGATTTGTTTTGATTCTTATACCGTAGCAAGGAAGAGATTGGTCTGCCAAATCATTGATCGAAACCACCCCTATGAAGCCTTTTCCGTCTAAGCTAGAGGTTAGAATTGCTTAAGGTCATGATGCTAAGGTAGTTGCTCAGCACAGTAGGAAAGCAGATATCTACTCATCTTGTTGCACCTTATGGATGCTTATTCGGTATGATCAGATGTTGTTCCATTTCCTTTTGTTGATAGGACCCCACTTCCTCAGCCCTCGATTAGGAAGTGGGTCCCGATAGTTCATCCCGTTGTTGAAGCCTCTTATCCCTAGTTTGTTCCTCCCATTGCTAGTTAGCCTCATGTGGATCTAGCAGTGGTTGATGCTCCTATTGTTTATTCTTTCATTGAGCCTCCTTCTAATTCTATTATTTGGAACTCTGAGGAGAGAGCATGGATTCTTCTTCCGTCCGACATGTGATACTCTCCTGGGATTGATACTTATAATAGTTTTGTCAGTGACGATAATGGTGAGAGTACACGTCTATACTATCACATTGAGGGTGAGAGTCTAACTCTTACCAGGTTAAGTGAAATTGGTGAGGTGAACAAGAATACGTTCCGTGATATCACTTTGGATAGGAAAATTATTTACACTCATTTCTGCATTGGTTTTATCCCTAACCTTGCTCTACTTTTCTCTGGTTTTGTTCATGTCATTGGTCTTGACTCGGATGATGATAGTGGTTGTTCCTCCTCCTCTAAGGGAGGGTAGTCATGGTTGTTAGTAGTTTGGGTGCTTTCTTCTACATTGTATTTTTATTTTAGTGGTTTGGCCACTATAAAACCATTATAGTTGTTCTATACATGTGCAGAACACATGTTTACATTTACTAATAAATGTGGCACAGCCACTATAAAGCTAGCTAGCTTTGCTATAAAAAATGGTACACTTAACAACTCACATGCATACTCTAAAACTGATGTATATAGAAAACTTGTGTATTTGGGAATCATGGTGTATGTGAAACTGTAGACATTATAAATCATCTGCACATGGAATTTCATAACTTGCGAAACCAATTATGTGTGTTACTTGTGCCAAAATTAGGCATAACACTCTTCGGAAGTAAATGTAAAAAGAGGATTATCTAACAAACACTTCAAAAACAGATAAGAAAAACACGCAGAAACACAGAGATTTAGAGTGGTTCGGTGTATGTCCTACATCCACTATGAAATTGATGATTTTATTGATGTTTGTTTGCTGATTACAACTGGTCACAATGGATTACAACAGTGGATTTCGAGTACAACAGTGATCTTTCAACACAAAAATAGTTTCGATAGAGTTTGGACGTAGGAAAGCTAAAGTCCCTTTATTGTAGACTCTGGGATGTTATTTATGGACACAGGATGCAAATATCTCGCTCAGATCTTGGGAGACCCCTTTTGGCATGTGGGCGGGCCCACATGATCGATCCTACGTCATTTGCACTCGGTCCTTGATCGATACGAACGAATTTCGTTTTGATTAATATTTAGCCCAATCGATTCGAAATTGAGCATGAACATTCTTTAGGTTGTACGTAAGCTCCTATCAAAATTTGGTGGCATTTGAACTTTTAGATTTTGAGTTATGATCGATGCAAGTCTGTGTTTTCGAAGGCCATCTTCTTTATATCGATGTTGTTCGTATCGCTTTTTAGGCACATGCTTGCAGGTTGACATAGCGCTAGCTCCTCGGATCGATCCACTTTTCATGCCGAGTGATCGAGTTTTTCAAAGGGGTGCACCTTGTTCGTATCGATAGTTGAGTCTTGTTCGTATCGATCGAAGTTGTTCTGTTCGTATCGATTGCCATGGCCTTGTTCATATCGATACTCATAGGCTACTTTATATCGATAGCTGAGGGCCATTTCGTATCAATAGCTGGAGGTGGTTTTCGTATCATTCGTTGATGTTTTATTCATATCGTTCGTTGATCGATCGATACGAACTGTGCGTTTGGGATCGATGCGAATTGACTCCAATTAATCGATATGAAGTTGAACCAATTTGATGGATACGAAGTAGAACCAAGCTAAGTGGACTCGCAGTTAAGTGTACATGATGGATATGAACAATAGATAACGTGATGGATAAGCACAATAGATAACGTGATAGATACGAACAGATGGATGTGAAATTATTGATACAAACAAACGGATGCGTGTGTGTTGATTTTCTTGGATTGCACTGATCGTATCTTGAGCACACGAACTTCGATTGACTTGAAACTTGAAACGTTAGCTTTCATAGATTGCTGGTCATAGGAACATCAATTGTAGCTCGATCCGGACTCGGACAAAATTTATCGACATCCATAGTGAACCTGTGTACAATCGATCTTCGAGATAGACCGTCTTTTGTTTCCAGTCAATTCCTTAGAGTCACGGCCTTGCCAAAAGGATAACATTTTCCCCCCAAAGTACGTCTTGTGAAAACATGATGTCTTTGTAAAGTTGCAATCTTCATCCTGAACAGTTTCATCTTACTTATTGAACAACTGTTGTGTTCTCATCGAAAGATATAACCTTCGATCGATCTTCTGTAATATGAACTGTTGACTACCAATTGTTGTATCGTATACTATTGTAACTTAGTGTTGTACGATAGTGATCTGCTATTGTTGTAATTGTCACCATACGAGTATTCAATTTCTGTGAATTTCAAAAATTGGATGTTAATCCGACATACATGTACGTATGTTAGCCTGACTCCCGTTAACGTTTGCACGTTCATGAGTCATTGTCAGTTTTTTAGTCGGTTTTTTGTATCAAATTCCGTATTGACCTTCTACTGGGTCAATGTGAAATTCGATTGGTAACAATGCTTGATGGTTGTTTTGGAATGTCCCCGCGTATCAATCCTTTCCTGGATCGATGTAAAAGGTCGAAAAATTGATTTCGTATCGATGTCGATCGACACGATTTTAGTTGTTGTTTTAACATAGTCTGTATCGATGGATATGAGATCTAAGGATCTTCAAGCTGATGGATATGACATAAGCAACTTGTATTGATGATATATAGTTAGTATATGATTCTTCGTATCGATGATCATTGATACATATCGACACTACCTTGGAGCACATGCCTCGCATCGATGGAAAAGTATATGGTAGCAAGCTTCGAATGGATACGAAGCATGGTTGCTTCAGACAGATAACATAGATATGAATTGTCGAGTTCTGGATCGATGGCGAGTGGATTCGAGTGCATCACTTCGTACCATGGGAAGAAAAACCGCTTTTAACCGGTCGAAACTACTGGGTACGAATCGCCATTTCCTAGGGGGGTCGAACCATATAAATACCATTTTGTACTTAGATATATATTTTTTTCTACTTGCTTTCACAATTGCCGTTTACCTTCGCATCGATCAAAAATTCGAGGATTGAAAACTGCCTTCGTTTCTGAACATCGAACTATTATTCCTTTGAAACATCTGCCCAAATTAGGTAATCTGCTAGTCGGTTCGCATTAAAACTGATGGGGTTCGAGTTTATTCGCCATCGAATCCGGTTTATGGCCGATTTCGATGATGTTGAGGCCGTGGATGGCTGGAGCGAGGTCGAGGGAGGAAGGAAATGGTGTCTAGGCCATTCGGGGAAGAAGGTAGAGGGTTACAAATGAGCTTATGGAAGGGTTGTCTGGCTTCGAACTTATATCAATAGGAGAAGGCATGTTCGTATCGTTTTGCCAAGGAATACTCATATCGATCGACAATTGAGGGTTATGAGGAAGAGATTCATATTGCTTTTTGATTCACATTATCTCCTATCGATCTTTTTTTAATACCTGGGTCGATACGAAGTGAAGCAAGGGTGATCGATATGATAGTGGTTTTGGTGATCGATACGAAACCTCGTTAGTTCGAAAATATGTACTATGATTGATATGAACTTCGTAATGTGATCGATACGAACTTGGGTTCCCTTATCGACACGAATTGAAGTACAAATGACCAATACGAGCTATTCCGTTCCCTCATCGATGCGAGTTGTTCATGCGGAGATTGATCTAAGTTTTGAATTTGATGGATACGAATTTTCATGTAAACTCAAAAACTTAACTCCGACGAGCTTCTGCCTTGCATATTTTGGACTTGACCGTTTAATTGCATGTTCGACTGCCTTTCGAAGCTCATCGATGGAACTGTAACTAAACAAAATTTTAACGAACTTTAACCCAGATTGATTTCTAAAGCCTGGATGGCATGGTTGTGACAGTTAGCGATGATGGTCACTCCAGTTGAATTTCGAAGTCTTGTCGTTTTAATATTTTTTCAAATTTTGTAGAATCTCTCAAGTAATATATAGCACTGCACTGCAAAACACATTCACGCACTTCACATTGGGGAACACACGGGCTTATTATCATCTAATGATGGTTTTTGATAAGTTGATTAGCTATGGAATCCATAAGTTCTCAACAGCAGGAAACTCAAAGTCCATCTTCCCCAATAATAAAGTTGTCGGCCATCGCGGCCGAGGTTATCGATCCACCTCCGGACGAGCTGCCAAGAGCTACTTTTATTATGAATCCATAAGACTCTATGCCATCCAATGTCTCTGAAGATATGATGGGACAAATATTCTTAAGGCGCAGTTTATCATTAGCCGATGTTTTGTTACCCGAGCCAAGTGATAGACCATATGCTCCCCCGGAGGGGTTTACGGCTTTTAACAGGCAGTCGTGCATAGCTGGGATGCTTCCTCCCTTTAATTAATACATTAGAGAAGTGCTAGCCTTCTTCGGAATTGCCCCTCCTCAATTACACCCGAACGGATACGCATTGCTGAACAGTTTGTTCGTTGTATTCATGAAGCGTCTTTTCCGACCCCCGACTCCGATTGAAATTAGATACCTATTTAATGTTAAGTCTCGGGGAGATAGTCCTTCGTTCTCTTTCCTGGAGGCAGTTAGGAACTGTCAAGTGGTGATGGTCTCTTGGACCAGGCTCGGCTATTTTAAGACAGAATGGTTATGACCGACACCCTCCAGGATTCGCCCATCAGTGGTTAGCCAAACGTAAGTGCCATAATATTCTACGGTAATTCATGAATTTGTTGTAACCGATGTTGAATCTCAAATCTGCTTTCCTTTTACAGCCGTAATTCCATGACCTGAAGGCGTGCATTTTAAAGAAATAGTACGGGTCCTTCAAGAAGTGTCGAGTGAAATGAGGGACATAGACTCGGTGCTAACAGACGAAATTTAAGGACCGTCGGGCTAATTGAGCGAAACCAAAGAATAAGACTTGAAGGAACGCTGAGGGAAACTCCGGTGAAACGTGCTAAACGTAGAGCGCCTAGGATCGTAATAACCAAAGAGGGTGAGGAAGAAAATACGCCCACCGATGATGAACCCGTAGCCGGGCCTTCTGACAGCTTTCAAAGTCTTAAGGGAAGGAGAAAAGGCAAGGCTGTTGTGCATAAGCGTCACAAATCTTCAACATGGAAATCCATAATCGTGTCTTTGCCTACTCCCAGTATTAGAATTTTGGAGGCTCCTCCCTCGCATGTGGAGAACCTTTTTGAAGGGCTTGCCGATGTCCCAATCTCGGATTATGTGTCACTTCAACATGACGTCGGATTGGAGGAGCTTCAGAGTGCTTTAGACTTAAGCAAGTCCCTTCCCACAAGCATGACCGACATTTCCAGTTGATCGGGGGGTTGCACATACATATACACTTCATGGAACTATACCATTTCTAGTCTCGAGCTACTCACTTCTAGAGATCACTAACTCTTCTCTTCTTTCTTGTTTACAGATTCAATGACCAGACCAGATTCTATGTTGGCAAGTCTCCACTATGTGCGACAATCATCCAGCTTGTATTACAAGTCCCATTGAAGAGAGGACGATAGAAATCGCGATCGCGGTTATTCGAGCCAAGAACGTCACAAGAGAGAGAGGGATAGGGATTATAGATATCGATCCCGATCGCATTCTCCTCCTCGAGCCCCCATACAACCTTTGGTCCATGGAAAACAAACAGTAGAGCCTCCTCACCAAAATCATCTTCTCAAACCTCTAGCCCTGAATCACAACGTAGATATGAGGCTAAAACTCCCATTATTGCTGAACAAGCTATTACTGATCCTACCGGGGAAGGGGCTATTAGAATTTCCCGGTTGAAGAAAGATTTTCCAAACTTATGCTTTGACGGCTTCGTCTCCCCCTCACTTAAAGAGAATTCCATTGAAGGCAGAGAACAAAATGCATGATTATATTCATGATATCTATACCCAGTACAAGGAGTGGGGGAAAGCTGTAGAAAAAGCATCGAAGGTGGCCTTTGAGCAGGCGAATACCATTGAGAAATTAGAAGCCGAGCTCGCTCAAAAGGACCAGATTATTTAAGTGCTTAACAAAGAAGCCGAATCCTCTTGGAAATCGAAAATAGAGGCCACCCAGAAGGCCGACGAGGCGAACCTATCAATGGAGAGGATGAGGCAAACACATTTTGCCTTGGTGGAGGAGATGGGCCACCGAAACACTACTGTCACAGCCGAACGGGATGCTGCTCTTGAAGAACTTAACGAGCTCAAAGCCAAATTTTCTAAAATCATCAAGGAGAGGAATGATGCAAATAGCGCAGGCCACGAGGCATGTGAACAGGCCGTAGTGCTTTGGGGCAAATGGGATGCGGCTACTGCTAAAGCCCGAGAGGTAGATACTGATGTCGAGGAAAAAGTCCAAATGGCGGAGTCCAGACTAGAGGCTAACTGATCTCCTCGTTACTTATAATGCTAACGTCTTGAAATATAGGAACCTAGCCTTGCTCGATAATTTTCCGACACATCTATACAACGCCTGGATCCGATTAGTAGAAGATGAGAAGGCTGCCCATCAGGGTGAATTGGTCGATGAAATCAAGATTGAGAACCGAGTGTTGAATGAAGACGAAAGGTAAGTTCTCCATGATGCAATGATTTCTTATGAGAAGGAGAAGCATGACGCTCAGCACTCGGAGGTCGGAGAAGGTTCTGGTATCGAGCACCGCGACACAAGTCCCGAAATTCTTGTGCCGACTCAACTTGAACCGACTTCTGCAGTTGATTCTCAATCTGTTCCTACTTACAACCCGGATCAGCCGCAAATATCTCAAGTTAGCGAGCAAATTTGTGAGGCCGTTCAGCCGCTAACGAGTCGAACTGAGGAAGGTACTCTGAACATTTCGTATGCTTGTTCACGATCGAAAGCTTCACTTGAAATATTTAATAATAGTTTTTCTTTGTCTCTTTCCGGTGGTTGGAGCTACATCAGTCGCGCCTCCTGCAACTCAAGAGTCGCATCATGAGCAGGAAGTAATTATTACGGAAGTGACCTAGACATCAGCCATTGCACCTACAGATGATGTACAAGGGAGCACACTTTTATTCGATGAATAGATGATGGAGGTGGAGGTGGAGGAACTTCTCAGTCATCATAGTGACCCTTTCTCTGACTTGCCGTTTGTCATGAGTGGAGTAGCACCAGCGACAAGCTCATCAGTCCCAACCGCAGGCATTTCCGATGATGCACAAACACTTCATGAGGAATAAATTATAGCCGAGATTAACGCGAAAATGGAAGCAGCTGCCCGAACCAACAGCTTTGGAGGTGGAATGGCGCGTCCCTGGTCCAGCCTTGTTACAAATGATATCTCCTGGTGGCACTATTGTCGACACCAACGTGCCTATTCCGCCTCTTGTAGTGGACCTGACCTCTCCGAATCGGCCTGCTAGAAGTATTCTTATACACTTGAGTTTGGAGGAGGAAATCGATATAATTCCCCCAAAAGGAGATCAGCCGCCGAAAGGCAAAGGCACAAAGAGGAAACTTAGTGGCAGCTCTAGCGGGTCTACACTAAAGAAGAAACTAATAAAGAAGAAAGAGTGGATATGCTTCTTCGGCTCATTTTGAGAAGATAGGAATTTATTTAGCTTTTGTTGGCCGTGTATAGATGCGAATTCGGCCCCTACTAGTATGATTTTTGAAAATAACTTGTAGATAAATTCCTTCCACAAATAGCTGAAATGAAATTCTATTTTGTCTTCAACTCAATTATCGTTTATTTTCTTAAGTGTTTCAGCATTTGAATTCTTGTTCAGTAAACAAGTGAAGTTTCGACCTTCGGATCGGGTTTTGAGTTTATTTGTTAAAATCTGAAATCACAGCTACGAGTCATGTCTGGACCCTAAGGTGAACATCGATGCTGCACTACTTCAGTCAGTGATCGACACTTAAGTTCTGCCCTCAATTTTATGGATGAGTTGTAAAGATCGGCCGGCGATTGCATTTCTCTTTCAACACATCGAGCTTAGCATCACTGAATCGATGTTGGAACAATGACAGTTTGAGTGATCGAATCACACTCGCTCTTCTATCAAAGGTTGCATCTACACTTTGAGGATTTTATTTGTATGTTGTCGGTCAATCTGTAACGACCCGTAAATTTTGGTAAATAAATTTGGTTAATTAATGAGATTTTGTAATTGAATTAGGAAAGAAGAAAAAAAAAATTATAATTAATAATGAAGCGAATGTTGAAAATGGAATGAAACCATAGAGATTAAAGCAAAGTATTAACAGTTGAAATGGAATTACGAATAATTGAAGTTATGTAAATTGTTATACTATGCTAAGATTTAAATATAAGAAAACAAAGGTAAATAGTGAATAAATTTACGGAACTAATAATATTAAATAGTAAATTGAATTAAATCAATGTCCTGTAGTAATTGGAATATTGTTTGGGTATGAAAACTTATATAGGGAAACAAATGTAAGTATTGAATAAATATATGTTATATATTTAGGGTATTGAATAAAATTGGTAATCTAATTGCAATTAATGGTAATAATGTGATATAAGCTAACAAATTAAATTTCAATGCAATACCCATTTATGGATGGAATAAAATCCCAATAATATATATATATATATTAAAGATAAGCATTTAATTATCCAATGGAATAATTTATTTATTTGAGAAACTGCAGGTGGACTTGGGCAATAAAGTTAGTTAAAGCTGAATTTGTATAAATTGAATGAAATTTGCAATAAAGGAAATAATGTAAAATGGTCCGACTTGGTTATAAATTGAATGCAAGCAACAAATGTAAAGGTTGATTTATTAATATAAATCTGCGTAATAAATAGGAACCAAGATTTTAATAAATGTGATAAAGTAAATTTATTGGAAGTTGATGCTTGAATATTTCATAAATAAGAATTGACTTTAAATTTGGGTAGTATAATGCATCAAATTATAACCAAGGCTAATTTAAGGTTAATAATAAATGGGTTGAATGAAATGGGTTTAATGTAAATGTTATATTAGGCTGTAAATCAATTTGGAAATAAATTTTTATTTATTTGGAAGGTAATTAATAATTTATGAATTTAATGGTAAGTAATTAGGATTAAATTCTATACTAATTGAAAACTGGATGTAGTTTAATAAGGTTAGTGCATTACCATTTAATTTCAATTATAAAGTTGTAATTGATTTGAAATCTATAAAATAGGAATAAATTCAAAGTTACAATTAATTTGATGGAATAATAAGGGATAAACTGTAATTTGATAATTCAGTGTTAATTATACCCATAAAATGTCAATTTATTGAACAAGATTTTTTAAAAAAAATAAACGGTTTTATTGAGATTTCTATTGATAATTTAAGAAGTTTAATGTGAAATCAATTGCCATTAATTGCCCGAAATTTGTGCAGCTAGGGTAGATTTGATTTGTCATTAAAGATGGTTAATTCTATAAGATGTAATAAATGTTAGTTTTATTTATAATATGAGGACTGATTGATTTAAGGAGTGAAAACCAAGATTTATTAATTTATTTATAATTTGAAATCTATAAGTGGATTTATTGCAATTATGTGGAATATAATATTAAAATATTACATAAATGAGGATTTAGATGAAATTGAGAATGTTAATATAATGGATTTTGATTCCAATATTTACTTCATCTGTTTGTAATAATGAATTTGAATAATATGAATGAAAATTTAATTCAAAGGAATTATTGAAATTTTAATTTATAATTTCTAAATTTAACGAAATTCGAATTTAACACTAAAATTGATGATTGAATCAACATTTAAATGACATATAAATTTGTTTAAAGCATTGTAAATGTTTGGTAAATATAAAGGTAACAAAATTGGTCAATTTTAGAATTGAAATTAAGAATTGGATTTTATTTATTTAATTTTTAATTATTTAATTAATAGGAAAATAGCCATTTTGGCCACTGACTCGGATTTCGACGAAACAGGTTTCGTCTAATCTGTAACAGTGAGTTATTGTAGGATTTCAAGTTTCGTATCGATCGGACTTGTCGTTTGATCGTACGGACGCGAAACGCCTTGAAATCGATAAATTGAAATCAATTTGAAATCGATTTGAAATTATTATTTTTAACATAACTTCTTCATACGATGCAATTTGAACTTGAAACTTTTTCCATCGCGTTCAGAATATTTTTATATATCTATTTTGATATATGGTTTGACCCAATTTTGTTCCGGAGTCGGAACGGGCTTTTTGGGCCATCGTTTAGCATGTTATAATTCGGATCCATCTGTCTATTCCATCTTTATCTATAAATACCATGCTAAACCCTAGCCTCCGCCTATTCTCATTTGTATGCGCGTAAAATTTCATCAGCTCCTCCTTTTCTTCCAATGGCTGCAAACCCTAGATCCAATTTCAATTTCAAAAATCAAATCCAAAGCCTAAAAATTCAACGTCCTAAGAAAAATCTTAAAAAAATGTATGTTGAAGTTCTCGACTAGCGTAATTCACTGGTGGTATTCGTTTTTCGAGTCAGATCATCATTTTTCCAGAAAGTGAGATTGAACCGCGGCCGTTCATGGTATAATGTCGCGTTCAACGGCGGATTCTCGTCGATAGCTCGATCGGGGAGTGCAGTATCGTGGAGATCGACGAATAGAGGACATCTATGCGGGTAATTAGCTCAGGAGGCGACAATAATCGCCACGATTGGCTGAGGAAGGCGCGGCGGCTATGGGGGCAACCGAGTGGGTCGCGCGACCCTTGGTGGAAGCGGCTCGAAGTGACGACGGCGTATGTGGTCTCTGATCACTGGCCAATGCACCGAGGCGGCGGCGAAATTGATGTGAAGGTGGGGGCTGGTCTATGTTTTCGAACAGCTTCTGGGTGAACGAGTTTAGGGTTCGTGTGCAAGATTAGGGATGACGTGGCGGTATGGGGTGAGTAACGTTAACAATTTATGTTTTAATTTAAATTTTGATTTCAAACGTTTAACTCAAATAACTTTTACGTACGTGATCCGTTTCACGCGCAATTTTTTTTGTTAGGATCGTAATAAAATTCCGGACAATTTGGCGTTGGTTTGGACGGATTCTGAGAACGTGAAATTTTTGGGTTTAAATTGGATTTGAATTCAATTTGATTCAAAAGGTGAGTGTTTTAACCCACTCACAACTTCTAAGGTTTCTTATGTTTGTTAAGTTGATTTATGATGTGTTAAGAAATTTATTTATAGCTGTTTGGCATATATTTCATCATTATCTCGGTTAATTTGCATTCATATAATTTACTTGTTATTTAATTCATTTTTGCATATAAACTGCCAGCTAAAATTTTAGTTAAATTTATTATTGCATATAAACTGCTAGTTAAATTTATTTATTATTGTATATAAACTACAGTTAAACAGTTATTTAATTTATTATCGAAAAATTAACTGTCAGTAATTAATTATTATTTATTGATGTGATTGTTTGAATTGGATGATAAATTGATAAATGTTGATGATTGACATGATGGATGAATGGATGTTGTATTTATATTGTATAAACTGCAAGTTATTATGCATTTTCATTTCATTCGGGATTGAGGTTTGAAATGATATAAACCGCATTTTTATTTTTAAATTGTAGATTGAAATGATAAATATCTGTATCACTTGACCATAGGATAGAAAATTATATACAGGCACCGTGGTATATATATATATATATAAATATAATTATTTTTGAAATGATTTTCTATGGTTTTGGAAAGAATACGGTTTAATAAATATTAAATTTTGATATATATATATATATAGTAGAAAATTTTGAGTTTAGCTATGTATAAATTTGTTTTGAATTTTAAAATAAGCTAAATAATGAAGTTGATTTTGTTTATATAATATGGTTAAGAATATATTTGAAATTTTGTTGTATATAGAGTTTATAATAACTCAAATAAATGTAAGGTTGAAGATAAATGTGAATATGATTTGAATTAAAGTATTTAAGAATTTTCCTCAAAAAAATTATTTTGAAATGTAAATAAATTAAGATTTAAAGGGTATGATCTTATAACTTGATTTTTGATTTGAGGATTTAAACGAATATCAAATTTATTTAAAGAATATTATCAAGTTAATTTAATTAAAAGAATATCCTGTTATTGAAGTTAAAGGGTTTTACTTAAATAATTTGTTTTATTAAGTAAATATTTCAAATTTAAATAATAGGAATTTGGATTTGATATATATTAAACTATTAAAGAATCTTTTTTTTTGAAATAGTGGAATATTTAAAGATTGAAATATATGAACTATAAAGTTTTGAAATATAGAATATTTAAGCTTTGAAATATATGGAAATTAAAATGGTTTATTTGGAGGTTCAAATTGATATTGGGAATTTATTGTGAAATTTAAAGAAGTTGTTTATTTTATAAAGTAATATAGTATTTGAACCATTAAGTATTAAAAGTTATGTTTCAAAGCTATGGTTTCAAGGTATATATATTTGAAAAATATTATGATTTTGGGAAAGAGATATTTATAAAATAAAAATGATATCATATTGATTTGGGCTTTAAAAATATAAATGATATCGTATTTATATGATTTGAAAGAGATATTATATTCTGGTTTTAAAGCATAAACTATTTTGAAAAGACCGCGGTGTTATATTAACGTTTGGTTGTTGAAGAGACCGGGATCGGAAGTTGTCATACTCTCTACCAACCCCAAAAACCACTTTAACAACCGTGTACGCGGTGGAGATTCCAGAATGAAGTAGGATGGTGGCGGCGTTTCTTTTGAGGTAAATACGTGGACCCGACTCCCGTGAGTTGGCATAAGGTGGCTAAAACAGGAGCGATTCTCGGGCCAAGGGGGTTAGCGCCCTTTATCGGATACTCCTCTTCGATACTATACTCTGACTTTGGATTGATTCAGTGGCCACTTTACTTTTGATTTTAGGGGGAGTTTTTACAAGGTGGGCGGTAGCTGCGTTACCACCGGCCTGGATGTGTAATTAGTATATCTACCCTAGCATTGCCTAGTTGTGCCTTGTCACCTACCCTAGCGCGCCTTCTACGAGTTTCTATTTGTGTCGTACCTATGAAGTATCCTATGGTAGCCTCCCGGTCAGGAGGTATTACGGTACTGTATAGACTATTGGAATTTTACGTGTTAAGGTGGAAAATGTAAAGCCTTAACGCTATTTAAAAGTAAGTTTATTTACAATTAGACACTATTATAATAGCGAAATATACTACATAGTAAATAGTTTAACGGATCCTTAGGAGATGAAAATCTCGAGCATCTCTTGAGTTACTGCACTCATATTTATTTCTGTTAAGTTAACTTACATAAGTTCTTTTAGTTCTGACTCGAGTGTTTTGTCTTTTCAATTCGCTTGGGTCAGTTCGAACGTTTCAGGATTTCGAAGACCTTAGCTCTGGAGGACGAAGACGAAGATTTATATTATTATTATTATTAGTCCACCATACTCATACTGTTCCGCTGCACTGTTATCGGTATGTGTAACTCTGATAAATGTTGTAAGTATAATCGAATATTTTGTAAAACAGCTTTATAAACTGTATATTTGATTATTATATTTTATCCTTCCACTATGAGATTCTGTTTGTTTTATTTCTTCTTGTTTTTCTGATTTACCCCATAACAATCCGCCCTTTTGTATGGTTTGAATTGGCACGTGTGTCGATTTAAAGCATGCGAAAAGGCGGGACGTCACACAATCACACCTGCTTAAGTTTCAAGGATATGTCCACACTCCGGGGACTTAAGTTATTATATGGTTGGTCAATCACACTCGCTTGATACTTAGCATTTTGTCCGCACTCTGGGGACTTAGATGTTTGCGGGTGGTTAGTCACACCCAAGTTGTGTTTATACTTTGACCGCACTCTGGGGACTCAGAATTGGATTACGGATGATCGATTCGTATCTGGTTTGTATTTAAGCTCTAATCCACTCTCTGGGGATTTAGAGTTAGTCGATGTTCATCCTCCAATCCGCGCTCTGGGGACTTAGAGTTAATTGTGGTTGATACTCCGGTCCGCACTCTGGGAATCCAGAGTTAGTCGATGTTTGTACCCTAGTTCGCACTCCGGGAACCTGAAGTTGGTTGATGTTGATACTTTGGTTCGCACTCTGAAAATTCGAAGTTAGTTGATGTTTATACTCTAGTTCGCATTCTGGGAACTTGGAGTTGGTGTTTATACTCCAATTCACATTTTGGGAATTTGGAGTTGGTGTTTATAATCCAATTCGCACTCTGGGAATTTGGAGTTGATGTGTATACTCCAATTCACACTCTGGGAATTTGGAGCTGGCCGATAGATGGTCAATAACATCTATTTAGGCTTTAGGATTTCGTTCACACTCCGAGAACGATGGATTTATCAGGATCGTGGATGGTCGATTCACATCCACCCTAAGTTAACAAGTGATGTCGTTTAATGGACGGGTCCATCTTCCTCAAACGTGGTCAAGATATGGGTGAAGTCGTTAGGTGGATGGATCCACCCTCTTCAAAACCACATCTATAAGTTTATACTCCATCTCGCACTCTAGAAGACTGGAGTTAGTTAAAGGATTTTCATGTATCAATCCATTTTTGGCTTCAGTGTGGTGACTTGCCACCCAGCTCGGGTTTCACTTAGCAAGTAACCGGTCATATCACATTTACTCCCTATTTGAATAAATCCCACCGTATGATGGAACTTATCTCTTCATGCATCGTGATGGTTGTATGACACATTCAATAAATCATGGTTCTGGTTCGAAGAGATTGCATTTTATTGCTGAAATAAGAAAATATGGCAAAGTCAGTTGCCTTATTACAAATTCAAATTTCGAAATGCCGAAACAAATTATTAATGAAAAGTAGACTAAATAAATAAAGTCTGTCATGTATAGTAGCAACGAAGGCTTTCGCTGTTCCAGGCTCTTGGCAGAGGAAGACCTTCAATGGTCGACAATTTAAACGTGCCATCTCCGGGCTTTCGTTCAATCACATACGGCCCTTCCTACATTGGTTTCATATGCGAAGGAACAGGGTAGAATCTTTTGAGGATGAGATCATCGATTTCGAAGGTTCGCAGTTGGACCTTGGCATTGTATAATCGGGAGACTCGACTTCGGTATGCGGCTACCTTCAAGTCAGCCTCTTCTCGCTTCTCATCCAATAAATCCAGGGATTCGGTAAGTAATATAGCATTTGTCTTTGGATCATAGTACGTCACGTGATGAGAAGGTACTTCCATTTCGACTGGAATAACGGCTTATGAGCCATAAGAAAGAGAGAATGGAGTGTGGCCGGTCGTGGACTTGTGGGTTGCTCGGTAAGCCCATAAAGCCATACGTAGCTCGTCGACCCATTTTACCCCCGCCTTTTCCAGTCGTTTCTTCAGAATGGACTTGATAATTCTATTCACAGCTTCAACCTGTCCATTCACTTGAGGATGTGCAACTGCAGAGAATTTTTTCTGAATGTGGAATCATTGAAAGAAATTCTTAAGTTCAACACTGTCGAAGTGGTTCCGTTATCAGTGATGATGGTATGCGAGAGACCAAATCGGCAGATAATGTTGCGGACTACAAAGTTAATCGCCTTCTTCGTCATGATTGTAGCAAGGGGTTCAGCTTCAGCCTAATTGGTAAAGTAATCAACTACGACGATGGCGTACTTCACACCACCTTTGGATAAAGGTAGAGAGCCAATAATATCAATGCCCCAAACTGTATACGGCCATAGACTGACCATCTGGTTTATTTCAGTAGGAGGGTATCTAGGAACCCGAGCGTGTTTTTGACTCTGTCACATTTTCTGGCATAATCCAATGCATCAAGATTTGCAGTCGGCCAATAATATCCATATCGAAGCACTTCTTGGCAAGAGCTTGCCCTCTGGTGTGATCGCCATATTCTCCCTCATGCACATCATGTAACACTCGTTTGATTTCATCGTGAGCGATACACCGGAGTAGAGGAATGGGGTATCCTCTTCTATACATGACTCTATTCTGAATAGTGAACCACGAGGCTTTTCGAAGGACTTGTCTTTTTTCACTCCTGTGCTCTGGCAGTGTTCCATGCTCGAGATAATTTCTGAACGGAGTCATCCATGCTCCTAACCAGGAATGACCTCGAATACCCCATCTGTCTCCATTCGATCGATGCTTGGGGAAGACAATGTTTCCATAGGAACGAGTCCCATTTGTTGTGCTTCACCTATGCCGGCTAGTTTCACCAATGAATCAGCTTTTTGATTGTGCTCTCGGGGGATGCGGTATATAACATAATAATCGAACTGATTCAGTATCTCCTGGACCCGAGCTAGGTAGACAGCCAATTTTCGATCTTTGGCCTGGTACTCCCCTCGAACTTGACATACGACCTGTTGCGAGTCACAATAAATCTCCACAGCAATGATTTTTAAATATCAGGCCAGTCTCAATCCGATAATTAAGGCTTCATACTCAGTTTCATTGTTGGTCGCACGAAAATCAAACTTCAAAGCATAGCATATAGATTGACCTTCAGGAGTTTCAAGTACAACCCTGACACCTGAGCAATGGTCATTTGAGGCACCATCGGTATGCATCTTCCAGATATATGATTCATTGGTTTCAAGCAAGTCCTCTAGGATGGTAAATTCAGCTATGAAATCTGCTAGGACTTGTCCTGGAATGGCTCGCCTTGGAGTGTAGGCAATATCAAACTGACTTAGCTCGATATTCCACTTGAGTAACCTACCAGACGTCTCAAGCCGCGTAAGGACTTGTCGTAACGGCTGGTCGGTGTAAACTGTGATAGGATGAGCTTGGAAATACGTATGGAGCTTCCTTGAGGCAATAACAAAATAATAAGCCAACTTCTCTAGCTTTGGATAATTTCTGTCGGCTCTAGTTAGTCATTTGCTAACATAGTAGACCGGTTTTTGTACTCGGTCTTCCTCCCGAATTAGGGTAGCACTGATTGTATTTTCTGATACCGCTAAGTAAAGGTACAATTTCTCGTGATCGATGGGCTTTGACAAAATATGCAGTGTGGAGAGGTGCTGAATTAGTGCTCGGAATGCGCCCTCGCATTCCATGGTCCATTCAAAGTTTTGTTTTCCTTTTCAGAACAAATCGAAGAATGGAATGCATTTGTCAATGGATTTTGAAATGAACATGCTCATTGCTGCTACTTTTCCGTTGAGGCTCTGGACTTGCTTTATAGTTCTTGGAGTCTTAAGATTTCTAATCGCCTAGATCTTTTCGAAATTGACTTTAATTCCTCGAGCGTTGATGATAAACCAAAGGAATTTTCCGAATGCGACCCTAAAGTGACATTTCAATGGATTGAGCTCCATTATTTATTCTCGGAGGATATTAAACATTAACTCCAGGTCTTTAATATGATCAAAAGAGAATCATGATTTCACCAACATTTTGTCCATGTATACCTTCATAGTTTTTCCCAATTTGGTTGGCGAACATCTGACTAACCAATCGTTGGTAAGTTGCATCGGCATTCTTGAGTCCAAAAGGCATGACTTTGTAGCAATAGAGTTCCAGATTGGTCGCGAAGCTCGTATGCTCTTGGTCGGGAAAGTGCATGGGTATCTGGTTGTAGCCTGAATACGCATCCATGAAGGATAGAAGTTCATGTCCAGACGTCGAATCTACAAGCTGATCGATTCGAGGAAGTGGAAAACTGTTTTTGGGGAAAGCTTTATTCAGGTTAGAATAGTCGACATACGTTCTTCATTTCCCATTTGGCTTTCATACAAGTACAAGGTTGGACACCCATTCCGGGTATAATGCATCTCGCATAAACCCATTCGATTTTAGCTTATCTACCTCTTCTTTAAGGGCGGCAGATCTCTCTGGATCCATACCACACCTTTTTTGTTTGACCGGGACATACCATAAGTCAATGTTCAATGTGTGGCTCGCGATGTTTGGGGAGATTCCACCCATGTCAGAATGTGTCCAGGCAAACATGTTGAGGTTTGCCTGAAGAAATTCAACCAATTCTCTTGCATTTGTTGGCTTAACTGAGATCTGATCTTTATCATTCTAGAATTATCATCAATTGGGACATCGATCGTCAATTCGGGCGGAGAAGCTTGACTGTCTTTACTTTCATCTTCACTTTCATTATCTCTTGGGTCAAGATCTCTTTGGAATTGGTTGGGGTGCCTGGGCCTGGGCCTAGACATCAATTGTCAATTTTCAACAAAGTGGACGCAGAGAAATTCCTCTATGCCCTTTCCTTTCTCCTTTCGCTGCGCCTTGCGCAGCTCAGCAACATAACAAACTTGTCCAGCAACCCGATCTCCTTGAACGATTCCAAATCCACGATCTGTGGAGAAATTTAGAGTCAAACACCATGGGGCAATGGCAGCCCTGAACTTAGCTAGGGCCGGTCAGCCTAAGAAAGCATTGTATGGCGAGTCGATGTCCAGAACAACAAATTGTAATATTCAAATTCTTCGGCTTTCTTCGGTTCCTAACTCCACTGGCAATTCCACCGGTTTCCACCACTCCATTGGGAATGGTTGCACTCCTATTGTAGCCATGAATAAAGGATTGACAAGGCTTTATATCTTTGGCCTCCATCTTCATCTGGTCATAGGCTCGCTTAAACAATATATTCACTGAACTTCCACTGTCGACTAAGATCCTCTTCATCCAAGCAGCACCTACTTGAGCTGATATGACAAGTGGATCAATAGTGGGGGGTTCGACCCTATCAGCATCTCTATCTCGGAACACGATGTTGTCAGTCATCATCTTCTGTTGTTTGGCCGGAGCCCCCTCTTCCAAACTACTACAACACTCGAAGTCTGCATGCCTAATAGAACTGGCATACGACTATATTTTCTCCACCTTCGGTCAGCTGGATGAGGACATCACTAATAGTATTTATCATTAACCTTCCGCCAGTGCGAGCAGTTTCCTCTCGTCTTGCCGTATTTGGTGCACGATTCTGATTTGATGGGCCCGCACCTCCAGACTACGGCGCCCACACAAACTATTCTAACTTCCTTTCTCTTATCAACTTTTCAATGAGATCCTACAAGTGATGACACTCATTCGTGTTATGACCGTAGCTATCGTGGAATCTGCCAAACTTTCCCATCTGGATTTGTTTCTCTAATGATGGTCTTGGGGTAGGTTTCTTATATTGAATGGTATTACAAGTCTGTAAGTGCACATTCTTCAGCGACGTATTCAAAGGAGTGTAATTACCAAACATGGGAGCCCTATGTCACGGACTACAATTCTGATCTCGTTTCTTATTTCGATCTCCACTACTTCTCTGTTGATTCTGTTTATTTTGTGTATTCAATTGCACTTTTTTGAAACTCTCCCCAGATTGGTTAAGAACTACATTACTACAGATTCCTTCCATACTGGGCCATGCATCATCCTTTTTCCTAGATTTTTTCGCATCCTCCCTCCTCAAGAATTGGGCTATCTTGGAATTGAAACGGTCCAATGACGCGGGGGTTTTTTCGGCAAGTTAGTTCCCAATTCTGAATCGGGATCAATTCCCTTAGTTAGTGCCATCAGAATAAAGTTATCATTGAGACTGCTAATATTAGCACAAACATCAAGAAATCTTTCTAGATAACGCCTGAGTGTCTCTCTAGGAGCTTGAGTGACACTAGACAAAGTGTTAACATCCTTCGGTCTCGTTACATGCATCCGGAACTGCTCAACAAACTTTGTCACCAGTTGATCAAAACATGAGATAGATCGAGGTGGCAGACGGGTAAACCACATGGTAGCTATGCCCCAAGAGAGATCGAAAAACTCCGGCATTTAACTGCATCGTCAGCTCGTGCAACATTCATCAACCATTCGTACTTCAAAATATGTTGATTAGGATTTGAGCTTCCTACATAGACGGGTATGGTTGGCATCCTGAATCGCCGAGGTAGTTCAGCATAGAGTATGTCATCAGTGAAAGGGGTATGACTTCGGGATATTCCCCATTCGTCGTTAGTAAGACCCTAATTTTAACGAATCATTATTGATATATATGGCATTTGGACATTTTTAGCACACTGGGCCAAGGTGTGTCGGGTTCCATAATGCGAGGCTGGGCTAGACATGGTCGAAGGTCCAAGTCTTGCCTCCTTAGTTCAAAGTCTCCAGAGATATAAGGTTTGGGAGTATGTTGACGTTGGATCGGATCTATTTGGTTTTGTGCATCAACTCCTGGCTCAGCAGCAGTGGCGGTAGTGTGGTTGTTTACAAGATGATATGGAATAGTACCTCCTCGAGAGGAGGGTCCAGTCCGATGGCTGGTGGACTGACCAACACTTGGTTGCACATGGCTCAGTGCGTGCTGATGTCCAGTAGCTTGGGTATAACTCCCATCTTGCTACGGGCACGTGGATCTGTTATGATGGTCTGAAGAAGTTGAACTCCCAATAGATGAATAGGAAGCCTAATTCCTCATGGATCTCCTACACCTTTGGCAATTCAACTGATTGGTCAATTTTGTATTGGCACACAGCTGTTGAGTAAGTTGTTGACCGCTCTATGTCAGCTCTTGCATTAGATCTAAAACTCTTTCCTAGTGATATGGCCTTGCGGATCTGATGGTCCGATAGCATTCTGATCGGTCGGAGGTTGTTGCACGAGATTCTATCGATCCCGTCCTTTTGGATCTGCAGCAGTTGAAGTGGTCCTTGTGTTTACCATGATGAATAGCAAAGCTCTTTCCTAGACTTGATGAAAATCTGAATAGGATGGAAGAATTCTGAACAAGAGATCTGGATCTTCACCTTAGATTTACGCAATCCGGTATCGATGGTAGATCCAACGAGCAGGAGAAGATTTGTGTTTTCTCAGTGAAAGCACCAAAGTGTTTGTACCAAAATTGGACACAACACTCTTCGGAAATATTTCAAGAGATAAGATGAATAAAGTAAATGTGAAAGAGGATTATCTAACAAACACTTCAAAACAGATAAGAAAAACACACAGAAACATAGAGATTATAGTGGTTCGGCGTATGGCCTACGTCCACTATGAAGTTGATGATTTTATAGATGTTTGTTTGCTGATTACAATTGATCGCAGCGGATTACAATAATGGATTTTGAGTACAACAGTGATCTTTGAGTATAAAGATGATTTCGACGGAGTTTGGACGTAAGAGAGCTAAAGGTCCCTTTTCTATAGATTTTGGGATGCTATTTATCGATGTAGGATACAAATATCTCACTCGGATCTCGGGAGACCCCTTCTGGCACGTGGGCGGACCCATGCAATCGAACCCACTTCATTTTCACTCGGTCCATGATCGATACGAACGAACTTCATATCAATCAAAATTTGGTCCAATCGAGTTGAAATTGAGCACGAATATTCTTTAGGTTGTACGTAAACTCCTGTCAAAATTTGGTGGTATTTGGACTTGTAGATTTTTAGTTATGATCGATGTAAGTCTATGTTTTTCGAAGGCCGTCTCCTTTATATCGATGTTGTTCGTATCGCTTTTTAGCACGTGCTTGCAAGTTGACGTGGCACTAACTCCTCGGATCGATCCACTTTTAATGCCGAGTGACCGAGTCTTTCAAAGGGGTGTATCTTGTTCGTATCAATCCAGTTGAGTCTTGTTCATATCGATCGAAGTTGTTCTGTTCATATTGATTATCGTGGCCTTGTTCTTATCGATACTCATAGGCTACTTTGTATCGATGGCTGAGGGCCATTTCGTATCGATAGCTGGAGGTTGTTTTCATACCATTCATTTGATGTTTTATTCGTATCGATTGTTGATCGATCGATGCGAACTGTGCTATTGGGATCGATGCGAATTGACTCCAATTGATCAATACGAAGTTGAACCAATTTGATGGATACGAAGTAAAACCAGGCTGAGTAGACACGCAGTTGAGTGTATGATGTGATGGATACGAACAACCGATAACGTGATGGATACGAACAACCGATACTGTGATGGATACGAACAGATGGATGCGAAATGATGGATACGAACAGACAGATGCATGTGAGTTGATTTCCTTGGATTGAACCGATCGTATATTGAGCCCACGAACTCCGATTGACTTGAAACTTGGAACGTTGGCGTTCATAGCATTGCTGGTCCTGTCACATCAATTGTAGGTCGATCCATACTCGGACAAAATTTATCGACATCCGTAGTGAATTTGTGTACAATCGATCTTCAGGACAGACCGTCTTTTGTTTCTAGTCAATTCCTTGGTGTCACAGCCTTGCCAAAAGGCAGGATAACATGTACATATATAGATAGAAGACTCCATATATTTGAAATTTGTTCTATTATCATTGAAAATTGGTATTCCTATAAATATTTAATCATATACATATTTGAAAAACTTTTATTTATTTAAAACTTGGTACATACCTGAAATCATATATACTTTTCAAAAATCCACATATTTGGTTATTCAAAAGCTTATATCTATGAAATTTAATAATTCTAACATGAAGCCTTTAGTTTTGGACATGGAACTTCAATTTTTATGTTTTTTGTTTACAAAATACTTTAAAATCTGTAAATATAAGCTTTCGAAATAACTTTCAAATCTTTTTTCAAAATCAATATGTTTGAAGTCTTTCATTTTTGAAATCTATAAATAAAATGCAAATTTTCGAAATTTAATGCTTTTGAAATCAATTGAAATTCGATATGTTTATTTTTAGAATCCAAAATATATTATTTGAAACCTAGAATATTCAAAAAATCATCTTTTGAAAACTCTTAGTTTGCAAAATCATTAATTTTCAAGATCTATTTGAAGTGAAATCGATGACTTTTGAAAGGAAGCTTCAAACCTGGAGTCCTCTGTTTTGACATGAGCCTAATGATTTACGACATAAAGATGGGCTTCGACATTGATCTGGTCTTGGGTATTGATTTCATTACTTTGGCATTGATGTGGATACGAGCCTTGATATGGATCTATGTTATGATACCAAAAAACCTTCAACATTATTTAACTTGCGATATCGAATATCTCACGGAACCATCAATCCAACGGCATTGATTAAACCTACAGCATTGGTTCCTACGACGTGACTAATCCTGTGGCATTAACCAACTTATGACCCTAGTACTTCTTACGGCATCACCAATCTAGTGCCATTATTAGCTGAATGATATTGACTACCCTTACGACATAGATAGCCATCGATGTTAATTACTTCTATGACATTAAGTAACTTACAACATAACTAAATCTGCAGCATGACTCTTCCTATGGCATAAGCCTACTTGAGGGATAGTCCTTACGACATAAGCCTACTTGGGGCATAATCCTACTTGCGGCATAGTCCTTCTTACGGCATAAGCTATTTGCGAGGTAGTCCTACTTGCGAGATAAGTTCCTTATAAAATCATATATGTTAGCACCCATAATCTTCGACCTTGAATTTTGAAATTCGGTATAGATCCCTAACCTAGGCATTATTGATCTCGTCATTCACTGACGTTTATGAGATCTATATCGACATTGAAATTATCCAAATCAATTTCGAAATCATGCAGATCTACCTCGGATTTGTTCAAATTTACTTCGGGTTCATCAAGATCCACTTTGGATTTACTTAGCCACCCTTTTGAGATTCCTTTTCTTTTAAAGTAGGAGGGATTGATGTCAAATAAGGGTCGATGTTGAATGGATAAGAGAAGAGAAGTCGATATTGAAAGAGAACAATTGATTTCAAGTGAAAAGGTATATTAATGTCGAAATGGCGAGATTAACTTCGAACGGAAAGTATTATTAGTGTCGAATCTAAGCAAAAAAGGAAGGATGATATAGAATGTGGTAAGTGGAATTAATAATTTGTCACCAGATCTATGATTGTTTGTTGTCCATTCCTACAAACATTAAAAATATTGATAAAGTTAATTTTTGGATTTTGAATTCAAATTTTGAATTTTTTTCAAAATGCACATTTCAAAAATCCCTTTAGGGTATTTTGGTCATTTTTCCAAACATTTTTGGAGGTTAGAGCCCCTCCTTCTAGCACCAAAATGTTAAATTGAAATTTGGTTCAACATTCAAGATGTATATACAGGGAGCATGTTCGAAGAAATTCCAATAATACCCCTTGGTTTTATGATAATTCGCAAAGTAATTTAAAACATCATTCATAAGTTCAAAAATGAAACAGATAAGTCAAAATAACAATAGGAAATATGTTCAAGCCATGTTCCTTTATTCAATTATGAACATGTTGCATAATATGCCAATATGTAATTTTTGAATTATTCAAGCCCTTTTTTGCAAATATTGTATATCATTTTCTCCTCCATTAGCCTTTATGTCATTAATTTGTCCTCGAACTCTCAATGTAGAGAACTTGGAAAATATCCTAATTGGAAAAAGTGATAAGAGTGAGAAAAAGGTTCAGAGCTCTTTTTAGTGAGGGGGTACATCTCTATTTATGGTAGTTGGAAGGAAGAGGCTTGCTTCCATTAGCGATGAGGGACTTTGTTTGCTATCTTGGTGATGGCTTCAACATGAATGCATTTGAAGCTTTATGAAGGAAAATATAATAAATCCTCTTGAACTTGCTTTTCTTAATGATTTTATCCCTCTTCTTTCCATGAACTTGGACATCCTATGGCATGGAGGTTGTGTGACATCGATAATATGCAATATCCATGAAACATGGCATCGATCAATATATGATGCCTATTATCATGTAGGCAACTTCTAACATAGCTACCTCATCATAACCCTTTGATATGCTTTTTTATATTGATCATTCATAATTTCCTTCTCATTAATATTACTCTTTTTATTACATTGACGAAGCTTGATATGGCTGAAGAGCGATATCGACTAAATGTGATATCGATGAAGTGCGACATCAACAGAGTGCTACATCGAAGAAGGGTGCATCGATGGAGTGCGGCATTGATAAGAAGCAGCACTGAATCTATGCAACATTAATTATATGATGCTTTAAAGGAATGCAGGTGTAATGACCCACAAATTCATCACTTTAAAAAAAAAATTAAACTCCTTAAATATAAGATTTTTTAACATAAATGATAATGTTTTGAACAATAAATAATATTGTAGTCATATTTTGAATAAATATTTACAAAAATATATATTTTGGATAATATATCGATGAAATGACCAAAAACCGTTTTACCAACAAATAGCCCTTAGACCATCCAACATCATGCAAGGAGCTGGATACATACTCATTTACATATATGAGTGAGAATATTTAATAAAATTATTTATTTGTCTTTGAAAATAAAATCATTTTATGACATCATCAATGATATCGCTATTTTGGAATAAATGATCTTTTAATTTAAATTGAGTTTAAATGACTTAATAATTATTTTAATTATTAAATAAGCCCTTTTAATTATTATATAATGATAGAAATATTATTATCAAACTTTATATATATATATATATGTTAAAAAAAGTGAGAATATAACTAAAAATCGAAACTAAAATTCATAATGTTTCAACATAGAAAATTTGTACCACATTGTGAATCATTTGAGAACACATGCACATAAACATGTATATGTACATGAACACATTCACATGCCATGAACACATATACACATACAAATATACTTATACATTTAAATAGATATATATTACAAAATATCCAAGATATTTTCCCAAAACTTAACCCTTACGTAAAACCAAGGTCAATATCTTACACCCTAAGTACAAGCACATGGCTATGCATATGGGGAGGGGGGATGTTCGGTCGAACATGATGAGGGGAGAAGAGGACTTGGAGGAGAAGAAATGGCGATGTGCTTGTGTGTCAATATCATGATATTTTTATTTACATTTTTTCCTATAAATAGAACCCACCTCTCTTCACTTCATTCACATTTTTTCTTCATATAATTCCTAAGCTGTTTCATCTTCTTCTTCTCTACATTAATGGCTTCCATGGTCTAAGAAAGAAAATATCATAAAATCAAAACAAAGTTATTCCAAAATCAATAGAAATCTATACCACTTCAAAACAAAGTTCAAACTAGTAATCTCTTCCTTCTCTTCCACTAAGGTCATATGCAACCAAGCCCACCACCATTTGCCGAGCAAGATGAACCTTCCAAGCCTCCAAGACCAAGGTTAAACCCCCTAGGAGCATTTGGGCTAGTAGTCATGAGCTTCGATTTTGAGATAGTGGAGCTATAGCCATTTTCAAGTTAGCCTGATAGAAAATCAAGTGTGAATATATATATATATATATATATATATATATATATATATATATTAAGTGGTATGATTTTATGGATGTATAATATGCTTTGATCATCAAGTTTGGTTGTTTAATTGTGTAAACAAGTCACATTAAATACACATCGATATTACATAAGAAAATCACTTTCCGAATCAAGTTAGAAAAGTGATATGCAATCATTAAACCCCTTTGAAATGATTCAAAACGGTTTGTAAATGTTTTATAACCCAATTCGGTGAAATTTGGACGAGTTATGAAAATTAAGTCAAAAATAGGCCGTTGCGTAATGGAAGTTTCCAATTTCGCGTCGTAAAAGTTTAAATTCATTTATACGATGGGTTCGGAGTCGGAATTATTTGTAATAAGAATTTTTCAAACTCTTATAATCATAGTTTTCAAACAAAAGAAAAAGAATGAGATTTTGTTTGGTAGATTTTAAAATATGAGCAAATATATTTTTCAAAATAGTCGTGGTTTGGCGGTTTGTAAAACAAAGCGATAAATTCTTTAAAAAGGATATTTTTAATTCTTTAAAAATATGGGATAAATTCTATAAGTATTTTTAAAAAATTTACATGAGATTTGAGCTATAAAAATGTATTTCTAAATGATAGAAAAGTCGTTTTGAACAAAAAAGCTTAAAAGCACTATTTGCAGCACTTTTAATAACTTTTAAAATATTGTTTTAAACTTAAGTATTCTTTCTCAATCTTTTTAAAATGTTTTCAAATAAATAATTAAGTATTTTAAAGATGATTTGAAGGTCTTTATAATTTATTTTAAATGAGTAAAATAAATTATTTAAAGAAATGTTGTTATAATCAAATGATTTAATCTTGGCTCTGAATGCCGATGAGTAGACTGGATTTTTCTATTCGTGAGATCCAGATGGGAGGTACCTAAATTTAGGAGATGTTCATGAGCAACCAGTACCCTGGCTCACCTGGCCTCTTTTCTGGACGAGAAATAGATAAGGTCAAAATGCTGGAAATGAGGCAAGTATAATTTTTTCAAATTTAGTACAACTTGGATTGTATAGAAATAATATTCTTATACTTGGTATTAAATACTGAAGAGGGAACACATACTACCCATGTGAACTTAAAAGGTGATTTCGCTGCTATTCGACAAATAGTAAAGGTTGAATACGAAATTGATGTTGAGTAGAATTAGTATAATTACTATCGACCTTTTTTTACTCAAAAAGGTTTTGCAATATGAATTATGAGAAATTATTTTGATTTGGTTAAAGAGAGGTTTAATGATCCCGTATACACTGGAAAATAATATGATTTAAAAGATTTATATCTCTAAAAGAGATAATTTATTTGATAAAAGATATTAATGAATGAAATGATAATCACCCTTAAACCTTAACATCTTTTTTATCGATGATTGGTTCATAGAAACCAGGGTCGAATTTTGGTAATTCTTATCCGAAAACCACTTCGAACTAATTTACAAGTTTGAAAGTGAAGACATGTTAAAGAAAATAAAGTTGAAGACGGGATATTCATAACGAAGGACTGCTTGTTGATAATTTCAAAGTAGCTCCCGAGATAAACAAATTGCAGTGGTCCATTCATTCTATGATCTTCATATGCAAGGACTAATCGCTACTAATCCAAGTGGATGTGGTAGGAGAATGCCTTCAGTTTGTCATGTTTCCTAGACAAGTTGTATGGATGAATGTCTGACATTTCATTTCAAAGATCATAATTCATTGATCTCTACAAACATACATCTATTTAGTGGTGTAAGAGGTAACCCCTCTTATACTTAACACCTTTCTCTAAGACGTACGAGCTCAGATGTTGTACTTTATGGAAATCAATAATGCATTGTTGAAATTGGCAATGTGGAATTTTAAATGAAATGTTATAAAAAAGGTAAACGTTACTCAAGCCTCACACCAGGAGAATTGTGAAACAGGGGTTGCTTTAAGGCTAAATGGATCGCAACCACTAGGTATGATATCACCTTTCTAGATCTATTAATTTCTACTTGTATGACGTCGGTTTAAATTATGTGGTGTATTATATGGGATCCCGGATAGGCCGATAACAACCAGGGCGATATCATATTTGATTCTATCTGCCACCAAATGGGTCTATGGGTAAGCCGGTCGTAATTCACAGAGGTTTCGAAGATGTTGATCTTTGGTACATTCCTCTATAATATACTATACGGGAGGTAGTCCCTTACCTCGCTATTCATTGGAAATCCAAATCTCCAATAAGTGCCTTCGATTTTTATTGCAAACCTGTTATACCATCAAATTTTACCAATGTAACAATTTCAGCTATTTGAATATATGTTTATTTGAAAACTTTTCAAAGAATTTCTATAAAAATAATATTACTGAATTTTACATATTTGGTTATCATAAGGTAAAAACTCATTCCGTGTTTTTGTGCAACATGGTATTATGAGATACCCTTTTGTTTTAAAACACTAGTATTTTGAGTTTTTCACACCGGTCCCATGACTGATCCGGTGTTTATTTTCTTTTTCGCTTAAACTCTAGGTGCTCTATTTTTTCGAGCAGCCAAGTAGTCAGGTAGCTTGGAGCATTTTGAAAGGAGCATGGAGCATGAAGACTAGAGGGTCCTTTTGTCAATAGTGAGCTATTTCGAATTTTCGTTGTATCATGTAGTATGTATTTAGTATCTACCAGACCCTATAAGGATGGGTAGTTATAACTATCCCTGGCTGGGTTAGTACTTATCGTAACTTTGGTGAATCACTTGGAATGATTGTATGTACTTTCCATATGTATAATTAATGTGAATGTGAGATTATGTTGTTATTATATCTTCTATCTTTATTTCTTTTGAAAACCCCTGATTATCTTCCTCTCCTGTACTTGAATATGCAACATGTGAATATAGAGAATGTATTAATGTTGATCTTTGATAGTCGAAAAGGCAGGTCATCACAGTTGGTATCGGAGCTTAGGTTAAGCGAACACTTAAGCCTCGATGGAGTCAACTCATTAAAGATAGGTTAGTAATAACTTAGAATGAGTTTATTCAATTAGAGAGTGTATTTGTAATTTCATCCAAATAAACCCATCCCTGTCATTTTATGCTAAATACCCATTCCCTAAAATAATTTCGTCTATAATTCTAAAGATGTCTTCTTACAATATGCAAATAGTAGGAGATGGGCAATAGAAGAGGACGAAATGGGGGAGCAACACTACGGCCACCAATGGTCGATCAAATGATACAGTAATTGAGGAAGTGGTAATCCTTAAGCAACCTCAAATTAAATTTACAAATCTTTGCAAGAATTACACTAGCGTAGGGGGGAAACCATTCCATGGAACCGAGTCTATTGTTGAAGTGCAAGCATGGCTCTGCTCAACTGAAAGCGTATTCAAAGGATTGAACATAGAGGATCATCAAAAGAGGTTCTTACCTTCTTGGCAGTTGTAGGAAGGAGCTCCAGAATGGTGGGAATCAATCACATTGAATGGTTTTGAAAGATAATTTTTCATGGACCAGATTTAAAGAACTATTCGAAGAGCAGTGCATACCTACAGCCGAAAAATCATGTCTTTATAGAAATTTTTGTTGAATATGTGAGTATATGATTTTTATTTGATGATAATAAACATATATATAGTCATTTAAATGTATTTGTTATGTACTATTTTATTTTTTTACATAAGTAATAAATATTTGTTGAATAAAATAAATAAAATGGAATTTAAATTCAAACAAATATTTATTACAATTTTTGAATAGTGTAAATTTGAGCTATCGCTATATATACACACACACAATTTTGATTATAGTACAATTATCATTTACAAATGCACCTCACCACATATCGCTCATTCACTCGTATTTATCTTCAACTTTATTCTAGATTGAATTTAGCATCTAAGCAATCTGCAAAAATAAATACTGACGCAGTAAAATTGAAAAGAAAATATTTTTGCAATATAAAATAAAATTTATTTTGGAAATATTATTTGCCTCATGTATTTAGGTTATTCGTCATCATTTAATTTTTCAAATCATCACACACGAACAGCTAGTGACATGCACAGTGTATCACTATACATGCCATAAAGCCGTGCACACCGATATACACTTGATAAAATTACAAGGAAAGGTGAGAACAAGGTCAAACCCAAATCAAAAGCCGAGTTCAACTCAAGTGCAATAAAAATAAAGTCACGATATCAGCATAAGGTCAAACCCGAAGCTGGATTCAACTCAGGTGCACTACAAACGTCATAAAATTGTCGAGTACAGGATACAAAGATAAAATAAAGGAAATGTATACAGCAGGATGCATAAGCTGGCTAAATGAACGAAACAATGCATATTGAAGCATACATGACCAGACTCAAAAAGCAGCAAAGACTGTATGCAACCTGACTTGAAGCAATGTAGTGACATGCACAGTGCACAGCAACTACCCGGTGCAACAAGATAACAGTGACAGAATGAAACAGTTCACCAGACCTCAACATGAAGTTCAACAGCATACATGTATAGCATGAACCAGACAAGTACACAAGTAATGGCACACTGAATATATAGTGCAACAAAGTGAAGATGCAACTTAACTCAACATAACGAACATGCACAGGCAAAGGCCACACAAGCGACCAGACATAATGCAGTAAAACAGTGAGTGCATGCCGCAAATGCAACCTGAACAAAAGACTGCAAGTACAAAGCATGCACATCAATCTCACTATATAATGCAACCTTCTCGGGTCAAAAAACTGAAGTGATAAAACACAGCAGTGGCACCAAAAGTAACATCAGTACAGTTCATATTCGAATATAGTGAATGTATCCAAATGACAGTGAATTACAATGAACCAGACAAACTACATGAAGAAGCAACTCAACAAAAACCAAGTCGAAGCAGTGACAAGGCCGAAGTCAAAAAGGAAATATTTTTGCAGAGGAATAATTTGAATAAAATCACGTAGCAGTTTTATCAAAGTTGAACGGAGTTAATGTCATGCCGCAAGTCAATCAAGGAAACCGAACAAGTTCAAATTTTAACAATATAAAGTGGCCAAAGTCAAAGGGAACATAGATAAATCAACATCGTTATGGCAAGGTCAGAGCCGTGGTAGCCTAGAATCGAGCCGTGATAATCAAGTAACAAAAAGAACGAAGTGAACAAGTTAGGTATATTTGAACGAAAATATAGGAATTCGAATCCCATAAAACCCAATTATCATTGGCCGTAAAAAACCGTTCGAGTTCAAGCAATATCATAGTGCATAGAATCAATTAGGAACTCGAATCAAAGTCAAGGGTAATTTAAATCGAAAAAAGGACAAATATCCCAAATTCAAAGCATCATTTAACCTCGACGAAATTGAAGTAGCTGAGCGCAGAGATAAGCAAAACGGACGATCGACAAAGCAAACGCGAGAATCATCTATTCGATCGATCAATAAAAAGCGGGACCTTCAATTTCCAACTAAAGCCCTAGTTTATAAAAAGGAAGGAACGAAGAGAACCAGCCATTCATTATCACAAACAAGAATAGGCCGACGAAAAAAAAAGATTAAAAGGGGGAAAAGTTTTTTATTATCACTCATTATTGGGATGGCCTTGTTTCTTTTTTGTTTGGGTTTTAATAAAGCTTTAGTTGATTAGGGTTTTTGTTTTTAAATTGTGTATTTTTCTTTTAAATGATTAAATTTTCTAGTCGTGTGACTAGGGGACGAACTACGGTGGTGTAATTCAAGAATTCGTAATTCAGTGGCTAAATTGTGGCAGGGTTTTGAGCGTAGAGTTAAGGTTAGTCGATAGCGAGTGTCGCGAGTTTACGTGTGTAAGCGTCTGACTACTTAATTTCTAGTAGAAACCTTGGAGGCAGCATGTAAGCAGGGTTTTGCCAAAGCTGGGTAAATCTATATGTTCTATTTTCTGTTTTTATTATTCCGCTATTATTTATGCTGCTGTTACTTAACTATTATCTTTGCTAAATTATTTTATATACTTCTACGGTAATTTTTATAATTAATAGTATCACCCTATTCACCCCTCCTCTAGGGTGAAATCGATCCTACAAGTGGTATCAAAGCCAGGTTCAAAAGCAATTTTTTTAAAAAAAATTGATTTGTTTTCAAAAACCAATTTTTGTTTCAAAATTTGAATTTTTAAAATGACTTCTTTTATTAACATTTTTGCTGAGGATCATTCCATAGTTAGACCACTAATGTTCAATGGTGAATATGCTTACTGGAAAAACAGAATGAAAATTTTTCTGAAAACCATTGATGCTTGGAATATTATTGAGACAGGTTATAGAGCGCCAACTATAGTAGTAAATAATCAGGAAGTTGAAAAACCAATTGAACAATGGATAGATCTAGAAAATAAGTTACAGAATGGTAATGCTAAAGCCACAAATTCTATTATCTGTTCATTGGATCATATTGAATTTAATCATGTCTCACATTGTCTAACTGCACAGGAAATTTAGCACATACTTGAAGTGATTCACGAAGGAACATCTCAAGTCAAGGAATCTTTCCTTGCAATTCTTAGTAGCGAATATGAGAACTTCACAATGGCCAAGGATGAGAATGTTAAAGAGATGTATGCATGACTTTTCAACCTCATATACAAATCAATAGCTCTTGAAAAATCATACACAGAGTTGGAAATAGTCCGAAAAATCCTTAGAGTCCTTCCACGGAATTTTGAAACAAAAGTTACAGCTATTCAAGAATCAAAGGATTTGAAACAAATCAAAGTTGAAGAGCTCATCGGAAATCTCACCACTTACGAGCTAGAAATGAAATTCAAAGAAGAACGGGAAGGAGGTGATGCTCGAAAGAAATCAATAGCGCTTAAAGGAACAACAGAAAGTAGTGATGATGATGATGATGGAGCAGCTGAGCTGGCACTATTAATGAAGAAATTCAAAAGGTGGAATCACAAATACGGAAATCCAGCTCTAAATTGGAAACTGAAAAAAAGAATAGCCAAAGCACTAGACAACCCGGAAGAGCAGGAAATCATCTGTCACAAGTGCAACAAACATGGCCATATTAAGCCCAATTATCCTCAAAATCAACACGGCCAAGGAAAAAAATTCAAAAAGGAGATGTTTTGTAGCCATGTGGAATAAAAATGATGATTATAAAAGCACTAGCAATGAGAGTGAGAAAGCAGATCTGTGCCTTCAAGGTGATATCATTGATAGCGATAATGACGAGCCAAGTGAGGTATCAAAACTTACTCACTCAGAATCACTTATATATTTCCACGAAGTAAATAGTTGTTTCGAATGATTTAGGGATAACTATGTTAAAATTGAATCACAAAGAGATACTTTGATAGATTTAAATAAACAGCTTGATTAATTTGTTAATAACTATCAAAGTAAGATCTCTAAGTGTGATAAGTGTCCATCATTCAAAGAAGATATTAAAAAATCAAAAATTAAAATTAAATCGCTTGAAAATGATTTTGATTTTGAAAGAGTGTGAAAATACTAGGAGATAAAATTCTATTAAATAGTGCACTCAATTATTGAACGAATCGCTAAAAACACAAGTCCAACAACTGTCAACGACTTTAAGA
The DNA here is from genome assembly GCA_030765085.1 of Allium cepa. Taxonomy (NCBI): domain Eukaryota; kingdom Viridiplantae; phylum Streptophyta; class Magnoliopsida; order Asparagales; family Amaryllidaceae; genus Allium; species Allium cepa. The sequence continues at coordinate 309,263,888 of CM060934.1, read as the reverse complement.
AAATTTTCCAAAGGAGAAAGATCATTGAATATGCTATTAGAGAAACAAACTGTTAATACAGTTAGATAAGGACTTTGGTATAATCAATCTGAACCTGTTAAAAGAAAATTCGAACAGTTAATTCCATGTGCACAATTTGTAGAAAGATTGGACACATTCAGAATATTTGCTGGTATAGACCCAAAAATATCAAAACCATTCCAATTTTGGTTCTAAAAGGCACAAATATAAAATCTCTGAAAGTCAAACAAATCTGGGTGCCAAAAGGAACATATATAAATTGTTTTGGGTCTCCACAAACATATTTCTCAAAATCATTTGCCACTAACAATCATGGACCTATAAAAACATAGGTCAAAAAAATTCTTTATCGTGTAGATGTGGTGGCAGGTTAGGAACAACAATAGTGTTATCTAGATTCTGGCTGTTCCAGACACACAACAGGCGAAAAATCAAAGTTCCTTAGCCTAGTATAAAGGTGGCAGAATCATAATGTGCAACAACGAAAAATTATCGACAAAGGTAAAATAGGTAATGGTATATTTATCTTGAACGATTTATTGAATGTGATAATCTATGCCATAGTCTGAATTTAAATCATCCAGTTATGTGATGAAATAATGAATGCTAATAATGATTTTGACTTACACAAATCTTTGGACTAGTTCATATAAATTTGTTTGGTCTTATGATGGTGTTTTATTGATACATGTGAACACATTATATTTTGTGTTTGCTTGTATACACAGTTTCAATTCGATTCAATTTTATTTAAATGCTGTTAAAAATGATTTTAAGATATTTTGTTGCACATTTCACAGTCTGGTCCATGAAATTCATCTAATGATAAATTTGAGTCAACAAGAAATTCAGATGTAGATTACACTGGTAATCTAGTTGATAGAAAAATTACTAGCGGAATGTGATTTATGCTTAAACATTCATTAGCTGCATCAAATTTCAAAGAAAATATCTGCATATTTTTCGTTTCAAATAATTTTCAAATTAGCAGACAATTTTCTTATAAAACCCCTTCAAGAAAATAACTTTTGTTGACCTTGTTTCAGATTTTATTTTTGAAAATTTGATTATATAATTATTTTTGAATTTGATCTTAAATGACTACATTAACTAATCTGACTCCCTACTGATTATCGAAAAGATAAAGAGTGATTGAAAAAGTGATGAGTGTTGATATTGATCATATATTATAACTTAAGATGGTATAATTAGTAAATTTCTTTAGAAATTTAAACAAGAGTTATAAAAACTTTTTGTTGGTAAAATTCCATGGCTATTTCTATTTCAATCATATTTCTGTCGACCATCACTCATCAAAATCCAATATAGTATGTTAATATGTGGTATTTTAAACGAGAAACATTCGTTTTTCATTTTATTATATTTTTAAGAAATAAAAACATCCAAAATATTCACTCTCATTTAAAAGTCCTCACGGTTATGCATGGGTGAATTACTTGGGATTTTTGATTATGTGCTTTCATCCTCATTTAAAAGTCCTCGCGGTTATGCATGTATGGAACGCATATCAAAATTTATTGATTTAATAGGCAAGTTGATTCTCATCCCATTTAAAAGTCCTCACGGTTATGCGTGGTTAGTAGATATTCCAATTCATGAAATAAATATACCACAAATAGACACAACTATATGGTTTTATATGATGACATCATCCCTATCATTCAAAAGTGGAATATGGGTCAAACAGAGTATTTATGATTTTAGTTTCATTTTTTATTGAAATTTAATATTTATACTCGATTGAGTATGAATGTTGTATTAATGTCTATCACTTCATCTCTATTTTTCTAACACTATTACTCTTTTGCTGATAATAAAAGGGGGAGAGAAAAGTTAAGATTTTGGCAAATAAAGGTCAAATACTTTCTATTTGCATCTAGGCTCATTTGCATATTTTTTATTTACATGCATATATGAAGGGGGAGCTTGTGTAGAGGGAGCATTCAAATAGGGGGAGCAAATTGAGTAACAAATACATTTAATAAATTCAAATTCATAAATATATGTTTGTTATCATCAAATGGGGGAGATTGTTGAATATGCAAGTATATGATTTTTGTTTGATGATAATAAGCATATATGTATTCATTTAAATGTATTTGTTATTTAACTATTTTATTTTTCACATAATTAATAAATATTTGCTGAATAAAATAAATAACACAGAATTTAAATTCAAACAAATATTTATTCTAACAAATATTTATTACAATTTTTGAATAGTACAAATTTGAGCTCTCATTACATATATATACACAATTTTGATTACATTACAATTATCATTTACAAATGCACCTCACTACATATCGCTCATTCGCTCGTATTTATCTTCAACTTTATTCCAGATTGAATCCAACATCTAAGCAATCTGCAAAAGTAAATATTGACGTAGTAAAATTGAAAAGAAAATATTTTTGCAGTGTAAAATAAAATGTATTTTGAAAATATTATTTGCCTCGGGTATTTGGGTTGTTCGTCATCATTTAATTCTTTAATTCATCATACACGAACAGCTTGTGATATGCACAGTGTATCACTATACATACCACAAGGTCGTGCACACCGATATACACTTGATAAAATTACAGGGACAGATGAGCACAAGGTCAAACCCAAATCAAAAGTCGGGTTCAACTCAAGTACAATAAAAATAAAATCAATATATCAGCCTAAGGTCAAATCCGAAGCTGGATTCAACTCAGGTGCACTACAAACATCATAAAATTGTCGAGTACAGGATACAAAGACAACATGAAGAATGTGTATACAGCAGGATGCATAAGCTGGCTAAATGAACCAAACAATGCATATTGAAGCACACATGCCCAGGCTCAAAAACCAGAAAAGACTGTATGCAACCTAACTCGAAGCAATGCAGTGAAATGCACAGTGCACAACAACTAACGGTGCAACATGATAACATGACACGTTGAAACAGTTCACCAGGCCTCAACATGAAGTTCAATAGCATATATGTACAGCATGAACCAGACAAGTACACAAGTCATAGCACACTGAATATATAGTGCAACAAAGTGAAGATGCAACTCAACTCAACATAACAAACATGCACAGGCAAAGGCCACACAAGCGGCCTGTGACGACCCGGAATTTTTGTATATTTGAAATTGGAATATTTAATTTAGTTTAAATATTCAAAGGTCAAATTTTAACTTGAATTTCAAATATCAATATTTGTTGGATAATTAATGGTTAAAATTAATTATCGGGATTGAGAAATTTATTGAATCTGGAATTTTAAGCCGGTTAAAAATAATTTGAAGGCTTATAAAATTTATATTAATAACACTGAAGATAATAGGAGTTGTAAAATTGAAATTAACACTGATTTGTTCAGTTTTAAAATGTTATCATTTAAATCGATATTTTAAAAAATAGTCTTCCGAGGCACAGTCTCGGAATTCAACGAAACTAGCTCCATTGGGTCCGTAATATTGAATTATTATCGGATTTCAAATTTCAAATTGATTGGAATTGTAGTGGGAGCGTACGACCTATAAACGCATAGAAATTATTCTAAGGCAAATTGAAATTAAATAAAATATAACTGTTTTCTTTTATCGACACTAAGTACAACACGCCTCCTTTGTGTCTCCTTCGTACCCATTCTCTTTCCTTTCCATCTTCTCAAATCAGAATTCGATCAGAGAAAATCTTTTTTTTTACAATGGCCGACCTAGTAAATCACCTACAATTCTCTCCTCTTCCTTTTCTCCTTTATTTATAAATGGCCGAGTTACTCCCTTTCTTCAAACCAAACGAGGCCGAGATTCTCGTTTAAAAAAAAAAAGGAGAAAGGGGCAGAGCAATTCTCCTCTTCTGTTCCCAAGTTGTTTCGTTCGAATTCAATTAGTAGCAGAAGCCAAGAGTGAGTGAATCAATCTCATTTCTTCAGGAAGGGAGGGCATCGCGGCAACTCAAATCGCACGCGCAATGATTCAGCGGCACTTGCGATGGTCAATGGTGAGAGGCTCGTTCGTTTTGACCTGGGGTTTTGCGATGGGTGACAATCTGAACGCGTACGCGTGTGGTGGCTAACGCGAGAAGTCCTTGTCGCGTGGGGGTAGCTACGAGGGTGGAAAGAAGATTCGATTGAAAGGGGTGGTGGCGGCTTCTCGATGTGTTCAAAGTCCAGATCCAGGCTTGCTAATTTTTGTTCCTGCTTGTTAAGGTAATTTAGTTCATTTTATTCAGTTTTACGAAGCTTTAAAGCTTTCTGCTAAAATTGTATAGATGAACTACTGTGTTAAAATTAATGCAGTTATGTTACCAACTATTATCATTTAAACAATAAATATATTTACAGATAGAATTTTTAGAAAGAAAAGTTGGAATTTATGTAAAGAGTGAGTTATATAGGGTATTTTATTATATGCAGATGTATAATTTCCGAAGGGCAAAAATAATAATAGTATTAATCACAGTTAAGTATAAAAAAAACATAATATATATACATCTACACTTTGATTTCACTAGTTTAACTTCAAAGTAATATATATTTGTTTAGTTAAATTATTTGAAATTTATGTTAGTTACTAAAGGATTTTTCAAAAAGGAAACTAGTTGAAATTTAAACTATTCATTAAAATTCAAATCATTAGTTAACTTAAATTATTTAATGATAATGATTGTTCAGATATTAATAAAAACATATAATGTGTATTCAAGGTCTGCAATCGTGAAGAAAACAACTGGTTTGGGTTGAATTGCAAATGGAATAAGGTGAGTTAATCTCACTCAGTTAAAGTTAAATTTAAATGATTAAATTTAAATAATTGTTTGAATGGCTAAATTGACTGATGTGATATAGTATGATATTTTGGAATTGGCATATTATATTGTGCTAACATATGTCGATGCAGGGAAAACAGGTTGGGGGGATCCAAATGGATCCCTCAACATTTACTATTTAATATTCTCTGTTGTGATTACTTGATATTCTATGATGAATATATTGGAATATTGAATGTTATGATTTGATTGGATATATCTGGGTATAATAAGATACCAAAAATATAAAAAAAAATTGGGGTTTTGGAAAGACAATAAAATGGTGGAGTTTAAGAAAAATAATTATAGCAAATTTTGAATAAATTAAGAATGAAGTAGAAAGGGATGGAAGTGATATTAAATATTAACTAATAAATAACTTCGAGTATGAAAGGAATTTTGAACAAAATAGAAATAAGTGAATTGCAAACTCAAACGATGTCAATTAAAGGAATTAAGAATTATTCTAGAATTTAAGTTTAAATTTATTTTAAAGAATAAACAAAAAGGTTATCTGGGAAATCTAAAACTTGTATTTTCAATTAAAGTATGATAAACAATAATTAAGGAATAAAATCTGAAATTAATGGTTTTTGAGATAAAATAGAGTCAATTTGAAATCAATTTGTAAATTGATTCAGGTGTTTGAAATTGGAATTTCAAGAAGAATGTGGAAGGAAGTATATTTCCCTGGATAGCCAAGTAGGTTTTCAAAGTAATTTTTTTAATATAAGTTAAAAGCTTTATGTTGTTTTACAAAGTATGTTTTGGAAAATTTATTATTTTAAGTGATTAAATCCTAAAGTAAATATTTTGTAAATCTATTATCGTAATAATTATTTAAAAGGTGACTTAGTATTTTGTTTTAAAAAGTGAAAACCTAGTTTTATATTTTATAAAGTAACTTTATTTTCAAAATCATATAGTATGTATTTTTAGTAAATTATTGAAGTAGTTTTTAAAAATGAATGTTTTAAAATATATTTTAAAGTAAAGTGTTTTTAAATTATTAAAGTGTTTTTAAATTATTTTAGAAATCTTAAGTTTTGTGCTTGGCGATTTCAGTGGAAATAGAAACTATTCGGGAAATTGATTTTGAGAAAGGAAGATAGTTTTAAACTGTTTTCAAAAGGGTTTGAAAGGTGGAAATATATCTTGTGAAGATATTTTTGAGGATAATAAATAATTTGGGAAATTATATATTTATTGATGGTTGTTTGTGAATATTAATTGATAGTTAAATAACCGACTATCAATATTGGCCAAATGCGCTGATCGTTTCGAAGAGACCGGGATCGAGATTTAATTCTCGAAAACCACTTCGATCCGGTTTGTACGTTTCGTGCGAAAAACGTGTTCGGAGTCGAAGATGGAGCAGTGAAGTGCAAGGGCTAGTCGCTACTAATCCTGAGGATATTTCCAAAATAGATGTAGTGGGAGTAGTGCCTTCGATTCCGTTCGAACCCGGGACGGACTTGTATGGATGAATGTTTGCGAAACATCGTCAGGTGGACGATGGGCATTCTAAGTGAAACGTTCTAAAGGTAACGCTTAGCCTCAAGCCTCATCAAATGGGAATGACTGAAAATCAAGGGATATGCAACAAGGTTAGGTGGGTAGCACCTAAGCAGGGTGAGGTCATTCCAATCTAGATGTTCCTTTTTATTTTTCGGCTTAGTGGTGCGGTTGCTGATCCCAACCGCGGGGTGATCTCACTCGGGACTGTCCAGTAAGGGATGGTTCCGGCCTTGTGTTGCAGGGGATGAAGGGAGTAATCCTCGGTACTGTGATCTAGACCACGTACTGTGTCAGGTGGTACCCCAGTGCCTAGTCATTGTTGGAAATCCATTCTCCCTACGAGCCTTGTACGAGTTTTGTTTGTATTACCCACTTTTGTGGCTAGTAGCTGGAATTTAATAATGTAACAATTTCGGCTATTTTATAAGTATTTGTAAATAGACTCTATTATAATATCAGAGGATTTAATAGAAAATTTTTTAGCTATCGTAAGGTAGAAACCCGACATGTTTATTTGTGGCGCGGTCTTACGAAATGCTTTTGTTTTCAAAAGGATTTTGAAACTTAAATAATTAATTGAGTGTGATTTTCTCATGCTGGTATTCCAGACTGACTCGGGTGTTATTTAACTATAATGCTCGAGTCAGACCGAGTATTATAGAATACAGGATATGATGCTGTGGAGCTCAGGAGATGAGCTGGATGACGATACGTACTCCCGTACTTGTTTATATATATATTCCGCTGTGTTGAGTTGTTGTGTATCCATTGTATGTTATTGATGTTGGGCTGTGATTGATGTACTCTGATAATGTAATATCTAAAACAGATATATTTGATTTCGAGTAAAGATCATCTATTATCTATTATATTTTATTCCGCTGCGATGGTTAGATTCTGAGGTTGTTTCTGTTTTCTCTTCTTCTACCTCTTCTTTAATAACCAAAATGGTTCGTATTTCTGTGCAATTTGAGTTGATTTATGTAGAATAGTGTCGGCTCAAGGGGTACGGATTTGCGGGTCGTTACACTTGGTATCAGAGCTTAGGTTGGGATAACCTTGGCTCTGGTGGGAATTACTCATAGAATAGAGTCCATGGTACTCTAGAATGAGTTTGAGAGTATTAATAGATATGAGCGCGTATTTGTTAGTGAATATAAAATTTGTTTTATATTGTGTTGACTTATCGGTTGAGTGTTTATGAATTCTGGTCGATATATGGGACGCCATATTATCGATAGGGATTTCTAAACTCTTAAACAAGATAAACTGACACAGTATGGTTTTAAATAGGGTAAATGAAATAATTTTTACCCAAATTATTTTTGTATATAAAGGAAAAAAAATTCCTAAATTATTGAAGTTATATATATATATGATGTTTGGTTGTTAGAAGGTAATAATATTAAATTATTATCATCGTATGAGAATTGTATAAGAAATTGAACTAATAACCAAAGATTAAGGAATGAATTAATTAAATAAATGAAATTTGTAAATGTGATTCATAATTGAATACGAAATTGAAACCATAACTAAAAACTAAGAAATAAATTCATATACAAATGAAATTGGTAAGTATAAATTATTAATGTAACTTATAGTGTGATTAAAAAAATTAAATAAGATAAGACTCCAAAGTAATGTTTGAATATAAATTTAAAGAATTTGGAATTTGGGGAAAACAAATTGGAAATTGTAATTTCCTTTGAATTTGGAAATGTTTCTGAAAGTTCCAGAGTTATGTGTTGGATGGATTTCAAATTTGGAGTTTTGGAAAATTTTTGAGTTGGATTTGAACTCTGGAGAGTTTGGAATTTTAAAAAGGATTTTAGAAAGAGCATAAAAGCATTGAATTCTTTTGGACACTAGAAAATAACTTCGGTGATGACTGCAGCATCATCAATGTTCATTTTCGAGTTTCTGGAAGAGAAATTGCTACCAAATTGTTTTGAATTGGAATTGTTTGCAAAGGATAAATTTGGTTTTATAAATCCAAGGAATTTTGGATATAGAAGATTTCAAAGGGGATTTTGAAATGTTGGGAGATTGTTTAAACTTTGGAATTTGAACTAAGAATGTTTATGGCATATAAAAGGTTTGATAACTTGTAAAATGGGAATTTGTTGAAATAAAATTCAACTTAGTAAGTAAGTAAAGTGGGAACTGGATACTGGAAGTTAAAATTTAAATTATGTTAAATTATGTGGAATGAAAAAAAAAATTAGTCAAGTTGGGCTAAAAAAAAAATGGTTTTGAGATTTAACATTTATAAGTAACGGATAAATCCATATGGTATGCAAATGAAATGAGATTCAATATTGAATGATGCTTGATTTAAATGTGTAAAATAAGGTGCAGAATAAGTTCAATGGACTGAAAATAATAAATGTTTGGAAATAAAATTTATTGGTTAAATAACGAATTGGTGAATGAATAAAGGGATCAACTATTGTACATATAAAGTGAAGTTGATATTAATAGGAAGAAATTGGAAAATTGTAATCTGGGGATTTAAAATTTAACTTAAGTGAATAAAGTGAAGAAAATATATTTGAATTTAACTTGAAATAAGTTCTATTAAATTGAAATTGAAATCGAATTAAATTGGATTGAAATAAAATTTAGCCGAGTATAGATAATAATTGAATGGAATAATATTCTTGCTTAACTAAATAAATAAATATAAACTAAGTAAGTATTGAATTGGAATAATAAGTTTCGGGGGCTTATAAAAGAATTGAAGAGCTATAAATCCAAACTTGGGATATAAAATAAGATTGAAACTAGGGAAATCATGAGATTATAAATTGAGAATGTTGTTGAATGAAATTTGAATTGGATTAAATAGGGTATGGTGTGAAATATAAAAAAAAATCCAATTGAATGGCCTTATTGTTAATGAATTCAAAAGTGAATTGTTAATATGAATTGTAATTTAAAAATGGATAAATGAATAAACTAATTGAATAAAATAGTGAGATGATTGGGTTTTGATAAAAGGAAATCAAATCAAATATTGTGAATAAGCAATAAGGTTTGAGTTGTATGGAATTGGATTTAAACAAAAATGATTTGTGATGAAATAAATCCGATTCGAGTATGAATAAATTAAAAATGAAGATGAACTTAAGTCATGAAATGGTAGTGAATTAAAGTAAATTAACTTAAGTTTAAAATTTATAGAAGCATGGGATAATGTCGTGTAATATAAAATGGTTTGGAATCAAATCTTTTGGATATGGAAGAAATGCAATGAAAGTTTGTGAATAAATTAAATTGAGAATGCAACTATATGGTTTGTAAATAAGCTAGATTGGGATGAAATTTTTATACATTGAGTTGGAATCAATGTAAAATGGTTGTAAAGCTTATGTTATTATTTATTCACATAAATATTGACGAATTGCATTAGAAAATTGGTCGTTCGACGTAAACGGAAGTAAACAAATTATATGAATTAATAGTAGTTTAATAAATTGATTTTGGCATCAATTGAAACGAATGTGAGTTCGTTTCGTTTCAAAGTGAATTCAATGTAAGAGATTTAAACTAGAAACTAAAGATTGATGGGAATGGTATGTAAGTTGATTTCAAACAATTTAAAACTGGTGTCGAAACTCTGCATATGTATTTGTGAATGGATATTACATGCTTTACTTATGAAATTTATGTGTTAGCTATTGATAGTAAGTGAAATGTTAATAAATTGCATATATTTGGTACTCACGAATTTAAATTGAGTAAGTACAGCTTCAGGGAAGCCATTTCGCTGGATTGGATCGCGCAAAATGCTAAAATAAATAAGCGGCTTGCTTAAAATGCTTAATAAGGTACGCTTACGCGAAAGAATTCAAAATATGAGATATGAACTGCATATATTGGTATATATTGTGATTTCCGGCCTGAGGCCGATGTATATATATATTTGTGTATCCTGCGATATCGCAGAAGTCCCTCCGTACAAAGAAGACTCTGCCAAAAATTTTTGAAAATTTTGGGAGTTAGAATTATTTTTAAAATTATCACTAACGATAAAAGGTTTAAAATTGGTAAGTAAATAGAATTAAAACTAAACATTGAAATCTGAATTCAAATCGTATATGTAAAGTAAGTGAATTGAAGGAACTAAAGGAAGTAAGGTTGCAAGTAATCTTTTATTTGAATTTTTTTTAAATAAATTAGTAAGCGGAACTAATGAAAGAAAATGGTTAATTACATATGGATTGAGATAAGCAAATACGATTCAAAACTTAAAGTTTGAAGACAAAATTTAATTCAAGTAAAAATTGGAAGATGGAAATCTGAATGGAAATTTGGGAAAAAGAACATTTAGATTGGAAAGCAATTAGTAAATTTGGAGCTAATTGAAATCAAATGGAATTGTAAAGGGCATAGTGAATGGAAATGGATATAACGCCAATAGTGTAGTGAAAATAAGTAAAGAAGCATATTAAATACTTATACTAAACTTAAGTAAGGATTGGTGTATTCTCAAGTGGAATTAGATACTGCAAATATATCCTAAGTTAATATTTGAATGAATGAGTATCGACATTTTGTAAGGTAGTCGATAAAATGTTTTGAATGTTGTAATTAGATATTAGTGCTAAGCAGGATATGCAGGTATTATAAAGGGAAAGGAAATTGATATTTGATTCCAAAAGATAAATTTGAAATGCCGACAAAAAGGTATGTGTTTAAATTTCTATATGAAATTGATTGGGTTTTTGGATATAGCCACTTGGCTTTTGTTTTCTTTTTGGATTTGGGAAGCCGTAGAGCCATTTTGTGGTTGTACCGAGCTAGCCGTGCAAAGGAGACGCTGGCGAAATTTTTGGAAATTTAGGGAGTTCGAAAAAAAAAATTGAGAAATTTTTATAATTCAAAGTTGGTTTTAAAATGTGAAATTCGAATCGATGAGTAAGCGATTTAGTTTGAGGCTTATGGGCTTGTTAGGAAATTAGGAAGAGGGATAGTGTCTTTAATAAAAGATGGTTTTGGAAGGTCTTTGAAAAATATTTGGGTCGAGGAAATAGTTATCGGGTTATGGTCGTTCTTCCTAACTAGCAATTTCGGGGACGAAATTCTTTTAAGGGGGGAGGAATGTGACGACCCAGAATTTTTGTATATTTGAAATTGGAATATTTAATTTATTTTAAATATTCAAATGTCAAATTTTAACTTGAATTTCAAATATCAATATTTGTTGGATAATTAATGGTTAAAATTAATTATCGGGATTGAGAAATTTATTGAATCTGGAATTTTAAGCCGGTTAAAAATAATTTGAAGGCTTATAAAATTTATATTAATAACACTGAAGATAATAGGAGTTGTAAAATTGAAATTAACACTGATTTGTTCAGTTTTAAAATGTTATCGTTTGAATCGATATTTAAAAAAATAGCCTTCCGAGGCACAGTCTCGGAATTCAACGAAACTAGCTCCATTGGGTCCGTAATATTGAATTATTATCGGATTTCAAATTTCAAATTGATTGGAATTGTAGTGGGAGCGTACGACCTATAAACGCATATAAATTATTCTAAGGCAAATTGAAATTAAATAAAATATAACTGTTTTCTTTTATCGACACTAAGTACAACACGCCTCCTTTGTGTCTCCTTCGTACCCATTCTCTTTCCTTTCCATCTTCTCAAATCAGAATTCGATCAGAGAAAATCTTTTTTTTTACAATGGCCGACCTAGTAAATCACCTACAATTCTCTCCTCTTCCTTTTCTCCTTTATTTATAAATGGCCGAGTTACTCCCTTTCTTCAAACCAAACGAGGCCGAGATTCTCGTTTAAAAAAAAAAAAAGGAGAAAGGGGCAGAGCAATTCTCCTCTTCTGTTCCCAAGTTGTTTCGTTCGAATTCAATTAGTAGCAGAAGCCAAGAGTGAGTGAATCAATCTCATTTCTTCAGGAAGGGAGGGCATCGCGGCAACTCAAATCGCACGCGCAATGATTCAGCGGCACTTGCGATGGTCAATGGTGAGAGGCTCGTTCGTTTTGACCTGGGGTTTTGCGATGGGTGACAATCTAAACGCGTACGCGTGTGGTGGCTAACGCGAGAAGTCCTTGTCGCGTAGGGGTAGCTGCGAGGGTGGAAAGAAGAATCGATTGAAAGGGGTGGTGGCGGCTTCTCGATGTGTTCAAAGTCCAGATCCAGGCTTGCTAATTTTTGTTCCTGCTTGTTAAGGTAATTTAGTTCATTTTATTCAGTTTTACGAAGCTTTAAAGCTTTCTGTTAAAATTGTATAGATGAACTACTGTGTTAAAATTAATGCAGTTATGTTACCAACTATTATCATTTAAACAAGAAATATATTTACAGATAGAATTTTTAGAAAGAAAAGTTGGAATTTATGTAAAGAGTGAGTTATATAGGGTATTTTATTATATGCAGATGTATAATTTCCGAAGGGAAAAAATAATAATACTATTAATCACAGTTAAGTATAAAAAAAACATAATATATATACATCTACACACTTTGATTTCACTAGTTTAACTTCAAAGTAATATATATTTGTTTAGTTAAATTATTTGAAATTTATGTTAGTTACTAAAGGATTTTTCAAAAAGGAAACTAGTTGAAATTTAAACTATTCATTAAAATTCAAATCATTAGTTAACTTAAATTATTTAATGATAATGATTGTTCAGATATTAATAAAAACATATAATGTGTATTCAAGGTCTGCAATCGTGAAGAAAACAACTGGTTTGGGTTGAATTGCAAATGGAATAAGGTGAGTTAATCTCACTCAGTTAAAGTTAAATTTAAATGATTAAATTTAAATAATTGTTTGAACGGCTAAATTGACTGATGTGATATAGTATGATATTTTGGAATTGGCATATTATATTGTGCTAACATTTGTGGATGCAGGGAAAACAGGTTGGGGGGATCCAACTGGATCCCTCAACATTTACTATTTAATATTCTCTGTTGTGATTACTTGATATTCTATGATGAATATATTGGAATATTGAATGTTATGATTTGATTGGATATATCTGGCTATAATAAGATACCAAAAATATAAAAAAAATTGGGGTTTTGGAAAGACAATAAAAGGGTGGAGTTTAAGAAAAATAATTATAGCAAATTTTGAATAAATTAAGAATGAAGTAGAAAGGGATGGAAGTGATATTAAATATTAACTAATAAATAACTTCGAGTATGAAAGGAATTTTGAACAAAATAGAAATAAGTGAATTGCAAACTCAAACGATATCAATTAAAGGAATTAAGAATTATTCTAGAATTTAAGTTTAAATTTATTTTAAAGAATAAACAAAAAGGTTATCTGAGAAATCTAAAACTTGTATTTTCAGTTAAAGTATGATAAACAATAATTAAGGAATAAAATCTGAAATTAATGGTTTTTGAGATAAAATAGAGTCAATTTGAAATCAATTTGTAAATTGATTCAGGTGTTTGAAATTGGAATTTCAAGAAGAATGTGGAAGGAAGTATATTTCCCTGGATAGCCAAGTAGGTTTTCAAAGTAATTTTTTTAATATAAGTTAAAAGCTTTATGTTGTTTTACAAAGTATGTTTTGGAAAATTTATTATTTTAAGTGATTAAATCCTAAAGTAAATATTTTGTAAATTTATTATCGCAATAATTATTTAAAAGGTGACTTAGTATTTTGTTTTAAAAAGTGAAAACCTAGTTTTATATTTTATAAAGTAACTTTATTTTCAAAATCATATAGTATGTATTTTTAGTAAATTATTGAAGTAGTTTTTAAAAATGAATGTTTTAAAATATATTTCAAAGTAAAGTGTTTTTAAATTATTAAAGTGTTTTTAAATTATTTTAGAAATCTTAAGTTTTGTGCTTGGCGATTTCAGTGGAAATAGAAACTATTTGGGAAATTGATTTTGAGAAAGGAAGATAGTTTTAAACTGTTTTCAGAAGGGTTTGAAAGGTGGAAATATATCTTGTGAAGATATTTTTGAGGATAATAAATAATTTGGGAAATTATATATTTATTGATGGTTATTTGTTAATATTAATTGATAGTTAAATAACCGACTATCAATATTGGCCAAATGCGCTGATCGTTTCGAAGAGACCGGGATCGAGATTTATTTCTCGAAAACCACTTCGATCCGGTTTGTACGTTTCGTGCGAAAAACGTGTTCGGAGTCGAAGATGGAGCAGTGAAGTGCAAGGGCTAGTCACTACTAATCCTGAGGATATTTCCAAAATGGATGTAGTAGGAGTAGTGCCTTCGGTTCCGTTCGAACCCGGGACGAACTTGTATGGATGAATGCTTGCGAAACATCGTCAGGTGGACGATGGGCATTCTAAGTGAAACGTTCTAAAGGTAACGCTTAGCCTCAAGCCTCATCAAATGGGAATGACTGAAAATCAGGGGATATCCAGCAAGGTTAGGTGGGTAGCACCCAAGCAGGGTGAGGTCATTCCAGTCTAGATGTCCCTTTTTATTTTTCGGCTTAGTGGTGCGGTTGCTGATCCCAACCGCGGGGTGATCTCACTCGGGACTGTCCAGTAAGGGATGGTTCCGGCCTTGTGTTGCAGGGGATGAAGGGAGTAATCCTCGGTACTGTGATCTAGACCACGTACTGTGTCAGGTGGTACCCCAGTGCCTAGTCATTGTTGGAAATCCATTCTCCCTACGAGCCTTGTACGAGTTTTGTTTGTATTACCCACTTTTGTGGCTAGTAGCTGGAATTTAATAATGTAACAATTTCGGCTATTTTATAAGTATTTGTAAATAGACCCTATTATAATATCAGAGGATTTAATAGAAAATTTTTTAGCTATCGTAAGGTAAAAACCCGACATGTTTATTTGTGGCGTGGTCTTACGAAATGCTTTTGTTTTCAAAAGGATTTTGAAACTTAAATAATTAATTGAGTGTGATTTTCTCACGCTGGTATTCCAGACTGACTCGGGTGTTATTTAACTATAATGCTCGGGTCAGACCGAGTATTATAGAATACAGGATATGATGTTGTGGAGCTCAGGAGATGAGCTGGATGACAATACATACTCCCGTGCTTGTTTATATATATTCCGCTGTGTTGAGTTGTTGTGTATCCATTGTATGTTATTGATGTTGGGCTGTGATTGATGTACTCTGATAATGTAATATCTAAAACAGATATATTTGATTTTGAGTAAAGATCATCTATTATCTATTATATTTTATTCCGCTGCGATGGTTAGATTATGAGGTTGTTTCTGTTTTCTCTTCTTCTACCTCTTCTTTAACAACCAAAATGGTTCGTATTTCTGTGCAACTTGAGTTGATTTATGTAGAATAGTGTCGGCTCAAGGGGTACGGATTTGCGGGTCGTTACACAGCCAGACATGATGTGGTAAAACAGTGAATGCATACCTCAAATGCAACCTGAACAAAAGACTATAAGTACAAAGCATGCACATCAAACTCACTATACAATGCAACCATCTCAGGTCAAAAACTGAAGTGATAAAACATAGCAGCGGCACCGAAAGTAACATCAATACAGTTCACATTTGAATATAGTGAATGCATCCAGATGACAGTGAATTACAATGAACCAGACAAGATACATGAAAAAGCAACTCAACAAAAACCAAGTCGAAGCAGTGACAAGGCTGAAGTCAAAAAGGAAATACTTTTGTAGAGGAATAATTCGAACAAAATAAATTCACGTAGCAGTTTTATCAAAATCGAACAGAGTCACTGTCATGCCGCAAAGCAATCAAGGAAATCAAACAAGTTCAAATTTTAACAATATAAAGTGGCCGAAGTCAAAGGGAACAAAGATAAATCAACATCATCACAGCAAAGTCAGAGCCATGGTTACCAAGAATCGAGCCGTGATAATTAAGCAACAAAAAGAACGAATTGAACAAGTCAGGTCAATCTCAAGCACTCAACCAAAATCATACGGTAAAGCTAAAATTATCAGACAAATTCGAATAGTATATTTGAACGAAAATATAGGAAATAGAACCCTATAAAACCCAATCATCATTGGCCAAATCCATTCGAGTTCAAGCAATATCACAGTGCATAGAATCAATTAGGAACTCGAATCAAAGTCAAGGGTAATATAAATTGAAAAGGGGACAAACATACCAAATTCAAAGCATCATTCAACCTCAACGAAATTGTAACAGCCGAGTGCAGAGATAAGCAAAACGAGCGATCGACAATGCAAATGCGAGAATCATCTATTCGATCGATCAACAAAAAGAGGTGCCTTCAATTTCCAAAAAAAATCCCTAGTTTATAAAAAGGAAGGAACGAAGAGAACTGGCCATTCATTATCACAAACAAGAGCAGGTCGAAGGAATAAAAGATTAAAAGGGGGAACAGTTTTTTATTATCACACATTATTGAGCCGGCCTTGTTTTTTTTTGTTTGGGTTTTAATAAAGCTTTAGTTGATTAGGATTATTTTTAAATTGTTTTTAAATTGTGTATTTTTCTTTTAAACGATTGTATTTTCTAGTTGTGTGACTAGGGGACAAACTATGGCGGTGTAGTTCGAAAATACGCAACTCGGTGGCTGAGTTGTGGCAGGGTTTTGAGCATAGAGTTAAGATTAGTTGATAGTGGGTGTTGTGAGTTTATGTGTGTAAGCGTTTGACTACTTAATTTCTAGTACAAACCTTAGGGGCAGCACGTAGGCAGGGTTTTGCCGAAGCTGGGTAAATTTATGTGTTCTATTTTCTGTTTTTATTATTCTGCTATTATTTGTGCTACTGTTTACTTAACTATTATCTATGCTAAAATTATTTTATATGCTTCCGCGATAATTTTTATAATTAATAGTATCACCATATTCATCCCCTCCCTCCTCTATGGTGAAATCAATCCTACAATTTTATGGACTTGAAACATGAAGATATGTCTATAGAGGAATACTCAAATAGGTTTATTGA
This sequence comes from Allium cepa, assembly GCA_030765085.1. Lineage (NCBI taxonomy): Eukaryota > Viridiplantae > Streptophyta > Magnoliopsida > Asparagales > Amaryllidaceae > Allium > Allium cepa. Next base: position 309,246,613 of record CM060934.1, on the reverse strand, counting down.
CTTATCTCATTTTAGGCTGGGACTAATAGACGTGCCCTTAAAGAAGAATGAGATGTTTATTGCAGGAATGAATGAGCAATATCAAGATCGAATGACCACACGTGTGAAGGGAACTTTTATGGACCTATTAGATATGGTTTTCTGATATGAAATATTGGATAAAAGGAATCTAGTGGTAGCCTTAGCAACAATTAGAACAAGAGAAAGAAGTTGTGGCAAGGAAAGAATGGTGGAGGGTCTCAAGAGAACCGTTATAAGAATGTTGCTTATTACAATTTCTAGAAGAAAGGCTATTTTGCAACAAAGTGTAGGAGTCCCAAGGTGCAGAAGTAGTAGCAAGGAACTGTCTCTCCTATGCTTTAGAAGAGTATTTGTTACAATTTCCATCAACCAGGACATTGGAAAAAACAAGTGCCTTTAATGAAGAAGGGAGAATAGATCAAGGTTTATGCTATAAAGAATTAGCCTTCAACCTCTGAAGATATGAAGGGAAAAGGAGTCCTAGATGGTAATTATGTGTTAATGATATTTAAGTTAAAGTATTATTTGTGACTAAGGCTTCCCATAGTTTTATTGCTAAGGAATTGGTTGATAAATTAAATCTTACCCCAGAAATAGTAGAAACCCCTATTCGCTTATCTAATCCTATAGGCGATATGACCTATCTTTGTATGATCTATCTAAATGTATAAGTTACCCACCAAGCCCTCTAATTCTTATATGACCTATATGTCCTTGATTTCATTGGGTTTGATATTTTACTCGGAATGGATTGGCTATCCAAGTATAGAGCTATTTTAGGCTGCAACAATCGAATGATTATATTAAAAGTCGCCACTGAGAGGGTGTTAGACTGAATAATATGTGAAGGACCTAGTGCAGTAACAGATAGCTTCATGTATGCGTCAGATTCATCTCAAATGAACTTGGAAATAATATCGATTGTTAATGAATTTCAAGATATTTTCGTGGAAGTTAAAATTTTCCCCCCGCATCGGGAAATTGAATTCTGCATTGACTTAATACCTGATGCTAGGCCCGCTATTCACCCTATCCATAGGATGGCTCCAAAAGAAAAGATTGAGCTGGTAATATAAACCGAGAATTATTTAAAAAAGGGGCTAATTAAACCAAGTCGCTCAAGTTGGGGCACAACTATGGTTTTTGTGGCAAAGTCTGATGGATTCCTTAGACTGTGTGTAGATTACCACGATCTAAATAAGCAAACGATTAAAAACAAGTATCCTATTCCCCATATAAATGACTTGTTTGAACAAGTACATGGTGCTTAGGTATTCTCATATGGATCTAGCTGCCGGATTCCATCGGTTGAGAAAATTAGAAGATTGCATTCACGTGACAGAATTCCAAGGGCCAGATAGTTTCTATGAATGGTTGGTTATGCCATTTGGGCTAACCAATGCTCCTCCTATTTCGTGGACCTTATGGATAGAGTATTGAGAGATGTACTCAACAAATTCGTGTTGGTTTTTATTAATGATATTCTCATATATTCGAAGACTGAAGAAGATCACAAAAGGAATTTGGAGATTGTGTTGGAAATACTGAGAAGGAATGTGCTGAAAGAAAAACTTTCAAAATGTTATTTCATGGAAAAAAGAGGCAAGATTCCTAGAACATATTGTGTCAGGGAATGGAGTTTCAGTAGACCAAGGAAAAATCTCTACTGTACATGATTAGAGACAACCGCAGATTTCGAAGGACATCCTTAGCTTCTTGGGATTAGCCGGATATTACCGAAGGTTTATTCAAGACTTCTCCAAAATTTCCTCTCACTTAACAAAGCTGACGATAAAGGATGCTAAGTTTGAGTGGGAGCAGAAATGTGAAGAAGCATTTCAGAAACTCAAGAAGAGGCTAACTACTGCTTTCTTATTAGCTATTGCTAATGAAAGCGGCGGTTTAACCGTGTATACTGATGCTTGTTAGGAAGGAGTATGTACAATTCTGGTGCAGCATGGAAAGGTTATTGCATATGCAAGCAGACAACTGAAGATCCATGAAATGAATTATGCGACACGTGACTTGGAGCTATTAGTCGTGGTGTTTGCATTAAAATATGGAGACATTATTTGCTCGGTAAGAATTCTTTAGGGGTTATTTTAATAAATTTTAATTTACCTTAGTAAATAATATTCCTTCTTTAAATAGGTAAAAAGTTTGATCTCTTCACGGACCACAAATATTTGAAATTTCTTTTCACTTAGAATGACTGGAATATGAGGCAGCAACGTTAGCTAGAATTTCTTGCATCGTATGACTTGAATATCGTATATATCGTAGAAAAAGCCAACGTTGTAGCAGATGCGCTAAGTAGAAAGCATGCATTGTAGCTCATTTAGTGGTGCATACAGGATTGATTTGTCGTATAAAGGAGAATCGGCTCATGGATCCAATTATTGCAAGGATAGCCCGGGAAGTAGAGGAGAATGTGGTATCAGGAAGATGGACAGGATTCAAAGTGGATAGGCAAGGAATTCTAAGAATGAACGGAAGGATATGTTCCCTCAATGCAGATGGGATTAGACAGAAAGCTTTAACTGAATGTCATGATTCTTTACTCGCAATACATCCCAGAGTTACCAAGATGTATAGAGATATGAAAAGGACTTTCAGGTGTGGTGGTATAAATAGAGACATTTCCATCCATGTGAGTAGATGCACAAATTATCATCGGAACAAGAGTGATTAGCAAAAGGTTGTTGGACTACTCCAACCACTCGAGTTTCCAAAGTGGAAATGGGACCAAATATTCATGGGTTTCATGACTTTCCTCGGTCAAGGAAGAGGAATGAAGGCGCGTGGGTTATCATTAATAGATTGACTGAAAGCGCACACTTCATCCTAGTAAAGCCTAAAAGAATAGCTTCAAGCATAGCTGAGATATATATGAAGGAGATTGTTCGACTACATGGAACTCCAACCGGCATTGTAATCGATCGAGATTCAGTCTTTATCAGTTAGTTCAGGGAAGCCTTACAGATAACTTTGGGAATGAAGCTAGATATAAGCACCATATTTCATTCCCAGGCTAATGGACAAATCGAAAGAGTAAAGAGAATATTGGAGGATCTTTTAAGAGCATGTATATTAGACTTTGGAGATTCATGGGAAAGTAACCTTCCAGAGATCTCTTATAATAATGGCATCAGGCCATTATATATATGGCACCTTATGAAGCCTTGTATGGTCGCCCATGTAGATCCCCACCATATTAGATCAAAAAAGGAGATCAGTTAGTACATGATCCTGATATGATCCGCGAAGCTTCAGAGAAAATGGACATGATCGAAAAGATATTGAAGGAAGCACAAAGAAGACGGAAAAGTTATGTCGATCAAAGGCGTAGAAATTTAGAATTCTCAATTGAAGACAAGGTATTCCTGTAGATCACTTCGATGAGGGGAGTTGTGAGATTTGAAAGAACTTGCAAGCTAGCTCCTTGACATATTGGACATTTTCTCGTTCTAAAGAAGATTAGGCCATTATCCTATCGAGTAGAACTACCACAGAGGTTGTCGAGTGTACACAATGTGTTTCATTTATCTCATTTATGTAAGTATGTGTATGATCCGGAACAAGTCATAGAGATGGCTGCCTAGGAGGATTTAGAAGTGGAGCCCAATTTAATAGTTATTGAACAACCTAATAAAAATTTGGATCATGATGAGAAGCGGCTAAGGAGAATGGGGTGCAGTTATTTAAAATTCAATGGAGTGGTGATGTTAATGACTGTACATGGGAAACAGATTATAGGATAAAAAAGGAATATCTAGAGTTTAGGATGGATGTATTAATTGTATATATTGTATCGAGATAGCGTACTCGTTGCCTATGGTGTAGCCACTTATCATAGCTTTGTATATATTTCATCATATATGACATATTTCTTTTGAGTTATCTTCTTCTCATATTTAATTTCTAGGATGAAATTCTTTTAAAGAGGGAAGTCTGTAATGACCCGCAAATTCATCACTTCAAAAAAATTAATATATTCAAATACAAGATTTTTTAACATAAATAATAATTTTAGAACAATAAATAGTATTGATGCTCTTATTTTGAATAAATATTTATAAAAATATATACTTTGGAAGATATATCGATAAAATGACCAAAAACCGTTTTATCAATAAACAGCTCTTAGACCATCTAACATCATGCATGGAGTTGGATAGATACTTATGACATATATGAAGGAGAATATGCAATAAAATTATTTATTTTATTTTTGAAAATACTTATGACTTATATAGCTATTTTGGAATAAAGGATTTTTGAATTTAAATTGAGTTTAAATGATTTAATAATTATTTTAATTATTAAATAAGCCCTTTTAATTATTATAATAATAGAAATATTATTATCAAGTGAGAAACTATATATGTTAGCCTGATCGAAAATCAAGTGAGAAACTATATATATACATATATGTATGTATGTATGTATGTATGTATGTGTGTGTGTGTATAATGTGATATGATTTCTATGGATGTTTACTACGTTTTGATCATCAATTTTAGTTGTTTTAGAGTAGTTATTTAATTGTGTAAACAAATATGTTAAATACGCGTAAATATTACACAAGAAAATCACTTTTCGAATCAAGTTATAAAAGTGATATGGAATCATAAAAGCCCTTAGAAATTATTTAAAATGTTTTATAACGTTTTATCACCTAATTTTGTGACGTTTGGAGAAGTTATGAAAATTGAGTTAAAAATAGACGCGTCTCGTAATGGCAGTGCGCGATTTCACGTCATAAAAGTTCAAATCCATTTATACAATGGATTCGAAGTCAGAATTCTTTGAAATAAGAATTTCCCCACCTCTTATAATCATAGTTTTCAAACAAAAGAAAATGATCGAGATTTTATTTAGTAAATTTTTAAATATGAGCAAATCAAGTTTTCAAAATAGTCTCGGTTTGGAAACCAAAGCTGTAAATTCTTTAAAAATCATATTTTTAATTCTTTACAAATATAGCATAAATTCTGTAAATCTTTTAAAAAGGTTTAAAAGAGATTTGAGTAATAAAAATGGATTTATAAATCATAGAAAAGTTGTTTTGATCAAATAAGCTTAAAAGCACTATTCGTAGCAGTTTTAGCAACTTTTGAAATATGGTTTTAAACTTAAATATTCTTTCCCAAATCTTTTTAAAATGTTTTCAAATAAATAATTAAGTATTTTAAATATGATTTGAAGGTCTTTATAATTTATTTTAAAAGAGCTAAATAAATTATTTAAAGAAAAGATGTTATAACCAAATGATTTAATATTGGCTCTAAAAGCCGATGAGTAGAATGGATTTTTCTATTCATGAGATCTAGATGGGAAGTGTTTAAACTAAGGAGATGTTCATGAGCAACCAGTGCCCTTGCTTGCTTAGCCTCTTTCTTGGACAAGGAATGGATAAGGTCGAAATACCGAAAACGAGGCAAGTATAAAAGGTTTAATTTTTCCAAATTTAATACTACTTGGGTTGTATAGAAATAATCTTCTTATACTTGGTATTAAATTCCAAGGATGGAACCTGTACTATCCTTGTGAATTTAAAAAATGACTTCACCACTATTCGACGGATAGTAAAGGTTGAATATGGAAGTTGATGTTGAGTAGAATGAGTATAATTTCTATCAACCCTTTTTTTACTCAAAAAGGTTTGCAACATGATTTATAAGAAATGATTTTGATTTGGTTAAACAAAGGTCTAATGATCCCGTATATACTGGAAAAGAATATGATTTAAAAGATTTGTATCTCTAAATGAAATAATTTATTTGATAAAAGATATTAATGAATGAAATGATAATCACCCTTAAACCTTAACATCTTTTTTATCGATGATTAGCTCGAAGGAACCGGAGTTGGATTGGGCAATTCTTATATGAAAACCACTTCGAACCAATTTGCGAGTTCAAAAGGGAAGAAATGTTAAAGATAATGAAGTTTAAGGCGGAGTCTTCATGAGCGGAAGGATTGCTTGTTGATAATTTCAAAGTAGTTCCTAAGATAAATAAATAGCAATGGTCCTTTCATTTTGGGTTCTTAATGTGCAAGGACTGCTCGCTACTAATTCAAGGGGAAGTGGTAAGAGAGTGCCTTCGGTTTGTCTTGTTCCTTGACACTTTTATGGATGAGTGTCTGACATTGCATTTCTAAGATCATAGAGCATTGATCTCTACAAATGTACATCTATTTGGCGGTTTAGGAGGTAACCCCTCTTATACTTAATACCCTTCTCTGAGACGTACAAGCTCAGAGGTTGTACATTTGTGGAAATCAAGAGTGTGTTGTTTAAAATGGAAATGTGTCATTTAAAGTGAAAATGTTCTAAGAAAGGTAAACGTAACCTCATGCCTTACACCTGAGGAATTGTTAAGCAAGGGTTGCTTTAAGACTAAGTGGATCACAACCATTAGGGTACGATATCACCTTTCTAGATCAATTTATTTCTACCTGCTATGAAATTGGGTTTTGAATTATGTGGTGTACTCTATGAGATCCCAAATAGGCCAGCAATAACCGAGTTGATATCATATTGGCTTATATCCACCACCGGATGGGTCTGCGGGTAGGCCGGTCTTAGTTCGTAGAGGTTCCGAAGGTCGATCGTTGGTACATTCCTCTAGAAATTTACTGTATGGGAGGTAGTCTCTTACCTTGCAATTCATTGGAAATCCAAATCTCCAATGAGTGCCTTCGGTTTCAGTTGTAAATCTATTATGCCATTAAATTTAACCAATGTAACAATTTCAACTATTTGAATATGTTTATTTGAAAAGTTTTTAAAGAATGTCATTAAAAAAATATCACCGAAATTTACATAGAAATAATTTGGTTATTATAAGGTATAAACTCATTCTGTATTTATGTGTGGTTTGGTCTTATAGGATACCCTTTGTTTTCCAAATACTCATATTTTGAATTTCTCACACCAGTCGCATGACTGGCCAGGAGTTTATTTTCTTTTTCCTTTAAACTCTGGCTGCCCTATTTTTCCCGGCAGCCAAGTAGTCAGGTAGCCTGGAGCGTTTTGGAAGGAGCATGGAGCATGAAGACTGAAGGGTCCTTTTGTCAATAGTGATCTATTTTAAATTTCTACTGTATCATGTAGTATGTATTTAGCATCTACCAGCCCCTGTAAGGATAGCCAGTTATACCTATCCCTGGCTAGGTAAGTACTTACCGTAACTCTGATGAATCACTAGGAGTGATTGTATGTACTTTCCATATGTATAATTAATGCGAATGTGAGATTCTGTTGTTATTTTATCTTCTATTTTATTTCTTTAAAAACCTTATTATCTGCCTCTCTGACACTTGGATTTACGGAATGTGAATCTGAGGATGTATTAGTGTCGATCTTCGAGGTTCGAAAAGGTGGGTTGTCACAGCGGCATTGCTTGGAAGGTGGCATTAAAGAGAAATAACATTTAAGTGAGGTGGAATTTAAGGGAGGCGGCATCAATCTTTTTCTTGATGGAGTGTAGTACATGCGATATTTCTTTTTTCTCTGGTGGCATAAGAGGCCTTATGCTTTCAACTTAACGTCTTTCTTTGCTACCAAATGTGACATTGTTTTTAGATTCGACATTATTCCAACTTCAACTTGATTTTTCAAGGCATGTCTCCTTTAGAAAAATATGTGGATAATACTATATGATCAAAATTACATAATTCTCCATGGATACCAGCAACTCTGTCACTGCCACCCTACAGTACGACTTATGATGGCCTCCCAGCATGTTAATTGTGTCAATGGAAGCCGTCATTACCGACTTCGGGACTAGTTTTAAGATATATGAAAATTTTACTAGTAAAGTCAAGGTCTGGATATGTCGATGATCCGGAGGAAACAGCAGACATTGAGGATACAGAGTAGTGAAGGCAGAAACAGTAATGATAGTCGCTCTAGTGGGGTTCTTGCGGCGTTCGAAGAAAGTGATAGCTATGGGAGCCATAGCAATAGAGAATTGCGGCAAAGGAGCGAGAGGACCTATAAGCCCATTACTTGGGCCTGTTGTGGAAGGGCTGCAGAAAGGAAGATCAAAGTTCCAAGTATAGGGATTTGGTGGAGAGCAACTTCTTCCTGATTTGGAGTCACAATAGTGCGGAGATGAGACAAGTGTCAATAATGGTATAAGCTTGAGCCTTACGGGGACCGATGGGAACGATAATAGGTTCTAGAATAAAGACTATCGTGCATGTCCTCCCTTTTGTTGCGATGTTACCCATCATCCCCTCTTCTCAATGTTGTTTGGCATGAGCGTCTCTCCTACAATATTCATTATAGTGGCCGGGAGGACCTCAAGGTAGAGAAAAAGTCTCGCAGCACCTCAAATTCTTGAAGAGGACGCTAGAATACTTGAAATGACTCATTGCACCATGAATGAAATAGGTACAGGGTTAGAATAAATATTGAGTTTCTAAAGACGTGGCATGCGTGAATGCAAACGTGCATGCAAGCTTAAATAATGTGTATGTTGTGCGGTTATATATAAACTACGGAGAACTTATACTAATGGCCAAGAGCATTAGATTGTATAGGCGAGTTAGGTTCACCACCACAGGTGTGTGTTCAATTTAGCGTTTAATGATGAGAAGGATTGACGGCCTCATCAACTTCATGAGTGATGAATAAAGCACTTTTTGTATAGTCATCGTTCTCTTCTTCTGCTTCATTATCTTTTTCCTCTTCGTTATCGGAAAGTTTACCAGAACTAGGAAGCACGATGCTCGAACTCTAAAATTGTTTTGAGATAGGCGACTATGCTTCGATGCCAAAAAGGTTTTTTTTCGTCATCTATAAAACATGACAATACAACCAAGCAATAAACTGATTGAAAGAGCGATATCATTAACCGATGGCTTTGTTATGTTTTGATCATCGTATGTACGAACATTTTGAAAAAAACACTCAATGCATAATGCTAATGTAACAATCTACTTTTTTGTACAGTTTAAGCGGACAATAAACCACACATGACCCACTCAAATTGAACGGAAAGGAGGATAGTTAAGGGAAAGAAAGAAGGAAGAAGACGGGAAGAAAAATAACAACACAGAATCTCACAGTGGAACGAATGATCTATAACATAAAACCAATCTTTACACACACAAAAATTGTAATATAAGTATATACAGACACCACTCAGAGTATGCTAACCTATTTCAGCCTGAATAGTTATAACAACTTACCCTCATAATTGCTGATAAATACAACAATGAATGCAACAGAAAAATAACCATGTATGTGAATACGTCTCTGGGACTCCAGCTCATCTCCTGAAGCTCCATTGCATCCAACTAAACCTGAAAATATGCTAGGTCTGACTCGAGCATTATAGGAAAACAACGGCTGGTCAGTCTGGTAAAGCCAGCGTGAGAAGAAAAATCAAATGGATTCTTAAAGTTTAAATAATCTTTTTGAAACAAAGGTATTTCGTAAGACCACGCCGAACATAAATACGGAAGGATCTTACGATAACCAAAACATTTTTATAGAAAATCCAGTGATATTATGATAATGTCTAAGGGTGAAAATGATAATAATCAAGTAGTTGTGATGCTCGTGAATGTACATCACAACAATACTAGGTATATAATCAAAAACCGATAAGGCATGTTCGCTAATTGTATAGGATTTCCATGGAGGTACCCTCGGTACTTCAAGAACGGTCCTCATGCACAAGGATCGAAGATATCCTTCCAAAGCAATATACATCCCTAGTGATGTACCATAGGAAAAACATAGCTGGTCTCGCTATGACCGAGTGCATCGCCCATGCATGCATAACAACTTAAGTAACATCTAGGAGGAGCCGACTACACTATGGGTTTGCCAACCCTACTGGTCATGCCTCATATCTCTGGTTTTAGTCATTACTGTTGGTGAGGCTACGTCCGGCATTTCAGTTCATGCATCGCCATCAAAAAGGATCATGGAATCCCACATGGATTTCAACACCCCAACGAGTCTCGAAATCACACATGAATTCCTATATCTCAGATAAATCTTGGAATCGCCCATGGATTCAATATATCACGAAACTCTCCCGTAGCACTGTATATGGTTTCAAAGTGGTAATGGTTTTCGAGTCATCTCTTGCGAGTACACTCTTTCACTTCTCGGGCGCTCCAGAAACTAATCATTGATTTTTCAGAATGTTAAATACCGGTTCTTTAGGAAATAATCAAACAATACATAAGAGCAGGGATCACCTCCTTATTGTTTAAGTGGACAGATCTCCTTATCATTTGTCCTAAAAGAGCAAAACGAGTTTATACATACAGTATAGCACCATCGACGGTAACTGTACCATATAATCCCCGTTTTTTCCGTGGATATTTCAAGAGTTAAATTCCTTCGGTGTTAAGTGGGGAATATTTTCGTACTACCAAAATTAAGAAGGATTACATATTTAGGCCAAGATTTGATAGTCGGTTATTTAACTATCAAATAATCAAACATTTAAAACAAGATCACATTTCCCATGGAAATCACTAAGCATGTTAAATTAATCTTTTATTAATTTAAATTCACATTTCAAATACTTGGAAATCACTTCCATATACTTATCTCAACGGGATAGGTACATTCACAAACCACTATATTTTCTAAAAATATAACCATATACCTATCTCAATGGTATAAGTATATTCATAAACCATTTTCCTTCCAAAATTTAGAAACTTTTCCATGTGCTTAAGTAATGCTATAAGTATATTTTATAAAACCCTAAATCGAATATTTAAAACAAAATAAATATTCCAAAAGTCAAAGTGATCAAATTTCGGGTCGTTACACTCTTCCCCCCTTAAAAAAAATTCGACCCCGAAATTTCATCACATGCACATCCAATATTATTCATAAGCCTGCAAGATGTTCATAGATCATTTATATACTAAATCTGATTCAATCACTACTCGAATACATAAGTTCCCTTCCGAACTAGTATCGCTTGCCCGATTTTCTAGTGCGGACTCTGATCGGGATTCTTTATTAGAAACCTCCATTCTCCTTACATAGCCATAAACTATGCTAGAAAACTTTGGTTCCACATTAACAACCTTCACCAATTATTCGCCTTCAAAAAATTGAATAATAAATCCTTATTCGAAATGGTGTGAAACGCCTCAAGGTCTTGTACTTGAATATTAGATCAAAACTATATGAAGAGAAATGATCCATGTCCAACTTCGCACTTATTTAATTGGTTATTTCTAATCCAATTCTATTACCACTAAACTATTTATGAAAACGTTTTCATAAAACATTGCTTAATTTACAACCTAGTATAATACCCAATCGTACCCTAAGAGTATACAAAACTACAATTCGTACTTTTACTTTGAATTCACTTAAGAATTTTAAACACCGGTATTTATTCAAAACACTTTTTGAAATGGCACTATATGCTTTAATCCAGAGAAATATATATATATATATATATATATATATATAGCTCGAGTAACCCCAAAATTATACCAAGGAATTGAGTACTACTAAGTAGTATCATACATTCCTTACAAGAAAGATGATACTCAAGAGAATGTTTGTCATCCGAACGTATCTCTTACCCATTTTTTAGTTATTTTCGAGCCATTCGAACTAGTTAACTTAAAACCACTTCTTTCTTTTTCAAACGCATTTTGAAACAACACTAAATATATTTCCAAATAAATAGTTTTACCCAAAATTATCCATTTTCGATTTGCCTTGGATTCATTCGGATTCGAACTCATTCTGACTGTAAAATGACAAAGGGAATAATTTACTAAGTGCACTATACCATTCGACTAGGCAAACATCCGATCGTCACTTAGAAGATTATTCTTACCATCACAAAACAAATCGGGACTCATTTCCAAGACCAAACCCAAGAAAATACGCTTTTCTATAGAATTCCTTTTCAAAGATATTTATACTTATATTTTTCTAAGCACACCATTTCCAATATATTGATACACCAAAAACCCTTTAAGAAAACTATTATTACCATTTCCAAAATCATTCATACTCCAAAACTATCTCAAATAAAACTATTAATTCTTTTTCTACAAATCATTTAAATGTTAATATACATTTTATGCTATGGTAAATCAAATCATACTTTTGGAATTTAATAGAAATATGTTTTTACCCAAACAAATCTATAACAAAATTCCTATTTAAAATGCCTATATTTGTAAAATATCTTCAATAAATATTGTTATTACCTTCTTAAACTTTGAAAATCATTTTCCAAAATATCGGAATTTAAATTCTCAGATTCGTTTTAATTGTACACATTTTTATAAATCAAATTTATAAAATATCTCCTTCTAAAGGAAATCATTTCTCAAATATTTATTGCGAAAATATTCTAGCTTCCTTATATAGATCATTTTTCAAGTATTTATCTTAGGATATTCTAGCTTTCTTTTAATACACTTCTTTTATAAAACCATAATTAAATACAGCCAACTTTTTGTATTCGGTCATTTCAAATATATTATTTATAAATATTTCAAATTCCTTTTCATAAAACAACATTTATTAAAACTTAATTATCGAATCAACCTTATATAAAATCATTTCATTCTAAAATATTCAAAATTTCTTTTAAATAAACAACACTTAGAAATCAAATTTTAACGCGACACTATCAATGAGCGCCTTATATATTCAAATTGTGAAACTTAATTCACAAGGTATTCATTTCAATAATCCAAAAATTCTTATCTATCCAACCCAGGATTCAAAAGGAATATTCTAAATAGATTAACCGATAATTATCTGTATTTAGAATCGGGCGAGCATAACCACTCAAATCCTAGATGATAAGGATGGAATATTATCCTTCCCAACAATCAAGCACAATCAAGAATAACTATATTAAATTTTCAAAAAATTATTCTTATATATATAATATAATCATAGGTAAAATTATCTCGTTTATCCATTTTAAAACAATGTTATGTCAATTGGTCTTGTTCGAGTGTTTAGGAAATTCTTATCGATAACATTGGCCAAACGCATCGACCAGAATTCTTAAGCCACTCAATAGATCAAACAACACAATACAAAACATTTTTATATCACTAACAATATGCACTCTTATATATATACTCTCAAAACCGTCTTAGGCTTTCACTTACCCTAACTCAAATGAGTCAACCCCACCAAAACCTAGATGTTCATTCAACCTAAGCTTTGATACCACAACGTAATGACCCACTTTTCCATATAGTTTAAGCGGACAATATACCACACATGACCCACTCAAATTGAATGGAAAGGCGGATAGTTAGGAAAAGAAAGAATGAAGAAGACAATAAGAAAAATAACAGCATAGAATCTCACAGCGGAACGAATGATCTATAATATAAAACCAATCTTTGCACAAAAACAAACTGTAATATAAGTATATGCAAACATCAATCAGAGTATACTGACCTATTTTAGCCCAGACAGCTATAACAACCCGCCCTTACAATTGCTGAAAAATACAACAATGAATGCAATGGAAAAATAACCATGTACATGAATACGTCCCTGGGCCTCCAGCTAGTCTTCTGAAGCTCCAAAACATCCAACTAAACCTGAAAATATGCTCAGTCTGACCCGAGCATTGCAGGAAAACAACGCCCGGGTCAGTCTAGTAAAACCAACGTGAGAAACACAATCAAATGGATTTTTAAGTTAAAACAAACCTTTTGAAACAAAGGTATTTAGTAGGATCACGCCGCACATAAACACAGACGGGTTTTTACCTTACGAAAACCAAAACTTTTTTATAAAAAAAACAGTGATATTATGATAATGTCTAAGGGTGAAAATAATAGTAATCAAGTAGCTGTGATGCTCGTGAGTTTATATCACAACAATACTATGTATATAATCGAAAACCGATAAGGCACGTTCACTAATTAAGTAGGATTTCCATGGAGATGCTCTCGGTATTTCAAGAACGGTCCTACACAAGGATCGAGGATATCCTTTCTAAGAAGCATACATACCTAGTGATGTACCATAGGAAAAACATAGCTGGTCTCACTAAGACCGAGTACATTGCCCCATTTATGCATAACAACTTAAGTAACATCTATGAGGAGTCGACTACACCCTATGGGTTTTCCAACCCTACTGGCCATGCCTCTATCTCTGGTCTTAATCATTATCGGTGGTGGGGCTACGTCCGGCATTCCAGCTCATGCACCGCCATCAAAACAGATCATGGAATTCCATATGGATTCCAATACCCCAATGGGTCTCGAAATCACACATGAATTCTACTATCTCAAATAGATCTTGGAACCACCCAAGGATTCCAGTGTCTCAATATATAACGAAACTCTTCCATAGAACCGTATATGGTTTTTGAATGGTAACAGTTTTCAAGTCATCTCTTACGAGTACACTCTTCCGCTTCTCGGGCGCTTCAAAAGGCAATCGTCTATTTTTCGGAATGCTCGATACCGGTTCTTGAGGAAATAATCAAAAATGCATAAGAGCGGGATCATCCCCTAACCGTTTAAGCAGACAGATCTCCTATCATTTGTCCTAGAAGAACAAAACGAGTTTATACATATAGTATAGCACCACCGACGGTAATCGTACCATATAATCCTCGTGTTTCTCTAGATTTCCTTCGGTGTTAAGTAGGGAATATTTTCATACCACCAAAATTAAGAAGGATTGCATATTTAGACCAATGTATGATAGTCGGTTATTTAACTATCGAATAATCAAACATTCAAAGCAAGATCACATTTCCCATGGGATCACTAAGCCTTTTAAAGTAATCTTTCATTAATTTAAATTCACATTTCAAATACTTGGAAATCACTTCCATATACTTATCTCAACAGGATAAGTATATTCACAAACCACTATATTTTCGATACTTAAAAAATATAACCATATACTTATCTCAATGGTATAAGTATATTCACAAACTGTATCCCTTCCAAAACTTAGAAACTTTTCCATGTTCTTAAGTAATGCTATAAGTATATATTCACGAAACATTCGGAAAGATTTACCATTTCAAATCATATTAAAATGGCCAAAGCTCTATATGTCATAAAAATGGAGATATTAATAGTCCAAACACTAAGGTAGTATTTGGTTTAAAAATGAATTTTGTGTTTTCGGTTTTCAACGTGTATCTCAAATATGAGAAGGAACAGAGGGAAGGCGAAAGGGATGAAAGAAAGACGGATAAGAGGATGAAGAGGATAGAGGGACGACGGATATGGATTGTTTCACGTGCTTGTCTTATTTTCCAAAACGTGTAAAATAAAAAAAATTGTCTTTTGTTTTGTATGTTAAATTCGTTTTCTAAATTGGTCGTTTTCGACAATATAAATGCGTCTTGTGCATTTTCGTATGGAAGAAAACCAAAAACTAAAAATAACAAATCAAACACTACATAGTACTTTCAATAAATCTCTTTTTTTTTATAAATAAATATCCCCTTTATAACTTCCAAATCAACTTATAAAATATTTTATAACTCTCCAATCTATTTGTAAAACATCCTTCATAATTTTCCAAGTTTAAGTTGAGAAAATTACTCCTTTATAAATCTTAAACCATTTATAAAACTTTTCTTTTAAGGTCTCTAAAACTCATTTACAAATATCCTTTCTTACGTCATTTAAAAACCAAACTTCTTTTCTAAAATCTCTTTCCAATCTATAAACCCTTCGATAAATCCCTTCTATTAGATGAAACTCCTTTAAAACCTTTCATTTATGAATAATTTCTTTTATAAACGCATTCATTATTTAATTATAACGAATAAACTTAAGCATCATAAAAAAATTAACTATAACATTTCTAATCATAAAATAATTAATTAACTTCAAACGGTATTACTATAATAATAATAAATTATCGACAAGCACCATTGGCCAAGTGGTTAATTGATTCGGCTTTGGTGCAAGAGGTCACAAGTTCGAAACTTGCTTTCGAACGTTTATTGACATGGGATATGTTATCCCAATGATTTGTTGTATATAAAGTACCATTTCAAAAAGAAAAAAAAATATCCTTACAGCTATATAACATAAATAAATTCACTTTTAAAACAATACTAATATATATAAAAAAAATTGAAATAATATTATAACTAACTTATAAATAATAACTAACTTAAAATCAAATTGTTATAAAATAACTTTAATTAAGTAATTAATTAACTTTTAAATAGATAGTTACAATCAAACACTTTAAACGGTAATTAAATAACTTGGAAAAATATTTTTAAATAACTTTATAAAATACTTTAAATAATCATAAAATAATTAGCCTTTTTTATAAATAAAAAATCAATTATCTTTTAAATATTATTATTAATAAATAATCATCTTTAAAATATCCTAGTAAATGATTAACCTTTCAAATTAAAAAGAGGCTTAGCATCTTCAATGGTACTTAAGCGAGTTACCATAACATTCAATTTTATTTTCCAAGGTAATAAATATTTACGTAATCAACGACTACGTAAATAAATTCAACACTTAACCGTCATTGGTTAACATATCACAGGTTCCAAACGGAGTATCAATTAACTATATATAATCAGATGTCCAAAACTATAAAATGGCAGGACGGCACTCTATTCTGCTAATTAAATGCCAAATTATTTTAATTAGTGGAACGGTGTTTTTATTCCGATAAACAAGTGTTCAAATTACCATATTAAATTCATTTTAGCAGTACGGTGTTTATTTGGCCAAATAGATAACACTGGTTATGGTCCAATAATAAATATTACTGCTCTGGCCCTCCGACGTAATTTCCCTTCTCTCGTTCTCCTTTATTTTCGCGCATAGGTCGTTAAAACATGCGACGATTTTTGACTTCGATACCCACCAAATTTTCACCACTCGAAGCTCTCTCCTCCACGATCATCAATCCAAGCTCCAAATCATCAATCGTTGACCGTAGGTCGAGCAAAACCAAACCCTAGAATCGAACAACCGTCGATCATCGATACTGAACTCTGCCGAAACTTCGCCAAAAATCCTTCATCGCCATACAATCCCAACGATGCATAAGACGTCGATCGATTCGAAGTAAATCGAGAGAATTTAATTTTTAAACATTATGATCAACTTTTTCCTTTTTACTGTAAAATCGTGAAATCTCGCTCGATTGCCGACAAAAATTCGAGCGACCAATTTAGAAAGAAAAAACTAGATGCCAATACGAATTACTTTCATGTTGACCGATTTTGTTGAAAGTGAATAGATTAGGGAGAATTGATTTTTGAAGTTTGAGAAGGAAGTTGGCTTCATGATTGAAATGTTTATTGAAAGGAGCTTGCAAAATGAAAAGGGAGAAGATGTTCGTGTATGCATATACACATAAAGAGAGTATACACATAAAGAGAGATTTGGCAGTGACCAGATTTCTATCAAGGGAACAATGGTGGCTGTGGGAACAGAGAGGTGGCTAGGGAAAAAAAGGCTGAACACAGTATAATGTGTTCATATGAGTTTATATTGATTTTGAAAAAATTTTGCGTATCTACCGTACAATACCGCATCCGCATACGTGAATGACAGAAAATAAAATACGATTGTGCACATAATTTGGTCGTGATCACCAAATCAAAATAAAATAGACAAGTTAACTTATTCTGTTTAATTTCAAAAATGCAAATGTTTGACGTAAAATATGTCAAATGAAAATTTACTTATTTCCCAACTAAGAATTATGGAAAATTTCTACAAATTAAATTAAAATACATCATCAAGAATTTGTAGTATATTTTATAAAATCCTAAATCGAATATTTAAAACTAACTAAATATTCAAAAATCAAACTGATAAAATTCTGAATCGTTACAGTTAACATCCGTAGTCCAGTCTTTCTGGTATCCACTATTTCTCAGTACTTCTCATTGGTCGAAGATGAACTAACGTAAGCCATCATTCTGCAATAGCATAAGTTGGCATTCGTAGTAGTAAAATGGTCTATTGCAGTTTTAAAATCGGACGCAGCAAGATACATACCCTCACTCCCATCCCCGTTGTGTGAATGTTGAGAAAAGTAACGATGACATCAGACGTCAATGAACTTACGCCAATTTTTCCCTTTTTTAAATTGTTTAATAATTAAAACTAACTAAATATATAATTTTATAATTTTCTAAAATAATTAACTTGTAGAAATGAAATCCATTTGAAAATCGACTTAAATGCCTTTTCTAATCCGTTTGCAGCCCCAAAATGTATTCTCCATTGTTCAAATGCCCTTCGTCACAGAAGCATTCTAAGTGGATTCAAATGTATAGCTCGCTGATCCGGGAGCTCTCGGCCTTTTACAAATAAAAAATTAAACCTGTTCATATACCCTGCTTTCGTTTGTCTCCAACGCATTCCAAGTGGATTCAGATGTATAGATCGCTGATCACGAGCTCAGCCTTTTATAAATAAAAAATTAAACCTGCCACGCGAGTTTGAAACTTTTATAACTATTAAGAAACACATGAAACTACAGACTACAGCCAAAACGTCGGCAGCATTTCTTTCTAAAGAAAACAAGCGCTATATGAAAATCATTCATATTAAACAAATAAGCACAATTCCAAATAAAAACGAAGTTAATACTTCATCAAACCAGTTTCAAACCAAAGCCCATTATGTGCTTAAACTTGCTTTTGATCATTCGCAGATATGTTATAAGAGCTGACAGCATCTTCGTAGAAAATAAACCAAATAAAAGCAAATTCGGTCCTAAATGGCTTTTGAATTCAAATAGATTTCATCTGTCACCACCCAAAACGTATAAAAATAATGTAGCAGGTACACATCAGAGAGACCAAGCGCAGCTTCAAAGTGAAGAATACTGAATTATTTGCAATTGTCACTGTTCCTAACCCTTTCCAACTTTAAAGATATGGTCCCATACGATATACATAAAAGCATAAATATTATGCTTATCGAACCAAATGCCTTGACCATTCGTTCACCTAAACTAGGCTCCTAAAAAATATCCAAACAAAATATCATGATATTTATCGCATTGAACCAAATGCATAAGATAACTAAACTAAAAACAGGTACTTTCTTCTCATTGAAATAAGATTTGATTATGCAAACAGACAACACTTAACGATACAGAGAAAGCTAAATACAACAACAATGATTTAAAGGGTCAGATAGCCATGGCACAACAAAAAACAAAAGATGGAAATTGCATTTCACCCTCTCTGCAGTTTTAATCGTCGTCCTCTTCTTCCTACAAAACAAATCAGTAAATTACATTTGGAAGTCCAAAGTATATTCTAAAACTAATTTTCCAACTTTCAATGGTTCAAGTTACCTCGCCACTTTCCTCGTCGTCGTCTTCAATGTCAGATTTTGATTTGTCCGACTCCGCTTCCTCTTCTTCCTCCTCTGGTGCTGCTTTTTTGCTTGCCCCATCGGACTATGCTCAGATTAATCCAACGTTAGTTTCTTAATCAGAAGGGTGTGAAATGTAAATTCTGAAATTACAAAATTATACCAGCTTTTTATTGTAAGCAGCCATGGTTTTGGTATACTCGGCCTTTCTTTTTGCTGCCTTTGCCTCGTACGGTGCTTTTTCCTATTATTCGTCAAGACGATGTTTTCAGATCTAGCTATCGATAAAAATTATTTACCATATTAAGCATAAATTTCTAAAATCACTCACAGAAGCTGTCATAGATTTCCACTTATCACCAGCAGCTTTCCCAACCTAATTCAGCACAATAAAACTAAATGAACAGAAACAAATTAAGAAAGTAAGCTCAAAAATTAAAACAGGTGCTTACAGCAGAAACTTGCTTGTTGTCGGGATTCTTTTCCTTGAATATCTTCCTGAAGTCCTCCCTGTTAATTTTCCACCAAATCAAAATTAAAAAAAAGGCAAAAATCACATAATAACACCCTAATCCAATAAGTGAAAATTACATGAAAACAAAGAAGGCGCTAGGAGGCCTCTTAGGCATGTTTGGATCCTTGGCGGCTTTTGTTTTTTTGGCCTCTTTCTTTGGCTTTTCAGCAGCCTTTCGTTTCACCGAAAGCCTTCAGAATTAACAAAAAAAATTACAAATCAACCCCAGAACCTAGATCTGAAATAAATCGCAAATAAGATCTAGAACTATGCAGTAAAATGATGATAAACTCACTTCGAATCGGCTTTCTTCGAAGTATCCGCCTTCGCTTTTGCTTTCCCCATCTGCAATCGAAACAGATCTGTTAAAATCCGATCAAAAACAACCTAGAAAAGGCTAAATATCGCCATTACCGTACCTTGTTTTGCGAATATATTTGGCAGTTTCGTGGTTTTAGGGTTTGTGGAAGAGGGGGCGGTATAAGAAGAGTGGGTAATAGGGGTGTTGTAGGAATTTATATCAATTTTTCCATTTCAGAAGCGGACGGCTTGAGATTTAAGGATGGTTATATTCTAGGCGGGAACGAAGATTAGGGAGCCACATCATCGATCTGCGTGTGTGGCCGTGGTTGGATTGGGGATCGTAGACATCTTTATGTCTCTGAGATGTGTGTTTCTTTCGCGTTAAGTGGTTTTGTAGGTTTTCGACTAAATAGATTTGGAGGGTTGGGAAATGACGAAAATAGACGTGATGATTCGGAGAAATGACGAGTGTATCCTGGTTTTGTGTTTTGAGAGATTGATACGTCACGAGCTGCGTGTGAGGGGATAAGTATGAAGCATGCGTGGCGCACGTGTGAGATTGTGGTGGGGGTATTTTCGGGGGACGAATTTGTTATGGATTAGTGCGAAGAAAACCCTGCTTTTTGTAGCCATTCGTAATATGCTGTTGAGGTTTACAGTATACATTAGATGTAAAGGTGAATGCTATAGTAGTTAAGGCTGGGTATCCATAATGGTGGAAGTTTACATTGTTTTGCATGAAATGTTGTTATAACCGATTAATAAATGCTTGAAAGTTTAATATACGGTGGTTTTGGATTTTCTACTAAATTAATTAGTACATTAAACACACTGTTGAACGTGTGTAAAGAAACTGAAAGCAAATTTATTTGTTGTGAAATAATAATCATACAAACAGAAAACATTCAATACAAATAAATATGTGAGCTAACATTTTATTTATTATGAAACGATACGAAAAAAATATGCGCAAAACCCGTTGATATACTTTCAGACATCAATTTGGTTTGTGTAAATATTGAATGGGAGGAATAAATTGCATAGGATTATGCTCATAAGCTTGAAATAAAAAATCATATATACAACTTTTACACAAAAGCTATTAAGTATATCAAATTAAGTGATATACAATATGTATTTCATAATTAACAATGCCAAGGAAATCTTGTTATCGCGGTCCCCAGAATGAGTGATACGTGAAAATATCACCTTAAGTATTTCAAAGCTAATGATATATTAAATAAAATACCATTTATAGTATTTTTACTTGACGATGTATTAAAGTATATTTTTTTTACCTCAAAATATTAATGTTATGTATATATTATTATCATTTGTTGAATCTCAAATCACTGAAAAGGATAAAAAAACATCCATTTTATTTTGTATGATTTTTCATCAAATATCATTTTATGGTAAAGGTAATAATGGTCGCCCATGCATATATAAAACTGAAATAATATTGTCCCTTAGTCATTTGTAAGGCAATATGATATTATCGAAGGTTAAAATAAATAAACAATTAAGGGTAAGTTTAACGTCCCGTAATCATTTAACTATATATCAATTATTGCCAATTTTGAAACTCCGTCTTCATTATCAGACATTATTTGATAAAATTAAATTCATACTGAGTATTAACTACTACAGAGTATATGGCAACAACATCGATCCAAAAAAAAGGATAAAATACCTTCTTTCATTCTCTCTCTCTCTCTCTCTCAAACTCGTAATCTTCATTCACCCATTTTTTCAACAAACTTTTCTTCGTTTAAATGACCGTTGAAGTATATAAAGAACCCGGAATACATACGTAGAGAAAGTAAATCATAATTCGAGAAAATAATAGATACTTCACCTATAATAATCAATGCGGTATAATTAAATATAAAATGGAAAGTTGATATTTTCCTAATAGAAATTTCCTAAACCATGCATTTATGTAGCAACAAATTATGCTTAATAATCCACATTATAAATGTAACGCATAATTTCCATATGGCAGCAAAATATCCATAGTGTATGTTAAGTGTAAAATATGCTCCACGCTGTTATTTACATTGATAATTTATACCTATCTTTTCTCATATTTAATAAATATATAAAATATATCACAGCAGTATTTCTGTTAACGATACAGTACAAATCCTCATCCTCAGTTTTGCAGAGACCTCCCACTACACAACATTGCCCACCTTTGACACACGACTTCCTATATTGATGCAACATTGCACTGCCTATCTGGATTCATCCTTTAATGTACTATGCTTCGACTGTTCCCTGTTTGGCCATGCAACAACTCATCTTGTTGTTCCTCTCCACATATCATTTTCCCTCTACATTGTTTATGCAATAGCCATTCATTTGATCTTTTTTGTCTTTCCTGTCCTTAGAGTTTGGTTACACACCCCTATAGCCATACTGTTTTAGATAACAAATTTACACACGCAATAGTTAAGTCATTCTATTCCAAAACGTCGGTGTTGCTTCAGATTTCATGTTAGGTCCTTCAGTTCAACACTTTTAGACACTTGTTGCAAATTTGAACTCAACCTTTCTCGACCTCTTGCCACAAGCTGAAATAAAATAATAATAAAAAGCTCCATAAAATCCTACATAAGCGATAAGCCGTAAAATCTCAACCGAAACGCTAAATGCAATGACCACATCGTCTTAATGTAAAAAGTTTCAATCAATTTAAATATTTGGCAGCTATCTATAGTGAGAATGGAGATCACTTTGAGCCATTTACTTATCTACTGTCTTGTACATCATTATTATATGTGAAATAGTGTGATTTAATTTGTGACTGTGAGAAACTATGCTGAATGTGCAAAGTTGGATTACAAAATAAATATCATAGAACATGAACTCGATGAACTTAATATGATTTATATTTTATATTGGAGCCTACCATTTAGAGTTCTTTCTTTGAAGAAAGGGTAACAGTTTTGTACTTCTACATCTAATTAAAAATTCTCCTAAGTATTGTATCCTCATTTGTTCTATTATATTAAAGAAAAATTGGGATAAAATTTTCAAATAAGGAATCACCTGTCACTACTAATAATTCTAGAACTATAGAAACACTTGGTGAAACTTTATTTTTATGCAGTAGTAATTTTACATAAGTGAAACTACAAAGAGAACGTTAAAGAAAACAAACTTACTTTGCAATCACTTCATATATGATACACCACTACCAATCTATAAGTTATAAAAATGGAAAACCTTTACTACACTTCAATAAAGTAAAAGAAATATAAAATGTTAACATAACTTAATGTAATTCAAACTACAACAAATTTTACCACACTTCGACAAACTTAGCTCAATTTGGACGAGGTGTTAAGAATCACTTCATATTAATCAGACCAAAGGGGCAGCTAATAAAAGATATTGTAAGCCATTGTTTTAAGAAAACATATAATAATTTAACAACTACAGAGCTATTTAAATGAACATAAAAATATGAAATTGATAGCAATCGGACTCACACTATTAGCACAATGCACGTTACCCGAATAAGCTACAATTATTAATACATTTTGAAATGCAAATAATTTTTTCCATGTATATTTTGAAAGAGAGTTTAATAAAGCTTTTCAACGGAAAAGGTAAATATGGGCGCGTAGCATAGATCATGATTGAGATCGGGTACCCGTAAATTGGAAAGTTTAAACTAAAATGTCCTTGTATTCCAAGCAACCCCTTCTCATTCTTCTATTAGGTTATTTGAACCCACCTTGTTAGGTGGTTCTCTGCAAAATCGTCATGACTCTCTTTTTTAGAATCTGAATTTGAAACTGCTCCTTCGTATCTTGTTGCTTTTTTTTACCATTATCTTTTATCAACTCTCTTAACATTTCAGCAATGAGTTTCTTATATGAGATTCATAACACTACTTTGACAATTCATTCAAATCTCTAATAATACCCTCATGTTTGTACAGTATATGATATGTTAATGAATTCCATTATTTATCACATTTACATTTTTCAAACGCATATAAAAACAATGAAAGTTTTGTATAAACTTAAATAGAAATGAATAAATTTCGAATGCATACCATTTGATAACTTGTCATACAGACAGAAAAACAATTTAATTAAATCTTGGGGGAAATATTGGAAAGAAAACCCTAAATTTTTCGGTTTGTTAGAGATGGACATTTTAACGACCCACCTTTTCAACCATCGAAAGTCAACACCAAATACATCTACGGTATTTAAACGTCGAACATCCAATCGTTGAATAAGCAGATTGTTAGGGTAAATAAAAGAACACAGAAAGAACAAGGGAATACAGAATCTCACAGCGGAATCGACAACATATAATATAATAAAAATAGTATAAATTGTCATTCCAATATCAAGATACATAAGAGTTAAAAACAAATTCCACCAACTGGATAGTTATAAATTTTTGACCTTACAATTGCTGATGGTATTTATGATACAACGGAAAGTAAAATACTACGACAACTGAATATCCAGCTCTACTCCATGAGCTCCATGTCCCGTCAAGGACAACCTGAAAAAAATACTCGGTTCGACTCGAGCATTGTAATTAAAATAACATCAAGATCGGTTTGGAAAACCAACGAGAGAAAACTCAAGTAATAAGGTGAACAATCAATAATTCTACGATCCGTCAAACTATTTATATATATACAATAGGACACACTATATATGCAGTGTCTATCAGTAAAGTAAGTATTTTTCTTAACGTTAAGGATTTACATTAATCCCTTAACGCGTTTTTAAGCATTGTCCTACAATTTGCATTTAACACCACCAGTAGCACGTCGGTAGTCAATAATGCGCCGTGATACGACAATGTTAAACTAAAATCATAGTGGTATCGTATAGGGATAAAAGCATGACAAGACACGTGAGGCAACGCCAAAGGTAGAATAGTACCAGTTCGGGTCGCAAGGCCGGTGGTAATGCATCATAGCCATGACCGCCCACCGCGTCCAACACTCCCACAATTGAAGGGTGATCACCGACAACAATGGAAATAAGGATTTTCACATGAAGAAGTGTGTTCGCTCGGGGTGGCTAGCCCGCTTGGCCCCGTCAAGCCGTCCAGTTTTAGTCATTTTAAATTGGCACAAGTGTCAGGCCAATCCATCATCGTTCTCTTTCTTCAATCCAACAATCGTACACCGAATCCAACCACTTCGTTCTGTATCACTACTCCACGCGCACAGTTATTAAAGTAGTTCCGGTATCGATAGGAAGTATGTCCATATTCAGCCCCGGTCTCTGTAATAACCAACGTCATTTTCATACCGATTGGATATTTTATTAAACAAAATATGCTTTATTTTCAAATACATATTCTCATTTGACTTCAACAAATTTGGATTTAAAATCCTCAATTTTCATTTTTAAACAAATATCTCATTTCTACTAAATTATTCACATTTTATAACTTTTCAAATTAACCGAGTTAATTAATTATTAAGACACAAAAGTTTTATAATTAAATATTTAATGCAATTAAACTTCAGAACTAATTTACTTAAACTCTTTTAGTTAGACTTAAATTTTCAACCATTTAGTATAATCCTTTTCTTTTAATTTAATAAGATCAATTAAAATTTTCTTTTTATTTTAGATCAAATATTTATTATATAATTCAATTATTATATTTTAATTCAATCAAATCAAATTAAAATTTTCTTTTTAATCAAATCAAATCTTTATTTAAAATTTAATTACATGTACAATATTAACACTTCATTAAAACTCAAATCGTCAACTCAACAAGTTTTCAAAATCATTAACATTTAACATAACCATTGTTAAATAAATTTCATAATTTAAAATAGTTCAATTAGCCTTTCAGTTTAAAATCTAAATTAACTTAATAGATTTCAAAATTTAATATTAAGTTCAACGAAAATTTAAATATAAGTTCATGTTAAATTTTCACATTATTTCTTAATCTCAAATTTAAATATTTAAAATCCAAAATAAATTTCAATTGACCAACCGGTGTTTATTATTTAATTTTCTATTCTAGACCAAATGATTTAATTTGGGTATTTATCATTCCAACTCATATCCCGGTTCAATTTCAGTGTCCAGTTCAATGCATACAACAACAATATAACAGTGACAGGTATCAATAAATCAATCAACATCCAATATTCAAACTTTTCCATAGTTAAGGGGCTTCACATGCAATTGGGATTCCAATCAAACATTTAAATTATTTCAGCTAAATCATATATCACAGTGTCAAATACCAATAGTTCCAAATTTCAATATCGATCATAATCATCAACCAACTATTTATAATTATGAACCAATTATTTAAAATTTTCGATCAATTATTTATAACGTCGCAGGATACTTGCATATGAAAATCTAATTGTGAGCTTAGAATCACTCACCTTCGCGGCTTTCGACAACTGGATACGGTGATATGGATATGCGTACACGTACTCGAGCTATGCTATGCTGTGATGTACGGTTCGACGAAGTGGTCTACGCGCAATCGAGTGGTGGTGGACTTTATGTATGCGGGTGTGCTGTGGGTTCATTATGGTTCGGAACGAGGCTGTGTGTTTGAGGAAGGCGGGATCCGGCTGTGGCTTCGACTAGGGGAGGCTTCGAGTGGATGCAAGGTGGCAAGCCGCTCCATGGGTTGCGGGTGCTGGCGAAGAAGGTGCAGTGTGGGTCGGTGGTTGCAGGTCTGAAGGAAGGAGGAGGTGGTGCAGGGTGAGGGGCTCAATGAAGCAGCGGATATACGAAAAATGGATGAAACGGTGAAAAGTTGAATCGATGGATTGAAAATACCCAAGTGCCCAAATCCGTTGATCTCAAGAGATACCAGATTCTAGCTATCTCCAACACGTTGATCGTGCACGATACCGTGTTAAAAGATCTACGGTTCTTCTACGTTGATCTCGCGCATGAGATTCCATGAATCGGCTTCAAATCCGTTGATTCGAGCGCACTCGAATAACCGAAATGGAGAAAGGAGACAACGCTCAACTTTCAATTTTTAAAGAGGCACAAAGCACTCAAACAAAAGTTTATTCAAAATCAACCAACTTTACAAATGACCCAACCCCTCTATTTATAGAAGTTACAACAATAGCACACGACCTAACACAGGTCGTTAACGACCTAACAAACAGGGCACAACGCAAAACATACACGACTTAAAGATGCGACCTACGACCTATCACGTCATGCGACCCATCAACGGCATAAACGACCTACAACTTATCTACAAACGAGTTAACAAACACATCATAAAGGAAATACAACACGAGTTACAACACACGACACAACATATACAACATCACGAGTCACGACCTAACATCTTGAGCGACCTAAGTAGGTGACACATCTTCAGCGGCTTCGGCTTCAGCGACATAAGCAAGTAGCAACCTAAGCAAACACGGTCGCGACCTATCACATGAGCGACTTAAAGAACCGAGCGGCAAAGAAATCAGTAGCTTGAGCGACCTAAGCTTGAAGTGACCTAGGCTTGAGCGACATAAGGAACTGCTCGCTAGGTCGTAGCTTGGTCATGTCGTAACGACCTAAGGAAAAACAGGCACTTTGAAGCATCGTTGCATCTTTCTTCCCTCTTATCTCATTACTCTCTACTTCGTTAGGCCACTGGCGACTTATTAACTCGTTAGGTCACTTGCGACCTAAGGCAACATTAGGTTGCGCTGCATCATCCTCCCCCGGTTGCAAAGAATTCGTCCCCGAATTCGCACTTCCCTGTTCTTCAACTCGCTCCTCCTTATGGTATGGAATCAAGTGTTTGACGTTGAAAACTCTGCAGTGTGAACATGATCCGGTAACCTCGACCGATATGCATTATCATTGATCTTTTTCAAGATCTCTACTGGACCAATCTTTCGAGCTTTCAATTTATTGTAAGTTCCAACTGGAAACGATCTTTCGTCAATACTGCATACACAAAATCACCATCTTTGAAGTCCACACTCCTTCGCTTCTTATCTGCCAGTTGCTTATACTTCTCATTTGACTTAAGCAATCGTTCATGAACAATTATGTGGCACTCCTGCAACTCATTCACGAAATCACAAGCTCGTTTAACAACCCCTTTCTGACGTGGAACTATCGACAAATCCAACTGTCCTTTCGGAATTGCTGAATATACTACTTGAAATGGACTGAATCCAGTACTTCGATTCACTGCATGATTATGTGCGAACTCAGCTTGACATAAGTTCACATCCCAGCTCTTTAAATTATCCTTCACAAGATATCTCAACAAGTTTCCCAAAGATCTGTTCACTACTTCCGTTTGTCCATCAGTTTGTGGATGATAAGCGCTACTAAAATTCAGCTTAGTCCCAACCATCTTCCACAGACTCAACCAAAAATGACTTAGAAATCGAGTATCCCGGTCAGAAACTATGGTTTCAGGTAGCTCGTGTAGTCGATAAACCTCTTTGAAAAATAATTGAGCAACACGGATTGCATCAGCTGTCATCTTACAAGCTATGAAATGTGCCATCTTCGAAAATCTATCCACCACAACATATATAGAATCGTTCCCTCGTTGAGTTCGTGGCAAACCCAAAACAAAGTCCATGCTAATATCAACCCACGGTCTAGTAGGGACAGGCAATGACATATACAATCCTGCATTTGTAGCTGTCCCTTTGAAAACTTGACATATGTGACATCTCTCCACAAATCTTTCAACTTCTTTCCTTATGGAAGGCCAAAAATATGATTGAGAAATCAACTGCAAGGTACGATCTCTTCCCACATGACCTTCTTCATGCAATTCTTTCACAATCTTCATTCGCAAACTACACTCTGGTATACACAACCGATTTCCTTTGAAGAGAAAACCATCTACACATATTCATCTGTCTTGCCTTTCTTGACTTCATCTACAATCTTAGAAAAGTAAGGATCATCAATAAATAATTCTGGCAAAACATCAAATCCCGTCACTTTAACTCTCATTGTAGTCGGCAAATGATTTCTTCTACTCAATGCATCTTCCACACGATTTGTAGCTCCCGACTTATGCTTTACCACAAATGTAAACTGTTGCAAGTATGCGATCCATGAAGCATGCCTGGATGTAACCTTATCCTGTCCCTGCAAATGTTTCAAGGCTTCATGATCAGTGTATAACACAACTTCTTTATGAAACAAATAGTGTCTCCGATGCTTTATAGCTTGAACAATAGCATAGAATTCCACGTCATATGTATTATATCTCATCTTTACTCCCGAAAGCTTCTCACTAAAATAAGCAATTGGACGACCCCTCTGACTTAATACCCGTCCAATTCCAACTTTAGATGCATCAGTATGTAATTCAAATAGCAACTGAAAATCCGGCAAAACTAGAATTGGTGCTGTCGTCAAAAGTTCCTTGATTCGCTCAAAAGCAAATCCTGCTTCCTTTGACCATGAAAACTGCTTGCCCTTCATACAATCAGTAACAGGCGCCATCACGCTACTGAAATGTGGAATAAACTTTCGGTAGAATGATTCTAACCCATGGAAACTTCTCACTTCAGTTATAGTCCTGGGTTGTGGCCAATTTCTGATTGCTTCAACTTTACTTTGATCCACATGGATACCTTCCTTGGACAATACATACCCCAAAAACAAAACACTATGTGTCATGAACACGCATTTCTTTGTTGCCGCATAAAATTGCTCCTGACGAAGTATCACAAACACTTCCCGCAAATGTAGTAGATGTTTTCCGGTGCTCCCACTATATATCAATATATCATCAAAGTATACCACCACGAACTTTCCAATAAACAGTCGAAAGATCTGATTCATCACCCGCATAAAAGTACTAGGTGCATTCGAAAGACCAAACGGCATGACCAGCCACTCATACAATCCTTCCCGTGTCTTGAATGTTGTCTTCCATTCATCACCTGGTCGAATTCGAATCTGATGATATCCACTCTTCAGATCAATCTTTGAAAAGATAGCAGCACCACTCAACTGGTCTAACAAGTCATCCAATCTACGCATCAGAAATCTGTACCTCATTGTAATCTTGTTTAGTGCTCGACTATCTGTACACATTCTCCAAGTTCCATCCTTCTTCGGCACTAACAAAGCTGGTACTGCACAAGGACTTAAACTTTCTTGTACGTGCCCTTGTTCAAGTAACTCCTCCACCTGACTTCTCAACTCTTCGTGCTCCTTTGGACTCATTCTATAATGTGGTCTATGCAGTAACACAGCTCTCGGAACAAGATCAATCTGATGTTGTACGTCTCTCAACGGTGGTAACTCTGTTGGCAATTCTTCAGGAAATACATCTTCAAACTCCTTCAACACTGGCTTAACTTTTTCAGGAATTTCAACCGCTTCACTACTTTCACGTCCAATTAACAGAAATACTTCAGGCTCATCCTCCACTTCCTTGACAAATTCCTTCAAAGATAATAGAGTCTTTAGTTCTTCAATCTCCTCCAACTTGCTTTCATCTTGTTGTCGCTTTTTAGGAACTAAAGTGATTTTGGTCCCCTCAAACATGAAACTATAGCAGTTAGTCCTCCCATCATGTTGTACAGCTCTATCGTATTGCCACGGTCTCCCCAACAACAAATGACATACATCCATATCTACAACATCACACCAAATTTCATCTTTACACTTCTTTCCGATGGAAAAAGTTACACAAGCTCTCCGACTAACTTTCACTTCCCCACCTTTCCTCAACCATGCTAATTTGTAAGGTTTAGGATGCTTCTATGTCTTCAATGCTAACTTCTTTACAGCTTCTGTAGAGATTATGTTATCACAACTTCCTGCATCGATGACGAACTTACAAACCCTTCCCAATATAGTGCATGTTGACTGAAAAATGTTACTCCTCAACCAACTAGTTTCCTCTTCCTGCTTTGGTGTTAAACAAGATCTCCTCATCATCAAATTACATCCTTCGTCTCCCGATAATAAGTCTTCCTCCTCCTCAACTTGTGATGAATTTGAACATTCTACTTCTGCATTCTCATCCTCAACCTCAGCTACCATCACTCGCTTCTTAGGCTTCGGGCATTCATTGCTCTTATGACCAAACTCTTGACAGTTATAACACTTGAAACTGTTGTTGACCTTGGTCTTAGCAACTTCGTTGACAACTGGTTTACTAATAGCCTTGGAAACATTAGTATTTCTACTAGCCCCTTTCACTTGATTGTTGGAATTTGTAAACACACCACCTCCTCTTCTACCTTACTTCTCCCAAGCTAGAGCCTTCTGGTGTACTTCAGCAACGGATCTTGGATCAAACATATTCACCATATCCTGAATCTGCATTCTCAATCCTCCAACAAATCTAGCTGTCAACTGTTCCTCCGTCTCCATGATATCATTTCTAGCAATCAGTTGATAAAACTCATCTGCATAATCATTTACCGACTTTGTCCCCTGTCTCAAATTCTGTAAGCGTTGATACATAAGAGACTGATAATTATAAGGTAAGAAAGTAGCTTTCATCAACTTCTTCATCTTTTTCCATAAAACAATCTTCGACTTTCCCATCCTTTCCCATGTAAGTTTAGTTTGTTGCCACCATGTCATAGCTCTTCCCCTCAATCGTGTAGCAACCAACTTAACTCTACGATGCTCGGGTACTTCCTTGAAGTCAAAAATTTCCTCAACATTTGATAACCAGTCTAAAAATTCTTCCGCTATCATTCCTCCTTTGAATTCTGGAATCTCTATTTTCATCCCCGACTCCCATCGACGGTCATCTTCTACATCCCGATATTGATTTCGCACTTGGTCTCGATCTCGATAATGAACACTACATCTATCACCATCTTCATCATAATCAAATGTACTACGATATCGATCTCGACCATCAACATTTCCATGATCACGCATATCTCTTCTACTATGTCTTTCAGCATCACGATATGGTCATCTCCAAACTCACGTGGAGTTCTTCTCTCTTCATTTCTGTACTCATGGTATTCTCGTCTCATAGAAACTGATGATTCTCTTCTTTCTCTACAAGATTGTGGTAACACCCTCCTCGCTTCCGCAACTGATGGCGAAACTCTGTTTCCTCCATGGTTCGAGATTGGTGACCTTCTCCTTTGACTTTGAATCATGTCATTCATCAATATCTCTAACTTCCCAATACTTTCATCAAACTTTTCATTAATACATTGTTCCATTTGTTCAGCTTCTTGTCTACAATATACATCTTTAACATTTTGGAATCGATTAGCTCTTCTCGGAGGCATTGTTAAATCTTCAACAAATCCAAACACTTTAACTCTCGGCCTGCACTTATTCTCGGCCTGCACTTGCTTGGCTCGACTGCAAATTCTACAACTCTCGGCCTTTATCTAACTCTTATCAACAAATAATCTCCAATACCTCAACACTTCAAAACTTCTCCCAATAGGCTCGGCTTAGCTATGATTGGCTAAGTCTAGCTCTGATACCAAACTGAAGCAGCGGATATACGAAAAATGGATGAAATGGTGAAAAGTTGAATTGATGGATTGAAAATACCCAAGTGCCCAAATCCGTTTATCTCAAGCGATACCGGATTCTAGCTATCTCCAACACGTTGATCGCGCACGATACCGTGTTAAAAGATCTACGATTCTTCTACGTTGATCTCGCGCATGAGATTCCATAATCGGCTTCAAATCCGTCGATTCGAGCGCACTCGAATAACCGAAAATGGAGAAAGGAGACAATACTCAACTTCCAATTTTTAAAGAGGCACAAAGCACTCAAACAAAAGTTTATTCAAAATCAACCAACTTTACAAATGACACAACCCCTCTATTTATAGAAGTTACAACAACAGCACACGACCTAACACAGGTCGTTAACGACCTAACAAACATGGCACAACACAAAACATACACGACTTAAAGATGCGACCTACGACCTATCATGTCATGCGACCTATCAACGACATAAACGACCTACAACTTATCTACAAACGAGTTAACAAACACATCATAAAGGAAATACAACACGAGTTACAACACATGACACACCAACGTATACAACATCACGAGTTACGACCTAACATCTTGAGCGACCTAAGTAGGTGACACATCTTCAGCGGCTTCGGCTTCGGCGACATAAGCAAGTAGCGACCTAAGCAAACACGGTCGCGACCTATCACATGAGCGACTTAAAGAACTGAGCGGCAAAGAAATCAGTAGCTTGAGCGACATAAGGAACTGCTCGCTAGGTCGTAGCTCGGTCATGTCGTAACGACCTAAGGAAAAAGAGGCACTTTGAAGCATCGCTGCATCTTTCTTCCCTCTTATCTTATTACTCTCTACTTCATTAGGTCGCTGGCGACTTATTAACTCGTTAGGTCGCTCGCGACCTAAGGCAACATTAGGTTGCGCTGCATCACTCAGGCTTGGAGGCAGGTGAGGAGGTTAGTGGCTCGGGAGGTAATTGGGTGGGGTCGGTGCCTGGAAGGGTGAGGGCACAAGTAGCTTGTTCAGGCGGCGAGCTGTGAGGGTGCAAGGTGGGTTGGTCAGTCCATCAGCTGCGGGTGCTGGCAAAGTAGCGGTCTGCGGGTGGGAAGTTAGGCTTCGGGTCGGGTTTCGGTGTAGGAGGGTGGCAGGGTTGGAGGGGAGTTGCAGGCTGGGTGAGTGGGTTAGGCAGTGGGTGAAGGATGGTTGAAGAAAATATGAAGGATGGTTATGTGTTTTTATATATAAAAGCTTATATCTTTCTTATAACAAAAGCTTGGAAGAAAGGAGAATGAGCAGAGAGAATGGTAAGGAACAGGAAGGCATATATATATATATATATATATATATATATATATATATATATATATATATAGCAGAGAAACATTAAATGCAGCATTTAATAATGTTGGAGGCGCACGCAAGGAATATGCAGGCTGAAAAGAAATAATATAGGCTAAAAGAATGTGTGCAATTATGACCTCAGGGCACGGTCATGGACCGCTATCTCAGCCATTTAGCGTTTTGCAACGGATGCCAAAATAAGGAAACAAATATACCACGGTGATCAGTGCAACGAGACGAATCCAACGATATAATCAAATCCGTGCTACGATGTTCGTAGTGAAATTTCATCTATTACCGCTTCGAAATTGAACGACAACGACAATTCTAGATAAACGGAGCTACAAATGTCAGAATTGGATGGAACGAACTTTGACGTTTTAATCAAAAAATTTCTAGATCATTTTTATGTAAAAATATCCATACTTTAAATTTTGATAATTCGCACTAAAAATTTGTGTTGACCGAGTTTCGGACGAATTTTGACGCAAAACAAATTCTCTCGGCCTTGTTTCAATGGATGCATTTCCAATATTTATTTTTCGTTGCCAAATTTTATTTTTCAAAAATAATTTTATTATAAATCTTCATTAAATTCTTATTTAAATCGTTGAAAAATTCAGGTCGTTGCATTTTACCTACTTAAAACTTGTGTTAAATTATCATTTTCTATTCAAGAAAAAAATTTCACTTATCCCAAAACATTCTTTTTTTTTACCAAAATACGTTTTATTTTGAAATTAATTCCGTTTAAGGAAACTTAATAACTAATTACTCGGTTTTTTCAGTTCTCCTTTTTGTAGACATTCCACAGGTATTCTATATGAAATAACTTCAAAAAATTATTTATTAAAACTCATTTTAGGTTCGTCCGGATTTGGACTGATTTCGATCGCGCACAATGATAAAGAAAATAATTTACTTAGTATATTGCAACGTTCACCTAAGCAAACATCTAATCATTACTTAAAGATTATTCACATTATCACAAAACTAATCGAGATGATTTCCTTCGAATTACCCTAATGCAAATGCATTCCACTTAAAATATCTCTTCCAAAATATTTATATTTAGAAATACTTCCTAGTACTACCACTATATATATTTTTCAAAAACCTTTTAAGATTATTTCAAACAACTCTGGGATTTAAAATCAAAAATCCTTTCTAAAACACATTTTATAAATCAAATTCGTAAAAATCACCTTTGCATATAAAATCATTTCATATTATAATAATCTTCCTTTATTATAATAAAATTTTATCGAACATTTATTCTCTAAATATCCTAACTTACCATTTAGATTCTATTAAACAACTTTTACCAAAAGTTTTACCTTTTATTTAACATTATTAAAAAATGACATTTAACTTAACATTTACTCCGAACACCTTATAGTCAAATTATGAAACTTAATTCACCAAGGGGTTCGTTCTAATACACTTACAATTATTAATAAATGCTATAACTTGACGAGCGTAAATTAACAGACGATAGTCAATGCTCCTAAACTATCTAAGCACGAAAAATCAAACAATTATGATAATTAATAAATATTACCATTTTCAAACAATCACACCATAATAACTATATAAATTTTTAAAAATATTCCTTTATATAAATAAAGTATAATCCTAGGCAAAATATTCATTTGCAAATTTTCAAAAATCAATATCGTATTGGTTTGCCTTGCTCAATTATTTAGAAATCCCCATCGACACTGTGATGTCCCACGTCTCGACCAGAATTCATAAACAACTCAATAGACTAATTAGCATAATACGTTTTTATAACATTAACAAATACATTCTCGTATATATAATACTCTCAAACTCATTCTAGGATGTCACTTACCCTATCTTTAATGAACCATACCCTACCAAGCCAAAGTTCTCGCTTAGCCTTCAGCTCTAATACCAAGTGTAATGACCCATCTTTTTGACCATCGAAAGTCGACACTGAATACATCCACGGTATTCAAATGTCGAACATCTAGTTGTCGAAAAAGCAAATTGTTAGAGTAAATAAAAGAACAACATAGAAAGAATAGGGGAAAACGTAATCTCACGGCAAAATAGACAACATATAATATGATAAAGACAACATAAGCTGTCATTTTAACATACAAGATACAACAGAGTTAAAAAATCCATCAGCTGGATAGTTATAAATTTCCGACCTTACAATTTGCTGATAGGTATTATAACATAGTAGAAAATAAAATACTACGATAGATGAACATCCAGCTCTACTCCATGAGCTCCACGTCCCACCAATGACAACTTGAAAAAAAATACTCGGTCTGACCCGAGCATTATAATTAAAATAACGCTCGAATCAATCTCGAAAACTAGCGTGAGAAAACTCAAGTAATAAGGTGAATAATTAATAATTCCCTAAGACCGCGTCGCTAAACGCCGAATAGGTTTTTACCTCGTAAAAAAAACTTCCATGTATGAAGAAATGGAAAACAATCAAAACAACAATCCAAACAAGAAAGGATATACACAAACAAGATCAAAAAATCCAAACTTAAAGAATGGATATAAACAATTAAAACATCGAGAATCGTTTCCGTCGCTTCTCGATGTAATTAAGATAAAAAATTCAAAAGAATAAGAACCAACAACAAGGAAAGTAATTTTTCAACAAATGACTAGGATGGTGCTTTTGCTTAGCGAAATTATACCCTTAAAAATATACTTGAGAACTAAGATAGCTCTTGGGAACTCCAAGCTGGACCCCGCTAACGGTTACCAAGAACCCGAATATTTCATATCTCCATAGCATACAACCAAATCCAATCTAGAGTAGATGTAAAGATAACCTAATAGGAATAAACTCACATAATTTGACCCCCACTCGCGCTTTGGTTTTAGTTATTTCGGACAAAGGATATCAATGCTCAAATGAGCAATAAATCATCTTGGATTGATGAAACACAAAAGATGGAAAGATGAATTCCAAGGTTCGAATAGAATAAGGAAAATGAATTTATCCAACATAACTAGGAGGATGCTCCACCCTTCAACGAAAGTATACCTCAGACAAAATATACTTGAAAGTGTAGGATCGATTTCACCCTAGAGGGGGGTGAATAGGGTGATATTAATCAATTATAAAAATAATTTTGGAAGCTTATAAAATTATTTCAACAGAGATATATCAAAAACAATAGCAGCACAGAGAATAGCAGAATAAATGCAGAAATAGAACGACACAGAATTTACACAGCTTCGGCAATACCCTGCCTACGTGCTGCCCCCATGGTTTCTGCTAGAAATTAGATAGTCAGACGCTTACACACGTAAACTTGCAACACCTTCTATTGACTAACGTAACTCTACACTCAAAACCCTGCCACAACTCAGCCACTGAGCTGCGAATTCTCAAATCACGCCACGTAGTTCCCCCTAGTCACACGACTAGAAATTACAATGGTTTTAAAAAGGAAAAAACAATTTAAAACACAATTAAAAATAAAAACCCTAATTTTTAACTATTAAGCCTTATAATTGAAACAAGGCCGGCCCAATCCCCTTTTCTTTTTATTATATCGGCCGTATTTCTTTGCTCTGTAAAACGGCGGCTCGTTGCTTCTTCCTTGTTCGATCAAAATTAGGGCTTTGGCGAAATTTGAAGATGCCGACTTTAATTAGATCGATTGATTTCGATTTCCTTGCTTTGTCGATTGATCGTCTCTTGAGATACGTTCGGCTGCTTCTATTTGATTGAGTTGGACCTTGATTCGGGTATGTAATTTTTTCCTTTTGCTCTTTGGTTTGAATACTTGAACTCGATGCACTTTATTTGCCGATGATGTTACTTATTTATATATGATTCGAGACCCTTGAATTTCGTTCGTATACATTTACTTGAATTCGTCACTTGATTTTTCTTAGCCACTCGATTTTGTTTTAATGCTGATGATAAGTTCTGACTTGTTCATATCGAATAATTTCGTTTACTTCATTAACACGGTTTTGATTCAGAACCGTTTGATCTTTCCTTGGTCGTTACAGTGAATTTCCTACTTGACTTTGGCTTTGATTTTTGACCTTTTCAATTGTATAATTTGCTTGCTTGTCATGGCTTGATTTCTTGGCTGTCACGGTGTCGATTTCTGACTTGGTCACTTTACTTGGCCACCACGGTTTCGAAATGATTTTGGTGATGTTGATTTCGTTCTTTGTTTCCTTTGACTCCAGTCAGTAGCTCACAGCTTTAACTTGTTTTTGATATTACCAGACTTTGACTTGATTTTTACGAATTTGATTCTGTTGTGATTTTTGCATCACCGCACCCTGTACTTTTGAAGCTCGATTCTCTGGTCGACACTTGTATTTTGTTGCACTGGTACATGTGCATTGCTTACTTCTCTGTTGACATGTGTATTGCCTTCATACTTTATGTTGTATGGCTTTTAGTTTCTTGAAATTGTCTTGTTGTCAATTGCATACACGTGTGTTCATATATGTATGTGTTAGCTTTGGGTTTCATCGTGTTTGCATTAAGTCATGTGCTTCGAGGCAGATCATCTTATTCCTCTTGAAGTCTTCACCTGGTTGTTCTGGTCAATCATATATAGGTTTGGTCGAAGCATTTGCTGTTTGAACTTGTATCACTTGAGTCTGCACTTGCTTGATTTGTGCTTGGTTATATTGGTGGCTTCACTTTAGTATTGGTTTTGCTGTATGGTCAGTGGTGCACTTTCTCATTTCTGTTGTGCATGCCTGAACTATTTTGTTCATGTATTGCTTGAGCATATGTAAGGCAGTTTGCATTTGTGTTGTAGCTGTCTTGACCATTTGAACTTAGTTGATGTTTTGGTTTTGTAATCTCTGGTTTATTGTTGTAGTTGTTGCCAGTTGCCTCTGGTTTGAGTTTTGCTTGTATACTTCATGTGTATTTTGGAGTTTTAGTTGAGATTTGTGATTGCCTTTGAGTTTCAGACATGTAGCATGCATGTTGCATTTGCATTGACTTCTTTGTGGTTTAGTTTCACACTGCTGTCACTTGTAGTTGCCGTAGTGTTGCAGTCTTTAACTTGTACCATTCGAGGCAGTTTGCGTATTTGTTTCATGTACGCTCTGGCCTTCATATTGAACTTGTTACTGTGGGTTTCTGACTTAGTTCGATGGTCATGTACTTGAATGTTAGTCTTGTCTCACTTACTTATGCCGGTACTATTTTATTCGATGTGTTGTGTTATCATATTCACTTGGTGGCATTTGGTTGCATATCCATCACTGCTTTTTTTTGGTTGTATTTGAATTTTATGCTCGACAGTTTTATGATGTTTTGTAGCGCACCTGAGTTGAATCCAGCTTAAATCTCGGGTTTGACCTTGTGCTTGTGTCGTGACATTATTTTTATTGCACTTGAGTTGAACCCGGCGTTTTGGGTTTGACCTGTGCTCACATGTCCCTGTAATTCTATCAAGTGTATATATCGGTGTGCACGGCCTTGTGGCATATATAGTGATACGCTGTGTATGTCACATACTGTTCGTGTATGATGAATTCAAAATTAAATGATGACGAACAACCCAAATAACTGAGGCAAATATTATTTTCAAAATCCACATTTTATTTTTATTGCAAAAATATTTATTTTCAATTTTACTGCGTCAATGTATTTTCTGCAGATTTCTCAGATGCTGGATTCACATTGGAATGAAATTGAAGATCCGTACGAGTTGAGTGAATGAGTGATATGTAGTGAGGTGCAATGTAAATGTGAAATTGTGATGTAATCAAAAATTGTATTATAATTGAAGTTGTATATAGCGAGAGCTTGAAATTCGGACTATAAAAAAATTGTAATAAATATTTGTTTGAATAAAATTTCTGTTTGAATTCAAATTCTGTGTTATTTATTTTATTCAGCAAATATTTATTTAATCTATGAAAAATAAAATAGTACATTAACAAATACATTTAAATGAATATATATATGTTTATTATCATCAAACTAAAATCATAGCAATCGCATATTCAACAATCTCCCCCTTTTGATGATAACAAACATATATTTAAGATTTTGAATATGTTAAATGTATTTGATCATTCAATCTGCTCCCCCTATTGAATGCTTCATCTTTACACAAAACTCCCCCTTCATATATGCATAAAAATATGCAAATGAGTCTAGATGCAACATAAAAATATGCAAATGAGTCTAGATGCAATATTCGACATTTATTTGCCAAAATCTTAACATTTCTCTCCCCATTTTATTATCAGCAAAAGAGTAATAGTGTTATGAAAATAGAGATAAGGTGATAGATAGTAATACAACATTAAAACTCAATCGAATACAAATATGAAATTTCAATAAAAAATCAAACAAAAATCATAACTACTCTTGTTAGTCGTATATTCCACTTTTAGAAATGATGGGAATGATGTCATCATATAAAATCATACAGTTGTGTCTATTTGTGGTATATTTATATCAGAATTTGAATATCTACTAACCATGCATAACCGTTAGGCCTTTTAAATGAGATTAGTAGTACTCCAATTTTATTTTAAAAAATGAATTCAAGTATCTTCTAACCACGCATAACCGTGAGGACTTTTAAATAGGATTAGAATCAACTTGTTTATTTAATAAATCAATTTTGATATGCGTTCCATACATGCATAACCGTGAGGACTTTTATATGAGCATGGAAGCACATAACATATTCCAAGTAATTCATCCATGCATAACCGTGAGGACTTTTAAATGAGAGTGAATACTTTGGATTTTATTTTATTTTATTTTATATATAGAATGAAAAACGAATGATTCCTGTTTAAAGTACCACATATCGACAAACTATATTGAATTTTGATGAGCGATGGTCGATAGAAATATGATAGAAACAGAAATGGTCATGGAATTTTTACCAAACAAAAAGTTTTTATAACTCTTGTTTGAATTTCTAAAGAAATTTACTAAATATACTGTCTTGAGTAATAATGTATGATTAATATCAACCCTCATCATTTTTTCAATCACTATTTACCTTTTTGATAATTATTAGGGAGAAATATTTGTTAAATAGGCAAAAAGTCAAATTTCTAAAACACCTAAACTGAGACGTAGTTTGCAGAAACTATTTTCTGATAGGGGTTTTGTAAAGATGTCTACCAATTGAGAATCAGTTAAAATAAAATTTATGCTGATATTTTCTTTGGAAATATGATATCTAATAAAATGATGTCTAACATCTATATGTTTTGTTCGTGAGTGATGTATAGGATTATTTGTGAGATCAATTGCACTTTTACTATCACACATTAGTGGTACACGTCTAAAATTTAGGCCATAGTCTTGCAAAGTCTGTATCATCCATAAGATTTGACCAGAGCAACCACTTAGAGCAATATACTCTGCCTCTGTGGTGGATAATGTAATACAATTCTATTTTCTGCTTGACCATGCTACTAATGAATGTCCTAACATAAAGCATGCTCCACTAGTACTTTTTCTATCAACGAGACTTCCAGCATAATCTGCATCTGAAAAACCTTTTAATCAAAGTTATCGTTTGTTGGATACCAAAGACCAAACCGTGGGGCGTGCAACAAATATCTTATAATTCTTTTAACATTTTTAAATGAGATTCTTTTGGGTTAGATTGAAAACGTGCACATAAGAAGACAGAAAACATGATGTTAGGTCTAGAAGCGGTAAGATAAAGGAGTGATCCAATCATACCTCTGTATTGCTTTTGATCAACTACCTTACCTTTTTCATCCTTGTCAAGTTTAATTGTTGTACTCATGGGGGTTCTTGCTGGTTTAGCATCTTTCAATGCAAATTTGTTGACAAGTTCCCTAATATATTTTGTTTGAGAAATGAATGTACCTTTATCGCTTTGTTTGATTTGAAATCCTAAAAAGAATTTTAACTCTCCAACCAAGCTCATTTCAAACTTTTCCTGCATAACTTTTTCAAATTTCTCGTACAATAACTTGTTAGTAGCACCATAATGATGTCATCAACATATATTTGAACAATCAAAAGATCATCATTTTCATGCAACAGAAATAGTGTGGTGTCTACACAGCCCTTTTTGAACCCATTTTCAAGGAGATAAGAACTAAGACATTCATATCAAGCTTTAGGAGCTTGTTTTAATCCATACAATGCCTTTTTAAGTTTATATACATGGTTTGGATATTCATGACTTTCAAAACTTTCTGGTTGTTCAACAAATACATCTTCTTTTAAAATTCCGTTAAGAAAAGCACTTTTAATGTCCATTTGTCTTAGTTTAAATCCTTTGTAGCAAGCAAAAGCTAATAATATTCTAATCGATTCTAGTCTGGCTACTGGTGCAAAAGTTTCATCAAAGTCAACTCCTTTAATTTGATTGTATCCTTTAGCGACTAATCTTGCTTTATTTCTAATTACATTTCCAGATTCATCATATTTATTTTTAAAAATCCATTTTGTTCCTATGACTGGATAATCCTTAGGTCTAGGTGCTAGACTCCAAACATCATTTCGTTCAAATTGATTTAGCTCTTCTTGCATGGCCATACACCAGTTTTCATCATTAAGAACTGTATCTATGTCATTTGGTTCTATTTTTGAAATAAATCCACTATATAAACACAGATCACATAGATTTCTAAAGGAGGAACGAGTTTGTATACCTGCTATAGGGTTTCCTATTACCAATTCTGGAGGATGATCTGCTTTGAATTTCAGTTTCTCTGGATCCATATTCCTTCGGACTTCTTTATTTGTAGCAGTTTCTTTTGGTTTTTCATGTTCATCTTTTTCGTTCTCCTCTTCAATATTGCTTTTGGTTCTTTCCTGACCATCAATG
Source organism: Allium cepa (assembly GCA_030765085.1). NCBI lineage: Eukaryota > Viridiplantae > Streptophyta > Magnoliopsida > Asparagales > Amaryllidaceae > Allium > Allium cepa. The sequence goes on along the minus strand of CM060934.1, from coordinate 309,203,790 downwards.
CCTTCATCAAATTTCACATTGATTGACTCCACGATTGTTTGTCTTTTTGTTGTAGACTCTATAAGCTTTGCTTCTAGAAGTGGATCCCATGAAAATGCCCTCATCAGCTTTTGCTTCAAATTTTCCTAATTGATCACCTGTATTAAGAATATAGCAAGGACACCCAAACACTTTGAAGTAAGCAATGTTTGGTTTATTTTTGAACCATAGCTCATAGGGTGTTTTGTTAAGAATCGGTCTAATCGTAACTCTATTCATTACATAACATGCTGTATTTACTACTTCAGCCCAAAAATGCAAAGGTAGTTCATACTCATTTATCATAGACCTAGCTAACTCTTGCAATGTTCGATATTTTCTCTCAACTACCCCATTTTGTTGTGGAGTACGTGGTGAAGAGAATTCATGTTTGAATCCATTTTCATCACAAAAAATTTCAAATTCATAATTTTCAAACTCTCCACCATGATCACTTCTTAGTGAAATAATAGAAACTTCTTTTTCATTTTGAACTAATTTTGTGAAAATTTTGAAGTATGAAAATGTTTCTGATTTCTTAGTTAAGAAATATACCCATGTATATCTTGAGTAATCATCAACTATCACAAAACAATTTTTCTTACCACCTAAGCTAGCAATGTCATTAGGTCCAAATAGATCCATATGAACTAGTTCAAGAACTATAGAAGTGCTTACATTGTTCTTGGCATGAAACGATGATTTTTTTTAAGTTTTCCCATAGTACATGCTTTACATAAATTTTTTGTTTTGTAATCATGTGATGGCAGCCCTTTTACCAAATCTTTTCTTTTCAATTTGTTTAACAGATTCATGCTAGCATGCCCTAATCATCTATGCAATAAATTTACTTCTATATCCTTGGCTACCAAACATTTTGAAAGGGTGATATCATCAAACGATAGAGAGTATATATTACCTTCCCTCTTACCCGAAAATAAGATTTCTTTTGATGATTGGTCAACTATTTTGCACAAGTCAGAGTCAAAAATAACATTCATACCTTTATCACATAGCTGGCTGATTGATATCAAATTGTGGTGCAGATTTTCAACATATAGTACGTCATTTAAGGTAAATGTATTGTTACCTACTTTACCTTTACCGACAATTCTACACTTGTCATTGTTACCCATTGTGACTCTGCCACCTCTATACTTTTCTAGGCTAAGGAACTTTGATTTGTCACCTGTCATGTGCCTGGAACAGCCAGAATCCAGGTACCATTGTTGTTGTTCCTTAGCCTGTCAGCATACCTACACAAGAAGAGAGTTTAGTGACCTATTTGTTTTTATAGATCCATGATTGTTAGTGGAGATAAATTTTGAAAGATAGGTTTGCGGAGACCCAAAACTGTTTATATATGTTCCTTTCGACACCCAGATTAGTTTATCTTTAAGATATTTTATATTTGTGCCTTTTGGAACCCAAATTGGTATTGTTTTCACGTGTTTGGGTCTATACCAACAACTGTTTTGATTGTGTCCAAATTTTCTACAAATTGTGCACATTGAATCGACTTGATTAATTTTATTTCTGACATTTTGAGATTTAGTATATCCAAGTCCTTGCCTAATTATATTAACAGTTTGTTTTCCTAATAGCATATTGAACGATTTTTCACCTTTTGAAATTTATCTAAAGTCGTTGATAGTTGTTGGACTTGTGTTTTGAGAGATTCATTTTCATTTAACAATTGGGTGCACCTTTTAATAGAATTTTCTCTTCTTGTATTTTCACTTTCTTTCAAAATCAGAATTTCATTTTCAAGCGATTTAATTTTGATTTCTGATTTTTTAATCTCTTCTTCGAATGTTGGACACTTATCACACTTAGGGATCCTACTTTGATAGGTTTTAACTAATTGGTCAAGTTGTTTATTTAAATCTATCAAAGTGTCTTTTTGTGATTCAAGTTTGGCAATCTTTTCCCTAAGTCGTTCAAAACAGCCATTTACTTCGTGGAAATATATAAGTAATTCTGAATGAGTAAGTTTTGATACCTCACTTGGTTCGTCATCATCACTGTCAGTTATTTCACCATGAAGACACAAATTTGCTCTTTCACTCTCACTACCGGTGCTATCACTTTCATCTTCATCAATTTCATCCCAAGTAGCTGCAAAACTTCTCCTCTTCAGTTTCTTTCCTTGACTAGGTCGATTTTGAGGACAATTTGGCTTGATATGGCCTGGTTTATTACATTTGTGGCAGGTGATCTCTTGTTCTTCTGAATTGTCTAGTACTTTGTTTATTCTGCTCTTTGCTTGATGATTTTTGGTCGGATTGCCATATTTGCGATTCCACTTTTTGAATCTTTTTATTAATAGTGCTAATTCAACTTCATCATCATCATCTTCATTTTCAGTTGTTCCTTTGACAGCTATTGATTTCTTTCGAGTGTCACCTCCTTCATGCTCTTCCTTGAATTTCATTTCTAGCTCATAAGCGGTGAGGTTTCCAATGAGCTCTTCCACCTTGATTTGTTTCAAATCCTTCGATTCTTGAATAGCTGTGACTTTTGCTTCAAAACTCCGTGGAAGAACTCTGAGAATTTTTCAAACTATTTCCAATTCCGTGTATGATTTTCCAAAAGCTTTTGATTTGTATACAATATTGGAAAGTCATCTATACATTTCTTTGATATTTTCTTCCTTGGCATTGTGAAATTCTCGTATTCCCTGCTTAGTATGGCAAGGCGAGATTCTTTGACTTGAGACGTTCCTTCGTGAGTCACTTCGAGTGTGTGCCATATTTCCTTCGCAGTTAGACAATGCGAGACACGATTAAATTCAAATTGATCTAATGAACAGATAATAGAATTCATAGCTTTAGTATTAGAATTTTGTAATTTATTTTCTAGCTCTGTCCATTGATCCATCAGTTTATCTATTTCTTGATTATCTACAATTATAGTTGGTGCTCTATAACCTATCTCAACAATATTCCAAGCGTCAATGGTTTTCAGGAAAATTTTCATTCTATTTTTCCAGTAGGCGTATTCACCATTTAACATTGGTGGTCTAACTATGGACTAACCCTCAACAAAAGCATTATTAAAAGAAGCCTTTTTAAAAATTCAACTTTTTAAAACGAAAATTGATTTTGAAAATCAAATTTAAAAAAAAAAACAAAAGCTGTCTTCTATTCCTAGCTCTGATACCACTTGAAGGATCGATTTCACCATAGAGGGGGGTGAATAGGGTGATATTAATCAATTATAAAAATTATTTCGGAAGCTTATAAAATTATTTCAATACAGATATATCAAAAACAATAGCAGCATAGAGAATAGCAGAATAAATGCAGAAATAGAACGACACAGAATTTACCCAGCTTCGGCAAAACGCTACCTACGTGCTGCCCCCAAGGTTTCTACTAGAAATTAGATAGTCAGACGCTTACACACGTAAACTTGCAACACCTGCTATTGACTAACCTAACTCTATGCTCGAAACCCTGCCACAACTCAAGCACTGACTTGCGAATTCTCAAACTACGCCACGTAGTTTGTCCCATAGTCACACGGCTAGAAATTACAATGGTTTTAAAAAGGAAAAATACAATTTAAAACACAATTAAAAATAAAAACCCTGATTTTTAACCATTAAGCCATATAATTGAAACAAGGCCGGCCCAATCCCCTTTTCTTTTTATTATATCGGCCGTATTTCTTTGCTCTGTAAAACGGTGACTCGTTGCTTCTTCCTTGTTCGATCAAAATTAGGGCTTTGGATAAATTTGAAGATGCTGACTTTAATTAGATCGATTGATTTCGATTTCCTTGCTCTGTCGATTGATCGTCTCTTGAGATGCGTTCGGCTGTTTCTATTTGATTGAGTTTGACCTTGACTCTGGTATGTAATTTTTTCCTTTTGCTCTCTGGTTTGAATACTTGAACTCGATGCACTTTATTTGTCGATGATGTTACTTATTTATATATGATTCGAGACCCTTGAATTTCGTTCGTATACATTTACTTGAATTCGTCACTTGATTTTTCTCGGCCATTCAATTTTGTTTTAATGCCGATGATAAGTTCTGACTTGTTCATATCGAATAATTTCGTTTACTTCATTAACACGGTTTTGATTCAGAACCATTTGATCTTTCCTTGGTCGTTACAGTGAATTTCCTACTTGACTTTGGCTTTGATTTTTGACCTTTTCAATTGTATAATTTGCTTGCTTGTCATGGCTTGATTTCTTGGCTGTCACGGTGTCGATTTCTGACTTGGTCAATTTACTTGGCCACCACGGTTTCGAAATGATTTTGGTGATGTTGATTTCGTTCTTTGTTTCCTTTGACTCCAGTCAGTAGCTCACAGCTTTAACTTGTTTTTGATATTACCAGACTTTGACTTGATTTTTACGAATTTGATTCTGTTGTGATTTTTGCATCACCGCACCCTGTACTTTTGAAGCTCGATTCTCTGGTCGACACTTGTATTTTGTTGCACTGGTACATGTGCATTGCTCACTTCTCTGTTGACATGTGTATTGCCTTCATACTTTATGTTGTATGGCTTGTAGTTTCTTGAAATTGTCTTGTTGTCAATTGCATACACGTGTGTTCATATATGTATGTGTTAGCTTTGGGTTTCATCGTGTTTGCATTAAGTCATGTGCTTCGAGGCAGATCATCTTATTCCTCTTGAAGTCTTCACCTGGTTGTTCTGGTCAATCATATATAGGTTTGGTCGAAGCATTTGCTGTTTGAACTTGTATCACTTGAGTCTGCACTTGCTTGATTTGTGCTTGGTTATATTGGTGGCTTCACTTTAGTATTGGTTTTGCTGTATGGTCAGTGGTGCACTTTCTCATTTCTGTTGTGCATGCCTGAACTATTTTGTTCATGTATTGCTTGAGCATATGTAAGGCAGTTTGCATTTGTGTTGCAGCTGTCTTGACCATTTGAACTTAGTTGATGTTTTGGTTTTGTAATCTCTGGTTCATTGTTGTAGTTGTTGCCAGTTGCCTCTGGTTTGAGTTTTGCTTGTATACTTCATGTGTATTTTGGAGTTTTAGTTGAGATTTGTGATTGCCTTTGAGTTTCAGACATGTAGCATGCATGTTGCATTTGAATTGACTTCTTTGTGGTTTAGTTTCACACTGCTGTCACTTGTAGTTGCCGTAGTGTTGCAGTCTTTAACTTGTACCATTCAAGGCAGTTTGCGTATTTGTTTCATGTACACTCTGGCCTTCATGTTGAACTTGTTACTGTGGGTTTTTGACTTAGTTCGATGGTCATGCACTTGAATGTGTAGTCTTGTCTCACTTACTTATGCCGGTACTGTTTTATTTGATGTGTTGTGTTATCATATTCACTTGATGGAACTTGGTTGCATATCCATCACTGCACTGTTTGGTTGTATTTAAATTTTATGCACGACAGTTTTATGATGTTTTGTAGCGCACCTGAGTTGAATCCAGCTTAAAGCTCGGGTTTGACCTTGTGCTTGTGTCGTGACATTATTTTTATTGCACTTGAGTTGAACCTGGCGTTTTGGGTTTGACCTGTGCTCACCTGTCCCTGTAATTCTATCAAGTGCATATATCGGTGTGCACGACCTTGTGGCATATACAGTGATACACTGTGTATGTGTCAAGCTGTTCGTGTATGATGAATTCAAAATTAAATGATGACGAACAACCCAAATAACCGAGGTAAATATTATTTTCAAAATCCACATTTTATTTTATAATGCAAAACTATTTTATTTTCAATTTTACTGCGTCAATGTACATTCCTGCAGATTTCTCAAATGCTAGATTCACATTGGAATGAAGTTGAAGATCAGTACGAGTTGAGTGAATGAGTGATATGTAGTGAGGTGCAATGTAAATGTGAAATTGTGATGTAATCAAAAATATTATTATAATTGAAGTTGTATATAGTGAGAGCTTGAAATTTGTACTACACGAAAATTGTAATAAATATTTGTTTGAATAAAATTTCTGTTCGAATTCAAGTTCCGTGTTATTTATTTTATTCAGCAAATATTTATTTAATCTATGAAAAATAAAATAGTACATTAACAAATACATTTAAATGAATATATATATGTTTATTATCATCAAACAAAGATAATAGCAATTGCATATTCAACAAAAAGCACACGCGTTACTCTTAGAAACTTCCAAGTTGGACTCGGTTAAATCTACAAGAATCCAAATACACTCACATCAATGCATGCATGCTATCGACTTCACTAGATAAATGTGAATATATCCTAATGGGTGCGGCCCAAATGGCTTGACTCCCACTCGCACTTTGGTTTTAGTTTTTGGGTACTGGATACCAATGCTTAACATGAGCAACCATCGTCTCAAAATGACAAAGCGCAATAATGACAAGGAGGTTGTAACCCCCCTTTACACGTGCTTTGGTTTTAGTCATTTTCGACAAAGGATATCAAAACTCAAAAAAGCAACACATCATCTTAGGGTGACATAATACAAAAAAGATTGTAGAATAAAATAGGGATGTCGATAAATCAACTATCGAGAATATCAAAGAGATGTGTGTATGGGAATTAAGTCGCATACGCTTACACTAATAAATGAATCAAACTGCTAAAACATTTGATCCACACTTGGGCTTGATTTTCGCATTTCAAATATTGGAAAACATTTTTAAAATACTCCTTGAAATATTCTTTTAAGAGAGCAAACTATAATACTAAGTGTATTAAAACAAGGGTAAAAAACAAATGTCATTAAAATATTGTTTACTATAAACCCAAAACAATTAGCTTTATCTTAAAACAATTTATATTAAAATATTTTCTCATTTATAAACCAGCATTAATAAATTAAAAACAACACCCAAAGGATAATAAATCAATTTAAATACTTTTATAAATTTAAAACAATGTTAATTTTCCCCAAAGGATAATTTATATACAATTTTATAATCTATTTAATAAATTAATCAATTATTTTTAAGCACTTTTGTTAAATTAATTAATTAACTTTAAAACATTTTTGTTAAATCAATTAAGTTACTTTAAAACACTTTTATTAAATCAGTTGATTTAATCAAATTATTTTATTAAATTAGTCAATTAACTTTTAAAAACACCATTAGTTAAAATCATTAGTTAAATCCAAATATCATTAACTAAATGGATTAGTTGCATTAAAATATCATTAATTTAAAATTAGTAATTAAAGCCATATATAATTAATTAAGGTTAGATAGATTCAATCATCATTAATTAAAATGATTAACTAAATTTAAAACATCATTAATTAAAATGATTAATTAAATTTAAATCCCATAAATAAAATGATTAATTAATTTCAAATATCATTAGTTAAAACGACTTACTAAATTCAAACATCATAAATTAAAATGATTGATTAAATTCAAACATCATTAAATCAAAATGATTAGTGAATTTTAAACTTCTATTTTATGAAAATACAAACTCAATTTAAACACACAATCATTTAGAGAGATGATATTTAATAAGTGACGATATAATGAAAAATTTCTATAACTACACTTAAGTTATTAATTTAGACGACCGCAAATTATTTTAACTAAATATCAATATAAGCAATAAAAGAACGTAAATGAGATGCAGATAGTGGTAAAAAATAATGGCGAGAAACCCCTTTGGGTCTCTCTAGAAATGTCCCTTGTAAACCATACATATGTATGTGTATTTTTCGAAGTGTTATGTAGCAACCTATTTGCTATGATAACATTTCGACTTCTTATTTTAGCCTCCTGCAACATAATGGTTATTTATGGCATCTGCTACTAGGTGGGAACAGACAATAATATACATAGTTATACGAATTTCCAAAACAAGAATCCAATCCGAACAATAATATAAACTAACATCCAAGCAGGCAATAAATAATATTATTACTATATGATGTACCGATTAACCAAAAAGATGAGTTTAACTCACTGAAATTCCAGTTATCGCTTCCGCATTCCGATTCTATCTAAATTCGAACAACGTTCAATTTTAGCTTGAAATTCTATAAGCTTCAAACTCTACCAATCCATTTCCATCACATGGTTAATAATCCCACAAGTCCAATACGACTGACTGCGTTCGATTTAGACCTTGTATGAGATAGATATTGGGTTTATAAGATTTCGATTTAACTAAATAATTAAATTATTAATTACACAATTAATTAACCTTAATCCAACCCAGTTCCTCTCTAATCAAATCTCGGCCACACCTACAACAACTCAACCGCTTGATCAACTTTGATCCAGTGCCGCCTCCCTCTACTTGCCGCATTTGTGCTCATGCCTCCCTGCCCCTGACCGTGATGGTCACCTTGGCACTCATATCGACGTTCGCCAACCCATGTTGGTCACAAATAACCTCGCCAAAAACACCACCATTTATCACCTCTATGGCGTCACCATAGGTCACCATTCATCGTCGCCACACTACCAAGTGAAAACCCTCGCCTTCCTCAACAATTCCCCTCCAGCGCCACCGCTTAGAACTCAACATCGATGACAAAAAATAACCTTAGCTGCGCTGTTCCTAGGCAATTTTTGGTCACCTCCGACCTCTGCTGCCCAATCCAACCGACCACTTTACTTAGTACACCACTGCGAACAACTTTCTAGTTGGGGTCGAGCCTAAATTTAGCCTCTAGCTCTCCGATTAACCATGACTGTTAGATTTGTCTGTCCTATGGTTTGAATTTAGGGGCAAAAAGAGAAGTGAGGGTCCTTATATAGGATTTTCTCTCCAACACTAATGCTCTAAAATCTCGAAGTCCTATCGAGGTGTGCATTCTGGAGTTCCTGGCTAAATCCCCTATTCCGAACTCAATGGAACTATTATCGGGACCTAACTCCATTATATATAGAAGTTAGCTTTTAAAATCAAATTATACTATTTTAATTCCCTAAAAATTAATCAACATGCGTTTCGAGCTCGCATGACCACACAGTATGTCCAATCTTTTCATGATACTCGTCAGCATACAACAATTTATTATCAAGAAAATAGTACGAAGGACCAAATTCATCAATTTTTTAGCTTTAAGGACATGCTCTCAATTCTCTAGTTAGAAGGACAAATTTTTTAATATAATATAGCATAAGGACCAAAATTCGGTGAGAAGGACAGTGTTATCATGTAGTATCGGTTTTGTTAACTACCGCAGCAGTTTTGAAGTATTTAACATTTTTTGATTTGTAGTAGTGTTTTTATGATTACTAATATCATTTTCTAGGTGGATTGTGTAATCATAGACTAAAATGCTATTTTGTGTGGAATTTTACGAGTTGTAATAATATTTTTAATTGATAAAATAAGAATAAAATAATACTTTATATTATCGGTTTTGTTCAATGTTGTATTTTACTTGCAATAAAATTGCAATTGTAGTATCGTTTTATTTTATTTTTTAACACTTTGCATGTCGACCAGTTTATGAATTATAGTTTTTTTTGAATTGTAGTAGCAATTATATACATTTAATAATATTTATGAATTATAGTAGCAGTTTATGAATTATAATATAAATTAAAATTGTAGTTTATGAATTTCAGTAGCAGTTTTTGAACAAATGTACCATATTAGAGATAAAGTGAGCATTTATTATGTTTGTAGTAGCAGTTTATGTTTTAGTTTTTTTTATTGTAGTAGCAGTTTATACACAATAGTATTTATGAATTATAGTAGTAGTTTATACACATTCAATAGTATTTATGAATTATAGTAGCAGTTTTATACACATTTTATGTTTTTGATAGTAGTAGTATGTTAAATTTTGGTGATATAAAATCACAAATAGAGGGAAAGAAATATGCAAAAGAAAGAAAGAGAAGATTTTGTTTCCCCTAATTAATGGGCATATTGAGTATGTTTATTTCTTTCTCTAATTGGCTAATCAAATTATTTTTTGCCATCTAATGTTAACTTGAGCATTAAGTAATTGATTATAAAAATAGAGACTAGAAGAGAGGGTAAATGTATGATGGAAAATCTATTTGCTGATTCCCTGTTCTCTATCTTTGTTCTTCTTCTCCAACAATTTTAGCCGTATAGATATTTTCTCCCTTTCTCAATTTGGTTATTGATTCAATGGTATTTTGTTTATTTTAGCTTTGTTCTATTAATTGTAAACAAATTTTTTGGTGAATCAATAAAGTGGGTGGTTGGGTGGAATATCTTGTCTTATTGCTTTTAATTTCAATTTCGTCTTATTTTAATCCAAGTTATCTCTTTGTGTTTTGGATGACAAAGATCCATTGATATAAACTTCCGCAAAGCGTTGCCATTTTTCACAACAGATTGGTATCGGAGCATAGATCATCGCAAATCTTAGAGTAATTTTGGATTGAAAAATTATTGATGTCGGATATGATTTCGTTTTCGAAGATGGCTATTTTGGATGGGAAGAATTAGGGTATTTGGAATCCTAAGATGGAGGATGTTATGTACCTCAATGATCTTCATGATCCGATTGATGGAGATGGAAAGAAGCCCTCTAATGTAGATGAGGAAAAATGGAAGAAGATGGATAAGAAGGCGATTGCTTTGATTCGCCAATATCTTGATGATTCAGTTTTTCATCATGTGGCTAGTTGTGAATCTGCAAAGGCTTTGTGGGATAAGTTGGTATCTTTATATGAGTCAAAGAGTGCTACTAGTAAGGCTTTTCTGGTTCGAAAGTTGGTACAATTGAGATTAGATGAAGAGAAGTCTATTGCAGAGCATTTGAATGAATTTCAGGATGTAATAAATCAATTGGCAAATATGAAGGTCAATTTTGATGATGAGTTACAGGCTCTTTTATTGATGAGCTCGGTTTCAGAAAGTTGGGAAACTTTGGTTGTTTCATTGAGTAATTCCAATGCTAATGGAACTATCTCTTTGGAAACTGTTCGAAGCAGTCTTTTGAATGAGGAGCTTAGAAGAAAAGGGTCAGGTATGAAATCAATTCAAAGTGAGGCTATGGTGGCAAGGGACTCGAAGAAAGATACAATTTGGAAGAAGAAGGATGCTAATGGTAAAGGTGTCATCACTTGTCATTATTGTAATAAGAAAGGTCACATACACAGCAAGTGTTATGCTTATAAAAGAGATCAGAAAAAGGCTGCGCATGGTGATACTAGTAGTGATGCACATGCAGGTTTTGCTGAAGGTACCAATAGTGATGCTTCTTATGATGTCCTCTTTAGTGAAAATAAGTCTTGGAAGATGGATTCGGGAGCCAGTTTTCACATTTGTAGAGATGTGAATTGTTTTTCTTCTTATGAGAAGATTGTCGACATGATTAGGACAACCGATGGAGATGAGCTACCGATTTGTGGTATTGGATCTATCCGGTTTCGTATGCATGATGGTGTGGTTAGAGAAGTCTCTGGAGTGAGACATGTACCCACTTGTTCGCATAATCTTATTTCTCTCGGTCAGTTGGATCGCCATGGTTGCACTTATGAGACTCAAGGTGGAGTTTTGAGAGTGAAGAAAGGTGGTAATGTAAGGATGAGAGGGGTATTGGAAGAAGGAAACCTTTATAGCTTGGTTAGTTCTGTAGTCGACTATGGAAAGCAAGTGACGGTTGAAGAACCTAGTCTACAACAAGGTGGAGAGGTTAATGTGGTCACTGCTTATGATTCTAGCATTGAGGATCATATTTTAGACAGGGGTCTTCATGTTGATGATGCTCGGGGGATCGATAGTGATCAAGTAATAAGCTCAGATCGAGTGATAGACGGGTGTCGAATTGCAAAATCCACAAAGACAAGACGGAGATCTTTGTGGTATTACAAACGTTTTTGAGACCGGATTTGTGTGGTGCACCTCATGTGGGAGATACATCATTTGCAGTCGGTGGTAGAAGTTTGTAATTTGGTATGATTGAGATATATAGAGTTGTGATAGATCTAGATATGGCATGTTTGATATGTTGGAGATATGTGATTTTGCATCAAGGTGGAGTGTTAAATTTTGGTGATACAAAATCACAAATAGAGGGAAAGAAATATGCAAAAGAAAGAAAGAGAAGATTTTGTTTCCCCTAATTAATAGGCATATTGAGTATGTTTATTTCTTTCTCTAATTGGCTAATCAAATTATTTTTTGCCATCTAATGTTAACTTGGGCATTAAGTAATTGATTATATAAATAGAGACTAGAAGAGAGGGTAAATGTATAGTGGAAAATCTATTTGCTGATTCCATGTTCTCCATCTTTGTTCTTCTTCTCCAACAATTTTAGCCATATAGATATTTGCTCCCTTTCTCAATTTGGTTATTGATTCAATGGTATTTTGTTTATTTTAGCTTTGTTCTATTAATTGTAAACAAATTTTTTGGTGAATCAATAAAGTGGGTGGTTGGGTGGAATATCTTGTCTTATTGCTTTTAATTTCAATTCCGTCTTATTTTTAATCCAAGTTATCTCTTTGTGATTTGGGTGACAAAGATCCATTGATATAAGCTTCCGCAAAGCGTTGCCATTTTTCACAACATAATAAATGATACCATATACACATTTTGATCATAGCAGTTTTATACATATTTTGATAGTAGGGGTTTTATACACATTTGATAATAGCAGTCTTATACACATTTGATAGTAGCAGTTTTTTGATAGTAGTATACATTTGATAGTAGCGGTTTTATTATACACATTTGATGGTAGCAGTTTTTGGTAGTAGATATACATTTGATAGTAGCAGTTTTATACACATTTGATAGCATTAGTTTTTTGATAGTAGATATAAATTATAATGTGTGGTATTAGTTTTCTGTTTGAAAATAATAATAATGCACTTTTTCTTTATGTATAGTAGGATATGTATTGTTGGTGATTATGAAGGAATGAATTTATTTGGAAAAGTAGAAGTATACATATATTTGAGCTTATAATGACATTAATGATACTGCATGGTATCATTTTATTTAATAAAAGAAAACCGATACCAACTACTGAAATTTCAGATTTTGGCAATTATGGTGGTGTTGGGAGCGGCAGTGAGGCTGGTGATGCAGGTGATAGTAGCGGGTGGTGCTGTGAGGAGTGGTGGTTGGTAATTTTGACGGTTCGTTTTTATGACTTATATTGGGTTGTCCTTATGGCTAAAATACGGAGGTTGTGTCCTTGAGGCAAAAAAATGAAATTTTTTGTCCTTTAAACAAATTCCCGCATTTAGTGTTTCAGATCCAATGACACTAATTTGGCCAAAATCCGAGAAGTGTCCTAGAATGCTAATTTCATACATTTAAATATTGTTTTTTCGATCCAACTATCGATATTTATCCGATCAATTTATTTTTGCAAAATAAATTTTACAAACTGAATTCACCAATATTATTAATTAATTAAAAAGAATTAAATAAGATTATTAAATCCATCTAATTAATATTTAATTCATAATTCAAATATTTAAATGATCACCATAATTGGATATGAAATATTAAATTTCAAAATCCAATTATTTTAATATTTAAAAATTAATTAAACATTTAAAATTCAATGACTGATATTTTCTAGGTTGTTGCAGACATAAAAAATGAAAAGGAAAATGAGAGAATTTATCCTACCTACAACACTATGAAATGGTAAACTGAGTACCAAAAATGTGCAAATGAAATGATGTTGATGAATCTAAAGTGCCTCTTGCAAGAATAAGTAGAATCCCAACTTGGATTCAGATACGACCACCCAGAATATGAACACCCCAGATTTTATGCAATTACGCAGGAAGAGGTGGTCGCTATCATGAAAATCAAGGAGTTTTCAACAAGAACCATTAAGCTCATCCAGGAAAGTTCTCCCAAAGCAACCGTTTCAGCCTTTTGACTTTATGCCCTTGATTGTATAAAATTGGCCATGAAAATGAAAAAAAATTGTAAGCAAGTTGTAAATCTATGTCTTAATCCAAGCAAATCGATGTTGACTGTTTTCGCTCATAATTTTACAAAACGATTATGGAGATTAGTGTGGAAATTAAGAGATTGAAGAATAGGAATATGTTGAAGATTCACTAAAAAATACGATGGAACAAAAATAAAAAACGAAAAAGCAAGTGGTAGAAAAGTGAAAAGAAAGTGGTTTTAGCTAAAGGGACGTGGGTTGAGAATTGAACAAATTATCCATAGAATGTTATAGAATGCTTCAAAGGTATATATGTAACTTCAAAAGCATTAAGTGGAGGTATTCTCATTATATATAGATAAGATATTCCATATATATCCCTATATTTGTTCTCTGACTTTTGAAGATTAAAAATATGATTAGTAGGAGTATAATTGGAAGGAAAAAAAGGAACCACTTGAAAGACCACAATTTGATGGTTGAGAATTAATATCAAAATTACATTATATCGGTTTTCATCAGTTTTACAACCAACAACAATCGAAAAGCAAAAGAACTTACGGGCAAGGGTTTAAATTGCACAACCGTCCGAAACCAGTCCAAACTAGTAGAAAAAAACTCTCAACTTAAACCTAAAGCAACTCCAACAACTAAGTAAGCCTTCAAATTCAGCTGCCACACCCCAACAAACCAATTCAGCCTAAAGATTCGGTTGAATATTCATGTTCCAATTAAGGAAACCATTGAACTGAAACTGCATGCTCATTTAATGGGCGTCCAAACTTGAGTGTCCATTAGTCCGAGATTGGACGTTCATTAAACATGCATTTGGTTTTTGATGCCCATTAAATAAACATGTAAGCTTAGGCGCTGGTTTAATAGTCCTCCTAATGATTAGGTGCTCATTTAATGGCACGTGGTGTACAATGGCCATAAATGCGGACATTGCAACCGCTATCAATGGGTTTATTTCAAATTTCCCCTACAAAAATCATCCCTTTTATGTAATAACAAACACATAAATCTTTAACTCTGCTACCCTTTTCACAATTATCAGATATAAAACTAATAAAACAAACTATGTCTTATCCATTTCAATCGTATAGTAGAGATTTAAACATGGATAATTTGAATTCGATTTTGAACCCAGTCATATTGCTCCTCCTTTAAGCTTCCACTACTCCAATGCATGGACTAATGAAGAAGACAAAGACTTTTGTTTACTTTATTTCCACTGTTCTAATGAATCGGTGGAGGAAAACGACTAAAGTGGAGATGCATTTCAGATGAAGGTAATGAATACGTACAATGAAAAACATGTTGAGAAAATGTGTTAACTAGTTGTCTTGGGAAGATTAATCAACAAAATCAGTTTTACGAGTCTTATATTTATAAAATAAAGAAATCCAACTCTAGTGGCATGGTAGGAGAAGTTGAGCCGGTACGTTTATTAGAATATTTCATGCATAATAAACCAACATATGTATTTATTCCCTTTAATTATCAAATGCAAAAAGAATGATGAATGGTGATTTCTTAAAGGTATTCCCAAGAAAAAATGATCGTAAAATGCCTCACTTTTAATAATTTGTAAACTGTTATGGCTTGCTTGTTAGTCATTAAAAATGGAGCTCCAACACCACAAGTCCTTAAAAGATGTCTAATCAAAATGTAAGGATAGGAAAAGGCATCGAAAGAAGCTTATAGTTCCAGTTTGAGAAACTCTTCTGGCATGGATTCCGACTTAGTAATGGTATTGAAGTTGATAAACTACAATTCAGAATGAATGTCTAGACTCATGGATCAACGTGCAGCCAAAAAGAAAAATATCCTTCAAGCACGGATTGATTCTTGAATCAACCAAATGAATGAAAAGAATGTGAAACAAAAATGAAGGACGTTCTAAAAGTCATGCAGAGAAGCTAACCATGATGAAGGAACTTACCTCAATTGAAAAAGGAAGGTTCGAGATAGTGTCAATGTTGAGAGACCTTGGTCATGGAAAAGGATTTGACAAGATGAATCGAGCCTCAATGCAAGATTGGTTAGAATATAAATATTGCATTGTTAAGAATAGGCATGGAACAAGACATATCAGTCAAATGGTGCATAACAAGTTGTATCTTTTTTTTTCGCTTTATGTATTGTTTGGTATATTTGAAATGTTAAGTGGCATATCATTTTGTTCATGGAATGCATTATAGTACACGATGCTTTTATTTAAAAAAAAAAATCAAATACAGATAGCAAAGCTATAACATTAAACAGTAAGTGCGAAGGCATATAAATAAACTAGTTAATTTCCATTTTCAAAACGATTTTCAATGTCAATACAGTTTTTTTTTAAATTGAAATGAAAATCAACATGGAAATAATTTTGATCATATTTGACTTGGAACATAATATAATAAAAGACAATAAAAAAAGATTCAACTAGAAGATCGACAATATGATGAGGGAAGCTATACAACACTCTTGCTTCAAACTTATCACACTTTTTACGAGGAAAGGAAAATATTATCACATTCAACGAATCAAAAAAGATCTAACTTCAATCACATTAATAATTTTCAAATAACAACTTTGGAAGCTGATAGTGAAAGCCTTTGCGACGATCGCTCTGCATCTTCAGCACTCAATATAACATGTAGAGCGCACTGTAAGATGTTCAGTCGATGCAGAATGATTGTCAAGTGGTAAAGCACAAAAATCTTTAACATCAGAAGCTGTCATATATCTCACAGTGTATTGCATTAATATACTATCACGTACAGATATAAAGCAGGCGATATAGTAAATATATCTAGATAAATCAAAGCCATATTAGAGTGCATGGATCCAACGAAGTTATACAACATAAGTCATCAAATAATAACTCAAAGAAAACTATCTCTAAAGAAATAAAAGCACCGATAAGCTCCATAGTGCTGCACAGCGGAATAATAAGTAGTAATAAGCCTAAATAAAGTACGTGGAAAGCGAAGTCTCATGCTCGTCACCTGTACAGCTCCACTTGCGCATTAAACTTGATATCCCTGATCCAATCATTTAAGAGTAATCAGAATAATCAAAAGCAAAATAATAAACCCAAATTAGATAATAGTCTGGCATGAGTAGTAAAAAATCTCAAAGTACTATAAAAGTAATATAATAGGACATAGGGTATGGAGAATCATACCTAATCCATCTCTACATCCAAAGAAGCACATAACATAAAATATATGATACTTTACGTCATAAACATCTTGGGTGTACTACACATCAGAATACGTATAGGGTGTCTAAATATCCACATCAATGAAACCTATGTCATGTGACATCCCTAGCAAACAAAGCAATCATAACATCCATTACCCATTCTCACATCACTCACTTGGTGTGTTGGACATACAATAACTCGTACGGAAACATCCTAAGTAGAGACTACTTAAGGTCTTAATCTCTTGATACTCGAATCCACTTAGTAGGTTGGGAACTAAATTGTGCATCTTAGCAATCTAGGGTAAGACAAATCCTAACGTCAAGAGATATAGGATACGTCCTAGCCTAGGAACCTCCTTACATCCCCCTACTTTACGAGTACACTTTGAAACCTCCGAGTTCAACGATCCTTTGCACATGCCATATCAATAGTAGAGCATGTCCTACCCCCCACTTCGTAAGTCCTTACTCTAGAACTTGTCCTTATGGATCATCATACAACTCTCATCATCGAACCATCGTCATTAGAACATCTTTAGACATCCATCATAAGTCATACAGCCATTGTCACCAAGTCCCAAAGTCACCATATGGAATCCCTAGACTAGTCCCAAAACCATCCATTAGATTCTCTAATCACGTCCCCAAGTCAACAAGCCAAATACATTTAATTCTTCCACATGAAAAACCACTTGTCATGAAGCTATATTGTCAAAACAAAGCGTCAAACGATTGAACAAACCATCGCGTCATACTCCCAGATGCCTCAATATCAAAAACTTGCTAAATCGACCACCATTAATAGAGGTAGGTACCGACCACTCCTGAGTTATTGGTGCTGACCAATTTCGTACTTATCCAAAAATGACTAAGTGCAAACCAAGTGAAAATGCGCAACATCGCTCCGAAGCTCGAAGCACACACCCAAGTCTATCATCTTTCGTCTTCAGACCGGCCGGTGCGTATTCCAACACTCTTTTACATAATCATCCAATCCATTCAAGTTTCCATCACGTGTGCACTCATCGACGTGCATGAAACTCTACCTTATAGGATGTTTTCTAACACTACATCGCATATCGATCGGTGTTTTCAACCAGAACAAGCAAACAAGCACACATACAACCAATAGAGCATACATGTAACGCCCCACCCTGAGACCCACCTTAGAAAAGAGAATTAACAAGTAATTCTATCTACTAAAGCAGAGAATAGGGCTGGTTAAGGGCGATCATCTATAATTTTGTCTTAAACATCTATCGAATACGTCTATAAATGCAATTTTTTTTTCCAACTCAAGTGGATCGACATACCCAATAAATGCTTAATCCAAAACTATAAGTGACTAACGGATCTTTCAGAACAAAATACAATAACTGAATGTAAATCACATTAAAGAATAGTAATCAACATCATATATATACATATACACTGATACACGTTCAATACAATACAACATGAATACAATAAAGGTGGTACACGACCACACCATATACATCAAATCAAATGTAAAAACATCAGAGTATGCAGAAGAAATAAACTACTCAAGCGAAAGAAGAGCTGATATCCAACATCAACTTCAAGCTAAGTCCAATAGATGATACCTGAAACAACTCGGTCTGACCCGAGTGAAAACACTTGGGTCAGGCTAGCTAAAATCAACAGTTAAACAGAATAATCGATAAGGATAAGTAGGTAAAAGCTATGGTATCCTTTTTCTTAAAGGATGCCATGCCCTAAACAGGGTTTCAACATCATAAGAAAGGACAACATCTCTTCTTGACAAGTAGAAGGGATAACGATGATAAATTCATAATGAAGTGGCATAACTGACACTTAAGCAAATGGAACACAGACGAGCAAAGTTTTAAAGATAAGATTCAATAAACATCGCTTTCTTCACATATCATCGGCGGTATAAAGGAATATTGTAACGACCCGCCGCTCTGACCGCCTCTAGTCGGTAATTAAACCAACTCGAAACGTTCAAAATGACGGATTGTTGTTCAGTTTATAAAGTTTAAACAGAATCAGCCACAGAATCACAGAATAATCATAATATTATTCATAAATGAATTTTTCTTACATACATATATCAGAGTTTGTACAATGCATTAAATTTTTATACAGCGGAACAATTTATTTTCATTAAGTACAAGAAAATTTTCTGAAAACTGAAGTAAAGCTTTTAATCCCCCTCTCTCTAACTTCGCGGCCTGAAAATCTTCAAGCTGTAAAAATACTCGGTCTGACCCGAGCGTTAATTGCAAAACACAAAACACTCGAGTCAGGATTAATCTTAACTCAAGTAAATAAATTTGTAATGAACTGAATAAAATGGTAACAGAGATGACGAATCACATGAATCAATTTAAATCTATTATGGATTTTTATATTAACAACTTCAAATTTTTATTCTCTGTCAATCCCGTGTGGCTGCAGTACACACGTATACTTTGCACACATGTGCACTGCCTCGCCAACACGTGTGCACAACCAACAAGAGCAAGTGTGCAAGTGCAAATCACAAAGACCACAAAGAAATGCTCAAGGCAAAACTAGTGCCAACTTGAACAAAAAACATGCAGCAAACAAACATGCAGTAAACAAACATGCAGCAGCAAACATGCAGCAGCAAACATGCCGCAGTGAACATGTCGCAGTGAACCCTGAAAAATTTCAGTGAAACAGGTAACACAAGTTACAAATAAACAAAGACCGTATGGTCAGTGCACAACAACAAAGAACACAAGTACAGGCAGCAGTGTACAACAAGTGCAAGACCAGACGCAAAAGTAACACATCAGAAGTGAATAAGAACTCCATTGTGAACATGAGGACTGGAACAGCTACAAAGGTTCAAGGCTGAGACAACCCAATGCACTCAGTTCATTTCATTTTTTTTTTCACATCTATTTTAAAATTTAAAAATAGTTATTCAAAACTGAGTTTAACCATAGAATTCAAACCATTGTGTAAATCAAATGTTTCAGGTTTTAGTTCTGTCAGGTTTAAACCTGAAACTTTCAATTTGAATTCAGAAATACAAAATTTTAATTTAAACTTAAATCTGGATTTGACTTTCATTTAAATCTAACCTTACACTAATTCAACTTTTGGATTATGGTTAGCTTGCAATTTTAATTTGCTTTTAAATTTTGTTTAAATTTAAAACTACAGCAGTTTACACAATCCTGTAAAGAAAAAAAAAAAAAAAAACTGCCCAACCCGAGACCAAGGCAAAAACGCTTCGGGTCAATAGTCCCCCTGCTTCGAGTCTCATTCACAAAAACTCGAGTACGCCCCGAGGCCTAAAATGCCAACATCTCAATTTCACAAAACATGGAAACAACAGTGTAACAGGGTCATGCATTGGTCAAGACAGAGGCCATAACATCACACAAGCTTGAAAATCAATCCCAACTGAGTACAGTAGAGGAATGAAATACAACCCAAACTCAGTAAATGGTAGAATCACTGCAGACACCAGACAACAGAGACATACTAAACAAAAATTAAGTGGTCCAACCCCTATACATCTCAGGTCAATGCAACTACAAAGGTTCAAGTGCAACAAATGATACAAGCTACAGATAAGCAAAGACCATATGGTCAGTGCAACATGTGCAACTTAGTGAATTAGAGGCAACAAAAAAAAATCAGGCAACAGGAGCATATGGTGGTGCAGACTACAAATCTTGCTTGATTACTTAATCTTTCCCTTCAATTTTTTTTTCTGTTTATATTGTTACAGGCATATTCTTTTTAGAATTTATAACTTAAATTCATTTAAATGGGAAGATACAAATTTTCCTATTTAGTTTGAGTCTGCAATTTAAAACAGAGAGGAGCAAACAGTACTCAAATGCAAGTGCACAACTAGACCCAAGTCCAACAGACTCAAGAGAATGCAACAACATGTCAACAGAAATGACATGTCAACAGAAATTTACAAATAGCAATTGTTCTTATCAGTTAAAAAAACAAATTCAGATAGATAGCATCTGTTTTTAACAATTAAAAAATAAATTTAACAAATAGCAATTGTTCTTATCAGTTAAAAAAAACAAATTCAGATAGATAGCATCTGTTCTTAACAATTAAAAAATAAATTTAACAAATAGCAATTGTTCTTATCAGTTAAAAACAAATTCAGATAGTGTCTGTTCTTACCAGTTTAAAATTAAAATCAATGGCATCTGGCATTCAATTCAATCAAATTCAAATACTGTTCTTAACAGCATCTGTTCTTATCAATTTATAAATAAATTTAACAGCATCTGTTCTTAACAGTTTAAATTTAAAATTTAAATAGCATTTGTTCTTAACAGTTTTAAAAAAAATTAACAGCATCTGTTCTTAGCAGTTTAAATTTAAAATTTAAATAGCATTTGTTCTTAACAGTTTAAAAAAAAATTAACAGCATCTGTTCTTAACAATTTATAAATAAATTTAACAGCATCTGTTCTCATCAGTTGAAAATTCAAGCAAATCGAGCAAGTGACAGCAAATAGCATCTGTTTTTTTTTATAAAAAAAAAACAAATTACACAGAGTATCTGTCCTCAACAGTTTAATATCGAATTATCAGAGCAAACGATAGTAAATAACCCCAACAACCATACATGCAAATTAACCGAGCAAATGGAAGCAAAATAACACCAAATCATAGCATGCAACCAAGCATTCAATTCAATCAAATTCAAATACTTGATTTAAAATCAATCGTGAGTAAAAAAAAACTCACCTTTCAAAATCGAAACAGCCGAAGAGTACTGAGCACAACACAATCGAAACAAGGTCGAAGCCCCCAATTTTGTGAAGGCGAACGAAGAGACGAATCGAATTGAAGCAGAAATCTTTGAGCAATCAGAGGCGGCGACGAACGCCTTGAAGCCCTAATGGTTGAAGGAAGACGAAGACGCCATTTTTTTTTTTTTTTTTTCGTATGAAAATGAAATGATAGGGGAAGGGGATTCGTGTATTATGCAGAGGAGAACGTGATTTAGGGTATGGAGGAAGGCGTGAAAAACGGCGTGGAACAAGGCATGTTTGTAGCTGGTGAAGGTAAGGCAGAGTATACTTTATTTTATATTTATTTTTATTTTTATTTATCATTTTTTTTTTAATCTTTTCTTATTTATTTTTATTTTGAATTAAATTTTGTTTTGTAAATTGTTTTCTTTAATAAACATAGAAACGTTTTGAAGTTCAACTATCAACATCTATTTATAAATTTACATAAATATAATTTGTAAATCCAAACTATTTTTCCTAGTCATTCTTTCAAATTTTAAAATATAAATTCAATGTTCAATTTCAACTCCAAAGTCAAATTCAAATTTAGTTCAACTTTAAATAGATTAAATTCTAAAATTAAATCTCCAACTTCATATTTTTATTGGAATTCAATTTAAAATTATCTCAAATATTTAAAATTAATTAAATATCTTCATTTTTAAATTGTTAAAAATTCAGGATCGTTACAATCTCCCCTACTTAAAAGAATTTCGTCCCGAAATTATAAGTTAGGAAAAACGTTTGCTAAAATCTCACCGATATTTATATCCTACACAATTTTACCAAGTTTCAAACTCATAAATAAATATAGGATTCATTCCATTTATTTCATTTCACTAGTTTTGTTCATCGATTTCAATAACCAAGACACAAAAGTCTTTTATCAAATTTTTGACTTACAAAACTCAGATTTTTAAACTTGAAATCTTTCATGCTAAATATTTGCATAATATATCTTATCCAAAGCTGTGGACTTTCAAGATATTCAAAAAGATCTTCTTCCTTAGTTCATTAAGTTAGAATTATGTAATTCTAATTTCAGATTATTGATTTTCTGTTCAAAGTTTGAAAATACTTGATAACTCAAAGTTTAACAAGTCCATCGTCGTTCTCACAGACTTTAGGCATACGCTGGCCAGGCGCAAGACTAAAAATCTCCAAGTACTAAACATACTTGCTTCAACTCCCAGTGAAAATACTTTTTAAAAATATTTTAAAAATGGATATGGAAAGTCCGTTCCCCCATGGATCACAGTTTACCCGGCGGTTTCGCTACTATCTCAGTAGAATCGCTTGTAATATCAGATTTCTCATCACTCCTGAATTTCGCCATGGTTATCGCCTTAGATCGCGGTCCACACGGCGGTTACGCTACTATCTCAGTAGAATCGCTCGCAGCCTTAGGCATCACGCCCCTCGAATTACGCTTCGGTTTCCAGATCGCAGTTTACTCGGCGGTTGCGCCACTATCTCAGTGGAATCGCTTGTAACTGTAGGCATCACACCCCACGAATTACGCCAGCATCAATCACATAATCCCAAACACGATTGGGATATCATATCAGTCCCATTGGACATTTCACTAATGGAATTCTACGTAGCTACGATTTACAATGGACACTCCACCGAGTTCCAATCACTTTCACATATAATAAATGGAAGGTACATTTCCATATCCTCAGTTTTTAGAAAACATATGTCATATACATATAGTACTTCATTTCACATTTCGTACTTATCATACCTATGTAAACTTACACAGGACTTTCATAATAATGACTTTCTAAACTGATGGTTTTCGATTATATTCACATATATAAGTTACGAAAACTCAATTCACATTCACAACAAATAGAGGATTCCAATTTTCCATCACGTTTAAAATTTTCCTCTAAATCGATTTGAAAATTTAAGGTTATCTCAAACCTAATTCACATTCACAATCCAATTCATTATCGACTTCACATTCGATTTGGATTTCACGTTACATCGTCAATTCTCAACACATAATTGATGTCTATCGATATATAACCTCTAAGCTCGTACGTCTCAGAGAAGGGTGTTAAGCTAAAAGAATAAATTCTCCGCCACCACAGATATATATTTAATAGAGATCAAATGCTATGTCATCAATTCACAATGTTAGACATACAATCCCAATCGACTATCCAAAATTCAAAATTGAACTTATATTATTTTTGGTGTCAAAGTTAAACTCAATTTAACTGAAGATTCAATCTTTGAAAAATTTCCAAGTTGAACTAATTGTTCACATTTCTCAAAATAATATCTTCACAAGATATATAATTTTCACACTTAGCCATTTGAAACAAATTTCAAATATTCATTTTTTTCAATTTATCTTTAAAAGATAAAGTTTCAAACCTTTCATTTCATATTGGAAAACATTTCCACACTTATTCAATAATAAGTAATTCACAAATTCTTTTATTTTCAACACTTTGAAAATATTCAATATACTTGAATCAAAATTAAGTATATATTCCATTCTTTAAGGAAATCATTCTTTTAAACACATTTATTTGAGTTAAAACGAATGTTGCGTAAAACATCGTTACGACAACTCAAAATCACTGGTATAGGGATTCGGATTTAAGATAGATATATAAATCCCAATACTATAAACAACATTTCCTTCCGGAAACCATTTACTATAACAATAGTGTTATAGTCCACCATTTCCTTAATTTTCTCGAAACGCCTATTTCAACAATTGAATGTTGAAATCTATGCATTCGATAGTTAATGCATTTTAAAACATCTTTAAAACCATTAACTTTTTCAACTTCAACTTAATTCATAGTTTGAATCCCTCATTCTTTTCACAATATTGGTTTTAAACCGATTTCAAACTTTTCAATATTAAGTTTTTCACTTAATTTAATTCTCCGCACGTTTAAATTCAAATTCATCACTGAGTCTATTTAAACCTATAATGGATTATCATGTTGACAACTTCAAATTTGAAATTTAAATTCTATTTGAACTTTACATTTACTCTCTATTTCAAAAATAGTCAACTAGTTCTTTAGTAAATCATTCATCGATTTAGTTCCATTAAATTCATATTTCCACATTCACTATTTTAGACAATAGTTTTAAGCTTGAAATATAAACTTCACATCAAACTCAGTTTGATTCATACAATTAAATCAACAATTAAACTTCCTTCCATAATATCACTTCCCAAAATGCTATTTCATTAAAATATTTCTTCCGTACAAAATTTTACATAGCTTAATACTTTTAAAAGACGTACACAGAAGATTGTGGATTACAAAAGATAGCATTACAAAATATGTCGATTGGTTTAAGATTTAGAATAATTAAGGACTAATGACTTCTTGTCCCGTAGTATGCATCCTTGCCAAACTTTCATCTTCGGATGACACTATTTCATATTGTGTTAAAGGAGAATTAACACATTCAAAATCCACATGTCCCCATTCCTTACAATTATTGCAATAATATGAGATGTTTCCATCCTTATCTATCACCTTAGCACTTTTCGCTCTAGCTGGTCGGGCTATAGCTTGCTCTCCCTGTTTTCTTTCGGTGCAGTTTCTGGCTATATGTCCAGACTGACGACAATGGTAGCAGATTGTCAATCTATCGACGGGTAAATTGAGTACGCACTTTTTCTTTTTCACTTTAGGGCAATGGCTAAGAAAATGCCCCCTCTCCTGACATTTAAAACACACAATCTCCGGACGAGCAAATCGGTCATCCACATTCCTTATCTTTCTCCTCTCTCGGCACTTAAGGTCATAATGTCCCTTTTTATGACATCGATAGCAAGTAACCTCATCATATGGACCAGGTGCTTGCCTTTCAGTGAATCTCCTTTCAATTTCCGCACGTCTCGCTCCTGCTTCTCTACGAGCAATTTCTCTTCGTTCACGGCGTGCTGCTTTTTGTGCTTCGGTTTTCGCCATTATAATTAACAAGGTGTTTTCGAAGTTTCCTATCAATATTTGCAATTTTTATTAGCAGAGGTTGGATTATTCAATCTTTCTCTCTAAAACATATCTGTTTTATTCACTAATATATTCACTGTCCAAAATCGTGAATATACTTTTCTATTCAATTCAGTGTTTCTACACTTTTTATTTAAAGGATTATCCACTGTCCAAAATCGTGGATAAAATTCCCAACCAACATTTACTATAACAATATTTAACTTAAAGGATAATTCGCTGTCCAAAATCACGAATATATCTTCTTTAATAACTTCTATTTTTCATTTATCAAATTCAATTGGTTTCGAATTTATAAACAATCTTCACAAATTCCTTTTCTATTTATAAAACTTCAATTTATAAATCTTCTTATTGATTCAATTCAATTCAATTTATATACCTCAGTTATATACCAAAAGTTCATATTATAAGTTAAATACTTATAATCCATTCATTTATTTACTAACTTGTTCTTCACAACGTTTGAAATCAATTTCAAAAGAATTCAGAGTCAAATTCTCAAGTTATAGTTCAATAATCCGTTTGATTATAACCAAATTAACATATCATTTTATTTCACAATTATTACTCGAAATATTCAAAATATTTGATTTAAACCAATTTAAACCAATTCACTAATTCACTAGTTCTCTTAACTCATATTTCATTTTCATAAATCTCAATAATTCGATAATGAGTTTCCGAACGATCGAAACTCAAATCTAATGAGACCTCACCGAATATAAACTATCGCACACTCACATTTAGAGAAGGGAATTTTCAAAATAATTCTAATTTTCAAAATACCTTTTTATTTTAAAGGAAACAATGTTATACTTCTTTAAATTTGAAAAGCACTTTCTTTATAGTGGTTCTAGTAACTATTCATATTAAACATCATAAACTGAGCTTTGTGTAAACCAAAGCTCTGATACCACTTTTTGTAACGACCCGCCGCTCTGACCGCCTCTAGTCGGTAATTAAACCAACTCGAAACGTTCAAAATGACGGATTGTTGTTCAGTTTATAAAGTTTAAACAGAATCAGCCACAGAATCACAGAATAATCATAATATTATTCATAAATGAATTTTTCTTACATACATATATCAGAGTTTGTACAATGCATTAAATTTTTATACAGCGGAACAATTTATTTTCATTAAGTACAAGAAAATTTTCTAAAAACTGAAGTAAAGCTTTTAATCCCCCTCTCTCTAACTTCGCGGCCTGAAAATCTTCAAGCTGTAAAAATACTCGGTCTGACCCGAGCGTTAATTGCAAAACACAAAACACTCGAGTCAGGATTAATCTTAACTCAAGTAAATAAATTTGTAATGAACTGAATAAAATGGTAACAGAGATGACGAATCACATGAATCAATTTAAATCTATTATGGATTTTTATATTAACAACTTCAAATTTTTATTCTCTGTCAATCCCGTGTGGCTGCAGTACACACGTATACTTTGCACACATGTGCACTGCCTCGCCAACACGTGTGCACAACCAACAAGAGCAAGTGTGCAAGTGCAAATCACAAAGACCACAAAGAAATGCTCAAGGCAAAACTAGTGCCAACTTGAACAAAAAACATGCAGCAAACAAACATGCAGTAAACAAACATGCAGCAGCAAACATGCAGCAGCAAACATGCCGCAGTGAACATGTCGCAGTGAACCCTGAAAAATTTCAGTGAAACAGGTAACACAAGTTACAAATAAACAAAGACCGTATGGTCAGTGCACAACAACAAAGAACACAAGTACAGGCAGCAGTGTACAACAAGTGCAAGACCAGACGCAAAAG
Source organism: Allium cepa (assembly GCA_030765085.1). Lineage (NCBI taxonomy): Eukaryota > Viridiplantae > Streptophyta > Magnoliopsida > Asparagales > Amaryllidaceae > Allium > Allium cepa. Next base: position 309,176,162 of record CM060934.1, on the reverse strand, counting down.
TAACACATCAGAAGTGAATAAGAACTCCACTGTGAACATGAGGACTGGAACAACTACAAAGGTTCAAGGCTGAGACAACCCAATGCACTCAGTTCATTTCATTATTTTTTTCACATCTATTTTAAAATTTAAAAATAGTTATTCAAAACTGAGTTTAACCATAGAATTCAAACCATTGTGTAAATCAAATGTTTCAGGTTTTAGTTCTGTCAGGTTTAAACCTGAAACTTTCAATTTGAATTCAGAAATACAAAATTTTAATTTAAACTTAAATCTGGATTTGACTTTCATTTAAATCTAACCTTACACTAATTCAACTTTTGGATTATGGTTAGCTTGCAATTTTAATTTGCTTTTAAATTTTGTTTAAATTTAAAACTACAGCAGTTTACACAATCCTGTAAAGAAAAAAAAAAAAAAAAACTGCCCAACCCGAGACCAAGGCAAAAATGCTTCGGGTCAATAGTCCCCCTGCTTCGAGTCTCATTCACAAAAACTCGAGTACGCCCCGAGGCCTAAAATGCCAACATCTCAATTTCACAAAACATGGAAACAACAGTGTAACAGGGTCATGCATTGGTCAAGACAGAGGCCATAGCATCACACAAGCTTGAAAATCAATCCCAACTGAGTACAGTAGAGGAATGAAATACAACCCAAACTCAGTAAATGGTAGAATCACTGCAGACACCAGACAACAGAGACATACTAAACAAAAATTAAGTGGTCCAACCCCTATACATCTCAGGTCAATGCAACTACAAAGGTTCAAGTGCAACAAATGATACAAGCTACAGATAAGCAAAGACCATATGGTCAGTGCAACATGTGCAACTTAGTGAATTAGAGGCAACAAAAAAAAATCAGGCAACAGGAGCATATGGTGGTGCAGACTACAAATCTTGCTTGATTACTTAATCTTTCCCTTCAATTTTTTTTCTCTGTTTATATTGTTACAGGCATATTCTTTTTAGAATTTATAACTTAAATTCATTTAAATGGGAAGATACAAATTTTCCTATTTAGTTTGAGTCTGCAATTTAAAACAGAGAGGAGCAAACAGTACTCAAATGCAAGTGCACAACTAGACCCAAGTCCAACAGACTCAAGAGAATGCAACAACATGTCAACAGAAATGACATGTCAACAGAAATTTACAAATAGCAATTGTTCTTATCAGTTAAAAAAACAAATTCAGATAGATAGCATCTGTTCTTAACAATTAAAAAATAAATTTAACAAATAGCAATTGTTCTTATCAGTTAAAAAAAACAAATTCAGATAGATAGCATCTGTTCTTAACAATTAAAAAATAAATTTAACAAATAGCAATTGTTCTTATCAGTTAAAAACAAATTCAGATAGTGTCTGTTCTTACCAGTTTAAAATTAAAAACAATGGCATCTGGCATTCAATTCAATCAAATTCAAATACTGTTCTTAACAGCATCTGTTCTTATCAATTTATAAATAAATTTAACAACATCTGTTCTTAACAGTTTAAATTTAAAATTTAAATAGCATTTGTTCTTAACAGTTTTAAAAAAAATTAACAGCATCTGTTCTTAACAGTTTAAATTTAAAATTTAAATAGCATTTGTTCTTAACAGTTTTAAAAAAAATTAACAGCATCTGTTCTTAACAATTTATAAATAAATTTAACAGCATCTGTTCTCATCAGTTGAAAATTCAAGCAAATCGAGCAAGTGACAGCAAATAGCATCTGTTTTTTTTTTATAAAAAAAAAACAAATTACATAGAGTATTTGTCCTCAACAGTTTAATATCGAATTATCAGAGCAAACGATAGTAAATAACCCCAACAACCATACATGCAAATTAACCGAGCAAATGGAAGCAAAATAACACCAAATCATAGCATGCAACCAAGCATTCAATTCAATCAAATTCAAATACTTGATTTAAAATCAATCGTGAGTAAAAAAAAACTCACCTTTCAAAATCGAAACAGCCGAAGAGTACTGAGCACAGCACAATCGAAACAAGGTCGAAGCCCCCAATTTTGTGAAGGCGAACGAAGAGACGAATCGAATTGAAGCAGAAATCTTTGAGCAATCAGAGGCGGCGACGAACGCCTTGAAGCCCTAATGGTTGAAGGAAGACGAAGACGCCATTTTTTTTTTTTTTTTTTTTTTTTTTCGTATGAAAATGAAATGATAGGGGAAGGGGATTCGTGTATTATGCAGAGGAGAACGTGATTTAGAGTATGGAGGAAGGCGTGAAAAACGGCGTGGAACAAGGCATGTTTGTAGCTGGTGAAGGTAAGGCAGAGTATACTTTATTTTATATTTATTTTTATTTTTATTTATCATTTTTTTTAATCTTTTCTTATTTATTTTTATTTTGAATTAAATTTTGTTTTGTAAATTGTTTTCTTTAATAAACATAGAAACGTTTTGAAGTTCAACTATCAACATCTATTTATAAATTTACATAAATATAATTCGTAAATCCAAACTATTTTTCCTAGTCATTCTTTCAAATTTTAAAATATAAATTCAATGTTCAATTTCAACTCCAAAGTCAAATTCAAATTTAGTTCAACTTTAAATAGATTAAATTCTAAAATTAAATCTCCAACTTCATATTTTTATTGGAATTCAATTTAAAATTATCTCAAATATTTAAAATTAATTAAATATCTTCATTTTTAAATTGTTAAAAATTCAGGATCGTTACAAATATGGATAATGACTTCAAATGATTCAACTTTCTTCTTAGAAGTGGTTGTCAACATAAAAATACATCAAATGTACATATCCTTCATACATAGAATAAAACGCATATGGATGTGCCTTATCTCATTGGCACATCCCAAGGATCATTCAAAAATATATAAAACCCAATCATAAAAGAAGCATTATACTCATTCATACCTCATCTCATCGGTATGAATATAGATACATCTCAAATCCATCACTAAAACTCATCATAAAAGATTCTTCATAATCATTTATACCTCATCTCATTGGTATAAATTTATAAATACATCTCAACTCCATCTTAACATCAAGTAGTCTATAAAATCATCAAATCATCGATCCATAATGCAAATAACTCAATCAAAGAGTAACATCATAAATGATTTCACCATATATGTATACATCTCATCTAGCACTAGGCTATCAATATAATAATCATCTAAAGACGGTGAAGTCTAAACATCAAAACTCAAAGAAATCCCGGATTGGCCAAATCCTCGATTGCATGCCGAAGCAATGCTACGCGCGCTTCATCGTGACTAGTACTACTATTTGGTACCATAAACATCATGATGACTGGAGTCAAATAACATCTTAACATCGTGAACATCATGGATGACTATAGTCTATAATATCATAATGACTCCCAGTCACAAAGACCCGAGTTAATAACATCGTGATGATCGGAGTATCAACTACATCGTGATGACTCCAATCAAGTACTCGTGGTCTGTAGTACTAGTAAACATCGTGAATGTGTCTCAACTTCTCAGATAGGAACCCAATAGGTGTTAACGTACGTCCCATAACATACATTCTCCCCTAATGGTTTACAAGCCATTAGTTGGTACCACACTTGTAAAACATCATAAATATCAAGAAAATATACTCGACCTCGTCTCATTGGCGAGTAAATATAATACTATGCTCGTCTCATCTCATTGACGAGTACTAGGGGCATCGTGACTTGTCTCTTATCATCGACAAGTAAAAACTATCACAATACATCTCAACATCGTAAAATCATCATAAAGAAGCTTACCTTATCTCATTGGCAAGTAAAAATAACATCTAGATGTTTATTTATAACCATAATTCCAAATAGGAATTTTTAGCTCTTAATTAATCTCATTTCATCGGCGATTAAGAAACACATCTTAAAATGGTCCTTAATCGATTATACTCCTAAAATGGAGTTCTTGGACCATATAATCTTCCCAAAATTTAATAACATCTTAAATCATCTCGAATAGTTCATCGAAAGGGTTTTGATCGTGTAAGTCCGATATTAAGCGATAAAGCAAATCCATGTGTCTCATACCACATGTTATACTTTACCATTTAATTGTCCTTCTTATACATCCAAAATTCATAAAAATAAGTAATTTTATTTATAAATAATTTTATTAGAGAAATAGAAATTTAAAACGATTTTTCGAAAACGATTATTGAAACCAATATTTTAAATTCCTTTATTATAGGAAATAAATCAATATTTATTTAGAAAATAATTAAAAAATACTATGTAATAGCAATTTGAAATGTCCATGTATTTCAAAAATGGTTTAGTGAAAACTGTTCTCGAAAGCAATGAAAACTAAGAGGGATACCTCAAACCGATAACTTGAATTCAATACAATTCAATTCAAATTTAACCCAAAATCAATTCAAATTCCATTTAAATTTGAATTTCAAATTCTCAAAATATAGCTAGCCTACTGATAGGCATCATAGCTCTTGAAATTTCTCAAAAACATCATCAAAACTGAAGAGAATGAGAGAAAAAAACGAGTTAATACAATTCTAAGGTCAACGATTGTTGTTGTTGTCATTTTATTCTCAGGACGACAACATACAATCATACTTTCGACCAATAAAACTTCAAAATTCCAGAAAATACAATGAGTAAAATTTATAGCATATGACCTAAGCTTTCCGGAATATCCAAAATTATCGAATTTGGCTACGAAACGAAGAAGTTATGGTCAAATTCATTTCGGTTTCAAACACAGAGCAAATATTGGTTTTGCTCTCGGGTTAGCAGTAGAAAAACTAGATTTTGACATAGCTAACATGAAAATTTTAGAAAAATCAATGAATGTAAGTTGTAGTAGACGAATTGTGCTTTCCAGAACATTAAAAATTATCGAATTCCGATCAAAATCGAGAAAGATATAGCTCAAACAATATCAGATTCAAACTCAGTAAATTCTGTCAAAGGCATAACTATACTTCTGCTTACAAATCTGTTTTAGTTCAGTAAATAGTAAAATATCTAATTGAAACCTGAGGATAAATTACTCTTTATTGAATTTATATTCCAGCAATAAAATTTGACCTAATTTGGATAAGAAACGAAAAACTTATGGCTAAAACACTTCTCTAGCCTATGATTGTTGCTGCGGTCAATTTACTCTCGGGACAACAGTAAACAAGCACGATTTTGATCAAGAAACCATCAAAATTTTAGAAAACTCAAAACATGAAACTTGTATATCTATGTCTATGCTTTTCAGTACATCTAAAATTATCCAATTCCGACTTAAAGCGCAAGAGATATGCCCAATTTACTGACGGTAATTTCACAAATAAACGTGCAACAAACAAAATTGAGATTTCTTACCTTGAAACCTCAATCAAAGCTAGAAAATGTGAGTTTTAAACTCATCTTTGATTTTTGACAGCAAACACCCAAATTTGTGAAGAAAGATTGGAGCTTGAAGGTGAAATCCTTTCTCTATTCTTATTTTGGTGAAGTTCTTCTTGAATTAGCAGCGAAATTGAGTAGAGTTGAGTTTTTATTAGAGAAAGCCATTGTTTTTCTTTCTCTCTATTTACTGTATCCTTTGTTTTGGGAGGAAGATGAGAAAAAAAAGTACTTTACACATATTTCCTCTTTTCTAGGTGGCTCTAGAGAAAGTTAATGGATTCAAACCTTACCCAAATAAACCCAAGACTAATATACTTAGAGATATTCCTATGTCATATTCATATTTAACCTATTTAATCAATTTATACACTATTTTTCTCATTTTCAACCAAATAAAATATCTACAAAAAATTGTTTGCAATAAAATTGTTATTATATAAAAAAATAAAATTTATTTCGACAATAAAAAGTTATTTTTATGAATAAAACTCTATCTTTGACAATATTTTACAAATTACACCATTTTAGTGTAAAAACACTATTTTTAATGTAATAACTTAAACAAAAATTTCTTACGGGTCAAATAAATTGCAATAAATCATTCTAACACTTTTTAATCATCAAAATATTTTTTTCCAATTAAAATATTTTTTCCCATATAACACAATTTTTTAACAATATTTACCAATATTCTCATTTTTAGTGAAAAATCACTATTTTCATTCGTTTCAACCAAATAAAATTTATTTTTAAGTCTAATGAAGTGTATTAAAATGTTTTAACATTTTTATAACATTAATACATCATTTCAAGCCTAATTACACTATAAATTTTATTTTTTCATATTATTCCTTTTATTTTACAATAAAAGGCTAACATTGGAATAAATTTTCAGTATTACTAATATAACTAAAATTAAACCATCACAATTATTTATTTTCAATCCAAATCCAAAAATAAAGTTTTTCAAACTTTATTTCATTCATTTACTCTTTTTTCAGCCGTCGAATGTTGAAATAGGCTTCAAATAAAATAATATGACTTATTTAAATTTCAAATCCCAAATTATAATCATCAAGATATCATTTATATAAAATAAATAATATAATCCCTCATTTCATTATCCAATTCATTTTTAAACATAATATTAAATTATAGTTTTCATTAAAATTTAATATTAATAGTAATCCCCAAAATCTTGGGTTTTTACAAACTCTCCCTCTTAACAAAATCGCGTCCTCGCAATTTCCAGTGGAAAAGGCTATAAACAACACAAAAATTCAATCGATAAGGAATAAAAGACAAGCTCGAAACTCAAACCATTCATCCTCTCAACATAGAATGGTAGGTAGAAACAAGGTAAAACTCACTTGATTAATCCAAAGCCCATCAAATGCTAATATAGTGATTAGAAAACCATCGAATTTTTCAAGTAACTCGAAAGAATTTCAAAGATATCCCGTCTTCGAATCAAAACTCAATAAGATAATCAACAATTAATCAATTGAAAATGATTGATTTCATAAAACTCTATGAATAGAGTCGGGATCAAACTCAACTAAACCCAAACTCTATGCAATAAAGAAGATCATCAATAAGATTTTCTACATAAATATACTGAAAGAACATCCTCACAATAGGGTAGACGCAATAGACAAGATTGATAAATCATAAGATGGCTTCTCACAAGGCCACCAACTCGAACGACCGCGAAAATGCACGTCGTTAATAATAGCTCAAAGATAGAATATACTCAAGAATAAGGATATAAGCTTGAATTATCTTTTAATCCAAGATATTTAAAAAATTTAAATCTCAACATCTTTTAATTTTAAATCTCAATTTTCAACATTTAAAAATTTTCAAACTTTTTGCTATATTACTTAGTAAGTTATTTAAAACTCAAATTAAAAGTCCAAATTTCTTCTCTTACTTTAAAATTAATTTCCAAAGAAATTTGTAAATCCATAATAATATTCCTCAAAATGAACTAAAGGTTTAAATTCTCTTTACTCTTTTTATTAAACCACTTAAATAATTTAAAAATAATCTTCAAATTCTCTTATAACTCTTCTCTTAAAACATCCAATGTATACAATATAGATTCTAAAATCTCAAAATATACTTCCAATAAAGCACAACTAAAAAATAATATCATTTATATTCTCATCTTTATAATTTAAAAATAAATAAATGGAATTGCCTCACCATTGAATCTCTAATAAATAAATATATCTGTTGGCTGCAGAGTTGATCGAACGATCAAAACTGCCTCGCCACTCTATTACTTGTCTCTAAAATTAATGGCTGCAATTACCATTTGAAATAAATTTAATATTTAATCTCAAAATATTATTTTCAAAATCTCAATTTTTAAACACAAACCATCGTGTCTGACTGCCTCATCATAGCATTTAGGAGATTCCTATCGATAACATTGATCAGGCGTATCGACCAGATCTCTTATCTACTTGATGGACAACCCAACACTCTCAAATTTTTTCTATAAAAGAAATACTACTAATGTAAATATATTCTCAAAATATTCTCTGATTTTTTTTATATATCTCAAAGCTCAAATTTCTCTTTAATGCACATATTTATATAGCTTCAAAACTCAAACCAAAGAACATTAAGAGAATGCATCGAGATATTCCCAGAATACTCGATTCTCAAAATCATCAAAAGGAGATAGTGTGTTCGTCAATCTTACGATGTCACGAGCCACTCCCAAAAATCATCAAGATACATGATAAGCAAGAAATTCTTCTTGAAGGAGAAGAAACACACAATCCACGAATCACTACTTCAAACGGAGTAATGCTAAAGGATAACATTGATTGAGTATCTGAAAAGAACACTCAAACGAAGCAGAATGATAACTCAACCAAACTCAAACAATCTAGAAACTCACCTCATTCCTCAGTGGATATCCTCGTGGAAGGATAACCGAAGAGCTAAGAGCCAGGAATAAGGTAACTTCAACACTCGATTGCCTAATTGGATGTCAATTCCAAATGGACTCAAAAAAACTCAACAAAGTCACTATGACTGGAATTTGAGATAGATCATCATATCGATACTCAAGAGTGAAATCAAAAACTTTAGAATCATCGTTAACATTCCAAAGTGACAGAAATAATAAACCAATCAAATTAGAATGCTAAAATAAATATAGGATCCTATAACAACAAAAGGATCAGAGTTTACATCAAATAAGTCAATCTATCTCAAATCAGATACATCTCAAGATGGTGAGTAATAAACAAATACTCACTAAAATAGCAACAAATAAAGAACTCAGAATTCTCACAACAAGCCAATCGTTGTGGATCCCTTCAATAGGATTCATAACTCTCAAAGGAATGCAACAAGAATGCCCAAAGAAATCAATCAGCTCCATCAATACGAACTCACTCGTATGGACAAAAATAAGAATCTAATAATCCCAAATAAGATTTTATATAAGATAAGATGACATGGAACTCTATTATGGAATACTACGGAATACAATATATCTATATTCCTAGACATATTCCATCTTAACAATCCCAAAACTCACAAAAGAATCAAGGCTTGATTCAAAAACAAAGCTTGAATAAAGGACAATGATTCACCCGTATTGTACTTCGATATATCATGATATACATATTGTTCTGTGTTTATTCTACTTTGTTCTGACCACAGCTCTGATACCAAGCTGCCCTACCCTGAGACCCACCTTGGCGAAGAGAATTAACAAGTAATTCTATCTACTAAAGTGGAGAATAGGGCTGGTTAAAGGCGACCATCTATAATTTTGTCTTAAACATCTATTGAATACGTCTATAAATGCAATTTAATTTTTTTCAACTCAAGTGGATCGACATACCCAATAAATGTTTAATCCAAAACTATAGTGGCTAACGGATCTATCAGAACAAAATACAACAACTGAATGTAAATAACATCACAGAATAGTAATCAATATCATATATGTACATATACACTGATACACGTTCAGTACAATACAACAAAATACAATAAAGGTGGTACACGACCACACCGTATACATCAAATCAAATGTAAAAATATCAGAGTATGTGGAAGAAATAAACTACTCAAGCGAAAGAAGAGCTGATATCCAACATCAAATTCAAGCTAAGTCCAATAGATGATACCTGAAACAACTCGGTTTGACCCGAGTGAAAATACATAGGTCAGGCTAGCTAAAATCATCAGTTAAACAGAATAATCAATAAGGATAAGTAGGTGAAAGCTATGGTATCCTTTTTCTTAAAGGATGTCGTTCCCTAAACAGGGTTTCAACATCATAAGAAAGGACAACATCTTTTCTTGGCAAGTAGAAGGGATAATGATGATAAAGTCATATTGAAGTGGCATAACTAACACTTAAGCAAATGGAACACAGACGAACAAAGTTTTAAAGATAAGATTCAATAAACATCGCTTTCTCCACATATCATCGGCGTATAAAGGAATATGGATAATGGATTCAAATGATTCAACTATCTTCTTAGAAGTGGTTTTCAATATAAAAATACATCAAAGGTACATATCCTTCATACATAAAATAAAACGAATATGGATGTGCCTCATCTCATTGGTACATCCCAAGGATCATTCAAGGAAATATGAAACATAATCATAAAAGAAGCATTATACTTATTCATACCTCATCTCATCGGTATGAATATAGATACATCTCAAATCCATCACTAAAACTCATCATAAAAGATTCTTCATAATCATTTATACCTCATCTCATTGGTATAAATTTATAAATACATCTTAACTCCATCTTAACATCAAGTAGTCTATAAAATCATCAAATCATCGATCCATAATGCAAATAACTATATCAAAGAGTAACATCATAAATGATTTCACCATATATGTATACATCTCATCGAGCACTAGGCTATCAATATAATAATCATCTAAAGACGGTGAAGTCTAAAACATAAAAACTCAAAGAAATCCTGGATTTGCCAAATCATCGATTGCATGCCAAAGCAATGCTACGCGCTCTTCATCGTGACTAGTACTACTATTTGGTACCATAAACATCGTGATGACTGGAGTCAAATAACATCTTAACATCGTGAACATCATGAATGACTATAGTCTATAACATCACAATGACTCCCAGTCACAAAGACCCGAGTTAATAACATCGTGATGATCGGAGTAGCAACTACATCGTGATGACTCCAATCGAGTACTCATGGTCTGTAGTACTAGTAAACATCGTGAATGTGTCTAAACTTCTCGGATGGGAACCCAATAGGTGTTAACATACTTCTCATACCAAACGTTCGCCCCTAATGGTTTACTAGCCGTTAGTTGGTACCACACTAGTAAAACATCATAAACATCAAGAAAATATACTCGACCTCGTCTCATTGGCGAGTAAATACAATACGATGCTCGTCTCATCTCATTGACGAGTACTAGGGGCATCGTGACTTGTCTCTTCTCATCGACAAGTAAAAACTATCATAATACATCTCAACATCATAAAATCATCATAAAGAAGCTTACCTTATCTCATTGGCAAGTAAAAATAACATCTAGATGGTTATTTATAACCATAATTCCAGATAGGAATTTCTAGCTCTTAATTCATCTCATTTCATCGATGATTAAGAAACACATCTTAAAATGGTGCTTCATCAGATATACTCCTAAAATGGAGTTCTCAGACCATATAATTTACCCAAAATTTAATGACATCTTAAATCATCTCAAATAGTTCATCGAAAGGGTTTCGATCGTGTAAGTTCGATATTAAGCGATAAAGCAAATCCATGTGTCCCATACCACATGTTATGCTTTACCGTTTAATTGTCGTTCTTATACATCCAAAATTCATAAAAATAAGTTATTTTATTAGAGAAATAGAAATTTAAAATGATTTTCCGAAAATGATTATTAAAACCAATATTTGAAATTCCTTTATTATAGGAAATAAATCAATATTTATTTAGAAAAATAATAAAAAATACTATGTAATAATAATTTGAAATGTCGATGTATTTCAAAAATGGTTTAGTGAAAACCATTCTCGAAAGCAATGAAAACTAAGAGGGATATCTCAAAACCGATAACTTGAATTCAATACAATTCAATTCAAATTTAACTCAAAATCAATTCAAATTGCATTTAAATTTGAATTTAAAATTCTCAAAATATAGCTAGCTTACTGATAGGCATCATAGCTCTTGAAATTTCTCAAAAACATCATCAAAACTGAAGAGAATGAGAGAAAAAACGAGTTAATACAATTCTAAGGTCAACGATTGTTGTTGTTGTCATTTTATTCTCAGGACGACAACATATAATCATACTTTCGACCAATAAAACTTCAAAATTCCAAAAAATACAATGAGTAAAATTTGTAGCATATGACCTAAGCTTTCCGGAATATCCAAAATTATCGAATTTGGCTACGAAACGAAGAAGTTATGGTCAAATTCATTTCGGTTTCAAACACAGAGCAAATATTGGTTTTGCTCTCGGGTTAGCAGTAGAAAAATTAGATTTTGACATAGCCAACCTGAAAATTTCAGAAAACTCAATGAATAAAAGTTGTAGTACATGAATTTTTCTTTGCAGAACATTAAAAATTATTGAATTCTGATCAAAATTGAGAAAGATATAGCTCAAACAATATCAGATTCAAACTCAGGAAATTCTATCAAAGACATAACTATACTTCTGCTTACAAATCTGTTTTAGGTCAGTAAATAGTAAAATATCGAATTGAAACCTGAAGATAAATTACTCCCTATTGAATTTATTTTCCAGCAAATTTTTTTTGACCTAATTTGGATAAGAAATGAAAAACTTATGGCTAAAACACTTCTCTTGCCTATGATTGTTGCTGCTGTCAATTTGCTCTCGGGACAACAGCAAACAAGCACGATTTCGATCAACAAAACGTCAAAATTTTAGAAAACTCAAAACATGAAACTTGTAGATCTATATCTATGCTTTCCATAACATCTAAAATTATCCAATTCCAACTTAAAACGAAAGAGATATGTCCAATTTACTGACGGCAATTTCACAAATAAACATGCAACAAACAAAATTGAGATTTCTTACCTTGAAACCTCAATCAAAGCTAGAAAATGTGAGTTTTAAACTCACCTTTGATTTTAGATAGAAAACACCCAAATTTTTGAAGAAAGATTGGAGCTTGAAGGTGAAATCCTTTCTCTATTCTTATTTTGGTGAAGTTCTTTTTGAATTAGCAGCGAAATGTAGTAGAGTTGAGTTTTTATTATAGAAAGCCATTGTTTTTCTTTCTCTCTATTTACTGTATCCTTTGTTTTGGGGGGGGGGGAAGATGAGAAAAAAAGTACTTTACACATATTTCCTCTTTTATAGATGGCTCTAGAGAAAGTTAATGGATTCAAACCTTACCCAAATAAGCCCAAGACTAATATACTTAGAGATATTCCTATGTCGTATACATATTTAACATATTTAATCAATTTATACACTAGTTTTCTCATTTTTAACCAAATAAAATATCTATAACAAATTGTTTGCAATAAAATTATTATTATATAAAAAAATAAAATTTATTTCGACAATAAAAATTTATTTTTATAAATAAAACTCTATCTTTGGCAATATTTTACAAATTGCACCATTTTAATGTAAAAAAAAACTATTTTAATGCAATAACTTAAACAAAAATTTCTTTAGGCTCAAATAAATTGCAATAAATCATTCTAACACTTTTTAATCATCAAAATATTTTTTTCCATTAAAATATTTTTTCCCCACATAACACAATTTTTTAACAATATTTACCAATATTCCCATTTTTAATGAAAAATCACTATTTTCATCCATTTCAACCAAATAAAATTTATTTTAAGTCTAATGAAGTGTATTAAAATGTTTTAACATTTTTATAACATTAATATATCGTTTCAAGCCTAATTACACTCTAAATTTTATTTTCTTCATATTATTTCTCTTATTTTACAATAAAAGGCTAACATTGGAATAAATTTTCAATTTTACTCATATTAACTAAAATTAAACCATCACAATTATTTATTTTCAATCCAAATCCAAAAATAAAGTTTTTCAAACTTTATTTCATTCATTTACACTTCTTTCAACCATCGAATGTTGAAATAGGCTTCAAATAAAATAATATGACTTGTTTAAATTTCAAATCCCAAATTATAATCATCAAGATATCATTTATATAAAATAAATAATATAATCCCTTATTTTATTATCCAATTCATTTTTAAACACAATATTAAATTATAATTTTCATTACAATTTAATATGAACAGTAATCCCCAAAATACCGGGTTTTTACAATACATATGACATGTACAACTTTGGATTCATCTCAAAAGCAGCCTAAATCTAGTGATTTTCAAAAAATAGTACATCCATAAAAATGCGTAATATCTGTTTTAAAATCATTTTACAACACTTTAAAATTCATTTATAAAATCAGGTGTGTGTTTAGAGTTATTAAAAAAATGATGTTTAAAGTTGGAAGTTATTTCAAAACATTGTTTTACACTATAATGACAATCATGACATGGTGAGAGATAAAATCACCCACCTTAATAAAAATCTTAGATGACTCCGACAAAAGCGCAATGCAAGTAACCACGTCCAAATTGGACATCATATGCAAAATATATGGATGATATAAGACACCAATTTATATTAGTTAATTAATAAAGTAGTTAACCTAATTAATCGATACTTAGCTTAATTAATAAATTTAATAATTACCTTTCTATTTCTTCCTTACGTAACTCTCCTTATAGCTTCATGTCTTCCTCACATAGCCCTTATGCACAGCAACCAATACGCGCCATCACTGCCTACACCACCGCTGGACTCAATGCCACTACCACCGCCTCCTACCATCCCCGCAACTGCCACAGTTGTACCCAAAAATACTAGTTATCGCAGGTTGGAAAAAGGCAATCTCAAGTTGATAGAAGATAAAGCTATTACAAAATGAAGTCTAAGGCAAGCTATCGCATGCTGATAGTAAATGGAGCTATTGCAAGTTAAGATGCAAATAAGTAATCGCATGTTGATATTAAGTAGATATATCACAAGTTGATGCTATAAGCTATCACAAGTTGATGATATAAGAAATCGCAAGTTGAAAACTGTTAAATCTATTTTTGGCCCAACATCAAAATAGTTTAAAAGAAATAAAATTCAAACAATATTCCAAATATGCTCATAATATAAATCCAGATTGTCCAAAATGCCCAAGATGTCCATAGTTTAAATCATTCTTCTCTCATATGCAAATGATATGAAATTTGAGAACATATGCAATATTAATTATTCAATGGTCAATATGCAAGAAATACAAGTAGTCTCCTTTGTTCTAGTCCAAGATCAAGAAGGAAGTCAACATGCAAATTCATGTTTCTAAAGGTCCTTATGTTCAAAAGTTCAAGTTATCTTCTTCTTCGTCGGTCATTAAAGGAGATCTCAAGCTCTCAAGGGAGCCTAGAAATGTCAAGTCCCAAATAATGATTTGTGATAAGAAAGAGAGAGGAGAGAGATGCCCTTTCTTATGTGGGGGTGTGTTCCTATTTATAGTGGTTGGAGAGTGACATGGCTTGCTCGCAATGATTGATTGGAGTTGACATGGATCGATGGCTTGGTACGATGGATGGTCTTGATGGTGCAATATGTCACAATCTCTAAATTCGAATAATTCACATGGATTGCTATCTTGGCGGGCATTGCCAAAGGTGGTATAATTGTATAGGAGTATGTTGAAGCTCTAAATACAAACTATTCTTTGTATTAATGCATTAACTTTTCATATAATTGATTCATCTCTATCTTCTTCTATCGAATATCAGTCATACATATTTCTCTCATACATTATTGAACTGATTCAGTTGGTAAGCGATCATTAATATACCTTGATAAGCTCAACTTTTGTCAGCCACCTTTGTTGTCTCCGTTGAAACTGGGCCAACTTGCAGCGGGTTAGATGAGTGATTTTTTTTTATCATTTAAGATCTTATTGGGCCTATGAAGTCTAAATTGATTAGAACCAATCTAAATAATTTTAAATAAAATCTTTATTTTATTTAACTAATTTATATACAAATTTGATTTTGTATAAATATGTAATATATAAAGTGTATATGTATATCAAATACACATGTATATATAAGGGCGCGTGCAATATATAAATGTACATGGTATAATGCAGATGTATATAAATGTTGGGACTTACACCGCAATGGACACATTAGCCCTTTATATGCACACCGCTGTTAAAACAAATTAATTATAAATATGTCCATATATATAATAATTAAAATTTCGAACATTTTCTTTTAATAAAATAGATTATTTTGAATAAGTTAATTATTTTGAAATTCAAAATTAATTTAAAAATATATATTTGTTTAATTAGTAAAACGGTTAGATTTAAATTATACACACACACACACATATATTACAAATTTGAACTAAAATACATAAATGTAAATACAATAATTTATTTTACATAAGTCAATAATACTAAAATCCAAAATTCATTTTCAAAATATCTAATTTGCTTAATTTGTAAAATAATTTAAAAAACAGATCTAAATCCATAAAAAAATAAATATTATACATAAAATTAAATAAAAATATCATATAATTACAAAAAATGATTATACATACACACATATATATTTTAGTAATAATACATTAAAATAACTAATAAGATAATTAAAATTTATGTATTTAAATACAATGCATTATCGACAAAATTTAAAATAATATATATATATATTAAAAAATTATGTAAACAATAAATTATAATTATATAAAATACACATACACACATATAATACTAGTTAATACATGTTATGTTAAAATTAAAACATATAAACGTATATGTGAACTTTATATTCAAAATAAAAATTAACGATTTTTTTGATGTAACATTAATTTATGATACATGATAAAATAATTTATATATTTATTCATTCATTTATATTTGTGGTTAATACAATGTTAAATCAATTTAAAATAGGTTTTAATGTTTTCTTAGCAAAGCTAGGTGGCATTTATAGTGGGCCATCCATATGTATAAATGGATTTGAAACAGGTGTTCAAGTACATGCACTAGAACGTCTAAAAGAAAGAATAAACCATAGGAGTTTGGCAAAAATTCCAAACTACTAACTAAAAACAAAACCTAATCTTGTCTCCCTCCGAGGAGGTAGATCCTCTCCCACCATTCGAAGATTCAAGCCCAATAACATGATAATACCTAAAGAAGAGAGAAGCCAACGTAGGAAAAAAAAATCCACAAAATCAAAGAAGTAAAGGTATTTCCTCTCCTAAGAGGCATCCAAAATAAAAAAATGATTCAAATCACCTAACTGGCCAAGTAGCAAAACCATAAGGCCGTCGCCCTTAACATGCTAATACAGCCGTCTATCTTCTTCATATCCACCATAATACTTATAGAACCTACCACCCTTAGAGTTAAATCTCATCTCAGATGGCTCATAAATCCAAGCCAGCTCAAACGAGCCCTAAAAGAAGTCATCCGAGGAAGGAGCCATGTCCAAAAAACCCACGGGCATTGGCATCATAACATCAACATAGCGAACAACAATGACAGGAGTCATGATCTCAAGTGGTGAAATCACGGTAGCATTAACACGACAAATATCAAAAGCATCTACGGAGCAAACATCAACGATAGAAGCCACGATCGTAAGAGGCAAAAACAAAGTAGTAGGGAAACTTTTGGGACCCACTTTGTGATAGACAAGGAAATGGTATCCTATGTGAAAGAGGAACAAGAAGGACGTCATATTGCAGAGAACAGGCATCAACAAAGTGACCAAAAGTGTGGCAAGACGAACAAATTTCTAGTTTCCAACCATAACTTACATCGACAACTGAAGCATGGTCCTCGGCAGTATGAACAAATATCTTGGCGGGAAGAGGCTTTTCTATATTAATTCAATGAGAGCCTTCACACACATAAGCTTGTTTCGAGCAACAGTGTTCAGATCGAAACATTTGAGTTTACCAATTACATTCACTAACCAATTTAACACAATTATGGGCTGCAACACAGATGGGATATGAGAGAAATGAGCCCATGTTGGAATAGAGAGAATTTGTTCCTTAGCCTTATCCACCATCGGACTCCATGGAGTAATAATGAGGGGTTGACCTGCTATAATAGAGGGATCCACCTCAAGCACTCGAAGCATTTCTTCCTTTCTAGAGAACTTGAAACTTGGAGTCTACCCCTAATATTCCAATGCTAATGGCAATGATCACAGACAACTTGATAAGGAGGTTTAGAACTAAGGAAAAACCCCATAAGATACTCTAACCAAAAAATAACCCCTACTTCCAAAATCTCCAACGAGGGATCATAACACCATCTACGACTTCCATATCAAAGGAACGAGGTACATATTCACCCGCGTTCCATGGCATTGCACTAAAAAGTAACCACTTGTTACTAGATATTAGAGAGGAACCTAAACCATTATTAGACAAGGTGGTAGCATTTGTTGTACTGAAATAAGGTTTGAATTTTTTTGGGAAGCAACATATTTCGACTGGACAATATCACAAATAGAATGAGTGCTTAAATTACTACATATTTGAACAGGTTCCGTGTGTTCATTTGCACCAACAACCACGTCAGCACTTCCTAATTCGACACCATCCATGTAAGCACTAGATACTTTCCATTGGTCAATATAGAGACAACACCTAACATAGGTGCTAGAGGATTTATCCCAGCCATGGCAGCACCATGAGGCATGCTAGAAACATTAGTGCTTTTCGGGTCAAAATTGTCCAAATAACTGCCAAGCAAGGCAAATAGATTAGGTGATGCCAACATCGGATCTAGGTAGCTAGATTTACATGGATTTGGGTAGCTAGGTTTACAACTTTCAAACGTGTTGAAGACGATGTACCTAAAGGGGGAAACTCCAAAAAAAAGCAAAGTTTTCAGGTAAGGACAAACTGAGAGTGGTCGGAATGGAAGGAAATTGAAGGCAAGGCCTGATCTGGTCATTGATGGTGGTGGAGATATTGTGTTGTTCGAGAAAACCATGAATAGGAAGGAGAAGAGAGCGGGATGAGAGAAATGAGCGGTTGGGTTTTAATGTTTTAAAAATGATTAAAAACTAAATCTAAAAAAATTCCTATGATATATGTATGTATGTATTATATATATTTTTTATTTTAGTTCAAATAAATAGGACAAAAACCGTGCATATAAATTTGTTCAAATATATATTAATTAACTATATTAATGTAATGACATATTAATCATGGATTATAGGATGCTACCTAATGATGCATTTGATTTGCACCTTTATTGGCAAACTTTTCTAGAACCGATACCAATTCGAGCTCCTAGCTTTGCAACTGCTTGGAGAACCACTTTTGATATTTTTTTATTCGATGTTTGGATCTAATATCTTTAGCCTAAGGGGCCGGTATGGTGGCTATCATAGAGGAGTGGGAGATAAAAAAGTCACCCACAAAATGATGGGTAGCGTGGACTTTTATAGAGAGAGTAAATGAGATATTTTCTCCTTGATTTACTCCTTTCCTATTACCAAATCTTGATCCAACTTTTTTGAATCTTTAGCCCCTCTCTTGCTCTCCTATATCTTTTAGATAAGTGTGACAAACCGAACATCTGGATACACCAATCCAAAGCCTATAGTGGCTTTCGGACTCATGTCATGCCAAGAAATACAAGATATCATGTTTTAAAACATTACAGAGACTAAAATTATAAAGGATAATATCCAAGACATTCTACACGTTCAGATCTCATAGCGGCAAGCAGTAAAATATAAATGCAAAAAAATACCATCTCAGAAAATATCCTCAAAAAACACAGTTTCAAAATATACGTAGTCCAAAAATCCAAAGTTGTACAAAGTAACAATATATAGCCTGAAAGTACAAAATACGATAAATAGTTACATGGAGAGTGATAGAGAGTAATAAGTGGTGTCAATACTAAGCTCATTCCTCCACGTACTACATCCTGGTCAGTTACCCATTTCCATATCTTCCTATGGTGGGTGAAAAAGAAAGGAGTGGGTTGACAAAAGTCTGGTGAATGAGTTACATCATTAATATATGGTGATCGCATGTAATTAACTCTATTTATAGTCTATGTGACCTAGGATGTCTAACTTGTGTTGTGTATTACTTGTTGGTGTTAGTCATATTAACCTAAGAAATATAACTCTAAATATGTCTACACCCAACATCTTACAAAGGTTTACATTTAGAGTCGAATAACTAATCAAACCTAAAACCAGCTACGGATCAGACTAATAGCCTCTAGGGCTACTCCTAGCATAAGAATGCATATAAAATTGCTCTTGGGACTACATGTCGCAAATTATGACTGCAATGTATTGTACTTATGCTTTGAGAGGAGCTTGCAATGCCAACTCATGCCGAATACATCTTAAGGTCATTGCATCCGTGTCCAAGCTCAATGGCAATGCCATGCCATTTATTGCATCGTGCTAAGCATCCACCGACAGTGTGATGCCCTAATTGTAGTATGCATCGAGGAAACTCCTGTTAGTGCCGAGCCACACACTTCTCCAAGCATCCACCAACAAGTTTTGCATTCACCGAGGAACCTCCTATGAGTGATATTGACGATCGAGTTGGCTAGGTTGAATGAATAGTGTTTAGGCCAAATTGCATGCGTATACTATCTAACTAGCCTCATAACGTCCAAAAGTCGAGAATTAGGAAACTAATTTCCCTAATAATTTACTAAAAAACACACATACACACACAAAGTTGGGCCTTAGGCCGAGGTTTAACCCGTGCCTAAAATTTGATATTCGGTCGACCGCCGGCTACATTAAGCCTATCGACCGGTCGATTTTAATTTACATTAAATTTTTTTGTCCATTTCTGTTTGTTATACAATTAATTTTGTTTTCCAGTAAACCCTATTTCATTCATCCACAATTCCTAAAATTCTTAATTTCAGTTTCTAACCATTTTATAAGTGTATTTGTCATCAAATCGAATTAACTCAGGTTTAGAATCAATAGGCTATCAATATGTCAGTCTATATTCAATTTAATAAAAAGAGTATGCGCAGTCTAAATCAACTTATATCTAACAAATTTTACTTCAATTAAATTTATATTGGATAGAGATCATATTCATATGGTTTAAATTCCTATCAAATTATCGATCTATTACAATTACTAGATAAATAGTACCTATGATTAAATTAAATTTATTCTAGAGAAAATAGGGTATAGTGGAATTCAATTACCTATAAATCAACATAAATATTAATGAACACTTTAACGACCAAATTTTCCATACAGTTTAAGCGGACAATCAACCACACACAACCCACCCAAAATTAACGGAAATGCAGATAGTTAAAGAAAAGAAGAAGAAGGAAGGAAGAAGAGAAGAGAAAAAGAAAACTAGCAACACAAAATCTCACAGTGGAACGAATAATATATAATATGAGAAAGATCTTTACACAAAAACAAACTGTAATGTGTGTATGTAGACATCATTCAGAGTATCCTAACTTATTTCAGCCCGAACAGTCATAACAACCCTGATAAATACAACAATGAGTGCAACGGAAAATTAACCATATACGCGAATACGTCTCTAGGCCTCTAGCTCGTCTCCTGATGCTCCAAAGCATCTATACTAAATCTGTAATATGCTCGGTCGGACCCAAGCATTATAATAAAATAACATCCAAGTCATTTTGGAAAACCAGCATGAGAAAACATGTCCAACTAGATTTCAAAGTTATAAAAACCTTTCGAAATCAAAAGCATCTCGTAAGACCATACCACACATTGACACAGACGGGTTTTTACCTTACGATAACCAAACTATTTCATATGAAATTCTCTGATATTATAATAGTATCTAAGATACAAATACTTATTAATCATAGTTGAAATTTTTATTTTAATTAAATTCCAGCATAATAGATATACAACTAAAACCGTAAATGCATGTATTGGAGAATGGATTCCTTACAATGACCAGGCTACTTGGCTACTGCCCGTCACGGTGCATCTCTATATAAAATGAAACCTAGGACCTCGCTAAGATCCTTTTCCAACACAGGACCGACCTACCACTTGGCTAGTAGTACCGAAAATGATCACCCCTTCATTATGGGCCACAAAGCATACAAATGAGAGATAATATCGACTCCAGATAAGGATGACCATACCCTGATTGGGAGTGACCCACTTTGCCCTGCTGCATCTTCCCTATTTTAGTCAATCCCCGTTGATAAGGCTTGAGGCTGCGTTTTACCTTTATGTAGCACTTCCCATTTGGAATGCTACATTGCCTTCTAGTCGACGACACACTATTAGCATTCATCCATACAGTCATTCAGGAGATGAAGGAACCAAAGGAACTACTACTACATCCATTTTGGAATCACCATCAGGATTAGTAGCAAGTAGCCCTTGCACTTCAAAGAGCTCCGTCTTCAATTCCATTATCTTTAAGATGTCTTCACTTAGAAACTCTTGAGTTGGATCAAAGTAGTTTTTGGATAACATATCTGATCCCGGTCTCTTCGAAACAATATTCAATTGTTTTCGGTAAACTCAACCCTGGTTCTTTAGGAAATAAACAGTAAAAAATAAAAGCGGAGATTACCTCCTAACCGTTAGTGGATGGATTTCCTTATTGATTGTCTTAGGTGAACGAAACGAGTTTATACATACACTATAACACCTCGGACAGTAACTGTACCATATAATTCCCGTGTTCCTCCTAGATATTTCCAAAGTTACAATTTTGGTCCATATTTGATAGTTGGTTACTCAAATATCATATAACAAACAATTCAACCATAAATGATTTAATTCCCTAAGGAAAATAATACTGGTTAAGCACAATGCAACTCTAGGCCTCTTAAATTAATCTTTCATTAATTGGAACCACTTTACAGTTCTTAGGAAAGATTTTTATTTCAAGTCGCACTTGAAATTGAGTTAGCAGAATCATTTACAGTAGAGATAATAATAACCCAAATGTTATTCTTCGTTATTAAGTAGGAAAAAGATATTTCCTACTACCATAATTAAGAGGGTCAATTTAGGAAATCAAAACTCCATTTTAAATAACTCTTTATAATTTTCCTTTTATAAATATGAGCTGAGAATTCGCTTATGCAATTCTTTCCAAAATTATTATTTATAAATTCTTTTATTAATGTTTAAGACAACTTTCAATCTCTTTTTATAAATTTTCAAATTTCTTTAACAAACTCCTTTATAAAAATCCTCTGTGTTATTTATAGATTCTTTTACAAACCTTCTTTAGAAAGTACCATTTTATAAACTTATTTATAAATTTTCCAACTCCTTTCTATTTCTTTTATAAAACTCCAAAATTGGTTTACAAAATTCTTTTATAAATTTACTAAATAACTTTGCTAAAGCTCTTTTGAAAAAAAAACACTTCAAATCTATAAAAATGTTATAACTTATAAGATTTTACTTATAAAACCATTCTTTTATTTTTTTTAAAACACTTTTTAAAATCGACATCATTTTAAACTAACCATTTCCAAATATTATTTCATATATTACCACATTCTTTGAACCCGCAAAACTTCCTTTTAAAGATAATTTCTTATAAATTTGCGTTTTTAAAATAAAAGAAATATATATTTATATAATAATAATTTCTGTAAAATGGTACTTTCAAAAATAATCATTAAAACATTTATTAAATATATGTTTATATATAGATTAGAAAGGATAAAATAAAGATTTTTTTTTCAAATAGAAAGGAAAGTTTGGAAACACTTAAAATTAAAATAATATAAAAATTCTAAAACAGTCAAATTTAAAATCATTCTCAAACGAAAATCATTATCAAACCAAATTCATAATTCATAGTATTTCAAAAATACTATATCGTGGCCCATAGTCACTATAGCACTTAACAAATGCTACTACCATGTAATTTAACTAAAAAGGGTTCAATTTTCACATATGTCTATGTCACATCCAGAATGGCTAAAATAGTCAAATTCAACATCTAACAATTCATTTAACAGGAATATAACTGAAGATAAAACAACTGGAATATAATGGCATTTATAAATTACAATAGCGAGGAATCAGATTTCTCAACAATTCTGACTGTATTCCAATTTTTAATTCAATCATCGATAAAAAGGGAATATTTAACCAAATAACTAATTATCTTTGTCCAAACACAAACAGTAAAATTCAACTACTATAAAACATTACCGATAAATCAGAAAGGTGATTAATGCTCACCAAGATTCGGTTATCGCCAAAGTGTTGCGGTTTTGGAGCTAAAATCGAATGATAGCCCAAATTTCAACATACTCCAAATTTGTCCAAACCATCTCCACTGTGATGCTTTTATCGTTACGAGTGCAATGCAAAAATCCACGTATCGGTTGGGCATCTTTGGACAAGATATTAAATTACCTAATTTTCAATTCTTAATTAAATAAACTAATTATATAATTAAACCTAATTACACATTTATAATACTTCTTCCTTTTTCAACATTCCCGCACTCAGCATTACCCCTTCCCATTGCCGATGACTTTGCCCGTCCCCATCTCCACCTCTGGTCATCAAAGCGCCGTGTCGACAAGGACATTCCCATCCTCCCCTCTTCTTGACCATACCTTTTAGTCCACGTCCCCATGGCCCACAAAATTGTGACATCACACACTGCCGATCGTACATCGCCCGTCGGACCACCTTCCGAGCCACCGTGCATCGCCTGACCTCTGCCATAGGTGCTGTTCAACCCCCTTTGTCCAAATTCGAACTCCATTTTGCCCAAAACATGTCCATCTTGCCAAGATCTAAAACCCTAGTTTGCAAAACTCCTTCATTCCCTCATTGTAAGCATTTAAACCCCCTCAAACCAAGTCGTACCATCCAACACCCATACCAAAATATAAATATCAACAAAAGGAATTCAAAGATGTCCACCTTTTGATTTATAGATTTTTATACAAATTGTTTTTTTATTTTAATAAGAAACAGATCTATTTTTTTTCTTACAGCTAATAGAACGGTAGGGGTTAGAAGAAGGAATGTGTGGAAGGAGATGTTTATTTGTTTGGTTAAGTGTTTTATATGTGTAATAATAGTTTTCCGACGTTTTGCCGCCCAGTTTTCCTTTTTGCGAATGGATTCCGTTCAACAAAACAAAAATAGGGCAGCGTTCAAAACAACGATGCAATTATAAAACAATAATAATATACGCTAGTTATTGGATTCTGAAAAATCACAAAACACTGCTATTTGACGATAAAACATGAAACAGATAATTTAAATATTTTCTAAATTAAAAATTATGGAAAATTAAATTAAACTAAAAATACGTCAATAGAAATCGAGTCAAAATAACAATAATTTATTTTCTATCTATTTATTCTAACCATTTATAACTACAAATAAATCTACAATTGATTTCACTTCTATTGTTTATTACATCAGAATGTGTTAAATAAAGATATTAAATCCATTTACTAAATATTCAATTTAGAGTATTAGTAATTGAAACACATATCAAATAAAAATTCTCCAATTTAAATATTTTAATAATCGCTGTATTTGAATTTCAATTATTAATTTTATTTTAATCCAAATATTTGGAATTTTGAGTTATTTAACATTTTAAACCAATATTCAATATTTAACCAATTAAATATTTC
Source organism: Allium cepa (assembly GCA_030765085.1). NCBI lineage: Eukaryota > Viridiplantae > Streptophyta > Magnoliopsida > Asparagales > Amaryllidaceae > Allium > Allium cepa. The sequence continues at coordinate 309,151,005 of CM060934.1, read as the reverse complement.
ACAATCAAATGATCAAAATTTTGGGTCTTTACATTCTTCTCCCTTAAAAGAATTTCGTTTTCGAAATTTTCAAGAATAGAAAAATGTCTCGACCCCCTTAAACTTTTCAAAATCAATCTAGTTTAAACATTTAATCAAAATTTTCTAAGTCTTTAAATTCATTCACAGATTCCAACTAATATAATTTCAAGTTATAACATAAAAATCAAGTTTTAGTAATTAAAAATTTCTTCACGAATTTTCTACCTCTTTAATTTACAGAAAATATTGGAAGCATCTCCTTTGCGCAGGTCGATCGGAAAAATTTACAATACATATACAATCACAAATATATATCTCATATTCAAGATGAAGCATCCCGTAGGAAAAAATATAAAAATACTATATGTAATCTGAGATGCGTACCTTTTATTAGCATTAGCAAGCGTATGCAATCAATATGATGTGCAAGTAAGCTCCAAGTGCGAAGAATACGCCATATGCACCTACTAATCACTCAACAACCAATGAGAACATGTATATAGAAAGTAATATCAATATGTAACATGACTATATAATAACCATATGCAAATGTAGCAAATGTAACCAGAGAAACCATCAATCAAATAACATCCATTCAATTTATTCATAACCATATCAATTTACATTTTCCAATATCAAGATTTAATTTATTAAAGCTCGTACGATGTACATATATTATCCATACGCAGTATTAAATCCGATCGCTCGCTAAATCACAAAATTTCACTTTTGAACTTGTATCGTCCACGTGACCACTCTAGTGCGGAATCTGATCCGGTTTCTTGATGAGAAACTGTTATTCTCCTTGCATATCCATATACTATGATAGAGAACTCCAAAACCAATCAAAAATCTGAAGCCAGTGTTCGCCGTCGAGAATCAAGTAAAAAATTCTAACTCGAACTGAAGTAAATCATCTCGAAATCATACATTCGAATCTAGATCAAACAGTTATGCGAATTAAATAATAAACGTACAACTTACATATTTATTTTAATTGGTTTCTTATTATATCCCTCTGTCGATCTCACCGCTATACCCAGTTTAGCAAAGAACATTACCAGTAATGTCGTCAGCTAATCTGGAGAATACGGCTGGTTAAGGGCGATCGAATGTGAATATACCTTTATACTAACACATCTTATTTACCTTTTTAAGGATCTGAACTGAAAATTTGACGTGTGCAGTATTAATACAAAGTAATAAACACACCGATTAAAAATATCCAGAACAGTATATAATATAGATAAATCAGAATCAAAATAATAGATTGCAGCGGACTAATATACAACATATTTCATACACTATATCAAGTGCAAAATTACTACCGAATAATATACATGACATAACTACTGCATGTCAATATACATATTGATGAAGTAAACTAAAATTGTCAGAATAGTCTATTCCAAAGCTAACTCAAAGTCCAAGAATCAATGAGTCCCTGTACTTGTAAAGTCTCGGCCTGACTTGGGTACTAAAATAATAAACGGGTCAGACTATATCTAAATAAAAGGCGAGATACTAATATCACAACTTTACGACTTAAAATAATAAACCATAATAAAATATGCTGAACAAACAATCATAAGAAGGTATATTAATTAAATTCACCACTTTATAAATCCATAAATGACTTAACTCTAAAATAAGTCATCTCAAAATATGCCTAAAACCTAAAAATCCATAAAAGGCACATCAAATCAATAGATATAGATATTGCAATTAAGAATTACCAATAACAAAATAAGTCATGAGTAAAATATGCCCAAAGCAAATACTCAAATAAGGCATATCCAACAAATCACCATTTCATAAATTCATATCAAATCTCCAATGGACCGTCATCTCAAAAATATGGTGGCAACAAATTCAAAATTCCTCATAGCCATAAAGGATACAGAATATTCGTACTAAAAATCTCTGAAGAAATAATCATCGATAATGAAATAATAGTGGTAGTCATCTATCAGTTTAATACAGTGATACGCACTCTACCGTAAGAGACCCGCTACATAGAAATGGAGCCGGCCGAAAGAGACTGGAGATTAGGAACACCGCTCAAAGAAAAGAGCAGTTATGTACCTAATCTGTCCTATGCAAATATACCTACCGAAAGAGGTAAACATAGTCTAACTGTATAAAACAAAATAAACTAATAGGTTGTAGTATCTATAAACTACAATGCATATAAAAATATGCCTTCCGAAAGAGACACCCGCATTTACACCATAACAGATCTTCCGAAAGTGACCTGCCTAACCAAATCTAAAAATGTATCGATTCTTAGATCAATGAAAAATGAGTATCTTCTCTCAAGGATCTATCAGTCTGAAACACGAACACCTTAAGATAATACAACTCTAACTGTTAATTACTACCACTCTAGTAATCAAAAGAATTTAACTAACTGTCCCATACCAGATTGTAAATTCTAGTATTTACTAAAAGCTAGTAATTTCCACTTCAAACTCTATTTCAGATATTGTAGTAATAAACGAAAGAATTGTACAAAGTGTCCCATACCACCCAACAATTCAATCATTTACTAAAATTCTTTGTTACATAGAAAATCATTAAATCAAATAGAAATTCAATTTGAACTTGCATAAGAGCCAAAGTCTAAGAACAATAAAGGTCAATAATAGTTTATAGTTGAAAGCAAATATTATCATTTTATCATATAGGAGATGGTTTCTAAAATTTCTTTCTTAATAAATTACTTTCAAAATCCATAAACTCGTATTTTAAAAAAAGTCATAAAGTTTTAAAACTTAAAGTAGCATTTCTTTAAAGATTAGAAATCAACCCAATATTTTCCATAATTAGTAACTTTCTTTATTATAAAAACTTATACATATATATAATTATTTTTCATAAAATCTAAGCAGCTTTAAAAACCTTGTTTGTCTATTTCTTTTTAAAACAAAACTTTTTATATACATAATACTATATATATATTTACTTTTCATAAATATTTATAAACTTTAAAATCTCATTCTCAAACTTATTAAAAACATTTAAAAAAATTCAAACAATAAATCCATCGAAAATGCATCTTTTAGAGCTAACATCCCTCAATAAAATATCATTCCATAATATAAATTTCTTAGAGATCCGAGTTGCTTTCCGACAACTCCGATCACACAACAATATACAAGGATCACCATACTATACAAATTTAATTTACCAATGGACGGAATTGCATTTGTAAATTTTCACTATTAAACCATTCAAAGAATCAACATCCCGACCTAATCAAGTTTATCCAAACTATGTGCAAACCATAGAATAATTCATGGCATGCATTCATACTTTAACTAAATCAATAATTAAAAATCGACAATTATCATCCAACAATCTATGAAAAATAGTATACAATGATTTTAAAGGTAGATATAGAATTGTGAGTTAAGAATAAATCACAAAATTTGATGAATGCAATTTCCAAATAGTTTCAGCCATCTACCAAAATCACCATTTTAAATGTCTACCCTAGGTCGCCCACGAAAAACAGCCATGCTCCGCCCTTGGTCACGTCGACCAGCGCCGTTTGTCTATAATCATGGCTCAATCTCCAGCATCGCGCCTCCAGCTCTAACCCTTATTCGCATCCTCACCTGATGCCATTGAAACCAGGTCGCACGTTTTCCTTAAGTTCCACACGTACAACTCCTTGACGATGTCAGGCCTACCTCCTCGATGTTGCCTCCGGTATCAATAGCACATATTTTTTTCGAATGCGTAAAGCAAATAGGGCAAGGCGATTTGGGGAAAGAAAGAGAACGTCATTTGAAATAAAGGGGATGTGGGTTCGAGATGAGAAAGCCAGCCATGAGTTGGGCTTTTTTTTGAAGTGCTAAAGGAAAGATGAATGAACTAATTCGAAGATGTTATTTCCACTTAAGTCCATATATAAAACAAATTCTCATTTTATATCTTTAAATTGCAAATTGAATTTCTTTATTCACATAAGAATAGACCTATCATTACTTTATTGGCTAAAATTTCAAGTTGAACTGGTATATCATATATATTACAAAAATGTTTAAAATTCAATAGTTATTCATCTATGTCAATCTGTTGGTTTTACTGAACATCAAATAGAATTTTTTTTTTCCATTTCGAGTATATAAAATTATTTTCTCTATACAATATTTTATGTATTTAAAAAAATTTATTCAATATTTTAATATATTATCTAAAAAAAGAATTTCTTAACTAATTCAATTTTTTTAATAACAAAATCATTTGTTAAGTAGACTTTAATTAAATAATTATTTGATTCCAAAAATAATAATTATCAAATCGAATTCAATCACTTATATTTTAATTAAAATTAGTTTAATATTATAGCTTCAAAATAGGGTTGTTACAATCTCATTCTTTAATTTACATTCATTTATTCATAATCATTATTCACATTGCTTTAATTCATTCATTATTTATTATATTGTTTTCGATTCTAATGTCACTTAAGAACCATTCCATCAAATTTTTAATTAAGTTTATTATAACCATTTTATACAACACCATAAATGTTTATCTTCACTTCAATACTTAAGTTCATATTCAATTCTATCAAATGACATTCCAAAATTATATCCAACTCATTTTACAGCTTAAGTTGAATTTCATTTATCACTCAAGTTGATATCCATTTCGTTTATTCATTATTAATCAAAATCAAATTCAATTTCATTGTTCAATTTCGATATTCAATTTACTAATTTATTTAATTGGTTCATTTCAAATCACAATCAATTTCATTTCGAAAATCATTTCATTCAACTTAAGTTAAATTTTATTTCATAGTTCAATTTCAAATTTTCTTTTCTTAAAATTTATATCCAACAATTTAAAAACTTGTTTTAACTTACCAATTCTCAAAATTTATAAGTTATAAAACTTATTTTTCATATTTATCAAATTATACTTTGGATTTTAAAATCAAAACTTGTTTTACCAAAACATAACTTCAATGGTAGCAATTCCTCTCTTGGAAACCCAAAAATGAATGTCAATGATGCTGTAGTCATCATCGAAATTATTTCCAATGACCAAATTGAGTTCAGTGCTTCCTATACACTTCCAAATTCCATTTACATTATTTTCATTTAAAAATATTTTCCAAGCAATATTATTTTCCAGAACTTTGCAAAACAATTTTTAAAATGAACAAAATTTAGATTCTCAACTTTTAAATCCTTTTATTTACAAATCGTATTTATAAATTCTCCTTATATAAATAATTTCACTTTGGTTATATAAAACCATTTCTTAATTGATTTTCTTTGTTTACATTATAATAATAACAACTTTTATTAGAATATAAACAACAAACAACAAATGATAATAACCAAATATTATCATTCTCTAACAATCACACACACCATATATATTGTAATAATTTTTGAAAAAATATTTCTTTATATACAAAATATAGTCAAGGTAAAATTAGCTCATCTATCCAGTTTAAAAAAATAATATGTTGAATTTCTCTATCCATGTATTTAGAGATCCCTACCGATAACGTTAATTACTCGTATTGACCAGAACCCATAAGCCACTTAACAAATCAATCAACACAATATATAACATTTTTATATCATTAAAAATTATGCGCTCACACACACACACATTCGAACTCATTCTAGGGTGATGCTGACCCTATCTATAATAAATAATCCCCAACAAAGCCAAGGTTCTCGCACAACCTCGCTCTGATACCAAGCTATAATGACCCACTTTTCAGTACCGTTTAAGCATATAATCAACCACACATGACACACTCAAATTTAACGGAACGACAGATAGTTATGGAAAATAAGAGGAAGGAAGGAAGAAGAGAAGAGAAAATGAAAACTAACAACACAGAATCTCACAAATGGATGAATAATATATAATATGAGAAAGATCTTCACACAAAAAAAAACCTGTAATATATATATATGTATGTATGTGTGTATATATACACGTATATAGACATCAATCAGAGTATGCCAACCTATTTTATCCTAGACAGTTATAACAACCTGTCCTCACAATTGCTGATAAATACAACAATGAATGCAATGGAAAGATAACCATACACACGAATATGTCTCTGGGCCCCCAGTTCATCTCTTGAAGCTCCAAAACATCCAAACTAAATTTGTAGTATGCTCGATCTGACCCGAGGATTATAATAAATTACACCCTAGTCAGTTTGGAAAACTAATGTGAGAAAACAATCCCAATTGGATTTTATAGTTATAGAAAACTTTTAAAATAAAAAGTATATCATAAGACCACACCGTACATACACACAGACGATTTTTTACCTAACAATAACTAAACTATTTCATACGAAATTCTTTGATATTATAATAATGTCTAAGATAAAAATGCTTAGTATTCATAGCCAAAATTTTTACATTGATTAAATTCCAACATTATAGGTATATAACTAAAACCGCAAGGGTATGTATTGGTGAATGGATTCCATACAATGATTGGGCTACTGGAGTACCGTCAGTCACAATGCATCTCTAGATAAAATAACACCGAGGATCTCGCTAGGATCCTTTGCCAACATAGGACCGGCCTACCACTTGACTAGTAGTACCGAATATGATCACCCCTCCGTTAACGGGCCCTGAAGCATACAAATGAGAGATACTATCTACTCTATATAGGGATGATCATATCCTAATTAGGAGAAACCCACTTAGCCCTACTGCATTCCCCTATTTTAGTCATCCTTGATTGATGAGGCTTGAGAATACGTTTTACCTTTTATATAGCATTTCCCACTTGGAATGCTACATTGCTTCTAGTCGACGACACACTATCAGCATTCTTCTATACAGTCATTCAAAAGATGAACGAACCGAAGGCACTACTTCTACTACATCCATTTAGGAATCACCCTCAGGATTAGTAATAAGCAACCGTTACATTTCAAAGAGTTCCATCTTCAATTCCATCATCTTTAGATGTCTTCACTTTAAAACTCTTGAGTTGAATCAAAGTAGTTTTTGGGTAACATATCCGATCCCGGTCTCTTCGAAACAACATTCGATAATTTCCTGTAAACTCAACCCTCGTTCTTTAGGAAATAAACAGTCAAAGATAAGAGGGGATATCACCTCCTAATCATTAATGGATGGAATTGTTTGTCTTAGGAGAACGAAATGAGTTTATACGTACATTATAGCACCTCATACGGTAACTGTACCATATAATTTCCATGTTCCTCCTAGATATTTCCAAAGTTATAATTTTGGTCCATATTTGATAGTTGGTTTCTTAACTATCATATAACAAACAATTCAACCATAAATTATTTAATTCCCTAAGGAAAATAACACTGGTTTAGCACAATGCAACTCTAGGCCTCTTAAATTGATCTTTCATTAATTTAACCACTTTACAGATCTTAGGAAAGATTTTTATTTCAAATGGCACTTGAATTTGAGTTAATAGAATCATTTATAGCAGAAATAATAACCCAAATGTATTCCTTTGGTGTTAAGTAGGAAAAAGATATTTCCTACCACCATAATTAAGAAAGTCGATCCTGGAAATCAAAATTCCATTTTAAATAACTCTTTTATAATTTTCGTGTTATAAATATGAGCTAAGAATTCACTTATGCAATTCTTTCCAAAAATATTATTTATAGATTCTTTTATAAATGTCCAAGACAAAGTTTCAATCTCTTTTTATAAATTTTCGAATTCGCTTAACAAACTCCTTTATAAAATTCCTCTGTATAATTTATAAATTCTTTTACAGACCTTCTTTATAAAATACCATTTTATAAACTTATTTATAAATTTCCAACTCTTTATACCTCTTTTATAAAACTCCAAAATTCATTTACAAAATTCCTTGTATAAATTTACTAAACAACTTTGCTAAAGCTCTTTTGAAAAAAAAACTTCAAACTTATCAAAACGACATTGATTTTTTTATAATATTTTATTTATAAAACTTATAAAACCATTGTTTTATTTTTAAGAAAACTTTCCTAAATCTACATCATTTTAAACCAACCATTTTCGAATATTATTTCATATATTACCAGCTTCTTTGAACCAGCCAAACTTCCCATTTTGAAAATAAAGATAATTTATTTTAAATCAACTTTAAAAAAAATATTTATATAGCAACAATTTCTATAAAACAATAGTTTCAAAAATAATCGTTAAAACATTTATTAAAAATATGTATATAAATAGATAAATTAGAATGGATAAAATAAAGATTTATTTTTTTCAAATAGAAAGGAAAGTTTGCAAACACTTTTAAAGTTAAAATATTATAAAAATTCTAAAAGAGTCAAATTTAAAATCATTCCCAAACGAAAATCATTATCAAACCAAATTCACAATTTACGGTATTTCAAAAATACTATATCGAGATCCATAGTCACTATAACACTTAACAAATGCTACCGCTGTTTAATTTAACTAAAAGGTTTCAATTTTCATATATGTCGATGTCACATCCAAAATGGTCAAAACAGTCAAATTCAACATCTAACAATTCATTTAATATAAATATTACTGACAATAAAACAACCAAAATATACTGGCAGTTATAAATTACTATGTGAGGTATCTAGATTTCTTAACAATTTTGACTGTATTTCATTTTTTAATTCAATCATTGATAAAAAGGGAATATTTGACGAAACAGCTACATCCAAGCACAAACAGTAAAATTCAACTACTATAAAACATTATTGATAAATCAAAAGGTGAGTTATACTCACCAAAATTTTAGGTGTCACCAAAGTGTTCCAGTATTGGAACTAAAATCGAACGACGTCCAATTTTACCCCCAATTTCAATATGCTCCAAATTCGTCCAAACCAGTCCCACTGCGAAGCTTTCGTCATTACAAATGCAACGCAAAAATCAGCATCTCGATCGGCCTTATATGGATAAGATATTAAATTTATTAGCTATCTAATTTTAAATTCTTAATTAACTAAACTAATTATATAATAAAACTTAGTTACATTTATAATACCTCTTCCTCTTTCAACACTCCCGCCCATAGCACTACCACTTCCCATTGCCGACGACTTTTCCCGTCCCTATCTCCACCTCCGTTCATCGGCCCACTGCCTCGACAAGGACGTTCCCATCCTCCCCTCTTCATGACCTTACCCTTCACTCTACGTCTGCATGGCCTACAAAATCATAACATCACATACTATCAACCATACATCACTAGGGCTGTCAATTTCCTACACGACCCGAAACACGACCCGAAACCCGCACGGAAATTAGCAGGTTAACCCGACCCATTTAATTAGCGGGTCATTTTCGGGTCAACCCGAATTTGACCCGTTTATAAACGGGTGGGTTTCGGGTTGACCCGCTAACCCGAAACTGACCCGTTAACAACCGTTTATACAGTATATAGGTTAAGCTGACCCGTTTACGACCCGCTCTGACCCATTTATGACCCGTTTGTACCTTATACGGGTTATACGGGTTGACCCGACCCGTTTACGACCCGTTCCGACCCATTTACGACCCAATTATACCTTATACGGGTTGACCCGACCCGTTTACGACCCGTTTACACCTTATACGGGTTGACCAGACCCATTTACGACCCGACCCGACCCGACCCGACCCATTTATAATCGGGTTACATGGGTTGGGTCGGGTCAACCCGTTTGTAAACAGGTCGGGTTCGGGTTGAGCTTTTTCGACCCGTTTAATAAACGGGTTGACCCGACCTATTTAAAATCAACCTGAACCCGACTTGACCCGACCCGAACCCGACCCGACCCATTGACAGCCCTATACATCACCCTTCAGACCACCTTCCGAGCCACCGTACACCTCCAAACCTCTACCGTAGGTGTCGTTCAACCCTCTAAGTACAAACCCAAACTCCATTTTGCCAAAAACACATCCATCTTGCCAAGATCTAAAACCTTAGTTTGTAGAACTCCTCCATTCCCTCAATGTGAGCATTTGAACCTCCTCAAACTAAGTCACACCATCCATCACCCATACCAAAATATAGATATCAACACAAGGAATTCAAAGATGTTCACTTTCTGATTTATATATTTTTATACTAATTGTTTTTTATTTTAATAAGAAATAGATCAAGTTTTTTCTTACAGCTAATAGAACGATATGGGTTAGAAGAAGGAATGTATGGATGAAAATGTTTATTTGTTCGGTTAAGTGTTGTATATATATAATAGTAGTTTTTCGGCGTTGCCCTATAGTTTTCCATTTTGCGAATGGATTTCGATCGACAAAACAAAAATACGGTCGTTGCTCGAAACATCGACTCGATTACAAAATAATAATAATATACACTGGTTATTGGATTCTGCTTGAGTTAAAACGTCAAACATATAATTTAAATATTTTCCAAATTGAAAATTATGGAAAAATAAAATAAAATAAATTAAAATTACATCAATAGAAATCGATTCGAAACAGTAATAATTTGTTTTCTAAATTATTTATTCTAACCATTTATAACCATAAATAAATTTACAATTGATTTCACTGTTATTCTCTATTACATTACGATGAGTTAAATAAAGATATTATATCCATTTATCAAAAATTCAATTTAAAGTTTCCAGTATTTGAAACACATATCAAATATAAATTTTCCAATTCAAATATTTTAATAATCGCTGTATTTGAATTTCAATTATTAATTTTATTTAAATCCATATGTTTGGAAATTTTAAGTTATTTAACCTTTTAAACTAATGTTTAACCAAATAAATATTCTAAAATCAAATGACCAAAATTTCGGGTCGTTACAAACTCACTAACCTATAATAAGCTATTGCCTTCTTAATCCGCCTTGAATTGCCTCCGCTTTGCTTCATTGATCTCTCCTTTTTGTTTTCCTTTGGAATTATCTTTCTCTTATTTATAACTTTTAATTTTTAATTTTTAACTTCTATTTTTTTAAGAACAGATTGATTTGGAGAGAAACATAGAGTTTTAGGAGAGAAAAGGTTCTGGTACGTTAAGAGTTAGGTTAGGTTTTCTTTTATGAGACTAAGTTGTATTTATAGGCTTAAGAATCGACCTCGACCATTAGATTAAATTTCATAAAATATGGGCTATTCGATAGGCTTACTATAGTCGATCGAACGAGCGATCGACAACTATAGTGGCCGACAGTCGACTGCCCATCGAATTTCAGGTGTGGATTGAACCCTAGCCTAAGGCCTAGCTTTATAGAATTATAATATATATATATGCATGATATTAGGGAAATAAGTTTCCTAATTCTTGACTTTTGAAGTTACGGGATGAGTTAGTTAGTGTATGTACGCAATTTCGCCTAGACACTATTCCTTCTACAAAGACGATTCGATCACTGAAAGCACTCACAAGAGGTTCATTGGTGGATGTGTAACACTGTTGGTGGATGCGTGGAAAAGTGTGTGGCCCAAGACTAATGGAAGATTCTTCGATGCATACGACAATTAGGACGTAACATTTTTGGTTAGTGCTTGGCGCAGTGCCAATAAGTAGCATAACGTTACCATTCAGCTTGGATACGGATGCAGCAACCCAAAAATGTCTTTAGCATGAGTCGGCATTGCGGGATCCTCTCAATGCGCAAGTATGAAACGTTGTAGTTGTAGTTTGCGAAATGTAGTCCCAAGGGCGATATTGTATGTGATCTTATGTTAGGAGTAGGCCCAAAGGCTACTAGTCCGATTCATAGTTGATTTAAGGTTCGATTAGTTGTCTGACCCTAAGTGTAAACCTTTATAAGATGTTGGGTGTAGACATATTTAGAGTTATATTCCTTAGGTTAATATGATCAACACTAGTAAGAAATATGCAAAACAAGTAGGCTACACTAGGTACATAGATTATAAATGAAGTCAATTGCATGAGATCACCGTACAATAAAAATGTAACTCATTCACTAGACTTTTGTCCGACCCGCTCCTTTCTTTTTCCTCCAATACAGGAGGACAGCGCAACGGGTGATCAGCTTAGATCTAGCACGTTGAGGCATGAGCTTAGCATTGATATCGCTTATTATTCTTTATCACTCTCCATGTAACGATTTATCATATTTAGTACTTTTCAAACTATATGCTGTTACTTTGTAAGACTGTAGATTTTTAGACGACGTATATTTTTAGCCTCTGTATTTCTATGATATTCTCTAAGATGATAATTTTCTGTATTTATATTTTACTGCTTGCTGCTATGAGATTTGAAAGCATGGAATGTCTTAGAGTTTATCCTTTATATTCTTAGACTTTGTAATGTTTTAAAACCTAATAGCTCATACTTCTTGGCACAACGTAAGTCCGAAAGTCACCCTGAGCTTTAAATCAGTATGCTCAAAGGTGCGGCTTGTCATATGTAGCATCAGAGATAGGTTTTGATCCTAGGATTGTGGAGTATTGGCCCACCATGCTTCTGCTGAGCCACTATGATTAAGTTAAACAATTCTAGATCAAATAGGGTATAGAGGAATTCAATTACATATAAATCAACATAATTATCAATGAACCCACTCACCTCTAATAAGCTATTACCCTCTTAATCTGCTTTGAATTGCCTCCGCTTTGCTTTGCCAATCTCTCCTTTCCATTTTCCTTGGGGTTATCTTTCTCTTCTTTGTAATCTTTGATTTTTAATTTTTTAATTTTTTTTGCAGAACAAATGAATCTGGGCCATTAGATTAAATATTATAAGATCCAGGCCGTTCTTCCTGGGCAAACCAAAGTTGATAACCCATGATCGGTGGGTTTGGGGTGGTCGACCGCTGGAGGTTGACCAATCCCAACCAAGATGTCGACTGGTTGAACTAAGGTGCCTGAATCTTTAGACTTTAATAACTTTTTCATATAAGCTCTGATTGCATAATTTTATATATGAAAATTGTCCAGAAAATCACTATGAACGCAACAGTGCAAATTTCATAGCCAAATTTGGATGTTTATGAAAATTCCATTTTTACCCTTACTATAATTAATTTAATTCTTTTATTAAATTTTCAATAAATTGTTTGCAAGGTGTTACATTCTTTCTCTTCTTAAAAGGATTTCGTCCCCTCCAAAGATATAAAAACGCAACTCACACATTCTCATTCTCTACTACCACCTCCTCCAACTGTCTTAGCTCGACCATAATCGTTGAATCGTGTAGACATTTTCGCAAGTGTGACACATGGAAAAGGTCGTGTACTCCCACTAACTTGTCAAGAAGCTTTACCTTATAAGCTAACTTCCCAACCCTATATGTGATCGAAAAAGGCCCTACAAACCTTGGGGCTACTTTCCTAAATTACCAAACCTCATAACATGCCTAAGTGGCGAGACCTTCACAAAAATCACATTGCCCTACGACCTCCAGTTCTGTGCATCTCCTGTTAGCATAAAACTTCTGCCTAACTTGTGCAGTTTTCATCCTTCTACGGATCAAGTATAACTTCTCTAATATTACCCTTGCTATATTTGGTCTAAGAATAATCATATCTATAATGTCCTACCAACAAAACAGTGATTTACAAGGCCTGTCGTATAACTCTTCAAATAGTGTCATCCCAATACTTGCCTAATAGTTGTTATTATATTTATAAGTGAACTCCACTAGTGGCAAGTGATCCTTTCAAGAGCTTTCGAAATCCAATATATACATTTAAAGTAAACCTTTCAATACCCGATTCACTCTCTCCATCTATCCATCCGTCTGTGGGCGATGAGCGGTACTCAAGCTTAACTTAGTGCCTAAAGCCTCCTGAAGACTCCTCTAAAACTCGTTGGTGAAAAGCAGATCTCAGTCGCTAAAAATTCTAGTAGCAACTCCATTTGGATAAGAGATATTATTATGAGAAAGGTATAAGTGTACTTAGCATAAAGGAGAAGTGATGGAAGGTAAGGCTTCCATGGCATGGTAGGGGTTGTGAGAGCAAGCTTAAAGAGCACCCTTCTTGAGCCTATATAAGGAGAGGCATATCATAGATAATAAATCACAAATTCACAAAGCAAAAGTTATCATAAATCCATGTCTTCTTCTTCTTCCTCTCTAAATTCCTAAAGCTAAATTATTACAAACCTGGTCCAAATCAACTCAAATTAGGATTGAAGCCTTGGAGGAATATTACAACACCTTCTATATAGTTAGAAGTCGATGAATTGAAGCCAAACTCCTCATGGAAGTTTTGACCATGAGCAAGCAGAGGGTGGTGGAGGCTAGAGGCAAGTGAAAGCAAGAAGGAAGAAGAGAGGAAAGGTGGTTGCAAGGTGAGGTTGGACATGGGTACTTGGGCCTTGGTTATTGTTGGGTTAAAGGTGAGTTAACACACCTTTTTGAATGGAAAATATGATACACACACATACATATAGTGTTTTGATTGCATTTAAGTTGTTGAATTGTTATTGACACTGTTGAAAACATTGGTGTTGATCCCTGTTTTAAAAACAAAGAGCACATGTGATCCATTCCTATGGATTTGGAATAAAATTGAACGGTCTTGTATGATTTGTGACAAGACCTTGGAACAAAGTATACAGGTTATAAATGGACTTTGGTTTAGATAGGCTCGGATTTGAAAGTGCACTTATAGCGATAGTCGCCATAGATGCACTTGTGAATTGCCTTGTTTTTGCCAATTTATTTGAAAATTTATAGAGAGATCCTTATAGGCTTCTTGCCATGTTTATAATGTTACATATATATATATTTCCATTAAAAGTTTGGATGATAAAAAGTTAAGTAACATCTCAAAAAGTAGCCAAAACTTCACTTGTGCAAAACTGCCTAGTTTAGACTTGATCTTTGGACATTAAAGATTTAAAAGGATACATAAATTTAAATATTTTATTTCATTCTTTTTAAAAGTGTTTACTAACTTATATTAGAGTATTTCAAAAGTGGTTGAGATAGTTATGAATTTTTAAGAACTAGTTGTGAATTTTTAAAGAAGAGGATTTTATAATAAAAACTTGTTTTTTCAAGTTTTCAAGAAAATTATAAAGTTGTTATTTTCAAGTAATATTTTGAGTAAATATTTTAAAACCTACTATAGGTTTTATAAAGTATTTTAAAATCATTTTGAGTATATATAGTTTTTATAAAATATGTTGACTATTTTATATCTTATGTAATAAAATATCTTTTGACTTGTTTATTTACATATCAAGTTTTGGTAAATAAATCACTGTGTGTGTGTGTGTGTGTATCATTTAAAAAGGGTATATATATCATTTAAAAAGGGTTTTAAAATGGTTAATTGATTAATTACTTGTTTGCAAAGTAATTAATAATGCTTAACACCAAAAGCCGACAAAATAGGCTTATCTATTTGTAGGAGTTAAGATTGATGTTCGAGTAGGGATATGAGCAATAGAGCTCTAACTTACCGGCTTCCCTTTTGATCGAGGAATGGTTAAGTTGGAAAATGCCGAAAAGGTGTTAATCGTGTTAATTTCTTACTTTTTTTTATGGAAATCATTAATATTATGCTTAACACTAAAAGCCGACGAGGTAGACTTATCTATTTTTGAGATTCAAAAATGAAGTGTCTAGGCAAGACTTTGATGCAACCGGTGCTCCGACTTACCTGGCTTCACTCTTGGTTTAGGAATAGTTAAGTTGGAATATCGAAAACGAGTTACGTGTATGAATATTGATTTGTATAAGCAATTGTTTTTGACTAGGTAGTCGATTAGTCAACTATCAAAATTGACCTAATATTAACTTAGGAAGTATTGAAAGGCTTCGTGATCTCATACCAATGAGAACCCCTGAGGAGGAGCATTTTTGCGAAACGTCTCTAGTTTTTGCTTACTTTTGAAAGAACCAGAATCGAGTTAATCGAAAATTCATCGACTGATTTTGGAGCATCCGGTGAGAGGGAGAAGTGCACTTATATTAGATGACTCAAATCCGTAATCACTTCAAAATCATATACGCGATCTTTGTTTTAAAAGTAGTTGTGAAATGAAATGTTATAGAGTTGAAATGTCTATCCTTAGGTTAAGTCAAAAGGAAGGTTAGTGTTAACATTTTAACAATGCTATCGTGTGGGACTGTCTATCTTAAGAAGTGCTCCAAGAGAGAGGATAATGTTAGCATTCATTGAAGGACTTATGCGAGAATCTATATGGAGATTCGAGATCTATTAAAGATGCTCAAATCCATGTAGTGATTCATGATCTGTTGGAGATGGTGGAATTCATTTGGGGATTGATGTCTATTCGAGTGATGAAGACTTGCATGAAAGATGCCGAGCGTAGCTACAACATTGGGAAAATGACGAAAAACAGAGGAGGGACATGGCCAGGGGGTTTAGCTAAGCTCAAGGGTATATCGACTCCATATATAGAGATGCTTATCTATTGTTGCTAGCGGAAGTTAATATGACCCGGATCATACATTGAGGTTAATCCAGTTATTTTTACCTTATAATATATCCAATTTAGAGATATACGTTGTTCGGAAGGTAGTTTCTGATCCTTGTTATGGAGACCCGCTTTAGTTTACTGGAGGGGTCTCCTCGAAAAACAATCCATATATGAATGCGCCTTAGTGGAATTGATTAAATACCTATTATTGTTGTGATGTTCACACACCGGCTATTTGATTTGATTTATGTGCTACACACTAGATATTGTCTATTATATCACTATATGTTAAACTTAATGAATGATTGGTTTTATTTAAGGAAAAAATCATTACGGTAATCTGTATGGTCTCAAAAGTGCTATTATATGCCATTCTTATTTTTTGAGTTTCTTACGTTGGTTTACTAGACTGATCTGGGTGTAATTTTCTTATAATACTAGGGTTAGCCCTGTGTATGTTTTTAGATTTATCTACGGATGCTTTGGAACTTATGGAGAAGAGCTGAATGATTACCTGCCGTAGTATTCTTATTTTCGCAGCAATACTATATTGCATGTATCAGCATTGTGAGGACAGACAGTTATAACTAACTAGGCAGATGATATGACTTAAATTTGGGTAACTCTGAAATTTCTGCATTTGGAATAACCCTTTGTACTGTTCCTTTGATATTATATATTATCGTTTCGTTGTGAGATTCTGATGATGTGTTCTTCCTCTTGGTTCTATCTTCATTTTCTTTTCTTTTACCTTAACTTTCTGTCTTTTTAGTACTTGGATGCTTGGCATGCAAATACCATGGATATATCAATGTCAACATTTGATGGCGAAAAGTCGGGTCGTTGCATTTGGTATCAGAGCTCAAGGTTTTATAAACACCTTAACTTTGGTTGGGTATGGCTAATTAGAGATTGGTAAGTGACACCTTAGAATGAGTAGAGTGTATTATACATATAAGAGCATATTTGTAATTTGAACTAGAGTTTTAAATTATTCCTTAGGAATATCTCTTTCTTAGTAACTCCTTCTTTGAAATGACTCCATCCTTTAGTTTCCTTAAGTTTTTCACTTTGATTAGGTAGTAAAAACTATTAATACTAGGGCTATCAATGTTAAAAGAAATGTAGTAGAAGAAATGGTGCAGGTCGACCATGGAAAGACATTGCTTTGATAAGGCGCGAGTTTGAGGTGTTAGGTGGAAAGAGGTTTAATGGCACCAAGACTATCATCGATGTCTAGGCTTGGATTAATTTATACATGGTATGTAAGGACACGACGGATCATATCTAGGCAGCATTCAAGGATATAATAAATATGGCTTTTCGGTTCGAGGGTTCAGCTCCAAAGCCGTCTGTATGAGCACCAATAAGGGATAAAAAGTGTGAGCTTCGATCGTCCAAGAATAGGTTGTAACAACCCGCATATTTATCGATTTTATATTTAAATATTTTATTTAAATATTTTATCGATACTCGAAATTTAGTCTGAAAAGCTACTTTTTGCATACGGCCGAATTAGGACTCAAGACCACTTCCATTGAGTTCAAAACGCCGTTTGCGATCTTTTTGAGTATAAGCTTTGATATGTTTGGAATTAGTGAAATTTTGCTACTTTTTACTTAGGGCTTTGGTTTGGGCTGAGCCCAATAACCCCACTTATGTATTCAGTCCCAACCCCTTCTCCTCTTCATTACTTCATTCCTCATTTCCTAATACTCAAGCTTTTATAACAATGGAGAGTGGAAGAAGAAATTAAAACTCCAAGCCCTAGTTTTCTTTTGCAAATCAAACTCTAACTCCAAAACTAATTGAAGAACCCATTGGTAAGCCTTCTCTTCTTCTTCTACAACTCATTCTCTTATCAATTTCTGAAATTCCAAAACCTAATTTTGGGAATGTTCTTCTTTTAAGCTTAGAATCAAGCTTCTTGAGTTGGATTTGAAGAGTGGTTGATTCTCCTTTGCTTTCAAGCTTCTTCTTCAATCGTTTGGGTTCAAAGGTGAGATTTTTATCTCACATCTTTGTCTATAATTATCTTCGATTGTTAGGTATGAATTCCTAACGCTTATTCTTGTGCAATTGATTTTGATTTGGATTGATTTGGTGTATATTCCAATTTTTGGTATTTTGAAATCAAAATCTATGAAAATCCTTTTATGGATATTTGGACATTGATATTTGAGGCGTATCGAAGAGCCGTTAAGGCTGGGTTGTCGCTTGGCGTAAATCCTTAGTCGTTGTCGCTCGACCGATCGCTTCCGATAATCGTTTGGCCATCTTTGGCCTAGGTTCAGGGAATGCCCTGAACCCTTGATTCAGACGTCTGAAACGTACAATTCAGACGTCTGAATATTATACTGGGAATTTTTATTCCCCAGTATTCAGACGTCTGAATCTATATTTCAGACGTCTGAATTGGTTTGTTTTGGACCAGAAAGGAAATAGGCTAAAAATTGCCTATTTCAGACGTCTGAAATATTGGGTTCAGACGTCTGAATTGTGTTCTGGAAAACAATTATTTTTCCAGATTCAGACGTCTGAATCCTTAATTTCAGACGTCTGAATCTGCTATTTGGGCTCTATTTTTCCTATTTAGCTTGAGATTCCAATTTTATCGATTCGTGTTGACTCCCTTTTGTTGTTATCATCCATTATCGACTTTGACGACATTTTCTTTGGGATTTTTGTAAATATCCATTTTGATGGATTTGATATCAATTTCTTTGGAATTAACTCACATCTTCGTATGTGAATTTTCGTGATTGATTGTTCCTACAATCTTCTTTGTGATTTGTCACTTTAAAAATATAAAGGTTTTCTATACTAGTAGTAAATATCAAAACTCTTTCTTCAAATGATTTCAACACTATTTTATTACAAAGCTCGTTTTCTCAAACCGATTTCTAATCTATTAGTATATACAAACCTTTAACTCACTCGTATGAGAAATCTAATTAAACGGCTTAGTAACACGAGTGGTATGAAACGCTTGCGTTTACTTCGTCGGTTAATTCTTGGACTTGTTCGATTGAAACTCTTGTGACAATTTTCTAATGGAGATCTACTATTTGTTCGTAAATATTTAAGTTAAGCTAGTGGTTATGGGACATGAAGCTAAGCTCATATATTTACTAGCTTACTGTAATTGACACTTCTTGATGATCATGACGGTCATTTTTGTGGTTTAGACTAGCAATTGGGCGATGTCTCTTTGTCCACGTGGAGGACTGTAACTCATTCTATTGAGCTTCGTCTCATTTCTTTGTGGGGTAGCTCCCCATGGTCTTCGGGCCATTCGTGAGTCAAAAATTAATGGCTAGCTATCATGAGATAGCGTCTCGTTCGTGGGATACATATGTTGGTGAGTTTTTATGCTCCCGTTCGTGTGATAGGCCTTTCCCCCCCTTTTCGTGATTTCTGGATTTCGTGTGTTGAATTCTGGAATTTATGCTTCACCAATTTTAGTGATTTTCATTGATAAGTTTTATCAATATTTGTGCATTGGTGAATTTGTGTGTTATTGACTTTTGTGATTGATATTGATATAATCGTCAATATTTATGGTTTGGTGAACGAAATAAAGAGTATGACATTCCTTTTGATTCTTGAGTAGATTTTTATGATATTGATTAATCTCTTGTTGATTTTCAATTACTTATATGTATCACAGCTTGGCATTGTGATTATTATGTGTTTAGTCGTACCTCTTATTCTATATCGCTTCATTTGATATTTATAGTTAGACCGATCCGTTTATTATTTTTTTATTAAATAATACTCGGGTCAGACCGAGATGTTACAGGTGCTTCAGCTTGACATCTCACTTGGGATTGATTTCTCTGATTTTTGGCTAACTTCTTAGATTAGTAGTTTATTTTGTTGTATACACTTCAGATATGGACTCATAGTTGTATTCTTTTGCATAGCACGTGTTGCTATTCTTTTGTATTATTGTGGATATTTTTGGCCACTACTCTGGTATACACTTTCATGTGTTAGTTATATATTCATGTCTTCTTCCGCCTTTGTGATATGAATTATCTGTGAATGATTTGTGTTATGCTTATTTCTATATTTGTTTTCGAAGATTATTATAGCCACCGTGTAGTAGCTTTGTGTTTGTATCGGTATGTCGGATTTCCTCTTGAAATAAAATGCATGTTATACTATCTGACATATCGGTGCTCGCGCAAAGCAATTACACGGATAATCGCTCCTCAACAGCCTTATTCTCCGTGCTAGTTGACAGCATTACACCGTAGTGTTCTTGGCTAGCGTGGGTATAGAGGTGGGGCGTCACAGCTTGGTATCAGAGCCAAACTTCGGAACAATGTAGAGTAATTTAACAAGGATTATCGTCCTAAGTCCTTCTTAGGAGTCGTGCCTTAGGATTTAATTCGAGTCTTCGTACCGATTCATCCTATTTTCTTTATGATTCCTTATTTTATCTATCAAGATTGCTTGATATTCATTTGGTGAATCACCTTTTTCTTCTTCTTTCTTTCTTTCTAAGGGAAGAGAAATGGTTAGACCTGGCCGTCCCAGCGCCGGTCAATCTAGTGCTACTCCCCAAGATGGAGTTTTTATGACTACCCAGCAACTTCTTGACCTTGTCACGAATGCTCAAGCAGCTGGTTCTAATCCAGAACCTACTCACCCTAAATCTGGGTTTGCACGTTTGTGTAATGATTACACCAACCTGGGTGGGAAGCCATTTAAAGGTTCTGAAATTATTATTGAAGTCCAGGCTTGGTTAAGAACATGCGATCGATTCTTTTCTCGCATGAACCTCATTGATCTTCACCAAGTTCAGGTGGCTTCTAGTATGCTCCAAGAAAGAGCATTAGACTGGCACGAGCTTCTGATTTCTGAAACAAATGAAGCGGATCTCACTTGGGAGAAATTCTGAGAGCGCTTCGAGTTAAAATTCGTACCAGAAGCTGAGAAGGTGACTTTGGCTCGCCGTTTTATTGACGTTGTTCAGGGTGAGGCCTCCGTGACTGATTATGTTGCATCCTTCGAGTCACTTTCCAAATATGGGGTTGAATACATCAACACCCCATTGAAGAAGAACCAAAGATTTGTATATGGCTTAAACAAAAATCTCAAGAAGCCATTACTTCTAAAATTACAAGTTCCCTTCGACCAACTCATTGATATCGCTCTTCGTCTTGAAGAGGCGGATATGGAAAGTGATGTTGAAGTGGTGGGTTCCAAACCAAACTTCAACAACAAGAAGAGGACAAACAAATTCAAAGGTCCTTATCCCAGTAAAAGGGTAAACAGGCAACTCCTGCTGCGAAGACTTTTTCCTCTACTGAAGGGAAATGATTTAACTGTGGTTCCAGAGACCATTTTGCGAACAAGTGTTCAAAGCCTCGTACTTGTCGCTATTGAAAAAGCCCGGATCATTATTTATCTTCTTGTCCCAAACTTCAAAATAGGAAGGAGGGAAAGCTTAATGTTGCTCAAGCCCCTAGCAACACATCTCGTGGACAAGTATGTCTCATTCTATCCTTGATGGCACCATTATATTTCGTGATCAACCCGTTCGAGTTCTTTTTGATACGGGTGCATCCCATTCTTTTATATCAAAATAACTTGTTGATACTTTTTCTTTAAGTGTTGTTGCTTTAATGACTTCTTTGAGAATTTCGAATCCAGTTGGCGGATCTGCAACTCTTAGTTTGCTTTGTAAAGATGTCGAGATTATTTTGTGTGATTTTTCTTTCCTAGCCGATTTGTATGTCATGCGTTATTTAGGCTTTGGAATGATTTTGGGAATGGATTGGCTTAACCGTTATGAAGCTCATATCCTATGTCCTGAGCGGACTATTCATCTTGGACATCCTCAATCTGTTAAGCAGATTTCTGTTAATCTTAAAGATTCAGATTCCAGCTTGGTTGCATCTTTATATTCTTTAAATCCTCGTGATGACGATAATGATGATGAGGAAGATATCACATTGTTCGTGAATTTTATGACATATTTGAGCCCGTTTTAGGATTACCGCCTAAGCGAGCAATTGAGTTTAGAATTAATCTTATCCTCGGAGCTCAACCTATTACTCATCCTCCTTATCGCATGTCCAATAAAGAAAATGAGGAGATGCGCCTACAATTATCCGATTTGGAAACGAAGCAATTTATTCGCTCAAGTTCCTCGCCTTGGGGAGCTTCGGCTATTTTTGTGAAGAAATCCGACGGTACACTTAGGCTTTGCGTTGACTACCGCAAGCTTAATGATCTTACTATCAAAAATAAATATCCTTTACCTCGGATTAATGATCTATTCGATCAACTTAGTGGTGCTAGAGTCTTTTCACAATTAGACTTAGCTACTGGATTTCATCAGCTTCGTATTGCAGAGGATAGCATTCCTCTGACATCGTTCCCTACTCGTTATGGATCTTATGAATGGCTTGTTATGCCATTTGGTCTAACGAATGCTTCGGCTTATTTCGTTGACCTTATGAATCGAGTTTTCAAAGATTTTCTCGATCGATTTGTTCTCATCTTTATTGATGATATTCTTGTGTATTCAAAAACCGAGGAGGAGCATGAAAAACATCTTCGGATTGTATTTGAAACTCTTAGGAGTAATCAATTAAAAGCAAAGTTTTCTAAATGCCACTTTTGGCAATCTCGTGTGAAGTTTCTCGGTCATATTATTTCCGAATCCGGAGTTTCCGTAGATCCTTCAAAGATTGAAGCGATTCAAAGTTGGAAGAGATCGGAGAGTGTGACGGAGATTCGTAGTTTTCTTGGATTGGCGGGTTATTACCACCGTTTTATCAAAGACTTTTCTAAGATTTCCGTGCCTCTCACTAGCTTAACAAAGAAAGGTATTAAATACATTTGGTCGGACAAATGTGAAACTTCTTTTCAGAAACTAAAGGAACTTCTTTCTGATGCTCCTATTCTTGTTATTCCCGAGGGAAATCAAGATTTCGTTGTTTATACCGATGCTAGTCGCATTGGTTTGGGTGCCGTTCTTATGAAAAAAGAACGTGTTATTGCTTATGCTTTTAGGCAATTGAAGCCGGCCGAGACTAGATATGCCACACATGATTTAGAACTCGCGGCTATTGTTTTTGCTCTTCGGATTTGGCATCATTATATTTTAGGAGAGAAATTTGTTCTTTATACCAATCATAAGTCTTTGAGGTATTTATTTTCTCAAAAGGAACTTAATTTGCGTCAACAACGTTGGCTCGAGTTCCTTACTCCCTATGATCTTGATATTCTTTATACACCCGGTAAGGGTAATCGTGTCGCCGATGCTCTTAGCCGTAAACAACAAGCTATTGTTTCTATGATGATATCCAAATGGAACGATCTTGAGATTTTATCCACTTGCGAAATTCGAGACCGTGTTTCCGATTTATGTTCATCTCTTGTTTTATGTAGCCTTGAGGCTCATCCTTCTCTTTTAGACCGCATTCTTGAAGCTCAAAGGCTAGATCCTGAATTGGCTCTTCTTGGCCAAAATGTTAAGGATAAAATTGATATTGAAGGTTTGAAAGACTTTGATATCGATTCTCGTGGCGGCATTCGGAAATTTGGTAGACTTATCGTGCCAAATATTAGTGATCTTCGTAAAGATATTTTAGAAGATTCACATCGTTCTAAATTTACCATTCATCCCGGTAGTAGTAAAATGTACGCGGATATGAAGCGACTTTATTATTGGGAGGGAATGAAATCTGATATTGCTAACTTTGTTAAGTGTTGCATGACTTGCCAACTCATTAAGGCCGAACATCAAAGACCCGGTGGTTTATTGCAACCTTTAGAAATTCCAATTTGAAAGTGGGATCAAATTTCCATGGATTTTGTAGACGGCCTTCCCCGTTCTCGTTCGGGTCATGATAGCTTATGGGTTATAGTTGATAGGCTTACTAAATCCGCCCATTTTATTCCCATTCGGTCCAATCGGACCGTACGTCTTTTGGCCAAACTTTTTATTAAAGAAATTGTTAAATTGCATGGAGTTCGTGCTTCTATTGTTAGCGATCGTGATCCATTGTTTACCAGTGGATTTTGGAAGAGTCTTCAAAAAGCTTTAGGAACGAAGCTTAATTTTAGCACCGCTTATCATCCTCAGTCCGATGGACAAACCGAGCGTGTGAACCAAACTCTTGAAGATCTTCTTCGTGCATGTGTTCTTGATTTTGGTGGAAGTTGGGAAGATCATATTTCACTTGTTGAATTTTCCGATAATAATAGCTTCCAATCTAGTATTGGTATGGCAACTTTCGAGGCACTCTATGGAAGGCCATGCCGATCTCCTTCTTGTTGGCTTGAGGCCGGAGAGAAGTTGGTTTTAGGTCCATATTTTATTCCTGATTCCACAGAAAAGATTGACCTTATTCGTCATAGGATGAAAGAAGCCCAGAGTAGACAAAGATCCTATGCCGATAACTGGAGAAGGAAGTTAGAGTTTTCTGTGGGAGATATTGTGTTCATTCGTGTATCACCTATGAAAGGTGTTGTACGTTTCAGTCGATCGGGAAAATTAGCGCCTCGATATATCGGGCCATTTCCTATCACCGAACGTATTGGTTTCGTGGCTTATCGCCTTTTATTACCGGCTCAGTTTTCTGCTATTCATGACGTGTTTCACGTTTCTTAATTACGGAAGTGCCTTCGAGATTTCGATTCTATTCTTGAGCCTGGAGTTGTGGAAGAAATTGAAGTTTCACCTAATTTAACTTATGAGCAACATCTTATTCGTATTATTGCATCGGAGGTCAAACGCCTTCGAAATAAAGATGTCCCACTTGTGAAAGTTCAATGGTCTTCAAATCCTAAGGATTGTTCTTGGGAATCTAGAGAATTCATCGAGCGAACGCATCCTGACTTACTTTCTCATGCTCTTTAAGGTGAACTTCTTACTTCAAAATTCTTTTGTGTTAATATGCTTTTATGGTTGTTACTATATATCTTCTTCTTAAATATTGCGAGGATGCAATTTCTTTAAGGAGGGGAGTCTGTAACAACCCGCATATTTATCGATTTTATATTTAAATATTTTATTTAAATATTTTATCGATACTCGGAATTTAGACCGAAAAGCTACTTTTTGCATACGGTCGAATTAGGACTCGAGACCACTTTCATTGAGTTCAAAACGCCGTTTGCGATCTTTTTGAGTATAAGCTTTGATATGTTTGGAGTTAGTGAAATTTTGCTACTTTTTACTTAGGGCTTTGGTTTGGGCTGAGCCCAATAAACCCACTTATGTATTCTGTCCCAACCCCTTCTCCTCTTCATTACTTCATTCCTCATTTCCTAATACTCAAGCTTTTATAACAATGGAGAGTGGAAGAAGAAATTAAAACTCCAAGCCCTAGTTTTCTTTTGCAAATCAAACTCTAGCTCCAAAACTAATTGAAGAACCCATTGGTAAGCCTTCTCTTCTTCTTCTCCAACTCATTCTCTTATCAATTTCAGAAATTCCTAAACCTAATTTTGGGAATATTCTTCTTTTAAGCTTAGAATCAAGCTTCTTGAGTTGGATTTGAAGAGTGGTTGATTCTCCTTTGCTTTCAAGCTTCTTCTTCAATCGTTTGGGTTCAAAGGTGAGATTTTTATCTCACATCTTTGTCTATAATTATCTTCGATTGTTAGGTATGAATTCCTAATACTTATTCTTGTGCAATTGATTTTGATTTGGATTAATTTGGTGTATATTCCAATTTTTGGTATTTTGAAATCAAAATCTATGAAAATCCTTTTATGGATATTTGGACATTGATATTTGAGGCATATCGAAGAGCCGTTAAGGCTGGGTTGTCGCTTGGCGTAAATCCTTAGTCGTTGTCGCTCGATCGATCGCTTCCGATAATCGTTTGGCCATCTTTGGCCTAGGTTCAGGGAATGCCCTAAACCCTTGATTCAGACGTCTGAAACATACAATTCAGACGTCTGAATATTATACTGGAAATTTTTATTCCCCAGTATTCAGACGTCTGAATCTATATTTCAGACGTCTGAATTGGTTTGTTTTGGACCAGAAAGGAAATAGGCTAAAAATTGCCTATTTGAGACGTCTGAAATATTGGGTTCAGACGTCTGAATTGTGTTCTAGAAAACAATTATTTTTCCAGATTCAGACGTCTGAATCCTTAATTTCAGACGTCTGAATCTGCTGTTTGGGCTCTATTTTACCTATTTAGCTTGAGATTCCAATTTTATCGATTCGTGTTGACTCCCTTTTGTTGTTATCATCTATTATCGACTTTGATGACATTTTCTTTGGGATTTTTGTAAATATCCATTTTGATGGATTTGATATCGATTTCTTTGGAATTAACTCACATCTTCGTATGTGAATTTCAGTGATTGATTGTTCCTACAATCTTCTTTGTGATTTGTCACTTTAAAAATATAAAGGTTTTCTATACTAGTAGTAAATATCAAAACTCTTTCTTCAAATGATTTCAACACTATTTTATTACAAAGCTCGTTTTCTCAAACCGATTTCTAATCTATTAGTATATACAAACCTTTACCTCACTCGTATGAGAAATCTAATTAAACGGCTTAGTAAAACGAGTGGTATGAAACGCTTGCGTTTACTTCATCGGTTAATTCTTGGACTTGTTCGATTGAAACTTTTGTGACAATTTTCTAGCGGAGATCTACAATTTGTTTATAAATATTTAAGTTAAGCTAGTGGTTATGGGACATGAAGCTAAGCTCCTATATTTACCAGCTTACTGTAATTGACACTTCTTGATGATCATGACGGTCATTTTTGTGGTTTAGACTAGCAATTGGGCGATGTCTCTTTGTCCACGTGGAGGACTGTAACTCATTCTATTGAGCTTCGTTTCATTTCTTTGTGGGGTAGCTCCCCATGGTCTTCGGGCCATTTGTGTGTCAAAAATTAATGGCTAGCTACCATGAGATAGCGTTTCATTCGTGTGATACATATGTTGGTGAGTTTTTATGCTCCCGTTCGTGTGATAGGCCTTCCTCCCCCTTTTTGTGATTTTTGGATTTCGTGTGTTGAATTCTGGAATTTACGCTTCACCAATTTTAGTGATTTTCATTGATAAGTTTTATCAATATTTGTGCATTGGTGAATTTGTGTGTCATTGACTTTTGTGATTGATATTGATATAATCGTCAATATTTATGGTTTGGTGAACGAAATAAAGAGTATGACATTCCTTTTGATTCTTGAGTAGATTTTTGTAATATTGATTAATCTCTTGTTGATTTTCAATTACTTATATATATCACACCTTGGCATTGTGATTATTATGTGTTTAGTCGTACCTCTTATTCTATATCGCTTCATCTAACATTTATAGTTAGACTGATCCGTTTATTATTTTCTTATTAAATAATACTCGGGTCAGACCGAGATGTTTTGAGTCAACACGAATACGTTTCAATACCTGAATACGGTTAAAAT
This sequence comes from Allium cepa, assembly GCA_030765085.1. Lineage (NCBI taxonomy): Eukaryota > Viridiplantae > Streptophyta > Magnoliopsida > Asparagales > Amaryllidaceae > Allium > Allium cepa. The sequence goes on along the minus strand of CM060934.1, from coordinate 309,123,187 downwards.
AATATGTATTTTATCTCGATGCAAGGCAATGCATATGAGTTATAAACTTGAATAGTACAGTATTTGACACACATATCAAAATTTCCTAACTAATAGAATCATAGTGAATAAAAATAATGAATTTTATATCATCTCTAAATATTGTGATACATCATCTCATATATACATCGCACAAGCACATCAATCGACCTATATAGTGAACTCTTAACATTATTTTAAACAAAGTAATTCCTCGTCGTCGGCTTCAACTCAATATCGTAGCCTAAAGAGCATATACAATCATCTCAAACTTGTAGAACAACCTCAGTCTAACAAACCTTGAGTCAGGCTAGAAATCGAAACATAAGCGTAACTGTGCTCAAAATATAATATAACAGGTGCGACAGATTTAAATATAACTCTAAATTCAAATCACTCGAGTATATCAATATAGTCAATTCCATGAATAATTTCATATAAGCTTTGTACTTAAAAACCATTTAAAAATAGATTTCAAATTTCTTTTCCTTCAAATCATTTTCCATGAAATCGCTTCAATCTTTATAAATCATATACTAGTGGTTTACTTTGCAAATGATGTCAAAATACTGGTTTTATACATAAATGATTTATCAAAATATTTCCCAGTTTGTTTAAAACCAATATTGAAACATCTTTCCCAAATTAATTTGAGAAACCCAATTTATCATAAAATATCCTTCCAAATTACTGGACAAAATAGTATTTCTCTTTTCTTTATTTAAAATTGCTACTTTTCCATTAATTAAAACAAGTTCCAAAATATCCAATAATTTCACCAAAACTAGGTTTAAAATATAATACGATTTCACTAAATCTAGTTTAAATAAATATCCTCATAAGGTGAATGCTTATCAAAATAGATCATAACATATCATAACATTACTCATCTGCAATCGACGCCCAAGGAAGGAACTTTTCCAACCCCTACGATCCAGGCTAAGGGCATTACCTTTGAGTGATATCAAAAGCGACAATTTCCAAATAAATAATAAAATAAGCAACAATCCATTTTAAAAAGATACAATCATCAAAACTATTTTCAAATGGGGAAATATACAAAATCTTACTATTATTCTTTCAAATTAGGAATTTACAATCGTAGAAATACTGTCAAAATATATCTGGTTTATTTTTAATTAATTCCAAAATAGTTCAAAGTCATTTTTCAAAAATTTCAAGTTATATAACTCATCAAAATTCTTTACAAAGAATTTAAATTTACAACTCCTCCATTTCAATTAAATTTCAAAATGATCTAAAAACCCTTCTTTCATAATAATTCTTTCAAAAGAACTTAATATTTAAATCCCTTCTTCCTCACAATTTCAAAATCATTAAACAACTTGAACAAAATTCAAGCTTAAATATGTAATTTCAAAATATCATTTGAAAAGCCTCAAAATACTTATATTAAAATTTGATTTTAAAGTTTCATCCAAGATCATACGGTATAATCGTTTTAATTAAATTACTACCATCCAAAACAATCAATATCATAGTATATAGCACACCATTCAACCATATATCATGCAATTCAAATAACCATTAATCAATCAATGCAACCATCAAACATCTACTAATAATAATCAAGGCTATCAAGTCATCATCAATGAATTTATGCAATCAAATTCATCCATAATTGCATCTATAAAATTAAAACCTGTGTTATAGCAACCATATATTTTCACTTCAATCGATAATTATAGCGCTGCTATATACTTTATTAAAAATAGCCACATTTAAATCATATTTTATATTGAAATCATATAAATATGACGATCCTGACTCGACCTTCGAAAATCGGCATCCGTACTTCACTTGTACTCGAATGCCGTAGATTCAAACGTCGAATCTTGCTCGCCGGAGCTTATAACACATTAAGTAAAACAACACAGCGGAAGAAAATGAATAATACATTTGATATACAACATTTGCTACAACAATGAATACAATAGAATGATACAATAGATATCATTACTATCAAAGATACAAGACACAACGGAAAGAATATCTTCAAAAGAATACATCTCCAAAAGTATCCAACTCCATAATGCAACTGCCACTCCATATCCAAACTAAAGATAGCTCCAACCATCATCACGATGCAATAAAAAAACTAGATATTCCAGATTGAAGCAAATGTAATCGCCAATATCCAAAGGCTGCAAAGATATCGAATCTACTCCTACTACCTAACTATTTGAAAAACCCAACTCCAGACTGTCCGTGTGGAAAATTGTGGGCACCCAGAGTTTAGGAAGGGAATAATAAACTCCATGTCAGTCATGAGACTGGTATGAGAAAACAAAAAAAGGTTTTTATCTTTAAAACAAACAACAAAGAATTTTAAAACATTGAAATCCGCAATGCTTTTGGAAAATGAAACTGCCATAAGGCCTCCTGCCACACACACAATGCAAGCGCAAACTTGGAGGAGATTTCTCCTTCTGACAGTAAAAAATGCTTGATACGTGGAAATCCTTTTGATATTATTACTAGTGCATATGGAAAACATTTCGAAAGTATAATATTAATCTTAGCCAGCGTACAACATTTCGTCGTATGCCTACTATAGCTACCATGTTCAATAGCAGGTTACCGCCACATTCCATGGCAGGTTATACACCTAAAAACGTACAAGGCTCGTATTGTTTTGTTTGGATTTCCAACAAATGGTCAGGCAAATGAACTTCCCACACAAAATGGAACGCCTCTGGAGGAACGCCCTCGAGAACCTAACCGGATCTCTGCTACACAAGGCCAGGTTACCCTTGCCCGAAAGTTACTACTGACACGGGTATGCCATCCCCCGGTCGTTACGACCTTTATCCGAGGCCTCGACACCAACAACCACACAATAAAGTATCTAGGCTCCATACCATGATAACACTTTCAAAATCAACATAAGCAAATATCTGGGCTCCATACAATGATACTACTTTTTATCCAGAAGGAAATGGTCATACCCTCAGGGGAAGTTACCCCCAAATAACCTTGTTGCCACGATTCCTATTTCGACCATTACCGGGTTGTGAGGCTCGACGAAGTCGCGTCTACAAAGCTACATTTTTTCACAAAGTCAAGCTTCGATCAACAAATGATCAGCAGCACTTCGTATGCCACATTACCAAATTGGGAATGTATCACTAGTAACCATCAACTACATAACCTCTGAGCTCGCACGTCTCAGAGAAGGGTGTTAAGCTAAGAGAATAAATCTCCGCCACCAAACAGAAATGTATTTGATAGAAACCAGCTTTACATCTCATAGTGTAATGTCAGACACACATCCATACAAGTCTGTTCCAGGTTCGAACAGAACCGAAGGCACTTCCGAAGAAGCCCTTGCAAATTCGGTATTCACAATCCCGATCGGGCTTCCCATCACTTAGGGAATCTATATACCGGCGCGACTCAGTGCAGAGACAATCGACAGGTTATCCTTTCGTTCTCGAAGATACCCGGTCTTCACCAACGGTCTTCAAATGCAATCCATAACGTCATATCACTTTTCGGAATGGGTTATATGACACAAAGTCCTCTCCAGGCTAAACCGAATAGTGAGCGCAATATCTAAAAACATATGGATATTGGGATTTCGGTTAAGTCACGACTTATTACCCAAAACTTTTCTTTCAAATGGTTTAAACAAATTGCCGTTTATAATACTTTAAAAAAAAAGATTTACTTCATAAAGTTCACCAATATTTCACAAAGATTCATTCACAGCTTTCCAAAACAACTTCCTTTTCAAATTGGATTATCTAATCCAATTATTAACCCAAAGACTCAATTTATAGCTTTCAAAACCATTTCCAATTCAAATCTTTTATATGAAAGATACACCATTTAAATTCCTCTTCGATTTCAAATCAAGATTTATTAATTTTTCACAAAGGTTCATTCATAGCTTTCAAAATAATTCAGAATTTCTTTTCAAACTTGAAACTTTTCAACCCAAATTGGAAATCCTTTCCTTACATGGAAGCTTTTATTATTTGAAAACAAATAGTTTTCATTTTGGGAAAATCTGATTACATTTACATAAGTTAAAGCCATTCAAGTATAAAACTTGGGTTTAAATTTGAATTCCGAAAACAATATTTTTTAAATGGTTTAAAACCCATATAAACACCTTTATAACTTGTATAACCTTTTTAAACCATAGTTTCCAATTCATTGAATTCAATTTCAAATATTGAATTCAAATCCAAATCAAATTATTTAAATTTAAAAACTTTATTAAGTTATTCAAAATAACTTTTATTTTTGAAATCCCCTTTCAAAAGCTTTTCACTTTTAACTCAAATCAATTTCCAAAACTATTTGGATTCAAAATTCAACTTTAAAAATCATTTTAAAATACTTAATTCAAATATTTGTGACTTAACCGATTTCCTCGCGCAATCCATATTTGTGTGTGTATGGTGTAGTCCAGAGGTTTGACACGATAGTGCAACATCATAAATCATCACATCATCAATCATTACAGATACAATCACAACAATATCGATAAGCGGTATAATCCCATAACGTTTATCTATATACACAAAATCATAAATAGATTGCATAAATGCATTACAGATAAATAAATTGATTATACACAGTTCAATTCACAGAACAAGATATCACAGATCAGCTTGGACAATCAATTCAAGGCATCTCATACAATATAATCATTCATAAGCAATTCAAGCATTTAATAATCATTTATAAGCAGGGTTAATTAATTGTTTAATCCTTAATTACTTCAATTTAATTTCCAATTAAATTAATTACTTATGCATTAATTATCCAAATTAATCATTTAATATTAGTTAATAAAATTAATTAATTAATCCTTAGTTATCCTTCTAATTAATCATCCTTAATTAATTAGTTATTCCTTAATTAATTAACCCTTAATTAATTACATTTTAATTAGTTATCCTTAATTAATTTCAATAAGTGATTATCCTAATCACTTATATTAATAAATCACAAATTAATTACTTGATTAATTAATTATAAATCATAAATTAATTACTTTTAATTACGTAATTATCGTCTAAGTAATTAATTACCTTCAACTACTTACATTAGTTAATCTTCATTCTTAATCAAATCAAATTAATTACCGTTTTTATCATTAATTGATTATCCTTAATCAATTTTATTAATTAATTAACCCTTAACAAATTAATTAATCAAAAATAAGCCAATTACCTTACCTAGTTAACATTTGAATGTTATTATTATTATTTTTTAAAAGCTTGAAATTGATTTATTACAAAAAAATTAAGATCTTTTATTAATTAAAATTAATACTTTTACCTTTAATTAAATTCTTTGAAACAATTTTAAAAACATTTGACATTTTATACTTTGAAACTTATTAAGCTTGTTTTAAATAAATTGACTTTGAAGACTAATTCATATTTACTTTTAAAACTCAGTTAGTTCGGTTTTGTGAAAACTTGTAAATTTTCATTTAGCTTTGAAATTTAAAACATCTATTTTTTGGAAACTTGTTCAAATAATTTCACTTGAAAATTTGGTTAACATTCTACTTTAAAATTTATATTTCAAACCATGGTACAAGGTTACTTACCAGATTTTAAACCTGTATACAATTTTATTTTTTTTTAAATTTTAAAATCCTAAAACTTGATTCTTTTAAAATCTCAGGCCAATCAAAACAAAACCCGAGCCATATGAAACTTTTCCCAATCTCAACTTCGAGTCCTCTGCCTTCCTTTCCGCTTCGAGACAAACTCGTGAATGCTTCGGGATTGACCCGAGAGAAACCGCTTCTTCCCAAACCCCATTCCATTTTCCAGATGCACAACTTCCTCATGTGCATGTGCATAGATATTCGCCATCGTTCTGACAATCGCTGCCGACGTCTATAGGTCCTCGACCTTCCCTCCAGACAGCCCTACCACCCAAAACCTTAAATTGAACTCGAAATCAAAATTTAGTTCGAGCACACCTAAAACTGGAACTAACCCAGATCTACAAAATCGATCGCCGACAACAAACTAGTTCACCATAATTGTTGTGGTTCCGTTCAGAGCGACACCGTGACCCTTAGCTTCGATCCCCCTAGGACCGGCGCCACCCGATGCTACGATGGCATCGCAGTGACCTCGTTATTGCCATTGACCAGAACAATCCCTTAAACCCTAAACCATCATCTATCAACCACCCCGACCATCGATAAATGACCCGAGCATTTTTCCTACGATCACCATCCACAACCTTCCTCCGGCAATGAACTCGAGACCCACCACTTCATTGATCATCAGATTTTGACCAAAAACTCAAAACTGTTCAATTCAAAACACATATTCCCATCCTTACAAATCATGAAATTTCTTTTAAAAATCAGTATTTAGCAAAACGAATCTGATATATTGATCAGAATTTAGAATTAAATTATTTGAATTTTCTGTTTTGAGTATTTTCTCTGTAAATTCTACATTTTTAAATTATTTATCATATATTTTTACTCTATATTTAAAAAAATAAAATAACTTTACAATGTTATAAAAAAATTTCTTTCCGAAATCCAAGCCTAATACTAATCTATTTAGGTGATATGATTTTTTTTTAAACTTGTTTAAGACCCTGTAAACCAGAACAGGGGTAGATGAACTTGTTTACAGACATGCATATATACATTCTATATAGATATACACACACAAAAGACATATTCAACCCATGCAAACAATTATAACCCTTATACTTCACAGAATTAACACATAAATCACAGTGTAAATCCAGGTTTAAGTTTAAGTAGGTAGGTTTGCTCACCTTGAATGGTTTGAAAGCAAAGAGTTTGCCTGGAACTTACATGCTTTCTATTTAAACCAATTGAATTTTGCATGCTTTAGGTTTTTAAGTGACCTTCAGCTCAGTTGAAAGTAAAGCTGGAAGTTGATTAAATTTGAAAAACTGGAAGAAAATCTGAAACTTGATGCTTTGATCTGGATTTATTTTTGATGGTCTGATCTTGGATTTTCAGTTTGAAGACCTGAATGGATCTTTATATCTGCTTTGCATTGTTCCGGACTTTGAATTATTCTTGAATTTCTTCTGGGTTTGATCTTTGAAAATTGGTGTTTGTTTCAGGTTTTAAACTATTGATCTGGTTGCTTTTGAAACAGGCTTTGTGGTTCCTTCTAAATCTGTTTTTAAATTATTATTTTTTTCTATGAAGTTTAATCTGATCTGAAACTTTGTTTTTGTTATTTGTTTTAAATTAGTTTCTCAGGTTTTAAATCTGAGAAAATATGCAATGTTTCTCTAATTCCTTTTTGTATATTTTAAATTTCAAGAGAAAATCTTTTTTTGCCACTTGGTAACTTTGTATGTTAAATTAATTACAAATGTTTCAATACATTTTTAAATACTTACACTTGTTGAAACAATCCAAATTATGTTTATATCCTTACTTCAATTAAATTTTAAATTATGTTTAAAACCCTCTTTAATTGTATATTTACAATAAATTTCTTTTTACATTACCATATGTCTTAATGTTATATACTTTTGAATGCGAACCTTTTTATTAAATCTTAATATAATTAGAAATATCTACCTATATACATTTACTTTGATAATTAGTTATACAACCTTAAGAAAATGATTTAAAAACTAATTTTATATTAATAAGTAATCACAATGTTTTCATACACATAAGAATTTGACTTAAAATACCCTTTTGAAATTTCTTATACTAAATTCAAATCTTAACTTTTAAATCACGATGTATATGTGTGTGTGTGTGTGTGTGTAATAGGAAACAAATTTATATTAGTTTTATGAAGTTCTTAAATTCAATTTATTTCTCAAAAATACTTATTTTCTTTGAATTTGTACCCTTTCATTTTATAAATTACTTATGTCTTATTGATTTATGAATTATATCTTACATATTTAAGTTTGTATGTACATACAAACTATATTTAACTCATTTATTTCCTATGTTATATATTTATTAAATTCACATTTCAAATTATAATTCATTTATACAAATAAATAAACACACATCTTATTTAAATTTGGAAAAAAATCAAACACAATTTATATTTTATTCCCAAATATTCAAATTTATTTTCAATAAACTCATAATTTAACCAAAATTTTATATTAATTATCAAATTAATTCGGCTTAAAAAATCAGGAATGTTACAGCTTCCCCCCTTAAGAAAATTTCATCCCCGAAATTTGCCACGGAGACAATCAAGAAAAGATGAAAGATAGAAAAATATATTTCCAGATCAAACTGAATATTTATTCTGCATTTGGCTTACCAAATCAGAATACCATCAATAGATCTATTTAACACTTCACAAATACTCGGGTCATCCGGATTTAACAAATATACAGGGTCATTGGTTAGTTCGAAGGGTAACTAACCGTTCGTAGAATATATCGAGACCCAACAATAGATAATTGGTTTTAATCTTCCATAATTCTCAAAACACTAGATATGGATTCCAAACTCAAGTCGGAATACCCCAAACTATATATTAACTTGTCCCTCTTCAGAGTTTGATACCCAAAAGAAACAGAATTCTAAATTTGGTTTTAATCGAAATCGTTTTATCAATACAAATCTTCATATTCAACTTCATAGTTAATTTACCAATTTATTTCAATAAAATTTCAATTTTGTTAAAGTTGAAACGATAAGCTGATAGGGAACCAATGAAGAGAATACAAAATAGGAACTTATCTACAGTGATTCGCAGTGCCGCCATCGCACCAAAGCTTCTTCTCTCGAGCTGCCACGAAGCCATCAAAGAATCGAAACTGAATCAAAGGAGATTGATAAGAAAGTTGTTTCCACTGTTGTAGGGTATTGACCATTTGTAGTGGTATTCCCCTGTCCCGTATCTCATCCTTTTCTTGCACTCATACGTACTATCAGTGAATAGTAAGAGAATTTACTGAGACACGCGGACGGATATCTTAGGGATATACTCATTCTAGGGTATACTTCACCCTATCCCTAATGAGTTACCTAATGTGTTATACTCCTGAGCTAAAATTTCAACCTTCAGCTCTGATACCAAATGAAACGATCCCGACTCGACCTTCAAAAATCGGCACCCGTACTTCACTTGTACTCGAATGCCACAGATTTAAACGTCGAATCTGGCTCGCCTGAGCTTATAACACATTAAGTAAAACGACACAGCGGAAGAAAATGAATAATACATTTGATATACAACAATTGCTACAACAATGAATACAATAGAATGATACAATAGATATCATTACTATCAGAGATACAAGACACAGCGGAAAGAATTTCTTCAATAGAATACATCTCCAAAAGAATCCAACTCCATAATGCAACAGCAACTCCATCTCCAAACTAAAGATAGCTCGAACCATCATCACGATGCAATAAGCAAACTAGATATTCCAGAATGAAGCAGATGTAATCGCCAAGATCCAAAGGCTTCAAAGATATCGAATCTACTCCTACTATCTGACTATCTAAAAAACCCAACTCCAGACTGCCCGTGTGGAAAATTGTGGGCACCCAGAGTTTAGGAAGGGAACGATAAACTCCAAGTCAGTCATGGGACTAATATGAGCAAACAAAAAACGGCTTTTATCTTTAAAACAAACAATAAAGAATTTTAAAACATTGAAATCCGCAATGCTTTTTGGAAAATGAAACTGCCATAAGGCCTCCCGCCACACGCACAATGCAAGCGCAAACTTGGAGGAGATTTCTCCTTATGACGGTCAAAAATGCTTGATACGCGGAAATCCTTTTGATATTATTACTAGTGCATAGTGGAAAACATTTCGAAAATATAATATTAATCTTAGCCAGCATACAACATTTCGTCGTATGCCTACTATAGCTACCGTGTTCAATAGCAGTTTACCGCCACATTCCATGGCAGGTTATGCAACTAAAACCGTACAGGGCTCGTATTGTTTTGTTTGGATTTTCAACAAATGGTCAGGCAAAGGAACTGCCCACACAAAATGGAACACCTCTGGAGGGACGCCCCCGAGAACCTAACCGGATCTCTGCTACATAAGTCCAGGTTACCCCTGCCCGAAAGTAACTACTGACACGAGTATGCCATCACCCGGTCGTTACCGACCTTTATCCGAGGCCTCAACACCAACAACCACACAGTAAAGTATCTGGGATGCATATCATGATACCACTTTCGAAATCAACATAAGTAAATATCTGGGCTCCATACCATGATATTACTTTTTACCCAGAAGGAAATGGTCATACCCTTAGGGGGAGCTACCCCCAAATAACCTTGCTGCCACGATTCCTGTTTCGACCATTACCGAGTTGTGAGGCCCGACGAAGTCACGTCCACAAAGCTACACTTTTTCATAAAGTCATGCTTTGATCAACAAATGATCAGCAACACTTCGTATGCCACATTACCAAATTGGGAATGTATCAGTAGTAACCATTAACTACATAATCTCTGAGCTCGTACGTCTCAGAGAAGGGTGTTAAGCTAAGAGAATAAATCTCCGCCACCAAACAGAAATGTATTTGATAGAAACCAGCTTTACATCTCAAAGTGTAATGTCAGACACACATCCATACAAGTCTGTTCTGGGTTCGAACAGAACCGAAGGCACTTTCGAAGAAGCCGTTGAAAATCCGGGTATTCACAATCCCGATCGGACTTCCCATCACTTAGGGAATCTCTATACCGGCGCGACTCAGTGCAGAGAAAATCGACGGGTTATCCTTTCGTTCTCGAAAATATTCGGTCTTCACCACCGGTCTTCAAATGCTATCCATGACGTCGTATCACTATTCGGAATGGGTTATATAACACAAAGTCCTCTCCTGGCTAAACCGAATAGTGTGCGCAATATTTAAAAACATATGGATATTAGGATATCAGTTAAGTCACGACTTATTACCCAAAACTTTTCTTTCAAATGGTTTAAAAAAACTACCATTTACAAATCTTAAAACAAAAAGATTTACTTCACAAAGTTCACCAGTATTTCACAAAGATTCATTCACAGCTTTTCAAAACAACTTCCTTTTCAAACTGGAATATCTCATCCAATTATTAACCCAAAGACTCAATTTATAGCTTTCAAAACCATTTCGAACTCAAATATTTTATATAAAAGATACACCATTTAAATTCCTCTTGGATTTCAAAACAAGATTTAATAATCTTTCAAAAGGTTCATTCATAGCTTTCAAAACAAGTCACAATTTCTTTTGAAGCTTGAAACTTTTCAACCCAAATTGGAAATCCTTTCCTTATATGAAAGCTTTTATTATTTGAAAACAAATCGTTTTCATTTTGGAAAAATCTGATTACATTTACATAAGTTAAAGCCATTCAAGTATAAAACTAGGGTTTAAATTTAAATTCTGAAAACAATACTTTTCAAAATGGTTTAAAACCCATATAAACACCTTTATAACTTGTATAACCTTTTTAAACCATAGTTTCCAAATTATTGAATTCAATTTCAAATATTGAATTCAAATCAAATTATTTAAATTTCAAAACTTTATTAAGTTATTCAAAATAACTTTTATTTTTGAAATCCCTTTTCAAAGCTTTTCACTTTTAACTCAAATCCATTTCCAAAACTATTTGGATTCAAAATTCAACTTTAAAAAACATTTTAAAATATTTAATTTAAATATTTATGACTTAACTGATTTCCTCGTGCAATCCATATTTGTGTGTGTATGGTGTAGTCTAGGGGTTTGACACAATAATGCAACATCATAAATCATCACATCATCAATCATTACAAATACAGTCACAACAATATCGATAAGCGATATAATCCTATAACGCTTATCTATATACACAGAATCACAGATAGATAGCATAAATGCATTATAGATAAATAAATTAATTATACACAGTTCAATTCACCAAACAAGATATCACAGATCAGCTAGGACAATCAATTCAAGGCATCTCATACAATACAATCATTCATAAGCAATTCAAGCATTCAATAATCATTTATAAGCAGGATTAATTGATTGTTTAATCCTTAATTACTTCAATTTAGTTTCCAATTAAGTTAATTACTTATGAATTAATTATCCAAATTAATAATTTAATATTAATTAATAAAATGAATTAATTAATCCTTAGTTATCCTTCTAATTAATCATCCTTAATTAATTAGTTATTCCTTAATTAATTAACCCTTAATTAATTACATTTTAATTAGTTATCCTTAATTAATTTCAATAAGTGATTATCCTAATCACTTATATTACAAATTAATTACTTGATTAATTAATTATAAATCATAAATTAATTACTTCTAATTAAGTAATTATCTTCAAAGTAATTAATTACCTTTAACTACTTACATTAGTTAATCTTCATTATTAATCAAATCAAATTAATTACCCTTTTTTATCATTAATTGATTATCCTTAATTACTTATTATTAATTAATTAACCCTTAACAAATTAATTAATAAAAAAATAAGCCACTTACCTTACCTAGTTAACATTTGAATCTTATTAATTTTTTTTAAAAAGCCTAAAATTGATTTATTACAAAATAAATTGTGATCTTTTATTAATTAAAATTAATGCTTTTACCTTTAATTACTTAGTTTAAATTTCTTTAAAACAATTTTAAAAACATTTGACATTTTATACTTTGAAACTTATTAAGCTTGTTTTAAATAAATTGCCTTTGAAGACTAATTCATATTTACTTTTAAAACTCAGTTAGTTCATTTTTGTGAAAACTTATAAATTTTCATTTAGCTTTGAAATTTAAACATTTATTTTTTGAAAACTTGTTCAAATAATTTCACTTGAAAATTTGGTTAACATTCTACTTTAAAATTTATATTTCAAACCATGGTACAAGGTTACTTACCAGATTTTAAAACCTGTATACAATTTTATTTTATTTTAAAATTAAAGTCTTGAAACTTGATTCTTTTAAAAGCTTAGGCTAATCAAAATAAAACCCGAGCCATACGAAAGTTTCCCCAATCTCAACTTCGAGTCCTCTGCCTCCCTTTCCACTTCGAGAAAAACCCACGAACGTTTCGGGATTGACCCGAGGGAAACTACTTCTTCCCAAACTCCATTCCATTTTCCAGATGCACAACTTCCTCATGTGCACGTGCACAGATATTCACCATCATTCTGACCATCGCTGCTGACGTCTATAGGTCCCCGACCTTCCCTCCAGACAGCCCCACCACCCAAAATCTTAAACTGAACTCGAAATCAAAATTTAGTTCGAGCACACCCAAAACTGGAACTAACCCAGATCTACAAAATCGATCGTTGACGACATGTTAGTTCACCAGAATTCTTGTGGTTCCGTTCAGAGCGACACCATGACCCCTAGCTTCGATCCCCCCAGGACCAGCGCCACCCGATGCTACGATGACATCGCAACGACCTTGTTATTGCCATTGACCTGAACAATCCCTTAAACCCTAAACCATCATCTATCAACCACCCCAACCATCGATAAATGACCCGAGCATTTTCCTACGATCACCTATCCACAACCTTCCTCCGGCAATTTACTCGAGACCCACCACTTCATTGATCATCAGATTTTGACAAAAAACCCAAAACTGTTCAATTCAAGAAAACTCCATATTTCCATCCATACAAATCATGAAATTTCTTTTAAAAATCAGTATTTAGCAAAACGAATCTGATATAATGATCAGAATTTAGAATTAAATTATTTGAATTTTCTATTTTGAGTATTTTCTCTGTAAGTTCTACATTTTTAAATTATTTATCATATATTTTTACTCTATATATTAAAAAAAATAACTTTACAATGTTATAAACATTTTTCTTTCAGAAGTCCAAGCCTAATACTAATTTGTTTGGATGATATGATTTTTTTTAAACTTGTTTAAGACCCTGTAAACCAGAATAGGGGTAGATGAACTTGTTTACAGACATGCATATATACAATCTATATAGATATATACACACATACAACATATTCAACCCATGCAAACAATTATTACCCCTATACTTCACAGAATTAACACATAAATCACAGTGTAAATCTAGGTTTAAGTTTAAGTAGGTGGGTTTGCTCACCTTGAATGGTCTGAAAGTAGAGAGTTTGCCTGGAACTTGCATGCTTGCTATTTAAACCAAATTGAATTTTGCATGCTTTAGGTTTTTAAGTGACCTTCAGCTCAGTTGAAAGTAAAGCTGGAAGTTGATTAAATTTGAAAAACTAGAAGAAAATTTGAAACTTGATGCTTTGATCTGGATTTATTTTGATGGTCTGATCTTGGATTTTCAGTTTGAAGACCTGAATGGATATTTATATCTGCTTTGCATTGTTCCAGACTTTGAATTTTCTTGAATTTCTTCTGGGTTTGATCTTTGAAAATTGGCGTTTGTTTTAGGTTTTAAACTGTTGATCTGGTTGCTTTTGAAACAGGCTTTGTGATTCCTTCTAAATCTGCTTTTTAATTATTATTTTTTCTGAGAATTTAATCTGATCTGAAACTTTGTTTTTGTTATTTGTTTTAAATTAGCTTCTCAGGTTTGAAATCTGGGAAAATATGCAATGTTTCTCTAATTCCTTTTTGTATATTTTAAATTTCAAGAGAAAATCTTGTTTTTTTGCCACTTGTTAACTTTGTATGTTAAATTGATTACAAATGTTTCAATACATTTTTAAATACTAACACTTGTTAAAACAATCCAAATTATGTTTATATCCTTACTTCAATTAAATTTTAAATTATTTTTAATACCCTTTTTAATTGTATATTTACAATACATTTCTTCTTACATTACCATATGTCTTAATGTTATATACTTTTGAACGCAAACCTTTATACTATATCTTATATAATTAGAAATATCTACCTATATACATTTGCTTTGATAATTAGTTATACAACCTTAAGAAAATGATTTAAAAACTAATTTTATATTAATAAGTAATCACATTGTTTTCATACACATAAGAATTTAACTTAATATACCCGTTTGAAATTTATTATACTAAATTCAAATCATAACTTTTAAATCACGATGTATATGTGTATATATATAATAGGAAACAAATTTCTATTTTATAAAGTTCTTAAATTCAATTTATTTCCCAAAAATATTTATTTTCTTTAAATTTGAACCCTTTCATTTTATAAATTGCTTATGTCTTATTGATTTATGAATTATATCTTACATATTTAAGTTTGTATGTATATACAAACTATATTTAACTCATTTATTTCCTATTTACATATTTATTAAATTTCAAAATCACATTTCAATTTATAATTCATTTATATAAACAAATAAACGTACATCTTATTTAAATTTGGAAAATATCAAACACAATTTATAATTTATTCCCAGATATTCAAATTTATTTTCAATAAATTCATAATTTAACCAAAATTTTATATTAATTATCAAATAAATTTGGCTTAAAAAATCAGGAATGTTACAAAATGTTTTAAGGCAAATTATACTAATTGCAAATTAGGTTTAAACTTGCTATAAGTTAAAAATACGTGTTGCTATTGATACCCCCGCTTCTTCTTCTGGCCACCTTTAAAAATTTAATAGAAATGATTATTTTATATGAACTTCTGGCCACCAAATTGTATTTTTTCTTTTATTCAGTCTTTTACAACCGTAACTCTTCTTTTAAAAATAGCACGTACTACTCTAAAAATCCAAACCTAAACCCTAAAAAAACTCTATTAACAATGCCAAACATTCATTTTTTAAGCAATAAGTAACAAAAGAATGATCAAATATTGGAAATAGATTAGTCTTTGCATGCTCAATTTTTTTAGCAATGCCAAATGTTCGTTTTTTATAGCAACAAATAACAGGAGCACAGTCATTCACGGTCGAAGATTTTGAAAAAAGGGCGGTTGAATAGGGCCGAATAGTGAACTGAAGATGAAATTAACAGGACATCGGTTATGAACAACCGACCAATACAAAGAAGCAGCAGCTGCTTACGGCCGTGCGGTGTTGGGTAAGGCCGACCAGCGCTCTTTGAAAATTTGGAGATGAAATTAAAAGAAAATCAGTTATGAACACCCGACCAGTACTATGAAGGAGCGGTGGCTTACAACCACGCGGTTGTTGGTTTAGCCGACCAATACATCTCAAAAATTTGCGTTGAATTGTTTTGGGTGCCTGGTTATAGAAAGGACAAGAAAGAACAATGTTAAGTAGTGAAGTTGTAACTTTTTTGGGGTGGCTTTTAGTGTCGGTGGCCAGAAGAGGGAATGGGGGTGCCAATAGCAGCACACTAAAAATATAGTTATACTCAATGAAATTAGAAGATAGGGTTAACTCACTACCAACAACCTAAAATATGGGTGCGTAGGCCATCGTCGATCGTAGGTCATATCGCCGCCATCAAATCGCACGCAAGTCTTCCATGCCATGCTCGCAAACCTAGATGCTGACCCTCCTTCTTGTCGCACGTCCTCCTCCTACGCCTCTAGTCATCCATAAGTACCAGCCGTCGAGGTTCGTGCATTGGTCTCCTCCGCGCCTTCTCAGGCATCACAACTTCGATATCAATCGAAATTCGAATACTTGATGTTTTCCTTTTTCATTCGATTTGATTTTTTTCATTCGTTGTGAACCATGTGAGTGATTTTGGGCATTAGGGCTTTTTTTGGGAAAGAAGAATGAACGGATAAGTATGGAGCTTGTGGGGGAAGGTATGGGCTTAAGGGTTGTGGTCCAGTAAAAAGGAAGAAAAGTTTTATTTTTCTTTTAATTTTAAATTAATACCCTTAACCACTATATTGCTCGATTGCTATTTAATATCCAATAAAATTCCACCCGAGGTATATTAATCCAAATTTTATTTTATTATTATAACAATTCTTCTTTTATTAAAATATCACCTTTAGATTTTTAACAATTTTAAAATAATTGTTTATTGTCAAAATATATTTCAAATTCCACGAATATTATTTATTTTGCCAAAATAAATTTCTAAATAACTTTTGGATTTTTAAAAAACAATTCAAATTCCAAATTTGAATTTTACATCAATATTCTTCTTTAATCAAAAAATTCATTTGATTGAATTAAATTTAATGAAATATTCAATTAAATTCCTAAAATTCATTTTAGAATGTTAATTTTATTTTAGCTATGAAATAGAGTGTTACAATTAAGTTTCACGGTTTGACTATAAGGCGTTCAATGATAATGTTGGGTTAGAAGTTAAAATTTAGTAAAAGATGCTTACTATAAACAAAAAAAATGTAATTTTTTGGAAATAAATAATTGTGAAAGGATTTATATAAGAAAGTGATTTTATATAAGTAAGTTTATAAAATATGTTTTATCAACATAAAGGGATTCGAGTAGAGAATTTGAGAACTTAAATCATGTCATCTTTGAAAATGTTTTTCAAGGTTCTGGAGAAAATAATATTAGTATTTTTGAAAGTAAATATTAGGGAATTAGTTTAGATCATGATACTTAGTACTATTATATGAAGTATTTGATACTGCTTTGGAATGATTTTGGTTAAATACTAAAGGTATGTTTTAGATGTACCGAACTCACTTCTGACACTTGAAAATGATTTCGGTGATATCTGCAACATTATCGGGATTCATTTTCAGATTTCTAAGTGGAGGATGCTACAAAATTGTTTCAGTATACCATATTTTGATTTAAATTCCAAAAGTATGATTTGATATACAAAAGTTATATGTATATATTTTTTCCAAGTGATTTGAAATGAAAACCATTTTTTAGTTCAAAAGTTTTCTTATTAAGTTATTTCATGGACACATGTAGTCTATGCATTAGGAAAATATGGTATGTGCACCACGATATGATTTGTTGTTTGTTAAATTTCATTTGTTAAAATGAAATGGAATTTTCGATGGTTTTTGGTAGTCGGGAACTTCCAGATTGTTATAGAACTTGTAGTTTAAGTTTTTTTGAAAATATAAAGTTTAGTTTTATAACACTTAAATCTAAAAAGGTAGCAAGTTAAAATGAGTTCAAATTGTTGATCATCCTTGTTAAGTATGATGAATTGATGTTTGTATATACTCTTAGGATGTATGGAGTATTATATGAGTATGGACTTAAGTTATAAAATGCAGATAAACCTAGTGTTATATTTTATGAAATGATTCATGAATGATTTTAGTATCAAAAAACATACTATTCGGATAAATGAATGTGATTAAAAAGGAATCAGTGTAGTTAAAAAACCAATAGGATAAATATGTAAGTTATATATAGATCGTTTTATTTGCATGACTGTTCTTGATCCAGTGTTTGAGCACATGTTTTCAAGGTGGTTTGCACCGGTCTGAACAAGAATTTTTTACTCGATTTTTGACAGCGAACACTTGATATAGGTTTGTGATACGATCTCAATGTTTCCTATCATGGTATATGGCTATGCAAGGAGAATAGAGGTTTTTAATCAAGGAACCAAATCAGAGTCCACACTAGAGATGTCAAGTGATCTATACTAGTTGGAAGTGAAATTTACGCGATCGAGCAAATGATCAGAATTGATGTTGTGTACGGATGATCAACGTGCATCGTACGGGATTTTTGTACGATATGTTATATTGGCTTCTGAAGAGTTTGGGGAATGAGTTTTTGATTTTTTATAAGGTAGCATGAATAATCTTCTAAGTAATGGCCTAAGGCTATTGAGCATAAGGTATGCTTAGTAGACTGTTTATCATCCTTGGGCGATGTGAGAGTTTTGAACCTGAGCAAATTGTGAACTTTGCTTGCTAGAGATTGTGAATGCTATTTGAGTATTTTTGTGCTTGTTCCTTTGTTAAGGTTAGAAAGTTCCATGGGGCGAGGATGCTCCGGGTTGCACGAGGAAGACATAGGATAGTTTGAAGGAGTTCTATGCAAAGTTGCTTATAGACAAGGATTCCATCTTATCTTAATATTGTACATCTTTTGTGGTGTACTCACCACTTGAGGTGTAGTCGCTTAGTATGCATTTCGGTTTACAGTTTAGCCTGTATATAGTTTCAGTAGTACTCTATATATGTATCTTACTTCGTTTGTCTTCTTTGATTATCGTTATTGTTTAAATTCAAGGACAAAATATTCTAAGTGGGGGAGAATGTAGCGACTTAGAAATTCGAAGACTTTGTCTTCGAATATCGTAATGTTTTGAAATATAATTAAGTGTTATAAATATGGTTTTATAACCTTATGAAACATAATTTAATTAAAAAATAATGATAAGATACTTATTTTTGAAAATTATTTACAAAAATACATTCTTCGAAGAAAAATTGACAATGTGACCAAAAATCGGTTTATCAATAAATAGTTTTTTAATTGATATAAGTTGTTTGAACTTTTGTGTGCTTGTCTAATGATCAAATGAATACATCTAAAACTAATTAACACACATACCTCTTCATAAATCATAGAACAGTCTAGAAGCTTCCATTAGGATAAGAGACATTATTATGAGAAGAATATATGTGTAAAGGAGAAGTGATGGGAGTTAAGACTCCCATGGAATGGTGCAGGGTGAGAGCAAGCTTAAAGAGCACTATTCTTGGGCCTATATAAGGAGAGACATATCATGGATAATAAATCACAAATTCACAAAGCAAAATTTATCATAAATCCATGTCTTCTTCTTCCTCTCTAAATTCCTAAAGCAAAATTATTGCAAATTGTGTCCAAATCAACTCAATTTAGGAGTGAAGCTTTGGGAGAATACTACAACACCTTCCCTCTAGTTAGAAGTTGAAGAAGTGAAGCCAAACTCCCCGTGGAGGGTTTGGTCATGCGCAATTAGAAGGTGGTGGAGCCTACAGGCAACTGAAAGCAAGGAGGAAAGAGAGGAAGGTTGGTTGCAAGGTGAGGTTGGACTTGGGTACTTGGATCTTGGCTATTTGCGGGATATAAGTGAGTTAACACACCTCTTTGAATGATAAATATAAAATATCTATGTTGTGTTTTGATTGTGTTTAAGCCGTTGAATTGTTATCGACTTTGTTGTAAACATTGGTTTTGATTCTTGTTTCAAAAACAAGAAGCATATGTGATCCATGTCTATGGAATTGGAATGGACTTTTATGACTTGTGAAAAGATATTGGAACAAAGCACATAGGTTATAGATGGACTTTGGTTTAGATCAGACTCGGATTTGAAAGTGCACTTGTAGTGATAGTTGCTATGGATGCACTTGTGAATTGCCTTGTTTTTGGCGATTCTATGGAAATTTTCAAAGAGATCCTTAGGTATTTCTTTCCATTTTTGTAGTATTCTATATATTTTTCTTGATATTAAAATTTTGGATGATAAAAAGTTAAGTAACATCTTGAAAAATGGCCATAACTTCACTTGTGCAAAACTGCTCCGTTTAGACTTGTTTTTTAGACTTTAAGGGTTTGAAAGGATATTTAAATTTAAGTATTTAGTTTCATTCTTTTTACAAGTGTTTATTAACTCATATTAGAGTATTTAAAAGTGTTTTGAGATATTTATGAATTTTTAAGAATTAGTTGTGAACTTTTAAAGAAGAGGATTTTATAATAAAAACTTGTTTTTCCAAGTTTTTAAGAAAATTATATATTTGTTATTTTCAAGTAATATTTTGAGCAAATGTTTTAAAACCTATTATAAATATTCTAAAAGCATTTTAAGTATATATAATATTTGGAAAATATGTTAACTATTTTATACCTTATGCAGTAAAATATAATTTGAATTGTTTATTTATATATCAAGTTTTGGTAAATAAATTACTATACATGTATATCGTTTTAAAAAGGGATTTAAAAGTGTAAGTAAAAGATTTAGAAAGAGTTTAGAATTTCTTAATGATCAAATGGTTAATTGTTTAATTACTTGTTTGTGAAGTAAATAATAATGCTTAATGCTGAAAGTCGACTAAGTAGGCTTATCAATTTGTAGGAGTTAAGATTATTGTTCGAGTAGGGATATGAGCAATATAGCTCTAACCTACCGGCTTCTCTTTTTCCCGAGGATTAGTTAAGTCGAAAATGTCAGAAATGTGTCAATCGTGTTGATTTCTTACTTGTTTATGGAAATCATTAATACTATGCTTAACACTAAAAATCTTAGACTTATCTATATGTGAAATTCAAGAATGAAGTGTCTAGGTAAGGCTTTGATGCAGACAGTGCTCTAACTTAGCAAGCTTCACTCTTGGGTAAGGAATAATTAAGTTGGAATGTCAGAAATGAGTTAAGTGTACAAATATCGAGTTGTATAAGCAATTGTATTTGACTAAGTAGCCGATTAATCAACTATCGAACTTGACCTAATATTAACTTAGGAAGTATTGAAAGGCCTCGCAATTTCATATCAATGAGAACCCCTGAGGAGGAGCATTAGAGGAAAACGTCTTTAGCTTTTTCTTACTTATGAGAGAACTAGAATTGTGTTAATTAGGATTTCATTGATTGGTTTTGGAGCATCCGGTAAGCGGGAAAAGCATACTTAAACGTGATGACTCAAACCTATAATCACTTCAAAACAATATAGGCGATCGATGTTCTGGAAGCAGTTGTGAAGTGAAATGTTGTCGAGCTGAACTGTCTATCCTAAGGTTAAATCCAAGGGAGATGTTAGCATTAATATTTCAATGATGCTATCATGTGGGACTGTCTATCTTAACGAGTATTTCAAGAGAGTGAACAACGTTAGCATTCATCGAAGGACTTATGCAGAAATCTATGCCGAGATTCGAGATTTGTTCAAAATGCTCAAATCCATGTAGTGATTCGTGATCTGTTCAGGATGGTGGAATTTATTTGGGGATTCGTGTTCTATTTGAGTGATGAAGACTCCTATGAAAGATGCTGAACATAGCCTTGACATCAGGAAAATGACAAAAAATAGAGGAGGGACATAGCCAGGGGGTTTAGCTAAGCTAAAGGGTACATCGACTCCATATATAGAAATGATTATCGACTGTTGCTAGCAGGAGTTGATATGACCATATCACACACCGAGGGTGATCTAGTTATATTTGTCTAAGAGTATATCTTATCTTGAGATATACGATCCTCGGAAGGTAATTTCTGATCCCTATGATGGAGATCTGCTTTAGTTTACTAAAGGCGTCTCGGTGGAAAAAAATCCATATACTAATGTGCCTTAGAGGAATTGATTGTAATCATATTATTGTTATGCGTTCACAATGAAGCAATTTGATATGATTTATGTGCTACATAGTAGACATTATCTGTCATATCACTATATATTTAGTGAATGGTTGGTTTCATTTGAGGGGAAAACCGTTACGGTAATCCGTATGGTCTCAAAAAGGTTCTATTATATATCATTCTTCTTTAGTTTCTCACGCTAGTTTACCAGACCGATCTAGGTGTTGTTTTCTTATAATGCTCGGGTCGGCTCCGTGTATGTTTCTAGATTTTACTATGGACACATTGGAGCTTATAGAGAAGGTCTGGATGATTCCCTACCGTAGTATTCTTATTTCTGCTGCATTACTGTACTATACATATCATCTTGTGAGGACATGTAGTTATAACTGTCTAGGCTGGTGATAATACCTAGATTTTGGCAACTTTAAAATTTCTGTATTTGGAATACCACTTTCTACAGTTCCTTTGATATTAAATATTATTGTTTTGATGTGAGATTCTGATGTTGTGTTCTTCTTCCTTGTTCTGTCTTCATTTTCTTTTATTTTACCCTAACTTTCTGTCTTTCCGGCACTTGGATGCTCGATACGCGAATACCATGGATGTATTAGTGTCGACATTCGAGGGTTGAAAAGTCAGGTCGTTACAGGTATATTCCCTTTACCTATACGCGATCATATATCCCTATAGGTCCTACAATTGAAGATGTCACTACAAGAAATTTTATTTTTAGCGGCGCTCAAAAAACGCTACAAAAAGTTTTGGTGGCGTTTTGATAAACGCCGCTAGAAAACATGCGACTAAAAATCCATGATTTTTTGTTGCATTTATTTGCAACGCCATTATAAATTTATTTTTGGCAGCATTTTTTAAACGTTATTAAAGATCTTTTTATAGCATTTTAGAACGCCACCGAAAAGGTGCCGTTTACTATCTTATTTTTTGTTGCACTTATTATTTTTTTTGCAGCGTTTTTTGAACGCCACGGAGATTATATGAGTTACTATAATTGCTAATCCTGTAGCGCTTTTTAAACGCTACAAAAAATATTGTTGGTGGCGTATTTTCTCCACCACCGTATGTTTCGATTTTATTGCCGGCTGTTCCACGACTACATCTAATTTCGCCTCCAATTCAAGTACTTCAAAACTTATACAATAACGTAATATATAAACACATACACATTCAAAAATAACACATTCAATGAACCACAATAACACAAACAAAAGCAATTACATAATCACCACTATATCATAACATTATTGTCAAGACAAAATGTTAACCATACATTTACACAACCAAACTACCATAAACAGTTTCATAATAGTACATGCAGCTAAAGTAGTGCTGCTACCATACATACTAGTTTTATAACAGTTTTAATCAACCCAACAGTTTCATAACAGTTTTAATCAACCCAACAGTTTCAAAATAGTTTCATAACAGTTTCAACCTAACTACATACATGTGCTGCTACCATGCCAAAAACCAATGCTGCCGCTTGAATTCTTCACAAACGTTTATCTACCTGTAAATAATAATAATCATGTCACTAAATATTTGTGAGGTGAAGGTATCAAAGATAAAAAATGGACAAATATAGAAGTCCTTGGACTATAATACTTCAAACAAAACTGCTAACATCTCCGACAGTTCTCCGACTTCTGGATCATCGCTGCCAACACTTCCTCCTCCCTATAACCTCACCCAAACCTGATAACAACCATCATCACAACTTCCTCAAACTGCCACTCCAACACCAAGTCAAAATCATTCCTTCCTCAATCATAAACAATACAACCCTCCCTATCCCTTAAACAACCTACCACCAATATCACCCTTACTTCTAAAAACTTCACCTTCACTTGAACTGTTCCACCTTCAAACTGCTTCAGTTCAAACAACCTCGGTCATTATAGTTCTGTCTACTACAAGCATCACTTCCCTACTTCAACATAGTTTCCATCAACTGTCGGGTGTTAGAATCAAAGTTTGAAAACATTTATGATGAACAAGTTATACACCTTTCAGTTTGTTTTCAGAATGACTTTTTCCGTTGGCCAAGCTATGGGAACGGCAAGTGCATCTTCCATGCACGTCAACGCCGATGTTGGTCTCCATAGCTCTGCATTTGCATCTCTCACAATATCCACCCAAACTTTTACAGCATTAAGTCCCAATGGACGACAGTGGACCAGCATTATCGGATCAGTTGATGCAACAGTTCCTTCAGCCACTACGTTTGTTCCACCATAATCGATCAACTGGCATTTGCTATCTTTTGTCCACTTTGCAATTGGCTGGAAAAAAGAGATTATTATGCAGAATATATACATACACATAATAAATAAACTTTCATACACAGGTAATTTCTTCAATTTTGAAAATTAATACTTACATGCTCTGATTTCTTCATGACCATGGGTGTAGATTTCATGGGAGAAATCGCATAATTTACACTGTCATTTACATTTTCTTTATCAACTTCAACTTTTGATTTTGGCCATGCTACTCTCCTACCAATTGCATCTCCAATGCACGACATATCATATGTGGGTCGCCACAAATAAGCATCTTTATTTATTACTTTGTCGACCGAAATCACAACGGCAGACGAACCGAGCGGAATTCCACTAACAACATATTGTGGCTCTTTGGAGTAAACTCTTCCTTCGGCAACTACCCCTTCACCCTCATTCCAACCATAAACATTGCATTTGTCGTCTTGGAGAGTGCTGTTACTCTAAAAATGAGAAGTGTAATTTTTACAAACAAATAAATATAAAGATGGTTTATTTTAACAAACAAATATATTTCTACTTAGCAAAATACTTAGCAATTCATTCACAGGTTATAAAATGAGAAGTGTAATTCCAACCATAATATTGTGGACAGTGCTGCTAATATAAAAAAATTATTTAAATTTTTATTAAGATTTTAACAAACAAATAAATATACAAATGGATTAATTTGGGGTACTAATATCTAAAAACTAAAACTAAAACTTTAGTATGTTTCAATGAGAAGTGTAATTCAATAGTTCAGTATGAGAAGTGTAAAATTTACCGTACCGACGTCGTTCAAATTTACTCGCAGTGCCATCTTAATGTAAGTTGATGGCCAAGCTACTACCTTATTCACAGCGTCTGCTAATACTGTCATTTTTGGTGTAGGCCTCCATAAATAAGTATCTGGTTTTTCCACGATATCTACAATAACATCACTGCATTTGGTCCAAGATGAATGCCATTGACAACCGCAGTTGGACAACACCCTCCCATTGGCAACAACTTCACAGTTTCCATCCCAGTTAAACATCGAACATACATTGTCATTGCTCTGCAATTATTCAACCAAAAATTATAGCAATCACTGGATCAAAATTTAAAATCTAAATGTAATTTCTTGAGTAATATAATTATTATTTTTACCAATTCAGATGTGCTCGTTTTCGGACTTTCTACACCCTGCAGCAAAGCTCTAATATCAGGATATTTTAATCTTAAAAGCACTCAATTAAATGTAATGTAGGCGTTTAATTGACTATCGAAAACTACTAAATGGACTTTGATCAGTTAATGTATTTTACAGCTATAAATGATGGGATGAAATTAATATGGCTACCGAAACCAGCAAGTGAAAAAAAATAAAATTGAGTTGCTAAAATTAAAATGACCATACTTAAAATGGCAGAGAACATATAATACGTTTGTGAGAGAGAATAAATTTTTTCTTTTTAGTATTTTAAATTATATGGCGCTTTGAACTTTTTATTTTACATATATAAATTACTTTTAATAGTTTACCTTCTGGTTCATCTGAACCTGCAGCATACTCTTCATTTCTGCTATTTCCTCTCGACACTGCGATATATGTTTATCTTTGGACTGGGCCACGGCTAGCTTGGTTAAAATGCAACCCCTTCCCAATGCCCTTAACCGTCCTGGTTTATCTTGTCCAAGTACATGTACAAGAGCATCTCCACTGACATTCTATGACGAACCGGAATGTGATAGGCTACCAAATTTTTTAATCTCCTCCAACATAAATAAATACAAATAGATAATGTACAATGGTAAAATTATCGTACTTTCGGACAATTTTTTATATACAGATAAAATAAAATAAAAACTTACAATAGCATTTCCATCTTCCGCGGTCACCGGTTCACCATTTTTTTATGTGAGATTTAATCCAAACATCAGCTCTAGTTATGGACGATGGACTTGGACTTTATTTTTTCTAAATTTAGGATAACATTAAATAAAAACCAGACAGGTATAAAGTAATATTAAATAAAGCTATACTTAATTAACTAACCATGTCTTCGGTCAATCTAGCCATTCCCTTACGACCAGTTGTGTGTGGAAGTTGTTTATCCCCAAGGGCCGAATATTTCTCACTTCGTTTCTGTAAAATAGAAAGATATATTGTTGATATATTGTTATAGTATAATGGCAGCTTCGTTGTTTGAGAAAGTGAAGAGTGACAGAGAGAAGTTGATATATTGCTATAGGATAATGGCAGCTTGGTTGAGGAAGTGAAGAGTGACAGAGAGAAGTTGTTTGAGAAGTGTTTGATAAAGGCAATGTAAAGAAGAAACGTGGGTATTTTGTTTTGTAAATAGAGAACAAAAACTTGGAAACCGTTGCTTGTAGTAGAGGAAAATTCAATGTATCAGAAACTAAAAGACAAATGAAATAAAACAGTGAACATAATATCAAGTGAAAATAGTGATTACAAGAAACAGATTTGTAAAAATGAAAACTAAAATCTAAGATGCAATCAATGTTTTTTGTTTTATTTTTGTTTTTGGGTATATGCAATGCAAGCTTGTTGAAGTATGAAATGCAACAGCAATGTAAAACAGACAACGAAACGCAAAAGCCAGGAAATGAAATGTAATAGCAAACTAGTTGAAAATTCCAATGCAAGATAAAAACAAATCCAACAATTTTTTTAATGCAAGATAACACAATACAAAACCAAACACACAACACTAAACTGAACTAAATTCAAGTGAACAAGAAATGTGTGCAGAATGAACAAAGTTAAAATGGAAAGTGTTGAGTTGACATGAACACAAGAACAAAGAACAAAAATGCACAGTGAACATAAATGCAAAACAAATGAAACGCAAAATGTTTTCTTTTTTTGAGACTAAAATAAAACCATATGTGTTATTAGATAATAAAATTTTTCTTTTAAAAATGATAATCAACTCTGCTGTGCAAATAACCATATGTGTTATTGGATCCCAATCATTAACATTTAAAGTGTTCTAGCAAATAAAATAGTGAATAGTGTAACCTTAAACTCCGGACTTGTTTTTGCCTTCATAAACCTTCTCCATTCATTCATGCTTTTGATGTTGGTAGGTTTCAGTTTTAGTCTTTCCTCTTCATTCTCCGCTTTATTTAATTTTCGAACCAATTTACTTTTTGACGATCTCCAAATTACTCCCATTTGTTGAAATACATCTTTTCTTTGCCAATCCTCTTCCAGTTTATATCTAATCTGCAACAATACATGAAAACATGATATTAAAATCAAACAACAGCCATATGTATGCATCCAACAATTTTTTTAGCCATAACTGTTTGCACAAAAAATGGGCAAACACCTCCAAGTCATACGATTTAGTCGATTTTATATTGTTCTTAGTGATTTGGGTGATTCATGCAAATATATAAAATAGATGGACTAAACTATAAAAGACACACA
Organism: Allium cepa; assembly: GCA_030765085.1. Lineage (NCBI taxonomy): Eukaryota > Viridiplantae > Streptophyta > Magnoliopsida > Asparagales > Amaryllidaceae > Allium > Allium cepa. The sequence continues at coordinate 309,095,294 of CM060934.1, read as the reverse complement.
GATTTATAGTGGTTCGGCCCGAATGTGCCTACGTCCACTTTATATGTTATTCTCCTTTACTGTTCAGGTTACAAGTACAAAGCTTTGATTACAAGTATCTGAAATTTGTTTGAAAGTTCTATCCGTGCTTGAGCTCTCAAACTTGTCTGCCATTGTTGTACCCCTACCCCTCTATTTATAGAGTGAGGCTGGGGGTAGGGGTCTTGGATGCATATAGTTGCTGGTGGGCCTGGGCTGATGTAATCTGGCCTGACAGTGTTGGTTCGGTGATGCCTTGGTCCGGGGAAGGTTGGAGTGGCCTTCGGTCCTGTAGTGGTTGGAGTGGCTTTGGTTCGGTAGTAATTGGAGTGGGAATTGGTTCGGCAGTGCTTGGTCCGGCGATGGGTTGGTAGTGGGTGGAGGGTTGTTTGGACCGGTAGTAGGTGGAGAGTGAGTTGGTTCGGCTAGGCATTGGGGAGGAGATGGTTCGGTAGGGACTTGGAGAGGGAGTTGGGATTTGGTTCGGTGGTAGGTGGAGAAAGGGCTGGTTCGGCGGTGGCCCCCCTCATCTTGGTTCGGTGGCACCGGTCTAGTGGAAACACGCCCAACACTTGCCCCCCAAAGTGGGGCATATGCCTACATATGTCGCGCTTTGTTTTAGCTTGGACATTCTCATCTGGTCCTGTGTGCCGAACCAGTTGGTCCGGTATCCTATGCTTGCCTATAAGTATGGGCTTCGTGTCTCTGTTCATCCTTTATCGTTCGAGATAGCCAAATCAATCGAGTTACGAATCAAACTTAACTGTTTGAAACAGCCAAATCAACCAAGTACCGAATCAAACTTGACTGCCGGACCAGGTGAGTTTTCTTCTGCCGAATGAACTTTTATGGTTGGACTACCGAATGGGATTGGAGAGCATGAGTGCCGAATGAATTTTGGCCTTGAACTCGCGAATGACCATGGGGAGTACGATTGCCAAATGAATTCTTAGCCCTGAACCTCCGAATGAACTTTTTATGTTGGGAATACCGAATGAGATCGGGAGTTTGAATGCCGAATGAACCTGGAGCCTTTTATGTTTTGAATTACGAATGAAATTCCAGACCGTACGTACTCGCTTTTATATCTCTTGTTCTAACGAGGCGTTTTCTCGTGTTGTAGATAATTTCTCATAAAGTAGAAACTCGTTCTGATAAGAAGAAATCCAGGGACAAAGAAGAGTCCTCTGTAGTGCCCCCAGTTCGGGCAGGACCAGAACATCATGAACCAACCCCGAGATCATTAGTAAATGGGTATGGCCCTCAGGAGCTCTTGAATTCCCCGCCTGACTGCTTTCCTAGCTCCCTCAAAGATGAGCAACTTGATGTTATATCTCGCTCTTTTGGGATTGACAGAGCGCATACGTTGTTGCCGGGGGAAGGAGTGATGCCGTATAATCCCCCTGAAGGATATTTTGCTTACAGTAGGTATCATTATATGTGCGGAGCCATCCCTCCGATCAATTCCTGGATAGTTAGCTTTATCACAATTTGAAGGTGGCCCCTTTCCAGCTTCAGCCCAACTCCTATGCCATCTTGGTGAGCCTGTTTATTATCTTCCAGAGAAAATATGGGCGTCCCCCTTTCAACTGGGATCAGATATTTGTACAACTTGAGAGGCTACAAGAAGGAATCTCCATATATTAGCTTAGAGTCGGTCGTGTCTTTCAAGCCAGTCCTGGACTTGTATTCGAAATTTAGCATGTTCAAGAAGGAATGGTTCTTCGTTAAGGATGACTACGTTTCTTTCCACCGCTTCACCTCTGGCTGTAAGTTGAATCTTATTTATAATTTCCGTCCTGACTGCAATGCTCCTCCTTATGTTCTTTTGTTTCATGCTAGCGACAGGTGGCTTTGCGGTCGTAGAGAGCGATCGCCTGGTTCAGAGGGCTGCGGAAATAGAAGCCATCCCGGAAAGGGAGAGGGCAGCTTCTTATTTGATCAGGAATGCTACTCTTCTGGAGGACAACTTGATTATGCCACACCACTCTGTGGTCAAGCAGAGAGATACGGCTGAGGAGAGGGCCGCCAAAGCTAAAGGAGGGGCTACGGCGAAGAGTGGAAAAAGGAAACCCTTCTCAAAACCTCTAATTGCCGAGGGGAAGAAGCTTAAGAAGTCTGATGGACCCTCCCCCAGCACATGTCCAGACATCCCGGAGGAGGAAGATGTGGAGGAGGAAAGAGGTGAGGATGAAGGAGGTGAGGAGGAGAGCGGAAGTGATGGGGAAGGTGATGGTAATGGCCATGGTGATGATGGACAGAGTGGTAGTGGCGCTGGGGCTCTGTCTTCTGAGAAGGCAGGCGAGATCCAGGAGTGGATAGATGATGCTTTCCGCCTAGCTTTTGAGGGGTTGGAGGAAGGATCGGCCTTGGTGGAGAAGCCAAAGAAAGCTGACAAGGCCGGGACTGGTGCCGATTCATCTTCTAAGAGCATTTCAGCTAAGGCAACTCCTGCGATTCAAGGTGAATTTTTGACTCCTGACGACTCCATTTATGATAAGGATTTAGGAATATTTTATGGCCAGCTTCCGTCCTGGAATGAGATCCAGGACTTATTGCAGTATCCTACTCCTCCCCAGGGTTTGTATAACAAAAGCATCTTTTTACTCTTCTTAACTTGATACGTTTCTTGAATTATAGCTCAATGTATGCTTGTAACACTTGGTTTTTATTCCAGGAGTGGGCGAAGCGGTCAAGACATCAGATGTTCGGCACCGTCTTGAACAATAAAAACTCCTTAAAGCTTCTACTAAACCGAAGCCTCCGACTAACCGCCCAGGAGACGTAGTCGACTACCGTCCTCTTCTTGGGGTGATCGAAGAGGATATCCAAAAGAAGAAGAGGAGCCGTTCCTTGTTCGAATCCTCACCTGGTCCTCAGCCCCCAACTCAATCTCTTTAGAATACCATGGAGGAGAATATTGAGTTTATACCTTCCCTGCACCCATCTGAAAACCCTACTGTTACGCCAATAGATCATCCCGGCTTGGCTCGTAATCCGTTTGCGGGTCATTCGGATCCGGATCCAGGCTCTCATGATATTTCGTTCGACGAGGCTACTGGTGAGCACCTTCTTCCTCGCAATCCTGTGGTAAGGGTGCTTGATGAGGCTAAGTCCCTGGACCATGATTTGCTTACCACTCGGATTGTAACTTTGGGGGATGAAGCTAAGGCAAACATTGACCGGGTTGCTGAGTAGACCAGGAAGCTGATGGGGCATCATGCCCGACTGGTCAAGGCCGGAGAGGAAATCGGGAGTGCTAACATTCGATTGCGGTTAATGGTTTCCGACCAGGTCAAATAACTCGCCGATCAGGCCATCCAGATCTCTCAGCATGAGGTCGCCTCCAGGCGACTAAAGAAAACCATGGAAGAGGCTAGCAGGGCAGAGTTACGAAAAATGGAGGCTGCCTGTAGGGAACAGATCGATATGGCTATTGCAACGGTGGATGAGGTTCGGAAAGCGGATCTCGAGCGGGTAGAGGAGTTATCTGGGAAGCTTGAAGCCGCAGAGCTTGCTCAAACCAAGCTGAAGGAGGAGATGGAGGTGATGAGAAAATCCTTTCAGGCTGATCGCTCGCGATACCGATCGGAGAGGGATGCTGCCGTTGCAAAGCTGTTGGCTTCTGAGGTCCGAATAGGGAAGTTCGAGGAGAACGAAGGGATAATGGATGAGATGCTTCAGGATATATACTTTCGCACTTGGAAACAGGGCAACTTATCCTGGATGGATGATTATCCCCGAGTCATGGGCATGATTTATCTCAGGGCCCTGGAGGAGGCTAAGGCCGAAGCAGATAAGGAGGGTGGCGTGGCCTTTAGAATGGATGCTGGTAAGTCTTCCCTTTTAGTCTTTTTGTAACTTGATTGCCTATTGTTCATGACTATTAATGGGTTCTTTCCTGAATTGGACAGGCGAGACCTCTGAAGCACCAACTACCTCTGATCAACACATTGAGAGTTCCGAACCGACAGTCAAGTAGATCTCGGAGGGCCAGTAGAATAGAGGTGAAGCTCTGATGCAGCCGACTCCTTGACTTGACCGGGACATCTTTTGGTTTACTTGACATTGCTGTCTATGTTAGTCCCAAAACATTAATGTAACTGTAATTATATTATTTGTAATGAACGACTTTATTCTTGGCATGTAATTTTTAACTTAAGCTGGTTCTGTCATATTCGAATGCTTTTGTTATCTTGATGTGTTGTGTAAGAAATATAGCTGTGCACATGCCTGTGATTCAGTCGTGTTTGATGCTAAATTCTTGCTTAAAATATAACTTCATGTCTTGTAACGTTAGTGTGATGTGCGCATGAATTATATGTATTTATATGCAAGAGAGGAAAGTATCACCCTTCATGTTTCAGTTGTAGAGGGTGGCTTTGAATGCCTTGTGTGACTGAGTATGGAACGCAGCTGAGTTTCCTGTTATTCAGTTGTGAGTTCCTATTTCCATTGGCGAGCGTCTCCTATTTTGTGTTTTGTACTTTAGGGATTGTTATAGAGGATGGGAGGAAAAGTTTTCAAACAAAATAGAAATATAAGAAATAGTAAAACTTCCAATCACGGAAGGCCTTCGATGTGCTCAAGTTCGTGGCAAACGGGTTTTGTAGTCACTTTCCCTAGCTGTGAGTCTTGGAGACATTTGTCACCCATCTTACGCCTCCGCGGGGAGTTTTCTTTTTTACCACAGCCGTACTTAAGACACATCGGAGCCGAGATCGCGCACGGTAACTACCCGGGCCATTATGGCCCGTAATCGTGGGTATTATTCGATTTACCGTGGCCGGCTAGCGTGGGTGCCGATCGTTAACCGCGAACTACCCCTGGCTGGCCACACCTTATGTTGGGGCTTAAAGTAGGTTCACAGTTGCCGACGAGCCGAATACCTTATTTAGCCGCCTAGGCTATTTTCGGCCTCCTCGGTGGCTTATAATCGGTTCATTACAGTTGGCTTTAAGGGCCGATCGTGAGCAATGAGTTAACCCGCAGCAGAGGGATGCTGGAGCAAAAGTGTCTCATTGGCGAGGGCATAGATTCGTATAGTACCTGTTAGGTCTTGTCCCAGGGAGGTCGCGCCGTGATGCGTCTTGAATGCAAATGCCATTACATAGGAGTTTGTTCAACAGAAAAGGATAAAGTTAAAAAGAAGTCAAGATATAAAGGAACAAGTTAAAAAAGAGACAAGTTCTTAAAGTGGTTCGACACGAAAATGCCTACGTCCACTGATTCTCTTTGTTAATCCACTTCATATGGGCAGTACAAGTTAAGAAAAGTATCGACGTAGGTGTTGGATGTTCCATGCCCTCTGGAACACCTCTCCATCCACTGTTGACAAAATATAAGCTCCGTTGTGGAGATCTTTATGAATTACATATGGTCCGTCCCAGATTGGATCTAGTGCACCGGGGCGCGGGAAGATTCGTTTGAGGACAAGATCTCCTTCTTGTAAGCTACGATACTTGACTTTGGAGTTGTACTGCGCCGCCACTTTTTGCTTGTGAGCTGCTGCTTTGAGCGCTGCATCGTTTCTCCTCTCTTCAATTAGATCCAAAGACAAGTGAAGGAGTTCTTCGTTCTCTTCTGGGATATAGTGGATCCTGCGGTGGGAAGGTACTACAGTTTCGACTGGGAGCATGGCCTCCGATCCGTATGCCAAAGAGAAAGGAGTATGCCCCATTGATGTTCTGAAAGATGTGCGGTAGGCCTAAAGTGCCGTAGGAAGTTCATCCACCCAAGCGCCTTTTGACTTTTTAAGTTTCTTCTTGATTAGAGTTTTGAGAATTTTGTTGACAGCTTCGACTTGTCCGTTTGCCTGGGGATAAGCTACAGATGAGGAGCTTTTGTGAATTCCATGCTCTCGGCACCAGTCGGCAAACTCCTCGCTATCAAACTGAAGTCCATTATCCGATATGATTTTGAGTGGAACTCCGTAGCTACATAGAACATTTTTGATTAAGAATTTAATAACTTTTGCCGAAGATATTTTATTTAGAGGATCTGCTTCCACCCATTTGGTGAAATAGTCAACTGCCACTATCGCATATTTGGCTCCGCCTCTGCCCACTGGCAGTTCGCCAATCAAGTCAATTCCCCATACTGCCAAGGGCCAAGGGCTGGTCATTTGAGTAATCTCATTTGTTGGTAGACGAGGAATCTTGGCAAATTTCTGACATCTGTCATATTTTTTAATGAAGTCTAAGGCGTCTTTGTATAAGGCGGGCCAAAAATATCCATATTAGAGTATTTTCTTTACCAGAGTCTGCCCTCCAGTGTGATCCCCGCAGCTTCCTTGGTGGATGTTGGATAAGATTTCCTTAGCTTCCCTTCCAGCGACACATCTTAATAAGGGGCTAGAGAAGCCGCGCCAATAGAGGATGCCTTCTTATATTGTGTAGCGGGAAGCTTTCCTCAAGATTTTTCTGACTTCGTTACGCTCGCTGGGCAGTGTGCCATCTTGTAAGAATTTTCGGATGGGAGTCATCCAAGTTTCCTCTTCGATTGCAGCTACCAGATTCACTTGCTCGAAACTCGAGGTTAGTTGCTTTGAGATGGCTACTATTCCGAAAATGGTACCGTCTTTCATGCTAGCTTGCTTTGCCAGCTCGTCGGCCTCTTGGTTCTCTTCACGAGGGATGTGTTTGATTAAATAGCGATCCAATTGATCGAGTATCAGCTTGGTCTTCTTTAGATATGCTGTGAGTCGTTCTCCTCGAGTCTGAAATTCTCCTAGTATTTGGTTTACAATAAGTTGAGAATCACTATGAAGACATAAAGAACCGACTACAATCTCTAAGGCAAGTTCTAATCCAGCTATTACTGCTTCGTATTCTGCATCGTTGTTGGTGGCAGCGAATTCCAGCCTTAGAGCATAGTGTAGCTTCCTTCCCCTGGGAGTGATTATTACAACACCTACCCCCGAGCCTTGTTCGATTGAAGCTCCATCCACAAAGAGATTCCACTTAATGTCTTTTGCTATTTCAGGTTGCTCCTTACCTTCGTTGGTAGTGAATTCGGCAATGAAATCGGCCATGGCTTGTCCCTTGATGGCGGTGCAAGGATGGTAGGTGATATCATATTGACTCAGTTCAATGCACCATTTAAGTAGTCGTCCAGAAGTGTCGGGATGATGGAGTACCTGCCTTAGCGGCTGGTCGGTTAGAACTCTGATGAAATGAGATTGGAAATAGTGTCGCAGTTTCCGTGACGTGATTAGTAAACAATATGATAGCTTCTCAAGTTTAGGATATCTGGCTTCTGCCCCTGTTAACCTCTTGCTTACAAAGTAAATTGGCCGTTGCACGCGGTTGTCTTCTCTCACCAAAGCGGCGCTTAGAGCATGAGATGGCACAACAAGGTATAGGTATAGCTCTTCGCCTTCGTTTGGAGTTGAGAGTACCGGTGGTCTCTGGAGGTGTTCGTAGGTTAAGAAAGGCCGTTAAGCATTCGTTAGTCCACTCGAACTTTCCTTTGTCTTTCTTTAGAGCCTCGAAGAAGGGGACGCACTTATTAGTCGCTTTAGAGATGAATCTGCTTAGGGCGGCCACCTTCCCATTTAGGCTTTGCATTTCTCTTCTAGTGGAAGGTATCCTGATATCTTTCAGGGCTCGGACTTGTTCGGGGCTTGCTTCAATCCCCCTGGCATGGACGATGAATCCCAAGAACTTTCCTGATGACACTCCGAACGAGCACTTTAGAGGATTCAGCTTTATTCCATATTGGCAAAGTACGTGAAACATCTTGCTCAGGTGGCTTACGTGATCGTTGGCTTTCCTCGATTTTACTAGCATGTCATCCACATAAACCTTCATAGTTCATCCTATTAGTTCCGCAAACATCTTGTTGACAAGGCACTGATGGGTAGCTCCGGCGTTTTTAAGTCCGAAAGGCATTACTCTATAGCACTACAATCCCCGGTCAGTGATGAAACTAGTGTGGTCTTGATCGGGGGGGGGGGGTGCATAGGAATTTGGTTATATCCTGAGTATGCGTCCATAAAAGATAAGAGTTCGTGCCCGGCTGTGCTGTCCACAAGCTGATCAATTCGGGGGAGTGGGAAACAATCCTTCGGGCAAGCGTCATTTAAGTTGGAGAAGTCAATGCATGTTCGCCACTTCCCATTAGCCTTCTTTACTAGTACCGGGTTAGCGATCCACTCTGGGTAGATGGCTTCTCGTATGAAGTTGTTGGCAAGTAGGTTTTTTACTTCTTCATCGAGGGCCGCTGATCGCTCTGCCCCCATACTTCTCTTTTTCTGCTTTACTGGCGCCTTGGTAGGATCCATGTTTAGTATGTGGCATGCCACGTCTGGGGAGATTCCAATCATGTCAACGTGCGTCCATGCAAATACATCCAGGTTTTGGCGGAGAAAATCAATAAGTTGATCCCTCAATTTTTCTCTTAGTTGAGATCCAATTTTCAACAGCCTACTTGAGTCGTGTTTGTCTACAGATACAAACTCCATAGCCTCTAAGGCTCGGCGGCGGCCTCCTCCTCTTTGTCCCTGGGGTCTAATTCATTGAAAGGATCACTTGTATATCGAAGAGGAGGGGCTTTCTTTAGTTGCTATGCTTCCAAGTTTTTCATGCAGAGAGGAGTCTCTGCATTCTTCCCTCTATCCTTCCTGCGATTATTGCGAAGTTCGGTTACATAGAAATCTCGAGCGGCGTCTTGATCTCCCTCTACTTCCCCTATTCCATTGTCTGTTGGAAATTTCATCTTCAGGCACCACGGGACCAAGACAATTTGGAAGTCAGACAAGGCTGGTCTTCCTAAAAAGGCGTTGTAGGCTGAGTGGTTATCTATTAGTACAAATGTTTGTTTCCACACAACGGAGCGGGGGTGGCTTCCTATTTCAAAAAAAGGTCCAATTGCTCGAGGGGCATCTTCGCATCTCCAGTGAAACCGTGTAGTGGTTTGTTGCAGGGCGACACATCCTTCATTAACAGCTTCATTCTGTCGAAAGCATGCTTGAATAGGATATTTACTGAGCTTCCAGTGTCTGCTAGAATTCGGAAAACTTCGGCTGGGCCGAACCGGGCAGAGATGACCATAGGATCCATGTGAGGGTACTGCCTTCCTTTCAGGTCACGCCTATTGAATGTAATGTCATCATTCTCTTTTCGCTTCGGGTGGCGTTCTTCCATAACGGAATTAACGTAGCCTTCATTGTTTCTAAGTGACTTTCCGTATCTTTCCATCTCTGTCCAGCTTCTATCGGCGATATGTGGTCCTTCCGATATGGTATGGACCACTATCTTCTCATGATTGGGGCTGCCGGTGTTGCGATTTCCCCCTCCTGTTTCTGGGAGAGGTAGCCTTGGGTTCTCATCGGCAGGAGCTGGGGTCCTGTTATGACCTTTTACACAGCGTTCCAGTCTCTTCCTTCTGATGTGTTCTTCAATTAAGTCCCGAAAATGATGACATTCATTGGTATCATGCCCATGAGATTCGTGGAAGCGGCAGAACTTTCCAGACTTAATTGCGTTATCTGATTCCTTCTTGTATGAAGGGCGTCTGTATTTAACTTCATCTTGGGTGGCTAAGAAGATATTTTCGATTGTCTCATTCAAAGGAGTGTAAGTGTCAAACCTCAGTCCTGGCCGATATAGACGTTTTTCTCCCTTCTTGCCCCCAGCATTGTATCTAGAGTCATTTCTTTGAACGTCCTTTGCTACAGCGGGTGTGTCGCCATGAGCTGCCTTGGTTTGTTGTCATGTCTGTCTTTTAGTGGTAGCGTCTTCAAGTCTCATATATCTTCCGGCTTCATGGAAGAAATTGGGTAAGGTAGCTGGTTTTTCTTTCGTTAATCTTCTAGCAAACTTAGTATCCGGATGCACACCACTACAGAGGGCCATTAAGATAAGTTTCTCATTGGCATCTTGGACTGCGGCCGCTGCAGCATTGAATCGGGTTAGATATTGCTGCACTGTCTCTCCAGGTTTCTGTTTGATATTAGATAGGGAATAAGCATCCTTGGGTTGTTCCACATGAATGCGGAACTGGCTGATGAACTTTTCTTTCAACATTTCCCATGAGCTGATGGATCCTTGGGGTAGGTGGCAGAACTAGGAGGTAGCTAGATCTGCCAAGAATAGTGGAAAGTATTTGCACAATACTCCTTCTGTGGCTCCACTCATGAGCATATGCTGTGTGTATCTCTGCAAGTGTACAACGGGGTCGAAGATTCCCTTGTAAGGTTCCATTTTTGGCATTTTACATTCTCGGGGGGTGATGGCAATTTCGATATTGCAGGTGAAAGGGCTGGTTACCCTAGCGCCTATCCCTCGATCTCTTTGATCCCATTGGACGCACTCTCTGAACAATCACGCCATCCTTTCATCAGAATTTGAAGCAGATAGAAATGAGTTTGGTTCTTCTCTGCGGGATTGATTCCGTCCAGATGATCTGAAGGGGTGGGATCGTCTATCACTCCTAATATTTTCCAGCGGCTGCCTCTGGTCTTCTGGGAGCATGCTAGGGTCAGCTACAGTTGGCCCTTGCCTTGATCTTCCCCTGCTGGGTTCTGTTCTGAGCACTTCCTCGGGTCCAACTTCGGGCTGGACTCTAGCTCGGCCCCGTTCATTGGTGTTTCCATGACTAGGTGGCATGACCGGCTCAGCCACCGTCGACCCTCGCTACCTCCCCCGTTGGGTTTGGTTCCAAGTGTTTCCTTGGGTCGGAGTTCGGGCTCGGCTCCTATCGTTGCTGTTTCTGTTGTTAGCTTCTTAGAAGAAGAAAGATCTTTGTCGCCTCCCAGATCCTCCAGACTGGGACTCATCCCATGATTCAGTGTTGTGGTTGGATTCTTCAGCATCCCTTAAGCGTGACATGAGTCGGTCCACCAAGGCTTCTTGTTGGGATGTGAAGCGGTTAGCCACTTCAGCCACAACCCTGTCTAGATCTTCCCTAGTAATTGCTGTTGTTTGCTTCATGGCAGGGGCTGTCGGATTTGCCTGATTTCCATTTTGTACTGCTGTTGAAACGGGACGGTTCTCTTGATCTGTGATCACTGGATCTGGAACGCTGCTAGTTGCGATGTTCTTTCCTTTGCTAACATCTTTCTTCTGCCTGGGAGGCATGTCTTCCAAGCAATGAGCGATGCTGTTGGGAAGAAGGTTAAGTGGGAGAAGCTGAAGCCTCTAGCTCGAGTTCTCGGTGAAAGCACCAAAAATGTTTGCACAAAAAATAGGCAAATACCTCCAAGTCATATGATTTAGTCGATTTTATATTGTTCTTAGTGATTTGGGTGATTCATGCAAATATATAAAATAGATGGACTAAACTGTAAAAGACACACAGATTTATAGTGGTTCGGCCAGAATGTGCCTACGTCCACTTTATATGTTATTCTCCTTTACTGTTCAGGTTACAAGTACAAAGCTTTGATTACAAGTATCTGAAATTTATTTGAAAGTTCTATCCGTGCTTGAGCTCTCAAACTTGTCTGCCATTGTTGTACCCCTACCCCTCTATTTATAGAGTGAGGCTGGGGGTAGGGGTCTTGGATGTATATAGTTGCTGGTGGGCCTGGTCTGATGTAATCTGGCCTGACAGTGTTGGTTCGGTGATGCCTTGGTCCGGGGAAGTTGGAGTGGCCTTCGGTCCGGTAGTAGTTGGAGTGGCTTTGGTTCGGTAGTAATTGGAGTGGGAATTGGTTCGGCAGTGCTTGGTCCGGCGATGGGTTGGTAGTGGGTGGAGGGTTGTTTGGACCGGTAGTAGGTGGAGAGTGAGTTGGTTCGGCTAGGCATTAGGGAGGAGATGGTTCGGTAGGGAGTTGGAGAGGGAATTGGGATTTGGTTCGGTGGTAGGTGGAGCAAGGGCTGGTTCGGTGGTGGCCCCCCTCATCTTGGTTCGGTGGCACCGGTCTAGTGGAAACACGCCCAACAATAACTATAATACATGATGTAACAATGTAGCAATGTAGCAACTTGCAAACAGATGTATAAAAAACAAAAACAATTTTTAACTCATACCTGAATCGATTGCCACAAAACAACTTTTAACTCATCACTTAGATTCCTTCAATCATTAAGTGTGTATGGAACCATCTCCCGCACAAGCGGTCTAAGAAAAGAGGATAAATGTACTGACCCTTTCCCTACTAGTATACCTATATCATTGAACTCAGCTTCAATTCGATCCTGACTGCTTAACGGGAGTCTTTTTGCTTTTGGTGGACCTCTACCGCCTCTTTTCCGAGATGTAATTCTGGATTCAGCTTCACTTGCTCTCCCAATTTCTCCCTCAGCATCATCAGTTTGTTCAGGAAGGATTTCACTTTCTGAGCGAAGTCCTTCTTCATTTGGGTCGAAGGGGGTAACAGGTGACTCTTGTTCTTTGTCTTCATTGCAAACAATGGCTTGCTTCTTAGCGTTGACTGTTGGTTCTTCACTGTCAGTGCAAGCACCAACTAGAATCTTAATCTTTTTCTTTGGATTATACTTCCGCTTTGACTTATCCTTCTGAGATTCCTCATCGGCCTTTCTCTGGTTGCGAGTACGTACAAAGCTTGAATGAATCTTTTTTCTACAAATGAAACAAAAAACAGTAACTTATTTTGAGAATACTTCATATAGAGGACAGTTAACAATATCTATTATGTAACCTTGAATACAATAGAAATTAATACATGTATATGAACTCTGTAATGTAAAATCTGTAAATAATCACATTAATACTTAATAATGGAATAATCAAAACATATAATTTCTGTAAATGTATATTAATATGTTTTCTATGCTTGCATTTACAAATGAAGGCACCTAACATCTAATAAAAAAAAAGCACAACACACTCAACAAAATTTGCAACCTCTCACAAACACAAAACATAACAATGCTAACTCGCACAAGCACACAGTACACAACATATTCACAAACCCAACTCACCCTACAGACAGTCAGACAACCCTCACAAACACAATACACACAAACACGTATGTAGACTAACTACCCACTTACCTTATCAGTCACTATCCTCTGGTTATCACTCACTGTCTTCTGAGTTCCGATTCTTTAATATTATTTATCTGTTAATATGGAGCAAATACTTGGTACTTTAAGCAATACCATGCTCAAGTATTTGTTTTACATAGTAGATAAATATTGTGTAAAAAAAGATAGTATTAATATGCACCTTATGTAAATGAAAATATTTCAAAGTTGAAAAATTGTATTACATGAACAGTTTTACAGTACCTTGTGATCTAAGTCTGGGAGAGGACATGCCCAAATCATAATTTGATATCATATAACTCATAAAGCAATATGAATACACTATTGTAGTTACATACTAAATCTATCAAAAAACATCAAAATATGCCCAACTTCCAATTATGGACCACATATGTCAAGGGAAGATTATCAAACAAACATTAGCTGAATGGAACTAAATTCAACATAAACATAATATTAATTTTGATTTGACATATCAAATCCAAATAGAGTCAGACAAAAAATAAATATATTACAAAATTAAAATAGAAAAAAATGAGTTATATGTAGAAATGATGCATGCTAGAGTAGAAATGAAGATCCTCAATCAGAAGCTGGCCATACATCTTCAAATGACATATATGTAAGGTTTAATGCTAGGTTTTGATTCTTGAGTAGTAGACAGAGCAAAGGTGGTAAATGTTAAAGCTGTCATGAAACAAGGAAAAAAACTACTTGATTGTAATACATTTTTCAAATGATAGTATAACAAACTTTATAATCTACTCAAGTAGAACATATAATCTACTCAAGTATGCCTTCACAATCCTCTCTAACATAACTAACATCTTCATCATCCATTTCGGTTATTTCGCTACCTTCCACGACTTGGATATCTTCCTCGATGCAATCGTGATCCTCTAAATCATTAAAACTTCTTGATGGTGCTATCATTACAACATACCAATTAGAAACATCATTCTCTCTTGAATAAAATACCCGTCTTGCTTGAGATGCAAGTATGTATGGATCTCGTGAAAACGATGCTTGCTGTAAATTAACAAGAGTGAACCCATCATCATCAACTTTTACTCCATTTCCTTTATAAGCCCAACGACACTTAAAAACTGGAATATAAAATGAATGATAATCTAATAAAATTATATCTATCAATATTCCATAGTAAGTGACCACATCAACCACTTGGGACATATCTTTTGCACTTGCTCTACACATAGTAGTCGCATCAAAATTCACCCTGCAATTCTGAGTTTCTCTCCCTACATCTTGTATGTGAAAACGTTGCTCATTGATGATATATCCGTTGTAAGACATGGCATCATCCTTCGGACCAAAAGCAATCCATCTTAACATGTCATCATGATCCTTGGAGGCAATAGGTATCTACAAGAAATTTTATTTAGCATGTATATTTTATAGTAAGATTAATAGTCAAAAGAGAATATATTAGAAATCTAACTAACCTTTCTTTTAATCCAATCGACAAAATTTTTTGTATGTGTTTCCCAAAGTAAGGTCGCATTTTTTGTCATGCGTGGGTTTGACTTTTCTAATTCCTCCAAATGCAAACTAGTATTGAATAATTGATTATAAGTTATATATAGCATTACGAACACATCAAAATAATTAAAACATTATAACATACACTTACTCTATAAATGGTTCCACCACAACCATATTCATTAACACGGCTAAATGAGCACTTTCTTTGTCATTAACTGACAGTTTAACTGTCTTGGATATTGAAATCGGACGTCCCTCGAGTATTACACTACTTTCATAATCTTCATTTCGAGCTTCATTCTCCTCTATATGTCCTGATTTTTTCAAAAATTCATCGAAAAACATCATAGATTCTTTTGCAAGATAGGATTCTGCAATGCATCCCTCTAGTCGTGCATAGTTTCTGACATAGTCTTTAAGTGTCTTCATGTATCTTTCGAATGGGTATATCCAACGAAAATGAACCGGTCCACACATTATTGCTTCTTTTCCAAGATGAATGGATAAATGTACCATTATATCAAGAAAAGATGGTGGGAAATATTTTTCAAGCTCACATAAAACTTCAATAATCTCAACATTGATATGTTCTACCTTCTCTCTATTAAGAACACGTTGACATAATTTGTTGAAAAAAGAACATAAGAGAATTATTGTTTTTCTTGCCTTCTTTGCCATTAATCCTCTCGATGCTACTGGCAATAACTGTTGCATTAATACATGGTAATCATGCGACTTCAATCCGCTAATTTTGCAATCCTGCAAGGAAATTCGATTTCTCAAATTTTAACAGTAGCCATCTGGTCCTTTGAAATCGTACAATCTTTTGCAAAATATTTTTCTCTCGGATTTTGACAACATGTATGGAGCCGGTGGAAGATATGTTTTATTCCCACGAGGTTTGTATGAATATGCGCTTTGCGCTTTTATGATTTTGTTTGATGATAATAAACATATACATACATTCGTTTAAATGTATTTGTAAATGTACTATTTTATTTTTCACAGATTAAATAAATATTTGTTGAATAAAATAAATTACATAGCATTTGAATTCAAACAGAATAAATTACACAGAATTTGAATTCAAACAGAAATTCTATTCAAACAAATATTTATTACAATTTTGAATCGTACAAAATTCAAGCTCTCACTATACATATACAATTTTGATTACATCACAATTATTTTTACATTAATAACCTCACTACATATCACTCACACTCGTATTTTGTCTTCAACTGCCTTCCAGTCTGATTCCAGCATTTGAGAAATCTACAAAAATATTCACTAACGCAGTAAAATTGAAAAAGAAATATTTTTGCAATATAAAATGAAATATGATTTTTGAAAATATGATTTGCCTCAGTTATTTGGGTTGTTCGTCATCATTCACATTTGAATTCATCACACACGAACAATGTGACATGCACAGTGTATCACTGTACATGACATAAGGCCGTGCACATCAATATACACTTGATAATGCTACAGGAACAGGTGAGCACAGGTCAAACCCAAATGAAAAGCCGGGTTCAACTCACATGCAATATATTTAAAATCACGACACGAGCACAAGGTCAAACCCGAGTTTTTGAAACTGGATTCAACGCAAGTGAAATTTCAAAAATCAACATGAATGGATGCAAAGACCAGCTGCAACATGGTTGTACAAAGCTCAAGTTCAATCCCAAAGCAACCAGCAATGCATGCAAGTGCCAACCAGAATGAAGACCACAAGTAAACAAGACCACAGTGAAGATACACAATGAAACTCAATGCATATGAAACCAAGAACGCTAGCATGAAGTACAACAATGCACAAGTGACCAACAACAAACCCAAATGAATATCACAAGTATGATCAGTGGTACACATGCAAGCTCGAGCACAAAATATGGAAACTGCACCAATGCAAATCAAAATAGAGAGTATATATGGTGATGCAGTCAACATCAACTGAAGGCAACATGATGCAGGCACCAGAGACATAAACAACATCAACTGAAGTTCAAGTCAGACCAACAGCTACATGAAGCAAAACCAAAGACAAAACTACAGGTACAAGGCAGCAGTTACAAGTAAACAGAGTGCATGCTACAAAAATCGACAGTCCAAAGCTCAAGTTCAAGTGTGTCAACAGTGAAGTGAATCAAGTTCAGTAAGGCAATGCAAAAATACGAGATGACCAAGTGAATCAAGTTCAGGTACACGAGCTAATGAAGACTGAATCATGATGCAAGGCCAGAGACTACAAGTGAAACAATGCATGGTGAATTGGATCAACACGGGCAAGTCAAATGAAACAGATCAAGTGACAAGTTGAAGTAGTAGTTAACAAGTAGTGTGCAACTCGAGAGTGTACACAAGTGAAACCATAATGATGAAAATGTTATGGTCAATGCAACACAGTGAAGAAACCAAGTGCATGAAGACTGAATGAAGTACACACATGTCAACAGCAGTTCAAGCAGCAAACAACTCTGTGCACATGTGAAGCCAGAAGAACTACACAACTACAAGTACAGGGATGAATACAACATGATGAAGTAGTGCAAATGAGCAAGTGCAACGGAGAACAACAACATGCAAATAAAATCAACAAAATACACAATCAAGACCAGAACAATCATGCCAAAAGTATGGTTACAGCATCAAGGTGGTCAGAACTAAATGTAACAAGGATCAGAGATAAAGCTTACAGTGGATGAACACAGAGAAATGATGATGGCCGAAAATAATGCAGATTCGTGAATGTATACAGTCAAGAAATTCAAGTGCGTACTGTTTAAAAAGTCAAAGAAAAGTAAAAAAGGAAAGTTGCTGCTGTATCAAACAAGAGAAAATCGAACGTTTCAAAATCAAGGTCGTATCGATCAAGTTGAAAACATATCAGGAAAGCCGTGCGCATCAGGCAATCATAATTTAGGAAAGTATCGAAGTGATTAAGGTCTCAGAATTCATATAAATACCAAACCGAAAATCATCATCAGTGTGTGGAGAAATCGAATCGAATCCATATAAAAACCCACAACCATCATCGACACTAATAATTAAAATCGAATTCAAGCAATCTATACAGATAACAAAAGGATAAAATCACATACCAGAGAGAATTCGAATTCAAGCATCTCAAAGCAACCAAGCCGACTTCATCAAAAACCCTAATTTCACAGAGTGATCAAGAGTAGCAGCCGAGCACAATTCAAAGAGACATCGATCGACAGAGCAAGGCGCAAAATCGAAAGATCAATATAAATCGACAGAGCCGAATTTCTCTCTCAGAGAAATTGAAGAAAGCAACGGCCGTCATTTTTCACAAAGGAAAAATAAAATAAAAGAGGGCCGGCCTTGTAAAAGGGGATTAGGGTTTAAAAATCCTTGTTTTATTATAAAGGGTTTTAGGTTTTGTTTGGGTTTATTTTAAAGGGGTTTTTGTTTATCAGTTTAATTGTTTATTATTTGTTGTTTTTACTTTTCGAGTCAAAGTATAGGTAAATCACCACCTAGGTTGTAGGTAGTGTCAGATTGTCTACTTAGAATTAGTTCAGTGAGCAGGGTGTGCGAGTTTGCAAAACTCTATAGGCGGGAGCAAGGGTTTGCGAGTTTGCAAAACTCTATAGGCGGGAGCAGGGGGTGCGAGTTTATCAGAGTGTTTGTAAGCGGGAGCAGGGTTTGCGAGTCTGTTAGAGTGTTTGTAAAGGGGTTACTGTTTAGTTCTAATAGAAATCTGGGAATGCAGCAGTAGGCAGGGGTTGCCGAAGCTGGGTAAATTTTGTGTGTGATTTACTTTTCAGCATATTTATTTTTGCAGTTTGTTTCTGTGTTAAATCGAGAAAATTTGCTATAACCCTATTCACCCCCCTCTAGGGTTAATCTAGATCCTACAAGGTTATGCGTGAAGCTCACTTCGAATTCCCCAATCCTCTATATCCTTTCTACAGTTGGTTCCATCTTTTGATTTATTACCTTGCAACATCGTGCCCAATAGGCTTTCACCAATGTTTTTCTCCACAAGCATCACATCTATATTGTAACGTAATGGAAGCTCCTGCGAAAACCAAAACTATAACGCATTATTGGGTTTTTCTTCTATTAAAACAGTGAAAAATAAATAAACTAACCACTAACCTTCCAATAAGGCAAATCAAAGAAAATTGATCTTTTTTCCACCTCGATAGCTCCATTTTTGTAGAATCGTTAGTATTATCATCTTTATCTTCTGTATCATAAACACACTTTCTCTTCTTACTTTTATCTTCTTTTTCTTTTCCAAAATCATTTGGATAATCCTTCAACAATGCATGAATGTTTCTCCTGGTTAGTAGTCTAGGAGCACAACCTTTCTCTATGGTGTTATCAAACAATGCCTTTTGTTTCCTCCGTGAATCCGAAGCAGGTAGAAATCTTCTATGACCCATGTAGACGCTCTTTCGACTATGATTCAAACAACGAGAATGGGTATTGACACCACATAATGGGCAAGCTTTTCCCCCCTTCACACGACATCCAGCAAGATTACCATAAGCCGGAAAATCGTTAATCGTCCATAGCAAAATTGCATTCAGTTTAAACAAAGTTTTACTAAATGCATCATAAGCATCAACTCCATTACACAACAAATGATGCATTTCTTCCACCAAAGGCGCCAAATATACATCAATATCATTCCCGGGTTGCTTTGGGTCTGGAATAAGTAAAGTTAACATAATATTTTCCTTCTTCATACACAACATAGGCGAGAGATTGTATGTCACAAGCATCACCGGCCAGCAACTATATTTCGAACTCAACATGGAAAATGGATTGAATCCATCTGTAGCAAGACCAAGCCTAAGATTGCATGGATCAGATGAAAAAGATTTATACTTTTCATCAACCATTTTCCATGTCGTAGAATCTACGGGATGACGCATTTTTCCATCGTTGCTTGTATTATTAAAATGCCATCTTAAATCTTCTTCCATCTTTTGAGATCTATACAGTCTTCTAAATCTCGGAATTATTGGAAAGTATCTCAATACTTTAACTGGAATACCTTGTATAACCTCCTTCAGTATCTTGATTTTTCTTCCATCTTGAAGAACCACATTTTGGACAACTTTCTAAATCTTTGTATTCTTTTCTGTAAAGGCAACAGTCATTCTCACAAGCATGTATCTTTTCAAAACCCATGTCGAATGCTCTAAGAAATTTCTTTACTTCATATAAGTTTTTGGGAAGCACGTTATCCTTCGCAAAAATAAATGTAGCACAGCTAAAAGCTTATCAAACCCACTATCAGACAAGCTAGACTCACATTTAAGATTATACAAGATGGTGATAGAAGATAATTTTGTGTGATTTATGCAACCAGGATATAATGGAGTTTATGCATCTTCCAAGTTCTTGAGTAACTCATCCTCTTTTCTTTGAGAATTAACATTATCTTTATCATCATCAAAAAAATCTTGATTCAAAAAATCTTCATTTTCATAGTGAATCATCCCGAATAGATCATATACATCAAACGTATTTGTTTTCTTATCTACATTTATCTCTTCGCCATGGTTAAGCCATACACCACCCATGTATTTAGGATCCATTCCTTTTATAATTAAATGTTCAACGATGATTTGTTCATCATGACGACTAAGATTTCGACAATCCTTGCAAGGGTATAATTTTTTTTCTACACTTCTTGCATTCCTCTTTGCAGCATTCACAAAATTCATTGCTCCTTGTCGGTACTCTATATATACTAGTTCTATGAAAAAAGTAAAACAAATAAAAAAATTGAGCTTTAATATTAGATTATATGTTATAATTCTCAAAATACATATTAAGTTAATCATGGTTTTATCACCTGCTTAAAAAAACCCAGTCTTTTTCCATTTTCGACATATGAAGGCAAATAAGTTTCCAATCTTTGACGTATAAATTGGTTATTTGTTGTAATCAAAAAAATAACTAGACGTTGAAGTTATTACCCAAAAAAATATCCAAGCATCTTATAAATAATGCACTATCTGGAACATTGGTAACACGCCCATAGTAAGGATAATAAACTACATTTTCTAACATAAACTGATTTTGAACAAATCAAATTTGGCAACCAAACTCCTAAATTATCATAAAGAAACATCTCTTGTATTAATCATATACCAATGCCACGTTCAGGAATGAAATTTAGTTATTGATGAAAATCATGAAACAATGGGATAACATTTAAGCTTGTTTTACCATCAAAACCGAATGCGGGACATTTAATATATTTTATTAAGGATGTCACAGGTTTTAGTAAAACAGTGTTTCGATAGCTTGCTGAAATGAAAGCCAAAATGTAGTTTAGTAATATGAAATTCACTTTTTATGTTTGTGTACCGAAAAGCAGTTGTGTTAGGTAACTTATAATAGAAAAATAAAATGATGTTTAACATTTAGCTAGACTAAAGCAGACTGCACAAATAACATAACATTCTCATGAAGTTACTGACTCAGCCATACAAATATTCTCATGTTCTATTACTAGGGGTGCCAGACAATAGTAGCAATTTTCACTATATTGAAATTATTTGCATAGCTAGAGCATCAATCGGTTATTAACAAATACTCATAATTGTTCAATAAGTTATAACACATAACTTTAGTGGTTTCTAGGAGGAAGAAAAGCAGTATAGATAGAACATATACCTTCTACAATTTTCCAACAAAAAGGAACGCAAGAGATGGTAATAAACTGAAAAAGATAACTTAGCAAAAGAGATGAAAAGAAAGGGCAATACAACATTTGCCAATCAAATTTGAAATAACGTCATCAAAGATAATTTAGCAACTAACTATGAAGTTTACTTTTGATGTACTATTAGTGGTAATGATTATTTATGGGTTGGGATGTTTTCCTACCTTTTTTCTCAAATATTTTTGTAATAATGTTATCAAAGACTCATTATAGTGAAATGCATAAAAATAACTAGATCTTGTGATCATGATATTATAAGCAAACAGATATATCAACGCAACCATAACCCCAAATAAATCTAAATGAAACAGAAGAAGTTCTGCTTATTTGTATTAATAAGTGCAAATGCAGGTTGAATCACCTATGCGCAAGTGGTATGCAAAAGATGAGTTATTTAAACATCAAAATTCTAAAAATTATTTGCATGCACATTTCTAATTCAGTGTTAAGTATTGAGTTTTTTTGGTAAAAATTCCTATATTATCAACAAGATAGCTGCTCCGGATTACAAAACAAAAAACTGCTCTTGATGAGGTTTGACAGTCCTAATAGTGATCGAATGATAGGAAACCTACCATAAATAAATCATGACTTAAGAGCAACATTATGATATATACATACACATGCATATATATATATGTATACACACACATATCTATATATGATATATACCTATCTGGAAGAGCGCAATTTCAGCTCTTCTCTTAGTTTTGTTTTAGTGATTATGCTTTTACTTTGTCCAAGTACTGTTTCATGTGTAAGATATTGTATGTCATGACCTGGTAAAAAAATAGAAGAATGCTTTTGCTTTTTTTCTTAAATAAAAAATTGATAAATTCTCTACATTTATATATAGACTAAAAATTCCACAAGTATTTGTACTCATTAATGTTACACTTATACATTTTGAACAGTAGATTACCATTTTTGATATCAATATTTTTTCTGTTCAATTCCCATATTCTTTTTATTTTACTTAAATTCCATACCTAATTTGTTTGTGTTCAACTAATTTGTTTTCAAACTAATTAGACGT
This sequence comes from Allium cepa, assembly GCA_030765085.1. NCBI lineage: Eukaryota > Viridiplantae > Streptophyta > Magnoliopsida > Asparagales > Amaryllidaceae > Allium > Allium cepa. The sequence goes on along the minus strand of CM060934.1, from coordinate 309,073,060 downwards.
CAGGCTTCAAATCTGAGCAAAAAGATACTCGGGAACATCAAAAGTGGAAATAAGAAATTCCATGGATATAGAGTACTACCTGAACTTTCTCGATTAGAGAAGCGGAAACTTACTCTTTATAGCTCTCGCCAGTATATTGCCAATGCCCCCTGCTGCGAACACTAAAAGAAGAACACCGATCCTGCATAAATGTACTGCCAAGGAACGACAATGTTTTAACAATAGGAGGGATGGATGGAAAAATCGTGAATCTCAATCAAATTAGGGTTTTTCCAATTCGATTTATATAATCAATATTAAAACATATAAACAAATATATAATCATAAAATAGAGTATAAAATCCATACCGATTTAAGATTTGTGTAGAATGTCAATGAAAAGGCAGTAGATAGAAAGAGGAATCGATTGACTGTGGAGAGGAAAGGAGTAGCGCGATGATGACGAAGGGAAAATGAAGCGATGATGAAGAGGACGATAATTTAGGACTTGGTGAAGATGATGAAGAGGGGAAAAAAATTTCTACAGAAGTGAGTTTTCTAAGTATATGTGAGATGAAAAACAAGAACTGGTCACGTTTATTTTTGGCTAGGCGGAAAAAAATTTCTAAGGAGCGGGAACAAATTTTTTTTCGTCACGAAACATATCTTGGGAAAAATATTTTTGGTTGCATTTATGATAAAACGCCACGGTTTTTTGCAACCGTAAATGGTTTTTCTTGTAGTGTGTCTCACATCAGCACAATGTATACACAACTGCCGATGGCCCCTTGCGGAGAGCAGACTTATATTATGTAACATTACCGACCTCGCATTCTAACCCTTACTAATGACCGCGTCATCTTACGTTAATTTAGATATTACTAGATCTAATAGTTCATACCCATCGTAAACGTATTCTTGAGGCTATACAATTTTAGCTAGAGAATTATTACGCCTCCTTAGTTCAGTTATCGGAATTAGTTTACTTTTACATGAACTTACTTCTTATTCCATTAATGCCATTCAATGTCATTTACCGCTTATTTCTTATTTGATAGTTTAAATGTCCTTTTTAATCAATATAATTAGATATAATTCACTATTCCTTTTCAACTACTATAAATAAGTATAATTCACGGATTCCTTTCAACTAATAGCTACTTTTCTTTATTATTATAACTTTTCTAATTTACCTTAAATCACATATATTAAATTGACAATGTAATTATTATTATTGTTTATATTTACAATACTTTGGTTTTACGTTTAGGGATTTCAATACTTTAATGCATTGGAACTATATCTTCCCTAAAGGAAATGTTTGCACTATAGTTTCCGATCAATTATCTAAAAGGGAATTTGCATTATGTTTGGAACTAAAATGAATTATATTTTCTAGTATTATTGAAATAGACAGTATAAAATATGTAAATATCACTATTTTGTACATCTCTTTCTTTTATTTATATTCCTTGTTATTTCATATATATTTTCTATTGTTATTTCAAACAATAAAGTTGGATAATTTATAGAAATTTACATGGAAACATTCTTCATTCGAATGAACTAAAATATTAGCTTAAACCATAATCAAATTTATAATAATTTTCAATTCATTTTTAACAACTTAAAATGTTCAAATAACAAATTTGGTTTCATTCCCAATCTATCTAATAAGTCAGCAGATACAAAGGAATGTGAAACCTTGGTATCGAATAAAAGACACATGGGAACATCATAATGGAAAGCATACATTGAACAACAGCGCCCTTCCCTTTTTCTTTCGCCGAGGGAGTATTTGACGAAGTCGGAACAATGTCTAAAGCCTATGCCTTCACAACCTGCTTGTGCTGCGTTGGTTCCCAACAACATTTCATCATATGTTCGAATTTGCAATAGTTGTAATACTTCTTCTTCCCATCGGTCTTGCAGTGTTTGATTAGGTAATATTTGTCTCCACAATAAAAAAGAGTTCCCATTTAGCGTTATTCCCCTAAGGCTGCTTCGTCTTTCCGTTCCATTTCTTCTTGCTTCCACTACCTTATTGTGGTTTTGGCTCTTCCTTAATGGCAATAACTGGTTTGGACTTGGGTATAAACTCTCCTAGAGAAAAGCTTTGTTGACAAGTCTCTCAAATGACTCATCGATATAACTCACCAACTTATCCCCCAGATAGTCGTCCAAACCCATAAGAAATTTCTCGTTCTTCCTTAATGGAGTGTCAATGAAAAACGTCCTGTGCTTCGACAAGGTGTATAACTCAGTAATATACTTGGAGATAGAATTTTCCCTACTTTAGATCAACGAATCTCCTGAATAGCTCTGATTTTTGGGCAGTTAGAACGAACTTCTCCTCAAACATAGCCTTGAATAGGTCCTAAGTGAACTAATCCTCCGGTTTAGCTATATTAATGGCATTAAATTAGTTCATGGACCACCCTTGAAACTATTTGGAGGTCAGCTTCCTTATCTTGACATCATTTACTTCCATAACACCAACGATACGCCCGTAGGTATTCAGCCAATCCCGCACTTCGATGGCCGACTCTGTTCCAAGAAATGGCTAGCCTTCCAAGGTAGAGTAATCATTACATAGCTTCGCAAAGTCGACCCTCGACGCTCGCATTTGAGTAACACCAACAATAATATTTGGAGTGACCGATTGGGTATTTTGCAACATGTTCGCCATCATAGCATTGAACACAACTTGCAAGTCAGGGTTAGTAGCCCCCTTGAACCCGCTCCTTCCTCAACTTCGAAGATGGAGTTCCTCACGGTGTTTCTTATTTGTTGGCTCATTATTGATTTGTAACAAAAATGATTAGTCTCTCAAAAAGTAAATTGTGTCGATGGTACTCATGTGTGCATGCAATTCATATACCATATATACTACTATTTAATTTTGTAAACCAAAATATACAACAACTACGCACTCTCTCGTATATATACTCTTGATCCAGTCTAGGACGATAAATCCTTCTCTTTGTCTAAAGGACCACGGTATCAACTTAGGTTAATCATGTAACCTAAGATCTGATACCAAATGTGATGATCACTCTACACCATCACATCTAATATAACTATATAGCGCGCTGCTAACGTACCCGATCGATGTAGGACGATCATCAAGGGCTGAAAATGAAATGAAACATCACATAGAACATGTTGTATATCTTATAGCGCATGAAGTAAAATATAATACACATCAAAGATATAAAACAATAAAAACAGTAATAATTAAGTGATCAAATACCAGAATATAGATCCATAGAGTTATACAGCAAGTAATAGAGTTTATACAAAACAAAAATAAACTCGAATAAATATCTCATAATAATAGTAATAACCAGGCACAGTCAAGGCTCAATAGTGTCGCATAGTGGAATAAGCAAATAAATCCATATATAATATGAGATAGCTCCATCCAGCTCATCCTATGCACGACTACTACATCACACCTAGACATGCAATCTAGTCTACTCATTTATGAGTACCCAAGATATTAAGAAGCAAAGAATAAAACATCGAGTTAACCAAAAGTCTAGTGTGAGCGGTAAGTGAATCTCAAAATACTGTACAAGTCGATATAGTAATGAACAAGGGATACGAACCATACATCACTTATCCATGCAACCAAAGGTTAGCACATAATGAACATAATATGCTATTTTATTAATATAGTAAAGGTATACTACAAACCAGTTATGATGACAGGTGTCTAGGTATCCCTATCCCCGATACCTATCTCTAGTGACATCCCTAAAGTGATATACTATAAAAGAAAGCAACTAATGCAACCATATCATCCATTAAATAATCCTTACTATCACTCAATATACTCTAGATATATGGTAACTCGTATGGTCTTTTCCATACTGGGGACTAACGGAAATCCTGATTTTCACTGTACTCGTCTTTAGCCTGAAGATGATTCTAGAACCTTTCCCCTGGTCTAGGGTATGCAGATCCTTTCAAATGATCCAGAGTAGCCTTTCCAAGTATCCATAAGTGCCCTTGTAGTACCCTTGATTTTGAGTATATCAGAAAACATTTCGAGTTTCAATGATCCCTTTGCACGTGTATCTGAGCCTTTTTCTTGCTCCATGCGGTCTCCATAATTCTCGAGGAACCATTCCACATTCCTCCATTCCACGATAAAACCATTCTCATTTTCTATCCATGGGTTACCCTTCGTTGAACCCTCCTTTGTGGATAACCATCTCACAACTCATTTCAACAACGAGCCGCCATCATTGGAACCTAACTCCATTAACCCTTGAGTTACCATCATCGAAGTCCTGAAGCTATCATCATGTTACTACTTCGCCATCAAACTCCACGCGAAGAAACAAACACCTTCAGCATGACCTGCAAAGTCTACATTCCCCCTTCTGTGAGTTCCACCATGATCTCATCAAACTAGATCTCTTGGTACCGACTGGAAGCTCTCGGTATCGAGTTGGGTACTTAACCAAATACAGTTAACTTTCTTTCTCTTCTTCTAATGTCTCGTGTTATAAGTGCTTGGACCTCGACCGCTCCTTTTAAAAGCTCTCAACATCAACTTCAAAGCTCTTGGTTCTAACTTCAAAAGCTCTTGTCTCCATGCCCTCCAAACCTCCCGGTACCAAGTCTAATACTTAACTGAATTCTTGCATTTGACCTTCACTCATCAACCTAAACCCCAACTTGAAGTATAAAAAACTTCCACGAAGAAAAAGCTCTCGGTACCGATCAGACCTCTCGTTACGGACTCCTATACATAGTTTCAGTTTTGATGCGACTTGAATCTTGAGCTTTTCCTATGCTTTAGAGCCCCTCCTCCAAGTTTTATCCAATTCTAACCATCTTTGCCTTTGATTTTCCAATTCGACCACTCCTTTCCTAACTACCTAAAGCACTAGCAAACCACATCAAAGTAGAACATACAAACATGGAATATCATACATATACATCCATTCATACATGTAGTACATTAGAACATGATAGTCAAGAAAATTCAAATTTAAATCTAAATTTTAGACTAAAACATGAATATGAACAAAAGGGATTGCAAAATTATTTAAGAACACTTTAAAACCTTTAAAATTCAGCCATAAACATCTATAAAAATGTTATTTCAGATAGAAAACATTTTATGATCGAAATCATGTTACAAGGATCATTTTTAACTATATAAACATGCTTAGTGGAATGAGAGGTTAAGAACCACTCACCAAATACCTAAAATACCAATTCCTCCCCTTAGTTCTGAAAGTGGACGACAAGGAAGAGGAATGCAAATCAACCAAAATGATAAAGTCAAACTTTTTATGCTAATCACTACTTTAATTGATGATTTGGCTAAGATTAATAAGAAAAAGTAGGTTTTTTGATGAAATTATGGTTAATGAAGCTTTAGAGCTATTTTGGAGAAGATGGAAATAACTTAGACCAGTTCCTACAACCTCTCCTTAGCATAATTTTCGAGGTGGGTTGATGAGCCTAAGCACGAGCTTAGGTAATTACCTACTAATGCAGACCAGCAGCAGTCAAAACTTAAAACAACTATAACTTTCAAATGTTAAGTCCATTTTTCTATTATGACCACTCTAAAGAATGAGAAATCATCATTCTTAAGCAGTGGAAATGGTTTGAGATCCTAGTTCGGATCTTATCAGAAGTTACTATCCAAAAAATATTTTTAGTATCAAAATGGTCACATAAAATATTTGGAAAAATCATGAACATGGAAAATGTCCCTAAGAGCCACTCCCCTAAATTTTAGAGTCAAATGACCTAATACAAATAAAGTAAAAATATTTTATGATACTTCGATATATAAAATATGGATCTTTACATTTTGACTTAACTTTATTTACTTTTAGTGCGTAATTTAATAAATTTCCAAATTTATTTTACAAACTTTCGGCCTTCTTATATTATTATTTGTCATCTGCATCAACTAAGTTTCTTTGCGAGATTACCTTATTTATACTGTAACGACCCAATATTTTCAACCATTCGCATCCGCACATTGTCGGACTTGAATTGTTCAAAATACTGCGTTGTAGAATAAATTTGGCAAAACTCAGAATATACAATAAATAGATCACAGAATCACATACACAGATATCAGAATCTCGCAGCGGAAATTAAAAATTTAGTGGTTCATGAAGCCACTGATATAACTTCAACAAAACAGAACTTACATTGTCTATAATCCTCAATACAAATTTTAAGACATAAATAGAGATAGAGTCTTCAAAGTCTTGAATTCCAGAAAAGATAAAGGCTGAAACAACTTCCAGCAGCGCGAATGATCTACTGAGTGTCCTAGCTACGGAGAAGAAATTTAAGCTGCAACTCAGGCTGACCCGAGCGAAAAATAAAACATAACACTCGAGTCAGGACATACATACTTATATAATGTAAGCTAATTCAAGTGTACTGTAATATAGAGCAAGTAACTTAAAGGATGCTTGGGACCGCCCATCCTCTAAGGATCCGTCAAACTATTTACTATGTAGTATATTGCGCTATTATAATAGTGTCTATTTATAAAATAAACATACTTTTAAATAGCATTAAGGCTTTACATTTTCCACCTTAACACGTAATAGTCCCAGTAGTCCATCCAATATCATAGCTCCTCCTGATCGGGAAGCAACTAGAGGATACCACACGGGCTACGGGAGAAATCTAAACTCGTACAAGGCTCGGTATGGTAGATGACACGGCACAACTAGGCAATGCCAGGGTAGATATACCAATTGCTATCCAGGCTGGTGGAAACGCGTAGCCGCAGTTACCGCCCACCTCGGACTAACTCCCCAAAATCAAAATATAGAGGTGGCCACCGAATCAATCCAAAATCATAGTATAATATCGAAGAGGAGCGTCCGATCAGAGGAATGACCTCATTGGCCTGGAATTGCTCCTGTTTTAGCCACCTTATGCCAACTCACGGGAGTCGGGTCCACGTATTTACCTTACAGGAAACGCCACCACCGACCTACTTCATTCTGGAATCTCCACCGCGTACACGGTTGGTCAAAGTGGTTTTCGGTATCGACAGAGAGTATGTCCATATCCGATCCCGGTCTCTTTGCCAACCCATCGTTATTATAACCCGTGGTCATTTAAAACATTTTATACTTTAAAACCAGAATAAACATTTCCATTTCAAAACTATAAGTACGAGATCATTTTAAAACCCAAAACAATATGATATCATTATATTCAAATATAATTCTTTCCAAAACCATACGGCTTAAAATTTATAATATCTGGAAACCAAATATTTGAATTATATCTTCAAACATAATATTTTTGGAAATTTACTTTAAAACCATAACTCCCAAAAACATTGGTTTTGACATTCAACGGTATATAAAATAAATGGGTTAACTTTATGGTTACTTTGTAAAGAAGATAATTTACGTAGCTTTACAATTATATTTCTTTATTTAAAGTTTTAAACCAAAATTTAAATATCACTTCACGTTCCCAAAAACCATTTCAATCCTTATGTATATATATCCAATTGGAGTATTAATATTCAAAACTAAGGTTGGATTTTATTCTTTCAACAAATTAATGTTTTAATATTTTCGTCTTGAATATTCCTATAAGTTCCCTAAATAAAACTCCAAATTTCAGCTATTTAATATTTTCAAAATTGACTTAATACTAGAATGTTCATCTAAATTTTATTAAGGAAAAATCCAGTTATAAATATCAAAATCGATTTCCTTAAATTTTAAAACAGTCAAATTCTAGATTCTGTAGCACTTAGGAAATGCTATCTAAAGTTACGGGTAAAACTGGTCCAATTTCAAAAAGACAGCATTTGAATGCTGTAGTAGATTGTTTAACTTAATAAGTATTTCCAATTATAACTTATTTTATTTATTTCTTTTCTTAACTGAGATCTTATTCTTTCAAATCCAAAATTTCTAAAATAAGTTATATTCCACATTTTATTTATTTATTTCTTTATTTATAACTCCTTCAAAAATCAATATAAAATCTTTTAAAGATATTAAATCAAATATTTAACTCCCAGAATAATTTTAAATATTTCAGAAAATATTATAAGGACCACGGGCCTGTATATAATTTTCTAGCCTAGGTCAAGTGATACGGATTTATATCATTTCAATCCGTAATTTACAAACACCGGGTTCTATCATTTCAAACCCGCAATCCCAAGTTATCAGTTAAGCAGTTAACAGACTAGTTTAACAATAATCATTATTTCAGCCCATAACAATCCAACTTTAACAGGGAACTTGCAGTGGTGATTTAAGCAGTAAATAACAATTAATAATATAACTGCAGAAATAATATAACAGATAATACTGATGAGGTGTCAATTTAAATGGGGTCCATCATTCTATATTACATTACAGACAGATAATAGTGAAATACAATTTTACACATACACTTGCAATAATTTACCAAAATATAAATACGTATGTCTGGTGAGAAATACTCACCTGAGAGTTGCAGAAAATTTGAATTTAAAACGACGTTTCCCGGTACAGACCGACAGAGAATAACGGTCAAAATTCTCGAATATCGCCTAGATTCAAATCTAGAACAAATTCAAATAATTTGAAATGTGACTTTAGAATTTATGGTCAAGAAAAATTTAAAATAGAACGGAATTTGTTTTTGGCTTTGCTCGACCACTCCACCGTGTACCGTGACCAAAACGTACCCTAACGAGAACCGGGTTAACCCAAAATTTACGGCAAATTTTCCTAAAGACTGACGACTAAGGCAAAAGGTTGGGTTGTCTTATGATACACCGGGGTATACACGTACACGTGCACAGCCCTTTTCTTTTCTCTCTTTTTTTCTAGCCTATCTTTCAACATACCCGAGCCAAACCACACTTGCTTCGAGAAAATATGTAGCTGCTTCGAGTCAGCTAGGCCACTACTTCGAGTCAATCCCTTCTCTGCTTCGGGTCACAGATCCACACACACACTACTTTCCTACCTCTGCCTAAACACTTCATCTCCTCTACAAACACTCTGACTGGACCTAAGTGCACAGCATGGATACCACTTTGACATGGAAACTGAAACATATCAGATAATGCAACAACAATGGATAGGAAGGCTGAAACATATCAGGTGATGCAAACAAAATGGATATGAATACAACTTCAATGCAGACCAAAGGCACAATGCCACATCAACTAGGAACAAACAGAAGTGAAGACAAGTGAAACCATGAAACAGCATCAAAGTGTAAACAACAGGCTATCAGAAAAAAATGATCAAGACAGTGAAACAATGATCAAGCTTCAGGATGCAACTTGTCATGGAAACTGCTACAAACCCAAGTGCATGAACACTGGGAAGACAAAAATGAAGACTGAACCTATCAAAATTTGGAAAATGCAAAGTTTTCAAGCTGAACACAATAGGCTATAGTTACAAAAAAAGCTCAAGTGAAGCAAATAATGCAACAGTGGTAGGTATATATGAATACAACCTAAATGCAGACAAGCAGACACACTATCTACATACATATATAACATCAAGCAATGATTCAAACAACAAGATAACATATGGTTTCAAGGGTCTGTTCATATTGTAAGAGCAAAGATATGGGATGCAGACAACTAAAGCATGGTACGAAGCAACATGTAATATTTCACATTTTATCAAAATCATGCAAGACAGTAGTGTGCAACTCAAGTTTCAAAGAAATGCGAATTGAAACAGAAGTTTCAAATGAAAAAATGAAGACCACAAGTGAAGTGAATCAACTGCAGTGCAACCCTTATCAAGATGCAAACAACAATGGCAGTAAACAACTCAAGAGACTAAAGTGTTACCGGTGAATCAAATGCTTGTCAGGTTAAAAAGTAGACCCCATAGGCAGTAGCCAAAAATGCAGACCCAAAGAAATGACCAAGTGAATCAAGGCAAAGAAGTAACTCAGTGAACATACAAGTTTAAATTCAACATGAAATTGTTTGCAAACAGTTTCAACAAGATATTTTGTAGCATCTGTATTTATCAATTTCTAAAGCATCTGTTTCACATCAGTTTAAAACAAAAGAATCAAATAGCATATGTTCTTATTAATTTAAAATTTTAAAATAAAACAAATTATCTGGTAGCATTTGTTCTAATCAATTTAAAAACAACTTTGGGTAAAATCTGTTTTACCAACTTAAAACAAAATCAAATAGTATCTGTTCTTATCAGTATTAAAATATCCAAGCAGATTTTGAGCAAACAACAGCAACTAGAAACCAAAATATACAACTACTCAGTTTTAAGCCTAAAATAAAACTCTCCACATTCAAACTGCTTCAGCCAAAACATCCTATGTTCTTCCTAGTTCTAGCCAGATCAGCCACAAGCCTACCAATATTTCTCACACTCTCAACTCATCTAAACAACTCAGGTAGTGGTACAAAATGAAATGGACGAGCAAACAAAATGGCAGAGAAAACTTAGAATAGGAAGAAAGAAAATAAAAGACTATTACCTGATTTGAGCAAAGACTGACTGGAATTTGCAGAAAAAAGTAGAGAAAGGTGAAAGATACATATAGGCCGAGACTTAATTTCTAGAGGAAAAATAACGTATCAGTTACAAAAGAAATAAAGCAAGAAGGGGCCGAGAGTTACAACCTATATAAAGTTTGAAAATATGAAAATATACGTGCGTGATTTATGGTTTGTTAAATAATGGGTTTAAAGTATTAGTTACAACGTTATGAATATATTAGCTTGCGTGATTTAAGCTGCCTATTAACTACATATTTGATTTCACCATTTATACCAGTAAATAATTGTTTGGTTTAACATCTTCCAGATTAATGCACATTTCAGTTTTCTTTTTGATAATTGCTGGTACACGTGGTTAAAGAAATAAACCAGGAGAGTTATCAATGCGTGATGCTTGGCAAAATAAATTTTCCAGTTTATAAAACTTGATTACCCTATTTTATACCATTTAATTGGTTGAGTGTTTTTTTTGGAAATCAATTGAAAAAGCTTTCACTCAACAAGGCAAAAGAAATAACTGTTACATACATATTTGCTTGATCATGTTCGAGAGTTTTCAGTTGATAAAGTGGAAGGCTAAGATATGTTTTACGTTACATATGCAGTACTGTCTAAAAGCAGAGGAAGAAAGAATAAGTAAATGTGCACGTTCATATTTAAGAATGCACTAATTCCTCTCCCCAAATTTTGCTTCGAACGTTACTATAAGGATGATTCCTCTCTAGCTAACCAATCGTGATTTAGTTTGATTTTGCTAAATGAAAAGGCAAAATTTTATGTAGGCTTTAGGCATGCAAACGTATATAATTTATTAAAAACCAATCTGTCAGTTAAAACAAAGTAACGGTTACTATAAAATTACTGACTGATATTTTATATCCAAAAATATTTAAAACTTGATTTTTACACTACGCTAAACAGACGCAGGTTAAAACCTCAAAAATTTTCACAAAATTCAAATTTTAAAAACACACGTTTTGTTACGTTGTTTTATACCCTATAATTGACGCGTCTGTCAAACGCGAAATTTAACTGTTCAATCTTAGATTAAATTTTCACAGATATTATTTAATTTTATTGACACAAACAATTTTATAAAATATATCTCCAAATTAAATAATTAAACTATATTTTTAAACATAATTTATATAAAGTATATTTAAAAATTAAATAATAAAATAAATGGCTAAAAACTAGGGCTGTTACACTCTCCCCCACTTAAGAACTTTTCGTCCTCGAAAAGGAACGGAAGAAGAGAAACAAAGAAGATAAGCTAGATAAACAAGAATCTTAAACGAATAGTTCCGGATTTGAAGTACGAAAAAGATCCACTAGAATCGGTTTACCTTTTTCAGTTTGACCGTCAGCCTAGGGTGCTCAGGTCCTGATGAGTAACAAAGATTTTTAAAGATTATAGAAAAGATTTCTAAATAGACTGGTATAAGCAATAGCCTCCTCATTCTGTAGCAGATAGGGAAACCAAGGACACTTAAAGATAGTTTGAAAACAAATAAGATAATAAATTTGCAATCATAATGCTTTGAAATCATTAAATTTATAAATATTATCATTTGGAAATCATGCTACTAAAATCATAATACCTTTAAAATAATCTTCATTTATACCTTTTAAATTCAATGCCAAACAATATTCATTTCAAGGTTGAAATATTCCTAAGTTCATTTATAAAAAAAAAATTCCAAAACATTTTATTTTTAGAAACAGCAGCACTCATAATATGCTATAGTAGATATAATAGTATTCCTAATCAGTTTATTATGTACTTAACTCTGAATTTTAACAAATAACCTAACACTTTATTAAAAATACTTATCTTATAAATAAGATATTCCTTCAATAAGTTACCCTTGAATTTCCATTTGAAAACCAATTCTCAATTATCAAAATTTAGTGATATTAGAATACGTCTTAACTATTTATTTAGACATCAATTAAACTATGATTTGAAGATATATAATCCTTACTCCAAAAATATCCCTTTCAAATATATTTTCCTTATTCAAAGATACCTTGTTTATTACACAAACATATTCATTTCAGGAAATAACCTTTTATTAAAATCTCTTGGTTAGATTTACGGATCCATATTAAATTAATTTGATTATTAAGACATTTGAATAAAATTCCTTAAATTCCTTTTCCTTATTTATCCCCATTAATCTTTTATAACTAAAATTTAAGTGTATAATATTTATTATAACCACTCATAAAATCCTTTTATATTGTATATTATCCAATTACATGTTAACTTTTGAAAATCAAGGTAAGTTATATTAAATGAAATTGGGTGTTATACAAATAAAACTTTCAATTTAATTATCTCCAACTGGAACCTTTTTATTCAAATTTTTGTTATTATATTTATTTTCCTTCCTCAAGATAACTTTAAGAATTAAATTCCTGATTCCCTTCAAACCATTTAGAGATAACTAAATATATATACCTAATATGTCAAATCATATTTAAATTATATATCTATATATATTAAGTCATACTTTAGAAATTCAAATCAATTAAAATCTCAAGGAAACACTGTAGCCAGACTACAGAATGGTCTTTTCACTTCGAAACTCGAAAATGAATGTCGATGATGCTGCAGTCATCACCGAAATTATTTTCCAGTGACAAAGAGAAAAGCACTAATTTTAAAATTTCTTTGGAAACAAATTTCTATACAAAAATACTTATTACATCCTTTTAAAATTTAAACACAAGGTTTGAAATCATCAGAAATTTAATTCTCAAGTTTTAGTTTTGAATTCATTTCTGTTTCCAAATTAATTTATAACCATTGTTTTATATTCACTTATTTATATTAGACAAAACACAAGGTTTACAAAACCATAAATAAAATAAGACTATTATCTCTTGACAACTAGTTAAATTAAAATTCTGAAAATTATACTGATATATGTAATATTTGATTTATTTTTTTCAAATATAGGAATAAATTTTCCAAAACAAGGATAGAGACTCAAATTTTTGATGAACTCAAATCAAATAGAATTCAAGATAAGTTGAAATCAGAAGATCTGATGATTAAATAACAAAATAAGGAACTGGGTAAGTTATATAAGTCGCGGGCAACCTTGACCGGTCAACTGTGACTTAAAGAGTCAGATCGATGTGGTTGGGTAAATCCACATTTTGTTCTGAAGAGATAGAGTTCCGAATAAACAAAGATACTAGCATATAAACCGAGGATAAATATAACTCTCCGGTGAATCAATGCTAATTGTAAAGGAGTTTCATCCCTTTATTAGAATAATGGCGAGACCGCCAATTCACTATAAAGATCATCCGAAGTGGGGTTATGAGACACTCCAAAATCTAAAGATGATAAAAGTGAGGGACACGAATGAACTTGAAACCATAGGGAACGTTCCAAAATTCGGAAAGAAAGTGGTTCCATCTAGTATGAAAGTGATTCTGTAAATCCAATTTACCATATATTCTAAGTTTTGCCTAGAGCCAAAGCTCTGATACCAAATGTAACGACCCAATATTTTCAACCATTCGCATCCGCACATTGTCGGACTTGAATTGTTCAAAATACTGCGTTGTAGAATAAATTTGGCAAAACTCAGAATATACAATAAATAGATCACAGAATCACATACACAGATATCAGAATCTCGCAGCGGAAATTAAAAATTTAGTGGTTCATGAAGCCACTGATATAACTTCAACAAAACAGAACTTACATTGTCTATAATCCTCAATACAAATTTTAAGACATAAATAGAGATAGAGTCTTCAAAGTCTTGAATTCCAGAAAAGATAAAGGCTGAAACAACTTCCAGCAGCGCGAATGATCTACTGAGTGTCCTAGCTACGGAGAAGAAATTTAAGCTGCAACTCAGGCTGACCCGAGCGAAAAATAAAACATAACACTCGAGTCAGGACATACATACTTATATAATGTAAGCTAATTCAAGTGTACTGTAATATAGAGCAAGTAACTTAAAGGATGCTTGGGACCGCCCATCCTCTAAGGATCCGTCAAACTATTTACTATGTAGTATATTGCGCTATTATAATAGTGTCTATTTATAAAATAAACATACTTTTAAATAGCATTAAGGCTTTACATTTTCCACCTTAACACGTAATAGTCCCAGTAGTCCATCCAATATCATAGCTCCTCCTGATCGGGAAGCAACTAGAGGATACCACACGGGCTACGGGAGAAATCTAAACTCGTACAAGGCTCGGTATGGTAGATGACACGGCACAACTAGGCAATGCCAGGGTAGATATACCAATTGCTATCCAGGCTGGTGGAAACGCGTAGCCGCAGTTACCGCCCACCTCGGACTAACTCCCCAAAATCAAAATATAGAGGTGGCCACCGAATCAATCCAAAATCATAGTATAATATCGAAGAGGAGCGTCCGATCAGAGGAATGACCTCATTGGCCTGGAATTGCTCCTGTTTTAGCCACCTTATGCCAACTCACGGGAGTCGGGTCCACGTATTTACCTTACAGGAAACGCCACCACCGACCTACTTCATTCTGGAATCTCCACCGCGTACACGGTTGGTCAAAGTGGTTTTCGGTATCGACAGAGAGTATGTCCATATCCGATCCCGGTCTCTTTGCCAACCCATCGTTATTATAACCCGTGGTCATTTAAAACATTTTATACTTTAAAACCAGAATAAACATTTCCATTTCAAAACTATAAGTACGAGATCATTTTAAAACCCAAAACAATATGATATCATTATATTCAAATATAATTCTTTCCAAAACCATACGGCTTAAAATTTATAATATCTGGAAACCAAATATTTGAATTATATCTTCAAACATAATATTTTTGGAAATTTACTTTAAAACCATAACTCCCAAAAACATTGGTTTTGACATTCAACGGTATATAAAATAAATGGGTTAACTTTATGGTTACTTTGTAAAGAAGATAATTTACGTAGCTTTACAATTATATTTCTTTATTTAAAGTTTTAAACCAAAATTTAAATATCACTTCACGTTCCCAAAAACCATTTCAATCCTTATGTATATATATCCAATTGGAGTATTAATATTCAAAACTAAGGTTGGATTTTATTCTTTCAACAAATTAATGTTTTAATATTTTCGTCTTGAATATTCCTATAAGTTCCCTAAATAAAACTCCAAATTTCAGCTATTTAATATTTTCAAAATTGACTTAATACTAGAATGTTCATCTAAATTTTATTAAGGAAAAATCCAGTTATAAATATCAAAATCGATTTCCTTAAATTTTAAAACAGTCAAATTCTAGATTCTGTAGCACTTAGGAAATGCTATCTAAAGTTACGGGTAAAACTGGTCCAATTTCAAAAAGACAGCATTTGAATGCTGTAGTAGATTGTTTAACTTAATAAGTATTTCCAATTATAACTTATTGTATTTATTTCTTTTCTTAACTGAGATCTTATTCTTTCAAATCCAAAATTTCTAAAATAAGTTATATTCCACATTTTATTTATTTATTTCTTTATTTATAACTCCTTCAAAAATCAATATAAAATCTTTTAAAGATATTAAATCAAATATTTAACTCCCAGAATAATTTTAAATATTTCAGAAAATATTATAAGGACCACGGGCCTGTATATAATTTTCTAGCCTAGGTCAAGTGATACGGATTTATATCATTTCAATCCGTAATTTACAAACACCGGGTTCTATCATTTCAAACCCGCAATCCCAAGTTATCAGTTAAGCAGTTAACAGACTAGTTTAACAATAATCATTATTTCAGCCCATAACAATCCAACTTTAACAGGGAACTTGCAGTGGTGATTTAAGCAGTAAATAACAATTAATAATATAACTGCAGAAATAATATAACAGATAATACTGATGAGGTGTCAATTTAAATGGGGTCCATCATTCTATATTACATTACAGACAGATAATAGTGAAATACAATTTTACACATACACTTGCAATAATTTACCAAAATATAAATACGTATGTCTGGTGAGAAATACTCACCTGAGAGTTGCAGAAAATTTGAATTTAAAACGACGTTTCCCGGTACAGACCGACAGAGAATAACGGTCAAAATTCTCGAATATCGCCTAGATTCAAATCTAGAACAAATTCAAATAATTTGAAATGTGACTTTAGAATTTATGGTCAAGAAAAATTTAAAATAGAACGGAATTTGTTTTTGGCTTTGCTCGACCACTCCACCGTGTACCGTGACCAAAACGTACCCTAACGAGAACCGGGTTAACCCAAAATTTACGGCAAATTTTCCTAAAGACTGACGACTAAGGCAAAAGGTTGGGTTGTCTTATGATACACCGGGGTATACACGTACACGTGCACAGCCCTTTTCTTTTCTCTCTTTTTTTCTAGCCTATCTTTCAACATACCCGAGCCAAACCACACTTGCTTCGAGAAAATATGTAGCTGCTTCGAGTCAGCTAGGCCACTACTTCGAGTCAATCCCTTCTCTGCTTCGGGTCACAGATCCACACACACACTACTTTCCTACCTCTGCCTAAACACTTCATCTCCTCTACAAACACTCTGACTGGACCTAAGTGCACAGCATGGATACCACTTTGACATGGAAACTGAAACATATCAGATAATGCAACAACAATGGATAGGAAGGCTGAAACATATCAGGTGATGCAAACAAAATGGATATGAATACAACTTCAATGCAGACCAAAGGCACAATGCCACATCAACTAGGAACAAACAGAAGTGAAGACAAGTGAAACCATGAAACAGCATCAAAGTGTAAACAACAGGCTATCAGAAAAAAATGATCAAGACAGTGAAACAATGATCAAGCTTCAGGATGCAACTTGTCATGGAAACTGCTACAAACCCAAGTGCATGAACACTGGGAAGACAAAAATGAAGACTGAACCTATCAAAATTTGGAAAATGCAAAGTTTTCAAGCTGAACACAATAGGCTATAGTTACAAAAAAAGCTCAAGTGAAGCAAATAATGCAACAGTGGTAGGTATATATGAATACAACCTAAATGCAGACAAGCAGACACACTATCTACATACATATATAACATCAAGCAATGATTCAAACAACAAGATAACATATGGTTTCAAGGGTCTGTTCATATTGTAAGAGCAAAGATATGGGATGCAGACAACTAAAGCATGGTACGAAGCAACATGTAATATTTCACATTTTATCAAAATCATGCAAGACAGTAGTGTGCAACTCAAGTTTCAAAGAAATGCGAATTGAAACAGAAGTTTCAAATGAAAAAATGAAGACCACAAGTGAAGTGAATCAACTGCAGTGCAACCCTTATCAAGATGCAAACAACAATGGCAGTAAACAACTCAAGAGACTAAAGTGTTACCGGTGAATCAAATGCTTGTCAGGTTAAAAAGTAGACCCCATAGGCAGTAGCCAAAAATGCAGACCCAAAGAAATGACCAAGTGAATCAAGGCAAAGAAGTAACTCAGTGAACATACAAGTTTAAATTCAACATGAAATTGTTTGCAAACAGTTTCAACAAGATATTTTGTAGCATCTGTATTTATCAATTTCTAAAGCATCTGTTTCACATCAGTTTAAAACAAAAGAATCAAATAGCATATGTTCTTATTAATTTAAAATTTTAAAATAAAACAAATTATCTGGTAGCATTTGTTCTAATCAATTTAAAAACAACTTTGGGTAAAATCTGTTTTACCAACTTAAAACAAAATCAAATAGTATCTGTTCTTATCAGTATTAAAATATCCAAGCAGATTTTGAGCAAACAACAGCAACTAGAAACCAAAATATACAACTACTCAGTTTTAAGCCTAAAATAAAACTCTCCACATTCAAACTGCTTCAGCCAAAACATCCTATGTTCTTCCTAGTTCTAGCCAGATCAGCCACAAGCCTACCAATATTTCTCACACTCTCAACTCATCTAAACAACTCAGGTAGTGGTACAAAATGAAATGGACGAGCAAACAAAATGGCAGAGAAAACTTAGAATAGGAAGAAAGAAAATAAAAGACTATTACCTGATTTGAGCAAAGACTGACTGGAATTTGCAGAAAAAAGTAGAGAAAGGTGAAAGATACATATAGGCCGAGACTTAATTTCTAGAGGAAAAATAACGTATCAGTTACAAAAGAAATAAAGCAAGAAGGGGCCGAGAGTTACAACCTATATAAAGTTTGAAAATATGAAAATATACGTGCGTGATTTATGGTTTGTTAAATAATGGGTTTAAAGTATTAGTTACAACGTTATGAATATATTAGCTTGCGTGATTTAAGCTGCCTATTAACTACATATTTGATTTCACCATTTATACCAGTAAATAATTGTTTGGTTTAACATCTTCCAGATTAATGCACATTTCAGTTTTCTTTTTGATAATTGCTGGTACACGTGGTTAAAGAAATAAACCAGGAGAGTTATCAATGCGTGATGCTTGGCAAAATAAATTTTCCAGTTTATAAAACTTGATTACCCTATTTTATACCATTTAATTGGTTGAGTGTTTTTTTTGGAAATCAATTGAAAAAGCTTTCACTCAACAAGGCAAAAGAAATAACTGTTACATACATATTTGCTTGATCATGTTCGAGAGTTTTCAGTTGATAAAGTGGAAGGCTAAGATATGTTTTACGTTACATATGCAGTACTGTCTAAAAGCAGAGGAAGAAAGAATAAGTAAATGTGCACGTTCATATTTAAGAATGCACTAATTCCTCTCCCCAAATTTTGCTTCGAACGTTACTATAAGGATGATTCCTCTCTAGCTAACCAATCGTGATTTAGTTTGATTTTGCTAAATGAAAAGGCAAAATTTTATGTAGGCTTTAGGCATGCAAACGTATATAATTTATTAAAAACCAATCTGTCAGTTAAAACAAAGTAACGGTTACTATAAAATTACTGACTGATATTTTATATCCAAAAATATTTAAAACTTGATTTTTACACTACGCTAAACAGACGCAGGTTAAAACCTCAAAAATTTTCACAAAATTCAAATTTTAAAAACACACGTTTTGTTACGTTGTTTTATACCCTATAATTGACGCGTCTGTCAAACGCGAAATTTAACTGTTCAATCTTAGATTAAATTTTCACAGATATTATTTAATTTTATTGACACAAACAATTTTATAAAATATATCTCCAAATTAAATAATTAAACTATATTTTTAAACATAATTTATATAAAGTATATTTAAAAATTAAATAATAAAATAAATGGCTAAAAACTAGGGCTGTTACATATACTGTTTTGCAATCTATATAGCGGTCAATCTAGAAAATCAACAAAATAATAAAAAAGAACATATCTGATAATATTGTATGTGTTTTGTACAAACATACACAATTAATGGTTACAATCCAAAGCCTAAAAGAAAATAAAAGCTGGAAGAACAATAACATCAGCTACTACTAATCCTAACTAATACCTACGAGCTGCAAGATCGCCCTGATCCTCTATAAGAGCTCAAGCCATTGTCCCGACCTCTGAATGATTAAAGCATGGCAGCTATGCATCCAAGCTCACAACTTTGGCACCACCGCTTAGCTCGTATCTCCTTGAGCTCGGCCTCGATCTGAGTCATAGAGTCTCGGGTTGCCGCAAACTCAAGGCCCTATGGTTGTGGCCCAACAGCCTCCTTGGCTGGCCATGGGGCCACTGCTCCTGCCCTGCCTCCTCATGTGCTCCAACATCTGCAGGCGTTTCTCTAACCTCAAATCTCCTAAGGGAGTACTTATCTAATGGAGCAAGTGCCTTCGTTTGCACCTGCTCTTCTTGAAGACTCACTCTATACCTTATAAAGACGCGAATGAAAAGAAGACAACACGGAATGTAGCTTCTCATTTTCCCAACTCCAATGCCTATGTGTTAACACATAATGGCCTTGGCCCGGTTCACTCCAATACCATCAATAATAGCATAAGTGGCCTTTTACACTATGGGTAAATTTGGCAAAAACTCCTTTTCTTGGGGATGATGTTATGCTGGATAATGCAGGTGACCAAACGAGCTCAGTCCCACATATTATCTACTCTTCAGATGCCCATTGCCATATGAAAAGTTTGTTTTTAGAATCTCCGGGCCCAAACTACTAAAGAGACATGCATAATGCCGCCAAACTGCTCATCCATCATTCGAATCTCCATCCCTTTCACCTCAAATGTGAAACTGTTGACGTGCTCATATTTCTTGGCAAGATGCACTTACCATTACATTGTTATCATACAACAATAACGTAGTATTCTTGATACTTGAAATCACCCCTAGCTCAATTTTAAATTTGTGCATATATATTTATATACATTGCTTTTATTTTGGCACTATTTAAGGCAATGCACTTAGCCTGTATATTGAATCAGCCACAATTTTTCATTTGGAACATTTCTAAATTTTATCTCCTTAACTAAGTTTCGAATATGAATTTAATGTTGACATATTATACTCAATATCACTTTTAAGTTTGAGTTTGTACACTCCTTCATAAGAAGTATGTTGTTTCTATAAATGGTTCTTTAGTATTTCATAAATACTCGAGAACACTCTATACCATTTAGTGATCTTAATTTGGATTTGATATTTGCTTCATACATCAAATACATAAGCAAAATATGAAAGTATAGGCAATACAACATATATGGTAATTCGTACTATCAATATATGAGGAATTCAACTTACATGTTCCATATTAAACATTTTAAAAAGGCGTCTGCATATATCGCTTGGGGAAATTTCTAACATAATTTATACTTAAAATAAAAGATATAATTTATAAATCTAATATTGAGTATTAAATAATCAAACTATCACCAATATAACTTAAGTACATTGTAAACAATCAGCATTATGTTGTTTACTTATAGTCTATAAATATCTATGTACCTTCTAGTGGTTTTTCTTATGGACCCATGTTTCCTTGGCATTTTGATCGAAAATCAAACTATTTGATATATGTATCAAAATAGTTACTTAATCTAATTGATATATGTATCAAAATAGTTACTTAATTATGTTTCTTATAGAATGATACTTTCTTAACATTTCTCGAATCATATTGGAAAAACCCATAAACTCAATGTAATGACCCGAAATTTGATCACTTTAAGTGTGGATATTTATAATTCTAGTAATAAATTATTGGATTTTATAAAACTCCCTTTATATAATAACAAATGGTCAATTTTAAGTTTTGTTTATAAAAATAATTAGTTCGAAGAAAAATTAAAAACGTGACCAGAAGTCGTTTTTCGAATTTTCGAAATTTCATCGACTAAAAGTTATCAGAAATGTTGTAACACTTTTGTGTACACATACACACATTTATAATGACCTTGGACATGGAAATGTACATGTGAATATGCATGTACACTCGAGTATATACGCATATGTATATAAGATAAGATTTTATTATAAAAAAGTATATATATTATATAATACAAAGATGCAACTTTAGACATAAGTACAAAAAAAGTATTAAGGCATGTTGGCTTTGAAAAATGGAAGGGGTACAAGGTAAAAAACGTGAATAAAGGGGGGGGGGGAAGGAAAGGGGGGTGAGGTGGCAACATGTGAGAGGGGGTAAAGTACAAGGTCATTTTGGTAATTTCACATATACATTTTATATAAAACTAATTTTTTCACTTTCTATTTCACTTTTCGTTCTCTTTTCCATTTCAAATATTCCTAAAGCTCTTAAGCATAAATCTATGGCTTCCTACCTCATTTTCTAAGTTGCAAAATTCATAACTTTTACTTTGAAATCACTTCCAAAATTTGTTTGAACACTTCTACATTCACTACTTCACTTCATCTTCCAAAATCAAGCACATCTTCACCTTAAGTAGTCAAGCCCATACCCATTATTGTCTAGCCGAACCATGTTGTGCTTAGGCTAAGCACATTTTCAAAGTTTCAAAGCAAGATTAAGTCTTTTACATAAGATTCAAAAAATCCTAAGCATTTTGCAAAAGATTTAAAAAGATTTCGTTGAATCCCGTGAGTAAAGTTATAACTTATTTTGGAAAGATTTCACATTTGAATTTATGTGGGCTATGTGATTATTACACATGACGTTGATGTTTAATTATGGTTTGATTTGTATATATGTGTATGTGTTAACATATTGTTTAGCATTAGACTTTAGATCGGAAGTTAAAGTAATATGTTGGGTTGTAACGTTAAGATCTTGTGATGTTGTAGTGATGCTATGGCAATATTATGATTTGGTTTATGTATTTATGCTTGGATGAGGGTTAAATGGTTTGTAAGTTAGAACTTGAAATGTTAAAAAGGGATTAAAATCCATTTCCAAAAATCAAATGGTTTACTAGTTTGATGTGTAAGGTGTCTCCATTTTAGTTTCTAACCTTGTTTTAAGATTTCAAAATCCTTTATTTTTATGTGTAAAAAGAATAAAAAGGTGAAAAAAGGATGAAGTTTGGATGGTAACATAGATAAGTAATTCTAAGTTACTACATCCATAGCGAGAGTAGATATAGATGCAGTTTGAAAATTTATGATTTTCAAAATTTTAAGTTTTCATTTAAAATTGTTTTGAAAATCATTTTAGACTTAATTAGAAATTATAAAACTTAATTAACTTTTAATTTATGAGTTAAATAATTAATTTATTAATTCAAAATAATTAATTTATTTATTAAAAATAATTATTAATTAACTAAGTTAAGTATAGGGTTTAAGAATTAATTAATAAAGTTAATCATTTGTAGTTAATTAAGAAAGTTTTAATTAATGATTAATTAAGTTAAGAGATAATTATTTTAATTAATTTATTTAATAAAGTTAATTATTTTAAATTAATTATTTAATTAGTATTTAATTGTTTAATTGATTATTATTTAATTAAGAGTTATTTATTTATTTAATTAAATAGGGTTTAATTTATAATAAATGTTTGTTAAATAAAGTTTAATATCTACTTATTTTTAACCAATTAGGGTTTAATTATTTTTTTAACTAGAGTTTAATTATTTAGTTTATTTTGATTAAGAAAGGGTAATTATTAGTAATTAATTAAGACTTAACTAAGGTATAAAAGGTTTGAATTTTAATTTAAGTACAATTAATTAAGGATTAATTAAGCTTTATATTTATGATTTAATGATGATTTATTTATTTTAAGTCATTTTAAACTTCAACGGTTCTTTATTTTAAAGTAATTTCTTCTTTCAGTGAATTTTTTTAAAACTAAAGATCTCTTGTCCATGCTATTAAGTAGCCAAATGAATTAAAGTAGTTGTAATAAAACGATGACATGTTTTATTGAAAGTAAGTCGGCTTGTACTTATCACAAATACCGTACTTCGGGAACGTGATGAATACAAGGGGTTAATTTCGATAAGCTAGTTATGACAATCTAAGCATATGGAACATATGTCCATGTGTAAATCTTTACACCCTGACAGTGGATAGTACACTATAAACAACCTGACCTTTTAAATTATCGAATATTGGTTTGGAGAGACTAGGATTAGATATAAGTTGTTATCCGAAAACCACTCTTAACCAATGTAAACATTTGAATTTGAAATAATAAAGGCAAGATGCAAGATGAAAACTTTGAAGTGCAAGGGCTATTTGCTACTAATCCCGAGGGAGATTCCAAAATAGGTGCAGTGGAAGTAGTGCCTTCAGTTCGTTCATCGCCTGAACGACTTGTATGGATGAATACTGGCATTGTGTCAACACCTGAAAGACAATGCTAGCATTCCAAGTGGCAATTCTATAATAAAGGTAAACGTATCCTCAGGCCTCATCAACTGGAAAGGACTAAAATATGGGAGATGTAGCAAGGCTAAGTGGGTCGCTACTATTAGGGTAAGGTTACCCATATCTAGAGTCCTTACCATTAACTTATGTCTGCTTTGGTATGGTTGCTGATCCCAATCGAGGGGTGATCTTATTCGGTACTACCCAGCAAGGGGTAGGCCGGTCTTGTGTTGGCAGGGAATCCAGGCGAGGTCCATGGTGTTATTTTATCCAAAGATGCACAGTGATAGGAGATACCCCTCGGTCATTGTATGGAATCCATTTTCCAATAAATGCCTTCGGTCTTAGTTATATACCTATTATGTTGGAATTTAATTAATTTAACAATTTCGGCTATGTTACTTATTTACTTGAAAAATCTAGACATTATGATAATATCACTGGATTTTCTATAAAAAGTGTTTTGGTTATCGTAAAGTAAAAACTCATCCGTGTTTATATGCAGCATGGTCTTACGAGATACTTTGATTTTAAAAAGTGTTTCTTTTAAAGTAATATTTCAGTTGTTTGAGTTTACTCACACCAGACCCATGTCTCACCCAGATCCCTAAAACTCTTGGGTACTCAAATTTTTATAAGTAGCCAAGGGATTCAGGTTTCTCATGATTGCATTTTGGAGGAGCTAGAGCAGGTGGCTTCAACGTTAGCTAGCTACTATCTTATTCCACTGTGTGTATATGTATGAATTTGTATTAATGATATAAGGACAGATAGTTATGACTATCTTGTTTGTAACTTGTATTATTATGACTCTAATGTACTATTATGGCAGTATCGCTATAAAATCTTATGTTGATTATTATTATATGTTGTTTCATTCCGCTATGAGATTCTATGACTGTGAAGTTTATTCTTATCTTTCCTTTTCTTCTACCCTTAATGACTCATCTTTCAGAGTATGAAAGGCGGTTCGTTACACTTAATATCAATCCCACTGACTTCGAGACACTTTGGTTGTTATATGAAAATAGTCTATTCTAAATCCCTATTTGGAATTTCCCATTCCAACATATATATATCAAAACTCAAAGTTGCAGCAAGTGATAATTTTGTGAGCAAATCTGTTTTAACTTCACCACATTGGATAACGAATCTATTACGCTAATTTAAACAATTGAAATTTATGATATTGTTCTTATCAACGTTGCTCATTATATTTTAACTACATCAGTCTTTCGCTTAAAGACACATTCACGGTAGATGAATCATATCCCTTTGGATGCAACTAGCAAAATCATATTTTGATAATGTAGTTGGAATCTAATTTGGATTTGTGCATCATACCATATCGTGGAGTCAACTCATTTAATGGTTCAATTGACAGTTGAGAATTATCCTTCTTGAATTGTAAGAAACTCATAGTTTCTCTCTAATATGCGAGAACATTTATTACACACTTTAATGCATTGTATTAATCTAGATTTGGTTAATTTATTCCTTCTGTTCAGTTTTATCATTAGATCGTATCCAAATCCGTTTTACCACCAATAATTTTTAAAGAACTTTCTTCGGTATGAAGTTGGTACTTCTTAAAACAAAAATTGTTTATCAGTTTAATGGAATGTGTATTCAAAAACACTTTGTGAATTGTATATATAACTGATATTATTTTAGTATACAATACTTATGTTCAAAACATAAGCTGTTCATCAAATGACAGCCTTTCTCAAACTCTTTTTCAGGCCATTCATACAAGATCCCTCACGAATAATTATTATGTGCAGCTTTTCAAATCACACAACCTGCCAACTTCTAGGCCTAGGATATGTTTGGGTTTCTTATAAACCTTTATCATATATAATTTTGTAAACTATTATTTGAATGAAATTAATTTTAACCTTGTGTAATACTCTTAAGTACACGACCTTATAGAAAGAAGTCAACTCAACTTCACCCACAGTTATTCGTACTTAGTCAAATAAAGTTTGACTACTCCTTGTCCATACAACATTATATATCATAAGGAGGAGTGATTTTTGTGACCGAATCTTTATCATTATTAGGTACATTCGAAACTCATTCCAATATATACTTACCTATTCAATCAAATTGACTCATTTTATTTTCCATCGCACATTACTTTATTTTCTACTATTTTATTTTATATGAACTCATCATTAACATACCATATGTGTATCATATCCACATGGTTAAATTTGTGACAACTCATTGGTGAATACAACAAAGTACATGGAACCGTTTTAGAATTAATAGACTTCCGATTGCTTACATTTATATGTGTCAATCAGTAGAGTTTACCAAATCTTATGATCCTCCCACCGAATGGGCTTTTTGCCTTTAATTGTCTAAGATATAATTTACATAATCATATAATCAAAATTATTTCATAAAATTATAGCTTAGTCCATAATTCCAAAATAATTGCAAATAAATTTAGACACTTATGTATTTTCCAGTGTATTACAAATATCAGTACTAGTTTTATTTTATAATGAATATTCATAATATTCATATTAAAATAAAACTGTATCTATTTTCAATCAATATTGAAAACAAATTATTATTTCATAAATAATGTTCGGAATAATTTACGTAATTAATTTTCGTAACTACATGCAACCAATAAGTGTCATATAGCATGCTCCCACTATTTCCATCATTACTATAATAGCATATGGAATATTAAACTTCATTCGACCACTTACCATAGGCTATTTATTCCATTTACCATGACTGGTTACAGTCGAGAATTTTCAGATCAAGTAACTGAAATTCAAAGAAATAAATATCATAGAAAACATTTTTTATGTGAAAATACTTTTCAAAATCGAAAATATTTCTTATTCCTATGTCAAATATCTATTAATATTTCATAATTCTCATTCCTAAATTTCTTTGTGAACCAAAAGTGACCATTCACTCTCTTCGGCACAACTATGTCTTAGGTTACATCCACTCTTATTCATTCAATTTCATTTCCAAATGGTCGAACCATTCAAAGGAAATCCTTACTACAATATCATAATGAACTCTTTAAAAAGTGCGTCTGGTCATTTTTAACTTTTGAGGATATCACATAAACTGCACTTTACGTAAACTGATCAAACCGACATTTTAGTGATCGAATTATTAGATCTATCCCATAGTCTTCGGTCCAGTGTTACATTTAACACAACAAGCATTATTGTAATCAATCATATTGAATACACGATCTTATACTACAGTTTACTTGCTTTTTTTAAATATTTACCAAAGTTTCATACATTATAAACTGTGACCATTCACCATAAAACATTTATATGTGATCATATATGGATCAAATATCCAAATTCTTGTATTTCTTTTAGAGTTTATACTCATTGAAGACAGTACACAGTCCTGGGCAAAATAAACTCATAAGTGACCAAGTTGTGACCGTATTTACTAGTTGCATAATTAGGCGCATGCATGGGTCAACATGCAAAAATTTATTGGTAAATATATTTTATATTTCTATTCATCAATATTAATTTAGTTCATTTTTATATGTGACGATTCGAATTTTTTGGACATTTGAAATTTAATTGATTTTAAATATTTGATAGTTAGTTTAACTTGAATTGCAAATATCACTGTTTATTTGGCAATTAAATTATTGAATGTAATAATTGGAAATTGGTTAAAATAGTGAATCTTGGTTTTAAACTTGTTAAAAATATTTCAAGGGTTTGGAAAATTTATATTTATAATACTAGAGATAATAGAAGTTTTAAATTTGAATTTGAAAGTGTTCTGTTCAGTTTTAAAAATATATAGTTTAAATTGAATTTAAAAATAGCCTTTCAAGGCATAGTCACAGATTTCGACGAAACTAATTCCATTAGATCTGTAATAGTATATTATTATCGGATTTCAATTTTTGTAGTGTTTGGTGTTATGTGTGGCCATACGGTAGATAAACGCGCTGAAATCTATATCGAAAATTAAATATAATTATAAGATCCAAAAAGCTATCTTCTCCATACGATCTAGTTAGGACTCGGAACCTTCTCCATTGCGTTTGGAATAGGGGTATAACCTTATATACGCCTAGCGGCAGGCCTCGATAGATCGAGATTTTTGCCTTCGTTTTCTAGACGATTTGAATTTTAATTTAAATTCAAATATAAATAATATAACCGCCTTGAAAACACTATAGCAAGCAGACACGTAAAGAACATTTTAAAACACATGTTCACTAGTATAACACGCATCCCCCTTCCTCTTTGTAATATCGAAACCTGATAAAATAATCACGAAAAACTTTTCCCCTTTAGTTTTTTTCGCAAATCATAAATCAAAAATGAAAAAAAATAATAGAATGGTCGCGCCCTCATTTCTCTAGCTTCTTAATCGAACAAACCCTCCCTTCTCTCAATGAAATCTGAATCGTTTCGTTAAAAATGAATGAGCGAACTGTCGAATCTAGGTGGTCGCGATGTCAAATGGTTTTGGGCATCGTTGTAGTCGTGTAGGGGAGGTACGTCGACCGATGTGCGCGCGAGTCAAGGAGGATGGTCGTGGGCGGTGGTGCAATGCATGGCGATGCGGTGAGAAAGGTTCGAACTTGGTCATACGAGGTCTGGTAAGGGCTAGGGATGCGAGCGTGCGTGGTGGTCGATCAAAGTTCAAGTGGCGGAGGGTCGCCAGGTTGTAGGTGGATTAGCTGTTCGAGGGGAGCTAGGTCTTCGCTGTGCACGATTCTGGAAGATGAGACAGTAAGGTATAAGTGTATTTTATTTAAGTGAATATTAGGCTTATGTCCCTAATAAATTTCAAAATACACAAAAACCCCAGTAAAAAAGTATGTAAATTAGGTCCCTAGAATTAAGTTACTAAGTAATTGCATATAGTTATGCAATTATTCAATGAATAAATGCAGACATTTATGCAATTATATCCAAAAGTTGCATAAACTTATGCAATTTTTTCGGTGAATAATTGCGGAAATTTTCGCAATTTTTTTGGTGAATAATTGTGGAATTTTCCGCAATTTTTAGTGAATAATTGCGGAAATTTCCAGAAATTTTCGATATAATTGCATAAGTCTATACCATTATTCGGTAACTTAATTTAGGGACCTAATTTACAAACATTTATTTACTGCGGTTTTTGTGTATGTAAAAACTTATTAGGGACCCATGCCAAACTGAAATAATTTAGTAATATATATATGCAGTTTTCAATTTATAAATAATAATGATCATAATAATAGTACTAATAAATAAATTGCATAGTTTATAGCAAGGTATTTCCAGTTTATTTTATTTAATCTTATATATTACAGAAAGAAAAAATATATTTTTAGTAGAGATATAAAACTACTTTGTTCTATTTTTACTCTAATATATATATATATATATACTGGTTTAGAAAAGAATTTTATTTTCATTAGAGTTTAATTAATATATATATACGTATGAGTAGGTAAATAGTAAATACACACACATATAAGTTTTGTAATATAAGAATTTATATAAAGCTAGATTTTTAAGCCTATACAGATTACTTTTATATGCAGTTTGAAAATGGAAAATGTATTGTTCGATTAGTTCAATTATTAATAAAATCATTTAATGTTTATCAAGGTCGAAAAACCGTGAAACCAAGTCTAGATTGGAGTAAATTACAAAACAAAAATCAAAGGTGAGTTAATCGCACTCATTTGGAATTCCATTTAAATTTAAATGGTTAAATTTAAATTATTCATTGAATGATTAAATTGACTGGATGTGATATTATATATAATAGTGTATATATATTGGAGTGATTGATTCCCACATTATATAGCGGATGAGACTCTATGCTCCCCGCATAATAGCGGATGATCCCATATACCGTGATATCTCGCCTTGAAGCGGGATTGGTATTTAAATATTATGCTAACATCTGTGGATGCAGAGAAATAGGTTGGAGGGATCCAACTGGATTCCACAAAACATTGTATTTATTTTATATTCAGTGATATGATTTATGTGATAATCTAGGATGGATTATATTGATTACATTGGGAATTGAAGTTATTGAATGCCATGGCTTGGTTGTATGTATATTGGTATTTGAGAAAAATGAAATATATATAAAGTTTGGATTTTTAAAAGAAATAAAAAGGGAAATTTTTAAGTAAAAAATTATAATGAATTCAAATAAATTAAAAGAATGAATTCGGGAAAGGAATAAAGGTTTGATTTTCAATCCTATATAATAAATTCAAGTTTGGGAAAAATAGGGATTTTGAATAAATGGGAAAAAGGATTTTTTAAAAAAAATAAGGACTTAAGAAATATTGTTTTGTAAGTACAAAGAAATATATTTTTAAAATTTAAGATTTGAAATGAGTTTGGAAAAATAAAAGGAGAATTTGAAATAAAGTATAAAATTGGTATTTCCGATTTAAATAAGAATTTAAATCATAAATAAAGGTGTGAATATGGGATAAATGGGTTTTGAAATAAATTTGGATAAGTCAAGGAATTTATTTTAAAATGGAGTTGGTTTTGGAAATCGATTTGAAAACCGACTAAGTGTTGAAACTGTGATAGAGGAGAATGAGATTGTGAAATTTATAAACAGGGTTTATAAATAAAGTGAAATATGTATAAGAGGATAATTTAGAAGTATAAATTCAGAATGGGAATTTATAAGGAAAGGGTGATTTTTTTTAAAAATAAATAGTCGTTTTTTTTAAAGGTGTGGAAAGGAAAGTGTATTTTCCTGAAAAGCCAAGTATAAATTTCGAAGTAAGATTTTCAAGTATAAGTTAGAGGTTTAAAGTAGTTTTGAAAAGAATGTTTTTAAAGAAATTATTATTTAGTTGTTTTAAATTTTTTAAAAAGTAAATATTTGTTAAGCTAATTATATAAGTAAATTATATTAAAAGTTTAACTAGTATTAAAGATAATTATTTAATATTTATACCTTATAGAATAACTTTTATTTTAAGATTCGTTTTGGTTTACGTTTTACATGAGAAGCTATTTTAAAGTTTCATAACTAGTATTTTAAACAAAGTGTTTTAAGTAGTTTTTGTATTAAATGTTTTAAAGTAGATATTTTTGGTAAAGTGATTTAAATTATTTTAAAATCTAAGTAATCATACTTGGTGAATTTCAGTGGACATAAACAATGTTTGAAAATTTATTCCGCGAGAGAAAAGTGATTTGAAAACTATTTTCAAAGAGTTGAAGTGCAGAAAAATAGTTTGCGAAGATATTTTGAAATAAATAATTTGGAAAATTATTTAAATCTGTTGGTTGTTTGTGGATGTTATTTGATAGTTAAATAACCGACTATCATTATTAGCCAATGCATTGATCATTTCGAAGAGACCGGGAACGGGATTAATTTCTTGAAAACCACTTCGATCAGGTTTGAACGTTTTCATGAGGAAGATAAGAGCTTGGAGTCGAAGATGGAGCAGTAAAGTGCAAGGGCTAATCACTACTAATCCTGAGGGTGATTCCAAAATGGAAGTAGTAGGAATAGTGCCTTCGGTTCTGTTCGAACCGGAATGGACATGTATGGATGAATGCTATCAGAACATCGTTAGGAGGACGATGAGCATTCTAAGTGAATTTGTGCTAAAAAGGTAATGTATAGCCTCGAGCCTCATCAATCGAGAATCGCTAAAACCGGAGGTGCACGCAAGGCTAAGTGGCTAGTAACCAATTAGGGTAAGGTCATCCCTGTCTAGAGGTCCCTTTTATTGGTTTGTGTGGGCGCTTGCTAATCACAACCGTGCGGTGATCTTATTTGGACTATCCAGTAAGGGGTAGCTCCGGTCTTGTGATGCAGGGGATCAGGGTGGATCCTCAGTACAGTGATCTAGACCACGTACTGTGATGGGCGGTACTTCAGTGCCCTTCTATTGTATGGAGTCCAATCTTCAATAAGCACCTGTACGGTTTTGATTGTGCCCAACTATGCTGAAACGTGAGATGCAAGCATTTCAGCTAGATTCTATTTTACTTTCTATAGACACTATTATAATATCTAATGGATTTGATAAAAATGTTTTGGTTATCGTAAGGTAAAAATCCGGCATGTTTATTTGTGGCACGGTCTTACGAGATATATTTGATTTCAAAGGACTTTGGAAACTTTAATAAGCCGATTTGGTGTGTTTTCTCACTCTGGTTTTCGAGACTGACTCGGGTGTTATTTCACTATGATGCTCGGGTCAGACTGAGTATTATAGAGTACAGATTCTGGATGGACTGCTATGGAGCTTAGGAGACGAGTTGGATGGCGAGACGTATCACATGTATTTGATAAATATTCCGCCGTGTATGATCAACTGTATGGTCAGATTTGTGAGGACAGGTTATGATAACTGTTCATTGGTGTGCTATAGATTTTATTATACTCTGATGATGTAATGTATAAACAGATATAGTTCTTTTGTTTAAAGATTAGTCATTTATCTATTATGTATCATTCCGCTGCGATTGTGGGATTCTGATATGGTTTCTATTTCTTCTTCTACCTCCTTCTTTAACCCCAATTAGTTCGGTTTTTCGTCATTCAATTGTTCGGCATTTGACATAGTGGATGTATTGATGTCGATTTTTGGGCGTCGAAAAATTGGGTCGTTACACTTGGTATCAAAGCGAACGTTAGGCGAGAACCTTGGCTCTAGTGGGGACTACTCATTAAGAATAGAGTCTGTAATACTCTAGAATGAGTTTGAGTGTATTAGTAGATATGAACGCGTATTTGTTAGTGAATACAAAAATTGTTTTATATTGTGTCGACTTATCGGTTGAGTGTTTATAAATTCTGGCTGGTGTAGTTTGGCCAACTATATCGATAGGGATTTCTAAACTCTTAAACCAGGCAAACCGACACAATATTGTTTTTAAAGGTTGGTAAATGAAATAATTTTGCCCAAAATTTTTATATACAAAAGAAATATTTTTTGTAAATTATTATAGTATATGGTTGCTTGGTTGTTAGGAAGTGATAATATTAAAATATTATCATTTTTGTATAGAAATTTAAACTGGGAAATTGAATAAGAAATTAAGGTAATAACCAAAGGATAAGGAAATAAACTCATTAATAGAATGGAATTTGAAATATGAATTTATAAAGGTGATTTATAATTGAAATGTATAAAATTGCAGAGTAATATTTGAATATGGATTGAAAGGATTTGAGGTTTGAAAATTTGGGAAATTTAACTTCCTTTGAGTTTGAAAATGATTTTTTTCAAAGGTTTGGAGAAATAATAATGATATTATTTCAGAAATATTTTTGAATTGGATTTGAAATCTGGTGAGATTTAAAATTTAAAAATATTTGGAAGGGTCTTTAAATGAGATAAATCACTGAACTCTTTTCGATAGTTGGAAAATAACTTCGGTGATGACTACAGCATCATCGATGTTCTTTTCGAGTTTCCAAAGGAGGAATTGATGCCTAGAGATTTTGAATTGGTATTTGTTGCAAAATTGAGATTTACTTTGGGATACAAAGGAATAATTCGGTTATGTATATAATTGATTTAAAAAATGGTTTTGAAATGTTGAGTAATTGTTTAAAAGACTCTGGAATCTTATTTACAATATTTATAGAATACAAATAAGTTCGATAATTTATAATAATTTGAAATTTATTGGAATAAGATTCAACTTGAAAGGGTTAAATAAAAGTAAGTGTGAAAAAAAAATAAGTTGGAAGGTAAGCTAATTTATTAAAGAGAATTAAAAGAAGTTAGCAAATGGAAAGTAAATAAGTTGGGAAACTTATAGAAGTTAAAATTTTGAATTAATTGAAATGTAACTGAATTAACTTAAAGGGAATGAATCCAAGTGAGCTAAATGGAATGGTCGTTGAAATAAAATTTGTAAGTTTAAAATTTGAATGGAAATGAAATTTGACTAGATTAAGTTTGAAATAGAAGTGTGAATGAACAAACTAATTTAAATTGTAAATAAATGAAATTGAAACCAAAATTAATTAGTGAACTGATCAATTTAAAAAAGGTAAACGAATGAATTGAAAGAGAATATTGGGTTAAATAAAGTAAAAATTGAAGAATTAGTTCAAAATAGACTAAAATAATAAGGTTTGGAAATAAAAATGGTTTGAGATATGAATAGATTAGTACATGGAACTAATTAAAGAAATGGGTTTGAGATAAGGTGGATAGAATTCAGTATTTTGAAATTTAAAATGAATTAAATTCAAATGGAGTTGAGAATTTAAGTTAAATGAAATTAGATGTGGAAGCTTAAGTAGTGAAGTAAAAATGAATATTAAAGTATATAGAATATTTACAATAAACTTAAAGAAATGAAGGGTAAATTCTTAAGTAAATTTGGTATTGGAAAAATATACTAAGTAAATATGGGAATGAAGGTTTAATAAGGATGTGTGAAGTGATAATTAATAGAAATCAAAATAAATGTGAATAAAAAGAGACTTGATATAACTAATAATCAATTGAGTTAAATACATAGGATATATGTATATTATTTTATTCGCATAACAATTTGATCTAGATTCGAGCATAGAATTTCGAGATAGTTATATCGATCCGAGTTGGGATTTTTCACTCGATTTTTGACGACGAACCCTGGATATGGATTTTTGATCGATTCTGGAAATTCTCTATCATTGTTATGGCTATGTAAGGAGAATGACGGTTTCTGATCAAGAAACCAGATCTGAATCCGCACTAGGAAGTCGGATGGGCAATACTAGTTCGGAAGTGAAATTGTGTGATCGAGTGAGCGATCAGATTCGGTATTGCATACGAATGATATACGAAGATCGTACGGGTTTGAATGAAATGAATATCAAAATTTTGTAAAGAGATGAGTAAAATAAATTTTACCGTACTAGTAAATACTATTGGTAGATAAGTACAGGTTTCTAAAGGCAAAGGATAAATTGATGTTTTCAAATTCAAAAGATAAATTGAATTGCCTGACAAAAGGGATGTATTTAAATTTCTATATGAAATTTGATGATTTTCTGGTCCAGCCACTTGGCGTTTTGTTTTCTTTGAAATATGGGGGCCCGTAGAGGCAGTTTGTAGTTGTACCGACTAGCCGCGCAAAGGAGACGCTGGTGAAATTTATCGAAAATTTAGAGAGTTGGAAACTTTTTGAGAAGTTTTGATAAGTTTAAAAAGTTGGTTTAAACTAAAATTTGAATTATCAAGGAAATGATATTATTTGTAACAGATGGGTGTGTTTGGAAAGTTAGTAGAGTGATAGTGTGTCTTAAATAAAAGGTTTGTTTTGGGAAGTTGTTGAAACTATATGGATTGGGAAATAGTTAACGGATTATGGATCATTCCTCTTAACTAGTAATTTCGGAGATAAAATTCTTTTAAGGGGGAGGAATGTGATGACCCGGAATTTCTGGATATCTGAAATCGAAATATTGATTTTAAATATTTGAAAGTCAGTTTAACTTGAATTTCAAATATCACCGTTTATTTGGCAATTAAATTATTGAATGTAATAATTGGAAATTGGTTAAAATAGTGAATCTTGTTTTAAGCTTTTTAAAATTATTTCAAGGGATCGGAAAATTTATATTTATAATACTGGAGATAATAGAAGTTTTAAATTTGAATTTGAAAGTGTTTTGTTCAGTTTTAAAAATATATAGTTTAAACTGAATTTAAAAATAGCCTTTCAAGGAACAGTCTCGGATTTCGACGAAACTAGTTCTATTGGATCCGTAATAGTATATTATTATCGGATTTCAATTTTTGTAGTCTTTGGTTTTATCGTGTGGCCGTACGGTAGATAGACGCGCTGAAATCTATATCGAAAATTCAATATAATTATAAGATCCAAAAAGTTATTTTCTCCATACGATCGAGTTAGGACTCGAAACCTTCTCTATTGCGTTTGAAATAATGGTATAACCTTATATACGCCTAGCGGCAGGCCTCGATAGGAGATCGAGATTTTGTCTTCGTTTTCTAGAAGATTTAAATTTGAATTTAAATTCAAATATAAATAATATAACAGCCTTGAAAACACTATAGCAAGCAGATACGTAAAGAACATTTTAAAACACGTGTTCACTTGTATAACACGCATCGCCCCTTCTTCTTTGTAATATCGAAGCCTGATAAAATAATCACGAAAAACTTTTCCCCTTCCGTTTTTACCGCAAATCATAAATCAAAAACAAAAAAAATAAAAGAGTGGTCATGTCCTTATTTCTCTTGCTTCTGAATCGAACAAACCCTCCCCCCTCTCAACGAAATCCGAGTCGTTTCGTTAAAAATGAATGAGAGAACTGTCGAATCTAGGTGGTTGCAATGTCAGATGGTTTTGGGCATCGGTGTAGTCGTGTGCGAGAGGTACAACAATCGATGCACGCACGAGTCATGGAGGATGGTCGTGGGCAGTGGCGCAATGTGCGGCGATGCGGTGAGAAAGGTTCGAACATGGTCAGACGAGGTCTGGTAGGGGATAGGGACGCGAGCGTGCGTTGTGGTCGATCAAAGTTCAAGCGGCGGAGGGTCGCGAGGTTGTAGGTGGATTGCTGTTCAAGGGGAGCCAAGTCTTCGCTGTGCACGATTCTGGAAGATGAGACAGTAAGGTATAAGTGTATTTAATTTAATTTAATAATATATATATATGCAGTTTTTCAATTTATTATAATAATGATGATAATAATAATAATAGTAATAAATAAATTATATAGTTTACAGCAAGGTATTTCCAGTTTATTTTATTTAATCTTATATATTACAGAAAGAAAAATTATATTTTTAGTAAGAGATACAAACCACTTTGTTCTATTTTTACTCTAATATATATATGTATATATACTGGTTTAGAAAAGAATTTTATTTTCATTAGAGTTTAATTAATATATATACATATGAGTAGGTAAACAGTAAAAATATATATATACACACACACACACACACATACACATAAGTATTGGAATATAAGTATTTATATAAACGTTAGATTTTTAAGCCTATACAGATTACTTTTATATGCAGTTTGAAAATGGAAAATTTATTGTTCGATTAGTTCAAATATTAATAAAGTCATCTAATGTTTATCAAGGTCGAAAAACCGTGAAACCAAGTCGTGATTGGAGTAGACCGCAAAACAAAAATCAAAGTTGAGTTAATCGCACTCATTTGGAATTCCATTTAAATTTAAATGGTTAAATTTAAATTACTGGTTGAATGATTGAATTGACTGGATGTGATATTATATATAATAATGTGTGTGTATTGGAGTGATTGATTCCCGCATTATATAGCGGATGAGACCCTATGTGTCCCGCATAATAGCGGATGACCCCATATACCGCGATATCCCGATTTGAAGCGGGATTGGTATTTAAATATTGTGCTAACATCTGTGGATGCAGGGAAATAGGTTGGAGGGATCCAACTGGATTCCTCAAAACTTTGAATTTATTTTCTATTCAACGATGTTATTTATGTGATAATCTGGGATGGATTATATTAATTATATAGGGAATTGAAATTATTGAATGTTATGGCTTGGTTGTATATATATTGGTATTTGGGAAAAATGAAATAAATAAAGTTTGAATTTTTAAAGGAAATAAAAAAGGGAAATTTTCAAGTAAAACAATTGTAGTGAGTTCAAATAAATTAAAAGAATGAATTCGGGAAAAGAATAAAGGTTTGATTTTGAAGCCTATATAATAAATTCAAGGATGGGAAAAATAGGGATTTTGAAAAAATAGGAAAAAGGATTTTTTTTTTAAAATAAGGACTTAAGAAATATTGTTTTGTAAGTACGAAGAAATATATTTTTAAAATTTAAGTTTTGAAATGAGTTTGGAAAAACAAAAGGAGAATTTGAAATAAAGTATGAAATTGGTATTTCTGATTTAAATTAGAATTTAAATCATAAATAAAGGCGTGAATATGGGATAAATGGGTTTTGAAATAGATTTGGATAAGTAAAGGAATTTATTTTAAAATGGAGTTGGTTTTGAAAATCGATTTGAAAACCAAATAAGTGTTGAAACTGTGAATAGAGGAGAATGAGATTGTGAAATTTATAAACAAGGTTTATAAATAAAGTGAAATATGCATCAGAGGATAATTTGGAAGTATAAATTCAGAATGAGAATTTATAAGGGAAGGGTGATTTGTTTAAAAATAAATAGTGGTTTATTTTCAAAGTTGTGGAAAGGAAAGTGTATTTTCCTAAAAAGCCAAGTATAGATTTCATAGTAAGATTTTCAAGTATAAGTTAGAGGTATAAAGTTGTTTAAAAAGAATGTTTTTAAAGAAATTATTATTTAGTTGTTTTTTTTAAAAGTAAATATTTATTAAGCTAATTATATAAGTAAATTATTTTAAAAGTTTAACTAGTATTAAAGATAATTATTTAATATTTATACCTTATAGAATAACTTTTATTTTAAAATTAGTTTTGGCTTAAGTTTTACATGAGAAGTTATTGTTTCATAACTAGTATTTTAAATAAAGTGTTTCAAGTAGTTTTTATATTAAATGTTTTATAGTATATATTTTGTATAAAGTGATTTAAATTATTTTAAAATCTAAATAATCATACTTGGTGAATTTCAGTAGAAATAAACAATATTCGAAAATTTATTCCGCGAGCGAAAAGTGATTTGAAAACTATTTTCAAAGAGTTGAAGTGCAGAAAAATAGTTTGCGAAGATATTTTGAAACAAATAATTTGGAAAATTATTTGAATCTGATGGTTGTTTGTGGATGTTATTGATAGTTATATAACCGACTATCAATATTGGCCAATGCATTGACTGTTTCAAAGAGACCGAGATCGGGATTAATTTCCCAAAAACAAATTCGATCTGGTTTGAACGTTCTCGTGAGGAAGACAAGAGCTTGGAGTCAAAGATGGAGCAGTAAAGTGCAATGCCAAATCGCTACTAATCCTAAGGGTGATTCCAAAATGGATGTAGTAGGAATAGTGCCTTCGGTTCGGTTCTGTTCGAATCCGAAACGGACTTGTATGGATGAATGCTATCAGAACATCTCAGGAGGACGATTCGTATTCTAAGTGAATGTATGCTAAAAAGGTAACGCCTAGCCTCTAGCCTCATCAAATGAGAATGGCTAAAACATGGAAGGTGCATGCAAGGCTAAGTGGCTAGCAACGAAGTAGGGTAAGATCATCCCTGTCTAGAGGTCCCTTTTATTCGGTTGTATGGGCATTGCTGATCCCAACCACGGGGTGATCTTATTCGGACTATCCAGTAAGGGGTAGCTCCGATCTTGTGATGTAGGGGATCAGGATGGATCCTCGGTATGGTGACGGGCGGTACCCCAGTAGCCCTACCATTGTATGGAATCCAATCTCCAATATGCACCTGTATGGTTTTGATTGTGCCCAACTATGCTGAAACGTGAGATGCAAGCATTTCAGCTAGATTCTATTTTACTATCTATAGACACTATTATAATATCTGACAGATTTGGTAAAAATGTTTTGGTTATCGTAAGGTAAAAACCCGGCATGTTTATTTATGGCGCGGTCTTACGAGATACCTTTGATTTCAAAGGATTTTGGAAACTTTAATAATCCAATTGGGTGTGTTTTCTCACTCTGGTTTTCCAAACTGACTCGAATGTTATTTCACTATAATGCTCGGGTAAGACCAAATATTATAGAGTACAGATTCTGGATGGACTGCTATGGAGCTTAGGAGACGAGTTGGATGGCGAGACATATCATACATATTTGATAAATATTCCACTGTGTATGATTAACTGTATAGTCAGATTTGTGAGGACAGGTTATGATAACTGTCCAGTGGTGTGCTATAAATTGATAAACTGATATAGTTCTTTTATTTAAAGATTAGTCATTTATCTATTATATATCGTTCTGCTGCGATTGTGAGATTATGATACTGTTTCTGTTTCTTCTTCTACCTCCTTCTTCTTTAACCCCAATTGGTTCGGTTTTCCGGCATTCGATCGTTCGGCATTTGATACAGTGGACATATTGATGTCGATTTTCGGGCGTCGAAAAATCGGGTCGTTACAGTATAATTGATAAATAATTTATCAATTATGTTAATTGCACAAATTTATCAATGTAAATTATTACAATTTATACATATCCATTATTTTTACAAGATTAGAATGTTAAATGTTACATTTCGTTTATCTAATAAGGCTCATACTAGTCCTTTTTATGTTTCTCCAAATCCTTAGACGAAACATAGAAGTCTTTCGACTTCATTAGTTAGTGTTAGGACTCAACTATGTTGGGATCCTGATCTTAAGTTTGCTCAACAAGTCATTACTCCATAAATGATTGATAACTCCTTATTAGTCGTATCATATACAACCCCTAATCCTTATCCTGATCTCATTTCGACCTTGAGTTTGCTTTATAAATTGAAAGAAATTATTCATTCGTACCTACCATTTCACGACGACCTAAGTATAATATATGTACATTGAGTTTGCTCAACAAATACATATAGCTATCCTACCTCATCTAATCAATGTATCAATGATACGACTGAAAATGTGTAGGACCGTGTAATATGGAATACTGCGAAATAATAAACTTGATAATAGATAAAAGTAGTAAAGTAATGAAATAATAAATGAGCACATCAGAGATTTTTATACTGGTTCGGAGCTCCGTCCTATATCCAGTCCCAGACTCCTTCTGGAATTTCACTAAATCAAGAACCCTCACTTAACCCGGAGGAACAGGTCTATACAACCCCTGAGCAGCCGAAAAGGGAGCTGAGCAGCAGAATAGGATTTTGCCTCAGCAGCCGAATAGGACTTCACACGCCTGAGCAACAGAACAGGACTTCAACAAATACAAAAGTTTGTTTTGACCTTGTGTGTTCTAATAACACGAATTTGTCACTTGTCGTACACCCTTCTTATAATCTTTTCCTCAAGTACGATGTATGTAGTTGTGTGTATATGAAGATTAGGAAGTTTCAAATTGCTTGAAGAATATGGAAATGAATACGTAAGCAATGAATGTATGAATTTAAAATAGTAGTTAATTTAGAAAATACGATTCAAGTATAAGCAAGTAAGTGAAGTGATTTGATCTTGAAATTCATGCATATATATAGTAGTTAAGGAGTTGCAACTGCTGGTGAAGAGATCTCTACGAATAGCAATGGTTGCAACCCTTGGCGAGGAAGAAGGCTATTCAAAAAGGAAGTGTCTTTTCATAAAAAAGGACTGTTGCAGAATTCAGTCGACTGACTCAGGTCATTCAGTCGACTGAATTTAAGAACATGCACATATATGTTATAAAGCACAAATTTAGTCGACTGACTGACTGTATTCAGTCGACTGAATTAAGCTGTTAAGCAAAAACTATAGTAGCTCATTTGGTTAGAGTACTTGCCTTCCAAACTAGTGACCCAGGTTTGAGCCCCATTCCATGCATTTTTTGAAAACTTGATTTTGATTAAAATATGCATGCAAGTTTATTTGAATGTGAATGATGATTCTTAAGGAAAGATTTTAACAAAGCACTAGACTAGACTTTATATACACATTTGATGACTCTTGTTAAAATATATAACTATACAAACCATATATTGAGCCGATAAGTCTGGATGTTATCGTAGTCGTAGATTCGTGAATTGTGTGTCTTGTCTGCAATCAAAACCTACGATCCAACATTCTCCCTTTTTTTGATGATGACAACTTCATTTGCTACAAACGAATCTTTGACAAGCTTTGTTTATCTTATCTCTCTCACTGAATATATTCCTGCAATTGTGCTATAGATATCTCCCCCTGAATCTATGCTATATATTCATGTAAATAATTAATCTTTTCTCCCCCTTAATCTGTGCTTGCATGGTTTTTTTCCTACAAATAGTGCTAGATCAATATCTTTCTCCCCCTTTGTCATTGACAAAAATGAGAGTTTATATGATGATATAAATTATATTTCACATAAGTGTTAACATAGAACAAAATAACCATTACTTATACTGTAAGGTATCAGAAAAAAAAAATAACATTTAAAGCATGCGATACCAAAAGTTCTTATAATTTCCTAATTTTTAGGAAACCATACCCATTTTGGTGTGGTTGAACCTTTATAAATATAATTTCCATTATTAACTACCATATCAAAATAATCATCACTGTATTTTTCTCTATTTTTACAATTAACAGGAACCCAAATATTTAGATAAATTTTATTCATATTTCCCGTCAATGATTTTGTACTTCTAAAGAATTATAAACATTATTGGTCATAGCAGTATTTGAATTTCTATAAAAATTGGATTGAGACTTTTCTCGTAATCTAGTACTAGCACTAACATATTTACTATACATGAAAGCGTATCTAGTGCTATTTCAACGATCAATTTTATTATATCCTAGGCCACTTTTATCATGTAAAGGTCTAGAACTAGATAAAATCATGTTTAAATCGTTTTGACCTTTATTAGATTTTGTGACTTTAGTGTTAAGTTTATCAAATTTAGCTTTAAAGTTACAATTATTATTTTCAAAAGAAATATTAATATTTTTCAAAATATCAATTTGCGTTTTAATTCAGAATTCTCCTTTTTGAACGTACAGTTCTCATTTTTGAGAATAAAAATTCGAGATTTGAAATTATCTAAAGATGATTGTAATAAATCATTTTGTCTTTTCAAATCCGTAATTTCTTTTGAAAAATTTTCGTTTTCTTTTTCAAACATAGTATTTTGTCCGTCTAGAAAATCTTTAAGAGCCTCAAAATTATTTCTCAAAACACCCTGTTGATTTTCGAAATCTAATTTCTCATTTTTCTATTTCTCATTTTCAATTTTGATTGATTTCATCTTTTCTAAAATAAGAAAATTAAGCTTTGAGATCTTATCGCTTATACTAACTAATTCATTATTCTCATTTACTGAAATTTGTAGATCAGAAAGTACCTTTTGACTATCCTTATTGATCGTTGCTCTGATAGTTTCAGGCTTTTTGCTTGTTGTATTTCGACCGGATCTTTTTCTGGCCATTATTCTATAATGTTGTGACGATCGATAGAATTCCAGGCTCTGATACCAAATTAAAAAAGTCGCTATGCTCTAATACCAAATGAAAGTGTGTAGGACCATGTAATATGGAATAGTGTGAAATAATAAACTTGATAACAAATCAAAGTAGTAAAGTAAATGAAATAATAAATGAGCACCCCAGAGATTTTTATACTGTTCGGAGCTCCGTCCTACATCCAGTCCCAGACTCCTTCTGGAATTTCACTAAAACAACAACACTCACTTAACCCAGAGGAATAGGTCTATACAACCCCTGAGCAGCCGAATAGGGACCTGAGCAGCAGAACAGGATTTTGTCTCAACAAACGAAGAGGACTTCACACGCCTGAGCATCAGAACAGGACTTCAACAAATACAAAAGATTGTTTTGACCTTGTGTGTTCTAATAACACGGATTTGTCACTTGTAGTACACCCTTCCTATATTCTTTTCCTCAAGTATGATGTGTGTAGTTTTGTGTATATGAAGATTAGGAAGTTTCAAATTGCTTGAAGAATATGGAAATGAACACGTAAGCAATGAATGTATGAATTCAAGAGAGTAGTTAATTCATAAAATATGATTCAAGTATAAGCAAGTAAGTGAAGTGATTTGATCTTGAAATTCATGCATATATATAGTAATTAAGGAGTTGTAACTGCTGGTGAAGAGATCTCTGCGAATAGAAATGGTTGCAACCCTTGGCGAGGAAGAAGGCTATTCAAAAAGGAAGTATCTTTTCATAAAAAATGACCGTTGCAGAATCCAGTCGACTGATTCAGGTCATTCGGTCGACTGAATTTAAGAACATGCACATATATGTTAAAATGCACAGATTCAGTCGACTGATTGACTATATTCAGTCGACTGAATTTTTTTGTTAAGCAAAAACTATAGTAGCTCATTTGGTTAGACTATTTGCCTTCCAAACTAGTGAACAGGGTTTGAGCCCTGCTCCATGCATTTTTTAAAAATTTGATTTTGATTAAAATTTGCATGCAAGTTTATTTGAATGCGAATGATGATTCTTGAGGAAAGATTTTAACAAAACACTAAACTAGACTTTATATACACATTTGACGACTCTTGTTAAAATATATAACTATAAAAACCATATATTGAGCCGATAAGTCTGGATGTTATCGTAGTCGTAGATTCGTGAATTTTTGTGTCTTGTCGACAATCAAAATCTATGATCCAACAACCACACGTAACATCTATAGCTTAAGTTTTCTCAATAACCAGAGAGTATGCAAGTAATTTATTAATATATAAATAGTCGAGGACACCGTTATATTAAAGATTCATGTCACTAACATATACTATGACGACCCACCCCAAGACTCACACTAACAAAGGATATTACAAAATAATATCATCGGCTAGTGCAGGGAATAGTGTTGGTTAAGAGACCATTTGTGAATTTTATTTTAAATAAGCATTGATACGTCGATTAATATGCTACATTATTTTTCATCACAAGTGGA
The DNA here is from genome assembly GCA_030765085.1 of Allium cepa. Taxonomy (NCBI): domain Eukaryota; kingdom Viridiplantae; phylum Streptophyta; class Magnoliopsida; order Asparagales; family Amaryllidaceae; genus Allium; species Allium cepa. The sequence goes on along the minus strand of CM060934.1, from coordinate 309,028,289 downwards.
ATCGACATATGCAATCCAGTAATAAAACTACGATGGCTAAATTAATAATCCAAAACAATATATAATAAATAGAAATCACAGAATTATAGGTTATAAAATATACATAATGGAATATAAATAAATATAACCTGATCAAATCGAACATATACATTATGTCAATAGAAGACTGTGGTCAAAACGATCCGTATAATACATCTGTACTACATCTTCTGAACAAATATGTACACAAAAAAATCTAGGGTCAATAATAGATACGACCCTATATGAATATGCACATATATATGAGATGAAGATAAGATGAATGATAACTAGACTATTGGAGTGAAATCCTCTCTAGAACTATCAAACTAGAGCACCTAAAATATATCAGTTTGATTCGAGTATTATAAGATAATAAATGGGCCAGTCTAGACTATAATAAATGGGCTAAGAAAGATAAATAATGGATGTAATGATACAAGTCTCAAATATGAACACAAATCCAGAATTGGCTAACAACAAGAATGCTTTAATAAACTCCAAATGTGTAATCACCAAATATCAAAACCCAAAAATAGCTTGTAAAAGAAAAATCCCCAAAATCATTCGATGATAAGACAAATAGCATTGAATCTAGAAATCATAGCAGAAATCCAAAAAATACATAAAAGGGGAAAGATACCAAAACTCCAACATTGGTGAATAAATTCACCTATATGCATGTAACTCCAAGATAGACATTTAAGTATATAAACATCAGGATAAGTACAAGACCTATAAACATCAAGATATGTACAAGTCATATTAAGAATAAGATAGGAACAAGTCCTGTAAACATCAACATAGGACCAAGTCCTGTAAACTCCAAGATAGGTACAAGACCTATAAACTCAAAGATAGGAAAAAATCATATGAACTTCGAAGGCAAGTCATAAACTCATTGGTAAGTATTATATACTTTCGAATAGTAACCGAATAAATAACAACCATGTGTCCCATACCACACGGGTTTATTTAAACACCATAAGTTACTAAAGTCCACCCGTGTGTATAAACGGCTCAATCGAATAATTCTGGGAATTAATCCAAACAATAAATGCGAGCATTTCATACCACTCGTTTTTATTAATTCGTTTGAATCAATTTCTCATTCGATCAATGTCATCCAATTTTATAAAATAACTTACGTTGAAATTTTTCTTGATAATATTGTTTTATAAACTAGAACAAATCTTTGAAGGAGGTCCATAAAGATGTTCTCTCATTTCCTAATGATAAAAGTCCCGACTCGGATGGATTCACTACAAAGTTTTTAAGTACTACTGGGAAGATCTTAAATTTATACTTTTGGATCTAATTCAAGAAGTCTTCAGAACAGGTAAGCTTGCGAAAGGTATAAATCACACTTTCATTACTTTTGTGCCTAATGTAGGCAAGCCTAGTCGCATTTCAGATTATAGACCTATCTCATGTTGTAATGTGATTTAGAAGATTATTTATAAAATTATTTGCAATAGAAGCCTTATCTCCCCCTTTTAATTTTCGTGAATCAACTGGCTTTCATTTTGGTAGATTCATTGGTGAAAACATCTTACTAGCACATGAGAAAATTAGGTAATTTAATAATAAATGTAAGGGTTACAACATATTCAGCGATGCAAAGTTTTAATGGTTTGACCCGTAGAAAAATAGTGATATTTTCGTCAATTTGCTTTGTTAGGACAATTTGGGGTTATATGTTAGTGAGGACTTAACTGTTAACAATATTAATGGGAAGTTTACCATCGATAAAGTTCCTTTTACTATAATTGTTTGGAAGCAAATTAATTAGGTGAACATTCAACATAGATCATTTAATGACTATTGGGAATGGAACTGTGGTCCTAAAGGTTTCTCATTTTCTCGGCTTGGGATCTATCTAGAACTCACTATCCTAAAGTTAGTTTAAGTAAAATCATTTGGAATAAATGCAATAGCCCAAAAATATCACTATGTGCTTATAAAACATATTTAAACAGATTGAATACTAAAAATAAGATCGCTGAATGCGGGTATGATGCGAATCCTATTTGTGTTCTATGCAATGAAACTTAGGAAAATAGAAATCATCTTTTTTTCGACTGTTCATATTCTACGTATATTTGGACACAAAGCAGGTTGAAGTTGGGTCTTTCGATGACCGGTTGACTTATATTGCATAATTAGCTCGCTGTTGTGGCGAATAACTTCACATCCAACAGTTAAGTGCTAGATCTGGCGTGCTTGACAATTGTGACAAGCATTTACCACATCTGGAATGAATGTAATTTGAGGATTAATGAGAATAGTTGCAAAAGTAAATTTTATAGATTGAGATTAATTGAAATTGATATTAAGCATTTGATGTTGATGTGCAAGAAGAAGATGGTGAAAAGTCGCAAAAGCTAGGAAATTTCAAGGAATTAGGGGATTGAACTGAGAGGCCATAGTTAATTCTTCCTATCGAGCTATAGTTTGAACTAAAGAAGACATACTTCTTTCCGTTTTTATGTCTGGTTTCCCCAATTGGCTATCGATTTTGGATTGTGTCCGATTTTATGTTTGAGTGGGTTAAGTTTTTTATTAAATTTTGATGAATTGCATACCTTGTACTTGAAACTTTATACATATTTTATTGACATGTTGTCTATAAAACACCACACACTTTTTCCTTGTCTATTCACTCGTGCTGAGGTCCAGTCAGTTTTTTAATGAGGCAGTTTACCCACTTTAAAAAAAACACACACACATATATTGGAAAAACCTTGCTAAAAAGTGTGTATATACATAAGTACAATTTTAAACCATTATTCCAAATAAACTTTGAAGCCATTATCATTATAGATAAATGTAATTTATATACATATATAAATATTCCAAATATCTTTTATAGAAAATATATTCATACTTAAAAATGATTTGAGAAAATGATTTAGGTTGAAAATCATTCTTTTTTGAAAACTCTATGTGAAAACGTATGATGGAAATTGTGTATTGTGTCATGGACCTACAGAGCAATTCTATGGTATAATAAACTCCCAGATGAATTCATAAATTAAAATCCGAAAATTGCATTGAAACTGACACAAAAAACAATACGAAAAAAAAGCAAATAGGTTCAAGCGATCACACGGGAACAGAGGAGCAAACAGGCACGAATAGAGCTCGAATAGCATGATCTGAGTCTCAGGCCTGGTCTTGACCGGTCCATTAGTCAACATGATTGGTGCACTGGTTGGCACGCCTAGACAGAGTCCCAAGCGACGTCGTTGGTGCTTCGGTTGTCGTTTGTGGTGTTTTCTTCTTTAACTTGAACCTGGACATCTACTAGATTAAGTAAGCTATCATGCAAGTAACATGCACAATTTGATGCAAACCATGAACATAGGATGTGATTTTTAGCAAAACAGTGAATGAGATAACAAAACATGTTAATATCACAACCAAAGTCTAGATGTGTGAGATAAACTCACTGAATTTGAACTTAAATTAGCGTTTAGAATCCGGATTCACCTAAGTAATCATCTTTCAGCCACAAAATCTGGGTTTTCTTCTTAGAAATTGCAAATAACAACATTACCAATCCAAGTTAAAACTGAAATTGAAACTCCAATAGATGTAAGATATGAAGGTAAAGATTACCTTAACTTTACATCTTCTATTAATAATCAAAATATCTTTGATTTAAGCTTGATTTAGGGATTTAATCCAGTTCCTAGGGTTTGCAAATAAGATTAAATTATTTTCAAATTTTTGATCTTGGCTGAAATGTGAAAGTGTTGAAGTAAAACAAGGGTATGTGGATTATTATTCACCCTCTACATAGGCCTAATAGGTATCCTATAATCCAATAAGAAAATGCGTACTAACTGCTATTGTTTTCTCTTATAAAACACTAATTAATACTCAATTGTATTTGTGGAAGCCTAGATTAATTTTCCTCAACTTTTAACAAAGCTCCAATATATCAAAAATTCTCATTTATATTAATATTGACATATTTTGTAAAACTAAATATAACTTTTAAATTAAAAGTTATTCTCATTATTGTTAATAATATAAATTACTACTTGTAAAATCTCAATTTAAACTAACATTTAATTAAGTTTACAACATTTGTTGTAATAATTTAAAATGGAAATTATTTATGATAAATCTCCTTTATAATAAATAAGTGAATAACCTTGCGAAAAAATTCTTATTTTAAATCACAAAATTATTTCCATATTTTTTTATAAATTCCCATTTTCCCTAAGGTTATTCTTTTATTATCAAATATAAGAAGTTAAATTAAACAATTTCTAAAATTTAGTAAATTTTCCTAAACTTATTTATTTCTTTCTAGAAGCCATTTTAATTTGGAAATTATAATAAATAAATTTTTCCAAATTCATCTTAAAATTAATTAGATAATTTTAAACCACAATTTAGATTTAATTCCAAGTAATTACACAGGATGCGTTCACTCGAAGACTCTCTAGTTCCACAAGAATAGTCCCTAGGCTCATCGGGCCATTGGACCTAGATAAGTGAAACAACTATATCCCGTAGGTATTCAACCTCCGAAGCATCAAAACAAATAGAGCCCTGTCCAAAAATTAGGTTTTGAGAAATCACAAGTGCAACAAAGAGGCCATGCTCGAGAATAGAATCACAATTCCTAAAGTGTTTCCAAGGCCGAAACACATGAAGGACACTACGAATGCCAATGAACTAGACAGGTAAAAAAGCTCAATAAGCAAAAAGGCCACTACTCTCAATGGTGGGGTAGGGTCCCAATATCAGAGAGTCAATATCCCAAATTGACTGAAATATCAGTCATTCAACAAGAAAGAAACACGAATAAAGATCTGTTTTCCAATAGAAATTCCCAAGGTCTTACCAAAATATTCACAAATAGAGGAGGGTCTTATGATCAATTTCTTTCCCAAACTTAAGCCAACAAGAGAGTGGTCGATATGATTTCCCAAACAAAGTTACGAAAGGAGTCAAACCCATATCGAATTATAAACTATCAAAAATGGAAAAATTCAATCATGGTAGATATGATCCTCTTGGCTCCTACCCGATTCGAGGTACGATATTAGGCAGATTTCTAAGATTTTATCTACATTCAAATCGTTGAGAGTTCTCCATTTAATTTTTTCCTATCATTTATTTGAGATAAACTTAAACAATTGATTTGAATCTTCAAAATTTCTATAATCTTTAACTCATTAAAGATTAAAATTTAAAATTTCCAACCTCAGCTACCAATCAAAATTATACCCAAAATAGATTCTTAATTGTAAATTTCCAAATAAGTTTTTAAACTTAGTTTTCAAATCTCAATTTATCAAAAATATTTTCTCTATTCAAAATACTTATTAATCCTAATATTATAAAACATTGCTTAATCAATCCTTTTCAAAAGTTGTGGATTAATTCTAAGATTTTTCTATTGATATAACTTATTGATTCATAATGTAACTTTAACTTGTCACAAAAACCATTTATAGATTATATTCAAAGTTCAGGAAAATTAGGTCCAACTCGATCACAAGAATCGTGTATAAAAATCTAGAAATATACTTTATAAGGATCTATCAACCCCAGCTAAACACCAAAAGAGAGTAAATTCTAAAGTACCAAATATTATCGCTCTTAGTAATAATAGGAATTTAACGAAAATGGCGCATACCATATGGTGAAATTCAAGTATTTACTTAAATCTAGTGAATCTCACTCATTTCGGCTATCACTAAAAAACCTGAATTATATTCTCTTAAGGATCTATCAACCCATGCCAAATACCAAAAGAGGATAGAGGCCTAAAGTGTTATGTATTATTCCAAATGCAATCACAATGATTTAACCCAAGCATCCCATACTACTGGGTGAAATTCATGTATTCACTAATGGGTTAGTAAATTCCACTCAAACATTCTATTCAATGTGTCATGCCATATTCGAAGAAGTGTTACTTAAGAGCATTAAACCAATCAATAACACTAATTCAATTATAGGTATTCCCTATATTATAGAATTAAGGTTATCAAAATATTTATTTAAAAAATGCATTCTCCAAACCCAAAAAATCACACAAATTTTCCAAAATAGTATTAAATGACCATAAGCTAAGCTTAATAAAATCCAACAAGAATTTATAGTTTGAAAGCAAATAACTTTATCTTTCCCATATAAGAAATAGTTTCTAAAATACTTTATACATATATTTACTTATTTCCAAATTCCTTATAGAAAAAACTTCTTATTTTATTTTAATTAGAAAAGTTCAAATTATCTAACTCATTCTAAAGCATTCATAATTACATTTCCAAAAGAGGTTTTCCCAATTAAGTCCCTTATAGGTATATTACTATTACTTATTATACATTAAATAAACCAAAAGGATCCATTGATAATATTTACTTTAAATGGTTGATTTTATATTTTTCTAAAATTTTAGATGGGTTTTATATTATTTTAACAATGTTTATATTAGGTAAAACCCAACCTATAAATATAGTCTTATTTTTACGCTTAGATTTTTCATTTACAATTTCTCATCTTTTGAAATTCCAAAACAATTTACAAATTTTGATTACTCTAATTTGAAATCTTAAGAATTACTTAATTTAATATAAAATCAATACACACACATATTCACACACACTCTATGTATACATCTCATTGATTATTGTTAAGTATCTCACCCCTTTTTAGGAATACATCAATTTTCCTTTTAAATTTCAATATATAGTTAGAATTGATGTCTTAATTTTTTTATATTTTTCAATATTATCTTATTTCTAAGTTTACAAAATCTATTTCCAATTGTTTCAATTAAAAGAACCATGCTTCATTTAGCTTTTGATGATCTGGCTATTTAATGATTTGCATATGCATGTTTTTACTTAGATTGTAAAGGTTCCTTAATAGCTTAGCAAAAGATTTATATCAAATTTAATTTTCTAATACAAATCTTAAAATGATATCCAAACGTTCTAAATAACACATAATGTTACCTCTCCATTTATTTTGAACAAATAACCTTAATTATTGGTTGCGGTGTTGATAAAAATCGACATCGCCTCGCCGTTGTTGTCGACAAACTCTATGATTAAGCATTTAAGCTTATTATAAATTATTGCTCATATAATTCATCTTGATCTATATTTCTATTCTTTTTATAATATATAAATACCTTTATATTTCCAAAACTTTGATATATAGTTATATGCATACCTTTGTTTGCATCTTCCAAATATCATTTTATTTTAATCCATGTTAGTTTCACAATGTTTTTATTCCTTTTTGAATTAACATATTTCCAAAACACTTATTTTTTAAAAAGTGTATATCCAATTGACTAGTTTGAATGTTTAAGAATCCCTATCGAGTATGTTGGCCACACCTTTTGGCCAAAATCCTTAAAGCACCCAATGGACAATTCGACATTCATATATATATATATATATATATATATATATATATATATATATATATATTATGAACAATACTTATATCTTTATATACATTCTAGTTAGTACATATAATGACAAATTTGTCATTGTTAAACATCTTATAGAAAACTTATAGGACGATATTTTCAAATTAGGCGATGATTTCATTAAAATAATTCTTAATCAACTCTTTGGTTTAGAATAGATAATAAATCATTTATTATTTTTGGTTAATTGGCGATCGAATACCAAAATTATCTCTATTTCCACTTGATCAATATATATAACTACAATATTTGATCCTTTTTATTTGTATACCCAAGTTATTCAATTTCACTTGTGAGGATTTCCAATACCAAGATACCATAAGATTCAATTATTAGTCTTCAATTAGGATTTGAAATTATCAAAGAATAACTCTTAGTTTAATTTTTATTATAACTAAGAATCATATGCAAACAAATATCTAATAAAAATCTCAAATCTGTTAAATAGTATGCCCAGTGGACAATCTACTAGATACCGCTCCACGATTCAGATCCAAAAAAGATTAATATTATGCTTCTTGATTTGCTGGATGGACTATGTGCTACGGCTCAATTGGGCTCACGGGATTGCCTTAAAATAGAACGAGTGACTCAACCGCCAGTCAACAACACTTCTGAAATGGATAAGATTGGATCAAAGATAGCTTATAAAGCACATGATTCGATAATAGGAATAACAAAGAGTGAACATGAAGGAAACGTTTCTAGAATCCCAAAAGATACTTCTATTATAAAAGAGATGATTCCTATTATCTACCTAAGAATCCCTAATGGACGGTTTCTAAGACTCATCCATGCCAAGCTTTGTGTCCTTAGTATCATATCTTGTTCCGAACTCATCTCTGATACCAAGCTGTGATGGTCCACCCCGAGACCCACACTAATAAAGGATATTATAGAATATTATTATTTGTGGTGAAGAGCAACCATCCGTGAATTCTATTTTAAGCCAACATTGATACGTCGATTAATATGCTATATTTTTCTTCATCATAAGTGGAATCAACATATGTAATCTAGACTCAAAACAGAACCAGGTGGCTAAAATAACAATTCAAACTAAAATATAATAAATACAAATCATAGAATCACGTGTTATAGAATATACAAAGCGGAATATAAATGGGTACAAGTTGATCTAATCGAAGAGATACATAATGTCAAATACAAGACTGCGGTAAAAAATAATCCATATAATACATTTGTACTACATCTCCTGAAATAAATATGTACACAAAAGAATCTAGGCTCAATAATGATACAACACTATATGAATATGTACATAAAAGAATCTAGGCTCAATCTAGTCGCCAATAGGTTTGTTTTCGATTAAGGAGATGATTGCTTCGAGTCAAAGCCATGGATCGATCAACAAACAACGTCTCCACCAATCTCATATCTGTCATCTTCATATCCATCATTAGCCTCACTTCATACCCATCAAGCACCAACCTCCTTCATATCCATCAAGCAAAGACAGCTTGGTTCGTATCGGTCGCCAACCACATCCCTTCGCATCCATCCTTATCTTATTTTATCCAATCCATCCAAACATCCCACTTCGTATCGATACAACATCGACATATTTCGTATCAATCATTCACCTGATCGATACGAAGAAAATAGCCATGCATCGATACTAATAGAAGGTTCAGGCATCGATACGAGACCAAACGAAAAACATCGATGCAAAGGAATGGATACAAATCGTATCGATACGAGCTCGGCAGCATATCAACAAATCAAATTTGTATCGATCATAACTAAAAATCTACAAGTCCAAATGCTACCAAATTTTCACAGAAGCTTGCGTCAACCTCAAAAATGTTCATGATCGATCTCGGCTTGATTGGATAAGATTTGGATCGATATGAATCTCATTCGTATCGATCATAAATCGAGTCAAAACGACCAAGGATCAATCACGTGGGCTCACCCACGTGATGGAAGGAGTCTTTCGAAGTTTTAATGAATATTTTCAGTCTACACCTATAAATAGCAACCCAGGGTCTTCAGAAAAGGGGATATTTTGGTTCTTCTGTGCAGTCACTCTGCCGAACTCCATTGTAATTCGATTTTATCAATCATACTCTTGTAACCAGCGAGTGATAATCAATAAAATAGCAACTCTTCAAAGTGGACATAAGCCGGAGATAGCTGATCCACTATAAATCGTGTGTTTATATTGTTTTCCTTTTTCTGGGCATTCTTTATATTTTGTTCTTTATAAATTTGCTATCTGTGATCTGTAATCGTGAGCCGGTGCTTTCATCGGCATTTGGGTGTTTGTGACCAATTTTGACGCAAACATTTTGGTACTTTCGCTGAGAAGCTAGCACTCAGGGAATCTAAAGCTTGGATTTCAGATTCGAAAGCTTAAGGACTTGGATTTGGAAAGCTATGGCAAGGCAATCGATAAGAAGACAAAGGACCGAAAGGAGTCTGGATGAAGGGAGTTAGGAGGCTTCCTCGGGCCCGATCTTCATCACCAGAGAGGAGATGGAAACGATGTTGAAGACACAAGAGGAGATGATGCAGAACCTACTTCGACAGGCTGGACAAGTTGGAGTGTAGAATCAAGAGAACACAACCGCAGGAGATGCTGGAGATAGGGATCGGGAGCATGGAGCAATCAATTCAAAATGGAGAAGGACCATTAGGAGCAGCACCAGAACTAGGGGGCACTCACCCAGAGCATGTCGATCCAATCCCAGGAAAAGTACCAGGTGGAGCTGTGCAACATGGCATTGATAGAGGAATGGATGTTCGTCTAGGAGAGCAGACTCTAGGAATCCCTCGTGAGCTTGGAGGGCAGATTAGAGGCAATGGACAAGGACTACAGCTTGGCGACAGCGATAGATTGGCAGAGATGGTTAGGTGAGTCATGAGAGGCAGATTGGTGAATATGACTTAGAGGATGTGAATAGGAGTCCCTTTGCTCCAATGATCAAGCAAGCTAGGAACCCGTTGGATTTTAAACTACCAACACTGGAGATGTATGACGGGAGAACAGACCCTGCTGTTTACTTAACGAGGAACATGAGGCATATGGAAGTACTAGGGGCATCAAAAGAGGCCATGATGCGATGGTTCCCTTTGTATTTGACGGATATAGCAGCATTGTGGTTTAGACAGTTGGAGAGTGGCTCTATTGGTGCGTGGATGGAGATGATTGAAAGGTTTATGAGGCAGTTTTGGGTCCATACAGTCCGAACCAAGAATGTGATGACAATGACATCAGTAAAGCAAAGAATAGGGGAATCACTCAAGGATTTCTTAACTCGGTTCAATGCAGCGGCTGCTTCGGTGGATTGGCGGGATCCATCGACTGTTTTGACGGCGACACTTTCAGGAATTGCAAATAATTTGGCTTTCAAGATATCGTTGGAATAGGATCCACCGATGGATCTCTAGGAGTTCTATCATGAAGCAGAAAGGTTTCTAAGGCAGGAAGATGCGCAGGCTGAGAGAGAAGGGAGGGAGGCTAAAGCTTATGCAGTAAAGGGTGGAGGTCCACCCAAGGAGGATCCAAACAAAGATGATAAAGGAAAATGAATGATAATGGTAACACTTCAAATCGCCAGGGAGGAATCCAAAGTTTACTTCCTACATGGATTTGACCGAGACTCTAGAAAGGATTTACGTGGATACTCGAGGACGCCTCCAGTATCGAAGGCTGGCAAGAAGGGAACCTTGTGAATACGAGCGAACATCGGGAAAGCATTGCCTGTTCCATGATCTGGATGGGCACAACATGAATGAGTGTAGGCATTTGAAGGATATCGTTGAGGAGCATGTAAGGATAGTTATCTACAACAATATGTAAGGAATCAAGCTGTGGCAGTGGAACAGGAACGGCCACCGCCCACCTCGAACGGATGGCACTGGATCAAGGCATCACCAACTTGTTATCAACTAAATGGATTTATGACTTTGAATAAGTAATAGAACTTGAAGTAATATGGCTAGGTCACTTACACATGTACGAGATCGAGGATAGTCCCTAGGATGCACCGAGACAATGATAAACCGTGTTGCTCGAGTCTATGAAATCCTGTTTTTCTTTTCATTTTCCCGAAAACTTTGTTTTCTTCCTTGGATGTAAAAACATTTATTTGGTTTTCACTGGCTGTAAAAACTTTTATTTTGAATGATTGGATTTGCATTAATGTAATAAATAATATAGGTCTCGTGATTACGGTCCCGACCGGAAAGAGAGGGAAATGATCGCAAGTTACGAGTCCCTTCGCCGCAGAGCGATGGAATGGACTCGAACACAATATAAAAGTCGTTGGCCAGAGAGCCAAGGCCGGAGGATATAAAAAGTCCTTGGTCGGAGAGCCGAGGCCGGGGAATATAAAAGTCCTTGGCCGTAGAGCCGAGGCCGGAGAATATAAAAGTCCTTGGTTGGAGAGCCGAGGCTGAAGAACATAAAAGCCCTTGGTCGGAGGGTTGGGGTCGGAATAGGATAACGCAACCTGGAGAGATCATGGATTCAGATTCTAGCTTAGGATAAATGGACCCAGAGCGGTCCTGGATTTGCCAAAGGGCCAGGAGCGGTCCTGGATTTGGATATCAACCTAGAAAGGTTATGGATTTGGTTATTAGCCATTGGATACTGACGGATTATGACTCGGTTGACGAGTTTGGTAGCTATGGAATTGGCTACGGATTTGGTTACTGGACTTTGAATCAGACATCGACTCGGAGCAATTGCGAACTTAGATATGGCTATGGCACTTGGATAGGATGGCTTGGTAATATATTGGATTATGAATCAATTGGTATGGCAATGGATGGAATATGGACTTTGGATGTTTGATTCAGAGCAATTCAAAACACGCCTTCTTACCACAAGGCATGTTTTGGGAGGCAATTGTTATCCCGCCTTTTGGTCAAGGCTGGGACATCAACAAATAGGATAAAAAGGATGGAAATCAGTGTTAGAGATCGACTGAAAACAAGGCTATGATCGATACCGTCAAAACTTGACTGAGCTCCAATCAAGGCGGGATCGATTGGGAATGATGAACAAGGCTAGGAAAGGCTACGTTTCAAATTTCAAGTCAATCGAAGTTCGCATGCTCAATATAAGAATCAATCAAAATCTAGTCATTTTAAGTTTCTTGGAGTCTGCTCCGCGTCATATTCACGTTTGCTTCGGGTTTTCAGAGTACTTACTTCGGGTTAAAAGAGTGCTCACTTCGGGTCTTTGAGGAATAAGCTACTTCGAGTCATCGCAGCACCTGCTTCGAGTCGCCAATAGGTTGCTTCAGATTAAGGAGATGACTGCTTCGAGTCAAAGCCATGGATCGATCAACATACATTGTCTCCACCAATCTCATATCCATCACTAGCCTCACTTCGTACCCATTAGTCACTAACCTCCTTCGTATCCATCAAGCAAAGACAACCTAGTTCGTATCGGTCGCCAACCACATCCCTTCGCATCCATCCTCATCTCGTTCGTATCCAATCCATCCAAACTTCCTATTTCGTATCGATACAACGGTGACATATTTCGTATCAATCATTCACCTGATCGATACGAATAGAAGGCTCAGGCATTGATACGAAACCAAACGAAAAACATCTATGCAAAGGAATAGGATGTGGATCGATGCGAAAGGCTCGGCAATTGATCGATACGAAAGCTAGGATACATGATCGATACGAAGAACATAGCAACCAATCGATAGGAATAAGGAAGCGATCAACGCGGCATGAAAGATGGATCTATCCTAACTTATCGCTCCAAGTCACCATCATTTGATCGATACGAAAGAATCGATACGTATCATATCGATATGAGCTCGGCAGCATATCAACAAATCAAACTTGCATCGATTAAATCTGTAAGTCCATATGCTACCAAATTTTCATGGAAGCTTGCGTACAACCTCAAAAATGTTCATGATCAATCTCGGCTCGATTGGGCAAGATTTGGATCGAATCGAAACGACCAAGGATCAATCATGTGGGCCCACCCATGTGATGAAAGGAGTCTTCCGAAGTTTGAGACAGATATTTCTGGTCTACACCTATAAATAGCAGCCTAGGGTCTTCATAAAAGGGGATATTTTGGTTCTTCTATGCCGTTACTCTGCCGAACTCCATTGTAATTCGATCATTAACAACCATACTGTTGTAACCAGCGAGTGATAATCAATAAAATAACAACTCTTCAAAGTGGACGTAGGCCGGAGATAGCCATACCACTATAAATCATGTTTGTCTATTGTTTTCCTTTTAAGTTTCTGAGCGTTCTTCATATTTTACTCTCTATAAACTTGCTATCTATGATATGTAATCATGGACGGGTAATTTCATTGGCAATTGGGTGTTTGTTATCAATTTTGGCGCAAATAATAATGTCTCCGATTCTTCCTATTTGATAAAATAGTTAATTGTTTCCGTTTGCAAGTCTGACATCTTGGTCGAGGTTGAAATGGTTAATCCCTTGTTATAGTGCTATATCAATTATAGCATTGGAATTCGTAACATCTTTACCTCCTTTGATTTATTCATACTTTATAATAGTGCTTCCTTTATCAACACTTATCAAATTATCCATATGCCGATATTTGTGACTACTTGTTTCTGAAGGTGTATATGAAGCAGAGGATTGAAATTCTATCTCATTTTCATATTTGAGTTAGTAGCAGGAGTTTACTAAAAATAAGATCAATAATCCATGTTTTGAGATTGGGGATTTGGACTTTATCGTTAAAAAAGGATCCATATTTAGTATAGAAATCTAATATCCTACAGATCAATGCCTTTAATTGATGAAATCTAGGGTATTAAATGACACAAGATACTTATTTACTAGGAAACTCGTCTGTAGGAGAAAACAAAGGTAACTACTTTCCTAACTAACCTTATTGATCATTAGGTTAAGAATATTATGCCTTCATAAATAATGTATTCTATTTAAAAATTCATTATAACGGACAATTTGACTTTGGCTTTCGAAATAGAAGATCAACCGCTCTCTTATCAGACAAAACCAAAAAATGATACTTTTGACCTTGTTGTTATACATTGACCTATGTTTTGTAAGAAAATTCTATCATCACACGAAGATGAAGTATTTCTTTTTCGATGAGTGCCATCATAATCTGAAGGAGATATGCTTTGAATTTCTTCGTTAAGTAATAAATTATTTTCAATAAAAGAATTAAAAATCCACAGAGTCTTCTTTAATGAAGTATACAATCCACATAGATAACTCCAATGGTATTCACTTATCCTAAAAATCTCAATGCCAACTTATGCAAAATAAGTACAGGTACTCTGATGATGGTATTTGTAAGTTTGGATAAATAGCAATTTATGCTTCTTCACACTTATAAGAGTTTGGCTGAAATGGAAAGTCATATCGATCTTCCATAAATTACGTTGGTCTGAATGCTTGATGCATGCATTTTGATAATTAGGGTCTGTCATCTCAGGAATAATAAATAAGACTAGAACTCATCCAATTAAGAGGTCTACCCTTCTTAGTAGGGAACGTAAGCCCTTATTCTAAGACCATAATCCAGGACCTTATTCTACTTGACAATTTGGAAAATGATATCCAGAGTTCCATTATTAAACAACAATTAGCGCTTGATAAGATAATCCAGAACTTCGTAGATACACCATGTTGATGATAAGGTATAAGCTTTATATACCGAGTATTCCTTGCCTTCACTTTTCTTTTTTGGAAATTTCATTAGTAGGAGCTTTATTAACTGAATAATAAGAATAGGGAAATAAGAAGTCCAATAAGAATTCTATTATTGCTTGATAAGAAATTTAAATCCATATTTATGAATTGAAGATCTCTAAAATAGGAGGTTACAATACGATCATATCCCGAAAATCGTGTTGATTATAATGAAATGAACATATTCCGATACTGAATAATAATGATGATAAGTAAACCAGATTTCCATTTGGCAAAGAAATTAATCGTTACATGAAAGAGAGCTTTGATTCAACTTTTCTAAAAATTCATCTCATAAGGAGACCATAATAATATTTTATTTTGAGAATCCCATCAACCATGAATAAAGAAGGAATTCTTCAATTAAGAGAGTTTTGTCATTTGGATAATAATAATAAGAAATCCAGAAGTCCATAGAAAATTCCATCTTCATATAGAAGAGAATTTCAATCCAGGCTCTAATTAGCTAAAGATTCTCGTTTGGTGATGAGAATAAGAATATTGTGATTTCCCTCTGATAATAAGACTCGTTGTTAATGGCATTATATAATCGTTGCCTTTTCTCTTCCCATGGATTTTCTTCGAAAAATAAAGGTCTACCCGATTATAATAAAGATGGTCAGGAAATAAAGAAACCCACCATTGCTTAGTAAGAAACCCGAGTCCGTGCCTAGAAATACAAATAGAGACTTCTTAGCTTCATTATTTAATTCAATAATTCGAAAAGTGATATCCAAGTTTCATTATTTGAGCATGGTAAGAATACCCAAGATCTCATTGCTTCGACCTCTTGTTTATTTACTTGCAAGAAACTTGAACCCCGATTAGTGAATCATGAGAATGTTAATATATATTCGTAATTCTAACATAAAAAGGACTAAGAACTAAAATTTGATAATAAAAATTTATTTATTTTATTATTATTGTTATTATTTAAAAAACACCTTTTGTCGAAGTTTTTTCAGGACAACGTTTCAATAATGGATTAACCTTATTCATTAATGCATATTTGTTCTTGAAACTTACTTGTTCCTCTTGGTTTGTTCGATATTTTGTTTTATGTTTAAGTGTATTAAATTTTCTAAACATTAATTTCAAAATGATCATTATTCGATTTTTCACACTTTGATCGGCAATTTCTCTCTCATATGAATAATTATGAGCGGACAATCTTCACTGTTGCTTATATTTTTTCGTGGTCTTTCCAACGATATCTGTTTTATTAAAATCTATCTCCGTTTGGATTTTCACGACTAGATATGACTACTTATAGCCTTTCATTTACAACTTTCAACCCGTGGCTCCATTTGTTAAATTGATTATATAGCGTCAAATATCTCGTTGAAAAGAGTTGATCCATGGCGATGAATTGCCTTAACTCGCCAATGCACTAGAATTTAGGCTCGAATGCTAGAAAATTTCCTTCATTATCAGATTTTTCTAACCACCATCTTTGCTCTAGAAATCATCTCGCTATTGTTGGGGAGAAAAGGAGAGGCAGAGCTTATGTTGGTACTGGCTGTTGAATTTTAAAGGCTGTAAGGACAGAAATTTGGCGTCTGTTCATCTTCATTTTTCTAATGATAACCCTAATTAGAACACTATTTTCATGGTATCTGCATTAGTTTTAGGCAAGCGGATGCAGGCGATTGTGTTCATCGAAGCTCTCATTACTTGGTGATAATTTTCTGGCCCTCAATTTGTTGTAGATTGCTGGCAATCAATGATGCTGAAATGTCACCTCTGGTGAACTTCGATTTTGATATTATCCTTTGTTGTATTCACTTCCTAAAGCTTATGCTAAGGCGATCACAGTTTGATAATTGTGAGTTGGTGAAGGTAGAGCTATCGTATGATGAAATAAGCCTTCGAGAAGTTATCGAATGATGAAACTAGCCTTCAAATAATGAAATAAGCTATCGAGCAATGAAAACAAGACTTTGAATAGTAAAGCTATTACTGAGCTTTCGAGTGATGAAGGTAGTGAGCCTTCACCTACAAATGTAAACTGTCGACAATTAACTTTTAAAATTTAAGACTTTTCAAAATTCATATCTTCTTCAATAATAATAGTACAATTTAAAAAAAATTCGCTAACGTTCAAAAAAATATGCATTATTTTTCAAAATTATTTTAGAATTTTTTAAATATTAAGCGTATTTTGGTCATTTTTTGAAAATCAAGGCGTCGAGTTCAATTCCCAATGAAAGCACCAAAATGTTAAACCTATTTTTAGCCCAATATCAAAATATTTTAAAAGAAATAAAATTTAAACAATATTCCAAATATGCTCATTATATAAATCTTGTTTGTCCAAAATGCCCAAAATGTCTACGGTTCAATTCGTCCTCTCTCATATGAAAATAATAAGAAATTTGAGTACATATGCAATATTCTTTTTTCAATATCCAATATGAAAAAAATATAAGTCATCTACTTGTTTTTGTCCAAAGACAAAGAATGAAATCAATATGCAAATTCTTATTTCTAAAGTTCCTTATGCACAAAAGTTCAAGTCATCTTCTTCTTTGTCTGCCATTAAAGGAGGTCTCCAGCTCTCAAGGGGCTTAGAAATGGCAAGTCCAAAATAATGATTTGTGCTAAACAAAGAAAGAAGAGAGGAGCCCTTTATCATATGCGGGTAGAAACATATTTATAGTAGTTGGAGAGTGGCACAACTTGCCTGCATTGATTGATTGGAGTTGACATGTGTAGCGACCCGACTTTCTATCACCAGAAAGACGCATCACTAATTAAGAAAGAAAGAGATAGAAGAAGAAAAGAAAGAGAAGAATGAAAAACAACACATAAAAATCTCACAGCGGAACGAATGAAATATAATATATAACATATACATAGTATCATATACATCGGAGTACATAACTTACACATCTCAAATTAGACAGTTATAACATTTCTGTCTAATATACAATACAAGAACATCTAAACAGAATAACACACAGCGGAAACTCTAACTATATATCTACACGCTGAAGCCTCTTGCTCCAAAGCTCCTCCAGAATTCGTCAAGGATAACCTGAATCACTTGACTACTCATACAGAATATGAGTACCCAAGAGTTTAGTAAAAGAGAAAATAAACACTCGGGTCAGACAGGGGTCTGGTGTGAGTAAACGGTTTAAAGTTGCTTAACTTTAGAAAATTCTTTTGAAAAGAAAAGATATCACGTAAGACTTCCCACACATTAACATTGAAAAGTTTTTACCTTACGCTAACCGAAACATTTGATAGGAATCCAGTGATATTATAATAGTGTCTAGGGTTTTCAAGTAAACAAGAAATAGCCGAAATTGTTACATTATTAAATTCCAGCTACTAGCCACAAAAGTGGGTAATACAAACAAAACCGTAGGGTCTCGTAGGAAGAATGGGTTTCCATCAATGATAGGGCTACTGAGGTACCACCCGGCATAGTACGTGGCCTAGATCACCGTACCGAGGAGCCACCCTAACTCCCCTGCAACACAAGGCCGGGACCATTCCTTACTGAACAGTCCCGAACAAGACCACCCTGCAGTTGGCTGCAGACCAACCGCCCACAAAGCCGAAATAAAAAGGGACATCTAGACAGGGATGAATCTCGTCCTACTTGGGCATGACCCACTTAACCTTGCTGCACCTCCCCTGTTTTAGCGATTCCCGGTTGATGAGGCTTGAGGCTGTGATTACCTTTGTAGGACACATTTATCTTAGAATGCTCATCGTCCACCTGACGATGTTATGAAAGCATTCAATCCATACAAGTCCGTTCCGGGTTCGAACGGAACCGAAGGCACTATCTCGTTGCACTCATTTTGGAATCACCCTCAGAGTCAACGACCATAGCCTTTGCATTCTGAATCACCATCTCGATTCTGTAAGTACTATTTCCGTCAACTCATCACGGAATCACCCCCAGAGTTATATTGACGAATAGTTCTTACACCTCGAGTCTTTACTTGCATTCCACTTGGATTCACGACCTAACGTTTATTTTGGATCGGTGTGGTTTTCAAATATCAGAAACCCGATCCCGGTCTCATCGAATCCAAACGCCATTTTAATGTCCAAGTTGTACTTAAGGGTTTCAAACAATAGATATTCAAAATATCACTTAAACATAAATGGATGATTCATATTACACAGATAGATAATTCACAATTATCAAATTCATCCACACATATCACAAAGCAGCATATATATCACATCTCAGATATAACACATTCATATCATCACATATCAACCAATGACATACGATATCGTCCAATATCATTAACTCTTCCAATCATACTTATCAACCAACCATTCATCATCCATAACAAGGTTTGATCCAACTTAATTAATTTAATTTATCCTTAATTAAATTAATCCTTACTTAAACACTTGGATTATCATCAATCCATCTTACTATTCATTAATTAATTAATAAACATCACTCAATTATCCACTTTGAATTAATCATCCTTGATTAATTTCCTCTTAATTACTTTAAGTAATTATTCCTTAATCACAAATTTAATTAATCATCTTGATTAATTACTTCTTAATTATCCAAGTAATTATCTCTTAAATACTCTTTTAAATTAATCACACTTGATTAATTATTAATTAATCATTCTGATAATTATTCCTTAATTATTCTTTAATTAATCACCTGATTAATCACTTTTTTAAATTAATCATACCTGATTAATTACTTTTTAATTAAACTCTCTTAATTAATTACTTTTAATTAATCATATTTGATTAATTACTTTTGAATTACATTTAGTAATTAAAACTTAATTATAAAATTAATCATCCTTTAATTATTAATTAACAATTAATTATTTATTTCATTAATTAATGATTACTTCATTAATTAAATTTCTTCCTTAATTAATTACTTTAACAAGTAATTAATCACTTAATTAAATTCTCTTAATCCTTTAGTAATTAACCATTAATTAAATAATTTAAACCTTTAATTAATTTTATTAATTAATTCTTTAATTAATAACTCAAGTGATTAATCCTTAATCACATCCACTTAATTACTTTCATAAGTAATTATCCTTTACTTAATTACTTTACCCAGTAATTATACTTAATCAACTCCAAAGTGATTATCTTTAATTAATCACTAATTAATTTCTTAATTAATTATTTAATTAATCATTTAAATTAATTAAATGATTCTTTAATTAACTATATTAAAAAGATTCTTAATTAAGTAAATCATTACCTTAATTAAGTTATTCTATTAACCAATAACACTTTGATTGTTAACAAAAATTTAACTATCTTAATTATTTTCACAATTATTTATCTTTAGATAAGTCAAAGTTCTAATTTACATAAGATAAATCTTTATTATAATTGATTATCAAATTCTTAATCATTATACTTTATTTTAAAATAAAATGTAATATTTTAGAAATCAATTTATAATTTAAACACATTCTAAATTCAACTTTTGAATATTTTTTAAAAATTTTTCCAAAGTTATTTAATAAATTTTAATACAAATTTTATTTCAAAATCCACTTATATTATTTTAAAACATTTTATAATTTAATATATATAAACTTTTTTAAAACTTTAACTTGAAACAAATATTTTTTTTATAAATAAAAACTTGCTAAACTTGCTTTAAACTTGAATCATTTACAAATATCAAAGGTTCTTTGTTTCAACCTTTAAAAACATTATTGAACAAAACAAATCCCACTCAATTACTAGAACCCGAGCCAAACTCAACTAATACCCGAGTCGTTCTCGAGAAAATCAACCAAAACCCCGAGTATTCCCAAACCCAAAACCTTGCTTCGAGCCAAAATAGCAATTACCTGATGAATGCTTCGAGCCTGAACCATCTTCTCCAAAATCCAATACCTGATGCACGCAGCCGTGCACATTAACATGCACGACCACGCCGGTCGACGGTGAACTCCACGCTGTCCTCCACCAAGTCGTCTTCGACCCCTACGACAATTCGCGCAACACAGAAAATTAATTTCGATCGAGGATCGAAATTAGACCCTTCAACCCAAACTGCTACAACCCATCACTACCAGAAAATGATCAACGCCGATCATCCCCCTCTCGTGACACCCCACACCTTAACCATAGCTCCGCCTCACTTCCCAGCAACTCCAGATCTAACAGCGATCGACTCCGGTTGTTCCATGTCGCCGCGAAATCGAAATAAACAACGTCAACATCATCAGGTTGTAACACCCTACTCACCCAATTTTCGACCAACCCCTTCATCTAAAAATTCCAAAGTGATTTTTCTGATGGTCTCCGATTCCCCCTCCAACTTCGAGCTCAACCACGGCCTCAATTTCACCGTTGATCGCCGCCATACGACCAAAATGCCCAAAACAATCAAACCCCGAATTCACACAAATTACTAATCTAAAATTCGTGATTCAAGCTTCAAAAATCATGATTCCTTATTTACAATCCAATTATGATATCAAAATTAAAAATTGAAGTCATACAATTTTAACGCAATTTAAATTTTACTGTAAATTTCAAATTTTATAACCAGCTATTTATTTTAAAAACTTGTAATTATTTTTAAATGATAGCCTACTTGATTTCAATCAACATCTATTTACAATTCCAAGTCCCATTTGAATTCAAAAGCTAGTTATTTAATTTTATTATAAAATTTAGACCTGGAATAAGCACACAGAGTATAAGTTAAAACTACCCAGGCATTCTACTAAGCTTAATTCAAACATGCACCCAATTCTAATCCAAGTATTCAATTAAGATACTCAACCATATGAACATTATGAAATTCAGGTTTTTAAACTATTTTTTAAAGAAATCATTTACTCACATTTGAAGCAGAGGGTTAGAAACTGTTTCGAGACTTCAGAAATTCACTGCATGTTGATGAATTCTCTGAATTGTTTAATTCCAGATTGCATGTTGATAAATCCTGAATTTTTTGTTGATTTTGAACTGCTTGATTATATTTGAAATCTTGCCTCTGATTGTACTTGAAGATCTTGCATTTGCTTTGAATTTCCAGATTGAAATTCCAAGTTTTCAAATTTTACAGTTTTAATGTCTTTCCTTTTTATTCTTGATTTGTACTATATTTTTGTTGAAATGAAGATAATATTCAGCTGAAAGTTTTAAGAGTAGATTTCTTCTTATTTTACAATTTTAGATTTTAAATTAAAATGTCAAGAATATGACATTTGTCCCTTGTATGATTTAATTTTCTTACACCAAAACCTATATGTTTACAAGTGTCTTAACATACATTTTAAAAGTTAACAAGTGTTATTTAATGTTTCGTTAATGTTTAACAAATGTTTTTAATGTTTAGTTAATATTTTAAATGTTCTTTTCCTATTTAAAACTTATTTAAGTTATGTACAAGTATTTATGTAATATTTACATGATTATAAGGTGTATTTATTTTATATAAATAAGCTTTGGATTTCAATAAATATTCATGTGAATTCAAATAAACATTTATTAACAAATAACTTATGCTTTTGATTCAAATCTATATAACATGTGTTTATAAATTTGAGAAATTTAATTTAACTCCTTATATAAAAATTTTAAAATAATTTTATCTTATGATAAAATTAAAATGAAAGAATAATAAAACAAATGAACTTTTAATTTAAACCTTATTTAGAACTTAAGTACAAAATATATATGTACCTATATTAAATAAGAAATTAACTTTGTTATAAAAATTTACTCAAATATTATTTCAAAAGCATTAAATTAAATTAAAATTTCAAATTTCAAATTATATACATATTAAAGTTTGAAAACACTTATTAAGTTCAAATCAATATAATTTTCCATTTCTAATATATACAAATATATATATATATATATATATATATATATATTTCAAATGGAAAAACATTTTAACATTATATTTGATAATTACTGTATTGAATTTTAAAACACAAACCAAATCATAATATATATATTCATATATATTACAATTTGAATATATTAGCTTTTATTACTTAAAAACTTCCTATTTACACGATATATCAATATATATATATATATGTGTATATATATTATAAATAGAAAATATTTTTGATTAGCTTTTGGAAAAATAAATATTACCAATTTTAAATTGCTAAAATAAATATTTCCAAATTAAAATATTACTAGTTTTCAAAAGAATTAAACTTACCTATTTTATATTGCTAAGAAAAATGTTGATAGATATTATCAAATTATTATTATCAGCCTTTAAAAGAATTTAACTTGTCAATTTATAATGTAAGATGCTCAAATTAATTTAATAATTATCAAAGATTATTAAATTGATATTGCTCAAAATTCCGGGTCGTCACAACATGAATCGATGACTTGGCAAGATAGATGGTCTTAATGGAACTATATGTCATAATCTCTATATTTGAATATTTCACGTGGATTACTATCTTGGTGGTGGCATTGGCAAAGGAGGAATAGTTGTATATAAATGTGTTGAAGCTCTAAACACAAACGATGCTTTGTATTATTGCATTAACTCTTTATAATTAATTCATCTCTATCTTCTCATGTCGAATATCGTTCGCATCTGTTTCCCTTGTATATTCTTGAACTGATTTGCTTGGTGAAAGATCATTGCTATACCTTGATCAGCTTTCAACACCTTTGTTGTCTCTACTCCTTTAATACTTTTTCCAAATTTAATACCACTTTTTCCTATATTTCTTTGTACCATAAATAGCTCTGTGTAACAAAGGTAGATTTTGTAGCGTTGATAGCTGACATGTGATAGCTCTTTATCACATGACAGTTTAACTCTTCAGCACTCGATAGCTTTCAGCTCAATATAGGCTTCAACCTTCAATGGCCTTCTACTCATGATAGCCTTCGCCTTTCGATGGTTTTCAGCTTAGAATATCCTTTCACCTTTGATAGCTATCAACTCACGATAGCCTTCAACTTACGATATCCTCCAACCTTTGATAGCCTTATTCTCATGATAACTTTCAACATTCGATGGCTCTTTAGGTGTACTTTTCAAAAATGAGATGTGTAATTAATCTAAAGGCCAAAGTTTTATGTAAATTGGAATGTACCCGCTAATAGAGAAGGATGGATTTCAATTGGTACTTGTTCCTTATTTTTCATTTTCTTGAGTGTGTTTTGAAATGCTTGATATTGAGATTTCAGTGGCTATTATATCAATTTGAAATCAAGGTTTTGTAATTATGGACTTGAATGAATTCCAATTTGCACATTTAATTTCATGTTGACCCTTGACTAGCCTAATTAACTTGTGACTAGCATACTGAACAAAAGACTTGCCTTCTTGACTTGCATATTGAACAAAAGGTTATGCCTCTTTGACTACATCATTGTACCAAAAGGACTCCTCTCTATTGATTTGCATTTTTGACCTTGGACAAGACCTAACTTTTAACCTAACATTAGTAGTGCTTTCATTGAGAATCAAACTCAAGGCTTTGAACATAGAACCAAATCCCTCTCATCTAAGCCTTGATAGAATGATTAAATCCCAACAAGGATCTTCAGAACCTCAGCTAAACAATTCGATCTATCCACGAAATATCCTATAATTCAGTGTAGAACAAGAACTAAACTAAAGTAATCTGGTCGTTCTGACTATGGAGGAAAAGAATATGGATATGAATCCATTTCATATGGGGAAACACGGATCTTTGTCTTAGAAAATGAATTAAAAAAGAAGAGCTAATCCTAAGATATAAGAGGAATATCAAGTTAAGAGAGTTTCCTTTCGCCTAAGCTAGATGAAGTATTCATTCTCAAGTCAGAGGAACAACATTTGAAATAGAGTTGAATCACAACTTCAATAAATTTACTCAAAAATGGAAATGCATTATTTTCTCATCTCTGATAGGGAAAGAAAGAGACTCTCGAAAAACTGAAAGGAAACCAAATGAAAAAAAAGAGAGGTTATGGACCCGCAAAAGAAGTATCACAGTGAACAACGAAACCACATTGTTAAGGGGCCAAAAAGAAATATAGTTACTCCCTTTTGGATTTACAGGAAAGAGTATATTTTTTTACCAAGGAAATTCTAAACTATTGGACTTCCAAGAAAAGTGCAAGAAGAGGAGAAAGACATGAATTGGGTGAGTATTGCTATTATCACTAAGAAAATGGATATAATATTAACAATTGTAAAGCTTTATTTGAAAAAATAGAATATCATGTAAGGAAAGGACAGTTGCAGGAGTTTTTGGAAAATGAACTTTCAAAAAGCTAGAAAAAGGGATGAATAAGATTTCAAAAATGATAGTTGTACATCTTGGACATAATTTCTATGAGAATGACTTCAAAATGAGATAACTTTGAATAAAACGATAACCTAATCCTTTGGTCCTACCCCAAGGCCTGGCCAAAGCACCCATCCAAAGGAAATGGACAAGGAGCCTTTGATCCCACTATAAGGCCTGACTAAAGTACCCATCCAAAGAGTGATGGTCAGTTAAGCCTTTGGTCTCACTATAAGGCCCGGCCCAAGCATCCATCCAAGGGAGATGGACAAGAAGCCTTTGATCCCTCGTAAGGCCTGGCCAAAGCACCCATCCAAAAGAGATGGACGAGAAGCCTTCGATCCCACCACAATACTTGGCTAAAGTACCCATCCAAAGAATGATGGTCCTTAAGCCTTTGGTCTCACCAAAAGGATAGGCCAAAGCACCCATTTAGAGGATATGGATGAGAAATCTTCAGTCCCCCGTAAGGCTTGGCCGAAGCACCTATCCAAAGAGTAATGGTCAATTAAGCATTTGGTCCAACAGCTAGGTATGACCAAAGCACCCACCCACGAGAAACTGATGAAATTCCTTCGGTCTCGTAGGAAGGCCTGGCCAAAACACCTACCAAAGAGTGATGGTCAATTAAGTCTTTGGTCCCATTGTCAGGCCTAGCCAAAGCACTATTCCGATGGTGATGAACGAAAAGTACTCGTCAGGCCTGGCCATAGCATCAATCCTGGGAATATAGTCAACATATCTTTTAAACCCATCATTGGGTTCGATTAAAGCATTTATAAGTGGGAAAATGAAAGCATTAAGAAGATTCCACAAAGGTATAAATGGTTAATTTATCACGAAACAGGTATGAAAAAAGATTTTTGTATTACACAATCATTAAATTACAAAAGGTAATTTTCTTTTTATGACGAAAATGACTTTTACAAAATTTCACGATTTTGGAGGGTGAGGAAGAGGATGATGTTGATAGACTAGCTCTTTTCCTCTCCCTTCAACCTCAGAAAAGAAAAAGTGGGGCTCGTTGGATGAACCTATGTTCTTGTGCAAAATAGGAGGACCCCCAATCTCCTTAAAAGCATCAGAATATACGTACCAAAAGAAATGATAATATAATTGATAGTTGGAAGTCATAATTTTTTCGATCGACAACCTCTTTCATAGCCTAAAATTGAGAAGTCAGTTTTTAAATCAAAAGTTATACGACTTTAATTAAATAATCCGCTATCGAATCAAGTTGAGATGCCTTAATAGAATAGAATTGCATCAACTTTAACTAGTCTTTAAGCTCTTTTACCTCTTTCATTAAAGTCTTTAACACGAAAGGAGGATTAATAATATGCTGAACGCAATAATTAGGTGTTTCTTTAATTTATTTTCCTTGTGGCGGACAATGTCTATAGAGTCAATCTAATAAATTAATGCCTTCTCATTAGTTTTATTGGTACTTCAGTTGGGAAACTTGATGAGATAAGCCACTTTATATGTCTCAAGTTTCTGAATCCTCAGTGTAAGCTCAATCTTTTTACATGCCAAGGTTTTCAACCTCCAACATTAAATCTGAAAGTGCTTGGGTATACTTCTTATTCTAATACTCCTTTATTTTTTGATTACATTCAAACTTGAAGGACTTTCTTAGTCTAACGAGGTCACTATATTCATTTTCCACTAACTAAGGAGCTCGAGCGTCCATAATGCCACTGTGCATCGAACAACCTCGAGATGAGGAGGAAGTTCATGAGAGTCTTTTTGGAGGATTTCGTTAGTGTTAGAGTGGGATGTCCTTTCTTGCTTTCAGTCAAGATGAGTTTATATGATTGACACTTATTCCTATATTTCATCAGTTTAATGTCCAAATCCAAAATATGTTGATTAAGTTGGGTAATTTTCGTATCTTGTTCCAACTATTAAGGATCAAATCGTGAATATGCTTTTCAGTTAAATATAGCATTTCATTGTCTTTAGAAGAAATTTATTTTCAGGATCATCTACTACTTCTTAAGAAGCTCTTAAATAGACTTCAACTAGGTGTACTTCTTATATCATTTGTTGGCTTTAGCATTATCAATGTTGATAAACCTACGGAATCAGTGAAGCGACTCTCCATGGTCATCGCTGACTTAGATTGGATGCTCTAAAGACATTGAGTAAGGTCGTGTAATGACCCGAGATTTTTATCGTTTTGAGTTATGAATATTTATTTTAATATTCAATAAGACGATATTTAATCAAAATAAAAACCCATGATAATTGGTAATAATAAATAGCTTTAAATCCAGATAATATTTTGAATTTTCTAGATTTTATTTATTAAATAGAAAATTGATTTAATTTGGAATTTCTTGTATATATACATATATATTCATAATAACAAAATTTATATGTATATTGAAAATAAATTCATGATAAATATGAATGGAAAGAAGGATATATGGATAAATAGAGATGAATATAGCTTATGCAAAATAATGTTGTGTAAATAGAAAAGAGCTTTAAAATTGGGATTTTCTTATGTATATACATATAAGTTCAGAAAGAAATATATAATATCTATAAACCAAAATAAAACAGTATATGAAATTGGAAAGTGGAAAGAAAAGAAAATATATAAGAAAAACATATGATGATGGAAATAAGAAAATTAAATAAAATCATTAAAACATTTCAAAAAAGAATCTTTTGACAAAATAGTGTTTTAAACAAAAATGTTCCTTTTATGCATAAAAATAGAATAACGAACTTTATTTCTTTGTATTATACAAATATATGAATATAAAGACTTTAAATTATGTTTATTTCAATATTACTTGTTCTTAAAATATAGTGAAAGTCGAGATCATACCAATACGAATCAAATGGTATTAAGAAGGATAACAATTTATACCAAGTCAAAGAACAAAATAAAAATTTCAGCTGGTCAAAATTTTTGCAAGTAAAAGTAAAGAGTAAACATAAAAATATAAAACCAAAAATTTACAAGTGAAAATCGTCATTGCCTAGTTAAATGTTTAACAGAAGAATTTACAAGGAAAAAGTAAAATAAAAGTACAAGTTAAAAACATTTCCTGGCCAAACAAACAAAAGAATGTGAAGGCTGAAACTTGATTTTAATTCAACTTCCTATCAGCCACCAAATATCAACTCAGGCCACCAAAATTTCAAGATCAAACAGCCCAAATCCTTGTACATCAAATCCATCAAAAATAAAACCTTGTGCAACTACTAAAATCTCTTGAGCCCTAAAATATTGTACAAAGGCATTATTATGTTTTGGATAAACATATATATACACACATATACATACATACATACATACATACATACATATACATACATACATATATATATACATATACATACATACATATATATATACATATATATATTTTGTGTGTGTGTTAGTTTGGATGTTATGAATATATATATATATATATGTATGTATGTATATATGTATATATATAGGCATGTGTGTGTGTTAGTTTAGATGTCTAAACCTGTAAACAAAAGCTTGTAAATAAAAACTTTGTCAAAACACTACAAATAAGAAGGAGAAGAAAAGAACACCCGTTCTTTCAAAATCCAAGGCAAAGCAGCATTTTCAAGGTTTGCAGATCGAAGACTAAAGTTGAACTAGAAAATTTCAAGGCAGCAACATGATCAAGTTGAGGATTTAAGTTGATTGCCTGGAAGTGTTTTTTTCTTTACCCTGTAAATGTTAATAGGGTTTTAAAATCATATATACCTGGTCTTCAAAATTCAGTATCTCACATTTGCTTCGAGTTTGTCGATAATGTCAACCGATGAAGTAATTGCTTTTGAATCAAGATCACATTAAAAATTGTTTGAAGCTTGTTTGTTTCGTATATGGTGTGAAATCATAAGATGTCAGTAAATAACCCAGTTTTTGCAAAATTCAATATGTTCAAATCATTGAGTTAGTCACACACTTGTGATCCTTGTATAAAGATAAGATTTGTAGCAAAGAAATCGTAGTTTTTAATGGCTTGGTTTGCAAGAGAAGGAGAGATGATTAGAATTCATTAAAAAAAAAAATTCGGCCATGTCATCAACAAGGAGGGGCACGGCTTGGTCGGGGAGGAGCAGGGGCACGGTTTGATTTGGGGTAGTGAGGGAATATTGGGTTTAAGGGCATTTTTTAGGTGGGGCTCGGTTTCTTCATCGTGGGTGGACGAAGGTAGCACCGGAGTTCGCCGCACCTGACATGAGGAGTGTGTGTGTGTGTTGTGGCGATTGTATTGGTGGAGGTGGCAGGTGCAAGCGTGGTCAGAGGTGATGGAAAATGGAGAATTAGCCGTCATCTTCTTGTGTTCGCGCCTGGGTTGAGTTCGAATTCGAGGATGAAGCGTACA
This sequence comes from Allium cepa, assembly GCA_030765085.1. Classification (NCBI taxonomy): domain Eukaryota; kingdom Viridiplantae; phylum Streptophyta; class Magnoliopsida; order Asparagales; family Amaryllidaceae; genus Allium; species Allium cepa. The sequence goes on along the minus strand of CM060934.1, from coordinate 308,998,463 downwards.
AGAGGGGCGAGGAGGACGACAATCGGTTGAGGAAGTGATGGGTGATGGGCGGCCGGTCTTAGTTTGGGGGTTGAGCGAGTGGAACTCGCATGCACGTGCATGCATGCACATCATTTCGTATACAGGGCAACGTTCCAGGTAGTGGATGGACGAGTCTTTGGATGATGGTGCTACTGAAGCTTCGGTCGAGTGCTAGTGTCTCGCACGAAGATTGGAAAGTTGATCAATGGAAGTAGCAGGTTCAATCGAAGATTGGGCATTTTTTGGTCACAACAGGAATGTGGGGGAGGGAACAAAGAAGGAAGGGAAGAGAAGCGGGTCTGGTAAATTTGAATGGGCTTTGTCCAAAGGAAAAGAATAGGTAGAGGGAGGGGGGTTTCTCAAAATTAGAAATGTTAAATTATATTTATATTTTGTAAAGTTTAAATTGCCATAAATAATGTATACGAAATCCATTAAAGCGAGACTGGTTGTGATGGGTTCGTATCGACAAACACTATGTCGTCGGGAAGGAAAATCTGTTGTCGAGTTTGAATAAGTGAAAATTTACGGTATTTTAAAATGGATATAAATTAAATTACCCGATTTAAACAAATTTTAGTGGTTTAAATCTATATGGCCTATCTATTAAAGTTATTTGCCCGGATAAAAATAACGATGAGTTAATTCAAGTTAATTACGATGATTTGACTTCGGTTTAGCGGAATAAAACACCGTTCCTCTAGTTGTATTTAATTGGACCCCTATTGGAAGAATAAATCACCATTCTACCGCTATACCTGAATAAGTATGTTTTGAACATTGACTAGCAGAAATAAAACCCTATTCTGCTATCACATTTGTACGGACATCTAATTGTTATCCTATTAATTATATTGGGCAACGTGATGTCGGATTGATTGTTAAAAATGGATTGATTTAGAAATCTGAATCTGTTATTCTGGATTTTAAAAAATGAATGGTGACTTGATTAAGTACCATAGGAATGGATAAGCCTCTTTTGTAATAAGTAATGATTTATAAATTTAAAATTGTTATAAATAATTTTATATTGATTATTAGATTTAATTACAAATTAAATTAAAGTAAATTGCCTTTTTAATATATTATTAAAGAATTGTTTAAGAATATATGTTATTTTAAGTTGATTAACTATTGTTCTAATACATAGTTAATGTTATTTAAAAATATTTTGTCAAGGGATAATTATTATTAACATTTAATAAGTAATATAATAAGTCTATTTTAAAGTTATTAATTATGTTAAATATTATTAATTTTCCTTAAGAGGATAAATGGAAGAAGTAGATTATTCGTGTGATAACTAAAGGGTGAAGATGCATTCGAGATAGATAAATCAATGGAGATAGATAAATCAATGGACTTGATTTTTAAAGAAATGTTTAACAAGGTTTTCAAGTGATTTTGGAGTGAGATAATAATAAAAGTATTTAAATAATATAAATGATTTTAAAAAGGTATCTTACTTAAGTCTAAACCTTGGATTTTGGAAATGAGTTCTAAATCAATCGTGAAGGGTTATTATGAAACAAAGATTTTTCTTTGACTTAAGACGAGTAAAAATCTTAAGCAGGTTCTAAACCATGAATGGTATTGAACAATGTTGTCAAACTTATTTTACAAGTTTAAGTATTTTGGAAAGAATATCGGGCAATATATTCATTTTGATGAATTAAGTTATTTTAAAGTGATTTCAGATCTTAATAAATGAGGCTTAGTGATTTCCAATGGGAAAATATTGTATTGTGAATATATGCTTGATTGATAGTTAAATAACCGACTATCAAATCTAGACCAAAACATAACTTTTAAAATATCTAAGAGAAACACGAGAATTATATGGTACAGTTATCGTCGGAAGGTGCTATACCATATGTATAAACTCATTTAGTTCTTTAAGGACGATGATAAGGAAATCCGTCAACTAATGGTCAGGTGATGATCTCCGATTTTATTTTCGTCTTTTTATTTCCTAGAGTACCGAGGTTAAGTTTAGAGGAAATGTCGAATGTTGTTTCGAGGAGACCGGGATTAGATAAAATATTCGAAAACCACTCCGATCCAACGAAGGCGTTTTCAAAGTAAAGACATGAGCATGGAATCAAATACGGGGCATTGAAGTGCAAGGGCTAGTCATTACTAATCCTGAGGATGATTCCAAAATGTATGTAGTAGGAATAGTGCCTTCGGTTTCGTTCAGACCCAGAACAGAATTGTATGGATGAATGCTATCAGTACATTATCATTGGAGGTCAATGAGCATTCCAAGTGTAAATTCCTTAAAAGGTAATTGTAGCCTCAAGCCTCATCAACCGAGAATGACTGAAAATCAGGGGAGATGCAGTAAGACTAAGTGGGTCGCACCCAATTAGGGTATGCTATCACCTTTTTAGATACCCTTGGATATGTAAATGATAGATATGGTGCATGGAAAAAGAGCTCTCGATAAGGGTGGGAACACCCGAGGTGATAGCATATGCGGTACTATCTAGGTTAGGGGTAGGCTGGTCTTGTGTTGACAGGGGATTCCGATGAGGTCCTTGGTATATTATTCTAGAGGTGTACTGCGATAGGTAGTACCCAGTGCCTAGTCATTGTATGGAAATCCATTCTCCAATATGAGCCTTTACGGTTTTGGTTGTAGAGCTTAGTATGCTAGAATTTTAACTAATGTAACAATTTCGGCTATTTGAATAAGTATTTGTACTTAGAAACTATTATAATATCACTAGATTTTCTATAAAGGGTTTTGGTTATCGTAAGGGAAAAACCATCGTGTTTATGTGTGGCGTGGTCTTACGGAATACCTTTGATTTTAAAGGGATTTTTAAAAGCTAAGATAAATAAATTTGCTTATGATTTAAATTCTCGTGTAGGTTTTACTAGGACCCAGGCTTGGTTTTTCCTAAATGCTCAGGGTCAGACAGAGCATATTTCCAGGTTTAGCTGGAAGGTTGAAGCTTCAAGGAGAGCAGCTAGAGGCCTAGCGACGTTTTCACGTAGATGATTATATTTCTGTTGCAGTTTAGTTGTGTTTACCAACAGTTGTAAGGACAGGTTGTTATAACTGTTCGCGTTGAATATGTTAGTATACTCTGATTGATATCTATACATGCATATTACATTTTTTCTTTATGTAAAGATTTTTCCATATTATAGATTATTCGTTTCTGCTGTGAGATTCTCCGTTGTTTGGTTTTCTTTCTATCTTCTATCTATCTAATTTCTACTTTCTTTTTTCTAACTATTCGCCTTTCCGTGCAATGTGGGCTGGAAAATTGTGGTTAAATGTCAGCTTGAATTGTACGAAAAAGTAGGTCGTGACAGGTTGGGATCATCGAGAGAAAAAGGGAACTCCTTTTCCTAAGTTAGGAGATAAGTAATAACCAATCTTTAGTAAGAAGAAACAGGAAAATAGCAAAATACTTTATTTATAGTTTGAAATACAACCAGCATCATTACATTTGCATAGAAACAACAATAACAATAACTACATATGTGCTTTAATTTTGTTAATTCTTTGGATAAGAGAGATGACCATGATTTTTCTAAAAGGTCGAAGGAGAAATGGAAAATTTAGTGCTAAAAGGAGTTCCAATGCTATGAGGAGTGTTGATTGAAGGAAATCCTCGATACTCCTATTCTTTAAGAAGGAGCTAAGTTTACCGCATAGTAGTTTCATATAGTTAGTTCGAATCTCTTAAAGATATTGGTCTCTTTGGTCTCCAAGAAACTGAAGCCTAAGTTAAGAAATTGAGTTTACATATGATGAATGTCAAGGAAGAAGCAATATTTCGATAAATGAGATTGTTTAATCATGTAGGAATTTTCCTAAAAAACCTTTCTAGTCTAACCAATTTACTTAGGGTATCTTTATAGATTGGGGATAAAGAAGAAATAGAAGCAAATTCAGAAACTTATATGTCCATGTTATAACAATGTTAAAAGACAAAACATAGATTCTACATGAATATGCCATTATAACATCAACACAAAGTTAAAACTACACAATAATGCATAAAGGTTCATAAAGAATAAACTACTTATAATATTCGGTAATGAATCCATCTTTATTGAATTTGATCTTTTCCGAAGGAAGGGAGCTAATAGTCAAAGGAGCAGCAGAAACATATGGTAAGTTCCACAGTCTCCGGGATGTGATCTACGCTCATTTAGGTACCTCTTGTAAAGACATCTAATTAGGCCTCCACAATCATTGCTAAGAAGGAAAAGTAGGTCATGGGAAACATGATGTAAACTAGATAAAAGCCTTCCATTAATTTGGTATTCTTCCCGATCAATATCCAAAAGAAGGTAGTAAGTTCTTTATTCTCCTAATGAAAGTTAGGTTGATGAAAATATAATTTTCGAAGAATAAGGACAACACGTTTATACCTAAAGTCCTCGAGGTACTCGAGGCATTTTATGAGTCTTATGTATCTATCATTTGACTCATTTCGGTCCTTACATAACCTTTCTCCTTCTCTGTTGAGTCTTAAAATATCATCTCTCTTTCTGTCTAATAAAATCTTAACATAGTTCATATTTGTCCTTTTATTTTGGTAATTAAGTAATACTAAGAGTATTAGCTATGAAATAAGATAAGCTAGTAAATAAGAATCAGAGGACAAATTATTTATGAAGGGGTTACTGAAGCACTTGGGTTGAAGGGCCAAAATTTTTGAATTCCAAAAGAAGATTGGCCAAGCTTAATCAAGCTGCATAGGGTCGGACCATCGAAAGGACCCTTTTAGGGCGATAAACCACCAATGCCATAACCGATATAAAGAGAGGAAAAATCAGCAACGTAATTTGAGTCTTGAGCAGTTTATGGTAGGCCTTGGCCAAAACCTTAGGATCGATGTCTTTTGAGGCAAAAGCTAAAAGTAATAACATACAATAAAACGATAAGAGTCTATGTAAAATGATCATAAAATAAAAAGTTTATAAGGCCAAGTAATATATTAGTGATATAGAATTTCTTAGGAATATCTAAAGAGAAGCATTTTACATAGACGAAAAGATGGATCCAGTCCCTTATTTTATTGATCGAGTCGGAGATCAACCCACCACCGGTAGGACATAAACAATATACAATGCCGTCAGGCTAATACTTAACTTTCTTAAGAGTGGCAAAGGAACATTTGATATACGGAATCAACTTTACTAGCTTGAGTTCTTTGAATAACATGATTATGGAATGAATGTAACTATAGGAATTCAGATTAAATTGAATAGGCATGATCTTAAGAAAATACAAGACTTTGATAATAATGGTGTTGAAAGGTGGGTAGCAAGATTTCCAGATATGGATGAGGACGAAAGCCAATTCGATCCTATCAGAAGGACTTGGAACTTTGGGTTGAATGCCATAAATCCTAAAATATTACAATATGGAGTCAGTATCCTCATGCCTTGAGAAGTAGGGTTGGTAATTAGTATAAAATTTCTCCATAGAAGGCTTCTTGTGCATAAGAGCACACAATGATCCTTTGGAAGTTTCATTTTTATTTCAAGCCATAATAGCTATATCATTTTAACCAAATGGATGGGTTAATAAAACCATAATTATGAAAAATAACCCAAATATGGATCACTCCAAGAGTAGCCGAGCTAGTAGATTTCCAACATAATTAAACTAGTAAATTTTCTAATAATAAGATAATATAATAGAAAACAAAACTATTCCATGTTGGATAAACAAACAAAGGGGTCATTGCAAATTGGGTTATTGCATGATGATGATAATATAAGCCATCACATGTAAATGATATAGGCTATCGCACGTTGGTTAATACAAATAGAAGGGGATTGTCGCTGTTTGAATTATTGTGTGTTGAATAAGTAAACAAAATGAGCTATCACGGGTTGAATAAGTAAATAAAATGAGTTATTGCAATTTGATTAAGATATACAAATGTGCTATCGCATATTGAGCTGTCGCAAGTTAAGTAAGATAAACAAAATGAACTATCGCAAGTTAAAAAAGGTAAACAAAATGAATTGTCTTGTATCGAGCGGTCGCATGTTGAATAAGTGACTTGTCACATATTGGGATAACAAGTACATTATCACTTATTAGTAAGACAAAATCAGGCAAGCCGTCAATAGCTGGACGTGGTGAAAAATTGAAATGGGCTTCAGGTCATGAAAACCAAAATCCACTAACAATATGAGCAATTTAAGCAGGGTAATAGAAGATCAAAGCAGAAATTATGAAAAAACTTAACTAGATTCACATGAAAAATTATGATTGATAATTTTAAAATCTAGATCCAAAATCACATCAATGATAATATGGAAAGCAATCAAAGAAATGATAATGCATGAAATTAAGGATTATCAAGTAAGAATCTTGTCTCGAAAATTAAATTCTACAAAAGAAATTAAATTTAAGAAAATAAGTAATTTTGGTCGAACTAGTAAAAGTGAGGAAATGGAAAAGATGAACTATTCTTCTTATAGGGAAGAAAGTAATCTAACCATTGGATGATAATAGGGGGAAATGTACGGTCAAGATAAGAAACTATAGAATACGAAGAGTTTAAACCAGGAAGAGTTTGTGGGGAATAAAGTTTTTATACTAAAGTATAAAAAAAATTCATAAAAGGGAGCGGGTCTAATGTTATACCTAAAAATGCTAGTTACTACAGGTTGGAAAAAGGCAGTCATAAGTTGATGGAAGATAAAGCCAATGTAAAATGAAGTCCAAGAAAAGCTATCACGCGTTGTTAGTAAATGAGGCTACCATAAGTTGAGATCCAGGAAAGTTATCACACGTTGATACTAAATAGAGTCATCACAAGTTGATATTATTGCAAGTTGATGATATAAGCCATCACAAGTTGAATATTAGTAAAGCTATCGAGGGATGAGTTGATTAAAGCTGTCATAGATTTAAAAATGAAGCTATCAGAAATTGATATGAATGAAGTCAATGCAAGATATAATAAAATGAAGAGCTATCATAGGTTGGTGATTCAAGGCTATCTCATGTTGATAGTTTGAGTTGTCGAATTTTGATACTTTAAGACTAATGAGCCATCAAAGGTTGACGCTTCTAGGTTATCACATATTGGTGGATTTAACTATCGAGGGTTGATACTTCAAGGCTATTGCATGTTGATAAATTGAGCCATCAGAAGTTGATAATTCAAAGCTATCGCACTTTGAAGAATACACCCAAAAACCAACACCTTAACAGATCACGTAGCATTCTCCTATTGGACTGACTACGCCACGTCATTATAAAAAAGTTATTAGAGATTTGTGCCATATGTCAGCAAATCATGACGATTATTTTTCCAAAATGACACGTGTCATGAATCTATAGGCCGAAGTTTTTTGTAAATGGGCATTCACCCCTAATAGAGAAGGATGAATTCTAAGTGGTGCATCTTCCTCATTTTTCATTTTCTTAAGTGTGTAATGAAAAGCGTAAGATTGAGATTTCAATGGCCGTTAGGTCAATTTGAAATCAGTGTTTCGTAGTCAAGGACTCGAATGAATTCCAATTTGCAAATTTACTCACAAGCGGACTTTTGACTTGCCTAATTAACTTATGATTAGCATATTGAATAAAAGACTTACCCCTTGACTTGCATATTGAAAAAATATTTTGACTCTTCGAGTAGAATTTTGTACCAAGAGGATTGATCTCTTCTGACTTGCATATTTGACCATAGACAAGACCTATTTTTTGAATAGCATAAACCTTTTTTCTTCGTGAAATTCATTGACTGGGTACGTTCATGCCACCACCGAATTGCCACCCATCACTCGAGGCCGTCGCCTACCCCTTAATGATATCGCACCACCGTGGCCATAACCCATAGCCATCGCAGCCCGCATACATCACCATGCCTGTGAATGAAAAATGATGGAATCAATTCCTTTGCCTCAATTTTCAAGCTCCTTAGCCCCACCATATTCATCTACAGCTCAAACGATCTACATTTGCACAATACCCTCGTCATAACAAAAGAATACATATAAACGGTTTTCAGTATGGTTTAATCACCAAAAAGTTCACCGTTGACGATCTTTTCATTCAAATCTGATATCCCTTCACTATAGCACAAAATTGACCATTCCAATGCCATCTTGATCCTCTCTCCACTATGAACACAACCATATCCTCCATGTCCATATTGTTTCACCTCCAAAATCACGGCGTTCGCCAGATTCACACTTTTCGACCATCATAGGTGGAGTTGAGTCAAACCAAGACAATGATTGCATAGCCCTTGGAAAAGCAAAGGGATTCAGGTTTTATTTCAGCCAAAACAATGATCATTTGCTCATGAAAGGAGAATAGAAAAGAAGTGGGAATGAGTTTCATGAAGGAGATGGGAAATAACATTGATGAAGAAAATGGAATGTGGCTATGGTAAATGGATAGTATTTGTAGCGTAGTGGGTAGGGTTAGGATTTGAAAATAATCTATTTTCTTTTATTTCCATAAATCCAATGGTCATGACTTCTAGTAACGTCAAATTACGGCAATTCTTTGATGGTGTGAGTCGTCTTATTTTTCTCAACCCGATGGTATAAGTTTTGTTGAATCCGATAATGTGTCCCGAAAGCCTATTTTTGCGTTTATAAGTCATATGAGTTGCTAAAGCACCCGATAAAGTTTCCAAGGGCAAAAAATGTCACTATCCAATATTATCCGAAGTTACAGTGCCATACGACCCAGTAGAAATACAAAAATAATATATTCTGATCCTCCGATATGTAAAATACATGTCATACACTCTCCCTCATTAGGGATTTCGCCCCCAAAATCTCCGAATCAAACAAGGTAAGGTCAATAATTGTTGTATCGCATGCCTAATATCCATAAGCAATCATAAGTAATCACATCAAATATCAGCCATGCACACAAACATGCACACTCAAGCAAATATCGACATACACCTATTCCAACATGCAGATTACTAAACCATCAACATATGATGCTAAATATGATATCAAATGTGAAACTTAATGATAAATAGAAATCTTACCAAGTGAATAGCTCTGAATAAGTGGTCCTCATGCTCTCCTCGATCTCTATGTTCAATTGCCTTCGCTTTCACTCCAGTAAACCCCGCCACTTCACCGCCTTCCTCATAAGCTATTTTGTATCACGTCGTATGATGATATGCATAGGCCTATGAGGTCTCAAAACCTTGGGTTCAATCTTGATAACATATAGTTGATCCGGTTCCATATTTTTCAATGCTTCTTGTAAGCTTCTCCAAAACCTTCTAGTGAACAACGAGTCCCCGTCACTCATGATGCTTTTTGGCACACCTTAAAATCACATAGTCCACTTCATGTACCACTCGATTAATTGAGATATTGTTTACAGGATTTTATGGATATAAACCTAGAACACTTTGTTAATCTATGGACTATGAGCCAGATGTTACCGTATCCCCCTTTGTTTCTTGACAATTCATCAAGGAAGTTCATCGATACCTATTCGACTTCCACTCAGGAATTTCAAGTAGTTGCATCAAATTACTTGGCTTCTTCCATTCAACTTTCACTAGCTAATAGTTCATAAACCTTGAGATGAATGTTCCAACATCCTTCTTCATCCTTTCCTAACAAAATGTTCGCCTTATATCATAATATATTTTATTACAGTTGGGATGTTTAGTCGATCTTGAATGATGACACTATCGTAGCACCTCATTTCTCGATCCATCGACATAAGGAACAAGCAATCATCCATCCTTATGGAGCCAACCATTATAGTTGAGCATGCATTGCTTTATCTCCTTAGACTCTACTCCACTTTAAACCTTAACCATGATCTCTACTAGTCTAGAGTCATGTCTCCAGTTACTACCAATCCACTCAATAAAAGTAGGTATGATAGCCAAACTAGCCAATATCTCTGTCTCTAGTTCACTTCGAGGTCTGAAGTCATAACCAGCTTATACACAAGCTGTTTCCACTCTAGGAACATCGCTCCCACACTGTCATTTCTTCTATGCAGAGCATTAATAACCGCATTTCCCTTACCAGAAATATATGAAATGTTAATGTCAAAGGAGGCTAATAATTCCAATCATCACTGCTAATAATGGTTGAGATTCTTTTTGGAGAAGAGGTATTTCACTGACTTATGGTCAGTGAATAGCTCAAACCTCTCTACTAATAAATAGTGCCTCCAAATATTCAAAGTGAACACATTCTCCTCCAACTCCAAATCATGAGTTGAATACTTCCTTTTAGGCGGTTTTAGTAGTCTACTGGCATACGCGGTAACCTTACCCATCTACATCAACATAACACTTAGTCCGGTACCATATGATGTTGTATATACTATCAACTCCTCATTTCTGCTCGAAATGACTAACATCGGTGCGCTTATCAACCTTTATTTCAAACTCACAAATGCATTCTCGCACCTAGCATCACTAACAAATGCCTAATTCTTTTTTGTTAGATTGGTTAATGGTGCCGCTACCTTTAAGAAGCCCTTGATAAAATGTCTATGTTATCTCGCCAATCCAAGGAAAGACCTCACATCTATAGCGCTTCTAGGTCAATCCCAATCCTAGACCATCGCAACCTTCATATGATCAATCATATTGCCTTATTCGAAACAACACGTCCCATGAATCTCATTTCCCTCTTCCAAAAGTGGCACTACAAAAACTTTGCCTTCAATTAGTGTTTCCTCAGCACCTCCATCATAATCCTCGAATGTGTTTTGTGTTCTTCGGTCCGGGAAAAACTAGAATACCACTAATGAACACAAGCGCAGACTTACTCAACCGATTCCTCAAAACACAGTTCATGATATCAACAATGTGACGTCCCACCATTTTTAATGTTAGAAATCAATTACAAATTCCATAAAATATACTACAACTAATTTCAATATTAAAAATAGTGGATTGTATATATTATAATTTAGACTTTTCATAACTACGAAAATCAAAGAAAACCTTACAGCGGAATCAAACATTAATATAAATATACATTAATTTAATAATACAATTATCTTACAACGTCATCACAAAAATTTACATCTCAGTACGTCAATTATCATTAACTTATTAACAATGAAATAATGATATAAAATAATATATCAATCAACTACCTACGACATAGCCCGCATCTACTTTCCATTCCCTCTTCCGCTCCTACCAGAAAATTCATGCCTGTATAGATATATGAAATAAAAAGGAAAAAAGTTTCAACTACGTTTGGACTGTGCCTAAACCTATACACCATAGCCCAACCTAAGAGATCTGATCGCTATTGCATAGGAAAAGACTACCTACGTACCTCTTTTGGGGAATCAAGCTCATGTAGTTCTATTTTCTGCTCTTCTCTTGCATCCAAATACTTGTTAGTACATAACGTACACAACATCCATGCAACCATCGACCAATGCAACCAATGCAAGCAGGAAACACTACTCTTATTAAACCATTCCAATCAATCATCATAGACATGGAATAATGGCAATAATAGCACATTTCGCCATTAGACATTACAACATTTGACAATGCACAATGTCAACCCTAAACATCAAATAAGCCAATCACACACACACACACACACACACATATATATATACTACATATACTTATTATCAACTGTTAGTAATACACCATCAGTGTAAGTACAAACTAACCAAATGTGTACTAAACCACTGTATTGGTAATACAAACACCAATAGAAAAACCATGATTAACTACACACACAGAGTAATAATGAAAAAATATCACGCACATCCAAATACGATCTTATTGTCATAAAACAACATATGCGATGAACAAAATCAACTATTAATAACATATTATATCCATTCAAAACATCATATTTACAACCATTATATTTTCTTAAGTATAAAATCATTTTATTATTTTTTATTGTAAAAGCATCTTTTATTTACCTCAAAAACAACAATAGTCCTCCAAAATAAATAATATACTTCAAAATATTTTATTTAATCTCATTACTTCAAATCCCTCCAAACATTGTATTTTATCTCAAAAATATGAGTTTTCACAAAAACTATATTATTATTTATAAAATCTCATTTTATTAAATAATAATAAACCTTCCAAATTTAGTTAAAATAAATTTTCCATTATTTATGAATTTTCCCAAAAATTCATAAATAATAACCTTATTAGATTGCTTCTACTGATTTCATTCAATTCTCCAAACCGCTGTTATTTATAACCATCATACAAAAACTGTAAATATCCTTATTTATCATTTATTTACCAAATATTTCCACTATTATCCCTTTTATTCTAACTGATTATTTTCAAATTCAAATTAATAATTAATTACAATTAAACACCCAAAAATATGATAATCAACAATAGTTATCCAATTAAGAAGTAATCTTCCAGAATATTATAATAGCCAAACAGTCTTCCATAGAAGACAACATATATGGACCAATATTATTTTTCATCAATAGCTATGTAATTTATAAACTAAAATTCAACTAATTAATAAAATAATCATACCAACGAGCATTTTTCAATGGTGTCCAAACTCAGCAAAACTTGTGCTAAAACTCCAAAATTTTGCCACGAGTCCAACGGAAGAAACATGCATGATTTACAGTTCATACGTGGAAGATATGAAGGTTAGAAGAACCAAAGTTCTATTTGTAAATATTATATTTGTGTGGACTAAATTAGAAAAGGAAATTACCTTTTGTAACGCTTGTTCTTCCTTGATTCTAGAACGAACCTACAAACGGCCAGCTTTGACCATAGTTACCTTCGACCTCCTAAGACCATAATGCTGCCACCATTAGCTTCCACAAGACGCACTCCGTCGATCGAAGTCACTGCCATTGCTTCCAATTCACTCGCCATCACCGCAAAATCCCAATAGCATAAATCCTAAATTTTAAACTCCGACCACTATAGTGACCTCAAAATCATGCGGATACCTTCAATCAACTCCAAACTGCAAATTCTACAAGATACATACTCTAGTTTCATCAATCGATGCTTGTATTAGAAAACCCCAAATCACCACCATGGTTTGTCGCTTGGGGCTCTGATGGAGAATTCCAATTGCCTCGAGCTTCTTTTCAAAAAATGAATACTTGCCATTGACTCCATTCGTCGAGAGCTTCACAATAATACATAGTTTGATAGGATTTGGACGGTTTTGTTTTTAATCACTTTTAATTAATTTTCTAATCGCCATTAGAGAGCAGTTAGGGTTGTTTTCGAAACTAGGGAAGAAAACCAAAGACAGATGTGATAGCTAGGGTTCCCAAGCCTCATTTTTATAGTCATTAGGCTAGATTATGGTTTATTTATCTGGTTTGGCCCGAAATAGCTACGTATGCTATTTAAACACTACAACGTCTCTATTTCGTAAACCGTAACTCCAGATACACCAAAACTATATATCAAACTGATCATCCCGGAAAGAACTTGGCAACGATTATAAACATGATACCCAATTCACTCTTTTAAAAAAATACACTTTTAATTATTTTAATATTTGCAGTGTCAATTTGTGGGTTGTCACATTCTCCCCCTTCAAAGAATTACGCCCTCGCAGTTTCTCATATACAACCATTAACTAAATCAATAAAGTCTCATCATTGGTTTAATCATAAAATACGGGAAAATACATTAATCAAAATCAACCATCTTTAATTATAGCACATGATATCTGCACAACATAGTCAATCATGGCATGCAACAATTCATTCACAATAATGAATTCGACACATACTATAGTAAAACCTATAATTCCTTAATCATGCATCCAGACTATAATATATAAAAAATAACATTCCATCAATAAAGGGTAAATAAACCCAACCATAAATCAATATCCATACACAAGTCATATCATGCATCTCAGCAATCCAAATCTAATCACCCATAGCAGAAATACACAACAAAATTTTGGCTGGTCCAAACATGCATGCATAATAAAAATATACATAAACTAATAATCAAATAGCTCATTCAATTAAAGCATGCATATAGCCTAAAAATGGTAATCATCACTTCATCATACCAACAAATAACACATATATGCTAATCCCTACGCTGATTACCCTTCCACTATAACATGTACTTCTTCCAACCTATCGATGAACTTCCTTATAGTCTCATCCTTAACAGTCGGTGTACCATCTCAAGACTACACCTTCCAAAATAATATATATGCCTACATATGATATGACTACATCCTTAAAATGATGCTATACTTGCGTCAATCCTTGATTTTTTTGATCCCTCTCATGCCGTCAGAAAATATAAACCATCACTATGGAAAATTTGACCATCAACACTCTTCATATCATATTAGCCATTACCAAAGACTCACCTTGCCACATATCATCAACGAAGTGTCACTTCACAATAATCCTCAATGAAGCCTCGTTTTTCCAAGGCTGTCACCAAAGTCTCACTGTGCCATTTTCATTTTCGACGTCACACTCCAATTTGACTTTTTCAAAGTCTCCCTTTTACCACAACCTTCTTAAGGTATCCTCGAAGTCTCACTTTACTGTGATCATTTCTGGAGTCTCACCCTGTCATGATCATTTCTGGAGTCTCACTCTAGTATGACTTTTTCCAAAGTCCTCCTTCATCATGACCTTCTCAACGTCTCTTAGATACGTGATAACTCACTCTACGACCTCTCAAATTGGAGACATTTTGTGCCACAATTGGATCTAGCGTTCTTTTGGTTATCTATCTCATAGGTACTATCCTCTCAGGACAAGCCAAACTGTCTCACAGTCCAGGGTACACAGGTCAGCATCCTTATAAACCCTTGCCTCTAGGAATGACCATCCTATCCAGAGTTATCAATGATCAAGTCAACATCCAACTTGATTTGAAACATCTCATGTCTTACCACATTGCTTCATCTTGTCGAACGTGCTTCTTTGGACTACTCTAGTCCCATTTACTTCCCACTTGAAGTAATCGATCAAATGCTTCATGCTGTCGATCTGTCAAACACTTCACCTGGATCTTAGGGTTTTCTTGCACCTTATCCACCATTTTCATTATGTATGCCCCAAAATCCACTAGAGAAAACCTCACGTCATGCACCATGACTGATCCAAATATATCCCTTATCATCTCATTACTTTTTCCCATGCACATTCCTTTGATAGTTAACATTGGGTAACTACTTCATCATAAGATGATTAAAGTTACAGGCATTTATACTACCATACAACGTACACAATCATAAGTAGGTAAACAACAAGCACCCAATAATTAAGTGGATTGATGCCAAACAAATAAACAACAAAAATATTAAACAAGAAAAATATTAAACAAGAAAAATAATTAATTTAAAAATGCAAAACTTAACTAATGATCAACCATTATCAAACAAGTAAACTATAATAATACAATAGAAATGGAGTAATTTAATTCAAACAATCATAAAAAAATGCAATCAATGAAATAGTCAAACTAATAGAATTAATGTCAACAAGTAATAGAACAACACAACTAGTTCAACCAAAACGAACAAGCACTAATGAAGCAAAATATATCAACCCCATACACCGAAAAGGATTTTGAACAAACTTAATATCACATCCCCAGGCGTCCCACATCTCATGTCACACAGCCTAATTTTACAATCTTCAAACTGATTTTTTCCACATAAAAATGCCTCTAGAATTTTATTCAAACCAAGTGTTTGACTACTTTTCATTCCAAAAATCCACTATTGAATCAAACTATTTCCATCCTTGTAAAATATTTATCCTAAAACATTTTCTCAAAATATTTAACAATAGTTTACAATACATCGTTTTTTCAAAAAGAGAAATATCTTCACGCATATACTTAATAAAACATTCTCTTTTAAAAAATGGGCACTCTCCCAATTAAAATCCTTAAAAAAATCATTTTCCCTTTAAACACCATTTTTCTATGTCTACTATAATAGTTTTTTCATAAACATCCTCAAAAGAAATTTTCATCCAGTCAAATATTTTCACCCTTTTAAAACATTAGTAAACCATCCAAAACATACATTTTTACTTTTTAAATAAAATACCTTTCAAAAATACAAAATGTATATATTTTAAATATAACTTCTCAAGTTCAAATTCCATAAAATAGACCCACTTTTTAAGGATAGGTTTTAATGTCAAATGTGCGTCACTTTGGCTAAAACCAATACTTAACCCCTTTTAAAAGTGCTTATCCTACTCCACTCCTATAGTATTTATTTCCCTCTTTATGGTCACTATAAATAACTAACATCTTAGGGTGAGCTAATGGTGGTTACACACACAACCTATACACACAAAACATAAAACCAACAATAAGAACTCTCCCTTATTCTTTATTTTTAACCCAACCAAAAGTGTAAATTAACCTACCCAAAATGGTTAAGTCTACATAAGGCTCAAGGAGTCGTTAAACCTGGTACTAATACCATACAAGTGTGATGCCCCACCATTTTTAATGTATGAAATCGGTTACAAATGCCATAAAATACACTGCAACTTTTTAAGATTAAAAAAAGTGGATTGTTTATATTATAATTTAAACTTTTCAAAACTATGAAAATAAAAGAAAACTTCATAATCGAATCAAACAACAACATAAATATACATTAACTAAGTAATATAATTATATTACAACATCATAATAATAATTTATATCTCACTACATCAATTATCATTAACTCATTAACAATAAAACAATGGGATAAAAGATATACCAATCATCTATCTATGACATAATCTGTATCCACTTTCCATTCTCTCTTCTCCTTCTACCTACAACTTCATGCCTATATTGATATATGAAACAAAAGGGGAAAAGTTTCAATTATGTTTGGACTGCGCCTAACCTTATACACCCCAACCTAACTAAGGGCTCTGATGGCTATTGCATAGGAAATGACCACCTATATACCCCTTTCGGTGGATCAAGCCCACATAATTCTATATACCGCTCCTCTCCTGCATCTAAATACTTATAGTGCATAACATCCATGCATCCATTAAGAGCAATGCAAACATTGCAACCAATGTGACCAATGCAAGCAAAAAATACTACTCATAGCAAACTATTTCAATCAGTCATCGTAAGTATGGCGTGGCAATAATAATAACACACCTAGTCATTAAACATTTAAAACATTTGACACTATACAATGTCAACCCCAAACATCAAAGAAGCCAATCACATCATATATATACTCACATATACAAACTATCAACAATTAGTATTACACTTTCAGTGTACGTATAAATCAATCAAATGTGTACTAAACAAATATATTAGTAGCACAAACACCAAAAATAAAACCATAGTTAACTGCAAACACATAGTAATAATACTAAATATCATACACACATCCAAATACGATCTTATCATCATAAAAAACATATATGATAAATAAAATCAACTATTAATCACATATTATGCTCATTCAAAACATCGTATTTTTGACCATTATTTTCTCTTAAGTATAAAATCATTTCATTGTAAAAGCATCTTTTAATTGCCTCAAAAACAATAATAATCCTCCCAAATTAATAATATACACAAAATATTTTATTTTAATCTCATTACTTCACATCCCCCTAAACATTGTATTTCATCTCAAAAATAATTTTCAGAAAAACCATGTTAATATATATAAAATTTCATTTTATTAAATAATAACAATCCTTCTAATTTTAGTTAAAATATATTTTCCATTATCATTTATGAATTTCTAAACTGAAAAATAGCAACCTCAATGAATTATTCTATTAATTTAATTTAATTCTCTAAATCATTATTATTTACAATTATAATATAAAAACTGTAAATATGCTTATTTATCATTTATTTATCCAATCTTTTCATTATTATTGCTTTATTTCAAACAATTATTTTCCAATTCAGTTCAAAAATTAATTATATTAAACACTCAAAAATATGACAATCAACAATATTTGTCCAATTAAGATGTAATTTATTCTAATATTATAATAACCAAACAGTCATCCATATAACACAACGTATATGGAATAATATTATTTTTCATCAATAATTATGTTTTTATAAATTAAAAATTCAATCAAATAAAAAAATAAACCATTGTCTTTTCTAGTAGTCTCCAAACTTGGCAAAATAAGTGCCAAAATGTTAAGAATTTTGCCATGAGTCCAACGAAAGAAATTGCACGTGAATCGGAGTTCGCATGTGGAAGAAATTAAGGTTAGTAGGACCATGTTTTATTTGTAAATATTACATTTTCTAGGACTAAATTGGAAAAATAAATTACCATACAGTTCTTATTCTTTCCTGATTCCATGAACAAACCAACCCACAACTAGCTTTGACCACCGTCGCCTTCTTCCTCTAACTACCAGAGACCATGCCGTTGCCACCATCGGACTCCATAAGACGTGTGCCGTCGACCGAAGCCACCATCATCCTCCATAAGAATTGCACCATCGACCGAAGCCACTATCATTGCCTATGATTCACCTATCGCCAATACCAAAACCCAATAGCCCTAAATTCTGGCCACTGTAGTGATTCCAAATCATGTATCCACCATTAATCAACTCCAAACTACGAGATCCACAAGTTCCGTACTCTAATTTCATGAATCGACGCTTGTATTAGAAAACCTCAAATCACCACCGTAGGTTCACCATCAGGAGATTTGATTGTAAATTTCAGTCGCCTCAAGCTCTTTTCCAAAAACAAAGATGCACCGTTGATTCCATTCATCAAGAGCGTCGCAACGATATATAATTTGATAGGATTTGGACTTAATCACTTTTAGTAATATACTAATCATCATTAAAGAGCAGTTATGGATAATTCTAGGATTAGAGAAAAAACTGAAGATAAATGTGACGATTAGGCTTCCATAGCCTCATTTTTATAGTCTTTAGGTTGGGTTATGCGTTATTTATCCGTTTTGGCCCAAAACAGTTTCATATGCTGTTTATACACTACAACGCATCTATTTCACAACCATAACTCCAAATACATCAAAACTATATATCAAGCTGATTGTCTTAGAAAGACCTTCGCAATAGGTATTGGCATGACACCCAATTCACCCTTTTATTAAAAATTCACTTTTAGTTACTTTAATATTTCGTAGTATCAATTTTGCAAGTTGTTATAAACAATGTATGTTGGCACGTTGGTTAGCCCAAACGTCATAACCAACCACTCATAAAACCTAGATGGCGTACAAAATGTCATAATTAACACACTCTCTCTAGCCACACCAAGTTGATGAAACCCTATCGTAAGGTCCAATTGAAAGAATACCCTCACACCATGGAGCCGATCAAACAACTCATCAGTTCATGGAAGTGGGTACTTATTATTCTTCTTCTTTACAATATTCAACTTACGGTGGTCAACGCAAAATCTCAGGGAGCCATCTGCCTTTGTGGAAAATATAACGGATGCTCCTCACTCAGAAATGCTTCGTTGAATGATCCTTCGCATCAATAGGTCATTCATGTGCACCTCAAGCTCTCTTACTCCTTAGGTTCCATATGCCTCAAAAGTATAACCACTGGTCTAGCATCCTTAATCGGATTTATATGGAACTCTACCTCTCGGTGTGGTGGTAATTTGGTCACCTTCTCAAATACATCTGTATATCCCCTAACTATAGGTACCGTTGACAACTCATTATTTAGACCACTAGCGAATGTAGAAAGCTAAACATGACCTCATCGTCAGGTAGGCAGCCTATCTCCAATCTTCACCCAATGTCAGTCACTATCGTCGCCACGACCTCTCATAACCCACCACTACTCCATACTTCTTTAACCAGCCCATTGTTGTGATAACATCGAATCCTACAAAACCCAAAACAAAGAAGTCACAAACAAAAGAGCATCTATGACCTAGTAACACTAGGTTTCGACAATGCTTACATAGGCTGGCTGATCCCCAATAGGGTTCATGACAATCAAAGGTTGATCAACTATCTTGGATTAGGTCCAAATCCATTTACCAATTCACTAAATATGAAGGAATGTGAAGCTTTGGTATCGAATAAAACATGTATAGAAACATCATAAATGGAAAGCATACCTTGGTAGTAACGCACTTTCCCTTCTCTTTTACCGATGCGGCACTCAATGAAGTCGGAATGACATTCAATGCATATGCCTTTACCATTCGAATCTTCTTTTGTTGTTCCATTTTCACTTGCCTTTTCTATTGGATTGCGGGTTGGCTCATAACTGGAAACAACAACATTCTAAATTGGGTATAGACTCTCTTATCGCAAAGCCTTTTCAACCACCTTCTCGAAGCTCTCGTTGGTTTGTGACCAATCAATCACTTCCTAAGATGATTAGTCAACCCAATGGAAATTATTTTTGAGCAAAGTTTTAATAAATAATAGACCATATTTTAATAGCATATCGAATTCGGTCACATACTCCAACACAGACATATTACGTTGCTTTAAGTCGACGAACTTCCCAACCAGAACCAACTTTTGAGAAACTGGGACAAATTTCTCTTTGAAACAAACTTTGAACCGACCCCAAGTAAAATGATCCTCAGGGTTGTAGCTTTAAGGGCATCCCATCAATTTATAGCCCCTCCCTAGATTTATCTATAGGACATCCTCCTCCTCATAACATCATAGAGATATTCCTTATCAACACATACATAAAACAGAGTTGGAGAGAGTTGGACATACGTTAGAGTAAATGAAACTAGTCTATCCCATATATACTACAAAAAGACTAATAAAATATCATTTGTATCTCCTAACAGATATACACATACCTTAACCTTCCTACTTGCACCCAAGGAGTAATTTCAACATTATTCTTGGGTCGAGCACTTGATTAAGCTCAGGTTACATCTAACATTATACTATACATAATCATACTCTCAATCAATAAGGTTAACATCATCCATACTAATAGGGGAACAACAATTTCCCTAGAACAATTAATTCTTAAATCGCTGAGGGAATAATCATTTCCTTAACACGACTATTTCCTTTGAACACCGCGGGAACAACTATTTCTATAGGATAACTATTCCTAGCACTATAGGTGCCTCATAACCAAATACTCAACGAATCAATGGCACATTAAACATCCTTAGTATCCACTACCCGATCATATGAACTCTATGCAACATCTAAACATTGATAAAACAAACATATATCCAATTTCACATACATCAGACACATATATATTAATTAACATCTATTTGCCTCACTACGTCAGGACCATACCGTGTTGCCTCCTCTGATCGCATAATAATCTGTATCACTGTAATTGCATAATCATTCAATCTAGCAATTCAAAATATGTATAAATTTCACGATTTACTTTTATCTGATCCTATAACAATCTCTTATCACTCTAATTGCATTATATAAGGATAAAAGTGCCCATTCACTTATATATTAATGTTCAAATTCTAAAGGCCTCGGTTGTCCGATCTGTTGCGCTCGTGGTCCTCTATGATTTTGCTCCACTATGGTATGATATCTTAGTACTCATCGCACTCTTTGATTTATGATGGTTTCGTTGAAATCTGTTGAAAAATGGAGAAATTATGAAATTTTAAAGATTCCAAAAAGAAGAGCAAGAGATAACTTGAATGAGAAGAAAATTAATTTTTTTCTCAAGTAACATTCAAATGTTTGGGCTTATATATGTGGGGTGAAATGTCCATTCAATTCAAATTCAAATGCCTCGGTAAAGCCCGGTAAGCCCAATACAAACCTAAAACTCATTTTGCTTAGGTCTCCACTATAAGTTCTCCAAATTACACAAACTTATATACCACACTAATTAGAAAAATGAGCCGATCGCAATGTTGAAAGTCCCTTGGTTAGATTCCAAAGTAAAAAAATCACTATGTTCCGTTAATAAATAAATTGACTAAAATACTCTTTTTAGAATTTATTATTAAAATATAGGGGAACCACATTCTTTTTCTTTAAAATAATATCATCCTCGAAGTTTCTAGAGGACGGAGAATGTAATTGTAACGAGCCGTAATTTTACCACTTTTAAATAAAATATCTAATTAACTTTAAATATTCAAACATAGAATTTTCAAACTTAAATAATCATGTTTTATGTGATAAATAAGTATGGTGAACTTATTTCTAAAATAAGATATTTTGGAGTTTCATCGTAATATTTACGAAAGCCAGTTTCGATAAAATTTAATACACATCCAAATAATTCTTTTAAATGATAAATAATTCTTTTTAAATTATTATAAAATGACAATATGTGATTCTAAGTATAAAATACTTGTTTTATAAAGATTGACAAATTTCATTGCACATTGACAAACTTACATCGTATTTTTACAATTGGATTTTAATATTATTTAATATGATTTTATAACTCAGTTGATCTTGTTTTAATTAATTAAAGATAATAAGAAACTTGTTTTCAAGTTTTGCTTACATAAATAAATAGTTTAACAAAAACGTCAAAATGCGACCATAAAACATTTGTTGAAAATCAACGTTTGGTTCAATAAGTTGTCGCAATGATGTTGCATCTTTATTTACATAGACATGTACACATTTTATATATGATAAGTATTAGTAAAATGACTAAACAAGGTTAGTTTTCCTAAACAAAATTAGAAAATTCTTGAAAATTATTAGCAAAAGTAAGTAAGAAAGGACAAAAAAATCACATCAAATCTAACCAAATATTTACTTTACTGAACCTTTACTGATTAGGACATAAAGCGATGATGTGATAAGGTGATGGAAAGGGTTGGAAAATAGGTTTGCTTCATGGTTAGGTAAGGATATTTTGGTCATTTCAAGTTACAATATTTTATTCCAAAACTTTTCTATAAATACACATCTCCTTCTTTACTTTCATACACACTTCTTCTTCTTCATTTCCAAGCTTTTCCTCTCTATTTTCATGTCTTTCAAGCATAGCAAAATAATGGCCAATAATAGATTAAAAATAAAATAAAGTATAAATTTGTCAAAACACCTCAAAACCTCTTCAAATGTCCTCCTTCCCTCTTTCTTCATCCACGCCACCACCTCCATTGCCTAAGTCGTGAACTCCTCCATCCTTAAGCTAGGCCATGAGTACCTCCTCCACTCCCAAGGCTATGCCTGGCCACTTCAAGGCCTTGGAGCTCGATTCCATAAAGTTTAATTCGATTGTAGCGAGGCTATAGTCAAATAATAAAGTTAGATCGAAAAACAAATTTTTATGAGAAAACTCTACCTCTTTTCTTCCCTTATTTTCTATGATGTTACAACATGCATTTGTACTTGTTATGTTTCTTGATATTATGCCTAAATGGTTAATCAAGTATTTTTAAAATTTACAAGTTGATTACTTAATAGGGTATGCAGAAACGACTGTTTTGTTTATGAGATCCAAGGAGATTTGGACGATGGACGGAGCGTGTCGAAGGGAAAGCCCGGTTGCTTCAAATTAAATATCAAACCAATTTAACCTAAAATAAAATAAAAAGTGTTATAAAAATTTGATGAACAAAGCATTGTTATCATTTATTGTTATGTTTATTTGATTGATTAGTGGAATTAGGCTCGACCAGTTTATGAGAAGTTTACCTTTTATATGCATCGGCTTGGCAGACAATAAATTGAGAATGATTATACGAACACCTTATGATTAGAATTTCATAGTTTGACTATAAGGTGTTCGATAAAAATATTGATTAAGCAGGAATTATGATAAAGATGTTTATTATGATTTTGGAAATAAAAGATATTTCATCATTTGAATTGAAATGATTTCTTTTGGAAAGTAATAGAAACATTTTAAAATAAATATTTTTGAAGGGGTTATAAAGTGGTTTATAAAAGTGTTTTATAAATGAAGAAAATTTCAAGGACTAAAAAACTCGGTGTTTGAAAATGATTCCAAAAGGTTTTGGGAAATAGCAACACTATGATTTAAAAGTATTTGTGAATATTACTGAAAATGATTTATCACTTGGGGACATAAAATGATTTGTTATGTTACCGATGATTCGGGTAACCCATAACTAAAAAGTAGGCATATGTTTTTGGTATAGTCCGCTCTTGGAATAGAGGGATGTACTTATTTATCGACAGTATGAAGGTTGGGACCCAGTTGCCTTATTGCTGGGAGAAACCTCTTGATCCGGTTGCATATACTTTGATATGCTTTTATAGTAGTATTTTGAGATTTCCAAATAAATATTTTAGAAATGATTTGCTTTAAAATCCCCAAGTAAAGTATAATTTGATACAAAAGATATATATATATATATATATATTATTTCAAAGATTTTGAAATAAAAATTGGGAATTTGGCTCAAAGAAAATATTTTCGAAATGATTATATTATGAAAATAATAAAGTTAATTGGATTTTAGAAATCTAAAAGTGAGGATTAATCTAAATGGGTAGATTTTGGAACCTACGTTTGCATGACATATGCTATGTGGTTTGGGATTTGCATATTCTTTTGTGCATTGTAGGCTCCGATGGAGTCCTATTTGTGGTAGGAGAACTACGTTGGCTTGATCCTGTATCTAATTGGGTACCCAGTTAGACATGAGTACATAGAAAATCATAAGTGGTAGTGATGCAACCCTTATAATATCATAACTTTTTTCTGTTTACTGCTTGATATTTTTCATGTGTTGATATCTCTTTTCAGCTTACTAATTTATTCCGCATTTGACCTGTTTATTGAGTTTTGCAAAAATGGTTATTGCTGTCTCTCTCATCAGAGTTGTGTAGCGTTACATATTTGTATTTGTATTTGGTATATATTAAAGCAAACCTAGTAGATTAAATTGATCCTCTGATAACTTGTATAAAATTGTATCCTATAATTAAGTAGTGTTGAATATTTATCAAATATTGCATGTTTAAATGGTATTTTTCATTGGAAGTTTTAGGATGGATGGATTTTTTGGCAATTTTGACTGGCCCGAAAATTTAGGTTGTCACAGCTGGTCCAAAAGATTAAGATAGGAGTTCTTAAAATTCCTTTTTTATTACACATATATCTTTTACACTTCAAACAGAATATATCAACCCTAAAAGATTTTTCTTTCTTCTTTTTCTCTGCTTTCCTTAATATTTTTCCTTTATTTTCCTATCCTTACACAAAACTGCAAAATGCACTTCTTCATTTAAACTATTTTAATAGCTTCCTTTTCTCTTCTTCTTCCTTATTACTTTCTTAAAATCATATCAAACCAACTTGAAACTCCACCAAACTTTGCCAAAGACATTAAAACTTCATTAAAACATGGTTTAGCATATGAGAAGTAAAGAAATTATGGAGGAAGGTATGGAACATATGGAGACCCAGAGGAAGGCAGATGGTGAAATGGATGAGATCAAGCAAGAAGGAAGGTGGCCATGGTAACGACTCGCTTTTCTTTACAATTCAATTCGAGAATAATCTACACATGTCCAACTCAAACCGAACGAAAGGGTGGATATCTAAGGGTGAAAAAGAAAATAAGGCAGAATAAAACAGAAAATAGAATCTCACACGAATGGAATAACATATATTATTTCAATATATAATCCTTACAACGGAAAATTTTGAATACAATATTAAAGTTTAACATGGATTTAGCCTAGATAATTATAAACCCTCTGTCCTGACAAATGTTAAAAAATAAAAACAAATGCAATAGATGCAGCAGATAATAGAATATGTGCATATGTAGATGAAGATCTCTAGCTCTCCTTCTCCAAAGCGTCTTCACCTAAACCTGAAACTACTCGAATCTGACCGGAGTATCAAAAATACACGAATAAGACTTGATGAACCAGCATGATATACTTGAAGTTTTAAATGTATAGATCATGCTGATGTCAATCAAAACCTTTGAAAAGAAGGGTATCTTATAAGACTACGTCCACACATAATACAAATGAGTTTTTATCATGATAACCAAAATATTTATATTTATTACATTTTGATATTATCTTTAATGACATTCTTTTGAAACACTTTTCAAGTAATATGTCAAAGCAAAGTATCAATACCCGGACTAAGTCTATGGTAATATATCTGGACTAGGTCAAATGGAATATACCTGAACGGAATATATGATACCAAAGGGGTAGCTGAAAGTTTGCAAGAAATTACAGCTATTGTGGGACTTCAATCAAAACCGTAAAGCTTGTACTGGGATTATATTTCCAACATGACTGGGAACCAGTGGTCGAACACAGTGTTTTGGCTGCAACAAACATATATCCAATGGCTACATATCCAAGGACTCAGATGCCACTATAATGCTATCAACAACCGGTGGGAATCAATATCAATGGCTACTTATCCAAAGACTCAGACACCACTTATTCTACCGATGGAAGGCTGTAGCCTTTTCCGCATTTCATCTAATAGCCCGTAATTGTGTCTTGCAGACTACATATTATCTCGTATCATTATCGGGTTGTGAGGCTATGCCCTTCTTTTCATAAAGTCATACTTTGTTTTTCACAAGGCCATGCCTTATTCTTCCATAAAGCACATTTCACTTAGAATGCCACATTTTCATTCCTTCGATTACTATTGACTTCCATGCATATAACCTTTGAGCTTGTAAGTCTCAGAGAAGGGTTTTAAGTTAAGAGAAGTTGCCTTCTCCACCACTAAACCGATATATGTTTGTAAAAGTCAACATTGTGATCTTAGAAATGCAATGTAAGACATTCATCCCTACAGATTTGTTCTGGGACTGAATGAAACCAAAGGCACTCCTCCTACAACATCTTTTTGGGAATCACCCCTTGGATCAGTAGCAATTAGTCCTTGTAATACGAAGATTTCTAAACATGATAGGACAACTGCTACAATAAATATCTCTATATTGAGAGCGACCTAGAGAATGTCAACAAGTAGTCCTTCCGCTATGAAGATCTTCGATCTTCAATAGTCATCATCTTCAACATGTATTCATCATCAGGTTGTCTTTATTTCTAAATGTATACATTGGTTCAAAGTGGTTTTGGATAGGAGTTACCTAAATTTGACCCCAGTTCGTTCGAACCAATCATCGATAAAAAAGATGTCAGGTATATAGGTGTTTGTCAAACAACATTCAATCAATTAACCTTTTTATTCAAATTAAATTTCTCTTAGTGATAGATTCACTAAATTATTCCCTTGTCTTTTTCATATTATATGGAATCATTAAGCCTCATTTTATCAAATACTTTGGCTAATTTAGAACCTTTTAAACTTTGGCATAATTCTAAATCATTTCACCCTTTTTGCTTTGGACAAACATTTCCAAATTATTTATTTAAATCTCATATTGGAAAATATTATTTTAGAGCATCTGGGATTTCCCTTCGATATGTTCCATTTCTCGCCCAAGTCTCCTTGGATCTTACAGACGAAACATGTATACTAGTCATTTCCGCATACTCCTTTTACTTTTAGAAATGATTTATAAAACTTTCAAATCATAATATAAAACACTTAATTATTATTTTAAAAACATTTTATAAAAGATATGAAAAACAATGATTAATTTTAAAATTATATTTCATAAGTTATAAAAGTGCTCGAAAAGTGCTACAAACTATGCATTAAAGCTTTTTTGATCAAAATAACATTTTTACTTCACATATGTTCATTTTTTCCAAATCAAACCACTTTTAAACACTTTAAATGATTTATAAGATGTACTCCATATTTTTAAACATTTAAAAAATATATTAGAATATTTGCTACTTTGGCCACCGAATTGCTAAAATGCGATTTTATCGAAAACTTGATTTGCTCATATTTTAAAGTATACTTAATAAAAACTTGATTTCTTTCTTCATTTAAAAACAACAGACACAATAGTCCAGAAAAAATTTATCTCGAAAAATTCTAAGCTATATTCTATTTTGTATACTCATTTGAATTCTTCGACGTGAAATCGTGAACTACCGTTAAGGACGCGCCTATTTTTGACTTATTTTTCAATTTCTTTTCAAACTTTATGAAAACACTTTTAAATGTTTATAAAAGATTTCCAAATCATTTTAAAATCATTTAAACAAATACTTTTCATATTTTAAACTCCTTTTCCATTTCATTTTATATTATTATAGCATTCATTTCAACCTTTTTAGATATTTTAAAAGTATTAAGATGCTAAATAATTTCCATACGCACATATAGAGATATATATATGTATGTATATATTTGTATATAAGGATTTAACTCTTATTTAATTAACTATGATTAATTACTACTATTAGTCTTATTATTTATCAAAGCAAGTAATTGTCCATATTAACATCCATATATTCAAACAAGTAATCAACCAAGTAATCACACATTTAATCATCCAATATATTTCAAATTTCAAATCATTATGCTTGAAATAATTTATAGATTAATTAGTAAAGTTTGAATACTCACGTTTGTCTCTAACTAATTCTTCCTACTGACATTCTTATTTGACAACACTTCACTAAACTATTGTCAACTTAAACTAATCATCATTTACTTCATTTCTCCTTCCAAGCTCCAAAAACTCCTGCAGTTCTTCCGCTATACTTCAAACTTTCTCCTATTTCCTTGGAATGTAACCAACGACACTTCCTTTTCTTTTTCTTGCAATGGATCTTTCCAAACTTGCTCCTTCCTATTAAATAGGTTCAGCCTCACCTTGCTTTGCCTTTTCCTTCATCATTCCACAACCTTTTAGATGCTAAACCATGTTCTAGTAGTAATCTAAGGTCTTTAGCACAGTTTGGTGGAGTTTGGAGTTGGTTTGATATGATTTTAAGAAAGTTACTAAAGAAGAACAAGAAAAGAAGAAACCATTAAACAAGCTTAAAGGAAGAAGAATAAGAGAACATGTGTGATAAAATGAGAGGAAAACTTGTATATTCATAGAAAAGAAAGAAATGGTAAGTTACCAAACTAACCCTTTACCAAATTACTAAAATACCCTTCCTTAACTTTGAAGTAAACTTATTTTTTTCGACATTTTCCACCATCCATCACTTCATTACTTTATGTCATTTTCACTTAATAATTAATGAATGTATCTAGATGAAAAATTGAATTAAAGGAGGATTTGCTTTGGTTATGGTGAGATTTGATTTGATGTTTACATTTTGACTTTTTAAATTACCTTACCTACTTTTACTAATGACGGTCTAAAATTTCTAATGATACTTAGTAAAAGTAAACTTGAGTAGTTGTAAAATTTATATATGTGTGTGTGTGCGTGTTAAAACATGTTAATAAAGGTGCAACAACGTTGCCACAACTTATATTGAACAAAACGTTGATTTATGTGAAACTATTTTATGCTCACAATTTGATGTTTTTGTTATGTAAAAAAACTGAAAATTGATTTATTATCCTTCTTAAATAATTAAAAAAGGGTATTTGATTTATAAAATCATATTTAATAATCTTAAAATCTAATTGTAAAAACAGGACGTCGATTTGTCAACGTGCGACGAAATTTATCAATCTGTATAAAAAAAGTATTTTTAAACTTGTAAAACTTTTTATCAATCACTTATTATCATTTTATAACAATTTAAAAGTAGTTATTTATCATTTAAAACAAAAATTGAACGTATATCCAATTTTACCGAAAACCGGTTTTGCTAATTTTGCGATGAAAATCCAAAATCTCTTATTTTTGTAAACCAATTCTAAAAATAAGTTCACCATTCTTATATACCACATAAAACATAATTATTTAAGTCAAAAATTCTATATTTGAATATTTAAAGTTAATTAAATATTCCATTTAAAAGTGATAAATTATCGATCGTTACACTGAATTTTCAAACTTAAATAATCATGTTTTATGTGATAAATAAGAATGGTGAACTTATTTTTAGGATTGGTATACAAAAATAAGAAATTTTGGATTTTCATTGTAAAATTGACAAAACCGATTTTCGATAAAATTGGATATACGTTCAATTTTTGTTTTAAATGATAAATAAGTCCTTTTAAATTGTACTAAAATGATAATAAGTGATTGATAAAAGTTGTATAAGTATAAAAATATTTGTTTTATAAAGATTGACAAATTTAGTCGCATGTTGACAAATCGACGTCGTACTTTTATAATTGGATTTAATATTATTAAATATATTTTTATAAGTCAAATACACTTGTTTTAATATTTAAGGAGGATAAAATATCTTTGAAATAATAAATTTACAGATCCTTGTAACCATAGTTTTTCAATGAAAAAGAAAAATCAAGATTTTTTTGATAGACTTTGAGTTATGTCCATAACAATTTTCAGGGAAAGCGAACTTTGGCAGTTCGGTGGCCAAAGTAGTGTTCTAAATATATATTTTTGAAATATTTAAAAATATGAAATAAATTTTATAAATCATTTAATTTTTTTTAAAGTGGTTTGAGTTGGAAAAAATGAACATATGTGAAATAAAAATGTTGTTTTGATAAAAGAACCTTTAATATGCTGTTTACAGCGTTTTTTCGCAGTAGTTTTACAGCTTGTGAAATATGATTTTAAACTTAACCACTCATTTTCATATCCTTTATAAATGGTTTTTAAATGGATAATCAAGTGTTTTAAATAATGATTTGGAAGTTTTATAAATCATTTCTAAAAAATGAAAGGAGTATGTGGAAACGACAAGTACACATGTCTTATTGGTGAGATCCAAGGGGACTTGGGCGAGGGATGGAACATGTCAAAGGGAAACCCATATGCTCTAAAATAATGTTTTTCAATATGATATTTAAATAAATAATTTGAAAATGTTTTTCCTAAGCAAAAAGAGTGAAATGATTTAGAATTATTTCAAAGTTTAAAAGGTTTTAATTAACCAAAGTATTTGATAAATGAGGCTTAATTTTTCCATATGCTTTTAAGTAGATAAATGAAATAATTTAAAATAATATGTATCTCTAAGATATTTATGAATTAAAGATGAATTCATTTGATTTATGATTGATAATCACATATGAACTTAACATTTTTTTAATCGGTGATTGGTGCAAAGGAACCAGGGTCGGATTTGAGTAATTCCTATTTGAAAACCACTTCGAACCAATGTATACATTAGAAAATGAAACATTTTGATGATGAGGACAAGTGTGGATTATTGTAAACTTGAACTGTACAGAAAAGCGGGTCGTTACATTGACCCACTTTTCTGTACAATTCAAGTCGACCATAATCCACACATGTCCAATTCAAACCGAATGGAAGGACGAATAGTTAAGGGAAAAAATAAGGCAAAATAAAACAGAATCTCATATGAATGGAGTAACATATATTGTTTTGGTTTAAAAGTTTTACTGTTGAAAATTTTGAGCAGAATATCAAAGTCTAACTTGGATTTAGCCTTGACAGTTATAAACCCCCTGTCCTTACAAATGCTAAAAAATAAAAACAAGTGCAATGGATGCAGCGGACAATAGAATATGTCCATACGTAGATGAAGATCTCTAGCTCTCCTCTAGAAACTCCAAGCGTCTTCAACTAAACCTGAAACTACTTGGATCTACCCCGAGTATTAAAAATACTTGGATCATGCTTGATGAACCGGCATGAGATATTAAAATTTTTAAATGTATAGATCATGCTGATGTCAAACAAAACCTTTGAAAAAGAAAGATTTCTCATAAGACCACGCCCAAAGATAAATACAGACGGGTTTTTATCGTAGGATAACCAAAATACTTTATATTAAAAACATTTTGATATTATTTTTAATGAAATTGGTTTTGAATTTTTTTTCAAGTAAATAAATAAAACAAGTATCAATACCCGGACTAAGCCTATGGTAATATATCTGGACTAGGTCAAACGGAAAATATGGACGGAATATATGATACCAAAGGGATAGCTGAAATGTTTGCAAAACATTACAGCTATTTTGGGACTACAATCAAAACCGTAAAGCTCATATTGGGAATGGATTTCCAACATAACAAGGAACTAGTGGCCTGATGCGGTGTTTTGGTTGCAACAAACACATATCCATGGCTACACATCTAAGGACTCAGACGCCACTATGATGCTGTTAATAATCGACGGGAATCAATATCATTGGTTACTCATCCAAGGACTCAAACGCCACTTATTCTACCCATGGAAGGCTGTAGCCTTTTTTGCATTTCATCCGATAGCCCATAGTTTTGTCTTGCGGACCATGTAGTATCCCGTATCATTACCGGGTTGTGAGGCTAGAGAGGCTATGCTCTTCTTTTCGTAAAGACATATTTTATTTTTCACAAAGCCATGCTTTATTCTTCCACAAAGCACATTCCACTTAGAACGCCACATTGCCATTTCCGTTTATCACTAATTGACTTCCACAAAAATACAACCTTCGAGCTCGTATGTCCTAAATAAGGGTGTTAAGCTAATAGGAGTTGCCTCCTACACTACCAACAGATTTACATTTGTAAAAATTAACATTCTTTATTTGGAAATGCAATATCAGACACTCATCCATACAAGTTCATTCTAGGACCGAACGAAACCAAATGCACTACTCCTACAACATCCTTTTGGGAATCACCCCTAAGATCAGTAGCGGGTAGTCCTTGCAATACAAAGATTTCAAAACGTGATAGGACAACAATTATAATAAATATCTCTACATTAGGAGCAACCCAGAGAATGTCAACAAGTAGTCACTCCGCTATGAAGATCTTTGGTCTTCAAAATTCATCGTCTTCAACATGTCTTCATCATCAAGATGTCTTCATTTTTGAACGTATACAGTGGTCCGAAGTGGTTTTTGGATAGGAGTTAACTGAATGTGACTCCGCTTCCTTCGAACCAATCATCAATAAAAAGATATCAAGTATATAGGTGTTTGTCAAACAACATCCAATCAAGTAATCTTTTTATCCAAATGAAATTGCTCTTAGATATAGATAAACTAAATTATTCTTTTATTTTTCCAAAGTGCATTGAATCATTAAGCCTCAATTTATCAAATACTTTGGTTAATAAACATTCATTTTTAAATCTTGGAATAATTTTAAATCATTTCACCTTTTACTTTGGAAAATAATTCCAATTTATTTATTAAATCTTTATCAGACATTTCATAATTCCAAAACATAACTTTTAAATGTGTCAAAAACGTTGTTATTTAAGACATCGTTTACTACAAACCCAAAATAATTAATGTGATGACCCAGAATTTTAGACATTTGAAATTGGAATATTTAATTGATTTTAAATATTTAAAAGTTAATTTCTAATTTGAATTTCAAATGCCACTATTTATTGAGTGATTTAATTATTTAATGAAATAATTGAAAATTGGGTAAATTGTTGAACCTGAAATTAAAAAGCTTGTTAAAAATAATTTAAAAGCTTGTAAAATTTATATTGATAGTACTGAAGATAGTAAAAGTGTTAAGCTTGAATTTAAAGGTGTGCTGCTCAGTTTTAAAACTATATTGTTTAATTTGATAATTAAAAATAGCCTTCCAAGGCATAGGCTCGGAATTCGACGAAACCAGTTCCATTGGATAAGTAATATAGTATTATTATTGGATTTCAAATTTCGTAGCATTCGGAGTTGTCGCGTGATCGTATGATATATAAATGCGCTTAAACTTAAAATTCAATTTAATAGTTGGGTTAAAAAGGTTATCTTCTTCATATGATCGAATTTGGACTCGAAACCTTTTTTAATGTGTTCGAAATAGGGGTATAATATTATAAACGCCCGGCGGCATGCATCGATAGAAGGTCGAAATTTTGAGTTGCGTAATTTGAAATGATTTAAAATTTAAATATAATATTTGACCAAATTCACATCCACTTCCTTTCTTTCCTTTCTCCAGCCACCCTACTACCTACCTTGTTTTCAAACACGTATTCTGTTTTTCAACACGTCTCTGCATCTTCTAACACGTGCATTTTTCTTGTCTCCTTTATACTTTTTAAAGAACGTAAAATAGTCGAAAAATATATAGAAATTAAAGAAGATTAATGGCCGATCGAAATCGCGGTCCTCTTCTCTCTTATTCCGGTTGTTCAAAATCATGAAATCCTCTCCCCCTCTCATTTCTAAATCCATGTTTTTTTTAAAATCAGATCAAACGAAGCTATGCGGCGCCTCTCCTTCAGATCGCCTCTTTGAATCGAAAACACTGAGCACAATAATGGTATCCCTCTACTTCCCGTTTCGCTTACCATTTTCGAACAACCCCTGAAAAATCCCAAAATTCAAAATGTGTCCAACCGCTTTTCTTTTTCAGCAATCGTAACTTCAGCTGCAATTGGAATTGGCATTAGCCTTTCAATATACCAAAAAATGCTTCGAATTCTCAAAATTGAAAATTTCTGAGCTCTCCTCGCATGTTCGCCTTGCTCACTTTTTCTGATTCAGAAGCTGCGAATTATGTTGGGCCTAACACTGGTGTGAGTTTTCCTTCTGTTTTGGACGATACAAAAAGTTTGCTTGTAGTTGGTGTTAGGAAAAAGAGACTTTTTGGATTGAAAAATATCGATGTTTATGCATTTGTTGTTTACGTTGATAGCATTGATGTGAAAAAACCGAGTGAGAAATTTTCCAATGTGAAGGAAAATAGGGATATAGTTCAGAACATTTTCGAGGAAGACATGCAAATGAAAGTTAGACTTGAGATTGTGTATGGAAGATTGAGCATTCATTCAGTTCGAAGTGCCTTTGAAAATCTAACAGAAGCAGAATAAAAAAAAGTTTAGTGGATTCGATGAAAAAGAACCGCTTCAAAGGTCTGAATCATGAAGAAAACAAGCCAGGATGGAAATAAGTTGCAAACAATAAAATCAAAGGCGAGCTAATCTCACTCATATGGATTACCGTTAATTTAAATAGTTAAAATTTAAATTATTGGTTTGATTGCTTGAATTGATAATTTATTATCAGTTTGGATGTGGTACATAATATATAGTAGTATATATACATTGAAGTGGTTGATATTCCAGCATTATATAGCGGATGAGACCATATGCGCCCCGCATAACAGCGGATGGCCCTTTATTCTGCGATATCCCTCTCGAAGTGGGATTGATATTTTTATATTGTGCTAACATCTGTGGATGCAGGGAAATAGGTTGGAGGGATCCAAATCGATTCCTCAAAATGTTGGAATTTATTTTCATATTCGGTGATATGTTTTAATTGATAATCTTTGATAGGTTATATTGATTATATTGGGAATTGAAAATATTGAATGACATGGGTTTGCTGAATACATTTTGGGTATATTGAGATATCAAAAATATAAAGATTGTATTTTCAAGGAAAATAAAAGAGGGAATTCTAAGTAAAATAAATATAGTGAAATTGGATAAATTAAAGGAATGAATTTGGGAAAGGATAAAAGTTTGATTTAAAATCATATCAATAATTTCGAGTATAGAAAAATAGATTTTTGAATAAATGAGAATAATGAATTTTTGAGGACTTATGTTATATTGTTTAAAAATTAAAGAATTTATTTTTAATTCAGGATTTAAATGGTTTGGGAAAAAATGAAGAAGAATTTTGAAGTAAAGTATGAAATTGATATATTCAGTTTTAAATAAGATTTTAAATCATAATTAAGAAGTAAATCTGGAATTAATGGATTTTGAATAAAATTGAATAAAACGAGAAATAATTCTATGGGAAATTAAATTTAGAAAATCTATTTTTAAATCTATTAAGTGATTTGAAACAATAATTAAAAGAGAATGAGGGTATAGAAACTTATAAACTGGGTTTATAAATAAAGTAAAATATTTATCAGTGGATAAATTTGAAAGTATAAATTCACGGTGGGAATTATAAAGAGATGGCAATTTGTTAAAAATAAGTGGTGGATTTATTTTTAAAAGTATGGCAAAGAAATTTATGGGATGGGGACATA
This sequence comes from Allium cepa, assembly GCA_030765085.1. NCBI lineage: Eukaryota > Viridiplantae > Streptophyta > Magnoliopsida > Asparagales > Amaryllidaceae > Allium > Allium cepa. Next base: position 308,962,603 of record CM060934.1, on the reverse strand, counting down.
AATTAAATTGTGATAAATCGAGCAGGATTTATAAGTGATTAGATGGCTATATTCAAATGGAAAGTGTATTTCGCTGAAAAGCCAAGTATATTTTCAAAAAAAGATATCTAAATATAAGTTAGTGGTCTTAAAGTGGTTTTAAAAAAATGTTTTAGAAAGAAATTATTATTTAGTGATTTTAAATTTTTAAAATTAAATATTTATTAAGTTAGTTATATAAGTAAATCATTTTAAAGATTTAACTAGTATTATGATTTAAAAGATAATTATTTAATAGAAATTATTATAAAATTTCATAACTAGTATTTTAAATAAAGTGTTTAAGTAGTTTTTATTTTAAGTGTTTTAAAGTATATATTTTTGGATGAAGTGATTTAAATTAATTAAAAACCTAAGGTATTAAGACTTGGTGATTTTCAGTAGAAATAAAACAATTGGGTGGAAATTTATTCCACGAGAGAAAAAGTGATTTGAAAACTATTTTCAAAGGGTTGAAGGGTTGAAAAATATCTTGCAAATATATTTTGAAATAAATAATTTGGGAAATTATTAAGGACTGATGGTTGTTTATGGATGTTATTTGATAGTTAAACAACCGACTATTAATATTGGCCAATGTGCTGATTGTTTCGAAGAGACCTGGATCGGGATAATTTCCTAAAAACCACTTCGATCCGGTTTGAATGTTTTCGTGAGGAAAACAAGAGCTTGGAGTCGAAGATGGAGCAGCGAAGTCCAAGGGCTAATCGCTACTAATCCTAAGGGTGATTCCAAATTGGATGTAGTAGAAGTAGTGCCTTCGGTTCCGTTCGGACCAGGAACGGACTTGTATGGATGAATGCTATCAGAACATCGTCAGGGGGACGATGAGCATTCTAAGTGCATGTGTGCTAAAAAGGTAATGCATAGCCTCAAGCCTCATCAACCGAGAATAGCTAAAATAGGGGAGGTGCAGCAAGGCTAAGTGGCTTGCAACCAATTAGGGTAAGGTCATCTCTGTCTAGATGTTCCTTTTTATTCGGCCGTGTGGGCGATTGATGATCCCAACCGTGGAGTGATCTTATTCGGACTATCCAGTAAGGGGTAGCTCCGGTCTTATGGTGTAGGGGATCTGGGGGATCCTCGGTACTCTGATCCAGACTAGGTAATGTGATGGGGGGTATCCCAGTAGCCCTACCATTGTATGGAATCCAATCTCCAATAAGTTCCTATACGGTTTTGATTGTGCCCAACTATTGCTGAAACGTGAGACGCAAGCATTTCGGCTAGATTCTATTTTACTTTCTATAGACATTATTATAACATCAGACGAATTTGATAAAAATGTTTTGGTTATCGTAAGGTAAAAACCCTGCATGTTTATTTGTGGCGTGGTCTTACGAGATACCTTTGATTTCAAAGGATCTTGAAAAACTTTAATAATCCAATTGAGTGTGTTTTTCTCACGCTGGTCTTCCAGACAGACTCGGGTGTTATTTCACTATAATGCTCGGGTCAGACCGAGCATTATAGAGTACAGATTTGGATAGACTGCTATGTAGCTCAGGGGATGTGCTGGATGGCGAGTCGTATCACACGTATCTGTCTTATTTCTGCTGTGTTTGGTATGCAGTGTAGTCAGCTTTTGTGTGGACAAGTTATTATAACCGTCCAGTATTTCTCTATTGATTGTTTTGTACTCTGATGATGTAATGTCTAAAACAAATATAGTTCTTTCTGTATAAATATCAATCATTTATCTATTATATATTGTGCCATTGCGTTTGTGAGATTCTAATGATGTTTTCTATTTCTTCTTCTACCTCTTTCTTCTTTAGCCCTAATGGTTCGTATTTTCGTCCACTTTGAGTTGAACTATTGGAGAGTATTGTCGGCTCAAAGGGGTATGGATTTGTGGGCTGTTACACTTGGTATCAGAGCTGAAGGTTACGCGAGAACCTTGGCTCTGGTGGGAATTACTCATTAGAAATAGAGTCTGTAGTACTCTAGAATGAGTTTAAGTGTATTAATATATATGAACGCATTTTGTTAGTGAATATAAAATTGTTTTATATTGTGTCGATTGGTTTGTTGAGTAGTTTATGGATTCTGGTCGATACGAGTAATTATCGTTATTGATAGGGATCTCTAAACACTTGAATAGAACGATTCAACACGGTATTGTTTTAAAATAGGTAAATGAAATAATTTTGTCCAAATTATTTTTATATATAAAAGGAATAATTTTTTGAATTTTTTTATAATATATATGATATCTTGGTTGCTAGGAAATGATAATATTAAATTATTATCATTGTCGTGTGGAAATGGAATAAGAAATTGAAATTATAACCAAAGGTTAAGGAATTAAATATGAATTTGTAAATGTGAATTATAAATGTGATTTATAATGAGTTAAAATTCCAGAATAATATTTGAATATGAGTTGAAAGGATTTGGAATTTGGAAAATTAATTTCCTTTGAGTTTGAAAATAATTTTCAAAGACTTTCTAGGAATAATAGTGATATTATTTCGGAAATATTTTTGAATTGGATATGAAATCTGGTGAGATTTGGAATAAAAAAATATTTGGAAAATGTTTTTGAAGAGATAAAAGCACTATACTCTTTTCGGTCGCTGGAAAATAATTTCAGTGATGACTACAGTATCATCGATGTTCATTTTCGAGTTTCCAAGAGAGGAACTACTACCAAAATCTTTTAAATTCAAGTTGTTTTAAAAACTGGGTTTGGTTTTAAAATTTAAGATATAATTTGATACCCAAGGATTTTGGATATAAATTTATTTCAAAAACGATTTTGAAATACTTAAGTGATTGTAAGATTCTGGAGTTGGTTTAAAATGTTTATGGAATAATAAATAAGTTTGGAAACTTATAAAATTTGGAATTATTAGGATAAAAATTTAACATAAAGAAGAGTTGAATTAAAGTAGGTGTGGAAACGAAATAAAGTGGTAGGTAAACCAATTGAATGAAGTAAATTAAAGAGATTAGTGAATGGAATGTAAATAAGTTAGAAGTCTTATAGAGGTTTAAAATCTGAATTGAAATGAAGTATAACTGAATTAAGTTAAATAAAAGTAAATTTGAGGGAAAGGTCTAAGTAGTCTAAATGGAATAAGTTTTTGAAATAAAATCTATTAAGTTAGAAATAATTTGTGAATGAAAAAATTTATTTAATGTAACTAAATGGAAATTGAATAATGTTTAAATTTGAGTCATGTCAAAATAAATGAGTAAAATAAACCAATTAAGTGAAGTGGGTAAGTAAATAGAATTGAAACTGAAGTATTGGAATTCATTTTGAATTGGGTTAAGTAAAGTTGAAGAATTAATTCGAAATGGACTAAAATAATAAAAGTTCGGAAATAAAAAAGGTTTGAGATAAGATGAATAGAATTCAATATTTAAAAATTAAAGGTAAATTGAATCATATGGAATTGGAGATCCAATTTGAATATAAGTAGATATAAACCAAAGTAGTGAAGTGAAAATAAATATAAGAAGTATATACAATATTATATTGAACTTAAGAAATGGACGGTGAAATTCTTAAGTAAAATTTGGTATTGGGAAAAATATACTAAATTAATAATTGAAGGAAGATTAAACTGAAAGTTGTGATATGGGATAATTGTGAATGAGTGGATAGAAATCAAGATGAATGTGAATGGAAAGGAAATTGATATAGCTAATAATCAATCAAGATAAATACATAGGATGTACGTATATTATTTTATTCGGATAGCGATTTGATCCAGACTCAAGCACAAAATTTCGAGATAGTTATATCGATCCGAGTTGGGATTTTTCACTTGATTTTCGACGAAGAACTCTGGATATGGATTTTTGATTGAATCTAGAAATTCTCTATAATAGTTATGACTATGCAAGGAGAATGACAGTTCCTGATCAAGAAACCAGATCTGAGTCCGCACTAGAAAGTCGGGTAAATGATACTAGTTCGGAAGTGAAATTGTGTGATCGAGTGAGCGATCGAATTTGGTATTGCGTACGGATGAAATGTGTACCTCATACAGACTTGAATGAAATAGATATTGAAAATTTTGGAAAGAAAGTGAATAAAATAATTTTGGATTTTGTGATTGGACATTATTGCTAAGTAGGATATACAGGTGTTCTAAAAAGCAAAAAAAAAAATTGGTGTTTTGATTTCAGAAGATAAATTGGAATTGCCCAACAAAAAGGTTTGTATTTAGTTTTTCATATGAAATTTGATGATTTTCTGATCTAGCCACTTGGCATTTTGTTTTATTTTGGTATTTAGGGGGGCCGTAGAGGCATTTTGTAGTTGTTCTGATCTAGCCATGCAAAGGAGACGCTGGCGAAATTTTTCGAAAATTTTGAGAGTTAAATTTTTTTTCAAAAATTTTGATAATTTAAAATTTGGTTTTAAATTTAAATTTGAATTGTTGTGTAAATAATATTGTTCGGAAGTTACGTATGAGTTTATGAAGTTAGCTAGAGTGATAGTGTCTTTAATAAAAAGATTATTTTGGAAAGTTGTTTGGAACTATTTGGTTGGGGAAATAGTTAACGGGTATTGGACCATTCTTCTTTCCTAGTAATTTCGGGGATGAAATTCTTTTAAGGGGGAGGAATGAGACAACCCAGAATTTTGGACATTTGAAATTGGAATATTTAATTGATTTTAAATATTTAAAAGTTAATTTCTAACTTAAATTTCAAATGCCACTATTTATTGAGCGATTTAATTATTTAATTAAATAATTGAAAATTGTTGAACCTGAAATTAAAAATCTTGTTAAAATAATTTAAAATCTTGTAAAATTTATATTGATAGTACCGAAGATAGTAAAAGTGTTAATCCTGAATTTAAAGGTGTTTTGTTCGGTTTTAAAAATATATTGTTTAATTTGATAATCAAATACAGCCTTTCGAGACACAGTCTTGGAATTTGACGAAACCAGTTCCATTGGATCTGTAATATAGTACTATTATCGGATTTTAAATTCTGTAGCATTCGGCGTTGTCATGTGATCATACGATATATAAACGCGCTGAAACTTATATCGAAAATTTAGTTTAATAACTGGGTTCAAAAGGTTATCTTCTCCGTACGATTAAATTAGGACTCGAAACCTTTTCCAGTGTGTTCGAAATAAGGGTATAACATCATAAACGCCTAGCGACACGCATCTATAGGAGGTCGAGATTTTGAGTTACGTAATTTGAAACGATTTAAAATTAAAATTAAAATTAAAATATAATATTTGACCAAATTCACATCCACTTCCTTTCTTTCTTTTCTCCAGCCACCTTATTACCTACCTTGTCTTCGAACATGTATCCTGTTTTTCAACACGTCTCATGCATCTTCTAACACGTGCATTTTTCTTGTTTCCTTTATACTTTTAAAAAAATAGTAAAACAGTCGAAAAATATATAGAAATTAAATAAGAAGAAGATTAATGGCCGATCAAAATCACGGCCCTGTTCTCTCTTATTCCGGTTGTTCGAAATCGTGAAATCCTCTCCCTCTCTCATTTCTAAATCCACGTTTTTTTTAAAATCAAATCAAACGAAGCTATGCGATGCCTCTCCTTTCAGATCGCCTTGTTTGAATTGAAAACACCGAGCACAATAATGGTATCCCTTCGCTTCCCGTTTCGCTTACCATTTTCGAACAGCCCCTAAAGAATCCCAAAATTCCAAATGCGTCCAACCGCTTTTCTTTTTCAGCAATTGCAACTTTAGCTGCAATTGGAATCAGTATTAGCCTTTCAATATACCAACAAAATGCTTTGAATTCTCAAAATTGAAAATTTCTGAGCTCTCCTCACATGTTCGCCTCGCTCACTTTTTCCAATTCAGAATCCGCGAATCATATTGAGCCTAACATTGATGTCAGGTTTCCTTTTGTTTTGGACGATACAAAAAGTTTGCTTGCATTTGGTGTTAGGAAAAAAAGTTTTTTGGATTGAAAAATATCGATGTTTATGCATTTGGTGTTTACATTGATAACAATGATGTGAAAAAAAAACAGAGTGAGAAATTTTCCTATGTGAAGGAAAATAAGGATATAGTTCAGAACAAGTTAGAGGAAAACATACAAATGAAAGTTAGACTTCAGATTGTGTATGGAAGATTGAACATTCGTTCAGTTCGAAGTGCCTTTGAAGAATCTGTCGAAAGCAGAATTAAAAAAGTTTAGTGGACTCGATGACAAAGAACTGCTTCAAAGGACTGAATCATGAAGAAAACAAGCCAGGATGGAAATAAGTTGCAAACAATAAAATCAAAGGTGAGTTAATCTCACTCATATGAATTACCGTTATTTTAAATATCTAAAATTTGAATTATTAGACTGATTGCTTGATTTGATGATTTATTATCAGTCTAGATATGGTATATTATATATAGTAGTATCTATAAATATTGAAGTGATCGATATTCCAGCATTATATAGCGGATGAGACCCTATGCGCCCCGCATAATTGCGGATGACCCTTTATACTGCGATGTCCCCCCTAGAAGTGGGATTGGTATTTTTATATTGTGCTAACATCTGTGGATGCAGGGAAACAGGTTGGAGGGATCCAACTGGATTCCTCAAAATGTTGGAATTTATTTTCATATTCGGTGATAATTTTTAATTGATAATCTGTGGTAGATTATATTGATAATATTGGGAATTGAAAATATTGAATGCTATGGGTTTGCTGAATATATTTTGGGTATATTAAGATATCAAAAATATAAAGATTGTGTTTTAAAGGAAAATAAAAGAGGGAGTTCTAAGTAAAATAAATATAGTGAAATTGGATAAATTAAAGGAATGAATTTGGGAAAGGATAAAAATTTGATTTTAAAATCCTATCGAATAAATTTCGAGTATGGAAATATAGTTTTATGAATAAATAGGAATAATGAATTTTTGAGGACTTAAGTTATATTGTTTAAAAATTAAAGAATTTATTTTTAAATTTTGGATTTAAATGGTTTGGGAAGAAATAAAGGAGAATTTGAAATAAAATATGAAATTGGTATTTTCAGTTTTAAATAAGATTTTAAATCATAATTAAGAAGTAAATATGGAATTAATGGATTTCGAATAAACTTGAATAAAACGAGAAATAATTTCATGGGAAATTGAATTTAGAAAATCTATTTCTAAATCGATTAAGTAGTTTGAAACAATAATTAAAAGAGAATGAGGGTATGGAAATTTATTAACTGGGTTTATAAATAAAGTAAATTTTTTAACAGTGGATAAATTTGAAAGTATAAATTCACGGTGGGAATTTATAAAGAGATGGTAATTTATTTAAAAAAAAGGTGGTTTTATTTTTAAAAGTATGGAAAAGAAATTTATGGGATGGGGACGTAAATTAAATTGTGATAAATCGAGTAGGATTTATAAGTGATTAGATGACTATATTTAAATGGAAAGTGTATTTCCATGAAAACCCAAGTATATTTTCAAAGAAAGATTTCTAAATATAAGTTCGGGTTTTAAAGTAGTTTTAAAAGAATATTTTAGAAAGAAATTATTATTTAATGATTTTAAAATTTTAAAAGTAAATATTTATTAAGTTAATTGTATAAGTAAATTATTTTAAAGGTTTAACTAGTATTATGATTTAAAAGATAATTATTTAATATATATACCTTATAGAATAACTTTTATTTTAAAATTAGTTTTGGCTTATGTTTTACATGAGAAATTATTATAAAATTTCATAACTAATATTTTCAATAAAGTGTTTTAAGCAGTTTTTATTTTAAATGTTTTAAAGTATATATTTTTGGATAAAATGATTTAAATTACTTAAAAACCTAAGGTATTAAGACTTGGCGATTTTCAGTAGAAATAAAACAATTGGGTGGAAATTTATTCCGCGAAAGAAAAAGTGATTTGAAAACTATTTTCAGTGTTGAAGTGTTGAAAAATATCTTGCAAAGATATTTTGAAATAAATAATTTGGGAAATTGTTAAGGACCGATGGTTGTTTGTGGATGTTATTTGATAGTAAAACAACCGACTATCAATATTGGCCAATGCGCTAATCGTTTTGAAGAGACCGGGATCGGGATTAATTTATCGAAAACCACTTCGATCCGGTTTGAACGTTTTCGTGAGGAAGACAAAAGCTTGGAGTCGAAGATGGAGCGGTGAAGTGTAAGGGCTAATCACTACTAATCCTGAGGGTGATTCAAAAATGGATGTTGTAGGAGTAGTGCCTTCGGTTCCGTTCGGACCGGGAACGAACTTGTATGGACGAATGCTATCAGAACATCGTAAAAGGGACGATGAGCATTCTAAGTGTATGTGTGCTAAAAAGGTAATGCATAGCCTCAAGCTTCATCAACCGGGAATGACTAAACCAGGGGAAGTGCAACAAGGCTAAATGGCTAGCAACCAATTAGGGTAAGGTCATCCCTGTCTAGATAACCCTTTTTATTTGGTTGTGTGGGCGGTTGCTCATCCCAACCGTGAGTTGATCTTATTCGGACTATTGAGTAAGGAGTAGCTCCGGTCTTGTGTTGTAGAAGATCAGGGGGATCCTCGGTACTCTGATCGGGGCCAGGTACTGTGACGGGTGGTACCTCAGTAGCCCTGCCATTGTATGGAATCCAATCTCCAATAAACGCCTATACAGTTTTGATTGTGCTCAACTATTGCTGAAACGTGAGATGCAAGCATTTTGGATAGATTCTATTTTACTTTCTATAGACCCTATTATATTATCAAACAAATTTGATAAAAATGTTTTGGTTATTGTAAGGTAAAAAACCGGCATGTTTATTTGTGGCGTGGTCTTACGAGATACCTTTGATTTCAAAGGATCTTGAAAAACTTTAATAATCCAATTGAGTGTGTTTTTTCTCACTCTGGTTTTCCAGACTGACTCGGGTCTTGGGTTAGATCGAGTATTATGGAGTATAGATTTTTTATGGACTGCTATGGAGCTCAGGGGATGTGCTAGATGGAGAGACGTATCACACGTATCTGTCTTATTTTTGCTATGTATGGTACGTTGTGTAGTCAGCTTTTGTGTGGACAAGTTATTATAACTGTCCAGTATTTTGCTACTGATTGTGTTGCACTCTGATGATATAATGTATAAAACATATATAGTTCTTTCTGTATAAATATCAGTCATTTATCTATTATATATTGTTCCGCTGCATTTGTGAGATTTTGATGATGTTTTCTAATTTCTTCTTCTACCTCTTTCTTCTTTAACCCTAATGGTTCGTACTTCCGTCCACTTTGAGTTGAACTATTGGAGAATATTGTCGGCTCAAAGGGTATGGATTTGAGGGCTATTACAATTAATTTCAATTATAGGAATTAAAATAATTCCAAATTATTTATTTGATCTCATATTGGAAAATATTTTTTAAGATCATTCATGCTTTTCCTTCGACATGTTCCATCCCTCGCCCAAGTCTTCTTGGATCTCACAAACGAAACATGTGCCCTTCCGCGTACTCCTTTCATATTAAGAAATGATTTGTAAAACTTCCAAATCAATATTTAAAACACTCAATTATTATTTATAAAAACCATTTATAAAAGATATGAAAAAGAATGGTTAAGTTTAAAAACATACTTCACAAGTTATCAAAACCACTGCAAAAAAGTGCTGCAAATAGTGTATTAAAGCTTCTTTGATCAAAACAACATTTTTACTTCATATATGTTTATTTTTCCAACTCAAACCACTTTTAAAACACTTTAAATGGTTTATAAGATTTATTCCATATTTTTAAATATTTAAAAAAAAATATTTAGAACCATTTGCTACTTGGCCACCGAACTGCCAAAGCATGATTTTCCTAAAAACTTGTTTTGGGTTTATTTAAAATTTATGAGTATAACTATGTTTTAATGATGTTATAAGGTCTTTGGAAAAGTTTTGTGGAGTTTGGAGTTGGTTTGATATGATTTTAAGAAAGTTAGTAACGAAGAACAAGTGAAGAAATGATGAAGGGTGGAACATGTAGAGGCCGAACCTGGGGGAGGTGGATGGTGGAAATGGATAAGATCAAGCAAGAAGGAAGGTGGCTATGGTTGTAGAAGAAAGATATGGATCAAGGCATGTGGTTTAAGAGGAAGAGAGGACGGTTTCAGTGATGTTTGGTGGAAGTTGAAACGATAGTGCAGTGTTGGATTAAATGAATGTTTGTGAGAAGTGAAACAATTTGGTCAAAGGTGAGTACTTGAGTTATCTTTAAATTGTTCAATTCTTGAAAATATTGTTAAGTACATTCAGATATAGAATTTATATGCTTGGATGAGAATTGGATGATTATATGGATGTTAAGATGGTTGATAACTTAGTTGTGAAATTTTATAACCAATTGAGAATTGAAGTTGTTTAGCCTCTTTAATGATTAAAATAATAAATATTGTTTTAAATAAGTTAAAATAGTTATAGTATGGTTATAAAACATATTTGAAGTGTTTCAAACAAGTTTTGGAACAATTCACCAAATGGTCAAAATCAAGCTCGTCGCGTAGCGGCAACACGTAATATTTGACCCGTAACTTTAAATCAATGTGTATCATGCAAACTTAGTCTAAATTCTTTAAAATAAGAAATTTACAGATCCTTGTAACCATAGTTATCAAATGTAAAATGAAACTCAAGATTTCATTTGATAAAGTTTGAGTTATGTCCAAAATAAGTTTTTCGAAAAAATCACGGTTTTGTAGTTTAAAAACCGAATTTGAAATTAATTTAGAATGAATATTTTTTAATTTTTAAAAGTATGAAATAAATTATATAAATCCTTTTAAATGTTTTAAAAGTGGTTTGAGTTAGAAAAATGAACACATGTGAAGTAAAAATGTTGGTTTGATGAAAGAAGCTTTAACACATTGTTTGCAGCACTTTTTCGTACCACTTCTCACAGTAGTTTTATAACTTTCGAAATAGGATTTTAAACTTAACCATTCTTTTCATATTTTTATAAATTATTTTTAAATAGAATAGTTAAGTGATTTAAGTAATGATTTGGAATTTTTATAAATCATTTCTAAAAATGAAAGGAGTATGCGGAAACGACTAGTACACGTGTTTCGTCTGTGAGATCCAAGGAGACTAGGGCGAGGGATAGAACATGTCGAATGGAAAGCCCATATACTCCAAAATAATGTTTTACAATATGAGATTTAAATAAATAATTTGAAAATGTTTTTCCTAAGTAAAAAAGTGAAATGATTTAGAATTATTTCAAGATTTGAAAAGGGTTTTAAATTAACTAAAGGATTTGATAAATGAGGATTAATCATTCCTTATACAATTAAGAAGATAAATGGAATAATTTAAAATAATATGTCTCTTTGAGATATTTATGAATGAAAGTTGAATCTAATTGATTGATGATTGATAACCACACATGAACTTAACTTCTTTTTAATCAATAATTGGTGCGAAGGAACCGAGATCAGATTTGGGTAACTCCTATCTGAAAACCACTTCGAACTAATGTATACATTTGGAAATAAAGACATCTTGATGATGAAGACATGTTAAAAATGATGATTATTGAAGACCGAAGATCTTCATAGCGGAAGGACTACTTGTTGACATTCTCTAGGTTTCTCCCAATATAGATATATTTATTATAGCAGTGGTCCTATTGTGTTTTGAAATCTTTGTATAGCAAGGACAACTCGCTACTGATCCTAAGGTTGATCCCAAAAGGATGTGGTGGAAGGAGTGCGTTCGGTTTCATTCAATCCCTGATGAACTTGTATGGATTAGTGACTGACATTGCATTTCTAAATCACCAATGTTGATTTTTACAAATGTACATCTGTTAGTGGCATAGGAGGCAACTCCTATTAGCTTAACACCCTTCTCTGAGACATATGATCTCTAAGGTTGTATTTTTGTGGAAGTCAATTAGTGATAAACGGAAATGGCAATGTGGCATTCTAAGTGGAATGTACTTTGTGGAAGAATAAAGCATGGATTTGTGAGAAATAAAGTACGTCTTTATGAAAGGAAGAGCGTAGCCTCTCTAGCCTCACAACCCAGTAATGATACGAGATACTATGTGGTCTACAAGACACAATTATGGACTAATTTTATGCCAAATTTGGATTGCTCCGATACCAAATGCAACGACCCCTTTTTTACAGTTCAAGTCAAAAAAAATCCACACATGTCCAATTCAAACCGAATGGAAGGGAATATAGCTAAGGGTGAAAAAGTAAATAAGACATAGTAAAACAGAATCTCATACGAATAGAGTAACATATATTATTTCAGTATATAATCTTTACAGCGGAAAATTTTTAATACAATATTAGAGTCTAACCTGGATTCATCCTGGATAGTTATAAATCCTCTGTCCTTAAGCATGTTGAAAATAAAGAAAATGCAATAGTTGCAGCGAATAATAGAATACATCTATATATTGATGAAGATCTTCAACTCTCCTCTGGAAACTCTAAGCGTTTTCAACTAAACCTAAAACTTCTCGGATCTGAGCTGATTATTAAAAAAACTCGGATAAGGCTTGATAAAACAACGTGAGATACTCGAAATTTTAAATGTATAGATCATGCTGATGTCAATTGAAGCCTTTGAAAAGAAGCATCTCTCATAAGACCACACCCACACATAAATACGGACAGGTTTCTATCTTATGATAACCAAAAAACTTTATAATAAAAACACTTTGATGTTATCTTTAATGACATTGGTTTTGAAAAAAATTCAAGTAAAATATATAAAACAAGCATCAATACCCGAACTAAGTCTATGGTAATATATATGGACTAGGTTAAACGGAATATACCTGGATGGAATATATGATACCAAAGGGGTAGCTAAAATGTTTGCAAAGTATTACGGCTATTTTGGGACTACAATAAAAACCATAAAGCTCTTATTGGGATTGGATTTCCAACTTGAGAAGGAACTACTGGCCTAATGCGATGTTTTGGTTAAACCAACATACATCCAATGGCTACACATCCAAGGATTCAGATGCCACTATAATGTTGTCAACAACCGATGGAAATCAATATCAATAGCTATTCATCCAAAAACTTGGACACGGTTTATTCTACCCATGGAAGGATGTATCCTTTTCCGCATTTCGTCGATAGCCCATAATTGTGTCTTACAGGCCACATAATATCACTGTAACGACCTAATTTTTCGACGCTCGAAAATCGACATCAATACGTCCCTTGTACTAAATGCCGAACAATCGAATGCCGAAAAAACAAACCATTAGGGTTAAAGAAGAAGTAGGTAGAAGAAGAAATAGAAAATAACATCATAATCTCACAATCGCAGTGGAACAATATATAATAGATAAACGGCTGATCTTTAAACAAAAAGAACTATATCTGTTTTATACATTACGTCAACAGAGTACAACACAATCAATAGCAAAATACTGGACAACTATATTAACTTGTCCTTACAAAAGCTGACTATACAGCTATACTGCATAGCGGATTATACACCAAGTACGTGTGGTACGTCTCGCCATCCAGCTCATCTCCTGAGCTCCATAGCATCCTATCCTGTATCCTATAATACTCGGTCTGACCCGAGCATTATAGTTAAATAACACCCGCTTCAGTTTGGAGAATCAGAGTGAGAAAACACACTTAATTGGATTATTAAAGTTTCAAAATCCTTTGAAAATGAAAGGTATCTCGTAAGACCACGCCACAAATAAACATGTCGGGTTTTTACCTTACGATAACCAAAACATTTCTTATCAAATCCTCTGATATTATAGTTGTGTCTATATACAAATAATTGTTCAAATAGCCGAAATTTTTACATTCATTAAATTCCAGCATAATAGGTATACAAACAAGTCTGAAAGCACTTATTGGAGATTGGGTTTCCATCAATGGCAGGGTTACTGGGGTACCGCCCGTCACAATACATGGACTTGATCACCGTACCGAGGATCCACCGTGATCCCCTGCTACACAAGACCAGAGCTACCTTACTGGATAGTCTGAATAAGATCACCCCGCGGTTGGGATCAGTAACCGCCCACACAGCCGAATAAAAGGGACATCTAGACAGGGGTGACTTTACCCTAATTGGTTGCTAGCCACTTAGCCTTGCTGCACCTCCCTTGTTTTAGCCATTCCCGATTGATGAGGCTCATGGCTATGCGTTACCTTTTTAGCACACATTCACTTAGAATGCTCATCGTCTTCCTGACGATGTTCTGATAGCATTCATCCATATAAGTCTGTTCCCGGTCCGAAAGGAACCAAAGGCACTACTATTACTACATCATTTTGGAACCACCCTCAGGATTAGTAGCGATTAGCCCTTTCACTTCACCGCTCCATCTTCGACTCCAAGCTCTTGTCTTCCTAACAAAAACGTTCAAACTAGATCGAAATGGTTTTCGGGAAATTAATCCCGATCACGATCACTTCGAAACGACCAGCGCATTGGCCAATATTGATAGTCGGTTATTTAACTATCATATAACATCCACAAATAACCATCATGCCTTGATAATTTCTCAAATTATTTATTTCAAAATATCTTCGCAAGATATTTTCTATACTTCAACCCTTTGAAAATAGTTTTCAAATCACCTTTTCTCTCACGAAATAAATTTCCACCCAATTGTTTTATTTCCATTGAAAAGCACAGAGTCTTAATACTTTAGGTTTTTAAATAATTTAAATCACCTTATCCAAAATAATATACTTAAAACATTTTATAATAAAACTATTTAAAGGACTCTGATCAAAATAAAAGTTATGAAATTCTATACTAATCTCCTAAATGAAAAATTTAGCCAAACTACCCTTTTAAAATAAGGCTACTTTATAAAATATAAAAATTAATAACTATCTTTTAAATCATAATACCAATTTAACTTTTAAAATAATTACTACTATAACTAACTTAATAAACATTTACCTTTAAAATTTTAAACAAATTAAATAATAATTTTCTCAAAAACATTCCTTAAAACAACTTTAAAACTCTTAACTTATACTTAAAAATCTACTTTGATAACATACTTGGCTTTTCAGGAAAATACACTTTCCATTCCAAAATAGTCCATTTATTTAGTTAATAAATGCTTCTCGATTTATCCCAATCTAATTTACTTCTCAACCCGTAAATTTCTTTTCCACACTTTTTAAAAATAAACCACTATTTTTTTTAAAAAAAAATCACCCTTTCCTTTTAGATTTCACCGTGAATTTATACTTTCAAATTTATCCACCGATATATATTCACTATATTTATAAACCCCATTTATAAATTCCATAATCTCATTCTCCTTTAATCCCAGTTTCAACACTTAATCGATTTCCAAATCGATTTCCAAAATTAACTCCATTTTAAAATAAATTCTGCTATCCCACCTTTTGGCAAGGCCGTGATACCAAGAACTTGACTAGAAACCAAGGATGGTTCGTCCTAGAGATTGTTAATGCATAGGTCTGCTATGGATGTCGGTAAATTTTTTACGAGTCCAGATCGAGCTAAAATTGACATGACATGACAAGAAAAGCTAATAAAGCCAACATTCCAAATTTCAAGTCAATCGGAGTTGGTATGCTCAAGATATTGATCGATCACGATTGAGAAATCCAAACTTGCATCGATCATAACTCAAGATCTACAAGTCCAAATGCCACCAAATTTTCATAGTAGCTTACTGGCAACATGAGGAATGTTCAAGCCAAATTTCAGCTCAATCGGATCAAATCTTGATCGATTCGAAGTAGCTTCGTATCGATCACGGACCAACTTGCATCGATCATATCTCAAAATCCACATGTCCAAATGCTATGAAATTTTCACAGTATCTTACTGCCAACATGAGGAATGTTCTCGCCAAATTTCAGCTCAATCGAATCAAATCTTGATCGATTCGAAGTTACTTCGTATCGATCACGGACCAACTTGCATCGATCATATCTCACAATCCACATGTCCAAATGCTATGAAATTTTCACAGTATCTTACCGCCAACATGAGGAATGTTCTTGCCAAGTTTCAGCTCAATTGGATCAAATCATGATCGATTCGAAGTTGCTTCGTATCGATCACAGACCAACTAGCATCGATCATATCTCACAATCCACATGTCAAATGCTATGAAATTTTCACAGTATCTTACTGCCAACATGAGGAATATTCTTGCCAAATTTCAGCTCAATTGGATCAAATCTTGATCGATTCGAAGTTGCTTCGTATCGATCACGGACCAACTTGCATCGATCATATCTCACAATCCACATGTCCAAATGCTATGAAATTTTCACAGTATCTTACTGCCAACATGAGGAATGTTCAAGCCAAATTTTAGCTCAATCGGATCAAATCTTGATCGATTCGAAATTGAGTTCGAATCGAACCCGGAACGGGCTCCAATTTCCTAAGGCCGGGCATGTGGGCCCCCTCACGTGCCAGAAGTGGTCTCCCAAATTTTCAACGAAATATCAGCCTCCAGCACTTATAAATAGAGCCCCTGGTCACTCAGAAAAGGGGTCAGACAATTTTCAGAGTAAAAGAACGCCCGGACTCTGCCACGTTCACTCCAGAACGCCATTACTGCCATTGATCTTGAATTTAAGCTTATTATCTGTTGTACTTCACTATAACAAACTTTTAATCTTCAAGTATCAAGCAATAAAGTAATAAAACTTCATAGTGGACGTAGGCCATACGCCGAACCACTCTAAAACTCTATGTTTCTATGCATTTTCTTATATGTTTATTGGTGTGTTTGTTAGATCTGCTTCATTTTACAAATTTTCTCTTTATTTTATCTCTTCAAACACATCTGAAGAGTGTTGTGTCCAATTTTGGTACAAACACTTTGGTTCTTCCACTGAGAAAAACCTAGTTTTTCTCCCGTTCGTTGGATCTACTTTCGATATCGGATTGCATAAATCTAAGGAGAAGATCCAGATCTATCGTTCAGCGGTTCCTTCTATTCTATTCAGATTGCCCCAGATCTAAGAGGAACCATATTCATCATGAAGTCCATACCCATATTTTTGAATCCAGAAAAAAAATTGTTTTTCGTACCCATATTTTCGAATCCAGAAAAT
The DNA here is from genome assembly GCA_030765085.1 of Allium cepa. Taxonomy (NCBI): domain Eukaryota; kingdom Viridiplantae; phylum Streptophyta; class Magnoliopsida; order Asparagales; family Amaryllidaceae; genus Allium; species Allium cepa. The sequence continues at coordinate 308,945,523 of CM060934.1, read as the reverse complement.
ATGCTGTTTTTCGTATCCATATTTTCGAATCCATGAAAATATGATGAATTCCATACCCATATTTTCGAATCCAGAAAATATGTTATTCTTCGTACCCATATTTTCGAATCCATGAAAATATGATCATTTTTGTACCCATATTTTCGAATCCAGAAAATATGTTGTTCTTTGTACCCATATTTTCGAATCCATGAAAATATGATCATTTTCGTATCCATGTTTTCGTATCCAAAAAATGTGATGATTTTCGTATCCATGTTTTCGTATCCAGAAAATTTGGTGATTTTCGTATCCAGTAAATGTGGTGCTTTTCGTATCCATGCTTTCGTATCCAGTAAATGTGGTGGTTTTCGTATCCATCAGCAGATAGTCTCTCTTCGTATCGATCACCTATTGACTACTTCGTATCCATCAGGGAGCGCTACTTCGTATCCATCATGGAGCGCTACTTCGTATCCATCATGGAGCGCTACTTAGTATCCATCATGGAGCGCTACTTAGTATCCATCATGGAGCGCTACTTCGTATCCATCATGGAGCGCTACTTCGTATCCATCAGGGAGCGCTACTTCGTATCCATCAGGGAGCGCTACTTAGTATCCATCAGGGAGCGCTACTTCGTATCCATCAGGGAGCGCTACTTCGTATCCATCATGGAGCGCTACTTCGTATCCATCCATCTGCCTCCAATTCGAATCGATACTCACATGTACTTCGTATACATCCATCTGCCTCCATTTCGCATCGATACGCACATGCAGTTCGTATCCATCCATCTGCCTTTAATTCGTATCGATCTAGCCATTTCGTATCGATGCTACTAGAGCTAATTCTCTGGATGGATACGAACTGGGTCTTTCAGCTGATGAATATGAAAAGTGCAATTCCTCTGATCGATACGAAGACGAGCGCATCTGATGGATTCGAACAAGAACGATACGAAGAAGGACTTTTTCAGGTTGCTTGATGGATACGGAATTTCAAAAAAAAAATATTTTCGGGTACGATCCAAATTTCCTAAAACTCAACTTAGTAAAGAAACATTCTAATCATTCCATGACTGGACGGGACATAAGAGATTACAACAACAATTGTTGAATTGCAATCGAGGAATGGGTATTGAAATACTACTCAACCGGTGCCCCCAGAGGCTGGAGAACCTAGCTAATATGCCAAGAACTGAAGTTGATTAATATATCATGCTTCTAAGGTGGACTGCAACTTCCTCCAATTGACTATCTTTTAAAACTCCTGAATTGACAACTATGGTACAATGGCTAATATGACAACTGCTCTACACTGTCAACTCTGCCAATTCAAAGCATAGCTGGTCACCACTGAATCATCTTCAGATGCCCACATCTTAATCATTCCACATCTATACGACTAAAAGCATGGCATACAACCTCCAGAGAACTTCCTTAATACCCTATACTGGTCACCTATCTGTTAGCCCATCTTAATCAACTCACATCGAATCAGTGTTACCAACCATTCGAACATTGGGCAATCAGGCATGCATCATTCACTAGTATTACAAGACCATGAAGCCATAAAATGGACTTGATAATATTGATTAGAGTATCTTTCCCAATCGGGGCCTATTCATCGAAATCATCCTACATACAAAATTTCTAGCAAAAATTCAGCATGGTGACTATGTCAGTGTACTATGGAAATTCAACCTCCGCCACTATCTCATGAAGTGAGAATGGTGGATGGAGTCCATGAAAAGTGATGAATGCCATCAAATGCGTTGTATCCCCTATTCCTCAAAGAAGACTGTCAATCGTGGTTAGGCATACCATTTCTACTTCTCATATTGCTAAAGGGAATAAATAAGCTGGCGGCCAACGAATTGATCAAAATCCACAACTCGTTGCTGCCAACACTTATAAATGAAATCATCACAAAAAGCTAATTTCCAGAGTTTGATAAGAGAACTGGCGGATAGCCACCAACAACTACACCAACATAACGTGTTTAATGTTGAATTAATGAACTAGATGAAGGATCGGTGTCGCAAGATAAGGAGAAAACCTACTCCATGCTCTAAATCGGGAAGCTCCTCTTCTCTACATGGCTACCATGGATGTCAACGCCATAAGGCTGCTCCGGAAAGAATAGCTCTGACAATATGTTCAAGCCCCATAAAACGAAGGGCCGGAAAACCCCGGCCCCTATCAATCAATAACGTTGATCAAACTGAACCATTTGCGTTAGACTTCCAACTTTGAAGGGCTGGATCGAAGTGAAATAGCGAGCATACGACGCCGCTTCACACATCAATGAGATTTAATCCAATCTTTTTTGAATTAATTCTATTTCTTTCGTTTATGTTGCGAAAGATGACCGACTTGAATTAAACTACTTACAAATGATGTAGGTTACCGAGTACTTAAGGATAGGTGCAATACAACCTTCGTGGACTATGCTCAAGTCATTGAGGTATCATCATGGCGAGCATTATTCAACCACTCGTCGGCTGCTATATGCACCTGACTTGGGGCAGGCCATCAAAGAGGAAGAGACAGACAAGTTCAGGGCTCCAGTACGAAGTGGATGCAACCAACCATCCACTCACATGCCTATGCAATTTAATTAGGATATCTGAGAAAGACTTGGAGTTATATGTCCCAACCATGCACTCTCCATCTCTTATTTGAAGTTCGCCAAAATACTTATGCTTCCTCGGATGCCCAATAAAATTTAAATCACACCGAGAGTCGACGCGACATGGCCATCTATGCATCCAATCCTACATTAGAACTTGGGGTGATTTGAGGACATATGTTTAAAGTGGATATGATTTGATCATTCACTCTCCAGTTTGCATCTGTGATTCGACAAAATAATCATGCCTTAAACCGACTTCATCAGGGGCCAACCCTCAATCTATAGTCATCAACGACTGACTGCCTACTCACAAACCATCATGAGCCATCATTTCAACTCTCTTCCTCAGCTTAATCGGAAGAACGCAAAGTATAAAGTGGATGCGACTTATCCATCCACTTTCCAATTCTTGCCCCTGACTTAAGGGAAAACGCACAACTCAAAGTGGATGTAGTTCGACCATCCTCTCATCTCCTCTTCTCGAGCCCAAAGCTTGCCGAATACTAATCTTACTACTCAGACTTGGTAAAAGCAGAATCCGAATGAACATGGACGCGACTCAACCATCCATAAACTAAATCTCATCATTGAGGGCAGCTAAGTGGAAAGCTATCGGGATCCCATCGATCACCCGCCAAGTGAAAGCCTGAGCACGGGGACAAGTCACCACACCAAAGCCAAAAAAGGATTGATACACGATAATCTTTAACTAACTCCAAACTCCTGGAGTTCGAGTTGGGGTATAAAACTCATAAATGCGGTTTCGAAGAGGGTGGATCCCTTCACCAAACGACTTTGGCCGTATCTTAACCAAATTAGAGGAGGATGGACCCGTCCATCTAACGACCTCGCTTGTTAACTTAGGGTGGATGTGATCCAACCATCCACGATCCATCTCTTCATTCGACCAGTTGCCACAAAATTTGTTGAACAGTTCCGCATGCACGTCGCAAGGCAAAAAGATGTCAACACTCTATCTAGCGTCACTCAAGCTCCTGGAGAGACGCTCAGACACTACTTCTACTGCATGTGCGGAGATCAGCAATCCGAACGATAACTCCATCCTTATGGCGTTAACTAAGGGGATCGACCCCGAATCTGAGTTTGACAACTGGTTAGCTGGAAAACCACCTGCATCATTGGACGGTTTCCATGCCAAGGCGGCTCAATTCCTGAGAAGGGAAGATGCGAGACAGTCTAGGAAGCAAACTGATGCAGGGCCAAGTATGGAAGTGATCCAAAACAATGTTGCAATCAAACAGTCCGGTGAGAGCTCCGGAAAAGTTCAGTTGAACGTTAAAAACAAACAAGCTCGGCGAAGAGAGAGCGTGAATCAAACTAGAAAACGAGATCAAAATCGTGGCCCGCAGCGCAAGAATCCAATGTTTGACAGTTACAGTCCGCTGAATACATCACTAGAGGACTTGTACTTACAAACCTGTAATACAATTCAGTACCAAAAACCCGCATCAACACCGTCGTCAAAGAGGCAAATGCAGACGGGAAATTTTTGCAGGTTCCACGAAAGCTACGGGCACAATACGAACGAGTGTCGTCACTTACAAGATCTCGTTGAAAAAGTGATCAGAGAAAGGAAGATGGAACAGTTTGTGCGGACACCGCAGCCCAGAGAAGCGGGCCCATCCAATCCAAACAATGAACCCAATCGACCGAGACAGGAGGACTCCACTTGTCCCCGCGAAAGATTGGTGATAAACGCCATCAGTGGCGGACCAACTTTCTCAGGAGCCTGGAACGACGAAGATCTTCGTCATTGTCACCCATGACAGGCTCATTCAATCTATGAATGCTTTGCAATTTCCTTTACGTTCTGAAATTTGATCTTGTAATAAGGCACTGACTTTGCCATATTTCCTTATTTCAGCAATAAATTACTATCTCTTCAAGCTAGAGCTGTGATTCACCGAATGCAATGTTCAACAATCACGACACACGAAGAGCTAAGTTCCATCAAACAATGGAATTTATTCAAATAGCGAGTGACTGTGATACGACCGGCCACTCACTAAGTGAAACCCCAGCTCAGAGGAAAGCCATCACATCAAAGGCTGAACTGGACCAACACACGACAGTCCTACAAATAACTCGTTCCCAGAGTGCGAACGGACTCCAACTTCTCAGAGTGCGAATTGAAGTATAAACATCAAATAAATCGTTCCTAGAGCACGAACGGACTCCAAATTCCCAAAGTGTGAATTGGAGTATAAACATTCAATAAATCATTCCTAGAGTGCGAACGACTCCAACTTCCCAGAGTGTGAATTGGAGTATAAACATCCGATAAATCATTCCCAGAGTGCGAACGGACTCCAAATTCCCAGAGTGTGAATTGGAGTATAAACATCCAATGAATCGTTCCCAGAGTGCGAACGGACTCCAAATTCCCAGAATGTGAATTGGAGTATAAACATCCAATAAATCGTTCCCAGAGTGCGAACGGACTCCAACTTCCCAGAGTGTGAATTGGAGTATAAACATCCAATAAATCATTCCTAGAGTGCGAACGGACTCCAACTTCCCAGAGTGTGGATTGGAGTATAAACATCCAATAAATCGTTCCCAGAGTGCGAACGGACTCCAACTTCCCAGAGTGTGAATTGGAGTATAAACATCCAATAAATCGTTCCCAGAGTGCGAACGGACTCCAAATTCCCAGAGTGTGAATTGGAGTATAAACATCCAATAAATCGTTCCCAGAGTGCGAACGGACTCCAACATCCCAGAGTGTGAATTGGAGTATAAACATCCAATAAATCGTTCCCAGAGTGCGAACGGACTCCAACTTCCGAGAGTGTGAATTGGAGTATAAACATCCAATAAATCGTTCCCAGAGTGCGAACGGACTCTTCCCAGAGGGTGAATTAGAGTATAAACATCAAATAAATCATTCCCAGAGTGTGAACGGACTCCAAATTCCCAGAGTGCGAATTCGAGTATAAACATCAAATCTATCGTTCCCAGAGTGTGAACGAATTCCTAAAAAGCCCAAATAGGTGTGACTGACCATCTATCGGCTGACTCCAACTTCCCAGAGTGTGAATTGGAGTATAAACATCTATTCCAGGTTCCCGGAGTGCGAACCAACCCATCAATGCGAACTCCAAGTCCCTAAAGCATGAATTGGAGTATAAACATAAATTACAGATTCCCAGCGCGAGTCAGAGTACAAACATCAATTCTAGGTTCCCAGAATGCGAACCAAAATGCAAATGCTAACTCCAGATTCCCAGAGCGCGAGTCGGGGTATAAACATCAATTCCAGGTTCCCGGAGTGCGAACCGAAACGTCAATGCTAGCTCCAAGTTCCCAGAGCGTGAAGTGGAGTATAAAGATCAATTCCAGGTTCCCGGAGCGCGAACCAAAATACAAATACCAACTCCAGATTCCCAGAGCGCGAATTGGAGTATAAACATAAATTCCAGGTTCTTGGAGTGCGAACCTAAAACATACATGCTAACTCCAAATTCCCACAGCGTGAAGTTGAGTATAAGCATCAATTCCAGGTTCCCAGAGTGCAAACCAAAATGCAAATGCTAGCTCCAAGTTCCCAGAGCGTGAATTGGAGGATAAACATTAATTCCAGGTTCCCGGAGAGCGGACCGAAAAAATACAAATGTCAACTACAAATTCCCAAAGCGTGAAGTGGAGTATAAGCATCAATTCCAGGTTCCCGGAGCGTGAACCAAAATATACATGCCAACTCCAGATTCTCAGAGTGCGAACTGGAGTATAAACATCAACTAACTCTAGTCCCGAGAGCGCAGACTGGAGTATAAATACCAAACGGGTTTGACTGACAACACATCAACCAACTCTAGTCCTCAAAGCTAGAATTGGAATATAAATATCAGTAGGGATGTGATTCGACTGTCCATCTATCAACTCTGATCCCACAGCAAGTCCTGTAGACAAAAAGTGGATGTGATTCAACCATCCGCTTTCCTATCTTCCCCTGACATGGGGGCATACTTATCATTAAAAATTGAATGCTTCGACCATCTAGCATAAAGTGGGAAAGACACGACCGTTCATGCATCAACACTTATCCCCGGCATGGGACCTATAACATAATCTTATAGGGATGCACTCCAACCGGACAAGACAGAATTTCTTCCATGATTCGACAGGGAGATGCAGATTAGAAAAACGGACCTAGCTGAATGTCTTATTCTAAATGGATGTGACTACCCATCCTACCGCAAATGAACGTGACATGACCATTCATCCGCTAACTCTAGCTAATGATCCAACGGGTTGTGTACGCAACGTGGCCGGATATGACCCAACCATCCGCCAATTAGCTCCTTTCTCCAAATCAGAAGGAGGAACATCAAATTAAAGTTGTCGCAATGTGACCAACTACACTTCGACTTTCGCCATTGACTAGCGCCAGAGGAATTAATCGAGGAAAATGTGGTTCGACCATTTTCTGCTAAAATTCTTAGTCCCCAGAGTGTGGACATGGATGTAAATATCAAATAGGTGTGACTAATGGCCCTTCAACTAACTCTCTTCTCCGGAGTACGACTACGAGCGTAGACAAATGAATGAATGTGATCCGACCATTCATTCACCAACTCCGACCAAAAGTTGACGGGAGGAATATAAACTCGCTACAGGTGCAATTAGACTGTCCACAAACTAACTCTACGACTGTGGGCAGAATAACGAATCATTGAAAAGAAGAGAAAGGTGACTCGCTACATCGCTAGCTTAGCGTCCTTTACAACTTAAGGCAATGACTGCAAAGAGACCACTCATTTTATCCAAGCCGTTGGATCATGAAGATCTATACCTCAATTGGGTCATGTCAACACAAGCCATAAGCATTGCAATGCTATGTGAAGATAAACTAATCCAAAGACCAGTATATGATGAAAGCTAGCTATTGACAAGCTTACCCCGTTAATGTTTGTACTGACCAACCGTTACGATAGGTCCAATGGAAACCTTAAATGTCTGAAAGGTTACTCAAATGGAATAATAATGCTAAGTATGAAGCCTTGATCGCCAAGCTAAGACTTGCAAAAAGAATAGGAATGGAAGCTTTACATATCTTATACGATTTCTGCTTAATGTGCCAAGTCAGGGAGGACTATCTAACTAGGGGGCAACTTATTGCTCCTTATCTCAATTGGATCCTAGATATACTAGCCGACTTCTAGTATTACACCACTATACCAATCCTTAGAGAACGAAACGAAAAGGCCGAATCATTGGCCGAGCTAGCCAGTTCTGGGGATGCGCAACAAATAGACTTTATCCCAGTAGAAATACTTATTATTCCAAGCACTGATAGATGAAGATCGACTAGATTTTAGAGATGGATCCAAGAAAGGGGTCATGGATGACTCCTATCAAAGGCTATCTACCATGGGGAATTCTTCTTGAATAGACGAATGAGAGATGGCATATCCTCCGTAAACAATCACTGCATGATTATGTCTTGATCGTTCGACTCCATCGACACAAAGCATTACACTTGTATCCATCAATCCAAGATCCAATATTACGTATCCATTGATACGAAGCCTACATTCTAACATCCCAAATCGATCCAGGAGAGGATCGATACAAAAGGAAGGACTTAAAAAACCATCGAACGTTGTTACAACTCAAATTTCACTTCGATCCAGGAGAGGATCGATACAAACTCAATCCAAACAAAAACTAAAGAACTTGATGATGACCCGTAAATGTGAAAACATGAATAGGTGTCAGCCTAACATATGTGCATGTATGCCAAACTAACACTCAATTTTCAAAGTTACCAGGAATTGAATGCTTACCTGATGACAATCAAAATGATGAATAGCAACTCGCTAGTGCTCAACACTCAATTACAACAAAACACATCGTGATCATTGACAATCAACAGTTTGACATCTACGTCACTGAAGATCAACCAAAGGCAACATCTTTTGACGAAAAGATAGCAAATACTCAGTGAATTGGATCGAACTTTTCAGAATGAAGATGGCAGCTTTTCAAAGCACGTCATGTTCACACAAGACGTACTTTGGGGGGCAAATGTTATCCCGCCTTTTGGCAAGGCCGTGACACCAAGAACTTGACTAGAAACCAAGGATGGTTCGTTCTAGAGATCGTTAATGCATAGGTCTGCTATGGATGTCGGTAAATTTTTTTCGAGTCCAGATCGAGATACAATTGATATGACATGACAAGAAAAGCTAATAAAGCCAACACTCCAAATTTCAAGTCAATCGGAGTTGGTATGCTCAAGATATTGATCGATCACGGTTGAGAAATCCAAACTTGCATCGATCATAACTCAAGATCTACAAGTCCAAATGCCACCAAATTTTCACAGTAGCTTACTGGCAACATGAGGAATGTTCAAGCCAAATTTCAGCTCAATCGGATCAAATCTTGATCGATTCGAAGTTGATTCGTATCGATCACGGACCAACTTGCATCGATCATATCTCACAATCCACATGTCCAAATGCTATGAAATTTTCACAGTATCTTACTGCCAACATGAGGAATGTTCTCGCCAAATTTTAGCTCAATCGGATCAAATCTTGATCGATTCGAAGTTGCTTCGTATCGATCACGGACCAACTTGCATCGATCATATCTCACAATCCACATGTCCAAATGCTATGAAATTTTCACAGTATCTTACCACCAACATGAGGAATGTTCTTGCCAAGTTTCAGCTCAATTGGATCAAATCTTGATCGATTCGAAGTTGCTTCGTATCGATCACGGATCAACTTGCATCGATCATATCTCACAATCCACATGTCCAAATGCTATGAAATTTTCTCAGTATCTTACTGCCAACATGAGGAATGTTCTTGCCAAATTTCAGCTCAATTGGATCAAATCTTGATTGATTCGAAGTTGCTTCGTATCGATCACGGACCAACTTGCATCGATCATATCTCATAATCCACATGTCCAAATGCTATGAAATTTTCACAGTATCTTACTGCCAACATGAGGATTGTTCATGCCAAATTTTAGCTCAATCAGATCAAATCTTGATCGATTCGAAATTGAGTTCGAATCGATCCCGGAACGGGCCCCAATTTCCTAAGGCCGAGCATGTGGGCCCCCTCACATGCCAGAAGTGATCTCCTAAATTTTCAGTGAAATATCAGCCTCCAGCACTTATAAATAGAGCCCCTGGTCATTCAGAAAAGGGGTCAGACAATTTTCAGAGTAAAAGAACGCCCGGACTCTGCCACGTTCACTCCAGAGCGCCATTACTGCCATTTGATCTCGAATTTAAGCTTATTATTTGCTGTACTTCGCTATAAAAAACTTGTAATCTTCAAGTATTAAGCAATAAAGTGATAAAACTTCATAGTGGACGTAGGCCATACGCCGAACCACTCTAAAACTCTGTGTTTCTATGCATTTTCTTATATGTTTATTGGTGTGTTTGTTAGATCTGCTTCATTTTACATATTTTCTCTTTATTTTATCTCTTCAAACACATCCGAAGAGTGTTGTGCCCAATTTTGGTACAAACAAATTCCATTACTTACTTAAATTTTATTTTAAAACTCATTAATTCATATTTTACTCCTTTATTATGATTTAAAAATCTTATTTAAACTGGAAAAAAAATTCCCAAAATTCTTCTTTGTCTCTCCTAAACTATTTTAAACCTTGAATTTAAAAATAAATCATTTATTTCTTTAAATAATATCACTTAACTTTAAAAAATCATTTATTCCTACTTATTCAAAAATCTTCTTTCCTATACTCGGAATTTATTTATTAGAATTTAAAAATCAACCTTTTATCCTTTCCCAAATTCATTCTTTAATTTATCCAATTTTACTATATTTATTTTACTTAGAATTCTCTCTTTTATTTTCCTTTAAAAATTCAACCCTTATATTTTTGATATCTCAATATATCCAAAATATATTCAGTCAAACCATAGCATTCAATATTTTCAGTTTCCAATATAGTCAATATAATCTATCACAGATCATCAAATAAATTATAGATTAGGAAAATAAATTCTACTACTTTAAGGAATCCAGTTGGATCCCTCCAACTTGTTTCCCTACATCCACAGATGTAAGCACTATATAAAAATACTAATCCCACTTCGAGGGGGATATAGTGGTATAAAGGGTCATCCGCTCTTATGCGGGGAGCATAGGGTCTCATCCGCTATATAATGCGGGAATCAATCACTCCACTATATATATGTACTACTATATAATATCAGATCCAAACTGATAATAATTATCAATGCAAATATTTTGAAAAATCGACTGCCATTTTATAATTTAAATTAACTAATAATTTTCCCTTTTTTTAAAAAAAATCTTTAGTAATTTAAAACCATTAAATATGTTAACTAACAAATTAATCACCAGAATCCATTTAAAATGAACTAGTAAGTTTAATATGTGTTTATGTAGATTTATTTAGATAAATCCTTCGCAGTTATCTATATATAAATATATATAAATAGAAAGTGAAATCTGCATATATTCTCTGACTATAGTTTTTAAAAACCTTTCTGTAAATAACAAAGAAACCCAATACCTCACTGTCGAGTCGAAACAAAGACCTAGATGTCGACTCCTCACATCACGACCCAACCTACCCGTCAGAACCATCGCACGAACATCAACCCGAGGCACACCTTGCCTTCGCCAGAGCCTGTGAGTTACGAATCCCCACCTTCCCCTCAACCAGTCTTTTGTGAATATTGATTTGAGAAAGAATTTTAAAATGCTCGCCATGGATTTTTATTTTATTTTTAAATAAAGAAAGCCATTAATCTTTGACAGTTGTAGGCTAAGGTCTTCTTTTAGCTTACAAATGTCAAAATGCATACACACACACACACATATTTTACATTTTTATTTCACTTTAAGTTATTACTACTTTAATTCAATAACTATACACACACAAACACTTATCTTCAATGTTTTACGAAAATGCAACTTAAAATTTTGAACTCCTATCGAGGCGTGCCGTTAGTCGTTCATAAGGTTATGCCCCTATTCCGAACGAATTGGAAAAGGTTTCGAGTTCTAATTCGATTGTATGGAGAAGATAGCTTTTTAGACCCAGCTATTATAATAAAATTTTGATATAAATTCAACGTGTTTATACATCGTACGACCACATGTCAACTCCAAATGCTACGAAAATTGAAATCTGATAATAATACAATATTACGGATCCAATGAAAATGGTTTCTTTGAATTTCAAGACTGTGCCTCAGAAGGCTATTTTTAAATATCGATTTAAACGATATAAATTCAAAACTGAAAAAATCACTTTCAAATCCAATTTTAAAAGTTCTATTACCTTCAGTATTATCAATATGAATTTTCTAAGCTTATAAAATATTTTTAACAAGCCTGGAACATCTAGATTCAACAACTTTCCCAATTTCCAATTATTAAATTCAATATTTAAATTAACCAATAAATAGCGATATTTGAAATTCAAGTTAAAGATTAACTTTTAAATATTTAAAATTAATTAAATATCCCAATTTCAAATATCTAAAATTTTTGGGTCGTCACATTCCTCCCTCCTTAAAAGAAATTCGTCCTCGAAATTACTAGTTAAGAAGAATGGTCCAATACCCGTTTACTATTTTTTCCAAAACCAAACAGTTTTCAACAACACCAAAAACAATCTTTTATTAAAGACACACTCACCATTACTAACTACAAAAACTCATCCATAGGTTCCAAACAATATCACTTACTCAACCATTTCAAATTAAAATTTAAAACCAAATTTAAATTATCAAAATTTTCTCAAAATTTTTCTAACTCCCTAAACTTTTGAAAAATTTCACCAGCGTCTCCTTTGCGCGGCTAGATCGGTACAACTACAAAATGCCTCTATGGGCTCCCAAATCCCAAAAGAAAACAAAATGCCAAGTGGCAAGATCAGAAAATCATCAAATCTCATACTGTAATTTAAACACATACCTTTTTGTCGGGCTATCAAATTTATCTTCCAAAATCTAAAACACAAATTTTCCTTTGCTCATAAAACCCCTGTATACTATTAAGTATTAATATCCAATCATATCATTCAAAACCATTTTATTTATTTGTTTCCAAAATTTTCAATATCTATTTCATTCAAGCCCGTACGATGCACATATAATATCCGTACGCAATACCGAATTCGATCACTCATTCGATCACATAATTTTACTTTCGAACTAGTATCGTCCACCTGACTTTCTAGTGCGGACTCAGATCTGGTTTCTTGGTCAGAAACCGTCATTCTCTTTGCGTAGCCGTTCTATGATAGAGAATTTCTAGAATCCATCAAAAATCCATATCCAGGGTTCGCCATTGAAAATCGAGTGAAAGAAATCTCAATTTGGATCGATATAACTATCTCGAAATTCTGTGCTCGAATCTGGATCAAATTGCTCTACGAATAAATAATATATGTACATCCTACATATTTATCTTAATTTATTATTAGCTATATTGTTAGCACCAGAATTGGTCGCTAACACCTTAAGAAAGATTGTGTGGAGACATTAATGAAGAAAGTAAATTTAAATAGAGAACGGTATGCTAGATTAAATGCAGAAAACAAGAACACCGGATTTGTAGTGGTTGCGTAATTGCCTACGTCCACTTTAAGTTTCGATCTTATTTGCTTTCACAAGTGACTGAATATAGATACAATCCATACTATAAGGGCTTGAATACAATGTTAAATGAAATAAAATAAGTCTTATAAGTGGCAGAGTCTCCCCAGTGTTCTCGAAAAAAGGTCCCTTTCACTGTGCCTCTGCCCTTCTACTTATAGACGAAGATGGGTTGAACTTCCCTCTTGAGCCTAGGATTGAGATACCTCGGCCTGCTGTGAGTGACTTGTACGTGCCAAGCCACAAATGCCGAATGACCTTGCTATGCGTTGTGGGGAGAAATGTCGAGCGAGGCTGGAATGTCGGGCGAGGCTGGAATGCCAAGCAAGGCTGGAACGCCGAACGAGGCTGGAACGCCAAACGAGGATAGATACCCAACGAGGCTCTATGCTGAACGAGGATAGATGCCGACCGACCCTGCTATGCCGAATGAGGCTCTATGTCGAACGAGGATAGATGCCGACCGACCCCGCTACGCCGAACGAGGCTATATGCCGAACGAGGATAGATGCCGACCAACCCTGCTATGCCGAACGAGGATGGATGCCGAACGAGGTTGGAATGCCAAACGATGCTGTATTCCGGTCGGTGATGGATGCCGGTCGGGACTTCTCTACCAAACGATATGAAATGTCGAACGACATAGCCATGCCGAACGACCCTTTATGCCGAACGAGCCTTCTACATCAAGTCTCTTTGTTGCCTGCTCAAGCCACCGGGTAACACTTGCCCCCCAAAGTGCATCATGTGGATGAACATGATGCGCTTTGAATTACGAGTCCTCCGTGTTTTGCTTCAAGCCCTGACTTTGTCTTCTCGATAGTGTCTTATCCTGAATACCGATCGAGGCATTGTATGCCGAGCGACATGCTAATGCCGAACGACATATAATGTCGAACGGCTTAGCTGATGCCGAGCGACATACAAATGTCGAATGGCATTAATTCCGAACGAGGGAGGTGCTTTGACCGGTTCTACCGTCGCTGCCCCTTCGACTTATCTTCTCTCTATATAAGGCGATATCTCTACCTCCCTTCCCTTTTACTTTTGCCTCTGCTTTTTTAGGACTTACAAACTTGCCTCTTTCCAAACCTTTGCCAACACTTGAAAAACTCCTCTAGCCCCCGAGTCTTTTTGGCTATTTCTCGATTGCCTTCAACAGTAAGCCTGAGTAGATCACTACTTCCAATTTGAGAATTCCATCAGACTTTGCCCCCTATTCTAGGGATTAACCCTTTACTCGCTTGACTCTCCTTGATTAGTGATTTAAGATAAGACTTGAATCCACGCCCTTCCTCTAACCCACGAACGATGAGAGTCGTGTAGATTTGGAAGGTGGAGTCGTGTAGAATGGAGAGGAAGATGGAAGAAAACATTTGCCTTAGGATTAGGTGTAGTGGAGGATGGAAGAGAGTGACATGTTGATGTGGCTCGACATGACTTCCTCGTGCCAAACGAGGTTGGAGAAGAAGCATTGGAGTGAAGTCGTAGTTAGGTTCAGCGTGTCGAGCGATGTAGTTTGGCATGATCATGGCTCGGCATAATCCTTTTACGCCGAACGATGTTGTGGGAGTGCAGGTGAAAAATGGGAGGTGGGAAGAGTTTCGAACAAGGCGGCTTGGCATAACTTGTTGGAAAAATTGTCCGTGCTGAGCGGTAGGGAAGATGTGTTGGAAGAAAGTCGGAGCTAGGCAAAATGTCGAGCGAAGCGACTAAGTGTGATTGCGGTTTGGCATGACTAGATGAATGCTGAACGATGAAGTGGATAGGTAGAAGAGTGTTGGTGTTGAGGGTGAAGTGCCGAGCAAAGCGGCTCGGCATGGTTGTGGTTTGGCATGACTAGCCGAATGCCGAACGGTGGAGAGGATAGGTGAGAGAGTTGTACACAATGGAAACACTAATCGAACCTAATGCATGGTTGACTCAACGCATCTCATGCCTGAATATATGATAATAGACAATGATAGACTTACACAATTAAGCACATTGGACAAACCGGAATGATAACTCTCGTGTTTATACAACTATAAACTTAAACTTAACTTGCTTAACCGTCAATAACCTTTCATATGCAGTGTCGATGTTGAGTTCAAAACATTAACTATCTTACGATAAGCTCTCGCAGACGGTCAGAGATGACGGTCTTTGAAGATGATGGTTTGAATTCTAACTTTATTTCGCCAACCCAGCGACTTTTGATTTCTTGGCACTTACATTCTAATGATCTCACTAGTTCACACATCACAGGGGTAATATTTATGTTGTTAAGTCTAACGTCGATTGTTTTTCAAGCATAGTTCAAACAGGTGTTTTGCCAGATTCAGTCTTCATTAGAGATGTCTAGGAAATATAGCTCTGCTACGATCTCAGACAGACCCGGGCCATCCTCTCGACAAGAAGTTGTAGGAACTTCAAACCGTCAACTGCTCCTGCACAAGACTTGCCGAGCCCCGCGACCGCATCTGTCAACTTGGCTCCTGACGCCCGGGAGGTAGTGATCTTCTTGGACGATCCAATCGATTCTCAAGCCTCAAAGATTAACGAAAGTACGCTCCGTCGGATATGCTCAGTCCATGGAATCCCCTTCGACGATGTGTTAGTTCCATCGAGGCAGGATCGTCCTCACTCGCCCCTAGTCGAATATACAGCTTGCAACAGAATCATGTGTTGGGTCTGCAGCATGCCGCCATTCAACTCCTTTCTTCGAGACATATTGCAGTATATCGAGATTGCCCCATCGCAATTGCACCCGAATAACCATGCATTCATATACGGCACTTGCATTCTCTTCATGAGTGTCCTCTTCAGGCTTCCGACCCCGGGCGATATTCGCTATATCTATCGCATTAAGAGACAGTCAGATAGCCCATCTTTAATGTTCCTCGAGCCACACAACAAGTTTCAAATCTTAACTGGGACATGGAGCAAGTTTGCCCAGTATAAACAGGAGTGGTTTTATGTGCGCTGTCCTCCCGGCTTTGCGAGGAGATGAGTGGAAGGAAGTAAGTCTTTTCCTGGACCAATACTCATGTCTGGCTGAGATTGTACCCTTTCTAACTCTTCCTCTATCTTTTCAGGTATTAACCCACGTCCCGAGGGCTCCGGATATTCTGAAGCTGTCGAGGCTATCCGAGCTATTCCCGCCGAAGACCGGGACATCAGAACTCTCATTTCAAATGAATCGCTCATGAAGTTTGGGTTGCTAGTGGAAGGCCGCCGAATAAGCCTCCCCCAAGGTGTCACCATAACTAGGCCTGCTTTGGGCGAAGGAAAAAAGCAGGTCGAGTCTTTAGCACATAACGCCCCTGACACACTAGAGGAGGGGGAGATCAAAGAAGCCGAAACGCCCGAAGTGCAGGGCGAAAATGTTAGTCAATCTCGGGACCCAACAGTCGAAGTTCATGACATTGAAACGACGCCTTCCCCTTTGAAGAGGAAGAAGAAACTGACATACAAGCTGGGGAAGAAAACAGTTGGTGGAACTTCTAAATTAACCCTTATTCCAGTGGAGAAAGAAGCTTCCTCGCAGCACTTAGAAAGTTCTCTGAAAGGCCTGTCGAACCTTACCATACCTGACGATCTGCTCAACTATGGTTTCGACAATCTAGAGGCCTTTAATCTTCATTCGCCTGTGAGAGGCAATACAAGCGCTCAAGCCCAAAACCAGGGAGGAAAAACTCCTATTAGTAAAGAAATTGGTCCATGGGGGGAAACACTGTGACACACACAAACATATGCACTTCACCTTGCGCTTAAATTTTTGTCATCACTCTACTCTTTGCTAACTCGTCGTTATTTAAATTCCATGTAGGTGACATGGGGCGTATGCGTGGACTTGACCGCCTTCGTGGTTCATCGATTTTCCACCAATCCGGTAGGGATTCGGGTTCCGGCAAGCGTCGAGATAGAGATGACTCCGGCGATGGAGACTAATACCGCCGAGAATCGTCGTACTGAATAAAAACTGATAGTCAGTCCTCCTATCCTCACGATCCTCCTCCTTAGTCAGAGCACAACAAAGAGCAGCTCATGCACAAGGGGTCCCAGCCCGAGGCCCATCGAGATCAACACTCTGGTTCATCAAGTACCAGGCAATCTCGAGATCCCCACAGAACACCTGCAGTTTCCAAGCAGACTCCACTCGCTCACGTACCTGATCCATCGGTAGCAGAATGACTTGCTGAGCTTAAAGCCTCGTTTCGAAAGATATGCTTCGATGGCTTAAAATTTCTTCCGGCGATTCACTAGATTCTAGGGCATGTCTAGCAAAGTGCTATTGCTTGCACTAATGACGTTTATGTTCAGCACGATGCATTCGTGCACTTAGCTGAAAAAGTTTCAGAAGTCTCCATTGAGCGTCGGCATGAAATTGATCGCCTGAAGCTCGAAGCTATCCATGATAAAGATATTATTAAAGCTCAGGACAAAGAGCTTGCTTCTTACAAGTCTCAGCTTGAAGCCGCCCGACAAAGCGCTAAAGATACGGCGGAAGCCATCAATCGCCTGGAGACAACTCATAAAAAAGAAATTGACGAGGCAGTCCAACGTTGTGGGGCCCTGGCTTTAGAGAAGGACTCAGTGCAGAAGGAGAGGGATGCGTTTTCCCTCCGAGTCAAAGAGATGGAGGATCAACTCCGCAAAGAAAGAGAGGAGAAGACTACTGCCCAAGAAGAGTCGCAATGATATTGCGACGAGATCGTTGCTATGCGACTTCTGAAGGCGAAGCTCGACGACGAGCTTTCTAAAGTCGGGATATTGAAGGTGAAGCCCGTGAAGAGGGAAAGAAAATAGCATCTATGGAGATTGACTCTCTCCTTGAGGTGGCTAAAGAGGCTGGTAGGGAGGAGGTCAAATACATGTTCGACCTATTGATTGCAGAATTCAACGCCCGTGTCCACATGCATTGGGACTTAACTTTCCTGGGTGAGGGCTACCTTGAATCCCTAGCTGAGGCGTGGGAGACTTCAATAAAAATTAGGAAGGTCGAACTTGGCATCGAGGAGGTCGATGAAGATGCTTTAATAAAAGAATTTCTTAAGGGGAATGAGCCTTCGGACCTGTCTACGGCGAAGGCTCTCTACTGCAAAAGCTCCTCCTCATGGAAAGGGAAAGACGTTATAGCCGGTCCGTCTGGAACTGGACCTCCGGCTCATGCTCCTACTCAGTCGGCTGATCGGCCGGTACTTGATACATAACTCCCATTCTATCTCCTATGCCGGTACTCAGTTGGTTATGATCCGAAGGATCCTGGCCTCGGCATCCACATTCTATCTCCCATTGCGGAGGGTGAGACTCCTCGGAAGGTCGAGAGCCAATAAGAAACTGATACATAACTCTTCTTTTTCGAGTTCAAAGAGCCATCTTTTTCGGCATAAGATTATTGTACTCTAATTTTTATTTTCCATGATTTTGCACAGGCTGTTCTGACCCCGAGCCCACTCCGAGGAGCGATGACGCCAAGGAGGTGAAGGGGAAAACAAGTGAGGCTACTCACGGAGGAGAGACTCCCGGCCCAGATGCTCAGGTGATTGGGGAGCTTGATGAGGATAAGTCTGAGACTTCATCGCCCATCGATGGGAGTTATGCAATCGAGATTACAAGCGCCTCTGAACATACTTCTTAAATGAGAATGAAGGAGAAGCTCGAGGTGGAAAAGAAAAGGACGGTCGAAATCAAAGTCGAGCCTCAAGTCATGGACCTAGACAATCCTCTGAACAAGCTGTTGAAGGTCGTCATCCCTGGTGGGTCCAAGCCATTAGAGGTTCCACATACTTCCTCAGTTGTTTCCTCCCCGTCGAAGAAAATTTCCAAGGGGAAACGCGCAGGAGAGGAGTCGTCTGAGAAGACGAAGGAGGGAAAGAAGTCGAAGAAGTCAAAGAAGTAATTGTTACTCTTATTCAACAAGAGTTAATTTAGATTATGTAATTATTTTCATTTATTTTCATAGTCCATGTAAATAAACTTTTGACTCCAAGTTTTGGAGGAGTTGTAGTAGAAACTTATTTTTGAACAATATAGCTTAGTTATTTTGTCTTTCAAAAGACTTTTATCGTTCATCTTTTCGTATGATTGTGGACGAAACCCAAGCTATTGTGAGTTACATAAACTTGTTACTTCATCTTGGTATAAGTCGGAAACTCTTTTGAATTGTACATCCTTCATTCCACGGTTCGGGTACTTAGAATAATTTTCAGTCTGTATGCCGAGGACTTGAAGACTTCAAGTCATTTGTGTCCTTGTTCACACTCCGGGGACTTAGAGAATTTTAAACCGTGTATACTCCAGTCCACACTCAAGGGACTCAGAGCACTCCAGTCCGCACTCAGGGGACTTGGAGATTTCAAGTCGTTTATAATTTGGTCCGCACTCAGGCGACTCAGAGCACTCCAATCCGCACTCAGGGGACTTGGAGATTTGGAGTCGTTTATACTCCCGTCCGCACTCAGAGGACTTAGAGTACGCCAATACGCACTCAGGGGACTTGGAGATTTGGAGTCGTTTATACTTTGGTACGCACTTAAGGGACTCAGAGTACTCCAGTCCGCCACTCAGGGGACTTGGAGATTTGGAGTCCTTTATGCTCTGGTCTATAGTCAGGGGACTCAGAGTAATCCAGTCCGCACTCAGGGGACTTGGAGATTTTGAGTCGTTTATACTCTAGTCCGGACTCAGGGGACTCAGAGTACTCCAGTCCGCACTCAGGGGACTTGGAGATTTGGAGTCATTTATACTCTGGTCCGCACTCAACGGACTCAGAGTACTCCAGTCTGCACTTAGGGGACTTGAAGATTTTGAGTCGTTTATACTCTGGTCCGCACTCAGGGGACTCGGAGTAATCCAGTCCACACTCATGGGACTTGGAGATTTGGAGTCGTTTATACTCTGGTTCGCACTCAGGGGACTCAGAGTCTCCAATCCACACTCAGGGGACTTGGAGATTTGGATTCGTTTATGTTCTGGTCCGCACTCAAGGGACTCAAAGTACTCCAGTCTGCACTCAGGGGACTTGGAGATTTGGAGTCGTTTATACTCTGGTCCACACTTAGGGGACTCAGAGTACTCCAGTCCGCACTCAGGGGACTTGGAGATTTTGAGTCGTTTATACTCTGGTTTGCACTCAGGGGACTCATAGTGCTCCGGTCCGCACTCAGGGGACTTGGAGATCTTGAGTGCTCGTTCGCGTTCGTACGTCAGGAAGAATAATGTAACCCTTAGTTGTTTGCCACAGAATTATCATACACAAAAACATCAATAATCCATGAAAAAATTGACTTCAAGCCTTTATTAATGCAAACAAGCTAAATTGTCTTATTACATGTCGTAAACTAAGAATCAACGAAATAAAAACATGTTGGAAATAATTGCAACTAAAATACGAAAGAGATAAACTAAGTGTAATAATGCTGCAAATGCTCACTATTCCATGCTCGGGGGAGTGTCGCACCATCAACGGTCGCTAGCTTGAAAGTTCCCTCTCCAAGCTTTCATTCAATGACGTATGGACCTTCCCATGCGTGATTCATATGCGATGGAATCGGGAAAATCATTTCAAAAGGAGTTCACCCACATCAAAGATTCTCAGCCGGACCTTCTCATTATAATATCGAGCGACTCAGCGTCTATATGCAGCCGCTCTTAATCGGCTTCTTCATGTTTTCATCAATTAAATCCAATGATTCCAGTAAAAGATCCCGATTCGACGCAGGGTCGTAATAAGTTACCCGATGTGACAGAACTTCAAGTTCGACGGGTATAACAGCTTCCATGCCATATGCCAATGCGAATGGAATGTGGCCAGTCGCAGACTCATGGGTGGTTCTATAAGCCTAAAGCGCCGTTGGAATTTCATCCACCCACTTGCCTCTAGCCTTATGCAAACGCATTTTCAATATGGACTTGATTATTTTGTTCACGGCTTCCACTTGTCCATTGGCTTTCGGATGAGCAACCGCTGCAAACTTTTTCTCAATACCATATTTTTGGCAAAACTCTTTGAACTCTTTGCTTTCGAATTGAGTTCCGATGTCTATAATGATGGTCCGTGGAAGGCCAAAACGACATATAATATTTCGTACAACCAAATTAATGACCTTTTTGGTGCTGATAGTGGCCAAAGGCTCAGCTTCTGCCCACTTGGTGAAGTAATCGACCGCAACTATCGCGTATTTCGCACCACCTTTGGATACGGGTAAGGAACCGACTATGTCGATCCCCCACATTGCAAACGGCCAGGGACTAACCATTTGTGTGAGTTCCGTCGGCGGACCTCTCGAGATTTTTGCATATTTCTGGCATTTTTCACATTTTCTCACATAGTCTGCGGCGTCCCGATTTACAGTCGGTCAACAGTGTCCATTGCGAAGGATTTTCTTTGCTAACGTCTACCCCTTGGTATGGTCATCACACTCTTCTTCATGGACTTCCTTCAGGACTCGTTTTTATCTCATCATGGGCTATGCGTCGGAGTAAGAGGGTCGAGAGTCCCCTTCAATACATTATCCCGTCTTGCATTACATATCGCGAAGCCTTACGAATGACTTGTCGTCTTTCGCTCCTTCTTTCGGGTACGACCCCGTGTAACAAGTATTACTTAAATGGGCTCATCCATGATTCCTTCTCGATTTCTGTTTCTAACATGAAATCTACCTCCATCATATTTATACTCGAAGCATGTAAGGTTTCAATGGGAAACAATCCTATTTGCTGTGCATCGCCAGTGCTTGCAAATTTTGCCAATGAACCGGCTGCTCTATTTTGTTCACGCGGGACATGTGAAATAACATAATACTCCAAATTTGCTAGCATCTCTTGAACCCATGTAACGTATGGGGCAAGTCTCTGTCCCTTCGCTTGATAGTCTCTCCGCACTTGGTACACTACCAGTTGTGAGTCACAAAAGATTTCAACTGATCTTACCCTTAATTCTCTGATAAGTCTCAAGCTAGCAATCAATGCTTCATACTCGGCTTCGTTATTGGTTGCTGGGAATTTGAGCTTCAAAGCGTAATAAACTGATCGGTTTTCCAAAGTAACAAGAACTATGCCAGCCCTTCAACAATGGTCGTTAGATTCCCCGTCGGTGTACATCTTCCGTCGAATGGGAGGTACGACATTGTGACCGTTTGACTCGTCAGACATGGTGAATTCAGCAATGAAGTCTGCTAGCACTTACCCTTGTATGGCTCTTCGTGGCAGGTAGGTAATATCTAACTGACTCAACTCGATATTCCATTTTAACATCCTTCTAGAGGTTTCTGGTCGTTGGAGTGCCTGCCGCAAGGGTTGATCAGTGTAAACATTGATTGGGTGTGCCTGAAAGTATGGACGAAGCTTGCGCGATGCAACCACCAAGCAGTAAGCTAGTTTCTCGATCTTAGGATAATTTCTTTCTACCCCCGTCAAACGTTTACTGACATAATACAATGGCTTTTGAACTCGGTCCTCCTCACGAACCAAAGCCGTATTGATAGCATGTTGGGATACAGCCAGGTACACATACAACATTTCATGGTCGATTGGTTTTGATAGCATCGGGGGACTTTCTAAATGCCTTACTAGAGATCGGAATGCTTCCTCACAGTCGGATGTCCACTTGAAATTTCTCTTTCCTTTCTTTATCACATCGAAGAAGGGAATACGCTTATCCGTAGCTCTAGATATGAATCAACTCAGCGCAGCCACCTTTTCGTTCAAGCTTTGTACTTGCTTTATAGTTCTGGACACTTGTATGTCTTGAATAGCTTGAATCTTCTCCGAGTTAGCTTCGAATCCCTGCGCGTTCACAATGAAACCCAAAAACTTCCCTGATGCAACGCCAAATGAACACTTCAAAGGATTAATTTTCATCCTATAATACCTGAGTATACCAAACATCTCTGCTAAGTCTCGAATGTGGTTGCTTGACTGTCCTGACTTCACAAGCATGTCATCCACATAGACTTCCATTGTTCTACCATTCTGATCTTTAAACATTCAGTTCACCAAATGCTGATAAGTTGCTTCCTCATTTTTCAATCCGAAGGGCATCACTGCATAGCAATATAACCCAATGTCTGTGACAAAACTGGTGTGTTCTTGATCTGGAATGTGCATCGGGATTTGATTGTATCCCGAGTATGCATCCATAAATAACAGTAGCTCGTGTCCGGCCATTGAATCAACCAGCTGGTCGATTCTGGGTAAAGGGAAACAATCCTTCTGGCATGCTTTGTTTAAATCGGAATAATCAATGCGAGTTCTCCACTTCCCATTCGCTTTCCTCACTAGTACAGGGTTAGATACCCATTCAGGGTAGAGGGCGTCGCGGACGAACCTATTGGCTTTGAGTTTGTCCACCTCCTCTCTGAGAGCGGTAGACCTTTCCGGGTCCATGCCTCTCTGTTTCTGTTTTACTAGGACGTACTTCGGGTCTATGTTCAACCTATGACTCGCAATAGCGGGAGAAATCTCGCACATATCAGAATGTGTCCAAGCGAAAACGTCCAGGTTCGCTCGAAGGAAATCAGTAAGATCCTCGGCCAATGACGGGTCGAGTTGCGATCCAATCTTAAGAACTCGTGACGGGTCATCCTGGCTGACTGGAACGTCATTCGTTAGCTCAACCGGTGATGCATTCGCTTTCCTGGGTCCCCCATCATCATCTCTTGGATCTATGTCTCTATAGATCCGAGAATGTCGCCCGAGCCAGGGCTCGGACACTACTTGTCAATTGTCAGTGTTTTGGATGCGGATGGAGTTATCCGCAACCTTTCCTTTCTCTCTCCACTGAGCCTCTCTTAGCTCTGCCACATAACATGCGTGACCGATCGCCTGATCTCCATGCACTACACCGACTCGTGTCGAAAATTTTAATGTTAAACACCGGCCGGGCGACCTAGAAACACATTATATAGAGTATCTACATCCAACAATATGAACGGTAGGATTCGCACCCTTCTACGCTCACCTTCTCCCAGTTCAACTGGCAACTCAACATACCCCATCGCGTCAGTCACCACACCATTAAAGCCACAGATACGAGATTTAGATGGCTTTAAATATTTTGTCTCCATCTTCATTTGGTCATATGCCTTTTTGAAGATGATGTTGACAGAGCTTCCACAATCGATTAAAATTCTTTTGACGTATGCTGGCACCATCATCGCAGATATGACCATCAGGTCGATGGTAGGAGCCTCCACCTTGTCTGCATCTCGGCTCCTAAACACTATATCGTCTGTCATCATGCGTTGTTGTTTTGTGGGGGTTCCATCTTCCACATTCAAACAACATTCATAATCCGCATGCCTTAAGGAGGTAGTGTATCGTTTCATCTCCTGCCAATTATTGTCTTCAGGGTGAGGTCCTTTGACTATAGTGTTTATGATTAATCTACCTACAGTTCGGGCAGGTTCCTCTAGATGGCGTGGAACCAGCTCACGCCCGGGGTCTGATGTTCCTTGCCTACCCTCTTGTGGGTTCTTAACAAATTTCTGCAGCTTTTTCTGCCAGATCAACTTTTCTATGGCGCCATGGAGGTGTCTACCTTCCTCTGTATTGTGCTCTAAGTCTCATGGAAGCGACAGTACTTCCCCGTCCGCTTCTATTCCTCTGTAAACTCCTCTGGGCGTGGCATTCTGTATTGAAAAGTGTTATAGGTTGACAGATAGATATTTTCAAGAGACGCATTCAGTGGGGTGTATTCGTTTTAGGTTGGAATCCTTAGATTCCATTTCCCTGCTTCTCTTCTCTTTCCAAGATTTCCTCCTCCGGACACTTTAGATTGCCCAGGCTTGTTCTGGACGTTGACTTGAACCTTTCCCGAGTTGTCGTCAGATTTCTTTACGCGATGTTACTTTTCACAGTCTACTGAATAGGCCCTGGTGCCTTATCTCGCCTTGTCCATCGAGCTTCCTCCCTCCTTATGAATTGATGAGCTTTCGAATAGAAACGCTCCACTATAGTTGGGGGCTTTCTCGCCAACCAGTCCCCAAATTCTGAATCCGGATCTACTCCTCGCATTACCGCCATCAGAATTGCATGGTCGTTAGGGTTGCTAACTTCAGTGGCTGCAACGTGAAATCTTACGAGTACACTTTCAATGACTCTCCCGGAGCCTGGACTACGCTTGATAAGGATATCACATCCTTTGGACGAGTAGCATGTATCCTGAATTATTCTACAAATTTCATTGCCAATTCGTCAAAGCTGGATATAGACCATGGGGGAAGTCGAGTAAACCACATAGTGGCGATTCCAGATAAAGTGATTGGGAAGCACCTACACTTGGTCGCATCATTCACTCTGGCAGAATCCATCATCCATTCATACCTTATTGTGTGCTGTGTGGGATCAGTCTTCCCTTCATATGCTGGTATAGTTGGCATACTAAACTTCCTGGGATACTCGGCCTGTAGGATAGTATCTGTGAAGGGAGTATCACTTCCGGATACTCCCCAATCCTCATTGGTAAAGCCTTGGTTTTCTCTCATCAACTGCTTGATCATAGCTGATAAGTTCGGAGTTTGTATGGAGGATGGAAGGTTGGGTTCTGTTCTACGGGACCGCTCAGGTTGATGTCCCTTTTGTTGGCGATCGACCAAACGTGCATCTTGAAGGCCAGCTTCATTAGGATCTTGGTGAGCCGGGCGTCCAGTCTCCTCACGTGCTTGATACCTGTTTGATCGATCAGTGGCACCTGCTTGTGCAATTTCGGTCTTACGGCGTCTACGCTTGGGAGGTTCATCGGCTGAAGTCGAGCTATCAGATGAAGAATAAGGAGCAGGGCTACCTCCAGCATTCTGATGCTGCTGCTGCTAAGTAAGCTGAGTCATGAGATTAGCGTTGGCCTGAATCTACTCAGCAAGTTGCCTTCTACTTTCCCCGAGTTCCCTCATCAATTCATTGAACTCCGTCCTGGTGACGACTTCCGTTTGAGTTTGGAAAGTAGTCCCTGCACCTAAATTTTCTTGTTGATTGCTAGGTCTAACTTGTTAGACGCTAGCAGTCTCGTTGACATCCACATTATGAGAGGTTGATCGAGTACGTGGTCTTCCCATAGTAGAGTTGTTGGTCGAAACTATGAGTAGATTCAACGGACGTCCTATGAATAGGTTGGATCTCCTTCGGGGGATTTATTTAATCCAGTAGCTACAAAGTAGATCCTATCGGTCTGAGAATTCGATTCTCGGTGAAAGCACCAAAATGTTAGCACCAGAATTGGTCACTAACACCCTTAAGAAAGATTGTGTAGAAAGATTAATGAAGAAAGTAAATTTAAACAGAGAACAATATGCTAGATTAAATGCAGAAAACAAGAACACCGGATTTATAGTGGTTCGGCGTAATTGCCTACGTCCACTTTTACTTTCGATATTTATTGCTTTCACAAGTGACTGAATACAGATACAATCCTACTATAAGGGTTTGAATACAAATTCTAAATGAAATAAAATAAAATCTTGAAATTGGTAGAGTCTCCTCAATGTTCTCGAAAAAAAGGTCCCTTTCACTGCGCCCCTGCCCTCCTATTTACAGACGAAGATGGGTTGGACTTCCCTCTTGGGCCTTGGAGTGAGATACCTCGGCCTGTAGTGAGTGACTTCTGCGTGTCGAGCCATAAATGTCGAACGACCTTGCTATGCTTTGTGGGGAGAAATGCCGAGCAAGGCTGGAATGTCGGGCGAGGCTGGAATGCCGAGCGAGGCTGGAATGCCGAACGAGGCTGAAATGCCGAGCGAGGCTGGAATGCCGAACGAGGCTCTATGCCGAACTAGGATAGATGCCGACCGACCCTGCTATGCTGAACGAGGCTCTATGCCGAACGAGGATAGATGCCGAACGACCCTGTTATGTCGAATGAGGCTCTATGTCGAGCGAGGATAGATGTCGAACGAGGTTGGAATGCCGAACGATGTTGGAGTCCGGTCGGTGCTAGATGCCGGTCGAGACTTCTCTGTCGAACGATATGAAATGCCAAACAACATAGCCGTGCCGAACGACCCTTTTTACTGAACGAGCCTTCTACATCAAGTCTCTTTGTTGCCAGGTCAAGCCACCGGGTAACATATATCAATTTCCTTTTTATTCACATTTATTTTTAATTTCAATTACCAATTCACAATTATCCCATTTCCCAACTTCCAGTTTAATCTTCACTCAATTATTAACTTTGTATATTTCTAATACCAAATTTACTTAAGAATTTTGCCATTTATTTGTAAAGTTCAGTATGAACATATTATACACTTCTTATATTTATTTTTCACTTCACCACTTGAGCTTTCACATCTAATTCATTTAACTTAAATTTTTAATTCCATTCTGAATTCAATTTACCTTTCATTTTAAATATGGAATTCTATTTACTTTTATCTCAAACCATATTCAATTAATCATTTCTTTAATTAGTTCCACTACTAATTTATTTTAAATCTCAAACACTCTTTATTTCCAAACTTTAATTATTCTTAGTCCACTTCAAACTAATTCTTCAACTTCAGTTTACTTTACACAATTTAAATTAAATATCATCCTAATATTCAATTTCAATCCCATTTACTTACAAATGTAAATTCATTTGTTCATTTACAAATCTATTTATAACATTCCTGTTTTTAAATCAAATTGAAATTGGTAATCAATTTAATTTTTGAAATTAAATTGTGAATTAATTTGGTATTATCCAGATCTAATAGATATTTGTTTGTTTATTAATATAAATGTATATAAAAATGATTTTTAAATATAAAAAATTTAATTTGAAATTTAGAAAAAATATTTTTGAATAATATATTAATTATAAATTTGGTATGGATTAATTTGAAAATTTTGAATAAATATATATATATTAAAAGTTAAATTGCAAATAAAATTTTGATTTTGGAAAATTCAAAATATTTATAAATAAATTGGATATATTATAGAAATTAAGTTTTAAAAACATTTTCTCTAAAAAGTTATATAGGAATAAATAATAAGAAATGTATAAATATAAACATTGATTCATTTAAAAATATAATAAATTGAATTTAAAATTTAAAGCAAGAATGAATACAAAGCTTTAATACGTATATATCTTTTGGATAGTAAATATCTTATTGATAAATTGGTTTTAAAATCATTTTCTTAAAGGTTATATAAATTATATAAAAAGTATATAACATTTAAAACATAATAAGTACAGATTCAAAAATATAATACATATGTAATTTTATTGCATAATTTATAATAACATAAAGGGTTAAAAACAAAATTCATAAATTTATTAACATAAGGGTTTAAAACTAAATTTTTAAAATTAATTAAACTAAAGGATATAAACATAATATTACTTGTATTAACAAGTGTGGAAATATTTATATCATATATTCACAAGTGTAAATGATTTAAACCACGCAAATAACAAGTGTTAACAAAGTTAACAAGTGGCAAAATACACTTTTCTTTTAAATTTGAATTTATAAACATGCATACGAGAAAAAAATACCAGACTATTTTCAATTGTCTTAAACCTGAAACAAATCTAGAAACAAATTTTTTTAATCAAAATCTAAATCAAAACAGAGAAGATCTTCAACCTGAAACCAGATCAAAGCATGTTCTTCAAACCTAAGCAAGTTTCAAAAGATTTAAAACAAGTAAAAAACTTCAAAATCTTCAGCTTGGAAATCAATCTGAAAACAATCTTGGAAAATCAAACTAAGCAACTTCAATCTGAAAGCAAGATGAAACCTAGAAGATCAGAATAAAAGATCCATATTCAAGCAAGAACTTCCAGATCAAACTTCAAGTTCAAAGGTTGTTTCTAGATATTCAAATCCAAGTTCTAAGTTTCAGGCTTAAAAAAATTCTTCTCTGTTCAAACTTCAATCCAGGTGAGCAAAACTACCTTATAAAAGCTTGAAATCTGATTGAAGCTAGTTTTTCATATGATGTTGTTATAGTATGCCTGTGTATATGTGTATATATACATTTAAAAGATGTGTGCATGTCAGATTTACAGGCAACATTTTGCCTCTTATGGTTACAAGCTTTCAAACCTGTTTTCAAAAATCAAAAGCTTCTTCTCAAGTCTTTTTACGCTTCAGGAACTAAAGAAAACTTATTTTTACGATCATGATTTAGGTCAAAAATACTGTTGAGAAGAATTAATTTAAATTTATCTGGAAATTTAGATAAATAGAGAAAAATTGGAAATGTGTTGAAATTCAAAAATCATGTTTTATTATTTCAATTATATCATCTAAAATAATTTCGAAAATGATGAATTTTAATGGTGGAATCATGATTTTTAATCATGTATTCATAGAGAACTGTCGAGTTGAAAAGAAAAGAGATTTTTGTTAAATTCCATCGATCCGCAGATTTGTATTCATCATGCTTTGGTCAGAGGGTGGTTCGATCATCAATGGTCATCAGAAAAATGCACGGAAATTTTTTAATTTGTTGTGGTGGCCATTCGAGGTCAAAATAGGGTTTGACTGCATGTTTTTGATCGACGTGGAAACAAGGTATTTGCGTGGCCATTGGCGAACTGGAAGCAATCACACAGGGGAGAAAGGTTTCATGGGCCATCGGCGATGATGTGGTCGGAGTTTCGCAGCCTCCGATGAACTGCGGCGGTGTGTCGAGGATTTTTTTTAATGGTCTGCTTTGTTCCAAATTTGTCCAACATGTTCGAATCCGATATCAGTGATGCTTTTGAAGATCTGGTGGTTTGGGTTGGTCAATGGTGATGTTGTCGACTTGTCGAAGGCAACGTGGATGGCCGAAGATGTCTGGGTTCTGTGTTTGGAGAAGGAAGTAACGTCTCGGGTAGAAGCTCGGGTAAGTGATGGATTGACTCGAGTATTTTCGCGAGTGATTCAAATGGTTTTTTTTACAGGTTTTAAAAGTTTAAAATTTAACAAAGTTTAGAAAAGAAAGGGGTACTCGGGGGTTCGCTCGAGGAAATTGAGATGCGACTCAGGTAGGAACCCAGGTTTGTCTCTGAGTCTGGTATTTTATATAGAAACAGTTTTTATTTTTAAAACCAAATCAAGTTATATTTAAACAATCTTTTTTCTTTGTAAAATGGTTCTTTTGTAAATAATAAATGTTTGCCCAAGTTTTGAATTGGTTAAAAGATTTCTTTTTAAAAATAAACTAACTTTGAAAGTATTTTAATATATATGTATAATTATATTTTTGAAAAGTTTATTTTTAATAAACTGAATAATGCAGTCAAGTGGTTAATTAAGAAAGATGAAAATGTTTTTAAAAGGTTAATTTACTTAAAGGTTTAAGTCAATAGATTAATGATAATTACTTAATTAAAGTTTTAATAAGTATAAACTTTAGATTAATTAGTTTGTTAAGAGTTAATTTATTTAATAATAAGTAATGAAGGATAACCGATTAATGATAAAAAAAGGGTAATTTATTTGATTTGATTAAGGGTGATTAATTAAATAGAAGATTAATTAATGTAAGTAAATTAAGGGTAATTAATTACTTAAAGATAATTACTTAATTAAAAGTAATTAATTAATGATAAATTTGATTAATTAAAGGATAATTAATTAATATGGTTAATTAATTAAAGTAATTAATTTGAAGATAAGTAATTAAATAAAGGATTAATTAATTAATGTAAGTGATTAGGGATAATCACTTATTGTAATTTCATTAATTAAATGGTAATTAATTAAGGGTTAATTAATTATGTAATTAACTTAAGGTTAATTTAATTAATGTAATTTAATTAAGGATAATTAGTTAAAGGATAATTATAGAATTAAAAGGTTAATTATTTGATGATTAAAGGTTAACTGATTTATTAATTGAGATTAATTAAGGTTAATTAATTAATTAAAGGTTAATTAATTAAAATAATTTATAATTAATTAATGTTAATTAACCTGGATAAGTAATTAATCTGATTTAAATTAATCAGATGGTTATTTGATCTTACTTATGGATGTTTGAATTGTACTGAATGCCTTGAATGTATGATATCCCAGATGTGTGATGCTTTATGATATAAATTATTTTGATTTATGTTGTGCTGAATGTAATTTCTTTATCTCTTATGAATCTATATTACTTATCTATGAATCTATGAATAAGATAAGCATTATAGAGTTATACCGCGTATCGATATTGCTGTGTTTGAATCTGTAATGATTGATGATGTTGCGCTATTGTGTGAAACCCCTAGACTACACCGTATACACACAAATATGGATTTCACGAGGATACGGTTAAGTCACAAATATTTAGAATTTAAAATATTATTTTATTTAATGGTTGAATTTCAATTCAAATGGTTTGAAATGGAATAGGACTGGGTATGAAAAGCTTTTGAAAAGGAGTTTTAAAGATAAAAGTTATTTTGAATAACTTGATAAAGTTTTGAAATTTAAATAATTTGATTTGAATTTAAATTCAAGATTTGAAATTGAATTCTATGTTTGAAAATTATGGTTTAAAAAGGTTATACAAGTTATAAATGTGTTTATATGGGTTTTAAACCATTTTAAAAATATTATTTCGGAAATTTGAATTTAACCCAAGTTGTAGACTTGAAGGGCTTTAACTTGTGCAAATGTAATCGGATTTTCCAAAAAACGAAAACTCTTTATTTTCAAATGATAGTGGCTTTCACATAACGAAAGAACTTCCCGTTTATGTTGAAAAGATTTCAAGATCTGAAATGAAATTGTTTTGAAAGCTATGAATTAATCTTTGTGAAGATTGTTGAACTTTGTTTTGAAATTGAAGAGGATGTTAAAGGTGTATCTTTTATAAAAGATTTGAAATGGATTTGTTTGAAAGCTATGAATGAATCTTTGTGAAAGATTGGTGAACTTTATGAAGTGAATCTTTTGTTTAAAAGATTTGAAAATGGTAATTTTTTTAAACCATTTGAAGAAAGGTTTTGGGCTTTAAGTTGTGACTTAACTAAGATCCCATATGTCCATATGTCTTTGAATATTGCGCTCATTATTCGGTTTAGCCGGGAGAGGACCTTGTGTCATATAACCCATTTCGAATAATGATATGATGTTATGGATTGCATTTGAAGACCGATGGTGAAGACCGATGGTGAAGACCGGGTATTTTCGAGAATGAAAGGATTACCCGTCGAATGACTCTGCACTGAGTAGCTACAATATAGAGATCTCCATATGTGATGTGGAGTCCGATCGGGATTGTGAATACCGATTGCAAGGGCTTCTTTGGAAGTGCCTTCGGTTCTGTTCGCTCCTGGAACAGACTTGTATAGATGTGTGTCTGACATTATACTTTGAGATGTAAAGCTGGTTACTATCAAATACATTTCTGTTTGGTGGCGGAGAACTTATTCTCTTAGCTTAACACCCTTCTCTGATACGTACGAGCTCAGAGGTTATGTAGTTGATATTTACTAGTGATGCATTCCCAATTTGGTAATGTGGCATATGAAGTGTTGCTGATCATTTTTTGATCAAAGCATGGCTTTTGTGTAAAGCGTAGCTTTGTGGACGAGACTTCGTCAAGCCTCACAACCCGGTAATGGTCGAAACAGGAATCGTTGCAGCAAGATTATTTGGGGTTAGTGTCCCCTGAGGGTATGTCCATTTCCTTCTAGATAAAAGGCGGTATCATGGTATGGAGCCCAGATATTTACCTATGTGGTTGCTGCAAACTTATTGCTTTGTGGTTGTTGGTGTCGAGGTACCTCGGATAAAGGTTGGTAACTACCGAGGGATGGCATGCTCGTGCCAGTGGTTACCTAGTTACAGAGGTAACCCAACCTTGTGTTGGCAGAGATCGGGTTAGGTTCTCGGGGGCGTCCCTCCAGAGGCGTTCCATTCGGTGTGGGAAGTTCCTTTGCCTGACCATTGTTGGAAATCCAACAAACAATACGAGCCCTGTACGATTTTAGATGTATAACCTGCCATGGAATGTGGTGGTAACCTACTATCGAACATTGTAGCTATTGTAGGCATACGACGAAATGTTGTATGCTGGCTAAGATTAATATTATACTTTCGAAAGATTTTCTACCCTATACACTAATAATAATATCAAAAGGTCTTCGCGTATCAAGCATGTTTGACTATAATAAGGAGAAATCTCCTCCAATTCTGCATTTGCATTGTATGTGCAGTGGGAGGCCTTATGGTAGTTTCATTTTTCAAAAAGCATTGTGGATTTCCTTTTTATTTCTTGTTGATTATTTTATTCAAAGAAAACTGTTTTCGTTTGCTCACACCAGTCCCATGACTGACATGGAGTTTATTGTTCCTTTTCTAAACTCTAGGTGCCCACAATTTTCCACATGGGCAGTCTAGAGTTAGATTTTTTAGATAGTCAGATGGTAGGTGTAGATTCGATATCTTTAGAGTCGTTCCTTGGATTTGGCTATCGCTTTGTGCTTCTCTTCAACATTCTGGACTGACCTTGCTTATTAAAGCGTGATGGTGGTGGTTCGAGCTTGTGGTTTGGATATAACTGCTTTTGGATTGCAGATCTTTGGACTATTGGTTTGGAGTCTTTCGAGCTTTGGAAATGGAAATTGCTGATATTAGATGCTATCTTGGAAGATCACTTTGAAGTTATTTTCACTGTGGTGTATTTGTATTGGTCTGATATTGGTAGTCAAGTATTGTTGTATAGAGATGTTGTATTCATGGAATTGTATCAATGTTATTCATTTTCTTCCGCTGTGTTGTTGTACTTAATGTGTTATAAGCTCCGGCGAATCAGATTTCCACAGTTGAATCTGCGGCATTCTAATACGAGTGAAGTATGGATGTCAATTTTCGAACCCGAAAATCCTGGTCGTTATAATTAGTACCAGAGCTAAAGGTTGAACTTTAGCTCAGGAGTATAACACATTAGGCAACTCATTAGAGATAGGGTAAAGTATACCCTAGAACGAGTATATCCCTAAGGTATCAGTCTGTATGACTCAGTAAATTCTCTTACTATCCACTAATAGTGAATATGAGTGCAAGAAGAGGACGAGGTAGGGGATAGGGGAGTACTACTACAAATGCTTAATACCCTGCAACAAAGAAACAATCTTTTCTCTATCAATCTCTTTTGATCATCATTCGATTTCAAATTCTTTGATGGCTTCGTGGCAGCTAGAGGGAGAAGCTTTGGTATGGTGGCCCTGCGAATCGTTGTAGAGAAGGTTCTCAATTCATATTCTCTTCATCGGATTCTTATCAGCTTTTCATTTTAACTCTTATAAATTTGAAAATTTATTTGAAATAAGTTGGTTAACAAAATATGAAGATAGATTAATTTGCATCGATAAAACAATTTCGGTTAAAACCCAAATTTGAAATTCTGTTGTAATTTCTTGTGTGGATCGAAGTCCGAAGAGGGACAAGTTGATATATACTTTGGAATATTCCAACCTGGATTAAGTATCCATTTGTTTGTTTTATTGGGCATCGATACATTCTACGAATGGTTAGTTGTCCTTCGGACTAACCAACACCCTGCATATTTCGTAGATCCGATGACCCGAGTATCATGTGTAGTATTGAATGAGTTCGTTCTCATAATTATTTATTAATATTCTGATTTTGGTAATCCAAATACAGAATAGATAATCAGCTTGATTGATGAGTCGATTCACTATCTTTATGTATCTTCCTTTGTTGTCTCCCTGGCAAATTTTAGGGACGAAATTTTCTTAAGGGGGAATCTATAACATACCTGTTTTTAAATCAAATTTAAATTGGTCATTAATTTAATTTTTGAAATTAAATTGTGAGTTAATTTGGTATTTTCCAAATCTAATATATATTTGTTTTTTTATTAATATAAATGTATATAAAAATGATTTTTAAATAGAATTTTTTTAATTGGAAATTTAGAAAAAATATTTTTGAATAATATATTAATTATAAATTTGATTATGGATTAATTTGAAAATTTTGAATAAATATATTTATGAATATATATAGATCGAAAGTTAAATTGTAAATAAAATTTTGATTTGGAAAATTCAAAATATTTATAAATAAATTGGATTTATTATAACAATTAAGTTTTTAAAACATTTTCTCTAAAAAGTTATATAAGAATAAATAATAGGAAATGTATAAATATAAACATACATTCATTTAAAAATATAATAAACTGAATTTAAAATTTAAAGCAAGAATGAATACAAAGCTTTAATACGTATATATCTTTTGGATGGTAAATATCTTATTGATAAATTGGTTTTAAAATCATTTTTTCAAAGGTTATATAAATTGTTATAAAAAGTATATAACATTTAAAACATAATAAGTATAGATTTGAAAATATAACACATACGTAATTTATTGCATAATTTGTAATAATATAAAGGGTTAAAAACAAAATTTGTAAATTTATTAACATAAGGGTTAAAACTAAATTTTTAAAATTAATTAAACTAAAGGACTTAAACATAATATTACTTGTATTAACAAGTGTGGAAGGATTTATATCATATATTCACAAGTGTAAATAATTTAAATCATGCAAATAACAAGTGTTAACAAAGTTAACAAGTGGAAAAATACACTTTTCTTTTAAATTTGAATTTATAAATATGCATAAGAGAAAAAAATACCAGGTTATTTTCAATTATCTCAAACCTGAAACAAATCTGGAAACGAAGAAAATTTAATCAAAATCTATATCAAAATAGAGAAGATCTTAAACCTTAAACCAGATCAAAGCAAGTTCTTCAAACCTGAGTCAAGTTTCAAAGATTTTAAACAAGTAAATAACTTCAAAATCTTCATCTAGGAAATCAATCTGAAAACAAGCCTGGAAAATCAAACTAAGCTACTTCAATCTAAAAGCAAGATGAAACCCAGAAGATCAGAATCAAAGTTCCATTTCAAGCAAGAACTTCCAGATCAAACTTCAAGTTCAAAGGTTGTTTCCAGATATTCAAATCCAAGTTCCAAGTTTCAGGCTTACAAAAAAAATTCTTCTCTGTTCAAACTTCAATCCAGGTGAGCAAAACTGCCTTATAAAAGCTTGAAATCTAATTGAAGCTAGCTTTTCATATGATGTTGTAATGGTATGCCTGTGTATATGTTTATATATACATTTGAAAGATGTGTGCATGTCAGATTTACAGGCAATGTTTTGCCTCTGTTGGTTACAGGCTTTCAAACTTGTTTTCAAAAATCAATCTACTCAAGTTCTTTTTAGGCTTCAGGATCTAAACAAAACTTGTTTTTACGATCACGATTTAGGTCTTAAAAATACTGTTGAGAAGAATTAATTTAAATTTATGTGGAAATTTAGATAAACAGAGAAAATTTGGAAATGTGTTGAAATTCAAAATCACGTTTTATTATTTCAATTATGTCATCTAAAACAATTTTAAAAATGATGAATTTTAACGGTGGAATCATGATTTTTAATCATGTATTCATAGAGAAATGTCGAGTTGAACATAAAAGAGATTTTTGTTAAATTTCGTCGATCGGCAGGTTTGTATTCATCATGCTTTGGTCAGAGGGAGGTTCGATCATCAATGGTCATCAGAAAAATACACGAAATTTTTTAATTTGATGTGGTTGCCATTCGAGGTCGAAATAGAGTTTGATTGCGCGTTTTTGATCGACGTGGAACCGAGGTATTTGCATGGCCATTGGCGAACTAGAAGCAATCACACTGAGGGGAAAAGTTTCATGGGCTATCGGCGATGATGTGGTTGGAATTTCGCAACCTCCGGTGAACTACGGCGGCAAGTCGAGGATTTTTTTTTGATGGTCTGCTTTGTTCTAGATTTGTCCAACATGTTCGAATCCGATATTGGTGATGCTTTCGAAGATCTGGTGGTTTAGGTTGGTCAACGGTGATGTTGTCGACTTGTCGAAGGCAACGTGGTTGATCAAAGATGGTCGGAGCTCAGGTGCATGTGCACAGGGTATTGATGATGTCTGGGTTCTGTGTTTGGGGAAGGAAGTAACGGCTCGGGTAGAGGCTCGGGTAAGTGACGGATTGACTCAAGTATTTTAGCGGGTGATTCAAATGGTTTTTTTTTACAGGTTTTAAAAGTTTAAAACTTAACAAAGTTTAGAAAAGAAAGGGGTACTTGGGGATTCGCTCGGGGAAATTGAGATGCGACTCGGGTAGGAACCCGGGGATGTCTCTTAGTCTGGTATTTTATATAGAAACAGTTTTTATTTTTAAAACCAAATCAAGTTATATTTAAACAATTTTTTTCTTTGTAAAACGACTCTTTTGTAAATAATAAATGTTTGCCCAAGTTTGAATTAGTTAAAATATTGCTTTTTAAAAATAAACTAACTTTGAAAATATTTTAATATATATGTATAACTATATTTTTGAAAAGTTTATTTTTAATAAACTTAATAATGCAGTTAAGTGGTTAATTAAGAAATATGAAAATGTTTTTAAAAGGTTAATTTACTTAAAGGTTTAAGTCAATAGATTACTGATAATTACATAATCAAAGTTTAATTAAGTATAAACTTAAGATTAATTAATTTGTTAAGAGTTGATTTATTTAATAATAAGTAATTAAGGATAATCGATTAATGATAAAAAGGGTAATTTATTTGATTTTATTAAGGGTGAATTATTAATTAATTAGAAGCTTAATTAATGTAAGTAAATTAAGGGTAATTAATTACTTAAAGATAATTACTTAATTAAAAGTAATTAATTAATGATAAAGTTGATTAATCAAATGATTAATTAAAGGATAATTAATTAATATGGTTAATTAATTAGAGTAATTAATTTGAAGATAATTAATTAAATAAAGGATTAATTAATTAATGTAAGTGATTAGGGATAATCACTTATTGTAATTTTATTAATTAAATGGTAATTAATTAAGGGTTAATTAATTATATAACTAACTTAAGATTAATTTAATTAATGTAATTTAATTAAGGATAATTAGTTAAAGGATAATTACATAATTAAAAGGTTAATTATTTGATGATTAAAGGTTAACTAATTTATTAATTGAGGATAATTAATTAATGTTTTAAGGTTAATTAATTAATTAAAGGTTGATTAATTAAAATAATATATAATTAATTATTGTTAATTAACCTGGATAAGTAATTAATCTGATTTAAATTCATCAGATGGTTATTTGATCTTACTTATGGATGTTTGAATTGTACTGAATGCCTTGAATGGTTTGATATTCCTGATGTGTGATGCTTTATGATATAAATTATTTTGATTGAGCTGTGATGAATGTAATTTATTTATCTGTGATGAATCTATATTATTTATCTATGAATTTGTGAATAAGATAAGCGTTATAGGGTTATACCGCTTATCGATATTGATGTATTTGAACCTGTAATGATTGATGATGTTGCACTATTGTGTGAAACCCCTGGACTACACCATATACACACAAATATGGATTTCACAAGGATCGGTTAAGTCACAGATATTTAGAATTTAAAATATTATTTTATTCAAAGGTTGAATTTTAGTTCAAATGGTTTGAAATGGAATTAGACTGGGTAAGAAAAGCTTTTGAAAAGGAGTTTTAAAGATAAAAGTTATTTTGAATAACTTGATAAAGTTTTGAAATTTAAATAGTTTGATTTGAATTTAAATTCAAGATTTGAAATTGAATTTTGTGTTTGGAAATTATGGTTTAAAAATGTTATACAAGTTATAAATGTGTTTATATGGGTTTTAAACCATTTTAAAAATACAATTTTGGAAATATGAATTTAACCCAAGTTTTAGACTTGAAGGGCTTTAACTTGTGCAAATGTAATCAGATTTTCCCGAAAACGAAAACTCTTTGTTTTTAAATGATAATGGCTTTCACATAACGAAAGAACTTCCAGTTTGTATTGAAAAGATTTCAAGATTTGAAATGAAATTGTTTTGAAAGCTATGAATTAACCTTTGTGAAGATTGTTGAATTTTTTTTGAAATTGAAGAGGATCTTAAAGGTGTATCTTTTATAAAAGATTTGAAATGGATTTGTTTGAAAGTTATGAATGAATCTTTGTGAAAGATTGACGAACTTTATGAAGTGAATCTTTTTGTTTAAAAGATTTGAAAATGGTAATTTGTTTAAACCATTTGAAGAAAGGTTTTGGGCTTTAAGTTGTGACTTAACTAAGATCCCATATATCCATATGTCTTTGAATATTGCGCTCATTATTCGGTTTAGCCGGGAGAGGACTATGTGTCATATAACCCATTTCGAATAATGATACGACGTTATGGATTGCATTTGAAGATCGGTGATGAAGACTGGGTATTTTTGAAAACGAAAGGATTACCTGTCGAATGACTCTGCACTGAGTAGCTACGGTATAGAGATCTCCATATGTGATGGGGAGTCGATTGGGATTGTGAATACCCGGATTGCAAAGGCTTCGTTGGAAGTGCCTTCGTTTCTGTTCGAACCCAGAACAGACTTGTATGGATGTGTGTCTGACATTATACTTTGAGATGTAAAGCTGGTTTCTATCAAGTACATTTCTATTTGGTGGCGGAGAAGTTATTCTCTTAGCTTAACACCGTTCTCTAAGACGTACGAGTTCAGAGATTATGTAGTTGATATTTTCTGGTAATACATTCCCAATTTGGTAATGCGGCATACGAAGTGCTGCTGATCATTTGTTGATCAAAGCGTGGCTTTTGTGTAAAGCGTAACTTTTTGGACGAGACTTCGTCAAGCCTCACAACCCGGTAATGGTCGAAACAGGAATCGTTGCAGCAAGGTTATTTTGGGGTAGCACCCCCTGAGGGTATGTCCATTTCCTTCTAGATAAAAGGTGGTATCATGGTATGGAGCCTGGATATTTACCTATGTGGTTGCTGCAAACTTATTACTTTGTGGTTGTTGGTGTAGAGGTACCTTGGATAAAGGTTGGTAACGACCGGGGGATGACATGCTCGTGTCAGTAGTTACCTAGTTACAGAGGTAACCCGGCCTTGTGTTGGCAGAGATCCAATTAGGCTCATGGGGGCGTCCCTCTAGAGGCGTTCCATTCGATGTGGGAAGTTCCCTTGCCTGACCATTGTCGGAAATCCAAACAAAACAATACGAGCCATGTACGGTTTTAGATGTATAACCTGCCATGGAATGTGGCGGTAACCTGTTATTGAACATGGTAGCTATAGTAGGCATACGACGAAATGTGGTATGCTGACTAAGATTAATATTATACTTTCGAAAGATTTTCTACACTATGCACTAATAATAATATCAAAAGGTTTTCGCATATCAAGCATGTTTGACAATCATTAGGAGAAGTCTCCTCCAATTCTGCGTTTGCGTTGTGTGTGCGGTGGGAGTCCTTATGGTAGTTTCATTTTCCAAAAAGCATTGCGGATTTCCTTTTTATTTCTTTTTGATTGTATTATTCAAAGAAAACTATTTTCGTTTGCTCACACCAATCTCATGACTGACTTGGAGTTTATTGTTCCTTTTCTAAACTTTGGGTGCCCACAATTTTCCACATGGACAGTCTAGAGTTAGATTTTTCAGATAGTCAGATAGTAGGTGTAGATTCGATATCTTTGGAGTCGTTCCTTGGATTTGGCTATCGCTTTGTGCTTCTCTTCAACATTCTGGACTGACCTTGCTTAATAAAGCATGATGGTGGTGGTTCGAGCTTGTGGTTTGGATATAACTGCTTTTGGATTGCAGATCTTTGGAGTATTGGTTTGGAGTCTTTCGAGCTTTGGAAATGGAAATTGCTGATATTAGATGCTATCTTGGAAGATCACTTTGAAGTTATTTTCGCTGTGGTGTATTTGTATTGCTCTGATATTGGTAGTCAAGTATTGTTGTATAGAGATGTTGTATTCATGGAATTGTATCAATGTTATTCATTTTCTTCCGCTGTGTTGTTGTACTTAATGTGTTATAAGCTTCGGCGAATCGGATTTCCACGGTTGAATCTGCGGCATTCGAATATGAGTGAAGTATGGATGTCGAATTTCGAACGTGAAAATCCGGGTCGTTACACTATTCCCAATTAACAAATTTTATTTCAATAATCATTCTATTTAGTTTACTTAGAATTTTCCTCGAATTCACTTTTATTTAACTAGATACAATTACATTCCAATTAAATTCATTTTTAAACTTCTACAAGTTTTTCACACTTATTTTCTTTTCATTCACTAATCTTCTTAGATTTTCTTTTCTTAATTGGTTTTCCTTTCTGACTTATTTCATCCATACCTACTTTTATTCAATTCTACTTTACTTTAAAATTTTCTATTCCAACAAATTTCAATTTTAATAAGTTATCAAACCCATTAATAATTCCATAAACATTTCCAATTTACTTCCATAATTTTAAACAATTTCTCAACATTTCAAAATCTCCTTTGAAATCAACTATATCCCAATTCCTTTTCATTTCCAAAATCAATCCACTTTTGCAAACAATTCTAATTTAAAACATTCAGATAGCAATTCCTCCCTTGGAAACTCGAAAACGAATATCGATGATGCTGCAGCCATCACCGAAGTTATTTTCCAGCGACCGAAAAGAGTTTAGTGCTTTTACTCTTTTAAAAACCTTTTAAAATATTTTAAATTCCAAATCCCACCAGATTTCAAATTCAATTCAAAATATTTTTCGAAATACTATTACTATTATTTCTCCAAAGTCTTTGAGAATCATTTCAAATCTAAAGAATTTAACTTCCAAAATTTTGAATTCCAAATCCCTTCAATCCTTATTCAAAAATTACTCTGGCATCTTATTTCAATTTATAAATCACATTTACAATTCACATTTCAAATTCCATCTTGTTATATAAGTTAATTTCTTAACTTTGGTTACAATTTTAACCCCTAGTTCAATTTCCACACAACAGTGATAATAATTTAATATTATCACTTCCTAACAACCAAGCAACCATATATAACTATAATAGTTTACGGAAAACCATTTCTTTCATAAAAAAATAAATTTGGACAAAATTATTTCATTTATCCTATTTAAAAGAATACTGTGTCGGTTTATTTTGTTTAAGAGTTTAGAAACCCCTATCGATGACATGGCTTTCCACATATCGATCAGAATCCATAAACACTCAACTGATAAGTCAACACAATATAAATTTTTTTTATATTCACTAACAAATATGCGCTCATATCTATTAATACACTCAAACTCATTCTAGAGTACTACGGACACTATTTCTAATGAGTAGTCCACAACAGAGCCAAGGTTCTCGCTTATCCATCAGCTCTGATACCAAATGTAACGACCAGATTTTTTGACGCCCAAAAACCGACATTAATACGTCCTTTGTACTAAATGCCAAACAATCGAATGCCGGAAAACCAGACCAATAGGGTTAAAAAAGAAGGGGGTAGAAGAAGAAATAGAAAACAACATCAGAATCTCACAATCGCAGCAGAACAATATATAATAGATAAATGACTAATCTTTAAACAAAAAGAACTATATCTGTTTTATACATTACATCAATAGAGTACAACACAATCAATAGCAAAACACTGGTTGTAACGACCCAGAATTTTTATAAATTAAAATTTGGATATTTAATTAATTTTAAATATTAATATTTGAATTTATAAGCCGAATAAATTTTATTTTGATTTACTGGATTTAATTGGATTATTTAATCGATAATTTAATACGTTAAATTATGGAAATAATTGAAAATTTAGTTAAAGATGATTGAAAATAATTTGTAAAATTTTATTTAATCATACTGGAGTTATAGAAATATTTTAGAACTTTTAAAATCGAATTAAAAGTTAATCTGTGAAAATTGAATATTTTAATATTTAATAATCGACTGTAAAATAGCCAATTTTTGAACAGTCTCAGAATTGAACGAGACCAGTTTCATTGGATCCGTAATAGTTAGTTATTACCGGATTTCAATTTTCGTGTCAATCGGAGTTATCGTTTGATCGTGGCAGCTCGAAACGCATCGAATTATTTTTAATTTAAATTTGGCGAGTCAAAATAGCCATTTTTCAAAAAGTCTCGGATTTCGACGAAACCAGTTTCATCGGATCCGTAATGTGATATTATTGTAAGGTTTCAAATTTCAAGTCGTTTGGATTTACCGTTTGTCCGGTACGAATTAAAACGCCTAGAAATCGACTTAAATCGGTTTAATTCAAATTGAGCGTTTTCAGCCATAACTCGCACATACTTCCGAATTAGCTTCCGAAACCTGTTCCATTGTGTCCGGAACGCGGGATAAACCCTAGGTACGC
Organism: Allium cepa; assembly: GCA_030765085.1. Classification (NCBI taxonomy): domain Eukaryota; kingdom Viridiplantae; phylum Streptophyta; class Magnoliopsida; order Asparagales; family Amaryllidaceae; genus Allium; species Allium cepa. The sequence continues at coordinate 308,902,054 of CM060934.1, read as the reverse complement.
TGGTTACGGCGTCTAAATCGGAGTTCGGAAAATCCGGGATGAATAGTGTCGCTCGTTCCTTATAAATAGACCCCCACCCTCTCAAAAAAATAAAAAAATAAAAAGAAATTAAAACCCTAAAGCTTGTAGCCGGCCCTAGAATTTCAATGGCCAGAAATGATCTTCCTCTTCCCCTTGATTTCTCCAAATCCATCAAGAATTAGCCTTAGGTTTCAACTAACAAATTGAAGAGGACGTCAAGCTCTACGATCTGAACGGCTATGATCTAAAACGGAGCGACGATAGAGGAGATAGGGGGGCCGACAGGGGGGAGGCTGCGCACGTATTTCGAGGGCCATCTTTGGGCCGAGCTCCACCAGGGTCAGGCCGAACATGGCTTTGGGTGGTGGCTTTGATTTGGCACTCCCCGATCGAGTTTGCATCGTGTAATTAGGTTGTAATATTTAACCCTAGAGATGAATGTATGGGTTCTATATGTTACGTGATTTCCTGGAGGGGTTGTTGCGTGAAAGAAGAAGAGAGATAGGGGGGGGAGACGCACGGATCTGAAGTGAAGGTGGATGGATGGCCCAGATTTGTTTTGGGTATAGAATTGTAAATTTAAGTTGTAAATATAGTTTAAATCGTGTAATCTTGTAAAATTCGTATCTTTTTCATACGAGGTCGAAAAAATGCAAATCCAGTTGCGTTGGAATCGTATGGACGAGCACTACGCGATGGAGTTGGTTTGGAGTCGATTGGAATTAGTGAGAATTTCGGGTAAAATTAAACGCGCGTTTAAATTTATTCGAAATAAAAGCTAAAACGGAAATTAAAACCAAGGTGAGAACTTCTCACTCAATCGAATAGATTTCGATTTTATTTTAAATAGTTAGATTTAAAATATTTGAATGCATGTATGAATGATGATTGATATCTATTGATTGTTAAAATAGACATTATGCGCCGTTAGTAAGCGGATGTTATTTAATATAAACATATACCGCGAATATTTCATAAACAGTGAAATTGGTATTATATATAATATCAATATATATATATTGGCATATGTATATATTGCAGTTGTTGATTTCCCGCATTTTTGTTTAGCGGATGAGACCCTATTACGCCGTTATTAAGCGGATAATATTTAATAAGAACATGTACCGCGATAATTTCGTACTGGAGCGAAATTGGTATTGTGCTAATGTTTTTGGATGCAGGGAAACAGGTTGGAGGGATCCAACTGGATTCCTCAACAGTATTTATTTTATTTCAGATATTTTGATATTTGATGGATTATCATATCGATATATGATATCGTTGTTAGTCGTGATTGACTATTTGGTGTGTAGCATCATTGGACCCAGATTTTGGGATTTTAAAATGATTTTAAAAGTGATTTTGAAAATATACTATATTTTTGGAATTGATCCATTATAAATAAATAAACGTTATAATTTTTAAAGTTATAAAAATTATGGTTTTTGTGAAATATAGTTAAAAAGCTGATTTTTAGAAATACGATTAAAAGTCGATTTTTGAGAAATATGAACTAATGATTTTATAAAATAATTTAGATTGGATTTTTGAATATATGATAAAAGTTTAAATATAGGATTTATAAAATTTGATTTTTTTTTTATAAATCGAAATGATGAAATTATAAAGGAATTTAAAGACGTTTTAGAATAATAATATAAACTGATTTATATTAAGAGATTTATAAATGGATATTTATAAATTGAATTATGGACATTATAAAACGAGTTTTTATAAGTGTTTGAATGTAGTGAAAATGAATTTCCTAAATGAATGAAATTTATGAAATTATAAACTGTGAAGTTATAAATGAAATTTTATAAGCAATAGGTTTATAAAATTTATAAAGTTATCGAAAGAATGAATTTTGGATAAATAAACAATCTTATAAGTTAAGATTAATAATTTGGGAAGTTAAATGAACGATTTTGTAAAATAATCGTTTTATAAGTAATTAACTTATAATATGAACTTGTAGTTTATAATTGAGTTATAAACTGGAATAGGTTAATAAAGGAATTTATAAAAAGGAAGTTTTTATAAATAAATAGAAACGGAATTTATAAACGTTGTTTTATAAATCCGCAAATGACTTATTTTGATAAGTTAATTGTTATAACTTAGAGATAGAGTTATATTCACATTTTGAACAGTGAATAATCCTTTAAGTTAAAGTGAATAGAAAGGATGAAATTTGTTAATGAAGTATATTCACGTTTTTGAATAGTGAATAATACGTTAAAGAAAATGTATTGAATGTGAATGTTTTAAACAGAATTAAAACGATCTAACGATGTTTTAAAGGTGTTGAGATTCGAAACCATAGATTTCAACATTTATTGTTGAAATAGACGTTTTCGAGAAATAAAAGGAAATGGTAGACTATAACACTGTTGTTATAGTAAATGATTTCCGAAAGGAAATGTTTTTAATAGTATTGGGATTTATATATCTATTTTAAATTCGAATCCCTATACTAGTGATTTTGGGTTGTCGTAACGATGTTTTACGTAACATTCGTTTTGGCCCAAGTAAATATGTTTAAGTGAATAATTTCCTTAAAGAATGAAATATATACTTAATTCGATTTAAGTATATTGAATATTTTCTAAGTGTTGAAAATAAAAGAGATTTGTGAATTACTTATGAATAAATAAGTATGGAAATGTTTTCCAATGTGAAGTGAATGTTTAGAATTTATCTTTTTGAAGATAAATTGAAAATGAATAATTGAAATCGTATATGCACGAATATTTTGAAATATAAATTCATTATGGAATTTATATGTGAAAAGTGAAATTGGTTAAAAATAAATATTGATTTATTTTTGAAGTGTTGGAATTTTATATCTTGTAAAGATATTTTGGAAATGTAAATAATTTGGAAAATTATTTGGAATCTGGTGATGTATGCATATCCATTGATAGTTCAATAGCCGACTATCAATATTTCCCTTTGAATGGGTATTTGATGTGATTTGATTGAATTTGAATGCACACTTATTTTTGAATAAGCGCTCACTATTCGGGTTAACCGGGAAAGGACCATGGGGTCGTATAACCCATTCCGAATATGTGATACGTCGTTATGAATTGCATTTGAAGATCGGTGTTGAAGACCGAGTATTTGTGAAAGCGATAGGATGACCTATCGATTGTCTCTGCACTGGGTAGCTCCTGGTATTGAGATCTCCTAAGTGATGGGAAATTCGATCGGGATTGTGAATACCCGTATTGCAAGGGCTTCGTAAGAAGTGCCTTCGGTTTTGTTCGAGCCTGGAACAAACTTGTATGGATTGTATGCCTGACATTACAATTTGAGATATAAAGCCGATTTCTTTCAAATATATTTCTGTTGGTGGCGGAGAATTTATTCTTTGCTTAACACCCTTCTTTGAGACGTACGAGCTCAAAGGTTATATAGTTGAAGTTATCAGCGATATATCCCATTTTGGTAATGTGACATGCTGAGTGATGCTGAAATGATCATTGTGTTGATTATTGTGATAGGATCATTTATTTGATCGTCTATCTTAGTGATCATTGTGTTGATCATTTGTTGACCCAAAGCATGGCTTTTGTATAAAGTATGTTTTTGTGGACGTGAATTCGTCGAGCCTCACATCCCGGAAATGGTCAAAACAGGAAAGATGCGGCAAGGTTATTAGGGGTTGCTGTAGCTCCCCTTAGGGTATGTGCATTTCCTTCTGGAAAGGGGTGGTATCATGGTATGGAGCCCAGATACTTACTCATGTTGAAAACACTCTATTTATTATGGTGTGATGTTGGATATCGAGCGCTCGGTTGAAAAGGTCCTAAAGGACCGGGGAATGGCGTGCTCGTGTCAGTAGTTACCCAGTTAGGGGTAACCCGGCCTTGTGTTGGCAGAGATCCGGTTTGGTTCTCGGGGATGTCTTTCCAGAGGCATTCTCAGTGGCAATGGGAAGTTCCTTGGCCTGACCATTTGTTGGAAATCCAATTCCCAATACGAAACTTGTACGGTATTAGTTGTAGAACCTGCTATTCACTTATGGTGGTCACCACTGTTTGGATAGTAGCTATAGTAGGCATAGTTCGAAATGTCTATGTCGGCTAAGATTTATATCTTTATTTTCGAAATGATTTTTCTCTATACTATGCACTAGTAATAATATCAAATATTATTTTAAATGCGTATCAAGCATCTTTGACTATCATAAGGAGAAATCTCCTCCGATTCTGCGTTTGCATTGTGTGTGTGTGCGGGAGGCCTTATGGTAGTCTCATTTTTAAAAGCATTGCGAATTGAATTAAAAATATTCCTCTATTTTGATTTTAAAGATAAATAAACTGTTTTGAGTTCTCACACCAGTCACATGACTGACTTGGAGTTTATTGTTTTCCTTCCTAAACTCTGGGTGCCCACCAATTTTCCACACGGGCAGTTAAGAGTTAGGTTTATCAGGATATTCTGGATATTCTGGAGTTGCTGGAGGCAAGCTGGATGACATGGCGTATTACTTATATAGTATTTCTTTTTCCGCTGCACTGTTTGATGTTGTATGTTGTTGTTGTACACTCTGATGATATGATGTAATGAAATGAAATGTAATGTAATAACAGATATAGTTCTTTGTTTAAAGATTATTCATTTATTATTATATGTTGTTCCGCTGCGAATTGTGAGATTCTGTTGTTGTTCTGTTGTTTCTGTTCTGTCCGTTCTATTTTTAAAATTCTTCTATTTTCTTCTATTTTAAAATTTTCTGTTCTCTCTTCTATTTTCTTTTCTCTCTATTTTCTATCTTCTCTCTTCTTCTCTTTTCTTTTCTTAAATTCTTTTTAAAACCCATAACATTCCGTGTTTCCGGCCTTCGATTTCTCGGCAGTCGATAAAGTGAGTATTGATGTCGAATTTTCGAAGAACGAAAATCCGTACTGTTACACTGGATAGTTATATTAACTTGTCCTTACAAAAGCTGACTATTCAGCTATACTACACAGTGGATTATACATCAAGTACGTGTGGTACGTCTTGCCATCCAGCTCGTCTCCTGAGCTCCACAGCATCCTATCTTGTATCCTATAATACTCGGTCTGACTAGAGCATTATAGTTAAATAACATCCAAGTCAGTCTGAAAAACCAGAGTGAGAAAACACATTCAATTGGATTATTAAAGTTTCAAAATCCTTGAAAATCAAAGGTATCTCGTAAGACCACGCCATAAATAAACATGTCGGGTTTTTACCTTACGATAACCAAAACATTTCTTATTAAATCCTCTGATATTATAGTAGTGTCTATATACAAATACTTATTCAAATAACCGAAATTGTTACATTCATTAAATTCCAGCATAATAGGTATACAAACAAGTCTGAAGGCACTTATTGGAGATTGGGTTTCCATCAATGGCAGGGCTACTGGAGTACCGTCCGTCACAGTACGTGGTCTAGATCACCATACCGAGGATCCACCCTGATCCCCTGCTACACAAGACCGGAGCTAACCCTTACTGGATAGTCCGAATAAGATCACCTCACGGTTGAATCATCAACCGCCCACACAGCCGAATAAAAGGGACATCTAGACAGGGGTGACCTTACCCTAATTGGTTGCTAGCCACTTAGCCTTGCTGCACCTTCCCTATTTTAGCCATTCTCGGTTGATGGGCCTCGAGGCTATGTGTTATCTTTTTAGCACACATTCACTTAGAATGCTCATCGTCCTCCTGACGATGTTCTGATAGCATTCATCCATACAAATCCGTTCCCGGTCCGAACGGGACCGAAGACGCTACTCCTACTACATCCATTTTGGAATCACCCTCAGAATTAGTAGCGATTAGCCCTTGCACTTCATAGCTTTATCTTCGACTCCAAGCTCTTGTCTTCCTCACGAAAATGTTCAAACCGGATCGAAGTGGTTTTCGGAAAATTAATCCTGATCCCGGTCTTTTCGAAATGATCAGCGCATTGGCCAATATTGATAGTCGGTTATTTAACTATCGTATAACATCCACAAACAACCATCAGGCCTTAATAATTTCCCAAATTATTTATTTCAAAATATCTTCGCAAGATATTTTCTACCTTTCAACCCTTTGAAAATAGTTTTAAAGTCACTTTTTCCCTCGCGAAATAAATTCCACCCAATTGTTTTATTTCCACTGAAAAGTATCAAGTATTAATACTTAAGGTTTTTAATTAATTTAAAACACCTTATCCAAAAATATATACTTAAAAACATTTTAAAATAAAACTATTTAAAAGACTTTATTCAAAATAAAAGTTATGAAATTCTATACCAATCTCCCAAATAAAAACTTTAGCCAAACCACCCTTTTAAAATGAGGCTACTTTATAAAATATAAATATTAATAATTATCTTTTAAATCATAATACCAATTTAACTTTTAAAATAATTACTACTATAACTAACTTAATAAACGTTTACCTTTAAAATTTTAAACAACTTAAATAATAATTTCTCAAAAATATTCTTTTGAAACAACTTTAAAACTCTTAACTTATACTTAAAAATCTTCTTTGAAAACATACTTGGCTTTTGAGGAAAATACACTTTCCATCCAAAGTAGTCCATTTATTTAGTTAATAAATCCTTCTCGATTTATCCCAATTTAATTTACATCTCAACCCGTAAATTTCTTTTCCATACTTTTTAAAAATAAACCATTATTTGTTTTTAAAAAAAAAATCACCCTTTCCTTTTAAATTTCACCGCGAATTTATACTTTCAAATTTATCCACTTATATATATTCACTTTATTTATAAATCCCGTTTATAAACTCCATAATCTCATTCTCCTTTAATCACAGTTTCAACACTTAATCGATTTCCAAAATTAACTCCATTTTAAAATAAATTCCTTTAGTTACTCAAATTTTATTCCAAAACCCATTAATTCCATATTTTACTCCTTTATTATGATTTAAAAATCTTATTTAAACTGAAAATATTTTTTTTTCTCTAAAATTCTTCTTTATCTCTCCAAACTATTTCAAACCTTGAATTTAAAAATAAATCCTTTATTTTTTTAAATAATATCACTTAAGTTTAAAAATTCATTTATTCCTATTTATTCAAAAATTTCCTTTTCCATACTCAGAATTTATTTATTAGAATTTAAAAATCAACCATTTATGTTTCCCAAATTCATTCTTTAATTTATCCAATTTTACTATATTTATTTTACTTAGAATTCCCTCTTTTATTTTCCTTTAAAAATTCAATCCTTATATTTTAATATCTCAATATATCCAAAATATATTCCGTCAAACCATAGCATTCAATATTTTCAATTTCCAATATAATCAATATAATCTATCACAGATCATCAAATAAATCACAAATTAGGAAAATAAATTCCACTACTTTGAGGAATCCAGTTGGATCCCTCCAACATGTTTCCCTGCATCCACAGATGTTAACACAATATAAAAATACCAATCCCACTTCGAGGGGGATATCGTGGTATAAAGGGTCATCCGCTCTTATGCGGGGAGCATAGGGTCTCAACCGCTATATAACGCGGGAATCAATCACTCTAATATATATACTACTATATAATATCACATCCAAACTGATAATAATTATCAATGCAAGAAATCAACTAATAATTTAAATTTAATTATTTAAATTAACCAGCAATCCAATTTGAGTGAGATTAACTCACTTTTGCTTTTTAATTTGCAAATCCGATCCACCTCGACTTATTTCTCCATGATTTTAGACCTTGTATAAATATTTATACGAGTATCAATATTTTGAAAAATCGGACAATCAACTTCCATTTTATAATTTAAATTAACTAATAATTTCCCTTTTTTTAAAAAAGTCTTTAGTAATTTAAAACCATTAAATAGGTTAACTAACAACTTAATCACCAGAATCCATTTAAAATGAACTAGTAAGTTTAATATGTGTTTATGTAGATTTATTTAGATATATCCTTCACAGTTATCTATATATACATCTATATCAACAGAATGTGAAATCTGCATATATTCTTTGACTATAGTTTTTAAAAACCTTTCTGAATATATATAATTTCAGTAAATAACAAAGAAACCCAATACCTCACCATCGATTCGAAACGAAGCCCTAAATGCCGACTCCTCACATCACGACCCAACCTACCCATCAGAACCATCGCACGAACATCAACCCAAAGGCCCACCTTGCCTTCGCCAGAGCTTGTGAGTTACGAATCCCCACCTTCCCCTCAACCAGTCGTCGCGCATCACCATCGTCGGCATCCCCTCGTGCATTCCTGGTTGTGCCCTTGGCCTTCCATCGATCGACATAAAACCACCACGTAATGGAAACCCTCATAAGTGAACAACGACGATCTTCCATTTTCAAGGTCGAGAGGTTGGAACCGTGTTAAATAAACAAGCTTTCAAATGACAGCAAATCGAACAGACGAAATCTGGAGATTGGTGGAACAGCTTTGGAGATTGTAGGATAACGAATGGAAAACAAAAAGGAGGCTGAAACAGGATCAGAAATTCAAAAGAACAGGGTTAAGATTTCAGATCTAAAAATTAGAGGAGAGAAAACGTCGCCATTTTTTCTTCTTTCAAGAATATCGATTTGAGAAAGAATTTTAAAATGCTCGACCATGGATTTTTATTATATTTTTAAATAAAGAAAACCATTAATCTTTGACACTTGTAGACCAAGGTCTTCTTTTAGCTTACAAATGTCCAAATGCATTTATATATATATATATATATATATATATATATATATATTACATTTTTATTTCATTTTAACTTAAGTTATTACTACTTTAATTTAATAACTATATATATATATACACACACACACACTTATCTTCAATGTTTTAAAAAGGTAGAGTTTAAATTTAAATCCTCTCGAAAATGCAACTTAAAATTTTGAACTCCTATCAAAGCGTACTGCCAGGAGCTCATAAGGTTATGCCCATATTTCAAATGAAATGGAAAAGGTTTCGAGTTCTAATTCGATTGTATGAAGAAGATAGCTTTTTGGACCCAGCTATTATATTAAATTTTCGATATAAATTCAGCGTGTTTATACATCGTACGATCACACGACAATTCCTAATGCTACAAAAATTGAAATATGATAATAGTACAATATTACGGATCCAATGAAACTAGTTTCGTCGAATTCCAAGACCATGCCTCGGAAGGCTATTTTTAAATGTAGATTTAAATAATATAAATTCAAAACTGAACAAATCACATTCAAATTCGATTTTAAAAGTTCTATTACCTTCAGTATTATCAATATGAATTTTCTAAGCCTTTAAAATATTTTTAACAAGCCTGGAACATCCAGATTCAACAATTTTTCCAATTTTCAATTATCAAATTCAATATTTAAACTATCCAATAAATAGCGATATTTGAAATTCAAGTTAAACATTAACTTTTAAATATTTAAAATTAATTAAATTTTTCAATTTCAAATATCTAAAATTTCCGGGTCATCACAATCACATATCATACCGGGTTGTGATGCTAGAGAGGCTACCCTCTTCTTTTCATAAAGCCATACTTTGTTTTTCGCAATGCCACGCTTTATTCTTCCATAAAGTACATTCCACTTAGAATGCTACATTGTCATTCTTTAGATTACCATTGACTTCCACAAACATACAACCTCCGAGCTTGTATGTCTCAAAGAAAGATATTAAGCTAAGAGAAGTTTCCTTCTCCGCCACCTTTGTAAAAGTCAATGTTGTGATCTTCGAAATGCAATATCATACATTCGTTCATACAAGTTCGTTATGGGACTGAATGAAACCGAAGACACTCCCCTACCACATCCTTTTGGGAATCACCCCTAAAATCAGTAGCGGGTAGTCCTTGCAATACGAAGATTTCAAAACACGACATGACCACTACTATAATAAATATCTCTATATTAGGAGCGACCCGTAGAATGTCAACAAGTAGTCCTACCGTTATGAAGATCTTCGATCTTCAATAATCATCATCTTCAACATGTCTTCATCATCAAGGTGTCTTCATTTCCGAACATATACATTAGTTCGAAGTTGATATCAGATAGGAAATACATAAATTCGATCCCGGTTCCTTCGAACCAATCATAAATAAAAAGGTATCAAGTATATAGGTGTTTATCAATCAACATCCAATCAATTAATCTTTTTACTCAAAATAACTTTCTCTTAGAGATAGATTCATTAAATGATTCCTTTATCTTTTTTAGAGTATATGGAATCATTAATTTTCATTTATCAAATACTTTGGTTAGTTAAAACCTTTTAACCTTTTGAATAATTCTAAATCATTTCACCCATTTTGCTTAGGAAAAACATTTCCAAATTATTTATTTAAATCTCATATTGCAAAACATTATTTTAGAGCATCCGGGCTTTCCCTTCGACTTGTTATGTACCTTGCACAAGTATCCTTAGGTCTCACAGACGAAACAGTGTATTAGTCGTTTCCGCATACTCCTTTCAGTTTTAGAAATGATTTATGAAACTTTCAAATCATTATTTAAAGCACTTAAATATTCTTTCTAAAAACCATTTGTAAAAGATATGAAAAATAATGGTTAAGTTTATTCACAAGTTATAAAACTACTACAAAAAAGTGCTGCAAATAGTGTATTAAAGCTTCTTTGATCAAAATAACATTTTTACTTCACATATGTTTAATTTTACAACTCAAACCACTTTTAAAAGATTAATAAAATTTATTTCATATCTGTAAATAATTAAAAACGACCATTTCAAACAATTTCTTACTTTGGTCGTTAAGCGACCAAAACTGGATTTTTCTAAAAATTTGTTTTGGACATAACTCAAACTCTATCAAACAAAATCTTGATTTTCATTTTTCATTTTAAAACTATGGTTACAAGGATATATAAATTTCTTATTTCAAAGATTTTCGACTTAGTTTGCATTATATACATTGATTTAAAGTTACAGGTCGAATATTACGAACTGCCACTACGCGACGAGCTGTGGATTGTTTCGAAACTTGTCTAAAGCACTTCAAATATGTTTTGAAACCATATTAAAACTATTTTAACTTATTTAAAATGATATTTTATTATTTTAATCATTAAAAAGGCTAAACAACTTCATACACTTTTCATTTGGATTTATTAACTAACTAGGATTATTTTACTAACCATTACCTAACTTGATCTTATTTTCACATTAACTGATTATAAAATTTCATAACCAAGTTATCAACTATCTTAGCATCCATATAATCATCCAATTCTCAATAAATTCTCAACCAAGCATATAAATTCATTAACTGAACATACTTAACAATATTTAAGGAGTTGAATAATTTAAAGATAACTCGAGTACTCACCTTTAACCAAATCGTTTCACTTTCTACCAACATTTGTTTAATGAAACACTTCACTATCATTTTCATTCGACCAAACATCACTAAAACAATCCTTTCTTCCTCTTAAACTACGTGCCTTGCTGCACCTTCTTCTTCCACAGGCCACCTTCCTTCTTGCTTGATCTCATCTATTTCCACCATCCACCTCCCCCAAGGTTCGACCTCCACATGTTCCACCCCTTCCTCCATCATTTCTTCGCTTATTATATGCTAAACCATGTTTTGATGATGTTGTAAGGTCTTTGGCAAGGTTAGGTGGAGTTTAGAGTTGGTTTGATATGATTTTACGAAAGTTAGTATTGAAGAAGAAGAGAAGAAGAAGCAATTAAAATAGCTTAAATGAAGAAGAGAACGCTTGTGATAAAATGAGAGGATAACTTGTGTATTTATAGGAAAAGAAAAAAGTGGTAGGTTACCAGATTAACCCCTTACCAAATTACCAAAATACTCTTCCTTAACTTTAAAGTAAACTTACCTTTTTCAACATTTACCATCATCCATAACTTTATTACTTTATGCCATTTTTACTTAATACATAAGGCATGTATTTGGGTGGAAAAGTGGATTAAAGTGAAGATTTACCTTAGCTTTGGTTAGATTTGATTTGATTTTACTTTTTGACTTTTTAAATTACCTTACTTACTTTTACTAACGACATTCTAGAATTTATGATGATACTTAGTAAAAGTAAATTTGATTAGTTGTAAAATGTATATATGTCTGTGTTAAAACATGTTAACAAAGTTGCAACAATATTGCGACAATTTGTATTGAACAAAACATTGATTTCGATAACATGTTTTACGGTCATATTTTGACCTTTTTGTTACACTATTTATTTTTGTAAAAAAATTTGAAAATAAGATTTTTATCATCTTTAAATAATTAAAACAAATGTATCTAATTTATAAAACCATATTAAAATTCAATTGTAAAAATACGACGTCGATTGATCGAAGTTCGATGAAGTTTGTAAACTTTTATAAAACAAGTATATATATGTTTATAAAAACCATATAAATCAAATTTCTATTATTATCATATCATTATACGTAACAACCCTGTATTTAATTAACTGATTAATAAATGATTAATCAATTTTAAATGGTAATTTGGGATTTAATTGAGGAATTAAATCTGTATTCGGTTGATTGATTGAAAATATCTATAAAATGTTTAAATTTATTTATATCAATTCAATGGACAATCAAATAGAGTGAATAATACTGCATTGAGTGAAACTGTACAGTTATATATATATATCGATAAATGAAGTACAAATCATTTTTTATTAATTTAAATATACTTTTAAATAAAGTGCAAGAGTTTAAATGGAAAAAACATTATTCGTATATTTCAAGGCCCAAGCCCATGGAAACTCAAACCCGCACCTCCCTATTTCCCCAGACCCGTATACAACTACTACTCTCTATTACCAAGTGCAAAATTAAAAATCAAAATCACTTAAAAAGAAAAGAAATAAATAAATGCTCGATTTAAATAAAGAAATCAAAAGCACAACCAGAGATCGGCAAATGGAATCTCGTGCAAGGCAAGGGTAGGCACGAACTGGGGGGTGAGAGGGGCGAGCGCAATCTGGTGGCGCGCTCATGCTAGTGACTTTGGCGATCGATGGAGAGGCACGACGACGAGCCGCGACGATCTAGGCAAAGCAGCGACTGACATGAATAGCCTAGAGCTGGGGGGAAGCATTGCGTGACGAGGCTGTGAACAATGCAAGGACCTAGGGCTTTAAGACGGTTTCATTTTCATTGGTGATGATTTTAATGAGTTAACTCTCATAATTACTATCTCCAAAACTATAATTCACATCCATGAAGTTGTGCCTATCACTTTTTTATGGATGATCTGGTTGTTTAAATAAATTAGGAGTTTGTTGCCTTTAGCTATTTGATTTCAATTTGTATAACCATGCTATAAACTAATTCATGGAAATCAATAGTTGAAATTTGTCTTCATTTTGGATGATTTGTGCACTACCACGGCTGCTGTACTTTTTCTGAGTAGAAATGAATTTATATACATGTGTTTTGCTTTGTTTGAGATTGCATTCTTAAATGCTAGGCCTGACAAAGGAATGAATGGGATATGGTTTTGTGAGTCTCCATTTTGAGTATTACTAAGTATGATTTGTGAATATATCAACAACGAAGCTAATTATAAAACGTTCAAGGGATCCAGTTTTGTTTAGCTTTATATATATATTCTTATCAAACTCTTAGCTATCAAACTGTTGCCTTAAAAATAAGGTCAGGCACTCTTACCCTTTGCATAATTTTCGTATAAATTGCATTGGCTTGTTAACTCGAACTTTCTCGCTGCTTCACATGTCCCCATTTATGAACTGCTGCTTGCCTTGCTTGTGCGTGTTTCTTTTCTTAGCTATGTGAGGACTTCTCATGTGTTACTTTATTGTTTTTAAATCCTATTTAATAAAGCTTGTAGTTCTAAAAATTTCTTTTGGGAAATGAATAATTTAACTATATATATATATATATATATATATATATATATATATATATATATATATATATAGTAGTAGTCTAGGGTGTCAGGTTATAATTATATGTACAAGTGGCCCATGCAATAAGAGAAGTGTCAGGCAACGAATGAAAACACATTTACAGAGTGGAAGAATGATTTTCAGGTTATAATGGTAGTCAATGTATTCGTATAACAAAGCAGTTTTTATATAACAGCTAGTATGTGTGTGTTGGTTTGTACTTATAAGTTACACTTAGTCTTCTATTTTAATTCATGAATACTTAAGAAACTAACATGTGAACTTTGTAAACTAGGCTTTAAGTAAAATTGATATATAAATATATATATATAAGAAGTGTATTTAGTAAACTCAGTTTTTGTTCAAAAAGCATACATATAGTTTCGAATTTTATGTCTTAGTATAAGAACAGGTTTCGAAATTTACAAATTCTTTGCATAAGTAGTCTATGTATATATATAGTTTAGACTTAGTACATGCCCCACTTTTCTGCAAATTCTAAAAAGACATGTTGTCCATGTTGTATTGTATAGTTATAGCCTACTTTTGTATGCATTAATAACTTATGGCATCTTGCTTTTAAAAAGTATAACTTTATCTTGTACGTATATAGCCTAACCTCTTTTATAGGCAAGTTTTGTTTTATAAAAGTATAGCTTGCTTTGTTTTTCCAACAAACTCAGGCTAGTGGCATATAAGTCTTTCGAAACCTGTATGCGTACTCTTTTTGTAGTGTTGTCTATAATTTATACAATTTTATCTTCTTATTATATTTTCTCCATTTAACAGTTTTACGGAAATAAAAGGATACTTATAGAATTGTTTTATAAGTCTAATGATATTTAACGATTCGAACTAATCGAACATTTTAAATTGTGATATATCAAAAAATGTTTTGAGAACCATAATTCTGTAATTTGAAAAGTTCTAATAATCGACTTAGTGATATCGATTGTTTTAAATGATTTCGAGTAACGCTTCATTGAATATGACATAACTCACTAAATAGAATATTTGAGTGGAATTTACTAACCCAATAGTGAATACATGAATTTCACCGGACAGTATGAGATGCTTTGGTTAAATTCATGTGATGACCATAGGGAAGTAATCAACACTTTAGAATTATGTTCTCATCGAGTGTGCGACAAGTGGCTAAGATCCAAAAGAGAATGTAATTCAGGTTTTCTGGTGGTATCCATAACGAGTGAAATTTTCTAGCTTCTAGTAAATACTTGAGTTTCATCGAACAGTATGCGACGTCTATGTTAAATTCTGATAATTACTGAAAGTGACAGTATTTTGCACTTTAGTGTTCATTGTGTGAGGCGGGAGGCTGTTAGGTCTTTAAGAAATTTACTCCTGGAGTTGTTTACGAACATAGAAATATAATAATAGTAAATAACCTGGATTTCTTTCTAAGTGAAATAATATAAGATAAATCCTGGAATTTTTGAGTCATGGTTGCTACAATCATCTTGATCGTCCTGGATTATTCTTGAGATCGTCTTGTGATCTTATAATTTCTTGTCCTGAGTACGATCCTCGGTATCGGATCGGTTTGAGTGATACCAAATTATTTGGTTTTTTGTTAATGGACCCGAGTACAATCATTACGGTCGTTTTAAGTATAGATCTCTTAGATTTTGATAAATTGGATTTTGTAACTAGTCTGTTTTTGTGTATTAAATATATATATTCTTGGGTCTTGTTATAGATGCTAAGTTTAGTCAACTTGTGAATCATGTGCTTAGTGAGTGAGCCATGTTTTATGACTTAAACTTATAGTCCAGTTTTGAGTTAAACTAATGTTGCGACTTGTGCTATCTTGGACATCTGGGTTGAATTATGTATATAATAATTTGCCGTGTGCGTCTTGGACACCTGTACTAGATATCTGGATTCAGTTATGTATTATTTATTCTTGTGTTATATCTTGTTCTCACCCTACTTGAATATTTAGAGATAGTCTGACCCAGTTGTTATTTTGCTTGGGTCAGACCGAGAATTTTCAAGTTACATGCCATGTTGACTTTTGGATGTTGGGCTAGCAAGGAGACAAACTATTTTGACTTTTAGTTTATCTCATTTAGAAATTTATGATTATGTTTATATAATGCATAACCGAGATTAGAGAATTATAGAACTTGTATATTATGTGAGTTTAGTGTTTTATTTTGTAGACTCACAATTTGTATATGTATAAGTTGAGATTTATTCCGCTGTGATCTTTGACTGTTATTTATATTATATATTTTTCTAAGTAATCGGTCTGTCTGTTACTTTATATTAACACTGTACATGTCAAATTCAGTTCAAATGTTAAGTAAAAAAAGTATAAATGACGTGTCAGTGTCAATAGAAAGATATATTCATATTTGATCGCTCTTAACAAGCTGTATTCTCCAAATTAGCATACGACATTATTTGTAATGTTATTTGCTGAATTGGGTATCACGATGAGGTTGTTACATTATATAACTATCAAAAGAGTTATTTAACATTACAACAATTGTTCGAATGTATGTCAAATTTTATCGAAAACCGGCTTTCGTCAACTTTACGATATAACTCCAAATCTCTTATTTTTGTAAACCAATTCTAAAAATAAGTTTATCATTTTTATTTATCACATGAAATATTATTATTTAAGTTTGATCACTTCCATATTTGAATATTTAAAATAAATTAAACATTCTGTTTAAAAGTGATAAAATTACGAGTCGTTACATATTTTCCATTTTAAAAGAATTTCATCTCCGAAATTAAACCAAAACCTAAAAATGATAATACTTACTCAATGCAATATTTAAACTCAATTTGGTATGATATATACAGATCATTCATATGTGATATCTGATGTGATCTTTTGTTTGAATCCACAACTATACTTCTGAACTAGTATTGATCCCCCGATCCTCTAATACAGACACTGATTTGGCTCTTTAATCAGAAACCTTTTTTTCCCGTACATAGCTCTCAACTATGATAGAAAACTCAAGTAGCCAATCATAAACCCACATCGATGTTCTTCGTCAAGAATTGAGTGATAAATCTTCTTTCAGACCGGTGAGAACACCTTAAAGTTCTATACTCAAATCTTAGATCAAAATTGAAATAATCTACGTACCTCATATGTAATTATTAACATTCAAAAATATTTATGAAAACTTTTCACAAAACTTTTATCTTTTAAAATTACTTTATTATATATATAGCTCTAAATATTTATTTTCAAATATTTTTCTTAAAGGAAAACATTTCATCCTAAAGGAATCATTTCAATTTAAAAAAAATTTACCTTTTATTTTTCAAAATTAAAATCAGCTTCTCTCATTATAATATATTCCTTTTTTAACCAACTTATCAAATAATAATTCAAAATTATCCTTTTAACTTAAGGAAAATTCTATAGATCGAGTAACTCCAAAATAATACCAAGGAATTGGGTACTACCAATAGTATTATATATCTCCTTAACAAGAAGGGTAATACTTAAGAAAAGTGTTTACCATCCAAACATATCTCTTACCCATTTTTGTTATTTTTGTAACAACCCTGGATTTTCGACCCTCGAAAATCGACATCAATACATTCACTGTATAGAATGCCGAGCAATCGAATGACGAAAATATCAGATCATTAGGGGTTAAGAAGAAAAGGATAGAAGAAATAGGAAAAAACAACACAAAGAGTCACACAATCGCAGTAGCACAAAATATAATATATTAATAGATTTTTATACAAAAGAATCTGTAGCTATTAATATACATACAAATTACCAGAGTACAATCATCAATATAGAAATTTAGACAGTTATAATAATTTGTCCTCAAAAGTTTTGAATATATAGCCTACGATACACAACGAAATATAATTAACTATGGGTATACGTCTCCGTCATCCAGCTCGTCTTTCGAACTCCATAGCATCCTAACCTAAATCTGCAATACTCGGTCTAACCCGAGCATTATAATAAAATAACCCTCGAGTCAGTCTTGAAAACCAGCGTGGGTGAACACACTAAATTAGAATTATTTAAGTTATCAAAATCATTTGAAAACAAAGATATCTCATAAGACCACGTAACACATAAACACTAACGTTTTTCCTTATGATAACCAAAACATTTTTATAAAAAATCCAATGATACTATAATGGTGTCTAAGTATAAATACTTATTAAAATAGTCAAAATTGTTACATTGACTAAAATCCAGTATACTAGGCTCTACAATCAAAACAATCAAGGCTCGCGGTGGATATGTATCGAAGTGCCTTGGTTAGCGCTGATATCCGATCCCGGCTTCTTCGAACTCAAACGATAAATTTAAAAAGGGCAATTTTTTCAATTTATAATTTCACAATCAGGGTGTTAATATTCACATATGGAAATTCATTCCATATGTTTACTTTATCATGACCAGTACATCGAAATTTATTTACTTGTAATCATCACATTTCCCGATTAGTGGTCAGTAAGTCAATTTACTTTCAAGTAACAACGTGTTAACAATTGATTCTATTTACTTTAAATTTGTTTGGCTACATAATGACACGACCAATAGATAATTGAAATCAATATCCAGAGGAGATATCGATCAACACATAGATCATTAACTTCAATCAACGATTTATAATTGATATTAACTCAATTTACAATTCAAGATTTAGTTGGTTCCAATTTACTTAAACGAGTTATACTTTTAAATCCAGTTTTTCAATTAAAGAAAATAAATAATTTATTCTAAATAAATTTAAAATTTAAACAGTGCATTTAATGATTAATCGATTGATTAACAGATAATTTATCAAATAAGAAATTTCTTATTCGTTCACATTAAATTTATCATCGTAGAAAACTTGACAATATTAGTTCAGATAAAATTTACTTGGCGATAAGACCTCGATACAAAAATCTGTGTGACGATTGGACTTAAAACGAAGAAGAAACAGAGTTGTAAATTTAACAGTTATTAAATACATTGATTTGACTTTTATCATTAAATTCTCGGCCTAAACCCATTCACAACTAGCCCATCTACAACTTTACAACCCACAAACATTCTGCCTTCCTCCAACCGTCCTTCTTCTTCCCTACTCCTTTCAATTGAAACAAAGAAAATAAAGTTTTTTTGTTTAAAAATCTACGTCATTTAATAACAAAAAGTTAATTAAAATCTCCTTTTTAACAAAACCCCCGCCAGCCCAAACGTCCAAGCCCAATACCTTAACCACCCGGCCCATCATAACAACCCAGGCCCAACCCTTTCTCTTCTCCTTCCTGCTTCTTTCTTTCCTCTCCCATTTTCTTCAGTTTTCATACATGCATGAAAAACGTGCACGCACATGTACACACCTGCACACGACCTCAGCCACCGTAACCCACCACCGATTTATCTACGCAAGTCGCCTTTGCCTTCCCCACCATGTTCCACCGCCTGAAACGCCACCAAAAAACCCTAGTTCAAAATTTCAACTTCCAGACTCAAACCTGGAATGACTTCGAAGATCATCAAATCGCCTTGCCTTGGCCGTCCCTGCCACCATTCATCACTAAACCACGCCGAGAGAGTCGCCACAACCCTCTCTTCCCTCCTTCCCCATGCGCACGCCTCCTTCTCTTCCTACTCTTACCAAAGCCTCCAACCCAAAACCCAAATAAACTCACCCTAAAACCTTACATTGACCTCAACTAACTTCCATGGCCATCAAAAAAATATTTTGACATTTTTCCCAGGGGCGCCACCCCTTGAACCTCCTCCACGCCGAACACCATGACCTGAAATGGATGTCATCGCCTGAATTTGACCTCACACCCAATTCTGTTCATCTCTTACTTTCAACCTCCACACGACCTTAAAAATCCTCAAACCAACTCTAAAAATCCTACTTTCCGACAACGAACACACTCATATAATCCATCCCTCAAAATTCTTATAATCGAATTTTGGTTATGACGGACCTACCCTCTATGAATGATGTTTTCCTTTCTCTTTGCTCCATATAATTCAATGGAATAAATTTTAAGATGTTCTTTATTTATAAACAAACAATTTTTGTTTTGGTGTCAGGCTATAAAATTGAAAGTTTGATGAGTTAGAGATTTTTAAAGTTAAGAGGCTCATCTGTTTTAAAAAAAAAGTACAGGAAAGAATAACACAGCGTGCTTGAATTTAAAGATGACACTGTCCCTATTGACAACATACATCCATACTTAAACTTACATAATAGATGTATATACACATTTCATAGATCCAGGATTCTAACCATAATCACAATAATGTACCTATATATGACATATTCAGTAACAAGCTAAAATGTTTACTCATTATTAACCGGGGATGAAAACACTACTTGTTTTGATTTTCCAGCTTTATGATGTCTATCTTCTTTTAATCTTTTTTTCCATAGCGGAACTAATACTTTTTTTATATGTGGTAACAAAACATGATTAAGTGTGTGTGTGTTGAAAAGAAACAGTGAGGCTATATGGTGGCTATAGTATTGTACTGGGTTTCATTCTCTCATCTTCTTTTTTTCATGTAGGCTGATGTGATTTCGTTTGGGGGCTGATTTGATTTAGTAAGATGATTTGATTTTTGTGTGTGATTTGATTTCATATGTGTGCTTGAATTGAAGTTTGCTATCATGATGTTCCTGTGTGTATATATCAATATGTATATAAAGGTATGCACACATTCACATATACACATTTACCCTATATATATATATATATATATATATATTTGAATAGTCAAAAAGCTTGAAATTTTCCATATACTAGTTTGTATATATTTGTATATAGATATAAATATTACCATAAGTTTGAAGTAGTGAAGTTTATTTACCTACATATATAGTTTATCATATTCAAAAATTTACATTTTAAAATTTAATATAGTTTTCAAAATTTATAGACTCAAATATTCAAATATAAATTTTTTTATCTATTCGAATTATAAAAATTGATTTTCCAAAAATTAAAATTAGTGAATTATCCTAATATCAGATGGCTAAAAATCTGGATTGTTACAATCCTCCGCCCTAGAACTTTGCATTCTCGAAAAGGAATGAAACGAGAATTAGAATTTTGATGTATATTATAAGATAAATCATTCTTTAAACAAAATCTTACTCCTTTATTATACATTTTAGGATACATACACTTTAATTTACACAGTACTACCAAACTAGTTTGATATTAAAATATTTTTCTGTAACTCGATGTCTTAACCAGTCCATCCTTGTTCTTGCTAAATTTAGTCATACGTTAATCAGACATAGCACTAAAAAAATCTCTAAATACTTAATAGACCCATTTCAACACCCAATAAAAATACTTGAAAAACCTTTCAAAAATGATATGGAAAGTTTCATCCGTTTTTTCTCCATAGCCATGGATCGCGATTACATGATGATTGCATCGCCTTCCCGGCAAAATCATAAGTAGACCGTAAGCGTCAACAACCTCGATTTTCACCATGGAAACACGAAAGACCTCAGCTACATAATGGTTGCGGAGCTATCCCAACAAAACCGTTAGTAGTCAGCAGGCAATCTCTGCCCCTCGAATTACGCTATCAAAACAAAACCATATAGATCGCACCTACCGACGGTTACGTCACTATCCCAGCGAAACCATACATAGACTTTAGGCAATCTCTGCCTCTCGAATTATGCTATAGAACCACGACAGATCACAGTTACACAAAGGTTGTGTTACTATCCCAGCATAACCATACGTAACTATAGGCAGCCCCAGCCTCTCGAATTACGCTACCAACTCCTATAGATCGCAGTTAACAAAGGTTGCGTTGCTATCCCTGCAAAACCATAAGTAACCGTAGGTGTAATAGCCCTCAATTTACGTTATGTAAACAAATGATCACCAGGAACTCATGAATTTTTGTCCGGACATTCTCTAGGATCCCACTTCTAATTGAACCCCTCTGTGGATTCCAAGGTAGACCTACCCAGTGGATCTCCAATTCCAAATTTCCAAATTTCGTGGCGGGTGCCTTTTCGTAATTTTAGTTTCAAAACATATCATGCTATATACATATACCTTTCAAATCATACACTTCATATGTATCACATATAAATTTTATCTATATAAAATCGATAGTTTTTGAATTCGTTTTATCCAATTTCCAAAATCGACCAATTGCCAAACTCAAAAGTCTTTAAATACCAGCTGGTTCCAAAACTGTTTTAGTTTCATTCTCATATACATATAAGATCATCCTTTCTAACTCAAATAATTTAAGGATCAATAGTTTTTGGATCCGCTTCATATTTATATAAACTCCATTTAGTATTTTCAAATACCTTCCAAAGATTATTTCCTTCTGTTTATAAATTCAACAAGGGGAGTTTGATTATATAAATAACATATAAAATCTTATTAATGCCAAATCAATAATTTTCCACTTCGATTACTTTACAAAGTTATTTGTAACATTTCTTACTTCTTATAAAGTAAATTTCAGTTATAGTTACTATTCAATCTTCATTCTAATAAATTTCAGTTATTAGTAATTATAAATTTACATTCAAATCAATATAAAAAGAGATTTTATATAAGATCGTATTTCTACAAATTATTTCACAACATCAACAGACTAAGACAACTAATGGGTTCAAAAATTACATTCATTTATCCACCAATTTATTTAAATTAGTTTGATCCACTAATCCATATCCGAATATCATCGATTGGATTTCCGCAACCCAATTCTATTTTTATTCCATGGAGTTATTTCAATTACAATTCAATTCCATTCAGCTCCAACTCCATTTCAATATCAATTCACTTATAATTTAACCAATTAGTTTATCTCCATCTTCCAAAATCTGATATTTTTCTCAAACATCACTTCATTTGGGTTTTACTTGGGTTCAACTTTATTTCTCATCCAAATCGAATTTCCTTTTCTTTACCCAGCATTTAACCATTTTTAAATATTTAGTTCATTCAATCTATTTATCTCTATTTACCATCAATATTTTTCATTAACACATTCAAAACGTATTTCGTTGTTAGCCCTCAAGTCGAATTCTATTTATGACCCAAGTCCACATCTACTTCTTCTTATTTCAATACAAAATAAATTTAATTTCCTTCGACTTCCTTGTTTACTTAGCATAAGTTAAATTTCAATATCCAAAATTAAAATTTACAATTCAATCCATTAATTTGATAATTTGGTTACCCGGTTTATTTCGAAAATCATTTTGAAACCTTTCATGCATACATAACATTCTTTTCACCCTTTTATCAAATCTCCCTTTTACAATTTAATTTTATAACTTCCATAAGTTAGATTTTAATTTCATCTTGAAATTTCCAATTTCAGGTTATAACTTCAAAATTTATTTAACTTAGCGTGGGTTAATTTCCAATTCATTCAACCCATTTAAACTTACTCTATTTGGATGTATACGTTCCAAAATTCAACTCTTATTAATATCACTTCCAACTTATAAGTTCAAAACTCATTTTTCCATTGGTTCTACTTCTCATTTCAATGTGAATCCCCGAATTCATACACCTGGTATTTATTTCAAATCACCTTCAAATCATACACACACACATAGATACACACACATATAACCCATTTATATACCAAATCACACCTTTGGAATTTCCAAACAACCCTCATTTTCAAAAATTTCTATATCAAATGACTACGGAAGCAATCCGTCACCGTGAAACTCGAAAATGAATACTGATAATGTTGCAGTCATCACCAGGATTATTTTCCAACGACTATACTGAGTTCAGTGCTTTATCACTTTCAAAATCCATTTAAACAATTTTCATTCAGAAATGTTTCTAACAATATTACTATTTTTCTTCAAACCACTTTGAAACACATTTCAAAATTTCTGGGACTTAGATTCAAACTTCTCAATTTAAATTCATTTTAATTTATATGTTACATTTATAAATTATGCTTATATAATTTCACTTCCTTAAAACATTTCACGATGTCTTATCATTGTTTATTTTGTAACAATTATTCTTCATTAAGGCACAACACTCGATTTATGATAATAATCAATATTGTCATACCTAGAAACCAAACATACTATAAATTCCATAACAATTTTCTAAAAAATATATTTCTTTGTATATAAAAATATAATCCGGTTGAAATCATTTAATTTCAAAACACTTTGAAAACTCTTCCAAAATTTCCAGAATTTAAATTCTGGTTTGAATCTATTTTTAGCTTAACCCATTTGTTTAATTCATTATTATAAAAATTTTATTTTATTTGTTATATATAACGAATTAAATTTTATAATCTTATTTTGATTATAATAATATCAACCAACCACATCAATATACTACAATAATTTTCAAAAATTATCCTTTAAAATTATTATATAAGAAATTAACAAGTACACTCTCGTATATAATACACTCAACTCATATAAGGGTACTACTGACCCTATCACCAATGAGTAATCCCCACTAATGCCAAAGTTCTCACTTAACCTTCAGCTCTGATAACACATGTAACGACCCAAGATTTTCAAATCTCGAAAATCGACCTCAATACGTTCACCGTTTAGAATGCCGAGCAATCGAGTACTGGAAATACCAGATCAATAGAGGTTAAGGAGAAAAAGATAAAAGAAATAGGAACCAACAACACAAAAAATCTCACATTCACAGTAGAACAAAATATAATATTAATAGATTTTTATACAAAAGAATATGTAGTTATTAATATACATACAAATGACCAAAGCACAATCATCAATATGGAAATATGGACAGTTATAATAATTTGTTCTCAAAAGTGCTGAATATACAGCCTACGATACACAGTGGAATATAATCAACTGCGGGTACACGTCTCTGTCATCCAGCTCACCTCCTGAGCTCCATAGCATCCTAATTTGAATCTTTAATACTCGGTCTGACCCGAGCATTATAGTAAAATAGCACCTGAGTCAGTCTGGAAAACCAGCATGAGTAAACACACTAAATTTGAATTATTTAAATTATCAAAATCCTTTGTAAACAAAGGTATCTCGTAAGACTGCGTCACACATAAACACGACGGTTTTTCTCTTATGATAGCCAAAACATTTTTATAGAAAATCCAGTGATATTATAATAGTGTCTAAGTACAAATACTTATTAAAATAGCTGAAATTATTACATTAATTAAAATCCAATATACTAGGCTCTACAATCAAAACTTTTAAGGCTCGTGGTGGATATTGGACCGAAGTGGTTTCGGATAATGCTAATATCCGATCCCAGCTCCTTCGAACTCAAACGATTAATTTAAAAATGGAAATATGTTCAATTAACAATTTCACAATTAGGGTGTCAATATTCACATATGGAAATTCATTCCATATGTTTACTTTATCATGATCAGTCCATCGAAATTTATTTACTTGTAATCATCACATTTCCCGATTAGTGGTCAGTAAGTTGATTTACTTTCAAGTAAAAACATATCAACAATTTATTCTATTTACTTTAAATTTGTTTGGCTGCTTAATGACACGACCAATAGATAACTGAAATCAATATTCAAAGGAGATATCGGTCAACACGTAGATTATTAACTTCAATAACCGATTTATAAATGATATTAAATCAATTTACAATTCAAGATTTAACTAGTTCCAATTTACTTAGACGAGTTATACTTTCAAATCCAAATTGTTTGTCAATTAAAGAAAATAAATAATTTATTCTAAATAAAATTTAAATAGTTCATTTAATGATTAATCGACTGATTAACAAATAATTTATCAAATAAGCAATTTCTTATTCGTTCACATTAAATTTTAACTTCGTAGAAAATTTAACAATATTAGTTCAGATAAAATTTACTTGGCGATAAGATCTCGATAAAAAATCTACGTGACGATTGGACTTAAAACAAAGAAGAAATAAAGTTGTAAATTTAAAAGTTATTAAATACATTGATTTGAATTTTATCATTAAATTCTCGATCCAAATCCATTCACAACTAGCCCATCTACAACTTTACAACCCACAAACATTTTGCCTTCCTCCACCCATTCGTCCTCTTCCCTACTTCTTCTAATTGAAACAAAAAAATAAAGTTTATTTTTTTTAAAAATCTATATGTCATATAGTAACAAAAAGTTAATCTAAATCTCCCTTTTAACAAAAACCCACCAGCCCAAACGTCCAAGCCCTATACCTTACCCACCCGACCCACTCACAAGAACCCAGGCCGAACCTTTTCTTTTCTCCTTCCTGGTTATTTTCCTTCCTCTCTTATTTTCTTTAATTTTTCTGGATGCACAAAAAACGTGCACGCACATGTACACACCTGCACACGACCTCATCCATCGTATCACCACCAATCTATCTACGCAAGTCACCTGCGCCCTCCCTACCACGTTCCACCACCTGAAATGCCACCAAAACCCCTTAGTTTAAAATTTCAACTTCCAAACTCAAAACTAGAATTGTAGGATCGATTTCACCCTAGAGGGAGGGTGAATATGGTGATGCTATTAATTATAAAAATTATTGAGGAAGTTTATAAAATTATTTCAACACAGATATATCAAAATAATAGCAGCATAGATAATAGCAGAATAATAAATGTAGAAATAGAACGACACAGAATTTACCCAACTTCGGCAAAACCCTGCCTACGTGCTGCCCCCAAGGTTTCTACTAGAAATTAAGCAGTTAGACGCTTACACACGTAAACTCGGGACACCCATTATCGACTAGCTTTAACTCTACACTCAAAACTCTGCCATAACTCAGCCACTGAGTTGCGAATTCTCAAACTACACCACGTAGTTTGTCCCCTAGTCACACGACTAGTAATTACAGCGGTTTTAAAAGAGAAATTTAAATTTAAAACAAATTTAAAACCCTAATTTATAAATTAATCCTAAATTATAAACAAATAAAATTATTATAATGGCCGGCCCTCTTTTGTATCTTCAGCCCGTTTTTCTTTTATTTACTCCGTTCCTTTCTTTGGTGAAAATGGCGGCCGTTCCTTGTTCGTTCTTCTTCGATCTATAATTAGGGATTTGAAATGCCGACTTTAAATTGATCGATCGAATTGGGATTTCTCTCTCTTGCTCTGTCGATTGATCATCTCTTTACTTGGCTCACGGCTCTTTCGATGATCGAGTTCAATCTTGCTCCGGTATGTAATTTGTTGTTTTGTTTTACTATTTTTGCTTACTTGAACTCGATGATTAAAACTGCTGATGATGAATGGGATTTATAGAAGTCGAATTTCTATATTTGCGTTCCTCTGATAGTTGTTTGGTTTCATCAATACTATGCTCGGCCAATCGATCTTCGTTTGGATGTTCGAGATTGATTACTGACTTGTTCCAATTTGTATATATTTTGCTTGGTTGACACGGTTTTGAAACTTGGTCATCACGGCGTTGATTTGCTTTGACGATGTTGATTTCATTCTTTAGGCCGTTCATTTTCTTGACTATCACGGTTTCGAATTCTTTTTGCATTTGACTTTGGCATTTTGGTTTTTGACCCACGGCTTCTTCTGATGCTTGTAGATTGACTTCGGTCATTTTCAAACCTTCCTGACTTTGCTCTATTGACATCGGTTTTGACTTTGTTTGACAGTGTTTATTTCCTTTGTGCTCGACTGTGGCCATTTGTGTTTATCCCTATAGCATACTCGACTTGCAGCATTGCTTTGAACTGTGCTTTGTTCGAACATGTATACGGTTGCTTTCATTTGTATGTGTATATTGTTGTTGTTGAGCACCGAGTCTGTTTGCATTCGTTTCACTTGATTTCTAAATATTATGGCTTTGGATTTCTGGTATTTGACATTGTTTATGTTTTTGGTTTGTGGTCATCCAGCTTTGCCTAGATTGTGCTTTTATGCCATGGTTTGTATTCTCTGGTTTGATGAAGTTTCATGTTGCCACCTCTAGTTTACCTTGAACTTCAACTGTGCTCGAGTCTGGTTCATGTTGTATTTGCATCCTTAGGTTGTAACTGCAACCATATGTGTGCTGTACATTTGCCCTTTGTAGTTGTAGTTTTGAGTTCTGGACTTGTAGCGGTCTAGAGCTCGAGTTGCATTCATTAGTAGCTTATCACGCATGTGTATATTAAGTTATATGTTGCACACTTGAATCGATTACATATGTGAACATGTTGACCTTATGTTACTATTGGACTTCTTGTATGCATCATTATTTAAATGTGAATTGTCTTTACTGTGCCTTACACTTGTAGTCAGGTCTGCATGTAGTCTGGTCTTTTTGTCCACTGCTTTATTTTATTCTGGACTGAGTCACTTGTATCAGTAGTGTTGCAGTGTTGTTTTGAGATGTAATCTGGTTCAGGTTGAAGTTGCACTGGGTTTGAATTTGGTCTTGGTTCATTGCTGTATTGTGTTCACTTGATTACTGAACTGCCTTTGTATTGCTTCATGCCTCTGAGTTGTGTGTTCATGCAGTTGAACTACTATGGTTTCATGAAATCTGGTTGTAGTTGAGTTTGAGCCATTTTTTTCAGCTACCATGTGTATACATACATCTATGTATGTATATATATGTGTTGTATTTCCTTGTAATCTTCATTGCACTGTGATTCCTCTAGCCTGTTTTCATTTTGCCTGTACTCTGGCCTTCTTCTATGTTGAATCCAGCTTCAGGTTGCCGTGACATTATTTTTATTGCACTTGAGTTGAACCCAGCTTTTGATCTGGGTTTGACCTTGTGCTCCCCTATCCCTGTAGATTTATCAAGTGTATATCGATGTGCACGACCTTGTGGCATATCCAGTGATACGCCGTGTATGTCACAAGCTGTTCGTGTATGATGAATTCAAAATTAAATGATGACGAACAACCCAAATACCGAGGAAAATATTATTTTCAAAATCACATTTTATTTTATAGTGCAAAAATATTTTATTTTCAATTTTACTGCGTCAGTGTATATTTTTGCAGATTGCTTATGGATTCACATTGGAATGAAGTTGAAGATAGATACAAGTGTGAGTGATATGTAGTGAGGTACAAATGTAAATGTGAGTTGTAATGTAATCAAATTTGTATTATAATTGAAATTGTATATATATAGTGAGAGCTTGAAATTTGTACTATTCAAAAATTGTAATAAATATTTGTTTGAATAAAATATCCGTTTGAATTCAAATTCTGTGTTGTTTATTTTATTCATCAAATATTTATTTAATCTATGAAAATAAAATAGTATATTAACAAATACATTTAAATGAATATATATATATGTTTATTATCATCAAATAAAAATCATATTCTCGCATATTCAGTAGGAATGTCTTTGAAGATCACCAAATCGTCTCGCCTCGGCCATCCCTGCCACCATTCATCACCAAACCTCACCGCGAGACTGGCCACAACCCTCTCTTTTCCCCCCTCCCATGCACACGCATCCTTCTCTTCCTCCTCATCGCTAAAGCCTCAAACCCAAAACATAAATAAACTCATCCTAAAACCCTACATTGTCCTCGACCAATTTCCATGGCCATCAAAAAATATTTTGACATTTTTTCCAGCTGCGTCAACCCTTGAACCTCCTCCATGCCGAACACCATGACCTGAAATCGACGTCGTCACTTGAATTTGACCTTACACCCAATTCCATTCATCTCTAACTTTCTACCTCCACATGACCTTAAAAATCCTCAAACTAACTCTAAAAATCATACTTTTCGACAACGAACACACTCATATAGTCCATCCTTCAAAATTCTTATAATCGAATTTTATTTATGACTGACCTCCCCTCTATAAATGAAGTTTTCCTTCCTCTCTGCTCCATGTAATTCAATGGAATGTATTTTGAAATGTTCTTCATTTATAAACAAACAATTTTGGTTTTGATATCAAGTTGTAAAATTGAAAGGTTGATGAGTTAGAAATTTTTAAAGTTAAGAGGCTCATCTATTTTTAAAAAAGTTCTGGTAAGAATAACACTGGGTGCTTGAGTTTGAAGATGATATTGTCCATGTTGACCACATATATCCATACCTATTGATGTATATACACATTTCATAGATCTAGGATTTTAACCATAGTCACAATTATGTACCTATATACGATATATTCAGTAACAATCTAAAATGTTTACTCATTGTTAACCAGGGATGAACATACTACTTGTTTTGATTTTCTAGCTTTATGATCTCTATCTTCTTTTAATAGTTTTTTCCATGGCAAAACTTTTACATTTTTTTTCTTTTATATGCGTCAACAAAACAACGTTAAGTACATACATACATACATACATACATACATACATACATACATATATATATATATATATATAGGCTAAAAAGAAATAGTGAGGCTATATGGTGTTTGTGGTGTTGTGCAGGGTTTCATTTACTCATCTTTTTTTTCCATGTAGATTGATGTGATTTCATTTGGAGGATGATTTGATTTTGTAAGATGATTTGATATTCGTGTGTGATTTGATTTCAAATGTGTGCTTGAATTGAAGTTGGCCATCTTGATGATCCGATGTGTATATATCTATATGTATATATAGGTATGCATACATTCATTTATACACATGAATCCTATCATACTTGCATACATATATTTTTGAATCATCAAAAAGCTTGAAATTTTCGATAAATCAGTTTGTATATATTTGTATATAGATATAGATATTTTTACCGTAAGTTTGAAGTGGTGAAGTTTATATACATACATATATAATTTGTCATATTCAGAAATTTACATTTTAAAATTTAATATAATTTTCAAAATTATAGACTCAAATATTCAAATATCAAAAAATTTATCGATTCCACTTATAAAAGTTGATTTTCCAAATATTAAAATTAGTTAATTACCCTAATATCAGATGGGTAAAAATCCAGGTCATTACAATATTCGAGCCGTTCAAACTAGTTATCATTTGAGACTTTTTTTACTTTTCAAATTTCTTATTTGAAAAAATACCGTTGTTATTTCTTTTTAAAAATATTTTAGAGATTACTTTGTTTATAAAACTCATTTTATAATTCACCTTTATAAAATCATCTTATATTAAATTACTTCCTTTTAAAATTTCGTAATTCTTTTCCAAAATACCCAAAATTTAGTTTCTCAAATTTCAAAATCATTTTATTTGTGTAAAATACAATTTTATACTACGTGCTTATTTTATCGGCGTATAAAAATTCATTAATCTTAACCTAATATTATTATCATAATCCAATCGTGAAACTTAATTCATAAGATGTTTATTTAATCAACAAATGGTAATAACTAAATATTATTATTCCTTTAACCATAAACCGACACACACAAATATATATATCCTTCAAAAGATATTCCTTTTAATTAAAATATTTTTTTTTAAATTTTTGAAAGATTAGGATAGGAATTCATAAAATTCCTTTTTTTATTACACATATATCTTTTACACTTGAAATAAAATATATCAACCCTAAAAGATTTTTTTCTCTCTTTCTTTGCTTTCCTTTAACCCCTTTCCTTCATTTTTCTATCCTTACATAGAATTGCATAATGCCCTTCTTCACCACATCTATAACAGAAGATGCCAGCATATGATCTTAGTTTTAATTTCTCTTCTGCCTCTTTTTGTACTCGTGTTCTTCGTGCTTGCTTTGTATTAGCACAATACTCACCACCGGCATAAAAATAAGACCACTACGAACCAATTGATACAAAGGTTGAGAATTGATCGCGAAAAAGATCCAAGTAATTTTAGGTTTAGTTGAAAAAGCTTGGAGTTTTCAGTGGAGAGCTGGAGATCTTCATCTACGTACGGATGTATTCTACTCTCTCTTGCATCTATTGCATTTATTTTTACATTTATAATGATAAAGGGTTTATAACCGTCCAAGCTAAATCCGGGCTAGACTTTGATACTGTATTCAAATTTTTCTGCTGTAAGATTATATATTGAAATAGTATATGTTATTCCATTCATGAAAGATTCTATTTTCTATTCTATATTCTTTTCTTTTTCACCCTTAACTATTCACCCTTCCGTTTGGTTTGAGTTAGACATGTGTGGATTATTGTCGACTTTAACTGTATAGAAAAAGTAGGTTGTTACATTAAATATTCTTTTAAACAAGTTAAAAATATTTATAATACGGTTTTAGAACATATTTGAAGCATTTCAAACAACTTTCGGAGCAATTCACAAAATGGTCAAAATCAAGCTCGTCGCATAAGGCAGTTCATAATTTTCGAACCTTAACTTTAAATCAATGTGTAGGATGCAAACTAAGTCGAAAATATTTGAAATAAGAAATTTACAAATTCTTGTAACCATAGTTTTCAAATGAAAAAGAAAAATCAATATTTTGTTTGATAGAGTTTGAGTTATGTCCAAAACAAGTTTTGAGTAAAATCGCTGTTTTGCATTTAAAACCTGAATTTGAAATTGATTTAAAATGAATAACTTTAAATGTTTAAAAATATGAAACAAATTCTTTAAGTCCTTTAAAATGTTTTAAAAGTGTTTTGGTTAGAAAAATGAACATATGTGAAGTAAAAATGTTGTTTTGATCAAAGAAGGTTTAATACATTATTTGCAGCACATTTTGGCAACACTTTTCGCGGAGTTTTATAACTTGTGAAATATGATTTTAAACTTACCATTCTTTTCATATCTTTTAAATGGTTTTAAAAAGAATAATTAAGTGTTTCAAATAATGATTTGGAATTTTTATAAATCATTTCCAAAAATGAAAGAGTAAACGAAAACGACTAGTACACTTGTTTCGTCTGTGAGATCAAGGTGATTAGGGCGAGGGATGGAACATGTCGAAGGGAAAGCCCGAAAACTCTAAAATAATGTTTTACAATATGATATTTAAATAAATAACTTGAAAAGGATTTTCCTAATTATTTAGAATTATTTCAAGATTTGAAAAGGGTTTTAAATTAACCAAAGGATTTGATAAATGAGGCTTAATGATTCCTTATGTTTTAAGAAGATAAATGGAATAGTTTAAAATAATATGTCTCTCTGAGATATTTATGAATGAAAGATGAATTAAATTGAATGATTATTGATAGTCACATATGAATTTAACATCTTTTTAATCGATGATTGGTGCAAGGAATGGGTCAGATTTGGGTAACTCCTATCCTAAAACCACTTTGAACCAATGTGTACATTCGGAAATAAAACGTCTTAGTGATGAAGACATGTTAAAGATGATTATTGAAGATCAAAGATATTCATAGCGGAAGGACTGCTTATTGACATTCTATGGGTCGCTCCCAATATAGAGATGTTTATTATAGCAGTGGTCCTGTCGTGTTTTGAAATCTTCATATTGCAAGGACTACTGGCTACTGAACCTACGGGTGATTCCTAAAAGGATGTGGTAGGTGGAGTGCCTTCGGTTTCGTTCAGTCCGAGAATGAACTTATGCGGACGAATGTCTGGCATTGTATTTCTAAATCACGAGTGTTGATTTTTACAAATGCAAATCTGTTGGTGGCGTAGGAGGCCACTCCTCTTATCTTAACACCTTTAACTGGAAGATACGAGCTCGGAGGTAGTATGTTTGTGGAAGTCAATTAGTGATAGATAGAAATGGGAATGTGGTATTTTAAGTGGAATGTGCTGTGGAATAATAAACCGTGGCTTTGTGAAAAACAAAGTATGAGTTTATGAAAAGAGGAGCGTAGCCACTCTAGCCTCACAATCCAGTAATGATATGGGATACTATGTGGTCTGCAGGATACAATTATGGGCTATCAATGAAATATAGAAAAGGCTACATCCTTCCATGGGTAGAATAAGTGGTGTTCGAGTCTTAGGATGAGTATCCATTGATATTGATTCCCATCATTTGTTGACAGCGTTATAGTGGCATCTGAGTCCTTGGACGTGTAGCTATTGGATATATGTTTGTTGCAACCAAAACACCGCATAAGACCACTTGTTCCTTATCATGTTGGAAATCCAATCCCAATGTGAGCTTTATGGTTTTGATTGTAGTCCTAAAATAGCTATAATGCTTTACAAACATTTTAGCTACCCCTTTGGTATCATATATTCCATCTAGTTATATTTTGTTTGACCTAGTCTGAATATATGACCACAGACTTAGGCTGGGTATTGATACTTCTTTTATATATATTTACTTGAAAAATGTTTTCAAAAGAATTTTATTAATGATTATATCAAAGTGTTTTCAGTATAAAATATTTTGGTTACCATAAGGTAAAATCCCATCTGTATTTATGTGTGGATATTCTCTTATGAGATACCCTTCTTTTCAAAATGTTTTGTTTACCGATCTATGACTTTGTCATATGATTTTCGAGTATCTCACGCTGGTTTATCAAGCCTGATCTAGGTATTTTTAATACTTGGTCAGATCCGAGTAGTTTCCGATTTAGTTGAAGACGCTAGGAGTTTCCAGTGGAGAGCTGGAGATCTTCATCTACGTATAGATATATTATATTATCTGCTTCATCTATTACATTTGTTTGTTGTTTGTCAGCATTTGTAAGGACGGAGATTTATAACCGTCTAGGCTAAATCCAGTTTAGACTCTGATATTATATTCAAACTTTTCCATTGCAAATATTATATATTGAAATAATATATGTTATTCCATTGGTGTGAGATTCTATTTTTAGTTCTATTCTATCTTTATTTTCTTTTTCACTTAACTATTCACCCTTCCATTCGGTTTGAGTTGGACATGCGTGGGTTATTGTCGACTTGAACTATATAAAAAAGCAAATTGTTACAACAATTCTCACGGCCTCTCATTTCATATTATTATATGCTATTCATGACATATCCTAACAACCAAAAAAGATATCATCCATCCAAATCAAGTAATCATCTATACAAACAAATAAACAAACTATACAAACCATCCATACACCGTATACTAAATATATTATCAAATACATTGATAAGTTTGTAATTTTTTTTATCATATCGAAACATCTATAGTACAACTAGTGTACGTAATTAAATATAATTAGCTAGTGACATAGCATCATGATACGTATTTACATGGCATATGACATTATATAAATTAAAATGTTCATTAGTCGGACCCTCCTATATGAATGAGATGATATGGTATATAAAGCATGCATGCAAAATCCTAAGGTGAACATATGAATTTTATATCTATGCAACAAACAATCACTCCAGCATAATATATGGTGAACTTATATCTATCAGTGAGTTATCAAAACAAAAGCATATAAAATATATTAAAATTGGACTGCCATAAACCATAATAAGAATTCAAGCAGATCATTCAATCAAACAAAGCAACCTAAATAGAAAAATAATAAATCTATAGTAACCATCCAAACAAACGTATATACTAACTATACTAATGGGCAAGCAAATGGGAAAACATTCTGGAAAAGAGCCAAAATAAAAAGATCATATCCACACCTCCACATTCCAAGTACTCCTAGCCAAGTTGTTCTTCCCAACCTAATCTGAAATATTGGCATAAAATCATTTTTGAAATATCAATCTAAAATGTACATGCATAACTACAACTTATGCAATCCATACTACTAACTTAGATAACTAATGTCAAAATGCAAAAAACAGGCAGCCTTACTATAAACATGCCCTAACTGAAATGCAACTGTATATCACTTCTAATTACACATACGTTAAACTTAAGTACTTATATCTTCCTTCTTTGGCTGCTTGGCTAAGACAACTCAAAATCAGATGGCGCCTTACTAAAGCAACCAAGTGTTGGAATCACTAAATGATTCCTCCTTCCACCTAAGACCATCAAAATGGTCGATGTCTTAACCTAATGAAAATAACATATCTGCTATTACAAATTCCAATCCAACTTATGTGGTATCACTTCATTTATGATTCACTTTTCAAACATCCAATAAATTTGATATCATAATATCCATTGGAGCTAGACTAGCCCGCATCGGAGTAATTTGGTAGATTTCAATTTTTTTTACGTATTTGGATCTTTAGTGGGCTTATGCAGTCTAATTCATTTAGAACTTTTCTAAATTTTCTATTAACTAAAATCAATATTTTATTTGCATATATAACCAAGTTTTATTTTATATAATTGTATTATATTAAATATATGTGTATCATACACACATATGTGTGTGCATGCACGTGCAATAGAATAATGTGTACATGGTTTGACATGTATGTGTATAGATGTTGGGATAGTACAACGGACATGTTTGCCCCTCTTATACCCAATTCGCTTTCTTAGTGTGTATATTTATACATGCATCATAATATTATATATAAGTAAATATAATATATATGTATATAATGTTAATTATGAATACTATATATAACATTTATATATACGTATTTGTGTATACAAATAGATATATACATGTAAATCATTAAATATTCATTACTTTGCAGTTTTTTCGTCTGGGCCGTTAGTTTGCTAGTTAATCCGACTATCAATGTATTTTCTTTTCTTTCTTTTTAGTGGGTTTCTAATCCTCCTTTGTATTCTTTGTTTTTCAATAGAATAGTAGGGGACCCTTTAACCATATTGGCTTTGCTAAAAAAACATTAAATTAATTAAATATTAGTTTATAAAATAATTTTAACATATTTATATATGTAATATATAATATAATAGTCGAAAACAATTTATTAAAACAATATTTTAATTTATTTTTAATTAATTTATAAAATACATATAAATATATGTAATTAGACGTGAATATAAGTGTATATATATTAACATAAATAACAAAATTAATTGTTGTTTATGCTTCTATAAATTTTTGCTATCAGCTATATATAATTTTTAATTTTGTTTTGAAATTTAATACATTTCAAAATTAGAACCGTATAAAATTAAATAAAAATATTATTTTTGAAAGTTTTCTGTATAATATATGTTATGCAATATGTTTATGCAAAATTTTATTTTTTGTACTCTATATACACACAGACGTAAGTATTTTAAATTATGTAAACAATTTCAAGTTAAATAAGTAATCGAATATAATTTGTTCAAATATTTTTTTATTTACTGCTGAATATATATTATACATGAATAAGACAATTTCAAATTTAAAACATATGATATATTACATTGATTCACTGAATATGGATTTTGATTAATTATTTCATTTAATACTTTTATTTATATATAAAAATTACTTTTTTTTAATTTGTAGGCCATAAGCATCTAGTAAAAGAGCATATGAAATAAATTTTTATTATATATATATAATATACATAATCAACAATTTTGTGACAATATTTCGATATATAAGATTCATAATATAATCTAACATCCTATTATATAAATAATATATATAAATATGATATAATGAAATAAATCAAAGAATTATCTTTCACCAAAGTCCATGCATACATGTTGAAACATTTAATTGATCCCCTTAAATCCGTTCATAAATCAAAAGTTGCTAGTTTCCGAATTGCCTTACCACCAATGATCAATTGAAGAGTTGTGATGTATACTTAAATTTTGGGGTTTAGGAAGGATAATTATCCGTCGAAAATGATAGAAGAGAGGTAGAACAAAACTGTAAAAGAAATGATGTAAAAAGGTGGCTCATAAATAGGAAGTCAAGAGAATGAAAATGAATCTCTCCTAATATCTCCCTCTTACCGTTTCCATGCTTTTAGTCATTCAAACTCCTCTCTTTTTGCCATCATACAGCAAATGGTCTAAACAGCCTTATACAGCCAAAAATAACATGCCCATACGGGCCTTAAATCTAGTCTAAGTCCAAACAACATTAAGTGTAATTTTAAACCTTATTTAAATGCATACCAATATCGTATATCGATAAGTATAATTATAACTATTATAAAAACACTTTTAATATTATTCAATATACATCAAATATGATTTTATAATTAATATTTCATAAATATTAATTAATTTAATTTAAAACAATTTATAAATTAATTAAACCAATTGGTAAAATGAATATTCACCATTTCGCTTGTGTGACTCTTGAAAGTATATTTCGTCATCAGTTAATACTGAACAATTCAAATATTGACGTTCGCACATTACTTAGCAGGTGATGTGACATTATGATCAAATTTTTCGCTTACTTGGTTTTAGTAGAATCTAATTTTACTTTATTAAGAGTTACCTGGTAGTGAAAATTATTTACACCAGTTCTCTTCATCAAAACTATATCGCTTTATACTTATTGAATTTGGCTATGGTCAGAATTCCAATATTGTCCATATTCAACTATATAGTCTAAACACAAAGTCCTTGGTTCAATAATAACAATTATTATAAATCGAACTACTCTGGTCAAAGATTATTATTACTTTGAGTTGACTTAAGTTGATCGTGATACTAACCTCATATAACTAAGGAGGTGAATCCTCTTTTGGATAGTGTTTCACTTTTGATACTTCCACTCAAACCAAATATAGTCATTCGATGGATGTCAAGCTATGATTTGACTTTAATCAAAGTGGAACTTTCATATTGAAGATCGATAATATTTTTAAGTCAAGAAAATTGTGTAAATTAGTAATTTTAATATATTTTGTCTGACCTTAGTTATATTGACCAACAGAAAACTATTGAATGAGTCATTCCATAGTTATCCAATAACTATCAGCAGATTTGGTGCACTCAGCAGTTATAAGTAACACAATGCCCAACATTTGAAGAGCATTAGGTACTCTAGTCTCAACAGATGCATCGATATCCAGTCTCAATGCCTCTTGACAAGGAATATTTAAAATGACGTGTTCATTATATTGTGATACAACACTCATGATTGCAACTATTTGTAATTACTATTACAAAACGCCATTTACGGATTTTCTGTAAATATATTTCAATTAAATTTTTAATTATTTATAGCACATAACAAAAAATTATAATAGAAAGAATTCACCTTTATTGCGAGTAAGAATTGACTGTAAAGTTAATAATTTACACTAAACTATAGAATTTACCCTAGTTCGTACCCCTAACTCTATCAATCTTCCACTTGCATATGGGGAGAATTATGGAATCTCAATCCCACCCCTTCAATCTGCTTCTCAATAGCCAACCGAGCTAGATACTCAGCGAGTGCATCTGCTGTGTTGTCCTTGGCATCTACCCTTTGTATCACAACCTCTTCTTCTTGACAAATTCTTTAATGAAATGGAACTTCTGAAGAATATGCCATGACTTCTTACATGTTTTGGACTCCGTTATGGTATGTATCTTCGTATTGTTACCACAGAACAATGCTGTTGCATTCTCAGTATTAGAAATTACTCCAAACTCACTCAAAAACTTACACTTCCAAACTACCTCTTTGGCTGCTTCATTAAGGGCAATGTACTCATCCTCGATTGTCGAATTAACTATTGTTTCTTGTTTGGAACTTTTCCAACTAATCGCTGCACTATTAAGTGTAAAGATATAACCAAACATTGACTTACTATCATCACTATAACTTTAAAAACTCGAACCCATATAACCCTTCATAAGGCGGTCTCCATTCCCGTAAATGAGGAACAAGTCCTGCGTAATTCTTACATGCTTCATTATACATTTTATAGCCGTCTAATGTTTTTCTTCAGAATTAGACTAGTATCGGCTTACACAACCTAATGTGCATGACACATCCAATCTAGTACATAGCATAACATATATAATGAATCCTCTGGTGAAGCATAATAGATCCTTGTCATATGCTCTTTCTCCTCATCAGTATGAGGAGAGTCCTCCTTAGAAAGGAGGATGCTATAATGCATTGGAACATTTCCATTCTTGGAATTCTCCATTCCGAACCTCTTTAGTATGGTATTTATGTACAAGGATCGAGATAGTCCCAACAGCCTTTTAGATCTATCTCTATAGATCTTTATACCTAGTATATAGGCTGCTTCTCCCAAATCCTTCATAAATAAGTTCTTGGAAAGCCAAGCTTTCATTGATTACAATAATAAAATTTCATTGTCAATCAACAGAAGATCGTTGACGTATCGCACTAAAATATGATAGCGTTGTCCTATTCCTGTCAATATATGCTTCCTCCATGTTCTTATAAAAACCAAACTGTTTGATTACCTTAACAAAACACTTGTTCCAACTCCTTGAAGCTTGTTTAAGTCCATAATTGAACTTTAACAACTTGCAAGCCTTCCCCTCACTCCGATTAAGCATAAAATCCTCGGGCCGTGACATATAAATGGTTTTATTTTAAATCACTATTTAGAAATGCTGCCTTTTCACACATTTTCCATATTTCTTAGTAGAAGAATGCAATAATGGACAGCATAATCCAAATAGACTTACTCATAGCTATGGGTGAAAAGGTCTCATCATAATTAACACCTTGAATTTGATGAAGTCATTTTGCAACTAGTATAGCTTTATAAGTCTCTACTTGTCCATCTACATTTTTCTTTTTTTCTAAAAAATCCATTTGCAGGTGATGGGTTTTATCCTTTCAGGTACATCCAAAAAAATCCAAACTTTATTTTTGTACATGGAATTTATCTCGAATTTCACTGCTCTAAGCCAAAGTGCAGAGTCTTTACTCCGTAATGCTTGTTCGAAAGATAGAGGAGTATCGTCATCTAAGACATAGTCCTCCTTCTTGCCATTCATGGAAAAACTATAATATCTCTTTTGTGCACAAGATTCTCTACTAGACCTTCTAATAGGTTGTCTTTTCTCGTATATGGATGAACTTGATTTTCCCACTGGTTCATCCTTAATGTTAGTTTCTCGGATCTCATCCAGGTATACAACTTTTCTATTAATTTCTTTTGATAGAAATTCTTTTCTAAAAAGATAGCATCTATGGAAATAGTCACTTTTGTTCCTCTATATTATAGAAAATATATCCCCAAAAATTCTTGGGATTTCCTATAAACTTACAAAAGGCAGATCTGGCCTTAAGTTTATTAGGGCCAAGATTCTTAACGTAAGCCAGACAACCTCATACCTTCAAATAATTAAAGTGGGTTTTCTTACCATACTATATCTCATATGGCATCTTAGGCGCAGATTTAGTGTATAACAAATTCAAAATATGCGATACGGTTTCCAATGCATATCCCCAATATGACATAAGTAACTCAGTCTTACTCATCATGTAATAAATCATATCTAATAAGGTTCTGTTCCTATGCTACAAAACACTGCTATATAGTGGAGTAAATGGTGGAGTAACTAAAGAGATAATCCCATTATCTTTTCGTGCAGATGGAGTTCTTGTCTAATGAACTCACATCCTCGATTAGTTTGAAGAATTTGTATTTTTTGTTTCGCTTGATTTTTGACCTCATGCTTATATTCAACAAATTTCTTATAGACATCAGATTTGTTCTTCATAAGATACATATATCCTAGCCTCGAGAAATCATCAATGAAGGTAGTAAAGTAATAATAATTATCCTTGGTGGTTACAGACATCAAGCCACATTCATCATTACATCAACTCTTTCATTGCTCCCACTAAAGAGATGCTTGGTTATTTTACCTTTAGGGGCATGACACACACATATCAAATGATCTAGAATAAAGTGATGGGGAAAACCCTCGATTTTCAGTTTGTGTAGTCGTTTCTTACTTATATGTCCTAGCCTACAATGTCATAGATAACTATCATTTATATTTTTAAAAACTACTCACAAAACATACATAATTAGTATTGATCATATAAATGTCATTTTCAGGAACACTATCACAGAATTTATTTCCATTCAAACTAACATTCATAAAATTATTTGCACAATATAATATATATCTAGTCTCAGACAATTTAGAAATAGAAATAATTCCACGAATAATTTTTTTTATGAAATAGCAATTATTTAATATCAATACTACTCCATTAAGCAAACATAAATGACAATCTTCTACTACCGTTGCATCTATGATAGATCCATTAGTAACATAAAGCCTCGTTTCTTCTTTTGCTATGCAGCGCCAGTTCATAATCCCCTGTAATGAATTACATATACGAGTTACCGATCCAGTATCTAAAACCCAAGAAATTTTATTGATTAGAAAACAAAATGTACTCTATAGAGCTGCAAAACTGTTTTGCTTTCCTTCTCTAATAATCTTTAGACGGTTCCTTTTCCAATGACCTTTTTTATGGCAGTGTTGACATTCATCCTTATCGTCGATCTTCTTCCTTTTCTTATTCTTCTTACTTTCTATTTTCCACTTCTTTGAACATTTTGAAGGTGATGCACCACCCTTTACAACAAGCACAATCCTTAAATCCTTGGATTTAGACTCGGCTGACCTTGACATACTGCGAAGCTCCATGAGATTCACATTCAACTAGTTCATGTTGTAATTCAGTATGAACGATTTATATGGAGGATTAAGAGAACCAAGGATCGAATCAATTTGTAATTCATTGCTTATCTATATGTCCAATTGTGAAAGCCTATTAATACAACCCTTCATCATAAGTACATAATCGTCCATTTTCTATCCTTTAGTCATTTTGATATTGTACAGCTTCTTCGTAATTCGTACCTTGTGGAACGTGTCAAATAGTGCCTTAAGACCATCAAATATCTCATGGACAAACCTATTTTCACACTACCTCTGCAATGACTTGTCTAATGTTAACAACACAAAAACCTAAGCGATCTCTAGGTCTAAAACCGATTTTTCATAAGAAAGTCTTAGTTTGGGGTCTACATCATAACGGGGTGTTCTTTGGATCATAGATAATAGACGACCAAAGACAGTCGAAAGTCAAAGCTATTGTAATCGCTCTTAGCCAATTGATATAGTTAGGTCCAGTAAGCTTGTTACTTTCAGAAAACAATTTGGAGTTGCCATTTTCTTTAAGTTTTAATTTGTAGATTATTAAGATAATATCATAGTAGATGTTCTTATAATATTAATAAGGTTAAATTTTAAGTTTTATTTTACTAATAAGCTCCCACAAGTCTTTTATGTTTCGCCAAACCCTAAGTAAAAATAAAGAAGTCTTTCGATTTCACCAGTAGGTGCTAGGACTTGTATATCTTAGTATTATTACTTTAAGGAAAGCTCAACAAATCATACTCCTATATATAATGGATAACTCCTTATTGGTTGTATCATATACATTTCATATCCCATGGTTTCTTATCCTGATCTCATTTTTATCTTGTGGAAAGCTCAATTATTAAAAGAGATTATTGATTCATGCCTACCATTTCACGACGGCCTAAGTACACCTTAAATACCTTGAGCAAAGATCAACAAATATGTTTAGGTATCTTATCTCGTCTAGTCTATACGTTGATAATACTGTACATAATATCTTTAGCAAGAGGAAAGCTCAACAACTAAAGAGTATGCAAGTAATTTATTAATCTATAAATGGTAGAGGACAATTTTACATTAAAGATTCATAATCATTAATATATTATATCAATTGACATCGACTTATGGAATAATGTATTTCTTATAAAATACCATCATGGTTCAAGTGTCTGACACACCAGAAATCGCAGTATACCTACATTTATATATGTATTATTCCAGAAGTCTATCTAAGGTTTCTATAATGTTCTAATGGTTTATACATTTATATTATATAAGTTTCATTATTATATAACTTTTATATTTTTTGGCAAAGCGATGGGGTTGGATGGTCCCCTACCATTATAACTTTCATATTTTAAACAACTTATATAATAATCTTAAGTACAATATTTTATTAATTAAGTCGTATGTAATTAATTTTAATTGATTAAACCTTTAATTAATTAATTATGATCCAATTTTAACATATTATATTAAATGTTTATGTAATACAACCTTTACAGTAATATACATATATAATGTATACATATTATATATGTATGTATTTTAATTTATGAATTAACTTTTAATTAGTTTATTTAATTAAACTATTTTAGTTAAATTTTATTAATTTTGGAATTTTTATACATGCATACATATTTACTTAAATAGTCTTAAACATATCAAGATAACATTACTTGTACAATATACATATACATACATATATGTTTTACATAATTAACTTATTTAATTAATTTATTTCTTCAATTGATCTTATTAATAAAATTCATTTCCAAAATTACCCATATATTTACTTTCAAACATGTTGAAAATTTTCATTATATTATAACTTTTATAATATGTATATATATCTTATTTTAAAATTAAAATTAAAATTTATAAGC
The DNA here is from genome assembly GCA_030765085.1 of Allium cepa. Classification (NCBI taxonomy): domain Eukaryota; kingdom Viridiplantae; phylum Streptophyta; class Magnoliopsida; order Asparagales; family Amaryllidaceae; genus Allium; species Allium cepa. The sequence goes on along the minus strand of CM060934.1, from coordinate 308,857,933 downwards.
TATATTTTCAATTTTTAAAAATAAGATCAAGGACCAATTCAAATTAGTCCTTTTCTATTAGTGATGACCTTTAGACTCACATATCTATTCGGGCCAGGTCGGTAGCCAAGTAAGGCAAAGTAATTGATTACCCAAACCTAATCCTTCAATGGAACCTTTCTAGACACCCTACTAACTGGGCTATGAGCTTAATTATTTAACCCTAACAAGACTAATTCAGACCATATAGCTTATTGGGATCTATACCATTGTTGGAACTAGGTCAGCCCGTAGTGGAGTAATTAGGTAAATTTCAATTTTCTTTACCTATTTAGATCTTTAGTGGGCCTATGTAGTCTAAATCATTTAGAACCTATCTAAATTTTTTAGTTAAATAAATTCAATATTATATTTGAATATATAAATAAAGTTTTATTTTATATATTAGTATTATATTAAATATATGTGTATCATATATGCATGTACGTGCATGTTGTAACGATCCGAAATTTCACTGCTTTGATTTACGAATATTTAATTAATTTTAAATATTCAAATATGCAGATTTTATAATGTAAAAAAAAATCATTTTAACAATAAACATTGATGGTGAAATAGTTTTCAAAATTTGTTTATAAAGTTATTTAGCTCGAAGAAAAACAGAAATGTGATGGGAATTCGTTTTCTAAATTTTTGACTTTTCGTCGGCTAAAAGTAATCGAAAATGTTGTGAACACTTTAGTATAAATATATAAATTCAATTTGAAAAAATTAGGATATGTATGTATACATTAGATAAGAGTGTGTGTGTATCTGTGTGTGTATACTTAAGATAATATAATATAAAATTTGGTAAAAGTAAACATCACATCAATGAAACATGTTTAAACATTAAGTACGAAAGTACATAGATGTGAACATGTTTTCCTTGACACAAAAAGGAAGGGGAGGCTTTGTGGGCTGAAATGGTGAGGTGGAAAGGAGGTGGTGATGTGCCATGCATGTAGTGGAGGGTATATGTGCAAGGGTAAAATGGTAATTCACCTTATACATTTCATATATGTAACGACCCAGATTTTCCGTCCGTTGATTTTGAATATTTAAATGGTTTTAAATGTTGGATTTAGAATACGAGTTGATTTTGAGTACGAAGATTTTGGTTGAAATTATAGAATGAATTTAAATTTCAAATATAATAATTTATCGTAATAAGGAAATGGTGAATAATTGAAAATTTGAGTTGAATATGAATCAAAACGATTTTGAATATTGATATAAATTCTATTTGAATTAGAATTGAGTTAGGAAGTTTTTTAAAACTGGAATTTCAAACGATTTAGCCAATTTTTGAAGTCGTCGATTTAATCGACGTGTAAAAATAGCGATCCGCGGCACAGTCTCAAAATTCGGTGAAACCAGTTCCATTAGGTCCGTAATAGTGTATTACTATCGGATTTCAAATTTCATAGCATTTGGAGCTACCGTTTGATCGTACAGGATAGAAACACATTGAAATTAATACCGAAAGTTAATATAATAATTAGGGTTCAGAAAGCCATCTTCTCCATACGATCAAACTGGGTCTCGAAACTTGTTCCATTGCGTTCGAAATAGGGGTATAACATTAGAAAGGTCAGGTGGCTCGCCTCGATCGAGGTTCGAAATAAAATATCTAGATATTTTGAAATTTTAAATTAATACATTTTTAATTGATTTAACTACATAGCCGTCTTCTTTCACCTCAACCCACTTTTTTCTCCTCCACCACATACATTGCCTAGGAGCCTCCTTCCTAGTTTAAAATTTCTACCTTCGGTGATATTTTCCATTTCAAAAAAATTTGAATCAAAAGAGAAAAAATGTATACTAAAAAAAAATCGAAAATCCATATTCCTTAAGCTATTTATGTGAGGTGATAAAATCTAAGGCATGCGTCAGCACGGTTGTGAGCAGGAATGACGACGTGAGCCCAAAAATGAAGTAGTGTTTTGATTTTCGAAACTTAGAGATCGAATTAGGAAGTTTCGAGTATATTTTTGGGTTTGGCGAGTGAAATACCACCACCAGCCATGAATTCATGAAGTGCTATGCAAGATTGGTGATTGTGATGGATTACTGTACAAATGGAGGAGGATGAAGGGTCACGCCATTATATGGAGGTTCGAGCTTCAATTTATGGGGACTGGAAGGTGGAATTTCTGATGGGGAGTTTGGCGGCATACTTGGAGATTTCGATGATCGAAGAGGCATGTCATTGGCACGGCTGTGCATGGTGAGGTTCGAATGGAGTTGGGAAGGAAGGGATTAGGTGATTGAAGGAGAAAGGTTAATTAGGTAATTAAGGGATTAAAAAAGTGACTAGTGTTATATATATATATATAATTTCCGTTAACTTATAAAATTTATAACTCTCTCATACGAGGTCCAAAATGAACGAACCACGTTGCATTACGCTCGTGGCATCAAATACTTTGCGGAGGAATTGGATAGGAGTCAATTGGAGCTAGCAGGAATTTGGATAAAAATTAAACGCTTGTTTAATTTTAATTAAAACGAAACGCTTAAGCGACAACTAAAAGACAAAGTGAGTAAATCTAACTTATTTGATTACTGGATTTAATTTATGATAATGAGAATTAATTATTGGATGATTGGTTGAATTGATATATTATTATTAGTTGGATATTATATCATATATACTAGTATTTATATTAGTAGTTGGATATACTTCCCACCGATTGGAGCGGATGAGACACTATGCGTCACACATAATAGGGGATGACCCTATATTACCGTGATATCCCACCTCAAAGCGGGTTGGTATTTTATGTTATATAATATCTATGGATGCAGGGAAATAGGTTGGAGGGATCCAATTGGATTCCTCAAAAATATATTGATTATTTCATATATAGTGATATATGATGTGATTGAATAATCTGTTATGGATTGTTGTGTGATTTGATATATTGGATGCTATAGTAGCACTGGCCCTAATTTTGGTATTATAAATACCATAAATAATATTTTGAATCTTAGAAATAAATTCAAAGGTAGTTATTTGTAATAAGAATATTTATATGAAAATTGGAATATTGAATAAGGAACGGTTTGGATTAAATAAATGATCTTATTTTGAAAATATACTTAACTATTTCGTAAAGAGTTTTCAAAAATAAATATACTTTTGAAATTTATATATATACAAGGAAATTGAGCAAAGGATTTTAATAATATTTCTTAAATTATAATTAGAAGTTGAAATTGAGTTTTTGAAGGGATTTGGAATATAATTGGATATATTGAAAAGAGATTTTCAAACGGGATTTTGAATAGAAATTGAATTAAATAGGCTTTTGAAATATGGATCTGTTATTAATAGATAAAACAAGAATGAGTTACAAATTTATAATCGATATTTATAAATGAAGTTCAATAGTTATAAATGGTTAAAAATCTAGGAGGATATGTCGCAGTATGGATTTAAAACGAGATATGGGAATTTGGTTTAGGAAAAATAGATGGTTCTATTTTTGGAAACCGGAAATGGTTATGGAATTTGAATTGTAAATTGAGGTGTATAAATCGAGAGAGATTGTAAATTAAAATCGGTTATATTGGAATTTTGAAAATAGATTCTTGAAATCAAGAAGTAATGTTTTTATAAAAGAGATTATTTATTAAACGGTGTTGTTTAAAATCTATTATTTGTTTAAAATATTTTGGAGAAGTTTACCATTCAAATAAATTTAGTTTATTATATACCCTTGTAAGTCAATAAATATTATTTATAATGAATTGGGAATCAGTTTCCATTATTTATTTGGTAAGCGTTTTGATATTTTAAATAATTATTTAAACCCCTTTTTGGAAAATAATTATTTCCTTAAAATACTTATTATTATTATTATATATTGAATTTAAAAGTAGGTGAATGAATTAAATTTGCAAATAATTTCGATATTTGTGACCAGATTTATTGGACATGATTTTATAAGGGAAATCTTAAAACGGAATTTGGAAACATAAAGGAATTTCCGAAGGTTAGAAACAAGAACTTTGAGAATGAATCTGAATTCATAAAGAAGTTATAAATGGTTAGATGATATTATAGGTGAGTATAATCGATTTTGGAAGTTGTAAAAGGAATTAATATAAATTCCGGAGATTTGCGAGATAAGTTATGAAATATTTCCTAAGTTTGATATTGAAATGATCTTGGAAAATGTGCTATAAATATTTTCTAAGTGTTAAAAGGAGGATTTTGGAAATATTTAAGAGTGAAATGATTGGTATAGAAATACTTTTCTAAGACTTGATATGGTTTGAAAATATCCCGTTAAGGATATAAGGATTTGAATTTTTTTTCAAACATTGGAATACTGAAAGAGATTTGAATATATATCTATGTAAAGATATTTGAAATGAATGTATTGAAAAGATTTAATAAAATATGGGCCTAGTGACTGTTTACTTGTGTAATTTGATAATTAAATAATTAATTATCAATTTTGGCCAAATTCGTTGTTCATTTCGAAGAGGCCGGGATCAGATTTAATTATCCGAAAACCACTTCGATCCAATTTGCGCATTTCGAATTGTGGTTTCGTGAAGATAAATGAAGATGGAGTTTTTGGAGATTCGGTTCATCTAGACCCAGGACAACTTGTATGGATGAATGCTATCAGCACATCGTCATTGGAGGGCAATGAGCATTCTAAGTGTAAATGTTCTTGAAAGGTAACCGTAGCCTCAAGCCTCATCAACCGAAAATGACTAAAACATGGGAGATGCAGCATGGCTAAGTGGTCGCTCCCAAGTCAGGTATGATCATCCATATCTAGAGTCGCTATTATCTCTCATTAGTATGCCTTGGGCCCATTGATGAAGTAGTGATCATATTCGGTACTATCCAGCAGGGGTAGGACAATCCTGTGTTGGCAGGGGATCTAGGCGAGGTCCTCGATGTTATTTTATCTAGAGATGCACCGTGATGGGCGGTACCTCAGTCATTGTATGGAATCCATTCTCCAATACAAGCCTTTATGATTTTGATTGTATAGCCTAGTATGCTGGAATTTAATTAATGTTACAATTTCTGCTATTTTAATAAGTATTGTACTTAGACATTACTATAATATCACTGGATTTTATATAAAAATGTTTTGGTTATTGTAAGGTAGAAACCCATCGTATTTATGTATGGTGTGGTCTTACAAGATACCTTTGTTTTTAAAGAATTTTGATAACAGTGAGATTCAAATTGAATGTGTTTTCTCACGCTGGTTTTCTAGGCTAACTCGGGTGTTATGTTATCATAATACTCAGGTCAGACCGAGTATTACAGATCCAAGTTAGGATGCTTTGGAGCTCAGGAGATAAGCTGGAGGATTTCGAGCGCGTGGTTATTTCCATTGTGTGTGTTATGTTGTATATTCAGTTCTTGTGAGGACAATTTATTATAACTGTCCAGATTGATTGTTGACTGTTGTACTCTGATGATTGTATGTGTATTATAATTACCGTTTCTTTGTATAATGATCTGTTATTATATATTATATTTTGTTCTGCTTCGACTGTGAGATTCTATGTTGTTGTTTCTTTTTTTCTTTTCCGATCTCTTTCTTCTACACCCAGACGATTTATATTTTTGGCACTTGAATATTCGACATGCTATATAGTGAACGTATTTGTGTCGATTTTCAAGCTTTGCAAGTTCTAAAGTATTTCAAGTTTTCAAAAGAGTTTTGCAAAATTTTTGTGAGTAAATTCTTAGCTTTTGGAAAATTATATTGTTTTATATATTTGTTGGTTATATGGTCATATATAATATGTTGTTGGTTGGATTATTGCATGGTTTGGATGCATATATATATATATATATATGTTGCTAATATATATGTGGTTAAGTTGGTGTGTGCTTGAATGTGAAGTATAGATTTTTGTGAATGATGTAAAAGTATGATCTTGTTTTTTTGGGTTTGTGGTATGAATAAGTTGTTATGGACGTAATTATGTGGTTGTTGTATAAAGAAAAGTAACAAAGTTAACAATTAAATTTGGTTATTGATGAAGAATCCATTGTGAGGAGTATGTGTTTTAGTTTGTGATAAAATCGATTTTAAAAGCTAGAAACTTGGTTTCAAATTATTTATTTTGTGTTTTTAAAAGTTAGTAAGCTTTCTAATATTAGGTTTCCAAAGAGAACACTAGAAACATTTGCAAGCATGACACCCATAGCGATAATCGTTATGAATGAGGTTCCGGTAAAGGTCTGTTTTTTTGAAAATTCAGTTTCTTGCTTTAAAATTATTTTGGAAGGGTTTTATAATTTTAATAAAAATGTTTTAGAAAGTTAATTAAGTGTTAACAATTAATCATAAATTAATCAAGCTTGTTAATTAATAAATAGTTAAATATTAAACAAGTTTCATTAATCTTAATTAAATAAGGATAAGTACTAGTTAATTATCCTTTAAAAGAAAGATTTATTTTTAATTAATTTTGAGTAAAGTATATGATTTATTTTTAATTAATTATTAATCAAATATAAGGTCAATTATTTATTTATTTAATTAGTCAAGTACTTAACTATTTTTAATGACAAATTAATTAAGGTTTTAATTTAAAATAATTATTTATCAAAAGTTTAATTTATTATTTAAGTTTTAATTGAATAATTACTTGACTAATTAACAGTCAATTATTAATAAAGGTTTTTAATAATTATTTAGTAACTAATAAAGGATTAATTAAGGGTTTAATCTATAAATAAATATTTATTAAAGGTGTAATTATTTATTATTTATAATTTAATTAAGTTGAAATTTAAAAATATTAATTATGATTTAATAGGAGTTAGGTTGTAATTAATTATTTTAAAAATAGTTTTAAGTTTTAAATCCTTTGTTTTCGAGAATCTAATTGTTTCAAAGATACTTCTTTTCCAACGATGGTTATGAACACAAGGGATTCGAATGTTGATACCATTAAGTAGACAAAGAATTATGAATAAGCTATGTAAATGGTTAGATTCTGTGGATATGTATTAGCATAATAAATCCCCGTCAAGCTATAATGTAATTGTTTATTGTGTGGGTATATGTTTAGTAGAATAAATTCCCATGTTGCTATAAGTAGAGAATTGTTTGGACATCTATTTAGCATGACAAATCACCATCCTGCAATTATGTTATTTGGACAGACACACAGATATATATATATATATATATATATATATATATATATGCAAGTTGAGTTGTACTGATAAATTATTCACTGATTAGGATATGAAATGCATTTACATATATGTTGACTTATCTAAATAAATGGTTAAGTGACTTGAAATGATGTTAAATGGTAACTTAAATTACTGCCATTGGGATTGCCAAGCCTCCTTTAGAAATTATAAAGTATGATTTTTGAATTAACTTCAATGCTCTAATCAATTTAGGTTTAATGTTTATAAATGATTTTCAAGTTATATTATTATTTTATAAAGGTATCTATAAACAACAACTTGTTTATACAAATGGGGTTTACTAAGTAAAAAGGTTTATTTAAAGTGATTTAAAAGGATGAGTTGTAAAAGATATTTTGTAAATGATTTTTCTTAAAGAAGATTTATCAAAAGAGTTTTGAATAGGGAAAGGTTTTATAAATGATTTTAGAGGTTTGTAAAGAGGTTTTGTAAATTGACTTGTAGACTTACAAAAGTGTTATATAAATTGATTTTGGAAATTTATAAGCTATTTGAGTTATGAAGTAAGCTTTTAAAAAAGGAATTGTTATAAAGGATAAGAGGTTTGGTTTTATAGTAATTAATGTTTTCAAAAAGAAATTTGAAAGGAGGAATGTTCCAAATATTTTGATAACAAACTTATACCCTAATATAAATACAAATATTTTCCAAGTAAAAAGAGGAAGTAAGGGTTTTGGAAAAAATGTTGTGTAAAGACCTTTTGATCAAGTTTTATAAAGTGATTTTGTTAAATAAGATTAAATTAATAAAGGCTTAGTGGATCCCATATGGAATTAAATCCATGTTTGAATGTTTTTTTATTTGATAGTGAAATAGCCGACTATCAAAATCTGGACCAAAACATAAATTTGGAAATATCTAGGAGAAACGGAGAAATTATATGGTAAATTTACCGCCGGTAGTGCTATACTGCACGCATATATTCATTTCATTCTTCTAACATAAATGATAAGGAAACCCATCCACTAACGGTTAGGAGGTGATCTCCACTCTTAACTTTTATCTACTTATTTCCTAAAGAACCAGGGTTGACTTTACCGAAAACTATTGGAAGTTGTTTCGAAGAGACCGGGATAAGATATTTGCCCGAAAACCACTTCGATCCAACTCAAGTGTTTCGACTTGAAGACAACTTTAAGAATATGGAATCGAAGATAGAGCTTTGAAGTGCAAGTGTTATTAGTTATTAATCTTAGGAGGCATTCCTCAAAAAGGATGTAATAGAAGTAGTGCCTTCGATTTCGTTCAATCTCAGGACGAACTTGTATGGATGAATGCTACCATTGCATTGATGCCTGAAGGGCAGTGCAGCATTCCAGTTGGGAAGTGCTATATAAAGTTAAAACGTAGCCTCAAGCCTCATTAACCGGGAAATGTTAAAAATTAGGCATGCAACAAAGCCATGTGAGTCACTCCCATCAGGGTATGATCATCCCAAGTCTAGATCAATTACTATCTACTCATGTATGCTTCGAGGCCCAAAGTGGGGTGATTACATTTGGTACTACTAATCAAGTAGTAGGCCAGTCCTATGTGGTAGAGGTACAAGATATTTTTATCAAACACCGGTGCATTTTATTTAGAGATGTACCATTGGAAGGTAGTTCCTTACCTTGTTATAGTATGGAATCCTGTAACAACCCGCATATTTTACGATTGAATATTTTTTTTATATTTTATCGTTAGTCGGATTTTAGTCCAAAAAGTTACTTTTTGCGTACGGTTGAATTAGGACTCGGAACCACTTCCATTGGGTCCAAAACAACGTTTGCGATCTTTTTGAGTATAAACTTTGATATGTTTGGAGTTAGTGGAATTTTGTCACTTTTCACTTTGGGATCTGGGTTTGGTTTAGCCCATTAACCTAAACTATTAACTCTAGCTCAACCCCCTTTCCTTCATAACTTTACTTTCATTTCCTAACACTCAAGCTTCATCAAAAATGGAGGAAGGAATGGGAAATTAAAACTCCAAGCCCTAGTTCATATGCAAATCCGACATCTAACTCCAAATTCAAAGAGAAGCCATTGATTCTTCCTTTGCTTTCAAGCTTCTTCTTCATTGATTTTGTGTAAAGGTGAGATTTTATCTCACATCTTTGTCTATAACTATCTTTGATTATTGGGTATGAATTCCTAACACTTATTCATATGCATTTGCTCTTGGTTTGGATTGAATTGGTGAAAATCCCAATTTTTAGTGTTTTGGGTTCAAATCTTTAAAAATCCTAACTTTGATGATTGAACACCTTTTTTGTGATGCATCGAGGAGCCAATAGGACCGGAAGCCGATGGGCGTAATCCCCAAGCATCGATGCTCGATCGGTTGCAAATTGAGAGAGTTTTTGGCATTTTGTTGCTTAGGTCGTTCGGCCTGCACGTATGATTCTCGGCCTGCAGTTAGGTCCGCCTGCCTTAGGTCGCAACCCATAGGTCGCTTGCATCTTAGGCCGTTAGGTCGCTCGCCCATTAAGTCGCTCGGCCTTCTTTTACCTCTTAGGTCGTTTCATCCTTAGGTCGCTCGGCCTACTCTCATCTCTTAGGTCGTCGCATCCCTTAGGTCGCTCGGACATGTTATGCCGCTAGCTCCTTAGGTCGCAACCCCCTTAGGTCGCTCGGCCATGTTATGCCGCTAACCCTTTAGGTTGCAACCTATAGGTCGCTCGCCTTGCAGTTGATTCAGCCTGCGTTAGGTCGTAACTCCCTTGGTCGCCCGGCCTGCTTGCTCTGATAGGTCGCACGCTCGGCCATTAGGTAGTTCCACCGCATAGGTCGCTCGACAATGTTGAGTCGCACCTGCTATCTCGCAACCATATTAGGTCGCTTGCTCTCTTAGGTCGCGCCATGCTTAGGTCGTCCCCACTTAAGTCGCTCGGCCTTCTCTTACGCCTTAGGTCGTGCCATACTTAGGTCGCGCCATGTTAAGTTGCCCTGTTAGGCCGTATGCTATTTCTTGAGCCGCTGCTTTCTTGTGTTGACTTAGTTAAGTCGTATGTCGTGGCTGTTAAGTCGCAAGGGTATTTCCACTTTGATGGATTTGGAATCGAATTCTTTGGATTTTTATTCACGCCTTCGAATGTGAATTTTTGTGATTTATTGTTTCTACAATCATTTTTGTGATTTGTCATTTTATCTCACTCGTACGAGAAATCTAATTAAATGGCTTAGTAAAACAAATGGTATGAAACACTTGCATTTACTTCGTCGGTTAATTCTTGGAATTGTTCGATTGAACCTCTTGTGATAATTTTCGAGTGGAGATGTACAATTTGTTCGTAAATGTTTAAGTTAAGCTAGTGGTTATGGGACATGAAGCTAAGCTTATATATTTACTAGCTTACTGTAATTGACATTTCTTGATGATCGTTGATGATCATTTCTGTGATTTAGACTAGCAAATGTGCGATGTCTCTTTGTCTACGAGGGAGACTAAACCCCCTTTTTGTGGAGCTTCGGCTCAATTTGGTGGGGTAGCGACCCATGGTCTTCGGGCCGTTTTGTGGAGCTTCGGCTTAAAATTAATGGTTAGCAACCATGGAATAGCGTTCCATTTTGTGATACACGTGTTGGAGAGTTTTCATGCTCCCGTTTTGTGACAGGCCTCCCCCTTTTTTGTGATTTCTGAATTTCCATTAATGATTTCTGGAATTTTTGTTTTCACCAATTTTCGTGATTTACATTGATAAGTTTTATCAATATTTGTGCATTGGTGAATATGTGTGTCATTAACTTTTGTGGTTGGCATTGATATTATTGTCCATATTTATGGTTTGGTGAATATAAATAAAGAGTATGACATTCCTTTTGATCTTTGAGAAGATTCTTGTGATATTGATTAATCCCTAGTTGATTTTCAATTGCCTACTTATCACTGAATGCAATTTGGTTATATTATACTATTTTGTCATATCTCTTATTCTATATCATTTCGTCTGATATTTATAGCTAGACTGATCCGTTTATTATTTTCTTATTAAATAATACTCGGTTCTGGCCGAGATGTTACAGGTGCTTCTGCTTGACTTCACATCTGGGATTATCACCCTGACTTTTGGCTAACTACTTAGATTAGTAGTTTTTGTTGTATACATTTGAGATATAGACTCATTGATGTATCCATATTCTTTTCTCTATCACTTGCAGCTATTCTTTTGTGATATTGTGGATCTTGTCTGACCACAACTCTGATGTACACTTTTATGTGTTATATATTCATATCTATTTTCGCCTTTGTTATGGTTGTCTGTGACTGATTTGTGTTATGTTTATTTCTTACTTGTTTTCGAAGAATATATATAGCCACCGGGTAGTAGCTTTGAGTTTGTATCGATATGTCGGATTTCCTTTGTACTATCTGACATGTCGGTGCTCGCACAAAGCAATTACACAGATGGTCGCTCCTCAACAGCCTTATCCTCTGCGCCAATTAACGGCATTACCCCATAGTGTCCTTAGCTAGCGTGGGTATAGAGGTGGGGAGTCACAAATCCACTCTTCAATATGTGCCTTACGATTTAGATGTACCCAACCATGTCAAAATATGATATGCAAGCATTTTAGCTATATTCATATTTTACTTGAACCATTAGACATTATTATAATATCAATGGGTTTTCTATGAAAGTGTTTTGGTTATCGTAAAGTTAGAACCCATCCGTATTTATGTACAGCGTGGTCCTTCGAGGTACCCTTGTCTTTAAAAGTGTTTTAAAAGAAATAATTCAGTTGTTTGAGTTTACTCTTACCAGACCCATGTCTGACCTGAATTTTTATTTTCCTTCCCTAAAACTCTTGGATGCTCAAATTTTTATGGGCAGCCCCCGGAAGCATCTTGGAAGAGTTTGGAGCAGGAGGCTTCATCGATAGCTAGTTATTTTCTTGTTTCCCTGTATTAAATGTATCTTGTACCAGTTAGGTAGGAACAGGCAGTTATTATTGTCCTGGGGTAGAATTGTATCAGTATGACCCCGATGTATCATTTTAGAAATGATTTTGTAAAGAATTATGTTTACTAATACCTATTATTCCATTGCATTGTGAGATTCCGTTATTATTTAGTTTCTTTTTATTTTTTATCTTCTTTCTTTCCCATAACGATCGGTTTTTCTTGCATTTAAATGCTCAACATGCAATACAGTGGACATATTAGTGTTGATTTTCAAGGGTCGAAATGCCCATTCGTTACATTTCATATCAACGCGAAAGTTAGGCGAGAACCTTGTCTTTGGTGGGGTAACTCATTAAGAGATAAGGTAACAGAATGCCTTATTATGAGTTTGGGTGTGTGTATGTGTGTGTGTGTAAATGCACGTATTTATAAGCATATAAATGTTTTATAGTGTGTTAATGTATATGTTGAGTGGTTTGAGAACTTTGGTTGAGATGTGGGATGCCACGATGTCGATAGGGGTTTCTAAACACTTAAACAAGTTTTGTTTTGAAATTGGGTAAATGAAATAATTTTACCTAGGATATATTTTATGTATATAAAGAATGATTTTCAAAAATAGTATAGCATTTTTTAGATATTATTGTTAGGAGATAATAATATTTTATTATTATCAATTAGGATTTTGTTAGTTATGCTTATCCAATTTAGCATTGACTATTATTAGTCTGTGTGGGTAGCTTCCCTTTTAAGATTTGAGTTGGGTAAATATAAATAGGGAAAACATTGAAGTGAACACTTTGTGAATTAAGTTTCACAATTTAACTATAAGGCATTCTATTGACGCCAAAAATGGGCAACGACATCCAATAGAATCTAGTAGAGATTAAATGAAGAATTAATTTAAAACCAAGCAAAAATCATAAAGGAACATACAGATTTTTATAGTGGTTCGGCAATCTTGGTCTACGTCCATGTTATATTTTTATTGATCTTCCACTTGATTATGATTACAAGAATGTTTGGATCAGGTGGGATCCATTAGTATAAAAGTGAAGAATAAAAATGGAAAAGCCTCGGTAAAGAAAGCAGAACCCTTCTCTGACGCCATGCTTACTGTATTTATAGGGAAGACATGTATGGATTAGACTAGAATTCCGGTAGAAGGTTTGGGAGACTAAGAAGAGGCCATCCAAAATTTTCCAGGCCCATTAAGTCCCACGGTAGGGATCGATACCGATCCTTATTAGTGTACCCAAATAGGTTGTGATCCCTATGAGCGGTGTTCCATGATTTTAGCTACTTGCTCCCTAAATTTAGTGTAATTCTGACGTATGGTTTGTGAGATATCGTATTTTGCGTGAAGTAGTGTTGCTTGAATCTTGATTTCTACCAATCCCTGAAACTTCCTACAATTGGAATCATATCCCTAGGGGGTGTTCCACATTTTGTAGTAAGCTTGTAATTCAAGTTTCATGTTAATAACATGTGTAGATTTTGAGTTATTAACCGATCATCGCTGCAAAATTGAGTTGTGGAATCGATACGATACGATCCATAGTGTAGAATACAGATCATACCTGATCCATTTTTAGGGAGTAGTGAGATTTCATGCTTCTGCTTCATATTATCAAATATGCTTGATTTTTTGACCCCAAAATCATTTCTCTAGGCTACTGGCCTTGAAGATAGTCGAGTCAGACTTATCCATCGGTTCAAATGTAGCCGGGTCAAAATGCGGGATAATAGGTTCGATGTTAATATTGGGATAACAATTTGATTTAATAAAAGATGTTTGTTAAAAAGTTAGAATATTTTGACATAAATATTTAAAAAATGATTTGTTAAAAGTTGAAATTATAAAATGAATATTCAAGAAGGTGTCTTTTAATTAAAATAATTTAAGTTGAAAACTTGAGAACTTAAATCCCGGGGCTTTTGGAAAATGTTTTCAAGGTTTTGGAAAATAATAATAGTATTACCTGAAAGTATTTATTTTTGGATGAAGAAAATTTTGGGAGTGAAAATGTTAAGTAAGAAGTATTTTCCTTGGATTGGTTAGGGAGAATGAGTCTTGATTGTTTTGTGATTACCTAAATAATCTTTTAAGTGACGAGCGGATGTTTGCCTAGGCGAACTTTGTAGTGCACTTTGTAAATCATTCTCTTTATATTGTACAGTCAAAACAAGTTCCAACCCGAACAAACCCAAAACAAGTTGGTGATAAATGTTTTGTTGGAAACATGAGAAGTGTTGTTTCAAAAATGGGATTTTAAGATAAAAGTAATATTCTAAAGTTAACTAGTTCGAGTGGCTCGAAAATAGCTTAAAATTGGGGAAGAGATGTGTTCTGATGGTAAACACTTCTCTTTTCTATTACCCTTCTTTTTAAGGGAGTGTATGATACTGTTTGGTAATACCCAGTTCCTTAGTATCCATTCAATTTGCGTGTTACGAATTGTGGTATCATAAAGATAAATGAAGATGGAGTTCTTGGAGATTCGGTTTGTCAGACCCTGGACAACTTGTATGGATGAATGCTATCGGCGCATTGTCATTGGAAAGCAATGAGCATTCTAAATGCAAATATTCTTGAAAGATAACCGTAACCTCAAGCGCCATTAACCAGAAATGACTAAAACTAGGGAGGTACAGCATGGCTAAGTGGGTTGCTCCCAAGTAAGATATGTTCATCCCTATATAGAGTCGCTATTATCTCTCATATGTATGCTCGGGGCCCATTAACAAAGGCGTGATCATATTCGGTACTATCCAGTAAGGGGTAGGCCGGTCCTGTGTTGGTAGGGGATCCAAGCGAGGTCCTAGATGTTATTTTATCTAGAGATTCACCATGAAGGGCGGTACTCTAGTCATTGCATGGAATCCATTCTTCAATATGAGCCTTTATGGTTTTTATTATAGAGCCTAGTATGTTGGAATTTAATTAGTGTAACAATTTCAACTATTTTAAAAAGTATTGCACTTGGATATTACTATAATATCATTGGTTTTTGCATAAAAATATTTTGGTTATCGTAAGGTAAAAACTGGTCGTATTTATGTGTGGCGTGGTGCTACGAGATACCTTTGTTTCCAAAGGATATTGATAATAGTAATAATTAAAATTGAGTGTATGTTGGTTTTTCGGACTGACTCACGTGTTATTTTATTATAATACTCGGGTCAGACTGAGTATTACAGATTCAAGTTAGGATGCTATGGAGCTCAGGAGATGAGCTGGAGGATTTCAGGCGTATTACACATACTTGGTTATTTCCGCTGTGTGTGTTATGTTGTACGTTTAGTACTTGTGAGGACAAGTTATTATAATTGTCCAGATTGATTATTAACTATTGTACTATGATAATTGTATATATATATTATAGTTACGGTTTCTTTGTATAATGATCTGTTATTATATATTATATTTTGTTCTGTTGCGACTATGAGATTCTGGGTTGTTGTTTCATTTTTCTTTCTTCTTGTATCTCTTTCTTTTCACCCAAATGATTGGTATATTTGGCACTTGAATATTCATCATGCTATACTGTGAACTATTGGTGTTGATTTTCGAGGATCAAAATTCCGGCTCACTGCATGTGGTATTAGAGCACAAGATTATGCAAGATCCTTGGCTTTGGTGAGGATTATTCATTAGAGATAGGGTCAGCGGTACCCAAGAATAAGTTTGAGTGTATTAATAGATATGAGCGCGTATTTTTAGTGAATATAAATTGTTTTATATTATGTTGACTTAACGGTTGAGTATTTATGAATTCTAGTCGGTGTGGTCTGGACAACTGTATCGATAGGAGTTTCTAAACTCTGAACTAGTTAGATCGATATAGTATTGTTTTAAAGTTGGTAAATAAAACAATTTTACCCAAATTATATTTTAATATAATAGAAATAATTTTATGAAATTATTATAGTATATTGATGTGTTTGGATGCTATTATAATAATCAAAACAAGATTATAAATTGGAATGGTCATATATAACCAAATTAAATGGCATAATTATGAATTACACAAATGAGCTAAAACTAGAATTTGGTTCAAACCAGATTTGGAAATTTAAATCCCAAAAATTTCAAAAATATTTTCCAAGTGTTTTGAAATAAATAATGGTAATACTATTGTGGAAATATATTTGAATATAAAATGTTTTTAAATGGATTTTGAAAGTGATAAAACACTGAAATGCTACCATCGCTGGAAAATAATTCTGGTGATGACGGCCGCATCATCAGTCTTCATTTTCGAGTTTCTAAGTGACAGATTGCTACCGTATTAATTTGATACGAGGATTTTTGTTTGGAAACAAAGGTTGTTTTGGAAATTCCGAGGGGAATTTGTTTTGGATAAAAACCAGATTGGTTCAAATTTAAAAAGTGTGATTTGGTATACAGAGAGATATTTATATTTATGATTTTAAAATGATTTGAATTGAAAATGGGTGTTTGAATTCTAGAATCCTTATTTAAATGTTTTAGAAAAATATCATGAAATAAGTTTTTGAACTTATAAGTTGAGAATGATATTAGTAAGGATATGAAAAATGAAATCTTGAAATTGAATTTTTACTAAGTTAAAAGGGATTGTATGGATTGAAATTTAACTTAAGCTAAGTTAAATAAAAATCGAATTGGAATTGAAAGAATATCAAATTTTATTGTATATAGATTTGAGTTGCAAAATAATTATATAACTATATGTTATAAATTTTTGAACGGAGTCAACTCAAGTATATAATTGATAAAAATGGGGAAATAAGTTGTGTAACTTATAAATTAGAAAAGTGGAATAGGAAAAAAACAAAATAGAGATGGTTTGATATTTTGTAAAGCAATGGAAATCCAACTTGAAGTAGAAAATAAAGTTCAACTCAGATCATACCAAGTAAGTTGACTTTTGAAAAAAAAATCAGATTTTGAATTATAAAATGGAAGCGAACTACTTATTAACTAGTTAATTGAATATAGAAGGACTTAACTTAATTAAGTAAAATGGATCGTGGACTAAAATTGAAACTGAATGTGGGACTTGAGGATAAATGGAATTCGACTTATGGGCAAATGAATTAATTATATTTTGAAATATTGTCAAATAAAATAGAATGACTTAAGTTATAAATGAATTAAATTTAAGTGTAAATTGAATATTGTTGGGAATATTGTTAATAAGAATGGAATTAAACTTAAGTAACTAATTTATGAGATGATTCACAAATAAATTGGCAGGTTGTAACAACCCAAAATTTTTAGTAGATATTTTAATTCATTTTATTTAAAAACTTTGGTGTTTGATTATTTAAAATTTGAATTTTGGAAATTTTTCCTGTATAACGTTGGAATTGGTTATAAATTATTTTCCTAAATTCAATGAAATAAACAAATTTCTAGAATGGTATATTTTAGGTCAAACTTTGACTTTATTTGAAAATTTTCAAATTTAAAATTTTCTATCCAAATCTTTCATTTAAATCTATATATATTTATAACATCCGTTTTTCTTTTTGTTTCATTTAATTCTGATCTATACTTTGAAAATTAGATAACATACAATGTTTTAAAAAGCAATTAATTTATGCATTTTATTTTATAGTTTCTTTATCCATCTCCTTATTTATTTTCTATGATGTTTGTATAAACTTTATTTTTACTTATTGAATGTTTCTTTTGCATTTATCTTTATTTAATGGATAGGAAACAAACCAACTAAGATACGTTACTTGTTTTAAATTTGGGCATACGTTTCATTGCTATTTCCTGCCTTTATACTGCCCACCCTTTTGATCTCCTGCAATAGTCGTTCTTCAATTCTAGCCGTGTATTCTAAACCCTAGCCGCCTACAACCCTATCATTCACATGGAAAAAAACATCTCATCTTCATTTGTCTCTAGAGAGAAAATACTATAAGTTTTAATGGCCTCTTCCTCCATTCTTTTTACTTTTTCTTTATATTTTTTTTTCTTGTGTTTTCTTCATGGAATGCTCGACCTCCAACACTATTCAACCCACCATCTCCTCTCCTCCTCCACCATGACTTACCATCACTCCTCCACTCATGGCCATGAAACCCTAGATCCCAATATCCATCACCAAGTCAAGTAATAAACCCTAGCCGAGCCTATGGATGCAAACCCCTCCTTGTTTTCCTTGAAAACCTAGCCTGCCCACCCCACCTTGCCATGGCCGTGACTATCTCCCCTCCTAGCCATGCTTCAGTTCTAATTTAACCCAAGTCTAGCCTTAGGCTGAGCCATTTAGACCATAGGCCTAGCCAAACTCCACTTAATCCATGTTTATGCCATGCCTTGCTTTGCCTTCCCCTTTCCATGTCGTGGTCGTGCCTTTTGACCCTATAACCTTGCCTAACTTGCATCTAAGCACCATGGCCGAGCCTATAAGGGTTGTGGCCATGCCCACTTGACGATTCTTTCCATTTTATTTCACTTTAAATTCATTTTGCTCTTTGATTGAAAATTTTTGTATTGAATTTTGTTCTCATGGTTTTACCTGTACTGGGTTGTGGTATATCACATATTTATAATTGTTTTATTTATTTGATTACAAGGTCTGAATTTGGTTGTTACTTCTTCACAAATCTTGTCGCGCCTTCTCGTGCTTTGCAGTGTGTGGATCCTTTTTTTTAATCGATCACTAGCTTCAAAAAGTGAGTTATTCACTCTAGACATTATTACTTATATTATTGTGAAATGATGATAAGTGGATATGTATGAATTGATATATTATTCATACATGCATGTGATGTGATTTTATGATGTTAAATCTTGTTTATAAAATTGTTGTATCATCTAATATGCGATGTTGTATTTAGCTGTTCATTTTACTTCTGCATCTCACGCTACAAGTTCCCTTATCGCTATTGGTTGAAATGATACATACCCAAACGGAGTTTAGAATAAGGAAAAATCATTATGGGCTGAAATGATAGGCTTGAGTGATTTTTATTGTATTTATTTTTCTTGGGATTGCGGGTTTGAAATGATAGAACTCGGATTTTTCTTTTAAATAACGGATTGAAATGATATATTATCCGTATCACTTGACCTAGGTTAGAAAATATTATATAGACCCGTGGTTATTTTTAACGTATTGTTTTTGAAATATTAAGTATTTTGAAATATTAAAATATGAAATTTTAGCTTTGATTGGATTTAAATGATTTAAATGAATTGTATTTTATTTTCTATAAGTTAAAGGGTATAAATAAATAAATGGAAAAAGTGTATTTTTTATATGACTTAACTTTGGATTTGCAAATTTGGTTAAATGAAAATATTAAATTAGGTAAAATAAATGGAGATTTAAAATTTAGGAGATGGGTATGTTAAATAAATTATTAAGTTATCGGTTGAAATAAAAGTTAAGAAATTTGTAAAGTATTGACTTAACAAATAAAATTATATTAAATTGGATATTTATTTATGAAAGGTTATTTTATTAAAATTTATAAGTTAAATAATGTCCAAATAAAATTTTGAAAGGTGGAATAAGTTTGTTAAGTTAAAAATAAGAGAATTTGAAAATATATTGTTTAAAGAGTATAACAGAAATTATAGCAATTCTGAAATGCTGTGGTTAAATGAACTATGGCTGAAAATACACTAAAAGACCTATAAAAGCATTTCTGAATTGCTGTAAATTTTGGAAATTTAAACTATGGCTGAAGTGCTGTAAATACCTATAACAGAAATTATCTAGCTTTATCTATTTCAGTTCAGTCTTTTTATTTCAATTATGTATTAGAGACTTATGTACTTAGAATTTCTACTGTATTTGTTTTCAGACTATGTATCTTGTAACCATTTTGAGACTGTGTTTGAGATTTAGTATGTAATAGCTTCATGAACCACTATGGTTATTTTTAATTTCGCTGCGAGTATTCTGATTTATCTGTGTATGTGATTCTGTAATTGGTTTTATTTGCTCCAAATTTTATTACAATACACTGTTTTGAAGTATTCAAGTCAGACATGTGTGGATTTATTGTCAATTTGAATGGTCCAAAATAAGTGGGTCGTTACATTTGGTATCAGAGCTTTGGTTTTAGGCAAGCCTTGGCCTGCGAAGCAAAAAACCATTAGAGATAAGGTGGAAATACCCTAGAATGAGTGAAATCAATCTTAGGATCCCTTCTTTGAGAGAGAACGTATTTTTAAGTATAAAAATGATTTTCAAATGATTTTAAAGATTATTTTGATATAAAATTTTGCTTGTTCTAAGTCAAATTTTCTAGAACTTCCTTCTTTTCTTATCCACGTTGTTAGTACTTTCCTTGTCCGGGATATTTAATTCCAGTATTTAATTCAAGTTGAACCTAAGCTTGTCTTATCTAATCTTTTCTTTTCTTCTCAATTACCTCTGTCCTAAAAATTCATTCTTGATTTTTTTAGTATGGATAGAAGGAATGCAAGAGGTAGGGGACGCGATGTCGCCCCAGCTCTTGAGCCTGTTGCACCAGTTAGGTTCACTAAGCTTTGCAAGGAATATACTGAGCTTGGTGGCACAAAGTTCCCAGGATCTGAGAGCATTATTAAAGATCAACGGTGGTTGATGGATCTGGGGGGAATCTTCTCCATTCTTGAGTTCACTAAACCCCAACAGCGTCAGTTGGCAGCTTGGTAATTGAAAGGAGCAGCTTTGGATTGGTGGCAGTCTGTCACATCTCTCACCGCTGAAGCTGACATCTCTTAGGAGCAATTTAGGGAGGCTTTTCTTGTGAAGTGGATGCCCGAGGTAAGGAAATCTCAGCTGTATCGGGAATTCATGAATCTGAAATAGGGTGATATGTCTTTTGCTAAATATGAGAGGAAGTTCAATGAGCTATCGAATTTTGGCCTTAGTCTGATTAACACTCCTCTCAAGAAGAATGAGAAGTTCATTGCTGGTGCACTTCCGGAGTACTATGACCGCCTCATCACTCATGTGCACAGTCCATTCACCACTCTAATGGATATGGCCATTAGATATGAGAATCCTACCTTTAGGGATCCTCATGCTGCTCAGTTTGCTTCATCTCAGTCGTCTTTTGGCAATCCGAAGAAAAGGAAGCCCAACTTCCACCATAAGAAGAACCAGAACAGGACTCCAGGGTAGGGATCATCTTCTTCATCTCAGTGGCAGTTGATTGACCTGTCTGCCATTACTTACTACAGATGCAATCAGAAGGGACACTTTGCTAATAGCTGTCGTACTTTGGATAGTGCTGCTATTCCTCCAACTCTGCTGACCAGGCGCGATCTCTGTCATATTTGTCTACAGCCTTGCCATTTCAAGAAGGACTGTCCTACTGTCCTACTCAGAAGAAGGGCAAGGCATCGTGTATTTTTGCTGTTACTTCTGCATCTTCTCCTGCTCCACTGGTTGCAGCTGCACTTGTTCCTGCTCCTAGTGATTCCCAACGTACACTACAGGGTACTTTTACTTTGTTTTATTTTCCTATGCGTGTTCTCTTTGATACTGGAGCTTTCCATAGCTTTATCTCTGTGGATCTTTATAATAAATTTGAGCATGCCTTTCTCCAGAGTTTGTTCTGTGCCTTTATGTGTGTCAAATCCTATTGGCGGTACTGCGAACCTTAGTAGGATCTGTAAGGATGTGAAACTCTTCTACTCTGGCTATCGGTTTTTTGGCAATTTCTATGTTTTGGGTTTTGATGCTTTCAATCTTTTGCTTGGTGGTGATTGGCTGAATAGTCATGATGCCCATATCTCTTGTAGTTCTCAAACTGTTTCTCTTGAGGATGATTTTGGTAATTCCTTGGAGATTCAGTGTAGTTTGCCCTAGGATTTTGTGGGCAGTTTTATTTATTCTCTTGATACTTCTCCTAGTGATCTTCATTCGACTCCTTTAGTCGAACTCTTCCCTGATGTATTTGGTGAAGTCAGTTCCTTACCTCCTAAGCGGGTAAATTGACTTCTGTATTGATCTTATTCCTAGAGCTTGACATGTAGTCCTTCCACCCAGTAGAATGGCACATCGTGAGAAGGTTGAGTTAAGGAAGCAAATTGAGGACTTTTTCTCCAATGGTCTGATCAGAAATAGCCATTCGGAATGGGGAGTAGCAGTGGTTTTTGTATCTAAGTCTGATGGTTCTTTGAGGATGTGTGTTGATTACAAGGAGCTGAACAAGCTCACTATGAAGAACAGATACCCTATGCCTCGCATCAATGATATGTTTGATCAGCTCTATGTAGTCGCTGTTTTCTCTCTGCTTGATCTTGCCACAGGTATCCACCAGCTCAGAGTTGTGGAGGAAAGCATTTCCAAGACTGCTTTTCGTACTGAGAATGGTTTCTATGAGTGGTTAGTTATGCCTTTTGGTTTAACTAATGCCCCTGCTTTCTTTATTGATTTGATGAATTGTTTTTTGGGGATGTGCTTTATAAATTTGTTCTACTCATTGTTGATGATATCCTTGTCTTCTCGAAGACAAGGGATGAGCATGAGTCGCATTTGAAATATGTTCTTGAGACTCTTCGAAATCATCAGTTGAAGGCTAAATTCTCTAAGTGCCATTTCTGGAGAGATGAAGTCTGATTCCTTGGACATATTGTTTCTAGTGATGGAATTTCGGTTGATTTAGTCAAGATCACTACGATCAATGTAAGTCTTTCCCTTCTCCCCTCTCTTTGATTTGATCATTCTGTTTTTTCTATGGTCATTATTCCTCCCTATTCTGTTACAGGATTGGGAAACTTCTAAGACTCCAACAGATATTCGCAGTTTTTTGGGCCTTGCTGGTTATTATCAGAGATTCATTGAGAATTTTGCTCGGATTTCTACGCCTCTCATCGCTTTAACTCAGAAGAATGCTTAGTTTATTTGGAGTGATGAGTATAAAGCTGCATTCAATGAGTTGAAGCATATGCTAACTTCTGCACCAGTGCTTACCGTTCCAAATAGAAATGAGGGATTTACGGTATATACTGATGCTTTTCGTGAGGGTTTGGGAGCTATTCTGATGCAAGATGGAATGTGATTACTTATGTTAGTCGCCAGTCGAAGACTCATTAGGCCAATTATGCTGCTCATGATTTAGAGTTGCTTGCTGTAGTTTTTGCTTTGAAGCTTTGGAGGCATCATCTTTTGGGTGCAAAGTTTGAGCTCTTCACTGATCATCAGTCTTTGAACTATATCTTCACCCAGAAGGATTTGAATCAGATACAAGTTCGATGGCTTGAGTTTCTTGCTTCTTATGACATCGTTATTAGTTATACTCTCGGTAAATCTAATGTTGTGGCTGATGCTTTGAGTAGGAAGTAGGCTATGTTGTGTCAGCTTGTTGTTTCTTCTTCTCCTCTTTTGGATCGTATCATTGCTAAGCAGGATGAGGATGAGATGATTAGCCATATGAAGGAGAGTGTTCGCTGTAAGGTTGGTGGCAGTAATCCTGATGGTAGTGGAGCTCAAATCGAAGACAGAGGGGTTTTGAGGATTAATAATCGGATTTGTGTCTTGAATGTTGATGGTTTAAGGTAGGAGTTACTTCGGGAACATCATCGACCCAGACTTTCAATTTATCCTAGTGTGATGAAGATGTATCAGGACATGAAGAAGTTTTATTGGTGGAGAGGTATGAGGCGAGATATCCCTATCTTTATTAGCAGGTGTGCGACTTGTCAGCAAGTCAAGGCAGATCGTCAGAAGACCCATGGTTTGTTGCAGCCCCTTGAGATTCCCAATTGGAAATGGGAACAAGTTTCCACGGATTTTATTTATAGTTTACCAAGGACTCAGAAGGGCAATGAGAGTATCTGGGTTATCGTGGATAGATTGACCAAATCATCCCATTTCATTCCGGTTAAATCTACCCGTTCTACTTCCAGTCTTGCTGAGATCTATATGAGGGAGATCGTTTACCTTCATGGTGTTCCCCTTATCATTGTTTGTGATCGAGATCCTATCTTTACCAGTCAGTTTTGGAAAGCTTTCCAGTAATCCTTGGGTACTCGTTTGAATCTGAGCACTGCTTTCCATCCACAGACCGACGGTCAAAACGGAAAGAGTGAATCAGATTCTAGAGGATCTTCTTCGTGCTTGTGTTCTTGATTATGGAGGATCATAGGAAGATCATCTCCGTCTTTTCGAATTCACCTATAACAACAGTTATCAAGTATATCTTCAATCTCCTATTTTAATCTTATCTTAATCCTTTATTTATCTCATTCTATCTTCTATCAGGCTAGTATTGAGATGTCTCAATTTGCTGCTCTTTATGGAAGATCTTGTAGATCTCCATCTTACTGGATTAAATACAGTAATCATTTTGTTCTTGGTCCTGATATGATCATGGAAGCTTCGGAGAAGGTTGAGGAGATTAAGAAGAAGTTGACGATTTCCCAGGATAGGCAGAAGAAGTATGTTGACCGTCGTAGGAGGAGTTTAGAGTTTGCTATCGGTGATCAGGTTTTCCTTAAAGTCTCTACCTTAAGAAATGTGGTTCGTTTTGGTTGTAGAGGGAAGCTTGCTCCTAGGTTCATCTGTCCTTTCCGCATTCTGGAAAGAATTGGTTCTCTAGCTTATCGTCTGGATTTGCCTAACAAATTTTCTAGAGTACATAATGTATTCCACGTCTCGCACCTTCGTCGATATCTGCATGATCCATCTCTTATTGTCCAGTCTTCTGCTCTTGATAGTTTGGATATTGAACCTAATTTGACTATTGAGGGGAAGCCACTTCGTATCGTCGATCGAGGTACGAAGCAGCTAAGGAGAAAATATGTCAACCTGGTCAAAGTGCAGTGGAGCACTGATGAATGGGATTGTACCTGGGAGACGGAGGAGAGCGTTCGTGCTTCGAATCCGGAATTATTTGTTTCAGGTACTTTTGCCTTGCTATCTTGTGTTTCTTTGTTTTCTTGTTCGTTCCTTTTCGAGGACGAAAAATTTTGAGTGGAGGAGAGTGTAACAATCCAAAAATTTTAATAGATATTTTAATTCATTTTATTTAAAAACTTTGGTGTTTAATTATTTAAAATTTGAATTTTGGAAATTTTTCCTGTATAACGTTGGAATTGGTTATAAACTATTTTCCTAAATTCAATGAAATAAACAAATTTATGGAATGGTATATTTTAGTTCAAACTTTGAATTTATTTGAAAATTTTGAAATTTAAAATTTTCTATTCTAATCTTTTATTTAAATCTGTATATATTTATAACATCCGTTCTGCTTTTTGTTTCATTTAATTCTGATCTATACTTTGAAAATTAGATAACATCAACGTTTTAAAAAGCAATTAATTTCTACGTTTTATTTTATATGTTTCTATATCCATCTCCTTATTTATTTTCTATGGTGTTTGTATAAACTTTATTTTTATTTATTGAATGTGTCTTTTGCATTTATCTTTATTTAATGGATAGGAAACAAATCAATTAAGATACGTTACTTGTTTTAAATTTGGGCATATGTTTCATTGTTATTTCTTACCTTTATATTGCCCACCCTTTTGATCTCCTGCCATAGCCGTTCCTTAATTGTAGCCGTGTATTCTAAACCCTAGCCGCCTCCAACCCTATCATTCACGTGAAAAAAAACATCTCATCTTCATTTGTCTCCAGAGAGAAAATACTGTAAGTTTTAATGGCCTCTTCCTCCTTTCTTTTTACGTTTTCTTTTATTATTTTTCTTGTGTTTTCTTTATGGAATGCTCGGCCTCCACCACTATACCGACCACCATCTCCTCTCCTCCTCCACTATGACATACCATCACTCCTCCACTCATGGCCATGAAACCCTAGATCCCAATATCAATCACCATGTCAAGTAATAAACCCTAGCCGAGCCTATGGATGCAAACCCCTCCTTGTTTGCCTTGAAACCCTAGCCTACCCTCCCTACCTTGCTTTGGCCATGACTATCTCCCCTCTTAGCCATGCTTCAGATCTGATTTGACTCAAGTCTAGCCTTAGGCCAAGCCATTTAAACCATAGGCCTAGCCAAACTCCACTTGATCCATGTTTATGCCATGCCTTGCTTTGCCTTCCCCTTTCTATGTCGTGGTCGTGCCTTTTGACCCTATAACCTTGCCTAACTTGCATCTAAACACCATGGCCAAGCCTATGGGTAATGAGGCCGAGCCTATAAGGGTTGCGGCCAAGCCCACTTGATGATTCTTTCCATTTTGTTTCACTTTAAATTCATTTTGCTCTTTGATTGAAAAATTTTGTATTGAATTTTGTTCTCATGGTTTAATCAATATTGGGTTATAGTAAATCATATATTTATAATTGTTTTATTTATTTGATTGCAAGATCTGAATTTGGTTGTTACTTCTTCCCAAATCTTGTCGTGCCTTCTCATGCTTTGCGGTGTGTGGATCTTTTTGTTTTAATTGATCTCTAGCTTCAAAAAGGTGAGTTATTCACTCTAGACATTACGCACTTATATTATTGTGAAATGATGACAAGTGGATTCGTATGAATTGAAATATTATTCATTTATGAATGTGATGTGATTTTATGATGTTAAATCCTGTTTATAAAATTATTATATCATCTAATATGAGATGTTGTATTTAACTGTTCATTTTACTTCTGCATCTCACACTGAAGTTCCCTTATCACTATGGGTTGAAATGATACATACCCGAACGAACTTTAAAATAAGGAAAAATCATTATAGGCTGAAATGATAGCCTCGAGCAATTTTTATTGCATTTATTTTTCTTAGGATTGCGGTTTTGAAATGATAGAACCCGGATTTTTCTTTTAATTTACGGATTGAAATGATATATATCTGTATCACTTGACCTAGGTTAGAAAATAATACAGACCCATGGTTATTTTTAAAGTATTATTTTTGAAGTATTAAGTATTTTGAAATATTAAAATTTGAAATTTTAGCTTAGATTGGATTTAAATGAATTGTATTTTATGTTCTATAAGTTAAAGGTATAAATAAATAAATGGAAAAAGTGTATTTTTTATATGACTTAACTTGGGATATGCAAATTTGGTTAAATGAAAATATTAAGTTAGTAAAATAAGTGGAGATTTAAATTTTAGGAGATGGGTATGTTAAATAAATTATTAAGTTATCGGTTGAAATAAAAGTTAAGAAATTTGTAAAGTATTGACTTAACAAATAAAGTTATATTAAATTGGATATTTATTTATAAAAGGTTATTTTATTAAAATTTATAAGTTAAATAATGTTCAGATAAAATTTTGAAAGGGGAATAAGTTTGTTAAGTTAAAAATAAGAAAATTTAAATATATATTGTTTAAAGAGTATAACAGAAATTATAGCAATTCTGAAATGCTATGGTTAAATGAACTATGGCTAAAATACATTAAAAGACCTATAACAGCATTTCTGAAGTGCTGTAAATTCTGGAAATTTAAACTATGGCTGAAAATACACTAAAAGACCTATAACAGCATTTCTAAAGTGCTGTAAGTTCTGAAAATTTAAACTATGGCTGAAAATACACTAAAAGACCTATAACAGCATTTCTGAAGTGCTGTAAATTCTGGAAATTCAAACTATGGCTGAAAATACACTAAAAGACCTATAATAGCATTTCTGAAGTGCTGGAAGTTCTGGAAATTTAAACTATGTCTGAAAATACACTAAAAGACCTATAACAGCATTTCTGAAATGCTGTAGTTTCTGAATTTAAACTATGTTTGGATACATACTAAATATACCTATCGTAGCACTTTATAAATGCTGCAGTTTTGAAATTTACAATGTTTAAAATGTTGAAATTGAACAAATGAACTTAGAAATTGCTGAAATTCTAGAATTTGAATATTTGATTTGGAAGGACAACTACTTCATATGTGAATGGTTTAAATGAATTTTTTTGATTTGGAATATAAACCATTTTTGAAATTTATACCCACAGGTAATAATAACGTTGGTTGTTAAAGAGACCGGGGCTGGATATGGCCATACTCTCCGTCGATACCGAAAATCACTTTAACAACCGTGTACGCGGTGGTGATTCCAGAATGAAGTAGGATGGTGGCGGTGTTCCTTTGAGGTAATATGTAGACCCGACTCCCGTGAGTTTGCATAAGGTGGCTAAAACAGGAGCGATTACGGACCAGTGAGGTAGCTCCTCTTATTGGACACACTTCTTCGTATGCCATTCTATTACTTTGCGATTGTTTGGTGCGCACCTTTGGTTTTGAGAGTGTGGCTCGAGGTGGGCGGTAGCTGCGCGCTATGCGTCTCCACCAGCCCGGACTCGTAATTGGTATATCTACGCTGGCATTGCCTAGTTGTGTCGTGTCATCTACCATAACGCACCTTGTACAAGTTTGATTTTCTCCCGTAGCCAAGGAGTATCCTCTGGTGGCTTCCCGATCAGGAGGGACTATGATACTAGATGGACTACTGGGACTATTATGTGTTAAGGGGGAGATTGGGTAATTCCTTAACGCTATTTTAAAGTAATTTTATTTTACTATAGACATTATTATAATATCGAAATATTACTACATAGTAAATAGTTTAACGAATCCTTAGAGGATGGGCGATCCCAAGCATCCTTTATGTTACTTGTACCTTTATATTATAGTTCACTTGAGTTGGTTTACACTGTATAAGTATGTATGCCTGACTCGAGTATTTGTGTCTATTTGCTTATGCTTGGGTCAGCCTGAGTATCACAGATTGGATCTATCTTCTGGAAGCTAGAGATCTCTGGAGCTTATCTGCTTATCTAGCTTTATCTATTTTAGTTCAGTCTTTTTATTTCAGCTATGTATTAGAGACTTATGTACTTGGGATTTCTACTGTATTTGTTTTCAGACTATGTATTTTGTAACCGTTTTGAGACTGTGTTTGAGATTTAGTCTGTAGTGGCTTCATGAACAACTATGGTTAATTTTAATTTCGTTGCGAGTATTCTTATTTATTCGTGTCTGTGATTATGCGATTAGTTATATTTTCTCCAAATTTTATTACAATCTACTGTTTTGAAGTATTTAAGTCAGACACGTGTTGATTTATTGTCGATTTGAATGGTCCAAAATAAGTGCGTCGTTACATTTGGTATCAGAGCTTTGCTTTTAGGCAAACCTTAGCCTGTAGAGTAAAAACCCATTAGAGATAGGGTAGAAATACCCTAAAATGAGTGAAATCAATCTTAGAATCCTTTCTTTGAGAGAGAACGTATTTTTAAGTATAAAATATTTTCAAGGATTTTAAAGATTATTTTGATATTAAATTTTGCTTGTTCTAAGTCAAATTTTCTAGAACTTCCTTCTTTTCTTATCCACATTGTTAGTAATTTCCTTGTTCAGGATATTTAATTCCAGTTGAACCTTAGCTTGTCTTATCAAATCTTGTCTTTGTTTCTCAGTTACCTCTGTCCTAAAAATTCATTCTTGATTTTTCAGTATGGATAGAAGGAATGCAAGAGGTAGGGGACGCGGTGTCGCCCCCACTCCTGAGCCTGCTACACTTGTCAGGTTCACCAAGCTTTGCAAGGAATATGCTGAGCTTGGTGGCACCAAGTTCATAGGATCTGAAATCATTATGAAGCCCAACAGTGGTTGAGGGATTTGGAGAGAATCTTCTTCAGTCTTGAGATAACTAATGCCCAACAGCGTCAGTTGGCAGCTTGGCAATTGAAAGGAGCAGCTTTGGATTGGTGGTTGTCTGTCACAGCTCTCACCGCTGAAGCTGACATTTCTTGGGAGCAACTAAGGGAGGTTTTTCTTGTGAAGTGGATGCCCGAGGTAGGGAAATCTTAGCTGTATCGGGAATTCATGGAGCTGAAACAGGGTGATATGTCTTTTGCTGAATATGAAAGGAAGTTCAATGAGCTATCGAATTTTGGCCTTAATCTGATTAACACTCCTCTCAAGAAGAATGAGAAGTTCATTGCTGGTGCACGTCCGGAGTGCTATGACCGCCTCATCACTCATGTGCACGGTCCTTTCACCACTCTAATGGATATGACCATTAGATATGAGAATCCTACCTCTAGGGATCCTCCTGCAGCTCAGTCTGCTTCATCTCAGTCGTCTTCTGGCAATCCGAAGAAAAGAAAACCCAACTTCCACCATAAGAAGAACCAGAACAGGACTCCAGGGTTGGGATCATCTTATGAGGCAGTCAATTGACCCGTCTTTCATTACTTGCTGTAGATGAAATAAGAAGGGACACTTTTCTAATAGCTGTTCTACTTTGGGTGGTGCTGCTATTCCTCTAGCTCTGCTGACCAAGCGCGATCTCTGTCATATATGCAGCCTGGCCATTTCAAAAAGAACTTCCCTACTCAGAAGAAGAGCAA
The DNA here is from genome assembly GCA_030765085.1 of Allium cepa. Lineage (NCBI taxonomy): Eukaryota > Viridiplantae > Streptophyta > Magnoliopsida > Asparagales > Amaryllidaceae > Allium > Allium cepa. The sequence goes on along the minus strand of CM060934.1, from coordinate 308,827,520 downwards.
GGAATTGGGTATTTTTGCTGTTACTTCTGCGTCTTCTCCTGCTCCACCGCTTACACCTACACCTGTTCCTGCTCCTGCTCCTAGTGATTCCCAAGGTACACTTCAGGGTACTTTTACTTTGTTTTATTTTCCTGTGTGTGTTCTCTTTGATACTGGAGCTTCCCGTAGCTTTATCTCTGTGGATCTTTGTAATAAATTTGAGCATCGCCTTTCTCCCGAGTTTGCTTTTGTCCCTTTATGTGTGTCAAATTCTATTGGTGGTCCTGTGAACCTTAGTAGGATCTGTAGGGATGTGAAATTCTTCTACTCTGGCTATCGGTTTTCTAGCGATTTCTATGTTTGAGTTTTGATGCTTTCAATCTTTTGCTTGGGGGTGATTGGCTAAATAGTCATGATGCCCATATCTCTTGTAGTTCTCAAACTGTTTCTCTTGAGGATGATTTTGGTAATTGTTTGGAGATTTAGTGTAGTTTGCCCTAGGATTTTTTGGGCATTTTTATTTATTTTCTTGATACTTCTCATGGTGATCTTTATTCGACTCCTGTAGTCAAACTTTTCCCTGATGTATTTGGTAAAGTCACTTCCTTACCTCCTAAGAAGGAAATTGACTTCTGTATTGATCTTATTCTTGGAGCTCGACCTGTAGTCCTTCCATCCAGAAGAATGGCACCCCTAAGAAGGTTGAGTTAAGAAAGAAAATTGAGGACTTTTCCTCTAAGGGTCTGATCAAACCTAGCTACTCGGAATGGGGAGTAGCAGTGGTTTTTGTCACTACGTCTGATGGTTCTTTGAGGATGTGTGTTGATTACAGGGAGCTGAGCAAGCTCACTATGAAGAACATATACCATATGCCTCGCATCGATGATATGTTTGATCAGCTCTATGGAGCCACTATTTTCTCTCAACTTGATCTTGCCACAGATTTCCACCAGCTCAGATTTGCAGAGGAAAGCATTCCTAAGATTGCTTTCCATACCGAGAATGGTTTTTATGAGTGGTTAGTTATGCCTTTTGGTTTAACTAATGCTCCTGCTTTCTTTGTTGATTTGATGAATCATATTTTTCGGGATGTGTTTAATAAATTTGTTCTAGTCTTTGTTGATAATATCCTTGTCTTCTCCAAGACAAGGGATGAGCATGAGCCGCATTTGAAATATGTTCTGGAGACTCTTTGAAATCATCAGTTGTAGGCTAAATTCTCTAAGTGCCATTTCTGGAGAAATGAAGTCTGATTCCTTGGGCATATTGTTTCTAGTGATGGAGTTTCGGTTGATCCAGTCCAGATCGCTGCCATCAATGTAAGTCTTTCCCTTCTCCCCTCTCTTTGATTTGATCATTCTATTTTTTCTGTGGACCTTATTCCTCCCTACTCTATTACAGGATTAGGAAACTCCTAGGACTCCAACAGATATTCGCAGTTTTTTGGGCCTTGCCGGTTATTATCGGAGATTCATTGAGAATTTTGCTTAGATTTCTGCACCTCTCATCGCTTTAACTCGAAAGAATGCTAAGTTTATTTGGAGTGATGAGTGTAAAGCTGCATTCAATGAGTTGAAACGTAAGCTTACTTCCGCACTAGTGCTTACCGTTCCAAATGGTAATGAGGGATTTACGGTATATACTGATGCTTGTCATGAGGATTTGGGAGCTATTCTAATGCAAGATGGGAATGCGCTTGCTTATGCTAGTCGCCAGTTGAAGACTCATGAGGCCAATTATGCTGCTCATGATTTAGATTTTCTTGCTGTTGTTTTTGCTTTGAAGCTTTGGAAGCATCATCTTTTGGGTGCTAAGTTTGAGCTCTTCACTGATCATTAGTATTTGAAGTATATCTTCACCCAGAAGGATTTGAATCAGAGACAAGTTCAGTGGCTTGAGTTTCTTGCTTTTTATGACCTCGATATTAGTTATACTCCCGGTAAAGCTAATGTTGTGGCTGATGCTTTGAGTAGGAAGAAGGCTATGTTGTGTCAGCTTGTTGTTTCTTCTTCTCCTCTTTTGGATCGTATCATTGCTAAGCAGGATGAGGATGAGATGCTTAGGCATATGAAGCAGAGTGTTCGCTGTAAGGTTGGTGGTATTAATCCTAATGGCAGTGGAGCTCAGATCAATGACAGAGGGATTTTGAGGATTAATAATCAGATTTTTGTCCCGAATGTTGATGGTTTAAGGCAGGAGTTACTTCGAGAACATCATCGATCCAGACTTTCTATTTATCCTGGTGTGACGAAGATGTATCAGAACATGAAGAAGTTTTATTGGTGGAGAGGTATGAGGCGAGATATTTCTATCTTTGTTAGTAGGTTTGCGACTTGTCAGCAAGTCAAGGCAGATTATCAGAAGACCCCTGGTTTGTTGTAACCCCTTGAGATTCCCAATTGGAAATGGGAACAGGTTTCCATGGATTTTATAGATGGTTTACCAAGGATTCGGAAGGGAAATGAGAGTATCTGGGTTATCGTGGAAAGATTGACCAAATTAGCCCATTTCATTCCGGTCAAATCTACCCGTTCTGCTTCCAGTCTGGCTGAGGTCTTTATGAGGGAGATCGTTCGTCTTCATGGTATTCCCATTAGCATTGTTTGTGATCGAGATCCTATCTTTACCAGTTAGTTTTGGAAAGCTTTCCAGGAATGGGTCCTCATCTGAATCTGAGCACGGCTTACCATCCACAGACCGACGGTCAAAAGGAAAGAGTGAATCAAATTCTAGAGGATCTTCTTCGTGCTTGTGTTCTTGATTATGGAGGATCCTAGGAAGATCATCTTCATCTTGTCGAATTCACCTATAACAACAGTCATCAGGTATATCTTAAATCTCCTATTTTAATCCTATCTTAATCCTTTATCTATCTCATTCTATCTTATACCAGGCTAGTATCGAGATGTCTCCGTTTTCTACTCTTTACGAAAGACCTTGTAGATCTCAATCTTGTTGGATTGAATCCGGTAATCGTTTGGTTCTTGGTCTTGATATGATCTTGGAAGCTTCAGAGAAGGTTGAGGAGATTAATAGGAAGTTGAGGATTGCCCAGGATAGGCAGAAGAAGTATGTTGACCGTCGTAGGAGGAGTTTAGAGTTTGCTGTTGGTGATCAGGTTTTCCATAAAGTCGCTCCCTTAAGAAATGTGGTTCGTTTTGGTTGTAGAGGGAAGCTTGCTCTTAGGTTCATCAGTCCTTTCTGCATTTTTGAACCGTCTGGATTTGCCTGATAAATTTTCTAGAGTACACAATGTATTCCATGTCTCGCACCTTCGTCGATATCTTCATGATCCATCTCTTATTATCCAGTCTTCTGCTCTTGATAGTTTGGATATTGAACCTGATCTGACTATTGAGAGGAAGCCACTTCGTATCGTTGATCGAGGTAGGAGAAGCTATGGAGAAAATCGATCAACCTGGTCAAAGTGCAATGGAGCACTAATGAACGGGATTGTACCTGAGAGACAGAGGAGAGCGTCCGTCTTCGAATCCGAAATTGTTTGTTTCAGGTACTTTTTCCTTGCTATCTTGTCTTTCTTTGTTTTCTTGTTCGTTCCTTTTCGAGTATGAAAAGTTTTGAGTGGGGAAGAGTGTAACAAATTTTTTTTTAATAGATATTTTAATTCATTTTTTTGGTGTTTAATTAATTAAAATTTGAATTTTGGAAATTTTTTCTGTATAACGTTGGAATTGGTTATAAATTATTTTCTTAAATTCAATGAAATAAACAAATTTCTGGAATGGTATATTTTAGGTAAAATTTGAATTTATTTGATATTTTCAAAATCTAAAATTTTCTGTTCTAATCATTTATTTAAATTTGTATATATTTATAACATCCGTTCTGCTTTTTGTTTCATTTAATTCTGGTCTATACTTTGAAAATTAGATAGCATACAACATTTTAAAAAGCAATTAATTTTTGCGTTTCATTTTATATGTTTCTATATCCATCTCCTTATTTATTTCCTATGGTGTTTGTATAAACTTTATTTTTATTTATTGAATGCGTCTTTTACATTTATCTTTATTTAAAGGATAGGAAACAAATCAATTAAGATACGTTACTTGTTTTAAATTTGGGCATACGTTTCATTGTTATCTCCTGCCTTTATAATGCCCACCCTTTTGATCTCCTGCCATAGCCGTTCCTAAATTGTAGCCGTGTATTGTAAGCCCTAGCCGCCTCCAACCCTATCATTCACATGAAAAAAAAACATCTCATCTTCATTTGTCTCCAGAGAGAAACTACTGTAAGTTTTAGTGGCCTCTTCCTCCTTTCTTTTTACCTTTTCTTTTATTTATTTTCTTGTGTTTTCTTCATGGAATACTCGGCCTCCACCACTATTCCGACCACCATCTCCTCTCCTCCTCCACTATGACTTACCGTCACTCCTCCACTCATGGCCATGAAACCCTAGATCCTAATATCCATCACCAAGTCAAGTAATAAACCCTAGCCGAGCCTATGGATGCAAACCCATCCTCGTTTGCCTTAAAACCCTAGCCTACCCTCCCCACCTTGCTTTGGCTGTGACTATCTCCCCTCCAAGCCGTGCTTCAGATCTGATTTGACCCAAGTCTAGCCTTAAGCCGAGCCATTTAGACCATAGGCCTAGCCAATCTCCACTTGATCCATGTTTATGCCATGTCTTGTTTTGCCTTCCCCTTTCCATGTCATGGCTGTGCCTTTTGACCCTATAACCTTGCCTAACTTGTATCTAAACACCATGGTCGAGCCTTTGGGTGATGAGGCTGAGCCTATAAGGGTTGTGGCCAAGCCCACTTGATGATTCTTTCCATTTTGTTTCACTTTAAATTCATTTTGCTCTTTGATTGAAATTTTTTGTGTTGAATTTGTTCTCATGGTTTAATCTATATTGGGTTGTGGTAAATCATATATTTATAATTGTTTTATTTATTTGATTACAAGATTTGAATTTGGTTGTTACTTCTTCCTAAATATTGTCGTGCCTTCTCGTGTTTTGCGGTGTGTGGATCTTTTTGTTTTAATTGATCTCTAGCTTCAAAAAGGTGAGTTATTCACTCTAGACATTACGTACTTATATTATTATGAAATGATGACAAGCAGATCTGTATGAATTGATATATTATTCATCTATGCCTGTGATGTGATTTTATGATGTTAAATCCTGTTCATAAAATTATTGTATCATCTAATATGTGATGTTGTATTTAACTGTTCATTTTACTTCTGCATCTCACACTGCAAGTTCCCTTATCGCTATAGGTTGAAATGTTACATACCCGAATGGGCTTTAGAATAAGAAAAAATTCATTATGGGCTGAAATGATAAGCTCGAGTGATTTTTATTGTATCTATTTTTTTTTGGGATTGCGGGTTTGAAATGATAGAACACGGATTTTTCTTTTAAATTACAGAGGAAATGATATATTATCTGTATCACTTGATCTAGGTTAGAAAATATTATATAGACCCGTAGTTACTTTTAAAGTATTATTTTGAAGTATGAAGTATTTTGAAATATTAAAATTTGAAATTTTAGCTTAGATAGGATTTAAATGATTTAAATGAATTGTATTTTATGTTCTATAAGTTAAAGGTATAAATAAACAAATGAAAAAGTGTATTTTTTTATATGACTTAACTTGGGATTCGCAAATTTTGTTAAATGAAAATGTCAAGTTAGGTAAAATAAATGGAGATTTAAATTTTAGGAGATGGGTATGTTAAATAAATTATTAAGTTATTGGTTGAAATAAAAGTTAAGAAATTTGTCAAGTATTGACTTAACAAATGAAGTTATATTAAATTGTAAAAGGATATTTTATTAAAATTTATAAGTTAAATAATGTCCAAATAAAATTTTGAAAGGTGGAACAAGTTTGTTAATAATAAGGAAATTTGAAAATATATTGTTTAAAGAGAGTATAATAGAAATTATAGCAATTTTGAAACGTTGTGGTGGAATGAACTATGGCTGAAAATACACTAAAAGATTTATAACAGCATTTCTGAAGTGCTATAAATTATGGAAATTTAAACTATGGCTGAAAATACACTAAAAGACCTATAACAGCATTTCTGAAGTGCTATAAATTCTGGAAATTTAAACTATGGCTGAAAATACACTAAAAGACCTATAACAGCATTTCTGAAGTGCTGTAAATTCTGGAAATTGAACTATGGTTGAAAATACACTAAAAGACCCATAATAGCATTTCTGAAGTGTTGTAAGTTCTGGAAATTTAAACTATGGCCGAAAATACACTGAAAGATCTATAACAGCATTTTTAAAATGCTGTAATTTCTGAATTTGAACTATGTTTTGATATATACTAAATATACCTACCACAGCACTTTATAAATGCTGTAGTTTTGAAATTTACAATGTTTAGAATGCTGAAATTGAACAAATTAACTTAGAAGTTGCTGAAATTCTAGAATTTGAATATTTTATTTGGAAGGACAACTACTTCATACGTGAATGGTTTAAATGAATTTGTTCGATTTGGAATATAAACCATTTTTGAAATTTATAACCACGGGTAATAATAACGTTGGTTTTTAAAGAGACCGGGATCAGATATAGGCATACTCTCTCTCGATACCGAAAACCACTTTAACAACCGTATATGATGTGGAGATTCTAGAATGAAGTAAGATGGCAGCGGCGTTCCTTTAAGGTATATACGTGGGAACGACTCCCGTGAGTTGGCATAAGGTGGATAAAACAGGAGCGATTACGGGCCAGTGAGGTAGCACCTCTTATCGGACACACTTCTTCGTATGCCATTCTATTACTTTATGATTGTTTGGTGCGCACCTTTGATTTTGGGAGTGTGGCTCAAGGTGGGAGGTAGCTGCGTGCTATGCGTCACCACCATCCTGGACTCATAATTGGTATATCTACCTTGGCATTGCTAGTTGTGCAGTGTCACCTACCCTAGCACACCTTGTACGAGTTTGGTTTTCTCCGGTAGCCCATGGAGTATCCTCTGGTGGCTTCCTGATCAAGAGGGACTATGATACTAGATGGACTACTGAGACTATTATGTGTTAAGGGGGAGATTGGGTAACTCCTTAACGCTATTTTAAAGTAAGTTTATTTTACTATAGACATTATTATAATATCAAAATATTACTACATAGTAAATAGTTTAACGGGTCCTTAGAGGATGGGCGGTCCCAAGCAACCATTAAGTTACTTGTACCTTTATATTACAGTTCACTTGAGTTAGTTTACACTATATAAGTATATATGTCCTGACTCGAGTGTTTGTGCTTATTTGCTTACACTCGGGTCAGCCTGAGTATCATAGATTGGGTCTATCTTCTGGAAGGTAGAGACCTCTGGAGCTTATCTGCTTATCTAGCTTTATCTATTTCAGTTCAGTCTTTTTATTTTAACTATGTATTATAGACTTATGTGCTTGGAATTTCTACTGTATTTGTTTTCAGACTATGTGTTTTGTAACCGTTTTGAGACCGTGTTTGAGATTTAGTTTGTAGTGGCTTTATGAATCACTATGGTTATTTTTAATACTGCTGCGAGTATTCTGATTTATCTGTGTTTGTGATTTTATGATTGGTTTTATTACTCCAAATTTTGTTACAATCTACTATTTTGAAGTATTCAAGTCAGACGTGTGTATTATCGATTTGATTGGTCCAAAATAAGTGGGTCGTTACATTGGCTGTTGAATATAGAATTGGGAAAACAAGATTTTGTAAATAAATTGAATGTAGATTAATCAAAAGTTGATAAATTGATTGGGAATCAATTTATAACAGTTATAAACTGGAATGGTTATTTATTAAATGAATATCACCAAATAATATGGATTAAACTGTCTTCCAACATAAACGGAAGAAAACAAAATCTTGTGAATTAATGGAAAGTGAACAAATTGATTTAGAATGAAATTGGAATAGATATGAATATATTGGGGGTAAATATGAAATGGATGGTAGTAAATTTGGTTGTTAATCATTCGAATTGAATGAAATAGTATATGAATTGATTGAAAGTAGCTAAATTAGTATTGAAACCTTGGTGATTGCTTATAAATGCATGTTTAACATGTTTAGTTATGCAAAGTATGTGTTTAACTATTTAAATAAACGAAATGTTATTAAAATTCATGTTTTTTGGACTTACGTGTTTAAAATGAATAAGTATAGATACAAGAAAACCATTCGGTTATATTTTGGTTGTGCGATTGCATATAAATTGAGTGAGATCTCTTAATAGTGCTAAATAAGGTATGCTTACAAATTTAGCGTGATACACACACACACACACACACACAGATATATATATATATTTCATTTTTCGGTCATGAGAGCTGATGTATATCTTTTTATCATATTTTTCGTATTGAAAAGGCTCTCCGTTCAAGGGAGACTCTACCAAAAAAAATCGACAATTTAAGGTGTTAGAAAATTTTCGAAAAAATTTTACTAACCAAAATTTGATTTCAAATTGTAATTGAAATAAGGAGTTTTGATTTAGAAAGGGAGATTAAATGTTTTGTATGGAACTAAAGGATTTAAAAAAGTGAAATATTGAGTTTTAACTAAGTGGGTTTTGATAAGTTAATGGGTTTGGCGCATTTCTTCTACCTTGGCAAATTTTTGGGGATGAAATTCTTTTAAGGAGGGAGGAATGTAACGACTTGGATTTTCCGTAATTTGATTTTGAACACTTAAATGGTTTTAAATGTTGGATTTGGAATACGAGTTGCTTTTGAATATGAAGATTTTAGTTTCAGTTATAGAATGAATTTAAATTTCAAGTATAATGATTTATCGTAATATGGAAATAGTGAATAATTGAAAATTTGAGTTGAAATATGAATCGAAAAAATTTCTAATGTTGATAAGAATTCTATTTGAATTAGAATTGAGTTAGTAAGTTTTTAAAACTGGAATTTCAAGTGATTTAGCCAATTTTTGAAATCGTCGATTTAAACGACGCTTAAAAATAGCGATCCAAGGCACAGTCTCGGAATTCTACGAAATGAGTTCCATTGGGTATGTAATAGTGTATTATTATCGGATTTCAAATTTCATAGCATTTGGAGATACCGTTTGATAGTATGGGATAGAAACGCGTTGAAACTAATATCGAAAGTTTAATATAATAATTGGGTTTAGAAAGCTATCTTCTCCATATGATCGAATTGGGTCTCAAAAATTGTTCAATTAAGTTAGGAATAGGGGTATAACATTAGGAATGTCAGGCGGCATATGCCTTGATTGGGGTGCAGAATAAAATATCTTGATATTTTTAAATTTTATCATAATATATTTTTAATCGATTTAACTACATGGCCGTCTTCTTTCACCTCAACCCGCTTTTTTTTCTGCTCCACCCCATACACTCGCCCGGGCGCTTCCTTCCTAATTTGAAATTTCTGCCTTCAGTGATATTTTCTGTTTCAAAAAAATTTGAATCAAAAGAGAAAAAATATATACTCAGAATTTTTTTCGAAAATCCATATTCCTTAAGCTATTTATGCAAGATGATAAATTTAAGGCATGCGTGAGCTTAATTGTGAGCAGGAATGAAGACAAGAGCTCAAAAATGAAGTAAGGTTTTGATTTTTGGAACTTAGAGATCGAATTTGGCAGTTTTGAGTATGTTTTTGGGTTTGGCGAGTGAAATACCACAAGCACCCATGCATTCATGAAGCACAATGCAAGATTGGTGATCGATATGGATTACTGTATGCGTGGAGGAGTGTGAAGGGCCGTGCCGGTATAGGGAGGCTCGAGCTTCAATTTATAGGGACTGGAAGGTGGAGTTTCGATGGGGAGTTTGGCGGCATACTCAAAAATCGATTTCGATGATCGGAGGGGCATGTCATTGGCACGGCTGTGCACGATAAGGTATGAATGGATTTGGGAGAGAAGGGATTAGGCGGTTGAGGGAGAAAGGTTAATTAGGCAATTAAGGGATTATAAAATGTGATTAGTGTGTTTTTTATATATATTTAATTTCTAGTAACTTATAAAATTTATAACTCTCTCATACGTGGTCCAAAATGAACGAAACAAGTTGCGTTGCGCTCATGGCATCAAATAATACTCATAGGAATTGGATTAGAGTCTATTGGAGCTAGCAGGAATTTGGTTATAAATTAAATGCTTGTTTAATTTTAATTAAAACGGAATGCTTAAGCAACAAATAAAAGACAAGGTCAGTAAATCTCACTCATTTAGATTACTGGATTTAATTTATAATAATTAAAATTAATTATTGGATGATTGGTTGAATTGATATATTATCAGTTGGATATTATATTATATATAGTAGTATATATATTACTAGTTGGGTATATTTCCCGCCGATTGGAGCGGATGAGACACTACCGCCATATTCCACCTCGAAGCGGGGTTGGTATTTTATGTTATATAACATCTGTGGATGTAGGGAAACAGGTTGGAGAGATCCAACTGATTCCTCAAAAATATATTAATTGTTTCATATATAGTGATATATGATGTGATTGAATAATCTATTATGGATTATTGTGTGATTTGATATATTGGATGCTATAGTAGCACTGGCTTTAATTTTGGTATTTTAAATACCATAAATAATATTTTTGAATCTTAAAAATAAATTCAAGGGTGGTTTTTGGAATAAAAATATTTACATAAAAATTGGTATATTGAACAAGGAATGGTTTGGATTACATAAAAGATTTGATAATAATGGTGTCCTCTCTATCTCAAGATTCTTGGTCGAAACTTCCTTCTTCCTCTCAAGAATTTCGTTCGTCTTCTTCTTCGTCTGTCGAATATTCCAATCTCCCCAATCATGGTTTTTTCGGTATTCATTTGCTCAGGCTGTTAAGTTTCAATCTCCATCTCATTTTCAAGGAACGTTTTTTTAGTAAGAATAATATGAGATGGATTGAATCTAGAAAAGGAAAGAAATTCTGTTTCAGATGTGGGGATTTAAATCATCTTGCTATCAATTGTTGAGACCTAGTGAGATGCTTTTCTTATGGAAACTTTGGTCATAAGAGTAAAGATTATGGGATTGATTCGTATTCTTTTAAGGCTAAATCGAATTTGTCTAATCACGGCTTACTTTTCGTCTTGAACTTCTTGAAGCTGAAGGGTGTTCTACTTGATTATCCCTGGTTCATGAAAGATATCGAAAATTAATTACCTCGACGAACTGTTGTATCATTTTAACATCATCAACGAGCCGAACATAGGAAAGAGTTATATGGATATATTTGGTAACCCAGAGATTTATTTTGGTAAATCTGTTATTGACATAGTTAAGGGGCTTTCTAATCCATAGATTCCAAATATCGTGTTAAGGGAAGTTCTAAATCTTCTTTGATTAATCATGGTTTTCAATTTTCTCTTAAATTTTGTTGTTAAGGGGTTTGTTGATTGATCATCTCTGGTCTAATAAGGATCTTGGTATAAGATATCTCGATGAACTTTTCTACCATTTTGACATCGTCAATGAACCGAACTATGGCAAAGGGTTCACCGATAGTTTTTGTAGCTCTTCAGAAACTGATGGTCAATCTGTAATCTCGAATGAAGAGCCTGATCCTTCAGATGTTTTTTCAGTCGAATTGTTCATTCCTAATTCTCTTGTAGCTAATGAGATTAATCTGGGCTTTGATCCCATTCTGTTTGATCATGATGTTTTAGATTGTTTGAATCAATCTTGAATTTTGTCTTCATCGAATGAATGTGATAATGTTGAAGTTCAAGGCCATATATTCATCTCTGCTCGAAGGAAAAACCATAAATCTAATCTTTATGTTCAGGAAAAATCTGAGTTATATACCTCCAACAGATTTGATTGCCTGTCCTTATCTCTAGATAATCTGGATAATGATAGTGAACTTTTGCATTGCGCAGAGCATTCTAATCCAGTTCAATCGAATAGTTCGAGTGATTGCTTTTCAAATTTGGATAATCATGGAGAAGTTAAATATTGCAGCTTATCGAATATTGCTATGATTGATCGGTTCGATAATCTTGGTGATGTTACTTTTGATTTAATGGACCAAGAGTTTGTTGATTTAGATAATATTAGCCATGGGATTCAAAAGTCTTTCAGAACTAAGAGTTTTGTATCTTATTCGAAACTTGAAGTGTCAAACTGTTTCGACTCAGTTTTAGATTCTTTGAAGCCTTGTGGGTTTCTATCTGTTGATCTGGAGAATTCATCAGATATTTTTCAAGTGGATATATTATCAGCTGGATGTCCAGTTCTGGAAAATGTTAATAGCAACTGTTGTAAATCAAAAGCATTTTTTGAAACCTATTCGACATATATTGATATTATAGATGGGTTTATGGGATCTGATGTTGCTGTAAATTTGGATGTAAAAGTGGCTTATGTGGATTTAGGAAATATGCTCGAAGATAACAATGATTTTAGCTTGGCATTAGTAGAGTTTTCAGCAGACGTGCACACATGCACAGGGGATTTTCAATGTTTCTGTAGTGAGGCTTTGGAAAATTCTGGAAATGATATGCATAAGTCAGTAACAGTTTTTTTGGTAGTTAGCATAAATGAGGATAGGGTGTTATGTTCTGACTCTTGTCTTCCTCAATCATCGAAGGTTGATGTTTCTCCTTGTTTTTCTTCTAGAGTGGATGGATTTTTGTTGAACACTAGTGTGGAGTCTGAGACTTCTCCAATCATATACTTGGACTCTCTTCGGCTAGTAGTGGTAGTAGACGCGTTCCTTCTTCTTCTTTGTCGAGGAAATGAAGATGCAGGAAATCAGTAGCTTCTAGTGGTCTGGTTCGTCGAAGTGCTAGGATACGCAGAAGCCAGCAGCAGACTATGGGTGAGTTACCTGGATTGAGTGCCACATGTGGCGCTACAAATCCAGGCTCAGGTATGAGATCTTTTATGGGTAGTACATACTCCACTTATGCATTAGGAGATTTATCATCTATAGAGTTTTGTCGGCTTGCCTATGAGACTTCTTTTATTTTTTCTGATATTGAGATTAATAGAGAGTATATTAGGCGTCAGGAATTAGAGAGGGCTAGTACAGTTAGTTTATGAGGATCACTAGTTGTAACATTAGAGGTTTGAATGATTTGAATAAGTGTGATAAGGTTAGAGCATTCTTTAAAGACTATTCTATTGACATTGCTTTACTTCAGGAGACTAAAATTTGTTGTCCCGATGTTAGGTTTTTTAGAAGATTAGGTGGTTATCATTTTAGAAAATGGGTTTTTTACCTTTCGTTGGCTCTTCTGGGGGTTTAATGATAGGTTGGCGAGATAGTAATTTTAAATTACTTCAATGTATTGTTAAGCAGCATTCTCTTCATGTTATTCTTATTAACCTTTCAGATAACTCTTTATTAAATATTTCTAATGTTTAAGAGCCTAATTCTAAAATTAATAGGAGAATTTTATGGAACGAGTGTCTAGAATTTAGATCCCTTGCCCCGAGTTCTTGGATTATGGGGGAAGATCTTAATGTCATGCTCTTCATAGGTGAGCGATTTCCTAGGGAAGGAGATTACTCTGCCATGGAGGAATTCGATCAATTTATTTTCAACTCTAATTTGATTGAAATTCCCCTTTCTAATAGAGAGTTTACTTGGAGTAACGCTAGAGAGTCTCCATCCATGGCTTTTCTCGATAGATTTTTTGTTAGTGATGAAATTGAGGACAAATTTCCTATCTGTAGAGTCAATGGCTTACCATATACCTTCTCTGACCATTGTCTATTATCCTTTCTTGCGAGTATCATAGAGTTATTTTTAACAATTTTAAATTTGAAAAGATGTGGCTTTTGGAATCTAATTTTGTGAATTTAGTTACATGTAAATGGAATTCTTTGAGTTTCCATAGTTTCAGAAATAAGGAAAATTTTGCAAAAGATTTTATTTCTAAACTTAGAGATCTTAGGATTTTTCTTAAAAATTGGAACAAAAATGTTTTTGGCAATTTAAAAATTAAAAAGGATAATATACTTAATGAAATGCTTAAAATAAAAAAGTTAAAAGAATCTAGACCTCTAAATCTAGGTGAATGTAATGTTCTTTCTAATTTAAAAGATGAGCTTAATTCTATTTTAGAAAAAGAGGAAGTGATGTGGAAGCAACGATCCAGAATTCAATGGATCAACGAAGGCGATAATAATACCAATTTTTTTTCATAATATTGTAATGGTAGGAAATGCCCTAATACAATTAACTCTATATTTGTTAACAATATAGAGTTAGTTGATCAAGGAGACCTCAATAAGGCTTTTACAGACTATTATAAGGATATTTTTGGTTCAAAAATTAAACATAGAATCGATGTTAGATGGACAGATCTGTATCCATCGGATTCTATTGTTGATTTATCAGAGTTAGATAATTCTTTTACAGAAGAGGAAATTAGGAAAGCAATTAATGATTTTTCTAGTGATAAATCACCGGGTCCTGATGGGTTTCCTATTTTATTTTACAAAACTTTTTGGTATGTTTTAAAATTTGGCGTAGTTAATTTGTTTAATGATTTTTATAACGGAAATTTGCAATTAGGGAGATTTAATTTCGCAAATGTTATTTTGCCGCATAAAAAAGTTGGAGCTAACAACTTAAAAGATTTTAGACCTATCTCTTTGATAAACTGTTTAGTAAAAATCATTTATAAATTTCTAGCTAGCAGACTTAGTATAAGAATGAACGATTTAATTGATTGTTCACAATCGGCTTTTATTAAAGGGAGAAACATTACTGATGGAGTGACTGTTGTTCAGGAATATATTAATTATTGTTGTAAGAACAACATAACCTGTGTGATTTTAAAACTTGATTTTGCTAAAGCTTTTGATTCAGTAGATTGGGATTTTCATGTAGATATTTTTCATGCTATAGGATTCGGTCATAGATGGATTAGTTGGATTTTGTCTTTGCTTAAAACGGGAAACTCTAGTATAATGGTTAATGGTATTCTGGTTAATAAAATTCAGTCAAAGAGAGGTTTAAGGAAAGAGGATCCCTTATCTCCTTTATTGTTTAACTTAGCCACTGATATTTTTACTAAAATTATTAAGAGAGTAGTGGATAATGGATCTCTAGGAAGTGTTGGCAATGATATATCGAGTAATGGTATACCGGTTCTGCAATTTGCAGATGATACCTTACTTTTTTCTTCTCATCTTCCTAGAAAAATTATTACTCTCAAGTTTATTCTTTATAGTTTTGAGCTTTTATCTGGTTTAAAAATAAATTTTGACAAGAGTTCAGTTTTAATTTTAAATGATTTTGATATAGTAGAAAACTTAGTAGTTAATACTCTAAATTGTAAAAGTATGAATTTTCCTTTTGAATATCTAGGGTTTGTGATTAGACCTATAAAACTATAGCATGATGATTGGCTTATTGACAAAATTAAAAAAAAGATATCTAATTGGAATGGGAGATTTCTATCTAGAGCAAGTAGGCTTGTTTTAATAAACTCGGTTTTATCAGCCTTACCGATCTATTGGATGTCTATGCATCTGTTTTCAGATTGGGTTATTGATAAAATCGATAAAATTAGAAGAGATTTCTTATGAAGTGGGGATAAAATTAATAACAGCATATAATGTCTAGTTAACTGGGAAACTATCTGTAAAACTAAAAAGGAGGGTGGTTTAGGAGTTATAAATTTGCGCGACATGAATTTGTCTCTTTTAGGTAAATGGATTTGGAAGTTTAAAGATATAAATGATAACGCTATTTGGAAAGAGATCATTTCCAAATATTATTATAATGGTAATATCAATTTACACCAAATTGATTTTTCTTTTTCCCATAAATTTTCTAATTTCTGGAAAAACATTTTAAAATGTTATGAAATTTTTAACTTAGGAATTAAGACCATAGTACATTTAGGAAATTGTACTTCTTTTTGGCACGACTGTTGGATTTCGATATTGCCTCTTAAATTTGAATTTAAGGATTTGTATGATATTCGCAACTTTAAGTATTCTTTAATTAATGAAATTTATTCTTCGAAAAATGATCCTCCTTGGAATTTCAGTTTTAACAGAATTCTAATAAGATCTACCCTTAGACATCTTTCTTTGCTGCATGCCAGATTAAATCTTTATAACATTGATAATGATAATGATTTCATTAGTTGGGAATGGGATAAGAGTAAGAAATATACTCCAAATTCGTTTTACAGATTTATTAATTTTTCGGGTACTTTAATAACTCTTTTAAATACATATGGAAATCTAATGCTCCTCCTAAATCCAAAATTCATATGTGGCTAATTCTTCATGGAAAACTTAATACAATAGAATTTTTAAAGAGAAAAAACATTCATAATGATAATAAATGTTATTTTTGCAATCTGCATCTTGAGGACATAAATCATTTATATTATGATTGTTTGGCCTCTAATTACATCCTCATTAATTCTCTTAAAATTTTCAACTTTAATATAATAAATAAAATTTCGGATTCTAAATTCTACTGGAAAATATATAGATTCAAATTCAATAAGAATATTAGATTTTTACTAGACACTCTATCTATTATTATTAGTTGGTTTATTTGGTTTGAGAGAAATCAAAGAATTTTTATTAATAATAATAGTCATTTTAACAAATTGATTTTTTCAATTTCTACATTCTGTTTTAATTGGATTTCTAATCCCAAGTATAAATTAGCTAAAAATATCCTTTTTAAATGGTATCTTAACAAGGTTAGTTATAATATTAATTTTTTTAAGCATAACAATAACTTTTATAGCACTAATAATAGTATTGTTAATATTTCTCCAAAATTTATATCATGATCTCACTTTTTATCATAGCTCACTTAGGATTAAAGATAAATAAGTTTGACTCGTTTCAATTTTTGTTCTTGTCACTGCTTGGTATCTGCTTATAGTTCATCCATTCCTTTAGTTTATTTCCTGATAGTCTAATTTTAGGTTTTTATTTCATTCCTCAATATACATATATATGTATATTTATTATATAAATATATACATATATATGTATCATTCTAATTTTTTTCTTAGTCATGTTTAAGATACAGGTTTGGTAGATAGGATTTCAGGTTCATTTTGCAGGTTTCTCCTGCCTTCAGATTTCTAGATATCAGATTGTAGAGAGGTCATCAGAACAGAGTTTCTTCATCCAGGATTTCTTGCAGTTTTCTCTTTAGATATAGGATTCTGCTATCTTCATTATGGAGTTCTTTTTCAGGATGTTCTATTCTCCAGTTTGGCACTCCTTCTTGTTCAGAGCTTTCAGAGTGGTCTCTCTATTCAACAGATCCTCTTTAGAGCATATGCTTATTCACTTCATATGTTTCAAACTTTTGGAGCTTTATTATTATTTTGAGTTGTCACTTAGTGTTTCTTGTTTTTTTCTCTTTTGCCTTTTTGGTATTTCTAACACCTTTATATCGAGCGGTGGCCATGCCGGAGCTTGATATTGAGGTGCGATGGGTGGTGGCTTTGCCGGAACTCATCTTAGAAGTACCTGAGATTAGATATTTGTATATTTACTTCAGTTACCTACCAGGCATGTTGGCAGCTCCTTATGTTCGTGTTATATATATATATATATATATATATATATTCACATGTATGCTCTCCTCTATGTGTAGAGGATCACACATTTTTCTCAAAAAAATACATAAAAGATATGATTTTCGAAATACACTTAACTATTTCGTAAGAAGTTTTCTTAAATATATAGATTTTTGAAATATATATATATATATATATACACACACACACACACACAAGGAAATTGAAACAAGCAATTTTGATAATATTTCTTAAATTATAATTAAAAGTTAAAATCGATTTTTTGAAGGGATTTGGAATATAATTGATTTATTGAAAAGAGGCTTCCAAACGGGATTTTAAATAGAAATTGAATTAAACGAGCTTTTGAAATATGGATCTGCTATTAATAGATAAATCAAGAATGAGCTATAAATTTATAATCGATATTTATAAACGAAGTGAAATAGTTATAAATGGATAAAAATTTGGGAGGATATGTCGCAGTATGGATTTAAAATGAGATATGGGAATTTGGTTTAGGAAAAATAACCGATTCTATTTTTGGAAATTGGAAATGGTTGTATATTTGAATTGTGATCACGGTCTATAATCGAGAGAGATTATAAATTGAAATTGGTTATATTGGAATTTTGAAAATAGATTCTTGGAATTTAGAAGTAATTTTTTTTAAAATAGATTATTTATTAAACGGTGTTGTTTTAAAACTAATAATTGAATTTAAAATATTTTAAAGAAGTTAACTATTCGAATAGATTTAATTTATTATAAATAACCCTTATAAGTCAATATATATTATTTATAATGAATTGTGAATCAGTTTCCATTGTTAATTTAGGAAGCGTTTTGATCTTTTAAATAATTACTTAAATGCCTTTTTGGAAAATAATTATTTCCTTAAAATACATATTATTTTTATTATATATAGAATATAAGAGTAGGTGATTGAATTTTATTTATAAATACTCTTGATATTTGTGACCAGATTTTATTGAACAAATGAGATTTTATAAGAGAAATCTTATAACAGAATTTTGGAATCTTAAGGAAATTTCCGAAGGTTAGAAATAAGAACTTCGAGAATGAATCTGAATTCATAAAGAAGTTATAAATGGTTAGATGAGATTATAAGTGAGTATAATCGATGTTGGAAAATGTAAAAGGAATTAATATAAATTTCTGATATTTATGAGATAAGTTATGAAATATTTCCTAAGTTTGATATTGAAATGATCTTGGAAAATATGCTATAAATATTTTCTAAGTGTTAAAAGGAGGATTTTGGAAATATTTAAGAGTGAAATGATTGGTATAGAAATATTTTCTAAGCGTTGATATGGTTTGAAAATATCCCGTTAAGGATATAAGGATTTGAAATTGTTTTCAAACATTGGAATACTGAAAGAGATTTGAATATATATCTATGTAAAGATATTTGAAATGAATGTATTGAAAAGATTTAATAAAATATGGGCCTAGTGACTGTTTACGTATGTAATTTGATAATTAAATAACCGATTATCAATTTTGGCCAAATTCGTTTATCGTTTCGAAGAGGCTGGGATCAGATTTAATTATCCGAAAACTACTTCGATCCAATTTGCGCATTTCGAATTGTGGTTTCGTGAAGATAAATGAAGATGGAGTTTTTGGAGATTCGGTTCGTCTAGACCCAGGACAACTTGTATGGATGAATGCTATCAGCACATCGTCATTAGAGGGCAATGAGCATTCTAAATGTAAATTTTCTTGAAAGGTAACCGTAGCCTCAAGCCTCATCAACCGAAAATGATTAAAACATGGGAGATGTAGCATGGCTTGTGGGTCGCTCCCAAGTCAGGTATGATCGTCCATATCTAGAGTCGCTATTATCTCTCATTAGTATGCCCGAGGCCCATTAATGAAGTGGTGATCATACTCGGTACTATCCAGCAAGGGGTAGGATAATCCTGTGTTGGCAGGGGATCTAGGCGAGGTCCTCGGTGTTATTTCATCTAGAGATGCACCGTGATGGGAGGTACCCCAGTCATTGTGTGGAATCCATTCTCCAATGCAAGCCTTTATGGTTTCGATTGTATAGCCTATTATGCTGGAATTTAATTAATGTAGCAATTTTTGCTATTTTAATAAGTATTGTACTTAGACATTACTATAATATCACTGGATTTTATATAAAAATGTTTTGGTTATCGTAAGGTAGAAACCCATCGTATTCATGTATGGTGTGGTCTTACAAGATACCTTTGTTTTTAAAGAATTTTGATAACAGTAAGATTCAAATTGAATGTGTTTTCTCACGCTGGTTTTCTAGACTAACTCAGGTGTTATGTTATCATAATACTCGAGTCAAACCGAGTATTACAGATCCAAGTTAGGATGCTATGGAGCTCAGGAGATAAGCTGGAGGATTTCGACCGTGTGGTCATTTCCACTGTGTGTGTTATGTTATATATTCAGTTCTTGTGAGGATAATTTATTATAACTGTCCAGATTGATTGTTGACTGTTGTACTCTGATGATTGTATGTATATAATAGTTATCGTTTCTTTGTATAATGATCTGTTATTATATATTATATTTTGTTCCGCTTCGATTGTGAGATTCTATGTTGTTGTTTCTTTTTTCTTCTCCGATCTCTTTCTACTTCACCCAAACGATTTATATTTTTGGCACTTGAATATTCGACGTGCTATACAGTGAACATATTTGTGTCGATTTTCAAGCTTTGCAAGTTCTAAAGTATTTCAAGTTTTCAAAAGAGTTTTGCAAAAATTTTGTGAGTAAATTCTTAGCTTTTGAAAATTATATTGTTTTATATATATGTTGGTTATATGGTCATATATAATATGTTGTTGGTTGGATTATTGTATGGTTTGGATGCATATAAATATATAGATATATATGTATGTTGCTTATATATGTAAATGTATGTGGTTAAGTTGGTGTGCGCTTGAATGTGAAGTACAGATTTTAATGAATGATGTAAAAGTATGATCTTGTTTTTTTGGGTTTGTGGTATGAATAAGTAGTTATGGACGTAATTATGTGGTTGTTGTATAAAGAAAAGTAACAAAGTTAACAATTAAATTTGGTTATCGATGAAGAATCCATTGTGAAGAGTATGAGTTTTAGTTTGTGATCAAAATCGATTTTAAAAGCTAGAAACTTGGTTTCAAATTATTTATTTTGTGTTTTTAAAAGTTAGTAAGCTTTCTAATATTAGGTTTCCAAAGAGAACATCAGAAACATTTGCAAGCATGACACCCATAGCGATAATCGTTATGAATGAGGTTTCGATAAAGGTCCGTTTTTTTGAAAATTCAGTTTCTTGCTTTAAAATTATTTTGGAAGTGTTTTATAAATTTAATAAAAATGTTTTAGAAAGTTAATTAAGTTTTAAAAATTAATCATTAATTAATCAAGCTTGTTAATTAATAAATAGTTAAGTATTAAACAAGTTTCATTAATCTTAATTAAATAAAGATAAGTACTAGTTAATTATCCTTTAAAAGAAAGATTTATTTTTAATTAATTTTGAGTAAAACATATGATTTATTTTTAATTAATTATTAATCAAATATAAGGTCAATTATTTATTTATTTAATTAGTCAAGTACTTAACTATTTTTAATGACAAATTAATTAAGGTTTTAATTTAAAATAATTATTTATTAAAAGTTTAATTTATTATTTAAGTTTTAATTGAATAATTACTTGACTAATTAATAGTCAATTATTAATAAAGGTTTTTAATTATTATTTAGTAATTAATAAAGGATTAATTAAGGGTTTAATCTATAAATAAATATTTATTAAAGGTGTAATTATTTATTATTTATAATTTAATTAAGTTGAAATTTAATAAATATTAATTATGATTTAACAGGAGTTAGGTTGTAATTAATTATTTTAAAAATAGTTTTAAGTTTTAAATCCTTTGTTTTCGAGAATCTAATTGTTTCAAAGATACTTCTTTTCCAACGATGGTTTTGAACACAAGGGATTCGAATGTTGATACCATTAAGTAGACAAAGAATTGTGAATAAGCTATGTAAATGGTTAGATTTTGTGGATATGTATTAGGATAATAAATCCCCGTCAAGCTATAATGTAATTGTTTATTGTGTGGGTATATGTTTAGTAGAATAAATTCCCATGTTGCTATAAGTAGAGAATTGTTTGGACATCTATTTAGCATGACAAATCACCATCCTGCAATTATGTTATTTGGACACACACACACAGATATATATATATATATATATATATATATATATATATATATATATATGCAAGTTGAGTTGTACTGATAAGTTATTCAATGATTTGGATATGAAATGCATTTACATATATGTTGACTTATCTAAATAAATGGTTAAGTGACTTGAAATGATGTTAAATGGTAACTTAAATTACTGCCATTGGGATTGCTAAGCCTCCTTTAGAAATTATAAAGTATGGTTTTGAATTAACTTCAATTCTCTAATCAAATTAGGTTTAATGTTTATAAATGATTTTCAAGTTATATTATTATTTTATAAAGGTATCCAATAACAACTTGTTTATACAAATGGGTTTTACTAAGTAAAAAGGTTTATTTAAAGTGATTTAAAAGGATGAGTGTGAAAGATATTTTGTAAATGATTTTTCCTAAAGAAGATTTATCAAAAGAGTTTTGAATAGGGAAAGGTTTTATAAATGATTTTAGAGGTTTGTAAAGAGGTTTTGTAAATTGACTTGCAGACTTACAAAAGTGTTATATAAATTGATTTAGGAAATTTATAAGCTATTTGAGTTATGAAGTAAGCTTTTAAAAAGGAATTGTTATAAAGGATAAGAGGTTTGGTTTTATAGTAATTAATTTTTTCGAAAAGAAATTTGAAAGGAGGAATTTTCCAAATATTGATAACAAACTTATACCCTAATATGAATACAAATATTTTCCAAGTAAAAAGGGGAAGTAAGGGTTTTGGAAATAATGTTGTGTAAAGACCTTTTGATCAAGTTTTATAAAGTGATTTTATTAAATAAGATTAAATAAATAAAGGCTTAGTGGACCCCATATGGAATTAAATCCATGTTTTAATTTTTTTTTATTTGATGGTGAAATAACCGACTATCAAAATCTGGACCAAAACATAAATTTGGAAATATCTAGGAGAAACGGAGAAATTATATGGTAAATTTACCGTCGGTAGTGCTATACTGCACGTATATATTCATTTCATTCTTCTAACATAAATGATAAGGCAATCCATCCACTAACGGTTAGGAGGCGATCTCCGCTCTTAACTTTTATCTACGTATTTCCTAAAGAACTGGGGTTGATTTTACCGGAAACTATTGGAAGTTGTTTCGAAGAGATCGGGATCAGATATGTTACCCGAAAACCACTTCGATCCAACTCAAGTGTTTCGACTTGAAGACAACTTGAAGAATATGGAATCGTAGATAGAGCTTTGAAGTGCAAGTGTTATTTGTTATTAATCTTGGGAGGCATTCCTCAAAAAGGATTAATAGAAGTAGTGCCTTTGATTTCGTTCAATCTCAGGACGAACTTGTATGGATGAATGCTACCATTGCATTGATGCCAGAAGGGCAGTGCAGCATTCCAATTGGGAAGTGCTATATAAAGTTAAAACGTAGACTCAAGCCTCATAAACTGGGAAATGTTAAAAATTAGGCATGCAACAAAGCCATGTGAGTCACCCCCATCAGGGTATGATCATCCCAAGTCTAGATCGATTACTATCTACTCATGTATGCTTCGAGGCCCAAAGTGGGGTGATTACATTTGGTACTACTAATCAAGTAGTAGGCCAGTCCTATGTGGTAGAGGTACAAGATATTTTTATCAAACCCCTGTGCATTTTATTTAGAGATGTACCATTGGAAGGTAGTTCCTTACCTTGTCATAGTATGAAATCCACTCTTCAATATGTGCCTTACGGTTTAGATGTACCCAACCATGTCAAAATATGATATGCAAGCATTTTAGCTATATTCATATTTTACTTGAACCATTAGACATTATTATAATATCAATGGGCTTTCTATGAAAGTGTTTTGGTTATCGTAAAGTTAGAACCCATCCATGTTTATGTACAGCGTGGTCCTTCGAGGTACCCTTGTCTTTAAAAGTGTTTTAAAAGAAATAATTTAGTTGTTTGAGTTTACTCTTACCAGACCCATGTCTGACCTGGATTTTTATTTTATTTCCCTAAAACTCTTGGATGCTCAAATTTTTATGGGCAGCCCCCGGAAGCATCTTGGAAGAGTTTGGAGCAGGAGGCTTCATCGATAGCTAGTTATTTTCTTGTTTCCCTGTATTAAATGTATCTTGTACCAGTTAGGTAGGAACAGGCAGTTTACTGTCCTGGGGTAGAATTGTATTAGTATGACCCCGATGTATCATTTTAGAAATGATTTTGTAAAGAATTATGTTTACTAATACCTATTATTCCATTGTATTGTGAGATTCCATTATTATTTAGTTTCTTTTTATTTTTTATTGTAACGACCCGCCATCCGTCTCCACAGAATGACGCATCATTAATAAGAAAGAAAGGGATAGAGAAGAGAAAGAAAGAGAAGAAATAAGAAACAACACATCAGAATCTAAACAGCGGAACGAATAAATTATATTAATAAAATATTGCATAGCATACAACACTAATCAGAGTACACATGTAATACAATACATACTAGACAGTTATAAACACCTGTCTAGTTATTACAACTCAATACAACTTAACTGATAATACAGAGATACAAACACAGCGGAAACTATATATCTAACGCAGAAGCCCCCTGCTCCATTACTTCTCCAATACTCGTCAAAGCCAACCTGAATCCCTGGGCTACTCGTAAAAATTTGAGTACCCAATAATTTATGAAAAACAAAAATAAACTCCGGGTCAGACATGGGTCTGGTGTGAGTAACAGGTTAAGGTTGCTTAACTTGGAAAAACCTTTGAAAAGAAAGGTATCACGTAATACTTCCCGCACATAAACATGGAAAAGTTTTTACCTTACGCTAACCAAAACATTTGATAGGAAATCCAGTGATATTATAATAGGTCTAGGGTTTTCAAGTAAATATGAAATAGCTGAAATTGTTACATCTATTAAATTCCAGCTACTAGCCACAAAAATGGGTAATACAATCAAAACCGTTGGCACTTATTGGATTTTGGATTCCATACAATGGCAAAGCTACTGGGGTACCGCCCGTCACAGTACGTGACCTAGATCACCGTACCGAGGACCACTCCCGATCCTCTGCAACACAAAGCCGGAATCATTCCTTACTGAATAGCTCCGAACAAGACAACCCCGCAGTTGGTGCGCATATCCAACTGCCCACTAAGCCGAATAAAAAGGGACCTCTAGACAGGGGAAAATCTTGCTCTCAACTGGGGGCTACCCACGAAGCCTTGCTGCACCTCCCCTGTTTTAGCCATTCCCGGTTGATGTGGTTTGAGGCTACGATTACCTTTATAGAACACCTTTATCTTAGAATGCTCATCGCCCACCTGACGATGTGCTGAAAGCATTCAATCCATACAAGTTCGTTCCGGGTTCGAACGAAATCAAAGGCATTATCTCGTCACACTCGTTTTGGAATCACCCTCAGAGTTAACGACGATAACCCTTGCACTCTGATTCACCATCTCGAGCCTGAAAGCACTATCCGTCAAACTCATTTCGAAATCACCCCTAGAGTTATACTGACGAATAGTCCATACACCTCGAGTCTTCACTCTTCATATAAGATTCACGACCTATCATTAATTTGGATCGATGTGGTTTTCGGATATCCAAATATGAAAACCCGTTCCGGTCTCATCGAAATCCAAAGCGTGTCTTTTAGGTCCAAGTTGTTTTAAAGTTTAAAACAATTCAATTTAATTATGTATATACACACAGATAGATAATTCACATCACAATAGATAATCAACATTATCATCATAACAGATAGTGCACATTATCACTATCAAAGATAATCTATATCATCATCACAATGCCACCAATGCATCCATATCACATAATATTACTAATCTCATAGTTGAGATTTAAACCATTAAAGGCAACCAATATCAACCATTCATAAGCAATGATCTATATCTATAATTAATGTAAAATGAATTAAATTAATTACATCTATCTCTAATTAATTTAAAGTGAATTAAATTAATTACTTACCTCAATATAAATCTTCCTTACATCACCATTAATTAATTACAATTTAATTAATTAATTAATTATCCTCTAATTAATCACTTTAATTAATCACCCATGATTAATTATTCTTTAATTACATTCAAGTAATTATTCTTTAATTAACTGCACAAATTAATTACTCTTAACCAAAATAGTAATTAAACTTTAATTACTTCATCAATTAATTAACTATAACTAATTACATTAAACCTTAATTAATTACAATTAATTAATTTCCCTTAATCACTTATTAATGATTAATTAATTGTAATTAATCAATCTTAATTACATCATTAATTATTAATTAATGATCTTTATTTAATTAATTATCTTATTTAAATTAATTACATTAAGTAATTAACCTCAATTAAATCATAATTATTAATCACCTTTGATTAATCATATTCAGTAATTAACTACCCTTAATTGTTTATCAAATTAATTGCTCCTTAATTATTTCTTTAATTAATCCCTTGATTAATTATAAAATAATTTAATCCAAATTACTTTCACAATTCCATCGTTATCCATTAATTACATCCAGTAATTATCTTTAATTACTTTACTAAGTAATTACATTCCATTAATTACATTAAGTAATTATTATCAAATCCAGAGTTTAAAATTAATTAAACTTAATTAATTAATTAATTTAAACCAATCACATTAATACTCCATTAATTACATTAAGTAATTAACTTCTTAATCACCTTCATTTAGTAATTAAACTTAAATAAATTTCACAACTGATATCATTAATTAATTAATCTAATTAATTATTAAAAATCAAATCATATTCATTAATTACTAAATAATTCTTAGTTAATGACCATCATTAACTATTATTAATTCTTTAATTACTTTTGCTTAAGTAATTAACTTTCATTAATCATTATTAATTTCAACTTAATTAATCTTTAATATCCAATTAATTAACCTTTAATTATTTGGTTAATTGAGTGTTAAATGTAACTTAATTAATTTATAATTACTTGATTAATTAATTATTAATCATTAATTAAAAATCCAATTAATGATCCTTAATTATGGATTAATTATCCTTAATTAATTACTTAACTTAATCTTTAAATCAATAATTTAAAACCCTTAATTATCCTAATTACATAAACTATTCATTTAATTACCTTAATAATCTAATGAAATTATTAGTCATTAAAATTTGAATTTGCTTTAAAATAAAACTTTTCTTGTCTATGGTTAAATTATCATTCTTAAATACTTTTGAAATATTTATTTCAAATTCAATTCCAATTTCCATTTTAAGTCCAAATTTTAAAATGAAACCAAATTATCTTTAACCAATATAAAATTTGAAAATCATATGTTAAAGAATACTTATAAAAGAAATTTAAAGATTTTAAACTAATTTCCTTTTTAATCTCAGATTATTAAAGTATACTTTAACTTTTAAATTCGTTTACAATATTTAAATTTATAAACTTTACTTTATTTTCAAAACTTAAGATTCAAATCAAATTGAAATTCAACTTTAAAATTCTGATTTAACTTTGATTAAATCCTCTACTACATTTCAAAACTCCATTTAAATTCAAATTCTTTAATTTCATTTTAACTCCTTAAACACTTTCATGTTATTAAGTCAATTTGAATTTAAAAACTCATTTTTCCCAAACTAGATTCAAATTCAACTTGAATCTATTTTTTTTAAACTTAGATTTAAACTTGAATTTAAATTGAAAACTAGATTTAAATCTCTATTTGAAACTTTACTGTCATTTAAATTCAGATTTTCTTAATTTTATTTTAAATTTATACAAAACCTACAGGTTTCAGACTAAAACCTATTAACATGTTTACACCCGAGCAAGGGTCAAATTTTCTTCGAGTAAACAATCACACAACTTCGAGCAACTCCCAGCAACTACTCGAGCAATTCTCGAGTCAATCCCCACTGTTCCATCCAAAGTTCAGCAGACCCCAAAAGTGCACGGTGCACGTGCACCATGCCTCCGGCCAACTTCAGCCACCTCCGGTGGCTTCCCCACACCGGCGACCACCTCCCTAATCCACTCCGATCATCCCACAACTCACATACAACTCGAATTCTAAATTCGAGTTCACATCCTAAACCTAGAACAGAAAGACCACAACCCCATCAAAACCTGTCAACACATCATCTACGGTGCTCCGACCCCCTGAGGACCTCCACCACCGGCCACAGTCTCGCTTACGACCCAAACTTTCAACACTTAAAACCGAGTTGAACTCGATCATCCCTATAATCCATACCGACCCAAACAATATGCCCAGTTAAAACTAGGGCTACAGAAACTAGATCACTACCGCTGCTTCCCTGTTGATTTTCATCAACATTAATAATTTTTTTCAGCTTCATTGGTAACTCCTCTACCCACAAGATGAACCCCGACTCTCCAATTAGCACAGATCATCAGAAAAATCACTTAATTCCTTTTTTCTATTCAACAGAGAACTGCACCCCAACCCCTTAACTAAAAATCCTAATTTTTATTCTAAAAAAATCATGTTTTGATTTTAGTTTTTAATTCATAATATTGAATCTATCTATTTATCTATTTGAAGTTTTTCATATTATACACTTTGATATCCTGGGCTTTACAGCAATTCCAGATTTTGATTTAACAAATTTTAAGTTTTTAAAACTTAATCTACACTAATTCAAACATCCTTGGTTTGTACATCAAGTCCTAACAAAACTAGATCAGGTGTTAAGAAATAAAAATAAAAATCTTGAGTCTGGGAAACAATATAAGAACAGAGCAGAAAATACAATACACACCACAAATAATCATATCAGATTCATTTAAACACACATGCAATACTTATGCAACCAAATTTATTTTTAAGTTTAAAAGTTACTCACCTGTTATAAAAGAAGATCAGAGCCTTCATAGGTTTGAAAGTTGTTTGACCTTTGAAAACTGGAAAATGCAGTAGCTTTTTAAAACTGGAAAACTTTAAATTTGAATTGCCTAAATGAATCTTAGCTGCTGGTTTCTTGAGTTAAAAGCTTGAAGGCTAGATACTGAACACTTGCATGCATGCTATATGAAACTCCAGATAGAAGAAAATGCAGGTCTTCAGATTTACAGGGTTTTGAAACAAACAGGCTTTGGCTTGAACTTGCTTTTTGATCTTTGAGAATGAATTTACAGGTTGATGATTTAAAACAAGTTCTGGGGTGAGGAAAGGTTGATCACTGATTGTTTTAGGAGTAATTTGCAGGCTAAAGAAAGTGTTACAAGTATTGATCTCTGGTTGAAGATGATTACAGATTTACAATTGAATGCAAGCTTTTTTAAAGAAAAATGCAGCCTTTGATTTACATTTGGTTTGAGGAGGATGTTTGCAGGGTCTAATTTGAGGAAGATGATTGAATTTCAGATTTGTCTTGAGTTATTTTGGTTTGAAAATAGGCTGAAGATGTTTTAAATAAAATAAAAGAGAAACAAAAATTCAAAAATGCCACTTGTTTTATATTACAACACTTGTCATCTAGAAATTTATATTCACTTAACAGTTGTTATTATAAGGCCTTAAGGAATTAACACTTATTCTTTTTAATTTGTAAAATGCTTACATTTGTCATTAAATGTTAATTACTTATAATTATGTAATTTAGTTATAGTTAAATGCTTATTAGTTATTTAGTTAACATGTTAATATAAGAAGGAAAGTGAATCTTTGTTTAATTAATTAGTTAATATGTATTTATTTATATATGGATAATTTCAAAATGAATAAATCCAATTTAGTTTATAAAAATAAAGTTTATGCAAATATCTTAAAATCAAAACAAATTAAAGATATTTATACTTTAAATTTCAAATCAAGTTATATATATACATATATAACTGCACAATTTAATTTTGAAAACAGTTATTCTTATTAAAAATTTGTTTGTTATAAACAATGTATTATTGTATTTTAAAAATAAAATTTTTGATAACTATAAATAACTTATAAAAGAAATTGTTTCTTTATTAATAAATTATTTTATTTTATCCAACTATATCGAAATAACCTTTATTGTTATTTTTATTTAAATATAAACTTGAGCTAAACATATCATAAATCATTTAAACATTTTCCTTATGTATTTAAAATCATTTGGTTATTTATTATATACTTTTAAAAAGCTTAATACCAAATAAATTAATTTAAGAAAATTAAATTTTTATCTTATCAATTTAAAACTATATTTATCTGTTCAATAGCTTTTAAAAGATAAATCTATTAATTAAATATTTATTTTAAATTGGATTATTAAATTAATTTCCAATCTTATCACAAAGATCATCAAATCAATTTAATTTTTAATTCAGATTATTAAATTGATATTGCCAGAAATTCCGGGTCATCACATTCCTCCCCCTTTAAAGAATTTCGTCCCCGAAATTTAAAACAAAGGTAATTTAATAATCTATTTAAAGATTTTAAATTTTAAAACACAAGCATATACCAATGATATGCTAACAACCATGGAAATCAATTCATCCAAACAATCAAACCTATCTATCCAGATAAAATTCTGGATAGAGTTTCCTCGAGTTTTCCTGGTAAAAATATCAGAATACTCGCTCTACAAAATTCAAACAATCAACACTACTAAGCTACATAGCTCCTACTCATCTAGATTTACAAAACTAGACAGCATATCAGACTACAGAGGAGTCTGACTCAACAACCAATCTCTATAACTGCTGGTTCTAAAACCAGAGATAGACCATACACGTACTCCCTCAGAGATACGTGAAACTCATCGAATCCCAGTTGTCCAAACTGGCAATTAATCCTGAAAACCAAACATATCCAACCAAAACACAAAGAAAAGATCCAAATACATCTCGGAGCTGATTTACCCAGTCTTACCCGATCTTATAGCTCTTTAAATCGGAGAAAACTTATCCAAAATCAAATCTCCGACTCCAGAATCCAAATTCTTTCGTCACCTATCCACAAAACACTTCTGACGATCCTGGGTTGCCTTAGATTCTCCTGATCAGCTCAACCTTCGCTGATGTCTCTAGAAACAAACAGAACCAAAATAACCCAACCCAATGATCTCCTCAAGATCAATCCAAAACCAAAAAACAATTCTACTCCATAAACAGCAGAAGACAAAAAACTTCTCCTAATCCGGAAAAGACAATCAAAAACATTTCCAAACTGCTCCCGCTGCACAACTCTGATCCGAAGTAGATAGGAAAATGCTGATGAAAAACACAAGCACCAACTGGACATCACCTCCCAGAAATATGGTTTAACCGATCCATAAAGAAAACTCAGAAATTCCTCCAAAACTGAGTTGCTTCATCAAACTCAATTTTTAGGAATCATCCTACAACTAAGTTGAACCACCGGTTCCATTCCTGGAATACTAGTCGATAAGAAAACTCAATCTCCAGATGTTGACGAACCTCTGTCTTCCCAGAGGATATCCAGAAAAATAATCTCTGACAATCCAACAGAACACTTAACTAACGCAAGTCACTTTTGCGATCAACCCAAATCATTTTTCCAAACAAATCTGTCCTCTCTTTACCCAACAGAACAGCTTACACTAGTCTAGTCAATCCATTGAAGAAACGGATTCTCTCTGCTGCTTCTGAACTCCAACTCCAGAAGAATTACTCAACTAAGACCTTCCTGTCGGCTTACAGAACACTCCGAGCTGCACTTCTAACATCGATGCCAAACTTCCTAATCCAAAGCCCTTCGAGAAACTCGGACTCCAAAGAAAACAGAAACATCACAACATCCTGCTTAATCCAGCTACAACATTGAAGCAGAATACTTCCAAAACTTGTTCCAAAGAAATATCTTCGGACATAACCATAGTCACTGCATCTCATCACGCAGTAACAACTTCCTGAGGTATCAAGATACCATCACTTGCTCCGGCTCAACCGACAGATCCAAACTCTACTAACCAAATTCTGCACTTCAAAGATGACTCGGAACCTTAACAGGTTTCCTTCAGAGATCGATGAAATCTCTACATTCTTCACAACTTACTCGAGACAGTATTAGGTCTATAGTCTCGACAAATACACTTCCAACCTCAATATACAAACTCCAACCAATGGTAGTAATCGTGTTACACACACCACTACCTTATCTACCTTTATAACCTATATTGGAAAACCTGAACAGGTAACCCAACGGATAGGTAGAAATATATATATATATATATATATATATATATATATATATTAAAAATACAAATACGCTCTCTCAAGATAGACACCACTCCATACCCTAGGTATTCACTCAACCTAATGCTTTGATACCACTGTAACGACCCGCCATCCGTCACCACAGAATGACGCATCATTAATAAGAAAGAAAGAGATAGAAAAGAGAAAGAAAGAGAAGAAAAAAGAAACAACACATCAGAATCTAAACAGCGGAACGGATAAATTATATTAATAACATAAAATATTACATAGTATACAACACTAATCAGAGTACATAGGTAATACAACACATACTAGACAGTTATAAACACCTGTCTAGGTATTACAACTCAATACAACTCAACAGATAACACAGAGATACAAACACAGCGGAAACTATATATCTAACGCAGAAGCCCCCTGCTCCATTACTTCTCCAATACTCGTCAAAGCCAACCTGAATCCCTTGGCTACTCGTAAAAATTTGAGTACACAAGAGTTTATGAAAAACAAAAATAAACTCCGGGTCAGACATGGGTCTGGTGTGAGTAACAGGTTAAGGTTGCTTAACTTTGAAAAACCTTTGAAAAGAAAGGTATCACGTAAGACTTCCCACACATAAACATGGAAAAGTTTTTACCTTACGCTAACCAAAACATTTGATAGGAAATCCAGTGATATTATAATAGGTCTAGGGTTTTCAAGTAAATATGAAATAGCCGAAATTGTTACATCTATTAAATTCTAGCTACTAGCCACAAAAGTGGGTAATACAATCAAAACCGTTGGCACTTATTGGATTTTGGATTCCATACAATGGCAGGGCTACTGGGGTACCGCCGTCACAGTACGTGGCCTAGATCACCGTACCGAGGACCACTCCCGATCCCCTGCAACACAAAGCCGGAACCATTCCTTACTGAACAGCTCCGAACGAGACAATCCCGCAGTTGGTGTGCATATCCAACTGCGCACTAAGCCGAATAAAAAGGGACCTCTAGACAGGGGAAAATCTTGCTCTCGAGTGGGGGCTACCCACGAAGCCATGCTGCACCTCCCCTGTTTTAGCCATTCCCGGTTGATGAGGCTTGAGGCTACGATTACCTTTATAGAACACCTTTATCTTAGAATGCTCATCGTCCACCTATGATGTGCTGAAAGCATTCAATCTATACAAGTTCGTTCCGGGTTCGAACGAAATCGAAGGCATTATCTCGTTACACTTGTTTTGGAATCACCCTCAGAGTTAACGACGATAACCCTTGCACTCTGATTCACCATCTCGAGCCTGAAAGTACTATCCGTCAAACTCATTTCGGAATTACCCCTAGAGTTATACTGACGAATAGTCCTTACACCTCGAGTCTTCACTCTTCATATAAGATTCACGACCTACCGTTAATTTGGATCGATGTGGTTTTTGGATACCCAAATATGGAAACCCGATCCCGGTCTCATCGAAATCCAACGCGTGTCTTTTAGGTCCAAGTTGTTTTAAAGTGTAAAACAATTCAATTTAATTATGTATATACACGCAGATAGATAATTCACATCACAATAGATAATCAACATTATCATCATAACAGATAGTCCACATTATCACTATCAAAGATAATCTATATCATCATCACAATACCACCAATGCATCCATATCACACAATATTAATAATCTCATAGTTGAGATTTAAACCATTAAAGGCAACCAATATCAACCATTCATAAGCAATGATCTATATCTATAATTAATGTAAAATGAATTAAATTAATTACATCTATCTCTAATTAATTTAAAGTGAATTAAATTAATTACTTACCTCAATATAAATCTTGCTTACATCACCATTAATTAATTACAATTTAATTAATTAATTATCCTCTAATTAATCAATTTAATTAATCACCCTTGATTAATTATTCTTTAATTACATTCAAGTAATTATTCTTTAATTAATTTCACAAATTAATTACTCTTAACCAAAATAGTAATTAAACTTTAATTACTTCATCAATTAATTAACTATAACTAATTACATTAAACCTTAATTAATTACAATTAATTAATTTCCCTTAATCACTTATCAATGATTAATTAATCAGTCTTAATTACATCATTAATTATTAATTAATGATCTTTATTTAATTAATTATCTTATTTAAATTAATTACATTAAGTAATTAACCTCAATTAAATCATAATTATTAATCACCTTTGATTAATCATATTCAGTAATTAACTACCCTTAATTGTTTATCAAATTAATTGCTCCTTAATTATTTCTTTAATTAATCCCTTGATTAATTATAAAATAATTTAATCCAAATTACTTTCACAATTCCATCATTATCCATTAATTACATCCAGTAATTATCTTTAATTACTTTACTGAGTAATTACATTCCATTAATTACATTAAGTAATTATTATCAAATCCAGAGTTTAAAATTAATTAAACTTAATTAATTAATTAATTTAAACCAATCACATTAATACTCCATTAATTACATTAAGTAATTAACTTCTTAATCACCTTCATTTAGTAATTAAACTTAAATAAATTTCACAACTGATATCATTAATTAATTAATCTAATTAATTATTAAAAATCAAATCATATTCATTAATTACTAAATAATTCTTAGTTAATGACCATCATTAACTATTATTAATTCTTTAATTACTTTTGCTTAAGTAATTAACTTTCATTAATCATTATTAATTTCAACTTAATTAATCTTAAATATCCAATTAATTAACCTTTAATTATTTGGTTAATTGAGGGTTAAATGTAACTTAATTAATTTATAATTACTTGATTAATTAATTATTAATCATTAATTAAAAATCCAATTAATGATCCTTAATTATGGATTAATTATCCTTACTTAATTACTTAACTTAAACTTTAAATCAATAATTTAAAACCCTTAATTATCCTAATTACATAAACTATTCATTTAATTACCTTAATAATTTAATGAAATTATTAATCATTAAAATTTGAATTTGCTTTAAAATAACTTTTCTTGTCTATGGTTAAATTATCATTCTTAAATACTTTTGAAATATTTCAAATTCAATTCCAATTTCCATTTTTAAGTCCAAATTTTAAAATGAAACCAAATTATCTTTAACCAATATAATATTTGAAAATCATATGTTAAAGAATACTTATAAAAGAAATTTAAAGATTTTATACTAATTTCCTTTTTAATCTCAGATTATTAAAGTATACTTTAACTTTTAAATTCATTTACAATATTTAAATTTATAAACTTTACTTTATTTCCAAAACTTAAGATTCAAATCAAATTGAAATTCAACTTTAAAATTCTGGCTTTCCCACACCGGCGACCATCTCCCTAATCCACTCCGATCATCCCACAACTCACATACAACTCGAATTCGAAATTCGAGTTCACATCCTAAACCTGGAACAGAAAGACCACAACCCCATCGAAACCTGTCAACACATCATCTACGGTGCTCCGACCCCCTGAGGACCTCCACCACCGGCCATAGTCTCGCCTACGACCCAAACTTTCAACACTTAAAACCGAGTTGAACTCGATCATCCCTATAATCCGTACCAACCCAAACAATATGCCCAGTTAAAACTAGGGCTACAGAAACTAGATCACTGCCGCTGCTTCCCTGTTGATTTTCATCAACATTAATAATTTTTTTCAGCTTCATTGGTAACTCCTCTACCCACAAGATGAACCCCGACTCTCCAATTAGCATAGATCATTAGAAATCCCCTAATTCCTTTTTTCTGTTCAACAGAGAACTGCACCCCAACCCCTTAACTAAAAATCCTAATTTTTATTCTAAAAAAATCATGTTTTGATTTTAGTTTTTAATTCATAATATTGAATCTATCTATTTATCTATTTGAAGTTTTTCATATTATACACTTTGATATCCTGGGCTTTACAGCAATTCCAGATTTTGATTTAACAAATTTTAAGTTTTTAAAACTTAATCTACACTAATTCAAACATCCTTGGTTTGTACATCAAGTCCTAACAAAACTAGATCAGGTGTTAAGAAATAAAAATAAAAATCTTGAGTCTGGGAAACAATATAAGAACAGAGCAGAAAATACAATACACACCACAAATAATCATATCAGATTCATTTAAACACACATGCAATACTTATGCAACCAAATTTATTTTTAAGTTTAAAAGTTACTCACCTGTTATAAAAGAAGATCAGAGCCTTCATAGGTTTGAAAGTTGTTTGACCTTTGAAAACTGGAAAATGCAGTAGCTTTTTAAAACTGGAAAACTTTAAATTTGAATTGCCTAAATGAATCTTAGCTGCTGGTTTCTTGAGTTAAAAGCTTGAAGGCTAGATACTGAACACTTGCATGCATGCTATATGAAACTCCAGATAGAAGAAAATGCAGGTCTTCAGATTTACAGGGTTTTGAAACAAAAATAGGCTTTGGCTTGAACTTGCTTTTTGATCTTTGAGAATGAATTTACAGGTTGATGATTTGAAACAAGTTCTGGGGTGAGGAAAGGTTGATCACTGATTGTTTTAGGAGTAATTTGCAGGCTAAAGAAAGTGTTACTGGTGTTTTGATCTCTCGTTGAAGATGATTACAGATTTACAATTGAATGCAAGCTTTTTTAAAGAAAAATGCAGCCTTTGATTTACATTTGGTTTGAGGAGGATGTTTGCAGGATCTAATTTGAGGAAGATGATTGAATTTCAGATTTGTCTTGAGTTATTTTGGTTTGAAAATAGGCTGAAGATGTTTTAAATAAAATAAAAAAGAAACAAAAATTCAAAAATGCCACTTGTTTTATATTACAATACTTGTCATCTAGAAATTTATATTCACTTAACACTTGTTATTATAAGGCCTAAGGAATTAACACTTGTTCTTTTTAATTTTTAAAATGCTTACATTTGTTATTAAATGTTAATTAGTTATAATTATGTAATTTAGTTATAGTTAAATGCTAATTAGTTATTTAGTTAACATGTTAATATAAGAAGGAAAGTGAATCTTTGTTTAATTAATTAGTTAATATGTATTTATTTATATGTGGATAATTTCAAAATGAATAAGTCCAATTTAGTTTATAAAAATAAAGTTTATGCAAATATCTTAAAATCAAAACAAATTAAATATATTTATCTTTAAATTTCAAATCAAGTTATATATATACATATATAACTGCACAATTAAATTTTGAAAATAATTATTTTTATTAAAAATTTGTTTGTTATAAACAGTGTATTATTATATTTTAAAAATAAAAATTTTGGTAACTATAAATAACTTATAAAAGAAATTGTTTCTTTATTAATAAATTATTTTATTTTATCCAACTATATTGAAGTAACCTTCATTGTTATTTTTATTTAAATATAAACTTAAGCTAAACATATCATAAATCATTTAAACATTTTCCTTACGTATTTAAAATCATTTGGTTATTTATTATATACTTTTAAAAAGCTTAATACCAAGTAAATTAATTTAAGAAAATTAAATTTTTATCTTATCAATTTAAAAATATATTTATTTATTCAATAGCTTTTAAAAGATAAATCTATTAATTAAATATTTATTTTAAATTGGATTATTAAATTAATTTCCAATCTTATCACATAGATTATCAAATCAATTTAATTTTTAATTCAGATTATTAAATTGATATTGCCAGAAATTCCGGGTCATCATATTTATCTTGTTTCTTTCCCATAACAATCGGTTTTTCTTGCATTTAAATGCTCAACACGCAATACAATGGGCATATTAGTGTTGATTTTCAAGGGTCGAAATGCCCATTCGTTAAATTTCATATCAGAGCGAAAGTTAGGCAAGAACCTTGTCTTTGGTGGGGTAACTCATTAAGAGATAAGGTAACGGAATGCCTTATTATGAGTTTGGGTGGGGGTGTGCGTGTGTGTAAGTGCACGTATTTATAAGCATATAAATGTTTTATAGTGTGTTAATTTATATGTTGAGTGGTTTGAGAACTTTGGTTGAGATGTGGGATGCCACGGTGTCAATAGGAGTTTCTAAACACTTAAACAAGTTTTGTTTTGAAATTGGGTAAATAAATTAATTTACCTAGGATATATTTTATGTATATAAAGAATGATTTCAAAAATAATATAGCATTTTCGAGATATTATTGTTAGGAGATAATAATATTTTATTATAATCAAACAGGATTTTGTTAATTATGCTTATCCAATTCAGCATTGACTAATTAGTCTGTGTGGGTAGCTTTCCTTTTAAGATTTGAGTTGGGTAAATATAAATAGGGGAAACATTGAAGCGAACACCTTGTGAATTAAGTTTTCACAATTTAACTATAAGGCATTCTATTGACACCAAAAATGGGCATCAACATCCAATAGAATCTAGTAGAGATTAAATGAAGAATTAATTTAAAACCAAGCAAAAATCATAAAGGAACATATAAATTTTTATAGTGGTTCGGCAATCTTGGTCTACGTCAATGTTATATTTTTATTGATCTTCCACTTGATTATGATTACAAGAATGTTTGGATCAGGTGGGATCCATCAGTATAAAAGTGAAGAATAAAAACGGAAAAGCCTCGGTAAAGAAAGCAGAACCCTTCTCTGACGCCATGCCTACTGTATTTATAGGGGAAGACATGTATGGATCAGACTAGAATTCTGGTAGAAGGTTTGGGAGACTAAGAAGAGGCCATCCAAAATTTTC
Organism: Allium cepa; assembly: GCA_030765085.1. Classification (NCBI taxonomy): domain Eukaryota; kingdom Viridiplantae; phylum Streptophyta; class Magnoliopsida; order Asparagales; family Amaryllidaceae; genus Allium; species Allium cepa. Next base: position 308,788,873 of record CM060934.1, on the reverse strand, counting down.
CAGGCCCATTAAGTCCCACTGTACGGATCGGTACTGATCCTTGTTAGTGTACCCAAATAGGTTGTGATCCCTGTGAGCGATCTTCCATGATTTTAGCTACTTGCTCCCTAAATTTAGTGTAATTCTGACATATGGTTTGTGAGATATCGTATTTTGCATGAAGTAGTGTTGCTTGAATTTTGATTTCTACCAATCCCTGAAACTTCCTACAATTGGAATCATATCCCTAGGGGGTGTTCCACATTTTGTAGTAAGCTTGTAATTCAAGTTTCATGTCAATAACATGTGTAGATTTTGAGTTATTAACCGATCATCGCTGCAAAATTGAGTTGTGGAATCGATACGATACGATACGATCCATAGTGTGGAATACGGATCGTACCCGATCCATTTTCAGGGAGTAGTGAGCTTTCATGCTTCTGCTTCATATTATCATATATGCTTGATTTTTTGACCCCAAAATCATTTCTCTGGGATACTGGCCTTGATGATAGTCGAGTCAAACTTATCCATCGGTTCAAAAGTAGCCGGGTCAAAATGCGGGACAATATGTTCGATGTTAATATTGGGATAAAAATTTGATTTAATAAAAGATGTTTGTTAAAAAGTTAGAATATTTTGACCTAAATATTTGAAAAATGATTTGATAAAAGTTGAAATTATAAAATGAATATTCAAGAAGGTGTCTTTTAATTAAAATAATTTAAGTTGAAAACTTGAGAACTTAAATCCCGGGGCTTTTGGAGAATGTTTTCAAGGTTCTAGAAAATAATAATAGTATTACTTGAAAATATTTATTTTTGGATGAAGAAAATTTTGGGAGTGAAAATGTTAAGTAAGAAGTATTTTCCTTGGATTGGTTAGGGAGAATGAGTCTTGATTGTTTTGTGATTACCTAAATAATCTTTTAAGTGACGGGCGGATGTTTGCCTAGGCGAACTTTGTAGTGCACTTTGTAAATCATTCTCTTTATATTGTATAATCAAAACAAGTTCCAACTCGAACGAACCCAAAACAAGTGGTGATAAATGTTTTGTTGGAAACATGAGAAGTGTTGTTTCAAAAATGGGATTTTAAGATAAAAGTAATATTCTAAAGTTAACTAGTTCGAGTTACTCGAAAATAGCTTAAAATTGGGGAAGAGATGTGTTCTGATGGTAAACACTTCTCTTTTCTATTACCCTTCTTTTTAAGGGAGTGTATGATACTGTTTGGTAATACCCAGTTCCTTAGTATCATTTTGGTATTACTCGGCCTATATATATTTTCTATTATTAAAATATATTGTTTCAGCTCAATTTTTTTTAAATACGATCGAGTATTTGGTTCCCGAGTTTTCTTAAAAAAATAAATGCAAAATGTAATAGTTGAATCAAATGGTGGTATATACTCTTACGATGTATTGGAGTAGTATCCAAGCTGAACCTAAGTTTAGTTTTATGAAACGTTTTCATAAATAATTTAGTGTGTAAGTTGGATGTAGATCAATTCTTATTTCCATATAGTTTGATCTGAGATTTGAGTACATGACTTTGAGGTATTTCACACCATTCCACATAAGGATCTATTACTCGATTTTTGACGACGAGCATTTAACAAGGATTTTTGGGATAGGACCAATGTTTTCTATCATTGTACATGGTTATGTAAGGAGAAAGGAGGTTCCTAATCAAGGAACCCAATCAGAGTCCGCACTAAAAAACCAGATGAGCGATACTAGTTCGAGGGTGAAGTTATGTACTTTAGTAGTGATCGAATCAGACTTTGTATATGTAAATCATATGAATTGATCTATAGTTCTAAGTGTTTTCTAGTATAGGTTGAGGTTTAATTTCGAGGATAAAATTCTCTTAAGGGGGGGAAGAGTGTAACGACCCAGAATTTCACTGCATTGATTTGCCAATATTTTATTAATTTTAAATATTCAAATATATAGATTTTATAATGAAAATAAAATTCTTTTTAATAGTAAATAATGATGGTGAAATAGTTTTCAAAATTTGTTTACAAAAATATTTAGCACGAAGAAAAACAGAAAATGTGACCGAAATTCATTTTCTAGATTTTCGATTTTTCGTCGGCTAAAGGTTATTGAAAATGTTATGAACCCTTTAATATAAATGTACAAATTCAATTTGAAAATAAGTTAGGATATGTATGTATTTATGTATATATGCATTAGATAAGTATAAGTATGTATGTATATATACTTAAGATAATATAATATAAAGTTTAGCAAAAGTAAACATCACATCAATGAAACATGTTTAGACATTAAGTACAAAGGTATGTTGAACATGTTTAGACATGTTTTCCTTGACATAAAATAGAAGGGGAGGCTCTGTGGGCTGAAATGGTGAGGTGGAAAGAAGGTGTGACGCGGTATGCATGTAGTGGCGGGATAGGTGCAAGGGTAAAATGGTAATTCACTTTATACACTTCAAATAAAACCAATTTTTCTAATTTTATTTTCCATTTTCTCATTTCATTTTTCCATTGGCAAACTTTTCCAAGCTTTGAGCATTCTTCCCTGGATTCCAAAACATATTTTCCAAGTTTTAAAATCCATGTATTTCCACTTAAATCACTTTCAAAACTTGCTAAAAGCCTCTACATCTTCTTCTTCACCTCATCTTCAAAAACCAAGCACTTCATTCGGCCATAACTTCCTCTAGACTTCTCCAAATCAAGATTTTTTTCTAAAACCACGTTGAATTTCAGTGGCTATAACTTTCATTTGAACCACCTTTTCAAATTTCGGATGTTTTTGGGTCAAAAATATTTTTTCTGACTTATTTTGAACCCATATTTTCAGGGCTGAAAATACCTCATCTTATTTTGATCATATCTCCCTCAAAATAAAAAAAATCGAGTGATTCTTTTTTTTAAATGATAGAAAATAGAATTTTCAAGAACTATTCTTTCGACGTATTTTTTAAAATTCCAAGAGTAATATGGCCAAAACCAAGGTGAAGATGACCCATTTTCGAGTTAATTTGGTGGTTTTCCAAGCTTTGCAAGTTCTAAAGTATTTAATGTATTCAAAAGAATTCTGAAAAATTTTGGTGAGTAAATTCTCAACTTAATATTCTTTTATATATATGTTGGTTATATGGTTATATATATAATGTTGTTGGTTGGATTACTGTATGGTTTGGATGCATATATATGTTGTTATATATGTGAATGCATGTGGTTAAGTTAGTGTACTTGAACGTGAAGTATAGAATTTTTTGAATGATGTAAAAGTGTGATCTTATTTGTTTGGGTTTGTGGTATGAATAGTGTTAACCATGAAATTCACTTAAATATAAAGGTCTGAAAGAAGAAGGCTTCCGAAGGCACCAAAAGAAGGTTTCGTAAGTTTCGAAAGAAGGCTTCCGAAGGCATCGAAAGGAAGATTCCACAAGCATTGACGTGGCACTTCCGCAAGCATCAAAGGCACTACTTCCGCATTCTGAGGCTTCCACATCTGTTGATTGTTGGTACTTCCACACTTGTTGATTTAAGGATGTTCCTGCATTTATTATTGTGGGGAGGCCACATGTTTTTAGTTGGACTGATTCAAACAATGACTATGCCTTCCGTAACCATTGAAGAAGGTGCTTTCATTAGGGTCGAAAGGGATTTCACAGGCATTATAAGAGGTTTTGCAAGCACTAAAGTAGTTCCAAAAGCATTGAAGTAGCTTTTGAAGGCATCGAAGTAGCTTTCGATGGCATCGAAGTAGCTTCTGTGAACATCAGTGAAAGTGCTTCCGCATACATTAAAGAAAGGCCTTCGACGGAATTAAAGAAGGGCTTCCATATAGTTCAAAGGGAAAGCTTCCACAAGAGTTGATTCAATAATCCAAAGTCATTCCTTTCGCATGAGATAACAGACCGCATGTCAACCCTCTGCAATCGTTAACCTTCAGTAGGGGTAGATTCCATTAGAATAAGCCCTTAGAAAGGGTTAAAGAGCTCCCTTCTTGTGATGACCCACATTTCGAAAGGTTTAAATCAACATTAACCTACACATTTCCAACTTAAACAATCCGGAACATAGATAATCAATGTGGTTAAATAAAAAAAATAAGAAAAGAAGAAGAAAGAAACACAGAATCTTGCAATGGAACGATAAAATATAATAATCAAATAAACTGTTCATGAAGCTATTTACTATACATTTGATAATAATTTATACAACATTTATCAGAGTTATATATACATCAAGGATAAATAAATAATGCAGCAGAACATCATGATGTAGAGAATAATAGTAATAATATACCAAATCTTCGTCTTCGTCCTCCGACAAAATGATCTTCAAAGCGTTGAAAAACTCAGGGCTGACCCTAGCGTAATGAAAAGACAAAACACTTGGGTTAGGAAAAATATATTCTTATGTGAGTCAAACCGGTATCACATATAACAAGTGTGTTGTGGCGTCAGAGATGTTTATGGGTTTTATATCTCATATCAAGTGTATAATGTGTGTGCAATAACTCAAGAGATGTTACGGCATTTTCATCTCTTAAGGATCCGTCAAAATATTTATATGTAGTAGAATATACTACATATATAATGTCTAGTCAATAAAATAAATATTTTTCATAGCACTAAGGCTTTCAATTAATCACCCTTTAATGCGTTTATAAGCATTGTTGTACAGTTTGCATATAATGCCCCAGTAGAACGTCGGGGAATAGGGATGCGCCATGACACGACAATATTAAACCAAAATTTGAATGGGTCTCGTATAGGGATAAAAGTATGACAAGACACGTGAAGCAATGCCCAAAGTAGAATACTAACAATTTGGGTCGCAGGGCTGGTGGTTATGCATAATAGCCATGACCGCCTACCGCGTCCATCCATCCCATATCGAGTCAAAGGGAGGCTATTCCAAATCAAGGTGCACCAATCGAAACCAACAATAAGAGTAATAATATGGACCGAGTCTAAGAAAATCAAAGAACAGATGCCGCTAGGGGTAATTAGCCCATTTGGCACTGTTAAGCCATCCTATTTTAGTCATTTCAAATTGGAACAAGCACAGGGGTCTATCTTTCATCGTTCTCTTTCTTCAAATCCAGCAAATGACGCCAAATCCAACCACTTGGTTCTGAAGTCTCTCCCGCATACACATTGTTATAATGGTTCCAATATCGACAGAGAGTATGCCAATATGAGGCCCCGGTCTCTTTAACAACTAAACGTTGTTTTACACACCAGTTGTTTCTTTTACATTCGAAAACTGTTCGTACTTGATATCAAAATATCATATTCGCTTCAAAAATCAATTCCATTTCAAAATATCCCATTTCCTTCAAAAATCATATTCAGTTCGGTACGTCATTCACTCCAATATCTCGATTCCAGTTCCAATTCAAAATTTCTTTGAATTTCCGTTTGGGCTATAACTTCAATTTAACCCAATTCATATTTGAATCAATGATTTAAATATAAACCTTCTAGCCTACGACCAGTTTGAATTTTAGAAAAATAGTTTAAAACTTAAATTGTTTAAAATTAGTTTAAATAGTTTGATATAAATGGTTTAAGTGTTGAAAATGTTTTATAAGGTAAAATAGTTTGGAAAATCAAAATAAATTGAATATGTAAAAAGATAGATTTTAAATAGTTTATACATTTAAATAATTTATTTAAAAATAGTTTTAAAGTCAAATTGATTCAATTTCAAATTTTCAATTCAAATTTAATTCCAATTTCCATTTTGATTTAATCGATTTAGTTCCTATTTCAAGTCGAATTTTACTTTATTCCAAATTAACTCTATGGATACAATTTTTTCAATGTTCTAACTCAAATCATGTGGATTCTGGACCATGAGAACTATTTGTTTCAATCTGTATCATTTTACCCGTAATAGGACTTGGTATTTATCCTGATTTCGTTCTTTCTTTATCAGTTTGCAAGATACAAGCTATCCTATCGATTTCAATTCCAAATTAATTTCAATTCCAATTACAAATTAATTTCAACAATTCCAACTTAATTTCAATTTCAATTTCAAATTTAAACTATTTCGATTTATATCAATTCCGAGTTCGATTTTCAAAATATCGATTCAAAACACTTAAATCAAATTTGCCTTCAATATCCAATTTAAAATCCAAATCCTCAAATATAATTCAATTCCGATCTCAATTCCAAAATATTATTTTATATCATTTTTACTTAGCAATATTCAAAGATCAAATAAAAGTCCAATCTTTTAAAACAAATCAATTTCTAAAATTCAAATCATATTTCGATGATAATTTCAAAATCTCAACTTCGATTATTTAAATAATTTCTTTTACTAAATTTAAATTTCAACGTTTCGAGCTCAAGTTTGAAAAATTCAATTTCCAAAATTCAATTTTTATTTCTTCAAATCAAATCATTTAAATAATTTTAAATCAAAATTCTAAAATCATTTAATTTAACCAATCCGGTGTCCATATGTAATTTTCTATCCTATAGTCAAGTGAATCAGTTATTGTAATTAAATTTAGGAATGGATATATGTCATTTCATACCAAATAAATGTCATAGGTATATATCGTTTGAACCTATTTCTTAATTTATTCGAAATAGTTAGATTTACAGTTTTATATACTGTAAATAATATACAGGATGATAGCATGATGTATCAAATTAAACAAACATCCAAATTATCCAAAACATCAATCAATAGCATCCTTCACAATCAAATTCCAAATCAGCCACTAATTCACAACAATTTCATAGTTATCAATATCAGGAAATTTATTGGCAATTAAATTCCAATTTCAAATTTAATTGTCAACTTTAATACCTACAGTCAATTCATATGTTAATTTCAGTTTCAAATAACAATTACTAAAATCAGATGACTTCACGATTCAATTTTAATTAACATAAAAATATTATAGTACCTCCTGAGTGTTAAGAACACTCACTTTTTGTTTTTTTTTGTCGCTTTCGCATCTTGATTCCAACTAAATTCGAATGCTTCGAATTTAACTGAAAATTCTACAAGCTCTAAATTCAACCAATTTGATTCCATATCAAATATCTCATTAATACGAACCCAATGCGACTAACCGCATTAGATTTCGACCTAACACGAATGAGTTAGGAAATTTTTAAGAAGTTGAATTTATTGAAAAAATTTATATAAACTTAAATCACCATTTTATATTTCCATTACATACTGTAACTTGGCCAAAAGCCCACGAACAAACCTGACCCGCTTCCTGCTTCTTCCCCCCCAAATCGCTACTCCTCCGTTTCCTTAACCGTGCACGACGTGCCACTAACATGCCCCATCAATCAACGAAACACATTCTTTAGGATACCGCCAAAGTCCCCATGGAAGCTCCACCTTCCAGCCCATTTAGATTGAAGGCTGAACTTCCCTAATGCATCGCGACTCACCCACCTCCCCTTCAGCCACCGCTCGATTGCGACTCCTAAACTTCGACCGTGACACACAAAATCCACCCACCAAGTGCTAAAACACCATACGATCCTGAAATCCCCCATCGAGCTCTCGATCGAGCGTAAAGCTCAGCCATAGTCGTCAACTCCTACTCGACTTTACTGTCGATATTCAAAAATAGTTGCCGCACTTTAATTTGAGCATACCGGAGGGAAGCTCTTGCCAAACCATGATTTTTTAAAAAAAAATTCGTGATTTATAGATTTGTATCGACTTTGCTTATAAATTTCAAAATTAAAGATGTTCCTTTCTTTTTTTTCTTTCTACCGTAAGATGATTTTTTATACAAGAGAGAACATAGAAGGTACATAAATCAGGTAGGATGGCTGGATTTAAAAAATAGGGTGGGTGATTGGATGCAACAGCGTCTGAGGTTAAATTGAATTGAGATATATTATTTAAATTTTCAAAATATCTAGCTATAAATTATGGACTCCAACCGAGGCATGCCACCTGGCATTTACCCCTATTTCGAACACAATGGAAAAAGTTTCAAGGCTCAAGAAGATAGATTTTTGAACCCAATTATTATATCAAATTTTCGATATTAAATTTAACGCGTTTCTGTTCCTTACGACCAAATGTTAATTACAAACATTACAAAATTGAAATCCGACAATAACGCACTATTACGGATCCAATAGAACTGGTTTCATCGAATTTTAAGACTGTGCCCCCGATGGCTATTTCTACTCGTTAATTTAAATCGAATTACTAAAATCGATTAAATAACTTTAAAATTCAATTTTAAAATTTTATAGTATTCATTCTTGTTAACAGAAATTAAATAAGCCTTTTAATCATTTTTTATTCAAATAAAACCCAAGATTTAATGTTTTAAACAAATTTTCAATTATTAAATTCAATAATTAAATTATCGAACAAATAGCTATATTTGAAATTCAACTTATTAAATCTATAAAATTAACTTTTCAATATTTGAAATCAATTAAATATTCCAATTTCAAATAACCAAAATTCTGGGTCGTTACATTCCTCCTCCCTTGAAAGAACTTTGTCCCCAAATAACGCCCGGATAGGAAAAATGCCCAAACCCCTTACTTTTATTTATAACGAGTTGGTTGAAATAACTCCCCATAATCAGTTCGTTGAAACCACATCATCAATTTTACTAATTTCCAAATTCATCTATAGGTTCCAAATAATATTATTTACTCAATCATTTTAAGTTTTAATCCAAAATCAAATTTGGTTATTACAAATTTTCTTTAAAATTTCTAACTCCTTAAATTTTCAAAAATATTTGCCAACGTCTCCTTTGCGCTGCTAGATTGGAACAACTACAAATCACCACTACGGGCCCAAACCAACAAAGAAATAAATCCAAGTGGCCCAATCATAAAGCCATCAATTTCAAACAATAATTTAAACATGTACTTTATTATTGGGCAACCCAATTTTACTTACGAAGTCAAAGTCATCCAGTTAGCCCTGCTTTTATATACCTGCATCTTATTTACACATAATACCCAATCAAAAAATTCAAAATCATATTATTTTGCATTTTTAATTTCCCAATATTTGCTTTAGCTAAGCCTATGTGATGTTCATATATCATCCATACACAATATCAAATCAGATCGCTCACTCGATCACACAATTTCACTTCCGAACAAGTATCGTTCACACGACTCTCTAGTGCGGACTAAGATCTGGTTTCTTGATCTGAATCTTCCATTCTCCTTGCATAGCCGTATACTATGATAGAGAATCCTAGAATCAATCAAAAATCCATATCCAGTGTTGGCCGTCGAAAATCAAGTGCAAAATCCTAACTCGGACCGATATAAATCATCTCGAAATTCTGTGCTCGAATCTGAATCAAATCATTGTGCGAATAAAATAATATAGTTTCAACTTTCGTATTTATTTCCAATTGATTCTTATCCACATCAACTTCCTTTTATTCACATTTATTCTATTCACTTTCAAATTTTCACTTTAGTTATGCACAATGCTTAATTTCACATTCCCTTATTTACTCAGATTCACTTCTTTACATAGTATATTCCTTAAAACTATTATCACCTAAACATCATTCCATTGAATTTGTTTGCTTAAGTTCATTTAAAACATTTTATACAACTTAAGTCCATATCCATTTAAACTCGGATCCGATTTTCATATTTAACACCTCTCACACTATACTATATCCATTAATGAATTATAAAATTTTACTTAACTTTATAAACATTTCATCTAACTCTACTCATGTTTATTTCCACTTCATAACTTAAGTTTATACCTATTTCTAATCAAATTCAATTTCATTTCCCAATTTCAACATTCAATTTTATCCATCCACATTCCAAACCAAATTCAATTAAGTAATTAATTTAGTTAGTCCATTCGCTAATTTATTTCAATCTCAATAAATTTCATTTCCAACAATTACTTTATTTAGTCTAACTTAGGCTAAATTTCCAATTTCACTTTATTAACTTAATTTAAGTTATATTTCATTCCACAGTTAAATTTCAAAATTTCCCTTCTTGCACCCACATTCAATCATTTTAAAACATCACTTTAACTTGTAATTCACAAATCTTATAAGTTGTCGAACTTATTTTCTCATATTTTCAATAAAACATTTTAAATGAAAATCTAAGAGTTTAAACACCTTGTTCTAAAGTATTTCAAATCGATTTGAAATCATACATACACACACACACACACACAGAGAAAATCCCTTGATATATCAAATCATTCTTTTAAATTTCAAAACCAAAACTAGTTCTACCAAAACAAAACTCCAACTGCTAGCAATTCCTTTCTTAGAAACTCGAAAATGAATGTCGATGATGTTGCAGTCACCACTAAAATTATTTTCTAGCTACCGAAGTGAGTTCAGTGCTTTTATTTCCTTTAAAATTCTTCATAAATATTTCAAAAATATTTTCCAATTAATATCTCTATTATTTTCCCAAAATCCTTTTGAAAACAATTTTCAAAACCAACAGGATTTAAATTTCCAAATTTACAGCCTTAAACCCTTATAATCATTTTTTTAAACCATATTTATATAATATACTTCAAGAATTTCATTTTAGTTTCAATTTATAACTTACATTTACGAATCGTATTTTCATAATTCCATTTTTGTTGTATGAAATTATTTCTTTACTTTCAATTGTAATCTCACTTTTATTCAATTACAACAACAAATGATAATAGTTTAACATTATCATTTTCCAATAACCAAGCACACCATATACAACTATAATAATTTCTAAAAAATTATTTCTTTATACGTAAAATATAATCCAGGTGAAATTATTTCATTTGCCCAGTTTCAAAAAAGTATCATGTTGGGTTGCTATGTTCAAGCGTTTAGAGATCCCTATCAATAACGTTAATTACTTGTATTGATCAAAATCCAAAAGCCACTCAACTGGCCAAGCAGCACAATATAAAACAATTTTATATCACTTACAAATACATGCTTATATGTATTAATACACTCAAACTCATTCTAGGGTACTACTAACTCTATCTCTAATGAGTTACCCCATCAAAGCCAAGGTTATCGCTTAACCTTCAGCTCTAATACCAAATGTGATGACCTACATTTTGGAAGGTTTAAATCGACAATAACCCACACATGTCCAACTTAAACAATCCGAAACATAGATGATCAATGGGGTTAATTAAAAAAATAAGAAAAGAAGAAGAAAACAAACGTAGAATCTTGCAACGGAACGATGAAATATAATAATCAAATAAACATTTTATGAAGTTGTTTACTATACATTTGAAAATAATTTATACAACATTTATCAAAGTTATATATACATCGGGGATTAATAAATAATGTAGTTGAACAACATGATGTAGAGAATAATAGTAGTAATAATATACCAAATCTTCATCTTCGTCCTTTTGAAAAATGAACTTCAATGCGTTGAAAAACTCAGGGCTGACCCGAGCGTAATGAAAAGACAATACACTCCAGCCAGGACTAAAATATTCTTATGTGAGTCAAATCGATATCGCATATAACATGAGTGTCGTGGCATTAGAGATGTTTATGGGTTTTACTTCTTCTATCTAGTGTGTAACGTGCATGCAATAACTCAAGAGATGTTACGGATTTTCCATCTCTTAAAGATCCGTAAAAATATTTATATGTAGTAGAATATGCTGTATATAATGTCTAATCAATAAAATAAATATTTTTCTCAGTGTTAAGGCTTTACATCAATCCCCTTAATGCGTTTTAAGCATTGTCGTACAGTTTGCATATAACGCCCTAGTAGAACGTCGAGGAATAGGGATTTGCTGTGATACGACAACACTAAACCAAAATCGTAGGGGTCTCGTATTGGGATAAAAGTATGACAAGGCACGTGAGGCAATGCCCAAGGTAGGATACTACCAATTCGAGTCGTAAGTTGGTGGTAACGCATCACAACCATAGCCGCCCACCGCGTCCATCCATCCCATATCGAGTCAAAGGGAGGCTATCCCAAATCAAGGTGCACCAATCGAAACCAACAACAAGAGTAATAATATGGACCGAGTCCAAGGAAATCGGAGAACGGATGTCCGCTAGGGTTGGCCCTATCAAATCGTCCCGTTTTAGTCATTTCAAATTGGCATAAGTGTTTGGGTCTATATATCATCATTCTCTTTCTTCAAATCCAGAAAACGATGCCAAATCCAACCACTTCATTCTGGAGTCTCCTCCACGTACATAGTTTTTAAAGTGGTTCCAATATTGACAGTGCGTATACCAATAAGAGGCCCCGGTCTATTTAACAACCAAACATCGTTTTACACATCGGTTGGTTCTTTTACATTTCAAAAACAATTCGTACTTGATATCTAAATATCATATTCGCTTCAGAAATCAATTCCATTTCGAAATATCCTATTTACTTCAAAAATCATATTCAGTTCGATACGTTATTTCACTCTAATATCTTGATTCCCATTCCAATTCAAAATTGCTTTGAATTTCCATTTGGGTTATAACTTCAATTTAACCCAATTCGTATTTGAATCAACGATTTAAATATAAACCTTCCAGCCCTTGACCAGTTTGAATTTTAGAAAATAGTTAAAATTTAATTTTTTTAAAATATTTTAAATAGTTTAGATAGTTTGATACAAATGATTTAAGTATTTAAAATTTTTATAAGGTAAAATAGCTTGGAAAATCAAAATAAATTGAACATGTAAAAAGATAGATTTTAAATAGTTTATATATTAAAATAATTTATTTGAAATTAGTTTCAAAGTCAAACCGATTCAATTCTAAATTTCCCAATTTAAATCAGTTCCAATTTCCATTTCGATTTAATCGATTCAATTTCGATTTCAAGTCGAATTTTACTTTGATTCCAAATTAAGTTCGATTTCAATTCCAATTCCAGTTAAAATGAATTTCAATTACAATTCCAAATTAATTTCAATTTCAATTCCAAATTTAAACTATTTCGATTTTTATCAATTTCGAGTTCGATTTTCAAAATATAGATTCAAAATAGTTAAATCAAATTTAACTTCAATATCCAATTTAAAATATAAATCCTCAAATATAATCCAATTTCGAGCTCAGATACGAAATATCTTTTTATATCACTTTTACTTAGCAATATTCAAAGTTCAAAAAAAAGTCCAATCTTTTAAAAGAAATCAATTTCTGAAATTCAAATCATATTTCGATTATAACTTTAAAATCTCAACTTTGATTATTTAAACAATTTCGTTTGCTAAATTTAAATTTCAACGTTTCGAGCTCAAGTTCGAAATAATTCAATTTCCAAAATTCAATTTTTATTTCTTTAAATCAAATCATTTAAATAATTTCAAATCAAAATTCTCAAAGCATTTAATTTAGTCAATCTGGTGTCCGTATATAATTTTCTATCCTATGGCCAAATGAATTAGTTATTTCAATTAAATTCAGGGATGGATATATCATTTCAATCCATATAAATGTCATAGGTATACATCATTTCAACCTATTTCTTAATTTATTTTAAATATTTCGATTTACGGTTTTATATACTGTAAATAATTTATAGGATGATAGCAGGATATATCAAAATAAATAAACATCCAAATCATCCGAAACGTCAACCAATAGCATCCATCACAATCAACGCCCAAATCAGCCAATAATTCACAATATTTCATAGTTATTAATATCAGGTAATTTACTGGCAATTAAATCCAATTTAAAATTTAACTGCCAATTTTAATACCTACAGTCAATTCATATGTCAATTTCATTTTCAAATAACAGTCGGTAAAATTAGATAACTTCACGATTCAATTTTAACGAACATAAAAATATTATAGTACATCGTGAGCGTTAAAACACTCACCTTTTATTTTGTGGTCGCTTTTGCAACCTGGTTCCGACTAAATTCGAATGCATTGAATTTAACTGAAAATTCTACAAGCTCTAAATTCAACCAATCTGATTCCATAGCAATGATCTTATTAATACGAACCCAACATGACTGGCCGCATTGGATTTGGACCTATAACTTGGCCCAAAGCCCACGCACAAACCTGACTCGCCCCAATCGCAGCTCCTTCCCTTCCTCAACCATGCATGCCATGCAACTGACATGCCACATCGATCAACGAAGTCCACTTTTTAGGATGCCGCCAAACTCCCCATCGGAAACTCCACCTTCCAGTCCCCTTAGATCGAAGGCTGAACTTCCCTGACGCATCACGACTCACCCACCTCCCCTTCATCCACCACTCCGCGACTCTCAAACTTCGACCTTGACACACGATATCCATGTACCAAGTGCTAAAACACCATACGAACCTGAATGCAATCCTGAAATCCCCCATCGAGCTCTAAGTCAAGCATAAAGCTCAACTCTAGTCATCAATTGCTACTCGACTTTACTATCGATTTTCAAAAACAACTGTTGAACTTTAATTTGAGCATACCAGAGAGAAGCTCCTGCCAAACCAAGATTTAAAAAAATTCGTGATTTATAGATTTGTATCGACTTTGCTTAGAAGATGTTCCTTTTTTTTCCTTCTCCCTGGAAATGATTTTTATACAAGTGAGAACATTGGAGGTACGTATATCAGGTAGGGTGGATGAAATTGAAAAATAGGGTGGCCGATTGAATGTAATAGCAACGATGTTAAATAAAATTGAAATATATTATTTAAATTTCCAAAATATCTAGCAATAAATTACGGACTCCAACCGGGGCGTGCCATCTAATGTTTCTAATGTTATACCCTTATTTCGAACGCAATGGAACAAGTTCCAAGTCTCAATTCGATCGTATAGAGAAGATAGCTTTTTGAACCCAATTATTATATTTAATTTTTGATTTTAAATTCAATGCGTTTCTGTTTTGTACGACCAAACAGTAATTCCAAACATTACGAAATTTGAAATCCGATATAATGCACTATTGTGGATCCAATGGAACTAGTTTCATCAAAATCCGAGACTGTGCCACAGAAGGCTATTTCTACTGGTCAATTTAAAACGAATTATTTTCAAATTCGAGTAAATCAGTTTTAAATTCAATTTAAAGAGTTTATTATCTTCGTTCTTATAAAAAGAAATTAAATAAGCCTTTAAACCATTTTTTTATTCAAATAAAATCCAAGATTTAATGTTTTAAATGAATTTTCAATTATTAAATTCAATATTAAATTATCCAATAAATTGTTATATTTGAAATTCAACCTATTAAATCTATAAAATTAACTTTCAATATTATAATTCAAATAAATACTCCAATTTCAAATAACCAAAATTCTTGGTCATTACTCTTCTGCCAGCATTCAACGATCGAGCTTGCCATTAATATTCAATTCATCATCAAAATCACTATGAAGCGGCATTGAAGGTGAATACCTTCAACATCCACAAAGGCATTAATAGTTGCAAAAGTACCAACATCAACAAAAACATATAATATAACCTTTCCAAAGAAAGTAGGAAGAAAACAATGTTATGCTCCATTGAAGCTATAATGCAACGACATTGCACTTTTTCAACATCAACATTGCACTTTTACGACATGATAAGAAGGCCACATAATGAAGCTATCAATCTTGACCATATTTCATGATTACCATCTTTGTAGGATGTCCATGATCGAAGATAGTGAAGATAATGCAAAGAAAGAAGGAATGAAGTCGTTTATACAGTTAATTCAGGAGGAATTACTGTGTTTAGTGAATCGATCGCCACGGCCTGAGAAGTTGATCGAGTGCTTCGAGTTTTTGGGGCATGGTAGCTTGGCCGTAGTTGAAATCATAGATGGGGTTGTGGATTTTCTGGTGATCGAAGCTTCATGGTCAAGGCGCGTTGACAGGTTTTGGGCGTTTCTTGTATTTCTTGTTCCAGGTTTGGTTCTGAAGCCTCGAATTCGATTTTGAGTTTTGGGAGGTGATCTGAAGGTCGTAGGTGAGTGAGAAGGAGGTTGCCGATGTGAAGCGACCATCGGAGATGGTCGGAGGTGGATAAAGTTACCGTGCACGTGCACGGTGAGTTTGTTCTGGTGAAGGTTGTTGGGTCTGTTGCAAGTTTGTGTGGTCTCGAGTGATACGCGAGATGTTGAGGGGTTTTACTCGAAGCATTTTCGAATTTGACTCGAAGTAAAATGATAGGGTCTCGGGTAAATGTTTAGTTACAGGCTTTAACCTGTAAGTTTAAAAACAATTTAAACTGAATTTAAAATGTGAACTAGAGTTGTGAACTAGATTTAAATCAAGGTTTAAGTTGGATTCAATTGCAGTTTGAATCTCAATTCTAAAATAAATAAAGTTTTAAAAAGAGAAAAAAAATTAAATTATTTGAAACAACTTTAAAAGGGTTAAACAGTTTTGAATTTCAAAGTAAAACTTTAAATAAAAATTGAGATTTAAACCTAAGTTTAAATCTGATTTCAAATGTAAATGGGAATCTGAGTTTGAAATAAAAGAAGTTTTAATATTTAAATCAGTTTGAATTATAAAGCGAATTTTTAAATTGATTGAATTCAAAATTGAATAGTGTTTTAAATTCTTTTAATCTTCCATATTAAGGTAAATAGTTCTTTAACTTATGAAATTAAAAGAGTTTAGAAATTTGTATGAACTTTGTTAAAGTTAATTTGTTTTCATTTTAAATCTTAAATTTAAAAATGAAATTTAAAAAGTAAATTAAAATTAAAATTGTTTTTAAATACCTCGTTAACGATAATTTGATCATTAATAAGAAAAATGTTTTATCTTTAAATAAATAAAGATTTAATGATTTGTAATTATTAAATTAATTTAGAATGGATAATTAATGATTTAGATTTATTAATTTAGTAATTAAGAGTCTAAATTAGTTAATTAAGGTTTGAGTTAATTAATTTAGGATAAATTAATTAGTAATTAAGGATCATTAATTAAATAAGATTGAGTTCAAATTATGGTTAGTAATAAATTAACTAAATAATTAAAGATTAATTAATGAGTTATTAAATTAAATAAGTGGTAATTAATAATGATTAATCTTAGTTAATTTGTTTAAAAAATAAAAAAATAATCAAAGAATTATTAATAGTTAATGAAGGTCATTAACTAGAATTATTTAAATAATGAATTAGTGTGATTAGTTTTTATAATTAGTTAGATTAATTAACTTAAGATAAAATTGTAAATTATTTAAGTATAGTTACTTAATGGAAGTAATTAAGGAATTAATTACTCATTGTAATTAATTTAGTTTAATATGAATTGTTTAAGCTAATTAATTAAGTTTAATTAATTTAAATAATCATATGATGATAAGATAAGTATAATTACTTAGGGAAGTAATTAATGATAATTACTGGATGTAATTAACTAAGAATGATTTAATAATGAAAGTAATTGAAATATAATTACTTTGCATAATTAATCAAGGAATTAATTTAAAGCAAATTAATTAAGGAGTAATTTATTTATTTGATGGAGTAATTAAAGGAAGTTAATTACTGAATGGTATTAATCAGGGGTGATTAATAAATGTGATACAATTGAGATTAATTACTTAAGGTAATTGATTTAAAAGGGTAATTAATTAAGATGGATTAGAAATCATTTATAAATATAATTATATGATGAATTTAAGGATTGATCAACAAAGATCAATTAACCAGTAATAAGTAATTAAAGGGAAATCAATTAGTGTAATTAAAGATTTAAGTAATTAATTATAGTTAATCAATTTAATAAGTAATTAGAGGTTAATTTCTGTATTTAGTTAAGGTTAATTAATTTGTGAAAATAAATTAAAGGATAATTACTTGGATGTAAGAGGGATTAATTAAAATTGAATAATTGGATGATGATAAATTAATTGATGGAAAATTAATTAATAGATATATAAGCAAGATTTAAAATGGTGAAGTAATTAATTTAATTTACTTTAAATTAATTAGAGATGATATAATTAATTTAATTCATTTTAAATTAATTATAGTTGATATGATTGCTTGTATATGGATTGATGATATTGCTTACTTTGAATGGATTGAGATTTAAAATGTGAGATAAATGAATGTTATGTGATAGGTATGCTCTGATTTAAGTATGATGATAATACGGATTATCTGTTGTGATGATAATATAGATTATCTGTTTATATTGGCGTTGATTATCTATTATGATATTGTGAATTATCTATCTTTGTGTATATGGATAATTGAACTGAATTGTTCTAAACTTTAAAACAACTTGGCCTTAAAAGATGGCGTTTGGATTTCGATGAGACCGGGGTCGGGTTTCCATATTTGGACATCCGAAAACTACATCGATCCAAATTAATCGTTAGGTCGTAAATTCTCAAGTGAAGATTCAGAGTGCAAGGGTTATCGTCATTAACTCTGAGGGTGATTCCAAAATGAGTGTATCAAGATAATGCCTTCGGTTTTGTTCGAACCCGAAACAAACTTGTATGGATTGAATGCTTTCAGAACATCGTTAGGTGGGCGATGAGCATTCTAAGAGATGTGTTCTCTAAAGGTAATCGCAACCTCAAGCCTCATCAACCGAGAATGGCTAAAACAGGGGAGGTGCAGCAAGGTTAGGTGGGTCATGCCCAAGCAGGACAAGATTTTTCCCTGTCTAGATGTCCCTTTTATTTCGGCTGTGTGGGCAGTTTTGAGCTCCAACTGCCGGGGTCTTTTTCGGGACTGTTCAGTAAGGAATGGCTCCGGCCTTGTGTTGCAGGGGAGCGGGCGTACTCCTCGGTACGTTGATCTAGGCCACGTACTATGACGGGCGGTACCCCAGTAGCCCTACCATTGTATGGAATCCAAAATCCAATAAGTGCCAACGGCTTTGGTTGTATTACCCACTTTTGTGGCTAGTAGCTGGAATTTAATAATGTAACAATTTCAGCTATTTCGTATTTACTTGAAAACCCTAGACACTATTATAATATCTCAGAATTTCCTATTAAATGATTTGGTTAGCGTAAGGTAAAAACTTACCATGTTTATTTGTGGGAAGTCTTACGTGATACCTTTTGTTTTCAAATGTTTTTCAAAATTAAGCAACTTTAACCTGTTACTCATACCAGACCTATGTCTGACCCGGAGTTTATTTCTGTTTTTCATAAACTCTCGGGTACTCAAATTTTTACGAGTAGCCAAGGGATTCAGGTTAGTTTTGACGAATTCTAGAGGAGAAATGGAGCAGGAGGCTTCAGCGTTGTGTATATATATATATATATAGTTCCGCTGTGTTGGTATCTTTGATTTATTTGTTGAGTTGTATCGAGTTGTATTAGCTAGATAGTTGTTTATAACTGTCTAGGATGTGATGTATTATCTGTATAACTCTGATGGATATTGTATATTATGTAATACTTATGTGATTAATATAATTTATTCGTTCCGCTGTGAGATTCTGATGTTGTTGTTCTTTCTTCTCCATCTTTTCTCTTTTCTCATCCCTTTCTTTCTTCAAGATGAAACGGATTTCTGGGGTCAGAAACCCGGGTCGTCACAGTTGATATCAGAGCGCTAGGTTGAGTGAATACCTAGGCTCTTGAGTCATTTCTTTCTTGAGAGAGCGTATTTTGTAATTTTGTTATATATATATATTTCTACCTATTTGTTGGGTTACCTATTTGGGTTTTCCAATAAGTTATAAAGGTAGATAGGGTAGTGGTGTGTGTAACACGACTACCAATGGTTGGAGTTTGAATATTTAAGGTTGGAAGTGTATCTGTCGAGACTGTAGACCTATTACTGTCTCGAGTGAGCTTTGGTTGGTGTAAGGATTTCATCAATCTCTGAAGGAAACCTGTTAATGTTCGGAGTTCACTTTTGAAGCGTAAGTTTGGATGAGCTAGAGTTTGGACCCGTCGGTTTGGCATGAGCAAGTCCGGGTATCTTACCTCAGGATGTAGTAGCTGTGTGATGAGACACAGTGACTATGGAAGTCTCCGAAGATGTTTCTTTGAAATCAGTTAAGGAAGTGTATCTGCTTCAGTGTTGGGGCTGAGTTCAGTAGAATGTTTCTATTGGTTTGAGGTCCGAGTTTCTCGAAGAGCTTTGGATAGGAAGTCTTGGCATCTAAGTCAGCAGTGCAGCTCGGAGTGTTCTAGGTGCCATCAAGGAGATCTTTTGGCTTGGCAGTTTTTCTTTAATAGGCTAGATTGATCGCAAAAGTGACTTGCGATTGTTTGAGTGTTCTCTTGGGTTATCTGATTTTTCTGGATGTCTTCAGGAAGTTAGAATTTTGTCCGTGTATGGAGATTGAGTTTGGTATCGACTGGATTCCAGGAGAAGGTACCGATGGTTCAGCTTAGTAGTAGGATGATTTTTGGAGAATGAGTTTGGTGAAGAAGCTTGGGTTTTGGAGGAACTTCTGAGTATCTTTAGTGGATCTGTTGAACCATAGTTCTAAGATGTGTTGCCCAGCTAGTGTTCATGATCATCATTAACATTTTCATCCGCTCTGGTTAGAGTTGCGCAGTGGAAGCATGGTGGCAGCTGTTGGTGTGGAAACAACTGGAATTTGCGGTGTTTTGAATTAGAGAGTTTCTACAGAAAAATTTTCAGGATCTTAAGGCCAGATTGGAATGCATCTGTATTATTTTACCATATGGGAGAAGTGAGATCAGTCTGCTGATTTTGGAATTGAGTTGTGTTCTTATTTTTGAAGTTAATCTTGGGAAGATCATTTTATTGGATTGTTTTTAGTCCAGATTGTTTCTGGGGACAATCATCAAGGGTTGAGCTGATCAGTAAGGGTGTAGGCCGCCCAAGATCGTTAGAAGAGTATTGTGAATAAAAGACGGAGATTCATAGTTAGAGACTTCGTTGTTGTTGGGGTTTTCCCCGATCAATGGGAGCTATAAGGTTGGATAAGATTGGGAAGTTAGCTCCGAGATATTTGGATCTTTTTCTGTTGTTCTTCTTAGGATTAGTGTTTGGTGAGTGGATTGCCAATTTGGATAACTGGAATTCGAAGTGTTTCACGTATCTTTGAGAGAGTACATGTATGAGCTATCTCTGATTATAGAACCAGCAGTTCAGGGAATTTCGGTTGTTGAGTCAGACTTGAGTTTGGTCTGATATCTTGATTAGTTTTGTAGATCTAGAAGAGTGGATGTTTTGTAGCTTAGTAGTATTGATTGTTCGGATTCTGTAAAAGCGAGTATCCCGCTATTTATACTTAGGAAACTCGAGAAAATTCTATCCAGAATTTTATCTGGATAATTAGATTTGTTGATTAGTTGAATTGGTTGCTACGGTTGTTAACATATGATTGATATATGCTGGTGTTTTTTAAAATTAATTTTTAATTAGATTATTAAATTACTGTTGTGTGCGATTCCACCACCACCGGTCCAAAAGAAAAGGAGACACCACCTCTCCACCTCCATGCCGAACCGGACCTCTCCACCTCCATGCCAAACCAGCCCAACCACATCAATGCCGAACCAGCTCGTCTCCCCTGCATGCCGAACCAGATACCTCCCTCCTTGCATAGCCGAACCAAACTCCACTTCCATGCTCCACCGAACCACATACCACCGAACCAACCTACTTCACTTACCACCGGACCAACCCTCACCACAACTACCGAACCAAACCAAGACCGGACCAACCCTCTACACACCACCGAATCAAACTCCACCAAGCTACGACCGAACCAAGCTTCGTCGAACCAAGCTCCGCCGAACCAGATGTGCCAGGCCAGATTGCTTCAGACCAGGCCCACCAGCAGCTATATACATCCAAGACCCCTGCCCCTAGCCTCACTCTATAAATAGAGGGGCAGGGGTACAACAAGGGCAGACAAGTTTGAGAGCTCAAGCACGGAAGGAACTTTAAAACAACTTTCATATACTTGTATACAAAGCTTTGTACTTGTAATCTGAAAGAAAAAGGAGAATAACATATAAAGTGGGCGTAGGCACGTTCTGGCCGGACCACTATAAATCTGTGTGTCTTTTACAGTTTAGTCCCTGCTTTTTATATATTTTCATAAATCACCCAAACCATTAGAAACAACCTAAAATCGACTAATTCACACGACTTGGAGGTGTTTGTCCATTTTTTGTGCAAACATTTTTGGTGCTTTCGCTGAGAGCCGAGCTAAAAGCTACAGCTTCTCCTACTCAACCTTCTTCCTCACAACATCGTTCCTCGCTCCGACAACATGACTTTCAGGCATAGGAGAGATGTTAACAAGGGAAAGAATGTCGCAACTAGCAGTATCCCAGATCCAGTGGCCCCGAATCAAGAGAATCATCCAGTGGCCCAACTCATGTCAACAAGAAGCCTTGGTGGACCAACTCATGTCACGCTTAGCATCTCAACAAGAAGCCTTGGTGGACCAACTCATGTCACGCCTAAGGGATGCTGAAGAATCCAACCGCAACACCGAATCATGGGGCGAGTCCCAATCTGGAGGATCTGGAAGGCGACAAAGACCTTTCTTCTTCGAAGAGGTTAACAACAGAAACAGCCATGGTAGGAGCCGAGCCCGGTCTCAGCCCGAAGTCCGACCCGAGGAAACATTTGGAGCCGAACCCAACGGGGGAGGTGCCAGGCAAGGGTCGGATGTAGCTGAGCCTGTCATGCTACCTAACCATGAAAACACCAGTAGACGGGGCCGAGCTGGAGTCCAGCCCGAACTTGGACCCGAGGAAGCGCTGAGAACAGAACCCAGCAGCGGAAGATCAAGGCAAGGGCCAACTATGGCTGACCCCAGCATGCCCCCAGAAGAGAAGAGACAGCCTTTGGAAAATGTTAGGAGTGATAGACGATACCATCCCTACAAGTCATCTGGATGGAATCAATCCCGCAGGGAAGAACCAAGCTCATTTTTGTCCGCTCCAAGTTCTGATGAAAGGATGGCGTGATTTTTCAAAGAGTGCGTCCAACGGGAGCAAAGGGATTGGGGGATAGGTGCTAGGGTAACCAGCCCCTTCACCCGCAATATTGAAACTGCCATCACCCCCCGAGAATGGAAAATGCCAACGATGGAACCTTACAAGGGAACCTCTGACCCCATCGTACACTTACAGAGGTACACCCAGCATATGCTCATGAGAGGAGCAACAGAGGGAGTGTTGTGTAAATGCTTCCCACTATTCTTGGCAGACCTACCTACCTCCTGGTTCTGCCACCTACCCCAAGGGTCCGTCGGCTCATGAGAAATGTTGAAAGAAAAGTTCATCAGTCAGTTCCGCATTTATGTGGAGCAACCCAAGGACGCTTATTCCTTATCTAATATCAAACAGAAACCCGGAGAGACATTGCAACAATATCTAACCCGATTCAACGCCGCGGCAACCGCAGTCCAAGATGCCGACGAGAAACTTATCCTAATGGCCCTTTGCAGTGGTGTACATCCAGATACTAAATTTGCTAGAAGACTAACCAAGGAAAAACCAGCTACTTTACCTGATTTCTTCCATGAAGCTGGAAAGTATATGAGACTTGAGGACGCTGCCACTGAGAGGCAATCAGGGCAACAGGCTAAGACGGCTGCAGACAGGTTCCCCGCTGCAGCAAAGGATGTTCGAAGAAATGACTCTAGAGACAATGCTGGGGGAAAAAAGGGAGAAAAGCGCTTATATCGACCAGGACCAAGATTTGACTCTTACACTTCTTTGAATGAAACGATCGAAAACATCTTCCTAGCCACTCAAGACGAAGTTAGATACAAGAACCCCCCGCACAAGAAGGAGTCATATAGTGCACTCAAATCTGGAAAGTTCTGCCGCTTCCACGAATCCCACGGACATGAAACCAATGAATGCCACCATCTCCGGGACTTGATTGAAGAACACATCAGAAGGAGGAGACTAGAGCGTTATGTAAAAGGCCATAACAGGACTTCGACTCCTGCCAATGAGAATCCTGGATTACCCCCCCCCCCCAAGAAGCAGGCGGGGGAAATCGCAACACCAACGACTCTAGTAAAGAGAAGATAGTGGTCCACACCATATCAGGAGGACCGCACATCGCCGACAGAAGCTGGGCGGAGATGGAAAGATACGGTAAGTCACTGAGGAACGCTGAAGGCTGCGTTAATTCTGTTATGGAAGAACGCCACCCGAAACGGAAAGAGAATGACGACATCACATTCAGTAGGCGCGATCTAGAGGGAAAACAGTACCCGCACATGGATCCTATGGTCATCTCTGCCTGGTTCGGACCAGCCAAAGTTTTTCGAATTTTAATAGACACTGGAAGCTCGGTGAATGTCCTATTCAAGCATGCTTTCGACAAAATGAAGCTATCAATGAAAGATGTGTCTCCCTGCAACAAACCACTACATGGTTTCACTGGAGATGCGAAGATGCCCCTCGGGCAACTGGACCTTTTTGTTGAAATAGGAAGCCATCCTCGCTCCGCTGTGCGAAAAAAAACGTTTGTGCTAATAGAAAGCCATTCGGCCTACAACGCCTTTTGGGGAAGACCAGCCTTGTCCGACTTCCAAATTTTCCTAGCCCCGTGGTGCCTGAAGATGAAATTTCCAGCCGATAACGGAATAGGAGAAGTAGAGGGAGATCAAGACGCTGCTCGAGACTGCTATGTAACTGAACTTCACAATAACCGCAGAAAAGATAAAGGGAAAAATGCAGAGACTACTCTCTGCATGAAAAGCTTGGAAGCATAGCAACTAAAGAAAGCCCCTCCTCTTCGATATACCAGTGATCCTTTAAATGAATTAGACCCCAGGGACAAAGAGGAGGAGGCCACCGCCGAGCCTGCAGAGGCTATGGAATTCGTATCTGTAGATAAACACGACCCAAGTAGACTGCTGAGAGTCGGGTCTCAGTTAAAAAGAGAATTAAAGAATCAACTCATTGATTTTCTTCGCCGCAACATGGATGTATTTGCATGGACGCACGCTGACATGACGGGAATCTCCCCAGACGTAGCATGCCACATGCTGAACATAGATCCCACCAAGGTGCCAGTGAAGCAGAAAAAGAGGAGCATGGGGGCAGAACGATCAGCAGCCCTCGAGGAAGAAGTAAAGAACTTACTTGCCAATGACTTCATACGTGAAGCCATCTACCCAGAATGGATCGCCAACCCGGTCCTGGTAAAGAAAGCTAATGGAAAGTGGCGAACATGCATCGATTTCTCCAACTTAAATGACGCTTGCCCGAAAGACTGCTTCCCACTCCCCCGAATCGACCAACTCGTAGACAGCACAGCCGGACACGAACTCTTATCCTTTATGGACGCATACTAAGGATATAACCAGATCCCTATGCACGCCCCCGATCAAGACCACACTAGCTTCATCACTGACCGAGATTGTACTATTACAGGGTAATGCCATTTGGACTTAAAAACGCCGGAGCTACTTATCAGCGCCTCGTCAACAAGATGTTTGCAGAACTGATAGGGCGATCTATGGAAGTTTATGTGGATGACATGCTGGTAAAATCGAGGAAAGCCAACGACCATATAAACCATATGGACGAAATGTTTCAAGTACTTCGCCATTATGGAATGAAACTGAACCCTCTAAAGTGCTCCTTCGGAGTATCATTGGGAAAGTTCTTGGGATTCATCGTTCATGCCAGGGGGATTGAAGCAAACCCCGAACAAGTTCGGGCTTTGCAAGATATCAAGATACCATCCACTCGAAGAGAGATGCAAAGCTTAAACGGAAAAGTGGCCGCCCTAAGTAGGTTCATCTCTAAGGCAACCGACAAATGCATCCCTTTCTTCGAAGCTCTAAAGAAAGACAAAGGAAAGTTCGAATGGACTGACGAATGCTCGACTGCCTTCCTTAACTTAATCGAACACCTCCAGAGACCACAGGTACTCTCAACTCCGAATGAAGGCGAGGAACTATACCTATACCTTGCTGTATCGTCCCACGCTTTGAGCGCCGCTTTGGTGAGAGAAGACAACCGCGCGCAGCGACCCGTATACTTTGTAAGCAAGAGATTCACAGGGGCAGAAGCCAGATACCCTAAACTTGAAAAGCTAGCATACTGTTTGCTTATCACGTCACGGAAACTGCGACACTATTTCCAGTCTCATTCCATCAGAGCTTTAACCGATTAACCGCTAAGGCAAGTGCTCCATCGCCCCGACACTTCTGGACGATTACTTAAGTGGTGCATCGAACTAAGTCAATATGATATCACTTACCATCCTCGCACCGCTATCAAGGGGCAAGCCATAGCTGATTTCATTGCCGAATTCACTACTAATAAAGGTAATGGCCAATCTGAAATAGCAGAAGATATCAAGTGGAATCTCTTCGTAGATGGGGCGTCAAACGAACAAGGCTCAGGGGCAGGTGTTGTGATAATCACCCCCAGGGGAAGGAAGCTGCACTACGCCCTAAGGTTGGAATTCGCTGCCACCAACAATGACGCAGAATACGAAGCGGTGATAGCTGGATTAGAACTGGCCTTGGAGATTGGAGTCGGCTCTTTATGTCTCCATAGTGATTATCAACTCATTGTAAATCAAATACTGGGAGACTTCCAGACTCGAGGAGAACGACTTACAGCATATCTGAAAAAGACCAAGCTGCTGCTCAATCAATTGAATCACTATCTAATCAAACACATTTCTCGAGAAGAGAATCAAGAGGCCGACGAACTAGCAAAGCAAGCTAGTATGAAGAACATCACTATTTTAGGAGCATTAACCATCTCGAAACAGCTGGCACCAAGTTGCGAGAAAGTGAATCTGATAGCTGCGATCGACGAAGAAACCTGGATGACTCCTATCCGGAAATATTTACAAGATGGAACACTGCCCGACAGGCGTAACGAAATCAAGAAAATCTTAAGGAAAGCTTCCCGCTATACATTACAAGAAGGCATCCTCTATCGGCGCAGCTTCTCTAATCCCTTATTAAGGTGTATCGCTGGAAGGGAAGCCAGGGAAGTCTTATCCAATATCCATCAAGGAAGTTGCGGAGATCATACTGGAGGGCAGACTCTGGCAAAGAAGATACTCCGATATGGATATTACTGGCCCACTTTAAACAAAGATGCCTTGGACTTCGTCAAGAAATGCGACAGATGTCAGAAATTTGCCAAGATTCCTCGACTTCCCACGAATGAGATTACTCAAATGACCAGCCCTTTGCAGTATGGGGAATTGACTTAATTGGCGAACTGCCAGCAGGCCGAGGCGGAGCCAAATATGCTATAGTGGCGGTTGACTATTTCACCAAATGGGTGGAGGCGGAACCTCTAAATAAAATATCTTCGGCAAAAGTTATCAACTTCTTGATCAAAAATATTCTGTGCAGGTACGGAGTCCCACTCAAGATCATATCAGACAACAGACTTCAATTTGACAGTGAAGAATTCGCCGATTGGTGCCAAGAGCACGGAATTCACAAAAGCTTCTCATCTGTAGCTTATCCTCAAGCAAACGGACAAGTCGAAACTGTCAACAAGATTCTCAAAACCTTAATCAAGAAGAAACTTGAAAGGTCGAAAGACGCTTGGGTGGACGAACTTCCTACGGCACTTTGGGCCTATCGCACATCTTACAGAACTTCAACAGGGCATACCCCTTTCTCTTTGGCATACGGATCAGAGGCCATGCTCCCAGTTGAAACTATAATGCCCTCTCACCGTAGGATCCACTATAACCCGGAAGAGAACGAAGAACTCCTACTCATGTCTTTGGATCTAATTGAGGAGAGAAGAAACGATGCAGCACTCAAAGCAGCGGCTCATAAGAAAAAAGTTGCAGCATAATACAACTCCAAAGTCAAGCACCGCAGCTTATAGGAAGGAGATCTCGTCCTCATGCGGATCTTCCCGCGCCCCGGAGCGCTAGGTCCAATCTGGGACGGACCCTATGTAATCCATAAAGATCTCCACAACGGAGCTTATATTTTGTCAACAGTGGACGGAGAGGTGTTCCAGAGGGCATGGAACATCCAACACCTCCGTCGATACTTTTCTTAACTTGTACTTCCCATATGAAGTAAATTAACTAAGAGAATCAGTGGACGTAGGCATTTTCGTGCCGAACCACTTTAAAAAATCTTGTCTCTTTTTAACTTGTTCCTTTATAACTTGGCTACTTGTTAACTGTATCCTTTTCTGTTGAACAAAATTCTGTGTAATGACACCTCCATCCGAGCCACATCAGGGCACGGCCTCATCTGGACAAGGCCTAACAGGTACTATGCGATTCTATGCACTCGCCAATGAGACACTTTTGCTCCAGCATCCCTCTACTGCGGGTTAACTCATTGCTTGCGACTGCCCTCAAAGCCAACTGTAATGAGCCGATTATAAGCCATCAAGAAGGCCGACTATAGCCGATGGCAGCTCATTACGGCGTTCGGCTCGCCGGCAACTGTGAACCTACTTTAAGCCCCAACATAAGGTGTGGCCAGCCAGGGGTAGTTCACGGTTGACAATCGGCACCCACGCTAGCCGGCCACAGTAAATCGAATAATACCCACGATTACGGGCCATAATGGCTCGGGTAGTTACTGTGCGTGATCTCGGCTCCAATATGTCTTAAGTGCGGCTGTGGTAAAAAAGATAAACTCCCCGCGGAGGCGTAAGATGGGTGACCAATGTCTCCAAGACCCACAGCTAGGGAAAGTGACTACAAAACCCGTTTGCCACGAACTTAAGCATATCGACGGCCTTCCGTGACTGGAAGTTTTACATTTCCTATATTTCCATTCCATTTAAATACTTTTCTTGTATCCTGCATAACGGTCCCCAAAGTACAGGACACTAAATGGGAGGCACTCGCTCACGAGAATCTAAGCCCACAAACTGGCTGACAAGGCACTCAGCCACATCCATGGTCAATTACCCAAGGTGTCCAAAGCTACCCCCTGCAACCAGAACATAAAGGGCGGTACTCTTTTCTCTTGTACATAATCATGTAGCTAGGACTTATTCAAACATTGCAAGATATGAAATTATATATTAAGCAAGAACTTAGCATTAAACACAATTGAATCACTAGCACATACACAGCTATATTTCTTATGCAACACATCAGAATAACAAAAGCATTCAAATATAACAGAATCTGTTTATGTTATAAAATTACAGAAATTCATTCTTTACAAATAATATAATTACGAGTTGCATTAATGTTTCGGACTAACATAGACAGCAACCAAAATATGTGCGAGTCAAGTCAAAAAATCGGAGCTTCGCCTCCATCCCGCTAGCCCTCCGGATCTACTTAACTGCAGGATCGGAGCTCTCAGCATGATGACCAGAGGCCCCACCTGTCCAATTCAAGATCCGACGGTGCCGAGTGGAAGGGCCGTCGCTCAACGGATAAAAGTTACTCTAGGGATAACAGGCTGATCTTCCCCAAGAGTTCACATCGACGGGAAGGTTTGGCACCTCGATGTCGGCTCTTCGCCACCTGGGGCTGTAGTATGTTCCAAGGGTTGGGCTGTTCGCCCATTAAAGCGGTACGTGAGCTGGGTTCAGAACGTCGTGAGACAGTTCGGTCCATATCCGGTGCGGGCGTTAGAGCATTGAGAGGACCTAGAAAAAGAGTCCATTAAACCGACAACGAACGATCAAGTTATGAAAAGCTAAAAAGGAAAAACTCACCAACACCCGCTTCTTGGTCCTCATCCCCCAACTGCACACCGGGTTCCTCCGCAGCAAGTAGCCGCATCCCCTCCTTCACCGCTACCTTCAACTCCTTTGAGAACTGGGCGGTAACCATATCCATCCTGAATGCCGCTCCACCTTCCTTATCCGCATCGGCCTTGGCCTCCTCCAAAGCCCGAAGATATATCCTAGCCATGATCCGGGGATAGTCATCCATCCAGGATAGATTACCCTGCTTCCAGGTACGGAAGTACATATCCTACGACATCTCATCCATCATCCCCTCATTCTCCTCAAACTCCCTCACCCGGGCCTCGGAGGACAGCAACTTAGCAACGGCAACATCCCTCTCCGATCGATATCTCAAGCGGTCAGCCTGGAGAGACCTCCTCATTTCCTCCATCTCTTCCTTTAGCCTGGCCTGAGCAAGCTCTACGGCCTCAAGCCTCCCAGATAACTCCTCTACCTGCTCGAGATCCGCCCTCCGAACCTCGTCCACCGTAGCAATGGCTATGTCAATTCGCTCCTTGTAGGCGGCCTCTATCTTTCGCAACTCAGCCTTGCTAGCCTCCTCCATGGTTTTCTTTAGTCGTCGGGAGGCCGCCTTATACTGGGATATCTGGATAGCCTGATCGGCAAGCTGTTTGGCCTGATCAGAAACCTGTAGCCGCAACCGGATGTTAGCACTTCCGATTTCCTCCCCAGCCCTGGCCAGTCGAGCGTGATGCTCCATTAGCCTCTTGGTTTCCTCAGCCACCCGATCGATGCTTGCCTTGGCCTCATTCCCCATGGTCACAATCCGAGTAGTAAGCAAATCGAGGTCTAACGACTTAGCCTCATCAAGCACCCGTACCATGGGATTGCGGGGAAGAAGATGCTCACCCGTGACCTCGTCAAAAGAGATATCCTGAAAACTCAGGTCCAGATCAGGGTGGCCGACAAATGGGTTGCGATCCAAACTAGGACGGTCTATCGGAGTGACGGTTGGATTTTCGGACGGATGGGGGAAAGGCATAAACTCAGTATCCTCCTCAGTCATATCATGGATGGGCTGGACTGGAGGCTGAGGGCCAAGAGAAGGTTCAAACGAAGATTGGCCCATCTTCCTCTTTTGCATATCTTCCTTAATGACTCCAAGAAGGGGGTGATATCTAACTGCATCCCCAAGATGGCTAGTTGGCGGCTTTGGTTTGGCAGAAGCTTTGAGTAGCTTATACTGTTCGAGGCGGTGCCGGATATCTGATGACTTGGCCCTTACCTGCTCCTGGAATAAAAACCAAGTGTTACGAACATGCAATGATCCATAATTCAAGAAATATGTTAAGTTAAAAAGAATGAGAAGGCACGTCTGTTATACAAACCCTGCGGAGGAGTAGGATACTGCGATAAGTCCTGAATCTCAGTCCAGGACGGAGGCGAACCATAAAATATTCCTAAGTCCCTATCATAAATAGAGTCTGCAGAAGTCAAAAGTTCACCTTGAATCGCTGGAGTCGTCTTAGCTGAAGAACTCTCAGAAAATGGATCGGCGCCAGCCCCAGTCTTGTCAACCCCCTTTGCCTTCTCAACCAAAGCCGATCCTTCCTCCGACTCCCCAAAAGCTTGACGGAAAGCATCATCCGTCCACTCATGAATCTCTCCCGCTTGCCCGGAGGTTAAGGCACCAACGCCACTACCGCTCTGTCCATCTCCTCCTTCACCTTCACCTCTATCTTCCTCCACATCTTCCTCTCCCGGAGCAAGTGGGCAAGTACTAGGAGAGGGACCATCGGACTTCTTGAGCTTCTTGCCCCCGACAACTGGAGGCTTTGTGAAAGGTTCACTCTTGCCGCTTTTCACCATGACCCCTTCCTTAGCTTTGGCGGCCTTCTCCTCAGCCGTATCCCTCTGCTTAACCACGGACTAGTGTGGGAGGATCAAGTTGTGCTCCAGGAGAGTAGCGTTCCTGATCAGGTAAGAAGCCGACCGATCCCGTTCCGGAATGGCTCTTATTTCCGCAGCCATCTGAACCAAGGAATCATTCTCCACGACCTCAAAGCCACCTGTTGCTAGCAAGAAATAAAAGCATATAAGAAGAAGCGTTGCAGCCGAAACAAGGAAACTATAAATGAAGTTCAACTTACAGCCAGAGGTGAAAAGGCGGAAGGAAACGGAGTCATCCCTGATGAAAAACCATTCTTTCTTAAACATACTAAGCTTCGAATATAGGTCCAGGACCGGTTTGAAGGGAACAGCCGCTTCCAAGCTAACATACGGAGATCCCTTCTTGTAACCCCTCAAGTTATATAGATACCGAATCTCCCGGTTGGAAGGGGCGTCCGTACCTTCTCTGGAAAATAATGTATAAGCACACCAAGATGGCATAGGAATTGGGCTGAAGCTGGAAGGAAGCCACCTTCAGATAAGTGATGAAGTTGACTATTCAGGTATTAATGGGAGGAATGGCCCCACGCATGCAGTGGTACCTACTATACGCAAAATATCCTTCAGGGGGATTGTACGGCATCACTCCTTCCCCCGGCAACCGCATAAGCGCTCTATCAATCCCAAAGGAGCGGGATATAACATCAAGCTGCTCCTCTCTGAGAGAGCTAGGAAAGCGGTCAGGAGGAGGGTTTAAGAGCTCCTGAGGACCGTATCCGTCCACTAAAGACCTCGGGGCAGGTCCCTGTCGTGCTGGTCCTGATTGGGCAGGGGCACAACGGGAGGCTCACTTCGGTCCGTAGATTTTCAGAATTCTCTTTCTGATCGAGTTTCCACTTTGAGAGACATTTATCTGCATACGCAAAAGCGAGAGACATAGTGTTAGAACAAGAAGTATAGAGATATAAGCAAACAGGTACATGCAGCCTAGTGCCACATTCGCAAATCAAAGCACAATATTCATTCGGCATACGAGCTCCAAGGAGATCGTTCGGCAATACAAGGCAAAACACTATTCGGCATTTCCAGCGGAAATTCGTTCGGCGAGAAAAGGTTAACTCACATGAATCCGGCAATCAAACGCGATTCGACAATGTAGTAGATTCGGCAGGAAGGAATCTGGTTTGGCTATTTCACTCAGTAGGGAATAACGGTGGCATAAGGCCCCTACTTATAGGTGAGCATGGTGACCGGACCAAATGGTTCGGCACTTAGGACCGAATGGCGCTATCCGAACTAACAAAGCGTGGCATACGCTGGCATATGCCCCACTTTGGGGGGCAAGTGTTGTGTGCGATTCCACCACCACCGGTCCAAAAGAAAAGGAGACACCACCTCTCCACCTCCATGCCGAACCGGACCTCTCCACCTCCATGCCAAACCAGCCCAACCACATCAATGCCAAACCAGCTCGTCTCCCCTGCATGCCGAACCAGATACCTCCCTCCTTGCATAGCCAAACCAAACTCCACTTCCATGCTCCACCGAACCACATACCACCGAACCAACCTACTTTACTTACCACCGGACCAACCCTCACCACAACTACCGAACCAAACCAAGACCGGACCAACCCTCTACACACCACCGAATCAAACTCCTCCAAGCTACGACCGAACCAAGCTTCGCCGAACCAAGCTTCGCCGAACCAAGCTCCGCCGAACCAGATGTGCCAGGCCAGATTGCTTCAGCCCAGGCCCACCAGTAGCTATATACATCCAAGACCCCTGCCCTTAGCCTCACTCTATAAATAGAGGGGCAGGGGTACAACAATGGCAGACAAGTTTGAGAGCTCAAGCACGGAAGGAACTTTAAAACAACTTTCATATACTTGTATACAAAGTTTTGTACTTGTAATCTGAAAGAAAAAGAAGAATAACATATAAAGTGGACGTAGGCACGTTCTGGCCGAACCACTATAAATCTGTGTGTCTTTTACAGTTTAGTCCCTGCTTTTTATATTGTTTGCGCCAAAATTGGTCACAAACCCCGAACACCGTGAAAGCACCAGTGTATGAATACAAATCAATAATATTCAAACACAAATCTCAGATCTCAGCAAATATTAAACAGTAATCCCAAAACAAAGAACAAAGACACAGGTTTTATAGTGGTTCGGCTATCTCCGGCCTACGTCCACTCCAAAGTTTTTATCCTTTTATTGATTATCCTTGGTGATTACAGATGATTACAGCAGTTACAAAGTCCAAAACTTGAAATAAATAGCAGTAATGATGTTATGGAATGATTCTGGCAGCGTCCGGGCGTGCTTTCTCTTTTCAAATTCTCCGACCCCTTTTCTGAATGACCAGGGGCTCTATTTATAAACGTAGGAGGCTGATATTTCTCCTAAAATCCAGGAAGACCGCTTCAGGCACGTGAGGGGGCCCATATGCCCGAAATTTGAAGGTCCGGGCCCACCTTGGGATCGATTCGAACCTTATTTCGAATCGATCAAGAAATCATCCAATTGAGCTGAAATTTGGTGAGAACATTCTTCAACATGTATGTAAGCTATGTAAAAATTTCATTGCATTTGGATCAACCGTTTGGAAGATATGAAGGATTCGAATCTGGGGTTGTCCGTTGCCTGACGCCTTCGAATCCATGCTTCGAACCCATGCTTCGACTCCATCCTTCGAATCCATCCAAAGCGCGTGCGTATCGACGATGTGGCGCTACTTCTCTGGGTCGATCCATCTTCCTCGCCGAGTTTACAGGGTTGAATCCTTCTTTTACTCCGAGTTTTACTGGGTCGAATCCTTCTTTTACTCTGATTTTCACTGGGTTGAATCCATGGATTCGAGATAGTGGATCCGAAGGTGTCCGTTCGAATCGATTGGGGTTGATCGATTCGAAGCTGCTTGATGGATTCGAAGAAGCCTAGGTTGCCATTTGCCATTGATACGAACGTATAGATTCGAAGCATGCCGTCTCTTCCCATCTTAACCGATGCAAACCTCACTGAGCCGAATCCATGATGATCGATATGAAGTCCTTCATCGAGTCGAACAAACACCTGGTCGATGCGAAGCCATTGGTCGAATCTGTGCCTATCGATGCGAACTCCATCGATTCGAAGCAATTCCTACGTGCTGTGCCTTCGATCGATTCGAACCTGATGGTTTCGAAATGACCAAAAACCTTGATGGGTTCGAACCTGATGGATTCGAAATGAGTACCATCCTGACCTCTCGATGGATTCGAACAGCCATGCCTTTCCTACCTTGCATCGATCATAACTCCTTCATATGAACTCCGATTAACCTGAAATTTGAAACATAGCCTTTCGTAATCCTTATCATCATCTCCATTTAATTTCGTCCTGATCGGAGCTCAACCAAATTTTGACGATATCGATCGTAGCCTTGTTTCCAACCCTGATATCCATCATTCCTTACCAATTTGTCGATATTCCAGTTTTGACCAAAAATGGGATAACACTTTGCCCCCCAAAACATGCCTTGTGATAACAAGGCGTGTTTTGAATAATTCCGAATCCAATATCTGAAGTCCATAACCATATTGCCAGAGTATATCATCCTTGACTGCTCCGAGTCGATATCCAAACCCAAATCCAATAACCAAAGCTTGAGCCAATTCCATGTCTATTCGAACTCGACAACCGAGTCACAAACCATCCTTATCCAATAGCCAATAACTGAATCCAGGACCTCTCCGGGACGATATCCAAATCCATAACCTTGCCGGGCTCTTGCCAAGCGCAATCTACACCTGACGGTCGTGATCCAGTGTCCCTGGATGTTAAGCTAGCCTCATCGTGTTCTTGTTGAGCGTAATCCACACTTGATGGCCTTGGTCCAGTGTCCCTGGACGTTGAGCTAACCTCTCCGGGTTCTTGCCAAGCGTAATCCACACTTGACGACCTTGGTCCAGTGTCCCTGGACGCTGTACAATGCCATGGCTTAAGTCCTAAGCCGAATCCTGGTCTCTCCGGACCCTTGCCGAGCATATTCCATACTCGACGACCTGAATGAGTCAATTTACCACATTCGGGCAAAGCGACTCACCCCTTGCCAGGCATAATCCATACCCGACGACCATTTATCAAAAACCAGATGAAAATCCAATCCAACATCCAAACCCAAAAAATCCAAGTCCAGAACCAGAAAACCAAACCAACATTCAAAACCGAAAACAATCATCCAAAGAAAAATCCAAATCAAAAGAAAGCAAAACCAGGAGCTTGATTCAAACTCCAAAACCAAAATCCGAAAAGAAAAGTAGTGTCCAATCCAAAAGCAAAAGATAGATTTCACGAACCGTAGCGTTGCAGTTTATCATCATTCAGAGCATGCCTAGGGGCTATCTCCGTCCCCGTACATGTGTAAATGACTTGGTTGCTTGCTAATAGTTCGCTACTTATTCCATATTATCCTGATTAGTGGATGATCAATCGACCACCATCCCTCGGTCTCCCATCATCACGGCGAGAGGTTGTCGGTGGTTGCTCCTGCTCCACCGTTGCATTCCGAGCTCCGACATACTGCTGTAACTGTCCATTCCTTACATGCTCCTCGATTATATCCTTCAAGTGCCTGCAACTGTTGGTGTCATGTCCGTCTAAGTCATGGAAGAGACAATGCCTCCCTGATGCCCTCTCTCGTTCAGAAGGCTCTCTCCTGGCTGGCCTCCGGTAGGGAAGGCGATTCCGAGTATCCATGTATATCCGCTCCAGCGTCTTGTTCAATCCTGTGTATGTGGAAAACTTTGGATCCTTCCATCGCTTCCTAGCGTTTCCAGAATCATTATCCAATTTCCTTTTTCCTTTGTCTTTATCCGAACCACCGCTGGATATTGCTCCAACCTCGATTGCACTAACCTTTTTCACTTTTAAATCCGTACTCGCATCCTCCTGCCGAAGGAACCTTTCTGCCTCGTGAAAGAATTCATCGAGATCCTGTGGGGGATCTCGTATCAGAGATACCTTGAAATCAGAGTCCTCCCTGACTCCTGATACTGCTGCCATTAAAACCATCGATGGATCAGGCCGATCCACCGAAGCGACTGCCGCACTGAATCGAGTTAGAAAAGCTCTAAGCGATTCATCCATTCTTTGCTTCGCCGATGTTAATGTCATCACGTTCTTCGGTCTCTTGACATGAACCCGAAACTGCCCCAAAAACCTTTCC
The DNA here is from genome assembly GCA_030765085.1 of Allium cepa. Lineage (NCBI taxonomy): Eukaryota > Viridiplantae > Streptophyta > Magnoliopsida > Asparagales > Amaryllidaceae > Allium > Allium cepa. The sequence goes on along the minus strand of CM060934.1, from coordinate 308,752,276 downwards.
ACTAATTCCCTCCAAGTCCTGATAGATCCTTCTTCCAGCTGCTTAAACCACATTGCAGCTAAGTCCGTCAAATACAAAGGGAAGCATCGGGCCATCACTTCCTCCGATGCCCCCAGCACCTCCATATGTCTGGTGTACCTCATCAAGTGATCTGTTGGATCTGCCTTGCCATCATATACCTCCACGCTAGGCAACTTAAACTTAGGTGGATTCTGAGCCATCCTTATTTCTTGAGCGAACGGACTCCTATTTACTCCTTCCAAGTCTTTGTTGGCCAAACCACCTCGTACAGTTCTTCTAATGATTTCTGCTAATCCAGCATTGTCTGTTGGGGGTTGCCCCCGAGGGAATTCCGGTACATACTCTTCATGTGGTTCACTAGCAGCAACGTTAGCTCTAGCATGTTGAACTCCTTCCAAAGGTTCTCCTGTGTTGGATCCTGTGGGCCTGCCCCCAAGCCCTTGTTGATTGCTTTGTGGCTCCGTATCCTGTCCTCCATTGGGTTCCACAACCCTAGTCCCTTGTCCTGCATCCACAGCGGCTGTTGCTGTCCCTAGGTTCTGCATCCCTGCAGCTCTCATTTGCTCAAAGAAAGCCTGCATCATTTCCTGTTGGTTCTTCAACAATCTCTCTTGCAAAGAATTTTCCATAGCCTCCATTTCGTCTCGGGTTATGTAGATTGAAGCCTGTCCTTCTCCAGCTCCGGAGGATGCTTGTTGACTACCTTCCTGTTGGCTTCGCTCAGCCCTCTGCCTTCTACTATTTTGCCTAGTCATTGTCCTTTAATCCAAACTCTTTAAAATCTCCAAATCAAACCTTCAAATCCGATGTAGCGGGTGCTAGTCTTTCTCAGTGAAAGCACCAAAGTGTTTGCGCCAAAATTGGTCACAAACCCCGAACACCGTGAAAGCACCAGTGTATGAATACAAATCAATAATATTCAAACACAAATCTCAGATCTCAGCAAATATTAAACAGTAATCCCAAAACAAAGAACAAAGACACAGGTTTTATAGTGGTTCGGCTATCTCCGGCCTACGTCCACTCTAAAGTTTTTATCCTATTATTGATTATCCTTGGTGATTACAGATAATTACAGCAGTTACAAAGTCCAAAACTTGAAATAAATAGCAGTAATGATGTTATGGAATGATTCTGGCAGCGTCCGGGCGTGCTTTCTCTTTCCAAATCCTCCGACCCCTTTTCTGAATGACCAGGGGCTCTATTTATAAGCGTAGGAGGCTGATATTTCTCCTAAAATCTGGGAAGACCGCTTCAGGCACGTGAGGGGGCCCATATGCCCGAAATTTGAAGGTCCGGGCCCACCTTGGGATCGATTCGAACCTTACTTCGAATCGATCAAGAAATCATCCAATTGAGCTGAAATTTGGTGAGAACATTCTTCAACATGTATGTAAGCTCCTGTAAAAATTTCATTGCATTTGGATCAACCGTTTGGAAGATATGAAGGATTCGAATCTGGGGTTGTCCGTTGCCTGACGCCTTCGAATCCATGCTTCGAACCGATGCTTCGACTCCATCCTTCGAATCCATCCAAAGCGCGTGCGTATCGACGACGTGGCGCCACTTCTCTGGGTCGATCCATCTTCCTAGCCGAGTTTACAGGGTTGAATCCTTCTTTTACTCCGAGTTTTACTGGGTCGAATCCTTCTTTTACTCCGATTTTCACTGGGTTGAATCCATGGATTCGAGATAGTGGATCCGAAGGTGTCCGTTCGAATCGATTGGGGTTGATCGATTCGAAGCTGCTTGATGGATTCGAAGAAGCCTAGGTTGCCATCTGCCATCGATACGAACGTATCGATTCGAAGCATGCCGTCTCTTCCCATCTTAACCGATGCAAACCTCACTGAGCCGAATCCATGATGATCGATATGAAGTCCTTCATCGAGTCGAACAAACACCTGGTCGATGCGAAGCCATTGGTCGAATCCGTGCCTATCGATGCGAACTTCATCGATTCGAAGCAATTCCTACATGCTGTGCCGTCGATCGATTCGAACCTGATGGTTTCGAAATGACCAAAAACCTTGATGGGTTCGAACCTGATGGATTTGAAATGAGTACCATCCTGACCTCTCGATGGATTCGAACAGCCATGCCTTTCCTACCTTGCATCGATCATAACTCCTTCATATGAACTCCGATTAACCTGAAATTTGAAACATAGCCTTTCCTAATCCTTATCATCATCTCCATTTAATTTCGTCCTGATCGGAGCTCAACCAAATTTTGACGATATCGATCGTAGCCTTGTTTCCTACCCTGATATCCATCATTCCTTGCCAATTTGTCGATATTCCAGTTTTGACCAAAAATGGGATAACACTTTGCCCCCCAAAACATGCCTTGTGATAACAAGGCGTGTTTTGAATAATTCCGAATCCAATATCTGAAGTCCATAACCATATTGCCAGATTATTTCATCCTTGACTGCTCCGAGTCGATATCCAATCCCAAATCCAATAACCAAAGCTTGAGCCAATTCCATGTCTATTCGAACTCGACAACCGAGTCACAAACCATCCTTATCCAATAGCCGATAACTGAATCCAGGACCTCTCCGGGTCGATATCCAGATCCATAACCTTGTCGGCTCTTGCCAAGCGCAATCTACACCTGACGGTCGTGATCCAGTGTCCCTGGATGTTAAGCTAGCCTCATCGTGTTCTTGTTGAGCGTAATCCACACTTGATGGCCTTGGTCCAGTGTCCCTGGACGTTGAGCTAACCTCTCCGGGTTCTTGCCAAGCGTAATCCACACTTGACGACCTTGGTCCAGTGTCCCTGGACGCTGTACAATGCCATGGCTTAAGTCCTAAGCCGAATCCTGGTCTCTCCGGACCCTTGCCGAGCATATTCCATACTCGACGACCTGAATGAGTCAATTTACCACATTCGGGAAAGCGACTCACCCCTTGCCAGGCATAATCCATACCCGACGACCATTTATCAAAAACCAGATGAAAATCCAATCCAACATCCAAACCCAAAAAATCCAAGTCCAGAACCAGAAAACCAAACCAACATTCAAAACCGAAAACAATCATCCAAAGAAAAATCCAAATCAAAAGAAAGCAAAACCAGGAGCTTGATTCAAACTCCAAAACCAAAATCCGAAAAGAAAAGTAGTGTCCAATCCAAAAGCAAAAGATAGATTTCACGAACCGTAGCGTTGCAGTTTATCATCATTCAGAGCATGCCTAGGGGCTATCTCCGTCCCCGTACATGCGTAAATGACTTGGTTGCTTGCTAATAGTTCGCTACTTATTCCATATTATCCTGATTAGTGGATGATCAATCGACCACCATCCCTCGGTCTCCCATCATCACGGCGAGAGGTTGTCGGTGGTTGCTCCTGCTCCACCGTTGCATTCCGAGCTCCGACATACTGCTGTAACCTTTTTGAAATAATGAGTTATATTTAAACTATATTGATAATGTAATATTTTTACAAATGGATTTCTAATATAAATAAAAATTGTTATCTTAAATTTATTTATATATATATGTGTGTGTGTGTGTTTTTGATAGGAAAGCTATAATTTGTAAATTTGAAATAACATCTTTCAAATATGTTTAAAATAAAACATATCTTAAATATATTAAACACAAACATAAATCAAATGTGTGATAATAACATAAGTATAAAAAACCATAAGTGAATTAAGTATTGGATAGTTTAAGTCTAAAATAAAAAGAAAAGTAAATTTGTAAATTGTTTAATTATAAAGAGTATATGAATATAAATTAAGAAACAAACCAAAACAAATGACTTAAACAACTTCATATAAAAATAAAGCAAAACCAGGCTTGTAAATATTTGTAACCTGTAAAATAAATAAGCAAGACAAAGGAAAACATTTTGTACCTAAAGTATAAAAGCATATCCAGGCAAGAATAAAATAAATGAAGTATGTATATGCCTGTGAAATTTCGTATGCAAGAACAAGTAAGAAACATCTACATACACATGTGAAATTAATATCTATATACAAGATAAAATAAGGTATAACCAGACAAAGTAATACTAAAGTGTATTAGTACATGAGGTAAACACAAACCAGGCAAAAACAAACAAAGATAGACAAAAGACAAATTAGATAAAGAGTAAACAAAAAGTACATAGGCATTTAATACTTTCATCTCAGCATACAAATGAAGTCAATTCGAATTTTACAAATGATCATTTCAGCCTACATTTGAAGAAGAATATCTTTGACTAAAAAAAAAAGATGTACCAGTAAAATGCAAACCAGTAAACACCTTCCCCTGTAATCTTTTCCTTTTATATATACATATCTTCCAGTCCATTTCGTTTATCAAACATAAGCAAAACCAGAAGCATAACTAAACTTTTCTTTTTACAAACTTAAAACTACTTCAATAAACAAAAAGCATTCAAGTGAATTTTTTTTTTTAAAAAGGGCTAATGGATTCCAGTTTTAAACTGTTTTTCAAAAATCTGGATGCTCTGTGCATTCTCAAAGCAAGGTGAGTAACATAACAATTTTTAATAGTTTAAGTATATAACTCCGAGGCATGCTTATCTAGTGTTTGTGAGTATATGCATAAGTATATCTCTGTAAATATATGAATATTTGGTTGTAAACATTTGCGATGTGTTTGAAAGTTTTATCTGATTTTAGTTTCCAGGTTCAAAGTTTAAATCTTGAATCAATCTCTTGATCAAATATTTACAAGTTATTATGTTTTAAACCAAATATGATTGTTATAGTATAGATTTTAGTTTAAAATTTTGTTGAGTTAAAATATCGTGTATGGCCTCTGGAAATAAATTTACAACAGTATAAACTTTAAATAAGTTAAAATTCAAATACTATGATTTAATGTTCCAGAGTTAAGATCTAAATCATCCTACAAAATCATGATTTTTAAGAACAAAATCACAAATTCTAATATTAGAATCGGAGAGCAGTCCAGAGTTGTTTGAAATGTACATTTTGGGTTGTCCCTGTTGGTCCAAGTGATCAGAGGGGTCGAGTTTTCTTCTAGTGATGGAAGAGTTGTCAGTGACTATGGGAAAAATGGTGGAAGTGGTGGCAGAACACGGTGGTGACGGCGGTGATTGTTTTGGGTTTCTAAACCTAGTTTTTACTGTGTTTAGTGAATCGATCGCCACGGCTTGAGAAGTTGATCGAGTGCTTCGAGTTTTTAGGGCATGGTAGCTTGGCCGTAGTTGAAATCATAGATGGGGTTGTGGATTTTCTGGTGACCGAAGCTTCATGGTCAAGGCGCGTTGACAGGTTTTGGGTGTTTCTTGTATTTCTTGTTCCAAGTTTGGTTCTGAAGCCTCGAATTCGATTTTGAGTTTTGGGAGGTGATCTGAAGGTCGTAGGTGAGTGAGAAGGAGGTTGCCGATGTGAAGCGACCATCAGAGATGGTCGGAGGTGGATAAAGTTACTGTGCACGTGCATGGTGAGTTTGTTCTGGTGAAGGTTGTTGGGTATGTTGCAAGTTTGTGTGGTCTCGAGTGATATGCGAGATGTTGAGGGGTTTTACTCGAAGCATTTTCGAATTTGACTCGAAGTAAAATGATAGGGTCTCGGGTAAATGTTTGGTTACAGGCTTTAACCTGTAAGTTTAAAAACAATTTAAACTGAATTTAAAATGTGAACTAGAGCTGTGAACTAGATTTAAATCAAGGTTTAAGTTGGATTCAATTGTAGTTTGAATCTCAATTCTAAAATAAATAAAGTTTTAAAAAGAGAAAAATAAATAAATTATTTGAAACAACTTTAGAAGGGTTAAACAGTTTTGAATTTCAAAGTAAAACTTTAAATAAAAATTGAGATTTAAACCTAGGTTTAAATCTGATTTCAAATGTAAATGGGAATCTGAGTTTGAACTAAAAGAAGTTTTAAGATTTAAATCAGTTTGAATTATAAAGCGAATTTTTAAATTGATTGAATTTAAAATGGAATAGTGTTTTAAATTCTTTTAAACTTCCATATTAAGGTAAATAATTCTTTAACTTATGTAATTAAAAGCGTTTTGAAATTTATACAAACTTTGTTAAATTGTTTTCATTTTAAATCTTAAATTTAAAAATGAAATTTAAAAAGTAAATTAAAATTAAAATTGTTTTTAAATACCTCGTTAATGATAATTTGATCATTAATAAGAAAAAAATTTCATCTTTAAATAAATGAAGATTTAATGATTTGTAATTATTAAATTAATTTAGAATGGATAATTAATGATTTAGATTTATTAATTTAGTAATTAAGAGTTTAAATTAGTTAATTAAGGTTTGAGTTAATTAATTTAGGATAAATTAATTAGTAATTAAGGATCATTAATTAAATAAGATTGAATTTAAATTATGGTTAGTAATAAATTAACTAAATAATTAAAGATTAATTAATGAGTTATTAAATTAAATAAATGGAAATTAATAATGATTAATCTTAGTTAATTTCTGTAAAAAATAAAAAAGTAATCAAAGAATTATTAATAGTTAATGAAGGTCATTAACTAGAATTATTTAAACAATGAATTAGTGTGATTAGTTTTGATAATTAGTTAGATTAATTAACTTAAGATAAAATTGTAAATTATTTAAGTATAACTACTTAATGGAAGTAATTAAGGAATTAATTACTCATTGTAATTAATTTAGTTTAATATGAATTGTTTAAGCTAATTAATTAAGTTTAATTAATTTAAATAATCATATGATGATAAGATTAGTATAATTACTTAGGGAAGTAATTAATGATAATTACTGGATGTAATTAACCGAGAGTGATTTAATAATGAAAGTAATTGAAATATAATTACTTTGCATAATTAATCAAGGGATTAATTTAAAGCAAATTAATTAAGGAGTAATTTATTTATTTGATGGAGTAATTAAAGGAAGTTAATTACTGAATGGTATTAATCAGGGGTGATTAATAAATGTGATATAATTGAGATTAATTACTTAAGGTAATTGATTTAAAAGGGTAATTAATTAAGATGGATTAGAAATCATTTATAAATATAATTAAATGATGAATTTAAGGATTGATCAACTAAGATCAATTAACCAATAATAAGTAATTAAAGGGAAATTAATTAGTGTAATTAAAGATTTAAGTAATTAATTATAGTTAATCAATTTAATAAGTAATTAGAGGTTAATTTCTGTATTTAGTTAAGGTTAATTAATTTGTGAAAATAAATTAAAAGATAATTACTTGGATGTAAGAGGGATTAATTAAAATTGAATAATTGGATGATGATAAATTAATTGATGGACAATTAATTAATAGATATATAAGCAAGATTTAAAATGGTGAAGTAATTAATTTAATTTACTTTAAATTAATTAGAGATGATATAATTCATTTTAAATTAATTATAGCTGATATGATTGCTTATATATGGTTTGATGATATTGCTTACTTTGAGTGGATTGAGATCTCAAATGTGAGATAAATGAATGCTATGTGATAGGTATGCTCTGATTTAAGTATGATGGTAATACGGATTATCTGTTGTGATGATAATATAGATTATCTGTTTATATTGATGTTGATTATCTATTATGATATTGTGAATTATCTATCTGTGTGTATATGGATAATTGAACTGAATTGTTCTAAACTTTAAAACAACTTGGCCTTAAAAGATGGCGTTTGGATTTCGATGAGACCGGGATCGGGTTTCCATATTTGGACATCCAAAAACCACATCGATCCAAATTAATCGTTAGGTCGTAAATTCTCAAGTGAAGATTCAGAGTGCAAGGGTTATCGTCGTTAACTCTGAGGGTGATTCCAAAATGAGTGTATCGAGATAATGCCTTCGGTTTCGTTCGAACCCGGAACGAACTTGTATGGATTGAATGCTTTCAAAACATCGTCAGGTGGGCGATAAGCATTCTAAGAGATGTGTTCTCTAAAGGTAATCGCAGCCTCAAGCCTCATCAACTGGGAATGGCTAAAACAGGGGAGGTGCAGCAATTAGGTGGGTCATGCCCAAGCAGGACAAGATTTTCCCCTGTCTAGATGTCCTTTTTATTTCGGCTGTATGAGCAGTTTTGAGCTCCAACTGCCGGGGTTATCTTGTTCGGGACTGTTCAGTAAGGAATGGTTCCGGCCTTGTGTTGCAGGGGAACGGGCGCACTCCTCGGTATGTTGATCTAGGCCACGTACTGTGACGGACGGTACCCGAGTAGCCCTGCCATTGTATGGAATCCAAAATCCAATAAGTGCCAACGGTTTTGATTGTATTACACACTTTTGTGGCTAGTAGCTGGAATTTAATAATGTAACCATTTCGGCTATTCTCATTTACTTGAAAACCCTAGACATTATTATAATATCACAGAATTTCCTATTAAATGATTTGGTTAGCGTAAGGTAAAAACTTACCATGTTTATTTGTGGGAAGTCTTACGTGATATCTTTTGTTTTCAAATGTTTTTCAAAATTAAGCAACTTTAACCTGTTACTCATACCAGACCCATGTCTGACCCGGAGTTTATTTCTGTTTTTCATAAACTCTCGGGTACTCAAATTTTTACGAGTAGCCAAGGGATTCAGGTTAGCTTTGACGAATTCTGGAGGAGCAGTGGAGCAGGAGGCTTTAGCGTTGTGTGTGTGTGTGTATATATATGTATATATATAGTTCCGCTGTGTTGGTATCTTTGAGTTATTTGTAGAGTTGTATCGAGTTGTATTAGCTAGACAGGTGTTTATAACTGTCTAGTATGTGATGTATTATCTGTATAACTCTGATGGATATTGTATATTATGTAATACTTATGTGATTAATATAATTTATTCATTCCGCTGTAAGATTCTGATGTTGTTGTTCTTTCTTCTCTATCTTTTCTATTTTCTCATCCCTTTCTTTCTTCAAGATGAAACGGATTTCTGTGGTCAGAAACCCGGGTCGTCACAAAAATTTATAAGTTATTTGAATTATGAAGTGAGCTTTTAAAAAGGGAATTGTATAAAGGATAAAAGGTTTAGTTTTATGATAAGTAACGTTTTTTAAAAGAAATTCAAAAGGAGGAAATTTTCAAATGTTTTGATAATATACTTATACACCTAAGATAAACAGAAATATTTTCCAAGTAAATAGGGATGTAAGGGTTTTTGGAAATTGTGTTGGATAAAAATCTTTTGATCTGGTTTTATAAAGTGACTTTATTAACTAAAGATTAAATTAATAAAGGCTTGGTGGCTTCCATATGGAATTAAATCCCTGTTTGAATGTTTGTTTATTTGATAGTTAAATAATCGACTATCAAAATATGGATCAAAACATAACTTTGGAAATATCAAGGAGCATGGAAATTATATGGTGCAGTTACCATATAAGATACATGATAAAGAAATCCGTCCACTAATGGTTAGTATGTGATCTCCGCTCTTATCTTTTTCCTACTTATATCCTAAAGAACAATGGTTGAATTTACCAAAAACTATCGAAAGTTGTTTCGAAGAGATCGGGATCAGATATGTTATCCGAAAACCACTTTGAGCCAACTCAGGCTTTCGACTTGAAGACATCTTGAAGAATATAGAATCGAAGATAGAGTGTTGAAGTGCAAGTGCTATTTGCTATTAATCCTGTGATGGATTCCCGAAAAGAATGTAATAGAAGTAGTGCCTTCGGTTTCATTTATTCCCAAAACGAACTTGTATGGATGAATGCTAGCATTACATTGATGCCTAGAGGACAATGTAGCATTCCAAGTAGGAAGTGCTATATAAAGGTAAAACGTAGCCTCAAGCCTCATCAATTAGGAAATGAAAAAATTCTGGCATGCAGTAGAGTCATGTGGGTTGCTTCTATCAGGGTATGGTCATACCAAATCTAGATCTATTACTATCTACTCATGTATGCTTCGAGGCCTAAAGTGGAGTGATCATATTTGGTACTACTAGTTATGGTAGACCAGTCATGCGTGGTAGGGGTACAAGATATTCTTGTTAGACCCCGGTGCATTTTATCTAAAGATGTACCATCGGAAGGTAGTTTCTTACCTTATCATAGTATGGAATCCATTCTCTAATACGTGCCTTACGGTTTTAGATGTAACCAACTATGTTGAAAAGTGAGATGCAAGCATTTCAGCTATAATCATATTTTTCTTGAGCCATTTGATATTGTTATAGTATCATTGGGTTTTTTATAAAAGTGTTTTGGTTATCGTAAGTTAAAAACCTGTGTATGTTTATGCACGTCATAGTCTTACGAGATACCCTTGATTTTAAAAGTGTTTTAAAAGAAATAATTCAGTTGTTTGAGTTTACTCGCATTAGATCCATGTCTAACTTGGAGCTTTATTTTCTTTTGCTAAAACTCTTGGGTGCTCAATGTTAGCACCATAATTGGCCACTAACACCCTTGAGAAGAGTTATGTAGAGAGATTAATGAAGAAAGTAAAGTTAAACAGAGATCAGTACGCAAACTTAAATGCAGAAAATACGGACACCAGATTTATAGTGGTTCGGCGTAATTTCCTACGTCCACTTTGAGGTTAATCTTTATTGCTTTCTCAATTACTTGAATACAGATACAATCTGTAAATCAATCACTTGAATACAAGTTTGAATTTAAAAGAGGAGAGTATAAAAAATGGCAGTGTCTCCCCAGTGTTCTCGAAAAATGGTCACTTTCACTGTCCCCTACCCTTCTATTTATAGACGAAGATAGGTTGGACTTCCCTCATGGGCTTAGAAAAAAGGTACCTCGACCCATAGTAGGTGACTTCTGTTCACCGGGCCAGGCAGGCCAAACGCTCTTGCTTTGCCTTAGGCCTGACAACTTGCTAACACCTCTAGTCTGCAGCGTTCCAAGGATGCCGAAACATGTCGATTGCATCAAACCCTTATACCTCCAGGATCTTCTTGGTCAGAATCTTATCTAGTGCTAAAAATAATATCTTCACCTGTCGTTTAGTAGCCGGCCCAAGGTGCTGGGTAACACTTGCCCCCCAAAGTGTGTCGTGTGAAGCAACATGACACGCTTTGAATCAACAAGTATTACTTGTTTACAGAAAGAAATCCATCATGTTTCCTAAATAGTCATTATTCTTCAATTTTATCCTCTCATGGTTTCGTAACCTTTTTGGTCGTCATGATGCTTGGTCGATTCCTAGTATTATAAATCCAGGGTTGTAGTTCATTAGTGGCCATCCATGTCTGTTTCTACAAGGCCAATAAGCTTCGGCTATTTGATCCCGCCTTTTCTTAGTAACCTTAAGTGAGAATTCAATACCCTGTTTATTTCAAGAAGTCGAACTTTTTTGGACGTACACATGCATGTTCAGGTACATGTTCTTGCCATTTGCTGTCGGATGCGTTTTATATGCACATAAGTCGTCGCCAATTCCATCCAGTTTAATTGCAATTCAATTATGATTCCTTGTTTATATTTTCTCAAAGCAGTAAGCAAGGGTGAATGGAGTACGGCCAGTCACGGACCCATGGGTAGTTCTATAAGCCCATAGTGTTGTTGGGAGTTCATCCATCCACTTGCCTCTAGCGTTTTCCAAACTTCTCTTCAGAACAGGCTTTATGATTTTGTTCACATCTTCAACCTGTCCATTTGTAATAATAATAGATCATAGAAGGCCATAAGGACAGATGACGTTACGGACAGTGAGGTTGATTATTATTCTCTCTTTTTTCTTGGTTATGGCTAAAAGTTATTTGTCTGCCTATTTGGTGAAGTAAACAACTACTATGATGGTGTATTTCGCACCACCTTTAGGATCAGCAAGAAGATGATTTTAATGCCCCAAAGTGGAAAACGGCTATAGACTAGCCATTTGAGTAATTTCCATCGGTGGGGTTCTTGGATTTTTTGCAAACATCTTGCACTCGTCGCATTGTCTAGCATGATCAACCGCATCTGGATTGATAGTTGGCCAGTAATACTTGTTGCACGGTATTTTCTTTATCATGGTTTTCCCCCTGATGCTATCGCCGCATTCTTCTTCATAGACTTCCTTCAGGACTCGTTTTATCTCATCATGGGCTATGCACCGGAGTAAGGGGGTCGAGAATCCCCTTCGATACATTATTCTGCTCTCCATTACATATCGCGAAGCCTTACGAATGACTTGTCGTCTTTTGGTCCTTCTTTCGGGTAAAACCCCATGTAGTAAGTATTGCTTAAATAGGGTCATCCATGATTCCTTATCGATTTCGGCTTCTAACACGAAAGCTACCTCCATCATATTTATACTCGGAGTATGTAAGGTTTCAACGGAAAACAATCCCATCTGCTGCGCATCGCCAGTGCTTGCAAATTTTGCCAATGAATCGGCTGCTCTATTTTGCTTACGTGGGACATGTGAAATATCATAATACTTGAGATTCGCTAGCAGCTCCTGAACTCGGACCAAATACGGGGTAAGTCTCTGCACCCTTGCTTGGTAGTCTTCCCACACTTGGTACACCACCAGTTGCAAGTCGCAATAGATTTCAACCGATCTTACTCCTAGTTCTTTGATGAGTCTTAAGCCGGAAATCAATGTTTCATACTTGGCTTTGTTATTTGTTGCTGGGAATTCACGTTTCAAAGCATAACAAATTGATCGGTTTTCAGGAGTCACAAGAACTATGCCAGCCTCCGAAAAACGGTCGTTAGATGCCCCATCAGTATTCATCTTCCATCGAACGGGAGGTATGACATTGTGGCTGTTTGAATCGTCTGACACAATGAATTTAGCAATGAAGTCTGCTAGTGTTTTCCCCTGTATGGCCCTTCGTGGCAGGTAGGTAATATCGGACTGTCTCAACTCGATATTCCATTTTAACATCCTTTCAGAAGTTTTCGGTCGTTGGAGTACCTATTGCAAGGGTTGATCAGTGTAAACACTGATTGAGTGTGCCTGAAAATATGGGCGAAGCTTGCGTGATGCAATCACCAAGCAATAGGCTAATTTCTCGATCTTGGGCTAATTTCTTTCTGCCCCCGTCAGACGTTTACTAACATAGTAAACTGGCTTCTGAACTCGGTCCTCTTCGCGGACCAAAGCCATACTGATAGCATGCTGGGACACTGCCAAGTACACATACAACATTTCGTGGTCTATTGGTTTCGATAGCACCGGGGGACTTTCTAAATGCCTTACCAGAGCTCGAAATGCTTCCTCACAATCGGATGTCCACTCGAAATTCCTTTTTCCTTTCTTTGTCACATCAAAGAAAGGAATACACTTGTCTGTAGCTCTGGAGATGAATCGACTCAGCGCAGCCACCTTTCCTTCAAGCTTTGTACTAGCTTCATAGGTTTGGACACTTGTATGTCTTAGATAGCTTGAATCTTCTTCGGGTGAGCTTCGATTCCCCGCGCATTCACAATGAAATCCAAAAACTTTCCCGACGCTACGCCAAATGAATACTTCAAAGGATTGATTTTCATTTCATAATGCATGAGTATATCAACATCTCCGCTAGGTCTCGGATGTGGTCGTTTGACTGCCGTGTCTTCACGAGCATGTCATCCACATAGACTTCCATCGTTCTACCAATCTGGTCTTTAAACATTCGATTCACCAGACGCAGATAAGCTGCTTTCGCATTTTTCAATCCAAAAGGCATTACTTCATAGTAATATAGTGCCACATCTGTGATAAAACTTATGTGTTCTTGGTCTGGAATGTGCATCGGGATGTGATTATATCCTGAATACGCATCCATAAAAGATAATAATTCGTGTCCGGCCGTAGAGTCGACGAGCTAGTCGATTCTAGGTAAAGGGAAACTATCCTTCGGGGATGCTTTATTCAGATCAGAGTAATCAACACAAGTTCTCTCCACTTTCCATTTGCTTTCCTCACAAGCGTAGGGTTAGAAACCCATTCAAGGTAGAGGGTGTCGCAGACGAACCCATTGGCTTTGAGTTTGTCCACCTCCTCTCTGAGAGCAGCGGACCTCTCCGGGTCCATGCCTCTCCTTTTTTGTTTTACAGGGACGTATTTCGGGTCTATGTTCAACATATGACTCATAATAGCGGGAGAAATCCCGCACATATCAAAATATGTCCAAGCGAAAACGTCTTGGTTCGCTCGGAGGAAATTAGTAAGATCTTCGGCCAATGATGGGTCGAGTTGCGATCCAATCTTAAGAACTCGTGACGGACCATCCCGGCTGACTGGTATGTCAATCGTCAGCTCAACTGGTGCAGCATTCGTTTCCCTAAGTCCCTCATCATCATCTCTTGGATCTATGTCTCTATAGATCCAAGAATGCTGCCCGAGCCAGGGCTCGGGCACTACTTGCCAATTGTTAGTGTTTTGGATGCGGACGGAGCTGTCCACCTTGTCTGCATCTCGACTTCTAAACACTATATCATCTGTCATCATGCGTTGTTGTTTTGTAGGGATTCCATCTTCCACATTCGAGCAACATTCATGATCCGCATGCCTCGGGTTGGAGTGACAGTTAGTTGCCCACTAGCTTAGATATCGATTTAATGATTCTATCCCTTGGCATTCTTTCGATCGTAGCCTTAAGTAGTTGTAAACAATATATATAAGTTTCAATATTGACCAATCGCAGCCAGTCTTTGGATGACCACGCATCTGTTCCCAGTCTCGAGTTGATAAATGTATTGCATGGACGGTTGAGTCTCGTCCTAGCTATGTTTATATCCCCACCTAAACTTCGAAAACATAGGGTTGATCGATGAATAGTCGGTTGACATTCATGTTGCTTCTAGCTCATGCCCCCAGGTTGGGGCATATATACCAATAAGTAGGAAGGTCAGCCATTCCCACTTTAGCATTACTCTCTTTCCCATTGAATCGGGGATCAGGTCAGTCGATGAGAGACGGGGTCTCGCCTCTCTTGGATTTTATCATGGTTTTTCATTCCAAGAGGAATACTTCGGTGCCTCATCAGGTTTAAGGTGTAATTTGGACACTGGACGGTCATCAACGTCCACTTTGTTTCATGTTCTATAATCAGATCTCGAGGAAAAGTTGGCTACAAATGCAGTCGGGTCATGCCCATCCAATTTCATACTCCTCCTAATGGATCGAAGAAGGGTGCTGGAGAAATTTTGACCAAGTCTTCATGGTTTACTATCCTTTTCACACTCTAGAGGTTATAGTTTATCAAGGAACATCCCAGTCACATTCATACGTGCTTTGTGCGAATCGGTATAGACCCTCGATCTGAGGTATGATATAGTCGGTTGCTCGTAGTTTTGGATGTCGTTTCAATTAGTTCTGTAGGCCTCCATGTAGTCGTTGCCTTAAGTAATAAAGAATGCCAAACTAGAGCTATATTAAGCTGTCGTATTCAGCTTTTAGTGATTTGTATCCCCGCTCCCAGCATTGATTTAGCCAAACCTCTAGTTGGATTGTCGAGCTCCATCCTTAGCGAGTTAATAATCTTCCTGACAATTTTAGGCTGAAGTTTGCGGAATAGAGAATGGTCGGAATCCACTCGTCTATTTGTCGATGTTTATACACCACTCTGCATTCTGGTGATTTAGTGTTATTCTCCCCTTGTTCGACTCGCGCCCAGTTTGTGTTCATGCTTCGGTCCATGCTCTAGGGACTTAGAGATTTGTCGAACTATTTATACTTCAGTCCACAGTTTGGGACACAGAGATTTTCGTCCATTCTCTATACTCTTGTCCGCATTCCGCGGACTGAGAGTACTCTAGTCCGCTTCAGGGACTTAGAGGTATTTAAGTCGTTTATACTCTAGTCCACGATCAAGGGACTGAGAGTACTCTAGTCCTCTTCAAGGAATTAGAGGTTTTTAAGTCATTTATACTCTAGTCTGCACTCAGGGGACATAGAGTACTCTAGTCTGCACTCTGGGGACATAGAGGTTTTTAAGTCATTTATACTCTAGTCCGCACTCAGGGGACATAGAGTAATCTAGTCCGCACTCTGGGGACGTAGAGGTTTTTAAGTCATTTATACTCTAGTCTGCACTATGAGGACTCAGAGTACTCCGGTCCACACTCTGAGGATGTAGAGGTTTTTAAGTCGTTTATACTCTAGTCCGCACTCTGGGGACTCAGAGTACTCCAGTCCACACTCCGGGGACGTAGAGGTTTTTAAGTCGTTTATACTCTAGTCCGCACTCTGGGGACTTAGAGTACTCTAGTCCACACTCTGGGGACGCAGAGGTTTTTAAGTCGTTTATACTCTAGTCCGCACTCTGGAGACCTAGAGTACTCTAATCCGCACTCTGGGGACGTGGAGGTTTTTAAGTCGTTTATACTCTAGTCTGCACTTTGGTACTCCAATCCACACTCTGGGGACATAGAGGTTTTTAAGTCGTTTATACTCTAGTCCGCACTCTGGGGACATAGAGTACTCTAGTCCACACTTCGGGGACATAGAGGTTTTTAAGTCGTTTTACTCTAGTCTACACTCTGGGGACTTAGAGTACTCTAGTCCGCACTCTGGGGACGTAGAGGTTTTTAAGTCGTTTATACTCTAGTCCACACTCTGGGAACTCAGAGTACTCCCGTCCATGCTCCGGGGACGTAGAGGTTTTTAAGTCATCTATACTCTAGTCCGCGCTTTGGGGATTCATAGTACTCCAGTCCACACTCTGGGGACTTGGAGATTTTGAGTCGTTTATACACTAGCCCGCACTCTGGGGACTCAGAGTACTCCAGTCCGCACTCTGGGGACGTAGAGTTTTTGATTCGTTTATACTCTGGTCCGCACTCTGGGGACTCAGAGTACTCCAGTTCGTACTCTGGGGACTTGGAGATTTTAAGTCATTTATACTCTTGCCCGCACTCTGGGAACTTAGAGTACTCCAGTTCGCACTGCGGGGACTTGGAGATTTTGAGTCGTTCATACTCTGGTCCGCACTCTGAGGACTCAGAGTACTCCAGTCCGCACTCCGGCGACTTGGAGATTTTGATTCGTTTATACTCTGATTCGCACTCTGGGGATTCAGAGTACTCCATTCCGCACTCCGGGGACTTGGAGATTTTGGTTGAGAGCAGTCGTATTTCCATTCTTTAATTTGTACTTCATTTACCACATCGAGGCTAATGTTGTCGAATGAACGATCGACCCACATTTTCTCATGGAATGAGATTCTGCCCCCAACATGAGGGATGAAACTTGAAAAATGGACGGTTGATTTTCGTCCGCTTGGTGATTATAGATCTTCCAATCAAGTCAAGAAAGGAGGTATATGACAGATGGTTGGATCACATCCATGCTGCGTTATATAGTCAAATCTCACACAATTTGCTTCGTATCTCCTTTTAGAAAATAGGATAATGGATTATTGAGAGCGATGGTTGACGAGTAGGTAGTCCATAAAATCTATTCCAAGTCGGGCTTTCAGACAATCTTTTGTGTTCATGGTAGGATTTGATGTGTAGACGATCAAATCACATCCACTCTAGATAGATCCCGACGTCATTGAGCTTCAAGAGAGGCATCTGCATTTTGTCGAACTTTGTTTCGTGACTCGATTTGAGTGGATGACTCGATTTGATGTGGAGGTCGATGAATGTGAGGTCAGTCGTGTTCACTTTGTATTGGGCTCTGATCGTGATGAGCTTTTCAATATCTAGTCCATAGCCTCAAATCAAAGGCATATGGTTGATGATGAGTGATTGAATTATGCTCGTCTAGATGTAACTCCACACATCCGATCATGGTCTGCGTGGATTGGTTGGCAACCAAATCTGAGTACCTGGTCACCTGCATCGTTTTGAAAGTAGTTTAGTTCAACTTAGTTGTAGTTCATAGAACAATTGAAATAGAATTAGAAATGGAAATAATTCAAAGAAGATTGGGATAAATCTCATCGATAAGTGAAACAGCATCATGTGCTCGCTATTTGACTTTGCCCCTGGCTCCTTTCAAAGGGATGTCGGCTGTCGGAAGTCCAATTGATAATCATAGTCCTTTATTAATATGCATCGGATGTTCGCTGCCCGCCATTCTACAGGACTTGTACATACTATTGAAGCTTTCCTTTCCAGATCGACTTTTCGACCACACCTTGGAGGTGTTTGTAATCGCCCGTGTTAGGATCATTGAGCATCTGGGAATATACAACATTCCCCTGATTTTCTTTAGACTTTGGTAAACTCTTTCGAGGTTGGTTTCCAGTACCACTCCGAGTCACGAGTCTTCAAGTAGAGGTTGTCAATTGAATCTTTCAAAGAGCATATGAGTCGAATTTTGAGGTCTTGTTTTGTCTACTGGAATCAGCGGCCTTAGCCAACAGGCCTTCATTGTTATTTCTCCTAGTGTGCTCCAATTCTCCTCACTTTGGTTCTGATTCATTTTATAACAGAAACAATCCATGGTCGCAGGAGGCTTTCCAGCTAACTAGCTTCCAAAATATATATGGAAGTCGACTTTCCTCAAATGCGATCAGTGTGATATCCTTGTTAGCATTTGGAATAAACTACTTATAGCCAAACATTGTTCTGCTAGGAGTCACTATATTCAAAGTGCTGGGTCAGTGAAGAATGGTGCTTGGAGTCATCTAGGATTTTCTTAGATTCATACCATCTAGTTCTCCAACTTTTGGGAGTATCGTTTGAGTAGCGGTTGCTTGTCCATTCCTTTATTGTCGTTCAGAAGCTATCGCTAGATCGTCTATGCCCTGGTGTAACTTAAGTTTAGAATGGCCTGGATGCTGCTCGGCATAGGAATGCAGCTCGGGATGGATGCTATTCGTCATAACTGGTTCGATCGATATCCAAGATCGTTCGACTTCCAGGGATGTTCGGCACAACTGGGTTGTTCGACATTCAAGAGCGTTCGGGATTCAAGAGCACTCGACATTCAAGAGCGTCCGTTATTCAAGAGCGTTCGACATTCAAGAGCGTTTGGCATTTAAGAGCGTTTGGCCTGAAGGTATGGATCGACATTCGGATGTCGCTTGGCCTAGAGGTATGGGTCGGCCTGGAGGTATAGATCGGCATTCGGATGTCACTCGGCATAGAGTTATGGATCGGCATTCGGATGTCGCTCGGCCTGGAGGTATGGTTCGGCCTGGTGGTATGGATTGGCATTCGGATGTCGCTCGGCCTGGAGGTATGGTTTGGCCTGGAGTTATTGTTCGGCCTGGAGGTATGGATCGGCATTCAGATGTCGCTCGGCCTGGAGGTATGGATCATCATTTGGATGTCGCTCGGTCTGGAGGTATTGTTCGGCCTGGAGGTATGGATCAGCAATCAGATGTCGCTCGGCCTGGAGGTATGGTTCGGCCTGGAGGTATGGATCGGCAATCGAATGTCGGCCTGGAGGTATTGTTCGGCCTGGAGGTATGGATCGGCATTCGGATGTCGCTCGGCCTGGAGGTATGGATCGGCATACGCCTTTTCTGGGGCGATCGGCATATGCCTTTTCTAGGGCGATCGGCATATGCCTTAACTGGAACGATCGGCATACGCCTTTTCTGGAGTGGTCGGCATACGACTTTTCTAGGGCGATCGGCATATGCCTTTTCTGGAGCGATCGGCATATGCCTTTTCGGGAATGATCGGCATACGCCTTTTCTGGAGTGGTCGGCATAGGCCTTTTCTCGAGCGATCGGCATATGCCTTTTTTGGAACGATCGGCCGAATTGCTTTCAGAGGAGGGTCGGCCTTTATTCAAATCGAGTGCAAACTTCAACGTTCAATCCTCAGATCTTGCATACATTAGTTAATCCAATCTACGGCTATCATCTTCCTTTAGATTTCTTTCAAATCTGAGTAGAATATGAAGTTTTCTAGTAGACAACTGGATCTATCTCGCGAATATGGAAATCCACTAGTAAACGATGAGATCCAATCAAGCTGTGAATTCAATTCTCAGTGAAAGCACCAAAATGTTAGCACCAAAATTGGTCACTAACACCCTTGAGTAGAGTTATGTAGAGAGATTAATGAAGAAAGTAAAGTTAAACAGAGATCAGTACGCAAACTTAAATGCAGAAAATACGGACACTAGATTTATAGTGGTTCGGCGTAATTGCCTACGTCCACTTTGAGGTTAATCTTTATTGCTTTCTCAATTACTTGAATACAGATACGATCAGTAAATCAATCACTTGAATACAAGTTTGAATTTAGAAGAGGAGAGTATAAAAAATGGCAGAGTCTCCCCAGTGTTCTTGGAAAAAGGTCCCTTTCACTATGCCCCTTCCCTTCTATTTATAGACGAAGATGGGTTGGACTTCCCTCATGGGCTTAGAAAAAAGGTACCTTGGCCCATAGTAGGTGACTTTTGTGCACTGGGCCAGGCAGGCCAAACGCTCTTGCTTTGCCTTAGGCCTAACAACTTGCTAACACCTCTAGTCTGCACCATGCCAGGGATGCCGAAACATGTCGATTGCATCAAACCCTTATACCTCCAGGATCTTCTTGGTCAGAATCTTGTCTAGTGCTAAAAATAATATCTTCACCTGTCGTTTTGTAGCCAGCCCAAGGTGTCGGGTAACACTTAAATTTTTGTGGGCAGCTAAGTAGTTCAGGTTTTCCCCAGATACATTCTTGGAGGAGCTTGGAGCGAGTGGCTTCATCAATAGCTGGTTATTATCTTGTTTTCGTTGCACTATATGTATCTTTGATCAGTTAGGTAGGGACAGGCTATTATACCTACCCAAGGGTAGAATTGTATCTGTATGACTTTGATATATCATTTTTGAAATGACTTTGTGAAAATTATGTTGATTAATATATGTTATTCCGTTGTATTGTGAGATTCTGTGATTGTTTAGTTTCTTCTTATCTTCTATCTTCTTTTTTTCCCATAAAGATTGCTCTTTATGACACTTGAATGCTTGGCACACAATACAGTGGTCGTATTTGTGCCGATTTTCGAGGGTCGAAAGGCACGTTCGTTACACATGTTCAATATAATAATGTGTACATAATTTTAAATGCCAATGTATGAATGTTGGGATTTACAACGCAGCGGACATATTAGCGCATTTTTTACTCGATTCACTATCTAAATATGCCTTTATTTCAGTTAGATTAAATTTCGGTTTGAATCCATTTCAAACTTGCCTTTATTTAATTTCAATTTGGCTGTATTTCTATTATCTCTTAATTTAATTCCAATTATTTAACAACCAATCACCTAAATATTTATTAGAAGGAAATATTGATTTATATATCAAAATATATTTTTATATAAAATCATTTAAAACCTTTATATAAGAAAATAATAAGTATGCTCTCATATATATATACTCAACTCATCCTAGAGTACTACAGACTTTATTTAATGAGTAACCCCCACCAGAGCCAAGGTTCCCGCTTAACCTTTCAGCTCTGATACCAACTGTAACGACCCGAAATTTTCTATCCTGAAAATTCCAGATAGTTATGAAAAAGAAGAAAGAGATAGAAGAAGAAGAAGATCAGAAATACCAACATCTCACATTCGCAGCGGATAAAATATAATAATAAACAATAGCAGTTTACAAAAGCATTCTGTATCTGTAAATTACATTTACAATATATCAGAGTTACACATTTATACAGACAATGGATATACACAATTTACCGTGCCTCAGATATACAATGATATAATACAGCGGAAATACTCTATACGTTCCTGCTATCCAACTCGACTCCTGAGCTCCAGAACGTCCTTACCTTAAAATCTGTAATACTTGGTCTAACCCGAGCATTACACCAAAGTAACACCCGGGTCAGGCTGGAAACCAACGTGAGTAAACCCATCCAACATGGAATACAAAGCATACAACTTATTTAAAACCCGGGTAACTCGTGTCAATTTACAAAGTCACAATTTATTACAAACGTCACTTATTCCACACATCCATTTTATAAGTACCAAAGTTTAGATTTAAATAGTCAGATTCCTTTAAATCACTTCATTCCACCCTATAGATTTCACTAATTCATTTATAAAAATTCGAAGTGGTTTCGGGTATCTTCTAATACCCGACCCCGGTCTCTTCGAGTCTCGTGTCATCCTAACCCAAGTTATCCAAATGAAATACACAACATTTCATACCAGAGATATCAACCCATTCAAAGCATCCAATATCATTCAATCATCCATAAGCAAATTTGATCATTTCCAAATTAATTCAATTGAATTTCTAACCTCAATCAATTAGGTTCCTTCATTTAACATTAATTAATTCGAAATCAATTAATTAGTCAACTCTTCATTAATTATCTTAATTAATCGTGCTGGATTAATTATTTTTCAATTACATTCAAGTAATTATCTTTATTTAATTTCACGATATTAATTATTCTTAACCAAAATCAATAAGTAATCTTAATTACTTCATAAATTAATTAGCTATATTAATTTCATTAATCCTTAATTACTGTATTAATTAATTTTCTCATAAGTCACTTATTATGGATTAATCAATTTTAATTTACCAATCTTTAGTTACATCATTAATTATATAAATTAATGATTTCCAATTGTATTTTAATTTTTTTCTAATCTAATTTAGTTACATGAATTAAACCACAATATTAATCATACTTGATTTATTTCCACCTGAAATTATCTGCCCTTTTATTTACTTCATTAAATAAATCAATTCTCCAAAACTTCGACCTTCCCAGCCACTGCCCTTCCATCTTTTGCCAGAGCTGCACATCAACCATTGTTCGATCAGAACCATCCCAACATCTTCTCGTGTTCCAAGCGAGTCGCCATCCTCAAAGCCTTCGCTGCCCCGATTAACTCGCCGTCTCGACTTGCCTCGCATTCACGCCTTGCAGCCACCATCAAGATCTCCTCCAACCTGATGAAGACGCGAATCACGGTGACGTCGAGGCCTCCCACCATCATCGCGACCCACGTGCCTCGCGACACTGCTTCGATATTTTTTTTAGGAACAAGACGATTTTGATTTGATATTGGAAAAGGAACGAATCGAATAAAAAGAGGAAGAGAAGAAAAACTCGGCCATTAATTCCTTTTTTGTTTTTTCAATTTCGGTTTGATTTGATTTCGGCTTTATTTTATTTTTTATCTGAGAAACACGAGAAGATATTTTCTTAAGGGTGGCTTCGAGTATAAGCTATAGGGTAGCCGAGTTGACCCTTTAATTTTTTTTTCTATTTCCAAAATATCTCGTTTCGTATAACTTGAAATCTCGAACTCCGAATCAGACATGCCGCCAGGCGTTTATAAGGCTTTACCCGTATTTCGAACACAATAGAATGTGTTTTGGAAGCTAATTCAATCATATGCACGAGTTACGGAACTAAACGATCAATTTTAAATTAAATCGATTAAAATAGTTTCTATGCGTTTCGAGCTGTCAGGGACAAACGACAACTCTAATTGCTACGAAAATTGAAATCTGATAATAATATAATATTACGGATCTAATGAAACTGGTTTCGTCAAATTCGGAGACTGTGCCTCGGAAGGCTATTTTTAAATTCAATTTAAATGATATATTTTCAAAACTGAACATATCACCTTTAAATTAAATTCCAACCATTCTATTATCTCCAGTAACATCATTATAAATTTTTGCAAACCTTCAAATTATTTTAAACAGGCTTAAAATTCCATATTCAACATCTTACCCAATTTCGAATTATATAATTCAATAATTTAATTATCAAGCAAATATTAATATTTGGAATCAAGTTAAAATTAACCTTTAAATGTTTAAAATCAATTAATTATTCCATTTTAAATTGTTAAAAATTCTGGGTCGTCACATTCCTCCCCCCTTAAAAGAATTTCGTCCCCGAAATTACTAGTTAGGAAGAATGGTCCAAACCCGTTTACTTTCTCCCCCCCAAAACCAATAGTTCAACATCCTACCAACTATCTTTTATAAAAGACCCCTTATCATTCTTAGTAACTTCCCAAACTCTCCCATAGTTTTCAAACAATACCCTTTTGTTCAATCATTCAAATTTCATTTTAAAACCAAATTTTGAATTATCAAAAATTTTCCAAAATTTTTCCAACTCTCTAAATTTTCGAAATTTTTTGCCAGCGTCTCCTTTGCGTCGCTAGCTCGGTACAACTACAAAAGGCCACTACGGGCTCCCAAATTTCAAAAGAAAACAAAAGCTAAGTGGCTAGATCAAAAACCCAATCCAATTTCATACAGAAATTTAAATACATACCTTTTAGTTGGGCAATTAAAATTTATCTTCTGATATCAAATCCAACTTTCTTTTTCTCTTATAATACCTGCGTAACTTTCCTAGCAATAATATCCAATCATGACCTTTTAAAATCTTTTCATACATTTCCTTACAGAAGTTTTCGTATCTATTTCTATTTAAATTAGTTTTCCCCATTATCATATGATTTCAACTTATTTTCAATTTTGAACATTAAATTTTATCTTTCATTTATATCTGATTCATATCATTATTTTAAATTAGTTTCATCCACTAATTTATTTCAGTTTTATATTTAAAATCGTTTGTTGCTAACAATAAGTTTCCAAAATTTTCAAAAATTTTCTAACTCTCAAAATTTTCGAAAATTTTTGGCAGAGTATCCTTTGTACGGAGGAGCTTTTGCAATTTGACAGGAGATATAAATATATATACATCGACCCACCTGGTCGGAAAAGCAAAAACAGTTCATATTTCCTATTTTTATTGCGTAGACATATCTTTATTTAGCATTTTGAGCAATCAGCTTATTCAACAAATCCAGCCAAACGACTCTTAGGTACCTGTACTTACTCAATTCAACTATGTAAGTGCCATATATATATAGAAAATCTATTTGCATTTCACTTACCTTTAATGGCTAAACACAAGCATTTCAAAAGCAACAAATACCAAACGCTTACCATAAGCGATTTATATAATTTAAAGCTAATCCAATTGCTTCCAACCAAATTTATATGCCATTTCATTCAATTTTAATGGCTTACAACTCAATTTCTTACATTCAATTTATTTTTATCCAAACAAGCTCATATTCAATTCAATTGATTTCAAACTCAAGTTATTTAACTTCTCTCAACCCATAGAATTTTAATTTCTTTCATTTACGTCAAACGACAATTCATTCTATGCAAATTTGACAATATTCGCTTAATAGAGTATTTATTTTTAGTGTAAAACTACTTCAAATTAATTTCAACTCATCCTGTAATTAATTCCATTTCATTTCTGATTTATTCACCAACCACACATTTGCATTTTATTTCATTTCCGCATTGGTTTCATTCAAAACAATTTATTAAACTTGGCACATTCCATACTTATAAATTAATAACCATTTCCAATTTAATTTAACGCAGACTTTTATAATCTTTCACTTTTTCTCGAAGCCAAACTCCTATTAATTTTAAACTTAAGTTAATTTACTTTTTTTTTTAAATTATTTGAACTTCATACTTAAGATCACATCATTTGCAAATAAACTTTCTTTTTCACCTTAACTTGATTCTATTTCAATCAAATCTCACCTCATTCTACAAATTTATTTGATTAGTTATCATAAATTAAATTCCCAAATTCAATTCATTCATAATCCATTTAACTAATTACAAGGCAATTTTCAATTTATTTCTACCTACCTGGGTTTTGTTTGCAACTCAAATCTTTCTATTATAATCCACTTTCATTTCATTTGACAACACTTCCCTTAAATCTAATTTATTTGCAAATTTCATTAAATATTATTCAAATCACACTTGAATTTTATTTGTAATTCAAACCATCACTATTTCGATCCAACTCTATTTTATTTTTATTTTTATAGCATCTCCACTTATTTAATTCATTATCAAATCCAAGTCGAATTTTATTTACAATTCGAATTCATTTCCAAACTCCATTATTAACTTACAATCCATTTTATTTAACCGAGTTTAATTTTATTAACATACTCTATCAATAATTTATTCAGCTATTTAGCTTACTTCCAACCTTTAAATCAATATTTGATTTTATTACAAAAAATCACTTCATTAAATTTTCCTGAGTTCCATTTTATTTTATAATTCCAGTTTGGATTTTCTTTCTTTTTTTTTCTCAAAATTCCAACACTTTTATTTTGCTTTTAAGTTCACATAATACTATTAAAATAGCTCTTTATAAAAATATTTCTTATAACTCGATGTTTCAACCAGTCCATCCTTGTTCTCATAGAAATTCAGTCATACGTTGATCAAGCATAGGACTGAAAATCTATAAGTACTTGGTAAACCCTTTTTCAACACCCAGTGAAAATACTTGGAAAATAATTTTATTGAAAATATAGAAAACAGTTTTTGAAAATAGAGGAAATATATTTGGTGAGAATGCTTTGGAAGTCATCACCCCCATCCATGGTCGCAGTTACATCCTGGGTTACGTTGCCATCGCAGCAAAATTCCATGTAACTGTAGGCACTCCACGCCCCTCGATTACGCCATGGAACCCACAACAGATCGCAGTTACATTCCAGGGTTACGTTGCCATCACAGCAAAAGTCCATGTAACTGTAGGCATCAGCGTCCCTCGATTTTCGTTGTCAAAATGAAACTTCTCCACTCCCACATAGGTTGTAGTCTACCAATGCAAAATCGAACGCAGACTGTTGGCTCTCAGCAGCACACATGACTTTCGCTATGTTACCGTAGGTCGCAGTCTAACGATATAAAATCAAACGTAAACCGTTGGCTCTCAGCGGCACACACGACTTTCGCTATGGTATACACTACTCATAATCCTCAGGAACTAGTTTTGTTCGGACTCCCCACAGGATCAACTTTAAAACCCCCCGTTGGGGCTCAAGGCAGTACCACCCGGTGGCACTCCTGAGAAGTTCATTTCAAGGGAGCGCCTTTTTCCCCAGAGCCATCATCAAAACACTTTATACTATACACATACAGTATCTTTCAAATCATACACCTAGTATGATCTCATACAAAGCTCCTTACACAAAATCGATTATCCCATAATCGATAATTCTCAAACTAGGCTTTCCAAATTCAATATTGATTTTACCCAAAAATCAAAAGCCTTTCCAAATCCAAAGGTTCCCAAAACCTTTTCTTAAAATCCTCATAAGATCCTTTACATATATATACAGATATATATAATTTTTAAAACTTTGAATCATTTCAAACTTGTATAATTTCCTTTTATACTTCAAACACCTTCAAATCCTTTCCTTCTGGCAATAGATTCGACAAGGGGAGATTTATCTTATATAATAAAGATATATAACTTTGTTTATTCAAAATCAAATATTCAAATTTTATTACTCTTTTAAATATCAATTTCATTCAAATCCGTACGATATACACATATTATCCGTAAGCTGTACCAATCTGATCGCTCACTCGATCACACAATTTCACTTCCGAACTAGTTTTGTCCACCCGACTTCCTAGTGCGGACTCAGATCTGGTTTCTTGATTAGAAACCATCATTCTTCTTGCATAGCTATAACTATGATAGAGAATATCCAGAACCAATCAACAACCATATCCAGGTTTGCCATCGAAAATCGAGTGAAAAATCCCGACTCGGATCTATAAACTATCTCGAAATTATGTGCTCCAATATGGATCAAATCATTATGCGAATAGAATAATATGCGTACATCCTAGTATTTATTTTCATTGATTATTAACTAAATCAATTTTCCTTTCTATCCATCCCCACTTCGATCTTATTCACTTATTCACATTTACCTTAATCCTTATTTGGATTATCACTTCAATTCTTATCTCAGTTGGGTATTTAATCAATAACAGTTCAAACTCTGAGTTGTTTATTTTTAGAAAATAGATTGAATTTTTTTAAAATGGATAAGTGGTTGAAAAATAATTATTAGTTTGCAAAATAGCTGAAAAATAGTTAACTAATTGTAAAATAGTTGGAAAATAGTTAAATAGTTTCAGAAATTTTAAATAATTGCAAAATAGTTGTAAAATAGTAATTAATTTGTAAAATAGTTGAAAAAATAGTAATTAGTTTATAAAACAATCACAAATAGTTAAATAACTCCAAAAATAATTATAAAATAAGTATAAGATATTTTTGGGTTTAATAAGGAAGGTTGTATATATTTAACAGCTTGGAAAAGTAAGTTTATATTAAAACAATTTATATTGAAAATATTCCAGAGTCAAAACAGTTCACTTTCCCATCAATTCAATTTAAATTTCCACTCCCATTTAAATTGACCCAATTCCAATAACTCCAATTTCCAATGGACTTGATTTATTCCCAATTCAAGTTGAATTTATTCTCAATTTCTTTCCAACTTCAAATCAAATTCCATTTGATTCTTACTTATTCAACTTTATTTACAGTTCCAAATTATTCAAATAAATTTGGACTAATTTCAAATTGAATCCACTTCAATTTCAAATCATTTCCATTTCTACTTGAATTAATCCCAATCCCCATTCAAAATTTTAAACCTTTTGATTAATAACCTTTCCACTTAAGTTTAAAACTTGCTTCACTTTGGGTTTCACATCACAATACAAGGAAAATTCAAAACTCAACCTTAGAGTTTATTTTCATATTTATTTCCTTTACTCACCAGGCTACTTTTAAATTTTAAACTACCCTTGGTTTTAATTTCAAAACAAATCCCTTAAAAATCTTCCAAACATTTCTTGTTTTAAAATAAGACTATATTCAAAATAGTCTGAATTATATTATTTATTTATTATTTCTTTAACTCATTGAAATAATTGATTGTTCCTAGACTTAGGTTTTAAAACTTCAAAATTTTAAAACCTACTTTAATTTAGAAGTTATACTCATCTTGTAAATTTACTTCATTTGGCTTACTTAATAGCAAATATATCATTATTAAACACAATAACTATTTATGATAATACCCAAGGTAATCATATCTAGATACCAATTCTTTTTTTATATTATTCTTACTTCTATAAATTCAAGATTAAATTTCAGTTTGAATCCATTTCAAACTTTCCTTTATTTAATTTCAACTTGGCTGTATTTCTGTTATCTCTTAATTTAATTCCAATTATTTAACAACCAATCACCTAAATATTTATTAGAAGCAAATATTGCTTTATATATCAAAATATATTTTTATATAAAATCATTTAAAACCTTTATATAAGAAAATAACAAGTACGCTCTCATACACACAAACACACTCAACTCATCCTAGAGTACTACAGACTTTATTTAATGAGTAACCCCCACTAGAGCCAAGGTTCTCGCTTAACCTCTCAGCTCTTATACCACCTGTAACAACCCGAAATTTTCTATCCCGAAAGTTATGAAAAATAAGAAAGAGATAGAAGAAGAAGAAGAAGAAGATCAGAAATACCAAAATCTCACATTCGCGCGGATAAAATATAATAATAAATAATAACAGTTTACAAAAGCATTCTGTATCTGTCAATTACATTTATAATACATCAGAGTTACACATTTATACAGACAATGGATATACAAAATTTACCATGCCTCAGATATACAATAATATAATACAACGGAAATACTCTATACGTTCCTAACATCCAGCCCGACTCCTGGTCTCCAGAACGTCCTTATCTGAAAATCTATAATACTCGTTCTGACCTGAGCATTACACCAAAGTAACACCCGGGTCAGGCTGGAAACCATCGTGAGTAAACCCATCCAACATGGAATACAAAGCATACAGCTTATTTAAAACCCGGGTAACTCGTATCAATTTACAAAGTCATAATTTATTACGGACATCACTTATTCCACACATCCATTTTATAAGCACCAGAGTTTAGATTTAAATAGTCAAATTCCTTTAAATCACTTCATTCCAGCCTATAGATTTCACAAATCAATCTATAAGAATTCGAAGTGGTTTCGGCTAATACCCAACCCTGGTCTCTTTGAGTCTCGTGTCATCCTAACCCAAGTTATCCAAATGAAATACGCAACATTTCATATCAGAGATATCAACCCATTCAGAGCATCCAATATCATTCAATCATCCATAAGCAAATTTGATCATTTCCAAATTAATTCAATTGATTCGAATTGAATTTCTAACCTCAATCACTTAGGTTCCTTCATTTAACATTAATTAATTCCAAATCAATTAATTAGTCAACTCTTCATTAATCATCTTAATTAATCATCCTGGATTAATTGTTTTTCAATTACATTCAAGTAATTATCTTTATTTAATTTCACGATATTAATTATTCTTAACCAAAATCAATAAGTAATCTTAATTACTTCATAAATTAATTAACTATATTAATTTCATCAATCCTTAGTTACTTATATTAATTAATTTTCTCATACGTCACTTATTATGGATTAATCAATTTTAATTTACCAATCTTTAATTACATCATTAATTATATAAATTAATTATTTCCAATTGTATTTTAATTTTTTTCTAATCTAAATTAATTACATGAATTAAACCACAGTATTAATCATACTTAATTTATTTCCACCTGAAATTATCTACCCTTTCATTTACTTCATTAAATAAATCAATTCTCCTTAATTAATTATCTTAATTTATCTCTTGATTAATTATACAAAATAATTTTATTAATTGCATTAAGTAATTACTTATTAAACCACCCAATGATCATTCTAAATTAATTTAAACTTAATTAGTTAGCCCAAATCATTAATTAATTTAATTAATTAATTATCCATTTAAATTATCTTACCTATTTTATGAATCACCAATCATTAAACCCTTACTGATTTTAAACTGATTATTTATGATTTAAGTTTAAAACCATTTAAAACCCAAATGCTTCGAGTCAAAAAACAATTAACTCGAGAACTAACCAAAACCAAAGTCACCAGATCATCAGTACACATTCAATCAATTCAACCATTCAACCAACTATTTAAATTTAACCATTAAATCTAAATAAAAATCAAACAGAGTGAGATTTACTCACCTTTGCTTTTATTTGCAATCCTTTCCATCTCGACTATTTTCTTCACGATTATGACCTTGTATAAACAATTCACGATATATTACTATTTGAATTAATCAAATAATTAATCACCATTTACTTATTTAATTTTTAACTTATAATTTGATTTAAACTAATTTTACCTTGAAATTTTTAGTAACAAAATAAATTAAATAAGCTAATTCCACAAGTTAATCTCCTTGAATCCATTTTTTTTAAATAAACTAGTAAGTGAAAATATGTATATGTATTCTATATAGATATATTTATACTTATATATTTTTCTTTGAAACCCATAGACTTGTAAAAAATTATTTATGTGGATTCAAAATCTAATTTCATAGAAACTATTCTACATTCATAATCCCTATATATATTTTCCATATATATATATACAACTGATTAAATCTCAAAACCAAAATTGTTATATATTTTTTCTTCTGTTTATACAAAAAAATCATTATACTTAAATTGAAGCAGAAATCTATACCTTACGGCAACACGAGAACCTGGATCTACCTTATACGCGACTCCACCGGCATTCGTCCCTGCTCCAAAACTTCAACCTTCCCTGCCACTGCCCTTCCATCTTTTGCCAGAGCCGCACGTCAATCATTGTTCGATCAGAACCATCCCATCATCTGCTCGTGTTCCAAGCGAGCCGCCGTCCTTATAGCCTTCGCCGCCCTGATTAACTCGCCGTCTCGACTTGCCTCACATTCACGCCTTGCAGCCACCATCAAGATCTCCTTCAACCTGATGAAGACGCGAATCATGGTGACGTCGAGGCCTCCCACCATCATCGCGACCCACGCGCCTCGCAACACTGCTTCGATTTATATTTTTTTAGGAACATGACGATTTCGATTTGATATTGGAAAAGGAACGAATTGAATAAACAGAGGAAGAGAAGAAAAACTCGGCCATTAATTCCTTTTTTGTTTTTTCGATTTGGTTTGATTTGATTTCGGTTTTATTTTATTTTTTATCTGAGAAACACGAGAAGATATTTTTTTAAGGGTGGCTTCGAGTATAAGCTATAGGGTGGCTGAGTTGACCCTTTAGATTTTTTTATCTATTTCCAAAATATCTCGTTTCGCATAACTCGAAACCTCGAACTCCGAATCAGACATGCCGCCAGGCGTTTATAAGGCTTTACCTGTATTCCGAACATAATGGAATATGTTTCGGAAGCTAATTCAATCATATGCGCGAGTTACATAAGTAAACGATTAAATTTAAATTAAATCGATTAAAATAGTTTCTATGCGTTTCGAGCTTCCAGGGACAAACGACAACTCTGATTGCTACAAAAATTGAAATCCGATAATAATATAATATTACGGATCCAATGAAATTGGTTTCGTCAAATTCCGAGACTGTGTCTCGAAAGGCTATTTTTAAATTCAATTTAAACGATATATTTTCAAAACTGAACATATCGCCTTTAAATTAAATTCCAACCATTCTATTATCTCCAGTAACATCATTATAAATTTTTGCAAACCTTCAAATTATTTTAAACAGGCTTAAAATTCCATATTCAACATCTTACCCAATTTTGAATTATATAATTCAATAATTTAATTATCAAGCAAATATTAATATTTGGAATCCAAGTTAAAATTAACCTTTAAATATTTAAAATCATTTAATTATTCCATTTTAAATTGTTAAAAATTCTGTATCGTCACAAATTATTAACTGCATTAAATATTAGGTTATAAAATAATTTTATTACATATATGTGTGTATAAAATATAATATGAAAGCCGAAATAATTTATTAAACTAATACTTTATTTTATTTTAAATTAATTTGTGCAATACATATAAATATATATAATTAGATATAAAAGTGTGTGTGTGTGTATTAAGATAAATCGCAAAAAAAAAATTATGCTTGTACAAATTTTTGCTCTCGGCAACATATAAATTTTCATTTTATTTTTTATTTAGTTTTTTCTGTTTTGAACCTTAGTACATTTTAAAATTAAAACTATATAAAATTAAATAAAAATATTATTTTTGAAAGTTTTCTATATAATATATGTTCTGTAATATTTTTATGCAAAATTTTATTATTTGTAATAAACTACACACACATATATAATAAATTATATTAACAATTTTAGGTTAAGTAAATAACTAAAAATATTTATTCAAGTAACTTTTTTACTTACTTTCAAATATATATTATACATGTTATTTTTTGAACGTTTAGAACATATGATATATAACGTTAATTTTTTGAATATGGATTTTGATAAGTTAATCCATTCAATAGTATTATTTATGTATAAAAGTGATTTTTTAATTTGTAGGTCACGGGCATCTAGTAAGAAAGCATAAAAAATGATTTTATTATTATATATATGTACGTAATAACATAAACAACCAACCAATTTGTGAATGAATTTCGATATACAAGATTCGTAATATAATGTGACATCCTATTATGTAAATAATATATATAAATAAGATAAAATAAAATAAAATAGAGAATTACCTTTCACAAAAGCCCTTTTTTACACAATGAAATGTTGAATGAATGCCCTTAATTACGTTCACAAATCAGAAGTGGTAAGCTCTCGAACCCCCTTACCATCGATGGTCGAATCGAAGATTTTTGATGTAATTTTATACTTAAATTATAAGGTTTGGGGAGGATGGTTGCTAGCTAAAAATGATAGAGAGGAAGGAGAACAAAAGTGTAAAGGAATGATGTAAAGAGGTGACATATAAATAGGAAGTCAAGAGAGGGAAAAGTGGATTCCATCCTAAAATCTCTCTTACTATTTTCACTCTTTTAATCACTAAAGTTTCTCTCTTTTGGCTATCATACGGTTAGCATAAACGTGCTTCTACAATCGAAAATAACATGCCCATACGAGCCTCAAATATGGTTTAGGTGTGAACAACATTTAGTGCAATTTTAAATCATATTTAAACGTGTACTGATATCATATATTTACTGATATATTTATAATTATCATAAACGTGCTATTTAATATGTTCAGTATGCATCAAATAAAATTTTATAATTAGTATTTCATAAATATTAATTAATATATAAAAAATAATTTAAAATTTTTACAAAATTAATTAAATTCGACTATAAATGAAATATTCAACATTTCCGCTGTGTGACCCTTTGATGTAAATTTTGTCGGCGGTTAATATTGAACTATTCAAATAGTAACTTTCACACATCACTTAGTAGGTGGTGTGACATTATGGCCAAATTTATCGCTTACTTAATTTTGATAGAATCCAATTTTACTTTATTAAGCGTTACCCGGTAGTGACAATTATTTACACATATTCTCTTCATCAAAACTATATAACTTTGGACTTATGGAATTTGGTAATGTAAAAATTACAGTATCATCCATATTCAACTCTATAGTCCAAACTCAAAGTCCTTATTCAATAATAACAATTATCCTTAACCGAACTACTATGGCTAGAGATTTTGACTTTGAGTTGACTTCGGTTGACCGTAATACTAACCCTAGATAACCGAGAAAACGAATCCTTTCTTGAATAGTGTTTCACTTCCAATATTTCCACTCGACTCAACCATATTCATTTGGTAGATGCCATACCACGATTTGAATATAATGAAAGCAGAACTTTCATATGAAGATCGGCGGTATTCTCGTAATGACCCATAATTTAATCACTTTAAATACGAATATTCAATAGATTTTTCAATAATTAAATAATTGATTTTATAACCAAATTGACCTCTTTTAAGTAACTACTAATGATAGCAATTGTTTTAAAATTTGGCTTACAAAAATAATTAGTTCGAAGGAAATTGAAAATTGGACCGAAAATCGTGTTTTATATTTTCGACTTTTCATAGTCCAAAAGTTGTCAGAACATGTTATGCACACTAGTGTACATATGTACACATATATACAAGTAACAAATATTTTACTAATTGATTAGTGTAGATAAAAACAAGTTTAGGAATATACTTAAGTTAATAAAGTGAAAGTAGACCTTTTCTTTTATAATTTAAAGATAACAAAAACACAAAATCTAAGACAAAAGAACATAAAATAAGAGAGCAAGTGATGGTTTTTAGTAACAAATGGATGGGGTGGCGAGGTGTTTTCATGATGGAAGGGGCGAGTAGTCAATAATTTGCGGAGGATATTTGCTTAAGGTTATTTTAGTAATTTTCTATTTCCATTTTCTATAAAAAAAACATCACTCTTTCCTTTTCCACTCTACTTCATTTCATTTCATTTTTCCATTTCTTACTCCCTTACTCTGCACTCTCTTCACTTCTCTTCTTGCATTGTTTTACAAAGATAAAGTTTTAAAAGTTGCTCCCTTTTCTCTTTAAATTCGTAAACAAATCTCTATGACCATTTCTATTCCTATCTACTTTGCTTATTCACCAAAATATACCCAAAACCATATTTTTCCTTCCATGGCCGAGCCTAACGACACCATGGCCAAGCCTCCTAGCCCAAGGATGAGACGACTGGACCTCCTTTAGATCTTAAAATCAAGTTTTGCAGAAGGAAGCTGGGTTCATGTGTGGTTTTCAAAGTTGCGGAAGTTTAGGTGAAAGTTCGCGTTTGTTTAACTGAGTAAAGCTCACCTAAAAGCAAGTTTAAAATTTTATTATTTTATTATAATAATTCAGGTTGGTTGCTTATATTATAAATGATACAATTATTGTTGGTTGGATTGGTTCCCTCTTGAAAGCGATTGGCGTATAGGATTAGATGAAGGACTTGAAATGAAGTCGAAGTGTTTATAGCAAATAGGTCATTACGACACATTTCGAAGTGCATATGAAATGTTTTGTAGGGGACGTTGTGTAGAGGGACACAAAAGTGCTTCTTGGCTTTTGTGGTCTTTATATGTGTGCATATGTATATAAACCCTATGAATATTGCTTAGTATAGTTAACATACTAGAGTTGGTTTATTTTGACATCGAGATACATGTTTGATTTAGATTAGTTTACTAATTCATTCTTCAAGAAGTTTTAAAATGTTTTAAAGGATTTTCCAAACTCAAGTTTTGTTTTCAAACCAAAGAGGCTAGGAAGCGGTTTGAAATTTATTAAAAGTGTTCACGTTATAATGAAAAATGTGAAAAGGTTTAACTTACAAGTTTGAAACCAAAATCTAGAATTAAGTTTCAAAGATAATTTTTCAATGATTTTTAAGGTCTTTGTTTTTAAACATTAAACCAAAATAGCCTTTCGTAGCGTTGAAAAAATGCTACAAAACTTTTAGTAGTGTTTTGGTAAACGTTGTGATACGACATGAACTAAAAATCTGAAATTTTTTGCAGCATTGTAGCGAATGCTACCAAAACTTGATATATTGTAGCATTTTAGAAACACCACATATCATAACATTTTAGAAATGCGACAAAGTTTATTTTTGTAGCGCTCGTCAACTGCAACCAAAGTTAACATCTTTAGCGTTTTTACATGAATCCTTCTTTGGTTTTCTGTAGCGATATTTTCTGCTACTATTCATTTTTTGTAGCATTTATAAAACGCTACTAATAGTTATTTATTGTTTGTATCATACTTTAAACACTATTGTTTCTTATTAATAACTGGTACCATTTCTAGCAACTCATATAACAGTCGAATCAAAACCGACAATCAATCACATAATCATCGTATGTAAACCAACATTCAATCAATTACATAATTATCATATTCAAAAAATTGAATAACACGTTGATTGCATAATCAAATATGATATCCATAACCATTCAATAATAGATTTTTTCCATAAAATAAGCAAACTCACATAAAATTCATAACCATTTATAAACAAATTTACACAACTAGAACTAACAAAATGTTATAATATATACTACAATTAGAGCCTTGTTCATTACTTGATTGCCCACAATTCTTTGATGCAGCTGACCTTTACTTCGAGAAACCTGACTACCTGTAGATAGGTTTAACAATGAAGAAATGATTATGAAAGTGTTTTATATATTTAAGGTATGTCAGACATCCTTAGTTAAACTTTATAAAATTTAAATAATTTCTATAAAACTTAATTAATTTAGTTAATTTTTTATAAAACTTGGTTAATTTTTATAATAAACTTATTTAAATTTTATAAAACTTAGTTAAGTTAGTTAAATTCTAATGTAACTTGGTTAATTTGGACGAATTTATTTAACTTTTATAAAACTTTGTTAAACAATATAAAACTTAGTTGATTTTTAAAAATTTTGGTTAACTTTTGTCAAATTTTGTTAAATTTTTATAAAGCTTAGTTATTTTTAACATTTATTATTATTATTATAAATTTTCTCAACTGCTTAAACTTAAAGTGTCATAACTTATATTTTAATTAACTTAAACTTATAAATTATCTCAAACCTAAACTTTATTAACTTAATTAATTTTTATAAATTATCTCAGACTTATAAATTTTTCATAAACTTATTTAATTTATTATTATTGTAAACTTAGTTAATTTATTAGTTTTATTGTAAACATACTTAGTTAATTTCATATAACTTACTTATCTTAGTTAGTTTTTATAAACTTGGTTTTTGTTATTATTGTTGTTGTTGTTGTTGTTAGTATAAACTTGGTTGATTTACATCAAACTATAGACTATTATTGCTATTGTTATAAACTTAATTAATTTTTTTTATCAAACTTAGTTTATTATTCTTATTATTATTATAAACTTAGTTGACTTATATCAAACTATAGGCTATTATTGTTATTGTTATTTTTTTATATTATAAACTTAGTTAATTTTTTATTAAACTTAGTTTATTATTATTATTATATTATTATAAACTTAGTTAATTTTTTACCAAACTTGTTTATTATTCTTATTATTATTATTTTGTTATTATTATTAACATGTTAATTTTTATAATACTTAGTTAATTTTTATAAACGTATTTATTTTTTATAAAACTTAGTTAATTTATTCAAATCATTATTTTATTATTATTATTACAATCATCATCATTATTATTGTTATTAAACTTATAATTATCTCAATTGCTCAAACTTAAAATGTTATAACTTATATTTTAGTTAACTTAAACTTAAAAATAGGGAGGGAGACAATGTGCAATGATCAACTCTAACCTTGACATTAAGAATGGAAATCACTTTATCGCCTTCCTTAAAACTAATTACTCTGGAACCAACACTAATTACATCTCCGGCTACATCTATGATTGTAAAGCAAAAAAATAGTCAGAGTGAATATATTTCGACATCTCAGTTTTAAAGAAGATCATGTTGATTGTAAACATAAACGATAAACTATTCTTTATGATGTAGTTGTACGTGGAAT
This sequence comes from Allium cepa, assembly GCA_030765085.1. Lineage (NCBI taxonomy): Eukaryota > Viridiplantae > Streptophyta > Magnoliopsida > Asparagales > Amaryllidaceae > Allium > Allium cepa. The sequence goes on along the minus strand of CM060934.1, from coordinate 308,714,096 downwards.
GATGTGGCTTGTCATTACCGTTGTGGTGATATTTACACTCATAGTTGTTAAAGTCATAAACAGGTATCAAGTATGTAACAGTTGGTATCATGATGCGCAATTAGAATGAAATAGGAACATATGAACTTGCAATAATTCTAGAACTTTTGATATCATATGCATATGCAAATAAACAGACATATACATACTTTTTTCACCCATAATAACAGGTTTATATTTCTAATAAAAAATATCATAAAATGCTTACCGTAGGCGTAAAGATATACATACTTTTTGCACCCACAATAACTAGTTTATATTTCTAATATAATTATCATAAATTTTTTACCTTGAGAGTAAATTCTTTGCAATTAATGTTGAGAGTAAAACCTGATACTCGCCGGTGACACTTGAAGAACTCTAGATATGTAGCATTAATTTAACAACTCAAATAGCAAAAGTTTCACACGATAGACTAGCATGATTGAATGGAAGTTCAAGAAATAAGAAACAAATTGAAATACAAAATCGAAGTTAAAACGGTGCATTCACTCTTGCTGTTACACCTTCACTTGTGCAAGCTGACAATGCATTCAACACATTCTTCAAGCACGTTGGTCCTTCACATTACATCCGTCCATTAGAAGACAACCTGACATACATGCATGTACATTTTCACATTGCACCAGAAGTAATGTTTAAACCTGTAGCATATATTCGAGCCTGCGGTATATATTTTCATATATGCATGCTCTTCAAGAAAGCATATCCATATCATTTCTTCACAAAGCATGTAATATGTATCAAGCCTATAGTCCATGTCAGTTCTTTATGCTAGCAGCTGTGCATCCCATCTTGGACCAGCTGTCTTTTAAAGTATCATCATCTAGCTAAAAAATATACAGTAGGCTAGAATGCTCAAGCCAATGACCATTAGTGTGGTAAAACGTTCGATAGTGTGATGTTGAATGGAAACTATAATTTTCTTAGCAGTTTAGACTTTAGACGTAGAAAGGAAAACTAATAGAGATCATGCATCAAAAAAGATCATGCAGCTAAAAAGCTCTAGCAATCATCATCATCATCTATGATGCATAAAAGATCAAGCGGCTAATAGAGATGATATTATTGCCAACAGCAGTTTCCGTTGAATGGGTTTTGTGGCTTTTAATGTATTATATGTTGCATCTATGAAATTGTTAATCATGTATTGTAATAAATATTTGGCGTGTAAAATTTATTTTGAAAATTAAGTTAATAGCCACTATTTTTTAAGTCTTTTGTCATTTACATTAATCAATTATGTTGTGAAGTTTGAATATCACTATAGAATATTTTTCAAATCGAAAATTCTTAATCATTTGAAAGTTAAGCAGCTGATTTCACTTGAAATAATTTGCTGAAATCAAGCTTATAATTTTCTTTGATTGAAAATTTCTCAAGATGCTTACCTTGAAAGTTATCTAGAGGTATGTGAATTGTCCACAGAACATCCAATTGTTCAAATCATTTCGTATGCGCTAGCATAACCTAGTTGCATAATGGTGTATACCAATAACACCTTGTAGATATAGGTCACTGCAAGTGACATATTAGAGGATCATAAGTTGGGGACAAGTTAGGTGAATAAATGATGTCATAGCAAGGAAAAGAATGAACATTTTTATGTTCAAACAGTTGTGTGTTGGAAGATTAGAAGAAGAACTATGCTAGGAGGCTAGAAATGTACAAATAGAAACAAAAATTAAGGACAAAAATTTCAATTAATGGATTCCTATGTGTTTTATCTTAATGTCTGGCATTTTGAATAAAAAATGATTTTGCTTTACTATCATTTTTGTTACAATAAGAATCTCTCAATCAAGATTAGAACCTAAAGTGAACCATCCCGGTTATCAATATGAACTTAATAAGTGTTGTAAATGATTAGATTAAAAAAGAATCACAACTTTGAATTCCAAGATTGGTCACACATGTTCAAAAAATATTATTTTTTGTACCTTACATCGTGTGTCATGAGAATTGTAAATGGAAAAATTGAAATGGAATAGATGGCTACTTTGATCCATTAGGATCATAAAACAGAACCCGCTCAATTATACCGAGGCGTTAAGGACGATGATGGCTAAAACTAAATGATTCACAAATGATAGAATGTAATTTTAAATAAAATAATTTTTCATAACTACAGACCTCATTATCATACTATAACCTTTTTCTCATAAACAAGATAATTCACCTCTTACCAGATGAAACATTTGATAGTCGTAAAGGATTGCTCTAAAACTAAGGAATCAATAGCTACATTATCTTGTTTCCAAAAGATTTCTTTAACTATGAAATCGTAGGTTCAAAAGAATGAAATTAACCTGTAAATCTATAAGATCTCTTCTGCAGCCTTGGTAAATCTACTAATAATGGAAGCAGCATTGAAAATTGTTAGTAGAAACAACAAAAGTGCAATCCAAATCTAAACCCTACGAAACATCCAAGCAAAACATTATTAAATCATCTACTCGTGTATTAGGAAAAACATAAAATAATTATAAAATTACTATGATGTCAAGGATGGAAATAAATTCCTTCCCAAACCTTCCGAACCGTTTGCAAAACTATGTATATGAGTACAAAATTATGATAAGCTCGGTGGCTCCGAGTATAAGAATAGAATGACCACCAATATCGAGTGTAGAATACCGCAAAGTTCAATAGAAATTAATGTGTCTACTGTTCCCAATAGTCCATCTATACACAACATAAAACAATATTATAATTTGATTATGAAATGCTTGTTTGTAGACAAATAGTATAATGATGGTTTACTCGCTACTAATCGATATCTTTACTCAGTCGCTCTCCGTAAGCAACTACAGCATAAAACATTAAAACTCATAAGCTCCAATCTCCAACAAATTTTTAAATTTGTAGCTACTCATTTATCATAATCAACCAAAAAGGATATTAGTTCACAAACAACGTTCCCCCAGGTACGACATGTAAAGAAATGATAAAACGAAAATACTAAGCTTGGTTTATGCTAAAAAAAGATATTACATCATTATGGTATATAAACTTTAAACATTTTGATACCATTGTATGTTTTTTAACATTTTCAAGAAGTTGAGTTTTAAAGTTAAACTGGCATTGGTTTAGGACTCTTTAATGAGAGGTTGGCTTCTTCGGTTTCAAAAAGAGGTGGGCAATTCAAATAGATAAACATTTTCATCATTTTTTGCAATAATACAACAACACTACAAGGAAAAAAATGTGATAGTAGAATAATTCGGATAAGCAATAAGGTTTGTATCCAGTGAGAGGATAGGCATTGTATGATGTAAAAGGCAAAATATGTTACCTGACTTTCTAGCACTAGAAGTATCACTAAGAGTGGCACCCCCACTATATCACGGATAATTCAACAAATAAAACCAAATGTTATGTATCACTAAGAGCTATTTCAGATCAATGGACAACATCGATCATGAACAATAATCTTTTATGCTTCCTTTAGTAAATATATTGCAATGTTTGTATATTTAGCTATAGTTCTTATCCTCTTTTTTGAAAAGTATTCCCAGTTTGGCACTTCGTGAAAATGAAGATATATATAAGAAGATGTTTATCCACTTGGTCTTACACTTCTTGAAATATTCACCAACAAACAAGTAGGTTCTGCTAATGAACTAGAGAAGTTGAAACTAGAGGTGTGTTTTTATTCTCAATATTGGTTACATGCTATATAAAGTTCTTCACATGTATTTATATTATTTGAAAACTATACATTGATACATACATGAACATTATTTGTTAATCAAAGATATCATATTTCATAATAAACACTGAGTAAAGTGGTCGTATTTGTAATATGCAATTATAGGAATGTTTAGGTGAAGGGATTACAATATTAGCATCAATTACAGATCAAGCAATCCATGGCATACATGCAATCAAATCTCTATAGACTTCCATTGATGTTGCACTGAAGTGTCTAGATAAAAATGCTAGAGACAGACACTCCATAGACGACATCCTTTAGAATTTTCAATACTCTATTCAAGTCCATGGTTGATAGACCCTCCATGAATATAATTGCTTCAGAGTTTAATTAATCAGGAATTGGACTTTCATAAGTTGCTTTGTTTGGCCTTTGATGGGCATTCTTGTTAATACACCACTTTAATACATTAACAAAAAATTATATTATTTTTTAACATTAAATAAAAACAACAATTCAGTAAGGAACATTGATTCAAAATTAATTATAGAAACAAACTGCAAATTATAGTTAAGTATTAATATTTTTATAGGTATCAAACCGACAGAGCAGAGTAGTGAATTAGGGTTTGTAAAATTGATGCAGATGAGAGTGCTTTATGGTTTTGTAAAGTTGATGCAAAAAGAGAGATTTAGGATTTGTGCTGAAATGCATAAGAACCGTATAAAATCCACATATATAATCAAATAATTCATATATAAAATGGTACCAATTTAGGCTTGTAAAATGTCTACAATCGATCAAAGGATTAAAGGAGAAGTCAACATACTATGGAGAAAGAGTAGAATTATGGAGAGGAGTACAGCGATGAGGACGATGAAGGAAATGTTATATGGGCTTGCTGAGTTTTGCTAAAGTGAAGAGGAAAAAGAAACTTCTGAAATGGGATAAGTGCTTTAGCATTGGCATGGAAGGAAATTTTGGGAAGGTAGTAAATTTTGGGAAGGCAGTAAATTTTGGGAAGGAAGTAAATTTTTGCAACATTAGGTGTACGTAGTTGCACTTACCATTGAAATTCTATAGATAAGTGCAACTAAAGGCAAATTTTCTTGTAGTGAAAACAAAGGATTTCTTTATCTGTGCCATTAAGTAACATAAAACAAATATGAAAAATAGTATTGACATGTTGACACATTTATGGAAAGTAAGTCTCTTATATTTAACCCTAAAAGCCGATGAGTAAAATTTTCCTTTATTTGTGAGATTTAGAATCAAACTATTGTAACTGAGGCAAGGCGAGGTTCAACCAGTGCCCTGATTTACCTAACTTCAATTCAAGGTGAGCGATAGAGAAGTTGAAATGTCGAAAACATGATAAGTATGAGAGGGTTAATTTCATTAAATGCATCATGTTTAATTAAATAGATGGAAATGACTTCATCATATACTTGACACCAAATTCTAAGGTATGGAAACTCATCTTTATCTTGAGAATTAAGAATGTATGTCGAGATAAGGATAGATTTTTACTTGTCCGACTTCATTGTTAATCGATGGATAATAATGTTTGAAACTGGAAAGTGCTGATGAGGATAAGATGTTAAATTTTCTATATGAAAAATGCATACTTACACTAGATAATGGTTTGCCCACTATCGATAACTTGACCTATTTTGACTTAAGAAGTATATAAAAGCTTCTTGATTTCATACAGTTTGAGATTCCCTTAGGAGAACCCATTCCGGTGAAATGTCTCTCACTTTTAAAGGGAATATCGGAGATCCCCTTGGGACTCTTATATAGTTCTCCTACTTCTGAAAGAATCAAAATTGAGTCAATCGAAAACTATCGCTTGTTGGTTTGAGGAGACCCAGATCGGATAAGCATGGGTTATCCGTAAACCATTTCGAACCAGCATAAACATTTGAATTGAAGACATCTTGAAGATAATGGAATCAAAGACAGAGTTCTTTGAAGTGTAAGGGCTACTTACTACTGATCCTGAGGATGCATTAAGTAGTGCCTGCGTTTTTTTATATCTTGAACAACTTGTATGGATGAATGCTTTTATTGCATTATTGCTTGGAGGGCACTGTTAGTATTCCACATGGGATGTGCTAAAAGAGTAAAACGTAGGCTCAAGTCTTACACCTAGTAATGACTAAAACAGGGAAGATGCGACCTAGCTGTGTGGGTCGCAACCGTTAGAGTATGGTCATCACCCGATCGAGATTGATAATTATGGATTTATGTATGCTGGAAGGCCTGGTGCGATTGTCAGTTATAAGTGGAGTAAGGATATATTTGGTGCTATCTAGGAAAAGATAGGCTGGTACGGTGTTGGAAGAGGATCCATGTGAGGCACTCGATATATTTTTCTAGAGGTGTGCCGTGACAGGTGGTACCCTAGTAGCCTTGTCATTATATGGAATCCATTCTTCAATACATGCCTTACGGAATTATTTATGCCTTAATATGTTAGAATGTGGTAAGAATTTTAGCTAATTTATATATTAATTTTAAACCTTAGACATTAAAAATAAGTTCCCTATTTTTAAGAATAAATGTTTTGGATATCGTAAGGTAAAAACCCATCCCTGTTTTATGTGTGATGTAGTCCTATGAGATACCTTTATTTTTCCTAAGAGCATATGCTTTGAGTTTACTCACACTAGACCCATGTTTGACCTGGAGTTTTTCTTTCTTTCCATTAACTCTCAGGTACTCTAATTTTTGAGTAGTCAAGTGGTCCAGGTTTACGGATGCATTTTGGAGGAGTATGGAGCAAAATGCTCATCGTGATCTAGTTATTTTATTTCCACTGTGTGTATAATATGTATAAGCACTATGAAAGCAGGTAGTTATAACTGTCCCTGGCTGAAGTTAGTACCCCTTGTAATTTTGATGTTTATTTTGGAAGTGACTATAGGTATTATCTTATGTTCTATTATATGTGATCCCCTTGCATTGTGAGATTCTTTGCTTCTTTGCTTCTTTTCTTTTCTTTCCTTTTACAGCTACGACCTATATGTATTAAGTGGTGTCTTTAGGTGTAAGAAAGGCATATAGTCACAATTCTCAAGTTAAGTCATTTGTGTAAATTAGTCACATCGATATTTTCTATTTGACTTTAATTATATCAACCAACAAAAAACTATCTAGTGGTACACTCCATAGTTATCACATAACTATCGGTAGGTAACCCCTTAGTGTACCCAATAATCATGAGTAATACACTATCCAACATTTGGAGAGCGTTACATGCTCATATCTCAACGGATGCATCAATATCCAATCTCGATGCATCTAGACTAGGGATATTTAAAATGATATGTTTATTATATTATGATACAGTACTTATGATTACAACTATTTGTAATTACTATCGAAACACCCATTTATGGAATTTCTATAAAATATATTTTAATTAAACATTTAATTATTTATAACACATTATAAAAAATATATAATAGAAAGAAAACGCCTTCATTAAGAACGACAGAGTTAATAATTTACAACAAATTACAGAATTGTCCCTAGGGCATACCCTTAACCCTATTAGTATCACCTTCTCAAGTATACAAAATTTCATCCTATCTGTGATATGCAAGCAAGCAAACATCCAAATAAGAGCAATCTTATTCTATTCAACCATTTCAAATGTAGCAACCAAAATTCTAAACTTATGTGGAATTCTAATCTAAGTGAAATATTAGCCTATAATAGTGATAGAGTTCAAGTGATTGACAATATAGAAACTATTCACATGGACCTCCTATGCAACATAAACTATGCACCTATAAGTCGCTACTACTAAAAGAGTTTTTCTCGAATAAATAATCTTTTCCAATTCGAGAGATGATTGAAATGTATTTAACTACTCCTTTCTTAAAATTATATTCCAGTCTATGAATTTCATTTTCAATAAAATCACCTCTACATTCCCTACTAGTTCAAACTAAATACATCTCCTCTTTCAAATCAGGTTATCTAAATAGCTTGCAATCCTTTATTCAACATCAGTCGGAATCACTTCCATATAATTTCATTAATAATCCAACCTCGAATGTCTTTTTACAAATGGAAGTCTGAGTTATAATCAATTCTTTATTCTCTAAATCTTATTTATCCACAGATGTCTACTTCATCCCACTCATCATAATGCTAATTCATATAATCTTAGTATCCATCTATATCAGATTGTTTTCTACATACTTGTCAATCGTATTACAATGCTTATCCTTAAAAATTCTTGGTACCAATCTAATTTGGAATATCTTTTGTAATCAAAAATTCAAACTAAATCATTTTCTTGTATAAACCAACCAATGTATCATTTGCAACATATCTTTTTACCAAATTACATTTTCCCTACTATGGATAAGATAGCTCAACAGAAATGGCATCTCAACATATGTATCCAACATACATAATACTCGAAAATCTTATTAGTGATGTAACCCAAAAACATATATAGGTACATCGAAAAAGGGATGATGTCCTAGCACGGTGAAGATGGTACCAAACTCATGTCATATCTCAATAGTAAAACATATCTTTTGATTGGGCAAACTCTATATTATCTTAATATAAATATGAACGACATACTAGCAGCTGCGATGATAACTCAAGCACAATAAATTTATAAATATCACCCAAAGTGTAGACTGTAAGATGACAACTTCCTTTCCTAGCACTATACAACTTCTCAGGCGAAAACAAATTTTTGTGTGGTGTAATGGTATCTGCAACGTCGAATTAATGACAATCGTTCATGAACCAACCAAATCTCTTACAAAACAAACATGTATGGGGTAAAATTACCTGCAACGTTGGATTAACGACGCCCATCCAAAAACCAATAAAATCATCCACCTTTACCGATGATGTTAAACAACAAAGCACTAAATATTGTTTTCCTCCATTTCCGATAATTACCGCAATGATAGAGGAAAAAGAATGTGAATATCAAATATTTCAAAATCAATACTATGGAATGATCACTGAGTCAGATCACATAGTTACATCATTGGGTCATGACACCCTATCAAATAATAAACTCCAGGCCCTTCTAATGAAAATTCCACCAACACCTTATTTAACTTTCAATCGATAGGTTAATGGGATCCAATAAATTGAAATTCTAGTATTAACGGTTGGAATTGAGCCAGTCTGCAGTGAAGTTATGAGTGAATTTTAATTTTTTTTACCCTGTTGGATCTTTATAGAGCCTATGAAGTCAATTCGTTTAGAAGATTTTTAAATTTAGTTAAAATCATGTATTTGATTCAAATCTATAAATTGTATTTTGAAATTTATTTGATTTTGGTTTCAATTAATACACACACACACGTACATGTATCATATACATATATATGTGCGCGCATGTGTAACATTGTAATTTGTGCAAGGTATATGTAACGACCCGCAAATCTGTGCCCCTTGAGTCAACACTATTCTCCAACATATCAACTCAGTGATGAACAGAAATACAAACCATTAGGGTTAAAGAAGAAGAAGTAGAAGAAGATAGCAAACAACATCAGAATCTAACCATCGCAGCGGAATAAAATATAATAAATAATCACAGATCTTTACACCAAAAACAAATACTATATCTATTTATACATACATCATCAGAGTATACATAATCACACAACTAGACAGTAATCATAATCTGTCCTCACAATCTGAATACACAGCGGAATATGTAACACAAATACGAAAGTATGTATCGCCATCCAGCTCGTCTCCTGAGCACCACAGCATCATATCCTGTATTCCATAATACTCGGTCTGACCCGAGCATTATAGTTAAATAACACCCGAGTCATTCTGGAATACAAGTGTGAGAAAACCACACTCAATTTGATTATTAAAGTTTCAAAATTCTTTTGAAAACAAAAGCACCTCGTAAGACCACGCCACAAATAAACATGTCGGGTTTTTACCTTAGATAGCTAAAACACTTCTATTAAAGTTCTCTGAAATTATAATAGCGTCTATAGAAAGTAAAATACAATCTAGCTGAAATGCTTGCATATCACGTTTCAGCAATAGTTGGGCACAATCAAAAACCGTACGTGCGCGTAGGGAAAATGGATTTCCAACTAATGATTAGGCACTGGGGTACCACCTGTCACGGTACGTGGTCTAGATCAGCATACCAAGGATCACTCCTGATCCGCTGCAACACAAGACCGAGACTACCCCTTACTGGATAATCCCGAGTAAGATCACCCCACGGTTGGGATCAGCAACCGCACCACTAAGCCTAATAAAAAGGAACATCTAGAAAAGGATGACCTCACCCTAATGGGCGCTACCCACATAGCCTTGCTGCATAACCCTTTATTTCAGTCATTCCCGGTTGATGAGGCTTGAGGCTAAGCATTACCTTTTTATAATGCTTCACTTAGAATGCTCATTGTCCACCTGACGATGTTCTGAAAGCATTCATCCATACAAGTCCGTCCCAAGTTAGAATGAAACCGAAGGCACTACTCCTACTACATCCATTTTGGGAACATCCCCAGGATTAGTAGCGACTAGCCCTTGCACTTCAGTGCTCCATCTTCGACTCCAAACTCTTGTTTTCCACACAAAAACGTACAAACCAGATCGAAGTGGTTTTCGAGAAATTAATCTCGATCCCGGTCTCTTCGAAACGATCAGCGCATTGCCCAATATTGATAGTCGGTTATTTAACTATCAATTAACATTTCCAAACAACCATCAAACAATAAATAATTTCACCAAATTATTTATTATCCTTAAAATATCTTCGCAAGATATATTTCCATTTTTAACCCTTTTGAAAATAGTTTCCAAACCACACTTTTCTCATGAAATAAATTTCCAAATATTTACTTCCACTGAAAACACCAAGCACAAAACTTTAGATTTTCGAAATAATTTAAAACACTTTATTATAAAATATACTTTAAATCATTTAAATTAAAAACTACTTCAATACTTTATTAAAAATATATACTATAGGAATATTTGAAAATGAGGTTACTTTATAACATATAAAACTAGATTTTCTCTTTTTAAAACAAAATACCAAGACACCTTTAATTAATTATTACGATAATAGATTTGAAAAATATTTACTTTAGAATTTAAACATTTAAAAATAATAAATTTTCTAAATCGTAACTTTAAATCAACTTTAAAACTTTTACTTATACTTAAAATTTAATTCGAAAACGTACTCGTCTATCCAGGGAAATACACTTCTCTTTCACATCCTTTTAAAAATAAATCACTATTTATTTTTAAACAAATTTTCCCATTCCTTTAATAAATTCCCATCGTGAATTTATTCTTCAAATATCCATTGATATATTACTTCACCTTTTAAACTCAGTTTATAAATTTCTTAGTCTCAACTCCCTTTTAAAATTCCGATTCCAAACACTTAGATCAATTTCCAAATTGATTCCCAATTTACTCCATTTGAAATAAATTTCTTTTCTTGCTCCATTCATTTCAAAATCCATTAATTACAGACTTTATTCCTTAATTATGATTTAAAATCTTTTTAACTGAAAACACCGATTTCAGATTTTTCCCAAATTCCTTCTTTATTTTTTTTCCTTTTTTTCAATAATTTAAATCTTAAATTTAAAATAAATGCTTTATTCTTTTAAATAATAACACTTTAAGTTTAAAATTCATTATCTTCCTGTTTATTCAAAATCCCCCTTTTCATCCACGGAATTTATTTATTAGAATTTTAAAACCACTATTATTCTTATCCAGTTCATTCTTAAATTCATATAAATTCTCTATGATTATTTGACTTAAAAATTCACACTTTTCTTTTCTTTTCAAAAATCCAATTCTATATATTTTGATAACTCAGTTTACTGAAATATATTCAAGCAAACCATAGCATTCAATATTCCAATTATCAATAATATTCAACACAGAATATCAAATATTCATAACACAGAATATTAAACAATTTAAATAATTTTGAGGAATCCAATTGGATCCCTCCAACATGTTTCCCTGCATCCACAGATGTTAGCACAATATAAAATACCAATTCCACTTAGAGGTGGAATATCGCGGTATATGGGATTTAAATATAATATCATCCGCTATTGTACGGCGCATAGGGTCACATCCACTATATAATGCGGGAAATCAATCACCCAATATATACTATATACTACTATATATAATATAGCACATCAAATCAATTTAACCATTCAACCATTATTTAAATTAAACCATTTAAATTTAAATAAAAATCCAGAAGAGTGAGATTAACTCACCTTTCATTTTGCTGTTTGCAACCCATTTCCATCTCGACTATTTTTTTCCCGATTTTGGACCTTGTATAAACAGTTACACAGATTTATTAATATTTATTAATCGAACAATTAATTCCTAATAATTTGATTTTAACTATTAATTTGGTTATAAATAAATTTTCTTTTAAATAAAATATTTGAACTAATTGAAAAATCACTTACCATTAAATAACTTAATTAGCTAATGCTTTATTTTTAAACTGATTTCTCTTTAAATAAATATTTAACTAAAAATTAACTTTCAAAACTAAATTAAATAAACAACCTTTTGTAAAAATAGCTAAATAAGTTTTATTAAATAAAACCACCTTTAAAATCTTTACTGTAATTTTTTTTTTGAAAACACATATACTTATATAAATAATCTATATGGATTTGAAAATCAAATCCTTATTCAAATTCTATATTATTTTTATTATTTGTTTAAATCTTATATATATATATATATATATATATTCTTCCGACTAAATAAAACATTCCCCTTTTAACCTATTATATTTAGACAAAATTATCTTATTACTGTAAACTTTAAAATTTATTAATCATTAAAATTATCATCATTCTGTAAACTGAAAAACTGTCTATACATAAAATTAAATTAAACAAAATACATCTATTTATTCAATTTAAAAGAAATCATTACCTCCCTGACTCGACTCTCGGCACGACCTCGTCTTCACGAACTTCCGACCACCGTGCTATCGACGAAACCCTAGGAAATGTCGTCGCCGCTTCCCTTGAACACGAGATCCCAATTGCCTACCAGATCGCATCAAAATCATCACCGAATTCCACCGAGTCGGCCTTGCGAGTGCGGCCCACGCGACTGCAGCTCTCCTTCCTATCCACGCTCGACAGCACTAGGGTCTGCAGAACCCAAAAACACGAGACATCGTCGACTTCCTACTATCAAGCCCTAACCTTTCCCACAAAACAAAAGCTATACCCCGAGGCACGAACGAGCTCGACGACCAGAATTCTGGCCTTCCTCCCTTCACACGAGCACACAACCATCTCGTCTGCAATTTGAGGAATCGAACTGTTGGTGATTCGATATGATTTTAAGAAAGAGGGGAACGCGACTTTGGCTCGGCCATTTTTTTATTTCGTTAATTTTTTTGATTGGAAATACTGGGGATGATAAGTTATAGACTGATGGAGAGGGAAGCGTGCTAGAGAAGGGTTATAGTACTTCGAAGATGAAAGGAAAAAGTTATGATGGAAAAGAATGTAGGCTGATGTTGAAAATAATCAATCAAATATATATAAATATTATTTAAATTTTAAATTGTCTCGACTTTGTAGTTTAAATTTTTCGACCTCCTAACGAGACGTGCCGCTAGGCGTTTATAATGTTATACCCCTATTTCGAACACGATGAAAAAGGTTTCGAGTCCCTACCCGATCGTATGGAGAAGATAGCTTTTTAGATTCGGTTATTAAAGTAAAGTTTCGATATAGATTCAGCGCGTTTATATGTCGTATGGCCAAACAATCACTCCAAACACTTCGAAAATTGAAATCTGATAATAATACACTATTACGGATCTAATGGAACTGGTTTCGTCGATTTCCGAGACTACGCCTCGGAAAGCTATTTTTAAATTCAGTTCAAACGATATATTTTTAAAACTTCACAAAACACTACCAAATTCAAGTTTAACTCTTTTACTATCTTCAGTACTATCGATATAAATTTTACAAACCCTTAAATTATTTTTAACAGGCTTAAAACTCCAGATTCAACATTTGACCCAAATTTTCAGTAATTAAATTCAATAATTAAATTTCCAAATAATAGTGACATTTGAAATTTTAAGTTACAAACTAACTTTTAAATATTAAAATCAATTAAATATCCCAATTTAAATTATCCAAAATTCCGAGTCGTCACATTCCTCCCCCCTTAAAAGAATTTCGTCTCCGAAATTGCTAGTTAAGAAGAATGATTCGATACCCATTACTATTTTTCAAAACCAAACAGTTTTTAACAACCCAACAATCTTTATTAAAGACACACTATCCATCTTACTAACCTTCCAAAATTTTCCATAGTTCTCGAACAACTTTACTTATTCAACCATCCAAATTATAATTCAGAACCAAGTTTTAAATTTCTCAAAATTTTCTATCTCCCTAAATTTCCGAAAAATTTCGCCAGCGTCTCCTTTGCGCGGCTAGCTCGGTACAACTACAAAATGCCTCTAAAGGCTCCCAGATTCCAAACAAACAAAAAACCAAGTGGCTAGAACAAAAACCCAATCAAATTTCATACAGAAATTTAAACACGTACCTTTTTGGTCGGGCAATTCAAATTTATCTTCTGAAATCAAAACCAATTTTCCTTTTCCTTTATAATACCTGCATATCCTACTTAGCAATAATATCCAATCATAACTTTTAAAATCATTTTATACATTTCCTTACTGAAGTTTTCATATCTACTTCTATTCAAATTAGTTTTCCCATTTCCATATGAATTCAATTTATCTTCAACTTTAAATATTAAATTTTTGTCTTCCATTTATAACTGATTCATATCATTATTTTAAATTAGTTTCATCTACTAATTTATTTCAATTTCCAAATTGACTTCGTTTATCGCTAACAAAAATTTCTACCTTCCAAAATTTTTGATTTTTTTTGGCAGAGTCTCCTTTGTACGGAGGAGCTTTTGTAATTTGACAAGAGATATAAATATATATACATCGACCCACCAGTCGGAAAAACAAAAAACAATTCATATTTCCTATTTTTATTGCGTAAGCGTACCTTTATTTAGCATTTTTAAGCACGCGGTTTATTATTTTAGCAATTAGCTCGTCCAAATCCAGCCAAACGGCTTCCCAGTACCTATACGTACTCAATTCAAACATGTAAGTGCTAAATATATTAAATTTATTAACATTTCACTTACTTTAATATAGCTAACACATAAATTTCTCATATAATGCATGTTATATAATTTCCATAAGCACATACAAGGTTCCGACACTTATTACAATTGCTTACAACCAATTCTCAAACCATTCCATTCAGTTTAAGTGATTTACAACTTACTCGCTTATATTTAATTCATTCTAAGCAAAAAAACTCATACTCATTCATTTGAAAATTATCTTATTTCACTTCTAATAACTCATAAGATTTTATCTAATCTCGTTTACATCGAACGACCCATTTTCTAATGCAATTTGACAATATTGTGAATAAATAATTACTTAAGCTTATAACCATTTTAAATTGATTCCAACTCAGTTTATATCTAATTCCTTCTATTTTGATTCATTCACAACCATTTTATTTAGCTCGACACATCCCATTTCAATTTTATTCGCGATCCATTCATTTGCGTTTCATTTCTTATCTGCATTCATTTCATTTGAAACCATTCTATTAAACTTGAAAAACATTCCATATCTCTTATTGTCTTTAAGTTATTTCAACTCCTTAACAATTTAATTTCTTCTTAACTTGTTACGACAAATACTACACCATTTTTTACATTATAGCATATGTTCATTTCATTCAACCAACCTCCATTTCTTTTTACAACAAGTTCTATTTCCATCTTTCGTTTGATTCTTATTTAATCAAATTCCATCCATTTATTTATTCAATACAGCTAGTTTATTCACTCAATCATTATGAATTTTAATTTCCATACTCAATTCATCCCGAATTTATCTTATTAATAACAAGGCATTTCCAATTTATTTCTACTTACTTGGATTTTATTTGCAATACAAACCATTGCCACTTAAATCCAATTCCATTTTATTTTTACAACATCTCCACTTATTTTAATTCATTATCAATCCAGGTGAATTCTATTTATAATTCGGGTTTATTTCCAAACTTCATTATTAATATACAATCCATTTCATTTTACCGAGTTAAATTTTATTAACATACTCTATCAAATAATTTATTTAGCTTATGTCAGTTAAATTTTATTTCTTTCAAATCACCATCAACTAAATTTTCCACAATTTAATTTCTTCACTTTATTCCAAGTTGAATTTTATTTTCACTTGATTAAACCTAACCCAATATCATTAAACTTAGTTTAAGTTGACTTCAATTCAACTCTCCTCTATCTATTTATAATTCATACTTGATTTTTTTAATCGAAAATTTTACTTCATTTAATTTTCTTAAGTTTAATTTATTTTATAATTCAAGTTTGGATTTTTGTTTCATTTTCCAAAACATCAAACAATATTTATTTTGGGTTTTCTATTCATCTTTTCAATTTTATAAGTCACAACTTATTATTTTACACATTTCCATTCATTCTTAGCTTGAATATATTCATCTTTTATTTTTAATTCAAGATTTAGGCTTATTTATAACCAAGCATATTTTTATTCCATGGATTTTTTTAATTCTTTTATAAGTTATTCTAATTTGTTCATTCCAATCCAATTCTTATCCAACTTACTTCCATTTATTTAAGTAAGGATCTAATTCCATCCAATATCACCTATAATTCAACTGAATTTTGTTCCAATTCAATTCTATTTTAACTCGGATTTATTTAATTCAATTCGATTCAATTTTCTTTCTCAATCCAAGTTAATTTCATTTTTAACTTTTCATTTTAAATTTAAATTCCAACATTCAAAGATCATATTTCCTTCTTGATTTAAAAATCATCTCATAACCTATCTCATCAGGATTTTTAAACACCCGGCTTTTGGTTTCAAACCATTTGAAATCACCATTATCTAAAAATTACACTTCTCAAAATTTTAAACCATTCCTGGTTTTTATTCCCAACAAATTCCCTTTGAAATTTCAAAAACAAACCAATTCTTCTGAAAAAATCAATTTGGCTGCAATCCGTCACTTAGAAACTCGAAAATGAACATCGATGATGCTGCAGTCATCACCGTAGTTATTTTCCAGTGACTGAAGTGAGTTCAATGCTATATCCCTTCCCAAAATTTATTTGAAACAATTTCCTTTCAGAAATACTTTTAAAATAATAATGCTATTATTCGTCTTCAAAACACTTTGGAAAACACTCCCAAAATCTCCGGGGTTTTAAATTTCCAAATTTTAATTTAAATAAAATTTTAACTATAGTTCATTTGTATAATTTACGCTCACACAAATTCCCATTTGATTATCCAAGTCATTCCAATTTCTTTTCTTTTTTTTCATAATCTTATTTGTTTAAAATATTATCATCCAAACATCCAAGTTATATAACAATTTAAGAAAATATTTCTTTTATATCAAAATATATTTTGGATAAAATTATTTCATTCACCCACCTTTAAAAAATACCGTGTCAATTTATCATGTCAGGTGTTTATAAACTCTTCTCGAATAGTGGCCAACTTACTCGATCAGAATTCATATTCCACTCAACCAATAAATCAGCACAATATTAAAACAATTTATATTCACTAACGAATACACGCTCATATATATTAATACACTCAAACTCATACTAGTGTACTACGAACTCTATTTTCAATGAGTAATCCCCACCAGAGCCAAGGTTATCGCCAACCTAAGCTCTGATACCAAACGTAACGACCCAGAAATCCGTACCCTTTGAGTCAACACTATTCTCCAACATATCAACTCAAAGATGAACAGAAATACGAACCATTAGGGTTAAAGAAGAAGAGGTAGAAGAATAAGATAGAAAACAACATCAGAATCTAACCATCGCAGCGGAATAAAACATAATAGATAATCATAGATCTTTACACCAAAAACAAATACTATATCTGTTTATACATACATCATCAGAGTATACATAATCATGCAACTACGCAGTAATCATAATCTGTCCTCACAATCTGAATACACAGCGGAATATGCAACACAAATACGGAAGTACGTATCGCCATCCAGTTCATCTCCTCAGCTCCACAACATCATATCATGTATTCTATAATACTCGGTATGACCCGAGCATTATAGTTAAATAACACCCGAGTCGGTCTGGAATACCAGCTTGAGAAAACCACACTCAAATTGATTATTAAAGTTTCAAAATTCTTTTGAAAACAAAAGCATCACGTAAGACCACGCCACAAATAAACATGTCGGGTTTTTACCTTACGATAACTAAAACACTTTTATTAAAGTTCCTTGATATTATAATAGCATCTATAGAAAGTAGAATAAAATCTAGCTGAAATGCTTGCATCTCACGTTTCAGCAATAGTTGGGCACAATCAAAACCATACGGGCGCGTAGGGAAAATGGATTTACAACTAATGACTAGGCGCTGGGGTACCACCTGTCACGGTACCTGGTCTAGATCAGCATACCGAGGATCACTCCTGACCCCCTGCAACACAAGACCGGGACACCCCTTACTGGATAATCCCGAGTAAGATCACCCTACGGTTGGGATCAGCAACCACACCACTAAGCCGAATAGAAAGGGACATCTAGACAGGGATGACCTCACCCTAATGGGCGCTACCCACCTAGCCTTACTGCATAACCCCTGATTTTCAGTCATTCCCGGTTGATGAGGCTTGAGGCTAAGTGTTACCTATTTAGAACGTTTCACTTAGACTATTGATCGTCCACCTGACGATGTTCTGAAAGCATTCATCCATACAAGTCCGTCCCGGGTTCGAACGGAACCGTAGGCACTACTCCTACTACATCCATTTTGGAAGCATCCTCAGGATTAGTAGCGACTAGCCCTTGCACTTCACTTCTCCATCTTCGACTCTGAACTCTTGTTTTTCACACGAAAACGTACAAACTGGATCGAAGCGGTTTTCAAGAAATTGATCATGATCCCGCTCTCTTCGAAACGATCAGCGCATTGGCCAATATTGATAGTTGGTTATTTAATTATCAATTAATATTTCCATACAACCATCAAACAATAAATAATTTCACCAAATTATTAATTAATCCTCAAAATATCTTCCCAAGATATATTTCCATTTTTAACCCTTTTGAAAACAGTTTCCAAACCACACTTTTCTCATGAAATAAATTTCCAAATATTTGCTTCCACTGAAAACACCAAGCACAAAACTTGAGATTTTCAAAATAATTTAAAACACTTTATTATAAAATACACTTTAAATCATTTAAATTAAAAACTACTTCAATACTTTAATTAAAATATATACTATAGGAATATTTGATAATGAGGTTACATTATAACATATAAAACAAGATTTTCTCTTTTTAAAACAAAATACCAAGACACCTTTAATTAATTACTACGATAATAGATTTGAAAAATATTTACTTTAGAATTTAAACATTTAAAAATAATAAATTTTCTAAAACATAACTTTAAATCAACTTTAAAACTTTTACTTATACTTAAAATTTGATTCGAAAACGTACCCGGCTTTCCAGGGAAATACACTTCTCTTTCACATCCTTTTAAAAATAAATCACTATTTATTTTTAAATGAATTTTCCCATTCCTTTAATAAATTCCCATCATGAATTTATTCTTCAAATATCCACTGATATATTGCTTCACTTTTATAAACCCAGTATATAAATTTCTTAGTCTCAACTTTGTTTTAAAATTCCGGTTCCAAACACTTAGATCAATTTCCAAATTGATTCCCAATTTACTCCATTTGAAATAAATTTTTTTACTTCCATTCATTTCAAAATCCATTAATTACAGACTTTATTCCTTAATTATGATTTAAAATCTTTTTAACTGAAAACACTAATTTCAGATTTTTCCCAAATTCCTTCTTTATTTTTTTTCCTTTTTTTTCAATAATTTAAATCTTAAATTTAAAATAAATGCTTTATTCTTTAAAATAATAACACTTTAAGTTTAAAATTCATTATCTTCCTGTTTATTCGAACTCCCCCTTTTCATACACGGAATTTATTTATTAGAATTTTAAAACCACTATTATTCTTATCCAGTTCATTCTTAAATTCATTTAAATTCTCCATGATTATTTTACTTAAAAATTCACTCTTTTATTTTCTTTTCAAAAATTCAATTCTATATATTTTGATAACTCAGTATACCGAAATATATTCAAGTAAACCATAGCATTCAATATTCCAATTATCAATAATATTCATCACAGAATATCGAATATTCATAACACAGAATATTAAAAAATCTAAATAATTTTGAGGAATCCAGTTGGATCCCTCCAACCTGTTTCCCTGCATCCACAAATGTTAGCACAATGTAAAATATCAATTCCACTTCGAGGTGGAATATCGCGGTATATGAGATTTAAATATAATATCATCCGCTATTATGCGGCGCATAGGGTCTCATCCGCTATATAATGCGGGAAATCAATCACCCAATATTACTATATACTACACACCCAATATTACTATATACTACTATATATAATGTAGCACGTCAAATCAATTTAATCATTCAACCAATTATTTAAATTTAACCATTTAAATTTAAATAAAAATCCAGAAGAGTGAGATTAACTCACCTTTTATTTTGTTGTTTGCAACCCATTTCCATCTCGACTATTTTTTTCCCGATTTTGGACCTTGTATAAACAATTACACAGATTTATTAATATTTGGATTAATCGATCAATTAGTTCCTAATACTTTGGTTTTAACTATTAATTTGGTTATAAATAAATTTTCTTTTAAATAAAATATTTAAACTAATTGAAAAATCACTTGCAGTTAAATAACTTAATTGGCTAATGCTTTAGTTTTAAACTAATTTCTCTTTAAATAAATATTTAACTAAAAATTAACTTTCATAGCTAAATTAAATAAATAACCTTTTGTAAAAATAATTAAATAAGTTTTATTAAATAAAACTACCTTTATAATATATATAAACTACATTTAAATCTTTATTGTAATTTTTTTTTCGAAAACACATATACTTATATAAATAATCTGTATAGATTTGAAAATCAAATCCTTATGCAAATTCTATATTATTTTTATTATTTGTTTAAATCTTATATATATATATATATATATATGTACGTATTCTTCTGACTAAACAAAAAGTTCCCCTTTTAACCTATATATTTAAACAAAATTATCTTATTACTTTAAACTTTAAAATTTATTTATCATTAAAATTATCATCATTCTGTAAACTGAAAAACTGTCTATACATAAAATTAAGTCAAACAAAATACATCTATTTATTCAATTTAAAAGAAATCGTTACCTCTCTGACTCGACTCTCGGCACGATCTCGTCTTCACGAACTCCCGACCACCATGCTATCGACGAAACCCTGGCAAATGCCGCCGCCGCTTCCCTTGAGCATGAGATCCCAATTGCCTAACCACCGAGTCGGCCTTGCGAGTGCGGCCCACACGGCTGCAGCTCTCCTTCCTATCCATGCTCGACAGCGCTAGGGTCTGTAGAACCCAAAAACACGATACATCGTCGACTTCCCACTATCGAGCCCTAACCTTTCCCGTAAAACAAAAGCTATACCCCGATGCGCGAATGAGCTCGATGGCCAGAATTCTGGCCTTCCTCCCTTCGCGCGAGCACGCGACCATCTCGTCTACAATTTGAGGAATCGAACTGTTGGTGATTCGATATGATTTTAAGAAAGAGGGGAACCCGAATTTGGCTCGGTCTTTTTTTCCTTTCGTTAGTTTTTTGATTGGAAATACTGGGGAAGATAAGTTATTGACTGATGGAGAGGGAAGCGTGCTAGAGAAGGGTTATAGTACTTTGAAGATGAAAGGAAAAAAGTTATGATGGGAAAGAATGTAGGCTGATGTTGAAAATAATCAATCAAATATATATAAAAATATTATTTAAATTGTAAATTGTCTCGACTTCGTAGTTTAAATTTCGACCTCCTAACGAGATGTGCCGCTAGGCGTTTATAATGTTATACCCCTAATCCGAACACAATGGAAAAGGTTTCGAGTCCCTACTCGATCATATGGAGAAGATAGCTTTTTGGATTCATTTATTAAAGCAAATTTCGATATAGATTCAGCATGTTTATATGTCGTACGGCCAAACGATCACTCCAAACACTTCGAAAATTGAAATCCGACAATAATACACTATTACGGATCCACTAGAACTGGTTTCGTCGATTTCCAAGACTGTGCCTCGGAAGGGTATTTTTAAATTCAATTTAAACGATATATTTTTAGAACTTCACAAAACACTTCCAAATTCAAGTTTAATGCTTTTACTATCTTCAGTACTATCGATATAAATTTTACAAACCCGTAAATTATTTTTAACAGGCTTAAAACTCCAGATTCAACATTTGACCCAAATTTTCAGTAATTAAATCCAATATTAAATTTCCAAATAATGGTGATATTTGAAATTTTAAGTTACAAACTAACTTTTAAATATTAAAATCAATTAAATATCCCAATTTAAATTGTCCAAATTTTCGGGTCGTCACAGTATACCATGCCCGTATATAGATGCTGAGATTTACATCGCAAACAAACACAATAACTCATTTTATATCCATTGTATGTTGTCAAATATATGCATGTACATATAGTTATAAATTCCAAATATTTATCTATATTTATACACGAACATACATATATATACCTATAAAAGTGAATATAAATATAAATATGTTCCATTATTAAAATATTATGGAAAAATATATTTATGCAAACTATATGTTATATCATGAGTAACAATTAAAATCTATATATATCTATGATAAAATAATATTTTTAAAACGGATTACAATCATATTTTTAATATGAATTAAAATATGCTATTTATTTAATTATATATATATGTATATATACATATGCATAATTAGTCAATATTAGTAAATTTATTTGTAATATAATATACACACACATAAATATAAATATAAATATAAATATTAGTATAAATATACACACATATATATATAAACAAAATAAAAAAATTGGTTCGAAAATATCATAGATTTGAATTTAATATGTTTACTATCTGGTTATGCATATATCATGAATTAATAATTAGTTTCAACCCTTAACTAACTAATATAAAATAATTATATAAAAAAATTCAAAGTTTCAATTTACAAAAATTCTAGGATCATATTTTAGGTATCACGAAAAATTTCCAAGATTTTTGGAATTAAAATAATATTTTTAGTTAATTAATTGATGTATAGCTGAAGTTAAAATTATTTTTAAAATATAACATAAAGTTGAAAGTTTCTGAAAAATTCCATGAGTGTCTCACCTCATGAATTAATTTTAAAAATTATATAATCGAATTTTCGAATTTTTTTATTTTATACAATTTTATAAACTCGATCAATAACTGTTGATAAGAAATATATATTAATAATATAAAAAAATTATTTTTAATACTCATAGTTCAAAATAAACATAACCATGTATAAGAAATTTTTTAGATCAATTTTATATACCTTTGATATAAACATATATGCTTTAATACAAATTGTAAATGAGTACTAATACACAAATTAATATTTATATGAACGTAAAATATTACAAAATTAAACAAAAAAATTATAATATTAGATTACAAAAAAAATTATGAATAGAAACTTTAAATTTTATGCACATAACAAATCTCCATTATGACAACAACATTACATATAAAAATCTCACATCACTAATGCAGTAACAACGATATGTAACTATCTACAAGCATTTACGATTAACAGATTATAAAACATGGTAATTATTTAATATCCATGTAAATAAATGTTACCTACTACAAATGCCCTTAAGTCCACATTGAAATAGCGAATTCTCCTTCTCCAATTGTTCCTTGATCGGTCAGATTTCTAGCCTGGAATCAGCGACCTTCCATTATCGAATAGTTTTCTTATAACTTGAATTTGATTTGAAATTTTGGGGATAAATGGAGCTTTGCTTTGGCAGAAATGGGAAGGTAATGGCGGCAATAATTTAGAAGATGCAGCTCAAAGTCACTCATTTAGATTAGGGTTAGAGAGGTCCTTTATGTTTGAGATAGAGAAAAGAGGATCATATCTTTTCTTTTACTTTCCTAATTTCCTCCATCTATTTTAAACGCTAATTTCCTCCATTTTTAGCCATCCCTATCATATAATTATAGCCAAAAATCTCTTCTAAATCTGTATTAATACCCTATTTAAGTCTAACAAATATGGTAATTAAATCTAATTTAATTTCTTATCAATATCTCATATTGATAGACATAATTATAACTATTATAAATATATACACATAATATTTATTTCTTAAATTATATTCAAATTTCATAATTAATATTTTATAAATATTAATTAATTATAACAACTTAAACTAATTAAATAATTCGATCTAAAGAGAATTCATTATTTCAGTTGTGCGACTCTTGTGTGTAAATTCGGTCAGTGATTGACATCAAATGTAACGATCCCGATTTTGAATTAAATTTAATTTGATAATTAATTTAATTTTTGAAATTAAATTGTGAAATTTATTGGTAACTTAATTTGAGTTACTCCAAAATAATTAAAACATGTGTTCTGTAAGAAGTTGAAATAGAATTTGAGATTCAATAATAAATATGTTGAAAATAAATTGGATTTAAAACTCTACATTTTAAATTAGTTAAAGTTGTTTCTAAAATTTTAATGTATATTGGTTTGGAAGTTATATTTTAAATTCAAATTTTAAAAGATCTTTGAAAGATTTTATTTTGATATAAATAATTTTCAAAAGTTATTTAAAATTAAATTATATTTTAAAGACTTATATATATAATCTATGTATGTGTTTGTTTATTTTGTATAATTAGATTCCAAAACTTATACATATAAAAATGCATTTATTTTTATTTAGTGTAAACAAGATATAATGCATATGTATGTAAATAAGATAAAATTAAATTTGTACAAATGTAAATATATAAGAAGATAATAAAATAAACACTTAAAATAAAGGCATATGTTAAGATATGAAAAAAAATTATGCATAAAGGGTTAAAAAAATTAAATTATTCAAAAGAGGGATATAAAAACAATTTAGTTCACATGTGAACTTTTGTAAGAAAATTAACATATGCGATTACAAGTGTTTGCCTAATTCAAACAAGTGGCAAAAATACACTTTTCTTTTGATTTAGATTTAGAAAAACATGCATAAGGAAAAAAAATTGGAAACCAGGCTGTTTTCATTCTTTTCAAAACTTCTCGTGCCTGAGAAATAAGAATTCAAAACTTTCTTCAATCTATGAAACAAAAATCAAAGCAATGTAAAGCTTCAACATCAAGCAAAGATCTAAAATGCAGTTGTAAAACAAAAGCAAAACTTTACAAAAACAAATCCAGGCTTCAGGCAATTCAAAATTCAAGCAGAGAAATTCAAAAACAATTCAAACATTAAAACAAAGCTGTGAATTCAACAAGTACAAATCAGATCAAAGCCTGGGAATCAATCTGTAAACCATTTTATATCATCAAGTATTCAGATTCAAAGGCCCGATCTATTTCACTTAAGATCATCCAATCCAGATCAAAGCAATCAAGCAATCAGGTTTCAAATCTGAGATGATCGACTCAAACTAAATCAAGAACCAGATCCTCTGTTCATCAATAGTCTGGTGAGCAAACTCTAATTCTTAACCCAGTTCTTTTGATTCTAATATCTGTGATGATACTGCCTTGGGAAATGAAAAATGTATGTGCATATATTAGTAAGTTATATGCATTTATGTGTGAATAAGTCTGTGCATGTCTATTTAACAGACATATTTACCCCTGTTAAAAATATCCAGTTTTATATTGAGGGAAGAAATTCCATTGCTCTGTATATAATAAGTTTTAAACTTTGATTTTGAGATGAAAAAATTTGACTGTAACATCATCTTTAAAAATAAATTCAAAGGTTTAAATTGAGTAAATACTTTGAAAATAAAAATATACGGTGAAGAATTAATACAAGTCAAATTTTCAACTGTTAAAATTCTTAGTTTTGATTATAGAATTGGATTTGTGTTTATAAATTATGATTTTTAACATAGATATCATGATTTTTAAATCTATAATCATTGAGAAAATTCAAGATGAACGAAAAATGGGTTTTCGTGAGTTTCTGGTGATAGACAAACTTTCGAAGGTCGAAATTTGGCATGGAAGGGGCTGGAGTATCGTAGATCATAGGAAAAATGCAAGATAATTTTTTTTATTCATTGTGGTTGGTGATATGGATCAATTTAGGGTTTCGACTCATGTTTTGGGCATAGCAGGAAATATGATCGACGAGGCTTCATCAGAGCACCGGAGTTGATCGCTCCAGTCGGGTTAGTCGCGTGAGGTGTTGGCGTGGCTCTGGACAAATTTCCGTGGCCTCTGATGGTTTAGGGTAGTGGCGTGAGGCGTTTGCGTGACGATCATTTTTGTGCCAGTTTGGATCAGATGGCTCGTTTGTGATTCTCTGATGATCTCGCGTTTTTGGGTGCTTGAGTCAATGGTCGGAGTCGTCAGCGACTTATAGACGCTGGTGAAGTCGATCTTAGTTGGTCGTGGTGGTGTGTACATTGCACTGCTACGTTCGTGTATTTGGATGATTGGTTGATTTTGGGAAGACAAGTTCAACTCAGAATTGAGCTTGCGTATTTTTTTATGCGACTCAAAGTAGATAGTTAAGCAAGTGTTCTCGAGTATAGCTCAAGTTTTTAGCGTTATTTACTCGGGTTCGTCCTGAGTTGTTTCCTGGTTTTGTGTTAGTCAAGTTTTGAAAAGAAATCGAGTTTTATAATTTTTAAACAAAGTAAGTTAAGTTTTTAAAAGTTGTATATATTCGAAAAAGAAACGTTTTAAAAAAAATTAATGTATATTAAAATAAATTAGTTTTTAAAATATATGATAATCAAGTTTTTAAAATAACTATATGTTAAATTTATTAAAGAATCTTTGAAAGATTTCAAAGATTTAAAGGTTAAAATTAAAAGCAATTTAAGGTTGATTAATTTAAAATTAAGGATTCATTAATGATTTATTAAATGAAAGTGATTAGGGATAATTACCTATTGTAATTAATTTAATGGTAATTAATTAAGGGTTAATTAATTTATTGATTAATTAATTAAGGATAATTAATTAAGGGTAATTAAACAATTAAGATTAATTCTCTAATAATTAAAGGTTGATTGATTTATTAATTGAGGTTAATTAATAAATAATTAAGGGGTAATTAATTAACATAAATTGTAATTAACTAATGATAATCAACCTGGATTAGTAAATAATCTGGTTTCAGTTAATTAGATAATTAATTGATCTTACTTATGGATGTTTGGATTCTATTGGATGCTGAATTGTTTGATATCCCTGTTGTATGATACTTTGTGATACAAAGTGTTTTGATTTGAGCTGTGATAATGTAATTTATTTATCCGTGACAAATGTAATTTATTTATCTGTGATGAAATTATATTTTTTATCTGTAAATCTATGAATAGAAGATAAGCGCTATAAATTATACTGCTTATCGATATTAATATGATTGAACCTGTGATGATTGATGTTGTTGCACTATTGTGTAAAACCCATGGACTACACCATACACACACAAATATGGATTGCACGAGGAAATTGGTTAAGTCACGGATTTTTAAAATAGTTTTAAAGATTGAATTTTTAAATCCAAATGGTTTTGGAAATGGGATTGGGTTAAATATGAAAATCTTTTGAAAAGGAGTTTTAAAGATAAAGGTTATTTTGAATAACTTGTTAAAGTTTTGAAATTTAAAATAATTTGATTTGAATTCAAAATTAGAAACTGAATTCTATATTTGGAAATTATGGTATAAAAAGGTTATATTAGTTATAAATGTGTTTATATGGGTTTTTAAACCATTTTAAAAGTAGTGTTTTGGGAAGTTGAATTTAATCCAAGTATTATACCTGAAGGGCTTTAACTTGTATGAATGTAATCGGATTTTTCCGAAACGAAAACTATTTGTTTTCAAATAATACATAGCTTTCATATTAAAAAAGGATTTCTAATTTGTGTTGAAAAATTTCAAGTTTGAAATGGAACTGAAATAGTTTTTGAAGCTATGAATGAATCTTTGTGAAAAATGGTTGAACCTTGTTTTGAAATCGGAGAGGATCTTAAAGGTATATCCTTTGTATAAAAGATTTGAAATGAAATTGTTTCGAAACCTATAAAGGAATCTTTGTGAAATATTTGCGAAACTTTGTCTTCAAACAAAAGAGGATCTCAAAGATATATCTTTTGTTTAAATATTGTAATGAATCTTTGTGAAAGATTGGTGAACCTTGTGAAGTGGATCTTTTTGTTTAAAGATTTGAAAATGGTAATTTGTTTAAACCATTTGAAAGAAAGGTTTTGGGTTTTTAATGTTGTGACTTAATTGAATCCCATATCCATATGTCTTTAAATATTGCCCTCATTATTAGGTTTAGCCGGGAGAGGACCTTGTGCCATATAACCCATTCAGAATAATGATACGACGATATGGATAGCATTTGAAGACCGGTGGTGAAGACCAGGTATTTTCGAGAATGAAAGGATAACCCATCGATTGTCTCTGCATTGAGTCGCACCAGCATAGAGATCTCGATATGTGATGGGGAGTCCGATCGGGATTGGGAATTCCCGGAATTGTAAAGGCTTCTTCGGAAGTGCCTTTGGTTCTGTTTGAACCCCGGAATAGACTTGTATGGATGTGTGTCTGACATTACACTTTGAGATGTAAAGCTGGTTTCTATCAAATACATTTCTGTTTGGTGGCAGAGAATTTATTCTCTTAAGCTTAACACCTTTCTCTAAGACGTACGAGCTCAGAGGTTATGTGGTTGATGGTTACTAGTGATACATTCCCAACTTGGTAATGTGGTATACGAAGCGTTGTTGATCATTTGTTGATCGAAGCATGGCTTTGTGAAAGCGTAGCTTTGTGGACGTGACTTAGTCGAGCCTCACAACCCGGTAATGGTCGAATCAGGATCATTGCAGCAAGGTTATTTGGGGGTAGTGCCCCCTGAGGGTATGTCCATTCCCTTCTGGATAAAAAGTGATATCATGGCACGAAGCCCAGATATTTACTTATGTTGATTTTGAAAGTAGTATCATGGTATTGAGCCCATATACTTTACCATGTGGTTGTTGGATTGAGGGCCCTCGGATAAAGGTCGGTAACGACCGGGGGATGGCATGCCCGTGTCAGTAGTTACTTCCGGGCAGGGGTAACCCGGCCTTGTGTAGCAGAGATCCAGTTAGGTTCTCAGGGGCGTCCATCCAGAGGCGTTCCGTTTTGTATGGGAAGTTCCTTTGCCTGACCATTTGTTGGAAATCCAATCATCCAATACGCGTTTGTACGGTTTTAGTTGTAGAACCTGCCATCTAATACGGTAGCTATAGTAGGCATACTATAATGGTACGTATGCTGGCTAAGATTAATATTATACTTGTAAATGTTTTCTGCACAATGCACCAATAATAATATCAAAATGATTTTCGCGTATCAAGCATTTTTAACTATCATAAGGAGAAATCTCCTCCAAGTGTGCTCTTGCATTGTGTGTGTGGCGAGAGGCCTTATGGAAGTTTCATTTTCTGAAAAGCATTGCGGTTTTCAACTTTTAAAATCCTTGTTGTTTGTTTTAAAAATAAAACTGTTTTTGTTTTCTCATACCAGTCCCTTGACTGACCTGGAGTTTATTGTTCTCTTCCTAAACTATGGGTGCCCATAATTTTCCACACGGGCAGTCTAGAGTTGGGTTTTTCAGATAATCAAATAGTAGGTGTAGATTCGATAGCGTCCAGCCTTAGGATAATGGAGATCACATTTGCTTCATTCTGGAGTGATCTTGCTTAATACAACATGATGGGGGTTTCTCGCTTCGTGTTTGGAAAGCATGTTGGTGGATCTAGTTTTTGGAGCTTTAGCTTTGGAGTTGCAGATGCAGTTTGATGTTAGAGTTCTCTTTGGAGTTTCTCTATTGATGCTTATCTTTTCGCTGTTGTATATTTGTCTCTGATATTGTTGTACCATATTGTATCAAATATTGTATTCACTGTTTTATATCAATAATATTATCTTTTATTCCGCTGTGTTGTTGTACTTAATGTATTATAAGCTCCGGCGAACCAGATTCGGCGTTTGAATCTGCGGCATTCGAGTACAAGTGAAGTATGGGTGTCGATTTTCGAACACTGAAATTTGGGTCGTTATATCAAACTATTCGAATATTAACGTTCACACGTCACTTAGCAGGTGGTGTGATATTATGGATAAATTGATCATTTACTCGGTTTCGGTAAACTCTAATCTTAGTTTAATAACCGTTACCTGGTTGCGGCATTTATTTACACCAATTCTCTTTGTCAAAACTATGTCACTTTGGGCTTATGAAATTTAGTAATTGTCAAAATTCCAATATTGTCACACATTCAACACTATAGTCCAAACATAAAGTCCATGGTTAAATAATAACAATTATTATTAATTGAAACGCTCTGACCAAAGATTTTGACTTTGGGTTTACCATAATACTAACCCCATATAACCGATGAGACGAATCTTCTCTTGAATAGTGCTTCACTTCCAATACTTTCACTAGACCCAACTACAGTCACTCGATGGATGCCATGCCATGATTTGACTATAATCAAAGCAGAGCTTTCATATTGAAGAACCACAATATTCTAAAATCAAGAGAATTGTGTAATCAGTCAAATCGATATTTTCTATTTGACCTTATTAACCAACATAAAAATATTGAGTGAGTCATTCCATAGTTATCTAATAACTATTAGTATGTAACCTTTAGATTCCCACAGCAGTTAGGAGTAATACACTGCCCAGCATTTGAAGAGTGTTACGTACTCTAGTCTCAATGGATACATCGATATCCAGTCTCGATGCATCTTGAGTAGGAACATTTAAAAAGGTATATTCATTTTCATTGTGATAAATTACTCAATATTGCAACACTTTGTAACTACTATCAATATACCATATATGGATTTTCTACTAAATACAATTTTAATTAAATTAACTAATTAATGTAACACATTATATCAAGTATATGATAGAAGAAAATACCTTTTATTTTGAACAAATTGGTCAAAGCACAGCAAGAAAAAACACCTTTGACAACAGCTATTCTCAACGTTTCTCCCTTGACTGCCGTGGATGAAAATCTTAGAGGGAAAATTTGTACGTGTGAACGCTAAGAAAACCTAAATAATATAACTTTGCCGCCTCATTTTTCCACTTTGCCTGTTTACTTTTCTTAGCCTTTCATCTCGTTAACACCTCCACCACCTAAAACCGAATTAAACCTCTCTTCCAATCACCGAAATTCGCCATGTCACTACCGCTTATCGTTCAGACATCTCCCTTCACCATTCTTCCTGATTTCAAATCCGAATCATCACCACTAGTTGCTCCCTCTATAGGTGCTTATTTTCAACTATTCACCGATTTTATTTAGGTTTAAATCGGTTCTTCAATTAGTTTAATCATTCGGCAATTTTGATTTTTTATTATTTCAGTATGTGTTTCTTCGACTTCCCTAAATCAAAATTTGTTGGATCGATTTTGTTGGTAAATTGATATTAATGATTTTATTAAGATTGTTTGTAAATCTCTACTTCGTGCATCTAATCTTCTATTAAGTTTGTCTATCAAATCCCTGAAATCTAGTGCTTTCATTGTATTGGAAGAGAATGGAACGCCAAGTTATTTTATAGGAAGATTTGCATTTTATTCATTGATTTCCTGTAAGATCTAAATTTTATTCTTCAGCCCCTTTGCCAAAAAAACTTTATTTCCATTGCATTGATAGCTAAATTGGAAATCCATCTGTTTCAAAACTATTTTAATGGCTGCAGAACTTTGTAGGTTGGATTTTGACATTACTAGAAAATTATCAACACCTGTTAAAATTAACATAATTTTGTGAGCATAGTAAGGATTGTTAAGAATCTTATTTTTCGCAAGGATGTTGGCTATCAAAAAACTACAATTTCTGCTTGTTGATGCCGCACTTTTTTTAACCTCTGTTGGGTATATGTTTCACCAATTTGAGTGGCAAGATGCCTAGTCATTGCTATTATAGTGATATTTTTAAGTTTATTATATCTAACTATTTTCATAGGAACCAAGAATGCCAAAAGACTTGTATGTTTTGGACATTAGAAATACTTAGAGAATTTGCTTAGTGATACTAAGATAGATATTGTATCCATTTCATTGTGTTGTAGTAGCTTGACATAAATAGAACAGTTTCCTCGATTTTTTTACTATAGGTAATATTTAAGTATATATAAATGTTGAAATTCATATAAACTACAAAATGATTCTTTTGTTCCAATATTTTGAGACAGAAAGTGATGTCTGCTTGGTTTAATTTCCTTAAATGTTGTCCTAAACTGCCCTTTTTTAGTGTTTCTGAAGAGTGTTGTGTGTATTTTAAATTATTTGCGACGGTTTTTCTCTTCGCTGATAGCCATTAAGTTGTTTTCTTCTTTTCTGCTAATTTCTTTCATAACATAGTTGGATAAAATTTGTACATTAAAAGATTAAAGGGGATAAAAATATTACATGCACGAAAGAAGTTGTTCTTTCAAAATAATGGGAAGTTAATTAAAGTTGCAAAGTTTAACTTTCAAACAACAGTAAATACTATTGTTACTAGTGTGAAGTATGAGATTTTTTCGCTTTTTTGATCCATTTCCACATGCATTCATGCCTCATCAACATTGTCTAGTTAAGCTCAGTTTGGGCAAAAGAAAAGGTTAAATCAAGAGAAGACAAAAAACAAAGTCTTTTATGTCTCATTCCATCAACATGATAATTTTAGTACTTCTTCTTTTGGAACAAAAGAAATAAAACTTTTTTCCAGGTTATTAAGCTCACATCTAATCATGGCTGCCGGTAATCTTTTCTTGAAAACCACTCGGGAATTATTCTACAATTACAAACAATTGCTAGTCTAGAGGATGCTTGATTTTGATTTTCTTTGTGGTAAGTTTGAGCTATTTCTTTCCTGTACTAACCTATAAAAGAAGCATATGTGCTTATTTTGTAGCAACTTCTTAACTGTTATGCCTTTAAGGTCTAATATGTTAATGTTTATTACAGGCAGGGAAACACCTGTTACTGGGGGGTTTCAAAAACTATTCTTTGGACAAGAGGAATTGCTATACCTGTTCGTCCAACGTAATTTTTTCGATTTTTATGCTTAATACGCAAATATTCAATAAGTTGGACCATAGAAACTAGAACCTTGTAGTAAGATGGCCTTCTTATTATGAACTACAACTTGACATTTTATTTGGGAATATTTGATGGTAAGATGGGAAGAAATTTCAAAGTGGACAAGAGAATGTTTGGGTTGCAGTGGAAATAATTTAAAATGATTTAATTTCAATGATTTAAAATTATTTACGCAATTAAATCATGACTGCAGTCATTCTAAATAGTAGTCATTCAATCATACTAACAATAAATTGAAGTAGCAACATTTTTAAGCCTATCTAATCTGACAAGATTGTGGCAGATGTTAGATTATAGAATGTATTTCTCCTTTTGTATTTCCAGATAAAGAAGCATCAGTGATAAGGGTGTTGTTCAAGTGAAATTCAATATCTGATGTGTGGTGGATGGCAAGAGCTAGCTGCTACAGTCAATATAACCTAAACCTTTAGTTTGTATGTTTCTAATTGCCTTAATACCCAATTTCAATTTGTCGATTTGAGTTTCGTATCGTTTTACAATCAGAGTGTATTAGTAGTTAAGTATTTCAGTATATAATAATGCCGGCTTAATAAAACTAGCAGTATGTAATATCATAGGTACTTGAATTTTGATTCAAGCATCAGTCTTTTTAGAGCACGGTATCAGGCTAGCATTACTGTAACCTAGAATGAGATCTTTCAGTGCCGTCGGTTTTCTAGGAGTGCAAATTTGTTAACACCTTACAGTGTGTTAACTTAACTTCACCCACATGATTGGAATTTGGAAAACCAACTCATCCATCTTATAACCAGGTGAAATGAAGTTAACATACTCTTGAAGGGTGTGTCTATTCGGTCCTAAAGGTTTCAACTCCCAACAAATGCTTGGCACATAAAAGTTTGTAGGTTAATCTCCTTTAGTAAGCCATTTCACATTTTATTTTTAAATATTTCATACCGCTTTAGTATGTGACATCACCTACACTACTAAATTCTGAACAAGTAATAGTACTAAGTTAACTAAGATTTATAAATATTAAATAAGTTCGTAAAAATTAACTAAGTATTATAAAAATTTAACTAACTAAACTTAGTTTTATAAAAATTAACAAGTTTAATATACAAAAATTAACTAAGTATATAAAAATATAAAATATAACTTAATCTTCTATAATAAAAATAATTAACTAAGATTTATTATAATAACAATAAGTTAATTAAGATTTATAAATATTACTTTTTTTTATAAAAAATAGTAAAGTATTATAAAAATTAACTAAGTTAACTAATTTTATAAAAATTAATTAAGTTTGAAAAAACTACGTTTATAAAAGTAACCGAGTTAATAAAATTTAACTCATTTTTACAAAAATTAACCAAGTTTTATGGATGTTTAGCTAAATTAACTAAGTTTGTAAAATTTGATTGAGTTTTTAAAAATTTAAATACGTTCATAAAAATTAACTATATTTTAATAAAATTTAACTAAGTTGCTAAATAATTTATTAAGTTTATAACTATGTGTGATTGGTTAGGCTATTACTTCAGATTGAGCCACTGTTGGTCAGGCCCTTATTACCACTTGATTCAACCATGCATCTTTCATTTTTTGACGTTTTACCCATTCTTAAAATTGCCCCATATACCTTAAATCCTTAAATTTAATGTCCATCCAAGCTCTCAAATAATCATCACCCATTTTAATTCAGTAAAGCTTCTTTAAGTATCTCCTTTAGTCGATGTCACACTACTAGTCATTTCTGTTTCAGTTCTCCCCTAGGAGCATTTGTTTCAGCTGCATTTAGAAAATACTGGGACCGGGCAACGGGAGCAGCCATATGTTGCATGGCAAAAGCATCATTTGAAACATGTGCAAGTAAGTTTCCAAAGCTTTTTATGCTGAAGCAACTTCAATAAAGTGTTTAAAATGTGGGTATTGATATACTATCTCTTCTATATTGGAATGCAAATTTTCAATTAAATGCCTTTTGCTTTGTAATTTCTTTGATGAAATTATTGTGATGAATTGATTAGAAACTGGGCTAAAAAACGAGGCAATCAAGATATGTCTATATAAGTCCTATACTTGGTTTCATTTTGTATAAATTTCATCTATAGCACGAACGTTATTACATACATGATGTAACTATCGCGGTATAATGCAGCTTGTCAGTGATAGCTTGTTTATATCTTAATAAGGATTATATTGAATTATTGATACGTATAATTTGTGTTAAATCAAGTAAATTGGTTTTCAGATCAATTTTCTCATCATTAACTTCATGTCAAAGTTGTCTGTGGTTCCCACCTGACAATATGTATTTTTTACATTAAAGCCTATTGGCAGGCCCTGCAATATAGATACTATGATCAAGATATAATAAATTTGTTGCTTGGTATTTTCTTTAGTAGAGTATAATTATCTTTTGTTTAACTGAGCTTACATCAGTGTTTAATTTTGATTATCAACTTGGTTACCCATAATATAACTTCACTCTTATTTTTGATTACCTAAGTTAAGTGTTGTACTTTATATGTTAATCATACTTGCATATTATGTAGTTGTAATTTTAAAAGATCACTTTAGTTAAAATTAAGGAGGTCTGTTTGTATTGAGTGAAGTTGAATGTTAATTACTAACCGAGTTGACTAAGTATTGATCAGATGATAGACTGTAACAACCCAAAAATTTTAATAAATAATTTTAGTTCATTTTAATTGAAACTTTGATGTTTAATTATTTAGAATTTGGAATTTTGGAATTTTCCAATATAATTTTGGATTTTGTTTATAAATTAATTTCCAAATACAATAAAATAAACAATTTCTAAAATTTTTATATTTTGGTCAAACTTTGACTTTTATTTGAAAATTTTAAATTTGAAAATTTTAAATTCTAATCTTTTTATTTGAAGCTGGATATATTTCAGATATCCATTCTGCTTTTCGTTTCGTTAAATTCTGATTTATACTTTTAAAATTGGATAAAATACAGCGTTTTACAAGCAATTAATTTCTGTATTTTATTTTATATTTTTCCCAAGTCCATCTCTTTATATTATTTTTCTATTTTGTTTTGTCTAGATTTTATTTTATTTATTGGATTTTACTTGTGTATATCTGTTTATTAATGGCTTGGAAAAATCAAAGAGATAAGTTACATTGTTTTAACTCTTGCCTTTTCATTTGCCTACCCTCTTTATTACTTTCTAGTAGTTCATTGTTTTGGCCACGTATTTCCAAACCCTAGCCGCCTCTTACTTTTGTTATTCACGTACAAAGTTTCTCATGTCTCATTTTCATTTGTTTTCTGAAGAAAAATACAGTAAGTTTTCAATGACCTCCTCCTTCTCTTCTCTTTTCTCTTTTCTTTTTCCTTTAGTTCTCTAATTATTTAGCTCGGCCACACCATGCTAGCCGACCCATATCCTTACCACTTCCTCCATGGTCGGCCACCACTCTGCATCAACCACCCCATGACATGGTCGTGCCCCTAGATCTAGATCCATCACCAAAAGAAACACAAAATCCATCACAAGCCTATTTAATCACCACCTCCTATGCTATTTGCCACGGCCTCCCTTATTCCTCCACCATATGTCGCCTTGCCAACCATGCTTCATTACCTAGCCATGCTATGTTGACCACTAGACCTAAACACACTGTAGCCGAGCCATTGAGACCATAGGGCAAGATGTGTGAACCAAGCCCCTCTTTTGCCTTAACTTTTTGAATTCCATGGTTGTAACCTACCACTTTTCCACTTTCTCAAGACTTAGCTGTGTGTAATTGATCCATAGCCAAGCCTAGTTGCCTCAAAAATGTCATGCCCGAGCGTATGTAGGGTGTGGCCGAGCCTATGTCCACGGTGGTCGAGCACCCTTGTGTTTAAAAGCATGTTTATGTCGTTTCATTTCACAAATTTTCATTGTTTTAAATTATTTTATTGTGTTGAAACATACATTTATAATTATTATATTCATTTGTTTCCAAGATTTGTATTTGGGTGCCACTTCTCTTCCAATCTAGTGCATTCTTGTCGTGCCTTTCTGTGTTTGTTGTGTGCCTTTACTTCGTAATCTCTAGCTTCAAAAAGGTGAGTTTATCACTCTCAACATCCATACTTATATAATTGTGAAACGATGACAAGTGAATATGTAATGATTGATATACTATGTTTATATATGCCTATGATCTCTTCATATGATGTATAACCTGATTTTATAATTGTTACATCATCTGTTATAATATTATATGCTATACCGTTATTTTATTTCGTGTATCTCCCACTGCAAGTTCCCTTATCACTATGGGTTGAAATGATACATACCGAACGAACTTTAGAATAAGGAAAAATCATTATGGCCTGAAATGATAGGCTCGAGTGATTTTTATCGTATTTGATTTGCTTAGGATTGCAGGTTTGAAATGATGGAACCCGGATTTTTCTACCACGTCCTGAATTTCAGCGTTCGAAAATCGACACATGTACTTCACTTGTACTCGAATGCCGCAGATTCAACCGTTGAAATCTGATTCGTGCCGAAGCTTATAACACATTAAGTATAACAACACAGCGGAAGAAAAATGAATGACTTTATTGATATACAATAGACACAACTTATTGATACAATTGATATCAACATAAAAGATACAAAAATAACAGCGGAAAGAAATAACACAACTGGATGGTCTAGACTTTGCAACCATCGATAGCGGAAAGATAACTCCGACATGATCTCCAAGGGAAAGAGTGAATCCACAAGCTGCAACTCTAATTCCAAAGCCCAAAAAACTCTAAGCCATAAGCTCGAACCACTATCACCTATGTATTAAGCAAGGTCACTCCTAGTGAACAAATGCTATTGCCAAATCCAAGGACTGGATGCCATCGAATCTACACCTACTATTCGATTATCTGAAAAACCCAACTCCAGACTGCCCGTGTGGAAAATTATGGGCACCCAGAGTTTAGGAAGGGAACAATAAACTCCGGGTCAGTCATGGGGCTGATGTGAGCAAACAAAAATAGTTTACTTCAATAAAAGCAAAACAAAAGAATTTAAAAGAAATCCGCAATGCTTTTTGGAAAATGAAACTACCATAAGGCCTCCCCACGCACACACAACGCAAGCGCACAATTGGAGGAGATTTCTCCTTATGATAGTCAAACATGCTTACTATGCAAAATCTTTTTTTATTATTATTAGTGCATAGTGTAGAAAACCTTTTGAAAGCATAATATTAATCTTAGCCAGCATAGGTACCATTATATTATGTCTGCCATAGCTACCACCTGAGGTGGCAGGTTATACAACTAAAACCGTACAAGGCACGTATTGGATGATTGGATTTCCAACAAATGGTCTGGCTAAGGAACTTCCCACACCGAATGGAAGCCTCTGGAGGAATTCCCCGGAGAACCTAACCGGATTTCTGCCAACACAAGGCCGGGTTACCTCTATAACTAGGTAACTACTGACATGAGCACGCCATCCCCCGATCGTTACCAACCTTTATCCATACCTCTACACCAACAACCACAAAGCATTAAGTTTGCAGCAACCACATAGGTTAAATATATGGGCTCAATACCATGATACCACCTTTTATCTAGAAGGAAATGGACATACGCTCAGGGGGGCGCTACCCCCAAATAACCTTGCTGCAAGATTCCTGTTTCGGCCATTACCGGGTTGTGAAGATCGACGAAGTCTCGTCCACAAAGCTACGCTTTACACAAAAGCCATGCTTCGATCAACAAATGATCAGCAGCATTCCCTATGCCACATTACCAAATTGGAAATGTATCACTAGTATCCATCAACTACATAACCTCTGAGCTCGTATATCTCAGAGAATGGTGTAAAGCTAAGAGAATAAATTCTCCGCCACCAAACAGAATTGTATTTGATAGAAATCAGCTTTACATCTCAAAGTGTAATGTCAGACTCACATCCATACAAGTCTATTTCGGGTTTAAACAGAACCGAAGGCACTTCCTAAGAAGCCCTTGTAATCCGGACATCCTCAATCCCGATCGGACTCCCCATCACGTATGGAGATCTCTATACTGGAGCAACTCAGTGTAGAGTCATTCGACAGATTATCCTATCATTCTCGAAGACATCCGGTCTTCACCATCGTCTTCAAATGCTTTCCATTTCGTCGTATCACTATTTGAAATGGGTTATATGACACAAAGTCCTCTCCCGGCTAAAACAAATAGTGAGCGGAATATTTAAAACACATGGATATTTAGGATCTTAGTGGTTAACATATTGTTTAACTCGATTGATTTTTTAATCTTTAAAACTTTTTATTTCTTTTTATTTTTAAAACTTATCAACATAACTAATAACCCGAGTTAAAGTTCAGAATTCCTGAGTACAACCCTGAGCCAAATGTACAAAATCTCGAGCTCGAACCCGAGTCGTTTCCCTTCTTCTACTTTTAACTTTGTTTTATTAAAATATACAATTTTTGCATGAATGAACCTAATAATCCACTCGAACCACGATACCACTTACCCGAGACCTTCTTCGAGACGACTTAGCACCAAGATTGTCTGATACAAATAGTAACTCGTGCACGTGCACAACCGCACGGCAATGCTCCGGCCATCGCGTTGACCACCCACTAGTCACCGATCACCTCTTCTGACGACACGACCGTCCATCATCATCGAACTGTTTGAAATTTGTAAACGGGTGAATCAACCAAAAACTGGAACAAAATCACCTAGACCCAATCGCCTCGCACCACCGTTCTCGATCATCAGAGACTTTGAAACCCTGACCAGAGCTGCACCATGATTTGATCCATCGATCCCCTCAAGTCCTGTACTCTCCGATCAACTATGGAGGTCACACGACTCACGAAATGTCGACGTACCCAAATTGCTACTTAAACCATACTAGCGCTTCGCCGCACCACCACAACGAGTTAGAATTTTTCTGATCATTTTATTGATCATCACCGATGCTCGAGCTATCTTCACCAAGGATCACAACTCCAAAACTTTGTCGTTCGCCCGAAATTGATTTGGATGTATTTTCTGTTCAACTCGAATTATATCAATGTTCCCAAGCTTAAAGATTATGAATTTATTACCTAAATTCATCATTTCCTACTACAAATTAAATTTTGAAGTCCAAACTTGAATTCATAAACATTGATTATTTTCCTGTTTTAATATAATTACTGTAATTCCAAGTTCCCAGATAAATTACTTAATAATTTCACTTATTTTTATTTTTAAAATTTGTATTATATCAAAACAAACAAATTTCATTTAAACGTCATGGGTTAAAAGAAATCAGAGGAAGAGGATTAGAATTTTGAACTTAATTTTTAAAGTCTGCAACTAAGAACAGAGCCCTATGTCATACATACATACATACATATATACTCAGACATTTGTACATATATAACATGCAAGCAAATCCACACCATCATCTGAACACACTTTATATCATACTTCAAAAGATCATCAAGATAAATAGGTTTAAGATCTAAAACAACCATTGCTCACCTGAGCGTTTGATAGAGCAAAGAACAGGCTTTTGTGTTTTAACTCTGGAAATTATTTGGACTGGAAAAGCTTTTGAGTTCGATCTGTTATTTGATGACTTCGAGTTGAATCAATTGCTTGTTGATCTGAATTGGATTACTAGGTTTTGAATTCCTTTTGATTTTGAAGACAGGAATATGAATTTGTTTGAGTTGTTGATTTTCCAGGTTTTGAAAATCTTTGAATTTGCTTCAGATTAAAAATGCATGAGGTTGTTTGATTGTTATTTGTTCTGCTTTGATATTGATCTTTGAATTGCTTGAATTTCCTGTGTTGATCATCACAGGCTCAAACTTGATCCATTTCTTTGTAGTTTCTTGTTTATTTTTCAGATTTGTTTGTTTTACCGGTTTTAAATTTTCTGGTCTAAGTTTTCTCAAGTTTGGTTTTGATTTTGAATGTAACAAAGAATAAGAAGAAAGGAGATAGATGTATACAAGTATACCTTTTTTCATTTTTTTTAAGAAATTAAGCCACTGTTTAACTAAGCTAACACTTATCATTTGCTTGTATAACTATTTTTACAGATGTATTTTGCAAGTCTTTATATATTTACAAATGTCTTAATTTGTATTTTTTTATGTTAAAACCCTTATTTCATTTAATTTTCAATTTATATTTTAAACCCTTACTTCATTCTAATTTTATGAATCATTTTTTTTACCTCATAATTTAAATTTAGTTTAAATATATATGTGGCTTATATTTTTCTTATTTTAAATATTATATTGATTTTAAAATATAACTTTCAAATCATCATACTATAAATACAAAACAATTTTTTTCTATTAGTATTAAATTATAGAGTTTAACTTTCAGATAACTTTTGAACATTTACTATATTAAACCCAAATAAAATTCTCAAAATACATATATTTATATTTATTATAATTAGAAGACAAGTTTTTATAAATTTCAAAATAAAGTTTTAAATCCAATTTATTTTAAAAATACTTATATTTGAGTTTCAAATCCAATACGTTATTCAAAACATTATTTTTAAATTTCAAATTCAAAAATTAATATACAATCAATTTGTATTTATAAATGAATAAACAAACAATATCTTTTTATAAATATTTTTTTTCATTCACAATCTATAGATAATTTTTTTCAAATATTTTTTTTCAACATACATGTATTTGGATTTCAAATTCAAATTCCAAATTATAATTCATTTATAAAATATTTAGATTTCCAAATCAAATTCTTTATTTAAAAACTTATACATATTATTATTCCCACATTTTCAAATTAATTTCACAATTAAATTCACAATTTAATCCAAAATTTCATATTAATTACCAAATAATTCTTAATTTAATCCAAGAATCAAATTAATTACTAATTTAAATTCGACTTAAAACCGGGGTTGTTACAAATTCCCCCCATTAAGAAAATTTTGTCCTCGAAATTTGCAAGACAGGGAGACAACAAAAGAACAGATGAGAGATAGAGAAACATCTTTCCAGATCAAACTGCATATCTATTCTGCATTTGGCTTACCAGATCAGAATATCATCAATAATTATGAGAACAAACTTATTTAGCACTACCCAAGATACTCGGCTCATCCATTCTACAAAATATACATGGGCATGGTTAGTCCAAAGCAATAACTAACCATTCGTAGAACAGCTGGACCCAACAGAAAAAATAATGGATACTCAATCCAGGTTAGAATATCCTAAAGTTTACACCAGCTTGTCCCTCTTCGGACTTTGATCCTTATAAGAAATCACAACAAAAATTTCAAATTTGGTTTCAGTCGAAATTTTTTTATCGATACAAATCTTCATATTTTCTTAACTAATTTATTTCAATTTAAATCCCATCATCAAAGTTAAAACGAAAAATTGATAACGAGTATACGAGATGGGAACTTATCTACACGATTCGCAGGGCCACCATCAAACCAAAACTTCTTTTTGGAGCTGCCACGAAGCCATCAAAGAATTGATGATCAAAGAGATTGACAAAGAAAAGATTATTTCTTGGTTGTTGCAGCAACTGACCATTTGTAGCGGTACTTCTCTGTGCCCTACCTTGTCATCTTCTCGCACTCATACATACTATCAGTGTATAGCACGAGAATTTACTGAGGCATACAGACGGATATCTTAGGGATATACTCATTCTACGGCATTTCCAACCCTATCTCTAATGAGTTACCTAATGTGTTATATTCCCAAGCTAAAGTTCAACCTTCAGCTCTGATACCAAAATGTCACGTCCTGAATTTCGGCATTCGAAAATCGACATCCGTACTTCACTTGTACTTGAATGCCGTAAATTCAACTGTTGACATTTGATTCGTGCTGGAGCTTATAACACATTAAGTATAACAACACAGCGGAAGAAAAATGAATGACTTTTTTGATATACAATAGATACAACATATTGATACAATTAATATCAACATCAGAGATACAAAAATAACAACGGAAAGAAATAACACAATTGGATGGTCTAGACTTTGCAACCATCGATGGTGGAAAGATAACTCCAACATGATCTACAAGGGAAAGAATGAATCCACAAGCTGCAATTCTAATGCCAAAGCCCAAAAGACTCCAAGCCATAAGCTCGAACCAACATCACCCATGTATTAAGCAAGGTCACTCCTAGTGAACAAATGCTATTGCCAAATCCAAGGACTAGATGCCATCGAATCTACACCTACTATTCGATTATCTGAAAAACCCAACTCTAGACTGTCCATATGGAAAATTTTGGGCACCTAGAGTTTAGGAAGGGAACAATAAACTCCATGTTAGTCATGGGATTGGTGTGAGCAAACGAAAACAGTTTCCTTTAACAAAACCAAAACAAAAGAATTTAAAAAAAAATCCATAATGCTTTTTGGAAAATGAAACTACCATAAGGCCTTTACGCACACACACAATGCAAGCACACAATTGGAGGAGACTTCTCCTTATGATAGTCAAACATGCTTACTACGCAAAATCTTTTTTTATTATTATTAGCGCATAGTGCAGAAAACCTTTTGAAAGCATAATACTCTTAGCTAGCATAGGTGCCATTATATTATGCCTGTTATAGATACCACCTAAGGTGGCAGGTTATACAACTAAAACCGTACAAGGCGCATATTGGATGATTGGATTTCCAACAAATGGTCAGGCTAAGGAACTTCCCACACTGAATGGAACGCCTCTGGAGGGACGCCCCGGAGAACCTACCGGATCACTGCCAACACATGGTCGGGTTACCTCTACAACTAGGTAACTACTGACATGAGCATACCATCCTCCGGTCATTACCAACCTTTATCCGAGGTACCTCTACACCAACAACCACAAAGCACTAAGTTTGCAGAAATAACATAGGTTAAATATCTGGGCTCCATACCATGTACCGCCTTTTATCCAGAAGGAAATGGACATACCCTCAGGGGGCGCTACCCCCAAATAATCTTGCTGCAACGATTCCTGTTTCGACCATTGCCGGGTTGTGAGGCTCGATGAAGTCTCCTCCACAAAGCTACGCTTTACAAAAAAGCCATGCTTCGATCAACAATTGATCAGCAACACTTCGTATGCCACATTACCAAATTGGGAATGTATCACTAGTATCCATCAACTACATAACCTTCCATCAACTACATAACCTCTGAGCTCGTACGTCTCAGAGAAGGGTGTTAAGCTACGAGAATAAATTCTCCGCCACTAAACAGAAATGTATTTGATAGGAATCAGCTTTACATCTCAAAGTGTAATGTCAGACGCACATCCACACAAGTCTGTTTCGGGTTCGAACAGAACCGAAGGCACTTCCAAA
The DNA here is from genome assembly GCA_030765085.1 of Allium cepa. NCBI lineage: Eukaryota > Viridiplantae > Streptophyta > Magnoliopsida > Asparagales > Amaryllidaceae > Allium > Allium cepa. The sequence goes on along the minus strand of CM060934.1, from coordinate 308,669,564 downwards.
GAAGCCCTTGCAATCTGGGTATCCTCAATCCCGATTGGACTCCCCATCACATATGGAGATCTCTATACCGGAGAAACTCAGTGTAAAGTCATTCGACAGGTTATCCTATTATTCTCAAAGACACCCAGTCTTCACCACCGTTTTCAAATGCTTTCCATTTCGTCGTATCACTATTTGAAATGGGTTATATGACACAAAGTCCTCTCCCCGCTAAACCGAATAGTGAGCGCAATATTTAAAACACATGGAAATTTGGGATCTTAGTAACATCACAACTTAAAGCCCAAAACCTTTCTTCAAATGGTTTAAACAAATTACCATTTCTAATCTTTTAAACAAAAAGATTGTAACATCCCGGAATTTATGGCAATATAAATTTAATAATGTGTGTTTAAATTTAAATTGAATTGATAATTTTTGTTAATAAATTGAATTGATTCTATAATCTACTTTATTTAAATATTTAATTTGTGAATTTATTTTTAGTAAGTTAATAAATTGTTTTCTATTTATAAAATGTATATGTATATTTATATAGATAAGTTGTTTTTAATTAAATTAGTATAGCATAATTTTAATATTTTGAAATTAGGAATTGTGATTTATTTTTTATTTAAGCTTTTCAAAAATATTTAATAAAATAACTATACGATTTTAAATATATAAAATAAATGTTTTATTTGTTTAAATTATATTTTTGACTTAAGTTCAATATTAAAATAAGTTACAAAAATGTTTGTGTTTTTCTTTTTTGAAATATTGATTTATAAAATGTGATTTGTAAATTTAATATGAAATTTAAAATACAATTTAAAATATGAAACATGTATTCAAGTAAGTTATAACCTCTTTTATAAATTTATTTTAATTGTTTAAAAGTATCTTTGTCAAATGATTTATTCGTATATTGTTTTATTTATAATAACACTTTGCTTTATTCTTTAGAAATTAATTATATACATAACTAGGTGTTAAAGAAACTAATTAATTAAGTTTAATTTTCTTTAAGACTTAATTAAAATAACAAAACATTTATAAAGACATGTGTAAGTAATTTAGGACATGAGTTAACATGTGTTAAGTATTTAAGCAAGGTAATTTACAAGTGTTAACATCTTAGCCATGTGTCAAAATTTTAGTTTCAATTTTCCTTTAGTTTTAATTTAAATCAAAATATTGTTATTTAAACTTGCATGTTTTCTTTTCCCTTTCTTTTCTCATTTTTCATTTCATAAACTAAGAGAAAATTTCCAACTAAAAACCTAATCAAAACTCTTCATTCCTCAAATCTGAAAATCATGATAACCTATTCAATTTCCTGTAAAATCAATTGCATTCCTCAAATCTGCAAATTTCACCTCCTCAAAACTTCAAGATCAAATACTTTAAAAACTTGGGTAATTAGAATCTGCAGGACCTGCATGCAACCATGAAGCAAGCAAAGACTGCATTCATGAATTTTTCAAATCTGGAAGCATTTTTAAAACAAGTTTAAAAGAATCAAAAACTGAAGCTCAAGTTTAAAGGCATTAAAACATTTGCAAAGTTCAAGCAGGATTTAAAAAGGAAATTTGAAGCTTTCAAAAACAGAGCTCTATCTGCATTTTAATTCAGGTGAGTAACTATATTTTTAAAATTTAAGTAGGTAAATTTAGTTGCATGATAGATGTCCGAAATATGTATGTTTGTGTATATACATGATTGTATCTCTGGATGTATGATGCATGTCTATTTGTTTTCAACAAAGTCTACTCTGTTATACTTCCCAGTTCTTGAACTATTCAAATTTAAACCTATTGATACAAACACTATTTAAATTTGAGATTCAAATGAAAATTGTTTAGTTTAATTATAAACTTTAGTTTAGAATTTTACTTAGGTTAAAATAACCCAGTATCATCTTTGGATTTTATTAACAGTTGAGCAAACATTAAATTAGTGAAAATTCAAGTATAAAGATTTAACAAATCAATAATATAAATTGAAACCCTATACTAAAACACGATTTTTAAGATCAAAATATCAATTTTTAGAATGGAATTGTAAGTGCAGTTTATATTTGCACTGAAAATGGAATTTGGGAAAGTTATGATGATCTTTAGGGTTGTATGTGTTGGCATTTCTTTTGGAAGGGATGTAGTTATCTGGGATGTTGTGAATTTTTTTAGTTTGAATTGAAATTAATTTGTGATGTTGTAATTTGGGATTTTCAGTTATGAACCCTAGTTTTACCTGGGTTATATATTTTGCGTGAATTCGATCTTCTCGGTGGATCGAGTGACTTGGGGATTTAGGTAATGGAGGTTGGTGGTTTGTTGAAGTCGTCGCCGAAGTTTGAGTGGCGATGGTGATTGGAGACGGAAGGAATCACCGTTGACAGGATTGGATGGGTTTGTTGTCTGACTGTTTCCAGGTTTGAATATTTGGTCTCGATTTCGAATTCGAGCAAGTAATGAAAGGATGGATGTTTGTTTGGCCTGAGTCGCTGATTGTTGTTTGTGGGAAGGTTGTGGAGATGGTCAGTGATGGCCGAAGGCGGTGTGATCAGGTTTTGGTCTCGGGTGAATTAAGTTTTGACTCGAAGCAATGTTGCTTCTGACTCGAAGTAAAACAGGGGTAGGCTCGGGTTATCTTTGTTTTCAGGTTTCAAATTTTAACAGGAAACCTGTTTCCAGGTTTTATAAAATTTGAAGTAAAGGTAAAATGCAAACAAAAATCTGAAAATAAGCTTGAACCTGAAATGGAATTTGAATTCAATTAGTTTAAATTTTGGATCTTTGAAATAAATTTGAAATTCTTTTAAACTCAAGTTTGATTTTAAACCAAAACTGAAAACTGTTTTCTGTTTTTAATATTTAAAAGTAAAGTTTCAAATTGTAAGTTGAAGTTCAAACTGGAATTTTTAAACCTGAAATTTAAATATGTAATCAATAGTTTAATTCTGGGATTTTGAAACATTTTTGAATTCAAAATTTTAAGATGTTTAAACCAAAACAGGAAACTGTTTTTCTGTTTAAATTTAAAAGTAATTTTTAAAATGTAACTGAAAATTTAAACAAAGTTTAAATCTGAAAACTGAAATATGGAATTCAAGTAGATGAACCTGAGTTTGAATTTAATTTAAATCTGGGAATTTAAATTTAGTTTTTAAACTTTTTAAAGTATAAAGGAACATTGGTTTTGAATTTAAAACTATGAGTTTTAATTTATGAAATAAGAATTTAAAATAAGTTTAAATTCAGTTTTAAAACCTGAAATTTGATTTTAATGTCAGTTTTTAAAATAAGTTTTTGAATTTAAATTTCTTTTAACTATTTTAGAAAAGGTTAAATAATTTAAAAATGAAGATGGAGATGTAAGTAAAATTTTAAATTTTTAAGTTTGAATCTGGAATGGAAATTTAATTTGCATTTCAGTTTGAAATTTAAAAGGAAATTTTTTTTAAATTGAATTGAAATAAATTTGTTTTATAATCTTTTGAACCTTTATTTTAGAAAAGGTATTTCTTAAACATGCTAGATAAAAAGGGTTTTTAAATTTGTTTAAAACCTTTTTTAAATAAAATTGTATTCATTTTAAAATCTTAAAATTTTAAAATGAAATTTAAAGTGATGTTTAAAATTAATTTGGAAACAAATTGTTTAAAATACTTTATATAAGAAGAATGTTTCTTAGTTTAGAACTTAAGAAATTAATTTCATTTAAATTATTAAATTAATTTAAACGAAATATTAATTATTTAATTAATGAATAATATGGATGTTTAATTAAGTAATTAATAATTTTTAAGTTAATTAATTAGATTTGAGATTAATTAATTAAGGTTAATTAATCTACAATTAGGGATGGTTAATTAAATTTTAATAAATGATTAAGATTTATTTAATCAAGTGATTAAAGAAAATTAAGATTTTAATTAACACTTAATTAATTAATAATTAGAGATTAATTAAATTGTAATTAAATATTAATTAATTGATAATTAATAATGATTTGTATAAGTTAACTCTTAATTAAGTAATTAAGAAATGTTAATGAAGGTCATTAACTTAGGATTATTTAACAATTAGTTAATGTGATTAATTTTTGATAATTATTAGATTAATTAATTAATAATAATCAATTGTTTAAGTTTAATTACTAAATGAAAGTAATTAATAAATTAGTTACTTGGTGTAATTAATTTGATTAATGTGATTAGTGTAGATTAACTAAGTTAAATTAATTTAAACATTTGTGGATTATTTGATTATTGCTTTATGTAATTTATGGATTTGGAATAACTTAAGGAAGTAATTAATAATTACTGAATGTAATTAAACATCTTTATTATAGAAGTAATTTGGATTTAAATTACTTTGAAATTAATCAAGGGATAAATGGAAATAATTAATTAAGAGTAATTAATTTATGGGATGAGTAATTAAAGTAGTTAATTACTGGGTGTTATAAATCAAGGGTAATTAGCATATATGTGTGGATTAATTTCTGATTAATTACTTATGTAATTAATTTATATTGAGAAATTGATTAAATGTAATCAAAAATCATTAATTAATTGGTTAATGATGTAATTTGGAATTGATTAATTAAGGTATAATTAATAATGAATAAATGATTAATGTAATTAATTTTAGCTAATTAATTAATTAATTAAGCAATTACAAGTTAATTATATGCAAAGGGTTTAATATAATTAACTTGTGTAATTAATATTAAAGGCTAATTATTTATTATAATTAGAGATGGTTAATTAGTAAGGATTAATTGAAATGAATATTGAGATGGTGTTTTATTTTATTGATTTGTAATCAATTAATGGTTAAGATAAGCGGGACTTTAATGATGAAGTAATTAATTTAATTTATTTTAAATTAATTAGAGATTAAATAATTAATTTAATTCATTTTAAATTAATTATAGAAGGTGTGATCATTAGATCATTGCTTATGTTTGATGATTGATATTAATTGCCTGGTATGGATTGTAGTCTCAGCTATGAGATGGAAAATGTATGGATGTATTAGTTGCTTTTGAATGATAATATGGGTTATCTGTTTATGATATGAATTATCTGTTGGTAATGATAATGTTGATTATCTATTGTGATTGAATTATCTACCTGTGTGTATATATGTAATGAATTGTAATTGTTTTAAACTCTAAAACAACTTGGCCTTAAAAGACACGTTTTGGATTTCGATGAGACAGGGATCGGGTTTCCATATTTAAATATCCGAAAACCACATCGATCCAAATTAACGTTAGGTCGTGAATCTGAAGTGAAGATTCTGAGTGCAAGGGTTATCCTCGTTAACTCTGAGGGTGATTCCAAAATGAGTGTAACGAGATAATGCCTTCGGTTTCGTTCGAACCCAGAACGAACTTGTATGGATTGAATGCTTTCAGAACATCGTCAGGTGGACGATGAGCATTCTAAGTGATATGTCCTATATAGGTAATCGTAGCCTCAAGCCTCATCAACCGGGAATGGCTAAAACAGGGGAGGTGCAGCAAAGCTTCGCGGGTAGCCCCCACTTGAGAGCAAAATTTACCCCTATCTAGATGTCCCTTTATTTCGACTTAGTGGTGCGGTTGCTGATCACAACTGTGGGGTGGTCTTGTTTGGAACTTCTCAGTAAGGAATGGTTCCGGCTTTGTGTTGCAGGGGAGCGGACGTACTCCTCCGTACGGTGATCTAGGCCACGTACTATGACGGGCGGTACCCCAGTAACCCAGCCATTGATGGAATCCAAAATCCAATAAGTGTCGTACGTATTAGTTATGTCCAACTATGTTGGAACGTGAGATGTAAGCATTCCAGCTATTTCTGTATTTTACTTGAAAACCCTAGACACTATTATAATATCATCGGATTTCCTATCAAATGTTTTGGTTAGCGTAAGGTAAAAACTTTTCCATTTTTATGTATGGGAAGTCTTACGTGATACCTTTTCTTTTCAAAGGTTTTTTAAAGTTAAGCAACTTTAACATGTTACTCACATCAGACCATGTCTGATCCGGAGTTATTTCTGTTTTTCTTTAACTCTTGGGTGCTCAAATTTTTACGAGTAGCCAAGGAGATTCAGGTTAGGATTCAGGTTAGCTTTGACGAATTGTGGAGGACAAATGGAGCAGGAGGCTTCTGCGTATAGATATATAGTTTTCCGCTGTGTTGGTATCTCTGAGTGTCTTCTGTATTGTGATTGAGTTGTAATAACTAGACAGATGTTTATAACTGTCTAGTATGTGATGTATTGTCTGTGTAACTCTGATATTTGATGTATACTATGTAATACTTATGTTATTAATATAATTTATTAGTTCCGCTGTTGAGATTCTTGTGTTGTTTCTTCTTTCTCTTCTTTCTTTTCTCTTTTCTATCCCTTTATTTCTTAAGGATGATACGACTTTTTATGGAGAAAAAGTCCGGTCGTCTCACTTGGTATTAGAGCGTTAGGTTGAGTGAATACCTAGGCTCTGGAGTGGTGTCTATCTTGAGAGAGCGTATTTGTATTTTTATTATATATATATATATAATTGTTTCTACCTATTTGTTGGATTACCTATTCAGGTTTTTCCAATATAAGTTATAAAGGTAGATGAGGTAGAAGTGTGTGTAACACGACTACCATTGGTTGGAGTTTGAATGGATGAGGTTGGAAGTGTATTTGTCGAGACCGTAGACCTAATTCATCTCGAGTAAGTTTTGCTTGGTGTAAGGACTTCATCGATCTCTGAAGGAAACCTTCTAAAGGTTCGGAGTTCATCTTTGAAGTACAGAGTTGAGTTTTGATCTGTCGGTCAGGCTGAAGCAAGTGAGTGATGGTATTTTGATATCTCAGGAAGTTGTAGCTACGTGATGAGATGCAATGACTATGGATATGTGGAACCATATTTCTGTGCTGGGTTGTCTAGTCTGTGCTCATGTTCTTCAGCATTTTCTTTTACTTCGGATCAGAGTTGTGCAGCGGAAGCAGTTTGGGGGTGTTTCTATTTTGTCTTTTTCGGATAAGAAGAAATTTGTTATGTCTTCTGTTGTTGAGAAGTTGAGTGTGTGTACCTGGTTTTGGATTGATCGAGGAGATCATTGTGATGGATTGGATTGGTCTAGTCAGTTTTTAGAGGCATCAGCGTAGAGTAGAGCTGATCGGGAAGGATGTTGGCAGCCCAGGTTCGTCCGAAGAGTTTTTATGGATAAGAGACAGAGGAATTTGGATTCTGGAGTCGGATATTGGGTTTTGGTTAAGTTTTTCTCTGATCCATGGAGCTATAAGTTTTGGCAAGTCTGTGAAGCTAGCTCGGAAGTGTTTTGGGTTTCTTCTGTGTTCTGGTAAGATAAGTGTTTTGTAACGACACGTTAAATTCAATGATATTAAATGAATCAATTTGATATGTTTTCTAATCTAATTTAAATTGAAATATAAGTCTTAGGATTTTTAATGGAGTAAACGTAGGGGTTAGCTAGTAACTGTAATTAAAAGTAAATAATTTAAAATGTTTATATGACATAGATTGAAATAACGAAAATTTGTGTTTGTGGTTATAAGTCATAATTAGTTGATTAAAATGGTATTAATGAAATAATAACTGAATTTAATTGCAATATATAAACATCAGAAAAAATTAATTGGTGGATTAAATTTGTTAAAGTTCATAAGTTTTGTAATTTAGTTTAGTAGAACTTTAAATTATAAATGAAGATTGAAATAAACGATAAATTTAATTAGGTCAATGGTGACTCAAGACCTAGGTTATAGGAATTGGAACATAATCCAATTTGAATTAAGTAGAAGAAGGATTTGGTTAATATGTAAGTTATTGTTCAAGGTATTGAATAAAAACTTGGAATCCAATCATAATTTAATGATAATAACGTTAGTATTAGAGAATAAATATATTTCAGTGCAGTACCCGAATGAACGGAATAAAATGAATATATATTGAATAGAAATGAAATGTAAATTGGCACATTTGGTTGAAAGTTAATTTTAAGAAACATATAAATGTTGAATTTGTGAATATTAATATAAATATTAACTTGAATGGGATTCATTAATACAAAGATGTAATAAGTGTAGATAGTAAAAATTTAATGGCTGTAGTGGAAAAAAAAAATCTAGTAGTAACATAAAATTTATTTATATGGAAAAAGAGTATAGATTTGAACAAATTTATGAACATTTGATAAGAACAGTGGTTGTAATCAGTTTGTTTATTTAATATTTGGAAGATAGAGATTTGTAAATCCGTTAATGAATTTATGATGGGAAGGAATGGTAAGAATGTAAAAATTATAAGCATTTGATTCAATTAAGGGAATTAAATTTTAATAAATGGTCATTTAATAAATTCAACGTTCTGTGAGAAATCATAATAGTTGTGTAAAATGTGTACAAACTTCGATTTGGAAATTTATTGGATATATAACGGTTTTGGTATTACATTTATGAGTTTAAAAGTTATTCCATTTTGTAAAGTAATAAAAGCTTATTTAGGTGACTAGAATTTAGCGTAACGACTATTGTGTGTTACCTATTCTTGTTGCTTGTTAATTTAAATTTTGGGAATCAAATTCAATTTATCCGCCAATTTACCGTAGTTAAAGTGAAATGAATTGGTGAATGAGTAATGTTAAATACAAATAAGATGTAACCAAGAAAATCCCATTTATAATAATTTATGTAGAATAAAGTAAAGAAACCAGGAAATGAAAATGTGAAAATGTGGATGCAATGAGATCTTAAGTAATAATAACTTTGTTAGGTAAGTGATAACGGATTTTTTTTGTATAACCAAATAAAGATCCAAATTTATTTGGAAATTTATTGCAATCAATTGAATTTATTACAATTAAATGGATTTAATATTTAATAGTTATGTAATTATTATTTGGAAGAAATTGGAGTTATTTGTAATAAGTATGAACCTAATGTTAATTTTTCTTATAGGATTGACAATCGATATGGAAAGATAAGAAGAAAATTTGGGTCAGTAAAATTTGAAAATTATGCATAATAAAATGGATTCTAACGTTAAATACTACGTTATTGAGATTTAAATTAGACTTAAAGAATAATGATGTGAATCAGGAACTAATGTTTATGGCATCTTTATTTTAAGTGAAAGTTGAGAATATAAAGATTAAAAATCTAAAGTATGGGTTTTGAGAATATAATTTATAAAATTCTTAAATATAAGAAAGTGTAGAAATTAACATTGCAATTAATATACTGTCAACTTTTAATTCACAGCTAAACCTGTTAAATCTTTTCAATTGATTACGAATTATATAAGAAATAAAATTTGGCCAATTTTAGAATTTAATATAAAATTTGGATTTTTATAATTTATTTAATTTATTTAATGAATATTAAAAATAGCCATTTTGGCCACGGACTCGGATTTCGACGAAACCAGTTTCATCGGATCCGTATCGGTGAATTATTATAGGGTTTCAAGTTTCGTATCGATCGGACTTGTCGTTTGACCGTACGGACGCGAAACGCCTTGAAAATCAATTTTATTAAAATCAATTTGAAATCAATTTGGAAATCTTGTTTTCAGCATAACTTCTTTATACGATCAAATTTGGACGTGAAAATTTTTCCATCGCGTTCAGAATATTTTAAAATACCTATCTGGATATATGGGTTTGACAAATTTCGTTCCGGGGTCAGAACGGGCTTTTTGGGCCATAGTTTGTTCCGCACGTTCATTCTACGGTCTATCTACGCTACCTCTAACCCTCTATATAAACCGAGCTATTCAGCCCTAGCTTCCGCCTAATTTCATTTATCTGCGCGTATTTCTTCAAGCTTCTCTTCTTCTTCAATGGGGGCTAACCCTAGATCCAGTCACTTCAAAAACAAAATGAAAATTCAAAATCTCCAGAAAAATTCCACAAAAATATATGTCAATGTTCTCGAAACACGTAATCTCATGGTGAAATTCGTTTTTCGAATGGAGTCATCGTTTGCTCAGAATAAATTCAAACAGTTCGTGGCCATTCATCAGCGCCGTAACAAACTTCGTCAGATCGTCAAACGGTTTCTGGGTATTGTAGAGTGGACGATGGGGATCGCATCTGGGTAGTTATTGCATCGAGTTAACGGCTGGATTGGTGGTAAAATTCGATTAGGGTTTAAGGGGGACGGCGGCGGCTGTGGGAGTTGGACGACCGGACCTATATGGGGAGGTGCGGCTTGGCGAGCTGGAGGCCATGGTGGTGGTGGCGCGGCGTATGGTGGTGTCTAGTGGCGTGCAAGCTTGGTCAAAGTCTCGGTCAAGGGTTTGTGGTTGGGTTTCGTTGTCTGTAGCGTGCGTTCATGCGTTCTGGGAGAAGCTGTTGCATGCGCATCCCCTTGCTGACGTGGCATATAAGAGTAGGTGAATGTGTTCCATTTTTTTTATTTTATTCAATCACATTTATTGCGATAACTTTCTCATACGATATCCGTTTTACGCGCGGTTTCTTTTATTAGGATCGTATTGAAATTCCGGACTTGATGACGCTGGTTTGGACAAATTCTGAGACGGACGAATTTTTGGGTTTAAATCGGGTTTAAATTCGATTTAAATTCAAAAGGTGAGTGTTTTAACCCACTCACAACTACTAGAAACTTATATGTTTGTTAAATTAATTTTAAAAATGAATAGAAATTTATTTATGAGTATTTGGCATGTTTATTTCACTCATATTTGTTGAAATGCATTTATTAAATTTAACTGTTAATTTAATTCATTTATTGCGTATAAATTTACAGTTAAAATTTATTTGTTTGTATATGAACTGCTAGTTAACAGTTATATAATTTATTACTGAATATAGATTGTAGATTAATAGCTGTTAAATTTAATTTGAATAAAATTGCCAGTATTACCTGTTATGTAGTACCAAAAATAATACTGTTATTGATTGATATTGATTGATGATTGCGATTTGGATGATGGATGATGTTGATGAATGGATGTTTATTGTATATCATTAAATTGCAAATTATCATGCATATTTCCTTTCATTCGGGATTGCGGTTTGAAATGATATACAACCGCAAAATTTTATATCTTTTAAATTGCGGATTGAAATGATAAATATCCGTGTCACTTGACCATAGGATAGAAAATTATATACATGCACCGCGGTCTATATATAACTATTTTAATGTGATTTCTATGGTTTGGATGGAATATGGTTTATAATAATCTTAAATTTTATATTGTATAAATATTTTCTTCCATATATATATACATATGAAGTTGAAAATTTTGAAATTAAAAGGTGTATAAAAATCTTTATTAAAAATGGAAGAAAATTAAGAAAATGGAGTTTAATAATTTATATCATATGTTTAAATGTTAAGTTTGGAAATTTTAAGATATGATATTTATAATTGGATTTTTCCTAAAATAAATTGAAATGAATATTCTAGTATAATTTGAATTGGAAAATATATATATATATTTTATTACTAGAAATTGAAGTCTTATTATTTATGGATTTTATATGAATATTCAAGACTAATTAATAGAACAATTGATTTGTTGAAAGAATAAAATCCAACTTTAGTTTGAAATATTGATACTCAAAATGGATATACGTATATATAAATAAATTGAAGTGGTTTTGGAACTTGAGAGAGATAATACAAATTTTGGGTTAGACTTTAATAAAGAAATGTATTTGTAAAGCCATGAGAACTATTTTCTTTACAAAGTAACATTTAAGTTAAACCTTTTAATTCATATACCGTTGAATATCCAAACCATTCAAGTTTTAAAAGTTATGGTTTTAAATTATGAATTTCGAAATATTATGCTTTGAAAGGATATTTGGCTTTCAGACGTTATAAATTTTAAAGCATTTGGATTTTTGAAAAGGTTTATATTGGGATAAAGGATATCATATTGTTTTGGGTTTTAAAATGATATCGTATTCATAATTTTAAAATGGAAATGTTTATTCTGGTTTTAAAGTATGAGCTATTTTTAAATGACCGCGGTGTTATAATAACGATGGGTTGGCAAAGAGACCGGGATCGGATATGGACATACTCTCTGTCGATACCGAAAACCACTTTGACTAACCGTGTACGCGGTGGAGATTCCAGAATGAAGTAGGTGGTGGCGACGTGTCCTGTAAGGTAAATACGTGGACCCGACTCCCGTGAGTTGGCATAAGGTGGCTAAAACAGGAGCGATTTTCAGGCCAATGAGGTCATTCCTCTGATCGGACCCTCCTCTTCGATATTATACTTTGATTTTGGATTGATTCAGCGGCCACTTCTATATTTTGATTTTGGGGAGTTAGTCCGAGGTGGGCGGTAACTGCGGCTACGCGTTTCCACCAGCCTGGATAGCAATTGGTATATCTACCCTGGCATTGCCTAGTTGGGCCGTGTCACCTACCATACCGAGCCTTTACTACGAGTTTCTATTTGTGTCGTACCTATGGAGTATCCTCTGGTAGCTTCCCGATCAGGAGGTATTACGGTACTGTATAGACTATTGGCATTATTTGTGTTAAGGGCTATATGGGTAACCCCTTAACGCTATTAAAAAGTAAGTTTATTTTATAAATAGACACTATTATAATAGCGCAATATACTACATAGTAAATAGTTTAACGGATCCTTAGGAGATGTAAATCCCGAACATCTCTTGAGTTACTGTACTCATATTTATTTCTGTTAATTTAACTCACATAAGATCTTTTAGTTCTGACTCGAGTGTTTTTGTCTTTTCAAATTCGCTCGGGTCAGTCCGAGCGTTTCAGGATCGAAGACTTTAGCTTTGAAGGACGAAGACGAAGGAGTCGTATTATTATTATCTATAGTATTGCACCACACTCATACTATTCCGCTGCATTGATTGTATTGGTATGTGTAACTCTGATATTTATTGTATAAAGCAAATCAAGTGTTTGTAAACTGTTTTGAACTGTATATTTATTATTATATTTTATCCTTCCGCTGTGAGATTCTGTTTTGTTTTTATTTCTTCTCTGTTTTTCTTATTTACCCCATAACAATCCGCCCTTGCGTATGCTTTGAATTGGCACGTGTGTCGGTTTAAAGTGTGCGAAAAGGCGGGATGTTACATGTTTAGTTTTCTAGAGTTGAATTGGATAACTGGGATTCAGTGTGTTTTCACGTATCTCGGAGGGAGTACGTGTTTGATATTTCTGGTTATAGGACCAGCAGTTCGGGAGGTTTGGTTGATGAGTCAGACTCGTTTGTAGTTTGATATCCTGTTTAGAGTTGTTAATAGGAGCTTTATAGCTTAGTGGTATTGGTTGTTTGGAGTCTATAGAGCGAGTATCCCGATATATATATATACATGTATATATATATATACATACATATATATGTATGTGTATATATATATACCGGGAAAACTCGTGAAAGTTTTATCCAAAGTTCTTTTGGATAATTAGATTTGTTTTGATTGTGCGAATTGGTTGCATTGGTTGTTGGCATATGATTAACATATGTTGTATTTTAAAATAAAATCTGTGAATATATTATTAACTTACCTTTGTTTTAAGTTTCGGGGACGAAATTCTTTTAAGGGGGAAGGATTGTAATATCCTGGAATTTATGGCAATATAAATTTAATAATCTGTGTTTAAATTTAAATTGAATTGATATTTTTTGTTAATAAATTGAATTGATTCTATAATCTTCTTTATTTAAATATTTAATTTGTGAATTTATTTTAATAAGTTAATAAATTGTTTTCTATTTATAAAATGTATATGTATATTTATATAGATAAGTTGTTTTTAATTAAATTAGTATAGCATAATTTTAATCTTTTGAAATTAGGAATTGTGATTTATTTTTGATTTAAGCTTTTAAAAAATATTAAATAAAATAACTATATGATTTTAAATATATAAAATAAATGTTTTATTTGTTTAAATTATATTTTTGACTTAAGTTGAATATTAAAATAAGTTACAAAAATGTTTGTGTTATTCCTTTTTGAAATATTGATTTATAAAATGTGATTTGTAAATTTAATATGAAATTTAAAATACAATTTAAAATATGAAACATGTATTCAAGTAAGTTATAACCTCTTTTATAAATTTATTTTAATTGTTTAAAAGTATCTTTGTCAAATGATTTATTCGTATATTGTTTTATTTATAATAACACTTTGCTTTATTCTTTAGAAATTAATTATATACATAACTAGGTGTTAAAGAAACTAATTAATTAAGTTTAATTTTCTTTAAGACTTAATTAAAATAACAAAACATTTATAAAGACATGTGTAAGTAATTTAGGACATGAGTTAACATGTGTTAAGTATTTAAGCAAGGTAATTTAAAAGTGTTAACATCTTAGCCATGTGTCAAAATTTTAGTTTCAATTTTCCTTTAGTTTTGATTTAAATCAAAATATTGTTATTTATTTTGTTGTCTGACTATTTCCAGATTTGACTATTTCCAGATTTGACAAGTATTTAAGCAAGGTAATTTACACTTTCCTTAAGTTTGTTGTCTGACTATTTCCAGATTTGAATATTTGGTCTCGATTTCGAATTCGAGCAAGTAATGATAGGATGGATGTTTGTTTGGCCTGAGTCACTGATTGTTGATTATGGGGAGGTTGTGGAGATGGTCAGTGATGGCCGAAGACGGTGTGCAGGTGCACAGGAGCAAGGGTGATATTGATGATGGTGATGTTGGTGATGTTGTGGGATCAGGTTTTGGTCTCGGGTGAATTAAGTTTTGACTCGAAGCAATGTTGCTTCTGACTCGAAGTAAAACAGGGGTAGGCTCGGGTTATCTTTGTTTTCAGGTTTCAAATTTTAACAGGAAACCTGTTTCCAGGTTTTATAAAATTTGAAGTAAAGGTAAAATGCAAACAAAAATCTGAAAATAAGCTTGAACCTGAAATGAAATTTGAATTCAATTAGTTTAAATTTTGGATCTTTGAAATAAATTTGAAATTCTTTTAAACTCAAGTTTGATTTTAAACCAAAACTGAAAACTGTTTTCTGTTTTTAAAATTTAAAAGTAAAGTTTCAAATTGTAAGTTGAAGTTCAAACTGGAATTTTTAAACCTGAAATTTAAATATGTAATCAATAGTTTAATTCTTGGATTTTGAAACATTTTTGAATTCAAAAATTTAAGATGTTTAAATCAAAACAGGAAACTATTTTTCTGTTTAATATTAAAAGTAATTTTTAAAATGTAACTGAAAATTTAAACAAAGTTTAAATCTGAAAACTGAAATATGGAATTCAAGTAGATGAACCTGAGTTTGAATTTAATTTAAATCTGGGAATTTAAATTTATTTTTTAAACTTTTTAATGTATAAAGGAACATTGGTTTTGAATTTAAAACTATGAGTTTTAATTTATGAAATAAGAATTTAAAATAAGTTTAAATTCAGTTTTAAAACCTGAAATTTGATTTTAAGGTCAGTTTTTAAAATAGGTTTTTAAATTTAAATTTGTTTTAACTATTTTAGAAAAGGTTAAGTAATTAGAAAATGAAGATGGAGATGTAAGTAAAAATTTAAATTTTTGAGTTTGAATCTGGAATGGAAATTTAATTTGCATTTCAGTTTGAAAATTTAAAAGGAAACTTTTTTAAATTGAATTGAAATAAATTTGTTTTATAATCTTTTGAACCTTTATTTCATAAAAGGTATGTTCTTAAACATGTTAGATAAAAAGGGTTTTTAAATTTGTTTAAAACCTTGTTTAAATAAAATTGTATCCATTTTAAAATCTTATAATTTTAAAATGAAATTTAAAGTGATGTTTAAAATTAATTTGGAAACAAATTGTTTAAAATACTTTATATAAGAAGAATGTTTCATAATTTAGAACTTAAGAAACTAATTTCACTTAAATTATTAAATTAATGAATAATGTGGATGTTTAATTAAGTAATTAATAATTTTTAAGTTAATTAATTAGATTTGAGATTAATTAATTAAGGTTAATTAATCTACAATTAGGAATGGTTAATTAAATTTTAATAAATGATTAAGATTTATTTAATCAAGTGATTAAAGAAAATTAAGATTTTAATTAACACTTAATTAATTAATAATTAGAGATTAATTAAATTGTAATTAAATATTAATTAATTGATAATTAATAATGATTAGTATAAGTTAACTCTTAATTAAGTAATTAAGAAATGTTAATGAAGGTCATTAACTTAGGATTATTTAACAATTAGTTAATGTGATTAATTTTTGATAATTAATTAGATTAATTAATTAATAATAATCAATTGTTTAAGTTTAATTACTAAATCAAAGTAATTAATAAATTAATTACTTGGTGTAATCAATTTGATTAATGTGATTAGTTTAGATTAATTAAGTTAAATTAATTTAAACATTTGTGGATTGTTTGATTATTGCTTTATGTAATTTATGGATTTGCAATTACTTAAGGAAGTAACTAATTAATAATTACTAAATGTATTTAAAGATATTTATTATAGAAGTAATTTGGATTTAAATTACTTTGAAATTAATCAAGGGATAAATGGAAATAATTAATTAAGAGTAATTAATCTATGGGATGAGTAATTAAAGTAGTTAACTACCGGGTGTTATAAATCAAAGGTAATTAACATATATGTGTGGATTAATTTCACATTAATTACTTATGTAATTAATTTATATTGAGAGATTGATTAAATGTAATCAGAAATCATTAATTAATTGATTAATGATGTAATTTGGAATTGATTAATTAAGGTATAATTAATAATGAATAAATGATCAATGTAATTAATTTTAGCTAATTAATTAATTAATTAAGCAATTACAAGTTAATTATTTACAAAGGGTTTAATATAATTAACTTGTGTAATTAATATTAAAGGCTAATTATTTATTGTAATTAGAGATGGTTAACCAGTAAGGATTAATTGAAATGAATATTAAGATGGTGTTTTATTTTATTGATTTGTAATCAATTAATGGTTAAGATAAGCGGGACTTTAATGATGAAGTAATTAATTTAATTTATTTTAAATTAATTAGAGATTAAGTAATTAATTTAATTCATTTTAAATTAATTATAGAAGGTGTGATCATTAGATCATTGCTTATGTTTAATGATTGATATTAATTGCCTGGTATGGATTGTAGTCTCAGCTATGAGATGGAAAATGTATGGATGTATTGGTTACTTTTGAATGATAATATGGGTTATCTGTTTATGATATGAATTATCTGTTGGTAATGATAATGTTGATTATCTATTGTGATTGAATTATCTATCTGTGTGTATATAGGTTATGAATTGAAATTGTTTTAAACTCTAAAACAACTTGGCCTTAAAAGACACGTTTTGGATTTCGATGAGACCGGGATCAGGTTTCCATATTTGGATATCCGAAAACCACATCGATCCAAATTAACGTTAGGTCGTGAATCTGAAGTGAAGATGAAGATTCAAAGTGCAAGGGTTATCGTCGTTAACTCTGAGGGTGATTCCAAAATGAGTGTAACGAGATAATGCCTTCGGTTTCGTTCGAACCAGAACGAACTTGTATGGATTGAATGCTTTTAGAACATCGTCAGGTGGACGATGAGAATTCTAAGTGATATGTCCTATAAAGGTAATCGTAGCCTCAAGCCTCATCAACCGAGAATGGCTAAAACAGGGGAGGTGCAGCAAAGCTTCGTGGGTAACCCCCACTTGAGAGCGAGAATTACCCCTGTCTAGATGTCCCTTTATTTCGGCTTAGTGGTGCGGTTGCTGATCACAACTGCAGGGTGGTCTTGTTCAGAACTGTTCAGTAAGGAATGGTTCCGGCTTTGTGTTGCAGGGGAGCGGGAGTACTCCTCGGTGCGGTGATCTAGGCCACGTACTGTGACGGGCGGTACCCCAGTAGCCCAGCCATTGATGGAATCCAAAATCTAATAAGTGCCGTACGTATTAGTTGTGCCCAACTATGTTGGAAAGTGAGATGTAAGCATTCTAGCTATTTCTGTATTTTACTTGAAAACCCTAGACACTATTATAATATCATCGGATTTCCTATCAAATGTTTAGGTTAGCGTAAGGTAAAAACTTTTCCATGTTTATGTGTGGGAAGTCTTACGTGATATCTTTTCTTTTCAAAGGTTTTTCAAAGTTAAGCAACTTTAATCTGTTACTCACACCAGACTCATGTCTGACCCAGAGTTATTTCTGTATTTCTTTAAATCTTGGGTACTCAAATTTTTACGAGTAGCCAAGGGGATTCAGGTTAGGATTCAGGTTAGCTTTGACGAATTGTGGAGGAGCAAATGGAGCAGGAGGCTTCTGCGTATAGACATATAGTTTTCCGCTGTGTTGGTATCTCTGAGTGTCTTCTGTATTGTGATTGAGTTGTAATAACTAGACAGGTGTTCATAACTGTCAAGTATGTGATGTATTGTCTGTGTAACTCTGATATTAATATAATTTATTCGTTCCGACGTTGAGATTCTTGTGTTGTTTCTTCCTTCTCTTCTTTCTTTTCTCTTTTCTATCCCTTTCTTTCTTAAGGATGATACGACTTTTTGTGGAGAAAAAGTCAGGTTGTCTCAAACATTCATTTCGAAAAATTCACCAATCTTTCACAAAGATTCATTCATAGCCTTTCAAAACACTTTCCCTTTCAAATTAGATTAACTCATCCAATCTTTTAATCAAAGACTCAATTCATAGCTTTCAAAACCATTTCCAAAGATTCATAGCTTTCAAAAACAATTCAATTTCAAATCTTTTCTACAAAAGATACACTTTTAAGATCCTCTTCAATTTCAAAACAAAGTTCAACCATCTTTCACGAAGATTCATTCATAGTTTCAAAACTATTTCGATTTCATTTCAAACTTGAAATCTTTCAACAAAAATTGGAAATCCTTTCTTTATATGAAAGCTATTATTATTTGAAAATAAATAGTTTTCGTTTCGGAAAATATTAGATTACATTTGCACAAGTTAAAGCCCTTCAAGTATAAAACTTGGATTAATTTAAATTCCCAAACCAATACTTTTAAAATAGTTTAAAACCCATATAAACACATTCGTAACTTGTATAACCTTTTTAAACCATAACTTCCAAACATAGAATTCAATTTCAAATCTGGAATTCAAATTTGAATCAAATTATTTAAATTTCAAAACTTTATCAAGTTATTCAAAATAACTTTTATCTTCAAAACTCCTTTTTAAAAGCTTTTCATATTTAACCCAATTCCATTTCCAAAACCATTTGGATTCAAAATTCAATTTTAAAACCATTTCAAAAATCTGCATCTTAACCAATTTCCTCGTGCGATCCATATTTGTGTATGTATAGTGTAATCTAGGGGTTTCACACAATAGTGCAATATCATCAATCATCACAGATTCAAGCACATCAATATCGATAAGTGTTATATTCCTATAACGCTTATCTTTATTCACAGATTCACAGATAAATAATATACATTCATCACAGATAAAATAAATCACATTCATCACAGCTCGAATCAAAATAATTCATATCACAAAGCATTACTCATCAGGGATACCAAACAATTCAACATCCAATAGAATCCAAACATCCATAAGTAAGATTAATTCATTATCTGATTATAATTAACTTAAACCAGATAAATTACTTAAGAATAAATTACTAATCTTCGTTAATTAATATTAATTAATTACAAACCATTTTGATTAATTATACTTTAATCATAAATTAATTAACCTTTAATTATTAATTAATCAACCCTAATTAATTAATAAATCAACCTTTAATCATTAAATAATTAACCTTTAATTATTTAATTATCCTTTAATTAATTAATCAATAAATTAACTAACCCTTAATTAATTACCATTAAATTAATTATCATTAATTAATTACAATAACTGATTATCCCTAATCAATTTCATTATAATTAATTAATTATCCTAAAATTAATTTTCTTAATTAATTAATCACCCAAATTAATTATCTTTAATTAATTATTCTTTAATCACTTGATTAATCAACTTGAATCATTAACTAACCTTTAATTAATTTTTATTAATTTCATTAAGTAATTACCCCTTAATTACTTATATTAATTAATCTTGATTAATTATCCTTAAATGTAATAACACAAGGTAATTAGCTTTAATTTAATTACACGGTAATTATTCATCAATTATCTTTAAAAACATTTAATCTTTGAAAGAAAATTTGTTATTATTATTCCATAAATTAACTTAGATTTTTAAGTAAATTAACAACCAAAAACATTTTATTTTTTCAATTAACCTCTTAATTATTAAGTTTATTGAAAATAAACTTATAAATAATAGTTATATATCTATTGAAATATTTTGAACTCAAAATAATATTACTTTCAAACCTTTTAATAGATTCCAAATTTAATAATATTAATTATTTTGGAAAAAGTAGTTAACAAATCGTTTAACTCGATTGAGTTTTAAAATTTAAAACTTTTTATTTCATTTTATTTTTAAAACTTATCAACATAACCAATAACACGAGTTAAAGTTCAGAATTCCTGAGTACAACCACGAGCCAAATGTACAAAATCTCGAGTTCGAACCCGAGTCGTTCCCCTTCTTCTCCTTTTAACTTTGTTTTATTAAAATATACAACTGTTGCATGAATGAACCCAGTAACCCACTCGAGCCACGATCCCACTTACTCGAGACCTTCTTCGAGACCACTTAGCACTATGATCGTCTGACACAAATAGTAACTCGTGCACGTGCACAGCCGCACGACAACGCTTCGGCATTCGCGGTGACCACCCACTAGTCACCGATCACCTCTTCTGACGACAGGACCGTCCATCATCATCGAATTGTTTGAAATTTGAAAACGAGCGAATCAACCAAAGACTAGAACAAAATCCCCTTGATCCAATTGCCTTGCAACACCATTCCCGATCATCAGAGACTCTGAAACCCTTACCAGAACTGCACCATGATTTCATCCGTCGATCCCCTCAGGCCTGGTACTCTCTGATCAACTGTGGAGGTCACGCGACTCACGAAACGTCGACGAACCCAAATTGCTACTTAAACCCTACTAGCGCTTTGCTGCACCACCAAAAACGAGTTAGAATTTTTTTGATCATTTTTCTGATGATCACCGATGCTCGTGCTACCTTCACCAAGGATCACAACTCCCTGAACTTTGTCGTTCGTCGAAAATTGATTAGGACGTGTTTTCTATTCAACTCGAATTATCTCAATGTTCCCAAGATTAAAAATTATGAACTTATTACCTAAATTCATCATTTCCCACTACAAATCAAATTTTAAATCCAAACTTGAATTCGTAAACACTGATTTTTCACCTGTTTTAATATATTTACTGTAATTCCAATTTCCCAGATAAATTACTTAATAATTTCACTTGTTTTTATTTTTAAAATTTGTATTATATCAAAAAAAACAAATTTCTTTTAAACGTCACAGGTTAAAAGAAATCGGTGGAAGAGGATTAGAATTCTGAACTTGATTTTTAAAGTTTGCAACTAAGAATAGAGCCCTATTTCATACATACATACATATATACTCAGACATTTGTACACATATAACATGCAAGCAAATCCAAACCATCATCTAAACACACTTTATATCATACTTCAAAAGATCATCAAGATAAATAGGTTTAAGATCTAAAAAAAATGCTCACTTGAGAGTTTGACAGAGCAAAGAACAGGCTTTTAAGTTTTAAATCTAGAAATTATTTGGACTGGAAATGCTTTGAGTACGATCTGTTATTTGATGACTTCGAGTTGAATCAGTTGCTTGTTGAATTGAGTTTGATTACAGGTTTTGAATTCCTTTTGATTTTGAAGAATGGAGTATGAATTTGTTTGAGTTGTTAATTTTCCAAATTTTGAAAATTTTGGAATTTGCTTCAGATTAAAAATGCATGAGGTTGTTTGATTGTTATTTGTTCTGCTTTGATACTGATCTTTGAATTGCTTGAATTTCCTGAGTTGATCTTCACAGGATGAAACTTGATCCATTGCTTCGTAGTTTCTGGTTCATTTTTCAGATTTGTTTGTTTTACTGCTTTTAAATTTTCTGGTCTAAGTTTTATCAAGTTTGGTTTTGATTTTGAGTGCAACAAAGAATAAGAAGAAAGTAGATAGATGTATATATGTATACTTCGTTTCATTTTATTTATTTTTAAAAAAAAAATCAGGCCACTTGTTAACTAAGTTAACACTTGTCATTTGCTTGTATTAATATTTTTACAATTGTATTTTGCATTCTTCATATATTTACAAATGTCTTAATTTGTATTTTTTATGTTAAAACCCTTATTTCATTTAATTTGCAATTTACATTTTAAACTCTTACTTTATTCTAATTTATGAATCATTTTTTACTTCATAATTTCAATTTAGTTTAAATATATATATATATGACTTATATTTTTCTTATTTTAGATATTATATTGATTTCAAAATAAAACTTTCAAATCATCATATTATAAATGCAAAACAATTTTTTCTATTAGTATTAAATTATAGAGTTTAAGTTTCAAATAACTTTTGAAAATTTACTATATTAAATCCAAATAAAATTCTCAAAATACATATATTTATAGTTATTATAATTAGAAAAAGAGTTTCTATAAATTTCAAAATATAAAATTTTAAATCCAATTTATTTTAAAAATACTTATATTTGAGTTTCAAATCCAATATGTTATTCAAAACATTATTTTTAAATTTCAAATTAAAAATTAATATACAATCAATTTGTATTTATAAATGAATAAGCAAACAATATCTTTTTATAAATATATATTTTTTCATTCACATATTTTTTTCAAATATTTATTTTCAACATATATGTATTTGAATTTCAAATTCAAATTCCAAATTGTAATCTATTTATAAAATATTTAAATATCTAAATCAAATCCTCTATTTAAAAACTTTTATATATTATCATTCCCATATTTTCAAATTAATTTCACAATTAAATTCACAATTTAATCCAGAATTTCATATTAATTACCCAATTAATTCTTAATTTAATCCAAGAATCAAATTAATTACTAATTTAAATTCGACTTAAAACCAAGGTTGTTACATTTTCTTTTTAAATTACGAATTGAAATGATATATTATCCGTATCACTTGACCTAAATTAGAAAATATTATACAACCCCATGGTAAATTATATATATTTTGTGAAATTTATAAGTATTTTTAAATGTAAAAATATGACATTTTAACTTAATTGGATTTAAATAATTTAAATGAATTTATAGTGATTTTTATATAAGTTAAAATGCATAAAGAATTAAATGAAAAGGTGTATTTTAAAATTTTGACTTAACTTGGAAAATGGAAATTTTGTTTTAAATGGAAATTTTTAAGTTAGGTAAATAAATGGAAATTTTATTTTATTTATGAAATGGGTATTTTAAAATAAAGTACTAAGTTAATTGTTAAAAATAAAAAGTTGAGAAGATAGTTTACTTTTGACTTAATAAGTGAATTATTGTTTAAATTAGATATTTATTTATTAAAGATTTATTTTATTGAATCACGAGTTAAATGATATTCAATTGAATATTTTTGAAGCGAAAAATATGATTTTTATAAGTTAAAATGGCTAAATTTGAAGTTTAATGTTTTTGAAATTTTATATTAAATCTGTAATTAGTATTGGTAGCACTTCAGAAATGCTGTGGTTTTAAGACAGCATTTGTTAAGTGCTATCATTTTTGAAAATAAACTAAATTCTGGAATGATAAAGAGCTACTGCAGCACTTTGTAAGTGCTGTTATCGTTGAAACTAAACTATATTTTGAAATAACTAAATAGTTAATGTAGCACTTTGTAAGTGTTGTTGTTGCTGAAAGTAAACTGTTTTGAATAACTAAATAGCTACTGTAGCACTTGGTAAGTGCTGTTGTTGCTGAAATGAAACTGAATTTTTTTAAATTACTAATACCTACTGTAGCACTTTGTAAGTGCTGTTGTTTTGAAATTGAGCTATTTTGAAATAACTAAGTACCTACTGTAGCACTTTATAAGTGCTGCTGCTTTTGAATTTGACAATGTTTTGAAATATTACAATATCTACCGTAACATTTTGTAAGTGCTGTTGTAGCTGAAATTTATGATGTTTTGGAAATTTTATAATTAAATGAATGAACTTAGAAATGTTACAACTTTGAAGTGAATATTATTTGATATTGAATTAAAATGGTTTAAATGAATATGTTTTGAAGTGAAATATAAACCATTTTTGAAACTTATAACCACGGGTTATAATAATGATTGGTTGGCAAAGAGACCGGGATCGGATATGGGCATACTCTCTATCGATAACGAAAACCACTTTGACAACCATGTACGCGACGGAGATTCCAGAATGAAGTAGGATGGTGGCGATGACCCTATTACAGTATGAACGTGTGCCCGACAGCCGTGAGTTGGCATAAGGTGGCTAAAACAGGAGCGATTGATGGGCTAATGAGGTAGCTCCTCTTATCGGACACACTTCTTCGTACGCCATTCTATTACTTTGTGATTGATTGGTGCGCACCTTTGATTTTTGGGAGTGTGGCTCGAGGTGGGCGATAGTGGCTGCTACGCGTAACCACTGGTCCAGAAGCATAATTGGTATATCTACGCTGGCATTACCTAGTTGTGCTATGTCACCTGCCCTAGCACGCCTTGTACGAGATTGGTTTTGTGCCGTAGGCTAAGGAGTATTTAGGGTATCCTCCCGATCTGGAGGTACGCTGATACTGGATAGACTTCTAGGACTATGTATGTGTTAAGGTGGAAAATGTAAAGCTTTAACGCTATTTTAAAGTAAGTTTATTTTGCTTTTATACATTATTATAATAGCATATATTACTACATAGTAAATAGTTTAACGGATCCTTAGAGGATGGGACATCCTAAGCATCCTTTAAGTTACTTGTGCATTTATTTTATAGTTCACTTGAGTTGGTTTACACTGGATAAGTATGTATGTCCTGACTCGAGTGTTTTTGTTTTATTTTACGCTCGGGTCAGCCTGAGTATTCCAACTTGGATCTATCTTCTGGAAGCTAGAGATTTCTGGAGTTTATCTGCTTTTCTTGTTTTATATATTTTAGTTCAGTCGTTCTATTTCAGCTTATGTATTAGAGACTTATGTATTTGGGATTTCTACTGTATTTGTTTCATAACTGTATTTATTTTTCAGACTATGTATTTTGTACTTATTTTGAGACTGAGTTTGTAGTGGCTTCATGAACCACTATGGTTATTTTTATTTCTGCTGCGTGTATCTGATATTCTGTGTCTGTGATTCTTTGATCGGTTTTATTTGGTCTAAATTTTATTACAATCTATTGTTTTGAGCTATTCAAGTTTGACATATTTTGGTTTTCTTGTCGAATTTGAACGGTGCAAAATAGTGGGTCGTTACATAGACTGTATCCTGCTTATTTTAAGAAGTCTAAGGAAAGTGAGACCTGGAATAAATTATCTAAAATTTGTTCACTTGCATGTTCAATACAAGTTGTATATATATTTTGGTTTTTGTAGAAAGTATTTGAACATTTGTTTCATATTCCATTAATAAGGCATATATACCTTGGTATTGAGTTTAAATTCTAAAATTGAATTCTTAAATCAGCATACACAATGTAGTACTAAAAACTTTGTAAAAAACACAAAACTTACTTTAGTTTTTTTATGCTGATATAAGGAATCACTATTATTGCACTCGTGAGGCATTTTGGATGCCTTTGCAGTTACATACTAGAAGTTTTTTGTAATAGGAATGTTGGACACGATAATGATCTATAATTAATTAGCGATTACGTTTCTTTTATCATTATTGTATTCTTTTAGCTGGGAATTAACTTCTGTCTTACAAATTTTGAAACCACAGTTTGATGTAGCTGGAGTAATACTGATTATAGTTAGTTTTGGCACTTCTAACAAAGCTTATTTATCTGCAAAAAGGGCATGTATTCTCTAACTTTTTAGCTCTACATTGGTTTTAAGGTTCTCTAATTTACCGATTTTAGTGCATTTGTATAGCAAAGTTATATTATGGAATGTTGTGTACTTTGTATTAGTCAATTGCCTAATGAAATAGTGTGATGAATATTGAGTGTTTGCATTATGAATCCGATTTAACTTTGTGTACACTTTTTTGATGAATTGATTTTGCTTTACAAGTAGATAGATGACTGTGATGCAAAAAAAGGTTGCAACAAGTTATGGATCGAAGTTATTTTTGCTGCTAGAACTACTTTTTGGTTTTAACATATGTACGACTTGCTTTTATTTTGCTATTTCTACCTGTTCTATTTTTTTTTTGACTATTGATCACAAACTATTTATGTTTGGTGTAAGAATATTATGTATTTTGATTATGAAATTTCATACATTGGTTATCAAATATGTGTCCAAAATGTAGTATTGATATAATATGTTGATTTTGAAATGTGATATTGATATAATATGCTAATTTTGAAATGCGGTATATATGCACATTGTGGATGATGTTTGCTGAAATGGAATTAAAACATTCCACAACGTTTTTAAAACATTCCACAGCATTTTTAAAATGCTGTTGAAATCCACAGCGTTTTTGGAACATAGTTAAAACATTCCACGGTGTTTTTAAAACAACGTTGAAAGTTTTAACAGCGTTTTACAAATGCCGCTAAATTGTATCTAAAAACGTAAAGCGCGATCTACTGCAACAACGAAACGTTGTAAATAAATATCACAGCATTGAAAAAACGCTATAAAATCTTATCTTAGCATGAAAAAAACGCTAAGAAAGATATCTAACTGCACCCAACCAAATGTTGTTAAAAGATTTCATGACACCAGGGAAACGCTGTTAAAAAGGACATTTAACAACGTTTATTTCTTGTCATTGTATATCACTGACATATAACTGCATGTCGATATACAGCATACATAAAAACGCTGTTAAAAGCTTTTATAGTGTTTTTAAAACGCTGTTAAATGTCCTGTTTGTTGTAGTGAAGAGTTACATATATGTAACAAATTACATAATTTCCCCTAGGGTATACTCCTAACTTTATCAATCTCCTACTTGCACTTGGGGTCAATTACGAAACCTCATTCCAACTTCTCCAATCAATTTTCTTGAAACTAATTAGGATAGTCCTTTAGTGAACGGGTATACTATTATGTTTTAATCGTCTACTCTGTCAATTAGCTCTCTCTGACATTAGTAAACTACCTTTATCATGTGGAACAATTCAGAGTATGTCTCTTAACTTCTAGTGAGCAATTAATTGTATTATAAACTATAGAGTGAAATTTCCATCAATAACATTGTTGTGGGAATCTCAACATTTGGAATCACCGTCGAATCAGTTACAAATTTATGAGTTTATTATATATATATATACACACACACACACACACACACACACACACACACACACATAAACATACATCCTCAGAGCTAGAAGTGACCTTAAAAACTTAGTAGACGGAAGGATTGCAAACGGAGAGTGCACAAGTTTCTGGTTCGACCCCTGGCTGAACAATGAATGTGTTATAAACAAACTAGGATGGGACAGTTTCAATGCATATGGAGGAAGAGATTTTATGGTAGGAAAAATTATACAAGGAAAATCATGGGCTTTTCCCCCTAACTCTCCAACAAATCAAATCAAACAGGAAATTATGAGTATTCCATTAAGTGATATCTTATCAAACACCTGGATATGGAAACCAAATAACAAAGACTTCAGCTTAAAGACTGCTTGGGAGCAACTTAGGGAAAGAAGCATTGAAATTAAATGGGCACAAATTTATGGAATAGAGATAGCACCCCCAAAATGTCACAAACAACTTACAAAGCTCTATCATACACACTCCCTACCATGGAAAGACTTAAAAAATGGGGGAGTATACAAGAATCGGCTTGTGTATTCTGTAAATAGGAGGAAGAAAACCATTAACACCTTTTCTTTCACTGTAATTTTTGTGACGACCCGTAAATCCGTACCCTTTGAATCGATAATAATCCACACATGTCCGACCCAAAAAGCACAAACTGATGGAAAATCAAGAGAAAGAAAAGAAGAGAGAAGAAGAGAAGAGAAGAAAGAGAGAAGATAAAGCAAAACAGAACAATACAGAATCTCACATCGCAGCGGAAAATATATAATATCATATCAATGATCTTTACAAAACAAAAACTGTATATATATACACACATCAATCAAGTTCAACAATCAATCAATAGTTATCAGCTTGGACAGTTATAATAACTCGTCCTCACAATTGCCGAAAATATATAATAACAAACAAAGCATGGCAGATCATCAATAATCAAAACAGATATGCGTATATGAAATGAAGACCTTCAGCTCTCTTGCTGAAGCTCCAAAGGCATCAAATCTCGACCTGTAAATATACTCTGTCTGACCCGAGCATTAAAAGGGAAGAATGCCCGGATCAGTCTGGTAAACCAGTGTGAGAAACACACTCAACTGAATTTATTAAATTACCAAACTTTTCCATAGTTTTCAAAACAAAAGTATCTCATAAGACAAGTCCACACATAAACATGGACATGTTTTCACCTTACGATAACTAAAACATATCATATCAAATCTCATGTTATATTATAGTAGTGTCTACTATATACAAATAATATTAATCATAGCCGAAATTGTTACATTGATTAAATTCCAGCATATAGCCCAATTGGGTAATACAATCAAAATGGCAAACACGTAGTGGAGTTTGGATTTCCATACAAATGACCAGGTGAAGGGACTACCTTCCGGCGGTACATCTCTAGAAAAATGTATCGAGGACCATCACTAAGGATCCTCTACCAACACAAGACTGGCCCACCTCAATAACTAGATGGTACCGAATATATCATCCTTCAGTCGTTACCGACCTTTACCGAGGGCCCTCATAGCATAGAAACCACAATAATCAGATGCAGGACATCATAGCGTGTAAAGATATATCTCGAAGAGGATGATCATATCCTACTTGAGAATGACCCACTTAGCCCTGCTGCATCTAACCCTGTTTTGGTCATTTTTGGTTGATAAGACCTTATGAGGTAACGATTACCTTTCACAACAACATATCACATCACTTAGAATGCCACATGGCCATTTCCGTTGACTACTAATTGCCTTCCACAAAAACACAACCCATAAGCTAATACGTCTCAAGGAGGGTGTTAAGCTAAGAGAAGTTGCCTTCTCCGCCACCACTGATGTACGTTTGTGAAAACCAATGTACGTAATCTATAGAAATGCAATGTCAGACAAACATCCATATAAGTTGTCCAGGAATAGGACAAACCGAAGGTACTTTCCTACCACATCCTATCGAGAAATCCCTAGGATTAGCAACGAATAGTCCTCGCATTGGATATTTCATAAATGAAGCGACCACTACTACTGGATGTATATTGGGATTTTAACCCCAAACGATCAACAAGCACTCCCCTAATATGAAAATCCGGAATATCAATATCATCACAAGCAACCTGCACAATCGTCGCATATACATTGGACTGAAGTGGTTTTCAGATAAATCTGATCTCGGTCTCTTCGCACCAACAACGCAAAAGTGTTTCACAACCTCACACAGCAACTAAGTCTCATAGACTTATCACGTCTCCAACTTTCAACTTGCTATCCTTCGGGCCAAGAAGGAAGCTCGATAGATTGGAGTAATACTCCGCACTATACGAATCAACATCCTCAACACAAACGATAATCAAGCCTACACAGAAGGCTACGTACTAAGTGTACAACTAAATAGTTCTCACATCAAGTTGAGGAACTAAAATTTGGCCAAGTTTGATAGTCGGTTCTTTAACTATTAAAGAAAACAAACAAATATTCAGCACCATAACAATCACTGGGCCCTTTTTGATTAATCTTTTATTAATTAAACCATTTGCCAAATATTCCCTTCAAATTATCTTTAAAAAGATATAATTCCAAAATCATTTCAACAATGGAAAACATTTCCAAATACTTATTTAACAATAAGTAATTCACAAATCAATTTATTTTCAACACTTAGAAAATACTACATATACTTAAATCATGATTAAGTATATATTTTATTCTTCAAGGAAAACATTCTTTTTAAACACATTTATTTGGATCAAAACGAATTTTGCGTAAAACATCGTTACGACAACCCAAAATCAATAGTATAGGTATTCGAAATAAGATAGATATATAAATCCCAATACTATACAAAACATTTCCTTTCGAAAATCATTTGCTATAACAACAGTCTTATAGTCCATCATTTCCTTATTTCTCGAAAACGTCTATTTCAACAATGAATGTTGAAATCTATGATTTCGATCCTTCACACATTTTTAAAACGTATTTAAACCATTTAACTTCAATTAAAATATCACTTTCCAAAACATTTATTTAATTTAAAATATTATTAACTGTCCAAAATCGTGAATATACTTCCCTAACCAAATTCAACGCTTCTACGTATTTAATTAAAGGATTATCCACTGTCCAAAATTGTGGATATAATTCCTTTAATAAACTATAATAATGAACTTATCAAATTCAATCGATTTCGGATTTATAAAACAACGTTTATAAATCACATTTATATATTTTATAAAAACTTCTAGTTATAAAATCCCTTTATTAACCAATTCCATTTACATCTCATTTACAGCCAAAATCCAATTTATAAGTTAATTCCTTATAAATTATTTATTTACAATTTCATTCTTTCTATTACTTCACAAATTATAAATCTTATTCACTTATAAAAATCCATTTATAACTCATTTTAACACTTATAAAAATCCTTTATAATTCTAACACTTTGATTTATAAAACATCAATCTTATAAATCTTATATATATATATATATGTTTATTATAACTTCAAAAATCTCGATTTTTAACTAAACTTATTCTTTTAATAATTTCAAATCGCTATTAAACTTATATAACTCCAAAAATCATACTTAAGTTTATTTCACCAAAAATCATAATTTTTATAACGATAAAAATTATAACATTTATTTATTTAAAATAAATCAATTCTTTGCAATTCAAAAATCAATAAAACGTTTATTTCAAAAATCACTTTAAAATCCTTTTAAACTTGGAAATCATCACTTAAACATTTTTAAATTTCCAAAAATAGGCCCAATGTTGCCACAGCACTAAATACATCAATCACAGCATCCAATAAATCATATATCATATGCTAATAGAATATATCACAATATCTGTAGATAAAATCAATACTGTTGAGGAATCCAGTTGGATCCCTCCAACCTGTAAATTGCAACAAATATATATATTAGAATATGTGTACAATGTCCACTTCAAGGCAGACGCGCGGCAAAGGGTCATCCGCTCATACACGGGAACATATAGAGTCATCTGCTTCACTAGGCAGGTATATATCCAAATATCAATCAATATATCATATATCATCCAAACAATCATCATTCATCATATAATAAATTATTTTTCACTTATATAAAAATATCAGTGAGTCAGAAAGAGTGAGTTGTACTCACATTGCGTCTAATAGCAGTTGCAGTGTTTTGTTTCGAATAAAATTAAACGAGCGTTTAATTTTACCCAAAATTCATGCTAGCTCCAATAAACTCCAAACTAGCTCAGTCGCGTAGTGTTCGTCCATACGGTTCCAATGCAATTTGTTTCATGAAATTCCGACCTCGTACGACAAAGTTATGCGGTTTTAAAGATCATACAATTTAATATATATTAAAATCAATTTCACTTTTATTTTATTTTAAACCCTACATCATCTCTGCCATTCGATCTAGCTTGATGAAATCTGGCCGCGTCTTGCACTTCTTCTCCTACGTGAATAAAATGCATGCACAAACCCATTGCCGCCGTTGAGCCCTTGCTAGCCGCGCCACCATCGTTGATCGCGATGACGATCAGAGACCGTCATTTCAAAGCCCTCCACGAGATGCACCTTTTCCATGAATACCATCACACTCGGCCCCTCCATCACGTCGAAAAATGCGTGTAAACTTTGACCGAACGCGAGACTTTTTCTCCCTAATAGTTGCGAATTGGATAATCATATCCGTATGGATTTGTAGCTCTCATCGAGCTCTAAAAACATTGTAGTTGAGTGTTTCTTCTAATTGTATATGGACTGAGAGAGATTAAGAGGAGAAAAATCAAAAATTCGGCCATTAATTCAAAGCCGGCGGCTACTATAATCCTAGCTAGGGTTTTGATGCAAATGATAAAAAATAACGTCCTTTTATAGAAAATTCTGAAACACTATTCACCCGAAAAATTTCCGAACTCCAATCGAAGCGCGCCACCTGGCGTTTATAATATTTTACCCCTATTCCGAACGCAATGGAATATATATCGGGAGTCAGTTCGATTGTATTTGAAAGATAGGTTTTTGAATCGACTATTTAAATTTAAAATTCACTTAAACGAATTTCTATGCGTTTTAGCTTGCCTCGGACAAACCGTAAATCCAATTGACACGAAATTTGAAATCTTACAATAATTTAACATTACAGATCCGATGAAACTCATTTCGTTCAAATCCGAGACTGTTTGAAAAATGGCTATTTTCAGTAGCTAATTAAATATTAAAATATTCAATTTCTAGAATTTAACTTTTAATTTGATTTTAAAAGTTCTCTAACATCATTCTAATTCAACTAGGATTTAAAACAACTTTATAAATCATTTTTATTCATTTTAAATTCAAATTCCAATTATTTCTGCAATTTCAAATATTAAATCAACAATTTAATTATCCAGTTAAGCCACTATATTCGAAATATTATTTATTCGGCTTATAAATTTAACTTTTAAATAATCTAAAATTAATTAAATATACGAATTTCAAATGACTGAAATTCCGGGTTGTTACATTCTCCCTTACTTAAAAGAATTTCGTCCTCGAAATTACTAAGTAAGAAAAAGTCACAAAATTCATTAACTATTCAAAACAATTCGTTAAAACTAGATTTACCAAATCTCTAAGTGTTTAACTTTTCTCAAAATCCATTAGTTAAATTTTTTACAAAAACCTTTATAAGTTTTCAAATCCATAACTATTTATCTTTTCAAAACCAACAAATATCGTTTAACTTTTAACTCCAAAATCAAAACTTAGTTTTCACAAATTTTCCCAAAATTTTCTAACGCCTTAAATTTTCAAAAAAATTCGCCATCGTCTCCTTTGCGCGGTTCGATCCGAAATATATATATATATATATATATATATATATATATATGTATGTATATATATGTATGTATATGTATACATATCACAAATATGCATCTCATCTCAATGATGAGGCATCACGCAGGGAAAAAAGTGTAAAAATACGATATGTAATCCGAGATATGTACCTTGTATATTATTAACGAGCACATACAGCTAATATAGCGCGAAAGCGAGCTCCACATGCGAAGAAAGCGCCATCCGCACCTACTATACTCTCAAAAACAAATGAGAAACACATATATGAAAGTAATATCAATATACAACATATATCAACAACTATATACGCCAATATAGCAAATGCCATCAATAAACAACAAATCCAACCATCAACCAACTATCATCCAACTAACATCCATAGCCAAATCAATATAGATTCACTTCTCATTAATATTCATTCAATTGATTTTCAGTTTAAATCACATTTGATTCATTAACATTGGATCTTACTAACATTCATTCATTCATATTCAATTAGTTTATATTCACTAATTCATATTCAAATTAGTTCACTTTCAAATCAAATCAAATTCAATTCTATTTAAATTTACTTCACTTCCACTTTAGATTCAATTATTTAGCTTTCAATTTCACTAATTCAATCCAATATGGATTTTCTGTACAATCAATTAACATCCATCTAACAACCAATGCATATCCAACATCACCAAATCTACTTAATTTAAATTCAACATTCAATTTGGTTCAATACTTTTAATTTCAATTGGTTTAACATTCAATCCATATTTCATTCACCAATCCACTTTTACAATTAAAGTTGAATTTCATAATATAACTCAAGTTCGTATTCATCACTTTACTTTATTAATTCACATTATTAATTTACTTTGATACCAAAATTAACTTCATTTACCTTCACTTTCACTATACAACTTAAGTTCATTCTCTAATTTATTTCAAATTCTATTTAATTTAAATTTTACTTAAGTCAAATTTCGTATCACTATTCAAATTCAGATTTTGTTTTTCTTAACAAAACTGTTTAACCATTTTAACAATTGGTTTTACTTACCTTATCTCATTTTATAAGTTATACAACTTATTTATTCAAACTTTCATAAACATTTACATAAGTATACTTCCATTCACACTTTTATAGTTTCAAATCATGGTTATATAATCACTTATCTAATCCAATTAAAATTCAATTCAATTTAACCTTCCTTGGTTAAATTTCAAATCATGTATTTAATATGCTAACTCAAATTTTATTTCAACTTTACTAAAGCTAAAATTTATACTTCATATTATAAATCCAAAACTCATTTCACTTATATTTATCAATTTCAACTTGGATTTTAAACCAAATTTGTTTATCACAACAAAATTTCAATTTCAATTTACTATTGGTAGCAAATCCATCACACAAAAACTCGAAAATGATATCGATGAAGTTGCAGTCATCACCCTTATTATTTCCCAGTAACAGTAGTGAATTCAGTGCTTTCTAATTTAAAAAAGAAATCCTTTTATTTATAAATCATAATTATAAATAAATTCTTATAGTTTCACTTCTTATATATAAGATTATTTCACAATTATAAATCATATTAATTATAATTCCATACTTCATAATTCATTTGCTTATATAATTTATTCTTTTACAATTGTGGTCTTCGATTAAGATTATTCAAACATCTTTTATTTATCTTATATATATTTACATTTCCAAACAACCAAACAATTCATTTGTATACACTTCAATAATTTCAAAAAAATTATTTCCTTTATATATAAAATATAATAGAGGTAAAATTAATTCATTTACCCAATTTAAAATGATACTATGTCGACTTACCTCGTTTAAGTGTTGGGAAATCCCTATCAATAATATGGCATCCCACATACCGACCAAAATTCACAAACAACTCAACGGATAAGCAAACATAATAAAAAACATTTTATATTCACTAACAAATACGTGCTCATATATATAATACACTCAAACTCAATCTAGGGTGCTACTGTCCCTATCTATACCGAGTATACATCAAAGCTTAGGAATATACGAAATCTAAGCTTTGATACCAGTTGTGACGGGACGCAACCAGTGGGTAATACCCACCATAGCTCACGCTGATACCTCGCGCTTTGCTTTTACGGCCAGCCTCTCGACTACAACCAACCCTTTCACTCTAGGTACATGTAGGGGCAAGAGTCATCCGCTCGCTACCTAACAAGAAGTGAGAACCCCCTATAAGGCTGAACATAATCAAGCAAAACCGATGTACGTAATCTATAAAAATGCAATGTCAGACAAACATCCATACAAGTTGTCCAGGAACAAGAAAAATCGAAGGGACTTTCCTACCACATCCTATCGGGAAATCCATAGGATTAGTAGCGAATAGTCCTCGCATTGGATATTTCATAAATGAAGAGACCACTGCTACTGGATGTATATTGGGATTTTAACCCCAAAAGATCAACAAGCAGTCCCCCACTATGAAAATCCGGAATATCAACATCATCACAAGCAACCTGCATAATCGTCGCATATACGTTGGTCTGAAGTGGTTTTCAGATAAATCTGATCTCGATCTCTTCGCACCAACAACGCAAAAGCGTTTCTCAACCTCATACAGCAACTAAGTCTCATAGACTTACCACGTCTCCAAGTTTTAACTTGCTATCCTTCGGGCCAAGAAGGAAGCTCGATAGATTGAAGTAATACTCCACACTATACGAATCAACATCCTTAACACAAACGATAATCAAGCCTACACAGAAGGCTACGTACTAAGTGTACGACTAAATAGTTCCCACATCAAGTCGAGGAACTAAAATTTGGCCAAGTTTGATAGTCGGTTCTTTAACTATCAAAGCAAACAAATAAATATTCAGCACCATAACAATCAGTGGGCCCTTTTTAATTAATTTTTTATTAATTAAACCATTTGACAAATGTTCCCTTCAAATTATCTTTAAAAAGATATAATTCCAAAATCATTTCAACATTGGAAAACATTTCCAAATACTTAATTAATAATAAGTAATTCACAAATCAATTTATTTTCAACACTTAGAAAATACTACATATACTTAAATCACGATTAAGTATATATTTTATTCTTCAAGGAAAACATTCTCTTTAAACACATTTATTTGGATCAAAACGAATGCTGCGTAACACCTCGTTACGACAACACAAAATCAATAGTATAGGGATTCGAAATAAGATAGACATATAAATTCCAATACTATACAAAATATTTCCTTTCGAAAATCATTTGCTATAACAACAGTCATATAGTCCATCATTTCCTTATTTCTCGAAAACGGCTATTTCAACAATGAATGTTGAAATCTATGGTTTCGATCCTTAACACATTTTTAAAACGTGTTTAAACCATTTGACTTCAATTAAAATATCACTTTCCAAAATATTTATTTAATTTAAAATATTATTCACTGCCCAAAATCGTGAATATACTTCCCTAACCAAATTCAACGCTTCTACATATTTAATTAAAGGATTATCCATTGTCCAAAATCGTGGATATAATTCCTTTAATAAACTATAATAATTAACTTATCAAATTTAATCGGTTTCGGAATTATAAAACAACGTTTATAAATCACATTTATATATTTTATAAAAACTTCATGTTATAAAATCACTTTATTAACCAATTCCATTTACATCTCATTTACAGCCAAAATCCAATTACAAGTTAATTCCTTATAAATTATTTATTTACAATTTCATTCTTTCTATAACTTCACAAATTATAAATCTTATTCACTTATATAAACCATTTATAACTCATTTTAACACTTATAAAAATCCTTTATAATTCTAACACTTTGATTTATAAACTATCAATTTTATAGATCTTATATATATACCGTTTATTATAACTTCAAAAATCTTGGTTTGTAACTAAAATTAATCTTTCAATAATTTCAAATCATTATTAAAACTTATATAACTCTAAAAATCATACTTAAGTATATATCACCAAAAATCATAATTTATATAACGATAGAAATTATAACATTTATTTATTTAAAATAAATCAATTCCTTTACAATTCAAAAATAAATAGAACATTTATTTCAAAAATCACTTTAAAATCCTTTTAAACTTTGAAATCATCACTTAAACATTTTTAAATTTCCAAAAATAGGCCCAATGTTGCCACAGCACTAACTACATCAATCACAGCATCCAAAAAATCATATATCATATGCTAACAGAATATATCACAATATCTATAGATAAAATCAATATTGTTGAGGAATCTAGTTGGATCCCTTCAACCTGTCAATTGCAACAAATATACATATTAGAATATGTGTACAATGTCCACTTCAAGGCAGACGCGCGTACAAAGGGTCATCCGCTCATACACGGGAACATATAGAGTCATCTGCTCCACTAGGCAGGTATATATCCAAATATCAATCAATATATCATATATCATCCAAACAATCATCATTCATCATATAATAAATTATTTCTCACTTATATAAAAATATCAGTGAGTCAGAAAGAGTGAGTTGTACTCACATTGCGTCCAATAGCAGTTGCAGTGTTTTGTTTCGAATAAAATTAAACGAGCGTTTAATTTTACCCAAAATTCATGCTAGCTCCAACTAACTCCAAACTAGCTCCATCGCGTAACGTTCGTCCATACGGTTCCAATGCAATTCGTTTGGTGAAATTCTGACCTCGTACGACAAAGTTATGCAGTTTTAAAGATCATACAATTTAATATATATTAAAATTAATTTCAATTTTATTTATTTTAAACCCTACATCATCTCTGCTGTTCGAGCTAGCTTGATGAAATCTAGCTACGTCTTGCACTTCTTCTCCTACGTGAATAAAACGCACGCACAAACCCATTGTCGTCGTTGAGCCCTTGCTAGCTACGCCACCATCGTTGATCGCGATGACGATCAGAGACCGTCATTTGAAAGCCCTCCACGAGATGCACCTTCGCCATGAATACCATCATATTCGGCCCCTCCATCACGTCGAAGAACGCGTGTAAACTATGACCGAATGCAAGCCTTTTTCTCCGTAATACTTGCGAATTGGATAATCATATCCATATGGATTTGTAGCTCGCATCGAGCTCTAAAACATTGTAGTTGAGTGTTTCTTCTAATTGTATGTGGATTGAGAGAGATTAAAAGGAGCAAAATCAAAATTTTCGGCCACTGATTCAAAGCTGGCGGCTACTATAACCCTAGCTAGGGTTTTGATGCAAATGATAAATAATAACGTCCTTTTATAGAAAATTCTGAAACACTATTCACCCGAAAATTTTCCAAACTCCAATCGAAGCGTGTCGCCTTGCATTTATAATGTTGCACCCCTATTCCAAATGTAATGGAATATATATCGGGAGACAATTGGATCGTATTTGAAATATAGGTTTTCGAATCGACTATTTAAATTTAAAATTCACTTAAACGAATTTCTATGCATTTTAGCTCGCCTCGGACAAACCGTAAATCGATTGATACGAAATTTGAAATCTTACAATAATTTAACATTACGGATCCGATGAAACTAGTTTTGTCGAAATCCGAGACTATTTGAAAAATGGCTATTTTCACTAGCAAATTAAATATTAAAGTATTCAATTTGTAGAAATTAACTTTTAATTCGATTTTAAATTTTCTATAACATCATTCTGATTCAACTAGGATTTAAAACAGCTTTATAAATCAATTTTATTCATTTTAAATTCAAATTCCAATTATTTCCGCAATTTCAAATATTAAATCAACAATTTAATTATCCAATTAAGTCACTATATTCGAAATATTATTTATTCAGCTTATAAACTTAACTTTTAAATAATCTAAAATTAATTAAATATATGAATTTCAAATGACTGAAATTCTGGGTCGTTACAATTTTACTAGACAAATCTAGGATAAACAAAAGACAGTTTTGAACTGCAATTTACAAGACTATTTCTTAAGCGACATTGCGATTTACCTGACAAGAAGCTGGAAAACCAAAAGCCTGATGGTGAAAGTTTCCTCCATTTTGATGAATACTTCTGTATGGCATGTGTGGAGAGAAAGAAATAAACGTATTTTCCAAAACAAACACAAAAATGAGCAAGCAATTAGTGAAATGATAAGAAGATATGTTCGAATTATTATGAAAAGAGCAGGAAAACTTACGGATCTATCAGTTGATGAACTAGAGGCATTGAAGAAGATGGGACTAAAAGCACATAATAACAAGATTCAGCTGGAGCAGCCATGAAATCCTTCGTGAAGACTTTGAAGGAAGATGAAGAAGCTCGTATATTATTATGGTTCAATAATAACAATTACTCCTAATCGAAATGCTCTGGTCATAGACTTTGACTTTGAGTTTAATTTAGTTGACCATGATACTAACCCCATATAACTAAGGACGTGAATCCTTCCTTGAATAGTGCTTCACTTCCAGTACTTCAACTTGACCTAACGACAGTCACTCAATGGACGCCATGCCATTATATGACTATAATCAAAGCAGAGCTTTCATATTGAAGATCCATAGTATTCTCAAGTCGAGAGAATTCTATAAATCAATCACATCGATATTTTCTATTTGACCTTGTTATATTAATCAATAGAAAACTATCAAGTGACTCGTTTCACAATTAACCAATAATTATTAGTACTTAACCCCTAGGTGCCTCTAGTTGTCATAAGTAATACACTGTCCAACATTTGGAGAGCATTACGTACTTTAGTCTTATGGATACATCGATATCCATTCTCAATGCATCTTGACTAGAACATTTAAAATGGTATATTCGTTTTCATTGTAATAAATTACTACGGTTACAACACTTTATAACTACTATCACAAAATGTATCATTTATGGATTTTCTATTAAATATACTTTTTGATTAAATTAACTAATTAATATAACACATTATATCAAGTATATAATAGAAAGAAAACACATTTTATTTCAAACAGGGTTGGTCAACGAGTTAGATATATGTAACAAATTACATTATTACCCCTAGGTATACCCCTAACTCTACCATTAACTACATCCTTAAACTATCCCGACTTGCCGAGAAAAATTCCACTTTAATTATACCTTCAAAAACTTCCAATATCATGTAAATACGACCTCAACCGAATCTCCTTCATATGAATCTTAACTCAAATTTTTATTATTTAGGCTAATATCTCTTCTTTATGCCATCTTAACCAAAATAATTCAGTCTTGCCATTCCATAATCAAAATATGATCTCTCTCTTACCAGCTCGCAAACATTCCTAACCAACTCCGGACTCTCTTCTAAAGTCATATGCTTAGATGGATGTAAACAGGCCTGATGAGTTTTGTTTATTTAAGGAGGAAGATCAGAATCTTTATTGAACGTATATTGGATTTTTATGTTATAGGATGGACAATAACTCATCATCGTGAGACAATCAGGATCACGACATAAAACAAGATCATACCCAGTCCAATACTCCTCAATCGATCCACGGACTTATCTCCATCCAACATCATCCCATAATGAGTCATCCAGTCAATTTAAAAACCCATTTGTATTGTAATAGAATTAATACATATATGTCACTAAAGGACTCTACACTGCATATAATCCATTACAAATCATGGCATATGACAACAAAATTATTTGTACACTATATGAGATTTTTAAGGTCTAAACCACCCATCATAAAAATCTATATCCAAAGGTAATAACTTACCTTCCATTATGGTACGATCCCCTTTTCCTGGGCAGACGGTGATATGTTTGCACCTAGGACCACTTCATATGCATACGACTTAACTATCTCACCTTTCTTATTTGCTTCCTAATCCATTAAACCATTTCCTTTAAAAATAATAATTTAACAACTTGGAATTTCCTTCCATATTTATAAAGTAAAAATAAAAAGATTTACCAGTCGGGAATTCATCAAATTTTAAAACTTTAAAACTTCCATTCTCCTTTCGAAATACTATTTTATAAAACTTACTACTCATTTAATAGCCATAAAAATAACCTGTAACGACCCGGAATTTCGTGCAATATCAATTTAATAATCTGTGTTAATAATTAAACTGATTTGATAATTTTTCTTTGTAATTTTAATTTATATTGATAGATTTAATCTTTTTAAAGGTTAATAAATATTTAATCTGATAATTGTGATCAATATCTTTCTAACAATTTAAAATTGATAAGATTTATTTTTCAAAGTTAATGACATTTGATTTCTATTTATAATATATATATATATATATTTGATATATATTGTGAATGGAAATATCTTTATTTTAAATAAAAGATGAATTTTCAAATTGTAATATATATATATATATGTATGTATATGTTACAATTTGAGTTGTTTTGAAATTTAATATAATTTATTGATAATTTATATATGTATAAATGGTAATTTAAAGCTTTGTTTTAATTTATATTTTTCAAAAGTTAATTTAGATTAATTCAATTGTTTTCAAATCATAAGAGAATTTATTTATTTTAAATATGATAGTTAAAAAGAATTTAATCTAAGTTTTGTTTTCTTTTCTTTTAAAGTGCTTGAATTTTAAAATGGTTATAAACATATTGTATAAAGTTATTAATAAACTTACTTTTAAAAAAAACTATTTCTTAAACACTAGATAAGGTTTTAGATTTATAAAATACATGTATAAAGACATATTTACATTATAATTAGTTTTAGCATATTTTCTTTTAAAGGTAAACTAATATTTATTAGTTAAGTAATTTAAATAAGTAAGTTATATTTACATTTAAACTAAATGAAAATTTAATATAAAAAAACACTTATGTATAAGTGTGAACATTCTAAGGCATCTTTAAAACACTTGTAAACTTTTAAAACATATTTGAGACGCTTGTTCAAATTAATAACATGTGGCATCATTTTCCTTTATTTAGAATTTAAAATTTATATAAAAATAATAGTTGAAGAGAAGAATTGTTTTTCACTTTCATTTCTCTATTCTCACTTCTTAATTCAAATCTGAGAAAACCTGAAATTGGAAATCCTTCTTCTTCTAAATTCTTTTTCTTCCTTTCATGAATTAAAGAAAAAAATAAGTAAACCTGAAACTAGAAAGTTTTTCAAATCTGAATTTTTAAAACCAAATCAAACCAGAGACTGGAATTCAAAAAGCAAATCATCAACTTCAATCTGCAAGCAAAATGGAAACTGCAAAATTTATCACCTGCAATTAAGTGATGTTCATCTGCAATCAACATCAAGTTCAACAGCATGCAAAGGGAAATCAACAGCTATTTCAAATTTTAAAATCAATTGAAGCATGCATGCATTCATTTCATCAACAAAGATAAATCAAGCATTTTTCCAGATCTAAAGTTATGTTCAAAGGCTTGGAAAATATTAGAAAACTGCTCTGCTTTTAATTTGAGGTGAGT
Organism: Allium cepa; assembly: GCA_030765085.1. Classification (NCBI taxonomy): domain Eukaryota; kingdom Viridiplantae; phylum Streptophyta; class Magnoliopsida; order Asparagales; family Amaryllidaceae; genus Allium; species Allium cepa. The sequence continues at coordinate 308,626,865 of CM060934.1, read as the reverse complement.
AAATTATTTTAAAAACAGATTGATTAATCTGTAGTTAGTTGTTGATGCATGCAATGAAATTTGGCTTGGATTATGAATATTAGCTTACAGGAAAGTATGTTTGTTCTGAATGCCTGTACATTGAAATGAAGGTTCTGTAGTTTTAAACAAATTTGATCTTTTTCCCTCTTTAAATTCAATATCTCATTTTTATTCATTGTTAATCTGTAATTTGCAAATAGGAGATGATTGAAATCATGTAACTTCATTACTAAATCTTTCCATGTGTTTAAAATAAATAATCATGTTAAAATCTTTAAAATAACAGGAAAACTAAATTTTTGTCAAAAATAAACTATTTTAATTTCCAACTTGGACTGCATGCATGTAATCAGGATGGGAAATCGTGAATTTTGATATGCATATTGTAAATTTTAGTTGAGGAATTATCGTGAATTTTGGGTTTGAATGTTTTTGGGTTCATGGCGAATTGCCGATTATTCACGTATTGAATTGATTTGAAATTGTGGTCGTAGCTTGTTTATAGATTGTTGATTATGGGAAAAATGCAAAAGAATTTTTCTAATGAGTGATTTGTTCGATTTCGAGTGAAATAGGGTTTAAGGTTGTTTCGGCTGGGCATAACTGTAGTGGTATTTTGCGACTTGGTTATTTGATCGGAGGTGATCGTATTTAGGGAAGTTGATGATTATGGTGTGGCGCATCTTCAGGTAGATCGGCGGGGTCTATCGTCGTCGAGTTCATCAGCAATGGAGGGTTTTGCGTGGTTCGTGCTTCTGCAGTTCGAGCTGTATGGTCGAATTTCGATTTGAATTCGTATTCTAGGATCTGGGTTTAGATTTAGGTTCGCGAGTGACATTGTGATCGTCGGCAAAGATCACGATGACTTGGATTGGCAGGAGGTGTTGGGATACGTGCACGCGTTATGCCCTGTACACAGGGTATTTTGAAGCTTTGGGGAAGATGAGTTGGGACCGAGTTTCACTCGCGTTTTTCTTCGGGTTGGTCTCGAAGTAGTGGAAGTGCTGGGTTGCTTCGAGAAAGACTCGTGATGTTACTGTGTTAACTCGATTTTTGTGTTGTGTGTTCTATTTTTGTACTATGTAAATGTTAGAGTGTAATTTTACTTATTGTTGAATAAATATAAATCAAGCATGCAAGTATAGAACAAGTTTATATAAAAGGTAACAAATTATAAAAGTAAAACTTGTTCTTGATGTAAAAAAAATATAATAAATCAAACTTTATGGTGTTAATTGAATTTATATTTCAAATTTAAATGTTAAGATGGTTTATTTAGTAAGTGATTACCCTAATTAAATTTTAATTTTCAATTTAAAAGAGTGATTTGAATTAAATCAAAGTTTAAAGAAATTTTTAAGTAATGATTTTAAAACTAAAGTTTCAAATTTTATTTTATTAAATAAGTTTAAAATTAGATAATTTAAAGTATTTTAAATTTTGGAATTGATTTCTAAATGCCTTATTTTCAAATAAGGTTATTGATATGATTTTGAAAACCAAATTGAATAATTTGTTTTAAGACATTAAAATTTGATTTAATTCAAATAATTTATTTATGAAGATAAATAATTATTTTGATATGAATTTAAGGATACTTAAGTAGACATGATTTGTCAGTAAGTAAAGATTTAATTAAGATTAATGTTTTCTTAAGTAATTAAGGATTTTGAAAATATAAGAAGTTAGTTAATTAATTTTAAATAATTAGTTAATTGTTTATTTAATTTTATATAATTACTTAATTATTGATTAATTAAGTGTGATTACTTAATGAAGTAATCAATGGTTAATTATGGAATGTAATTAAGAATGGAAGTAATTACTTATGGAAGTAATTATAGGAAATTACTCATGGGAGTAATTAAATGGAGATGATTATTGGTAAATCACTTGATGTTATTAATCAAAGGAATTGATTAATATAATTGTTGAAGTTAATTAATTATTGTTCAGACGACGGAAATTCTATCGGTTTAGAAAACCGTCGAACGAATTTTGAAATAAAAAATAACCGCAAGCGCACGGTGTACGAATGTAGCACGCGGCGAATACGGGTCGATCCACAGGGAATTATTGATTTAAACTTCCTACTCAATCAAATTATACCAAAGTCGAGAGTGCGTTTAAGCTAGAAAATGAGAAAATGAACTAACTAACAAAAAGAAAAGAAATGCAAATATGAGAGTTAAATGACAATTTAGAGAATAAGTCCACTCTCTAGATCATGTAGTTCAACACTTTGAAATCATGATCTCTCTTTTATGGTCATTAGTGTTTTAATTGATGTGTTTATTATAAGTATGACATATTTGAGCTATTGATTAGCCAACATAAGCCATCAAACTATAACACACCTCTTAAAACACTTACTAACTTTCATGAAAATCGACAAAGAAAATGAGAATGAAATCTATTTTAAGTATAGCCTATTAACTATTGGTTAGAAACATAGACCATCAAATTTTAATTTCAAATCACTTTCCTATGCCATAATCATATATTGATGAAGAGACATTTGTGTTAGTGATTGTTTAAGCATAGCCTATTTGGTGTTAACAATATAGACTATCAAATTCAAAGCAAAAACAACAAATAAAACCACTTCTATCATCATCATTAAGCACAAAAAGAGAGCATGAATTAACAAAATGTTGAAGCTACATTAATTAGAGAGCTTCATTACCCCTAAATTGAAGGGGTTTAGCTTCTCATATTTGTCATTTTATTAACAAATGTAGCTAACAACATGAAAGGAAAATGAAGAGGAAAAAGAGAGCAAAATGAAAAGATAAAATAATTAACTTTCATAAAAGAAAAGAGATCTACACAATAACATAAAAAAGAGGGATGTAAAAGGAAAGAGCATGTATTAATAACATAAAAAAAAGGAAAATTACATGAAAATAAAAATGGCTAAGTAGCCATGAAAAGAGAAAGAGAACTTTACTTGATCTAAACTAAACTAAAGAGAAGGGGGCCTAAGAGAGACTAAGAGAAGAGAGTAACTAAGAAGGAGAGGGATTACATGAAACATATGGGTATTTATACATGTATGAAACACTAATTCATATTTTTGGGGAATGCCCAAAATGCCCCTTAGGAAGTGTGGAGGCCAAGTAATCATTAACATGTCTTAATCCCCCATTTAGTGTACATGAAACCATTAACTCCAAAAGCATGTGCATTAGCCTTTAATTTGTACATCAAGGTAGGTGGGTAGGTGGGGTCCTCCATGATCTTCACTTTGAATTATTTCCATCTTCATTCCTTTATATCCATTTTGTGCATGCATGTTTCTTCATGAACCCACTAATATGAGAAACTAAATTCCTACAAAATATTATAGAAATTTCCAATTAAATTCTCTCAAATTAATATTCGCGCACAAATGGCCATTTTGCCCTTATATGAAGATGAATATGTGAAAATTTGGAATTAATATGAATTTTGGTTAAAACAAGTTAAGATACCCAATATGATCATTTATTTAATTTAAATAGAATAAATATGGTGGTAAAAATATGCACGTTTACGTGCACATCAAATACCCCCATGCTTATCTTTTTATTCGTCCTCGAATAAACTAAAACTAAGATAAATCCATTTTCGTAGGAAGCACGATTGCATTGAGCGTATGCAACTAGCCGTTAAACCTCTGGGTGTCCCCAGTAGGACGAGTGTTGTCTCGTGAGGTTTTCAGCGGATACTACCCACAAAATCCAAATGCAGGATGAAAATATTTATAAAATGCAAGATTTATTTACAAAGAGATAAATGCAAGTTTTTTAAAATATTTACAAATAAAGGATTTATTTTTAAATTGACACGAATAAGTTAAATATAGGTTTTGGTCATTATCTGGAAATTTAAGTTATTTACTCGTCAATATTTCTAATAAAAACGAAGTTATCATAACAAATAGACTATAGTTTAACTCGTTGTTTTGGTTAATAACACAGTGTAACTATGAAATGGATCCTTAGTTGATTGTCAAAGTTTATCAAAGTGGTATTTTCATTTATTATCAATAACAAATCAAATTAATAAAGTAAAAGTAATGCTAGGATTTCAATTGCTTGCTCTCTCATTATTTGCAAGAAAAATTACACACCTAGCTCAGGTAAACTGAGGCCAGATATACCACCCATGCACTGCCTTTCGGGCTTATGTGAGGGGAGTACAGAGCATGGAGAGTGCACACACTTTCGTGCATACACCTATCGACCGTAGGTGGTTTTTATTATTTTTGTTTTTTTTTACATGTGTTCCATACATGCATAACCGTGAGGACTTTTAAATGAGTATGAAAGAACATAATCAAAGATTTCAAGTAATTCACCCATGCATAACCGTGAGGACTTTTAAATGAGAGTGAATACTTGGATGTTATTATTTTTTTATTTTTTTTAAAAGAGAGAGAGAGAGAGAGAGTTTTGCAAAATCATCTTAGCACCATTTAACTTAGAAGAAAAAAAAATGTTATATCCTTTACTTTAAATCAACCACTTTTTAAAACAAAGATTTTCATGTAGGATATACTTCATAATTAACACGTATGAATCTTCTTATATACTAGTTAAACCATTATTATTTGTAATCAAATTTCATTTTTATTTTTGTTTAGACAAATAAATTTCCAAAAATTTCAATTTAATAAACCAAAACCATATATTTATCTTATAGGGTTTCTTTTAAAAAAAATCAAAATGCTAAAAAAAATCTTCTTTTGTTTTTGATCTTTTTTTTTAGTTTTTGGAAGAAAAATGAAAAATTAATCCTAAAAAAACCAAGAATAAGATGAGTCTCGTTAGTGTTTCTTTTAAAAATAAATCAAAATGCTAAAAAAAATTCTTCTTTTTTTTTTGATTTTTTTTTTTGAGTTTTTGGAAGAAAAATGAAAAATTAATCCTAAAAAAATCAAGAAGAAGATGAGTCTCCCCCCACACTTGATTTTGACTGTGTCCCCACAGTCAACCCAAGTGGAAGGAGATAAATAAAATGAAAATCTTATATTTACATGAAAGATTATTATTTACAAGAGATGAGAAAGTATACAGTCAAAAAGTAAATGAAACGGTCTTCTAAAGACCGATTCATTTGTCTCGTCAAATGTGTGAGACACATCTTAAGCACGAAAAACCAAATCGTAAAAGATTTCAAAGTTGAATGTGGATTTGGAAAAACAAGTCATTTTATTGAAAATCATACGAGTTGTTTTATTTTCGATGATTTTTGGGGTAGATAGAAAAATTGGTTAAAGTTCAATTTCTTCCAAAGTATCGATTTCAAAATCAAAATGGTGATCGAAATTTTCCTCTTTAGAATTCAACAACTCGTTTTCAAAAAGTCCATAAAACTCATGTTCGTTAAATTTGACTTCCTTTGTTGGATTATCAACAACTTCATCATGTAAATCGAGTTTAAAATTCAACGTTGTTATATTCAAATTTTCAGAAAAAGGAAGATCGAAGATTAAATCGAGTTTCACACCCTCAAAAGAATTGAAATCCAACGTAATTACCGTATTTTCAACAACTTGATTAAGATTGTCATTATCAAATTCAAAAGTTGTAATTTGAAAATCGTCGATTTGGGTAAAAGGTGGATTATCACCCGACTCATCACACGTTGAGATTTGATTATGATTTTCACGAAAAGTTTTGTATTTTTCAAGTAATAAATCCCCGTTATCCTTTTCCATTTGGTCAACAAAATCAAATTCATGATTATTAATTTGAAAGCTTTCATTTTGAATTTGTTGATAACCAAAGTTTTCAACCGTATCATTATTGAAACTATTCCCGTTGCCAAAATTATTTGAACATTGATTCACATTTTCGTCTTGATATTGAAATTCATTTTGAAGCTCGAAATTGAATTGGCATGGGTTATACTCGAAATCATTTAAATTTTGAAGTGAATTCAAATTTAGATTAGTTTGAAAACTTTGATTCGAGTTATTACACAAATATGAATTGCACAACTCATTTATCTTTTGATTTTGTTGTGTAGAGACTTCGAGTAAAGACGAAATCATTTCAATGCTTTTTTGAAATTCGAGGGTTGTTCATCAATTTGAAAATTTTGTAGTTCAAAATCCAAATCATTTGAAAAATAGTTGTCATTGAAATATCCATAAGAATTTAAAGTGAAATTATATGGATTATATTGATTTTCACAACTATTGTAAAATTCATGTAAGTGGGGAAACTCGGACATTTTCAAGAATGTTTTTTTTTATAAAGGAAAAATATTTACAAATAAAATTTATTTTTCAAAAGGGAAATTGATTTTTTGTTTTGTTTTTTGGTTTTTCAAATTTTTTCTTTGTTTTTGAAAAGGTTTTATAATTTTTTTTGGATTTTGGTTTTTCTAAATTTTTTTGGGTTTTTGAAAAAATAAAAAAGATTTAAAAATTTCAAAGGAAAAGTAATATTTACAAATTTTTTTAGTTTTGGATTTTGAATTTTTTTTTTTAAATATGCATGAACTAATGCAACTAAATGAATGCAAGGGTTAATTACAAATGATTTACCCTAAGTTAACCCAAAATTGTATACTCACACATTGTCTTAGATAAACAAGATAGTTCTCAGCCAGGTAACGGACAGGATTTATCGGTGCACCACTAATCACCGTAGCAATGCAGCCGAAGGTTTAAGTACCTTCAGAGGAACAACCACTATAATATTTACGAATCACCGTAATATTTATAAATGGTTATTACTCTGCCGTAGTCTAGACACCAAGAAATTAAATTGTTCAAAGAAGACAAATTGTCAATATACAATTAAAAGTTATCGATGTCTAATCATTATTATTAATCAAATTCTAAGATGAAATGCAAAGCAGAAAGTAAACGTGTATTAATGATGCAACTACAATGAAATTTTTGTTTTTGTTTTTTTACTTTTTTTTTGTAAATGCAAATGTAAACAACCAACTATGCAAGACAAATAAAACAATAGATATAACAAGTAGGCAATTTATTTTATTTTGGCAAGCAAAGCGATGCAATTATTTTGGCAGCAGTTCTTCTCCTTTTGAAATTATGCTTTGGCAACCTGAAATAAAAACAGGATATATACAATTTTTTTTTTGAAAATATGAATGGAACTTAAAACAAATTGAAACAAAACAAATTAAAACCAAAGCAAAACAAAATAAAAAAAATTTTAAGGATAAAACAAAACAGCAACAAAAAACAATTTGAAGCAAGCAACTCTTATTTTCTGTGTTTTTTTTTGTTCTTTTTTTAGGAAGAAAAAAATAAAACCTAAAAGCTTAACAATTTAAAACTAAGCAGAAAAGGAATTAAAAAATTGTGCAGCCCGGCCCACTTTAGAAAACGAGTCCCACCACATATTAACTTATCAACTCACGATGTCAAGCAAAATCACTTTAAACAGCAAGAGATTAAAGTTTGATTAACTCACAATATCAAGCAAAATCAACTTTTTAGTTCTCAATTCTCACTTCGCAAATTCTCAATTTGGAATCAAATTCTCCCACGTCTATGAAATTGATTGAGGTTTCATTCAAGAGTGAAGGGGGTTCGAGAGTGAAATGGTGGTCGCGATGATTTTGGGGCAAGTCTACCGTGGAGTTCGCGATTTGGCGTAGCGGTGGCAAAGTAGAAGTTTGTGGACGTAGGCAATTGGTGGTGGAATGGAAGGTGCTGTATCGCGATTTGTTTTTGGTTTTTTTTTTGGTGGTTGTTCGAGTTCGGAAGGTTTGGGGCTACGAGGAGAGGCGGTGGATTGGAGATGAAGGCAGGTGATTTTGGGCGGCGAATTGGTCGCGGAGGTATTGGGTTGGAAGATGTCGCGGCGATGGTTTCGATGTTGGATTGGATGTCGAATTGGTTGTAGTGAGAAGTGTGTTGTCAAGGCTAGTTGCGATTGCTCTGGTGGGTATTCATGGATTGTTGAAGTTCTGCAGTGGTTCTTGATTCGCTGATGAGTCGCAAAGCGAACTGGGTCGAAGCAGTGGCTGTCGGAAGTCATGCTAGATATGTCAGAAGTGGTTACTGCTGTTGTTGTACAGGATTTGACAGTGAAGACTTGGAGTTCGACTATGGTCTGCTGGTTCGGACTACGTGCACTGGCGATTTGATTCCGAGTGCCTAGGTGATTATTGAAGCAGTGGTCGAAGGCAGTTCACTGAGGTGTTGTTGTTAGCTCGGTGACAGGGGACAACAGTGGGTAAGTGAGCAGCAAGGGGAGGTGTTGCAGTGATGTTCTGTGATGTTGTGGAGGATGTTGTGGTTGAAATGAAATGCAGTGGTGGTTGGTGGATGAGCAATGAGTTGGAAATGTTGGGTTTTATGGTATGGAAGTGGTCAGGTAGTGAGTTATTGATGTATTTTGGGATGTATGTGGAAGTGGATGAGATGCTTGATGACAGAATGTCAGAATGTGGGAGAGGAAGTTTGTTGGGCAGAGAAGTACAGAAGTGTCAGTTGATTGTAGTCGACATTGAATGCTGCTGCTTCGTGTGGCTATGACCGTTGAATTGTGGAAATGATGGTGGATGTGCAAGTTGATGTAGGTGGTCACTGCGACAGTTTTCAAGTAGTGAAGGAAGTTTTTGCACAACAGTTCTTTTTTTTTTGGTGGCAAGTATGTTGCTGCAAAGGTAAGAAGAGGTGAGAATGTAGTGATGAAGGGGGGGCAGTTTAGTTATGGGTTAAGTGGAAAGAAGTGTTTGATATGAAATGATGAAGGGGAAAGTAGTTGTGAGGAGATGTAGATGTCGTGAAGTCAGTTTCAGAAGAAGGCAATGTAGTTGTAATTATGAGGTCGGCATGTCAGTTCAACTGCGATGATGTAGGAGTTGGATAGTGATATGTTGAAGATGTTCCCAATGATGTTCACGGTGTCAAATTTTGATAGTGTATGTGTGCACAGTAGCTTGGGTAGCACTGTATTGAAAGGCACGGAAGGATAGGTGGAAGTATTGACAAGTAAGTATGTATAGACAGGTTTGTATGTGGGTATGGCAATGAAGTTTGGATGGGGAGTATGGTAGGAAGATGTCTTGCTGTGATGAAGGGGAGTATGGCTGTTATGAAGTAGTATGTGATGTAATGTTTTGGTTGGTATAAGGTAGGTTGCACTGGTAAAGTAGTGGAGTGAAGTGGTGATGTATGAGTTTGTTGATGTGATGAGGCAATTGGAAAATGTTGTGAAATAGGTGAATGCAGGCTTGTATGGAAGTATGAATGGTGATTGTTGTAATGACAAAAGTGGTTGAAGGAAGAACTGAATAGCAGTGGATAACTGTGAGGTGATGGTGGCAGAGGCAGTGGAGAGAGTGGAAATGTTTGAGCACTGTTCAGTGGTCTGGGCAGACAGTGGAGAGCAGTCTGGTGGTATGAAATTTGTTGAAGACAGAGAAAGTTGTAGAAGGCCGGGGGAGTTTGAGTTGTGGTATTTGATGTGGTAACAATTGTATAGAGGGGTATGTGCAGGCTCTGTGCACAGTGCACAATGAACAGTGAGGTTGAGAGGAAAAGAAAAATCGTAAAAAAATGAAATTTGTAAATGAAGAAGAAATAAAATATTTTTGTTTTTCTTTGGAAATTGTGATGTTTTTTTTTAATATATCACTAAATGCAAATGGAAACAAAAAGAAAACAAGCACATAAATGCACACAAAAATCAAACAAACACACAACAATATTTTTTTCAATGCAAACACACTAAATAAAATCACACAAAAAGCAAACAAAAATAATTCGAAGAATAGAAAATAAAATCAAAACAACTCCCCGGCAACGGTGCCAAAAACTTGTTTGGACGACGGAAATTCTATCGGTTTAGAAAACCGTCGAACGAATTTTGAAATAAAAAATAACCGCAAGCGCACGGTGTACGAATGTAGCACGCGGCGGATATGGGTCGATCCACAGGGAATTGTTGATTTAAATTTCCTACTCAATCAAATTATACCAAAGTCGAGAGTGCGTTTAAGCTAGAAAATGAGAAAATGAACTAACTAACAAAAAGAAAAAAAATGCAAATATGAGAGTTAAATGATAATTTGAAGAATAAGTCCACTCTCTAGATCATGTAGTTCAACACTTGAAATCATGATCTCTCTTTTATGGTCATTAGTGTTTTAATTGATGTGTTTATTATAAGTATGACATATTTGAGCTATTGATTAGCCAACATAAGCCATCAAACTATAACACACCTCTTAAAACACTTACTAACTTTCATGAAAATCGACAAAGAAAATGAGAATGAAATCTATTTTAAGTATGGCCTATTAACTATTGGTTAGAAACATAGACCATCAAATTTTAATTTCAAATCACTTTCTTATGCCATAATCATATATTGATGAAGAGACATTTGTGTTAGTGATTGTTTAAGCATAGCCTATTTGGTATTAACAATATAGACTATCAAATTCAAAGCAAAAACAACAAATAAAACCACTTCTATCACATCATTAAGCACAAAAAGAGAGCATGAATTAACAAAATGTTGAAGCTACATTAATTAGAGAGCTTCATTACCCCTAAATTGAAGGGGTTTAGCTTCTCATATTTGTCATTTTATTAACAAATGTAGCTAACAACATGAAAGGAAAATGAAGAGGAAAAAGAAAGCAAAATGAAAAGATAAACTAATTAACTTGCATAAAAGAAAAGAGATCTACACAATAACATAAAAAAGAGGGATGTAAAAGGAAAGAGCATGTATTAATAACATAAAAAAAAGGAAAATTACATGAAAATAAAAATGGCTAAGTAGCCATGAAAAGAGAATGAGAGCTTTATTTGATCTAAACTTAACTAAAGAGAAGGGGGCCTAAGAGAGACTAAGAGAAGAGAGTAACTAAGAAGGAGAGGGATTACATGAAACATATGGGTATTTATACATGTATGAAACCCTAATTCATATTTTTGGGGAATGCCCAAAATGCCCATTAGGAAGTGTGGAGGCCAAGTAATCATTAACATGTCTTAACCCCCATTAAGTGTACATGAAACCATTAACTCCAAAAGCATGTGCATTAGCCCTTAATTTGTACATCAAGGTAGGTGGGTAGGTGGGGTCCTCCATGATCTTCACTTTGAATTATTTCCATCTTCATTCCTTTATATCAATTTTGTGCATGCATGTTTCTTCATGAACCCACTAATATGAGAAACTAAATTCCTACAAATATTATAGAAATTTCCAATTAAATTCTCTCAAATTAATATTCGCGCACAAATGGCCATTTTGTCCTTATATGAAGATGAATATGTGAAAATTTGGAATTAATATGAATTTTGGTTAAAACAAGTTAAAATACCCAATATGATCATTTATTTAATTTAAATAGAATAAATATGGTGGTAAAAATATGCACATTTGCGTGCATATCAATTATAGAGTAATTAATTAATTAATTAATTAAAGAATTAAGAATTATTTAATGATGGGATTAATTACCTGTTAAGTAATTAATTAAGAGAGTAATCAAGATTTACTAATGAAGTAATTAGAAGATAATTACTTATGTAAGTAATTAAGGGTTAATTACTTAATTAGTTTAGTTAATTAATGTGATTAATAAATTAATGAATGTGATTTCTTTAAAATTAATTACTAAGTGTAATTAATTAAAATGTTATTAATTTAAGAAAGTAATATATTATTGATTATTGATTAATTTAATTGAAGAATAATTATTTAATGAAGTAATTTAAGATTAATTAATTGGACTAATTAATTAAGATAAGTAATTACAAATTGATAATTACTGATTATGATTAATGAGTTAGTTAATTACAAATTAATTATTAATTAAAGGAATTATTAATTAATAAGTATTATTAGTTAATGTATTTAATGAATTAATCAAGATTGATTAATAAAAGTAATTAATTGAGATTTAATATAATTAATTATAATTGGTTAATAAATGAAGTAAATAAAGGATCATTAATTATTGTAATTAATGATAGTAATTAAAGGTTAATTACTGAATATGATTAAGGATAATTACTTGAATGTAATTAAAAGATAATTAATCAAGGAAGATTAATTAAAGAAGATCATTAAGAGATGATTAATTTATTTATTTGGAATATATAAAGGAAGAAGGATTACGGGTAATCCAATTGATTAAAGAGTTAATCAATTCTGCTTTTGAAATGTTGAATGATATTGGATGATTGTTTAATATTGGGTGATTAATATTGGATGATTGATATTTGGTGATTAGTTGATACTGGATGATTTGGATATCTCTGATAAATGTGATATGCTGCTTTGTGAGATGAATGTTCGATATGAATTATCTGTTGTGATAATATGATTCATCTATCCGTTGTAATTAATTGAGATTTAATATAATTAATTATAATTGAATAATAAATGAAGTAAATGAAGGATCATTAATTATTGTAATTAATGATAGTAATTAAAGGTTAATTACTGAATATGATTAAGGATAATTACTTGAATGTAATTAAAAGATAATTAATAAAGGAAGATTAATTAAAGAAAATCATTAAGAGATGATTAATTTATTTATTTGGAATATATAAAGGAAGAAGGATTAAGGGTAATCCAATTGATTAAAGAGTTAATCAATTCTGCTTTTGGAATGTTGAATGATACTGGATGATTGGTTAATATTGGATGATTAATATTGGATGATTGATATTTGGTGATTGGTTGATACTGGATGATTTGGACATCTCTGATAAATATGATATGCTGCTTTGTGAGATGAATGTTTGATATGAATTATCTGTTGTGATAATATGATTCATCTATTTGTTTATATCATCAGGAATATAAGTTAATTGTTTGAACCCTTAAGTACAACTTGGACATTAAAATGGCGTTTGGTTTCGGTGAGACCGGGATCGGGTTTCCATATTTGGATAATACGAAAACCATATCGATTCCAATTAAACGTTAGGTCGTGAATCCAAGTTGAGTAAGTGAAGACTCGAGGTGTAAGGACTATACGTCAGTATAACTTTGTGGGTGATTCCTGATGAGTTTGACGGACTAGTACTTATAGGTTCGAGATGGTGATTTAGAGTGCAAGAGCTATGGTCGTTGACTCTGAGGGTGATTCCAAAATGAGTGCAATGAGATAGTGCCTTCGGTTTCTTTCGAACCCGGAATGAACTTGTATGGATTGAATGCTTTCAGAACATCGTCAGGTGGACGATGAGCATTCTAAGATAGATGTGTTCTATAAAGGTAATCGCAGCCTCAAGCCTCATCAACCGGGAATGGCTAAAACAGGGGAGGTGCAGCAAGGCTAGGTGGGTAGCGCCCATTTCAGGGCAAGATTTTTCCCTCTCTAGAAGTCCCTTTTTTCGGCTGTGTGGGCAGTTGGAATCGCGCGCCAACTACGGGGTTGTCTTGTTCGGGACTGTTCAGTAAGGAATGGTCCCGGCCTTGTGTTGCAGGGGAGTTAGGGTGGCTCCTCGGTACGTTGATCTAGACCATGAATTGTGATGGGCAGTACCCCAGTAGCCCTACCATTGATGGAAACCCATTCTTCCTATGAGACCCTACGGTTTTGTTTGTATTACCCACTTTTGTGGCTAGTAGCTGGAATTTAATAATGTAACAATTTCGGCTATTTCATATTTACTTGAAAACCCTAGACACTTTTATAATATCACTGGATTTCCTATCAAATGTTTTGGCTAGCGTAAGGTAAAAACTTTTCCATGTTTATGTGTGGGAAGTCTTACCTTTTCTTTTAAAGATTTTCTAAAGTTAAGCAATTTTAACTCGTTTACTCACGTCAGACCACTGTCTGACCCAAGTGTTTATTTTCTGTTTTATTAAACTCTTGGGTACTCATATTATGTATGAGTAGTCAAGTGATTCAGGTTTGCTTGACAAATTCTAGAGGAGATATGGAGCAGGAGGCTTCCACGTGTAGATATATTTATGGTTCCGCCGTGTTTGTTTGGTATCTATATCTTGTATACTTGAGTTGTATAGTTAGACAGATGTTTATAACTGTCTAATATGTGTTGAATAGTTGTGTACTCTGATGTAATATGATACTATGTAATATTTTATGTGATATATTATATTTCATTCGTTCCGCTGTGAGTTCTCTGATGTTGTTGAGTTTCTTCTTTCTCTTTCTTTTCTTCTTCTATCCTTTTCTTTCTTCATTGACGATGCGTCTTCCTGGAGATAGGAAGTCGGGTCGTTACAGTTGGTATCAGAGCATTAGGTTGAGTGAATACCTAGGCTCTGGAGTGGTGTCTTTCTTGAGAGAGCGTACTTGTATTTTTATATATAACTATATATATATATATATATATATATCTACCTGATCTGTTGGGTTATCTGTTCAGATTTTCCGACATAAGTTTTAGAGGTAGATGGAGTGGTGGTGTGAGTGTGTAACACGACTACCACTGATGGAAGGGGTCCATATGTTTAGGTTGGTCGTATTTGTCGAGACTGTAGACCTAGTACCGTCTCGAGTGAGATTTGTAGTTTGGATTAAGGATTTCTCTAATATCCGAAGGAAATCTTTTAGAAGATTCGGAGTCCATCTTTGAAGTGTAAGTTTGGATCTGTCGGAAGTGCAGAAGTAAGTAATGATATCTTGGTAACTGCGTGATGAGATGCAGTATCCATGGGTATTTTCTGAATATGTTTTCTTTTGAAGCTGGGAAGATTCGTCTGTGTAGAAGTTATCTGGATCTTTAGCAAGGAGGTTAGCTGTTTTGGAATATGAGACTAAGGGCTATGAGTTGTTTCGCTTTGGCATGGTCTCTTTTGTCATTCCTTAAGAAAAGCGAGATGTTGATGCTTGGTTTGGAGTCCGAATTTCTTGAGATGTTGTCTGCCATCTCGAAGGTCCGTTGTGTGGTTTGTTGTTCGTTTTGGTTTACGAAGAGCCTTTGGATTAGAAGTATTTGGTTAGTTGTAGTAGCAGTGCAGCTCGAAGTGTTCGGTGTGCTGACAAGAAGGTCTTTTGGCTTCGCAGTATCATCGAAGTAGAGTTTGGAAGCAGTAGTGTGGCTCGCTTCTCCGATGGTTCAGGAATCTTTGTGGTTCTCCTTTCAGCAGTCTGGGCAGTTGGTGAATGTTTTTGAAGGGTTAACCTTGTTTGGAGAAGCTTAAGGCTGTTCTAATTGATTAAGAGAGGACAGTTTCTTTGAAATCCGAACTAGGTAGGATCGCAAAAGTGAGTTGCGATTAGTTTGGGAATTTTTCTTGAGCAATCTTTTGTTTGAGACTGAGGATTCTGTTGTAGAAGTAGGAGCAACTGAGGCAATCAGAAGTTTGTCAGCATCTGGAGTTGAGCTCCATATTGTTTTGGTTCCAGAAGTGATACCGGTAGTTAGCCTAGTAGTAGAGTCGATGTAGCAGCTCAGAGTTTTTGGAATTTGGATTGGTTAGATCTTATATTTGAGTTGGATTCTGCTGTATGGTTGTGTGACTGAGTCAGATGAGTCGCTCAGATTTTATGTATTTGATGAACAAAGTTTCCCTGATATATTGGATAAGTTTGTACTTGTGTTCATCAACAGTATTCTCATCTATTTCAGAATCAGAGTTGTGCAGCGGAAGCGAGGTAGCAGCTGTGCAAGGAAAAAAGCAAGTTCAGTTTGCTATTGCTTAAGAAGTGGAGCTTGAGTTCTAGATTTCGACGGATTTTGGAAGACTTTTCTATTAAATAGGATCCAGAAACTGGTTTGCCTTGGTCTAGTTGTTTCTGGAAGAATCAGTATAGGTTGAGCTGATCAGGAGAAGATTGGCAGCCTTATGCTGATATGAGATAAGGAGTTTGGAATTCGAAGTTGGAGACTTCATTGTTGTTAAGATTTCTCTGATTAAGAGAGAAATAATTGGATAAGGTTGGATGGTTGTTCTGAGGCATTTGAGATTTCTTATCTGTATTTTGATAGGATAAGATTGAATTGCCAGTTTGGATAGCTGGAATTATTGTATTTCACGTATCTCTGAGGGAGTACGTGTATGAGTCATCGTTGGTTGTAGAATCTGTAGTTCTATTGAATTTGAAAGTTGAGCTAGACTTGAGTATAGTCTGATGTTCTGTTCAAATTAATGATCTAGCTGGATTTGGAAGTGTAGTTTGTTTAGCTTCTGTAGAGCAAGTCTCCCGGTGATTTATACTTGGGAAACTCAAGATAGTTAGAGAGATTTATTCTGATTTATGTCTAGTTGAGTTTGTTTGTTTGATTGATTGCTATGGTTGTTAGTAACTGGATGTTAGTACGCTTTGCTGTTTAAAATACAAATATTTTAAGGATTATTAAATTACATTTGCTTTTAAATTTCGGGGATGAAATTCTTTTAAGGGGGGAAGATTGTAACGACCCAGAATTTCGGGCAATATCAATTTAATAATCTGTGTTAATAATTAAATTAATTTGATAATTTTTCTTTGTAATTTTAATTTAAACTGATAGATTTAATCTTTTTAAAGGTTAATAAATATTTAATCTGATAATTGTGATCAATATCATTTTAACAATTTAAAATTGATAAGATTTATTTTTGAAAGTTAATGAAATTTTATTTCTATTTATACTATATATATATATATATATATATATATTTGATATATATTGTGAATGGAAATATCTTTGTTTTAAATAAAAGATGAATTTTCAAATTGTAATATATATATGTATGTATATGTTATAATTTGAGTTGTTTTGAAATTTAATTTAATCGTAGATAATTTATATATGTATAAATGGTAATCTAAAGCTTTGTTTTAATTTATATTTTTCGAAAGTTAATTTAGATTAATTCAATTGTTTTCAAATCATAAGAGAATTTATTTATTTTAAATATGATAGTTAAACAGAATTTAATCAAAGTTTTGTTTTGTTTTCTTTTAAAATGCTTGAATTTTAAAATGGTTATAAACATATTGTATAAAGTTATTAATAAACTTTCTTTTTAAAAAAACTATTTCTTAAACACTAGATAAAGGTTTTATATTTATAAAATACATGTATAAAGATATATTTACATTATAATTAGTTTTAGAATATTTTCTTTTAAAGGTAAACTAATATTTATTAATTAAGTAATTTAAATAAGTAAGTTATATTTACATTTAAACTAAATGAAAATTTAATTAAAAAAATCACTTATGTATATGTGTGAACGTTCTAAGACATCTTTAAAACACTTGTAAATTTTTAAAACATATTCGAGACACTTGTTCAAATTAATAACATGTGGCATCATTTTCCTTTATTTAGAATATAAAATTTATATAAAAATAATAGTTGAAGAGAAGATTTGTTTTTCACCTTCATTTCTTTATTCTCACTTCTTAATTCAAATCTGAGAAAATCTGAAATTAGAAATCCTTCTTCTTCTAAAATTCTTTTTCTTCCTTTCATGAATTAAAGAAAAAAATAAGTAAACCTAAAACTAGAATGTTTTTCAAATCTGAATTTTTAAAACCAAATCAAACCTAAGACTGGAATTCAAAAAGCAAATCATCAACTTCAATCTGCAAGCAAAATGGAAACTGCAAAATTTATCACCTGCAATTAAGTGATGTTCATCTGCAATCAACATCAAGTTCAACAGCATGCAAAGGGAAATCAATAGCTATTTCAACTTTTAAAATCAACTGAAGCATGCATGCATTCATTTCATCAACAAAGATAAATCAAGCATTTTTCCAGATCTAAAGTTATGTTCAAAGGCGTGGAAAATATTAGAAAACTGCTCTGCTTTTTATTTGAGGTGAGTAAATTATTTTAAAAACAGATTGATTAATCTTTAGTAAGTTGTTGATGCATGCAATGAAATTTGGCTTGGATTATGAATATTAGCTTACAGGAAAGTATGTTTGTTCTGAATGCCTGTACATTGAAATGTAGGCTCTGTAGTCTTAAACAGATTTGATCTTTTTCCCTCTTTAAATTCAATATCTCATTTTTATTCATTGTTAATCTGTAATTTGCAAACAGGAGACGATTGAAATCATGTAACTTCGTTACTAAATCTTTCCAGGTGTTTGAAATAAATAATCATGTTGAAATCTTTAAAATAACAGGGAAAACTAAATTTTTGTTAAAAATCAACTATTTTAATTTCCAACTTGGACTGCATGCATGTAATCAAGATGGGAAATCGTGAATTTTGATATGCATATTGTAAATTTTAGTTGAGGAATTATCGTGAATTTTGGGTGAATGTTTTTGGGTTCATGGCGAATTGCCGATTATTCACACAATGAATTGATTTGAAATTATGGTCGTAGCTTGTTTATAAATTGTTGATTATGGGAAAAATGCAAAAGAATTTTTCTAATGAGTGATTTGTTCGATTTCGAGTGAAATAGGGTTTAAGGTTGTTTCGGTTGGGCATAACTGTAGTGGGATTTGCGACTTGGTTATTTGATCGGAGGTGATCATATTTGAGGAAGTTGATGATTATGGTGTGGCGCATCTTCAGGTAGATCAGCGGGGTCTATCGTCGTCGAGTTCATCGGCAATGGAGGGTTTTGGGTGGTTCGTGCTTTTGCAGTTCGAGCTGCATGGTCGAATTTCAATTCGAATTTGTATACTAGGATCTGGGTTTAGATTTAGGTTTGCGAGTGACATTGTGATCGTCGGCAAAGATCGCGATGGCCTAGGTTGGCCGGAGGTGTTGGGATGCGTGCACGCGTTATGCCGTGTATACAGGGTATTTTGAAGCTTTGGGGAAGATGAGTTGGGACCGAGTGTCACTCGCGTTTTTCTTCGGGTTGGTCTCGAAGTAGTGGAAGTGCTGGATTGCTTCGGGAAAGACTCGTGATGTTACTGTGTTAACTCGAGTTTTGTGTTATGTGTTCTATTGTTTGTACTGTGTAAATGTTAGGGTGTAATTTTACTTATTGTTGAATATATATAAATCAAGCATGCAAGTATAGAACAAGTTTATATAAAAGGTAACAAATTAAAAAAGTAAAACTTGTTCTTGATGTAAAAAAAATCCAATCTTATGGTGTTAATTAAATTTATATTTCAAATTTAAATGTTAAGGTGGTTTCTTTAGTAAGTGATTACCTTAATTAAATTCTGAATTTTCAATTTAAAAGTGGGATTTGAATTAAATCAAAGTTTAAAGAAATTTTTAAGTAATGATTTTAAAACTAAAGTTTCAAATTTTATTTTAATTAAATAAGTTTAAATTAGATAATTTAAAGTATTTTAAATTTTGGAATTGATTTCTAAATGCCTTATTTTCAAATAAGGTTATTGATATGATTTTGAAAACCAAATTGAATAATTTGTTTTAAGACATTAAAATTTGATTTAATTCAAATAATTTATTTATGAAGATAAATAATTATTTTGATATGAATTTAAGGATACTTAACTAGATATGATTTGTTAACAAGTAAAGATTTAATTAAGATTAATGTTTTCTTAAGTAATTAAGGATTTTGAAAATATAAGAAGTTAGTTAATTAATTATTTAATTAATTTTAAATAATTAGTTAATTGTTTATTTAATTTTATATAATCACTTAATTATTGATTAATTAAGTGTGATTACTTAATAAAGTAATCAATGGTTAATTATGGAATGTAATTAAGAATGGAAGTAATTACTTATGGAAGTAACTATAGGAAATTACTCATGGGAGTAATTAAATGGAGATGATTATTAGTAAATCACTTGATGTTATTAATCAAAGGAATTGATTAATATAATTGTTGAAGTTAATTAATTATAGAGTAATTAATTAATTAATTAAAGAATTATGAATTATTTAATGATGGGATTAATTACTTATTAAGTAATTAATTAAGAGAGTAATCAAGATTTATTAATGAAGTAATTAGAAGATAATTACTTATGTAAGTAATTAAGGGTTAATTACTTAATTAGTTTAGTTAATTAATGTGATTAATTAATTAATGAATGTGATTTGTTTAAAATTAATTACTAAGTGTAATTAATTAAAATGTTATTAATTTAAGAAAGTAATAAATTAATGATTATTGATTAACTTAATTGAAGAATAATTATTTAATGAAGTAAATTAAGATTAATTAATTGGACTAATTAATCAATAATTAATTAAGAAGTTAATTAATTAAGATAAGTAATTACAAATTGATAATTACTGCTTATGATTAATGAGTTAGTTAATTACAAGTTAATTATTTAATTAAAGGAATTATTAATTAATAAGTATTATTAGTTAATGTATTTAATGAATTAATCAAGATTGATTAATAAAAGTAATTAATTTAAGTATGATTAATTAATTGTAATTAATTGAGATTTAATATAATTAATTATAATTGAATAATAAATGAAGTAAATGAAGGATCATTAATTATTGTAATTAGTTATAGTAATTAATGGTTAATTACTGAATATGATTAAGGATAATTACTTGAATGTAATTAAAAGATAATTAATCAAAGAAGATTAATTAAAGAAGATCATTAAGAGATGATTAATTTATTTATTTGGAATAAATAAAGGAAGAAAGATTAAGGGTAATCCAATTGATTAAAGAGTTAATCAATTCTGCTTTTGGAATGTTGAATGATATTGGATGATTGGTTAATATTGGGTGATTAATATTGGATGATTGATATTTGGTGATTAGTTGATACTGGATGATTTGGATATCTCTGATAAATGTGATATGCTGCTTTGTGAGATGAATGTTCGATATGAATTATCTGTTGTGATAATATGATTCATCTATCTGTTTATATCATCCGAAATATAAGTTAATTGTTTAAACCCTTAAGTCTAACTTGGACATTAAAATGGCGTTTGGTTTCGGTGAGACCGGGATCGGGTTTCCATATTTGGATAATCTGAAAACCACATCGATTCCAATTAAACGTTAGGTCGTGAATCCAAGTGGAGCAAGTGAAGACTCGAGGTGTAAGGACTATACGTCAGTATAACTCTGTGGGTGATTCCGTGATGAGTTTGACGGAATAGTACTTATAGGTTCGAGATGGTGATTTAGAGTGCAAGGGCTATGTTCGTTGCCTCTGAGGGTGATTCTAAAATGAGTGCAACGAGATAGTGCCTTCGGTTTCGTTCGAACCCGGAACGAACTTGTATGGATTGAATGCTTTCAGAACATCGTCAGGTGGACGATGAGCATTCTAAGATAGATGTGTTCTATAAAGGTAATCGCAGCCTCAAGCCTCATCAACCAGGAATGGCTAAAACATGGGAGGTGCAGCAAGGCTAGGTGGGTAGCGCCCATTTCAGGCAAGATTTTCCCCTGTCTAGAAGGCCCTTTTTTCGGCTGTGTGGGCAGGTTGAATCGCGCGCCAACTGCGGGGTTGTCTTGTTCGAGACTGTTCGATAAGGAATGGTTCCGGCCTTGTGTTGTAGGGGAGTTAGGGTGGCTCCTCGGTACGTTGATCTAGGCCACGTACTGTGATGGGCGGTATCCCAGTAGCCCTGCCATTGATGGAAACCCATTCTTCCTACGAGACCCTAAGGTTTTGTTAGTATTACCCACTTTTGTGGCTAGTAGCTGGAATTTGATAATGTAACAATTTCGGCTATTTCATATTTACTTGAAAAGCCTAGAAACTATTATAATATCACTGGATTTCCTATCAAATGTTTTGGTTAGCGTAAGGTAAAAACTTTTCCATGTTTATGTGTGGAAAGTCTTACGTGATACCTTTTCTTTTTAAAGGTTTTCTAAAGTTAAGCAATTTTAACCCGTTTACTCACACCAGACCCCTGTCTGACCCAAGTGTTTATTTTCTGTTTTATTAAACTCTTGGGTACTCATATTATGTATGAGTACTCAAGTGATTCAGGTTTGCTTGACAAATCCTGGAGGAGATATGGAGCAGGAGGCTTCCACGTGTAGATATATTTATGGTTCTGCCGTGTTTGTTTGGTATCTGTATCTTGAGTTGTATAGTTAGATAGATGTTTATAACTGTCTAATATGTGTTGAATAGTTGTGTACTCTGATGTAATATGATACTATGTAATATTTTATGTGATATATTATATTTCATTTGTTCCGTTGTGAGTTCTCTGATGTTGTTGAGTTTCTTCTTCCTCTTTCTTTTCTTCTTCTATCCCTTTCTTTCTTCACTGACGATACGTCTTCCTGGAGATAGGAAGTCGGGTCGTTACGTAACCTCATCACTTTGATATAAAATTTAAATTCCCTTTATAAAATTCTTTCAGTTATTCATAGAACCTTAGACAAATAGGATAACCTTCATAAATCCTCTTATAAAACAAATATTATAATTTCAAAACTAGTTCCCTTTTCAATGGTTTCTTAAAAATATTATTTAGAAATATTCCACTTCAAAAATTCAATTATTATACGAATTGTGTCATCTCTTTATCCGGTGAATCCATCAACTCAAATCCAAAAGATCGAATATTTTCTAGAAAGTGCCTAGTTATGCCCATACCACTAAATATGTTTCAATCCCAACAAAAGGTTTCCCACTCAAATCACAGAAATTCTCGCATAACTTTAACAAATCGAAAACCGTAAGTGGTCAGACAAAATCCACCCTTTATATAGTAATCCACTATGAGGTTTGCACTTGTTGGATTATTACTTACAGATATCAGTTCAACCAAACAGGAATGTTCATATAGAAATATCCCTAATATCAATTTTAATACTATTTCCAGTTCTGGTTTCTACCCCAACAGTATTTATCTCCTTTTCAGTTTCCACATCCACTAATTTGCCCATCCTTTGTTATCTTAAATATGGATTTATTAGCAACCCCCAATAGATAGTTAACTCAAATGGAGCAGGAAACAATATGTGTGTGTGTGTGTGTGTGTGTGTGTGTGTGTGTGTGTGTGTGTTGTGTGTGTGCTCAATTCTTATATAATATAGACATAAGTTTATAAATATACAAATTCTCTCTCAATACGTCCTAATCTTTTATTTATGGATAAGTTTTGCTCTAATTCCAAATGTAGCAACTCACTGTTTTCGATCCTCGAGTTTAACGCTTGAACCAACGTTAACATCTCAAAAACTAAAAGGGTAATTCGTTATACTAAGATAACAAGGAAAAAATACAATCTAATTATATCTTTCTAATCTTGTAGCTAAAGGAAATAACATATATGAATATCATCATATTAAACACAAATGCAAATACACAGTCATATCTATACAACAAATCTCAATCCACACATTACACAATAGTTTTATAATATATATACAATAGGGAATGTTTCCATCATCCGCACCTTCAACATCTCCAATATTGGCTCGACTCCATATAGCTATCAACCAAATGCTACATATATAAAACAAAGGTGGAGAGGGCCATACATATGTTTGAGTGAGTAAAACAAGTTATCTCATATCTATTACGAAAAGACTAGTAAAACAACTTAGTGTCTCCTAATCCATGTACACATACCTTAGCCTGCCTACTTGCACCCAAGAAGTAATATCAACACTATACCTAGGTTGACTACTCGATTAAGGTCATGTTACTTCTAATCATACACTATACACAATTATATACTCAGTCGACAAGGTTAATAGCATCCACATTACTGAGGAATACCAATTTCCATGGAATAACCATTTCCTAAATCATTGAGGGAACAACCATTTCCCTAGAACTGTTGTTTCCTTTAAGTACCAAGGGAATAACTATTCCTTAAGAGAACTATTCCCATACTATACGTGCCTCATAAATAACCACATAAAGAATCAATGACAGATTAATGTGCCTAGTATCCACTGTTCGATGATACAAACTCTATACAGTATCTAAATGTCGATAAACCAATCATACATGTAATTTCAAACACGTCATACATACGTATATCGAACAATATTTATATGCCTCGTCATGCTAAGGCTATATCACGTCACCTACTCCAAAGTAGCATAAAGCATGACATGATGTCCAGACTCCACTAATTCCTCCTTATCGCTTCGTCCTAGTTGGGTCCAGTTTCAACTAGGCCCAACCATTGTCTAACAATCTATCAGTCATGAGGAGCCCAACCGACTGTTTTATGTAGTTATATTGTGTTGTTTCACTTGTTTTGTTTGTTATTTTCATTCATTTATTTTTTATCATAGCTGATACGATTATACTTCTCATGCAAATTCATTTTCTATCCAATTTCACACACATTATATAATCTTATGATTAATATTTCCTTATCAAATTCAACTAATTCAATATATAGTCGGGTTATCTTCTTTTTAACTAAAGTAGACTTCATGTTAATATAATTAACCCATAATCATTAAATTTATTCATTTAAAATATGTATTAATTTCGTGATTTACTCCTTATCAAACACCTAACAATCCCTTATCACTTTAATCACATTATATAAGGAGAAAAATGCCCACTTTGATTTTGATGATCAACGCCACCATTGTTCGGTCTGATGTGCCTCATCCTCTAAATTCCACTTCCAAAGTTATGATATCGTGTTACTTACTACACCCTTCGATTTGTCGATGGTTTCATCAAAATCCATTGAAAAATTAAGAAACTTTGAGTTTTTGAAGATTTAAGGAAGAATAGGGAAGGGACAACTTGAACTTGAAACTCATTTCACTCATATCTCCTTTATACGACCTCTAAACCAAACAAAATTATATATTGTGCCGATAAAAAAATGAGTTGATCGCCAACGTTGATTCCATCATCAAATTCAAAAGCTAGAAAAACAACCATTTTGACTTTATTAATAAATTAATCGAAATGCCCTAGTTTAATTTATTATTAAAATACCAGGATAATACATATCACCTCTGAGATGTGTCACATCATTATTATGGCCAAAAACGTTATTAGTCTAAGTTGCCACTTGTCCAAAGTCTAAGAAGGAAGAATTCAAGACCGAAAATTCAAGGCATGTGTCAAGCATCTGACGATTTAGCACTATTATAGATGTGTGTCTACCCCCACATAAGAAGGTGCATTTTAAGGTAATCTACTCCATACTCGTTTTCATTTTTAATCTCAAAAATCTGTGAAAAGCTTGGTTTGGTATTTAATGGACACCTAGGTCAAATTCAAGTTGACAATTCATACTCGAGGACTGAATAAAGAAAATTTACATATATGATCATGATGACTGTTTCATTTATACTTGTTTATTTCTCTCTACTTTCTCTTTACTCAAGGAAGTTAAGCCGAAATTTTAATCTAGTGAGTGTATTTATAAATATGTAAACCATCACATATATTCATTCAACTCTTTAAATGTATAAACATAAGTGTGTGTGTATGTATAATGTATATGTTTGCATCAAAATGACCAAACACCCCGAATATAAATTCAATAGAGCCTAGGATATTGAGTGTGATCCTAGTGCTAGTTCATAGAAGGTGAGATCTCTTTTCATTGAATATGTTAAGTTCTTACTTTTATTTAAATCATAAGTCGCAACAACGTATAATAGCAAGTATGAAGTAAAATACAGGAAAAAAAATGATATATACAATTTTTATGGTGGCCAGACACTATTTGCTCTACATCCACATTATTTGTTTTGTTACAATCATTTGATTTACAATTTCTAAAATGTTTCCAGATCTCTCTGGATAAGTCACAACAAATATATTTTTAGCATGTAAACGAATGATTAAGAGATAAATGCAATGTGTAACTATTATGGTTATAGTTTTTAAAAACTTAACATATGCTTTAAAACATTAACTTTTACATGATGCATGTGATGTATATTACAAATCTCCAATTATTAGTAAATTTATGTATTAAGTCCACCATTGTATTGATTTTTTCCTTTCACCAAAATCTTATTTTGGTTTCAAGATAGAAAGTATCCGAGTTGTTATATATGGTTATTACGCAGTTTCATGGTAGTTGCAAGAAATCTAAAAGATGAACTAACCCTATGTCAACATTGTTGTTCTTCTTTACCGTAGTCCAACTTACTCTTCATAGCCTCCATCTCCACAGTTATTATTGACTCTATTGGCTTGTCATTATACTTCTAGAGCAATAGACATGGAACATATGTATTGAATTATTTTTCAAAGGAACGGGAAAAAGAAAAACTTAACATATATATATATGCATATAAATATATGTTATACAAATAAAAAAAAAGAAAACTCATTGTGGTCAGATCTGAAATGGACGGAGGAACAGAAATTTGGAGATAAGGAATAAACATGCATAAATCCAAGCAACCTTTTCGCAAATCCAAGCGATCTTTTCGTAGGTGTTTCCCCCAATTGAATCGGGGGATCAAATTGATTACAGAAAATGAGTTTAATTAGTCGATTTATTAGTGAATAAGAAAAAATATTATCTAGAAGGGTGAATAGATTGACCATGAAACAACAACGATTAATTACTATTTCTATATAACAAGCTCGTATTTTGTCTTTGTTGCCTTTTCTTAATAATGAAAAAATAGTTTGAGAGAGCTGAGTCGATCCTTAGAACGGTAGGTCTCAAAACCTGAAATAAATAGATGTACTCTTCCAATTGATTCAAAAATTCTAAGCGGAACTTAAACTCTGATTGATTTTTTGCTCAAAAACCTCGAATCCATATTTGATTGTTATGTTACAAGAAACAACAAACAGGGAAAGAATAAATCTTTTTTTGAAAGATGTTCGTTCCTTCCCACTACTTATCTTAATTTCTTTTTAATTTATAGAAATACATACACAGCAAAGCGCTCATGGTATCATTATGGATATACAAACCAAAACTGTGAAAACCTAGAAATATACATTCCCAGTTTAGTTGTGGTATGATTGCATCAAGATGCCTAAGGACATAATCTATTAGATCAATGTATCGAGTAGTTGGATCATAGTCTCTTACCATAAAATTGGATGCATGTACAACAGCACCAACTATAAGAAAACCACAGATCCACGTGTGATGTGTAAACAACAAAAGTTGTGTACCATAGTCAGTAGCTAGATATGGATAAAGAGGCATGAAATAATATGATGAGATACAACAATAGTCAAAGAACAAGATTGAATAAGCCTTAAATATATATATTATGTATATGTATATGTATGTGTTAACCCAAAAAATGAAACAACACCCTGAAGGATGATAAGACAGCACTAGCTCTGTTAGAATGGAGCAAATATAATAGAAAATAGAAGAAAAGTAAATGAGACATGGATATTTCTATAGTGCTTCGGCTGTTAACGTAGCCTACGTCCACTTTATAGCTTTGATTATTGGTTTGATCTACCTTGAATGAGATAACAAGGTGATTAAGAAAGGATTAGTTACAAGTAGGCTAGACAAATTTTAAGTCCTGGAGATGTCTATAGTTGCTGCCTTGGTGAATGTGATGTAGAGGAGAGATTTAAAAAATAGATGGAGATCCTGTGTAGTGATAGCATAATCCAGATCCACTCTTGGTTGTAATATAGCTTGTATTTATAGGGGTAGCGGTCACATTGAATCAAAAGCCTACTACCAGAGAAGTTCAGGGAGTGGCCAAAGGTAGTACAAAAAATATCGTGATGATCAGAGTTAAGATCTAGACTAAGTGACGAGTAGAGCCCTTGATTTAGGGCTGAGTCTAATACTTAGCCAATTCTTAGCTAAATCCATTTGTTCTACATCTATACGCCCTTCACATAATTTGGTAGGTTATCGATGAGTTTTGATTATCGTTATTCCATGATTTGGATTATCCTGCAGTTTGGACCATCATGTCTTCATTTCTCACGATTGGCTCACTAGAACTCTATGAAACTTCTTAAACATGCTTAGGGTGACTTAGGGACCACTTTCTAAAAGAATGAGGATGCCACAACTTGGCATTTAGAGCCTGTACTGAGTCAAAGAGGTTGACTAGGGCTGAGTTAGCTACTTAGTTTATTTTTGACTTGTTCTTTCTTGAGCCTTTAGTCACGTCCTTCTGAGTATCTCTACCAAGTTTCAGGTCGCTCTATCTTCGTATCGATGTTCTAACTCCTATAACTTCTACTTGGTTAAAAACCCAGTTAACATTTGCCTCCCCAGAGTATACTTTCGTTGGAAACAAAGTGCTTTCTAGAATGAGATAAGTCTTGAACTACTATCTTATGAGTTTCAGTAGATTGTCTGATTCTGTTTCGAGACGTTGTTTCTAACATGTTAACTTCTAATTTGCTATTTTTTCTAATTTGGATTTGGAATTCAATTATTGTACCTACGATGCAATCTTCGCACTGAAATTTACATAAGGATTTAAGTCGATATACAGGTCCAATGTGATGAGTTGAAGCTAACCTAGGTTGGAGTGGTAAACTCAGTGTCGAGTAAACCCTTAACTTGTCCCGAGTTGAGGACGTTGGCGATTTCCTGGGTGGTTTTTTTTACTTACAACCCTGCTTAGCTTAACCCCTCACTTGCATTATTTCCAAACTAGTTGGCTTTGCACCTCTTCTCATTTCTAGCCAATTCAACCACTAGGTTTGTCATTTTTCAATCTCCATCCTTACTCCCAACCTCCGCCACCTCCACCTCTATGTGATACTCACCGTCGCTTGAGCAATTTGCTATTACCTAAGCCATCATCTAGAAGACTTGGACCTGATTCAAGGCAAACCCTAGGGTGCATTAGCTCTCTGTCTAGATTGAAGGTCGACAATGGTGAACCGAAGCTTTAACAGTGACAAGGATGATAATTTGCTTTAGTTGATTCCAATTTTGAGATAGAGATGGTTGAATTAAAGCATGTTATGTTAGCTATGAAGTTAGGGTTTGATCTCATGTTGGATATATGCGACTTGACAGATAAATGTGCTTCCTTGTCTCAACCATCTCTTTTCATAGAATTGACTAAAGCTAGATCATCGAATTGATTCTGATACGACTATACGCTTTAGATTAAAGGTACCAGATGGCTCCATTGCTTTTCATTTATGTGCATCCAGTGCTCCTAAAAAGAAAGAACTTTCTGCATTGCTCCCAAAAAAGGATCCATTATCTATTTGATCAATAATGGGTAAGTACCGAACAATGATTTCAAAGGATAATACATATCGTTTTTCAATACAAGCGAGCTATCTATATAGGATGGTCTGTTCCTAGTGTTCAGGACACTAGACTCATTCCATAGAGATAACATAATGCGCTTTCCCCCGTCAACACTTGGAATCTAGTTGGTCAGTATACACCGACTTCCTTTGGATTTCAAGCATTAATTAAATGAGAATTCTTATTAGAAATAAAGAGTACCTAGTGATGATCAACTAGTTTTATTATCTAGAATGGCGCGCCAGTTGACATATTGTAAGTTCGTTGATGGGGACTCCACGCCTTCAGAAGCTTAGTCATCAACTGCCCCAGTTTCTCCATCCATTCTCGTGTGGCCAAGTCATCCTATGACTTATGATTTCTACGGTCCGCCAGTTCCGGTTGGACCTGCACTTGACCATCTACCTCTTGGGATGATAATTCTAGCCGACCATCCAGAGCAAGTGCCTTCAACCTGACAGTTAAGATGCTTGTAAATATATTCATACAGCATGGCATCCTCGAAGATGACTTTCTTCTGCCTACTTGAGCAAAATTTGAATATAGTTCTCCTAAAGGTTTTATTGCTAGTAACTGATCATGTGCTTTAGTGGTGTTGTGCCACCATTCAGTTAGTTCTTGTCTATGGTGCTTTAAGAATTAGGATTAGTGCCATTCCAAATCCACCCTAATGGTTATGCGCCCCTAAGCTCCCTGTACATCTTATTTTTGACCAGGCTTGGGCGACCCCAAGGTTAAATGAGCTTGCATATCTCCTACAATTCAAAAGGAGGAAAGACTGTCCATCTTTCATTATTATAGAAGCCTAGAGGGGATGTAAGTTGGTAAAAGATCTCTACAACAAATGTTTGGCTTTCAAGAATGTGTCTTCGTTTGACATCCAAGGCTTCAATTGCATCTGGTTATTTGGAAGTAAGTTCTTATTCCTTAGCTCTTTCCATTTCAAGTGATTTTCCAATTTCATAACCTATCATATGTCTCATTGAGTCATCCCTAGGAGTGAACGTAACGACGATCTCAAAGAAATGCTTGAATTTCTTAGGGCTGTGAGAGCTTATGAGCGCACATGGAGTTCCTTTTGACGAATCCTTCAGTGGGTCGATTTACTTCATCCTGATAGATTCGTTGTAGATGATGAGCCCTCAACTTCTAGTGTCCCTAGGAGACATAATCATTCTTTTAGCTATGCTCGTGAATCTAATGAGGAGGATCAATAAGATGTGTTGGTCCATCAAAAGAAGCACGGTCCGAAGGGATTCCTAGAGCTAACATAGATTTACCCTCTGGAGTGGACATTATGGGGGACATGGATGAGACCTACAGGATGTCTCCGATACTCGAAGAAGAAGATGAAACATTTCAAAGAAGAGATGGGAAGTAGCTTATGGTTAAGGAAGGAGATAAAGAGGGCTCAGACGATGATGATAGCGATTTTCACATCTCCGTAGAAAGAAATGAATCTTTTGATGAGTCATCGAAAATGAGTCCTGATCTTCCTAAGCTACCTTCTCCAGACTTGTTAACTATTGAGCATTAAGCTCCAAACTCTCGATTTCTCCTCCTCAAGAACAACCTGCTTTCAATAACCCATAGTCTATCAGAGGTCAAGCATTGGGTCGCCCACTAGAGATACATCTACTTTTGATTTCATAAAATATGTCACCTTCTATGTAGATAAACATAAGGATATCTCCATTAGCAAAATAATAGCCGAGATCGGTTCGAAAATTAACATTTCCTCAAGCTCATTTGTGAGCAGTGGTGAAAATACTTCGACTCTTAAACCCTGTCAATATAGTTAGTAGAGTATATAAGGGGTTATTAGCACTACACACTTCATTTTAGGATCATAAGAACACATCTCTACATTGTGTTAAGTTCCTAAGTTCGAGTATTAACTTCATTCTTGTTTTTGTTTCAGGTACCATAGGACATGGGTTATACATTAGTTACGTCAAGACACCAACTCCTGCAAAATTAAAACTTCTGACCTGGCTTGCTTCTTTCCTCATGAAATGGATGAGGACAGAAGGAAAAGTGAGGATGGGGCTTGCCACCTGGAGCGAGAGCGTGAAAGGGGAGAAAAGAGAAAAATAGATGATAAGAGTAGTGCACCCGGCGACATACAAAATTGACACAGAGACTTTCATGACCACCACGGGACCTCATTATTGATTACCCCTCCCTATATTGATGCTCGAAATACTAAAATGCCAACAATTCCATCTTATCAAGTAGGAAACGTTACCATGACCCCTACTTCTTCCATAAGAACGGAGAAGTTTGTCCCTCCGCCGGGTCTACCCATGCTTCAAGCTACCTTTCCAAATCTATTCTTAAAGGGAGTCAAGTTTGATAAGAAAATAAAGCCCCTTAACATGGCTACTTCTCTCAGCAATGTAGTGACAGTCGGTGAGGACTTGGAACCCGAGTGTGATATGCAACATTTAGTGAAATCCCTTTGGGATGTAAATTACATTAACTATCAAGGGATCCTCTCATTTGAGGGCGAAAAGGAAGAGTATGCTAGGGCAATCAAATATTGTGATGATGAGATAGTCCAGTTGAAGACTGAGAGAGACACGATCCAAAAAGGAAAGGCTGGTAGTGGCAAGTTGTTAACTAAGAAAAACCAGGCTCATGATAGATCCATTATCTGATAACTGATCCACTCAAAGATGCTCATATTGAATTTTGGAAGTTGAAAGAGCGGCTTACCGAAATAGAAAACGCCATTAAATCTCAAAATCAAACTATTGGTGGTCATGCTGCTGTCATTGCTAAGCAGGATGCTGAGCTTACTCGTCTTCATGAGGAGAATGTGTGGCTAGTGAAACAGAAGGAATAGGTTGCCTTCGCTAACCTATCCGAAGCGACTGACCATTTGGTTACAAAATCTGAGCTTATAGAGCTTCGGGTAGAGTATTACAATGCGATAAACGAAATGAATGCCTGCGTGCTCCACCTTTACACTAGTTGCGTGATGAATAAGGGGGGCTAGAGATGGCTAGGTAATAATTATCCCCAGACTCTTGTAGTGGTTTGAGAGGAGGTATTAGTCAGGTTTGAGAAGGCCAAGGATACGCGCTCTGAGGAAGAACTAAAGGCTACTTAACTTAGTCATGAGGATATAGACTTCTTGACCACCGGTGGAGAGATCCTTAGAGAAGAGAGGGAGAGGGAAGCTACCGATGCTGCAGCTAAAGCTCCTATTGGCCCAACCGCTTTGGATCAGCATCAAACACTTATTCCTACTTGTCAAGAGCAGACGGCGACCATCCTCATATCCACGACTATTATTTTTGAAGCTGCTCATGCCCATATTACATTTGAAGCCTTAAGGGAACGACGTCTCTCTCTAGCCATCGTACGACCTTCTGAGATAGGGACTGGTGACGAAGCCTTTGATGTTGAAGTTCATAACCAAACCCTGGCCCAGGTATTTCTCTTGTCTCCCTGGTGCGCCAGGAATTTCGATTTACTTTGGACTCCTTTTCTAAACTGTGCACCTCTCTTTCCCAACTTGTAGGTTAGCAAACTCTCCCACCTCCTCCTCCAGCTGCATAAGGTATAAGACCTACCACCATCTTCATGCCTTCCACCATTATCTCTGCAATCACTTCTGGCATAGTTCCTATTTCCAGCTACGGGCCTGGGCCTATGTGATAACCCGAATTTTTGATAACTGTTAATTGGTAATCAACAGGATTCAAAATTATTAAAATACTAAAATTGTAAATTGAGCAAATAAATTTTGATATATATCTGGATAATTATTTGGCTAATAATTTTCCTAATATAATTATTTAAAATTGGCAAATTATCCTTTTAAAACAAATTAAATATATGTTTGTTTGATTTTAAATTGAATTTGAAATTGGAAATTCAAAAGATAAATATCTTAAAATATTTTGGATTTAAAGAAAAATAATAATAATATGTGTGTGATTTTTTTTATTGATTTTATATCCTTGTCTTTAAAAGGTTTTATAAATATAGGTAATTATAAGAGAAGTTCAAATATTAAACACTTAAGACATTTATAAATATATAACTAAATTAAAATTTTAATATAAAATATATTTAAAACCATATCAGTTAATGAAATTACAAATGTAAGGTAAAATGTATATATATAATTACAAATGTAAGCTAAAAGATGTGTTTTGTGACAAGTGTCCCTACTTTCCCATGATTTTTAATAATTAGTAAAGGATAAAAAAACCAAGAATATAAATTCTCTACTCTACTATCTTATTTTCTTTCAATCTTCATTTCAAAACCAGAAGAAGAAAAATCTGAACAACAAACTAAAGTCTAAAAACAAAGTTGAGGCAAGATTTGATCAACTCAAAGCAAATTCAAGCTCAAATTGTCAAACTGGAAGAAAACAATCAAATTTTTTCAAATTTTCAATAGCAAAGTAAGATCAGATGCAACTCTAACATCAAGCTAGATTTAAGCTTCAGATCGAAACAAGAAATCAATCATTTTCAAATCTGCAACCTGTAACAAGAATCATCTAGTATCTTCCAGTTTTTAAAGCCATCAAAGCATCATCACCTTCAGTTTTCAAAAGCAGATCCAGGACCTCTGTTTGCATAAATTAAGGTGAGTAAACAATTACGCCTTGTTTTAAGTTGATGCATGTGATGTTTTAGTCAGTAGGTGATGTGATATTTATTTGCACATGGAAACTTTGGCTTGCATGTTATAAATTTGTTAAGTTGCAAGTGTGCATATCTGTAAAACATAGTATGTCTCTGTTTCTTACCAACAGGGTAAGGTTTGAAGAAAAAAAATTTAAATTCTCTTCATAATCTCTTCTAGGCTGAAGAATTTTAAAAACAAGTTGGCATTGTTAAGTATAATTAAGGTTAAAAAATATATTTATGTGATATAAGTTTGAAAATTTTCTGGAAACAAAAAAAAAGAACAGTGGAAAACTTGAGAACAGGTTAAAATCAAATACCATAGTTTATTGATTTAAGTATATAGCCTGAATATATTTCGAAAACTAGGATTTCTAAACTAAAAATCATAATTTTTAGTAAAGTTTTAAATGAGCATTTCTAAGAGGATCAGAAAATGGGTTTTTGGCTATTTCTGGTGGTTCGAGGTCTCGGGGTAGTCATTGCTTCATCTAGAGGTAGGAGGAAGCAAGGAGGTCTGGACAAAAATGCCAGGTGGATTTATAGTTCATCGTGGCATCGCCTATTGGTCGTACTAGGGTTAGGGTCATAGTCGAATTGTGTTCGCCGCATCGACTCTGGTGATGCGAGTTTCTCGAGGCTTTGGGAAATGGCAACAGGAAAGGTCGGCAAGGTGTAGCCAGAGTTGTAGCATTTTCGGTGGTCGGCGTGAGTGGTGCGAGGTGATTTGCTGGTGATGTTGAGTTCCAGGTTTGAACTGGATTTCTCGATTGCGATTTAAATTTGGTATTGATGATTGCAATCGAGTTCCGTGGCGATTTGTGGCTTGTCGGAGTCGACGAGGTACGCCGGAGCAATGATGAATGGCCGTGCATGTGCACGGCGATGATCTCCTGTGTCAGGGAGATGGGGTCGCAGGCAACTCAAAGGGATGCTCGGGTTAGTGAGGGTCAGATTCGAGTTTTGCTCGTGTTCGTTGAGTTGTGTAACAACATTTTTAAAAAAAAAATTGACAAGAGTAAAAACAAATAAAGATAAAAGAGGAAGGGGAAAACTCGAAGCTAGTCTCGAGTAAGGTTTGGGTTTAACCCGAAGTAGATAATATGCATGTTTTAATAATGTTTTCAAAAAAAAATTTAAAAGTAAGTTTTGAAATGAAATTGTTTTAAACTTATCTTAAATAAATTCTTTTCCTTTATAAATGTTTCCTAAACCTTTAATTAAGAAATTATATGTTTGTTTAACTTAAGTTTGTTAGGTTAAAATTTAAGATATTTTAAACTTAATTGTTCTAAATAATTAAGTGATAATTTAAGGTTAAAGGTCTTTAAATAATATGATTAAGTAATTAACAAACATGATGATTTATCTTAAAGGTAATTAAGATTTTGATAATCAAAGAGAAGTAATTAAAGAACAATTATTAGTACAAGTAATTAAAGATTAATTACTTTGTGTAATCAATCAACGGATTTTGGTAATTGATGATTACCTAATGGGATTGATTAGTGTAATTAACTTAGTGAAGTAATTGATGGATAAATTACCAGTTGTAATTAATATAAGGGAAATTACTTAATGAGAAGTAATTAAAGGTTAATTACTTAGGAGAAGTAATTAAGGATTAAATTACTTGGTGTGATTAATTAAAGGATTAATATAATTAATTAAGGAGTTAATTAATTAAGAAAAGTAATTACAGGATGGTTAATTACTGTTTATGATTGATTAAGACTGATTAATGAAAGTGACTAATTAAGGATCACTAATTAATGTAATTAATTAATATAATTAATGAAAGTAATTAAAGATTAATTATTGTAAATGGTTAAGAATAATTACTTTGTGTAATTAATTGAGAGTTAATTATAAGTAAAGAATAATTAGTCAAGGGTGATTAATTATGAAGGATAATTAAAGGATGATTGATTAATTGGTTTATAATTAATTAATATTGAGTAAATGGTAATCTAAATAATTAAGGTTAGAAATTAATTTAACTAGAGATAAATTAAATTAATTTTTGGAAGTGATCAATCTTCCTTATGAATGATTGAATGATGATTAAATGCCTTGAGTTGATTGATATCTCCGATATGAAATGTTTTGTGTTATGATTGGATGGACAATGATAATGTGGTTATCTATCGATGATGAATTGCTGTGTAAAAAGTGGCATCTTGGGATTAAAGTTGAATTGCATTTCACTTGAATAACTTGGGTTAAGATGGTATTGAATTCGAAGGGACCGGAGATGGGTATTAGTAAATACTCGAAACCACTTCGATTCATTATATGTCGATATGTGAAATTAATAGGCTGGTATGAAATGATTTAAGTAAAATTGGACCATTTAATTTAAGTTTTGGTACTTAGAAATTGATGTGTGAAATAGTGATGTCTATAACAAATTGAGAATTTGTAAACTGATACAAATTAACCGGGTTATATATAAGTTGTATGCTTTTGTATTCCATGTTAGATGGGTTTACTCACGCTGGTTTCCAGCCTGACCCGGGTGTTACTTCGATGTAATGCTCGGGTCAGACCGAGTATTACAGATTTCTAGGTAAGGGTGTTCTGGAGCTCAGAAGGCGAGCTGAATGGCAGGAACATATGAAGTGCTTCCGCTGTGATATATTGTTGTTTATTTGGGACATGTGATTTCACTATCCAGTGTTTTTTGTAAATATTGTAGCTCTGAGGTATTAAAATGCAATCGTCTGATACAGTTTTTCCTTTGTAAACTGTTATTTTATGTGATATTATATTTTGATCCACTGCGAATGTGAGAATCTGTGTTTCTTTTTTGTTCCTTCTTCTATCTCTTTTCTTTCTTTACTAACTATCTGGAATTTTCAGGATCGAAATTTTCGGGTCGTTACATTTGGTATCAGAGCCAGGTTAAGCGAGACCTTGGCTCTGGTGGGATTACTCATTAAGGATAGGGTCAATGGTACCATAGAATGAGTTGTGTGTGAGTGTGTGCGTACTTGTTATTTTATTATATAAAGATTTTAAATGATTTTATATAAGAGTATATTTTAATATATAAAGCAATTGTTTTTCTGATATTAAGGTAATTGGTTGTTAAATCATTTGAATTAAATAAAAGTGGTAATAATAATACAACCAAATTCAAATTGAATGAAGATAAGTTTGAAATGAATTCAAACTGAAATTAAAATCTTGAATTAATTACCAGATATGATAATCTTGGTTATTATCATAAATGATTGTTGTGTTTAATAGTAAAATGTGAATTAATGAGTAAGAAAAGTGAAATGTTTTAAGGAAGCAAAATATTAAGGAAGTATGACTTATAAATTGGAATTAAA
This sequence comes from Allium cepa, assembly GCA_030765085.1. Taxonomy (NCBI): domain Eukaryota; kingdom Viridiplantae; phylum Streptophyta; class Magnoliopsida; order Asparagales; family Amaryllidaceae; genus Allium; species Allium cepa. The sequence goes on along the minus strand of CM060934.1, from coordinate 308,589,863 downwards.
AATGATCTAAATTATGAAGTTTTAAATCTAGGTCCAAAATTTGAAAAAGGTTTCAAAGTGATAAAGAAATAATAAATAATATTATTTAATATACTTGAATAAAAGGGTCCTACTTCAAACAAGAGCTGTTTGGAAATTTAAAGGAATTTGTTTTGAATTGAAACCAGGGTGGTTTAAAATTTGAAGTATAACTTGGTGTGTAAAAGAAATTAATATGTATATTTGGGGATATACTTAAGTATCAAAGATGATTTGAAATAAACTCTAAATGTTGAGTTTTAAATTTGGAATGAGATGTGATACCCAAAGTGATAAGTTTTTGAACTTAATAAGTGGGAAGATTATTAATGTGAAGTTTAAAATTTGAAAGGGGGAATTCAAATTGAGTAAGGTTGACTGGATTAAGTAAATTTAATCTAACTTGGAGGAAGTTAAATAAGTTTGAATGAACAACCTGATTTGGAAATTTCAAGATGAAATTGAAATTTAACTTGGAAATTTAAATTGTTAATTTGAATTGGGAGTTTGTGCGATCTCAAAATGAGTTTGAGATCTGGAAATTGGAAATGGATGGATGTTTTAAAATAATTTAAATGATATCATCCTGTTGTTATTAATATTCTTTAAGCTGAAATTGGATTTGTTTAAATGAATGGAGTAATGGTGTATGGTAATGTATCCATTATTAAGATATAATGGAATCATTTTGGGACTTAAGATTTAGTTGTTTAAAAAGGATTTGAATAATTATTTGAACTTTGAAATAGGTTAAAAATGGAATTTGGATTCATAATTAAATGGTTTAAAGATATAAGTTGATTTGATTTAAAGGATTAAATCAACATTTAAAATATAACTCGAACTTATAATTCGAGATGATTTAAAATGAGATTGAATTTGAAATTAGTTCAAATTGAAATTTGATTTAAATAATTTGGATTTGTGATTAAAGTTGTATAGTTTTAAATTCAAATGGAATTTGATTTGAATTTGGAAAAGGATCAAGGAAAATTCAACTTAAATTAGGAGTAAATTCAAACTGAAGTTGAAATGAATTGAAAATTGAAATTGGTTTAGTTTGAAATTTATTTGAATTGATTGGAATTATGATTGAAGATGGATAAGTTTAAAAATTCAAATGGAAATTTGAATTGAATAATGTGAAATGAAATTGAAGTTGAATGAGTTCAAATTCAAATAGGAAGTTGATTTAAATTTGGGATGAGAATGGAAATTTAAATTGAATTGAAATTGAGTCAATTCAAAAGGAAGTGGAAATTTAAATAAAATAGATGGGAATTGAAGGTTTCGAATTGAACAATTTGACTCTGGACTATTTTAAAAATAATTTTTTGGTACAAATCTATTTTTCCAAACTATTTACTATATATACAACTTTTCCTATTAAACCCAAAACTATCTTATACTTGTTTTATAACTACTTTTGGAATTATTTAACTATTTTGCAACTGTTTTATAAACTAATTACTGTTTTTCAACTCCTTTATAATTAATTGCTATTTTACAACTATTTTGCAATTATTTAAAATTCCTATAACTATTTGACTATTTTCCAACTATTTTACAATTACTTAATTATTTTACAGCTATTTTACAAACTAGTAATTATTTTTCAAATACTTATCTTTTTTTAACCTTTTAAATTATTTTTTAAAATTTAAGCTGGATAGAGTTCAAACTGTTTATGATTAAGCATCCATTTGAGCAAAGAATTGAGGTGATAATCCAAATGGAATTGAAGCAATTGTGAATAAGTGAATGAAAATTGAAGTGAATGTGAATAGAAAGGAGATTGATTTGGCTAATAATCAATGAGGATAAATAAGTAGGATGTACAGATATTATTCTATTCGCACAGTGATTTGATCCAGACTCGAGCAAAGAATATCGTGGCAGTTATATCGATCCGAGTTGGGATTTTTCACTCAATTTTCAACGGCGAACCTGGATATGGATTGTTGATTGGTTTTGGATATTCTCTATCATAGTTATGGCTATGCAAGGATAATGACGGTTTCCGATCAAGAAACCAAATCTGAGTCCGCACTAGGAAGTCGGGTGGACGATACAGTTCGGAAGTAAAATTGTGTGATCAAGTGAGCGATCAGATTGGTATAGTGTACGGACTATATGTGTACAATCGTACGGGTTTGAATAAAATTGATACTGTGAATTTTTGGATAAGATATGTGAAATGGTTTTTGAAACGAATGGTATATTTGGTGAAATATATGATGAAATTGGATATTTCTATGGTAGAAATTTACTTTATGGAAGTAACTAAACTAGTAAGTGACTTTATGGAGTAATCAAATTTGAATATTTGATTTGGAATAAATAAAGTTATATACCTACGTTATATAAGATAAATCTCCCCTTGTTGAATCTATTGCGAGAAGAAAATAATTTTTGAAAAGTATTTGAAGTATAAAAAGGGAATTTATACAAGTTTGAAGTAAACCAACGATTTTCAAAATTATATATATCCATGTATATATATAAAGGATTTCATGAGGATGATTTTGAAAAGTTATTTAGAACCTTTGGATTTGGAAAGGCTTTTGATTTTTGGGTAAAATCAATATTGGAATTTGGAAAAGCCTAATTTGAGAATTGTCGATTTTGGGATAATCAATTTTGAGAAAGGAGATTTATATGAGATTCATACTAGGTGTAAGATTTGGAAGATACTATATATGTATAGTATAAAGTGTTTTGAAAGGGCTCTGGGGAAAAAGATGCTCCCTTGAAATGAACTTCTCAGGAGTGCCATAGGTTGGTACTGCCTTGAACCCTAAGGGGGAGTTCTAAAGTTGATCCTGTGAGGAGTCCGGACAAAACCAGTTCCTGAGGATTTTGTGTAGTGTGTAGCGGAAGTCGAGGGTGCTGATGCCTACAGAGGCATTTGAGTTATGTTGTGACGACAGTTTAACTCGATGTCACTGCGATCTACTGCGGACCATAATGAAAGTCCTGTGTGCCGCTGAGAGCCAACAGTCTGCGTTTGATATTATATCGGTAGAATGCAACCTATGGTGACATGGCGGAAGTTGTGTGTGCCGCTGAGAGCCAACAGTCTGCGTTTGATTTTATATCGGTAGACTGCGACCTATGTGGGAGTGGAGAAGTTTCATTTTTGGCAGCAAAAATCGAGGGCGCTGATGCCTACAGTTACATGGACTTTTGTTGTAATGGCAACGTAGCCCTGGAATGTAACTACGATCTGTTGTGAGTTTCATGGCGTAATCGAGGGGCACGGAGGCCTATAGTTTTCTATGGATTTTTCCTGGACGACAACATAACCATCAGGTTAACTGCGACCACAGATGGGGGTGATGATTTCCAGAGCACTCTCACCAAAGATATTTCCTCTATTTTCAAAAATGTTTTCTATATTATCAATAAAATTATTTTTCAAGTATTTTCATTAGGTGTTGAAACGGGTCTGCTAAGTACTTATAGATTTTCAGTCATACGTCTGATCAACGTATGACCGAATTTCTGTGAAAACAGGGATGGACCGGTTGAAATATCGAGTTATAAAAAAGTATTTTTATAAAAACTATTTACAATATTATGTATACTTTAAAAGTTTTTTAAAAGTGTTTCAAAGAATAATTTTTCTAATAATAAGTATTAAATAAATTCTGGCTTCGTTTCTTTTCGGGGACGAAAAGATTCTAAGGGGGGAGGAATGTGATAACCCGGATTTTTGATATCTGTTAATTGGTAATTAATAGGATTTAAAATTATTAAAATATTAAAAATGTAAATTGAGCAAATAAATTTTGATATATATCTAGATAATTATTTGGTTAACAATCTTCCTAATATAATTATTTAAAATTGGCAAATTATCCTATTAAAACAAATTAAATATGTGTTTGTTTGACTTTAAATTGAATTTGAAATTGGAAATTCAAAACATAAATATCTTAAAATATTTTGGATTTAAAGAAAAATAATAATAATATGTGTATGTGATTTTTTTATTGATTTTATATCATTGTTTTTAAAAGGTTTTATAAATAAAAGTAATTATAAGAGAAGTTCAAATATTAAACACTTAAAACATTTATAAATATATAGCTAAATTAAAATTTTAATATAGAATATATTTAAAACCATATTAGTTAATGAAATTACAAATGTAAGGTTAAATGTATATATATATAATTACAAATGTAAGCTAAATGATGTGTTTTGTGACAAGTGTCCCTACTTTCCCATGATTTTTGTGACGGGAGGTACCCCAGTAGCCCTGCCATTGATGGAAACCCATTCTTCTATGAGACCCTACGGTTTTGTTTGTATTACCCACTTTTGTGGCTGGTAGCTGGAATTTAATGAATGTAACAATTTCGGCTATTTCTTATTTACTTGAAAACCCTAGACACTGTTATAATATCACTGGATTTCCTATCAAATGTTTTGGTTAGCGTAAGGTAAAAACTTTTCCATGTTTATGTGTGGGAAGTCTTACGTGATACCTTTTTTTTTCAAAGGATTTTCCAAAGTTAAGCAACCTTTAAACCGTTTACTCACACCAGACCCATGTCTGACCCGAGTGTTTATTTTCTGTTTTATTAAACTCTTGGGTACTCATATTATGTATGAGTAGTCAAGTGGTTCAGGTGAGCTTGACGAATTCTGGAGGAGTAATGGAGCAGGATGCTTCCACGTGTAAATATATTATGTTTCCGCTGTGTTTGTGATATTTGTATCTTGTATACTTGAGTTGTATGAATTAGACAGATGTTTATAACTGTCTAATATGTGTTGTATAAGTTGTGTACTCTGATGTATTATGATACTATGTATTATTTTATTTGATATATTATATTTTATTCGTTCCGCTGTGAGTTCTCTGATGTTGTTGTCTTTCTTCTTTCTCTTTCTTTCCTTCTTCTATCCCTTTCCTTCTTCAAGATGATGCGATTTTCTGGGAGTAGAAAGTCGGGTCGTCACAATTTTTAAAAATTAGTAAAGGATAAAAAAATACCAAGAATATAACTTCTCTACTCTACTAGCTTATTTTCTTTCAATCTTCATTTCAAAACCAGAAGAAAAAAATCTGAACAACAAACTAAAGTCTATTAAAACAAAGCTGAGGTAAGATTTGATCAACTCAAAGCAAATTCAAGCTCAAATTGTCAAACTGGAAGAAAACAAATCAAATTTTTTCAAATTTCAACGGCAAAGTAAGATCAGATGCAACTCTAAGATCAAGCTGGATTTAAGCTTCATATCAAAACAAGAAATCAATCATTTTCAAATCTGCAACCTATAACAAGAATCATCTAGTATCTTCCGGTTTTTAAAGCCATCAAAGCATCATCACCTTCAATTTTCAAAAGCAGATCCAGGACCTCTGTTTGCATAAATTAAGGTGAGTAAACAATTAAGCCTTGTTTTAAGTTGATGCATGTGATTTTTTAGTCAGTATATGATGTGATATTTATTTGCACATGAAAACTTTGGCTTGCATGTTATAAATTTGTTAAGTTTGAAGTGTGCATATCTGTAAAACATATACGTCTTTCTTTCTTACCAACAGGGTAAGGCTTGAAAAAAAAATTAAGTTCTCTTCATATAATCTCTTCTAGGCTGAAGAATTTTAAAAACAAGTTAGCATTGTTAAGTATAATCAAGGTTTTAAAAATATATTTATGTGATATAAGTTTGAAAATTTTCTGGAACAAAAAAAAAGAACAGTGGAAAACTTGAGAACAGGTTAAAATCAAACACCATAGTTTGTTGATTCAAGTATATAGCCTGAATATATTTCCAAAACTAGAATTTTTAAATTAAAAATCATAATTTTTAGTAAAGTTTTGAATGAGCATTTCTAAAAGGATCAGAAAATGGGTTTTTGGCTATTTCTGGTGGCCGGAGGTCTCGGGGTAGTCGGTGCTTCGTCTAGAGGTAGAAGGAAGCAAGGAGGTCTAGACAAAAATGCCAAGTAGATTTATAGTTCATCGTGGCATCGCTTATTGGTCGTACTAGGGTTTAAGGGTCGTAGTCGAATTGTGTTCGCCGCATCGACTCTGGTGATGCGAGTTTCTCGAGGCTTTAGGAAATGGCAGCAGGGAAGGTCGACAAGGTGTGGCCGGTGTTGTAGCATTTCCGGTGGTCGGCGTGAGTGGTGCGAGGTGATTTGCTGGTGATGTTGAGTTCCAGGTTTGAACTGGATTGCACGATTGCGATTTAAATTTGGTATTGACGAATTGATGATTGCAATCGAGTTCCGTGACGATTTGTGGCTTGTCGAAGTCGATGAGGTACGCCGAAGCAATGATGAACGGTCGTGCATGTGTACGGCGATGATCTCGTGTGTCAGGGAGATGGGTTCGTAGGCGACTCGAAGGGATGCTCGGGTTAGTGAGGGTCAGGCTCGAGTTTTTCTCGTGTTCGTTGAGTTATGTAACAACAGTTTTTTTTTTTAATTTGACAAGAGTAAAAACAAATAAAGATAAAAGAGGAAGGGGAAAACTCGAAGCTAGTCTCGAGTAAGGTTCGGGTTTAACCCGAAGTAGATAATATGCAAGTTTTAATAATGTTTTCAAAAGTTTTTTTAAAAGTAAGTTTTGAAATGAAATTGTTTTAAACTTATCTTAAATAAATTCTTTTCCTTTATAAATGTTTCCTAAACCTTTAATTAAGAAATTATATGTTTGTTTAACTTAAATTTGTTAGGTTAAAATTTAAGATATTTTAAACTTAATTGTTATAAATAATTAAGTGATAATTAAAGGTTAGAGGTCTTTAAATAATATGATTAAGTCATTAATAAAGATGATGATTAATCTTAAAGGTAATTAAGTTTTTGATAATCAAAGAGAAGTAATTAAAGAACAATTCTTAGTAGATGTAATTAAAGATTAATTACTTGGTGTAATTAATCAACGGATTTTGGTAATTGATGATTACCCAATGGGATTGATTAGTGTTATTAACTTAGTGAAGTAATTGATGGATAAATTACCAGTTGTAATTAATATCAGGGAAATTACTTAATGAGAAGTAATTAAAGGTTAATTACTTAGGAGAAGTAATTAGGGATTAAATTACTTGGTGTGATTAACTAAAGGATTAATATAATTAATTAAGGAGTTAATTAATTAAGAAAAGTAATTACATGATGGTTAATTACTGTTTATGATTGATTAAGGCTGGTTAATGAAAGTGATTAATTAAGGATCATTAACTAATGTAATTAATTAATGTAATTAATGAAAGTAATTAAAGATTAATTACTGTAAATGCTTAAGCATAATAACTTTGTGTAATTAATTGAGAGTTAACAACTTATTGTAATTAAAGAATAATTAGTCAAGGTGATTTTAGTTAAAGGATGATTGATTAATTGGTTTATAATTGATTAATACTAAGTAAATGGTAATCTAAGTAATTAAGATTAGAAATTAATTTAATTAGAGATAAATTAAATTAATTTTTGGAAGTGATCAATCTTGCTTATGAATGATTGAATGATGATTAAATGCCTTGAATTGATTGATATCTCCGATATGAAATGTTTTGTGTTATGACTGGCTGGACAATGATAATGTGGTTATCTATCGATGATGAATTGCTGTGTAAAAAGTGACATCTTGGGATTAAAGTTGAATTGCATTTCACTTGAATAACTTGGGTTAAGATGGTATTGAATTCGAAGAGACTGGAGTCGGGTATTAGTAAATACCCGAAACCACTTCGATTCTTTATACATTGATATGTGAAATCAATAGGCTGGTATGAAATGATTTAAGTAAAATTGGACCATTTAATCTAAGTTTTGGTACTTAGAAATTGATGTATGAAATAGTGATGTCTATAACAAATTGAGAATTTGTAAATTGATACGAATTACCCGGGTTATATATAAGTTGTATGCTTTTGTATCCATGTTATGTGGGTTTACTCATGCTGGTTTCCAGCCTGACCCGAGTGTTACTTTGATGTAATGCTTGGGTCAGACCGAGTATTACAGATTTCCAGGTAAGAATGTTCTGGAGCTCAGGAAGCGAGCTGGATGGCAGGAACGTATGAAGTGTTTCCGTTGTGATATATTATTGTTTATCTGGGACATGTGATTTTAACTGTCCGGTGTTTTGTGTAAATATTGTAACTCTAAGGTATTAAAAGGTAATCGTCTGATACAGTTTTTCCTTTGTAAACTGTTATTTTATGTGATATTATATTTTGATCCGCTGTGAATGTGAGAATCTGTGTTTCTTTTCTGTTTCTTTTTTTATCTCTTATCTTTCTTTAATAACTATCTGGAATTTTCGGGACCGAAATTTCTGAGTCATTACTGCTCGACTCCAAACAGATAGAGGCGCAACAAAACTTGAAGGATGTCTCAACATTTGTGGACAAAGAGGTGGTGATTGCCAAGGAGTCGAAGCCGACAGACAAGACAACCATAGCAGAAAGATTAGAGGAGGAAAAGAAGGGGCGTCTGATGAAGAAGGAAAAGGAGTAGTGGAAGCACAAGATTCCAAATACCATCACATTAAAGGTATCGAATGATAGGAGTGTGGCTATCGAAGGTTCAAAGGGATCTGGCTCCCCTATAGGAGGAGAGACTAACAAGAATAGCAGGAAGAAACTCCCAATTCGCCCAGACAGAAGCTGTAAAGCAGAGGGAAAGGCGGGAAGATGTCGGGATGAGCTCGAGCCGGTGGAGCAGGGTATGCGTTGTCTTTTTGTGTGTTTTTGTAGTGTCAAAGTATGTACAAGTACAGAGTCTGTACTTGGCATCATTTTCCTTTTTTGTAGCATCAATAATGTTTGTACTTTTGCTTTTTGATGTTCGAAACAGGCCGATATTATGTGGGTATGGCCCCACTGTTTAATATTATATGTGTAATGATATAAGTAATGAAAAATTAGCGTTTCCACTGTAATCTCTTTTGCATACTTTATATTCTTTGTACCATGCTTGTTTATATACCACTATATATGTACATAATATGATTGCTTGTCTCTTGATTTCCATATTATATACTGCTATATTATGTGATATATAATGCGTTCATTACCGCATTTCTGTTCATGTAAATAGTGTGAATGGTGTAACTTGTAGTTATTTTGCATACTACTTTACTTAGATCTATTGCGATTGCCAAATTTCTCTGTTCAGTGTAATAGAGTTGTGGAGTGATTTTTATCCTAAGTGTTAGTATGTTGTATGCCCTTAATCATCGGGGCTAGTTACTCCGAACACTTGATATGAGACTAGATGCTCTGGGTAGCTCTTCGTTTGCCCCTAGTCCATGATGTATTGCATCCCCTAGTAACTTGTAGTTTAAATGCTCGATTCCAAGCACCTTGTACTTTGATTGCGATTGATTCTCTCCAAGCTAGGTACCGAGGTTCTATTTGCGCATTAGTACCTATTTACAAAGACCAATGGATAGCTCAATCCCTTAGACTCTCTTTTGACTTCACCTATCTCCAAAATATGTCGAGTTTTGGGAGATAGGGATTGATTGCTACAAATCCTGCAATTGATGAATTTCTTGATGCTGTCGGAGCAACGTTGGTACTTAGAAGATTTTGATAAGATGAAGATGTTACCAGCTTGGTGCATAGCAGTTTTTCTATGCATTTCTAGAGGCTAGACTAGACAGGAAGGTAGTACCAAAGAAGGATCGTTTGGCATAGGTAGCAAGCCCGACTAGTGGTTGGTTCGAAGTACCCCGTAGTTGATTATCAAAGGGAAATTCACGAATAAGAGATGCTGTAATATACTCTTTCCCATAACTTCTCATACCAGACCAACCTACTAAAATGCAAATAGGAATAAGAAATGTGGTCAATATCACAAAGAATAATGAAAAACCATCTATACCCATATACAAATGGATGTTTCCATAAGGAATCCATCGAAGGCTTTCCGCAAAAATGCAAAGCGCTTTCTTTTAAAGAAGCATCTAGTTCACTTTGGAAGACGAATAAGATCAGAAAGGTCGTCAATAAGGCAAACAATGCAATAGATTAAGTTAGATCAAAGCGCAAAATGGTATAACCGAACTATTGTTTTGCCAATGCCTACTCAAGAATCGCGCTAATGGCACCTTTTTGGAAATTGCAAACAAACAGACCTTTAGCTTAGAGAACTTAACTGGAAGCTTGGACAAGGTTCTAGTTATCATTATCTAGGCATGGCTAAGAAAAATCAACCTTGAATTTGCGTTGACTAGGACAGGGGTTATATGGGCATATCCAATACCGATACCCCTTGCGAAACCTACCCACTTTGGAGAAGAAACCCTTTGAAACTCAACATCGATGATTCGGAGCATACTTGAACCCAGTTCCATCGGTTCAAATGGCAATAGAATAGATGCTTAATTGGACGTGGTTCCATCGGTCTAAGAAGCGAAGAAATGAAGCGCACTTGAATGTAGTTCCATCAGTTCAAGTGGTAGAAGAATGGATATTTACTTGGACGTGGTTCCATCTATCCAAGGAGTGAAGAAATGGAGCGCACTTGAAAGTGGTTCCTTTGGTTCAAGTGGAAAAAGAAGGAATGCTTACTTGGACACAACTCCATCGACCTAAGAATCGAGGCGCGGCTTATGGATGCACGTGAGGTTTGGGCCTTCTCGATGTTGCCAGAGCAATACCGGTTCTCAGGACGCCAATATCGATTTTCCCCATCGATCTAGCGGGTTGAGTCGATGTAATACCATCGACTCGGCGGGTTACTTACATAAACATGGTTTCATTGGTTAAAGAAGCAAAATGACTTTATTGATAAAATAAAGGGGAAGGAAAATCCTGTCTATTTACAATTCTCCCAATATCTCTGGGTGGCTTGTTTGCAGAAATGGGAAATACATAGATGAGTACTAAATAAAATAGTGCTGCGGTGAGTCACTGTTCCAAGCATGGGCAATTGGAATTCCATCGACCATTGTAAACTTGAATGCTTTATCTTTAAGTTTCTGGCCGATAACGTAGGATCCTTCCCAATTTGGCTAAGTGCCTCCATACCAAGGAAGGTTCATTTTGGGATGAGATCTCTGACTTCGAAGGTACGGTTGCAAAATTTGGTGTTGAAGCGCTATGCCACTCGCTTTTGGTGATCAACGGTCCTTAGCTCAGCTTCCTTCTGCTTCTCATTGATTTGATCCAGTGACTTGAGTAAGAGCTTCTCATTTTCACTTTGATTGAAGTATCATATTCAATGAGTGGGGACTTCTAGTTCCACCGGGATCATTGCTTCTGAACCATATGCCAAGACAAATGGTGAATGCCTGGTTGTAGTTTTGTGAGTCCTCCTGTAATCCCATAGTGCAAGCGGAAGTTCATCAACCCAATTCCTTTTGGCTTTCGTAAGCCGTATGTTGATGTGGAATTGATGATTTTCTTGACTGCCTCCACTAGCCCATTTGCTTGTATGCTATTGTAGAAAAACTCTTCTCGATCTGATAATGCTTGTAGAAGTCCTTGAATTCAGCACTCCCGAACGGAGTTCCATTGTCCGTGATGATTTTCTATCGTGGCTCCATAATTTTTTCCATCCCGGTTGACCGCTACATTACTCTAAACTATCTCCTTTAGCTGCACACTGTGGTCTTACCCTTCAGTGCGTCCGCCTCTTTCAATCTCAGGTACTGACTCGCCTTACGGTTAAACTCCTTTATGGTGGCTGGTTTCTATACCTTAATCCATCTTCCAAAGTTTGTGTCTGGATGGATAACTCAGACTAAAGCCACGAACACCATATCCTCAATAGGATTGCTTACTTCGGTAACCATGGTATTAAAATGGTTCATAAAGGTTTTAAGTGACTCATTTAGTCCTTGGAAAAGGCCAGACAGAGACATCACATCCTTTGGCTATGCTGTGTAAAGTCAAAACTGTTCCCAGAATTTCTTTGCCAACTTGCTAAAGGTACAATGGATTCTGGTGGGAGTCTGGTAAACCACATAAAAGCAACACCTTCGAGGAAGATGAGGAAACATTTGCAGCGGCATCTGTTTCCCTAGCTCTATCCATGTGCCACCTGTAATTGTACAAGCGCTTTTTGGAGTCCGTTATCCCATTGCAAGATTGCATGGTGTACATTGTAAACTTCTGTCGGTACTCTTTCCTTAAAATGTTTTAAGTAAATGGAGTTAGGTTTGGTGCAGAACCCTAATCGTCGAATTTCCTGCCTTTACTTTATTATATCAAGCATTTAATCATGTCCGCAATGAATGTCTCACTAGTTCGGTAGTCCATAGGTCGACTGTCAAGGGCTATGCCAAGCGTTTGACTCTGAAATGGCCTTGGTTTACCAATTGAAGTCTTGGTTCTCCATTCCTTGGGAGAACCACTCCTGTAAAAACCGTTGGCACGTGGTTGGCTTTATAACATCAGTTTGAACTTTCTTTCCAGCATTTTGCCTGCCTATATTAGCATTTAATTCTAGTCCTTTAGCATCAAGTTGATGTCATCTTCAAAATCAGAGAGAAGCATTGTAATATTCCCTTGTGGAGCCTTCACCCCAAGGTTAGGATTTGCTGTAGATTGTCTTCTATTAGGAGGGGTACTTCCATTACCTTCAGCAACAATTTGAATCGCTCCACCAACTATCTCCTTTTGCTTTTGCTTACCATCCCTCCTATTCAAGCCTAAGATGGAGGAACTCTCCTATTCCATAGCCTCTACAATTTTCGGCCTAGTCTCTGGGGTAGTTAGTGGTTATAGCGCTAGCAAAGCATTAATCTTGTCCATAAGAGACTTTTAACTATCAGCCATCTTCTGGTTTAGTTATTAACCATTTGGTTAAGCTCTCCTACGGTTACAACCTCCTATTGAGCGAATCACCCGGTGTTAGGTTTTCAGCATTAACTTCCGTTTGATGATTATTAGCATTGTTCACATTCATCTGCTGGAGATTGGTTTCATCAACACCAAATATTGTCCCAACAGATCTTCCAGATATTGTCTTACTCTTAGGAGCTATTAGAATAACAAATCTCTAACCTTTTTCAAGCAAACATTCCTTCTCTATCCTCTGGATCTATCCAATCCAAAGTAGATAGCTAGATCTAAGCCTCGGTTCTTTGTTCTCAATGAAAGCACCAAACTGTTAACACAAAAATGGATAACCCCTCTGGAGTATGATGTGAAAGCACCAGCCCTCAGAGAAAATATAATGGAAAATAATAGAAAAGTAAAAGACACATAGTTTTTTATAGTGGTTCGGCTATTAAATAAGCCTATGTCCACTAATTTATAACTTTGATTATTGATTTGATCTAGCTTGAATGAGATTATAAGGTGGTAGAGAAAGAATTAATCACAAGTACAAAGGCTAGAGAAGTTTATGTAGTGGCTGCCTTGGTGACTATGACGCAGAGGAGAGAGTTGAAAAATAGATGTATATACTGCGTAGTTATAGCAAAATCCAGATCCTCTCTTGGTTGCAACATGGCTTGTATTTATAAGGATAGCAGTCGTATTGGATCAGAAGCCGCTACTAGAGAAGTCAAGGGAGTGGATCAAGTAGTACAAAAATATCATGACCATATGAGTTAAGGTTTAGACTCAGTACCAAGTCTAGCCCTTGACTCTAGGCTGAGTCTAATCCTTAACTAAATCTTAGCTAAATCCTTTTGCTCCAAACTCCTTACTTCGTCTAGATGCCCTCCATGTAATTTGCTAGGTTATCGACAAGTTTTGATTATCGTTCTTCCATGACTTGGATTATCCTACAGTTTGGATGGTCACGTTTTCATTTCTCATGATTGGCTTACTAGAACTCTAAGAAACTTCTTGGACGTTCTCGGGAAGACTAGGGGACCCACTTGCTAAAAAATATGTGGATGCCATGACTTGGCATTTAGACTTAGTACCGAGTCAAGGGGGTTGACTTGGGCCAAGTTAGCTACTTAGCTTATTTTTGACTTATACTTTCTTGAGCCTTTCCTCTTGTCCTTTTGAGTATCTCTACCAAGTTTCAGATCGTTCTATCTTCGTACCGATGTCCTAACTCCTGATGTTTTCTACTTGGTTAAAAACCCAGTTAATAGTATATAACCAACAATAAGCCTTAAATTTATTTTCATTGGATTTGTATTCAAATCAAAACAATGTATTTTTCTAATTCTTTAGGTTTAAATGTCTAATTAAGATCTAAAAGAACCTTTTACCAAGACTAATTATCAAACGGGAATGATTAATAAGCTTTAGTAGACCAAAATTTATAGCTAAACGAGCATGACTAATATACCACTCTCGTAAAACTTCAAATTTTTCAAAACAAGTCTTAGAAGAAAAAAGTGTTGTAGTCTTTATTTAAACAATCTCAACGTTACAAGACTTATGAGTAGGTAGAAACAGGAAGAAACCTAGGGCTTTGCCACAATGGAAATAACTAACACTATTTTATCTATTATACCTTATTGAAAGTTAAAAACTTACACAAAAGAAATGGAGGATTGATTCAATTTTAGATCAATGAAAATGAAATGGGGCAATAATAATCAACTGGCGTGAAATTAAATATCGATCAAAGAGAAACGAATAGAAAAATTCAATTTGATAAAATCGAGTAGAATTGGGAAATGGAAAGTGCATTATTCGTAACGACATCATTCTTGGTGAAGGAGAGCCGAAATATGTTGAATTGGAGGTCGTATCAGCAAAAAAATAAGGATTTTAGGTATTTTTAGTGAGGATGATGAAAGTTAAGGTTTCCAAGTGTTGTGCTAGAATAAGAAAAACAAGAGGAATATAAAATCTTTTATCTCACTTATCTTATTGATTTCAAATTTTGATAGGGTCCACATTATAACTTATTAAACTATTATCCTTAAATCTAAATAATAAAAAGACAACAAGTAGTATCACACAGCTATAGTGCATTACTATTAATTATGTATTTAGTTGTATTGTGACTTCCTTAAACCTTGAAAGATATCAATCTAACTCTAAAAATAATATCTTAATTAATTCTATATACAAATTGATCCGTACATAGTAGCATTCAAATTAATTTCTTGATTTTTCTTGAATACGATGTTTTAAGATTAACATTAAAAAATAACTAAACTAGGATTTTGACATTTTGCACCTGAGTTGAAACATATTTTGGCATGTTGATGCACATAAGTATTGACATATCATTGAACAAAAACAAGACATAATTTTAAATTATTAAATTTTAATTTTTGAACCATTTTAATAGACATAAATTGAAAAATGAAAAGAATTTTGTTTTTTATTTAGATTCAAAATCATGAACTAATTTGTTTATTTGAATAGTCAAGTCGAAATAAAGATGACCTTTTAGTTTTAGTGGGTTTCAAACATGTAACCTCATCTACACGGCGAGGACATTAAGGAACTTCATGTCAAGTCAAAAAATCCGCATCCTTGTTACAAATATTAATAAAGATAGTTTAGTTTTCCCTATTGATTTTTGATGGTATACGCATATAAATTGTCACATACTAGAGCATCAAAAGAAATCACTAATGATATGTCCATATCGACTCATATTTAAACACCACATTTTCCAATTATTTAGTGATTTTGATTATTCCATTTCCAAATTGTCATCCCGATTCGCAACATGCGAGGCAACCCTAATAGTCTACCACTTGACCCACTTTCCCTTTGAGTATTTTAGAGCAATGCTTATGCCTGCATGACCCAGTCGTAAACTTCGACTTTGATACATTTTTCAGTTTCAACGGTTTAGTCGAGAATTATAGATTTGCTAAGCTAATTTGTCGTATAGAAAAATATTCCGTATACCATCTCCACACCAAAGAAGACGTTAGAAAACAAGACATCGTAAAAAATCTCTTACGTCTTCCCTACATCATTCATTGCTAGTTTTCCTTCGCCTTCCCTAAGCAACGCCACGATTTGACGTTTTGCCTACGCCACACTTATGCGTAGGGAGTTCCCTACATCTTACTTACACTACGCCTACACCTTGACGTTTTTCATACGCCGCACTTAAGTGCATAGGGAAATCATCGATAGAAAATAAGACTATTTCTAGTAGCGTCTCCATCTCCTACATGTGGCGTGTGCATATGAGTTTCCATACACTAGTGTAAAAAGTAATGTCTAACGTTACATGTCTACCTACTCATATTTACACAACACATTTTCAAGCTATTTAACGATTTGAACAATTTCAATTTCAAATCGTCATTCCAATTTACAACATACTAGGCAATCCTAACACTCCCACATGTTTAACCTTTTGCCCCCGTGATTAAACATAGTACAACCGAGATTTAATTGAATATACTAATCTAGACTAAAATCATAGGAAAAATAAATTTTGAAATCTATGCTTGAAGTTAAAGTTGAAAACTGGATAAGAATCCATAAACTAAATTTCAAACCGTTTTCTTGTAGTCATGTTACTCTCTTTTTTCGAACATTAGGAATGCAACTGTGAGATGATTGCGAAAACTTTTGGTTGACGTAAGGAAAGAAGAGTTGAACATAAAAGCTATGTACATGGTCACTAGAAGATTGTTTAAACCACAAAAATCATAGCATCGTATGATCAAAACCGATGCAAGACATTATATCCGATTTAAACTCCCATAAGCTGAATGTAAAACTGTTTATTTCATTTTCAAGTAAAAAGTAAATTTACATTAAATTAACATAATATTTAAATATTTAAATCAATTATTTATTTTATTTGTTGCTTTTGCAACTCTAACTCATTATATTCTAAAAGAGGATATTATAATCAAGGAATGACTCTTAGGCTTGCTAGAATTATATTCCAATTAATTTATCATATTCCAGGTTCTGCTGAGATCTTGTTTGGATGCTAAAAATTTCTCAACCCAAAAATTTTATACCGTCCTTAAAACTAACGAACTATCGCTGCCTAAAAATTGGATCATGGCCAATGCCTTTACAATCAATTCTTTGCTGGCTCCAGCCTGAAGAACCGCCTCCTCCTTTTGCTCAATTTGGTTTTTTTATCCACTTCTTGTCTTCTGCAAAAGATGCATTATCCACCTCGTCTTCTTGTAATTGAGGTTTTCAATTCTTTTTGTTCAATTTTTCTCCTTTGTTTAGGTTTTTCATCTCTTATTCAATGTGTCGGTATACTTAGTTCGGTCATCTGTTATTTAATGGATTTTTTGGGATTGAACTTTGAACTGACGTTTAATTCTAGTATGATTAGGTTACTTGCTAAATGTTGGTAGTTCTTTCTACTCCAATCTACTAATTAGATTAGTACTTACGTCACTCTTTTCTAAGATCTTAGCTTCTTTAGATCTTTATTTGTGAAAGATAATGATTCTTTTTTTGCGTGAATCAATACATTGAGTGCGAAATGCCAGTAATTTGAATGTAAGGATTTTCAAATTTTATTTTTCATAAGCTTTTTTTTCTTCCCTTTTTTGCTTTTCCCATGTAGTGGATTAAAGAGTTAGCAATACAAAATCTTAAATTCCTTCTTAATCAACTATATCTTCCCTAATTGGATCGTCATATGTTACCCAGCATTTAAAATTTTTTCAAAATTTGAGGTGTGGCAAACATGTTTTGCTCTTAGGTTTTATAATGTTAAAAAGTTGGCATACCTTTCATGTATCTTTATTAATAGTTGGAGTAGAAGTACAATTTTTTTGATCCGATCATGAACTTTCTAAAACACCCATATATATAACTTTTTAAATATTTAATTGTTATTTCATATGACCTCCCAATATATATATATATATATATATATATATATATATATATATATATATATATATATATATATATATATTTGTTTGTTCTACTACTATTGCAATATCCAAGAATGAAATAAACAAAGCAGAATTTCATTTAAACAAATATTTTATTTCACTACATTATCAAATAATACACATTTACTGCATAGCTTCCACTATATTTTACATTTTTATACAACACTGTTTTACACTCATATATACAACAATATTTCTCACTCTCCAATACAATCACTCGCTTCATTCGCTCGTTGCAAAAATAAAAATATAATTGAATGTGATATTACCTAAGTTAATTGGGTCATTTTTTTCATATTATAAAACTATAATAAAAAATAAATGTACACGAGCAGCATATGACATGCATAGTATATCATTGTACCTGTCTTAAGGCCGTGCACACACAAAAAACATACTTGCATCAAAAATTTCGGAGATAAATGCAAAGGTCAAGCCCAAAAGGTTCAACACAGTGAAAGTGTGAACGAGGTCAAAGCCAAGCAAGATCGGACTCAACTCAAGTGTATCAAGTAGTGTACATAGGTGCAGTCATGGTTTAGACTCAACACAATGCACCCAGGAAACACAGACATGAATGTGCTGCAATGGACATAAATACACATACAAGTGCACTGGTGCTACAATCAATGTCGGGCAACAATTTCAGAATCATGCACGCATAGAAACTGAGTCACATACTCAGACAGATACACACACAAAAACACTCAGGCACACAGAAGCAAACCCGAAACCACACAAGCAGTAGAGTATGCATCAGAGGAAAGTACACAAGTGCACACATGAATACCACTAACGGAGCACAGTGTATGCATGCAGCAGCAACTCGGGGTATTAATCATCACATTAACACTGTGCACACACACAGAAATCAATTTTGACCAATGGTGTGGGAGCAACAAAGCAACTCACATAAGTGACACGCAAATGAACAAAGCATCAAAGTAACCAAACTGAATTAGGAAACAAAGCATCAAAGACCAAAATCAATTCATTCTATTATAAATATCAGTTTCAAGCTTCGAGCATCAAAACAAGTTCATCAACAACCAACTCAGTTCAGATATCATTAGATCCAGGAAGAGTTTTTGATATCAGTATTCCAAGCAAACAAAACCAAAAAAGAAAGCATCTCAGAATATATATCACAAATGAACAAGTCAGAACAACATATGGCCAAAATCAGAAAATTTAGTTAAGGGTCAAAATATATGTGAATATATATGAATACATTTGAACGATGACCAAGTCAAGATTCCCATAATCGTTCAATCAAGGATCCACGATCGAAATATAAAAATTCAAAGTGAAGTCTGAACGTATCAACTCGAAATCAACGGATACGATTTTAAAATCGATCCCTATTTAAACCCATTTCATCATGGGCAATTGGAATTAAGTCAAGTTTGAATAAAATTGAAAAGGAGCGAAAATTGATACGCGTACCAAATCAGCATAGCATCGAACAACTCGACCCTTAAAGCAATCGAGAGGAAGCACGGCAAAGCAATCGATTGATCAACAAGGTAGACAAGGCAAGCATCCGCAACAATCATTGGCTTCAAATCAGTGAAACCAACTACAACAATCAATCGCTATTAATTGAAGAATGCAAGCATCAGAGAAGAAAGAGTGTGATTCGAACTACAATTTCAAGCGGCGGCTTTCCATTCAAGGAACCCTAATTTCAGATTGCAAGAGAGAAGGAGGATGCAGCCTTAAACAGAACGAATAAGCATGCAAGCTCAAAATAATTGTCTTCTTTTTTTTTTTTTTTGGCCCTGCATTGGTTACTTTTGTTTCTGCTTAATTTATTTATATTTAGGGTTTTATTTTATTTCAATTGTATTTTATTTAAATTTTATAAATTTTAGTTTTTAACTAGGTACGAACTACGAGGCGTAGTTCGAGAATTCGCAACTCGCGGTTTGAGTTGTGGCAGAATTTGAGCGTAGAATTAGAACAATCAGGTTAGCGAGAGCCGCGGGTTTATAGGGTCTGTAAACATCAATTGTTTAATTTCTAGTAGAAATTTTAGGGGCACCAGTAAGTTGGTTTTGACGAAGCTGGATAAACTTTTGTGTCTCTTTTGTTTCAGCATTTACTCTTGTAGGAAATGCGAATTACGGATCTTAAGGCTGAATTAACATTAGAGGTGGGGTGAATAGTGTTTAATGGATTTTATGGAATTTTTGAAATCTTTTAAAATTAAACACGGACAGCTGCAATTCACAAACACAGAGACAATCACAGAATCAGACGCAGATGCAAATAGTAAATAAAAAACAGTAAAGAAAAAAACACATTGGAATTTTGTATTGGTTCAGAGTTACCCTACATCCAGTCCCACACAATTTCTTATGCAGATTTCTTTTCAAATATAATGCCGATATTACAACCTCGATTTTAAGGCTACGAGATACACCCTCCTGTCTTCGAGTCTAGTCTCTTGATTTAACCAGGCTACAAGATCAGCTAATTACGGACAATAATCACACCCAATTGATTTACGGGCCACAATCAAACCGTTTCCAATATCACTCTGATAGATAGAGAGACTCGATACACTTCTTTGGTTACAAATGATCCTATAACTCTAAATAGCACTGAGATCTTTGAGAGAGAGTAGCAGAGAATCAAACTAGAGATGGTCAAGTTTGATTCATTTAGGATTTCGGCAGAGTTTTGTTAAAATATAAGAGAATACTTGAGTGGAGAAGGAGTAAAGAAATGAAGAAAAACTAACTTAAAATTCGTTAAAAACAACTGGTATTTACAGAAGAATAACAGTCATGTCCATTCACGAAAGGTTATGATAAATAGACACTTCTTTCGAAAATTTGAAACTTGAATTTCTACGGTCACCATGTCGACATGGGAGGATGGGGTATGTCGACATGCCTATGTATATTTTGAAAATTGATTTTTGTTTTTAAATGAGATTTTCTTTCTAAAACTTGTCAAAATAATTTCTGAAGTTTATAATCCATTTTGAATATAGTTTAAACTTATAAAAGAGATTTAAAAAGTAATCTTAAAAATATATAATCTATAATATAAAAGTAATATTAAAAACTAAGTATAGAATATATTTTTGAGATTTAAACTTATAATATTAAAACCACGAGATAAAAACAAGAGATGATTTTGTAATCAAAATATGAAAGATAATAAAAATAGTTTAAGGCTAAAATATTTAAATTGGGAGAGATGACTTCAAAAAGTTTTTGGAAAAATATTTAAAATAAATCATTTTAAAATTTTCGTGAAGGTCGTAGGTTTCATCCCACTAAAGAGGTCGTGGGTTCCATCTCACTATTAAAGCGAGAATGTAGATTCCATTTCAAAATTAAAATCTGAATAAAGATTTTAGTGTTATTATGAAGTTATAACATAAATCTAGACACTATTATTTATCTTGAACTCTTGATACTCATGAGTCTTCACTCTTGATTTCTTTAGTCTTGAATTCGTCAGTCTTAAATCTTTACACTAAGCCTTGAATCTTTATACTAAGCCTTGAATCTTTATACTGTACAGTCTTCATTCTCAGTACCTGCATATATATATATATATATATATATATATATATATATATATATATATATGTATGTATGTATGTATGTATGTATGTATGTATATATATAGCATATACATATATATCTAGACAAGAATATTAGTATTTATATTTTGTAATAAGTCATAAGGTTGTTGTCATCAAAACCATCATCTTAGCAACTAACAATCTTCTCATTTTTGATGACGACACCCTTTTTTTATAAAATCTACTCCACAAAACTCTGATTCTACTATAACTCCCCCTTACTCCAACAACTCTCCCTTAATCCTAACTCCCCCTTAATCTAAGCATATCTAACCTATTTTATAATTTTCCCCTTTTGTCGTCAACAAAAACTAATCCTAAACTACATAACTCTCCCAAATCTTATATTATAGCACTATATAGAATAATAATACAGTATAGTAGAATATAAATGAGATGGAAAATAATATGAGTAAAATATAGTAAGGTAAATGTAAGAGATATGAAAATTTCAAACATAATCAATCAATATATTTATCAAACAACACCATTTCAATCATATATTACATACCATGTTCAAATCAATTCAAATCAAGTCAAATCAAATCAAACAATTCAAACCACATCAAACCAAATCAAATCAAAGTAAATCAAACCATACAAGTCAAATCAAACATTTCTTGGAACTTCAACCCATCCTTCTTCATCGAAGATAGGATCTGACTTTATAGCATCCATTCTTCAATATCCGTGTTCAGAGTTCCTTTTGGATTCGCTTCGAGTTCTTCTTTGTTGAGGGTTGAAATCATCCATCGAATGGCATTGAAGTGCCTTTCTTCTTCCTTTATCATCTGCATTTGGCTTAATTCTAAGTGTTATTAATTGTGATGGATAAAAGTAAGTATGTTCTTGAAAGATTTGGGAGTTTCTTCAAGATTCTCGCTTAGATTATGAATATGAGAGGCCTTTTTAGTAAAATATGAAGAAATTCAATAGAAAATAAGGAGAATTGAAAATGTGCATTTTTCTGGAAGAAATGGGTATTTAAATAGATAGAAAGTCATTTGAAATGAAAAGACTCAATGTAGTTATGTCAATTTCAAAACAAAAATTACTTTCTAGCCATTACAGGTCGACATATGGGGTGGGGGTGTCGACATGCCCCTGTTGATTTTGGCAATATGCTTTGTTTCTTTATATTATGTACAAGTCTATATTTATAAACTATATAATATAATAACAAGCATTCTACAGCTAATGGACAAAAATAAATGATTTTCATTGATAAATTTTAGTTAACATCACACAAACAACACATGACATTAACTAATCGAAAGATACAAACTAATACAACTTGAAATGAAAACTAGAAGTCAATAGAGGATGATGAAGATGATGATAATCCAAGTTTGCGACTCACTTTCCCAAAGAACTTGTTCATTTTGGTGGAAATTTTATTCAACTTTTTAATAAAGGATCTTTTGAGAATCCTTTGATTTTCCACTATTATCTTTTGGTTTTTGAGAAGTGTCTTGTTGGATGGATTGTTGTGAGTGATAGGGTATTCAATACTTTCCAATGATGTCTCTTTCTCCTCCTCTCCTTCTTCTTCAATCTCCATCTCCTCCTCCCCCTTCTTCTTCCTCCTCCTCTTCTTCTTCCACTTCTTCGTGAGCCAACCTTTCATCTTTTTTCACAAGTGTTTCATATGGTTGAAACACAAGTGAGATTTTCATAAAAGAGATATTTGCATGGTTAAACACTTTTTGAGAAACAAACTCCTTGAAACACCCCATACCCATTGATATACCCAAAAGGACACATTAAAAGGTGTGGTGCATTGTAAGTATAACTAAAGCTAAAAGAGACTAAGATTCACAAGACAAAAATAGATAAAAAACAACGTAAACTTAAAATAATAACTTAATTAAATCAAAACTTCGTAATTGCTTCATAAATAAGTCAAATACCAAATACCACATACATGTCTGAAAAATCCAATATGTCTCATAAAACAAAAACTTATAGTCTCAAAAATCAGAGTACATCATATCCCTCATAATAAGCCAGTACATAGAAAGAACAAAGGCCAAAAGGAAAAAAAATACATGGTAGCAAACTCCTTCAAGAAATTTCTAAGCAACTGCAATCTACTGTCCTCTCCCTTGATTGCCTAAGAAGGGGGAAAAATGATAAAATAGAGGAGTGGGTCAGACTAAAAGTCTGGTGAATGATAGTAATTATTAGAGTCTTTAAGAAAAGCAAAAGTAATAGACTCTACAACATTTCTAGTATAAAAAAGGAAACAAAGGAAATAGGAAAGAGATAAACCGAAAATAAATGTGACTAACTATAGGATATGTTAACTTTGATTGTGTGCAATTGTCTTTGATTTCAACTTTGATTAGGCTGAATTCCTAATCCTGTAATTAGGATGTAACCATAATTCTACCTTTTTTGATCAGCCTGCTACTCCATAGACCTTACTGCGGACCAAACGCTATATAACTCCCTACACAGCAGCCAACGACGTCTACGAAAGATGCACAAAGCACCCACTGTGGATCTAGATGACATATGTTGCTCCCTACACAGAAAGCAATGGTGTCTACAAAAGACACCCATACTGAGCGTTTGGAACTCATAGCGATTACTGAGCATCAAAATTGAAGTCGCACGCGTAACTGCCACCATGCCCATGCTACCTTTTGCTCCACATATTGGATCTTCTTATTACCTCAAAATCCAACATAAGCGTGCCTCTCATCTCACTTCATGCTAATGTGAGATCACCGTGTGTTCATAGAAACTATATAGGAAATGTTGTTGGTACTGGCCCGTCATCCAAACAATATCTAGTTGCGCCTCTCATCCGAATCCCCCATGATTTGGATTTCTATTTGACCAATTACTACCATTCATAGCATAAGCGTGCCCTTATATCACTTCAGG
The DNA here is from genome assembly GCA_030765085.1 of Allium cepa. Lineage (NCBI taxonomy): Eukaryota > Viridiplantae > Streptophyta > Magnoliopsida > Asparagales > Amaryllidaceae > Allium > Allium cepa. The sequence goes on along the minus strand of CM060934.1, from coordinate 308,565,596 downwards.
CTAATGTGAGACCACCATTTCGTCTAATAGGGAATGTTATTTGGTACATGTCCTACTTTCATCTTTGCTTATTAATTTAGATAAATTATTTAAATAAGCCTTTACACTTTTCTCTACTATCTGTGCTCGTTAATTTATCCTAAATCTTAAAATAAGCCTTCTTATGTTCTTTTTCTTATTATAACCAACATTATAATCATGTTTATTACTTAACCTAAGGTCTAAGTGTGAAAATAAGTCTCTTTCATCTTTTACTCTTTTTTAGTTATAATTCTAGGTTATAACCTGGCCAATTAATTTGTCCAATTCTTATCATAATTAGGCATAATTTCAATCCAATTCCATTTATATTACAGTCTTTATAATTTACATCTCATAATTATAAATAAGCCAATCTTTTTAATTCAGTCCAATTAATATCATAATTGGGCAGTCTTAATTCCATTTTATTACAGTCTTTATAATTTACATCTTATCTTTCGTTATTTCAAAATTATTATAATGTAATCCAATTTCGTGTTAATTCTATTCTAATCCATACGTGAAGAAGAAGAAGAAATAAAAGAAAACTGAAAATAGAAGAAAATCTAAAGCGTAGGAAGAAGATGTAAATAACGCATAAATAATAGTAAATGGATTAGAATACTGTAAATAAACTGTAAATAAATGAAGAAGCTATATTTAACAGAAATAGCTAAAATTAACTGAAAAGAATAGCTAGAAAGAAATAGACCGAAAATAATTCTAAAAATTGTAAATAAACTGCTAAAAATGTTATTCCAAAAATCGTAGTAAAACTACAACAATTGAAAACCCTATTATTTTAGATTGCTTAAAGAAATCTTAAAATAAATACAATCACTCACTTCCGGTCCTAAGCTCTTCCTTTAGTCTTCCCGAATCCACTTGGAGTTGTAAAGTAATTTAATTTATTATGATTTTCTCCTTGGAAATTTATTCCGTTTAGGGTCCTTCCTAGAAAGGTGAACCCAATTGGAGAAAACCTAGAATGAGAAAAAGTGTTAGGTTTAGGGGTCTATTTATAGGTGTAGAAGGGGATCTTGGACCATTGGATTTGAAGATTGAATAGGATGTAACTACGTCATAGGCTGAATAGGAGCCATCGGATGCAAGAATGGAGGGATCGCATTAAAATAAAGTATAAAAAAATACATGTAAAAGATTTGTTCGAACCTATTGGAACGAAGGAACGATTCTTCGTCCCTTCACCTGAGACGGGTCGATCGGGCAGTCGACCGCCTTGGTACCCAGGTCGACCGACCGGTCTACCTACCACTCTCCCCTTTTTTTGTTTCTTGTTCATATTATCTCGGTTTCTGATGTTCTATATTTGAAAATTAACCGGAAAATTACCACAGACACAATGGTGCAACTCCCGTGGCTCAGTTCTGATAATTTCGCAAAGTTATGTATTATTTAATTACTTAATGAATTAATTATTATGGGTTAAATTTTAGGTCGTTACACCTCTCTCTTATAATCAACTCCAAAACAGTTAAAAATCCGAGTAAGATAAATTCCATGATACAAAGTGTTTTCTGCTAAAGTAAAATTTTTGGGACGAAGTTCAACCAAAATTACTTGTGTGCAATTAATGTCATAGTGCCCATAAATAGAAAAAAGAGCCTTATAAACTTTTAAGTTTAGGTGATTGAAATTTCTCAATCTTGGAGTTATGGTATGTTTCAAAAGAAGGTTAACAATTTTTGCTTTAGGATGGAAATTTCGATTTATAAATTCAAAGTTATCATCTCCTTCAAAAATGTGATGAAATGTCTCACGATCATGTTCATCAATTTGAAAATACGAAAGATTCATTCCCTTATGCTTACAATGTTCCAAAATCTCACTATTTAAAATAATTTGTGTTCCTTTAACACTACTCCAAACTTCTCCTTCATTTCCTTCATTAAAACCGCGATTCCAATTTGCATAAAATATTTTAACAAGATTTGGATAATAAACAAAATCATTTTGAGAATCATCGATTATACTGAGAATTTGATTCTCTTCGAAAAGAACATTGAGTTATTATGAAGGAAAACCATTAAAGATTGCAAATTTTCTCGTATGGACTTTTCCAAAGTTTAAATAGCTTATATAAACTTTGATAGCTTCCGGGTCATTGAACAGGAATTCTTTGATGGCTTTGGACAGTCCAATGGTGGAGGAAGTGCTTGAGGAAGCCATTTTTGAAGAGAGTAGAGAGCTTGAGAGTTTGAAAGAGAGTTTGAATGTTGAAATGAAAGTAAAAGATTGGATAAAGTCAAGGAGATAAATAGATATTCAATAGTCATGTTCTTTGGTTATCTTAGACACTTTTTCAAAGCTTTGGAGTTGGAAAAAGGGTGTAGGGAATTCAAATTTAAATTTCAAAATTCTGGTAGGGATGTCAACATAGGGGGTAGGGCCATGTCGGCATGGGTCCTATAATACATGTGACTAATTTTTCTAATTTGTTTAATATATATATATATATCTTATAGTCTAATTTATATTTTATCTGAAATAATATAAATATAATAACACTTTAGTATCAATATTTTAATACTAAAAACATTATTAAAATAATATTTTTTGAAAATTAAAATTTTAAATTCATACAGCAAGCAATTTCAAAACATGCAAACATTCAAGCAAACAATTTCAACCAATATAATTTAAATGCGTACCTATTTTTAGATCCATATTCCTTAGATCATCAGATTCGTGAATAGCTGTAAAGCACATATTTGAGTTTTTCGTCTCTTGATCTTCACCACTGGAGGATGAGTCCGAATCATCTAGTGTAGCAGTATACGCTCTCTTCCTTTTCTTTAACGAATCATTACTTAGAGGAAATTTTTGCTTATCCGGATGTGGACAATCTCTTGTTAAGTGGTCTGGTTCATCACAATTGTAGCATCTAACGTTGTTGTGAGTCTCATTATTATTTTTAGAATTCTTGTGATCATTTCTCTTGTAATTGTTCATCTTTCTGTATTTCAAAAACTTTCTAAAATTTCTTAGCATCAAGGCTATTTCTTGATCATCGTCATTGTTTGAGTCTGAACCATCTATTATTGCATTGAACGCTATTGACTTCTTTTCTAAGGCCTTGCTTTCTCTTCTCCCTTGCATTTGTGCTTCAAACAACATCAAATTCCCAATTAATTCTTCAATTTTCAGTGTACTAATATCATTAGCTTTTTCAATTACTAGAGTCTTCTGGTCCCATTCCGGAGTGAGTGAATTCAGAATTTTTCTCACTGATCTTCTCCGGAGAAGTTCTTTCCTAATGCAATTAGTGAGTGCACAATGTCTTGAAACCGACTGTACGTCTTTGAAATGGACTCATTTGAATTCATCTTAAGTAATTGAAACTGATTGGTCAAGATGGATATTTTGGTCTGTTTAACTTTGCTTGTTCCTTCATGAGTAACTTGCAAAGTTTTCCAAATCTCATATGCATATTTATAGACAAACACTCTATTTAAACTCATTCTTATCAAGTGAACAGAATAGAATATTCATGGCTTTGGAGTTGTTTTGTACAACAGTCTTTTGGTCAGCAGTCCACTATGTAAAATTAGTTGTGGGTTCAATGTACTTAGTTTGTGTGATATTCGAAGTGCCTAATCATATTGATTGTAAATAAATTTTCATCCTACATGCCTAGTATGCATAGTTACTGCCATTAAAACGTGGTGGTCTGGCAGCAGACTAACCCTCTAAAAATGAACTGGTGATGGTGTTGACATTACCAGTGTTGACAGCCATTTGAAAACTTTTCAAAAATCAAATTATGAAAACTTTGAAAACAAATGCTCTCATACCAAATGTAGAAAATGCGGATTACGGATCTTAAGGCTAGATTAACACTAGAGAGGGTGTGAATAGTGTTTAATGAATTTTATGGAATTTTTGAAATCTTTTAAAATTAAACACAAACAAATGCAATTCACAAACACAGAGACAGTTACAGAAATCAGACACAGATGCAAATAGTAAATAAAAAATAGTAAAGGAAAGAACATATCAGAATTTTATACTGGTTTAGGGTTACCCTACATCTAGTCCCACACAATTTCTTGTACAGATTTTTTTTCAAATATAATGACGATATTACAACCTCGATTTCAAGGCCACGAGATACACCCTCCTATCTTTGAGTCCAGGGAAAATTCTCTTGATTTAATCAGGCTACAAGATCATCTAATTGATTTACGGGCTACAATCACACCCAGTTAATTTGCGGACAACAATCACACCGTTTCCAATATCACTTTGATAGATAGAGAGACTGGATACACTACTTTGATTATAAATGATCCTATAATTCTGAATAGTACTGAGATCTTTGAAAGAGAGTGGCAAAGAATCAAACTAGAGATGATCAAATTTGATTCACTTAGGATTTCAGCAGAGTTTTGTTAAAGTATAGGAGAATACTCGAGTGGAGAAGAAGGAGTGAAGAAATGAAAATTTCGTGAAGGTCGTGGGTTCCATCCCACTATTAAAGCGAGAAGGTGGGTTCCATTCCACAATTAAAATCCGAATAAAGTTTTTAGTGCTATTATGAAGTTTTTACATAAATCTAGATGTTATTACTTATCTTGATACTCATAAGTCCTCAGTCTTGGTTTCTTCAGACTTGAATTCATTAGTCTTGAATCTTTATACTTAGTCTTAAATCTTTACACTCGGTCTTGAATCTTTATACTGTACAGTCTTTATTCTCAGTGCCCGCTATATATAAATATATCCCACATATACATATATATCCAGATAAGAATATTAGTATTTATATTTTATAAAAACATTCTAAGGTTGTTGTCATAAAAACCATCATCTCAGAAACTAACAACTCTGTTATCATCTGAGTTGAAAATTTTACTATTTTGTGAATTTTTTATAAACTCTATTCACCTGCCCCCACTAGGGTTAATTCGACCCTATAAGTGGTATTAGAGCCAGTTACTAGCATAAATGTTTAACCCTAGTTCCAGATCTAGCAAGAGTTAGTCCAGTGTTAGTCCCCTATTTTTGATGGAACAGATTTTCTAAATTGAAAACTAAAAATGGAATTTATTAAAATTTGTTAATTTTAAATGTTGGGATATTATTGAAAATGATGTTGATATGGTAGATAAGAAAAATACTTCGATTAATGCTCTTTCTATGCATATACCCTATTCTCTAATTACTCGAAATGAATTTAACCATATCTCTCATTACTTAACTGCACAAGAAATCTTGAACATTCAAGACGCAATATATTACAGAAAAGACAACAACAACGGGAAACTCCTCAAAATCGACTTAGTTAAAGAATTGTGCTTGAAAGGGTTTACAAAAGACAATTTGGACAATGGTAGGAAAGAAGGCAATGACGAACACGTAACAGCTGGCGAGATAGGTGATTTTTCATTCGAAGATATAGTTCTCTTATATCAAAAATTAAATAAAAATATGGATGACCTTGGGATGAAAAATAACAAGTTGAAAAGTAAAAAATCTAAATTGCTTCAAAAAAATAACGATTTTAAAAATGGGCTTAAAAATATTAAGAAAATCAAAAATTCTAATTGCAAAAATTATTTAAATTATGAGAAAGAGTTTGCTCATTTTCATGAAAATATTCAAAAGCTATAAAAGGAAATTCTAATTTAGATGAGAAATGAAACTAAGCTGATTTGCTAAAACAATATTTACAACAAGAGGTTGAAAGTTTTAAGATGCCCAAAAATTCCAAGTGCGCAAATTTTGAAAGAGAATCAATAGGTCAAAAAAAATTTCAAAAACTTTGAAAAACGAAAAAGTGATTTTGAAAAATAACGAAACTGAAATTATTCGAATAAATCACGAATTTGAAAACGCAATTGAAAAAATCAAGGATTTTGAAATTTTTGAATTCGAAAAATGCAAACATTTTGAAACTGAAATGCTTGAATTTGAGACCAAAATAAAAAAGCTCGTAAATCAAAATTTGTTCTCAGAAGGAAATGTTTTTGAAAAAAGAGATAATGTTATTAGTTGTTGTTCTAAACTAATCGATGAAAACAGTCTTTTAAAAATCCAAAGTTAATGAACTCGGGTTGATTATTTAGAAATTTTCCATCAGAGAAAAATCGTTTAATACACTACTAGAAAATCAACTCTTCTCAAATAATGGAAAATGACCTAGATTTAAAAAAGTGTCAATATATAAACAAATGACTAATAAAACTACTAGAGGGAGATATGTGATACCCAAATGCATAAAGTGTGGAAACATAGGACAAGACAATAATAATTGTCAAAATAAAAATAAATACAAAATCGTAAACCAATATGGATTCCAAAAGGTACAAATATAAATTTTCTAAATTTAAACAAACTTGGGTTCCTAAGGGTATGATTATTAAAATTAACGGTTATCCATATAAACAAATTTGGGTACTAAAGATTTTAACCAAAAATAAAAGTGGTCATACATTCTTCGTTAGGCTACTCGCTTCTTCCAAAATTCAGGTACAAAAGCAGGCTAAGAAACAACTTCGATAGAGGCAGATTTCGAGTTGTTCTATATGATCGATGAGCAAATAATTTTAATGTTCCTTAGCCTAGAAAAATGAGGTAGAGCTCTACATATTTTGTATATCATGACATTGATGGTAAGTACATGTATGATCTCTAAACTATGTTTTATTTTCTTTTTGTTAATTTTGTTTTTATTAATATGTTGTAGTATATTTACCATATCTTTAATTAGCCCCTTAAATCTGATTTGCAAAATTTCAAATGTTCTGGAAAATAGATAAAAAATTATATAAATTTTATTTTGTTCATTTTTCCCAAAATTGAGTATAAACTAGTGGAAAACCACAAATTATTTGGAATATTGTTTGAAAACTGAAAATAGTTTCAGAACTTCTTAACACGATTGTAGTAATTCGATTATAACTTGAAAATCTTTACTCTGAATTTGGAAATTATCGAAGTTCTAGAAAGCTAACTGATAGCACTAAAAGTTAACTATTTTTAGTTTTTACCCATTCATTATGTGAAATATTGAAAAATAGCAATCATTTTAGCACATATATGAAAGATATTTTTGATTTACGCAAACAAGTTGTAATATTTCAATCATAACTTTTGATCGATTTATCATTTTAACTTGAAACCAACTTTACTGAGTAGGAAATGTGAATGTATAAAAAAAATTATGTTTGTGCTAAATCAAATTATGGACTTAAATCCTTTAATAGTGGTTTTAAATGGACTGAATTTTCAAATTCAAAATTTTCAATTGCATTAGTAGAATGATGAACTTTCATTGTCTTGTTTACAACTAAAAATTAATGGTTGGAGAAATGTGTGTGATTTTGCTTGATAGAAATGTTTTTGCCTCTATCTAATATTAAATGGCCAAATTGAAAATTTTAAAAATCAATTCAATTGAGTACACGATCTACTTGGTTAATAATATATCATTTTCAGACAACTAGAGTACATGTGGTATTAGACATCACTTCATTTGAAAGCATATGTGCATTTTCATCAGACTTTGAAGTTAGCAGACATCGCTTAGTTAGCATACATCGTTTTCACAAAACCCTTTATAGAAAATAGATTTTAATTTTTGAATTTTTTTTTTTTGAAATAACTCAAAAAAATTACATTGATGGAAACGCTCTTATTTATTTTGGTAAAATATTTACTCTGAAAAAGAAGGTTGCTGGCTGCTTGAACCTTTTGAGACTTATCAAAATATTAATTATGTTTGAGAAAGTGATGAGTATTGATTAAGTTATACTTCATAGCTAGAGAAAGAATTTGTTAAAAAATTTCATAAAATTAAACAATTTTTTTAATACTTTTTAATTAGTACATATTCCATGATCATTTCTTTCACTGTCATCCTTCTTCTAATCCATACGTAAAAAATTTAATATAGTGTGTAGAAGTTAGTATTTCTAAGCAAGAAAATAAAATTTCTTTTGTTGTGTATAATTCTAACTCAAGGTATTCACCCTCATTTATAAGTCCTCGCGTTTATGCATGGATGAGTTACTTTAATCTCCATATATGTGTTTTCACTCATTTAAAAGTCTTCACAGTTATGCATGGTTAGAAAATACTTAACATTCTTTTTAAGTAACTACTAACCTCATTTTAAAGCCCTAATGGTTGAGTATGGTTAGAAAGCGCTTAACTTTTTTTGTATGATATTTCAAAGGGTAATTACAAATTTTTCTTTATTAAAACTACCACACTGCTGTCATTATATAATTTTCCATAAACCATAATCCTATTGTCACTCTAAAACGGAATTTTCCCTGATAAATAAAATATTATGATTTTTGTTTGATTAATTAGAATTTGTAATATATATTTATCTCTTGATATGATTTTATCAAAATTCATCACTGTTTCGATTATTATTATTATTTTTGATGATAAAAAAAGGAGAGAGGTTAAAATTTTGGTCGTTGAGTAATAACCTTACCAATACTAGAGAGGCATTCTTATTATTTAAGAGTTTTTTAATAGTTATTTTTGCAATTATTTGACAAATCAAATTTTCATTTTTAAATTGCATGCATCTATGGGGAGTCTAGTTGTAGAGGCAGTATACAAATAGGAGGAGATTGATCGCAACACATTTACTAGACACAAAATCTTAATATATATTTATTATAATAAAAAAGGGGAGATTATAGAATGTAACAGTTTATGATTTTTGATTGATGATAATAAACATATATATATATATATATATATATATATATATATATATATATTAAGTGTGTTTGTTATAGTACTATTGCAATATCAAAGAATGAAATAAAACAAATCAGAATTTCATTTAAAAAAATATTTTATTTCATTACATTATCAACTTGCAAGCATTTACTACATAGCTTCTGCTATATCTTACACTTTTACACAACCATGTTGTACACTCTCATATATAAAACAATATTTCTTACTCTCCAATACAATTGCTCACTCAGTCGTATTTGATTTGCTATCTTCTTGCTTTGTCTTGTGTCCGGTTATGTACTTTATATGTCAAAGAAATAATGCGGTAAAAAGAAAACATAAACAACTTGATATTGCAAAAATAAGAATATACTTAAATGTGATATTGCCTCAGTTAATTGCGATGTTTTTTTTCATATTTTAAAATAAGAATAAAAAATAAATGTACATGAGCAGCATATGACATGCATAGTGTATCATTGTACATGCCATAAAGTCATGCACACACACACAAAACGCACTTGCACTAATAAATTTAGGGACAAATGCAAAGGTCAAGCCCGAAGGCTCAACGCAGTGCTAGTGTGCACAAGGTCAAGCCCAAGCAAGCTCATGCTCAACTCAAGTGCATCAAGCAGTGTACATAGGTGCAACTATGGTTTAGACTTGACACAATGCACCCAGAAAACATAAGTACACATACAAGTGCACTGGTGCTATAATCAAAGTCCGGTAGCAATTTCAGAATTTCAAAATCATGCACACATAGGAACTGGACTCACATACTCAGGCAGATGCACGCAAAAACACTCAGGCACATAGAGGCAAACCCAAAATCACACAGGCACTCGAGCATGCATCAGAGGCAGGTACACAAGTGCACACATGAATACCACTAAGGAAGCGCAGCGTATGTAATGACCAGTATTTTTAGCTATTTTAAATTACTAAATTTAAAGTGATTATTGGATAAAAATGGCTAAAAATAAATTTAATGAATTATTAGTGTATTTATTGAATATGAATTTGGATAAAAATCTTAAAATAAACAATTTCGAAAATTTGGAAATTATTTGTATTGCAATAAATTATATGCATCGATAGTATTTATAATAAATAGCTAGAGTTGAATAATAAATGTGAATTATTTAGATAGAAATAAAATAATGTTGATAATTAAAATTTAATTGAAATTTAATGATTTGTTAATATTGATTTATTGGATAATTTAATTTGTTTAAATTTAATATTGGAGATATTTGAATAATTGAATTATGGATTTAATATAATTAAAAATGGCATAGGAAATTGATTCAAATTTTATTTAAATACGAATGAAGATTTTTAACATGTAAAATCGGATATAAATGTGAATAATTAAAATTTGAAAATTTTATATTACAATTGACAAGTGAAAATAGCCATTTTGGCAACTGTCTAAGATTTCAATGAAACTAGTTTCATCGGATCCGTAATAATGGATTATTGTAGGATTTCAAGTTTCGTAGCGATCGGACTTGTCGTTTGGCCATACGAGATTGAAACGCGTAGAAATCAATTTAAGGAATTCAATAAAATAAAATTGACTTTGAAAAGCTATCTTTTGCACATGATCGAATTAGTCCTCGAGACTGGTTCCATTGCATTCAAAATGGAGGTAAAACATTATAAACGCTAGGCGACATGCCTCGATTGGAGTTCGAACAGTTTTTAACCTACTATATAACTACGACATGCATATTGAGATAAATTGTTAATTTATTTTCTAGAAACCTTAGAAAACAATAGCTGCCGAATAATTCCAACGGCCAGAAATCTTCCACCTTCTTCCTCTCCGATCTCTCAATCCATTCAATGAAATCGAAAACTTCCTAAAGCAAAGTCGTAGAGCTTGATGAGCTCTACACATCTAACGGTTGATTTGTGCCAAAGCATCTCAAATTCCTCGAAATCTGAGTTAGAAGTCACGACAGTTTTGGATGGTTTCAAGGCAAATGAAGGTGCTGGATGGACGGCGTTTGGAGCAGTAGTAGCTGTCGACGAGGTGCTTGGATGGGGACAACCTGATCAAGGTCCGGTCGACGATTGTGCGTGCGGCATGAAGCCCTTGGTCACGTACTCAATGGGTTATAGGGAACGAAGGGCATATATGAGGAAGATGGTATAACATGATTTATTTTATTTATAAATTATTATTTTATATCAAAATTCAAATGTTCTAACTCGAATAACTTTTTCATACAAGCTCGGATTGACGCACGGTTTTCTCCATTGCGTTTGTATAAAAATTCCGGACATTTAGAAACTGGTTTGGCTGCATTCTAAGACTTTTCAAATTTGGGCTTTATTTGGATTTTAAATCGTCCATAAATCACTAGTGAGTGTTTATACGCTCACAATTGACTGAAATAATTTTTATGTTAGTAAAATTATATTGTGAAGTGATTTAAATTTTATTGATTGTTGTTTCATAAATTTAATTGACATTTAAATGAATCTGATTTTGAAGCGAATATGATACTTTGAAATCAAGGATGAATTGTTTTCGAAATATGAAAGTACCAACCGGTGTGTAAAACGACGTTTGGTTGATAAAGAGACCGAGACCCCTTATTGACATACTCTCTGTCAATATTGGAACCACTTTGACAACCGTGTATGCGGTGGATGATATCCAGAATATAGTGGTTGAATTAGCGAACGTTTACTGGAATAAAGTAAGAGAACGACAATGGATAGCTTTGACACTCGTGTCGTATTTAAAATGACTAAAACAGGAGCCTATGTCTGGCCATTGAGGTTAGCTACCTCCAGCGACGTTGATCCCTCATATTACTATTGTGATTTCGTAGTCGATGGGTGCACCAATTGTTTGGATTGATTATCGCGGTCGGCCACTGATCGGTTACGACTAGTCGGAAAGAGTCACTACAACAAAAAAGACTTTTAACAGCGTTTGAAAAACGCTGTTAAAAGTTTTCACAGCGTTTTTAAAAACGCTGTATAACGACATGCTGTCGTTGACCCTAAAGTTTTAACTGCAAAAATATAAACGCTGTCAAAAACCAACTTTCTACAGCGTTTATTAAACGCTGTTAATAATTTTTCTACTGCAAGGTATAAACGCTGTTAATAGTTTTCTACTGCAATGTATAAACGCTGTCGTAGGGATATGCATTTTTTTCCCAATGAATTGACAGCAATGTATAAACGCTGTCGTAGGGATATGCATTTTTTTTCCAATGAATTGACAGCAATGTATAAACGCTGTCGTAGGGATATGCATTTTTTTCCAAAGAATTCAGAAAATGCTCTATACTCAGTACATTACAATTACAATACTTTGTGCAATTCAGTTCAAATAGTACTCACTCCCCAGTTCAACAATAATACATATAGTACAATTCAATTCAGATAGTAATCACTCCCCAGTTCAACAATAATACATAATACCATATGTAATCCAATTCAGATAGTACTCACTCCCCAGTTCAACAATAATACATATAGTACAAAGTTCAACAAGGCAGGCAGCAACAATACAATATTGTACATAGTTCATAACCTAAAATATCGGCAAGAAAATGAAACATAATATGGTCATAGACCCTAAGTTGCATGAAAACTCTAAGTCAACTGTCATAGAATCACAACGCGTCCGCAAGTTGCAGCAGTTATTCATGATCCAACCAAGCAATTTGCAGGCTTGCAGTAGCTCTGAGACATAAGTAAGAAGGCAAGTTCTTAAACTGTGGAATATTTAATTCATCATGACTGATTAGTGGAAGATCACCAACTTTGAAACCAAACTATTTATATATAAAATAAAAGCAAGCAGGTAAAAAAGTACGTTAATTTTTTGGAAGGCTAATTTGACGTTGTGATTGTGTGAGATGCTTTCAATGCTCCACAGAGCCCTAATTTATACAGTGTTTTGAAATCCTAACTTGCTCAACATATAATTGGCATGAACAGGCTTAGTCTTTACCATCAATGTCCCGATAACTATACCAAATTCAACATAGCAACTTTAATAACACAACCTACATTTAATTTATGACATTAAAATAGTAATCATTCTTTAAATTTAATAATTGATAGTTAAGAACATAAAGCTTAAACAGCAAACCTGTAGTTAACATTAATCAACTGAAATAGCTTTCGCATTAAAAATCAACTTGGCCCTGAAATCCCAGTAATCCCAATCTTGGCCCTGAAATATCAACTGAGGTCAACACACAGCCAACTGCCCGTTCAACTCAGCCCAGCACTAGTCATAGAAGCATTGAACAAACTCATAAAGACATGGACTTCTGCCTGAAAAGTGAAGACGCAATGAATGAAAATGATAAGTCAATAGAAGTAGATGACAGCAGAATCAACACCATGGGACAGAAAAATACTAGGAAGACAAGAAACGGCCAAATCCTTTTTGAATTTAAGACACTCAATAAGATGACGTCATTGAAAATCATGTATGGAGTAATCTAGTGACTCAAATCAAAAATAAAAGCAGCAAATCAAAACGAACAAGACTGAATGGTGTTACTCCTTTTCCAGAAAATAGGAGTACTTCTACTTCAAATTAATTTAATGGACATGTTAGTTTGGGACATTAGGGGATCAAAGTCAAACTCCCCTTCCAAACAGCTTGGCTTGATGCAGACTATTAGACAAAGTAAATGTTTAATGGTTGTTATTCTTGAGAGTAAACTTTATATATCCAACATGCAAAAAGTGGTAGATAATAAATCCTAATTGAAAGTACTAACGAGGAACGGCTCAAAGGCACAATCATGGTGATGTGGGATCCAATTATTTGGACAAATGATGTAATATTCAAGTGTAAATAATATATCACTTGCCTGCTTCATAATTGTGGAGGATTAAGAATGTTATTTACCTTTTTCTTTGCTCATAAGCAAGCAAACCTGACCTGTGTCAAAAACCTGACCTGTGTCAAAAAGAAATAATGATATTACTTGGTAATGCACAACTATTTTCCAAAATCCATTTGAAGTTTTTCTAGTTTGAGTTTAGTCCATTTCAGAAATGGTGTTAAGTCTAAGTTTCTCTTGCAGAATGAATTGAAAGTTTGTTGGCATCCCCTAATTAGTTATGCTATCTGGAATTAATAGGACAATTAATATGACAAATGAATGTTTAGACCATTTTCAGTTTTGCTAATTTGAGTTCAAACCATTCAAAATATGTGTAAAAGAATTGATATTAATAGGAAAACTAATGCATATATCAAATTTTAATAAATATAACGTTTACAGTTGATATCTACTAGCTCCCAAACATGCAACAAATATAATACAAGTGCATAGACTAAACACTTATTGCTATTTGAGGCATCAAACACTTAATTCATTTATCGTTTATGAATTCCATTCAGTTATAAATTAATGGCTTGTTAAGAACAATTAATCTATCAGTTATAAATTGCATTCGATCAACGTTAGCATCTAAGGCATCTAAACCCTTATTTCTCACTATCAAACACCAACAACGATGAGAAAAGATATCGAGTGGGAATTTAAGAGGATTCTTTGTAGATTAATGAACCAATCCCAATTAAAGCTCCTTAAAAGAAAAGACAACATAAAGAGTGGTAGAAAGCATGCTCCCTACTTGCCGAGCACCATGAATAAAACTAGTCTAAATATCACATCTGTTTTATGAAGGGAAGAAAAAAAGAATTATTATTTAAGAGGGTAGTTTTACAGTTTAAAGTATTTAGTTTCCAAATAATCAAATACCATTGATAAAATATCTCTTCCACTTTGGTGTCAAGATCACAAATGATATTTACTTCATCATACCGTAAAAAGAAATGCTTACAAATTTTCATGAAAGGGGCGAAAATTTTCCAAACAATCAATGAGAGATCGTTTAAACTTGCAACGTCAAACTAGTTTCAACTATAACGATTGAGACATAATACCCATGAAAAGATGGTTTATGGATTGCAAGGAAATTAAACTTATGTCATATGCTAGTTTAGAAATTCTTTGCTTTTGATGAATATTACTGTATGGACCATAGCACAATAAAACCTATAAAACAATATATTTCATTTACATATGAACAAAGATACTCCAAGTTTTGTTATTTTTCAACATGGCAAGGATCAGTTCACACAATAAACTGAGAGATATTTCATAAGCTTTCCTTTACCAGGGAGCAACCAAAAAAGAAAGAAAAAGTAACATGTACTCCCAACATTTACTCCAAATTAAGTCATATTTCTATAAAAAAATTATATATATGAAGCTCAACAGTTCAATGCCAAATTTAATTATAGTTTAATTGAATAAAAATGGTTTGGGTTGTTTAAGATATACTTATTAAATAATTGAAAGTACTCTAGGAAAAAACATATGATATTAGAGGATGTGTTCAGTAACACGGAAGGACATTATACTACACTAATAATCCAAATTATAATGTTACTACCTATCAATGCTATATAATGAACTGTGTGCAAGTTCACACTAATTTCCTAAAACCAATTAAATAGAATCCAAAGTTAGCTTTGATGGAAATCACTTTGAAGATTCAGCATTAAGTTCAAAATCTCTCTGTAGACTAGATTAACATAATTAATTTTTTATTAAACTTGGCTAAATTCTACAAATTTATTTAATTTAGTCGGATGTTTATAAAAATTGATTAATTTATTCTCATCACTAGACTCATAGTTATTGTTTGCTCTCAATTCAAATTAAGTAGGGAATATCCAAGACATGTAACATTGGGATTTTTCTCAGGTCATTAGAGCTGACATGCTTTTTTCAATTGGTATAATGTGTATAGGATGTTATCACTATCCACCCAAATTTAGGTACATGCAGTGGTTGCAGGCAGAAGAAAATAATGATCATAAATAGATATTTACAGTAATTCTAACATAAATAAATTACAACTTGTAACACAAACGATCTTTATATATAGTTTTATAGCTAAATACATAGGAAAACATAAGTGTATAGTTATATACTTAAAGACATCTTTCTTAAGGAAGCAGAAGATCATGTAGAGTAAATGGCTCTTTTGGGAGAGGAATGAGTAATGTAAAAATAGTCGTATATGAGCTAAACTATGTACACCTAAATCTAAATAGAGCAATAAATTCAATAGAGACGGTATTAAGAGGAAGAATAAATATAATTATTTCTAAAGCTATGAAGCGCCTAAAAAAAGAAGCAAAAAGAGTTAAAGATTAAAAATATGCTAAGTACAACATGTATAACATTCACCTGAGAGTAGAGCTAGCCATTCCGATCCTCTAATAAAGTGAGGCTAAGTACAGCATGTTCGAGTTGAAAGCACCAGTCCATCAAACATTGGTTTTGCAGTATGGCTGTTGTTGCTACAGTGGCTGCTATGAGATAGCTTCGCTACTGAGTGGAGATGGATGTGAGAACGCGCATCGTGGAGTTGAGGCAACAGGATTAGCACTTACTGTAGTTGAGCATTACAAACATATGTGTACTACTCTAGAAGTCTTTCCATGAACTATTCAAGCAACAGGATTAGCACTTACTGTAGTTCTAATTAAATAAATACAACTACACTCATTGTTGCATAATACAAATGAACCATTAAATTGCACAATGATACCTTATAATTCAAGCACTTCATTTGAAATAGCCTACTAAAATTTTATTTGAGCTTGTTGAATTACGTTGCATAATGTAGTATGTAGAGTAGAGTTTATTTTAAATCAGTATAAAGAAATAAATAGCAGAAAATCTATCAAAACCTATCAATTACGTTGCATAATGTAGTATGTAACCCAAACAAGCTTTAATGCTTCAAATCTATCAATAAAATCTTCAGGAAAACCTGAGAGATAGAACATAGTTTAGCACAAAGGATACTTCTAGTTAGAAAATGTTAGCATAAGATTGCAATAAAGTAGAATTTCTACTCCTAATATTCCTTCATTTCTTACGCACTCTCTTTGCTTTGCCGGAATTCTCGAGAGCACTCTTTACATGCTTTCTTGCTTCTTGCGATTAAAGGGTGAGGTGGAACATGGGTGGTTTGTACAATTTATGTGAAGCTTCTATCTTGCTACAAAGCAAGAAACACAAATGTTATAACTTATATATGAAATAAAATGATAACTTAACGTATGTGATACAAAATAGGGTTATAGTATATTGAACAAAATCATACAGTATATTAGCGAGTAATATGTTAAAAATATGACAAAGTGCTTCATTTTTTAAAAAAAAATGAAAAACCATTTTACTTCAAGTAAAATGACAGCCATCTTTCAAAATTTAAAAATAAGAATGATAAGCCTTCATTGTTTTCTTTTCACCGACTAAAGTAATCTAACTGAAATTCAAATGGGCTTCTTATCAAATACAGTCGACTAATTCGAACACAATCACATCATGTTAAATAATAGAGCGCAACAAAAACTCATCTTTGTAATGTGTTATTATGTCTTTCCCTAAATATTGTGTACAGAAAAAGAAGTCCACTATAAGTGCACACTTATGTTGCTTTGTTAAGTTTTAGGTGCATATAAAATTAATAAGGAAGACATCAAACATCTTTGCCTAAGAAAATCAACAATAACTTCTTTGAAAAAAATAAAAAATATTCACGGCCTATTTGAATCTATAGTCTTAACAAATATTGATTGAGCTCTCAAAATATGCGCTCAGCCAATTTGAACACGTATTTAATAATTGTACAAATAAAGTTTAATGTTATGGTGATTGGATCAGATTTTTCATTCCTTAGAAGCAAAATAAGGTTAAAACACTTACTAAAGGGTTGATTTTATTTGAATCACCACCAAGTCTGTTCATTGCATCACGCATGCATGCGAGATCAACAACAGCTGGAACACCCGTGAAATCCTGTTAAACAAAAAAGGAAGGACAGCTAAGTAAATAAATATTCAGCATATGTGCAAGGCATGCCAACCAAGTTACATAAATTATACACCTAACATATCATAGTGTAAATAAGTCAACTACTATGTATTTAAGTAGCATTTTATTATTCATTACGAAAGAAGCAAGTATTCAACATAAAAATACATTAAAGACAAAAAACAGTTCCTTTTGTTAAAAGCATCTTCTATTTTACAAGCTCGGATGTATAGCATCGCATAAGATCCAACAGAAAAATAAAAGAATAATCCTTCACCCTTTTGTTGTTGCGAGGGCAGTTCAGAAGTTATAAACCTAACTTCAGTAATAGAAATTAATTTGTAAACCTAAAAAGGGGAAGGTTAGATGAAAGCCTTCCTACTACGGTTCTGCGCTATAAGCAGGGTTCTACCTTATATATCCCTTTACTCGCTATCAAGCATCAAGTAGAGTAAAAAGGGTGTAAGTCCAGATTCCCAAATACAACATAACTAACTTCCAAAAAATCACAGATTAACACCTGAAGCAAAACTCTGGCAGGCTTAAAAGGAATCTCCACTTGTTTAGGAGCAGTATTCTCCCAATCCAAAATCTTCTCCACGTCCTTCTCCGTCACTTGAAACCCATCATAATTCCTGATTGCCGATTCCAACAGAATCCTTATTGAGTAAGGCAACCGGTCTGCGTTTGTTTTAAATTTTTAGTAAGAAATAATAGCAGGATAAGTAAGTTTAGAAAATGAATTCACTAGTCAATAAGCAAATCAAACTCACCAATTCTAGGATCACTAAGTGCTGGCAAGCTATAATATTTCCCAAATTCACCTCCACCAGGCTTTGACAAGGCAGTCAATATACACTCGTAAGCATTTTTAGTGGCTACGGAATCAAACAAATCGATTTTAGGGTATAAACGTTTATTGAATTTCGAATTCAATACTTTCTTGGAAAGGTTTTTCATAAACTTCAAACCTACGTACAAAGTCGATCTGAGGTGCCCTTTGTACCTGAGATGGAGACGATTAGTTGAAATGAAATCCGGTTGTGAATCCTAATCCGACTGTATGTAAAAGGCATCGACAGAAATGATTAGTTGAAGAAAAAAATCGACGATTAGTTGAAACACGTACCCGAGATGAGCAGCTAGCAGTGACGTTTCAGAGTCGACATCAAAAGAGAGGTGAAGGAAGATGCATGAACGATGAGGGCAGTGACGAAGGGAAACTTCGGTGATTGGAAGAGAGACTTAATTTGCTCTGGATTGTGAAGGCGGTAACGAAATGAAAGAGCGATAGAATTAATTGGGGAAAGTGGGAAAAAGCAGGCGGCAAATGATAATTAGGTTTTCCTCAGCGTTTGGGACGGAAACATTTTCCCTCCAGAAATTCTATGACCGCATTTGAAGGAGAAACGCTGATATTGGATGCTGTTGATAGTATGTTTTCTTGTAGTGAGTAAACTGGTATAATCCTACCTTGGGCATTGCCTCACGTGTCTTGTCATATTTATCCTTAAACGAGCCCATTACGACTTTGGTTAAGTACTGTACCTATAATGGACTCACTGGCTACCGACGTTACTGGTTGTGTTATAGAACCTGCATAGACTACATGCTATAAAAATGTGTTAAGGGGGATAATACAAAGCCTTAATGCTATTCTGATATTTATTTTACTAATGGACATTATCTATTATAGCATACACTATTACATATAGATAGTTTGACGGATCCTTGGGAGATGGAAAATTCCATAACATCTCTTAAGTTATTGCATTCATATTTATTGATATTATTTGACTTACATAAGAG
Source organism: Allium cepa (assembly GCA_030765085.1). NCBI lineage: Eukaryota > Viridiplantae > Streptophyta > Magnoliopsida > Asparagales > Amaryllidaceae > Allium > Allium cepa. The sequence continues at coordinate 308,546,136 of CM060934.1, read as the reverse complement.
TATTTTAGTCATGACTCGAGTGTTTTGTCTTTTCATTACGCTTGGTTCATCCCTGAGTTTTCAATGTATTGAAGATCATTTTCTGGAGGACGAAGACGAATATTTGGTGTATTATTACTATTATTATTATTCTCTGCATCATGTTATTCTCCTGCATTATTTATTTATCCCTTATGTATATATATAACTCTGATAATGTTGTGTAGATTATAATCAAATGTATAGTAAATAGCTTCATGAACTATTGTTTAATTATTATATTTTATCTTTCCACTGTGAGATTCTGTATTTGTTTTCGTATTCTTTTTTTAATTAACCCCCTTTGATTATCTACTTTCTGGATTGTTTAAGTTGGATATGTGTGGATTATTGTCGATTTAAACCTTTCAAAATGTGGATCGTCACAGTACACATGCAGCAACAACTTAAGCAATTCAAGGTATTAATCATCATATTGGCACAACTAGAGGTGTGCACACACAAAAATCAGTTTCGAGCAATGGTGCAGAAACAACAAAGAAACTCACACAAATGACACATAGATCAACAGAGTATCAAAGCAACCAAACTGATTCAGGAAACAAAGCATCAAAGACCGAAATCAATTCATTCTATAATAAGTATCAGATTCAAGTATCAACAAAAGTTCGTCAACGACCAACTAAGTTTTGATATCGTTAGATCCCGGAATATTTTTTGATATTGGTAATCCAAGCAAACAAAATCGAAAAAGAAAGCATCTTAAGAATACATATCACAAATGAACAAGTCAGAACAACATATAGCCAAAATCAGAAAATTAAATTAACAGTCAAACTATATGCGAATATATATCAATATCTTCGAACGACGACCAAGTCAAGATTCCCAAATCGTTCAATCAAGAATCCACGGTCAAGTTTAAAAATTCAAAGTCATGTCTGAGCGTATCAACTTGAAAATAACAGATACAATTTTAATTAACCCCCGTTGATTCCCATAATCGTTCAATCAAGAATTCTGTGTTGTTTTCTTCTTCTTTCTTATTTTTCTTAATTAACCCCCATTGATTGTCTACGTTCTGGATTGTTTAAGTTGAACATGTGTGGATTATTATCGATTTAAACCTTTTGAAATGTGGGTTGTCGCAATTGATATTAGAGCGACATTTAGCGATAACCTTAGCATTGTGGAGTTTGACTCATTAGAGATAGAGTAGTAATACCTCAGAATGAGTCTATTTGAGTGTACATATATGAGAGAGCGTACTTGTTAGTATTATAAAAAAAATTATGGTATGTTTACTTATCTGTTGAGCTGTTTATGAATTCCAGTCTGTGCATGGGATGTCATGTTATCGACAGGGGTTTCTACACACTTAAACGAGGCAAGTCGACATAATATTATTTTAAAATAGGGTAAATGAAATAATTTTACCTAAATTATATTATATATATATAATGGTTATTAATGATGTTCTTAGGAGATGATAATATTTAATTATCATATATTATTAGTTGAATTTAAAATAAAATGAATATTATTTTATGAAGCGTGTGATAATTTTATTGAATTGAATCTAATTACAGTAAAAAAAATTGTTTGAAATAACAAAAATGTAAAGTAATGAAATATTTTGATAATAAAGAAATGGAATTATATAAGCTATATTATAAATAGAAGGACTTAAAAATTGAGAATTTTGAAATTTATACCCCTTTGTTTTCAAAATTGTTTTTAAACCTTCAAAAATTAATATTCATATTTATGAAAGAGTTTTGACTAGAAAAATATTTTGAAAATATTTTTGGAAGAAAATAGGCATTGAAATTGTTTTAGTCGCTGGAAAACAATTCTACGGATGACTACAGCATAGCCAGTATTAATTTTCGAGTTTTTGAGTGAGAATTGCTACCAAAAGGAATCTGTTCTCAATTAAAACAGGTTTTGGTGTGAGTAATATTCTAAGTATGATTTAATAAATATATGGAAATAGTTTCGAACTTAAAAATTGGAAGTAGTATATATAAGAATTAAGTTTATAACTTATAAAATTTGAACGGGAAAGTAAAATTTAGTCTTAAAACGGTTGAATATTTTTGGTTAAGCAAATAAAAGAAACTTTGAATTTGAGAAATAAAATAAAACAAAATGAATTTGAAATCAAGAAAGCTTAAATAGAAATGAATTGTATTTGAAATGAATTAAATAAAATGATGAAACGAAAATTTAAGTGAATCAAGTTATATAATTCATAGATTTAAGAAATATCAAGCTAAAATAAAAAATTTAATTTTTTAAACGTGAATGGTAAGAGGAGAAAATATTTAAATGGATGTTTATTTTGTTGCATTTACTATATTCGTTAATGGTTATTGCATAATCCATGTTATATATCGATTCTAATCTTCAGATATATGTTCTCATTTGGTTATTGAGTGTTTAGTAAGTATGTGTCGCGATCTGGTTTTTCGACCCTCCAATATCGACATCAATAGTCCACTATATAGCATGCCGAGCAATTGAGTGCCAGAAATACCAGATCGTTAGAGGAAAAGAAGAAAGAGGTAAAAGAAGAAACAGAAACAACAGCAAAAAATCTCACGATCGCAGCGGAACAATATATACAATAGATAATAACATGTCTTTATACAAAAGAACTACAACTGTTATTTACACATTGCATCATCAGAGTACAACACAATAATAACTCAATACTGGATAGTCATAATAAGATGTTCTCACAAGTGCTGAATGTACAACCTACAATACACAGCGAATAAAATCAAATATGTGTAATACGTCTTCGTTATCTAACTTGTCTCCGAAACTCCATAGCATCCTAACATGTATCTGTAATATTCTGTCTGATTGAGCATTATAATAAAATAATACGTGAGTCAGTCTGGAAAACCAGCGTAAGAAAACACAATCAATTTGAATTATTATAGTAATCAAAATCCTTTGAAAAACAAAGGTATCTCATAAGACCATGCCACACATAAACACGACTGGTTTTTACCTTACGATGACCAAAACATTCTATATCAAATCATCTGATGTTATAATAGTGTTTAAGTACAAATACTTATTCAAATAGCCGAAATTATTACATTAATTAAATTCCAGCATACTACGCTCCACATCCAAAACCGTAATGGTACGTATTGGAGAATGGATTTCATACAAATGACTGGGCACTGGGGTACCACCTATCATAGTACACATCTAAAAAATATAGGACCACGCCGGGATCCCCTGCAACACAAGACCGGACTACCCCTAACCTGGATAGGCCGAATATGCTATCACCCCGAGTGTTCCTACCCTTACCGAGTTCTTCCGTGCACCATAGTAATAATATCAGAGGGTATCTAGAAAGGTGATAAACATACCCTAATTGGGTGCGACCCACTTAGTCTTGCTGCATCTCCCCTGATTTTGAGTCATTCCCGATTGATGAGGTTTGAGGCTACGGTTACCTTTTAAGGAATTTATACTTGGAATGCTCATTGTATTCCAATGACAATGTACTTATAGCATCCATCCATGCAAATCTGTTCTGGGTCTGAATGAAACCGAAGGCACTATTCTACTACATTCATTTTAGAATTATCCTCAGGATTGGAAGCGATTAGCCCTTGCACTTCACTTCTCCAACTTCGGTTCCATGCTCTTGTCTTCATTTCGAAAACGTACTCGTTGGTCCGAAATGGTTTTCGGATAATTTATCTGATCCCGGTCTCTTCGAAACAATATTTGATATTTCCGGTAAACTCAACCCCCAGTTCTTTAGGAATTAAATAGTCGAAAATAAGATTGGAGATCACCTCCTAAACGTTAGTGGACGGATTTCTTTATCATCGTCCTAGAATAATGAAACGAGTTTATACGTACAGTATAGCACCTTCCGATGGTAACTATACCATATAATTCCAGGGTTTCTCCTAATATTCCCAAAGTTATGTTTTGCGTCCAGATTTGATAGTCGATTATTTAACTATCAAATAAATAACCATTCAACCAAAGATTTAATTTTCCACTGAAAACTCTAAGTCTTCTTTAATTTAATATTAATAAATTAAATCTCTTTATCAAAAGGCATGTACTTACTTATCGAAGTAAGTAAATTCACTAACCATTCTTTTCCAAAATATTTGAATTTTTTTTACAATAAATATGAAAAGCACCACGCGGTATCAACCATGGATTCATAGCTCGATGATTACGTCTCTATCCCAGAAAAATCCAAAACTTAACTGCAGGCAATCTCTGCCTCCGATTTTTCCATGAAAGTATACCATTACTTTTCAAAAACTTTATTTAATAATTATCTCAAAATAATGTTTATAAAGTTTCTATAATAATTTTCCAAGTTTAATTTAGGCAAAATTCTTAAATAAAAGTTATTATATAAACTATATTAATATTGCATAGCTTATCCTTTAATATGATAACACTAATTAATTCTTAATTAATAACCATAATATCACATCATTATAACTAACTTAATTAATAACTGAATATACTTTAAACAATTTAAAATAATTACATAACTTTAAAACAATAATTAATTCTGATTTATTAATAAGATTCTAGTCGATTTAGAAGACTTATTTATAATTTGTAATCCATTTTGAAAATTTTAAAATATTTAAATAAATTATTTTATGGAATATTTTTATGCTAAATACATTATAAAATTACCTAGTTTAATAATTAAAAATCCTCTCTTTACAAACAACTCAACTTCTCAAGAAAAATATATTTTCCGATTCCAATATAACCGGCCTAGCATTTATAAATCTCTCTCGATTTATCACCTATTTATTTACGTCCCAATCTCGTAAATCCCCTTTTCATATTTCTAAAAATAAATCTATTATTTATATTTAAACGGATTTACCCATCTCATTTTAAATCCTCACAGTGAATTTATAACTTTAATTTATCAACTAATATTCATTCCACTTTATTAATAAACATTGTTTATAAATCTCACAGTTTTCATTTTCAAATTGTAACGGTTTCACATCACTTAAATCCATTATAAATTGATTTCTAAATTAAATTCCATTTATAAATCAATTCCTTAAATTGAATTCCATTTATAAATTAACTTCTTAATTAACCCAACTATATTCCAAAAATAACCAGATCTCGATTTTACTCCCATTCTGAAATTCAAAAATCTTATTGAGGATCGAATATAACCAATTTTATAATTATTTCCAAATTCCCTTTTAATTCTTCCAATTTATTTATAAATCTCGATTTTTAAAACCTTTTATATTTAACAAGTGCCACTTAAGAATTATTATTAAAAATCTTTATACATATTATTCCAAAAATCTCTTTTTACAATATTCTGAAATAGTAAAGTACAAATTTTAAGTCAAACTATTTATTTTATCCAAATAAATTTCTTTTAATTTGTCCAAAATCCTATACAAATACTTTACTTCCAAAATCCCTTTTTAATTTCCTTCCAAATTCAAATGTATATTTATGATATTTTGAAATACCAAAAACGTAGGTAAATGCTACTATAACGTCCAATCAATTCATATCACACTATAATATATCACAGATTATTCGATAGATCATATATCACTATATATGAAAATTAAATTCAAATTGAGTTTCAATTATATATTTCAATTATTTCAAATTGAGTTTTTTTTCATGGCAGCATTCCCCATCCCGCCCGTACCTCCTTCGTCCTCTCCCAGTTTTCTCGCTTCCATACCCACTCCCCTCATGTCTCCTCCATCCTGTCTTCATCGTCCTGCCCCTGACCCACCACCTCCGCCGCTCCCTTATGTGCCCTCTCACGGCATCCCTTCCTCTTCGTCTCCTCCCGTACCTACCGCTGCTCTTCTGTCTATCGCTGATCCTCTCCCTCCTCTTCTACCCCTGCCTTCTCAACTTGTATGGACTTCCCTTTTCAAGTGTAAACCTAGCAACGCAGGGAAGTACATACCAGTTGATATGACCCCTGATATCAAGAATGAATTGTTGATCCCCCTTCCCCCCCCCCCCCCCCCCCCGTCTCTGTTATTGAAGCTGGTGCACTTGAATGGAGTAGTTATCTTGTCGATTTCTTCCTTGACAAGCCTTTGTCCTATTTAACAGTCATAAACTTCCTGAAGAAATTCTGGAAAGTCAAAGGTTCGGTCTAATGGGTTCCTTTTTCTATTTCTCCTGACTTGTGATGAAGATAGAAATAGAATTCTGCAAGGTGATCCAATCATTATGCGTAACAAGCTCTTCATAGTCAAACAGTGGGATCTGTATGTGGGTAATGCTTGTGAGAGTATTTCACCAGTTCCAGTTTGGGTGAAATTCTCTAACATCCCTATGTTTTCTTGGTCTCATACTGGCATCAATTGGTTAGCAAGTAGGTTGGGCAAGCTTGTATGTCTAGATGAATCTACGGAGAAGTTGGAGCGACTAACATTTGCAAAATGTTTGGTGGAAATTAAACGTGACCAGCTTATAAAAACATTTGCAAAATGCTTGGTGGAAATCTACGGAGAAGTTGGAGCGACTAACTTATTGATTCCTTTCCAGTACAGCTGTTTGATGGTGGAACTCAAACAATTCAGATTGATTATCTGTGGAAACCTGATATACGCAATCACTGTAGTGTTTTTGAACATACTGTCACGAATTGTGAGAAGTCTGGAGTTATTGCAAGTTCGGACATGAATAAGAATTCTTCGGGTATTGACAGTGCTGTAGCCCCGATTATTAACCCCATAGTTACCTCGATTGACCCAGGAAAATTGATAAATCAGAGAAACCAGAAATGGAAAGTTGTGAAAAAAGATAAAAGACAGTGGATGAGATCAAATTTTAAAAGGAAAAATGTTGTGAAAACTGCTGAAGCCACCAACTCTGATAAGGGAAAAGTAATAAGAAGTGAGGAAATTGAAGAAGGGGAAATTGATAATGTTATACCTGATAAGACTGTTGATGCAGAAGTTATAAATTGTACTACTGATAATACTGATATTTTGAAAGATAATGGCTTTCATGTTCTTGCTGATTTAGGTGAGTTGGATCCTGCTGTGAATATCAACATTCACAAGCCTTTTGAGAATGTTGTTCCTATTTTCACTGCTAATAAGTGTACCACTAATAGTCAAGTTCTGGAGATTGACCCTGTTAACTTACCCTGTAGTGATGCGAGTTACAGTAGTGAAAAAAATGATTCTACTGTCCTCCTTTGTACCAAACAACTAAATGCTCTTCCTTCACCCATTAATCCTTTTACAACGCTCAATCAATCAACTAACACTGAACCGAATGGCTCGTCAACTTCAACACATACTATCTATGATAAGCAATTATCTCATGTTGCGAAGCATTTGGATTCCCAACAGGAAACTGTACACGTATCACCTGTGCACGTGCACAACCTAATTAGTAGCTTACCCAGCTCTAATTCTAATCCCAACAATACAATTTGTAAAGTAACATCTGGAACGTTAAGTACCTCTCAATCTGATCCTACCACCTCCAACTCGCAAGTTGATCATCCTTATGATCATATAATTGCGTCATTTGCTTGGAAACCCCATCCCCTTACTTCAGCTCCCATTACCACATGCTGCTACTCTGAGACTACTGATCGAAGCATAACTCATGAACAAAATGGTCTCTCCCCAGTTCGTAAACTCAAGTCATCAAAGAAATCAAAGCACCAATCTGATTTAGATCTCAATCCATGTGAAGGATACACTACATCATCCACCATTCCTGGACTGAATGCCCAAAACACTCCGCTAACTAGGGGTAACAAAAAGAAACTTCTTAATAACCAACTTGTTAATCAATGTTGAACAACATAGGTGCATGGAACATTAGAGGTGCCCATTCAGATGTTAAATTGAACCAATGTAAAAGCATTATCCACACTCATTCTCACAGTCTCCTTGCTATCTTCGAAACAAAACTAAACTCGTCTCTTTCCACTCGTGTTGTTAATTACATTAACCCAGCCTGGTTGATGCTTAATAATCTTACGGAAGCGCCCTTCGGCAGAATTCTTATCATATTCAACCCCTCTGTATTTACCCTTTCCCCGATCCTATCAAATCCCCAACTAATTCATATGCATTGTATTCATGTCCCTTCCTCCACCTCCTTTTACTTCACTGTTATTTATGGGTATAACTCGGTAAATGCCAGACAATCATATCTGGATCTCCTCCCTGCGTTTAGGCAAGAAACTCACCCCTGGATCGTTGTGGGAGACTTTAATTGTTCTTTTCAACTATCTCACAGGCTTGGTGGGAATCCTCTATCTCTGAGGGAAATAAAACCACTTAACTTAGCAATTGATCTTTCTGAACTTATTGAAATACCTTCAGTTGGTGCCTCCTATTCCTGGAACAACTCTAGAAGATCCATGCCTCGTACCTTCACCAAAATTGATCACGCCTTCTCTAATCTTTGTGCACTTAACAAATGGCCAAACTTATGTAATCTCCTCCCAATGCCTGGCCTCTCAGATCACTCCCCCCAAATATTATCCTTGGGTGCTGCCACGAATAGAAGAAAATCTTCATTTAAATTTTTTAATGTTTGGGTTCTTCAACCAGATTTTTTCTCTATTGTTAACAAGGCTTGGTCTACTAAATTTTATGGTAATCCTATGTTTGTTTTGCAGTATAAACTTCGTGCTGTGAAAACTGGTCTCAAAATTTGGTCTTTAAGTAAATATGGCAAGGGAAACTTGGCTTCGACCAGCCTCACTCACAAACTCCAACAAGTTCAAGAGTCCATGCATTCTGATCCAACTAATCACGAGTGGGCAGCGCTTGAAGCCTCTTTATCTTCGCAACTTTTTGAGGCGCTTCAGCACGAGAACCTGATGGTTAAGCAGAAAACCAGAATGGAGTGGTTTAAAGATGGTGATAGAAATACTTTCTTCTATCATTCCACTCTTAAAGCTAAACAATCTAAGGAAACTATCAGAGTTCTTAAAGATGAGAATGGTGAATTATATCTGATCCTACTCTTATTGCTAATATGTTCCTTGACCATTTCAGTAAGCTACTTGGAAATAGTAACAATTTCTCTCCTTCGCTTGACCTACTTGACTCGGTAAGCATCCCCAGAATTTCTCACAATGACAGTGCTTTTCTCTCTACGGTTATTACTGATGCCAAGATAAAATCTTCTCTTTTCTCTCTCAATGCAAACTCTACTGGAGGGCCTGATGGCTTCAATGCAAGTTTCTTCACGGCGTGCTGGGGAACGGTTGGCCCTACCTTCCTCAAGGCAATACATAACTTTTTTAACAAGTGCAAATTAATTGGTTCTTTAAATGCTACTAACGTTTCCCTTATCCCCAAGGTTAAAAATGCCTGCCATGTTACTGAGTTTAGACCTATTTCTTGTTGTAATACCATATATAAGTGCATATCAAAGATCATAGCGAATAGAATCAAGCTGGTGCTGCCTAACATTATATCTCCCAACCAAGCAGCCTTTCTTAGTGGCCGCAGTATTCTGGATAATGTGTTGTTGTCGCATGAATTGTTAAAAGGGTACAATTCCTCCATGGTTTCCCGTAGAGCTATGATCAAGCTTGATGTCATGAAAGCATTTGATTCTTTACATTGGGACGTTGTTGTTAGAATATTGGGCCTGATGAATTTCCCCAAACACTTTGTGGCATGGATAGAAGCTTGTATCTCTACTGCACGGTTTTCTTTATTGGTTAATAACAATAATGTGGGTTACTTCCGAAGTAAGCAAGGAATCAGGCAGGGTGACCCAATGTCTGCTTACTTATTCATAATAGTGATGGAAGTCCTAACACAAATTTTTGTTCAGCAAGTCTTTAGTGGCAGCTTCTCTGTTCATCCTAAATGCAAAGAGCCTCTCATCACTTCACTTATGTTTGCGGATGACTTGGTTGTCTTCTTCAAACCCACCATGACCACAGTGAACTCTATTATGGAGGGCCTTGGCAAATTCTTCAAGATTACAGGCCTTTCTATCAATTTAGCCAAGTCGGAATTGATGATTGCTGGAGTGAGCAATGACACGATAAATCAAATCACTTCTCGTACCTCCATTTCTCTATGTGCTGACTCCTCCATGTACTTAGGTATCCCACTGGCTACTTATAAAATTTCCTATGCTCAATGCACTCCTCTGTACGAAAAAATCACTACCAGGCTTGCTGTATGGACTAACAGGCTGCTTGGTCAAGCAGGAAGACTCACTCTCATTAACGTTGTTTTGTTCTCTATGACAGTGTATTGGTCTAGAGCCTTCATCCTTTCTATTAAACTGATCATTATGATAAGAAGAGCAATGAATAACTTTTTCTGGCATGGATATGTTATATCAAATAAAATATCTCCCTGTGCATTCTCCAAATTAGAGCAACCTAAATCTAGAGGAGGCCTTGGAATTAAAAACTTGCTTCTCTGGAATCATGCTGCCATTGTGCAACATATTGACAATCTGCTGAACAAAAAAATAATATGTAGGTCAGGTGGTCCTATAAGTTTGTTATTGGCAACAAGAATTTCTGGACTATGAGTACTCCTTCTTCGTGTAGTTGGACATGGAGAAGTATCCTAAACCTGAGGCATGAAATTATTCCTTGTCCTCGGAGTATTATTGGTGTTAATAGCCGTATCTCCTTTTGGAATGACCCGTGTGTTAAGGAGGGTATAATTCTTGTTAACATTCTTAATTACAATCAGCAGGTTCAAACTGGAATTGGTTGGAATGCTTTAGCGAACAACTTCATCCACCATAGTTGTGTTGAACTCCCATTCTCGAGTAATCAGATTGTTAGACTTCTCTTGGACCAAATTTGTAGTTATAATTTTGTCCAATCTCTGAATGATGGCATTACTTGGACCTGTTGTTCGGACAAGTACAAAATCAGTGGCATGTACAACTATCTTGTTACTCATAGTAATGCTGAAATATTCAGTTGGCATAAACGTATCTGGCTAAATCACAACTCTGAAAGACAAAACCTATTTCTATGGAAAATTTTCAGTAACGCTTTAAAAACTAAAGTTTTGTTGAGGCAGAGAGGCGTTACAATTGACACCACTTGCTGTTTCTGTCAAACTGCCGAGGAGAATACCCTTCATTTGTTCTTTTCCTGTCCACATGTCTACAGGTTATGGTACTTTACTATTAGCCTTACCACAAATAGGAGAACTGATATGGTAAGCAAAGTGGAATGGGATTTAATTCACAAGGCTACAAGATGGAAATGTGAGGCAACATATAAGCATCTTTTCACACTGAAGGTATTTGATTCGATGATCTGGGATGAACGAAATGCTATAATCTTTAGCAATAAAAGGAAAACTACAATGCAAATGAAACAATCTATTATTGAGGGGCTGAGGTCTGGAATTATTGCTTCCAAACATTCGTTTGAGTCGGGGTTCCTTGATGCTCTTAGCTGATTGTGTGCTTGTCTCTCCGTGTTGTTGTGTTGTTGTTCGTCTGGTTTTTTATTTTTTTTTATTTTTACTTTTTCGTTTGGTATGCCTTGTCTTCTGTTTGTCTAGTTTCTATGTTTCTCTTGCTTGCCTTGTATTTAAGTAGCTAGTTCTTCTTTCAATGTATTTCTTTCTCGGTATATCAATAAATGGTGGGGGTCCATTTTTAACCCCGCTAGCCTTGCCTAAAAAAATCAACATTTCTGAGGAATCCAGTTGGATTCCTCTAATCCCTGCAACCACAATTGTTAATACAACATAAAAAAATATCAATCCCACTTCGAGGGGGATATCACATATATAGGGTCGTCTGCTATTATAGGGTTGCATAGTGTAACAGCCCATTATTTCGTACCCTTTGAAACGACAATAAACCACAAATGTCCAACTGAAATTGCACGAATAAGCTAATCATTAAGAGTAGAAAGAAAATAAAGACAGAATAAAATCTCACACGAATGGAATAACATATATTATTTCAATAATAATTCTTACAATAAAATTTTAAAAATACAATATCAGAGTCTAACTAAGATTCAGCCTGGACAGTTATAAACTCATGTCCTTACAAATGCTGAAAATAACAAAACAAATGCAATAGATGTAATGGATAATAAAATTTGTCAATACGATGATGAAGGTCTCTAACTCTCCTATGGAAAATCCAACGTCTTCAACTAAACTTGAAACTGCTTGGATCTGACCCGAGTATTAAAAATACACAGATTAGGCTTGATAAACCAACGTGAGATGCTCGAAATTTAAATGTATAGATTATGAAGATATTATCAAAACCTTTGAAAAGAAGAGTATTTCATAAGACCAGGCCCACACATAAACACAGATGGATTTTTACCTTATGATAACCAAAACACTTTTATACCAAAATACACTTGATATTATTTTTAATGACATTCTTTTAATAACACTTTTCAAATAAACTTATTCAAATAAGGTATCAATACTCGGATTAAGTCTAAGGTAATATATTCGGAATGGGTCAATCGAATATACCGAACGGAATATAACATACCAAAAGGGGTAGATGGAATGTTTGCAATTCATTACAGCTATTTTAGGAATACAATCAAAACCGTAAAGCTCTTATTGGAATTGGATTTTCCAACATGATAGGGAACCTCGATAACCATGCACTGCAACTGGAATCCGGTGGTTTTTTGTGCAAGGACTCACATACCACTATTCCTCATATTGCCACACTTTTTGATATTCGGTGGCTTCTCATGCAAGGACTCACACGCCACTATACCATAAAATAAGGGTCCCGCGTGGACATCTTGGTGACCTAGATCATACGCCTCCCGTCACTTTCAGGGATCATACACCACCTTCTTCATACTCAACCTAAAATACGTAACATAGTTCCTGTATCATTTCCGAGATGTGAGGTTTGGGAGTGAGGTTACGCTCAACATAGACAAAGCCACGCTTTTCACACAAAACCACGCTTTGATCATAATAGGTTCCACATTGAATGCCACATTGTCATTCCTTAATCACTATTTGACTTTTACAAACATACAACCTCTGAGCTCATACGTCTCGAGAAGGATGTTAAGCTAAGAGAAGTTGCCTTCTCCGCAACTAAATAGATGTACGTTTGTAAAATCCAACATTTGTGACTTCGTAATACAATATCCGACATTCATCCATATAAGTTCTTCTGTGATTGAACGAAATCGAAGGCACTTTCCTCGTCCATTACTTGGCGAGAAGCCCTTGCAATCCGAAAAATCTCCACAACAAGGAGACCACTGCTATAAATAACTCTATAATGGAAGCGACCCAAAGCAGGTCAACAAGCAGTCCTCATGCTATGAAGATCCCCGGTCTTCAATAACCATCATCTTCAACATGTCTTCACTTTCAAACTTATACATTGGTTTGAAGTGGTTTTCGAATAGGAATCACCCAAATCCAACCTCGGTTCCTTCGAAGCTAATTATTGATTTAAAAGATGTTAAGTTCATATGTAGATATCAATCATCAATCAATTGCTTCATCTTTTATAAAATATCTTTCTTAGATATATTGTTTACAATTTATTCCAGTTTCTCTTTAGGAGTATATGGAATTATTAAGTCTCATTTATCAAATCATTTGGTTTATTTAAACTTTCTTAAATCCTAGAATAATTCCAAATCATTTTCTCTTTTACTTAGGAAAAACTTTTCCAAATCATTCTTTTAATCTTAATCAAAGATTTCTTATATTCAAGATATAACTTTTAATTTAGTGAAAATATTCTTAAATCGTTTATTAAATCTTAATCAAAGATTTCTTTCTTATCTTCAAATCATATTCTTGCAAATTGAAGATTTTCATAACAGAGTACTCCTGCCACCTTAGATATGGTAAATTTCACCTCTAGGGACCAATCGCAACGACCCGGTATTTTCAACCATTCGCATCCGCACATGTCGGACTTGAATTGCTCAAAATACCGAATTGTTAATTTAAATTTGGCAAAACTGAACATATACAGTAAATAAATAATCCAGATCACAGATACAGAGTAATAAATGCAGCAGAAACAAAAGATAGTAGTTCATGAAGCTACTACATATATAACAGAGTTAAATAAGTTACAATAGATGTCTCTAATACAATAGTCAAATACAAGAATCAGAATATATTACTAGAATCAACTGAATAGCTGAAAGCTGGATAGATTGTCGGATCTCCAAGTGAAGCTCCAGCTCCAAAGGGTGAGTCTCGAATACTGGTACACTCAGTCTGACCGGAGCGTAAAGCAAAACACGAAACACTCGAGTCAGGATTAACATTCTTATATCAATAAATCCAACTCAAGTGAAATAACAATTGAAATACATGTAACTGAAAGGACGTTGGGATAACCATCCTCTAAGGATCCGTTAAACTATCTACTATGTAGTATTGCACGCTAAGTAGATAATGCCTATCAGTAATATAAAGTATCAAAATAGTGTTAAGGCGTTACCATTATCCCCCTTAACACATTTTATATAAGTGTCATAGTCTATATAGCACTGTAAACTCCACCATAAACTGGTGGGATATCAGGGATAGGTATAACACAAAACAAATCGTAGTAGTCGCGTATAGGGATACAAGTATGACAAGGCACATGAGGCAATACCCAAGGTAATGAAACTACCATTTGCCTGATCCGGACTGGTGAGAACACCTCGTCGCAACGATCGCAACACCGCGAAACAACACTCCCAATTCAAGGGTGCGCACCAATCAATAACAAGTAATGAGTAGTTTACGAAGAAGTGTGTTCGCTCGAGGTGGCTAACCCCATTTGGCCCGGCACGGCTCCTGTTTTAATCATTTCCAATTTGACACAAGTGGCAAGGCTATCCATTATCGTTCTCTTTCTTTAGTCATCACGTACATCATTCCAACCACTTCATTCTGGATCACACTCTGCTTCTAGTTATTAAAGTGGTATTCGGTTTAGACAGTGAGTATGTCCTTAACCGATTTCGGTTTCTTTAATAACATTCGTAATTATTACACCGATTGGTCGTTTGATATATTCCAAAACAAATCAAATTCAATTTCAATTAGAATTTGTAAACCAACATTTCATTTGTCTTCTAAATCAATTTCCATAATTTACGTTTCAAAAGTTCCAAATTTACCATTTCAAAACTCTATAATTCAATTTCAATTTTTATTTAAACAATTCAAATATTGATTTAAATTCATAAATAAATTTCATACCGTAATCATTTAAATAAATTTAATTTAACATTCAAATCAATTTAAATTCATTGATCGATTTCATTCAATTTTTGTTAAGTTGATTTATCATTCAAAACAATTCTATTTAATTTCAATTCATTAAATCAATTACCTAAGTTCAACTTCATTATATCAAAACTTACAAATTGAATTAAATTAGATTCGTCAAATCAAATTCTTTAAATTTCAAGTCTTACATTAATTTCAATAAATCACATTTTATTTCTTGTTAAAGAAATCCAGTTTCACTTATTTATTTACTTAGTTACAAATTTCAAAACTCAATTAATAAAGATGCTTAATTTCACTCATACAAGAAGTTCCGTTTATTTTATTAAAGAATTCAATTTTATTTAATTATTAAATAACTTAATCTTATTTAATTATTAAATAATTTCAAAACTTAATTATTGAATAATTTCAAAACTTAATTATTAAATAATTAAATTTAAAACAACGTTCTTTCATCAACTGCTATGTTAATATTTTGTTTCAGATTATTAAATATTAACATTTAAATTTTACTAGAATTCAAATTCCAACTTCATTTAAAACCCTTATTATTTTATTCAAATACAATCTTTATTTTTATTTTTAAATCAAATTATTGACCAATCGGGTTTTATTTATTCTCTATCCTAAGTCAAAGTTTTATTTGGGTATTTATCGTTTCAACCCGATTCCATTTCAATTCAAAAATCAAAGCATAGCAAAGGGAACTTGCGGTGTAATAACTAGGATGGTGTCAACGTAAATAAACAAGCAATAGCAAACACCAATAATAACCCAATAATTCATTTAAATAATCCTGAAATAACGGTATTAATTTACATTATTGTTTGTGCAAATTAATATAATTATTTCTAGAATCTACACTATCATTTCATGTAGATTAAAGATTATTACACTAATATTTATACGGTTCTTCACTTGATATCTATCATTCAATTTCATACTACATCGATTTAAACAACATAATTTTAAATGGTTCAAGGTGTAATTAACCCTATTTCTACATGTCAATCTTTTTAAACATTTAAACGGGTCATATTATGCAAATGTCATCTAATCAAATTTAACACATATATCAAATCTAACTATCTACGTCAATTTCAATTTCAAATTATTTATCGCTTACTATATTAACAATTTAACGCCCAATGTCAACATCAAACAATCAATCATTTATCAATCAAACTGGATTATCATTGTATAAATAACAGACAATGGTGTCAGATGTCATAGGCGAACAGATACAGGTAGTAGCATATATATAACAATGTAAATAACCAACAGCAGCATATTTCAATTGTCGTTTCAATCAAATTTAATAAATAAAAGAACATTAATCATCAGTGATTGCTCACCTTTTAAGGCTAGAGAATACAGAATATGACATAAAATTGAGTAATGAACCCAAGTACGAATTCTGAAGCAAAGCGAGATTGACATGAATTCACAAAGCTGATAGATACGAAGTAGAATAAATCGAATCAGAACTGGATTGATGTAAAAAAATCAAAGCAAAAGTATATTATATTATTATTTTTCTTAAAACCAATATTCAATTTAAATTACATATTATATTGACATATCTACCCATTACATTTATAAAATCAAACATATGCCTTAATACCCAATAATACATACTTACATACACCACTATACACATATATATACACTCTGAAATCAACAAACAATATAAATTCATATAGATAGCTAATACTCATACATATAAATAGTATATACTATATTAGAAATCAATATATGTACCATAACCAGTAAGCTAATATATATTTAGACATATAGTATATATAAAACTGCACTTACCATTCACACACATATATATCTATCTAAATCCATAAGTATCAAAATCTTTATATTTATTTTAAAAAAAACCAGTATAACCCATATCAAAATCTATTCCTTTTAACACAAAACCCAAAATAATACACACACACACACATTCACTTCATAGTTAACATAATTAAACATATATATACGTATGTACTTTCCCAAAGTATTATTATTAACATATTATATAAAATATACATCTCAGAACCTTAACAAACAAGTTTATATACAAATAAAAGCAACGTATATATACTGTAACTTATGTACACTTTACCAAATACACTGTAATATATATATAGCTGTGAACATATACTTTAACAATATATATTAATATATACTTATATACATCTATATATATACACTCATTTGTAGACCCAAAATATGTAACCCAACTATATGCACATAAAAAAACTTATATTTGGGAGAAGATGTTGATAAAACAATATCCCTATATACACAAACTTATACCAGTATATAGTGTTTGATTTGTAGACTAAAATAATATACAGACAAAAAAGATTCAAATCCAACTAAAGGTGCTAGGTAGACAAATATACAGACCTACACTAGATTTACATACTATCCTCATATAGACTATTGGATCAACTAACCCAGTGTATAAACAACTTTCATAAACCACATACATAACCTTGACAAACGTAACTTTAAATATACGTAAGAACAGTACGTGTTATATATTTGAACATAGATACAACTAATAGCCTGCAATATATATATTCGAGACGATAAAAATATAATTCGTACATGTGCTCTATACCTATTCAGAGAAGATGCGGAGGCTTCTCACGTATCTAGCTTACGTGTCGTGAGGTAGTGACGATGCTGCCATGGAGGAGGACGGCCAGAAAACAAGATGGCCGAGGCCAGTGCGAGTAGTGGTGAAGATACTAGGAGAAGTGATTATATGGAGGCTGCAGTTCGACTGGGAAGATGAGGCAAGTGCTGGAGTGGGGTTCAGCGACCGGTGGGGAAAAGCCTGGATGCAGAGGTCGATCGTTGGGCTCGGCCGTGGGTTAGAGCTGTGGGTGCTATGGGTTTTAACCGAGTGTTGCACGAGAGAGAAAGAGAGAACGAAGGCCGAAGCCAAACTCTCTACTTGCTTTATTTTATCTTTTTTTTGAAGAACAGAGAGAAGGTGAAGAAAAAGTATCAGGAAACGCTCGAATAATATTCCTTTTTAATTTAATAATAGAGCATGCACGGTCAGGATGTCAGGAAAGGAAAGGATGGTTTCAAAAAGAAAGCAATCGAAAAGTTGTGGAATGCATATTACCCTTATGTCTTTCCAACTGACAGAAATAAAGAGATATAACAGAAAGCCAGTCAAATTAACCGACCAAAATGATAATAGATTGAAACCATTGAAAAGTAAGTCAAATTATTAAATTTTCTAGGAATACTAAAAGGCTATACAGTTCATGATAGATAAACCAATGGTCCTAAGTAAACCAAAGGTATAAACAGGTACCGATACGAAATCGTTTCTCACTGATTTCGCTGCGTATCGGACTTCAAAACACAGAAATAATTATACTGTAAGGATCAACACGATGAGACGATCAAAGCGGTGTACAGATGTCAGCGATATGATTGAATTTTAACAATTCGAATTTTCTACAAGCGGAAAATGCAGCAAAAATGTAGAAAAATAAGATCGACGAAGCTAAAGAAGTCCGAATTGGAAAAACGAAAAATGACGTCTCAGTTAGAAGATGATTTAGAATTTTTCTATGTAAAAATATACAGGTTTGGAAAATATTTTATTATCAACAATTATTAACTGACTTGAATTTAATAGAATTTCACAATGAAATAAACATTCATAAAATCAGATGAAAATTTACCATCTTCTATATCTAATATACGTATTCCAAATATAAAATTTTAATTTCAAATTTTATTATTTAGAATTTCTCCAAAATTCAATTAAATACGTTAATAAAACCATTAAAATTTTACGGGTCGTTACACCAATGCAAGTAATCCTATATCATGAAGATTTTTGTCTTCAATATGTTTTATTTTGATAATTAGTTTGAAGGGGTTTTCAGATAGGAATCACCCAAATTCGATCCTAGTTCTTCGGATGGGAATCACGCAAATCCGATCCTAGTTCCTTCGTATCAATCATCGAATAAAAGGTGTTAAGTGGTTAACATTCAAAGAACTTGTTTCTTTTCTTTTATCTTGAAAAAACTTTAATATGACTTTTTAGAGCATCCGGGCTTTCCTTTCTATGTATTCCACCTCTCGCCTAAAAAGAGAAAACATAAGCCAGGTAAGTTCAGGGCACTGGTTGCTCCATCCTAACCTTAGTTAAACACCTTGTTTTATCTTCGCAGATCTCACATGCGGAAAAATGTAGTAATTGTTTCCGCATACTCAGTCATTTGGAATTAGTTATAAGATTCCAAATTATCTTTTAAACTCTTAATTTTCCTTTTAAAAGCATTCATAATTGATTTTAGGAAATATCGTTACGTTTAAACTCATATTCAAAAGGTTATGGAATTCGCAGCATAAAAGTGCTGCGGAAAGTGCTATATAAGCTTATTTGATTAAATAATTTTTTAATATTTGAAAATTCATATTTTCCATTTGAAATCTCTTTCAAACCATTTTAATAGATTTATCAAATTTATTTCGTATTTTTAATCATTCAAAAATATCATTTATAAAGAAATTCGTTTTTGGATTTCGAACTGCAAAACCGCGATGTTTTTAGAAAATTGTTTTGGATATATTTCAAACTCTACTAGATGAAATTTTGATTTTCTTTGTTCGTTAGAAAATAATGGATATAATAGTCCAAAAAATTCTTAATTCGAATGATTTCGAGCTATATTCCTCTTTGTATACTTATTTAACTTTTACGGCACGAAATCGTAAACTACCTTTACGTGACACACCTTGTTTTTGACTTGTTTTTCAATTTCTTTTCAAACTTCATCAAAACACTTTTAAATGTTTATAAAACATTTATAGATCATTTTATTTTAAACAAAATTTTGGTATTTCAAACTCATTTTTCATTTCATTTCATATTACATTATTATATTGTAATATCATTTTCAATCTTTTTCAGATATTTGAAAATCATTAAGAGGCTAAATATATTCCATACACATATTTTTATGGATTTAATTTCCACTGAATTAACTACAAATACTAATCATTTTTTTATCATTTATCAAACTAAGTTATCATCCATATCACAAACATATAATCAACCATAATATCAACCAAGTTATCATCCATTAAATCAACCAACATATAACAAACTTTTTATGCAATTAACTTGAAATATTTTTAGGAATTAGTAACTTAAAATATGAGTACTTACCTTTAACCAAATCGTTTAACTTCCTACCACTATTCATTTAATCCAACACTTCACTAAATCATCTTAACTTCACCAAACCATCATCTAAACAACTCGACTTCACTTCCTAGTGCTAGGCCATCACTTCAATTCCACTAGCTCTCGACCGCAAGTCTTTTCCTCTTCATTGCTCCTGGTCAAACTTTTCAACAACATCAAAAGCCTCGGCCTCCCCTTGATCCTCTCCTTTCTCCATCATTTCTTCACTTCTTAGATGCTAAATCATGTTTTGATGATATTCTAAGGTCTTTGGAAAAGTTTGGTGAAGTTTTGACTTTGTTTGATATGGTTTTGAAAAGTTGGTAAGGAAATAGAAGAGAAGAAGCCATTAAAGCTCTAAGGAAGAAGAAGAAGAAGAAGAGAGCTTAGAAAAAGGAAAAATAAGAATGGAAAGTGTGAGAATGGTAGAGGTATGTATGGCTATGTATAGAAAAAAGTTTGGAATAAAATATTATTATGTAAAATAACCAAAATACCCTTTACTTGTTTTTTAAGCAACCTTATTTTACTTAACATCACATTTCAAATCATTACTTTATGTAATTTTCACTTAAGAAGTACGTAAGGAATATAATAATTATGTTTGGTTTGATTTGATGTTTACCTTTTGCTTTGAAATGACATGTTTGTCCTTTTCTGCTTACTTTTTATTAATTATATTCTAGAATTTTAAAAGTATGTTTAGTAAAAGTAAACTTGATTAGTGAACTAAATATTTATACTACTTGAATATATGTTCCTATATAAAAAACAAAGGTACGACGACGTTGCGACGATTTTTATTCGACAAAACGTTGATTTTCGACGAAATGTTTTATGCTCACATTTTGACGTTTTAGTTAAATATGTAAACCAAATTTAAAAATAAATTTGTATATTGTTATTTAGAAATATAAACACTTAGAAATTAATTAAAATAATTAATTTAACCATTGAAAGTTACTTTTCTGAAATCAGCATTTTGTCGCTTTTGTCGATAGAGGCAAACCTTACTATTTTTGTGTATACTTCTCTTTTCAAATCCTATCTAATATTGTCAGAATCATATAACCTTACATATTTTACACTTAAAATAACTTTAAATAGTATATTTTAAAGTGGTCAAATTCTGGGTCGTTACATTCTCCCTATTTAAAAGAATTTCGTCCTCGAAATTACCCAAAACAAAAGTTTGCCCAAAACATTTATCTTCAAACTTAATTACATATAATATACAAAGATCATCCACGTGAAATATCTTATTCGATCTTCTATTCGAATACAAAACTTTATTTCTAAACTAGTATCGATCCCCCGATCCTCTATTACGAATATTGATCTGCCTACTAGATCAGAACCTTTACTTTCCTTGCATAGTTCTCAACTATGATAGAAAACTAACACAAACCCTCATCAACATTCGTCGTCAAAAATCGAGTGATAAATCTTTTTTCGGACCAGTGTAAACACCTTAAAGTTCCATACTCGGATATTAGGTCAACTTTGTACGACGAAATGATTTATGTATAAATTGCGTATTTATTCCTATTGGTTTTTTATCAGTTGTACCAAATTCTCTTTATTCACGTCCTTTATTTTTCACATTCATATTTTTTTAGTATATTTTGTTTAATACTAATATTGTTTGTGAATCATTTCGTAATACTATTACTTGAGTTTATTACATCTTATAACTTATGCAAATCAATCACTTTTAAAGACTTAAGTCTGAATTCTTAATTTATGTCGAAATTCATTAATAATACATTTTCTGCATTATAATTACCTTTTTAAAGAGTTATTATTATAATTTTTCTAGCTTTGAAAACAAATTCGAAATTACCGATATTAAGTTCTCTATTCTTAGATCCTTTTATTTATAGATCACATTTATCAATTATGATTATCCAATTTTTTTAACTCAAAGTATTTCATTCTTTTATCAAAAGTTTTCATAATTCCTTAGCTCTAAGTTAGGTATGATTCGGAAATTTTCAACAGTCTAAAATCGTTGGAAATTCCTCTTTTTATCAATTAGCGATCCTAAATTATCTTTGGTTTAAACATTTTTATAAAGATTACTAATCAATGATTCACATTATTTCTTTAACTTAAGAAAATTATATAGATCGAGTAACTCTAAAATAATGCAAAGGAATTGGGTACTACTAATAATATCATATATCCTATTAATAATAAGAATAATACTTAAGAGAAGTGTTTACCGTCCGAACACATCTCTTGCCCATTTTTAGTTTATTTTCAAGCCAATCGAACTAGTTATCATAAAATATCTATTTTTATTTGATAATACTATTTTCAAAATCCTTTAGAGATTACTTATAAAACCTATTTTATAAATTTATTTTATCTTATATTAGATAACTTCATTTAAATTTCCATAATTCTTTTACTCGAATTTAAATTCTCATTCCTGCTATATTTATCTTTATACACAATCATTTTCTATTGTTTAAATACTTTTTTATCTTGTATGTTCATTCCTTAAATAAATCTTATTATCAAACACCATAGAGTCAAATCGTGAAACTTAATTCACAAGGTATTTGTGCTTAAATTTTTAAATCAAATTGTTGATCATATTACGATAGTAAGTTAACATCATCATTTCTTAATTTATTATTTTGGAATAAGTAGTAAAGATCTTAATTACCTTATTAGATTTCTTGCTTATCGATTATCTTTATGAAACATCTTATAGTCAAACTTTGAAATTCTAATCACAGGATGTTCATATTTAAATTTCACTAATCTTGATTTCTAACTATACAACTTTCCAAAATATATACTTTGTATTCAAAATATAATCCTAGGTAAAATTATTTCATTTACCAATTTTTTCAAAATAAGTGTGTATGTTCGCCTTGTTTAAATGTTTAGGAACCTTCATCGATAATGGTGATCAAGCGCATTGATCAGAATCCATAAATCACTCAACAAATAAATCAACACAAAACGATTTATTAGTTACTAACAAATATGCACTCATATATAATACACTCAAACTCATTCTAGGTGTTCTAACCCTATCTCTAATGAGTCACTCATCCTAGAGTAATACTAACCCTATCTCTAATGAGACTTTTTCCACCAAAGCTAAGGTTCTCAAATAACCTTCAGCTCTGATACCAAATGTAACGGTCCTTTTTCCGTACCCTTTCAATCAACAATAAACCACACATGTCCAACTCAAATTGCACGAATAAGCGGATCATTAAGGGTAGAAAGAAAAAAGACAGAACATAATCTTACACGAACGGAATAACATATATTATTTCAATAATAATCTTTATAGTGGAAAATTTTAAAATACAATATCAGTGTCTAACCTAGATTCAGCCTGGATAGTTATAAACCCTTATCCTTACCAATGCTGAAAATAACAAAAAAATACAATAGATGTAGCATGTAGTAGACTTCGTCCATACGATGATGAAGATCTCCAGATCTCCTCTGGAAACTCCAATCATCTTCCACTAAACCTGAAACTACTCGAATCTGACCCGAGTATTAAAAATGTCGGATTAGGATTGATAAATTAACATGAGATACTCGAAATTTTAAACGTATAGATCATGACGATGTTATCAAAACCTTTGAAAAAGGGTATTTCACACGACTACGCCCACACATAAACACGAATGGTTTTACCTTATGGCAATTAAAAAACTTTTATACCAAAATACACTTGGTATTATTTTTAATGACATTATTTTAAAAACACTTTTCAAATAAACTTATTCAAATAAGGTATCGATACCCGGACTGCTTCTAAGGTATATCCAGACTGGGTCAACGGAAAATACCGAATGGAATATAAGATACCAGAAGGGGAAACTGAAATGTTTGTAAGACATTACAGCTATTTTAGGAATACAATCAAAACCATAAAGCTCGTATTGGAATTGAATTTCCCAACATGATAGGGAACCTCGATATCCACGCATAGCAATTGGAATCCGATGGTTTTTCGTGCAAGGACTCACACACCACTATTTCTTATATTGCCACACTTCTTGATATTTGGTGGCTTCTCATGCAAGGACTCACACGCTACTATACTGTACAATAATGGTCCCGTCTAGACACCTTGGTGACCTAGATCATACGCCGCCAGTCACCTTGAGGGATCATGCACCACCCTCTTTATACTTAACCTGAAATATATAACATAGTTTCCGTATAATTTCCAAGATGTGAGGCTTGGGAGTGAGTTACGCTCAACTTAGACAAAACCACGCTTTGATCATAACATGTTCCACTTTGAATGCACATTGTCATTCCTTAATCACTATTTGACTTCCACAAACATACAACCTCTGAGATCATATGTTCCAGAGAAGGGTGTTAAGCTAAGAGAAGTTGCCTTCTCCGCTACCAAACAGATGTACGTTTTTAAAAGTCAATATTTGTGACTTCACGATACAAACTCATCCATACAAGTTCGTTCGGGAATTGAGCGAAACCGAAGGCACTTTCCTCGGCCATTACTAGGCGAGAATCCCTTGCAATCTAAAAATTCTCCACAACAAGGAGACCACTGTTATAAATAACTCTATAATAGGAGCGGCCCAAAGCATGTCAACAAGCAGTCTTCATGCTATGAAGATCCTCGGTTTTCAATAATATCATCTTCAACATGTCTTCACTTTCGAATGTATACATTGGTTCGATGTGTTTTTCAGATAGAAATCATCCAAATCCGACCCCCGTTCCTTCGTAGCCAGTTATCAATTTAAAAGATGTTAAGTTCATATGTGGATATTAATCATCAATCAATTACTTCATCTTTTGTAAAATATCTTTCTTAGATATAATCTTTTCAATTTATTCCATTTTCTCATCAAGAGTATATAGAATCATTAAGCCTCATTTATCAAATCATTTGGTTTATTTAAACCTTTCTTAAATCCCGAAATAATTCCTAATCATTTTCTCTTTTACTTAGGAAAACTTTTTCAAATCATTCTTTTAATCTTAATCAAATATTTCTTATATTCAAGTTATAACTTTTAACTTACGGAAAGTATTCCCAAATCAAATAAATCTTAATCAAAGATTTCTTTCTTAATTTTAAATCATATTCTTGCAAATCGAATATTTTCTTAACAGAGTACTACTGCCACCTTATATATGGTAAATTTCACCTCCAGGGACCAATGGCAAGTAATCCTACATCATGAAGATTTTTTCCTTCAATATGTTTTATTTCGATAATTAGTTTGAAGGGGTTTTTGGATAGAAATCACCCAAATATGATCCTGGTTCTTCGAATAGGAATCACATATATTCGATTATGGTTTCTTCGTACCAATCATCGAATAAAAGGTGTTAAGAGGTTAACATTCAAAGAATTTATTTCTTTTCTTTTATCTTGGAAAAATTTAAATATGATCTTTTAGAGCATCTGGAATTTCCTTTCGATCTATTCCATCACTTTCCTAAAAAGAGAAAACATAGGCTAGGTAAGTTTCGGACACTGGTTGCTCCATCCCTAACCTTAGTTAAACATCTTGTTTTATCTTTGCAGATCTCATAAGCGAGACAAATGTACTAGTCATTTCCGTATAATCGGTTATTAGCTTTATTTTAGAATTGATTATAAGATTCCAAATAATCTTTAAACTCTTAATTTTCCTTTTAAAAATATTTATAATTGATTCTAGAAAATATCATTACGTTTAAACTCAAATTCAAAAGGTTATAGAATTCGCAGCACAAAAGTGCTGCAGAAAGTGCTTTATAAGCTTATTTGATATAAACAATTTTTTAATATTTGGAAATTCATATTTTTCATTCCAAATCTCTTTCAAACCATTTTAATAGTTTATCAAATTTATTTCATGATTTTATTCATTTAAAAAATATCATTTATAAAGAAATTGCTTTTTGGATTCCGAACTATAAAACCGCGATGTTCTTAGAAAATTGTTTTGGACATATTCCAAACTCCACTTGATGAAATTTTTATTTTCTTTCTTCGTTATTAAACTATGGATATAATAGTTCGGAAAATTCTTATTTCAAATGATTTCGAGCTATATTCCACTTTGTATACTTATTTAACCTTTACGGCGTGAAATCGCGAACTATCATTACGCAACATGCCTTGTTTTTGACTTGTTTTTCAATTTCTTTTCAAACTTCGTTAAAACACTTTTAAATGTTTATAAACATTTATAAATCATTTTAAAATTATTTTAAACAATATTTTTATATTTAAAACTCATTTTTCATTTCATTTCATATTACAATATTATATTATTATAATATCATTTTCAATCTTTTTCAGATATTTGAAAATCATTAAGAGGCTAAATAATTTCCATACATATATTTATATGGATTTAATTTCCATTGAAATTAACTATAACTACTTACCATTTTTCTTATCGTTTATCAAACCAAGTTATCATCCATATCACAAACATATAATCAACCATAATATTAACCAAGTTATCATCCAACATATAACAAACTTTTTATGTAATTAACTTGAAATATTTTTAGGAATTAGTGACTTAAAATATGAGTACTTACCTTTAACCAAATCGTTTAACTTCCTACCAGCATTCATTTAGTCCAACACTTCACTAAATCATCTTATCTTCACCAAACCATCACCAAAACAACCCCCCTCACTTTCTAGTGCTCGGCCATCACTTCACTTCCACTTGCTCTCGACCATAAGTCTTTCCCTCTTCTTTGCTCTTGGTCAAAACTTCCAACAACATCAATAAGGGTCGACCTCCACTTGATCCTCTCCTTCCTCCATCATTTCTTCACTTCTTAGATGTTAAATCATGTTTTGGTGATATTCTAAGGTCTTTGGAACAGTTTGGTGGAGTTTTGACTTTTTGATAAGGTTTTGAAAAAGTTAGTAAGGAAATGGAAGAGAAGAAGCCATTAAAGCTCTAAGGAAGAAGAAGAAAAGAAGAGAGCTTAGAAAAGGAAGAAGAAGAATAAGAATGAATGAATGAAAAGTATGAGAATGGAAGATGTATTTATGGCTATTTATAGGAAAAAAATCGGAATAAAATATTATTGTGTAAAATGACCAAAATACCATTTACCTTTTTAAGCAACCTTATTTTTTCAACACTTAACATCACATTTCAAATCATTACTTTATGTCATTTTCACTTAAGAGATACGTAAGGAAGATAATAATTATGTTTGGTTTGATTTGATGTTTACTTTTTGCTTTGAAATGACATGTTTGTCTTTCTGTGCTTATTTTTTCTTAATTATATTCCAGAATTTTCTAAGTATGTTTATTAAAAGTAAACTTGATTAGTGAATTAATTAGTACTTATACTATTTGAATATATGTTCCTGTATAAGAAAATAAATGTGCGACGACGTTGCGACAACTTTTAATCGACAAAACGATGATTTTCGACAAAATGTTTTGCCATCACATTTTGACGTTTTAGTTAAAATATTTAATTATGTGATCCAAATTTAAAAATAAGTTTGTATAATGTTATTTAAAAATATAAACACTTAGAAATTGATTAAACTAATTTATTTAACCATCGAAACTTACTTTTCTGAAATTAGCATTTTATCACTTTTGTCGATATAGACAACTGTTACTATTTTTGTGTATACTTCTCTTTTTAAATCCTATCTAATATTGTTTGGATTATATAACCTTACCTTTTTTATTTTTAAAATCACTTTAAATAGTATCTTTTAAAGTGGTCAAATTCTGGATCGTTACACAAAGGGTCTCATCTGTCAAAATATGCGGGAATAATCAATCCAACTATATATACTACCATATATATATATATATATATATATAATAACATCCAAACCGATAATTATCCAAACATTCAATCAATCAAAGATTAATTTTATCTATATAAAATTAATGCCAATCATCCAAATGAGTGAGATTTACTCACATTGAGTTTTCAATTTGTCGAACATTTCATTTTTGAATTAAAATTGAACCGGCATTCAAATTTTAATACAAAATTCTAACAAGCTCCAAATATATTCCAACCCCTCTAAAATGCAGTGCTTTCCATACGAACTCAACGCCGCTTGTTTCGTCTCAATCGGACCTCGTATGAGTTAGATATACAATTTGTAAGATTCAATGAATTTATATATATAATAAATAAACTACGCTTTTTAATTTTTTAAACCTACAACAAATCTAGCCGCACGTTTTTGATCTGGCAAATCATGGCCATGAGTTCTTTCTTCCCCATCGTGTCTACAGGTTCTCCTCGCACAAAGAAACCCACGTCGCCGCCGATTCACATTGATTTGTCGCGCCACTTCCCTCACCGATAACACGATCAAGAACCACCACTTTGTAGCCCTTGCCACCATGCATCTATGGCCGCCGACCGTACCCCCAAAGCTCCACCACCACCTTGGAAATCACGTTCGAATGCAAAGCCTTCACCATCGATTTGCTGCTTCCTCGAGTCGTCGTAGCCCAAATCCACTGCTCACCTTATAGAGCTCGACGAGCTCTTCGACTTCCTAGTTGGAACTTTTTGATAATATTGCTTCTAACGAGAGATAAATGAGGAAGCATACGGAATGTTTTCGGCCATTAAAAACTATCGTGGCGGCTGCTTGAACATTAGGTTAGGGTTTTCCTATGCGTAGTGTATATATACGCGCATATACATATTAATTTAATATTTTTCTTCTTACGTAATTTTTGAGATTAGATATAATAAACGAAGCATGTCGTCTGGCATTTAGATTGTTTTACCCTTATTCCGAATACAATGGAACAAGTTCCAAGGCCTAATTCGATCATATGTGGAAGATAGCTTTTTGAATCGAATTAAAATATTAAACTTTCGATATTTAATACAACGTGTTTCTAGCTCGTACGACCAAACGATAACTCCAAATGCTACAAAATTTGAAATCCGGTAACAATACACTATTATGTATCCAATGGAACTGGTTTCATCGAATTCCAAGACTGTGCTCGGAAGGCTATTTTAACGTGTCAGTTAAATCGAGCGATTTTCAAAATCGACGAAATCATTTGAAATCCTAATTTTAAAAATTAACTAACTTAATTATAGTTCAAATATAACTTATATTCATATTAGAAACCATTTTGATTCATATAAAATCATAAATTTGATTCTTCACTCTATCCCCAATATTAAATTCCATTATTAAATTAACATATAAAATTCCAATTTTTACTTTATCGACTTTTAATCCCATCCAAAGTCTAATATCATAATTCTAATTCTACTAGAATTTAAATCAATTCTAGAAATCATTTCCATGTACATTTACTTCAATTTCACATATTAACCTAATTTCAATTAATAAATTAACCATTCACCTAATTCGTTAAATCAATATATTTGAAAATTTTAAACTATTTCACTAATTCAAACAAAATCTCCCTATACAAAACTAATTTATATTTCAAATTCAACGTTTAAAATAAATTAAACGTCCAAAACCAATTGACTAAAATTCCGGGTCGTTACAATATGGATGCATATGCTAGTTTGTGGAGCTTGATCACGCATCATGTTGCTTTTACTTGCTTAATACAAGCGAACTCGCTCGTATTATTAATAATAAGGTACGTTTCTCGGATTACACACCGCAATTTTATATTTTTTCCCTTCGGAATGCCTCATCATTGAGATGGGATGTATATTTGATATATACTGAGTATATTTGTGTTATATATTATATTGTAATTTTTTTGCAAAAGAGCCGTGCAAAGGAGACTTTGCTGAAATTTCCATGGATCCATGAGTTATAAAATCTTTGAAGTTTTAAAAATTTCATGACTTGTTTATATATATATGTTATATTTTCTGTAAAACCGTTATCGAAATGGTGTAGCGAGAACGTAGTAATGGTTTTGAAAATAAGATTTGGATGTTTATAAGTTGATTGTTTTGAATAAAATATATTGCATGTTAAATTCCTTACTTTACGCCTTTTCGAGGATGAAAAGTTTTGAGTGGAGGAGTATGTAATGATCCATATTTTTAGCTATTTTAAATTATTAAATTTAAAGTGATTATTGGATTAAATGGTTAAAATATTTTAATGAATTATTAGTGTAGTTATTGAATATGGATTTGGATAAAAATATTGAAATAAACAATTCAAAAATTTGGGAATTATTTATATTGAAATAAATTATATGTATCGATGATAATTATGATAAATAACTACAGTTGAATAATAAATGTGAATTATTTAGATAGAAATAAAATAACGTTGATAACTAAAATGTATTTGAAATTTAATGATTTGTTAATATTGAATTGGATAATTTAATTTATTTAAATTTAATATTGGAGATTATTTGAATAATCGAATTATGGATTTATTATGATTAAAAATGATATAGGAAGTTGATTCAAATTTTATTTACATATAAATAAAGATTTTTAACGTATAAAATTGGATGTAAATGTGAATAATTAAAATTTGAAAATTTTATATTATAATTAACGAGTAAAAATAGCCATTCTAGCAACTGTCTCAGATTTCGGCGAAACCAGTTTCATCGGATCCGTAACAGTGAGTTCTTGTAGGATTTTGACTTTCGTAGCGATCAGACTTTCCGTTTGGCCGTACGAGCTTGAAACTCGTAGAAATCGATTTAAGGAATTCGCTAAAATAAAATTGACTTTGAAAAGCTATCTTCCATATAGGATTGAATTAGGCCTCGAGACTGGTTCCATTGCGTTTCGGAATGGGGTTAAAACATTATAAACGACAGACGGCACGTCTCGATTGGAGTTCAGACGGTTTTTGACCTAACTGTATAATATGGCACATATATGGAGATAAATTATTATTTTATTTTATGAAAACCCTAGAAAACAATACCCGCCGCTTATTTTAATTCCAACGGCCAAAAATCTTCCACCTTCGTCCTCTCTGATCTCTCAATCCGTTCAATGAAATCGAAAACTTCCAAAAGCAAATTCGTAGAACTGACGAGCTCTACACATCCAACGGTTGATTTATGCCAAAGGGTTTCGAATTCGTTGAAATCCGAGTTTGAAGTCGCGACAGTTTTTGAGGGTTTCGAAACATACGAAGGCAGCTGGATGGACGGCGTTTGGACAGTAGTAGCTCTCGACGAGGCGCTCGTGGTGGGGACGACCTGATCAAGGTCCGGTCGACGATTGTGCATGCGGCATGAAGCCCTTGGTCGCGTACTCGATGGTTATAGGGAACGGGGGGCGTACGTGAGCAAGAATATATAACGCGGTTTATTTTATTTATAAATTAATTATTTTATATTAAAATTCAAATGTTCTAACTCGAATAACTTTTTCATACGAGCTCGGATCGATGCGTTGTTTTCTCCATTGTGTTCGTATCGAAATTCCAGACATTTTGAAATTGGTTTAGCTGTATTTTAAGACTGTTCAAATTTGGGCCTTTACTTGGATTTTAAATCGTCAATAAATCAAAGGTGGGTGTTTATATACTCAAAATTGACTGAAATAATTTTTATGTTAGTTAAATTATATTGTGAAGTGCTTTAAATTGTATTGATAGTTGCTTGATAAACTTAACTAACATATAAATGGACATCTGATTTTAATCAATGGGATTTGAATTGACAGTTAAATTGGATTAGGATTAAAGTGCCAGTAAAATCCCCGATTATTGATAATTGGTTAATTATTGCGAATTATTAATTTTTTGGATGATTGTTGTGATGGATGAAAATTTGATTAATATTTGGATGATTTGGATGTTTATTTATTTCGAATAAATTAAGAAATAAGTTGAAATGATATATACCTATGACATTTAATTTGGATTGAAACGATATATATCCATCCTTGGAATTGAAATAATTGATTAATTTAGCCATAAGATAGAGAATTATATACGCACTCCGGATTGGTTAAATTAATGATTTTGAAATTTTGATTTGAAGTTATTTAAATGATTTGGTTTTAAGAAATAAAAATCGAATTTATGGAAATCAAACCATTTTCGAATTAGAACTCAAAATGTTGATATTTAAATTTGAAACAGGAATTTTTCGATTAATCGAAATATGATGTGAATTTCAGAAATTGATTTGTTTTAAAAATTGGACTTTTATTCGAACTTTGAATATTTCTAAGTAAAAGTGATATAAAAAGATATTTCGAAATTGAGCTCTGAATTGAATTATATTTGAAGATTTGGATTTTAAATTGGATATTGAAGGTAAATTTGATTTATGTGTTTAAATCGATATTTCGAAAATCGAACTCGAAATTGATATAAATCGAAATGGTTTAAATTTAAGAATCAGATTGAAATAAATTTAGAATTGGAATCGAAATTAATTTGGAATTGAAATTAATTTGGAATCGAAATAAAATTCGACTTAAATCAGAATTGAATCAATAAATCAAAATGGAAGTTGGAAATCGATTTGAGTTGGGAAATTTGGAATTGAATCGGTTTGACTTTGAAACTATATTTTAAATGAAATATTTAGTATAAACCCTTTAAAAATCTACATTCTTTAAATATTTAAATTATTTTGATTTTCTATACTGTTTTACTATATAAACCATTTTTAATACTCATATTATTTTCTATTAAACTATTTTAACTATTTAACTATTTTAAAACTAATTAACTGTTTTAAAACTATTTTAGCTATTTTCTAAAAAATTCAAAGTGGTCAAAGCGTGGAATGTTTATATTTAAATATTGGATTTAAATGTGAATTGGATTAAGGTGAATTATAAACATAATTGTAATTCGAATCAAGTTTTGAAGTGAAATCGATATATCGAATTGAATTAACATTTTGAAGCAAAATATGATGGTTTCGAAATGGCTTTGATTTTTAAAGCAAATATGATGATTTCGAAATGGATTTGATTTTTGAAGCGTATATGATGATTTGAAATGGATTTGATTTTGAAACAATTATGATATTTTGATATCAAGTATGAATTGTTTCCAAAATATAAAGTACCAACCGGTGTGTGAAACGACGTTTGGTTGTTAAGAGACCAGGGCCTCTTATTGGCATACTCTCTGTCAATATTGGAACCACTTTGACAACTGTGTACGTGATGGATGATATCCAGAATGTAGTGATTGAATTGGTGAATGTTTACTGGAATGAAGTAAGAGAATGATGATGGATAACTTTGACACTCATGTCATAACTAAAATGACTAAAACAGGAGCCTTGTCTGGCCATTGAGGTTAGCTACCTCCAGCAACGTTGATCCCTCATATTACTATTGTGATTTCGTAGTCGATGGGTGCACCATTTGTTTGAATTGATTATCGCGGTCGGCCACGGATCGGTTACGACCAGTCAGAAAGAGCAAACTGGCAAAATCCTACCTTGGGCTTTGCCTCACGTGCCTTGTCATATTTATCCTTATACGAGCGTGTTACGACTTTGGTTTAGTATTGTACGTATATGGGACTCACTGGCTACCGACATTACTGGTTGTGTTATAGGACCTGCATGAAAGGAATGCGGATTACGAATCTTAAGGCTAGGATTAACACTAGAGGGGGGTGAATAGTGTTTATAAAGAATTACTAAATCTTTTTCTGAGTTTATGTTAATTTAGACACAGATTTATGCAATCTACAGATACAGGGATAATCACAGAAACAAACACAGATGCAAAAATAAAATAAAAGCAGTAAAGGAAAGAACACGCCATATTTTATACTGGTACGGAGTTACCTTACATCTAGTCCCGCAACACAAGTACGGAATTCCTTTCAAAAGCAATTGTACAATTATACCCTGGATTTCAAGGTTACGAGGTGCACCCTCCAGAATTTCAATCCTCTGGGTAGAGATACTTGATTTCCGGGCCACAAGTTTACCCAATTGATTTACCAAGGCTACAATCAAACCTTTTCTTGCTTGATTGATTTTCAAGGCCACAATCACACATTTTCTCGTTTAATAGATTACAAAGAAGTCTATAACTCTGAATAGTACCGAGAACCTTGTTGAGATAGTGATAGAGAATCAAACTAGAAGTAATCCAGTATGATTCAATATTGATTTCGGCAGAGTAATGGTAAGAGTGTGTATTAAGAAACGTGGAAGAAGAAGAGGAGTGAAAAACCAGAAAATCTGATATAAAATTTGTTGAAACTAACCCCTATTTATAGAAGAACAACAGCCATGTCCATTCATGAAGAGTCATGGCGAATAGACACTTCTTTTGAAATTTAAATTTTGAACTCAACTGACACCATGTCGACATGGTCACCATAGGCATGTCGACATCCCAAAGCATTTTTAATGATTTGATTTTCTTTGAAAATAACATTTATCTTATATTAAAACTATTTTAAACTTTTCTAATATACTTGACTATAGTTAAAATTCATAAGTAAATATAAAGAATAATATATATAAAATTTAACTATAGTTTTATATTAAATCTTAAGTATAAATATTTAAAAGTTAAATACATTATTTTAAAAGATAGTTTAAAATCAGGAGTAATTTTGACTTTGAAATTAAAGATAATTCTGAGGCTAAAATTATTATTTAAAATCAGGATAGAGGTTTTTGATGCTTTTAAAATGAAGGTTTTGAAAACATTTTGAAAAAAGGATATAATTTTGAAAAAATATTTTGAATAAAAAGTTAGCGGATACAAAACAATGTTCCACAAGATTTCTCATAGGTTCCATCCTACTTAGGGTTCCATCCCTTTAACAGGCTCGAAGTGGATTCCATTTCCACAAATAAATTGGATTTTAAGATGCTAGTACTTTTCTATGAGTTTTAACAAAATTTATATTTAAAGAACAAATTACTTCAATTCTTGAACACTTATGGTCATAAAAAGTTAGCGGAATTGTCATTTCTGACAAGTACATGTCGACATGGTCATAAAGGGGATGTCGACATGGGTTAGTGAAAAATTATGACTAATTTGATTTTGTGAATAATTGTGTTTGTGTGTGTATATTTATATACGATACTAACATTTATTCTGGAGATAAGATAAGGTAGATAACAGAAAAGAAATTTCATTTCATTGCATACTATGATGTTACAATGATTAAACACACACCAAACTACATAAACTTTCGAATTGAACAAACTAAAACACATACAACAAGATACGAAAAG
The DNA here is from genome assembly GCA_030765085.1 of Allium cepa. Lineage (NCBI taxonomy): Eukaryota > Viridiplantae > Streptophyta > Magnoliopsida > Asparagales > Amaryllidaceae > Allium > Allium cepa. Next base: position 308,510,525 of record CM060934.1, on the reverse strand, counting down.
ATAAAACTAGTTAGAGGATGATGATGATGAAGAAAGTCCAAGTTTCTTGCTGACTTTGGAAATGAACTTGTTCATCTTGGATGAAATTTTGTTTAACTTCTTACAAACGGATCGTTTAAGAATCCGTTGATTCTCAACAATCGTCTTTTGATTTTTGAGAAGGGTTTTGGTGGATGGATTAGGAGGATAGTCAATGCTTTCCAAAGAGGTTTCACCTTCTTCTTCTTCAATTTCCATTTCATCCCCTTCTTCTTCTTCCTCTTCCTCTTCTTCCATTTCCTCATGAGCCAAACGCTCTTCCTTTTCGGCAAGGGTCTCATAAGGTTGAAAAACAAATGGAATTTTCATAAGCGAAATGTTGGAATGATTAAAAACTTTTCTAGAAACAAATTCTTCGCCTTTGAAATCCACTCCAAAATAGTTAAAAATCCGAGTGAGATAAATTCCATGATATAAAGTATTCTCATCCATTTCAAGATTTTTAGGACGAAGTTCATCCAAAATAACTTGCGTCTAATTTATGTCATAATTTTCAAAAATAGCAAAAAGAGCTTTACAAACTTTTGAAGTAGGATTGTTAAAATTCCCCGATCTTGGGGTCAAAGTATGTTCTAAAAGAAGATTGACAATCCTTGCCGTTGGTCGAAAATTTCGATTTTTGAATTCAAAATTATCATTCCCTTTGAAAATGTGATGAAATGTCTCACGATCGTTTTCATCGATTTTAAAATTAGAAAGATTCATTCCCGTACACTTGCAATTGAGAATGGTACCCAAAAGACCACAATTCAAAACAATTCTAGTGCCTTTGACACTACTCCAAATTTTATCCTCATTTCCATGATAAAATCCTCGGTTTAAATTAGCATAGAAAATTTTGACAAGATTTGGATAGCAAACAAAATCATTTTGAGAAGCAACAATAAGACTAATAACTCCATTGTTTGCAAAACGATAATCAAGTTCATAAGAAGAGAAATCTTGAAAAATAGCAAACTTTCCGGGATGGACTTTGGCATAATTAGCATAATTGATGTATGCTTTTATTGCCTCCGGATCATTGAATAATTGCTCTTTTATTTTTCTGGAAATTCTCATGGTGGAGGGGTTGCTTGAAGAAGCCATTAAAATAGAGAGTAGAGAGCTTGAAGTTTTGAAGAGAGAGTTTGAATTTGAAAATGAGAGTGAAAAGATATGATAAAAGATAGTGAATAAATAGATTCTCAAATGACATATTCTCTGGTCAAAAGATAGCTTTTTAGAGAATTGAATGAAGTGAAAAGGTGGAGGGAAATTCAAACATTTTAATTCAAATTTTGAAATTCAAATTCTGGTACGCATGTCGACATCATGGTAGGGACCATGTCGATATGTGCCAGTGAATTTTGATAATTTATTTTTCCTAAGTTCTCTAAAATATATATATACACACACTTATTAATTTTAATGCCTATATATATATTTCTGAAATATTTATAGTATATTTCAGAAAATTATACTATTAAAAAATAATAAAATAATAATAAAATAATAAGATAATAATAAAAAAATTAAAATTCAAACAACACACCAATTCAAAATTAATCAATTAAGCAATCAAGCAAGTAATTCTAAGCAAGCAATTTCAACCAATTGTATTGTAAACGTGTACCTTTTTCTAAGTCCTTTTTTTGAATTCATCGGAGTCGTGAACAGCTGTGAAACACAAATTCAAATTATCTGTCTTCTAATCATCATCACTTGAGGACGAGTCTGAGTCATCTAGAGTAGCAGTAAATGCACGCTTCCGTTTCTTTGCTGGATCATTGTTCATAGGAGGATTTTGCCTATCTGGATACGGACAGTCTCATTTGAAATGGCCTGGTTCATCACAGTTGTAACATTTGACATTATTTGGTGCTACATTCTGATTTCCAGAGTTCTTATAGTTGTTTCTCTTGAGACTATTCATCTTTCTGTATTTCAGGAATTTCCTAAAATTTTTGGTCATAAAGGCTATCTCTTCATCATTATCGTTGTTTGAGTCTGATCCATCGGTCAATGCATTAAATGCCATTGATTTCTTTTCAGATGCTTTAATTTCTCTTCTCCCGATCATTTGAACTTCATACGACATTAGATTTCCAATTAATTCTTCTACCTTTAAAGCACTGATGTCGTTTGCCTCTTCGATAGCAAGTGTCTTTTGATCCCATTCTGGAGTAAGAGAATTTAAAATCTTTCTGACTTGATCTTCTTCAGAAAATTCATTTCCCAAAGATATTAGAGAATGCACAATATCCTGAAATCAACTATACGTATCTGAAATAGACTCATTAGGATTCATTTTAAATAATTGAAATTGATTTGTGAGCATAGAAATTTTGGTCTGTTTAACTTTGCTTGTTCCTTCATGAGTAACTTGGAAATTTTTCCAGATTTCATATGCAGACTTACAAATCGACACTCTATTCATTTCTATCTAGTGAACAAAACAAAATATTCATTGCCTTAGAATTATTTTATGCATCAGTCTTTTGCTCAGCAGTCCACTGTGCAAAATCAGTTGTGGGTTCAGAATATTCGGTTTGTGTAATATTCCAAGTGTCTAATCCTATAGATTGTAAGTATATTTTCATCCTACATGCCCAATATGCATAGTTACCGCCATTAAAAAGTGGTGGTCTGACAGTAGACTGACCTTCTATAAATGAACTAGTGACAAGAATACTAGTGTAAGTAACAGTACCGGTGTTGGTAGCCATTTTGAAAACTTTTCAAAAATCAGATTATGAAACTTTGAAAACCTCGCTCTGATACCAATTGAAAGAAATGCGGATTATGGATCTTAAGGCTAAGATTAACACTAGAGGGGGTGAATAGTGTTTATAAAGAATTACTAAATCTTTTTCTGAGTTTATGTTAATTTAGACACAAATGTATGCAATCTACAGATATAGGAATAATCACATAAACAAACACAGATGCAGAAATAAAATAAAAGCAGTAAAGGAAAGAACACACTGGATTTTATACTGGTTCGGATTTACCCTACATCCAGTCCCGCAACACAAGTACGGATTTCCTTTTAAAAGAAATTGTACAATTACACCCTCGATTTCAAGGCTACGAGGTACACCCTCTAGAATTTCAATCCTCTGTGTAGAGATACTTGATTTCCGAGACACAAGTTTACCCAATTGATTTACCAAGGCTACAATCATACCTTTTCTCGCTTGATTGATTTTCAAGGCTACAATCACACTTTTTCTCGCTTAATAGATTACAAAGAAGTCTATAACTCTGAATAGCACTGAGAACCTTGTTGATATAGTGATAGAGAATCAAACTAGAAGTAATCGAGTATGATTCAATATTGATTTCGACAGAGTAATGGTAAGGTATGTATTAAGAAATATGGAAGAAGAAGAAGAGGAGTGAAAAACCAGAAAATCTGATATAAAATTCGTTGAAACTAACCCATATTTATAGAAGAATAACAGGCATGTCCATTCATGAAAAGTTATGGCGAATAGACACTTCTTTTGAAATTTAAATTTTAAACTCAACTGACACCATGTCGACATGGTCACCATAGGCATGTCGACATCCCAAAGCAATTTTTAATGATTTGATTTTCTTTGAAAATAACCTTTTTCTTATATTAAATCTATTTTAAACTTTTTTTAACATACCTGACTATAGTTAAAATTCATAAGTAAATATAGAGAATAATATATATATAAAATTTAACTTATATTTAAATCTTAAGTATAAATATTTAAAAGTTAAATATATTATTTTAAAAGATAGTTTAAAATCAGGAGTAATTTTGACTTTGAAATTAAAGATAATTTTGAGGCTAAGATTATTTAAAATTAGGATAGAGGTTTTTGATGCTTTTAAAAGGAAGGTATTGAAAACATGATATAATTTTGAAAAATCATTTTGAATAAAAAGTTAGCGGATACAAAACAATGTTCCACTAGATTTTTCGTAGGTTCCATCCTACTTAGGGTTCCATCCCTTTAACAGGCTCGAAGTGGATTCCATTCCACGAATAAATTGGATTTTGAGATGCCAATGCTTTTCTATGAGTTTTAAAAAAAAATTCTAATTAAAGAATAAATTACTTCAATTCTTGAACTCTTGATATTCTTGATACTCATGAGTCTTCAATCTTGATATCTTGAATCTCTATACTGTACAGTCTTCATTCTTGGTACCTGTATGGTTAAAACCTGCATATACATATATATCTAAACTTATAATGTTAGTATTTATATTTTGTAATCTATTATAAGGTTGTTGTCATCAAAACCATCATCTCACGGGCTAACACTGCATAGACTGCATGCTATAAAAATGTGTTAAGGGGGATAATATAAAGCCTTAATGCTATTTTGATATTTATTTTACTAATAGACATGATCTATTATAGTGTATACCATTACATATAGATAGTTTAACGGATCCTTAGGAGATGAAAAATCGCGTACATCTCTTAAGTTATTGCACTCATATTTATTATATTGATTTGACTTACATAAGAGTATTCTAGTCCCAGCTCGAGTGTTTTGTCTTTTCATTATGCTCGGGTCAGCCCTGAGTTTTCAACGTATTGAAGATCATTTTCTGGAGGACGAAATCGAATATTTGGTGTATTATTTATTCTCTGCATTATATTATTCTACTGCATTATTTATTTATCCCTTATGTATATATATAACTCTGATAATGTTGTGTAAATTATAATCAAATGTATAGTAAATAGCTTCATGAACTATTGTTTAATTATTATATTTTATCATTCCGCTGTGAGATTCTGTGTTTGTTTTCCTACTTTTTTTTAATTAACCCCATTTGATTATCTATGTTCCGGATTGTTTAAGTTGGATATGTGTGGATTATTGTCGATTTAAACATTTTGAAATGTGGGTCGTCACAGTACACATGCAACAACAACTCAAGCAACTAAAGGTATTAATCATCACGTTGGTACAACTGGAGGTGTGCGCACACACAAAAATCGGTTTCGAGAAATGGTGTAGAAACAACAAAGCAACTCACACAAATGACACATATATCAACATAGTATCAAAGCAACCAAACCGATTCAGGAAATAAAGCATCAAAGACAGAAATCAATTCATTCTATAATAAGCATCAGATTCAAGTATCAACATAAGTTCGTCAACGACCAACTAAGTTTTGATATCGTTAGATCCAGGAATAGTTTTTTATATTAGTAATCCAAGCAAACAAAATCGAAAAAGAAAGCATCTTAAGAATATATATCACAAATGAATAAGTCAGAACAACATACGGCCAAAATCAGAAAATTAAATTAATCGTCAAACTATATGCGAATATATATCAATATCATCGAATGACGAGCAAGTCAAGATTCCCATAATCGTTCAATCAAGAATCCACGCTCAAGTTTAAAAATTCAAAGTCATGCCTGAGTGTATCAACTTGAAAATAACGGATACGATTTTAAAATCGATCCTTATTTAAAACCATTTCATCACTGGCAATTAGAATCAAGTCGAGTTCGAATAAAATTGAAAAGGGGAAAAAATTGATACGCATACCAAATTAGCATAGCATTGAAGAACTCGACCCTTGAAGCAACCGAAAGGAATCACAATAAAGAAACAAATCGATCGACGAGGTAGAGAAAACAAAACTATTTCTTTGATCGATCAACTAGAGGAATCGACGACCTCAAATCAGTGAAAGCAACTGTAACAATCAATCGCTACTAATTGAAGAACGCAGGCATCAAAGAAGTTGTGCGGTTCGAAATATAATTTGAAGCGGCGGCTTTCAATTCAGGGAACCCTAATTTCAGATTGCAAGAGAGAAGGTGCACGCAACCTTAAACAGAACAAACAAGCACACGGCTCAAAATTATCGTCCTTTTTTAGGCTACATTGGTTACTTTTGTTTGGGCTTAGAGTTTCATTTTATTTTAATTGTATTTTATTTTAAATTTTATAAACTTTAGATTTTAAATAGGTACGAACTATGTGCCGTAGTTCGAGAATTCATAACTCGGGATTTGAGTTGTCGTAGAGTTTTGAGCATAAGGTTAGGATAATCAGGTTAGCGAGGATCACGAGTTTATAGGGTCTGTAAGCGAGATTGTTTAATTCCTAGGCATCAGCAGACAGGTTTTGCCGAAGTTGGGTAAAATTGTGTGTCACTTTTATTTCTGCATTTACTATGTTACTATATGTACTGTAATTTTTATTATTTTATGAATTTATTATAAACCATATTCACCCCCTCTATAATTAATTCGAACCTACAACAAATAACTTTTTATTTAACATATTGTCATTAGAGAGATTTAGGCAACGCCTTGGAAAAATTTCTAGATCTAGACTATAGGTTTAAAATTTTGATTAGGAAACAACAAACCTTTCTCCAAATTTGTGTCACTTCCCACGCTTAAATTTCACATCGTCTTCACACTCCTCCTCGTCGAACATGTCATTGCCACTGGCCACCATCACCCAACCACCATTGCGTCTCATGCCATCCGTTATCGCCACCTAGTCATCCCTCCACTCGCTATCGTTGTTTGTGCATGCAACATGAAACCCTAAATTGCCACAAATCTTAACCGCCACCGAATCTCGCTATTACACTAAGCCACCTGCCTCATCACCTCACCGCAAACCTAGTTACAACACGACCTACCACCGCCTTTAAAAAAAATTAAAAAAATACATATGCTATATTCACTTTCACGGTGTAAAAAAGGCTAAATTAACCTAGCCTCTTCATAAACCTTTGAACATGCATATTCCAAAACAAAACCCTTTAAATAAATCAATTATTAAATTGTTGTTATTAATCATACATCATCAACTGTAAATTCTTAATTGCTAACTATTAGTAATCATTGTTATTATTATTTTAAAGTTCATATAAATAAATATATCTAAATTATAATCACTAACTAAATTAATATAATAAAAAACGAAACCATACTTCCTAAACAAAATGTAACGTAATGGCTTAACAAACACAAATGTAAGTAAAAGAATCACCGTTCGCTGTATAATCCTAGAATTGATGAACAATCGGTAAGTTTCTAATTCACAACAATAGCTTGTACTTTATTTCAATTTGCAGTTATAAACTGAGACGGATAAATTTCAAACGGATCAGATAATACTGTTAAAAACGTGTATTTTGTGCCCACTCTAATTTGTTTATTTTTGGATATTTTACATATATAGCCTAGTTTTGAAAAGATATAGCAAATATAGGCTAGTTCTAAAAGTATTTATAAATATAGACCAGATTTCGTTTTGCCGGTCTATAGCATTGGCGATTTTTTGAAAATCGCCAACGTGCAATTTTTCAAAAATCCCCACATAGAAATAACCACAAACAACTCTCCCTTTCTCTCTCATTTCCATCATTTCCTCAAAACCAAAACAAACTTCTTTAATGGCAGATCTGTTCTGAAATCATTCTTCATATTCTTTAAAACCTTGGTTCGGTGGTAAATCTGTAGATCGAGTCCACGTTGCTTAGCAAATTTCAGCTAGTTGAAGGTAAATTCACTAAACCCTAGTTTTTTTGTCTAATTTCTGTATTTTGGTGAACTTAGTAATTGGTTATGTTAAGTTAGAAAATTGGTATAATGTGTACGTACTGAACGATTTGTATATTGATCTGTAGAATGGCGAGAAATATGATTCCTACGCTTTGCTACTACGACAGCGAACTACTTGTCGATGATCAAAGGAATGGTAAATATGTTGGCGGTATTTGTAAACCAGGAAGAATGCGAAAAGGTTGCAAATTGACGGAATTAAAAGATGCTGTGTACAGAACGACGAAGATTAATAAAGAAGAATTTGAACTTGAGCTAGTGGTTAACTGGCCTACGGACTCGGGTTCTAAAGCAATAGCATTGGCGAACGATGACGATGTAGAAGTAATGTTTTCTGCTGTTGCAAAATCTATTGAGTTATACGTAGGGAAAGTAGCAAAGCAACAACAAGAACATCATGTGGCATCTCCCGTTGTGAGTACTGTAATTGGATATTATACACAGATGTTGAAGACTGCGGATCCATCTACTGACTACGTATCTCCTAGCTATAGCAATCATTTTCCAAACGATGGAATAAACCGTCCTCCATCTATGCAATACAGATTTATGTCGTACGAAGACGCGCAACAATTTACGCAACAAAGCAACATTTATTGCAACCCGCCTAGGGATGCAAATACGACTGCAAGGTAAAAAAAATTTGATGAACTGGTAGATGTACTATTATGTAGTTAATTTTTCTTATGTTACGCCATAATTTAAACAGCTTCCAACAACAAGACATTCAGCATGACGAAAGCGATGGACATGTTAATGCAAATATGTCGCAGTCAATGTATCCTCATCCATACGAACTATATGGTATGAGTCAAATGTATGTTTACAGATTGGGCTATATTTTTCATCTCATTTGGTCTCTATTGTCGGTTAGTTGACTTCTATATATGAATTAGGTATACGACACTTGATTCCGGTGCACAATGGAGTGCTGGACCATCCACTAATTCTTCGTATGCAAATTTTGACAATGATATGGATGTTGGTGGAAATGCAGCCGTGGATGAAGAACGTCATGTAGATAGCATGGTCGTTGCTTCTATCAATGTTAACGAAGACTCTTGGATACAAAGAATGCAAGTTAACAACGAGCCGTTGAACTATGACTTCCCTGCAGCAGATGACAATGATGCAGATTGTGATGAAGCAGAGATGGAAGTGCCTTTGGATGATGATCTTTGCACTGCTCAAATGTTGGCAAGATCTGTTGTTGGTAATCTTTAATTTTTTAGTGAATGATTTTCGACCTCTTGCGTTCAAGCTGGTTTCAGTGTTGGAATGGTTTTTGAGACAAAAGAGAAGTTTCTTCAACAATTAACGGAATGGTCAATTCTGCATGCTGTTTCGTACAAACCAATAAAGTCGAACAAAACACAATATACTGCTATATGCACTGTTGAAGGTAATTGTCCGTGGAGAATACATGCCATAGTTTCAAAAAAATCCGAGTCGGGATGGTGGGAAATTCGGAAGTATCCAAGCGAACACACTTGTGTCAACCCAATAGTTAATTCCAACCATAAGCAAGCAACTTCGAAATTTCTTGTGACAAAAATCATGTCTTTTGTCAAAGCCGATTTGGATATTTCAGCTGGTACAGTCCAAATGCTTATGCACGATCAGTTGTTCATCAACATAAGTTACATGAAAGCATGGCGAGCATTAAGCAAAGCAATAGAGAGAATTTATGGTGATTAGGCAGAATCGTACTCGAATTTACCATAGTTCTTTGACGAGATAAAAAGAACGAACCCTGGCTCTATAGGTCACGTGCCACATGATGAAGTGGGAGTGTTCGATCGAGCTTTTTGGGCATTTGGGCCTTGCATGACAGGTTTTGCGCACTGTCGGCCGTTGTTATGTATTGACGGTACACACTTGTACGGTAAATACAAAGGCACATTGCTTGTTGCAACCGCGATAGATGCAAATGATTGTCTTTATCCTTTGGCATACGCAGTAGTTGAAATGGAGTCATGTGATTCTTGGGGTTGGTTTTTTTCCTGCATGCTAGAATTCATACATAGTGTTCGCGATCGTTGTATTACTTTCATATCCGATAGGATGAAAGGAATTCAAAAAGCTTTACACGAAAAATGGCGACAACCGCACAAACACTGTTATTGTGAAAGACATATAAAAGTCAACTTTCAAGCGGCAGGATTCAGAGATAAGCGTTTGACAGGGTTATTTTATTCGGCAGCGTGCGCGTCTGAGGTGGTGGAGTACATGAAAATTAGAGAAGAGATAAAGCAACAAGTAGGCGTGCGCATGAGTGGATTGAGCGTAGTCTGAAAAATTTTGAAGAAAACTGGGCTTTGTGCAAAGACGATGGAGGACACTTTCATGTAATGACAACTAATGCTTCTGAAAGTTTTAACGGTGTATTGAAAGGAGCTAGATCGCTACCTATAAAAGCCTTGGTTGCATGAACATTCTATCGTTCAGTTGAATATTTCTGCAAGCGTCGCCAAATTGCAAATGAACTAGCGACACGCTTGACTCCAAAGTGGGAAGCCAAAATAGCAGAAAGAGCCAGTGAAGCAGTCGCTGCAGACTAGTACGATTTAGTCAAACCAAATGGCAGGTAATTCACTACTTTGGTGATGAATACAAAGTTATAATCGATGGCGCTAACTGCTCGTGCACATGCAACATTCCAATACTGCAGAAGATACCATGCTGTCATGTAATGGCAGCTTGTTCGGTGCAAATAGGTGGGGCTAATAGAGCACACCATGACTTAGCGTCAAGCTGGTACTTCGTTGACAGCTACAAAGCCGCTTATAAGCCGGAGTTTCATCCCGTGCGTGATCGGAGATTTTGGGGCGCATATAATAGTCCTCACATATTACTGCTGACTGCGAGACGGCAACCGGAAAGGCCACGGTCTATAAGGATGAAAGGTGTGATGGATGAAGGTCAGTCGTCCAAATCAAACAGGTGTACCAAATGCAGTGTGATAGGCCATAATCGTAAGCGATGTGTTACTGCCGTGTAGATGTGTTTGTATTATTTGACTTCTATGTAATTGAACTCTACTGTCTACTTAATATGTCATGTTGTTTGCCGCTGTAAGAAAATTTGTCAAATGCTATATATTGTAGGTCCTTGCTTTGTTTGTTATATATGAAACAACCTGCTGCTGTCCGGTAGTTGCAGCAGGAAAAGAGCGATTTTTGGAAAGTCGCCCAAGGGCGATTTTTCAAAAATCGCTTTCCACAACCTGCTGCAGAAACAGCAACACGTCGACACCCATAATAATGCATACATATATCACAGTGTTTTCCATCCCATACAAAAACATCAGTAGTAGCAATATCCAATCAATACACAAAAGCATGTTCATACCATACACAATTATACCGTACACAACACAGTTCAAATTACATAGTCATATCCAATATAATGCACGTATCATCTACGCAAGCGACGAACTTCCATAGGCGTACGGCGACGACAATGTTCCGGCCGTTGAGACATGTACTATTCTTCCTCGATCTCGGTGGTAGGATCAAATGTACATGGTGATTGAGAAGGTCCATGGGTGAAATCTTCCGGTTGTTGGGACGTCGAAGGGCCTTCTTCGTACGAAGTTCCTTCACCTCTTCTGCGATGCCGCCTGTAAGTTCGTAGGAGCGGCGGTGCCTCCCCTTGAGGTGGAGGTATGTCTGTTGGAGGTGGAGGTATAGGGGCAAAGGACGTCTTGTCCTCTCTAATTTGTTTCTTCCCAAGACTGCGCGTAGAATGTTTTTGATGTTCATGCACATTCCTTTCGACTGCGCATCGTAATCTAGACGTTGTTTGAGCTTTTCGGCGGTTTCCAACGCCTTGTAAATGCCATCAGCCTGTACAACGCAAAGACAATTAGTTATCTTTTTTCGAAAATATGGTTAACTTAACGGGGTTCAGTATACTTACAACGTTTCTCTCAAGAGGCGCACGGGGGTGTATGGATGATGGGGAACAACCTGTACAGGCGCCTGAAAAACATACCTACGCGTGATATGCCAATACCACCGCATATATGTCTCTAGAGGGGTGATAGGATCTCTTTCAAATTGCGTAAACAAATAGCGCTCATTCCATATCTCCATAGCATTTGCAATTTCCCCGACATGGTACTCGTCGGTATAGACTGGCGCATTTTCTGAAATATGCTGCACCATTGCAAACTGGCGCATGACCCTATCGGGTAGGTGGTGTGCGCAACGAGTAGTGCAAATGAGTGGAAGCCTGGTAGTCCACATATATCTAGCGGCCGTACATATAGCCGGAAGACCCTCCAATACATCCTGCGTGTATGGATTCCAGGTCACTACAGTTGGGTCTAGAACGTCTAGCTCATTGCGGTAAAAGCGTACATTCCGCCGGGGGGTCTGAGATGTCTTTTTTGGACCAACCCATCTGTCAACAAGCGAAGAAACAATATTTTAGCGTAAACAATTTTCGAATTACAAAATTAATTTTCAAAGGACATGAAGTTATACCGAGATCCAAAAGGATGTGTGTGATCGACGACGACATTTCGGACTTGGATCCGTCCGACGGGTAGATATGTCCATGACCAAATCTATAGGAAAAAACAATTTAGGTACTTACAACATATTTCGAATTTGGTCGAAGTAGCAAGATAAATTATATGTGTACCTGAACAAGCGTCAAACACCCGCCTATAAGCTTAGTCACCATAAGAGCGAGATTGGAGAGCTCCATATAGGTGTACGCCAAAATAGCACTACCCCATGAGTACTGGGCACACTGATCGAGATCGGCTAAATATGGTAGCCATTTTAAGTCCACGCGATTTTTGGAATGATCGCACATTAAACGGGATGTAATGATGTGTAGGATAATGGCTCGTGCCCGTTGCTGTATCTGAACCTCTGTAGTATCGACATGTATATCATCAGCTACAGCGTGTCGAAATCATTTCACTTCTACCATGTCGTTACCCCTTACTTGTTGCAGAGGAGGAGTAATACCGAGCAAATCTGTGTACAACTGAATATAATCATGATGGTCCTCACCCGTCACTGGATTGCCTTCTATAGGCAAACCTAAAAGCACGGCCACATCCCCTAATGTGATCGTCATCTCTTCGACAGGAAGATGGAATGTAGATGTCTTCGGTCTCCATCTATCGACAAGAGCTGTGACCAGATGATGGTCTAACTAGAGGTAGCCTAACCGCAGTACTGTCGAAAAGCCCGCTCGATCAATCTCCTCTAATACTCTGGGATGATGTGAAGTGACTTTCTTAAGAGAAATAGAGTGATCGATGGTGAAATCTGCGTCTTCGCTCTGTTTAACATTACATGTACAGATATTAGCATTCACACAATTTGTGAAACGAAAATCATAGGAAATTACCATCATATACGCTTCACTAGACGTGCGATATCTAGGCTGTAAGTACAACACGCTCGGGTCTACTGGACCGGGCTCCATCTCGATGTAATCTACAACACAAAGATTAATGCATACAACTCTTAACTATCATAAATTTAATTATCTTTAATCTACATTAAAGTACACGCAATTGAATGCACATTCACTTGCAAATACCTCGTAATGCAATCTACAACACTTAGCTTTCACAACAACTTGCAAAAAATTGAAATCTAGAAAACCCTAAAAATGCCCTAAATCAAGAATTGGAGATGAGTGCATTATCAATATCCTCCACTATTCCGGATGTTGAAGCCATGGTCCGAATGAGCTTCGAATTTGATTAAAAAGTAAAGAAAATATTAATTTTTGGGAGGGAGAGAGCTCAAACCCGAAATGGGTTTTTTGGAGTTAGGTTGAAAGTTGTAGAGTGAGTGTGAGAGGGCTTGCTGCCTGTCTGTTTTGTAATAGACGAAACAGCGGGCGATTTTTCAAAAATCGCCAAAATATAATACCAAAGGGCGATTTTTCAAAAAAGCCCACGGCGAATTTTGAAAAATCGCCAGATTCATAACAGTGGGCTACATATTTTGGCAACTGTTTGTTTTCACTTAAAAGATAGAAGTGGTATAGAGATTCCTCCAAACAACTCTATATGATCATATAAATTCGTCCGACGAGAAATACTTGGATATAACCATCAATTTCAGAGAAAATCAAACATACATTCTACGAATAGGTGAGATTATCCCTCAATTACAGAGTACTCACAACAAATAAAAATAACAACACAAAACTAAAAACGTACGATCTACGAAAGGTGAAATATCCATCGACTACATGAAAATAAATGAAGTACCCAACATAGAGTTCATGATATGAAACCATTTGTCAAATGTTTCCATTGCGAACATAAGCTAAAGATGACATTTTCTTCTCTACCAACATTTTCTACTCATTTCTTCAACTAATTTTTTCAAACGGCTAACTTCGGCTTGCATTTCGAGGGCGTATTCCACTCCTCGAGCACACAATGGAGGATCGATCCACTTCATAAATTTACAGCACCCCACTTCGCCATGATTCATCATGTGATCTTTGTAAGAAGCACAACAGTAAAATCTTCGTCCAGCATTGGTTTCAGTTTTGGCTACAACAGCCACGCATTCATCGCCACATCGGCAAACTGGATATGCACCGGATGACAACGTAGGCCCTACAGGATTACAATACTTTACCTTCAAAAGAAATTTGTTTGCCCGGTTTTTGGTTCGCTACAACTTCACGTAAGCGAGTGTTGAGAGATGATGTTCCCGAATGGAACTTTTGACGTATCGGCCCAAATTGCGTTTCCGGAACAAATTCAACATCACTTAGATGCGTAATGTCCCTTCGAGCTTTAAAATCATCGTAACATTTCGACATTGTCTCGTCGTCTATCTCCCAATCATCCATGTTTGTTTCAGCTACGAGTACGTCAATATTGGTTACAATACACAACAGCTCCGAATTAGGATTTTAGTAAGCGTAAACATATTATAAATCGATATACATTACCCTGTATCGAAGATTACACTTACTTGTTCAGAAGCTTTGATTGTATCTTGTGAGAATTGGAATTTTTTTGGATTTTCTATGAAGTAGGGTTTGCAAACTTTCGGGAATTTATGATGAGTTTGGTAAGTTTAGTAAAGTTGACAGTGAAGAAAAAGGTAGGTGGCTGTTTAGATTTATAGCAGGGTTTCATCTGACGATTTTTTAAAAATCGTCCAAAGCAAAATGATTTATTCCATCTGGACGATTTTCGAAAAATCGCACATCGACGATTTTCGAAAAATCGCCAACACTATAGACCAGCAAAACAGAAACTGGTCTATATTTGTAAATACTTTTAGAACTGTTCTATATTTGTTATATCTTTTCAAAACTAGGCTATATATGGAAAATTTCCTTTATTTTGGGCTCCAGTAGAATACTTTTGTTGTCGGAGACCATCTATTTGTGTCTACCGTAAAGTGTTAACACAATAGTGTACTAACTGTTCTAGATGATCAATTCTTAGAAATAAGCTCGTCAATTTCTAGGGTTTTACGCTAGACATTCCATACTTGCAGAGAGTAAGAATTAATGGAGTTGAATTTCGTTCTTATTTCCTACTTTTTTTCTTTAACAGCTGCATGAAACGGAAACGGAAACGGAAATATTCTAACAATCATTATCAATCGTTATGTTATTTAAATATGTAGCTGTTGAAGTGTATAGGTTTTTTTTTATGTCTTGGAAATTTCATTGTTAAAAAAAATGGGTTTATTTTCTTGTTTCTGTATGCGCGGTAAAGCCAGAGGGAGCAGTGGGATTTCTAGCGAGAAGAATGAGGAATCTGATCCTAAATCTGGCGCAAATTCATTGCCAGGTGATTCTCTATTCCTGCTAATCTACTTGTTTATTGTACACTGTATGTTACATGAGGTATGGTTAATAAGATACGATGCACTGCCGTGTTTGTGTGATATGTTTGTGCAGAGATAAGTGAGAGTCAAATAGTCCATGAAAATAACCGGGCTCGAAGTTTCCAGTTTTGTGAACTTTCTTTTGTAACTGGAAATTTTAGAGACGGGAACTTGATTGGTCAAGGTAGTTTTGGAAAAGTTTATAAAGGAACTCTGGGATCAGGAGAAGTAAGTTAATATTGTTTATGTTTGGTGATGATATGTAGTGTATGATGTGTCTAAATTTAAAATCTGAACTGTTTCTTGTATTTGTAGGCCGTTGCAGTTAGACAGTTAAATAGAGAGGGGAGACAAGGGTGCAATGAATTCTTAACAGATGTTTTAATGTTGAGTACACTGCATCATACGAATCTTGTTAATTTGTATGGATATTGCATGGAAGGAGATGAGAGGCTGTTAGTTTATGAGTATATGCCAAATGGTAGCTTGGATAAACATTTATTTGGTAATGGTACATTTATAACTGATAGTTTTGCGTTTGATATTGTTTACTTAAAATTGTTAGTGATTACCGTGATGACAAATTCTATTCATACGCCGTACAAAAAATTGTTAATTGTTATTATCATATAAACAACTTTTACTTGAGATACATGATTACTAAGTTCCCAAATTTCACTTCTACAAATTTCAAATTGAATTCCAAATACTTGAAACGGAATTTAAATTATTTTAGTTACTTATATATAGCAATCTGAATTTAATTTTGAATACTACAATGTTAAACTATTTAAATTTTGATGTTAAATTTAAACTTGATTTAGTAAAAGATAGAATTTTTTTTTAGTGCTTTATGAATCATATTAATTTTAGTGCTGAATTTTAGAATTTGATTTTTATGTTTAATTTGAAGTGAAATATGGTAAAATTAATTACGCATAAATACGACTAGAAACTATATGAATAAAATTCGACACCTGAAAGGAATTTAAATTTAGTTCAGTTGATGATGTATATAAATTTTGATTATACTATGAATTTGTAATTCTTTAACATTGATTTTAATTTGTTTCTTAAATAAGGGTGTTTTTGTCTAAAATTTAACTAATTTTTTTAAAGCAATTTATTGTGTGTGGATACAATTTGCCTACTGTGATTTTGGATCGAGATTTTTTTTTTCCACTGAATTCCAGAAGATATACTAGATCGAGCTAAACACATTTAGACAAGGATTATAATTGAAGTAGGGTAATGCCTGGTTAATTTGATATTGACCATAAGCTGAATTTGTTGAATAATTCTTACTTTAATATGATAGTGATATTTTTTACTCATAGTATTAGTTGATTTGATTTTGGTCTGATCAATAAAATCAGAATCATATTCACTTTTAAAAATGAGTTGAAATTGGCCATGGGTGACTTTTACCCTTGCATAGAGGAAACGCTGATCACTTAGTTCTGCCCATTTACACACTTTGATCTGCTAGTTATTTGATCGTAGTTTTATTTATAAGATGCATTAACCAGATCCTAACTGATATTAATAATAATATTGATCTCTTTTTTAATTGTTAATGGAAGTTATATGATGCATTTAAAGGTGGAATTAGGACTAACTATGTAAGAGTTTACTTCTGATACTATTCTCTTCTTTTATTCTTTAAATTAATCTACCCCTGGACATGGTTTTGTTGGTTGTATGCGTAGAAAATAGGATATCGATCTATTTCTCCATTGGCTTGAATTCCATTAGCATCATTTAGTCTTTTGAGCAATATTGCATTCTTTGAAACCGTGAAAAATAGAGCTATCTATTAACGTCAGTTTACCATAACATCTTATTCTCCACCTTATGACACTATTATATCTGCATTTTATGACATACATTTTTCTCTCTATAATTCGTTTCTGTTTGTATGCTTTAGAACTCATTTTGCTTTTCTCAAGTTTCTTCATAATCCCATCTTTCCTACAGTGAAAATTATTATGAATGTACTGATTTTAATTCAGATTTTATAGTTTCTACTTGTAACACTATAATCAAACTAAGATCATGCAATGTCACTTTGACATAATGTCTCATTTTAGTAGAAACTCTAATAAGTTCAATGCATCACATCGTATCCGTTACCATAACTGCTACTTTACTCGAAATGAAGTTTTCTGTACATGAGCATTTTTTTTTGGAAAAGTTCACTTTCCCCACTTTAGATAACGAATATTCCTAAATCAGCTGTTGAATTTTATGTTGATTAATGCTTCCATATTCATGTAGACATAACTTGCTCTGGTCATTAATATGCCGACAATTCTGTTTGCTTTTTCTAAGTTTATAAAATATTTATTTAATTTTCTTTATTTTCATTCCTTCCAGAAAATTATCGAATGATGTTGTTAGAATATTTATGCATATTTAGCATCTTTTATGTTCCTATCCTTTGTCTCGATTTTAATTGGACAACCTTGGCTTTTATTCCGTGTTTTAATATACCTTCTTTGGACATAATGATTTCGAGGTGTGTTCAAGCACTTACATTAACAGGATATATGAGGGTTGATTTGCGTTTTCTCTTGGCGTTGGAGTTTTCAAAATACACTAATATCTATATTGATTTTCTTTTTCTTTTTTAAGGTGGTGGGAAAAACAAACTATAATGCAACTTTTTGTTATAATTTAATTTATGAATAAGCTCGTCTCATTTTTAAGAAACGGAAGGAATGGTAATTTTTGTGAAAACCATAATCTTTCAGAGAAACTGTTATTTTAGAGTATATTTTTAGAAATGGGGGTGAGCAAAACTGACAGTGGAGGTCGATTAACCCAATCACTTAGAAGAGTTCAAAGTTAGGAGCTTATGCGAATTTCCTTTGTTTTATCAGTAAACGATGTCAATTAACATCTAGTTAATTCTTAACTTGAAAAACATCAATTAGAAACTCGCCAACTTGGTTTCTAAAATTTCTATCCTCTATTGCATCATTTGAAACACTTGTGTCATCAACAGAGTTCTCCTCCAGCTATATGTATCATGTTTAAAGTCACTTTTAAACATGATCTGCTGAATCACAGTTCAGACAGAACCCGACTTTGAGGAGATTGTGAAACCTACAAACACCTTTACTTTTATCCATTGGGATTTCAGTGTCTATGCAAGGAATATGCACCCATCAGCAGAATATGATATTATCTCTTGATCTCTTCGATTGGTAATCACCGAATCTGTTATTTCGGAATACAAAATGCTAACTTATTTCAGTCTAATTGAAGCTTCCAACATGAATTATGAACATTACTGTATATATGGTATAGATATGGTTAATATCTGAAAATTGTGCGAATTTCTATACGAATGTGTGTGAGCGATGAATTGACCATGTGAGACTTCTTTCCATATGGAAACTTAATAACACAACAGAATGTAATGTACATGCAATTGTCCCTCAACAATAAAACAACATTCTTTTTGCTAACGCTTGCTGTAAATTCAAATCTTTTTTTTTTTTTTTATACATCGACAGTAGCGAAAATCAATGAGTACGCATACTCGTTTTTGGTTCATGCAATGCAACTTCTAGCATATTTAGTTAAAAATTTCAGTAGTGACAACAAACAATTTAAATAACTTTCAAGTTTGCTTGAAGTTTTGTTGTTGTATGTTCTTCTTGCATCATCAAATGGTTCAGTTTTCCATGATTTTTCAATAACCATCCGTTTTAAAAGATATTTTTGCTTAATTTTACAATGCATGAGAAGTTCAAAGAATTACACGAAAATGCAACTATGTTTGGTAAGCTTTTACCATTAAACAAAGTATGTATGTGTATGTGTGTAAACCAATATTAAAGTGATATTAGACTGTTAAAGAGATAACATTTGTTTACCTTCTAATGGTGAGGAACACATCACAAGTTTGTTATAACAAAATCAAATTATTGAAGGTTCCCTCTTTATGCATCAGAAATTCATGTTTGTGCATCGTTTTTTTTTTTTGACCATAAAAAACGTGTTGCATCGACCACACCTAGATCACATGCAATGGACACAGACAAACACAACTTTTTTTGTCATGATAAAAATTCCAATATATAAAAAATCTCGACACTTGAACGCTACATAATTACATGACATTGCATTGATTAGAAATGAAAAATTATTAAGTTTTTAGAGACTCAAACATTCTCACAAATAATTGAAAATTTTGACATAGAAAAAACTTTTATGTATCGCTTTCTGAATTTGCAGCTACCTTTCTCGACAACAAAAAAATATTCAAAAATCAAAATTGACTTTTTTGGCTTTCGTTCTTGATATTTCCATTTCAATTTTGAGTAGTTGAGAAGATAAGAATAGAAAATAATGACGAAATTGGACTCCATTAATTATATTATGCAATGTTTGGAATGTTTTAACGCTAACCCTATAAATTCAGTAATTTATTTTTAAAATTGATTAAATCAGAGTAAGTAGGATTAGTTGCATTCCGTTACATCGATTTTGGTTATTTAGTTCATAATATCTGGGTAGGAATGAATTTCTGCTAGAGGTTGTACTATGATGACATGACAAATTATTACTGGTGGTCAGTTATACGGTTATGCATTAATATACTCTTGTAGATAAGCATACTCTTGTAATATGGAAGGCCCTTTGACAATAAATTTTGAAGATGAATGTCTGTTCCCTTACCCATGCGCGTGCACACACACATAGAGGAAGGATCCATAGCCCCCCTTTGTAGCCCTTATATATTGAACATTGGATTGTGAATTACTTGGTGGACGAGATACAAAAGGGCTAGAAATAGAGGGACTATGGATCTTCTCTTCTCTTAGTTTTTGTGTGTGTGTGTGTGTAATGTATGTATGTATAGATTATGGATTATAGACACAAAAAAACATATTGATCCAAACAGCATCGAGAAAAAATGGCGATGAAGTGACTTGGTTATTGATGTATGGAAGGTTACTAAGCTAAGCACGTTGTTATTTTAGTGCGACGTGTTAGGAATGATATTGGTGTAAGCATTAGAACAATAGTGCTAAACACACTCGCCCTTAGGGAAAATATATCCGTACTCTCTACATGATTGGAGAGTGGCGGTCCTCCAATGGTCGAGTTATATCTCATTATTTGTATCCTACACACTTCCGATAATGTGGAGAGTACGGGCATGTGATTAGCATTGCTCGCGTTAGAAATGATACCAAAGTATGTTTCTAATAACTATTATAGACCAACGCTCATCGATAAAAGGGGATATTCTTTAATATAATATTTGTGCATCCTAGCGTAGAGTGAAAGTCGTCAAAGGTGGTGGCTTAATACCCATTCAGTTAGTTCCATATTGGTAATGGAAAAACTTTTTTAATACTATAATGACATGACATGACAATTTTATGGTGGTCAATTATGCGATGGCATGTTAATATACTCCTGTAAATAAGCACACTCGTAATATTGGAAAGGCTCTTGATCGTAAGATGCATGTCTGTTCCCTAGCACATGCATGCATTGCATTTGGTATTTGAATTGTGTATCTCTGACCCACTAACTTGATGCTCAACCACGTGGTCATCCTTGAGGTTGATTTAGTGTGTGTATGTATGAGGAAGGATCTATAGCCCCTCAATTTCTATCCCCTTTGCAGCCCTTCCACCCACTAATTCATATCCAATGTTCAATACAGAAAGGGGCCCTACAAAGGGGTTGGAAATAAAGGGGATATGGATATCCTCTTCTCTCTCTTTCTCCACGCACGTATGTATATGTATATGTTTATGTATTTATGTACATATATGTATGTACAGATTATAGACACATAAGCACATATTGATACAAAACAACATCGAGAACCCTTAAAAAAGAAAATGCTCATGAAGTGACTTGGTTAATTAATGAATAGAAGGCTACTAAGCTAACTGCACTATTATTTTGGTGTGATATGTTAGAAAATGATACTGCTTATAAGCATTAGAACAATAATGCTAAGCACACTCTCCCTTAGGGAGAATGTGCCCATACTCTATACAAGACTGGAGAGTGGGGGTCCTCCAATGATTGAGTTATATCTCATTATTTGTATCCTACACATTTCCGATAATGTGGAGAGTATGGGCATGTTCTTAGCATTGCTTGCGTTAGAAATGATACCAGAGTATGTATCTAATTACTATTATAGACCAACGCTCATCAATAAAAGAGGATATTCTTTAATATAATATCTACGCATCCTAGCGTAGAGTGAAAGTTATCTAATGGTGGCTTAATACTAACCAGTAAGCACTCAGTTCAAGCACTACATGAGTCCTTTTGGGAAACAAAAACCATCTTGGCTTTGTCCATGTAACAAAAATGGTTCTGCTGAACACAGTATTTATTTTATTGTGATTGTGGTGGGTGCATGAGCTATAAACTATATGTTACCAAAGGCATAGCTCCATGTCTAGGATCCCGACAATGTAATAGCACTCTTCTATGCCCGTAACAGCTTAAAGTAAGCTTGAGTGTGTTTGTGGCCATCTTGAGCTGGATCACTTGCTTAAAGTAATCATTTATGAAGATTTTTTAGCAGTTCAATGTTTTTTTAGCTCATTATGCAATGTGCACTCCTATAAAGGTTGAAGTTCATTTATCTGCTAATGAGCAGAACCTGAATGCATATTGACAACATTGGCACCAAATCTAACACAAACTCATGTTCTCAAGAGTAAAGAAACATGCAACATGTTAATCTTACATTCATCGTGCATATTCAAATCCGGTTTCTAAATTAATCGACCAAATAAAAATGGTAGACAAACTGCTGAACATTACTTTTGATTGAAAAAAAGTGGCAAAGCTATTTTGTTGACTCTTGAACTTGGTAGTAATTAATGGCATACTCTGAAAGATGATTATTGGTAGGTCGGTGACTACGTAAATTTCAAGTTCTAACGCCATCTCCACTGTTCCATTTTAAGTAGGCAATTATTTTTCAAATGTGACCTATTTAGAAATTTTAAACATTAAGATAGTTCAAATGTTGATTATATACAACCCATCAATGCCTCTTTGAACTCTAATTTTCATCTTCTTTCTTGTTGACTCCTATTGTTGCTCAATCTTTTTTACATTTCATATGGTTGAATAAAGTCTACACTCCATTTTTGCTATCTTATTAATGAAATCACTACAGTAAGCTAAGTGGTTGATACCAGTGTCGATAAGCTGTCGTGTAAGGATTGATATATGATATTCGTAATTATTTGGATAATATCTGAGTAATATCAATATGTTTGTTAGCAAGCTATACAATTATATATACAGTAAAAAAAAATGTAAATATTATCCTTTTATCACTTAAAAGAACTGTTCGATTATTTGTTTGTACGTTAATGTAAAAAAGTTGCATAAATACTCTGGAGTGCATATATGCTCTAGTACCATGAGATTTTTGTTTATTTTTCCTAGTAAATGGTTATCTTTAGCTACTTTAATTGATATTTGCATCAAAATGTTGGTTTAACATGGCCAATGTATCTGTAAATATTACTGGTATATCACAAATATATCGTTGACTGGCATTTTATCCGATATTTTCAGAAAATATCGATTGAAACCCGGTATGCAATATATAGGCGACGCTGATATTACCCGACAAGAACTACCAGGGCAGTAAGAATATGGTTAGCTAACTGTTTGTCAAATTGACCCTATCACTAGTTTCTCCGTGATGATAATAATTGTTTTATATAATAGTTTCCTGTTAGCTATTATTTTCTTTGTCAAACCAATAAACTGCTTTTGATATTCTGATTTATCATATGACTGACACATCTGATGTACAGATTTAACCTATGGTAGAAGCCCGCTTGATTGGAACACCCGGGTAAAAATAGCTCTTGGTGCAGCAAAAGGACTTGCCTATTTACATAACACAGCAAATCCACCCATTATATATCGAGACATGAAAGCTGCCAACGTATTATTAGACGAAGACTTCAGTCCTAAACTATCTGACATTGGTCTTGCCAAAGTTGGCCCTGTCGGTAACAAAACTCATGTTACTACCAGTGTCATGGGAACACATGGCCACTGTGCTCCGGATTATGCAAAGAGCGGTAAGCTTACCATTAAATCCGATATCTATAGCTTTGGTATGTTTCTTCTTGAGCTAATTACTGGTAGAAAAGCTTACGATCCTTCCAGAATTGGACCAGGGAAACAGCTCTTAACATGGGTATGTTGACTGTTAATGCTGTTTTTGTTTTGATTTCATTTTTATATTTGTCTGTTGCCTTTTTTGATAGTATGACCAAACAACGTCTTAGAGCAATTACCGTTTATGTGGCATATCAATATCAATATATGTTAGATTGTTCACTAATACTCTGATAGGGATATGTAACAACAATTGCTATCGCACAGAATATAGATTCTGGTTAAACCGTTGACGTATATGATATTTTGACCATTGGATAAGTCGATACTAACAAGTAGCAGCTTCTTGATATCAAGTGACCAAAAATGGATGATAGTATCCATTTGCTGCCCCATCGGGGAATCTTGTGAGTATATTTGTATATCCCTATTGGAGATGCCCTTTCAAATTGTAGATATAGATGTATATTTTATTTTTTTACTGTGTGGATAGGCATAGGCATGTAAATTTCATCATAATCTGAAATAAGAAATAGTTCGTTATACATAAAAAGCACATAATGGTTAAAATGGCATTCAACCTATATGTTAGTAGCATTTGCTTTAGAAGAAATAAATCATGATTTAAATTTGGTCAAAGCTTCACACACTTGTTACTACTTGGTTTTTGCATATCGACGGTAAATTAGCATTTTATTAAGTATCTTAGTTACCTTAAGCTTGTATGTTATAAATTGCAACGTAGTTTAACTAAAAAAAGATCTCCTTATTTAGAGATGATATTAAATTCAACCTTAGTTAGAAAATGTAATGTAAATATATAGGCTCTAACTGTAACTTATTTTAAAAATTGGTTGCCTTTAAGATTAATAAATGCATATTTAAGAAATGTGCATGTGTATTTTTTTTGGATTTGTATGAAGTGCGCATGTAGAAATTTCAATTTACACTTGCGCATAAATATTCAAGTGATTTAAACTGAAAATAGATCTATCTTTGGGAAGATTCTCCTGGTATTTTTCTCAATTATTCAATATCATACGTGATATTGTTATGTTTACATTGTTCAGGCAAGTCCATGTCTGCGTGACAGAAGAAGATCCCTTAAACTAGCGGACCCTCTACTCGGAGGTCGTTTTCCATCACGAGCCTTTCACCTAATTATTGTGATAGTCACGTTCTGTCTTCAGGACAGCCCTGATTCTAGGCCAGTTATAGCTGATGTGGTATCCAGCCTTGAATATGTTGCTTCCCAACCATATGTGCAGCCTGCTGAATTGAATTCTATGAACAGCTCTTCTTCTTCTTCTTCTTCTTTTTCTTCCACATCTTCTTCTTCATCTTCATCCTGGAATAATACCATGGCTTATACATGTAAAAGGTATTAAGATACACAATGCAAATTTGCTATGGATATGGCATATACATCTACCATTCAATTGAACAATCATATGGTCTTTTGAATTTTGTATATGTTGGGATTTGCTGCGGGTCATTTGATATCTATTTGTAGTTATTGTCCAGTTTAGACATTTGATGCAAGCAATTTTTGTTGTTCTGGTTGTTGTTCGTCTTATTTGCTTCCAAGTTTTGAATGTGGATGTGTGCATTTAAGCTTTTATTCATGCACAATCTGATGAAGTGTTGTAGACAGAAGTGTTATTAAGTTGTTATGTGTAATCTAATTGCTCCAGATATGGGAAAGTAATTACTGATGACGGGAAGGATAAGAAGGGATGTCGGAGGGAGCAATTACACAAGAATTATGGGATTGCCATGATTAATAAAGAGTCGGATTAACGACATTGGCATCTTGATTGTTGAAGGGCCCTAAGAGACAACAATGAAGTCTTCGCTATCGCTTCCGTAGTTGCCACCTCATCTCGCCATTTTAGCCCTAACAGACCCTAAACTATCCAACGACGATGTCTAATAGAGGGAATTACGGAAAAATACGAACTTTGATAAAAAAAATTGTCTCAAGATTCATTTTTTGGCTGAAGGACAAACTTTGAGAAAAATTAAGCTGAAGGACAATGCTAGTTCAAACTAAAGCAGCGTTATCTTCAGTTTTTACACAATATAAAATGCTAGTTCTAACTAGCATTTTATTCAGTTTCTACACTATACAAAATGTTCGTTCTAAACAGCACTATCCTTCAGCCTAATTACTTTTAAAGTTTGTCCTTCAGCCCAAAAATGAAACTTTTTATCCTTCGGTCTAAATCATTTTTTAAAGTTTGTCATTGTGCTTATTTTCCAATAGGATAAAATTTAAATTGTGGAAAATAGACACAGAGATAAACTTTGAAAAAATTTAAATGGAAGGACAACTGGTTACATTTTTAGGCTGAAAGATAAACTTTAAAAAAAAATAGACTGAAGGACAATGCTAAATATAGCTAGTATTTTGTAGTGTAAAACTGAATATAATGCTAATTAGAACTAGCATTTTGTATAGTGTAACAACTGAATATAATGTTAGTTATAACTAGTATTGTCCTTCAGTCCAATTTTCTTCTAAAATTTGTCCTTCAGTCCAAAAATAAAACTTGATGTCCTTTAGGCTAATTTTATTTTAAAGTTGATCCAAATGTCTAATTCCCTCTTTTAAACTTAGGTCAATTTTAAAAACTAATTACAAATTTAGGTCAGTTTAATAATCTATTATAAAAATAGGTCACATCAACGCCACATGTACTGAAAGCATCTCAAATACCGCTGACACATTTTTTTATTTTTAAAAAAATAGTTTGCGGCATTTGAGATGCAGTCAGTGTATGACATTTGAAATGCCGTCCAGAGTTACTATTATTTTTAAAATAGGTTGCGGCATCCCGAACTATTTAAAAAAGAAAAAATAAACTAGCGGCATCTGAAATGCCGCCGGTACGCGTGATATTGATGTGATGTAAAATAATCTATTTTTGTAGTAAGTTATAAAACGGATTTAAATATGTAATTAGTTTTTAAAATTGGCCTAAATTTAAAATGTATCCAATACTTTGTAGTAGCATCAATAATAACTATAAATTACAAATACAATGTTGTATAAAAAGAAGAAAATAAAATTGATTCAAATGCTAAATTAAAAATGAATTGCTCAATGCAATGAACAATAGAAAAAAGAAGCAGTATTAAATCATAGAAAAAGATATAAACATGAAATGAAGGTAAAATGCTACAAAAAATATCACTATTTGCATGAATTGTTATATTCATTTTTCCAGCTCACCTGACATTAATTAAGACAAAAAATGTTACTACAACATAGCAGAACAACACAATATGCTATTTTTGTTTTATCAATACAAACAACATAAGAAATAGCAAGCTGAAAGTAATTGAAAATGTGTAAATCCAATATAACATGAATTGCAATATCCGAATTTTCATTTCAAATTATACAACTATAAGTAGCTTTAAAACGTTGTAACGACCCGTATTTTACGTGTCGACATATTGTAAATAAGTTGCCATTAAGTCGTTGATGTTGTTAAGCCGTGTGGAGCTTAGGTTGTATAAGGGATTTGAGTTGAGCGACTTATAGGTTTGGAAGGACCTAGGAGTTAGGTCGTGTAGGGGTTAAGTCGTATAGGATTTAGGTCGTGTGGAAGTTAGGTCGGTTGAGCGACCTAAGGGGTGAGCGACCTAAGGAAGAAGAGCGACTTAAGACAGTATGACCTAGTAGTTAGCGAGTTAGTATGTTAGAACTAGTTAACGAGTTATTAGTTAGACTGGGTTAGCGAGTTACGACTTATAGGATGTTAGCGACCTAAGATAGTGAGCGACCTATAAGATAGTGGTTTAGGTCGGTGGAGCGATCTAAGGGTTAGGCGACCTAAGGGGTTAGGGGTTAAGTCGTATAGGATTTAGGTCGTGTGGAAGTTAGGTCGGTTGAGCGACCTAAGGGGTGAGCGACCTAAGGAAGAAGAGCGACTTAAGACAGTATGACCTAGTAGTTAGCGAGTTAGTATGTTAGAACTAGTTAACGAGTTATTAGTTAGACTGGGTTAGCGAGTTACGACTTATAGGATGTTAGCGACCTAAGATAGTGAGCGACCTATAAGATAGTGGTTTAGGTCGGTGGAGCGATCTAAGGGTTAGGCGACCTAAGGGGTTAGGTCGTGTGGAAGATAAGTCATGAGCGACTTATGGTTAAGATAGGTCGTGAGCGACCTATATCAGGTTGCTGTGTATTAGTTAGGCCGCATGAACGTTAAGTCGTCAAGTCGCATAAGTGATAGGTCGATAGGTCATGGATGTGTTGAGCCGTTAGGTCGTAGGGATGTTAAGTCGCGGCCTTTGTTAGGTCTTAAGCTGTTAGGTTGCGTGAAGGCATATTCGCTAGGTTGTATCCTGGTTAGGTCGTGTGACCCTGATGAGTCGTTAGGTCGGCAGAACTTTAGGTCGTAGGTTGTTGAGGTTATAGGTCGTGGGTCTTAGGTCGTGGACGACTTATGGGGGGGGCGACTTAAGGAATTCAGCCTATAAATAGAGGGGTTTGGTTCACTTTTTGACACCGGATTTTAAAGCGACGAAGTGCTGCCATTTTGAGAGCTCGACTTCTTCACTTCTTTTCTCCACTCTAATCTAGTGATTCCTTCCATCTAAATTGAAGATCAAATCGAAGATCCAAGAGCCAAAGTTGAAGATCTCCATCCATTGAAGAGAGATTTCATCGTTTGAAGCGGAGCTTTGGAGGATCAAGCTTGATTCTTTGCTGTCCAGATCTGAAGTTGGTTGTTTTTGAGGTGTTTAGGTGATTCGGTGAGTGGTGGTTATCTCTCACACGGACCCAAAGGAGTATATTGGATCGGTGGTTTGTTTATGTGTTAAAGAGAGTGATTTCGTGCATTTTTCTCAAGTCTGCATGTAGATCTATTGTTCATGATGATTTGACATCTATTTTACTACATGTTTACTTATGCAAGTTCATTCATCAAGTTGTAGAGATATTGTTCATAATTCATGCTTGTTAGAATGCATGTTAGATTTGGACTCTTTATTTACGAAATTGCCATTATTGTTGTAATTGTTTACTTAGATTTTGTTTGAATGATAGATTACTTGGATTAATGTTTGATTTGATGGATTAGTTGATGGATAACTTGATTTGGACAAGTTGGTCGAAGATGATTCAAAAGCTAAGTGGAAAGGCTCTTGAATAAGGAAAGCTGCTTGTGGCATATGAAGCGGATGTTGAAACTCATATGGATAGATTTGATGATGATGTTGAGATGGGACTTTGCCATGATGCGATGAGGCAAACCATGATGTTGAGATAGGACTTTGCTATGATGCGATGAAGCAAAGTATGATGTGAGAAAGCCTTGGTTTAATCCAGACGGGATCATCCCAAGCATGTTGATAACTCAGTGATGTGGTCCGGGTTTGTGGATAATGGTTAGCTTGAGAGATGCTTGAGCTAGTATGGAAATAGTCGTCGAGGAGGATGACTAGAAGGCTGAGATTTCATCGTTGTTGAAGGTTCTAGCATGCTCAAAGCAAGAGTACGTTGGGACGGGTCACGATGACGTTTCAAGCACGGGTCACGATGACGTGCTAGTACTCTGGGCAGATGCGATAGTCCTAGGCACGGGTCACGACGACGTGCGGAGCTATGTTTAGAACCGGGGTTACCATTAGCCCTTGGCAGGCGGTCATTCAACTAACGGGGAAATCAAGGCAATGATAACAGTGATAGCCAGAGTCATGGATGTTTGGATGTTTGGTTGTAGCGTCACTTGGGTCAAGAGCGATGTTTTCAGGGTGCTTATCTGATCTTGGTTTAGGCCTTGGGGGTTTGTACTTGGAAAACGCCGACCTTGACTCGGGTGATAATTACTTTGCTTTGAATGTCTTAATTGCTATGTTTGCTTCTGCTTAGTGTGTCTGGGGGCTATCACTGTAGAAAGAGGTGGAGTGGGATGGTTCTTTGTACCCTTTATGCTCTTTTGGTATGTTTGATAGTTGATTTACTGCTCACTAAGACTTTTGTCTGACTCAAGGTTTTATGTTTAACTCTTATTACCTTGGGTTGTTCATCAATGTTGGGATGGGCAGACTAGGTAGCAGGTGACATGTGCTGTTCTTAGTGACTAACGCTGTTGATGACGAAGACGAGCTGGAGGCTTTTGCATATTGTTTTCTTACTATATGTACTGGAAGTTCCGCTGTTTGTATTCTCTGAGTGATATGTAGTGAGGCTTGATGTATTGACTATTCAGATATTTGCATCAAACTATTACAAAGTGTATTGATGAATTTCTGATTTGAGGAGCTTCACTATATATATATATTTCTCTATTGTATTTTATCCATGCGCTGTGAGTTATACGATAGAGTTTTCTGTTTTATCTTACCCTGACTATCGTCCATGGCTGCCTGGCACACTTTTCAGCGCACCATTTCCCTGTTTTAGTGCGGGAGTCATAGGCGGTCGTCACATTTGGTATCAGAGCTTTGGTTAATCGATTTTAGCCAACGCTCGCTGACATAACTACGTATGAGAGACGTAATTGTAATTTTGATGGATGATTACTATATATAATATAGTAGCTTAGAAGGATTTGAACTTCTTATGCAGTTGTTTCTCAGGGTATATTAATCATTTCTTTTAGATATTAGGAATGAGTCGAAGAGGGAGACCAGCTGCTAGGGGAGGCCATGCTGTTGAGGGGGCTGCTGATTATGCTTCTATGTTCGAGGCTATGATGACTTCGATCATGAGAAGGATGCCAGCTCCAGGGCCATCAGTAGATGTTGGGGTTCAAGTTCAAGCTCCAAAACCAGTGGATTTTGCTAAGCTTTGCAAGGACTATACTGCTCTTGGTGGAAAGGTTTTCTTGAGAACAGAATCAACCATAGAAGTTCAGAGATGGATAGATGCTTGTAAAAGGATTTTTGGTGATTTGGGAATTGAAGATGCAACTAAGAGGAAGCTTACATCAAGACAGCTTCAGGGAAGAGCTTCTGATTGGTGGAATTCTATCACCATTGATACTCTAGAGGAAGAGATTACTTGGGAGCAATTCCAAGTTAGATTCGAAGCTAAGTTCATTTCTACATCTCAGAAATCTGTTCTGTTTAAGAAATTTGTGGAACTCAAGCAAGGTGGAAGGCCAGTTCTTGAGTATGTTTCTGAGTTTGAAGCTTTGTCCAAGTATGCTCGGTCGTATATTGAATCCCCTTATCAGAAGAATGAGAAGTTTGTGACAGGCCTGGACACTTATCTTGGGAGGCAGTTGGTGGATCATGTGGATGATCCATTTGAGAAGCTTGTGGAGAAAGCTCTTAGGCATGAGAATTTGTTTCCTAAAGAAGGATCTGTTGTTGCTGTGACCAAGGAGCAAAATGGAAACAAGAAGAGGAAGCAACAGCAACAGAAGGGTAAGGATGGCCAGAAGAAACCAAAGGGTGAAGTGACCTTCTACAATTGTCGGCAGAAGGGCCATTTCTCTAGGGATTGCAAGAATCCAAAGGTGCAGTTGAAGTGCCACAACTGTGATAAGATGGGGCATATCAGGAAGGACTGTCCAGAACCGAGAAAAGATAAGCAGATCGTGCAAGCTTATGCTTTGGGGGCCGTGCCATCATCTTTGAAGGCTCCTACTGCTGAAGAGGAGGGAAAGAGTGTGGTGATTCAAGATACTCTTTCCATTTGTGGTGTTCCAGTTAGAGTGTTATTTGATACTGGGGCGTCGCGTTCCTTTATTTGTAGTGAACTTGTAGGCCGGTTAGGTTTGGAACCGGAAATTGTTGATAGACCATTGGTTGTGACTAATCCAGTTGGGGGTTTGTCTTGTTTGTGTATGGTATGTCGTGGTCTAGTTGTATCGAGTCATGATTGCTCTTTTGTTTGTGATTGTTTTGTTCTGAACTTTGTGGGGTTCGGAATTATTTTGGGTATGGACTGGCTTAGGAAGTATGCGGCAAGGGTTGATTGTAAGAGGCTGGAGGTGACAGTCGAGAATATGGAGGGGCGAAAGGTTGTGATACGATGTAAGCATGAAGAAGGCGTCTTCATGAGCTTCATGTATTCGCTGGTTGTTCCACGGGATGGACTGTCATCGGTGCCTATTGTGAATGGATTTGAGGATGTCTTTGACGAGGTCAAAGGGTTACCGCCGCATAGAGAGATCGAGTTTCGTATCGATCTAGTTGAAGGAGCCAGACCTGTTGTGATGCCTCTTAGGCGAATGACGCTTAGGGAGCAACAAGAGTTGAAGGTGCAAGTTGATAACCTTTTACAGAAAGAATTCATTCGGCATAGTGTGTCCGAATGGGGTGCACCAGTTGTGTTTGCAACCAATGCGGATGGATCGTTGAGGTTGTGTGTGGATTATCGTGAGCTGAATAAAGTGACTAAGAAGAACAAGTATCCATTGCCGAGAATAGATGACTTGTTTGATCAGCTTCACGAAGCTAAGGTGTTTTCTCAGATGGATTTGGCAACGGGATTTCACCAGTTGAGAGTGGCAAAGGATAGTGTGCCGAAGATTGCTTTCAGGACACCATCCGGTTTCTTTGAGTGGCTGGTAATGCCGTTTGGATTGACCAATGCACCAGTGTATTTTGTGGATCTTATGAATAGAGTATTCAGGGATCAGTTGAACAAGTTCGTACTTGTGTTCGTGGATGATATTTTGATTTATTCCAGAACTAAAAAAGAGCACAAGACGCACTTGCGTGTTGTTTTGGAAATCTTGCGGAAACATCAGCTGAAGGCTAAGTTTTCGAAGTGTCACTTCTGAAAGAGTGAAGTGAGGTTCTTAGGCCGTGTTATCTTTGGAAATGGAATAGCGGTTGATCCCGCCAAGATGGCAGCAATCCAGGATTGGGTTAGACCTAAGAATGCATCTGATGTGAGAAGTTTTCTTGGATTAGCAGGATACTATCGTCGGTTTATCAAAGACTTTTCCAAGATAACTGCACCGTTGACAGGATTGACGAAAAAGAATCAGATATTCAGATGGGATGCTAAGAGTGAGCAAGCTTTCGGAATCCTGAAAGTGCGACTAACGAGTGCTCCTGTTTTGGTTATTCCAAGTGGAAACGATGAGATGGTAGTTTACACCGATGCATGTGGTACTGGACTTAGAGCAGTGCTGATGCAGAAAGATAAAGTTGTTGCGTATGCAAGTCGACAACTTAAGCCGCATGAAAGGAATTATCCGACTCATGATTTGGAGTTGGCGGCGATTGTTTTTGCTCTGAAGATGTGGAGACATTATCTATTGAGAGTTCGATTCGAGTTGTTTACAGATCATAAGTCGTTGAAGTATCTTTTCTCCCAAAAGGATTTGAATCTTCGGCAGCAAAGGTGGCTAGAGTTTTTGGCATCATATGATTTTGGTATAGCCTATACTCCGGGAAAGGGTAACGCAGTGGCTTATGCGTTAAGTCGAAGACATGCACGATTGGGAGCCATGTTTTCAGAATGGAAGATTCTCGAGTATTTGGCTGGATTTGACTTCAGGCCTAGATGTGAATTGGAACCTGAAATGTTGGCAAACTTATCGATAAGACCTACTCTTTTGGAAAGAATTGGCGAGAGTCAAAAAGCGAGACGATAAGATTGTCAAGATTATCTGTGATTTGGAATCTGGATTGAACCCAGAAAAGAATAAAGGATTCGAAGTCGATCGAGAGGGTAGGCTTCGGAAACAAGGACGGCTAGTTGTTCCCGATATAGATGGGTTGAGAGATGAAGTTCTGAGGGAAAGTCATCACTCGAAGTTGACGATTCATCCAGGTGAAAATAAGATGTATCGGGATATGAAGAGAACCTATTACTGGGAAGGTATGAAGAAGGATGTTGGAAATTTTATTTCCAAATATATGAACTGCCAGGTAGTAAAAGCCGAGCAGAAGAAGCCAAGTGGGTTGCTTCAGCCATTGGAAGTTCCTACGTCGAAGTGGGAACAAATATCGATGGATTTTATCGATGGTTTACCTAGAACCAGGGCAGGAAATGAAGGGATTTGGGTCATCGTAGATCGTTTGACAAAGAGTGCAAGGTTCATTCCTGTTCGATCAACTAGGACTGCATCGAAGATGGCTGAGTTGTATGCCAACTGGATAGTACGATTCCATGGTATTCCGAAGAGTATAGTGAGCGATCGAGACCCATTGTTCACTAGTGGATTTTGGAAGAGCTTCCAGGAAGTTTTGGGAACCGAGTTGTGTTTGAGTACAGCTTATCATCCCCAAACAGATGGTCAGACCGAGAGAGTCAACCGAGTTTTGGAGGATCTCCTCAGAGCATGTGTTTTGGACTTCAGAGGATCATGGGAAAATTATCTTCATTTGGTGGAATTTGCGTATAATAACAGTTACCAGTCAAGTATTGGTATGGCACCATATGAAGCATTGTATGGAAGACCGTGTAACTCTCCGACATGTTGGTTTGAAACTGGAGAAAAGCTGATACTTGGGCCCAAAATGATACGACAGACTTCAGATTGTATAGAGACCATTCAGCGACGAATGAAGGCAGCCCAAGATCGTCAGAAAAGTTATGCCGATAAGCGTCGAAAAGATTTGGAATTCTACGTAGGAGATATGGTCTTTGTGAAGATTTCTCCTCTAAAGAATGTCATTCGATTCGGGAAGAAAGGAAAGTTGACTCCGAGATTTGTTGAACCATTCCCGATTGTCGAGCGAACTGGAAAGCTCGCCTATAAATTGGAATTACCGGAAAAGATGGCGAGTGTGCACAATGTTTTTCATGTATCTTATCTACGGAAGTATGTGCACGACTCGAATACAGTGGTTTCTGCTGATAGCTGTGAAGATTTAGAGGTTGACTCAGTTGTTACAAGACCTCGTAAGCCGCTTCGTGTTGTGTAAACCGACACGAAACAGCTTAGGAGGAAGACGATTAAGTTGCTCAAGATACAATGGAGTGATGATGTTAACGACTGTACATGGGAGGAGGAAAAGAGGATGAAAGCAGCTCATCCTGAACTCTTCGAGGTATGGCCCTAAGGTGTCGTGGCATCTCATGAATTTGTAACTTGATTCTAATCTTAGAATTCTGCATGCTAGGTTAGTAATTGGATGTATGGTTTGATGATTGTTATGGATGGTAGGCATGCAAAATAGTTTTGATTGCTCTTGTTTGTTTGGAATTTCGGGGACGAAATTCCTAAGGGGAGAGAATGTAACGACCTGTATTTTACGTGTCGACATATTGTAAATAAGTTGCCATTAAGTCGTTGATGTTGTTAAGCCGTGTGGAGCTTAGGTTGTATAAGGGATTTGAGTTGAGCGACTTGTAGGTTTGGAACGACCTAGGAGTTAGGTCGTGTAGGGGTTAAGTCGTATAGGATTTAGGTCGTGTGGAAGTTAGGTCGGTTGAGCGACCTAAGGGGTGAGCGACCTAAGGAAGAAGAGCGACTTAAGACAGTATGACCTAGTAGTTAGCGAGTTAGTATGTTAGAACTAGTTAACGAGTTATTAGTTAGAGTGGGTTAGCGAGTTACGACTTATAGGATGTTAGCGACCTAAGATAGTGAGCGGCCTATAAGAAAGTGGTTTAGGTCGGTGGAGCGACCTAAGGGGTTAGGTCGTGTGGAAGATAAGTCGTGAGTGACTTATGGTTAAGATAGGTCATGAGCGACCTATATCAGGTTGCTGTGTATTAGTTAGGCCGCATGAACGTTAAGTCGTCAAGTCGCATAAGTGATAGGTCGATAGGTCATGGGTGTGTTGAGCCGTTAGGTCGTAGGGATGTTAAGTCGCGGCCTTTGTTAGGTCTTAAGCTGTTAGGTCGCGTGAAGGCATATTCGCTAGGTTGTATCCTGGTTAGGTCGTGTGACCCTGATGAGTCGTTAGGTCGGCAGAACTTTAGGTCATAGGTTGTTGAGGTTATAGGTCGTGGGTCTTAGGTCGTGGACGACTTATGGGGGGCGGCGACTTAAGGAATTCAGCCTATAAATAGAGGGGTTTGGTTCACTTTTTGGCACCGGATTTTAAAGTGACGAAGTGCTGCCATTTTGAGAGCTCGACTTCTTCACTTCTTTTCTCCACTCTAATCTAGTGATTCCTTCCATCTAAATTGAAGATCGAATCGAAGATCCAAGAGCCAAAGTTGAAGATCTCCATCCATTGAAGAGAGATTTCATCGTTTGAAGCGGAGCTTTGGAGGATCAAGCTTGATTCTTTGCTGTCCAGATCTGAAGTTGGTTGTTTTTGAGATGTTTAGGTGATTCGGTGAGTGGTGGTTATCTCTCACACGGACCCAAAGGAGTATATTGGATCGGTGGTTTGTTTATGTGTTAAAGAGAGTGATTTCGTGCATTTTTCTCAAGTCTGCATGTAGATCTATTGTTCATGATGATTTGACATCTATTTTACTACATGTTTACTTATGCAAGTTCATTCATCAAGTTGTAGAGATATTGTTCATAATTCATGCTTGTTAGAATGCATGTTAGATTTGGACTCTTTATTTACGAAATTGCCATTATTGTTGTAATTGTTTATTTAGATTTTGTCTGAATGATAGATTACTTGGATTAATGTTTGATATGATGGATTAGTTGATGGATAACTTGATTTGGACAAGTTGGTCGAAGATGATTCAAAAGCTAAGTGGAAAGGCTCTTGAATAAGGAAAGCTGCTTGTGGCATATGAAGCGGATGTTGAAGCTCATACGGATAGATTTGATGATGATGTTGAGATGGGACTTTGCCATGATGCGATGAGGCAAACCATGATGTTGAGATAGGACTTTGCTATGATGCGATGAAGCAAAGTATGATGTGAGAAAGTCTTGGTTTAATCCAGACGGGATCATCCCAAGCATGTTGATAACTCGGTGATGTGGTCCGGGTTTGTGGATAATGGTTAGCTTGAGAGGCGCTTGAGATAGTATGGAAATAGTCGTCGAGGAGGATGACTAGAAGGCTGAGATTTCATCGTTGTTGAAGGTTCTAGCATGCTCAAAGCAAGAGTACGTTGGGACGGGTCAGGATGACGTTACAAGCACGGGTCACGATGACGTGCTAGTACTCTGGGCAGATGCGATAGTCTTAGGCACGGGTCACGACGACGTGCGGAGCTATGTCTAGAACCGGGGTTACCATTAGCCCTTGGCAGGCGGTCATTCAACTAACGGGGAAATCAAGGCAATGATAACAGTGATAGCTAGAGTCATGGATGTTTGGATGTTTGGTTGTAGCGTCACTTGGGTCAAGAGCGATGTTTTCAGGGTGCTTATCTGATCTTGGTTTAGGCCTTGGGGGTTTGTACTTGGAAAACGCCGACCTTGACTCGGGTGATAATTACTTTGCTTTGAATGTTTGAATTGCTATGTTTGCTTCTGCAGTGTGTGCCTGGGGGCTATCACTATAGAAAGAGGTGGAGTGGGATGGTTGGGTTCCTATTCCTTTGTACCCTTTATGCTCTTTTGGTATGTTTGATAGTTGATTTACTGCTCACTAAGACTTTTGTATGACTCAAGATTTTATGTTTAACTCTTATTAACTTGGGCTGTTCATCCATGTTGGGATGGGCAGACTAGGTAGCTAGCAGGTGACAGGTGCTGTTCTTAGTGACTAACGATGTTGATGACGAAGACGAGCTGGAGGCTTTTGCATATTGTTTTCTTACTATATGTACTAGAAGTTCCGCTGTTTGTATTCTTTGAGTGATATGTAGTGAGGCTTGATGTATTGACTATTCAGATATTTGCATCAAACTATTACAAAGTGTATTGATGAATTTCTGATTTGAGGAGCTTCACTATATATATTTCTCTATTGTATTTTATCCATGCGTTGTGAGTTATACGATAGAGTTTTCTGTTTTATCTTACCCTGACTATCGTCCATGGCTGCCTGACACACTTTTCAGCGCACCATTTCCCTGTTTTAGTGCGGGAGTCATGGGCGGTCGTCACAAACGTGAAATGTTACCATAATGTAGCATTAAATCATGAATGTTATATAAAAATATTAGGATAAGAACTAATAGATAATTGTACCAGACCCATACGAGAATTGCAAAGAAAATCTTAAGAAATACAAGCTAAATTAGTTTATTATTTTTCTTGAGTTAGGCCCCACCGAACCTATGTATAATTTATAGTATAAAACTAGTATAACCACACAACAGTGGAGAAACCTACCGTTGTGTTATTTGATATAAAATAAAAACTATTTGTTATTTTTTTTCCTTTATTAATAATTTGATGAAAAATTAACTGCATTTAAAAAAACCCGAAAGCAATTGAAAATGTGTAAATCCAATTATAATAAGGATTGTAAATGTAGGTCAAATTGATACTACAGATCTGCTATCAATGTATTGATATAAACCACTCACAGACACACACACATATATTTATCAAGAATGATCAATACTCTTAATTTTGAGCTTCTTTATGGCTCTAACTCATTATTGAATTTGAAAAAAAAAATTCAAACAAATATCACCTAAATATATATCATCATATTTGTGAATATTTAATTAAAAAAGATGAAAAATACAAAAATTGATGTAATAAATAAATCTCATATTATTGAACTATAGCATTTGAATAAATTATCTAAAAGTACAATTATTATATAAAAAACTAACATTACTGAAGTAAAAATAAGAGAAAAAACTAACATCACTGAAACAAAAACAAAAACTTTGGATTCTATCATTGTCGATATTTCTTCTAATAAGAAGCTTGATTCCGCCACATAATCAATAACCGATTGAGACATAACATTGATTTTTTTTGTTTTTTCATTCATGTACTCAATTTGGACGACACCAACTCAAAAAAGACGGGAGATCCATAACAACTTATTTAGTTTTTGTTCGTATATATTTTCGTCTTCATCATTTTTAATCTTATAAAGGTCATCGGCACTGCAGCCTATGATTTCCTTTGCTAGTTCATTGAAAGTAGTAATCCAAGTTTCAGCGGATAGATCATTAATTTTCATTACCATAATATATCTACACTAGACAAACATATTATTACATATATTAACGGTTACCATAAATAATTAACTCTTAAATTTTGACCTCAAAATATAAGTGCTTTCATTTTGTTGGCATGCTTCACACCAATAGTCTAATTCTGCAGCTTCAAATATCCTTGATACTATAATTTTTGACTCTTAAGGTAAGTTATGTAAGCAAACATGCTGAAAAATGCAGACTATGTATGAAAAAAATAAAAATAAATAGTCAATATGAAATTATTAATGTTTAATATAGTTTGAAATGATACGGACAAACCTTGTCATTGTCATGGCCCAATGTTGGATCACTTATTGTATAAGAAAGCATGACCCTATCGTAAGTGGCAGATGCGATTTTTGCATTTTTTTCCTTCACAATTGCATCAACTTCTAAGCTTTTTAGCTTCTGATATGTCTGGATTTATAAATGTGGATAAAGATAAATCCACGGTAACATTAAATAATCTTAAAAAATGATGGCATGGCAATGGTTAAAAAAAACATAACAATTTTTACCTTGAAAATCTCCAACTTTTGCATATTTAATAGCCACTATAGGTGATTCATCAACCATTTCTAGTAGCTCAGAACCGACTTCCATAGCAAGTTCTTCCCATAAAGTCACATTAACAGTTTTGGTTCTGTAATTTAAATCTATGTATAAATATTTTGATTAAACAAATTTATCGGTTCAATATGTTTACTTACGAATCATCTGCAATGGTTATATCATGTTTGAGAATATTCTCATTGTTGATTTTTCTTCGAATCCCTTTGATTGATAAGACACTTTGAACAAGGCCGACTACGTCCAAAAGATACTTATGTTAAGCAAACATATAATGATTTATAAAAAATTAATAATATGGATGCATTACCTACAACTTCATTTCCTGCAATATATTTGTGAAGTTGGTTAATCTTTACGAAGTTGTATACAATATCAGGTAGACTAGAGTTCCCATCATTCAGCCATTCGACTAATGAGTACTCATTAATAATAATCTGTATTCGTTTTTTATAGTACTAAATTCTTTATTCGCAGGCTTAACAGTTCCTTTAGAAAATGATAAACTTTTCCACATTCAAATATAGGATAGTACTTGTCTGCAGCTTTATAAACATTGTAGCTAGAATTTGAGTACCCTGTGAATTTGAAGAAAACAATTATTTTAAAAATAACTTAATGATTGCTTAAATAGAGAAAATATTATTGAAAGCATTAAGATAAAAATAACTTACAACTTCATCGGTGAGTTTTATACTAAACAAACAACGTTCTCCTTTAATATTTTTACAAGATCTCAAATTGCCTTTATTTGTCACTCGAACTTTGATGATCTAATTACCATGTGGTATGGATTCAGTAGTTCAAGAGGAAGAACATTTCTAGCCAAATCCATTTGAGTAATAGTGCTACCATTGATTAATATAATATTAGAAAACAAACATAATACAAATTTGAACAAAGTGAGGTCAACAAGATTATATAAATGATAATGCAACAATCGCAACTTAAGTGTATGAAATAATAAAACTATTAAGTGCTAGCATTTATTCGAGGCTTGAGCCACGAATAAACGTCTATATGCTAGCATTAGATGATCTTGCCTTCCTGATTGCTCACAACTCCATAAAAAACCTTAAATCTCTGATTTAGATCAAACAATATTAAAAAATACTAAAATTTATCAAAAATATACAAATTCCTAACTCCAATTAATCCCAGCTAAAAGAATAATTCGTAGTCCATAGTTACCACCTAACATCATCTTTTTACAACCTTGCTATTGTCTTATACAAACGTTTTTCCCTTTGTAATCTCTAATACTTATTCTATAAGCCAGGCCTCTCTTTTCCCTAGTAAGCTTGGTTGTCATTTTGGTATTTTACATGCTGCCTCGCATCATCTAAACATCCACCAAGATAGTAGTTTGAAAACTACATAAAGATATTATAATATATGGACCAGTGATTTATGAGTTAATGAAACATTCTATAAGTTTTTATAATATTTCCCGTAGACGCAAACTGTATAGGATGGTGACAAAATATACATTTTTATGCGCACCTTTCATTTCCAAAACAATAGATTTCCTTTTTATCTTATAAGCATATAGAACTTTTCCTTTCTTTCTTTTTCATCTACTTCTTTATTTATTTTCCTTAATTATCGGAGAAAAAATTAAGCCAAATACTTATACCAAGTTTTCCTCCATTTTGTCATCATTGTTATATGCAAAAAATTAGTTGAAGTATGGACAAATAGTGACTAAAAACATGGTATATAGAAAAATCTATTTTGCTATGGTTTGTTTTGAAAAAAATACTTGATGGTAGTATGTATTTTACCTATGTTGAATTTGAAAATATAATATATTCAATCAACAAGATGACATCTTATTTTTTTTAGGAAAAGATTTAATAAAACAAATCTATGTAGGGACATAAGCTAATGAATGAATATACATGCACAAATATCTTTAAATAGAAATCTAGCATCTTGTTTGTGAGCTAAAACTTTTAGCAACCAAGTGAAATCTTCATGGTCAGATCAAGCTTGAACAAATGTCTCCCTTCTTCTTACACAAGATTTCTTAAATTATGTGTAATATTATCTTTTATAGGAAAACACAATTTGCTAATTTGTAAAAGTTCAAAATTTGCTAACCATTAGTAAGAGAGTTCTATGGCATTAAGCATAGCAAAATATTTGATAGATAAAAAGATACACACCTTACTAAAAAAACTGCCACTTTTTAATTTAATTTTCAGCTGCATATAATTTGCTTCTTCCTAATCCATAATAATGAGAAACCACCTGACAAAAATTATTATTACCTTCATCTGCAAGTGAACTTTCTACAAACCAAATATCAAAATAAAAAATAATACCATAATCCACTATTTAAAACAAATGTAGGGAGAAATATTTTTGTTTGAAACATTATTTAAGCTTGTACGTTAACTAAAACTGTGATGTGTACTATGATGCGCATAAGGCAGTTGTTATATTACGTTGAGTTTGAGAGAGTTAGTAGCTTTATGTATATATGTGTGTTTTTAGCAGTGACGCAAAGGGAAGTAAAGTTAGTGGAACCAACGATATCGATGTGTTCACTCTTACAAATATAACCATATTTGTGTTTAGCTTGACATTTAGAATGAAAATAACATAGAGCGACTTGTTCGGTTGGTGTATATGTTATGTATGTTGTAATACATGATCACAAAGTTTTTAGTGTTTCTGTGATTTTATGAATTGTATGATTTGTATTGTTCAATGAGTGCAAATAACAAATGAATTTTTGTGAGTATGATTAAAATTTGATTTGCCAAAATTATAAGTACTGGGATACTAATTTAGTTTCTACTTAGCTGGGTTGATTAAATAATGTTATTCAAGAACATGTGCCATCAATGCAGAACTTATGTTTTTTGTCGATCGTAAAAATTATTCAATTTCATTACTATTAGTGGGCAGATTATTTAACAAATGTGCTTCAATATTTATAATTTCTACATTGTTACCTCTTACGGGTTTATTGTATTTTAAAAAATTAAACGTAAATGGTATAACTACTTTGATTTTGCTGTAAATAATTACATAATCGTATAGTCATTAGCTTTATCTTGATTGTTTATAATGAGGCATTTGATATAAAAGATGGCCATTCAAAAAAATCGGTGTTGGAAACTTATTTACTGATTTAGCACAAACAAAAATTAAAGAAAGAGGTTAAATTGAGTATAAGTCTGTAAACATCGATCATAAAGTACACAACAAAATTTGAACGATGATGAATTTTAGATTCAAAATAATGTCATGATATTTGAGCACATACAACCCAAATGCAGCCATGATAATGAATATAAACTAATACCTAAAAGAGTAAAATTTGGTAATAATAACTTCTATTGAAGCATGAAAGCAAGTATTTTTTTTTTCAATCTAGAAACTATAAGTATTTTTTTAATCTAGAAACTATCTTTATGCATAAAGTTGTATTTCCAAACATATTACCAGCAACTCTATTAAAAGATTAAATATTTTTGAATAGTCCATTTACAACAAATTCCACGTAAGATGATTTTTCTCACAACATATTACATTAATTCGCTATTTTTTTTTACATTATTGTTATCTAATCTCGTAGATTCTTCCTTTTGAACTAAAACTCTAAAAACTTGAGGCTACAAAAGCATCAGATAAGCACCAACCGAGCCACATAAATCAGCAATGTACATGTCTGAATAAATGTACACACTAGGTGTAGAATATATATTTATTAGTGTGTTTACCATGCTGGTGTACAATGTTCTCGCCGCAAACAATGAATATTTTAACCGCAAAGTTAAAGTTAATATCAAATTAGTTAACAAATATTAAATATGTTGATTCCTACAAATAGCTCAGTTTTGTTGTGATGTAAAAGTGATATCCTTTTATATTACTGAGATTCCTTTATGGATGTTATATAGATATGTGCACTA
Source organism: Allium cepa (assembly GCA_030765085.1). Classification (NCBI taxonomy): domain Eukaryota; kingdom Viridiplantae; phylum Streptophyta; class Magnoliopsida; order Asparagales; family Amaryllidaceae; genus Allium; species Allium cepa. The sequence goes on along the minus strand of CM060934.1, from coordinate 308,467,460 downwards.
ATATTTCATCAACGGCATTTACACCATATGAAGGACAAAAAAACTTTTGTGAAGTGAAATAGAAGTATAAATATATAACTGTCTCCTCCTTTTAAAAATGTGTAGTTTTTTGAATTAAGAGAGACATTCATTTTGTAGTACCATATTTATATCATTGCTTGGGCAATACTTCAAATAATTTTCCAACAATTCGTCAATGGACGACAAAGGGTTGCAATGAGTAGTTGAAAATTTTGAAATCCATCCACATCTGTATCTACATCCAAAATTACCCATCTGACTTCTATCAAGATAATGGTTGAGGCTATGCATATTTTACTGCATAAATTGATTGATAATAGTTCTTTTTCCATAGTAATAATTCGTATCATGCATGTATAAATAAATTTTCATTGTCCAAGTGATTATTGCCATTATATTTTTTATTTCTTTATTTATATTCCTAAAAAGGATTTATGTTGACCCAAAAAAACTTCATTTACATCTCTGACTTTATTAGATATGAGCGGAACGAGCCAATATCTATTTGTATCCATGGATATAGATATCCGAAACTTATTTTGGATGCGGATATAGCACTATCCGCATCCGAAAGTATCCGTTGACATGTCCAGCCTAATTTGCCCAATTTTTTGATTATTATTTACTGAGGTACCTTTGTGTGAATTAGGAAAAACATCATTTTCTAGACCTAACTAAGCGTCCAAGAATTGGTAAGATGGGATTTGTTTCAGCAAAATAGTTCATGTGGTTTGGGGAGCAAGAAATCAGGCTTGCTTCCTTTTTTTATTGCATTTATATGTTTAGAAGGACTATTAAGTTAGAACATTTGTGAAAGCATAACAATGTAGTTTTGCAATCTGCCATTGAACATTGTTGAATTCTTCCCCTAACACAAACTGAGTTAAAATACATATTTATTTTTATTGTTTATGTTCTAATTTCTAACTGTTTTGATATTAAACCACTATGATGACAAATTTTCAGGCTTATAGGGTTCTAACAAACATATCAGGAAAAAAACAATTCTGGATCATGAATTCTTATATTCGACATTGCCTACTGTATTCAATTTGTTTAGTTGGCATCATGGCATGGTAATGAATCTTTATCCTACATTGTCATAATAGTATATAATGGACATAATTATTATTGTTAGCAAAATAGATTCACCATTTACCCATGTAATAAATAATAATGCAAAGTTTTAAGATTATACTTTGATTAAGAATTAATATATAATTATTTTACTTATCACAAAAGAGTTTCAATCAATTAACAGAACTTTAATGAAAAAAATATCAACTTCAATGGGATTAAAGCATCTCTTATATTGTCATAAGAGGTGTTGCATATAATAAATAATTTAAAAGTAATTATGTGCAAACATTTCTTTTCAACATAACTACACTTATAATTTTTTATTACTTGCCACAAACAATATTTATATCCTAATAGGGTTATCAAAATCTTTCTTTTGGTATTTACATGTCATAAAAGTGTACCTATATTCCTATAGGGTTCTCAAGTTCTTTGTAGCGACGAATAAAAAAGGTATTATATAATTTTTTTTTAAGTAAACAATGATAAAAAACCAACACTTTTAATGAAAATAACATCTAGAAAATGACAGGAGATTACCAACAGGGATTGTAGAAGTAAATCAAACTACGAAGGACAGACCCTACCTAAGTAATATACCATATTTAAGTAAATAATCTTAATGATATTAACTCATTAATGAAAAGGAAATACCAACTAGAGGAGGCTCGAGAGGAGGAGCATGGTCGAATAACCAGGGGAGGCTCGAGAGGAGGGTGGTCGAATAATCTCTGGCCGGGGGAAAAATTCGAACTGGATGCTGGATTAGGGTTTTATTTGGTTTAAGGAGAAATAAAGAGGAGTAGTAATCGTAGATAGAAGGGAAATTGTCAAACAGGAGATCGTAGATACGAACAGAGGAAACGGAAGGGAAATTGTCAATGGAGAATAGAATGAAGGAGAATACGTATTGCAATTAATTTGGGGGAGGAGAAGAATACGCGAAACAAAAAAGAAACAGAAGCAGTATTATTTGGGCTTCAAAGAAATTGATTTTGGCTAGTGACAGCAAGCAAATCTCCCTAACGGTCGGTTTGATAATAAATTTTATACGAACATGTGTTTTTCAATGGTAACTATATATTATGTCTAGCTTCATTACTAATTATTATTTTTCAAATTTATAAAATAGAATGCATGCACAATGTAGATAGTACAAAAATGTTTTCAATTTTTAGTATTTACTGAAATTTATTAAGTTTAAGCACAATGTAGGTAATACAAGAAATGGTGAGCTAAATCAATTTATTTCTTTTCTTAAGTTAAGCACCATCAAACCGATGTGTAACTTGTATGTAAAATGGCAATCTTATTATATAAAGGTGTTTTACAGTTGAAACTACATACTTGTTAGGTAAAGAACACAGGGAAGAGATCCAAATAGGAGGTATGAACTTCTTTGGTAATTTTTACGCACAATTGCAGGGCCAGTCCTTCCTTCTTGGAGGCCTAAGACCTAAAGATCCGCATTCAAGGTAAAATTAATTAAGATTCTAAACTTCAAATTTAATATCAAGCATCTACACTATAATATTATTATTGAGTTAGATTTCAAGAGCACACAGGCCTCCTCCATATTTTAGAAAATGAACAGTCACGTTTTTAATTTCTTTCTATTCCAAACTTTGAAATATTATAACCTTTTCTACTTTAATTGGATTTAAGAATCGATTTCACTATTAAATCTCAAATTTAATATGCTTTTCAATGATATCCATTGTTGATAGCTAAAAATAATTTTTTTAAAATCATAGTTTTTCAGATTATTTATATTATTAAAGTTATTAAATCTGTTTAACTTTATTTCTTTTAACTAGTCTATGTCGTTGATTGTTTTGAAAATTTCCAGCTCCGATTCACTTTCACAAATTGCAGTCAAGTCTGGTGAAATACAATATTACTAAAATACAGCAACAATGTAGATGGAATTAGAAATGGAACCAGAAAGCTCAAAAGCATTAAATACAATTATATGCTTCTTTTTATATTGAATTTGCTTTGACTGTAAAAGAAATACAATGATATTCTTCACATTAAAATAAATATTATTGAATAATGGTAGTTAGTTCCAACACTTCAGACATAAAATATGTATGCTTTAGATTTAGCATATTTTTCACAAGAATCGTTCAAAACAGAAATAAATCTTTTTATCCTATAATCTTATCATTCTACAATAATATGACGCTGCATATGTGTTCCTAAACATAGTCAGTTATGAGATCATCATCAACACTTGCGTTCTCATGAATCATGTCAACGTTGCTTTTGGCATTTTTGGATCAATGGTCAAGTATAAACCAAATGTTGTTATCTGCACTGCTCTTTTAGATAGTTATTACCGAAGCATCAAATGGAATCAATAACATCAAGTATTAAATGAAATGATTGATAAAGGTATCTCACCAAATGAAGTTACATATAATAAAGCTGATGCATGAAACAACAGCTGATGCACACAATAAATTTATATGTGTATAATTTATATGTGTATTGTGTGGAAATTTTGTCTTTGAAATCATTTTTGCTCGATATTTTGCAATTGTTTATCAAGCACCAGCACCATCTGCATTATTGTTTTCAAAGATTTATACACAAGTTTTAGACAAAATGCAACTTATTTGAAAAATTATAAAAAAATCACTATTTCTTAATCGACGAACCATATAAATCATTTAAACATGTTATGATGATAAGAGGTTGAGTGCGGTCCGTATGCGAAGCACGGGTTCGTACTAGTTGTAAATAACAATTTACAACACCAAACTTAAACCATGGTGGCTTTAGGAACAAAGCGAATCATCTTACAAACACAATATATCTACTTTATTAATCTACAGAATTACAAGTTAAATACGATTATATGTATATATAAAATTTGAATTTTGAGCCCTTGAAAACCGAATGCCCTAGACGATGGCTTTGGTGGCTTTGGGCTAGGACCGACCCTGTGCGATTGTAAAATTGACTATAATCAATTTAAAATTTATGAAAATATGGAGTGCATGCACCCTGAAGGTATTACAACCATGTCTTTTGTCTATTCTGTTATATGTAAAAGAAATTATAAGACCAACGTTTCTTTTTTTTCTATAAATTTTCATTTCAAATTTTATTATATATAAAGAAAAATATGAAATCAACATTTCTTTTTTATTCTATTAACTTTTAGCTCGGATCCTTTTTCTTTCCTTGGCAATTTTCCAATTATAAGCCATCCCACAAATATTTTAAATTCAAAATCACATCCTATACTGCTCCCCCTTTATCATATTTAATAAAATCCTAACTCCGCCGACTGAGGGATAGAATTTCGATGGCCTTAGAAATCTACAACGCTCTGTCTCACAAATCATTTCAACATCCAATTCATCTCGTATATATGGAGCCATTCTCCTTTTTTTTTCTTTTCCGTATTTGTTCTCACATTTGCTTGCAATTCAAGTAATTTTGAACTCGATTTTTCTCCAATTTTGTCGAGTTTTGATTCATTCGAATGTTTTGTAAATCTTCTTTCGTTAACCGATATAAACTCATTTGTTTTGACTCTAAACCTGCTAACAATTTAAATCCATTTTTGTTGCTTCGGTTGCTGAATTCAGATGCATTTTACATATGTATTGCATTCTTTGGTTTATTTTTAATGCAATGTTACATGGTCTAGTTGTTACAGTAAAATCAATTATGAATTTAAAAAGAAGAAAAATTAAATGATTGTTTTGATTGCCTATTGAGGTGTGCATCTTATATGGCAAGTTTGGTTGTAACCATGACATGTTTTTCCATTCATTGACAATTAATATTTTGTCACTTTTTATCAAGTAAGACTGATAACCATTGAGTTCTAAGTTATAGAAAAGTTTGAGTCATTTGCAGGTGATGTTTTCAACAACCTCTAATGCATTTTATTGTCCCTAATGAATAGCTAATTTTTATTTTAATGTTTGAATATTCAAGGCCGGCCTAACCAATTTGGTTGCCTCGGCCAAATTTGAAAAAATGAACAAAGAAAAAATAGACAAAGACCAAAATTCATTGCATACATGGCTTGAACTCTGGTTGCTAGATATTCAAAGTTAACAAGCAAACCACTTCACCAAATAACTTAAAAAGACATGCTCGTTCATTCTATATGAAAACAACCTCAGCATGAAGTTTAACATCTTGTTGCCCCCCTCCGACAAGTTGCCCCAGGCGGCCGCCTCGGCAGGCTTATCTTGGGGTCGGGCCTGCGAGTATCAGTTTCACTCATTTTCTTGTATTAAAATGTAATTTTCTCCGTATTAGTTGTTTTTAACACTTTGGGTACAGGCATTAAAAACAAATTTTGGTATTTAACACTGATTTTTTTATTTCCTTATGTTTTAGCATGGAATTAAATTTTGTTATCAGTTTGCCATTATTTCCGGAAGACCCTAAAAATTGGATTTGACTATCATCACAGATATGACAAAATCTATAAGTAAATATGGCATGCTCTTCCATAACAACTAATAAATTGTTATAAAATTTGTAACATGGAAATGATGAATATGCTTAATTATGTTTATGAAGACTATATTGTAAAATTTCAATCATCTTGAGCCTATGAGTAGAGATCAAAAGTATCGTACATTAACCCTTGCAGTATATGAAATTTCCTATTCCTCTATATAATGGCTTCTTATCTTCTTGTATTATTAACACGTTATCAGCACACGAACCCTAAACCGATAGCAGTTTTCTTTTCATGATAAAAGCAATTGAAACTTGTTTAGATTTTGAGTAAGTCATGAAATACAAGTAATATTATGCTGAAGTGATAGATCTCAAAAATACATGTTTTAGACGAAAGATTTCATTTTGCTACATTTTTACCATTGAATTGATTTAAAACTCACCTACATTTGAAGGATTTTTAGTTCAACTTGTAGATCTATGGATCTACATTTATTTTGAAAAGAAAGTTTTGAATTTAACATCTTTTGTTGTCTGATTTAAATAAACAGATTGCATTTGCTTGTGTTTTGGTTCATTTGATAGATTTTAGCAATCTAAACATGTTTGGTAGATGATGTTTTCATTTCGCTTTTTTCTAGTTTAGAGTTTAAATGAGGATTATGGAAATATTTTAAGCTAAAAATACATGTTTAAATGATTTTCTACAGGAAAACAATGATTTTATTTTGCTAGGCAATCCAGGTTATAGTATCTGTTACATTTTACAAGTTAAAACAGGTGCAAGGGTACTCCCCTCAACAACTATCAGACCCAAAAACAGCCCAATAATAAAAAGCAGAAAAGAAAAGAAACATGCAAAGGATATGCCCTAAATCTTAATACAGATTCGACGCCTTATCCAACAAAGCATAGAAATAGCATGTGTATACTCGCCCATAGTTGATTGAAATAACGCCTCTTTTATTACAGAATATTCGCAAACACACGCGCATTTTGTTCAACCCAAATTAACGCTATGAATTTGTTTAAAAGGACAATAAAGGTTCGACTATGTAATTTCTTTCCTCTTGTACGTGTAAAAATCCAATATCATTCTTCTGCATTACTCGGGCGATTATGGGAGTAACCCCTAGTAAAAGGAATTCTCTTCCAGATTGAACTAATATATGTACATTCCATGAAGAGGCGACGAACAGTTTCATTACTTGAATTACAAAAGAAACAAGCGACAGAAGTCATACGACATAAGCCAGCGGTTTATCCTTAATGAGACATGAATTTTGAATGATTTTCCAAAGCATTAAATTGTCCTTCTCCAAGCCATACCTGTTTCAAATATGTTTATTTATACCATGGGTCCTGAATCCCATTTCGAGCCTTAATGAGAACATTGTAGACAGAAGAAATAGAATGCATAGAATGTTTGTCAGTCAAAACCAACTCAAAGTCATATTATCGAATTTTATGTTTAGATATCTCATTCCACAGCAGTCTAATAGCTGAGCAACTTAAATTAGGAAGAAAGATGATGCCATCTTGAAAATAATTACATGCCATAGCCTTACCAGGTATATATAATTACACATATATATGCAAGTACATTCCTAATTTATTCTTTTCAAATCCCTTAATCAAATCCAAAGAAAAAGATAAGAAGAGAAAAAGAATGTAAAACATTAAAATTGCTATACTTATATAATTACATCATTTTAATATATAGAATAATCGAGATTCTAACTTAAGAAATGACATCTCCCTTTAAAGGAATTTCGAGGTTTTAGTGTGATATTTGCATAAACAAAATTCTCCACATGTATATATCAAATCCAAATTAAACTATATAAGTACTAAAATAAGAAAGACTAAGATTTCCAGTCACAATCCGTCCTTAGCTCTTCCTTTTTTGGATTTAATATGCCTGCTTTAGTCTTTTATAGATCTCTCCTTATATAAATATACCATAAAGGTATTGTGTACGAATTAGATTCAAAAATTTGGGGATTAGAGAAGAAAAGAATTAGAAATTGAATAGTACATACCTAAAACCCTAGGGTATTTTCAGAGTCTTTGAGGAGAGAGACCCGTAGAGCTTCGCTTGGTTTCTAAAATAATCTGTGAATAAAAGTGAGGGGGCTGTGCTCTTATTTATAGTGGTTAGAAAGTACTAGAACCATTGGATTTAAGTTGGTTTAAAATAATAAAATCTACAAGGTTCAAATGTAGAAAAACCTAAACGCCATCAACATGAACCTATCAACCGCTCCTACCTCCACCAATCAACCGCTAGTGGTCGATCAATCCAGGGTACGCGGTCGACCTATAACTGTATTCTGTTAGAACCTTAATTTTCAATGTTTTGATTGTGACAACTATATAAACCAATATACTTGTGTACTAACCATTTATGCAGGAGATTTATTGAAGATTTAGATTCACAAAGCTATGAAGTTGTTATACATCTGTTTAGAGTCTGTATATTATGTTAGAATTATGTTAAAATCTCTCCGATATAATATTTACATGACACATGAACAAAACTAAGAAAATGCTCATTTTAGGCATAAATCAGCCGGTTGAGTGTCACTATTCAGATGGTTAAATGCTAAAACAAATCATAAATTTTTAATAAGATTCAGCCGGTTGAACGGAGACATTTAGACGGCTGAATTAGGCCTAAATTGGCCTATTTACTTGCTACATCGAATTTTAATCGAATCAGATGGCTGAATTGAAAAATTCAGATGGATGGTTATCGATAACGGCTATTTTTCTAAACGGATGCTTCTCTTCAATGAAGAGAAACATCTTCGAATTTAAGGGCTGCATCCATTCCTTTTCGTCGCTCTTATTCATAAAAGATTGCAACTCTTAAAACTCTATAAATAGAGTCTAGAGTCCAACAAACATTTTGCTACAAATAATGATTAGTTTTCTTGATTTCTTAAGCTCTAATTCTCTATTTACCATTTGCACTCAAAATACATATAATCTCTAATCGTTGATCACTCTATCTTCCACATTCTTCAAGCACTTACACTATATATCATAAAAGAGAAGATTATAGGAAGATGGTACTTTATTGACTTATCAGTGCTATTTAAATTGCATATTACAGTCAGGTACTTTTGTTTATTTGTAAAGAAGCCTGTTCGGTTGCTCAGGTGGTAGAAGTCATATTCAGTTGTCTAGGTGGTAAAATTCATGTTCGGTTGCTCAGGCGGTGTAATACCTGTTTCTCCGGGTTAAGAGAGGGCTGATAGTTAAATTCTAGAAGGAGTCTGGAACTGAACGCATAACAAGAGTTTGAACCAGTATAAAAATCCCTGGTGTCATTTACTTTACTAGTTTATTTATACTTACTTATTTTATATTCTGCATAGTTAGTTTATAGATACATCCATATTACACGATCCTATAGCACAATAACTTTCATATTCTAGGAACATTTTGACTGTGTCGTTGCTTGTTTTATTTACTACCTTTATTAATCTTTTCACATTAACGTTAATTTTAATGTTTACTTAACCTTCAAGTTTACTTTTGAATTTCAAATTTAAGAATTATTTATTTATTCAAATTTGAATTATATTTAAATTAATTCAAACCCAAAACTTCAAACATCCATAACTTTTTCGTTTAAGCTCCGTTTTCAAAACAATATATATGTAAATTTATTAGAAAATCACCATGAATACAACGATGTAACCTCTATAGTCAAATTCTGACTTTATAAAAAATTCCATTTTTAGACTTATCTTATTTAATAAATTAATTAACTTATTTATTTCTTATTAATTTTTACGGGGTGTTACAGATTCTGAAGAGAGATTTGCTTGTAAATATTTGGTGGAATTGGGCCAGCCCACAGTGGCATCAATAGGTGAATTTTAATTATTTTTTTGCCCTATTGGATCTTTATTTAGCCTATGAAATCTAATGTATTTAGAATATTTCTAAATTTTGATTTAAATAAAAACTCTTATTTCATTTAAATTACAAATTCTAAATAAAATTTTATTCAATTAAATATAATAGTATACATATATATAGTATACATTATGTATATGAGTGAATGTGTAACATAATAATCCGTGTAAGGTATAACATGCCCGTATATAATGTTGGGATTTACATCGCAATAGAAACGCTTGTTCTTCCTATATATATATTAGATTAGATATTGTCCAAATATACATATGTATGTAAACTTGTTATTTATATAAATATTAAAAACTATGTATATATATATATATGTATGTATGTATAATTATATAGATAACTTATATATAAAAATGTTAATGATTTGTATATACCATTGCATTAAATATGTGTGTGTGTGTGTGTACATAATATTAAAAAGATTTAAATCATTTTACACATATACATATATATGTATGAATTACAGTAACAAAATTATTATTATATATATAAGTATATTTATAATGTCTAAATATGTATATGTATGTATATATATATTAATTATGTACTTAAAATATGTATACATATTTTTTAACCTTTTCAATTTGAAAGCATGGCATAAAAATAACTTATTTATATTCTATTGCATTAATATATATATATATATATATATATATATATATTATTCGAAATACAATAAAATAATGATTAAACTATTTTTTAGCAAAGCTAACCAGCTTTAGTGTGCCATCCACCTTTATTAAAACTCATTAATAACGGATGCTCGGCACATGTGCTAGAACGGCTAAAAAGAGAAGAAAGGAATAGGAGCTAGGCAAAAGTATTTAGACCTCTAAGACAAATGAAAGAGACTATGCCTCCTCCAAAAAGGAGGAACCACTGTCTTCATCATCTGTCACAGGCCCAGTGACATGAATGTAATTAGAGAATAGAGCTGCCAAGTCAAGCATACATAATCCACCGAATCACAAAAGTATAGTTATTCCGATCCTAGGAGTCATCTGCCAAAACTATACCATTGTCATCCATCTTCTTTTAGAGTAGTAAGAACAAGTCCGTCCACATCAACATGATAATATAACCTGTGTATCTCACCTTCTCCTCCAATATACATATAATAACCATCATACTTTAGGTAGGATCTCATTTCAGATTTCATATGATACCATGTAGGCTCATCTGAATTCCACTTAGTAACATTTTCGGATGAAGGAGCCACTATAGGTTCAACCACAATGAATACAATAGTAGAAGCATCAGAGGGGGCCAGAGATAGGAGAAATGATAGGAATTACGCCTGAAGGCAAAGTATCATCACTAACAAAACTGGAGGAATGGAGACTGCTGGCTTAGGAACATACTTCCTAATAAGAGTGCAAGGAAAAGGAAACTTAACCGGAATAGGCAAGAGGGAAGCAACAACCATATGCCTACAAGAATCAACAAAGTGGCCAAAGGAGTGACAAATCGTGCAAATATCAGGTTTCAAACTGTAGTTAACATCAACATAAACATCTCTCCCCCTAGCAATAGAAACTTAAGCCTAGAAAGCAAGGGCTTAACATGGGTTATTTCGATTAAACGTTAGCATAAACCAACTTCTTTTTGGCCACTGTATTAGCATTAAAGCATTTCAGCTTGCCAATAAGGACAGCTAACTACGTTAACCTTAACAGAAGTTGCATGACTGACGGGATATGCGTAAAATGAGCCCAAGTAGCAATAGACAATACTTGATCTCTAGCACTATCGACCATCGGACTCCACATCGTGATAATAAATGGCTTTCTATCAATATTGAATGGATCCGCTTCTAGAACATGTAGTTTTTCCTTCGCATGAGAAAATTTGAAATAAAACAATCCATCAATGTAATGAACCCGAAGTCCACTTATTTTTAACTACTAAGGGAGCAGCATGTTTATCACTATGAGGGTTCAAAATACCTACTGTAATAGGATTGAGGTCAATACTCATTTAGGCAATCTCATAAACACTAGGTATGCAAGCAATAATTTCAACAGGCTAGGCATTTGCGTACTCACAAATACTTCCATAATTAAAGAATGATACCTTTAAAAATAAAAAATATTTTAAATTTAATTTTATTTGAATAAAACAAAAATAAAAAACATTTTCATGTTATTTTTTTCGAATGTTAAATTTTTAGAAAATCAAGCATGATATTTTAAATTTACAAAAAATATTCTAGTATTTTTTGAGTCAAAACAATAGTTTTAATTAATTGATTGATTTTGGTCGTCTACTAGATTGATTTTTTTTTTGGTTGAGAGTAGATATGATGATAAATAATTTAAAATTTTTAAAATTTAATTTTCAAAACATATTTTATTTTATATGATTTATTTAATTAGTATATCGATTTATATAATATAATTTTTTATATAAAAGAGTGGTCCTAAAATTAGAGAGCACTCATAATTATATTAGCAAAATACCAAAACCACATAAGTTTGATTTAAATAATATTAAACAAGTATTAAAGTTAATTTCCAGCCACCGAAAACGTAGATATGCATTTATAAAATATAGGTTCAACTATTAACATGATATGATGATATAATTAAATACAAGTCATACAACTAAAATTAGGTAGTATATTAATACATGCATACATACATATACATACATACACACACACATTAATGAAATGATAATTATTAAAGTAAAAGTTATTTGGTTGTGCACTTCATATATATATATATATATTTGTATAATGTGTTTTCTAAATAAATTAAAATGTACATATAACCAATCTAATATGTGACATTGATGATACATATAAGAATCACATCTAACTAGTAATATGATAATATATATAGGTATATATACGTGTATATATATATACATATATGTATGTATGTATGTATGTATGTATGTATATAAATAATATAATGTTATCCAGAAATTATAAATCATACAGTATAGTAAATACATACCTAATACTAATGCCTTAGAGCACACCTTGTAATGATGAACTCTCCCTCCTTTGAAATCATCTCGATTCGGTAGATTGCTACTCCTTGAACCGTAGACCTTTAGCTATCCAATATCTATCGCCTTCCGAGTTGGTTTGAGATGAATATGTTGGACCTCCTTTTTTATGAGATCAGCTAGCAATGATGGGGAAATGGTAGCCAAAAGGCCCTCTAAAATTTGAGGATAGAATTGTTTATATAGAGGAGAAGTTGGAGATATTTTAGGATTAATATTCTACATCATCTCTTAACAATTCTCTTTCATCTTCGCCCTACATCTCAAATCCTTTGTTGCACCATCTTATGGTTGCATATTGCCCTCATTTTGGTCGAAATTTCCAGCCCCTTTTATGGGTATTAAACCCATTTTAAGCCAAAATAAATATTATTGATTAAATCTAACTTAATTGCTTATCGATATCGCATATCGATCGATATATTTATGACTAATAATATTTATTCCTCAAATCGTATTCTAGTTTTATAATGACTAGTTCATAAATATTAATTAATTTAATTAATCTATAAAATTATAAATTAGATAAAATCGTTTGGCCTAAAGAGAATTAATCATTTCGGTTGTGTGATTCATCGGGCGTAAATTTAGTCAACGATTAACATCGAATTATTCGAATGTTAATGTTCACATGTCACTTAGTAGGCGGTGTGACATTTTGGTCAAATTTACTACTTGGCTAGTTTCAGTAAAATCAAATTTTATATTATTTAGCATTACCAGTTGTGATATTTATTTACACCAATTCTCTTCGTTAAAACTATATCACTTTGGAATTATGGTATTTGATAATGGTCAAAATTCCAATATCATCCATATTCAACTCTATAGTCTAAACACAAAGTCCATGGTTCAATAATAAAAATAATTATTAATTGAATTTCTTTGGCCAAAGACTTTGACTTTGAGTTGGCTTGGGTTGACCGTGATGTTAACCTTATATAACCGAGAAGACTAATCCTCTCTTAAATAGTGCTTCACTTCCAATACTTCCACTTGACCCAATTATAGTCTCTCGATGGATGCCATTTCATGATTTGACTATAATCAAAGCGGAGCTTTCATATTGAAGATCCATAGTATTATCAAGTCGAGAGAACTATGTAAATCAGTCATGTCGATAATTTTTGTTTGACCTTAGTTATATTTACCAAAAAAACTATCGAGTGATTTGTTCCATAGTTATCCAATAACTATTATACATAAACTCTTGGTTCCTTCAGCAACCATGAATACTGCACTACCTAATATTTGGAGAGCGTTATGTACTCTATTCTCAAAGGATACATCGATATCCAATCTCGATGCATCTTGACGACTAGAAACATTTAAAATGGTATATTTATATTTATTGTGATTAATTACTTATAGTTACAACACTTTGCAACTACTATCACTAAAATATACCATTTATGGATTTTCTATTAAATATACTTTTAAATAATATATCACACCAATATCAATTATATTATAGAAAGAAAATATCTTTTATTGTAAACAAGTTTGGTCAACGAGTTAGATATATCTAATAAATTACATAATTGCCTCCAAGGTATACCCCTAACTCTATCAATCTTCCACTTGAAATTGCGGTCAGTTATGGAACATTATTCCAAATTTTCTAGTCGGTTTCCTCAAAACAAATTGGATCAAGCCCTCGGTGAACTGTTATGCTATTATGTTTCAATTATCTAATCGATTAACTCTCTTAGGCGCTAATAAACTACCTTTATCATGTGGAACAATTAAGAATATCTCTCTCAACTTTAGCTCCAAGTTATATTACGAACTATGTCATGATACCATTATTATATAAAAATCTTATGAGATTCTCAATATTTGGAATCACTCTAAGCTCGGTTATAAATTTGCTTGTTTATATTTATATACGTTGCTTTTATTGCGGCACTATTCAAGATGATGCACCAAGCCATTTTCATTGAATCAGCTACATTCTTTTGTTAGAAACATTTCCAATTTTAAAGATTCTTAACTTGAATTTATTATTGATATATTATAGTCAATATCACTTATAAAGTTTGAGTCCACACACTCATTTATAAGAGGTTCATTATTTTTGTAAACAATTCTCTAGTATTTCATAAATACATGAGAACGCCTCAAACAACCATTTAGTGATCTCTATTTGGATTTGATATTTGCTTCATATATCAAATATATAAACAAATCACGATATCATAGACAACATAACATGTACGGTAATCTTATCGCCAATACGTAAGGAATCCATCTTACATGTTCCATATTAAAACATTTTAATAAGGTGTCCTTTCATATCATTTGGGACATTGCTAATATCTTTTGTACTTACTATAAAATACATCATTTATAAATCCAACGTCGAGTATTAAAGCAACTAAAGATGGTTTTAATGCAAGTACATCACTAATAATCAACAGTGTATTGTTTACTTATGGTTTAGAAATATCTATGTACCTTTTAATGTTCTTTCTTATGAACACGTGTTTCCTCTGCATTTTGATTGACAATCAAACTATTTGATATTCTTATCAAAACACTAGTTCAATTTTTGATGCGTTTCTGAATCATACATTCATATCTATTCTCGGAATGTATTTGAAAAACCCATAAACTGAATATCACTCCCACTGACTTCGAGACACTTGGGTTATTATGTGTAAAAAGTTTACTCTGAATCGTTATTTTGATTTTTCTATTTCAACACGTACGTATCAAAACATAAATTTATAATAATTTTATGAGTAGAATCCGAATTACTTAAGCACGTTGGATACCAAATCTATTACGCCAATTTCTCCAATTGAAAATCATGATATTATTCTTTTAATATGCTCACTATATTTCAATACATGTGTCTTTCTCTTAAAACACTTTTGAGGCCAATGGATTATATTCCTTTGGGTACAACTAAAAGAAAAATCGTATTTTGATAATATACTTAGAATCTATTTCGGATTAGCCTATGTACCATATCATATAGGTAGTACCCTTAATGTTTTAATTAAACAACTGAGAATTATTTATTCTTGACATTGATAGGAAACTCACGGTTTCTCTTAATGTACAAGAATATCCATTCGACATTTTAATGTATCTATGTTCATTTAGGTTCGGTCAATTTCATTCCATCCCTTGTAATCAGTTTTATCATTAGATTTTATCCAAATTTATTTTATACTCATAATTTCTTAAAGAAATTCCTTTGCTATGAAGTTGGTATTTCTTGAAACAACATTATTTTCTTAGTGCAACAGAATGGCATTCATAAACATTTTATGAATTTCCTGATATATAATTGATTTGCGTTTAGCTTACAAAACGTATCCAAAACATAAATATGTCATCCAATGACGGTTCTTCCCAAACTCCATCTGGGGAGATTCGTACAAAATCTCTCACGAACAATTATTACGTGTAGACTTTCGATTTGCACAACCTGCCAACTCCTTGTCGTAGGATATGTTGAGGTTTCTTATAAATCCTTATCTTGTATGATTTTATAAACTATTATTTATATGAAATTATATTAAACTTGTGTATTACTCTTAAGTACATAACCTTATAGAAAATTAACTCAATTTCACTCGCAATTAAGCATAATTTTTCCAACAAAGTTTGATTACTCCTTATTGATACATCACTATGTATCATAGGGAGAAGTGACTTTTGAAGCTAAGTCTTTATTCACTTTCAGATACGATCGGAATTCTTTTCAATATACTCGCTCATTCGATCAAATCGAATCATTTCATTCGCATGTTATTTTACTTACTTACATTTTATATTCAATGAGCTTATTATAGACTTATACATGTGTATCAAGTACACATGTCCTTTTCTGTGATAACTCATTGTGAACATAACGAACTATGTGGAACCGTTTTAGTATTAATAGACTTGTGATTGTATACTCCAATATGTATTAATCCGAAGAGTTCATCGACTCCTATGACTATCCCACTTCTGTAACGACCCGAAATTTTCGAAGCCGAAAATTCCAGATTGTTATGAAAAAGAAGAAAGAGATAGAAGAAGAAGAACAGAAACATCAACAGAAACCTCACATTCGCAGCGGATAAAATATAATATCAATAATAATAGTTATACCAAAGAAAATTGTATCTATCAATTTACATCGATATTTCAGAGTTACAACAATTCTATACAACATTGGACAGATACAATTTATATTATGTCTCGTACATAAACAATACTATAGTGTAAACTCTCCATACGTCCCTGCCATCCAGCCCGCCTCCTGAACTCCAGAACGTCCTTACCTGAAAATCTGTAATACTCGGTCTGACCCGAGCATTACACCAAAGTAACACCCGGGTCAGGCTGGAAACCAGCGTGAGTAAATCCATCTAACATGGAATACAAAGCATACAATATAAACCCAGGTAACTTGCATCAATATACAACTTCACAAGTTGTTATAGACAACACTTTATTTCACACATCAATTTCTAGGTACCAACTTAGGTTAAATGGTCCAATCTACTTAAGACATTCCATTACCACCTATTGACTCCAGGTATCAAGTTTATATAGAATCGAAGTGGTTTCGGGTATTAATTAATACCCGACTCCGGTCTCTTCGAATTCCGTCTATCATAACACATATATTTAAGTGAAAAGCAATTCAACTTTTAAAGGAAAGATGTTATCATTTTTACTCAGCAATTCAACGTGACAGATAACCACATTGTCATTGCCCACCCAACACATCAAATCAGGAATCATTTCATATCATGGTATCAATCAATTCAGGGCATATAAACAATTTCTTATCATACATAAACAAAATCATCAATCATGACATCTCGAATAAATTTAATTAACCATAATTGAAGTAAATTAATTACCTTAAAGTCCTGTTTATTAATTACCACTCATTTGATTTACCATCCCATAAACACCCACTCTTAATTTACATTAAGATTATCATCACTATCTAATTATTTCCATTAAATAATTTTATTTAATCACATTCCACAAATGATTGTCCTTAACTAATTGCATTCATTAATTAACCCCAGTTACCCATAACAGTAATTACCCTTCAGTAAATACTTACTTAAGTAATTAACCTCTCAATTAATTATCAATCCCTTTTGATTAATTACTCCAAGTGATTTATCCTTAATTACTTCTACAAAGTAATTACCCCTTATTTCTTTCCATTAAATAATTTCTTTAATTTATTACATCCTGAAATTACGAATTACTTCATTAAATCTCAACAAATATTTATATTTAATTAATTTTGAAGAGATACCCTTTAATTAATTAACAAATAAATTTTAATTGGGTAATCCATCTCATAATTACCCTAAACACAATTATTAAATCTTAATTGCAGATTATTTATTCTTTGACCATCAATTAATAAACCTTAATTATTGATTTAAGACAACTTAATTACTAATTAAGTATCCCTTAGTTACCAGTTAGTTAATCATTAGTAAATTAAATTACTTAATTACTTAACTACTACTTATTCGTTAATTAACCTTAAGTAGTTAATTACAAATTCATCTATTAATTAATCATTAATAAATCCATCTCTAGATACAATTATAATTTACTTATTCTTAAATACTTTCTAAAATAATTAATTAATATTAATCATTCGATTTAATTAACATTAGTTATTTATAATTTAAAGGTAACTTCTTTAAATTTTGAAAATAAATTTATTACTAACCACAAACCTAATTGTTAATTAACTTTAAACTTAACTAAAATAATTAACTTGTATTAAGGTTTTAACTTAACTTGTCTAACACTTCCTAAGTTTCAATGCTCACCTAACTTCATCTTTTTTTTAATATTTTATATACTTCAGTTTGAAGAAAACCCGAGATCTCACCTGCTAAACTTCGAGTAGAGCTTCGAGTTACCTCACCATTTCACTCGGGTCACTCTCATTTTCCTCTCACCCTCTCCTTCGTCTCCCTTTTTTTATTTATTTACCGTACGAATAAATTTACTTAAGTACAAGATAATTCACCAGTAACTATCTCACGCTCTCGTCCCTCAAAACTCGATGCAACCACCCAGCAAACTCGAGGGATAACTCGAGACCGAAACTTCAACAACGACGCTGACACTATCATCATGCCGTACACGTGCACGGCAGCTCCACCTAGTTTCGGCGAACATCAACACCTCAGACACACAACAAATCTCCTACGCATTCGAAATCCAGGTTCGAATTGCCTACAGAAATCTCGAATCGAAAAACAACAGCTCGACCCAAATGCGAAAATCAGCCAAACCACCTGATCGCCTCGCCACCGCCCCTCACTTCACCGGAGACGCCTAAAAGTCAACCACACCATGCCAACACGATAGGCTACCACCCTCCAGAACCTCGTGACACTCGAATATGTGTAGGCGACGAACTCATCTTTTCACTGACATGCTCAAAAACTTGGAATGAAACCCTAAATTGATCCTGTTTCTCAAAATTACTCAATAAAAAAATATTGCATATTTTTCTCAAGATCATTGATGGCCATGTTATCTTCATAACAAATTTCAACTTTTCCAATTGATTAAAGTGTCAGAAATTCAAAAAACGTAATTTTTTTTAAATTCAAACTGTTCTTTAACTACTGATTTAAAATCCTAATTAATTTTTTTTTGTTTTAAGAAAAATCCTGACCTGTAGTACGAATAAGATATAAATCTCGAATTAATAATTTACAACAATTGATTTTATCAAATTTCTACTTACTTACCTGTAAAAAATGTTACAGTGAATATTTCAAAAAAGGATTTTAAAACAACCTTTATAATCTAAATTTAAGGTTTACATCTCTTGTTTGATTTAAAAGAATAAATAAATTAAACTTAACAATGAATAGCAGCAAATAGATTTAAGGATTGAAATCAAAAATTCACACTGTTTCAATTTACAGAGGAACACAGAACATCCTCACTCATATTCAACTGAAACATACACAAACCTAATTATCAATGAAGTTTGATTTCAATTAACTTTAAACTCACCTGCAAATTCCTTTGAACAGACCACTATTCCTATTTCCTTTTGAAGTCCTGTAGCTTAAAACTATCTTTGAATCTGTTTTTGTATAAACTGCAGTTTCTGTAAATTTTCTGCCTTGTTGAACTTTGATTGAGTTTATAAAGAAAAATGTTTATATTTCTTTTTTTTTCTTATGTATGCTCAGGTTTATATATATATATATATATATATATAGGAACAGTTAGTAGTATAAACCCTGGTACAAACTTCATCTTGTTATGTTCAGACAAGATATTTGTTTATGGAGGCTGAAAGATTTCTTGCGATTTCGAAGTGACCAAAATGTCATGCTAATTTAATGCACATGTCCTCAAATTAGTTTACATCTAATTAATGTTAGCTGATACTTAGATTTGGTTCAAAGATATTTTTGAACATGATGTGAATACTTGTCTTCTTTGCATACCAGATTTACATAGCATCTTTGTTATCGTTTTTGTTAAAAATTATGTATTGTACAAATGTATTTTACAGTTTATTGTTTTCCTAACTTATCTTATATATTCATGCATAGTTATTATAGTATTGTTAGCATAGTTTCTAAACTTTATTCTATTTATTTAAATTTCGAACATTCATTAATAACATTCTATTTGTATATTTAATATTTACATCTTATATTCATAATTATATTTTATACTTATGTTTTGTATGTTTATGTTTATAACCATTTATATTGTTGTATACTTAAGTTTAATATTTATGTTAAATAAGATGTACTTAGTTCGATGAATGAATTGGCTGAGATGACCTATAAAAAGAAATATGCTGCTGAGGTATATTTAGGTACAAGATTTGTATATTTTGGTCAGAGAGATCTTTCCCATTTGGAGACTGATATGATACCAATTTGTGCTTCATTAATGATGCTTGTCTTGTTTCATGTTTACAAAGTAATCCATGTTCAAAGATATTTACATTATGTACAACATGCATCTATTTATATTGTTTCTTTTGTCTTCCATGCCCTTAAAGTGTATACATATACATATATATATATATATATATATATATATATATATATACTGTTCTAGAATGAACTTACGTTCATTCATGTGTTTACTTAACTATAAATTTATTTCAGATATTATTCATTGCTAATATAAATACTTATTCTTATTTCTTTCTAAAGTTAAGCTATCAACATTTAATTGCTTATTTATTATTTAGTTTTATACTTATATTAATTTCATAGTTCTCCCATAATTACATGCATATATATCTGTTTTCAAAAGAATAAGTCTATATTTTAATTAATTAGTCTAAATCCTTATAAAAATAATAACGTTAAATTTCCGAGCTGTCACAACTTCAGAGGTGCATAACCTTTAATTGTTCAAAATATAATTAACTAGTATCATATGATTCATAATAATACAATATAATTAATTCTCAAAATTATGGCATAGTCTATCTTTCTAAAATAATTGTAAATAATTTTAGATACTTTAGTATGTTCAACTGCATCATTTTTGTTGTGAAAACAAATACACAATGTAGTTTTATTTCATAACGAATATTCATAGTATTCACATTGAAATCTAACTAAGTCTCATTAGTACACAAGTTGTCTATTGCGTCGCCTTATTTGCGCAGTTTGAGTAAAAACAGCAGCAAATAGTATAATATGCGATGGTTCTTTTAAAAACCGTAGTAGTTGGTTTATGAGAAGCAGAAGAAAATTTAATAAAAGCAATTTGTGACAATTTTTGTTTATAACTGTAGCATATACATTGTTATTTACGACTGTTATTTTCATAACGGTAGCAAATACCTATTGCAAACGGAAAAAAAAAATTAAAATTTTTTTTGCGACGGTTGTATAACACAGCAATAGCAAATTGCAACCGTTATGCTTCAACCATAGCAAACATTTCCCCAAACCCACCAGAGTTGAAATCACTTATTACCTAATTTCATTTTCCTCTTCAGGGAAAAAAAACTAGATCTATCGCCGCGTATTTAACATCTCAAATCGAACTGTCGCCTTCCTTCGTCTCCGCTTGCCTACCTCTAATTCAACATCTCTAGCATCTCACCACCTACCTCCGTCTCCGCATTTCTTCTTTCTTTCGAAGATGGAATTTATTTTCCATTTAGCCTCGTTTAGAAACTAATTATCACAAATGGCCCTGTTTGTAAACTATTATCAAATTTAGCCCTGTTTTGGCCAGCTCAGCTCCGAGCTGGTCAAAACGTACTGCCGACTTTTCAAAATTTGCCAGTATTTTTTTTTGTGACGAAATAAAACGGACGACTTTTGGAAAGTCGCCAAAGGCGACTTTCCAAAAGTCGCCGCTTTTGTTATTAAATAAGCAGGCGACTTTTGAGAAGTCGCCCATTCGGGGCTCTGCAACAAAACCAGAGCCCCCATTTCTTCCTCTTCACTCTAAACTCATCCTCTCCTTTTCTAAAAACCTTTCCTCTCCAAAAATTTTGCCCAAGCTCAGAAATTTTTCGCATTTCATTGAACAAATTAGAAGATGGCTAGCTCTTCAATACCGGATGCGCCTGTATGTATGGGAAAATCAATAACATTTCAATTTAGGGTTTTGAAGAAATTTGAAAAATAATAATTTTTAGGAATTGTAAGCAATAATTGATGGTTGAGGTATGTATGTATGGTTGAAATCATTGGTAAAATATGGAAAAACAATGCGTAAATTCGTAGTGTTGATGTTGGAAAATAAATTTGAAAATATTATTAACTTGTATATGTGTAGATTATGCGGAGATAGTACCTGGACTAGTTGATGGATCTGTCCTTTATTTGCAACAACGACATCGAACGAATAATCCGGAATTTGTCGCAGTAAATTTTTTAGTATTCGAAATGTACAAATATCGAAAGGTAATGTATGTTACATGTTGATAATATTTTTGTGATATTTTGACAGAGTATTACTGCAGACAAAACCATAGATCATTCGTCCAAAATGAATAGAGTAACATCTGGTCATCCAGGCGTTATACAGTTGATAGACCAAGCTGGATTTAGACTGGTTTTTAGGATGGGGCATATCCAGTTAGATCATCATCTTATCACTGCTTTGGTGGATAGATCGAGGCCAGATACATCGACATTTCACCTACGAGCCAGAGAGATGATTATCACGTTGGGTGATGCTGCGTGCTTGCTTGGCATACCCATAGACGGTGCTCTGTTGACCAACCCCGATCCAGTTGATTATCTTACTTTATGCCAAGAGCTCCTAGGTTTAACTCCTCCAGCAGAGGAGTGGTTGGGAAACTAAATGATACGAACACTATGGTTTAGGGAACAATTTGCGGACGACATACCTGCAGATGCGACGGAGATTCAGATTCAGCAATGAGCCAGGACCATTATATCGCATATTATATGCTCGAGGTTGATATGCGATCATTCGAAGACACGGATATGGCTTTGATGGCTTACTTTTTTTAGAAAACTTTGAAGTTTGTCGGCAGTATTCATGGGGCGGTGCAGTTCTAGCGTATACGTACTGCGAGTTGACGAGGCTTGCTTTGCAAGAGAGCACAAGCATAGGTGGTTATGTGAGTCTAGTACAGGTATGTCCATAATTTACTTTCGCCGACCGTTATTCCATATTCTTTTATCTAACTGAAACCATGTGTCCAATTTTATTTGCAGCTTTGGTGTTGGACTTATCTACCCGTGGATAGAATAACGACGAGGAGGACGGCGATTGATTTATCATTGCCATACAGTGCTAGGTATAATTAATTATGTAGTATACTAAGTATACGTGTTCGGATTTGAGAAGTCACAATTGAATATTTATACAGGTGGGTAGGACCTAAAAGCACCGTTTCATCGCTGAGGCGTCATGTTGCCTTCTACCGTAATGAGTTTGATGTGCTAGACTATCAGTCTGTGAGTTGGACCCCGTACGACGATGTGCTTGGACATCTTCCAAACTTATGCACCACTTCCATTCAGCCGTGGACTGCTCGGCTTCCTCTGATTTGCTTTAATGATGTCGCCTATCATCTACCTGACCGAGTGATGAGGCAGTTTGGTATGGCCCAGCATTTACCGGAACAACCACCGCATTACAGGATTGATATTGAAGCTGGGGAGTATGCTATGGCGATTGACACATGGACCGACCGCTACACGCACACACAACAGGAACGCGGGTTCACATTGTCCGAACAAGAATATCTGTCTTGGTACTGTAACATCACGCGTCGATATGTTCTTCGTGCCATCGATCCACCTACAGCGCCTCCTGTGGTTGCATACCCTTACACTCCTAGAGCACCTCTCGAAAGGAATGTGGTACGTACTACATATAGTCTTTATTTCCATATTTGAAATTTAAACCCTTTTTTGAATTTTATGTCATGGCAGGCGGACGGCATTTACCGTGCGATCGAAATTGTAGACGAGCTTGCACAAGAGGTTCCTGAAAGGTCACAGGGGAAATGCTTTAGTGTAAAACGCATCTTAGAGTCTATTTTTGGAAGAAACAGGTTAACAAGACCAAGACCTCCCACACCGCCTCCTCCTCCACCAGCACAGGGGCACATCGAATATGCCATACAAGCCCATGACGTCCCTCCCCCCACTACTCGTATGTATCAGCGACGTAGACATCGAAAAGGCGCATCTTCATCTCAAGAAACACAGGTTGAAGTTGCTCCCGGCCCTTCACAGCCTATAGATCCTACACAAGCAAGTAAAGAGGAGAATTCGCCGGATGAAATTCCACTGTCTATGAGAAAACCAAAACGAACTCCACGAGAACTTCGTAGATTGAAGAACTGAGGATGGTATAAGTGATTGATATGCTTTGTCCGGATTTATTTTGTTTAATGAACTACTGAAATATTAGGATTATTTGTTTTGTTGAATTGTTGGATGTGAATTGTTTGAATTTAAATGTTGAATTGGTGGATGTTGTAATTTGAGTTGTGGATGATTGAGTTTGATAGAAATGTTGAATTAGGGGATGTTATAATTTGAGTTGTTGATGATTGACTTCCATTGAAATTTTGAAGTAGTGTAAATGATGATACAGGGTTTCTGTTTTGAAACCCTGCATATTACTGGGGCGACTTTTCAAAAGTCGCCAATGGGCGCCTTTTCAAAAGTCGCCAGCAGGCGGCTTTTGAAAAGTTGCTCCAGTAATGTGCAGGGTTTCAAAATAGAAACCCAGACCTTCCACCTACCTCATTCCATACTTTACCAAATTGCAAATATAGAACCTAAAACCTAACCCACTTCTCTCTTCCACAAAATCTATAGTTCCTGGCGGCAAAAGAATATCTTTTTGACATTTGAAGACACCAAAAGAAGGTAAGATTCATAAGCACTATTAAATTTGTTTACTGTTTTGCGATTTAGTCTAACTCCAACATTGATATTTTCAAGAATGGATAATTAGAAGATTGACGACGAGACGATGATGAAAATGTATGAAGAATTTGAACAGCAACGAAGCTCTGCGTCGGTTAATGAAGAAAATGATGCGGTTGATTTCGTCCCTGAGACGCGGGTTGAAAACTTGCCCTCCTCTAGGGTTGGCGGTACTTCGACATTGGTCATGGATAGCGGTAAATAAAAACATCAATCACTTCATGGAAAATTAATGGATGTGCTTGCTCGGCGTAAGACTAATAATGCTAGTACAAGCCGGACAGCGCCTCGGGTACTTTGTTATTGCGGAGCTGAATGTCAAGTGGTTGTGTGTCGGAATGAAAGGAATGCGGGCTCTCGCTTTTACCGTTGTGAATCATACGACGATAATAAGATACAGCCAAACGATGTTGAATGTTGTAACTTTTTTAAATGGAAAGATCCGGAAATGTGTCCGAGGGGAGTTGCGTATGCCCTTGAGATGCAAGCGGAAAACGCCCGTTTGGAGAAGTTGAACCTACAGTATCGGAACGCACTACTGAATAAGGGTGTACCGTTCGATAAGTTGAGTCCTCGTACGTTGTGGGAGGAGAAGTAAACACAGATTTAGGTGTTTATTTATATGTAATTTAATTAGGTACTTTGTATCGGTAGCTTTCATGTACTTTGTATCGGTAGCTTTCATGTATATGCAATTGTTTTATGTATCGTTGAACAAGTATTGTAAAGATGTGTGTAACACTAGCTTAAATTGGCATGTGTTTACGTATCACATAACATTCATCATCACAAAGAACTTAGCAAATGAAATAAAAACACAAACTGTTCTTACATAAACAACATACGGCTTACAAACATCAAACCAATAATAACACGCATACGTAAACTAAATAACTGAATTACAACGACTCCTTTTGTGACCGTGCATACCACATTTACTGCATCTATTAGGCCTTGGAGGCTGCATCTCGTCCATAACGCCTTTAATTCTACCTGACTTAGGCCTTCCCGGAGTTCGCCTTGCGGGAGGTGGAAGTACCATTTGACCTTCGTGTGGAGATCAATACCTTTTATCGCGTACGGGATGAAATCCCGCAGAGTATGCAGCTAGGTAATTCTGAACAGAGTACCAATGCGATGCAAAATCATGATGAGCTCTGTTTGCCCCATTGGTCACCGACGAACAAGCAGCCATCACATGGGCGCAGGGGAGATGTTGAAGCAATGGGATGTTGCATGTACATGAACACGTGTTACCATCGATTATAACTTTGAATTCATCACCGAAGTAATGAATCACTTGCCATTCAATTTGACTAAAACGGACAATCCGACAACGTCTAGCTTAGCTTACTCTCTCCACTATTTTTGCTTGGAGTGACACGAAGTGTGGAATTCTTAGCTAACTCTCTTCTTTGGCAAAAGTAATCAACGGATCGATAGAAGGTACGTGCAACAAGTGTTCTAATAGGCAAAGATCTTGCACCCCTAAGTACACCATTAAAACTTTCTGACGCATTAGTCGTCATAACATGAAACCGACCACCATCATCTTTACATAATGCCCAATTTTCCTCCTTTCCACCCAAACTTCTCTCTATCCAGTTGTGTGCTCTTATACTACTGCTTATAATTTCCTCACGAATCTTTAAATACTCAATCTCCTCAGAGGCACATGCAGCTGCGTAGAATAAACCGGTCAATTGTTTGTCTCTAAAACCCGCTGTCTGAAAATTTGCTTTCAAGTCTGGCACAGTATCTATGTTTATGTGCGGCTAGCCATTTGCTCTGCAACGCTGTAGGTATTCCTTTCATTCTATCAGAAATGAAAGTAATACGACGATTGTTCACGCTGTGAATGAACTTTTGCATGCATGCAAAAAACCAACCTCAACTATCAATGGATTCAGACTCAACGATGGCAAATGCCAAGGGAAATAGCTCATCATTTGCATCAACGGCTGTTGCAACAAGTAAGGTGCCTTTGTATTTTCCATATACATGTGTACCATCTATGCAAAGCAAAGGTCGACAATGGACAAATCCTTCAATACATGGCCCAAATGACCAAAATGCACGATCAAAAACTCCATACTCATCAGTAGTCACATGTCCTACACTTCCGGGATTTGTTTTGCATATTTCACCAAAGTATTGTCGTAGGTTGGAATATGACTCTGCCCAATCGCCGTAAATTCTTTCAACAGTCTTGCTCAATGCTCTTCATGCTTTCAGATAGCTAATTTCCTCCATTAGATCTTGCACCGTTCCGACTGTAATGTTCAAATCAGATTTCACGAAAGGCATGATCTTCGATACCATAAAGGATGATGTGGCTTGCCTATGGTTTGAGTTCACTGTAGGGTTAACACATGTATGATCACTAGAATATTTTTTTATAACCCACCATCCAGCCTGTGACTTTTTTGAGTCAATAACATGTATTTTCCAAGGACAACTGTCATCGACGTTGCAAATGGCGGTATATTTTGCTTTGTTCGACCTTATTGGCTTAAAGGACACCGCATGTAAGATTGACCATTCTGATAGCTGTTGCAGAAATTTAGCTTTACTCTCAAACACCATGCCAATTTTGAAACCAATCTGTACGCTGCAGGATAGAAATAATTCGCTGTTGAAGTTTACATTTGCTACAATCGACCTAGCCATAATTTGTGCACTGCACAAATCATCATCCAGCGGTATCTCCATTTCCGGTTCATCATTGCCCACACAATCTGCTTCTGCACCGCCAAAATCATACTCTAGTGGATCATTGTTTACTTGCATATTTTCCACCCAAGTTGTATCAACCTCTGGTATTGACACAACAGACATACTATCAACTGCAGGAACATCTACAGCTTGTACATCTTCTTCATCTTCTACATCCATATCATCATTGCACATAGTTTGACCTGCTGGTTCATTTGGTGGTTGAACGTATGACTGTGTTGCAGTGTTATTTGCTGCCCAGCTGCAGTTAATTAATACACCATTTTTAGTTTATTTCTTTATACCAACGATTTTGCAACATGTTGCAATATTTTACTTACTTTTGGCTTAAATGGTAAAATTCGGGCCGAGTTGGCGGCATTCGTTCATTTGTACGACCACTCGATGCTCTACCACTTATTTGAGTGGAATTCTGATTTGGAATAAAACTGCACGGGAATACAAATTAGGTTTAAGAATTATATAAATTCAATAAAACATAACTCTATGTAATCACGGCTAAACGATACCTCTGACTCATTCGTGGAAAGTTGTCCTGCTTTAAATGTGGATAAGTAAATTGGACATTTGGCTGCAAACTCATGAATGACTGAAAACCATAATACATTTGTTGTTGCCCGTATTGCCATATGTGCTGAATCGGATTGCTAAAACTAGGTGACGGAATTCCTTGACCAGTACTCATGTTCCCCACCATTCTAGAATATTCTTCAACGCCAAAATTTGTTACGGGTGCCGTGTTGGTTCTTCTGCAACCGATCTTCTATTTTTTTCAACAAACAACTCAATAGATTTGATCGATGCAGCAAACATTAATTCAACATCATCATCGTCAACAATTTTGATTGCTTTGGAAGCAGAATCTGTTGGCCAATTGCAAACTATTTCAATCTCGTACTCTTCCTATTTTATCTTTGTTGCTTTATAAACCGACTCTTTCAACTGCTCAAAAGTAGATCATTTTCGAACTTTAGCCGGTTTGTAAGATCCACCGAAATATTTCTCACACATTAAATCGTTAATAACCAATTCACCATCAAAATAGCATATAGTTGGAATATAAATAGGAGCCATTCTACATCAAGGAAAAAAAAAAATTAGTTTGCAAACTAAATTCAAAACTTAGGGTTTCTACTGCATACCTTGATTGGATTCGACCGAACAACGTTTTGCTAGGCTTGAGGTAGTTGTTCGAAATCTACTACTTTTAAGAATATTAAACCAAAAATTTCTGAGCTTGGGCAAAAATTTCGGAGAGGAAGAGTTTTTAGAAAGGGGGATGAGTTTAGAGCGAAGAGGAAGAAATGGGGCTCTGGTTTTGTTGCAGAGCTTCGAATGGGCGACTTTTGGGAAGTCGTCCACTGGTGACTTTCCAAAAGTCGCATGCTTATTTAATTACAAAAGCGACGACTTTTGTGAAGTCGCTAGTTGACGACTTCTCAAAAGTCGCCCTTTTTATTTCGTGAAAAAAAAAATACTGGCGACTTTTGAAAAGTCGTCAGTCTGAGCTGGTCAAAATAGGGCTAAATTTGATAATAGTTTACAAACGGG
The DNA here is from genome assembly GCA_030765085.1 of Allium cepa. NCBI lineage: Eukaryota > Viridiplantae > Streptophyta > Magnoliopsida > Asparagales > Amaryllidaceae > Allium > Allium cepa. The sequence continues at coordinate 308,438,253 of CM060934.1, read as the reverse complement.
CCATTTGTGATAATTAGTTTCTAAACGAGGGGAAATGGAAAATAAATCCTTCCAAGATTCATTCTTTGAAAATTACTGAAAAATGAGTTCATTCAGATCTAATCACCTAAATTCAAAAAATAATAAAAATAAGTATGATTTCCTCCCATCGATCCACCGATAATCATCCTACCCTTCAATTCATCTCGGAATCTCGAGTTCTCCGTCTGGCCGATAATCATCAATTTCCTCTCATCTCCAAGCCAACCGACGATTTCGACTTCGATTTCAATCTCGAGTTCTCCATCTGCACGAACATACGTTGATGCTTATGGTGCAGTTTGCAGGTCCTGGAGAGAGACTTGCAAAGAAATTGTTGGAAATCCTGAAGTTTCTGGGTTGCTTACGTTCCCTATTTCTTTAAAGCAGGTAGTTTCAAACTATATTTTGATTTTTTTTTATTTGTTTCTATAGTTTATTTCAATGATGATTTTTTTTTTACATTTTCCGGGCTGGATCGAGAGATGGAACGGTTCAATGTTTCATCAAGAGAGATGAATAAAAAATCACTTATCATCTCTATTTATGCCATAGTCCCGGTAAGTAGCTTTGAGTCAAGTTAGATGTTTTATCATTTGAACAGTGTTTTAATTTCAGTTGAACTTTGGTTCAAGATCAATTTTGGTTTTGATTCAGAGGCCTTAAGATTGAACCCTCCTGACAACAGATTACCAATTTTCAAATGAAATTTTAGCTCAAATACTCATGAAATATGATACATACAGATTGTACTCTCTGTATCGTTAATAATAATCGTAATAATTTTGCAAATTTTTGTTGTGACTGTAAAATTGTCATATGCTCTCTGTACATATGCGTTTAAAACTTCTAATCTCAGCATATATATAATACTTAAGAAACGAAATATTTTATATTTGGTTGTAAAATTTGGTATAAAATTATATCACTGGTTCATATTGAATTTACTCAGGTATCAAAATTTTGATTGTGATTTAGAGTGTTTGGACAAAAGGGTAGCTTTGATTATTTCTTGTATTGTGCTATAAACTGTTTGTTATTTTCTTCTTCTTATTCTTCTATTCCTTCGTGTCTCTAACTTTATAAAAGCTGAAATGAATTACATTTCTGTACTTATAATGCTCTTTGTATGATTATTTGGATTCAATGTGTATCGAAAATGAGAATTGAAATATATGATTGATCGTAAAATGTTATTTTCTATTGTTGCTTTGGTTAAGTACATCATTTCATATATTTAATGCGTTGCATGAAAAAATAACTGTTCATTAACTGAAAATATCATGTGAAACTTTGGTGAAATTGAAGCAACACTTTGTGTATTCAAGTTACGTCAGTTTCATTTTTCCTACTTTTTTATCACTGATTTCTAATCTTGACTGGGCTTTTCAATATATTAGTTTCATTTTTCCTACTTTTTTATCACTGATTTCTAATCTTGACTGGGCTTTTCAATATATTATTAATACGTAAGGTACCAAGGCAAATGATTTTTTAGGCTAAAAGTCTACTGAACAACTATTAATTGTAAAACAGAATCATCAAGTTTAAAATTTCCAAAAACCCACCCATGTCTTCATGGCTTTAACCAACCTAATATTTGTTTTACTTTTAACTCAGGTAAATAGTTTATAAGAACATAATAGTTTATCACATATTTTTGTCATTCATACTGTCAAATTTAGGATAGTAAACTTGAGCCTGTGCTAAGAGAAACAAAAACAAAAATCAATATTAAACTAGGGGCTGTTAAATCTAGGATAGTAAAATTGAACACTGTTTTTTGTTTCAGTAATTTTCAAAAGAGACTCTGAGTATTGTACTATGTATGTCTATTTTTTAATTTAGTTAGTTAAATCATTAGTGAAATTATCTGTCAATGCTTCTCTTACACTTTCATGAAATGCTTCTGTGCCACCAACTGACTAACATTGCACTTGATGATATTTTCTAATTAATTTTGACAATGGCAGTACATTAGCAGCCCTCCTCTGTATTTATCATGTTGAGCAAACCATGTGTGCATACTAATCATTTAAAAGTTGTATCTTGACTGGGCAACAACATAATTTTTGGTTGTAGAGTAATTATTATGGCAGAAAATTATCATTTACCATTCTGTTTACCGAACTGGGATCACTTCGTTAGAATATTTATCTGTTTTCTACACATTTATTAATGTACTATAACATATGCCGACACTTATAACTATTGTATGTCAGAAGTAGCTTGTAAATTCGGTATGTTATTTTGTCTGTTTATGTTTGTAGGATTTTCAAAAACTCCTCTGATACCAAAATGTCACTGTTTGTAGTCAAATCCCATTCTTACTGTAAGGTGAATGTACTTTCTCATTAATAAAAAATGCCAACTCAGGGCATATAAATGCTTATGATTTCATTATCTATGTTCTTTCTCGTTTTTGCTATTGGCACAAATACGATATAGTGTATACATAAAACGACCATTACATCTACTTACTCTTTCAGTTAGCTATACAGCACATATCATCTACTGCTTTGATCGCCGCTTCACCTGCTTTTTAATAAAAAAATGATAGTTTATACATGTGACACCGATTATGGATTCATTATCACAGGATTACGCTAAGACTCTCTTTCCTCATTTACATCATTGGAGAAAGACATCTGGTATGCTATCTTTGTTCCAAGAAATATGAATTGGAATTTTTTTTTAATTCGTTGTGGTGGTTAAATATTCAAATTTTACACATCAAATCTAATTTTTATCTCAAAACTCATGTAATTTGAGAACTGCCTTTTTGGGTCAACGTTCCGCTAAATTAGTCCCATCCGTTCATTTTTAATCAAAGGATAACGTTGCTCTTTCATATAACAATAAAACTGAATGGATGAAGTTTATTTTTGTGCAATTGATGAGTCTGATATTGAGTTTTTGAGGCATAAGAGATTAAATGAGACCTTATTTTCATTCCAAGTCTTAAAGATTCCAATTTCAGCATAACAAAACCTAAAATACAATGAAAATATACAATACTTATTTGATTTGAAGTAAATTAATGAAAAAATTGATACACACACACATAGTGAAATATAATATTATTGTCGTTTGGTAACTTTCAAAAAGTAATTTATTGGGCTTCTAAAAAGGGAAAAAAGAAAAAAAAAAATCAAAATGTCAACCTGATACGAGAAAATAAACGGCTTTACTTTTATTTTATTATTTTATTTGAAAGGTGATATTTTGACTAAACTAATGAGTATCTTGAAAATTTGATCGTTTTACTCATTAGCTTTCTAAATTCAAAAACTATTTAAAGTAAAGAACATGCAAATTTCCTTTTGGTTGACAAGTGTACTTTTAAGGTGCATGTGCTAAATTTTATCCAGGGTTTCGAACTAGTACGGTCCATGGATAGAGATAGTGTTATATATGCATATGTATCTGAGATCATTTTCAGTTGTTTGATTTGAAAGCTTTAGTTCAACTTAAAATTGTCAACACTAACTCATATAAAATTACAAAAATAATAAGTATTATGATAAAAATAGCATTATGGAGCAAATGTGGTAAAATACAAAAAAAAACAGACAAAATACAAATAAAAAAAACTACTATTTTAGCAGGATGGGAAAGGTAATTGTTGAACATAAATATTGGCACTTACATGCGCGTGTATGATTCCTTTTTTTTTCTTTCTTATTCTGAATATGGATGCGGATGAATTTTGGATTTTCATATATTCATAAACATACTTATCCCATGTATTTTTATTCATGTATCAACCAATGATGTGTGTGTGTATAATGTCAAGAGATAGATGTTACAAGCGAATTACAGCAGCTATAGCAAAATACAAGAAGATTAGGAATTACATCAATGAAAGGTTCAAGTTCTATCCTGTACATTAGGTAGGCGATGTTACATGCATAGAATAATCTATGTGCCATAAAACAGATACAACATTTGATCATAGACATTCAGATTACTAATCATTAATCAAATCCCGAATTCAGTTGCACAGTATTTTAATGCATTTATGATTCCTTTATATAGATGGAAGCTGTGTGTTTGTTGAGAGCAGGATAACATTCTTTTTTGAACTGTTTATTTTTCAAACATGATGTGATTAGAAAAGTAATGCACAGCGACTCCATAATGAGAAGAAACATGGAATCGGATGGCATGGTTGAAGAAGTACAACGAGCCTCAGCTGGAGTGGTTGTCATACAGCGAGACTTCTAGTTTAGACGGTCCAACGTCAACATATGATCCGTGTCAGCCATCTGCTCTATCCCTGTATGTCCTATTTCAGAGTGCTTATGAGCAACCTACATATCCTGGATGGCCTGGCCTGTATACAGCACCAGCTCCTCCACCTTATCATGTTGCATCTCCTTCACAGAGTGGGTATTATAGGTATCTCTAGGTCCTTTTTCTTTCCTTTAATCACAAATAATTGGATAGTATCAGTACTATGATTTCATCAGTTTTTTGTGTAAGTATTGATGGAGAACCTGATAGCTTTAATTTTGTCTATAAATATTTATTACCGGGACATGGAATACTAGATGAAAATGTGCTTAGCAAATAAGGTAACGAAGGCATTGTGTTTTAGACTTCAAAGTTTAATTTATTATGGATATTCTCTTAAATATGCAATTTAGTTGGGCAGAGTTGAAACCAAGATTATTCCAGTAAAGAAAATTTAAATCATAACGAATTCTGAGAAAATTGTTATTATTATTAGAAACTATACTAGAAATTAAATTGATATATGAAAATTAAATCAAAACAATGTATGAAAATTAAATTGATACACTAGAAACCATATTTCTTTAGTTAGATACTGTTGTGATATATGAAAATAAAATCTTGCTCATAGGTAAGTGTCACATTGTTCAAATATCTACATCCAAGTTGGTTGTAATCGACAACGGCTTGTAAAGATAAAATCGGTATATAAATTGGCTTTTGGGGTAAAAGCATCGGGCAATACTTACTATTGGGAGACCAAATAAGAAGAGAAAACTATTACTGGGACAAGCACCATTGTCTCGGTGGTTAAGTGATTTTGGCTTTGGTGCGAGAGGTCACAAGTTCGAAACTTGCCTAGCGTGATTCGAATGTTTATTGACATGTGATATGTTGGCACAATGATTTGTTATATATAAAGTATCATTTCAAAATAATAATAATAATATACAATTTGATTTATGTTAAATCAATATGATCATTTTTTTCCTGTAATTAACAAATGCAGCGAACTAGTTATTTATAGACGGTTATGTCATTATTGAAATCCATTATGTGAATCTACATTTAGTATTTGAAGCCAAATGCCAGTTTACAGTGACATTATTATAAAAAGCCGTAGCAAAAAATAGGCAATTTGCAACGGTTATTTAACTTGATCGTAGCAAAATGTCATCATTTCGAAGTGAAAATGACAGTTTATTGCGACGGTTGTTACGAAGAAAAGACGCAAAAAATAGGTGATTTGCAACGTTTGTTTAATCCTACCGTAGCAAAATTTCACATTTCGAAGCCAAAATGACAGTCTATTATGATGGTTGTTGATGCAACGCACCATGATAAGTCGCCCAACCTTAAGTCGCTCAACCATCTTAAGTCGCATACCATGAGTCGCATGCCTTATAAGATAACGGCTCAAGAAATCTAACGACTCAAGAAATCAAGCCGCATTTCTATAGGTCGTTCAGTTATGCCGTATTTCTATAAGTCGCCTGTCTTAAGTCGCGTTTCTTTAAGTCGCTCAGTTATGCCGCATTTCTTAAGTCGCCTACCTTAAGTTGCATTTCTATAAGTCGCTCAGTTATGTCGCATGAAGCTTATGTCGCTTAAGTCGCTTATAAGTCGCTTAAGTCACTTATGTCGCTTAAGTCGTTTTGAAGCTTATGTCGGTTAAGTCGTTCCTGAAGCTGTGCTATCTTCTTAAGTCGCAAGTTCTCATGTCGCATTGTTGTTAGGTCGTGTGTTGTATTGTTAAGTCGCATGTGTGTTATATTGTAAGTCGTATGATGTTGTAATGATGTTAAGTCGCATTGTTGTTAGGTCGTGTGTTGTATTGTTAAGTCGCATGTGTGTTGTATTGTAAGTCGTATGATGTTGTAATGATGTTAAGTCGCATTGTTGTTAGGTCGTGAGTCGTATGATGTTGAGTCGCATGTATGTGTTGTAATTTCCTATAAATAGGGGTGTTGTTATTTGTAAAAGTAGTTGATTTTGAAATAAAATTGTGTGTGGGCTTTTGCCACCATTGTTGGAAGTTGAGTGTGATCTCCTTCTTCTTTCCATCTTCGGGTTATTCGTGAGCGAATCAACGAAGTTGAAGCCAATTCTCGGCATACTTACGAGTGATCAACGATCAAATTGTAGATCTTTCAACACGGCATCTTGCGAGATCAACGGGTTGGAGATAGGCAGATTCCAGCATCATTACGATCAACGGAATTGAGCATTTATCGTTCTATCGATTTATTTGACACGAAATCATCATTTCGTGAGAAAGATCCTGAATAGGTTGTGACAGTTTGGTATCTAAACTGTTCAAGCCTAGTCAAAGCTGCGTCAATTGGTATCAAAGCCAAATCAGAGACGGAAACGAGATTGTTTAATGATCATGCCTCCGAGACATGCTAATCGCTATCATAATGTTGAAGATTTTTATAGAAGACAAGAAGCTGAGCAGATGGAGTAGCGTATCAATGAGAAGTTCAATGAGGGTATTGAAAAATTAGAGAAATTGATGAACGACATGAATCAAAATCAAAGGAGAACGTCACCAGTTTCGAACCAACGAGGAAACAGGGTTTCACCATCGGTTTCGGGAGAATGGAGGATGTCACCTCGATCTTATCGGGATAGGAGAGAATCATCAGTTTCAATGATGCGAGACCACCATGGGTACCGAAATGAAGAGGGAAGAACTCAACGTGGGTTCAACAATGAACCATATCGTGATGCTGAAAGACAGGGTAGAAGGGATATGCGTGGTCGTAGGTGCGTAGATGGTCAGGATCGATATCGAAATACATCTGATTTTGAGGAAGATGGTGATGGAGGTAGTATTCATTATCGAGATCGAGGCCAAGTGCAAAATCAATATCTGGATTCAGAAAATGATCGTAAATGGGAGTCAGGTATGAGGATGGAAATTCCAGAATTCAAAGGTGATATGCAAGCAGAAGAATTTCTTGGTTGGTTGTCGAATGTTAAAGAAATTTTGAAATTCAAGGAGGTGTCTAAGAATCGCAGAGTCCAATTAATTGCTACAAAACTAAGGGGAAGAGCTATGGCTTGGTGACAACAAACCAAACTAACTCGGGTAAGAATGGGAAAATCAAAAGTTGTCACTTGGGAGAAGATGAGAAAGATGATGAAAGCGACTTTTTTGCCGTACAATTATCAATCTCTTATGTATCAACGTTTGCAGAATTTGAGACAAGGGACGAAGACAATGAATGACTATGCAGATGAATTCTATCAATTGATTGCAAGGAATGATATTATGGAAACCGGGGAACAGCTAACGGCTAGATATGTTGGAGGGTTACGAATGCAAATTCAAGACATGGTTAATATGTTTAATCCAATGTCTGTTGCCGAAGCACATCAGAAAGCTCTAGCTTGGGAGAAACAAGGGAGACGAGGAAGTGGTATAACAACCCGAATTATGGTGCTAGTAGCAGTGCTAATGTTTCCAAGGCAGTCAATAAACCAATTGTCAATGAAGCTGCTAAAGCAAAGGTCAATAACAGTATCAAGTGCTATAATTGTCAGGAGTTTGGCCATAAAAGTAATGAATGTACAAAGCCAAAGAAGAGAGCATTAGTTGCAGAGGAATGTGAGTATGAGGATGTGGAAGCTGAAATTGATTATTCTCAACCATCGAAGTTTGATGAAGATGAAGAAGTTGTGTCAGGAGAAGAAGGGTGTAACTTGATGATAATGAGGTCTTGTTTAGTGCCAAAGCATGAGAATGATTCTAATTGGCTGAGAAGCAATATCTTTCAGTCTACATGTACTATCTTGGAAAAGGTTTGTCGATTTGTTATTGATGCGGGAAGCTGCGATAACATTATTTCTGAAGAAGCTATCAAGAAGTTAGGGTTGAAGACTGAAAAATACCCTAGACCTTATAAACTGGCACGGCTAAAGAAAGGTGGAGAAGTGACAGTGGGAAGACGAGCATTTGTTACATTTTCTATTGGGAAGAAGTACAAAGATGATATATGGTGTGATGTTGTCGATATGGATGTGTGTCATCTATTATTGGAAAGACCATGGCAATATGATAGAGCTGTACAACATAATGGTCGTACCAACAGCTACAGTTTCATGTTCGAAGGTACCCAAGTTACCATAGTTTCTAAGAAGCGTGAACAAAGTGAAAGCAAGTCGGAGAAGAAAGTGGAATCAACTAGTTTATTATCTACGAGAGAATTTGTTAAAGAAGTGAAAGATAGTGCTGAATTGTTTATGTTGATTGGGTATGAAACAAGTGAAGATCTTGAAATTCCTACGGAGATTTGACCGGTGTTAAATGAATTTGAAGATGTCTTTCCTGCGGAATTACCCAAGGAATTACCGCCACTGAGGGATATATAACATCAAATTGATCTAGTGCCAGGTGCTGTTTTACCGCATAGGCTGCATTGTCGTATGAGTCCAAAAGAGCATGAAGAATTGAGGAGACAGGTTACGGAGTTGCTTGAGCAAGGGCGTGTTCGAGAGAGTCTCAGTCCTTGTGCTGTACCAGCTCTATTGGTACCGAAGAAAGATGGTTCATGGAGAATGTGTACAGACAGCAGGGCACTCAACAAAATAATCGTCAGATACAGTTTTCCTATGTCAAGACTTGATGATCTATTGGATCAACTCAGTGGTCTGTAATCTTTTCTAAGATCGACCTTAAGAGTGGTTATCATCAGATTCGCATAAGACCAGGTGATGAATGGAAGACATCATTCAAAGACTCGGAAAGGATTATATGAATGGCTGGTCATGCCATTTGGTCTATCTAATGCACCAAGTACATTTATGAGGGTGATGAATCAAATTTTCAGACCTTACATCGGAAAGTTTGTTGTAGTCTACTTTGATGATATCTTGATATATAGTGCTAGCACAGAGGAGCACATTCAACACTTGCGAAAGGTATTAACTATTCTTCGTCAAGAACAGTTCTATGCAGCGACAAAGAAATGCGTGTTCATGACGCCAAGTGTTCTATTTCTGTGTTATGTCGTGTCTAAGGAAGGGATACAAGTGGACCAGAGTAAAGTAGCTGCAATTAGAAATTGGCCACAACCCGAAACTATAACAGAAATCAGAAGTTTACATGGGTTAACTTCATTTTATTGAATATTTATACCGCACTTTAGTAGTGTAATGGCTCCTATTACTGATTGTATGAAAGGAAAGAAGTTTTCATGGACGAAAGAGGCAGGATCTACTTTTGAACAAATCAAGGAACTTTTAACCTCAGCACCGATTCTAGTGTTGCCAGATTTTCAGTTACTATTTGAGTTACATACAGATGCGTCCAAAGTTGGAATCAGAGGAGTGTTGATTCAGAAGGGACGTCCAATTGCCTATTTCAGTGAAAAACTTTCTGGAGCAAAAATGAGTTACAGTACTTATGATGTGGAGTTTTTTGCTATCGTGCAGGCCATGAAGCATTGGAGACATTACTTGTTCCACAAAGAATTTGTTTTGTATACAGATCATGAAGCATTGAAACATTTATAAGGGCATAATAAAATTGTAGCTCGGCACGCATCGTGGATAGCTTATTTGCAGCAATTTACATTCGTCATAAAGCACAAGTCTGGATTAACTAATCGCGTCGTCGATGCATTGAGTCGGAGGAATAATTTGCTAACAACCATGCGAATAGAGGTAATGGGTTTTGACTTACTTCCAGATCTTCATACTTCAGATTCATATTTTTCCGAAATCCTAGACAAAGTCAAGCATGGAAGCATGGATGGATATATGCTGGTTGAAGGTTTTCTATTCAAAGGAAATCAGTTGTGTATTCCAGATTGCAGTCTACGAATGAAAATCATCAAAGAATTACATGAAGAAGGACACGTGGGCCGCGACCGTACTATGCAGTTGATCTCAAAGTCTTATTTTTGGCCGTCAATCAGGAAGGAGGTTGAAAAGTTCGTTCAGAGGTGTCATATTTGTCAAGTTTCAAAGGGGACCGCAACAAATGCAGGTTTATATATGCCGTTGCCTATACCTACTAAACCATGGGTGGATGTTAGTATGGACTTTGTATTGGGCTTGCCGAGGACGCAACGTGGCAATGATTCTATCTACGTGGTGGTTGATCGGTTTTCAAAAATGGTACATTTTATCGCATGCAAGAAGACTACAGATGCAGTTAATGTCGCACAGTTATATTTTAGAGAGATCTATCGTCTTCACGGGTTGCCTGAATCTATTGTATCGGATAGAGACACTCGTTTTCTGAGTCATTTTTGGATAAGTCTATGGAGAATGGTCGGGACAAAGCTGAAATTTAGTAGTGCTTATCATCCACAGACGGATGGACAGACAGAAGTTGTGAATAGATTCCTAGGTAATCTATTGAGATGCCTCGTGAATGACAATTTGAAGAGTTGAGATTCCAAGCTGTGTCAAGCTGAGTTTGCACACAATCATGCAGTTAATCGTAGCACTGGGTTCAGTCCATTTCAGATCGTTTACTCAACAATTCCTAAGGGACCATTAGATTTATCTATAGTACTACAGCAGAAAGGAGCGATCAAACGAGCTAGTGATTTTGTGAATGAATTGCAAGAGTGCCACAAGGTTGTGCATGAACGATTGCTTAAGGCGAATGAGAAATATAAGCAATCCGCAGATATTAAACGACGAAATGTTGAGTTCAAAGAAGAAGATTTTGTATATGCAGTATTGACTAAGGATCGATTTTCTATTGGTACTTACAACAAACTAGCTGCTAGAAAGATTGGCCCTTTGCAAATCGTGAAAAAGATTAATGAGAATGCTTATCAGTTAAGATTGCCGGATCATATCCATACTGCCGACGTTTTCAACGTCAAACACTTGATTCCATATCATGAGAATAAGTATGTCGAAGAAGAGGAAAGTGTAAATTCGGGGTCGAATTCTTTTCAACCAGGGGAGGATGATGCGGTGCACCATGATAAGTTGCATTACCTTAAGTCGCTCAACCATCTTAAGTCGCATACCATGAGTCGCAAGCCTGATAAGATAACGACTCAAGAAATCTAACGGCTCAAGAAATCAAGCCGCATTTCTATAGGTCGTTCAATTATGCCGCATTTTTATAAGTCGTCTGCCTTAAGTCGCTCAGTTATGTCGCATTTCTTAAGTCGCCTGCCTTAAGTTGCATTTCTATAAGTCGCTCAGTTATGTCGCATGAAGCTTATGTCGCTTAAGTCGCTTATAAGTCGCTTAAGTCGTTCTGAAGCTTATGTCGCTTAAGTCGTTCCTGAAGCTATGCTATCTTCTTAAGTCGCAAGTTCTCATGTCGCGTTGTTGTTAGGTCGTGTGTTGTATTGTTAAGTCGCATGTGTGTTGTATTGTAAGTCGTATGATGTTGTAATGATGTTAAGTCGCATTGTTGTTAGGTCGTGTGTTGTATTGTTAAGTCGCATGTGTGTTGTATTGTAAGTCGTATGATGTTGTAATGATGTTAAGTCGCATTGTTGTTAGGTCGTGAGTCGTATGATGTTGAGTCGCATGTATGTGTTGTAATTTCCTATAAATAGGGGTGTGTTGTCATTTGTAAAAGTAGTTGATTTTGAAATAAAATTGTGTGTGAGCTTTTGCCATCATTGTTGGAAGTTGAGTGTGATCTCCTTCTTCTTTCCATCTTCGGGTTATTCGTGAGCGAATCAACGAAGTTGAAGCCAATTCTCGGTATACTTACGAGCGATCAACGATCAAATTGTAGATCTTTCAACACGGCATCTTGCGAGATCAACGGGTTGGAGATAGCTAGATTCTGGCATCATCACGATCAACAGAATTGAGCATTTATCGTTCTATCAGTTTATTTGACACGAAATCATCATTTCGTGAGGAAGATCCTGGATAGGTTGTGACAGTTTGGTATCTAAACTGTTCGAGCCTAGTCAAAGCTGCGTCAGTTGTTATGAAGACTATCGTAAAAAATAGGTCTGTTGCGATGGTTGCCATAAATAACCGTAGCAAAAGTAGTTTTCTGCGACGGTTTAAAAACCGTCGCAATAGGTTTTTGCCTGTTGCGATGTCTGCATTTGCTACGATTGTTGAACTGTTCGCAACAAGGATTAAACAACCGTCACCAGTGACATGTTTTGTAGTAGTGTCCACTTTTCAATCAACATTGAAAATAGTCATTATTTTATAAATAATGTTCGGTATGTTTTATAAAAATAAATTTCGCAATCTAACACAATTAATAAGTGCTATATGACATGCTTCCACTATTTCCGTAATCACTATAATAACATACTGAATTCGAAGGTCTATCATTCACTTGGTATAAATAATTTATTTCATATATTGTAACTGGTTTACAACGGAGAGTTTTTTGATCAAATATCTTGAACTCAAAGAATAAATCTCATAGAAGACAATTTTTTATATGAAAATACATCTCGGAATAGAAATCATATTTCTTTTTCCAATATTAAGAATTAAGTATTATTTTACAATTCTCGTTTCCGATGTTTCTTTATGAAATAGAAGTGGTTATTCACCCTCTACATCCCAACCGTACCTTAAATCACATCCACACTTGTACACTCTTTTTTCTTTCTAATTGGTCAAACTATTCAAAAGAAATCCCTTACTACAATATCATAGTGAATTATTTACAAAGATGCATTTGATCATTCATAACATTATGGACATCAAATATGACGCACTTACGTATACCGATCAAACTGACATTTTAGTGATCAAGTTCTGAGATCTATATTATAGTTTTGGTCTTATGTTACATTTAACACAATACGATCCTTTTGTAATCAATCAAATTGAATACTCGATCTCACGGTATTGTTTATTTGTTTGTTTCAAACGAACTAATTTTATCAAAGTATAATACACTACAAATTGTGACTGTTCTCTATATAACACTTATATGCGATAGTATATGGATCAAATATTCACAGTCTTGTATTGCTTTTAGAGTTCAAATATCACATAATCCAATACATAGTCTCGATCAAAGAAATATGTAAGCGACCAAATTACGAATGAATTTAGTAATTGCAAAATCAGGCGCTTGCATGGGTATTGAAACATTAACATGCAAGTATTTAATAGTAAGTGTGTATATGTGTGTGTCTATATATATATTTGTCAATCTTCAATTCAGTTTATTTGTATATCTTAATTGATGGATGTTTTATCAATCGTATTATAAATTTATCAATTATGTTATTATAACATTATATAACATATGTTCTTATAATATTAGAAAGGTTAAATAATATCATTGCATTTCTCTAATAAGGCTCCCTCCAGTCTTTTATGTTTCACCAAGCCCTAAGTAGAAACATAGAAGTCTTTCGACTTTACTAGTAGGTCTTAGGACTCATCCGTCTTGGAATTCTGACTTGAGTCTGTTTAACAAATCATAGCTTTTTGAACGACGGATAACTCCTTATCGTTTGTATTATACACAACATCAAACCATTTGGTACCATGTCCTAAGTCCGCTTTGACCTTGTATCTACTCAATAAATCAAAACGAAATTATTCACTCGTACCTACCTTATCGTGATGGCCTAAGTATAATATATGTAACTTGAGTCAGCTTAACAAACACATATAGTTATCTTACCTCATCTATTCAATGTATTAATAATACTACACATAACAACCTCGGCTTGAGTCTGCTTAACAACTAAGGAGTATGTAAGTAATTTAATAATATATATATGTATGTGTGTGTGTGTGCGCATATATAGTAGATGACAACATTATATTGAAGATTCATAATCTTTAATATATTACATCGAGTGATATCGACTTATGGAATAATTTATTTCTTATGAAATATCCTCGTGGTTCAAGTGTCGGACACATCTGAAATCACAGTCTACGTACTATACGTATGTATTTATCCCTTGAGTCTATTTTAGGTTTCTTACCATTCTACCTTTTATTATACATTTATATTGTATAATTTTTTATTATTATATAAATTTTGTAATTCATATTACTTATATAATAGCCTTATGTATAATATTTTAAAAAAACTCAACCCGAAGCCCTGATGAAATCGAAGGGATAGGAGAAGCCACCTCCTGCCTGGTCCGACCATAGACAGGAAAGAGGTTAGCCAGCCGAGCATAGAGATTTGATGCCCCCAACTAGTTTATTGGATTTAACGGGGATCCACTTCCGCGCCTTGTAATTGGGAGTAGGACGGATGGAAATCGAACCCATGACCTGATATATAATATTATATTAACTAAATCTTATTTACTTAATGTTTTAATCAATTATATATTATTTTAATATAACATTTGTATTGAATATTTATTACATACTATAACCTTTAATGTACTACACATATATTTTATATATGTCTATATTCATTTAACTAATTAACCTTGAATTAATTTATTTAATTAATTAACATTAAATTAGTTAATTTAATTAATTAACCTTAGATTAATTATTTAATTTAACTAAACAATTTTAGCTAAATTATATTAATTTCAAAATTCAATTCATATACATACATGTATACTTATGTTATTTTAAACATAAACAACATAACATATATCATAATTTATAATACATGTATACATTTATTAATATAATTAAATTTAAATGTAACACATTTATTAATTAATTAACTCATTTAGTTAATTAATTTTATTAACAATTTCAAATTTTCAAAATTAATATTTATTTTCAAACATTTTGACTTTTTTAAATTATGAATTTTCTGGCCAAGAGTTTATATGATTATAAAAAAAATTAAAATTAAACTTTCAAGACCAATTTTATTTTATATAATTTATTTAATTAGTATATCAATTTAAATAATATTAGATAATAGTAAATAAATATTAAAAATTAATTTGCAGCGATCGGAAAATATAATCTATGTCGATATGAATTTATAAAACATAGTTTCAGCTACTAACATGATATGATGATATAATTAAATACAAGTCATATAATTAAAATTAGGTAGTATATTAATACATACATATACATATATATATATATATATTAATAAAATGATAATAATTAAAATAAAATTTGTTTGGCTATGCACTTTAGATCTATATATATACACACACACACATAAATGTTTTTAAAATTAAAACATATATATAACCAATCTAATATGTGACAACATTGATGATACATATAAGAACCCCATCTAACTAGCCATAATATATATATAAAATGGTGTTATCCAGAAATTATAAATCATATATAGTATAGTAAATACATACCAAATACTAATGTCTTAGAGCGCACCTTGTAATGATGAATGCTCCCTCCTTTAAAGTCTTATCGATTCGCCAGGTTGATAATCCTTGAACCGTAAGCCTTTAGCTATCCAATAGTTATTGCCTTCTGAATTGATTTAGATGAATATGTTGGAGCTCCTTTTTGATGAGATCGGCCAGCAACCATGGGGAAATGGTAGCCAAAAAGTCCTCTAAAGGTCATGGATAGAGATGGTTATATACTGGAGAAGTTGGAGGTCGTTTAGGACTAATATCCTACACCATTTCTTACCAATTCCCTTCCATCTTAGCCCTCCATCTCAAAGCCTTTGTTGCACCATATTATGGTTGCATATTGCCCTCATTTTGGTCGAAATTTCCAGCCTCTTTCATGAGATTTAAACTCATTTTAAGCAAAAATAAATATTATTAATTAAATCTAATTTAATTGTTTATCGATGGCACATATTGATCGATATATTTATAACTATTGTAAATATATAAAATAATATTTATTCCATAAATCATATTTAAAAATTTATAATTAATATTTCATAAATATTAATTAATTTAATTAATTTATAACAATTATAAACTAATTAAATCGTTTAGTCTAAGAGAATTCTGCATAGCTATTGTGTTACTCGTCTGGTGTCAGTTTGATCAGCGATTAACATTGAATTATTCGAATGTTAATATTCACACGTCACTTAGCATGTGTTGTGACCTTTTGGCCAAATTTATTACTTACTTAGTCTTGGTAAAATCAAATTTTATGCTATTAAGCATTATCCGGTTGTGACATTTATTTACACCAGTTCTCTTCGTCAAAACTATATTAGTTTGAACTTATGGAATTCGGTAATGGTCAAAAATTCCAATATCATCCATATTCAACTCTGTAGTCCAAATACAAACTCCTTGGTTCAGTAATAACAATAATTATTAACCAAGATGCTCTGGCCAAAGACTTTGACCTTAGGTCAACTTGATTTGACCGTGATACTAACCCCATATAACTGAGAAGACAAATCTTCACTTGAATGGTGCTTCATTTTCAATACTTCCAATTGACCCAACTATAGTCACTCGATGGACGCAATTCCATAATTTGGTATAATCAAAGAGTAGCTTTCGTATTGAAGATCCACAATATTCTCAAGTCGAGAGAACTGTGTAAATCAGTCACATCGATATTTTCTATTTGAACTTAGATATATTAACTAACAGAAAACTATCGAGCAAGTCGTTTCATAGTTATCCAATAACTATCAGTTAACCTCATGACACCTACAACAGTCATGAGTAATACACTGCCCAACATTCGAAGAGCGTTACGTACTATAGTCTCAACGGATACATCGATATCTAATCTCGATGCATCTTGACTAGAAACATTTAAAATAGTATGTACATATATATATTTATTGTGATAAATTACTCACGGTTATAAACTTTGTAACTGCTATCACAAAAATATACCATTTATGGATTTCTACCAAATATACTTTTAATTAAATTGATTAATTAATATAACATGTTATATCAAGTATATTATGAAAAGAAAATACCTTTTATTTTGAACAAGATTGCTCAATGAGCTAGATATATGTTATAAATTACATAATTGCTCTTAGGACATACCCATAACTCTAACAATATGAAGTGTTAACAACTACCTTAATTAAAGAGGTAAATAATAATATTATTTTTTGTGCATATACATAAATGTTTTTGGTTTATGTGTTTTTAAAATTGACTAAACACACACACATATAATTTTACATTGGTTTATTACATATAAATATGAAATCCATATGTTTATATGAAAAGTTAACAATTTGTATGGCTTAATTATTATGTGTATAAGTTTATAAAACATGGAGTTGGTGTTATTAGTATTAATAAATACATACGTACATATACATACATACGTATGTGCGCACTAGAATTTTTCAAAATGATAATATGTATATAATAACTATCTTAATATATTTTTGAATTTTTTTCAAGTTTGGCCTTTTATATGTATATTTACAATTTGACCAAGTAATATTTTGAGTTTAGTTTGTATATTAGATTTACCTATACATACATACATGTGTCTGTATGTATCTGATATTTCATATGTGTGTACACAAATATATAGACAAACACACACAAACATCTGTATGTATGTATGTGTGTGTGTGTATACATACATATATGTATGTGTGTGTATAAATACATACATACACTTAAAATATTCAGATAAACATTTTTTCCTTGGCCAAGCGCATACATACAAAAGAATATATACATATTTTGTTCACTTATAATTATTTATGTTGTAAAATTTATTTCTATTTAAATATAAATATAATACTTATTTAAAATTAATTATTGGCCACACCAATATATGTATGTATATGTATGTATATGTATGTATGTATGTATGTATGTATATGTATGTATATGTACGTGCGCGCGCATATGAATGTATATAATATGACGTGCTAAAAATATGTACATATTATATACGAGATGTTAATTCCTATGTCATTTAATCCTAAATCCCAATGATCACATATGTACAAACTTATTCATATATCATTCTATTATATGTATATATGTATGTGTATGTGTATACCTTATGATATTATTATAGTTTTCATTATATAATCGAAGATAATTTTAATATTAACCATAATACATAAAAGACTCAAAATAAATTTCAATAAAAATCTACTTATATCAAATTAACACTAAATGTAATTTAATTTAAAAATATTATTCACGATAACATAACTTAACAATCTAGTGCAATGATTAGTAAAAGGAAAATTTTAACTTTCCATCTTTTTGCCTTGCTGATCCAAATGATGATGGAGGAAATAAGAAGATCAATTGTAGAAATATAGAATAATTTAGGACAGAAACGTAGATTATTTTTCTCGATTTAGTAATTTTTGGACCAAATTTGATCAATTTTTAAAACTTGTGACAACCCACTATCTCGTACCATTCAAATCGATAATAATCCACACATGTCAGACTTGAATGATGCAAAATAACAGATTGTAAATAAATTTGAAGCAAATGAAATCAAATACACAGAATCACAGAATAATCAGAATAACTCGCAGCGGAATATAAAATACCATAGTAGTTCATGAAGCTACTATAACAAAGTCTCAAAACAAATGCATAATATTAGTCTGAAAACAATATAATAGAAATCCAAATACATAGAAGTTCACTAATACATGAGATAAACTAGAACAGCTGAAACGGAAATAGATATATAAATAGATAGGCAGAATCTCGAGCAAAGACCAGCTTCAGAAAGAGAATCCAAAGCTGTGAATACTCAGGCTGACCCGAGCGTAAAGAAAAACACAAAACACTCGAGTCAGGACATATATATACTTATATAATGTAAACCAACTCAAGTGAACTGTAATAAAGTACAAGTAACTTAAAGGATGCCTGTGACCGTCCATCCTCTAAGGATCTGTTAAACTATTTACTATGTAGTAATATTGCGCTATTGTAATAATGTCTACAATAAAATAAACTTACTTTAAAATAAAGTCGAATGGTTACCTATATAGCCCCCAACACATAATAGTCCCAGTAGTCCATCCAGTATCAGCATATCTCCAGATCGGGAGACTACCCTAAATACTCCTACAGGAGAAAAACAAACTCGTAGCAAAGGCTCGGCATGGTAGGTGACACGACACACGAGGCAATGCCAGGGTAGATATACCAATTACGCTTCCGGGCTGGTGGTGACGCATAACAGCCACTACCGCCCACCTCGAGCCACACTCCCAAATCAAAGGTGCGCACCAAATCAATCACAAAGTAATAGAATGGTATCGAAGAAGTGTGTCTGATCGGAGGAATGACCTCACTTGGCCCATGATGCTCCTGTTTTAGCCACCTTAAGCCAACTCACGGGAGTCGAGTCTACGTTCATACCATAATAGGATCGTCGCCACCATCCTACTTCGTTTTGGAATCTCCACCGCGTACACAGTTATTAAAGTGGTTTTCGGAATCGGCAGAGAGTATGTCCATATCTGATCCCGGTCTCTTTAACAACTAATCGTTATTATAACCCTTGGTTATGTTGAATATGCGCTTATATGATGTTTGTTTGATGATAATAAACATATATACATTCATTTAAATGTATTTGTTAATATACTATTTTGTTTTCACAGATTAAATAAATATTTGTTGAATAAATTAAATAACACAGAATTTGAATTCAAACGAATATTTTATTCAAACAAATATTTATTACAACTTTGAATAGTACAATTTCAAGATCCCACTATAACTATACAACTTTGATTACAATTACATCACATTTCATATTTACAGTTCACCTCACTACATATCACTCACACTCGTATTTATCTTCAACTTCCTTCCAGTTTGAATCTAGCATCTGAGCAATCTGCAAAAATATTCACTAACGCAGTAAAATTGAAAAAGAAATATTTTTGCAATTCAAAAATAAAAGATGATTTTGAAAACATTGTTTGCCTCAGTTATTTGGGTTGTTCGTCATCATTCATATTTGAATTCGTCATACACGAACAACTTGTGACATACACAGTGTATCACTGTATATGCCACAAGGCCGTGCACACCGATATACACTTGATAATGTTACAGGGACATGTGAGCACAAGGTCAAACCCAAATAAAAAGACGGGTTCAACTCAGGTGCAACATAAATAAAATCTCGACTTCAGCACAAGGTCAAACCCAAGTTGTGAAACTGGATTTAACACAGGTGCACTCAAATATGAGCAAGTATGGAAAAACAGTCTCGACCAAAAATCATTGACAATCAATCAGTGCAGTTCAATCCAGTAAAACAAGAAATGAATTCAAACCAAGTGCATCACTGACCATACACCAAAGCTAACAGCAGTGCCAAGAGACTCAAGTGCTACCAGATAACAAACAAGCATGAAACAGTCATGAACAATGCACAGCTAGTCCAAACATTTATCAGAGAGCATATGGAAGGGTCAGGTAAGTGGTAACTTCAAACAACACAAAAATCAATGTCGAAATCATTCCAGACCACATGGTTAGTGAGAACAGAGCAAAAGACACGCAGATGTACACATGAACAAGTATGAACCCAAATCAAGCACCAAGTATACATGGAGCAATGGTCAAGTGAAGTCCAGGCCAAACCAACCAGAAATGATGCAAACTGAACAACTTACAAATATGCAACCATACAGCAGTCATGTATGCAACAGGTTTAAGGCCAGAATGACTCAGATGAACACAAGGCCGCAACAAACATACATATGAAGCAGTTCAAATCCAAGTACAAATCCAAGAATATATACATATGTATGAAATGAAAAGGTAGAGGCAGTGACAATGCAAGCCGAGCATCAAGACACTAAGCAACTGAAACAAACCATACAAAGACCACAACAAACTATGTAATCCAGGCCAGTTGATAACAGCAATGCAGACTACACAGCGAAGTCATGTAACAGTTTTTTTAAAAACAAAGTCAAAATTTACAAGTTCAAATCAAATGGCTGGAGTAAACATGATCAGTGAAGACCGAGTTCAACATCAAGGGTGATCAAGCCAAAAATTCACGTAATCAAGTTAGTCAATGCCAAAGTCAAAATGAAGTCAGAGAATAAAGTCAACAGTAAAATGATCGGAGCTGAAGCCGTGGCGACCAAGGAGTTGAAATCAATGCCGTGGGATTCAAGCAACAAAAAATATACGCATATGAATAAGTCAGTGAAATCATAAACATCCATACGAAAATCAACGTTCAAAGCAATATCAGTTGACAAATTCAAATAGAGAATATACGACACAAATCTAGGGTTACAAACCCTATATAATCAAATTCACATCATCGGCAATATGTATGGAGTTCAATGAAGCATAACAGAACAGCATAAACAAAAATCACATACCGAATCGAAGTTGAACTCCATCAACTCGAAGTAGCCAGAGAGAGAGCAACGAGAAATCGATCGAGCAAGGCAATTCTCGAACAACCACAGATTCGATCGAAGCAATAACGGCTCTTCGAAAGCCCTAATTTGGATCAAGGACGCAAGCCCAAATTTTAATCAGGAGGAACGAGAAGAACACGGCCACTATTATAAGGAACTGAGAAAATAAAAAAGGATCGGGTCGAATTACAAAAGGGGGCCGGCTGTTTAAAGAATAAAATAGGGTTTTGGTTTTATTTTAGGGTTATTTTAATTTTAAATTGTTTTTAATTATATTTTCTTTTTTAAACCGTTTTAATTTTCTAGTCGTGTGACTAGGGGACAAGCTACGTGGCGTAGCTTGAGAATTCGCAACTCGGTGGTTGAGTTGTGGCAAGGTTTTGAGCGTAGAGTTAGATTAGTCAATAGCGGGTATAGCGAGTTTACGTGTGTAAGCGAGGGACTATCTAATTTCTAGTAGAAACTTTGGGGGCAGCACGTAGGCAGGGTTTTGCCGAAGCTGGGTAAATTCTGTGTTGTTCTCTTTTTTTTTGCTATTTATATTCTGCGATATCTGTGCTGCTATTCTGTGATCTGAATTGATTATTTTATAAGCTTCCGCGATTAATTTTTATAATTAACACTATCACCCTATTCACTCCCCCTCTAGGGTGAAATCGATCCTACAAGTGGTATCAGAGCTAGGAATAGAAGTCAACATTTTGTTTTAAAAATTCGATTTTTTTTGAAAAAATCAATTTTTGTTTTAAAATTTTGAATTTTTAAGATGGCTTCTTTTAATAATGCTTTTGAAGAGGGTCAATCCATAGTTAGACCACCAATGTTCAATGGTGAATATGCTTTATGGAAAAATAAGATGAAATTTTTTCTGAAAACCATTGACGCTTGGGATATTGTTGAGACAGGTTACAGAACTCCAACTGTAGATAATCATGAAATAGAGAAACCAAAGAAACAATGGACAGAACTAGAAAATAAATTAAAGAATACTAATGCCAAAGCTATGAATTCTATTATATGTTCATTAGATCAATTTGAATTTAATCGTGTCTCACATTGTCTAACTGCGCAGGAAATATGGCACATACTAGAAGTGACTCACGAAGGAACATCTCAAGTCGAAGAATCTCGCCTTGCCATGCTAAGCAGCGAATACGAGAACTTTACAATGGCGAAGGAAGAAAATGTCAAAGAGATGTACGGACGACTTTCCAATATCGTATACAAATCAAAAGCTCTCGGAAAAACATACACCGAATTGGAAATAGTCCGGAAAATCCTCAGAGTCCTTCCACGAAGCTTTGAAGCGAAAGTAACTACCATTCAAGAATCGAAAGATTTAAAACAACTCAAAGTTGAAAAACTCATCGGAAATCTCACCACTTATGAGCTAGAGATAAAATTCAAAGAAGAACGTGAAGGAGGAGATACTCGAAAGAAATCGATAGCTCTCAAAGGAACAACTAAAAGTGATGACGACGACGACGACGATGGTGCAGAAGAACTAGAGCTGTTAATAAGGAAATTCAAAAAATGGAATCAGAAACATGGAAATTCAGCTCGAATTCAAAAAGCAAAAAGCAGAATAGCCAAAGCACTAGACTACTCAGAAGAACAAAAGATTATTTGTTACAATTGCAACAAACCCGGCCATATCAAGCCCGATTGTCCACAAATTAAATTCATCCATGGAAAGAAACAGAAAAAGAAAAGTTTTGCAAACACTTGGGATGAAATAGACGAGAATGATCAAAGCACTGGCAGTGAAAGCGAAAAGGCAGAATTGTGTTTTCGAGGTGATACAACTGACAGTGACGATGACGAGCCAAGTGAGGTATCAAAACTTACCCATTCTGAGTTGCTTATTTATTTCCATGAAGTAAATGGCTGTTATGAACGACTTAGGGAAAAATACGTCAAACTTGAATCTCAAAAGGATACTTTGATAGAATGCAATGAACAACTTGATCAATTAGTTAAGAACTATCAACGTAGGATCCCTAAGTGTGATAAGTGTCCAACATTCGAAGAAGAAATTAAAAAAATCAGAAATCAATATAAAATCACTTGAAAATGAAATTCTGATGTTAAAAGAGACTGAAAATACTAGGAGAGAGAATTCTATTAAAAAGTGCACACAGTTGTTAAACGAAAATGAATCTCTCAAAACACAAGTCCAACAATTGTCAACGACTTTAGATAAATTTTCAAAAAGTGAAAAATCGTTGAATATGCTATTAGGAAAGCAAACTGTTAATACGGTTAGACAAGGACTTGGATATAATAATTCGAAAATTGTTGAAAGCAATATTAATCAAGTTAATTCTATGTGCACAATTTGTAGAAAATTTGGACACGATCACAATAATTGTTGGTATATACCCAAACATGTGAAAACTATACCGATTTGGGTTCCAAAAGACACAAATATAAAATCTCTTAAAGTTAAAAAAATTTGGGTGCCGAAGTGAACAATTATAAATAGTTTTGGGTTTACATAAAATTATTTTTCAAAATTTTCTGCCACTAACAACCATGGACCTATAAAAACAAATAGGTCACATAAATCTTTCATCGTGTAGGTGTGGTGGCAGGCTAAGGAACAACAATAGTGTTCTCTGGATTTTGGCTGTTCCAGAAACACAACGGGCGACAAAGCTAAGTTCCTTATCCTAGTATAAAGGTGACAGAATCACAACGGACAACAACGAAAAATATCGTAAAGGTAAAACAGGTAATGGTTTGTTTTAAATGATATATTAAATGTGATAATCTGCACCGTATTCTGAATTAAAATCAGTCAATATTGAGATGATGAAAAGATGATGATTTTGACTCTGACTTATTCAACATAGTTGGCCAAGTATATTCTTATGCCAAAAACACTACAATAATCTCTAGATTCTTTGAATTACTTCATATATATCAGTTTGGATTAAAAATAGTGTTTTGTTGGATAATACATTTGGTTATAATACGGCTAACTCTTTATTCACGGTTTTCGATTATTTACACGGCTTCAATTCAAATTCAAAAGAATGTCATTTAAATAGCTGTAAAAATTGAGTTTGAAATTTTTGGTGCACACTTCATGTTTTTGGTCTATAAAATTCAATTGATGATAATTTTGAGTGAAAGAGAAATTCAGATGCAGATTACACTGGCAATCTAGTTGATAGAAAAATTACTAGTGAAACGTGATTTTTGTTGACACATTTAGTAACTGCATCGTTTTTCAAAGAAAATATCTGCATATTTTTCATTTCAAACAATTTTCAAATAGCAGAAAATTTTCTTATAAAACCCCCTCGAGAAAATCATTTTTGACCATATTTTCAGATTAGTCATTTTGAAAAATTAATTTCATAATTATTTTTGAATTTGATTTTAAATGACTATTTTGACTAATCTGACTCCCAAATGATTATCGAAAAGAAAAATAGTGATTGAAAAAGTGATGAGTGTTGATATTGATCATATATTATAACTCGAGAAAGTATAATTAGAAAATTTCTTTAGAAATTTAAACAAGAGTTATAAAACTTTTTGTTGGTAAAAATTCCATGACCATCTCTATATCTATCATATTTCTAACGACCATCACTCATCAAAATTCTATATAGTTTGTCGATATGTGTTACTTTAAACAGGAATCGTTCGTTTTTCATTTTCACATTTTTTAAAAAAAAAGGGATAATAATAATAATAATAAATACCAAAGTATTCACTCTCATTTAAAAGTCCTCACGGTTATGCATGGGTGAATTACTTGGAATTTGTTATGTGCTTCCATGCTCATTTAAAAGTCCTCACGTTTATGCATGTATGGAACGCATATCAAAAGTTGATTTTTTTAAAATAAATAAGTTGATTCTAATCCCATTTAAAAGTCCTCACGGTTATGCGTGGTTAGAAGATACTTGAATTCATTTTTTTTAAAATAAAATTAGAATACTACTAATCTCATTTAAAAGTCCTAACGGTTATGCATGGTTAGTAGATATTCAAATTCTTGATATAAATATACCACAAATAGACATAACTATATGGTTTTATATGATGACATCATTTCCATCATTCTAAAAGTGGAATATGTGCCTAACAAAATATTTATGATTTTTGTTTGACTTTTTATCGAAATTTAATATTTATATTCAATTGAAATTTTAATGTTGGATTGATATCGATTACTTTATCTCTATTTTCTCTAACACTATTATTCTTTTGCTGATAATAGAAGGGGAGAGAAAAGTTAAGATTTTGTCAAATAAAATCAAGCAAAGGTCAAATAATTTTCTAGTTGCATCTAGGCTCATTTGCATATTTTTATTTGTATGCATATTTGTAGAGGGAGCTCTGTGTAGAGAGGAAGCATTTAAATAGGGGGAGCAATTAGAGCATATCAATGATCAAATACATTTAATATATTCAAAATCTTAAATATATGTTTGTTATCATCAAAAGGGGGAGATTGATAATAAACATATATACATTCGTTTAAATGTATTTGTTAATATACTATTTTGTTTTCACAGATTAAATAAATATTTGTTGAATAAATTAAATAACACAGAATTTGAATTCAAACGAATATTTTATTCAAACAAATATTTATTACAACTTTGAATAGTACAATTTCAAGCTCCCACTATAACTATACAACTTTGATTATAATTACATCACATTTCATATTTACAGTTCACCTCACTAGATATCACTCACACTCGTATTTATCTTCAACTTCCTTCCAGTTTGAATCCAGCATCTGAGCAATCTGCAAAAATATTCACTAACGCAGTAAAATTGAAAAAGAAATATTTTTGCAATTCAAAAATAAAAGATGATTTTGAAAACATTGTTTGCCTCAGTTATTTGGGTTGTTCGTCATCATTCATATTTGAATTCGTCATACACGAACAACTTGTGACATACACAGTGTATCACTGTATATGCCACAATGCCGTGCACACCGATATACACTTGATAATGTTACAGGGACATGTGAGCATAAGGTCAAACCCAAATAAAAAGAAGGGTTCAACTCAGGTGCAACATAAATAAAATCTCGACTTCAGCACAAGGTCAAACCCGAGTTGTGAAACTGGATTTAACACAGGTGCACTCAAAAATGAGCAAGTATGGAAAAACAGTCTCGACCAAAAATCATTGACAATCAATCAGTGCAGTTCAATCCAGTAAAACAAAAAATGAATTCAAACCAAGTGCATCACTGACCATACACCAAAGCTAACAGCAGTGCCAAGAGACTCAAGTGCTACCAGATAACAAACAAGCATGAAACAGTCATGAACAATGCACAGCTAGTCCAAACATTTATCAGAGAGCATATGGAAGGGTCAGGTAAGTGGTAACTTCAAACAACACAAAAATCAATGTCGAAATCATTCCAGACCACATGGTTAGTGAGAACAGAGCAAAAGACACGCAGATGTACACATGAACAAGTATGAACCCAAATCAAGCACCAAGTATACATGGAGCAATGGTCAAGTGAAGTCCAGGCCAAACCAACCAGAAATGATGCAAACTGAACAACTTACAAATATGCAACCATACAGCAGTCATGTATGCAACATGTTCAAGGCCAGAATGACTCAGATGAACACAAGGCCGCAACAAACATACATATGAAGCAGTTCAAATCCAAGTACAAATCCAAGAATATATACATATGTATGAAATGAAAAGGTAGAGGCAGTGACAATGCAAGCCGAGCATCAAGACACTAAGCAACTGAAACAAACCATACAAAGACCACAAAAAACTATGTAATCCAGGCCAGTTGATAACAGCAATGCAGACTACACAGCGAAGTCATGTAACAGTTTTTTATTTAAAACAAAGTCAAAATTTACAGGTTCAAATCAAATGGCTGGAGTAAACATGATCAGTGAAGACCGAGTTCAACATCAAGGGTGATCAAGCCAAAAATTCACGTAATCAAGTTAGTCAATGCCAAAGTCAAAATGAAGTCACAGAATAAAGTCAACAGTAAAATGATCGGAGCTGAAGCCGTAGCGACCAAGGAGTTGAAATCAATGCCGTGGGATTCAAGCAACAAAAAATATACGCATATGAATAAGTCGGTGAAATCATAAACATCCATACGAAAATCAACGATCAAAGCAATATCAGTTGAAAAATTCAAATAGAGAATATACGACGCAAATCTAGGGTTACAAACCCTATATAATCAAATTCACATCATCGGCAATATGTATGGAGTTCAATGAAGCATAACAGAACAGCATAAATAAAAATCACATACCGAATCGAAGTTGAACTCCATCAACTCGAACTAGCCAGAGAGAGAGCAACGAGAAATCGATCGAGCAAGGCAATTCTCGAACAACCACAGATTCGATCGAAGCAATAACGGCTCTTCGAAAGCCCTAATTTGGATCAAGGACGCAAGCCCAAAGTTTAATCAGGAGGAACGAGAAGAACACGGCCACCATTATAAGGAACTGAGAAAATAAAAAAGGATCGGGTCGAATTACAAAAGGGGGCCGGCCTTGTTAAAGAATAAAATAGGGTTTTGGTTTTATTTTAGGGTTATTTTAATTTTAAATTGTTTTTAATTGTATTTTCTTTTTTAAACCGTTTTAATTTTCTAGTCGTGTGACTAGGGGACAAGCTACGTGGCGTAGCTTGAGAATTCGCAACTCAGTGGTTGAGTTGTGGCAAGGTTTTGAGCGTAGAGTTAGATTAGTCAATATAGCGGGTATAGCGAGTTTACGTGTGTAAGCGAAGGACTATCTAATTTCTAGTAGAAACCTTGGGGCAGCACGTAGGCAGGGTTTTGCCGAAGCTGGGTAAATTCTGTGTTGTTCTGTTTTTTTTTTATTTATATTCTGCGATATCTGTGCTGCTATTCTGCGATCTGAATTGAATATTTTATAAGCTTCCGCGATTAATTTTTATAATTAACACTATCACCCTATTCACTCCCCCTCTAGGGTGAAATCGATCCTACAGGTTATAATTTAAAAATGGTATTTATATTTCAAATAAATAAATAAATATCATTTCACAATTCAATATCCTTTCAAATCCATTTCAAAATATCATATCTTTTCAAAACCTCATTCATTTTTATTTAAATTTAAAATACCATTTCAACTCACATTTAAAATGGTTTATATTTCAAATCAAATTTCTTCATTTAAACCATTTAAAATGAAGTTATTATAATAATTAAATATCAAATTCTCAAAAATTTAGCCTTTTCAAATTTCATTTATTCATTTAAGTTTACCAAAACAGTGTAAATTTAACCTTCGCAGCACTTAGAAAATGCTACGGAAAGTTATGTTTCAAAACAATTCAATTTAGCAAAGACAACATTAACAATGTTCTAATAGGTTTAATTTAGTTTCAAATAAAACTTTAGTTAAATCCAGCCACTGCAGCACTTACAAAGTGCTGTAATACCTTTGTTCTATTCTAGTCGTTTAGTTCATTTATATCAACTACAACATCTACAAAAATGCTGTAATATCCTTTACATTAGAAATAATAGCATTTCAAAAATGTTGTCAATTAAAATTCAAGGTTTCAATACAATTTCATAAGCTATTAAATTTTACTTTAAATCATTTTTAACTTATAAAATCGTATATTTCACTTTTAAAACATTCATTTAAGATACCCTTTTAATTTATGATTTTATAAAGTGAAATTTCACAATTAAATATCGATTTTAATAATTCACTTTTTAAATTCAATATACCATTTTCATAACATTTTCATATACTTATTCTTTAAATTTAATTTACCATTTTTATGAGTTAAATTTAATTCCATTATTTATATAACTTAACTTCCTTTTTCTTTCTTAAGAGTACATTTTCCATCTTATAAGTTAAGTTATAATTCAAATTACATTTTTTCTCATTCATTTATTTAACTATTTTAATTTATAGAAAAATAAATAATACTTTATAAAATCGTTTTAAATTCAAATTTTAAATTTATTTATCTTATTTTCTTACTTAATTTAAATTCCATTTATAACCAAATCATAATTTTCAAAATAACTTATATTTCAAATTTCTAACCTTACCATTAATTTATTTCACATATAAATTTTTAGAAAATCAGCAACACTTTATAAAAACCATTTTAATTAAATTTAAATCAAAATATTATAATATTTACATTTCTAAAATACTTAAAAGAATTTTAGAAAAATATATACTAACCACGGGTCTGTATATAATTTCTATCCTAGGTAAAGTGATACGGATAATATATCATTTCAATCCGTAATTTACAAAGAAAACCCGGGTTCTATCATTTCAAACCCGCAGTCCCAAGTAAAATGAAATGAATAAAAATCGCTTAGGCCTATCATTTCAGCCCATAACGAATTTTTCCTATTCTAAAGTCCGTTTGGGTATGTATGATTTCAACCTATAGTGATTCTAGTCTACAAGGAACTTGCAGTGATAAACTGATATAAATAAGCAGAATAGCATAACATAATAGTAATAGATGATATAACAGGTGTATAAACAGAGGTGAACATCATATGATCATAGCATAAAAAGTTATAACATGATGATATGGTTTACAGATTCAAATGCTATCAGTTTACTAGTTATATAAGTATAAGTTGCCTGGTGAGAATTACTCACCTCTACAAGCTAGAGATAACAACCAAATACACAAAACAGAGATCCACAAAGGCATAAAAGCACGGCTATGATTCGAGTGAGGGAGAGCCAAAGCTATTTGTCTTGTCACATATCAAACAAAACAAGATATACAACATGAATTTCAAACCAAAGTTAAACATAAACAAGCTAGAAATACATGCACAACAAATCACCAAATCTCTTGCACTTGCCTTCAACAACCCTATGCTCGGCCATAGGTTAAAAATACTCGGCCATGGTGTGAATTTGGATTTGGTTTGGATTCAATTGGGTCGGCCATAACATGAATATGAAGGAGTATAAGTGTATATGCATGAACCTTCAACATAAGGCAACAAAAGTGGGTTTCTATGCAAAATTGGTTTGGCCCTAATCATAAATAGGCACGGCCAGGTTTTGGGGAGGTCAGATATTGATGTGGCAGAGGTAGTTGAGTCAGGTATGTGCTGGAGAAAGTGGTGCAAAGGTCGGCCAAGGTGATGTATGATGTGGTGGAGCAAAGGTGCGGCTCGGCTAGCATATATAGGTAGTGTATGCTTAATTTTTGTGTGGATCTTCATCAAAGATGGCCACGGCCATGGATGGACAGTGGACTGGAGGAGGTGGCATTCTGTTGTGGTGGTGGTGGAGGCGGCTATGGTGGAGGAGAAAGGGCCGAGCTATATTGGTTGAAGCAATTGCAAGAATCAATACAAAACAAGAAAAAAGTGAAAAAAAGGAATGAAAATTTACCTAAGTTTGTGTCAGGTGAAGGCCGAATTTTTTTTTTTTGAGTGAGAAACAAATTTTCTTGCATGAGAAAAGTGAGAGTGAACGGGTGAAGGAAAGGTGATATGGTCAGCAATTGAATGGAAGTGTTGTTTGACATTGAATAGGCAAAGTGAAGATGAAAAGACAAGGGATATTAAAGGTCCAAAAACTCTTCATATTTCCAAATTCTTTTTGCATTTTTAAATACATGAAAAATGTAAATAAATAAGATAAAAACAAAACAAAATAATGTATGAATAAAAATAAATAAATAAATTTTAAATAAATATAAATAATTAAGAAAATAGCTTAAAAATAGAAACTAGGTTATAAAATTTGAAAATAAATACACTAAGCTCTGAAAAATTCAAACATCACTTTAAAATATTTAAAAGATAAAATATATACGTAACATAACATATTACACACACACACAATATATATATGTATAAATTATAATAAGACATGACAAATAAAACTATTATTTATATAAATTAAAATAAATAATATTGTTAGATAAATCAATTTACACACAATATTGTAAAAAACATAACTTTCTCAATATAAATTAGATTCCAACGAAACGAAAAGTAGTATTCTTGAAATTTAATCTAATTTCATAATAAAAGATAAAATTCAAAAATTCAAATATTTAAATTTTAAATTTAAAAGTCAAAGTTTGACCAATTTGACCAAAATACACTTTTCTGGAAAATATTCTATTTATTCATGTTTGGATTTATAATTCACATAAAATCAAAATTTATATTTAAAATAACAAATTATTCATTTAAATAAATAAAATAAAGTTTTAAATCAGGAAATGCAATTTAACATAATGAATTATAAAATAAAATAATCACAAAATATAGGGTTGTTACAAAACTTGTCCTTGTCACCTATTACGAAAATGGGCTTTCCTTTCAAATAAAAATAAGGACATTTTTCCAAGTAACCAAAAAATGTTTCAAAATTCACTTTCACACCCTCTCAAAATTACAACCACCCTTATGAAATTTTCCAATGAAAATAAGCTGTTTAAACTGCATAAATTTGCTGTCAGAACTGCAGATATTTGCATTATACGCTGCAAAATTTTGCAATTCTAATTGTAAAAATTTTCCAGTCCATGCTGTGAGAATGTGTATTCTACACTATAAATATTTGCAGTCTACGTTGTAAAATTTTCATTTTGCAAAATTGTGCAGCTAGAACCGAAATATTTGCATTTTAAACCGTAATTATTTGCAGTTCTAGCTGCAAATACATGTAGTTTAAAATGCATGTTTTTGCTGGATCCTAGTTTCCACTAAAAATAAAGATATTTCTGTTCTTGATGCAAAATATTATCTTTATCTTTGCTTATTTAAGGTAAAGCTTGATTCGCCATGCTATGCACTTGTGTTCTTGCCGTAGCTGGGGTTTCGAAAGTAGCGGTTCTCGCCCAAAGTTTACATTAGAGACTTTGAGAGGTCATTATGAGTTGTTTAATATATACACTTGAGTTAATCATACATCAATTTTAGAAGTATATTTAGAAGTGTAAACTTACTTATACATCCTAAGAATAACATAATCCAAAAACACATTAAAACAATATAAAAGCAAATTACATTAACCAAATGTTTATTATGGGCTAAATGCTAAAACATACTTTCCGAATATATTTTTTATTTATGTATTATTTTGAAACTGTAAATTATACTCAGTTAAAAATATAATCAAAATGTTACTTTACTATATGGCATTAATAAGAAATACAATATAAATGATATATAAAGGTTCGTACCTTTTGTATTCTAGTTTGAAAAAACAGATTATAGTGTTTTATATGGTAGAGTTGGAATTGTATAAACATTTTGTTTTGAAAGAATTTTGATTATGGGAAAACAAGGGGAGCATTGTTGAGATATATTATGAATAATAAACTATGTTAATATTAAAATAAGAATTTCAAAATTAGATGTTGTTTAAATCATAACAAAAACTTGGAATTTATTTATAGCGAATAAAATAAGAGCTAGAAAAATAAAAACAATTAAAATAAAGGAAACAATTGGAGTAAAATTTGAGAAACTCCAAAGACCACAAATTTGCAAGATTAAAAAGAATAATCAAAATTATACCAGTACAACCGCACAACGTGGAAAAAACCAACCTTTCAATTATATAATAAGAAAATTTTACTACAGATTTCATAGATTTCATTAAACACAAATTGATAATATGATAAACAATAATTATTAACAATAAAAATTAAAGAAAATATATGTATAAAAAATCAATAATTAAGCAATGAAAATGATATATGCATATGTACACAGACATGTTTATATATGTATACACACGTGTATAAATGCAATCGTTTAATAAAAAGTCATCCAATGAGCAGATAGATTTTGGATGCATTGTCTACATGATTATGCTGAAAATCAGTTGAAAGCATGCATCTCCGAGCCAATATACCATTCTACAAAATAATTCTCAACAATGGAAACATACTTAAAAATAGATTGATATCATTAAACTTAATAATTGATTGGGAATTAACAAGGATAAAAATTATAAAAAGCAAGCTTGCTGGTGAGTAAACTTAGAATTATTCAAGTCACGAGAGACTAAAGATACACACTTATTTTTAACAGCAAATCGGTTATGTAGTATGCAGGCTAGTGGGCTCATATTCATTTAGCCCAAAACCATGTAAATGCTTATTAGCATAACTGTTATATAAGCTGCCACTGTGTAACATACTTAATAATATAATTTGAAAGCTTCCCTTCCCATTTTGTAGAACCCAAACATCCTTTTGAAATATCAACACAAATCATTATATACTGCAGATATTATATAGTATCAGAGCCATCATAGCCTAACGGCATAATATTTTCCTAAATATCATCAGAATTATCATCACTTGATAATTCAGGAAGCTTAAGATCTCATCATCACAATTTCATCATTTGAGATCTAGAATTCAAAAGTGCTTATCAAAAGAAAAGCAAGTACCCCGCCATTAGAATCTTTGCAAGAGACAAACTACATCAAATTTTCGTTCAGAAAAGCAAAATCAAATTCAGTTCAAGAAAATCAATAGAAAATCATCAAAAATCAATCATTTGGGTTAGTGGCTGCACATACCTGATTCTTGAAGATCTTTGATCTGTTATAGATTTTCTTGAAGCCCTCAAGTAACATTTCTTGCATCAGAATTATTCTTTTTCTTTAAATTTTCTTCAAATCCTGAAGCATCATCATGGTAAACAGCTCTACAACATCAGCAACCACCAATTTCGATCAAACAACCACCGAGAACCTCATTAAAACTATCATTAGCCCTCAGAGTCAATTGATTACAACTCACTTAGAAGAAGGCAACATCTTCTTTGGAAAGTACAAGTTGGGAAAGCTGTCAAGGGCTATGGGCTTGAATATTTCCTTCTTGGCACTCATACAATTCCACTAAGTTTTTTCACTAATGAGGAAAACAAAACTGTCAGTAACCTAGAATTCAAAAAGTATCAAAGGCAAGATGGTCTAATATGTTCATGGTTACTATCGTCAATAAGTGTTAAATTGTTGCTACAAGTTATTGGTAGTAAATAGCACATGGAATTTGGTCAACAGTTGAAAGAATTTTCAATTCTCAATCTGCTGCCAAGGTAATGCATCACAAGAGACAATTACACAGTATCAGAAAGGATAATCAATCTATGAGAGAATATCTTGCACAAATTAAAGAACATGTGATTTACTTGAAACAGCTGGATATAAGGTGTCAGCATCTAAACAAGTGTTAATTGTTTTGAGTGGTTTAAATGAAGAATATGAAGCTGTTGTAGTAGTCATATCATCACAAAGAATTACACCATCAGTTGAGGATGTACACTCAATACTTCTTGCCAATGAGGGAAGATTAGAACCCGTAGATCTAGACATATCAATCAATTATGTAGCAAATTATAAAGACAAGAACAAGTACAACAACAAAGGAGATCAATTATATCAGAAAGGAAATCCACCAGTTAGAGGTAGAGGCAGAGGAAGATGTAATAATGACAACAGACCAAAGTGTCAAATCTGTGAGAAGGTTGGATACTGCTCCAAAATGCTATTTTAGACTCAATATGAATTATACTCCAGGTCAGAGTTCAACCAATCAGAGAAATGGCAACTTTAGTCAAACATGGCACAAGTACAATATGACTCAAGCAACCATCTAAACAACAACAATGCAAACAGTCAAAATGACATCATCAGACCTTATCATGCTTTTGATGAGAGTTGGTACCCAGATTCAGCAGCAACCAACCACATCACGAATAATCTGGTTAATCTGAATATAGGCAACAAGGAGTACAAAGGTAATAAATCCATACACATGAAATAGTGAGGCTATTAAGATTACACACACTGGAATAGCTTGCATCAAAGGTGAAAGAAAACTATATCTCGATAATTTACTAATGGTACCACAGATAAAGAAAAATCTCTTAAGTGTATCACAGTTTTCAAGTGATAACAATGTCCACTTTGAATTTTATCCTAAATACTGTTTGGTCAGGGTGAGACTGTGAAGGGTCTGCATAGTTTTAAGCTTGTCGATTCCATAAATTCCAATTCCGGTAAAAAGGTTGAAGGTTGTAATTTTTATGAACTAACTCAAACTGAAAAGAAATTGAGTAACTTTGATGTATGACATTTCAAGCTAGGTCATCCTAGTGTAAACATTGTGAAAAAGGTCTTAGCTGAAAATACAATTCCCTTTGATAATGTTACTTTACCCTACGCTTGTACTTATTGCCAAATGGGTAAAAGTCATAAACTAGTATTCACTAATTCCTTAACTAGATACGATAAACCATTGAAATTGATAGCCACTAATCTTTGGGGTCCTGCTCCAGTTAATTCAGATTATGGATATAGTACTACATATTATTTGTAGATGCATATTCTAGATATACTTGGATATATTTTTTGAAGGCAAAATCAGAAACATATCACATTTTATTACACAAGCTGAGAAACAGATCAATTATTGAGTCAAAACCATTCAAACTGATGGTGGTAAAGAATCCAAAACACTCAACAACTATTTTAGTAAGAAAGGAATAGTTCATAGGACAACATGTCCTTATACTTCTGAGTAAAATAGTTTAGTAGAGAGAAAACATAGGAATGTAGTCAGGTTTAATGCTCCTTGCTCAAGCTAATTTATCTCTAAAATTCTAGCCTGATTCCTTTAGTACTGCGGTATATCTAATTAGTAGATTGCCAACTAAAGTACTAAAGGAGAAAAGCCCAGTAGAAAAGTTATTTGAAATAAAACCTAAATATCAAAGTTTAAAAATCTTTGGCTTCCTATGTTTTCCCTATACAAGATCATACAATACTCACAAATTGAATTTTAGATCTACACCATGCACTTTCTTAGGGTATGCCTCCAATCAAAATGATTACCAGTGTATTGATAGTAGTGGTAAAATATTTGTAAGTGGACATGCTGTATTATATGAGCATATCTTTCCTTATTCTGATTTGAGCATTAAAACAAAAAAAAGATTTATGATCCAAAAGTCTCAATACCACCCATACCTCTACATCCAATTGAATGGGCTCAAGAAGAAACAGAGAGGAACACAGTGAACTCTGCTCCACGACGCACAGTATTCTCAGAACCAGGTCAGGCAGAGTCATCTAGTCCACCTAACAGTACAACAAGTCTAGTACGAAGTATGAGTCAACATTAATCAGACACTCAACAACATGAATCAGAGGACAATTCAGATTAGAGCACAGAACCACCACAAAACGAAACTTAAGTAAGAACTGAACATCATATGATCATTAGGTCAAAGAGTGGTATATTCAAGCTAAAGACATATACAACAACAATGTCTGATGAGCCAGAAACATTAGATCAAGAAAATAAAGACAAAAACTGAAAAGCTGCAATGAATGATGAATACAACGCTCTCATTAAAAACAGGACAAGGAGTCTAGTTTTACCACCTAAGGATAAAACCATAGTGGGTCGCAAGTGGACATATAAGTTAAAAAGGAACCCAAATGGTACAATTGCCAAATATAAAGAAAGATTGGTGGCAAAGGGATATACGCAAGAGCATGGTTTCGACTTCAATGAAACATTCTCACCAGTGGTTAAACAAACAATTAGCAGGGTCATCCTTACAATAGCACCGTATAAAAACTGAAGTATTAGGAAATTAGATGTGAACAATGTCTTTCTTAATGGAGAGTTGAAAGAGGAGGTGCACATGGA
The DNA here is from genome assembly GCA_030765085.1 of Allium cepa. NCBI lineage: Eukaryota > Viridiplantae > Streptophyta > Magnoliopsida > Asparagales > Amaryllidaceae > Allium > Allium cepa. Next base: position 308,401,040 of record CM060934.1, on the reverse strand, counting down.
ACAACCACCAGGCTACATGAAAACCACCTTATATAACATGGGTTTTCAGTCTACCAAATCAAACAACTCATTATTTACAAAAATCAACGATACTGTTATCATTTACATACTAATATATGTTGATGATTTAATTTTAACATGTAACAGTGAAACAAAGATCAATAAAACCATTCAATATCTGGACAAGCGATTTTTAGCCTAAGATCTTGGTCATATAAGTTATTTTTTAGGGATTGAAGCTAAAAGGAGATCTGATACTGAAAGTATACTATGCCAGACCAAATACATCAGGGAATTACTGGACAAGTCAAAGATGATCAAAGCTAATCCTCAACCACCACCAAAGATAAGCAATCGACATCGTTCTAAAAACAGGAGAGAAGCCATACTTAATGGCAAGCAATATAGAAGTCTAGTTGGTGCATTACAATATGTTACCATAACTAGACCTGATGTTTCATTTAGTGATACTAAAGTTTGTCAATTCATGCAGAGACCTCTGGACCAACACTAGAAAGCAGTTAAGAGGGTACTAAGATACATAAAGGGAACTACAGACTATGGAATAATATTAAAGAACATAAAACATCTTAATATAATTGTCTATGTAGGTGCAAACTTGGCCACTGACCTTGATGACAAAAGATCGACAATAGGCTACTGCATATACATTAGTGATAAACCAGTATCATAATGCTCAAAGAAGCAGTGCACAATGTCTAGATCAAGCACAGAGGTAGAATATCGAAGTATAGCAAGTGCAACCACTAAAATTATGTGGATTCAGTCACTGATGTATGAATTGCAAGTGAACACAAATAGCAAATCAATATTGTGGCGTGATAATCTAAGCACAATATACTTATCAGTCAATCCGGTACTTTATACAAGAACAAAACACACAGAAATCGATCTATATTTTATAAGAGAGAAGATTTTGAAAAGAAAGCTTCAAGTTAACCACCTACATGTCACTTACCAAATCGTTGATATCTTGACCAAAGCATTTAAAACAAGGAATTTTGTTTGCTTTATAAAAGAATTAAAGGTTGATCAAAACATCAGCAAACCTGGTGAAGATTCAAGCAACCATTACTCAAAGATCTAATAACAAAACATGCTAAAGTCTAAGAAGCCTCGCTAATATTATTGAATCTAAAAAACATACGAAGATTTGAAGAAATTTGTGGGCGGAAATTTAATCGTGCAAAGAGGCGCCTCAGAATTGAGAACCCTAACCCTAACCGATTTGAGGGGGGGGGGGTTAGAATTATTCAAGTGATGAGAGACTAAAGATACACACTTATCTTTAGCAGCAAATCAATTATGTAGTATGCAGGCTAGTGGGCTTATATTTAGGTAGCCCAAAACCATACAAATGCTTATTAATATAACCATTATATAAGCTGCCACTATGTAACAGACTTAATAATATAATTTGAATGCTTCCCTTCTCATTTTGTAAAAATCAAACATCTTTCTGAAATATTAAGACAAATCACTCTATACTCCAGATCTTATAAATAATAAAATTAAGCTCGAGCAACAGCACTCTTCATCGTCTTTTTACACTTCATCTTGTTATTGAACTCCAAAAACATTTCCACTTTTATTACGAGTACATATGCACGGCCAGGTGGGCCTGAATTTAATCACAACATGCATGCTTTTATTTGAACCTATGAAAGTAGATTTGATAGTAGCATCCCTATATCGAACTCCGCCTAGGTAGAAGCCGCTATTTTTTTCCAGACTGCAATAACTTCTTAATACTAACTCAAAATCAGGCGAGACTTCAATCGATGAACTCCAATCTAAATTACAGACAAAAACGAACAGTCAGATACTTCATCTACTGAACGTATACCATAGTTCTCCATGGTGACTAACAATTATACTTAGAAAACAACAGGCTCCATCCCCATATGTGACCTCCGCCTAGGCAGAAGCCACTATTTTTTTTGTTTATACTGCAATAACTTCTTCATACTAACTCAAAATCGAGCGAAACTACGACAGATGAACTCCCACCTAAATTACGGTTAATATAGAACACTTGGATACTTTATCTTATGGACATATACCTTAGTTCTCCATGGTGATTAACAGTTGTACTTAGAAAATAATAGGTTATATCCACACTTCAACGCTCACTGTAGTTCTCATGGTGACTAATAGTTGTACTTAGAAAATAACAGGCTACGTTCTTATATTTGAACTCCGCCTAGGCAGAAAGCGCTATTTTTCTCTCCAAATTGCAATAACTTCTTCATTCTAACTCGTAATCAGGCAAAATTTCGACCGATGAACTCCCACCAAAATTACAGCAATGCAGTACAGTCAGATACTTCATCTAGTGAACGTATATGATAGTTCTTCATGGTGGCTAACAGTTGTACTAAGAAAATAACAGGCTACATCCTCATATTTGAACTCCGCTTAGGCAGAAGTCACTATTTTTATTCTTCAGACTGCAATTACTTTTCATACTAACTCGAAATCAAGCAAAACTTTGACCGATGAACCCCCACCTAAATTACGGTCAATATGGTACAATTGAATACTTCATCTTGTGAACGCACACTGTGATTTTCTATGGGGACTGACAGTTTACTTAGAAAATAAAATGCTACCACATCTCACTACAACAAAAATACCCTATTACAATGCCTTTTTACAACGGGCATTGGTTGCCCGTTGTAATAGAAGACTATTAAAATGGTCCATTCAGGCCCGTTGTAAAAGATGCCATATACAACCGCTTTTTTACAATGGGCATTGGTTTCCCGTTGTAATAGAAAGCAATTACAACGGTCCATTTAGGCCCGTTGTAATAGATGCCAACTTTACAACGGTCACAAATTGCCCGTTGTAAAAGGTGCACAGTCCCAAATTACCCTATTCACAAATTACAACGGCCAGGCACCCTTTATTGAAACAAGCCGGCCCTTTTATTTTCGTTCCTGCTCGTTCCTCTTTGCTTGTTCTCTTTTCTCGAAACTAGGGTTTTGGAAAATTGAAGCTGCTATCTTCTCGATCGAATTAGGGCTTCTCCAATTTCTCAATCCAAATTCGAAACTAAAAGGAAGTCGTGATCAGGCGGTAGAGGCGGTGGTTGATACTATTGGTCACGGGAAATTCGATGATGAATTGGTGTTGGTAAGTTCGAGTTCAAGCGGTGATTTAGCTAGTGGCTGTGCGATGCAGGTTGTTATGGTTCGCTTCGGCGATGAGTGTTCGACGATGTTAGGGAAGTGAGAATGTTGACGAGTGTTTGGTGGTAATGTTACAGAGTTCGATTTGGGGAAGGTTTGGGATTTAATTGTTTGCAGCATGGATGAAAACTGGCTTGGTGTGAACGTGACTTGGTTGTATGGATGGTGATTGGGCAGGCAGCGTGGTCGACGATGTTGGTCAGGTGGCAGTTTTTTTTTCTTTTTTATTGTGAATGATGTTGTGGTTTGGTAGTAAGGTAGTGGATGGTTTTTGATAAGTAGAGGATGGTAAAGAAGTTAGAAAAGGAGGGCGACAATGAGTTTTGGTCGAAAGAGATGAAAGAGATGGTTGATTGAATGTTGAATGTTGAAGCTATTTAGTAGATGATTTGTGGGATGATTGCAATGTGATGGTTGATCAGTGAGTGATAATTGATGAAGGTTGCACTAATCCGTGAGTGATGTTCTCAGTGGTGAGTTGTAGCAGGGCAGAGGGTGTAGTTGCAATGTGATGGCTGTGGCAGAGGCTGTTTTGCTGTGGTATATATGGTTCAAGATGAAAAGTAGCAGTTTTGTTGTAGTTTGTGCAGTCAGGTGATGAAGTGTTATAGAGGAAATGTTGAAATGGCACTAGATGTTATGGATATGTAAGTTTTATATTGGGGGAGACAAAAGCAGAAAGCAAGTTGATGGAAGGGGAACATAAGGCAAGTCAGTGGCAAGATGAAGTTGAGCGCAGCAGTGGTATGTGAGTTGGTTGAATAGAAGTATTTGACAGTTTTTAGAAGTATTTGATAGTTTGAAGTGAACTGCGATGAGGAGTCGAGCTTGACAGAGGAGTAAGTTTGAAATGATAGGGTTGTATATGGTATGGCGATGAGGAAGTTAGAAGTGGTATGTGTCGACAGAGTTGTAAATGCAGTGTTTGTGAATATATGGAGTATGGATGTATATGCAAGCAGAAGCATTACAGTGAGTTCATCCATACTGACATATAATCAATCAATTTCTTAGTAAAATGTACACTTAGAGATATCTATTAGATGCTAAACTTTGAAGCTGAATGTATGATCAGGTAAATGCAGTTACTCCTGGATTCATCGCATCTGATATGACTGTTGAGTTTGGAGATGAAATTGAGAAGAAAATCTTGCAGACTATCCCACTAGGTAAACCATTATATTCTTTATTTTGTTACTCTACGTGCTGAAATTCTTATTTTGTATTCTCAAAATTTCAAAGTCAAGCTTACATGGTAATGTCAAATATTGAGCTAGTAGGCTAATTTGCTCTCTGATTCTGATGTCATGATATTTTAAAAAGGAACGTAAAAGTTATTATCATGCTTAAATGGATTAAATTTGTTAATTAGCTCAGTATTTTTATCATGTTTCTTAAACTTATAATAGTCATCAAAATCAACCATCTGAAAATTTAATATAAATATAAATAATACATTACAATTCAATGCTAGACTGGGAAAATAAACATAATGGTAAATACTAAATACTGATTACTCACTGCAACACCAAATTTTGTATGTGTGCCATGGCATTTTGGTGCATAGATATTATAAGGATTAATATATGCAGATTCATTATCTGCTAAATTCATTGCATCAATGCATTTCTTGTTAAAGTCTCTAGTTGTATAGTTATAGTTTTTCTTGATGGCTGCGTAAGTATCATCTGAAACTAAAGCACGAGCCCAGTTGAACTCATAAATTCCTTTTATTTTTGATATGTAATCAATATATGCATTCCCGATCTATGAACACAATAAGTAAATGTTATATATGACTAGCAATAATATCTTGAAAGTTCTATCCAGATATGGACTTACAGCGATGCCACGAAGATTTGATGATTCTACTTATCTTTGCTCTGATATATTTACAAGCATGACTGATGTAAAATATTTAGTTCATCATGAACATGAGAGACGTATATGGTGTTTATGTATAGAAAGTACTAGTTAAATGTGGTTTATCTTTTATGCATGAATTTGACATGTAAATAAATGTTCAAGCATACAAACTACCTTTTCCACTATACTGATGTAAGCATATCCAGATTCAACATGTTCATTGTCATTGGCTTTGACATTAGATCATGTTCCAACCTATTAAATATAATATATATATATATATATAAAGTTAAATATTAAACCACTTTTGTGTTAAAAATACATGTGACAGTCCTAGGTAAATGTGAAATAATTTTAGTCAAGTGTGTGCCTTATCTTCTAATAGGTTAGAAACTCTTGTAAAAATGTGTTTCAAGAGTTGAATTAAGCTACTATAAAAAGTATTATAAATTCATTAAGGCTCCTTAAAATTAGTGTAAGCTAATTTCGGCTTGCAGGTAAAAACAAAGAATGTAATTTTAAATTAAACAACACGGAAGAACTTCACCAAATACAACTATAAACTCAAAGGTAAATTACTAGGTGCATAATATTGATAGAAAAAAGCAAAAAAGAGTAAGCATAAACCACTTCATAATACACCTTATTCACGTACCTCCACATAATTAAGTTGATCCATATTTTCTATTCTACGTTGAAACCATAGAGAGACCATTTCCTGAATATTTTAACCATTAGTATTTAAGGCAATCGAAAAAGTTTTGCATCATATGTAATTTTATAATTATTTCTCTCTACCCGCCATCATAATTATATAGAAACTAATGGGATAAATATGCATCCTACAATGATTAACATAAAGGACAACATGTTGTATGAAGAGAAATTTTACATTTTGCAGCGTCCTTTTCATGTTAGGCTTTAGTTAGCCATTTTTCGTAAGTAATAGAAGATGAAGTTTATTAATTTATCTATAGGTTTATTTTAGTTATTAAGTAATTTTTGATGATCGTTTCAAATGTAATGCTAATTTGTTCAATTTTTTTTATTGTATTAGTAACGCATAGATATTTAGTGACCCATGTGACACAAAAGAAAAAATTGAGCCTAAGTTCTTCCCCGGGGAAGCAACCTTATTGGTTGCTGTGTGTAGCAGCAGCACCTGCTGCTGCATGAGTAAGGGGCAGGCCACTTGCCTGGCCACCTTTTCTGACCGCCTAGCAGGACCTTGTAAGGCCAGGAGGTGCTGACTGGGCTAGGCCTTAAGCACAGTACCCTTAAATATATAATAATAATAATAGTAGTAATAATAATAATAATAATAATAATAATAATAATAATAATTACCTCAATGTTTACACACTTGTATCAGTTTCGTTCTAATCTCCATTTGATGATGTTGGCCTCTAGACTATTGCATTTGTTTTTTCTAAGCCATGCTATGGATCCTCTTTTCCCCTAATGAAAAAATAATAATTATTCTACTACAAGTATGTCTGCAGTAGGCATGTGAAATATTAAGTGCAAGTATATAATGAGTGACAAGTGCAAATATATAATAAGTTTTAGTAATGAGATTGCAATAATGTAAAGTGCAAACTGTAATAATGTGTTTTGGTTCTATACTCGAATATCAAGTTTCGTCCTATGAGATTGCAATAATATAAAATGAATCTTGCATATTCAAAAACTAAGTGTGTTGTAACAATTTTCATCCTAATTTATTTTATTTTATTTTATTTTACATTGCTATATTTGATATAAGGAGGGAATTCCTTAAGTGTGTGCTTTAAATATATTGATGTATAATAACTACATGCACAAACCTTACTATTGCTTGCTCAAAAATTGAAACAGTATATAATTTAGGCTAGATAATTTATATATTTAAATTTACAAAAAATAAAAACATTTCAAATTATATATTAATCTAAGCTAGAATGTTATTGTATTGAGCAAGAAAAAGAGGAAGACATCATAAACAATAACCTTGCTATAGGCTAAAATACAAATGATGGATACACTTTGACGTTAGCTAAGATAACATTTCTTTCTAAGTTCCAGATAATAGGAAATTAAATAACTATCTTATATAGGATTAATAAATGATTAGGTTTTTTTATTTGATAAGATTATTATACATGTGAAAATGTGACGATGCACTGTAGTACATATTTTATAAATATACCCATTACATTAATGTAAGAATAACAATTATCAAGGGAATTGGATAGCAAGATCTTACATCTATACCTTAAAGTACAACCAATCTAAATTGATATTGGAGGAAGGGAAACCGCGCTATAGAATACCCGTTTTCAGAAATATTCATACAAATACATGTGTTATTGTACTATTTATATATTATTTTAATAAGTCACAAGGTAACTTCTCGAAAAATATTGCTAAATATATGAATTTAACAATTTAAGTTAAAAATAAACATGAGCACTTCTTATACTTACCGTTAACTCACTTGACTTATAGACATATTATCTCTAAACTAATCCTTCACCAGTTATTTTTAGTTGTTTGTAAACACGACATCCAAGTAACATTACAGTCTAATTGCCCAACAAATGCAAAGGTCCTATAATAATATACAAGACCATATTATCTGTAAAATTCAAATGATACAAAGCCTTTCTTTTAGCAAAATGTGATGCATAGTTTTATATCATGAACGACGGATACTTTAATTCATTGCACGATACTTTTATTAAATGAAAGTGATAGAAAATTAAGATTACAAATTTTTTTATAAAATTATAAATAATTTAATGCTAAAATATGATTGCCTAAAAATACAATGTCATTTAGTAAAGATACCAAGTCTGGCTCCTCCTTGCATAACCAATGCCGATCCAAATTTGGGTTTTCAAAGCATAATGATTGATATTTGAAAATGATTTAGTTCTGCACAAAGAGAAATAGTAGACGATTATCTTTTAATTAGCTTGTTGACGTCTCCGTGGATAATCCAAATTTAATAACTATGTTTGGAAAAGAGAAGCAGTTTGTTGCAAGTTAAACCTGAAGTCGAGACTATCTGGGATAGGTCTGCTAGCTATATATTAACCATTCTTCTGCATATTTTAGCACGTAGTAGATATCAAATTTGTCTTCTTCCCCTTTTCTGCGAATCAAGCATAAATACATTTTCCTATGAATTGCGCGTACACACAGTTTATCAATCTGAATATTCACGAATTATGGCTTGATAGTATTAACAAAACATAATCATAATGTAATAGAGAAGCAGGTTAAAACATTTTAGGAATACAAACAGAGGTAAGTACCCAAATGGTTAGTTTTCATGATGTAGAGTATTCACATTCAAATGCACACTTATCCACTAGTTGAATTGCAAATAAGCTGGTTGTCAATTTGATATCTTGTGTTTGCAGGTGTTGCTTTGGTGCTTTCTGCTATTGCCATGTTGGCTTTTGTTGCTCTTTCTCTGCTATGGACTAGGACTATGGATATGGTTCCTTGACATCCTTGTTTAGTTATTTATATTAGCTTTTAGGTTTGGCATTTTCCATTGATGTAAATATCTTTGTATGATGTTGATCTTGCTATAAAACTCGTATGTGCTTGACATTGAGGGAAAAGTGTTAATGCTTTATGTATTTGGCATGTAAACTTACCTAACCTTTTAGAGTGTTAGAATTCTATGATTCTAGCTTTTAGTCTTTTCGTATGTGATTTTAATTATTTTATGACAACATTTTTGTATTAGTACAGTTGTATTGCATGGATGCTGCGGTAATTTTTTTTAAATCTGCATTTATTTTGCAACGGGCAATGTGCGTTGTTATATAATATTTTTACAAGGGTCAACACACGTTGTTAAATACGTTTTTTACAACGGTCAATGCATGTTGTGAAACAGGCTATGCAACTAGTATGGTTAGTCTATTGCAACGGATTATGGCCGTTATATTATAGTCTATTGCAACGGCCATAACCCGTTGTAAAAAGGTATACTGCAACGGTTTTTACAACGGGCTTTGCTCGTTGTAAAATGTGGTGGATCTATTACAACGAGGCCTATTACAACGGGCACATGCCCGTTGCGAAAACCATATTACAACGGGCTTTTGCCCGTTGTAATAGGGTATTTTTGTTGTAGTATCTCCATATTTTAACCGTGCCTAGTGCAAAAGTCGCTATTTTTTGTTCAGACTACAATAACTTCTTCATACTAATTCAAAAATCTGACGAGACTTCGACCAATTAACTCCCACCTAAATTACGGATAATATGGTACACTTGGATACTTCATGTTGTGAACGCACACTATAGTTCTCCATAGGACCGACAATTGTACTTAGAAAATAGCAGGCTACCACATCTCCATATTTGAACTCCACCTAGTGCAGAAGTCGCTATTTTTTCGATTAGACCGCATTAACTTCTTCATACTATCTCGGAATTAGGAGATACTTCGATCAATAAATTCCCACCTAAATTACGGACAATATGATACACTCGGATACTTCATCTTGAGAACGCAGGCTGTAGTTCTCCCTGGTGACTAAGAGTTGTACTTAGAAAATAACAGGCTGTATCCCCACTTCAAAGCTCGCTGTAGTTCTCCATGTGTGTGACGACCCGGAATTTTTGAGCATTTGAAATTGGAATATTCAATTGATTTTGAATATTTAAATGTTAATTTTTTTTAAATTGAATTCAAATATCACCAATTATTTGATAATTAATTATTTAATTAAATAAGTTGAAGTTGGGTAAAAGGTTGAATCTTGAGTTTGAGCCTGTTAAAAATAATTTAAAGGCTTGTAAAATGTATATCGATAATAATGGAGATAGAAAAAGTGTTAAACTTGTATTTGGAAGTGCTTGGTTCAGTTTTGAAAATATATCATTTAAATTGAATTTAAAAATAGCCTTCCGAGGCACAGTCTCGGATTTCAACGAAACCAGTTCCATTGGATCCGTAATATTGAATTATTATCGGATTTCAAATTTCATATTAGTCGGAGTTGTTGTGTGAGCTTACGATAAGTAAACGCGTTGGAATCTATATCAAATTCAAACTAAATTTATATTTATATTGGTCATCATCAGCCTACATTCTTTCCCATCTCAACTTTTCCCTTTCACATTCAAAGTACTGCAGCCTTTCTCTATACGCTAACATGACCTCAGCCGTAGTTATTTACATTAAGCCGGTGCCTTTCCATTTCGACCTCTCCAGATTCAAATTGCACGAAACACTTAAGAAAAAAAAATGGCCACATAATTGTTGCCTTCATTCCCAGTTCAAAATCAAACCAAATCCTCTGACCGAATGAAAATAACGTATCTAAGCAAAAGAAATTGGCCGAATCTCGTTCGATCTAGTTGGAGAGCAAAGTGGGAGCAGTAGCCATGGCCGAACCCTAGGTTGACTAATCGAAGAAAAAATATATAACATGGGGAATTTCGAACGCGATCGAAATCGCTGTCGAAGGAATCGACTTCACCAGTTCGATTAAGGGGTTAAGAGAGAATCGAGTTCAAGTCAAATCGAGATCAGATGGGGCTGCGGCAAAGTTCGACTGTGACAGGAGATGTTGTGGCGCTGGGTTTCATCACCGCGAGTGGGAGATCACGGCCTGGGGGGTTCGTGTTAGGTAGAGGAAGCGTACGGCTTGGGACTTCGACACGATGGTGGGTGGAGGAGTTTGGTGGTTGTAGGTTCGCGATTTGTGTTCTGCGACGTTTCTGTTGGAGGCCGAAGTAGGGGGTGGCAGAGAAGGGCTAGACGAGATCGATTTGCGAAGCTGAAGGTATAGCTTTGTTGATCTAATTCATCTCTGTGTTTAATCAGTAACAAAAAAAATACATATGTAAATTTTATTTACAGTAAAGTATATCTAAAGGAAGTTTTCAATATTTATATATAAGTTCAAAGATATAAATTTTTAATGTGGAATAGTAAAAATAAATATATTCACATTCGTAGTTTAGTTTAAATATATATAGTGTAAGCAGGAAAATATATAGATAAGACATAGGGATATAGGAAGTTAAAACGGTAATGCAGATTATTATATAAGTATATGTGTTTTTCTGGAAACTAATTTATTAAACGAAAATTAGCTTAAATAAAATTGTTGTTAATTGAATTTGATTTATCAACTGGAAATTTATTTATCTGATTGTTCAATTATTAATAAAATCATATAATGTGCATTCAAGGTCTGGAATCGTCAAGAAAACAACTGGTTTGGGTTGAATTGCAAAATAAAAGGGCAATGGTGAGTTAATCTCACTCAGTTTAAATTTAAATTTAAATGACTAAATTTAATAATTGTTGGATGGTTGAATTGATTGATGTGATATAGTATGATATTTTAGAATTGGTGTATTATGTTGTGCTAACATTTGTGGATGCAGGGAAAACAGGTTGGAGGGATCCAACTGGACCCCTCACATTTATTTAAATTATTCAATATTCTCTGTTTTGATTATTTGATATCCTATGATGAGTTATATTGGAATATTGAATGTATGGTTTGATTGGATATTCGGGTATCATGAATTACCAAAATATATGAATTGGATTGTTGAAGGAAATTGAAAGGAAGTAAATTTGTAAGCGAAATAATTATAGAAAGTTTGAATAAATTAAGAATGAATTGAAAAGAAATAGAAGTAATATGAAAATAATAATAAATAACTTCGAGTATGAAGAGAAATGTAATTGTTAATAAAATGAAATTGATGAATTGTAAACTTAAGTTATATCAATTAAAGGAATAAAGGATTATTTTAAAATTCAAAGTTTAAATTTATTTAAAAGAATAAAGAAGTAATTGAGAAATCTAAAAATTGGAATTTTTAGTTAATGTATTTTTTAAATTATAATCAAGAAATGAAATCTGAAATTAGTAGATTCCGAATTAAAAGGAAATAAATTGGAAATCAATTTGGGAAATTGATTTAAGCGATTGAAGTTGGAATTCTCCCTGGGTAACCAAGTACGTTTTCAAAAGTAAATTTTTAAATATAAGTTAAAAGGTTAAAAGTTGTTTTAAAAAGCAAGTTTTGAAAATTTCTTATTTCTAATATTTAAATTCTAAAGTAAGCATTTTCTCTTAATCTATTTTAGTAGTAATTATTTAAAGAATGACTTAATATTATGTTTTTAAAAGTATAAATCTAGTTTTATATTTATTAAGTAACCTTATTTTCAATTATTCCTATAGTATGGTACTTTTAATAAATTATGGAGGTAGTTTTAACTTAAATGTTTTTTAAATATATTTCAAAATAAAGTGTTTTAAATTATTAAAAAAAACCAAGTTTTGTGCTTGGTAATTTCAGTGGAGAGAGAAAATATTTGGGAAAGTTTATTCTGAAAAGAATGATGGTTTTGAAACTGTTTTCAAAGGATTGAAAATAGGAATATATCTTGTGAAGATATTTTTGGGATTAATAAATAATTTGGAAAATTATTTTTTGATGGATGGTTGTGAATAGAAATTGATAGTTAAATAACCAACTATCAATATTGGCCAATGCGTTGATCGTTTCGAAGAGTCCGGGATCGAGATTAATTTCTCGAAAACCACTTCGATCCGGTTTGTACGTTTCGTGTAAACGATTTTGGATTCAAAGATGGAGCAGTGAAGTGCAAGGGCTAGTCGCTACTAATCCTGAGGATATTTCCAAAATGGATGTAGTAGGAATGTGCCTTCGGTTCCGTTCGAACCCGGGACGGACTTGTATGGATGAATGCTTGCGAAACATCGTCAGGAGGACGATGGGCATTCTAAGGAATATATTCTAAAAAAAAGGTAACGCTTAGCCTCAAGCCTTATCAAATGGGAATGGCTGAAAATCAGGGGATATGCAGCAAGGCTTCGTGGGTAGCCCCCACTGGAAGGTGAGGTCATCCCTGTCTAGATGTCCCTTTATTTCGGCTTAGTGGGCGGTTGCTGATCTCAACCGCGGGATGATCTTGCTCGGGACTGTCCAGTAAGGGATGGTTCCGGTCTTGTGTTGCAGGGGAGTTAGGGTGGCTCCTCGGTACGCTGATCTAGACCAGGTACTGTGGCAGGTGGTACCCCAGTGCCTAGCCATTAGTTGGAATCCTTTTTCCTTACGCGCCCATATGGTTTTGATTGTGCCCAACTATTGCTGAAACGTGAGATGCAAGCATTTCAGCTAGATTCTATTTACTTTCTATAGACACTATTATAATATCAGAGGATTTCTGTAAAAATTGTTTTAGCTATCGTAAGGAAAAAACCCGACATGTTTATTTGTGGCGTGGTCTTACGAGATGCTTTTGTTTTCAAAGGATTTTTTTTTGAAACTTTAATAATCAATTAGGTGTGATTTTCTCACGCTGGTAATCCAGACTGACTCGGGTATTATTTAACTATAATGCTCGGGTCAGACCGAGTATTATAGGATACAGGAAATGCTGTGGAGCTCAGGAGACGAGCTGGATGACGATACGTACATTCGTACTTGTTTATATATATTTTCCACTGTTGGGTTGTTGTGTATCTATTGTATGTTATTGTTGTGAGCTGTGACTGATGTACTCTGATGATGTAATATATGTAAACAGAGATATTTGATTTTGAGTAAAGATTATTTACTATCTATTATATTTTATTCCGCTGCGATGGTTAGATTCTGATGTTGATTTTGTTTTCTCTTCTTCTACCTCTTCTTCTTTAACCCAAATGGTTCGTATTTCTGTACAACTTGAGTTGATTTAGGTAGAATAGTATTGACTCAAGTGGTACGGACGTGCGGGTCGTTACAATGTGACTAATAGTTGTACTTAGAAAATAACAGACTACATCCTCAAATTTGAACTCTGCCTAGGCATAAACCACTATTTTTTTTCTTTACACTGCAATGACTTCTTCATACTAACTCAGAATCATGCAAAACTTCGATCGATGACTCCCACCTAAATTACGGACAATATAGCACACTCGGGTACTTCATCTTGTGAACGCACATTGTAGTTCTCCATGGAGACCGATAGTTTACTTAGAAAATAACATGCTACCACATCCCCATATTTGAACTGCGCCTAGTGTAGAAGCTGCTATTTTTTTATTCAGACTACAATAATTTCTTCATACTAATTCGAAATCTGGTGAGACTTTGATAGATTAACTCCCACCTAAATTGCGGACAATATGGAACATTCAGATATTTCACCTTGTGAACGCACATTGTAGTTCTCTATGGAACAGACAGTTGTACTTAGAAAATAACAGGCTACCACATCTCCATATTAGAACTCCGCCTAGTGCAGAAGCTGCTATTTTTCTGTTCACACTGCAATAACTTCTTATATTAACTCGGAATCAGGAAAAACTTCGACCGATGAAGTCCCACCAAAATTACGGACAATAAATAGTGCACTCAGATACTTCATCATGTGAACGCACACTGTAGTTCTCTATGGTGACTAACAGTGGTACTTAGAAAATACTAGGCTATCCCTATATTTGAGTACTATTTCTATATGAGATGTAAAATGGTATATTTGGAATTTCAAAAGGACACCGAGTTATCTATTCAATGAATTCTCTTTATTAGTTGTAAAGATAATCCATACTTCCAATTATCACCTCTGTTATTTTATTGTCATTTCTCTCTTTAATTCCTACTTTACTCTTACAGCCTGCATGCATTTTTTGTTCTTGTTAACTTCCAGCCAAAGTATTCTCATACCAAAATTTGTCTGTTGACACTACAAAATCATGGTTAACATAGATTTTCTATTTGATGTTTCAGTTGAAGGTTCCTAATTTCTAAATTAATAATAATCATACTTTGCTACGCTCAAGCCTCAATTGAAAATAAATTTATTTACAGGCTAATAATCCATAATAACATCAGTGGAATAACTTAACTATTCATGTAACGACCCGAAATTTTCGATCCCGAAAATTCCAGATAGTTAGGAAAAAGAAGAAAGAGATAGAAGAATAAGAAGAATAGAAACACCAACATTTCACAATTGCAACGGATAAAATATAATAACAAATAATAACTGTTGTACAAAGGAAAACTATACTTGTCAAATTTCACTTTAATATATCAGAGTTACAATATATACACATATACAATCAACATGACTCGGGTATATACAACAATATAATACAGAGGGAACTCTCCATACGTTACTACCATCCAGCTCGTCTACTGAGCTCCAGAACGTCCTTACCTGAAAATCTGTAATACTCGGTCTGACCCGAGCATTACATCAAAGTAACACCCGGGTCAGGCTAGAAACTAGCGGGAGTAAAACCATGTAACATGGAATACAAAGCATAAAACTTATATAAAACCCGAGGTAACTCGTATCAGTTTACAAATTCACAATTTGTTACAGACATCACTTATTTCACACATCAATTTTCCAAGTACCAAAATTTAGATTAAATAGTCCAATTCACTTAAATCATTCATTCCAGCCTATTGATTTCATATATCAATCTATAAAAATTTGAAGTGGTTTCGGGTATTTTCTAATACCCGACCCCGGTCCCTTCGAGTCTCACGTCATCCTAACCCAAGTTATCCAAATGAAATACACTTCAAACTTTAATATAGGATGTCCCTTTACACAATAAATCATCATTGATAGATAACCACAATATCCTGTCCGCCCAAACATATGTTACCACAAAATATTTCATATCAGAGATATCAACTCATTCAAGGCATCCAATACCACTCAATCATCCATAAGCAAAGCTTGATCACTTCCAAAATTAATTTAATCACTTCTAATTGAATTACTAACCTCGATCACTTAGATTCCTTCACTCGACATTAATTAATGTCAAATCAATTAATTAATCACCCTTATCCATCTCAGTTAATCACCCTGGATTAATTATCCTTCAATTACATTCAAGTAATTATCTTTAATTAATTACACAAATTAATTATTCTTAACCAAAAACAGTAATTAATCTTTAATACTTCACAAATTAATTAACTATGATCAATTACATTAATCCTTAATTACTTATATTAATTAAGTTCTCATAGATCACTTATTATTGATTAATTAATCTTAATTAATCAACCTTTAATTGCATCATTAATTATATAAATTAATGATTTCTAATTACTTTTTAATTTATCCTAATCTAAATTAATTACATTAAGTAATTAATCATTAATTAAACCACAAATATTAATCAGCCTTGATTAATCTCAACCAGTAATTAACTACCTTTTTAGTTACTTCATTAAATAAATTAATTACTCCTTAATTAATTATCTTAATTAATTTCTTAATTAATTATACAAAGTAATTATACCCAAATTACTTCTATTAACAAATCATCGTTCAACTAATTACACCCAGTAATTATTAATTAATTACTTCCCTAGTAATTATATTTTATTAATTACATTAAGTAATTACCTATCAAACCACTCAATGATTATTCTAAATTAATTAAACTTAATTAATTAACTTAAACCTTAATTAATTAATTCAAACCCTTAATTACTAAATTAATTAACCTAAATCATTAATTAATTGAATTAATTAATTATCCATTTTAATTACCCTACTAATTTAATGAATCACAAATCACTAAGCCCTTATTAATTTTTAAATGAAAACATTTTTTTCTATTTATGATTTAAGTTTAAAACAATTTAAAACCCAAATACTTCGAGTCAAGCAACAATTAACTCGAGAACCAACCAAAACCAAAGTCACCACATCATCAGTGCACAGTGCACATGCACGGTGCCGTTGATCATCTATGGCCACCACCCTTGATCTTCTCAGATCGGTTAACATCCAAACACCCAATTTATTTTATTTATATTTTAGAATCCCAAATTATACTTATCCAATCATAACACAACACATTTTAATTCCCAAATTAATCTTTCACAGTATATAAATAAAATGCATCATCTATTATAAAAATAATTTCTATATTGTGAGGAATCCAGTTGGATCCCTCTAACCTGTTTTCCAGCATCCACAAATGTTAGCACAATATAAAATATCAATTCCATTTCGAGGTGGAATATCGCGGTATATGGGATTAATATAATATCATCCGCTATTATGCGGCGCATAGGGTCTCGTCCGCTGTATAATGCGGGAAATCAATCACTCCATTATATACTATATATACTAAATATAACACATCAAATCAATTCAATCATCCAAAAAAATATTTAAATTTAACCATTTAAATTTAAATAGAATTCCAGATGAGTGAGATTAACTCACCTTTAACTTTTAATTGCAGTCCGATCCACACCGGCTTGATTCACCACGATTTAGACCTGAACAGTGGCAAGAGCCTTGGCCGTGCATCAAGCACTACCCTCCGATCATCTACCCTCTGTTGAGCAAGACGAGAATCCAGAGGCATCGCACCTCTTCCCAATGTGCCGCAGTCTTCCATTCCCTCGCGCGTTCGAGTCCCTACCACCACGCGACCGAAACAAAATCGTGACAACTCTCACACCTCCCCTTGCCTCGACTTCAGCCCTGACTTCGACCACCATAAACTATCGGCGCTTCCGTTCTTCTCGAACATACCCCAAAGCGCACGATCCCCTATCGAACAGTCTATCGCCTGAATCCAAAGAGCACCTCGAACCACTGCCATCGTCGAGTACTCGCGCCAATCGATCTGTTCGCGACCCACTCCGAGGCTCTCTACGTTCCATGAGACCAGATTGAAAAGTGTAGGCGAGTGACCTCTCCCCTGACACATGATCATAAGTCGAGTCTCGATCGGCTTGATCGAGAGATTTTTTTTCCTCTTTTTTTTCTCGAACTTGATTTCGTTTTTTTAACAGAAGGAGGGTTGAGCGTGATTTTAAACGAGAAGGGGAAAGTAGATCTGCACGATTCAGATGGTAGGGTGGCTCGAGTACGATTAAAGGGTGGCTGGTTTGACCTTTCAATTTTTTTAATATTATTAAATTTCCAAAATAACTCGTTTAGCATAACTCGAAATCTCGAACTCCGAATCAGACACGCCGCTAGGCGTTTATAAGGTGTTACCCATATTCCAAACACAATGGAACATGTTTCAGAGCCTAATTCAGTCATATGTGGAAGATGGCTTTTCGGACCCAATTATTATATTAAATTTTCGATAAAAAATTTCAGTACGTTTATATATCTTATGCTCACACAACAACTTCAAACATTACGAAAATTGAAATCTGATAATAATACAATATTATGGATCCAATGGAACTGGTTTCGTCGAATTCTGAGACTGTGCCTCGGAAGGCTATTTTTAAACGTCAATTTAAACGATATATTTTCGAAACTTAACACAACATTCCCAAATTCAATTTCAACACTTTTACTATCTTCAGTTCTATCAATATAAATTCCTTAAGCCTTCAAATTATTTTTAACAAGCTTAAAACTAAAGATTCAATATTCCACCCAACTTTCAATTATTAAATTCAATAATTTAATTCTCAAATAAATAGTGATATTTGGAATTCGAGTTAAAATAAATCTTTCAAATATCTAAAATCAATTAGATATTCCAATTTCAAATACTTAAAAATTCCGTGTCGTCACATTCCTCCCCCTTTAAAAGAATTTCGTCCCCGAAATTACTACTTAGGAAGAATGGTCCAATACCCGTTTAATATTTCCCAAAACCTAACAGTTTTATCAACTTGCCATAACATATCTTTTATTAAAGATCCGCTATTACTTCAGTCCAACTTTCCAAAACCTTCCATAGTTTCCAACAATATTATTTACTCCACTTGTTCAAATTTAAATTTAAATCCAGATTTAAATTATCTAATCTTTCTCAAAAAAATTCTAACTCTCTAAATTTCCGAATTTTTTTGCCAGCGTCTACTTTGCGCAGCTAGCTCGGTACAACTACAAAATGCCTCTACGGGCTCCCAAACTCCAAAAGAAAACAAAAAGCCAAGTGGCTAGATCAAAAACCCAATTTCCATTTCCAAAATTCCTAATTCAATTACAATTTGAAATCATTTTGTTGCCAACAAAAATTTTTCCAAAAATTTTCTAACTCCCTAAATTTTCTAACTCCCTAAATTTTCGGAAAATTTTGACAGCCTCCTTTGTACGGAGGAGCTTTTGCAATTTGACAAGAGATATAAATATATATACATCGACCCACACGGTCGGAAAAACAAAACAGTTCATATCACTACAAGAAAATCTTCCTTTAGTTGCAATAAGTGGTAGCATTTATTGCTAAGTGCAACTGATAATATTTTATCCTACGTTATTTATACCACCAAATATTTCATGTCCATCCCGCCTTGTAAAATTTTCACCGCTCCAAATTTTTTTGTCGCCTTTGTTCTGTCACGTTTCCCTCCATCATCAATACATAGAAAAAATTCAACACTTCCTTTATTCCTCTTCAACCCTTCAATTTTTTTTGCCTTTTTCACTTCAGCATAACTTGTGCTCCGATTCCTCCATCATCATCGTCATGCTAGCGCTCTCCATCGTCATCGTTGTGCTAGCCCTCTCCATCCTCATCAGCTATTTCAACTGGATCGACAATTTCGATCTGATTTTGTGATTTTACTATTTGGGTTATGCCGATGTTTTGCAAATATGGTTTCTAGTGTATTTAAAGGTTTGAGTTAAATGGGGATTTGAATTAGTGTTAGGGTGGATGCCACACTGGTCGGCAAGAATGGTGCACAGAGACCACAACGGTCGATGACCGATTGGATAGAAGCCGAATGGGTTAAAAGTTGATAACAAGAAGGGGAAGAGGAAGTTTAAATCAATGTCTGTTAAGAACCGAGTTCGATCTACGCAGCATATGCTTGATGGTACTGTCTTTTTCTTTCTTTTCTACCTCCGTTAATTTCTTTCTATGGTTCACTTTGTTCATTATTTGTTTGATTCTCATATTGGGTAAAACATAAGAAATATAAGGTGAAAATATGTATAGGTCCCTTGCCTATTGTTCACTATTTGAATAGTTGAACTTCATTTATATTGATAACCAGTAATAATCTAGCACATGTTTTTGGATTTTCTGAATCTTCAAATTTATGTATATGTGTTTCTTTCCTTAATCAACGGGCGAAGCGAGCACTGAGACCACTAAAAGGACTGGTGAAACTACAAGCACTGGTAAGACGACACAATGTAAGAAAGCAAGCACATATGACATTAAGATGCATGCAAGCTCTAATGAGAGTTCAGGCAAGATTTTGAGATCAACGGGTCAGATTATCTCAAGATGGAGCAGGTTGTAGTAGCACAAAGTCTTCTCTGAATAACTGGGATACTTCTCTTTGGGACTCAAGGTACTTCCAAGAAATGGCGGAAAGAAGATCAATGGTGATGTTCCATCCCACTTCTTTTCTCTTTTCCATAATATTATATATCTTTGTTTAAAAAATATTTTGAAACAGTCAAGCAGCACGGCGGATGAGTGGGATGAGCTCCCTCGCACAATAGAAGAGATTCAGTCTACGCTCCGGAGCAGGAAAGATACTGCTTTTAAAAGGGAAAGAGCTCTTTCTTATGCTTTTTCCTAGCAGGTTTGTTCACTTCTTATATAACTTTACAAGAAATACTCAACATAGCGATTGAGCATCGACGAGAATAAAAAGTAAAATACACAATTTAAACTATAGATATGGAAGCAAGATAGGAACTTACACCAACCACTAAACGAGGAGGAATCCGAAATGTCATCCATAGATCAAGAGCCACCAAGATGGTTCGACCGATGGATGGCATCGAGATCATCATTCGACAACCGACGCAGCAACAGTAACATGCTAAACAACAATCATCA
Organism: Allium cepa; assembly: GCA_030765085.1. Lineage (NCBI taxonomy): Eukaryota > Viridiplantae > Streptophyta > Magnoliopsida > Asparagales > Amaryllidaceae > Allium > Allium cepa. The sequence continues at coordinate 308,380,144 of CM060934.1, read as the reverse complement.
TGAATCAAGACAATAACTGGACCATAGAGTGGACACCATCAAAACCCTTGAAATCAACACAGCCCATCCCTTTTCCTACTCAACTCCCCCCACAAACAAAAGGCACTCCCATCTTTCGTCCCTTCTCCATAAATCACATTCACCTGCCACTCCCTCTCCTTTGCCGACCCATCCAAGCCCGGTTAGCTAGCCCTAGATTTCAGTTGCTTGTAATCTGTTGGGGTTACCTTTTTTAGTCACAACTGACTTTATGAAAGAGTATAGCAGAAATGATAGGAAAGTAAAGGCTAATTCCAACCAGGATGGATACAACAATTAATTAAGACGGTTTTAGCATGGTTTGGATAAAACTGCAAATCAGTAAAAGATAGTTCCTCTAGCAATTTTGCTGAGAATTTGCTGCAGTTCACGTCGTGATGGCATGAAATTGCTCCAAGTAAAATATCATCGGTTACTTTATTTTCTAGTTTCTTGATCATAATTTATTTTATCAAACTTAATTATTGTTATTATGCGGGGCTCAAGGCTGGAAACCGTTCAATTGAGATATGAAATTACCCTTCTATGATTCATATGAGACATGAGCTGTAAGGTTTATACCCAAGCCATATTTTTATGCATACAGGTAAATCGTATTTTATGACTTAATTGGCAATCAGGAGATGATGGGTTGTTGCTGACGATCAATATATGTTAATTCGGTTTAGGTGAGACGGAGTGTGCTGGTTGGGGGTGCTAGCGAACTGTTGTTGACAATCTGAATTTGAGGTGCTTAAATACCTGCAAAAAAAAGAAAAAAAATAGAAAAACACACCCCACCCTGTACATATGTTAAGAACTTTTTTTAACTGGAAAACAAACACACCCTAAACACATGTACATGTATGTCTTTATAGTTCAAGTTTGACAATTTTTGTCCATTGTTGACATACTCACACTGCAACCTGTCTCTTGTTAGTTTTAAAGTTTGTTATTTTCAAATTATCTACATATTCAGTTTTTCTTGATACATTACCAAAGTAATTTAAGCTCTTGCATTATTGATAAAACTAAATTTGCATTGAAGCCTGATTTTTTACTCTCAAGGCAAGGTGAGTTTTGTTTGTTGTTTCAACTTTGTTAAATGGTGAAATTAACCATACACAACTATGTGAATATGCAAGTACTAAAGTAGATTTTGATAATGGTGATACATTGACTCAGCTAGTTAAATGCATGAATTTAATTCTAGATGGTCCATTTAAAGGGAATGTGGAAAAGTGATCGTTAGAAAATGATGCACATAAATATGATATAAATAACGCTTTAGTTACCATACATAGTAAGTTGCTTTAGGTGATGCAATAGAAATGATGTTAGTGGAGAACACTCGGCGCAATTCTGATGTTACTGGGAAAGATGATGGCAATTTGGAAAAAGCATATTGCTAGTAGTGATAAGGAGTGGGATTTGAGGGTTGATACTATGTTAGTTTTTAATAAAGATGGGATTGTGTATGGTGAGTTTGATTATGAATAGAATATATCGGATCTGAAGCGTGGTACGCATCAGATCATTAATGCATGGTCTAACTTTAAACTACAACCATACGCATGTGCATGACTTGGTTTTGATTCAAGGAGATACACCCGATACACCTTACGTGGTTCAATGAGGTTGTTGGTGATACTATATTACATCATGGCGGTAGGGAGTTGGTATAAGGTGACAAAGATTTGGAAGAAAGCTAAAGTCACCAAAAATGGTTGTTTCTATCAAGGCAAGCTGAGTTTTGATTAAGTTTTTATCTTTTCTTTTTCTTATCTATTTATTTATTTTAATTGAGTGTACCCTTTTGTTCAAGTTCAAACTCCTGGCGTAGAATACTCGATAAGGGTTAACATAAAGAGCATGCAATATTTTGTTCTGCTTTTGTAGAAGTTGCCAATGAGGTCAAGAAACATGTATACTTCCATTTCTTAGTACTCACCAATTTATGGAATTTGTTTCTTTCACTATTGATTTGTTTCTTTTGACTATACACAACAACAAACCAATTATGGTCAAACGTAAGAGAATAGTGGCAGTTTATCCTTGCAAAAACAACTATGTTTCAGTTACAAAATGACAGTACATAATTATTTCACCTACCTTCGTTATGTACCAAAAAATATAGCATCAAAAGGACAATACATAACAGTAAGGTGACACTACAAGTTATACTTCCTGTTTAAATTATATGCTGCAAATTTACCTATACAACAGATCGTTGAAAACCATGCACTTGCCAAGCAATATTTATAACCACCGGATGTGGCCCACTAACTTATATTTTCTGTTCATAGCCACTATGTTGCACTCCCTTTTAGTGATTACCGATTCATGCCTACTATAATTGATTCATTTACTTGTTATTTTAAAAACTAACCATATCCTTGTACAATGCTCAAGACTCTAGGCTAAAGAAGCAACTTTTCATTTGAGTTCTCACTAGTCATAAGGAAAGTTTTTCATAAAATTCCTTTTATCAAGCTACACGAGCATGAATTATAAAGCCTTTTAAGTTTTGAACCATGATTGATATAGTAGAAGGAAAACAAATTGAAGTAAAAGCAGAGGCAGCAAATCAACATGACTATAATAAACCAACAAGTTAATGTGTTTGATACAATAAAAAATAAAATCAATTATATTGATAAATGAAACATTCTACATAACATACTGCAGCAGTGAAATATACATGATCAACTCATGCAGATACAGTTATAGTTTTAAACTAAATGATTCATTAGTCAAATTAAAGGATATTGTCCTCTATTCTAGTGAAAACTAGAAGTTAAGTTTCATCCAGTGTTTCACATCGACTCTAGGGAAATTTTTACATGTGATTTTATTTTGAGCACATTACTTCATTATAGAGGATAGCTCACTGTTTCCTTATTAATCTTCATATTCTTTCTAGTGACAACCCAGCAACGTACAACGATGACGTCAATGCAGTTAATGCTTGGCTATTATAATCACAGTACTGATCTTTGCTCGCTGCAGAAGCGCTCTTCAATACACTAGGGAAAATGCTTCCAGAAATGGCTCTATAGTGGAAACTCATCCTACAACACATAAGGTATGTATATAGTAACTAACTGCATAAACAAAAAACATCAGTTAGTACGAGAATTCGCAACATAAACCTGAAATTCCAATGTCATAAACAAAAATAAGGCCAACAGAAGCAACTATTAAGCAAATTATTAGTACAGATAGAGTCATTCTTCCTTCATATCCATTTCCAACTCCATTCGAAATAATTACTCCACTTGATATTATCTAAAAATTCTGTTCTCTTATAGTTACAGCAAACATAATGCTTATGTATCACACACATAATGTACTAAAATAGCTGGTCTAGAGAGCAAAAGAAACTTTTACTTAGGCTTAGCACCTTAGCGGAATTTATGGTATTTATGGTTTTTTTAAAACATTACTCGTACAGTTATCTTTTGTTATCATTGAAATAGTCTGCTCCGTGTTTGACTGTCAGATTGGTAGATAGAAGTTCGAATGTGGTCACCTAACAATTTAACAAGCCAGAGAATTTTGTGCTCAAATTATAAGTGCTTTTTACCGACATCAATTTAATACGTGCTTTGGCATGTGCATGCATGCATAGAAATATATTTAATTATTAATTCAAAAATGAACAGCTAATTTTGCATATAGCATTGGCTGTTATTAGTTTCAAAAAAAATTATATAAGCATTATGTATATTTAAAATGATTTAAAAAATATTGCATTCTAAACAAAAAAATTATAAAATATAATATTATAGTTCAATGCAAAAATTCAATTTTTATGTACACAAAATATAGTTAAATAGTTTTGAAATATGAAAAAATGATATAATTCAAAGGTATTTTTTATGAAATCAATTCAATTTACTATTTTTAACGAATTTAATATTGAAAAAGAACAATTCTGGACGAATATTAAAATTAGATAAAGTTAATATTAAAAATTCAAAAAATATGTTAAAATACTATAAAAATACATATCAACTTAAATACTTAAAATCATCGACTAATATTGGATATCCTTTATTTTTTTTTAAAATAATGATTTGAGTAATGCATAGTTTGAAGTAATTTCATGATTAGAAAAGAATTATACATATATTTGTAACTTTCAAGTAATTTCATGATTCTGAGCTCCTTTCTTCATGAAGTATTTCATTTAAAATAATATAATAATGGTATAACATGAATATTTAGTTTGAAGTAGCTTTTGAACTTCCTAATACTAAAATATACATATATTGAAAATTAAGATTTTGCCACCAAAAAAATGTGGCTAAGATTAGTTAACCATAAACAATCTTGAATAATAAAAATAATTAGTTAAATAATTATAATATCAAATGTAATGTATAGATGCAAAAAAAATCCACGAAAATACTTATGCATCGTTATTTTTTAATCCAAAAAAGGTAAAATGTTTGCGTCTACTCCAAAAAAGTTTAATGTAAAATGTAGAACAATTTTTAGTAAGGATACATACATATGAAACATTCGTATGAAACAACATGCCTTTAAATTAAAGTTCTATCTATGACTCTAGATTCTTCATATCAATTACCAAATTTCAGAAAAGAAAAAAGAAGGATAAATTTATATTTTAATCGTGTACAGCTTGTATATTGCTGAGCTACCTGTGAAAGCAATCACAATTGCATTCCATTTGCTAACTGACTTATGAGTACTGCCAGCACAGTAGCACTCTGCAATCATCACTACAATGCACATGAACCTTATATTGGATAGGTAAGGTTACCCCAAGAATTATCCCTAAACTGAATTGCAGTGGGCATTGCTTAAGTTGAGCTACAATCTTCTTTTCTGGTGCAAAAAATTCATACAGTTTTCATTTTCTTTCTTGTTTTGATCTTGTTGAGCCTATATTTTGTTCAAATAATCTTCTATTTTTTTTCCACCGAATACAATTTTATTTGACACTGCTTTGAATATGAATTTGTCTACCTTTAACTATTATTAGTCCGTTTATTATTAATCTATCTTGGATGGTTGAAAGAATATATAATATAATGTTTCTAGGTTTTATTTTATGATCTAGCATGTGGAGGTGCTTTTTAGTGTCATATTGATGTGCTTTTTAGTTTGTATTGATGTGCTTAGGTGATGGAGGCAGGGAGGTGTAAGCCCTGGTGGTGAATGGTGGTTACTTGATGACAGAATGCCAAAGGGCCAGAGGGAACGAGGTAGCAGTTTGATGATGTGAATGCAAGGGCAGAATCAAGGAGGTGGCTGATGAAGTTTGACAGGTAGGGGAGCAGTTTTGTAACAGGGAGGGAGCTGTGAAGGGTTATGATGCTAGCAGCACTATGTAGAGGGGTGTGATGTTTTTTTAATGTGTGGCAGTGTGGAATTGATCACTATTATGTTGTTGGAGGAAGGTGATGAGACTAGATGTGGAAGGCACTGCAGTTGGCAGGCAGTAAGTTGTGAAGTGGTGAAGTTGATATGTGTAGCAGTTTGAAGGTGTGCAGTTTCGATGGGGTTGAAGGCAAGTTAAGGTTGAAGCTTGGATGGACTGGTGGGGATGTGGCTGTGTAGTTGGCAGAGGATGATGGGAAGAGGAGGATGAGTGTGATAGAGGAGGGAATGGCAGTGCAGATAGGAGAGTGGTTGATGTATGAAGTTTGTTGGAAAGTTGTTGGTGTACATGGGGTATGTGTACTGTTGTCTATGCAACAGTCAAGTGGAGACGGTGTAACTGTAGGGTGGTTTGTATGTGAGGTTGTAGTGGCTGGTTGAATTTGGTTAACATGTGAATGAGGTTGTGTTGTGAAGTTATTTGTATGTGCGGGGAAGTTATTGGTATGTGGAGGATGGTTCGTATGAACTGATGATGGTGGTGATTTGTTATGTTGGCTGGTCAGTGAAGTTATGGCTGGTCAGTGAAGATATGAGATATGAAGATGAAGTGATATATAGGAATGGGTATGTAGTAGATTGCTCTATGCAGTGCTTGTGATGCACTGATGTAAAGGAAGAAGGATGTTGGGAGATAATTGTTGTGACACCGTGATGGGGTAGGAGGGCAGAAATGTGATGAAAGTGGAGTGACTAGTTGGTGGAGTGTGTATTCGATTCAGGTGGGATGGTGATGTACTATGGTGGAGTTGAAGAAATGGAGTTGCTGCTGCTCTTCTACATTGTGTAGGCTATTTGGCGATATAGGGAGTGTGATAGTATGTGGCGACTAGTTGGTGCCCTGCGTATAGGTGGGACAAGGATTTGGAGTGGGAGAAAGGGATGGATCTATACGAGAGTATGGTGAGGATAGGGAAGAAGGCAAAAGAAGAATGGGGTTATTAAGGCAGTTATGTGGTCTCAAGGCGATGGCGATACTTTGGCGAAGGAGGATGCAGTGTTGTATAAGGGAAGGATGGAGCGGTTGGTCGAAGATTTAAAGGCTGGTCTTCAGGAGCCACATCTTCTTATCATTCAGGTAACCATCAAGAGATTTCTTTTTCCTTGAATATTGAAGCTAGCTGTGTTATATGGTTATTGCTTAGAATAAGCTAGATGTATCATTGTTTTTTAACCATAATGGTGAGTTTAGCTTAAACAGTAACTTTAAACTTGTGTTATGGAAGAGGATATAAATCATGTTTATTTTTCAAAAGAATGGGTTAGAGAGTTCGGAACATTAAGATTTGGTAGATTTTTAACTTTGATATGATATTGTGTACACAGTGATTGTAACAGCGAATAAGATTTTACACTATAAGAGGTTTCTAAAGCTAGTTATTGTTACCTGATATATTAAATAGGCGTCTAAGTGGTTTGTGTTCAAGGTTTAAATCTGCAATTAAAACTATTGGATCGTAGAACGACGGTATCTTCAAACTTAATAATAAGGCGACAAATAAATAGCTAATGCTACATTGTTATATGCTCTCTTTAACTATGGAAAAACTATTAAATATACATCTGTTTAAGTGCGAAAATGGTTGAGACACCCTAAATTAGATGAAGAATTGATATATGCTTCGACTGAACTGAGATGAGAAGTGTACTAAGTTAAATTGCAGTTGTTCTGGCTTGTTGAAATAGATGAAGAACTGAATTGCTTTAGCTTTGAAATGCAGGCCATGATTTGAATTAAATGTATTTTGTCTGAACATAAAGCAACCTTGATATGAAGATGTACTGGGTTGACAAACTGACCTGGTATAGTATAACTCTAAATTGTTATATATGTTGATTGTTAAACTCGTTTGCAGGTAATTAGCTATTTCGAAGCGAAGACCGTCGACAACGAAGAACTATTGGTAATTAAGCAACGAACACGAATTTAATTATTATATATGTTGTCGTATTTTGTTAGTACCATTTGTGAAAACTTGTATGTGAATGCTTGTAGTATGTGACTTATTTTGTTGAAAAACTACTATCGAATTAATTATGGATATTATATTTGATTGCGAGATTAACATGTTTTTGCAATTATTTGAATATGATGATCATATGATTGATTGTTTTTATATGCTAATTATGTGATTTAATTGTTTGTTTGAATATATTAAAATTATGCGATTGATCGTTCGTTTTAATATAAATAGTATATAAGCGATTGCTGGAAATGGTATAAACCATCAACCGTAAATAGTAGCATTTAAAATATGCTACCAAACAACAAATAACTTTTAGTAGCGTTTCAGAAATGCTACAGAAACAAATGTAAACTAATATAAAAATTATACAGTTGCATTTTAAAAACGCTATTGAAAATCAAAAAAACATATAAACAAAAAATGCAACCAAAAAATGAAGACTTATGGTAGCGTTTTTTTAACCCTACAGAAAAAATCTATAGCTGCATTTAAAAGTGACTTTTGGTAGCGTTTTTTGAATCCTACAGAAAATACCTATAGTTGCATTTAAAAGTGACTTTTGGTAGCGTTTACTACAACGCAACAAAAAGTTTTAGACTTTTAGTTGCATGTCGTATAGCAGCGTTCTCTAAAACGCTACCATAAGTTATGGTAGCGTTTTTTCAACGCTACCAAAAGTCTTTTCTGGTGTAGTGTATTTCCTATTTTCATTGCGTAGGCGTACCTTTATTTAGCATTTTTAAGCAAGCGGCTTACTATTTTAGCAATTAGCGCGTCCAAATCCAGCCAAACGGCTTTCCGATACCCGTACTTACTCAATTTAAACATGTAGGTAGTAAATATATGAAATTTATTAACATTTCACTTACTTTCAATAGCTAAACACATGCATTTCATAAGCAACATGCACCAAACACTTTCCATAAGCGATTTATATGATTTTAAAGCTAATTTAATTGCTTTCAACCAATTCATGTGCCAATCCATTCAGTTTTGATGGTTTACACTTCAGTTTCTTACATTTAGTTTATTTTTAATCCAAACAACTCACATTTATTTCAATTGATTCCGAAAATCAATTTTATTTAGCTCCACCAATTCATAGAATTTTTATTTACTTCCGTTTAAGTCGAACGACTAATTTATTCTATGAAATTTGACGATATTCAACTTAATAGAATATACATTTTAGTTTTTAGCCACATCTATTTGATTCCAACTCATTTTATACTAGAATTGGATTTTATTTGTAACTCAAATCATTTCTATTATAATCCAATTACATTTTATTTTTACAACATCTCCACTTATTTTAATTCATTATCCATCCAAATATACAAATATTTACTATTATTTAACCGAGTTAAATTTTATTAACATACTCTAACAAATAATTTATTTAGCTAATTAGCTTACTTCCAACTTTTATATCAATATTCGATTTTATTACAAAAATCACTTCATTAAATTTTCCTAAGTTCAATTTTTTTTTGTTCATAATTCCAGTTTGGATTTTCTTTCATTTTCCAAAATTCCAACACTTTTATTATAAAAATTTAGAAATACTTTTAAATTCACATAATATTATTAAAATAGCTTTTTATAAAAATACTTCTTATAACTCGATGTCTCAACCAGTTCATCCTTGTTCTCACAGAAATTCGGTCATACGTTGATCAGGCGTAGGACTGAAAATCTATAAGTACTTGGTAAATCCGTTTCAACACCCAGTGAAAATACATGGGAAAATAATTTTATTGAAAATATAGAAAACGGTTTTTGAAAATAGAGGAAATATCTTCGGTGAGAATGCTCTGGAAATCATCACCCACATCCATGGTCGCAGTTACATTCTGGATTACGTTGCCATCAGAGCAAAAGTCCATGTAACTGTAGGCACTCCGCGCCGCTCGATTACGCCATGGAACACACAACAGATCACAATTACATTCCAGGGTTATGCTGCCATCGCAGCAAAAGTCCATATAACTGCAGGCATCAACGCCCTCGATTTTCGCTGTCAAAAATGAAACTTCTCCACTTCCACATAGGTCGCAGTCTACCGATGTAAAATCAAACGTAGACCCTTGGCTCTCAGCGACACACACGACTTTCGCTATGTTACCATAGGTCGCAGTCTACCGACATAAAATCAAACGCAGACTGTTGGCTCTCAGCGCACACACGACTTTCGCTATGTTCTGCAGTAGATCGCAGTGACATCGAGTTACACTGTTGTCATAGCATAACCCAAATTCCACTGTATGCATCAGCGCCCTCGACTTTCACTACACACTACTCATAATCCTCAGGAACTAGTTTTGTCCGGACTCCTCACAGGATCAACTTTAGAATCCCCCCTTAGGGTTCAAGACAGTACCAACCTATGGCACTCCTGAGAAGTTCATTCCAAGGGAGCGCCTTTTTCCCCAGAGCCATTTTCAAAACACTTTATACCATAGTATTTTCCAAATCATACACCTAGTATGAATCTCAAATAAATCTCCTTTTCTCAAAATCGATTATCCTAAAATCGATAATTCTCAAACTAGGCTTTCCAAATTCCAATATTGATTTTACCCAAAAATCAAAAGCCTTTCCAAAACCAAAGGTTCCCAAAACCTTTTTTCCAAAATCCTCATAAGATCTTTTATATATATATATTTTTTAAAAACTTTGGATCATTTCAAACTTGTATAAAACTCCTTTTTTACTTCAAACACTTTCAAAATCCTTTTCTTCCGGCAATAGATTCAACAAGGGAAGATTTATCATATATAACAAAGATATATACTTTGTTTATTCAAAATCAAATATTCAAATTTGATTACTCTTTTTTTTATAAAATTGTTTCCATCTTACTTATCATCATAAAAATATCCAACTTTCACTTTTATCCATTGTATATTTCACAAAATATACTTTCATTTCTAAAGAAATCATTTCACATTTCTCATACACAAATTTTCCATATCAATTTCATTCAAAACCGTACGATGTACACCTATCATCTGTACGTTGTACCAATCTGATCGCTCACTCGATCACAAAATTTCACTTCTGAACTAGTATCGTCCACCCGACTTCCTAGTGCGGACTCAGATCTGGCTTCTTGATCAGAAACTGTCATTCTCTTTGCATAGCCATAACTATGATAGAGAATATCCAGAACCAATCAACAATCCATATCCAGGTTTGCCGTCGAAAATCGAGTGAAAAATCCCAACTCGGATCGATATAACTATCTCGAAATTCTGTGCTTGAATCTGAATCAAATCACTATGCGAATAGAAAATTATAGTACATCCTACGTATATATTTTCATTGATTATCAACTAAATCAATTTCTCTTCTATTCACATTTCCTTTCATTTCTATCCACATAATCACAATTGTTTCTATTCCACCGGATTATCACTATAATCCTTATCCCAAATGGATATTCAATCATAAACAGTTTGAACTCCGTCAAGCTTAAATTCAAAAAATAGCTTGAAAGGTTTAAAATAGATAAGTCGGTGAAAAATAATTATTAGCTTATAACATAGCTATAAAATAGTTAAGTAATTGTAAAATAGTTGGAAATAGTCAAATAGTTATAGAAATTTTAAATAATTGCAAAATAGTTGTAAAATAGTAATTAATTTGTAAAATAGTTGAAAAATAGTAATTAGTTTATAAAACAGTTGAAAATTTGTTAAATAATTCCAAAAATAATTGTATAACAAATATAAAATAATTTGGCTTTAAATAGAAAGGATGTATATATTAAATTGCTTGGAAAAATAAGTTTATATTAAAACAATTTATATTGAAAATAGTCCAGAGTTAAACTGTTCACTTCCCCATCAATTCAATTTAAATTTCCACTTCCATTTAAATTGACTCAATTCCAATTTGAATAACTTCAATTTTCATTGAAATTGATTTAACCCCAATTCAAGTTGAACCAATCTTGATTTCTTTCCTAATTCAAATAAAATTCCATTTGATTTTAAACCTATTCAACTTTAATTACAATTCCAAATTATTCCAATCAATTTGGACTAATATCAATTGAACCCACTTCAATTTCAAATCATTTCAATTCAATCCAATTCAAAATTTTCCATTTAAACTTATACATCTTCAATCACAAATCCAATTAATTCAAATCAGATTCAATTTGAACGAAATCAATTCAAATTTCAAATTTAAACCATCCCGAATTATATAAATTCGAGTTAAATATTTAAATGTTGATTTAATCCTTTAAATCAAATCAACTTATCTCTTTGAATGTAATGCCCCACTCCGAGACCCACTCTAGTAAAGAGTATTACGGAGTAATACCGTATACTAGAACGGAGAATAAAGTATAATGGAAGCGACCATGTGTAATCAAGCTATAACTAACTACTGAATACGTTGAATAGGTGGTATTCTTTTCTCAAGTGGTTCGACATATCCAATAGATATTTATAACGAAATTACAATGGCTAAGGAAAATAGGTTCAGAACAAACATAATACTAAATGATAACATCATCATCACAGAACAGTCACATAACAGTCACAGAACATAGGTACAATATATCGTCAATACAGATCCAAGTATCAGAAAGGTGGGTACAAAGCCACCGCTTACACATGTGAGTCAAAAATATGTACATAAGAGTATGAAATAACAGAGTAGCTGAATAGTGGACAAATAAAAGAGCTATCTATCAGCATAGCAGATAATGTCCAAGCGGAAGCACAGAAAGCTAAGTCCAGAGACCTAACCTGAAACAACTCGGTCTGACCCGAGCAAAAACACTCGGGTCAGGCTAGCTAAACAATCAGTAATAACTGAGATATATATAATAATTCAGTACATAAATAAAATAGTACTTCTCCAAAGAGAAGAGTAATATGGACTACATGAATATAATGACGATCCCTAATCATCAATAAACAGTAAAAATCTCCAAAGAGAATACAAACACCAAAGTGTTAAATAAATAAAATCGCCTCATATCATCGGCGTAGCCAAAGCTATATAAAGTTGCCCATAGGCAATAATCCCAAGAGTGACCGGAGTCAGTAATCAATGCCCAAGCAAAGATCGATGCTCCAAAGAGCAGTAGGGATATACTGAAAAGTCAATGAAATCAAACACTGAAAAGCAGTGTCCAGAGACACTGTGAATCCACAAGGTAATCTCACTTACATCGTATGGTTCCATAGAACCAACACCAAATGGCGATACTCGAATGGATATAAAATCATCAGATAATACAAATATTGCACGTGCACTGACCAGAGTCGTTGTTGCCAAGTACTGTAGAGTTGTGATCGATCACTCGCACAGATGCGGAACGCGCGAAACGGCGAGATCCTTCCCAGAAGGATAAAGGCCCAGAGGCATATGCCGTAAAACTGCTCCATAGAGCAGGTGTCCAGAGACGGTTGCCCAGAGGCATGGTGACCCAGAGGTCCAGTACTGGCCGCCCAGAGGCTAATGTGTCACAAACTTCTTGGAGAGGAACCCGTGAAGTGTTAACAATGAGTCTCATACCCCACGTTCGCACTAAATGGTTTACTAACCAATAGCATGCTCACACTCCAAACAATAAAAAGTCCACCTCGTATCATCGGTAAACTAGACCCAAAGGTCAAAACGATCAATCGAATAGGTCGGGGATTAACCAGAAAGAAAATACACACGGTTCCATAGGCCGGAGATTTCCTAACCGTTTAAGCACCTTTCCACTTCGCTCGATGTGCTAAAAAGTGAGTTTGAGATTTTTATTATAGAAAATAATGGTGCGAAACGGATTTATAATTGATTTTGAAATCACTTTAAAACGGCTTTTGAAAACTCTCCTATTATGGAGTAATTAATTTAATAATTAAAAATAATATTATATAATAATTTCGAAAGCCATTTAGGAGTGAAAAATCCTTTTAAAAATAGTTCATAAAAACCCGTGTACGAAATCCAGAGACAAATCTCAAACAAATCGATAAATCAGAAAATCACTGAAAATATTTTTAAGTGTTGGAAAATAGTCTAAAACTGACGCGAACCCAAGTTCGAAAAATTATTCGGACCAGCGTACCTAATCCGAATGGCATGAAATAGTCGGACATTCCTACTTCAGAACGCAAAAAGAATTATTCGATTCCGACTTGAAACGAAGTCACAGCGACGCTCCAAAGTCGGACCCGGAAACAGTGAATACACCGTTTCAGGCTGAGATCCGGGTCCCCATTCGACAGCAATTTCGAAGAGTCAAATGAACTCGGATACTAATCAAACTTTCTAGAGATGGAGCTCGGAACTCCAGCTTTCCAACTAGTCCAAAAACATTGGATTTCGACCATGGATGTGACCGTGGCGATGTCACAAAGTTTCAGTCTCAAACTAAAAACAGAAACAACATTTTCATTTTTTTTATTTTTTTTGGGGCCCCAGCCCGCATGGGCTGGGGGGTACTTGGGGCCCGCCCCCGGCCCGCGCGGGCTGGGGGACTTGGGGCCGCCCCCCCCCCCTCCCCCCCCCCCCCCCCGCTTGGGCTAGGGGAAAAGGGCCGCCCCCCCAGCCCACGCGGGCTAGGGAATTGGCCGGCACTCCAGCCCGTGTGGGCTGGGGGGTTTGGCCGGCCCCCCCCCCCCCAAGCCCGCGCGGGCTGGGGGGTATGGCCGGGCCGCCCCCCAGCCCAGGCGGGCTGGGGGGTTTGGTCGGGCCGCCCCCCAGCCCAGGCGGGCTGGGGGGTTTGGCCGGCCCCCCAGCCCACACGGGCTGGGGAGGCCATGTTGGCCAGCCCATGCGGGCTGGCCTACTTCTGGCTAGCCCAACTGGGCTAGCCTGCTATGCCTGGGTGCAGCCCAGGCCTGCCCTGGTGCACGCAGAACCCTGTTTTCAGCCCATTTTCAGCCTGAACATTTTGCAGTTTTTTGATGGTTTGGGTTGTTTTTTTTCAAGTTTTTGGCATCAAATTTCACTAACAACAATCATTAACTAGCATATAATGATTAATACACTAAATTAAAGGCAACAAAGGGCCAAAGCTTAGCATTACCTTATGAAGCAATTACACAAACACCTTATGAGCACACCCAAAATGCAAGCAAAAATGATCAAGGAGCTATGATTCACATGTTACATAATAAAACATGTGTTACTAATTGATTTATGATACCAAAAGAGGATTAAACACATACTATAAGAAGTTTTTAGCAATATACCTCTCTTAAAAAGCAACAATGATCATAATAGCATCAACCCACGTTAGCAAAAGAGGATTAGGAGGCTATAAGATCATAAAAACACATAAATTTGTTAACAAACTAATTTCAGAAATTAGAAAAGATATAAGAATGGATTTGAGGTGGGTATTTGCATTACCTTTGCATAGAATGATTTGCATAAGCTAAAACTTGAAGGAGATGAAGATGGAGGCCATTTTTGTTAAGAAAGCTTTAGGAATGATTAGGGTTTTGATTAGGGTTGAATGAAGGAGGTTATGAGAGTTTGAGATAATATATAGGGGAGGTTTAGGGTGGGTTATTGGGTTAAGTTTAGTAACCCAATAAGAAGAGGGTTATGAACAATGTTTCCAAAAAAAATTCTAAGTGTTCATGTATGCATATAAACTCATTTTTCTTACCCAAACCCGTTTTAAATCTCTCCTAAAATATTTAACTTCCAAAAATAACATTTTATCCTCATTTTAAAATCCCATATTTCCCAATTTAATTAAAATAGCCTTTTTCAAATAATTTTGTTATTCCAAAATTCTTTTATGCTTCATTAAAAATAAATAAAAATCCTAACTTTTATTTATTAATAGGTAATGCAAATCCCGGGTTGTTACAGACTCCCCCCTTAAGAAAATTGCATCCCCGCAATTCCTTAAGATGGATGTTGTCTATAACGTCAAATCTACAAAAGAAGTGATAGAGATAAAATAGAGAATTCTTACCCGCAGAAGAAGATGGGAGAAAGTTAGGATAAGAGCGCTCGATAGATTCTCTGGTCTTCCAAGTGCAGTCCTTAGGATTCGGTGACCATTGAATCTTCACGAGTGGAACCTCGTTGTTGCGAAGGCGTCTAACCTCCGAATCAAGCACACGGAGAGGTTGCTGCTCCAAAGATAAGTCAGGTAAGATCTCCAAATCAGGCACGACATGCGGCTCAATGATAGAATCAGGATCGCGAACACACTTGCGAAGCTGAGAAACATGAAACACGTCATGCATTCCGGAGAAATAAGCAGGTAGAGCCACACGATAAGCAACGGGGCCGATGCGTTCCGTAATAGAAAATGGTCCAACAAAGCGAGGAGCCAACTTCCCTGTAGAGCTGAAACGCACAACCCCCTTCATGGGAGAAATCCGAATAAAGACATGATCACCATTGGAGAACTCAAGAGGCTTCCTACGGTTGTACGCGTAGGATTTCTGACGGTCCTGTGCCTCTTTCATTCTCTGACGGATAAGAAAAATCTTTTCAGAAGATTCCCGAACTGAATCTGGACCAAGAATAAGCTTCTCGCCAGATTCTAACCAACAAGCAGGAGAGCGACATGGCCTTCCGTAGAGAGCCTCGAAAGGTGCCATGCCGATACTAGACTGAAAGCTGTTGTTGTAGGAGAACTCTACGAGCGGTAAGTGATCCTCCCAACTACCTCCGAAATCCAGAATACAACAGCGCAAAAGATCCTCCAAAACCCGATTCACCCTCTCCGTCTGACCGTCGGTCTGAGGATGATAAGCAGTCGAGAGATTCAGCTTTGTGCCCAAAGCTGACTGTAGGCACTTCCAGAAGTGACTAGTAAAGATAGTGTCTCGATCACAGACGATAGAGCTATGAATGCCATGAAGTCGAACGACTTCCTTCACATATAGCTTGGCAAGCTGAGGAGCAGTCCGAGTGGACTTAATAGGAATGAAATGAGCCGATTTGGTCAAGCGATCAACAATAACCCAGATAGAAGTATGGCCTGACCTCGATCGAGGCAGACCGTCAATGAAATCCATGGATATCTGATCCCATTTCCATAATGGAATCTCTAGAGGCTGAAGAAGACCAGACGGACGCTGATGCTCGGCTTTGATCTGTTGACAAGTCATGCAACCACTCACATAACTTGCCACATCTCTCTTCAAACCCTCCCAATAATATAGGCGACACATGTCGGCATACATCTTACTCGACCCGGGATGAATAGTGTACTTTGTGCGATGGCACTCGTCCAGAATGTCCCGCCTAAGTGATAAATCAGATGGTACAATAATACGGTTCTTCCTACGAAGACACCGATGAAAATCAAGAGAATAATCCAGCAATGTCTCATCACTGGATCCCGACTCGAGAAGATGAATAAGATGCAATAAGTCTGGATTCTGCCGCTGAGCATTGGCAATACTCTAGTTGGAAAACTATACTTGTCAAATTTCACTTTAATATATCAGAGTTACAACATATATACATATACAATCAACATGACTCAGGTATATACAACAATATAGTACAGAGGGAACTCTCCATACGTTCCAGCCATCCAGCTCGCCTTCTAAGCTCCAGAACGTCCTTACCTGAAAATCTGTAATACTCGGTCTAACTCGAGCATTACATCAAAGTAACACCCGGGTCAGGCTGGAAACTAGCATGAGTAAACCCATCTAACATGGAATACAAAGCATACAACTTATATAAAACCCGGGGTAACTCGTATCAATTTATAAATTCACAATTTGTTATAGACATCACTTATTTCACACATCAATTTTCCAAGTACCAAAATTTAGCTTAAATAGTCCAATTCACTTAAATCGTTTCATTCCATCCTATTGATTTCACATGTCAATCTATAAAAATTCGAAGTGGTTTCGGGTATTTTCTAATACCCGACCTCGGTCCCTTCGAGTCTCACGTCATCCTAACCCAAGTTATCCAAATAAAATACACTTCAAACTTTAATATAAGATGTCACTTTACACAACAAATCATCATTGATAGATAACCACAATATCCTGTCCGCCCAAACATATGTTACCACAAAATATTTCATATCAGAGATATCAACTCATTCAAGGCATCCAATACCACTCAATCATCCATAAACAAAGCTTGACCACTTCCAAAATTAATTTAATCACTTCTAATTGAATTACTAACCTCAATCACTTAGATTCCTTCACTCGACATTAATAAATTTCAAATCAATTAATTAATCATCCCTTAATTATCCATCTCAATTAATCACCCTGGATTAATTAGCCTTCAATTACATTCAAGTAATTATCTTTAATTAATTACACAAAATAATTATTCTCAACCAAAAACAGTAATTAATCTTTAATTACTTCATAAATTAATTAACTACGATCAATTACATTAATCCTTAATTACTTATATTAATTTAGTTCTCATATATCACTTAATATTGATTAATTAATCTTAATTAATCAACCTTTAATTACATCATTAATTATATAAATTAATGATTTCTAATTACATTTTAATTTATCCTAATCTAAATTAATTACATTAAATAATTAATCATTAATTAAACCATAAATATTAATCACTCTTGATTAAACTCAACCAGTAATTAACTACATTTTTATTTACTTCATTAAATAAATTAATTGCTCCTTAATTAATTATCTTAATTAATTTCTTGATTAATTATACAAAGTATTTATACCCAAATTACTTCTATTAACAAATCATCATTCAACTAATTACACCCAGTAATTATTAATTAATTACTTCCCTAGTAATTATATTTTATTAATTATATTAAGTAATTACCTATCAAACCACCCAATGATTATTCTAAATTAATTAAACTTAATTAATTAACTTAAACCTTAATTAATTCAAACCCTTAATTACTAAATTAATTAACCCAAATCATTAATTAATTGAATTAATTAATTATCCATTTTAATTACTCTACTAATTTAATGAATCACAAATCATTAAGCGCTTATTAATTTTAAAATGAAAACATTTTTATATTTATGATTTAAGTTTAAAACAATTTAAAACCCAAATACTTCGAGTCAAGCAACAATTAACTCGAGAACCAACCAAACCAAAGTCACCAGATCATCAGTGTACAGTGCACATGCATGGTGTCGTTGATCATCTCCGGCCGCCACCCTTGATCTTCTCAAATCGGTTAACGCCCAATTTATTTTATTCACATTTTAGAATCCCAAATTATACTTATCCAATCATAACACAGCACAATTTAATTCCCAAGTTAATCTTTCACGATATATAAATAAAATGCATCATCAATTATGACTATATTGTGAGGAATCCAGTTGGATCCCTCCAACCTGTTTCCTTGCATCCACAGATGTTAGCACAATATAAAATACCAATTCCACTTCGAGGTGGAATATCGCGGTATATGGGATTAATATAATATCATCCGCTATTATGCGGCGCATAGGGTCTCATCCGCTATATAATGCGGCAAATCAATAACTCCAATATATACTATATATACACTACTATATATAATATAACACATCAAATCAATTCAATCATCCAACCAATTATTTAAATTTAACTATTTAAATTTAAATAGAATTCCAGATGAGTGAGATTAACTCACCTTTAACTTTTAATTTGCAGTCTGATCCACACCGGCTTGATTCACCACGATTTAGATCTGAACAGTGGCAAGAGCCTTGGCTGTGCATTGAGCACTACCCTCCGATCGTCTACCCTCTGTTGAGCAAGACGAGAATCCAGAGGCATCGCACCTCTTCCCAACGCGCCCCAGTCTTCCATTCCCTCACGCGTTCGAGTCCCTACCACCACACGACCGAAACAAAATCATGACAACTCTCACACCTCCCCTTGCCTCGACTTCAGCCCTGATTTTGACCACCATAAACTATCGATGCTGCCATTCTCTGCGAACATACCCTAAAGTGCACGATCCCCTATCGAACAGTCTATCGCCTGAATCCAAAGAGCACCTCGAACCATTTCCACCGTCGAGTACTCACGCCACTCGATCTGTTCGCAACCCACTCCGAGGATCTCTATGTTCCACGAGACCAGATTGCAAAGTGTAGGCGAGCGACCTCTCCCCTGACACGCGAGCAGAAGTCGAGTCTCGATCGGCTTGATCGAGAGATTTTTTTTTCCTCTTTTTTTTTCTCGAACTTGATTTCGTTTTTTTACAGTAGGAGGGTTAAGCGTGATTTTAAACGAGAAGGGGAAAGTAGATCTGCGTGTTTCAGATGGTAGGGTGGCTCGAGTACGATTATATGGTGGCTGGTTTGACCTTTCAATTTTTTTAATATTATTAAATTTCCAAAATAGCTCGTTCAACATAACTCGAAATCTCGAACTCCGAATCAGACATGCCGCCAGGTGTTTATAAGGTTTTGCCCATGTTCCGAACACAATGGAATGTGTTTTGGAGCCTAATTCAGTCATATGTGGAAGATACCTTTTCGTACCCAGTTATTATATTAAATTTTCGATAAAAAATTTCAGCGCGTTTATATATCGTACGCTCACACATCAACTCCAAACATTACGAAAATTGAAACCCGATAATAATATAATATTACGGATCCAATGGAACTGGTTTCGTCGAATACCGAGACTGTGCCTCGGAAGGCTATTTTTAAATGTCAATTTAAACGGTATATTTTCGAAACTTAACACAACATTCCCAAATTCAATTTCAACACTTTTACTATCTTCAGTTCTATCAATGTAAATTCTTCAAGCCTTCAAATTATTTTTAACAAGCTTAAAACTGAAGATTCAATATTCCACCCAACTTTCAATTATTAAATTCAATAATTTAATTATCAAATAAATAGCGATGTTTGGAATTCAAGTTAAAATAAATAGTTCAAATATCTAAAATCAATTAGATATTCAAATTTCAAATGCTTAAAAATTCCGAGTCATCACAATTCACCTGAAATGTAACCATCACCATCTTAAACAAATGCCTTAAATGGCTGTTAAATATTGATTTCTTCTTTATTCTCTTGATTTCCATTTCATTACTCTTTTTACCTAAAAAAGCATGATTAAGCAACTAAAAGTTACCTTTGTAAATGACATACTTTAAGTTAACTACTTCACCATCAATCATATGGGAGTTAAGACTCCAAGATTTGCCTCATAATTTTTATACATCACATCACCAAAATAGCATATCGCAATGATAATGCACTCCCAAGTTTGTATAAGGATTACAAGATATGATAACCTTGTGCATTTGAGAGCCACTCAAATTGTTTCCAACTGGAAACTAGGTTCATTGGTAATCACATGTTTCAGGATTGTAAACCATTTCCAGGCTATCAATAATAGCTTTCCATAGAATATCCAGAATTTAAACTTACATAGTGATTTTATATAATACCTACAACGCAAAGCAAATCAAATATGAGAACAACTATATCAAAAACTAGTTTGTAATTCAATCATGTTACAAAACCGTTTCATACTTATAATTCAATCAAGTCACATAATTAAGGTTTAATAAATTTGCAACCATGAAAATGGGTATTTAACTGGTTAGTTTGAGTTTAGAGCAAGGACCATCTCTGGGTATTGACAATAGTGGATAAGTACAAATATTTAAAAACTATCAATATGCAAAAAGACTATTTATTCGAAACAATCTTTAGGTAAACTTATGAGGTTTAACTTTCCCTAAATCACAATTTATTTAGATGGATTCTATGTTATCTTAAGCATATTATTTAAAATCCAAATCTACAGTAAAAAGGCATTGATGATAAGAACTGCATACTAATTCATGTATTCATATATAAGATGTAAAAACTTGTATTATCGTATATGAAGCATATTATTTACACTAATAAGAATTAAAGAGTATTGTTGGAAATTGTGCTTGTGAATTGTTTAAAAAAATTAATGACCTTGAAATAAGTCTATTTTTTGCTTGAGTCCCGCACCATATGGATTATTGAAAGATACTCATATATATATATATATGAGTTTCTTAGCTCCTAAATTAAGCCCTTTGGGTACCCAAATGTTGCTTTGTATCGAGGAAGGAGCGCATGAATGAGCATCACATGCGCACGTACACCAACCGACCGACTCAACTTAACCGACCCGGGCTTGGGCTTGTTGTGGTGTAGCGCTTATATTTTGGATGAAATTATTAAAGGTTTTTTAACCGTTATTTCATTTGAAATGGTAAAACTTCATATTTGAATTTTGAGCCAACTTCACCTTATGATCAGTAATACGTTCGACTTGGTATTATGTCTATTAAATTAGTTTTTAGACAAAATCAAAAAACAGAATTACATTTTTTTCTACGAGCCTATCCTTTTCTCCACGAAACCGTTTTCTTCGAAAATCAAAAGCCGAGCATGTTTTTTGAGTGCAACTGAGTAGATTCCGTTCGTGCAGACGGACCATTACTACAAACAGAAAAAAGAGAGGATGTTTTATCCTAAAGGCGGTGGCGTTAGTTTGACTGCTTTGCACCATTGAGCAGACTGCTGAAACGTCTTTAAGATAGTAACCGAGTACACGACTAATCCGAAGCTCATTTGTTTCCAACAAATTGAAGTCGATGCCAACAACAATGATTTCTGTTGTAGATTTGGATGCCATTGCCCCCCGCGTCAATGTTGCAGGTCCCTATGGTGTCTGATGCATCCTTCATGTCCGAAGGCCTCCATTTCAAGCACTGGAGATAGAAGATGGGGTTCTTTTTTACAACGAGGAAGGTGGTTGCTATGCAAACAATAGACAAACTGCAACTGCCAAACGACCCAACGAAGAAGAACATATCAGACGAGAGCTTGGACAGAGAAATCAAAGGAGTTGCAGAACTGGACAGAGCATGATTACTTGTGCAAAAATTTCATCCTCATCAGACTCAGCGACGATCTCTATGACTACTACGACTCTGATAAAACAACAATGGAGATTTGGAAAGCGTTTTAGAAAAAGTACGATATAGAGCAAGTAGGAGCAAAGAAGTTTTCCATCAACCGCCACCTCAAGTATCAGATGACAGATTACATGTCAGTAGAGATGTAGTCTCATGAGCTTTAGAAAATAGCTCATGAGATCATCTCTGAAGGTATGAGTCTAGATGAACAGTTTCAAGTGGCAGTTTTGATTGATAAGTTACCTCCAAGTTGGAAGGATTTTAAGAATAATCTTAGACATTAAACTGAGGATTTTTCATTAGAAAATCTAACAACCGTATGCGTATTGAGGTAGAATCTCGTAAATAGGATATGAAGAAAGAAGTTCTTGGTATTTTAGGCAACACTGAGAAAGCTGCAGTTCTGAAACAAAATCCCAAAAGATTTAAGAATCAGAATCGCAATGTTAATCAGAATTGCAACAAATAGAATTATAATTCCTAAGAAAACCATAGAGGTCAATAGAAACTACCCGAAAAGAATGACTTTGGATAGTTGTTTCTGTGTTACAACTGTGGAAAATCAGGTCATATGGCAAGCAAGTGTCAGAACAGGTCAAGCTATGCACCGCAGGCTAATCTGACTAAGAAGCCTCTTATGGCTATGATTTCTAATGAGATTCACCTTGTCGACGAATCAGAGGGTTGATGAGTAGATACTGGCGTTACACTTGATGTCCGCTATGATCGTGCTATGTTTAAAACATACACGGAGACTAAGGACAAAAAAGTGTTGTTGGGAGATTCTCACACCATTATTGTTACTGGGATTGGAAGCGTCGAGCTGAAGTTTACCTCTGAAAAAACGTCATTTTGAAAGATGTCATGCACACTCTAGAGATGAGAAATAATCTTTTTTCGGGTTATCTTCTTAATAAGGTTGGGTTTACACACACTATTGGGGTTGATATGTACACCATCACTATGAATGTATGTTTGTGGGTAGGGGTTATGCAACTGATGACATATTTAAACTGAATGTTGAATGTAATAAAATGCTTGATTCATCTTGTATGTTGTGTGATTTTAATATCTAATACTTTAGACCATGTCATGTTAACGAATAATAAAGAACATGAGTAGCTTAGGTATAATCCCTAATATGCCACTAAATGATTTCTAAAAATGTGATTTTTATAGTCAAACAAAAATAACTAAACCCCACATAAATCTGTAACTAGAGAATTAGAACCATTAGACTTGATTCACTATGATATATGTGAGCTTGATGGCACTCTGACTAGAAATGGATACCGTTACTTTATCACTTTCATTGATGATTGCTCGATTTTACTTATGTATACCTTATAAAAAATAAAAGTGATGCATTTGAGATGTTTAAATCTTTCATAGCTAAAATTGAAAATCGGTCTTATAAGAAAGTTAAAAGATTGCGTGTGATAGAGAAATTGAATATGAATCAAATTTTTTTGTTGAATTTTACAACTCACATGGAATAATACATGAAAGAACTGCACCATATTCACCTGAAATGAATCATAAAGCTAAAAGGAAAAATAGAACATTAACTGCATTAGTAGTAGCTATTTTACTCAATTTTGGTGCATCATCACATTGGTGGGGGAAATTTTATTGACCATGTGTTATGTTTTGAATAGGATTCCTAAGTTAAAAGAAAATTTTTACCTTTTGAAATCTTAAGAAATTATAAACCAAATGCGTCTTATTTTAGAACTTGGAATGTTTAGCAAAGCACATTGATTTTATGATCTAAACAAACACAGTAAAAATGGAGTAATACCCCAAAAGAAAAGCAATAGAATGGTGTCTGCGTTTCTTCCTTGGCTTCATCTGCTTTTCATTCTAAATTTTTGATTGCTAATTCTCGTAGCTCTTAACCAATTGCGAGTCTGAATACATCGAACGTTCATTTGCGCAAGTAGTAAAGGATCGACCTCTCTCTTCGTCTCAATTTGATAATCACTCCTTTTCTTCCAATCGATCAACTAAGGATTGGATCGAATGTAGAAAGGGAAGAGATATTGTCTTCTATGTGGAGGATTATCGCATCTTGCTAATGTCTGCCGTAAACCTATTAGATGTTTTCAGTGTGGGGATTGTGGTCACAAAAGGAATAATATTTGATGAAATTGAATGCTTCTCCTAGCAGTTCTTATTCGAGTAGATTGATTTCAGAGGGTCAGAAAATCCTATCTATCAAAGATCATGGCTTTCGATTCGTCCTTAAATGCATGAACTTAAAAGGATTTTGCTTGATAATCTTTGGATCCAAAGGGATGAAGGCATCGCGTTTTTGGAAGGACTTTTCAAACATTTTGAAGCTCTTAATGAAGTCAACATTGGTAGAGATTACATATTGAAATTCGGGGATCCTGTAGATTACTTTGGAGATTATGAATTTTCGAATGAAACTGAGAATATAGTTGGGGTTTTTGTTCACAGTGGGTGTTATGATGAATTTTATAACAGTAATTCCATGATTGATTCAGATTACTTAGTTGTGAAGCTAAGTGAGTAAGTTTTCTTATCTGATCCTGTATTATCTAATCCAGATGTTTTTGTTTGTAGACAAGGCTCAATATACTCGAAATTGCTTAATGATGCTGGAGATAAGAAGTTGTTTTCTCAGGCTATTGCTGATGTTAATTCTTTAGATCAATTGAAAAAATTTGATGCGAACTTTATTCTTAGTAATAGGCATATTACAAAATCTCGTGGAGCATGGTGTCTCAAGGTAATTACTAATAATCGTATTGAATGTCTCGAATATTTGGAAGATTCAAAACTTATTTCAGAGACTCGATTTGCGATTGATGATGAGGCTGCTGTATCTCATGGTGGGTTAGTACCTGCAGTTGTTTCTAAGTGTGCAAGTGAGTCTGATGTATTGGATATTCTAACTGAGAATGATTTGTTAAAAAACTAGATAGTCACAGCGTTGCGGTCGGAGGGAGTCTGCAGTATGCTTAACATAGATGTTGATTCATCTGTTAAAGAGGACATGGTGGTGAACAAGTCATTTTTCTCTTGATAAGGATAATGCTGGTCTTATATCAGAAATAATATCCAAACTTGCACCAGTTTCTCTCTGTGCAAAGATGTCAAAGGATTTGCTATCTAAAGTTTTGGTGGAAGCACTAAATAGAAGTAATGATTCATATAGGTGCTGTTTGAAGGTGACACAGTGGTTGGAGATAATATTGCAGATGATTCGAAAATTCGAATGGTCTAATTGAGTTGCAGTGTGAGGATGATAATGTTAAGGTTAATGATGTTGATCTTTCTTTGGGTAATAATGAATTGGCTATGGTTAACTCTCTGTATGATTCTGGTACAACTTCAACTATGGTGGTTTATGACTCAGAGATTGATGTTATTGAATTAGTTGATACTCGGTCGAAATCAGTGAAGGGTGATAATCTCTCTTTTGGTAATAATGGAATGTGTTGTTAAACTGGGTGGTTTGTAGATGATTCGCAATATGCATATAATTATCAATGTGCATATATATTATCTCAGTGTGCTTCTTATGGGGATCTTTGGTCTACTGTTGATGTTACATATGCTAACACACAAATAGAAAAGAAAGGTTCGGGTATTCTTTATTCTACAGAAGTGGGGACTCACATTAAGGTTGAAAGAGACATCTGATTTAGTAGTGAGCAACGTTTTTGTTAATAATATGAGTGGAGAGTTGGTGAATTCTATACTTAAGCACCCACCATTTGTATCAAATGTTCATTCTAGTGATATCAGTAGAAAATCTGAATATAGATCTTAATCATCGAGGAGAGGTAGGTGTAGGAAGTCTATGGCTGTAAGTGGATCTATACAACATAGTGCTAGGATGCGTGGTTGTCAGGCTCAATCTATGGGTGAGTTATCTGATTCGAGTGCCACGAGTGGTGCTATGAGTTCAAGCTTAGGTATGATATCTGTTTATGGGGTACGTATTTTTCATATGCTTTAGCTAGTTTGTCTTCTTCTGAGTTTTGTCAGTCCGCTGGAAATACAACTTTTGTTTTTTCTGATGTTGAGGTATATTAGAAGTAGGGAATTCGATAGGGCTAGATCTGTTGGTATATGAGGATTATTAGCTGAAACATGAGAGGTTTGCACGATTTAAATAAGTGTGATAAAATAAAAGCTTTTTTAAAAGACTATTCTATTGACATCGCACTATTACAGGAAACTAAAAATCAAATGTCCTGATATTCATTTTTATAGAAGATTAGGTGGTTATCATTTTAGGAAATGGACTATTTACCATATGTTGGCGATTCTGAGGGTTTACTTATTGGGTGACGGGATAATTCATTTTAAATTGTTCCAATGTATTTCTAAGCAACACTCACCATGTATTATTGTCATTAACCTTAGTGATGATTTTATTTTAAATATTTCTAATCTTTGTGGGCCAAACTCAAAAAATGGTCATCGGATTCGAATGTATGTCTATAATTTAGATCTTTTGCTTCTGGTTCTTGGATTTCGGGAGGTGATTTCAATGTTACGTGTTTTCTAGGTGAGTTTTCACCATGAGAAGGCGATTTTTTTCCATGGAGGAATTCGACCAATTTATTATTAAATCTAATTTGATTGAAATTGTTCTTTCTAATAGAGCTTTTACACGGTGTTATACTAGGGAGTCACCATCTATGGTTCTTCTTAATATATTTTTCATTAGTGATGAAATTGAAGATAAATTTCCTAACTGTAGAGTTTATGGTTTGCCTTATACTTATTCTAATCATTGTCTTATAATTCTTACGTGCGATCATCATAGAATTATTAACGGATCTTTTAAATTCGAAAAAATGTGGTTATTAGAATCCAATTTCTTGAATTCAACTAAAATTAAATGGACTTCTATGAGCTTTTATAATATTAAACATATGGATAATTCTGCAAAAGAAATTTTTTTTAAAGCTTAAGGGTCATGGAAACTTTATTAAAATTGGAGTAAGAATATTTTTGATAGTACTAAAATTAAAAAATAAAACATTCTTTCTGAAATGCTTAAGATTAACAAGATAAAAGAAACTAGACAACTAAATCTAGGTGAGTGTAACGTCCTTGCTAATCTAAAAGAAGAGCTTAATTCTATTTTACCAAAAGAGTAGCTTATGTGGAAACATAGATCTTGAATTCAATGGATTGATGAAGGTGATAATAATACCAAATTTTTTCATAATATGGCAAATGGTAGAAAACGTAGTAATATAATTAATTCTATTTTTATAAATAACGAAGCATTGGTCGATCAAAGAGATCTTAATAAGGCTTTTACCGACTATTATAAAGATATTTTCGGTAATAAAAATAAGCATAGAATTAATGCTAGATGGAATGATCTTTATCCTTCTTATTCTAGCATTGACCTTCTGAGTTAGATTATCCTTTTTCTGAAGAGGAAATTTTGAAAGCTATTAATGACACGCCTAGTGATAAATCCCTAGGTTCGAATGGGTTTCCTATTTTAATATTTTAGGATGTTTTAAAATTCGATTTAATTAGCATGTTTAACGAATTCTATAATGGAAAATTGCAATTAGGAAGAACTAATTTTGCAAAAGTTATTTTATTGCACAAAAAAGTAGGTGCTAATAATTTAAAAGATTTTAGACCTATTTCCTTAATCAATTGTTCCGTTCAAATTATTTCAAAAGTTTTAGCTAATAGACTTAGTATAGGAATGAACTATCTAATTGACTGTTCACAAACTGTTTTCATTAAGGAGAGAAATGTCACTGATGGTGTGACTATTGCTTAAGAATACGTTAATCACCGTTGTAAGAACAATATTACTTATGCGATTTTAAAATTGGACTTTGCGAATGCTTTTGTTTCATGCTAGAGGTTTCAGTCATAAATGGATTAGCCAGATCATGAATTTACTGGTAACTCTAGTATTATGGTTAATGGTATTTTAGGCAATAAAATTCAATCTAAGCGAGTTTTAAGGCAAGGTGATCCTTTTTCGCCTCTCTTGTATAACTTGGCCATAAATGTTTTCGCTTAGATAATTAAAAAGGCGCCTGCTAATGGATCTTTGGGGAATGTTGGTAATGAAATCTCGCGTAATGGTATATATGCCCTTCAATTTTCGGATGATACCGTACTATTTCCTCTCATTTGCCTAGGCTATTATTACTCCTAAATTTATTTTATATAGTTTTGAACTTCTATCAGGTTTGAAAACAAATTTCGATAAAAGTTCGGTTTTAGTTTTAAATGAGTTTGAAAAGGTTGAAAATTTAGTTACTAATACGCTTAATTGTAAAACTATGAATTTTCTAGTGATTATCTTGGTTTTTTTATCAGACCAACTGAACTTAAACATGATGATTGGTTTATTATCAGAGATGAAATAAAAATAGGATTTCTAATTGGAATGAGATATTTTTATCGAGAGCGGGTAGATTAGTTCTTATAAACTCTGTTTTATCGGCTCTCCCGATCTATTGGATGTCTATGCATCTTTTTCCAAAATGTGTGATTAATAAAATTGATAAAATAAGAAGGGACTTCTTATGGAGTGGGGAAAATTCTAACAACGGTATTAAATGTTTAGTTAATTGGAAAACTATTCGTAAATCCAAAAAGGAAGGTGGTTTAGGAGTCATTAATTTGCGTAACATGAATTTATCTTTGTTAGGGAAATGGTTATGGAAATTTAAGGATATTAACGATAATCCTATTAGGAAAGAAATCATTTCTAAATATTACTATAATGGTAGCAATAATTTACATCAAATTACTCTTACAGTTATATGTAAATTGTCTAACTTTTGGTAAATTAATTTTAAAATGTCATGAGATTTTTAATTAGGTACTAATACAATAATTCATCCAGGTAATAATACTTCTTTTTGGCATGACTATTGGATTTCTACTATCCCTCTTTGGATAGAATTTAAAGACCTCTACGAAATTTGAAACTTTAAGAATGCTTTATTTTTGGATGTTTTTTTCTCCTGAAAATGACCGCCCTTGGAATTTTAGTTTTAATATAATTTTAGTAGTACTACTCTTAGGCAGCTTCCTTTACTTTATGCTAGATTGAGTCTTTATAATATCGTTAATGAAAACGATAATATTAGTTGATAATGGGATAAGAGCAAGAAATATACTTCCAATTCTTTTTACAAATTTCTTAACTTCTCGGGTGTAGTTAATAACTCTTTTAAATTTATTTGGAAAACAAATGTTCATCCTAAATCCAAAATTCATATGTGGTTAATCATGCATGGAAAATTAAATACTATAGAATTTTTAAAAAGAAAAAATATGCAAATTTTTGATAAATGTTATTTTTGTAATATCATTTTAAATATATTAAACATGTATACTATGATTGCTTAGATACCCACTTCATTCTAAATAATACTCTCAAAATCTTTAACTTTAGACTTACAACTAAAATTTCCGATTGCGATCACTATTGGAATAATTTTAGATTTAAGTTTAAAATGAAAAATAGATTTTTACTTGACACTTTATTCATTACAATTTGTTGGTATTTTGGTTTGAGAGAAATCAGAGAATTAATAATAATAATAATAATAGTCATTTTAAAAATTGATTTTTATAATTTCTTCATTTTATTTTAATTGGATCTCAAATCCAAATTATAAATTAGCTAAAAACTAATCATTTCAAAGAATATCTTAATAAGGTTAGTAATAATATTAAGTTATTTAAGCATAAAAACAATATTTTCGACATTAATAATTGTAGTAATAACAATTTTTCAAACTTAAATGATGATTTCACCGTGTATCATAATATCCTGTTAATCAAAGGACCATGAGGATGATTTTTGATTTGCTTTAGTTTTTTTTAGTTTATTTTTGTTTTAATTTATAGATCTTTAACTTCTTTTGATCATGGATTCTTTTTAGTCTTCTTTTCTAATTTTTATTGTACTCTATCCTGTTATCTTAGCTTTTGTTTATTTACTTTTACTTTGTTAATACATATATATATATATATATATATGTATGTATATAAATTTCATTTATATACATATATGTGTATTATTAATATATTCTTCTAGTTCCTTTCACAGATACAGGTTTTGGCCAAAAATGGTGTTAGATTCTTTATACAGGTTCACAGGATTGCTAATGGCAGGATTGCTGATGGCAGGATTGCTGTTTGCAGTGAGGAATTCTTCCTAGTTCTTCTACAGCTATGTTATGGCGTTATACTTTTGATTCACTTTTCAGCAAGGCGCTCTGTCTAATTCTATCGAGTCTACAAAGTGGTACTTTCCAGTCCAGATCATTCGCATTTCCATTTCCATTTCTTACGTGTGACGCCCCACCTCTATACCCACGCTAGCCAAGAACACTACTGTGAATGCTGTCAACTAGCACGGAGAATAAGGCTGTTGAGGAGCGACCATCTGTATAATTGCTTTGTGCGAGTACCGATATACCGGATAAAAATATAACTTTTCATCTCAAGAGGAAATCCGACATACCGACACAAACTCAAAGCTACTACACAGTGGCTATAAAGGTCTTCGGAAACAAATATAGAAATAAACATAACATAAATCAGTCACGGACAATTCATATCACAATGGCGGAAATAGATATGAATATTACACATAAAAGTGTATATCAGAGTAGTGGTCAAAAGATCCACGATAATACAAAAGAATAGCAACACGTGCTATACAAAGGAATACAACTATGAGTCTATATCTCAAGTGTATACAACAAAATAAACTACTAATCTAAGTAGTTTGCCAAAAGTCAGAGTAATGATCCAGGATGAGAAGTCAAGCAGAAGCACCTGCAACATCTCGGGTGACCCGAGTATTATTTAAGAAGAAAATAATAAACGGATCAGTCTAGCTATAAATATCAGAAGAAATGATATAGAATAGGAGATATGACATAAACATATAATAATCACAATGCCAAGCTGTGATAAATAAGTAATTGAAAATCAACAAGAGATTAATCAATATCACAATAATCTACTCAAGATAAAAAGGAATGTCATATCTCCTATTCTATATCATTTCTTCTGATATTTATAGCTAGACTGATCCGTTTATTATTTTCTTCTTAAATAATACTCGGGTCAGACCGAGATGTTGCAGGTGCTTCTGCTTGACTTCTCATCCTGGATCATTACTCTGACTTTTGGCAAACTACTTAGACTAGTAGTTTATTTTGTTGTATACACTTGAGATATAGACTCATAGTTGTATTCCTTTGTATAGCACGTGTTACTATTCTTTTGTATTATCGTGGATCTTTTGACCACTACTCTGATATACACTTTTATGTGTACATATCTATTTCCGCCTTTGTGATATGAATTGTCTGTGACTGATTTATGTTATGTTTATTTCTATATTTGTTTCTGAAGACCTTTATAGCCACTGTGTAGTAGCTTTGAGTTTGTGTCGGTATGTCGGATTTCCTCTTGAGATGAAAAGTTATATTTTTATCCGGTATATCGGTACTCGCACAAAGCAATTATACAGATGGTCGCTCCTCAACAGCCTTATTCTCCGTGCTAGTTGACAGCATTCACAGTAGTGTTCTTGGCTAGCGTGGGTATAGAGGTAGGGCGTCACATTACGAGTCTATAGCGTGGCAGTTCCTTCTCAGATGGACCTGGCTTCTGGTATCACTGGCGCTGGCGCTGAGATGCTCCATAGTTCTGCAGGTACTTCTAACATCTCAATACCAGGCGGCGGCAATGCCGAAGCTCGATATTGGGGTGTAATGGACGGTGGCCTTATTGGAGCTCATTCTAAGGGTACCTGAGTTATTTTCTTTGTATTTGTACTATGATTAGCTACCTGCCAGGCATGTTGGAAGCACCTTGTCTTCTGTGATATATACATATGTGCTCTTCTCTATTTTTGAGGATCACACATTTTTCTTAAAAATATGATCTAAATACACGTAATATAATAGAATCTAATGATGCTGCTTTTTATGGATTGAGATTTCCTTTTAAATTGAGGAATAGTGGGGGCACATCAAGTAAATCTATGCCTATTAGAATAGAACATAATGGAACTTATGAAAATTAACCAGGAAGAAGTAAAAGAGCAAGAATTACAAAAGATCATGTTTCATTTTTTTGCACTTTTACTATAGAGGAGGATCCTTTAAACCTCCAAGAAGCCTTATCTTCTTTAGATATCGATTTTTGGCAAGAGGCTATAAATGATGAGATGGATTCTTTGCAATCCAATAAGACTTGGCACTTGGTAGGTTTACCATTTGGTTAAGTCTATAGGCGGTAAATGGGTACTTTAAAAGTAATTAAAAGCTAATGAAATAGTTGGTAAATATAAAGTCCATTTAGTAGCTAAAGGGTTTAAGCAAAGAGAAAATGCAGACTTTTTTGACACTTTTTCTCCTGCAACTACAATTACATTCTTTCGAGTACTAATTTCACTAGCATCTATTCATAATTTAATAATACACCAAATGGAGGTTAAAACTGTTTTTTTAAATGGTGAATTAGAAGAGGAAATTTATGTGGACCAACCTAAAGGCTTTGCAATTCATGGTAAAAAACACACAGTTTACAAATTAAACAAACCATTATATGCAAACAAATTTCATTTATAACACGAATTCAAATTTATAAATAAAAATTTGGTTTTGTTGAACCATATCATGTAACAATAAACATCAAACAAATTTCATTTATGATTCAAATTCAAATTTATATTAATGACAAACAAATTTCAAAATAAACATCATACATACTAAATACTTCATATCTTCTCCAAAGTTCATGATAACTTCGAATTTTATTACTTAAAAACATCTAAAAGCTTACAAACAACGTATGCGACTTTCCGACCAAACTATAAAACCTTCCATCAACTAACTTGGCCAAATTTTACTCGCTTCTGATTTTTTCTTTTCTTCTACAGCTTGTACTAAAGCCTGCATATGCAGAAACAATGGACTTATATATCAAATAGAAGGAAGCTTCATTGTACTTGAAAATAGAACTGCACTAATTTTGATAATAAAAACTAAGCGCTTTGCTCGGTTAAAAATTACGCTTTACAGATCAGTTTATAAACTGGGCTAAGCTTTGTTTTTAACCGAGCTTACTGCTCAATTTGTGACCGAGCTTCAACACTCAGTTTGTAATTGAATAGTAAGCTCAGTAAAAAAAACTAAGATTACTTAGTTTATGGAAACTGAGCTAGCTCAGTTTTTTACATTGATTGCTCAGTTTTTATAAACCGAGCAAGCTCAGTTGCTGAAAATTAAGCACGATCGGTTCATAAAAACTGAGCTCATCTTGCAAATTGAGCTAAGCGCTTAGCACTATACCATATGAAGTGAAAGCACAGTGGCACTATTTGTTTCTGTTCCAAGATTAAACATTTTTGACCGGCATGGTGCTCATTTTATTTGGGAAGAACATTTTTTGTATGGCTTCATAATTAGCTGTTAATAAAGAGAAAAAATCAAAGGCAACAAGCCCAGTAAAATCAACAGAAATATTCTAATAAAGATCACATTACGGGACAAACAGAATAATTTCAATATCGAAGAATAACTGAGTGAAAAATCATTATAACTATATAAGAATGTAAATAGGACACCGAATTTTTTTTTATTTGATAAGGAGAAGTACTAATTATGAGCTAGTGAAATTTTTTAATAATGTTTCTACTTGTAGAGTGGACAAAGGACTAAGTTTTTATTATTAATAACTACTGTACCATGTTCAAGAAAAGTAAATTGAAATAGCTATTATTATTGTCCTAAAGTGAAGTTTGAAACAATTATCAGTAATTGAAATTGTAATGATTTTGAAATGAATATCTATCCGCCGAATGATGCTCAGATGATAAGACCATTTTAAAATAAATATTTTAGACAAATTAAGATGCAATGATAAACCCTACATCAGACTTATGGTATTTCATTACTTTGGACAACAATTTCAATGTCAATGAAGAGTATAAGGGGTAAGTAATCAACTCATGTCAAATTTTGCACATACTTGTTACATCTGGATGACAACTTGTTGGAAAACTAGTAGTTTCTGAAAACTGCAACAAAGGATGTACCGTCGATATCTACAATGAAATACATCAAGCATTAGAATTGCTATAAAACTCACAATTAAGGAGAATATTTCAAAAGTAAAGGATAAATTTTGGAAAAGAATGATAATAAAATAAGATTTAGAGCTAATATATCAGATTGCAATATAGAATAAGTTGACCTCTAATTCTCAAATTTCTAAAAAATAGTAGGAAGAGCAAGGCACGTGTGTTAATTTTACAAAAGATAGAATGGATAGTTTTATGATTGAAAATTATTAATCATGATATATAATAGCAAGCATAATGATATTGCAATGGAAGTCCATACATGCAAACTTTGTGCAACGATGCATAATTATGCATAATTATGTCAACCAGAGCACTTGATAAGTGCAAGATTATTTTCATTTTATTTGTCCAAAATACTCCCATAGCCATTTTGTTCCCTAATTATTCATATTTATTCCTTTTAGACAACAAGTAACTTAATTTAACATGCTATTTTCATCCAATCCGCCATCCCTTAATTGTCGTAATAACTTAGAATTTTAAATCTTTCAAAAAACAAATCCCAAAATGAAATCGAATGATTCCTTAGATTCTTGAGATCTCACATAAAATTCAACTATCACCTATATTTGAATTAACCATGTGTCTGAAATTCATATATATTATCAACTCCAGTTCAACAAATAAACCATGGCAGCAAGAGATACATTAATATCGAATAAGTGTAGATGCATCAGTAAATTGAACAAATACTAAAACCATAATAGTTTCCATCATTGTACTATAACTCAGTCATGAATATAATACATGATGGACAAATGATGTTGTAAAATTAGAAATATTTTCTCAAACTTACAAACCTGTCACGACCCGATTTTTCGACGCATGAAAATCGACATCAATACGTTCACTGTATTAAATGCCAAACAATCGAATGCTGGAAAACCAGAGCGTAAGGGAAAGAAAAAAGAGGTAGAAGAAGAAATAGAAAACAATGTCAGAATCACACAATCGCAGCGGAACAATATATAATAGATAAATGACTTATCTTTATACAAAAGAACTATATCAGTTTTATACATTACATCATCAGAGTACAACACAATCGATAGCAAAATATTGGACAGTTATACTAACTTGTCCCCGCAAAAGCTGACTATACAGCTTATACTGCACAACAGAATATACATCAAGCACATGTGATTCGTCTCGCCATCTTGCTCGTCTTCTAAGCTCCAAAGCATCCTATGCTGTATTTTATAATACTCAGTTTGACCTGAGTATTATAGTAAAATAACACCCGAGTCAATCTGGAAAACAGTGTGGGGAAAACATACTCAATTGGATTATTAAAGTTTCCAAAATCCTTTAGAAATCAAAGGTATCTTGTAAGACCACGCCACCAATAAACATGTCGGGTTTTTACCTTACGATAACCAAAACATTTCTTATTAAATCCTCTGATATTATAATAGTGTCTATATACAAATACTTATTCATATTGCCAAAATTGTTACATTCATTAAATTCCACCATAATAGGTATACAAACGAGTCCGAAGGCACTTATTGGAGATTGTGTTTCCATTAATGGCAGGGCTACTGGGGTATGACCCGTCACAATACGTGATCTAGATCACCGTACCGAGGATCCACCCTGATCCCCTTCAACACAAGACCGGAGCTACCTTTACTGGATAGTTCGAATAATATCTTCCAGCGGTTGGGATTAGCAACCACCCACACAGCTGAATAAAAAGGGACATCTAGACAGGGATGACCTTACTCTAATTGTTGCTAGCCACTTAGCCGTGCTACATCTTCCCTGTTTTAGCCATTTCCGGTAGATGAGGATCGAGGTAAAGTGTTACCTTTTTAGCACACATATACTTAGAATGCTCATCGTCCCCCTGACGATGTTCTAAAAGCATTCATCCATACAAGTCCGTTCCCAATCCGAACGAAACCGAAGGCACTAGTCCTACTACATCCATTTTGGAATCACCTTCAGGATTAGTAGCGATTAACCCTTGCACTTCACCGCTCCATCTTCAATTCCAAGCTATTTTCTTCCTCACGAAAACTTTCAAACCAGTTCGAAGTGGTTTTCGAGAAATTAATCTCAATCCCGCTCTCTTTGAAATAATCGACGCATTAATCAATATTGAAAATCGGTTATTTAACTATCAAATCACACAATCATCCAAACAATTGTTTTATTTCTATTGAAAAGCACCAAGTCCTAATAACTTAGATTTTAAATAGTTTAAATCATTTTATCCAAAGATATATATATATATATATATATATACTTTAAAACATTTAAAATAATAACTACTTAAAAGACTTTATTCGAAATAATAGTTATGAAATTCCATAATAATTTTCAAGTAAAACTTAGCCAAAACTACCTTTAAAATAAAATTTATTTATATAAGGTATAAATATTTAGTAACTATCTTTTAAATCATAATACTAGTTTAACCTTTAAAATAATTACTACTATAAATAAATTAATAAATATTTACTTTAAAATCTAAAAACAATAATAAGTTCCTCTAAAACATTCTTTTAACAACTTTAAAGCTTTTAACTTATACTTAAAATCTGTTTTGAAAACATACTTGGTTTTTCACGAAATTTCACTTTCCATTTCAAAACAACCGTCTAATCATTTATAAATCCTTCTTGATTTATCCCGATTTAATTTACGTCTCAACCCGTAAATTCTTTTAACACTTTAAAAATAAAACCACTTTTTATTTTTAAAACACTTTTCCCATCTCCTTAAAATCATTTTTCAAAATATATACTTAAATTATTTACATTAAGGCTACTAAAATTACTTAAATAAAAATAATACTTAAGAAATTCTACAAGAGTTTCCGAGTAAAACTTAAACAAAAATTTCCTTTTAAAAATGAAGTTATTATATCAAATATTTATGATTAAAATTCCTTTTTAAAAATCATAATACTAATTTATCTTTTTTTTTTAAATAATTAACTACCATAATTAACTTAAATAAATATTTACTTTTCACTTAAAAAGTAATTAAAATAATAAATTTTCTAAAACATTCTAAAAAACTTTTTTTTAAACTTCTAGTTTGTACGTCGATATCTTTTCTTTGAAAATATACTTAGTTTTCTAGGAAAAATATACTTTTCAACTTTTAAAAATAAAATCTACTTTTTATTTTTAAAATGAATTGCACCTTTTCTTATAAATCCCACCGGAATCTATACTTTCAAATTTATCCACTGATAAGTATTTCACTTAATTTATAAACCCAGTTTACAATTTCCATTTCTCATTTTCCTTTAAATCATAGTTTCCAAAACACTAAATCGATTTCATCTCAGTTTCCTGGTTTAAATTTCCTTTAAATTTTATTACTCGATTTATCCAATTCCCAATAATTGTTTACTTAGGAATTTTCTTTTCATTTCCTTTAAAAATCCAAACTTTATTTATATATATATATTTCCATTTCTAAAAATAACAATATATATTCAGCCAAGCCATATATTCAATAATTTCAATCCCCAATAAAATCAATATAATTTATCACAGATCATCAAATAAATCACATCGCTGCATATAAAATAAATTCAACGTTTTGAGGAATCAAGTTGGATCCCTCCAACCTATTTCTGTGCATCCACAAATGTTAGCACAATATAAAATACCAACCCACTTCGTAGGTGATATCGCGGTATATAGGATTATCCGCTATTATGCGGGGCGCATAGGGTCTCATCCGCTATATAATGTAGGAAATCAATCACTCCAATATATATATATATATATATATATATATACTATATATAACATACCACATCGAGACTGATAATAAATCATCAATTCAAGCAATCAGTCCATAATTTAAATTTTAACTATTTAAATTTAATGGCAATCCAAATGAGTGAGATTAACTCACCTTTGATTTTTGATTTGCAATCCATTCCATCTCGACTTGTTTCTCCATGATTTTAGACCTTGTATAAATATTTATACAATTTATTAATATTCAAAATAATCGAACAATCAATTTCCTTTTAATAAATTTAATTAACTAACAATTTGATTTTAACTAAATAATTCTTCCGTTTTAAAAAAAAATTTGTAACTAAAATAAATTTAATACGTTAATTAATCAGGTTAATCGCCCAAATACATTATTTTAAAATAACTAGTAAATTTAAATGTATATATGTATATTTATTTTTCCCTTTGAAACTACATATATATATATATATATATACATATAAAAATAATCTATCCAAGTTTAAAAATCTAATTTCTTTTATATAAACCTTACAACCTTTAAAAAAATCTTATATATTTTTTTTTCAAAATCCTATATATATATATTTATTAAATTAAACAGAATTTCCTTACTGTAAATTTTTCTTCTGAATATATATACATATATACACAAAGTTATATATATAAATAAAAAAACTGAAATTATCCTTACCAAACAAATCTGCCTAACCTCCCCATTCCTCACATTGACCACGACCACTCGCGACCTCGATACACTGCATCAGCCTTCGAAGTCGCTAAAACCTTCATCGTCGTGATTTCACTCGAGCGCCAACGACGACGTCTCCACACGCCGACTTCCCTCCCCAATTTCGCGCGTACTCACTTCTCCCATACTCCCACCGCAGTCGCTGCCAACACGAGCTGCTCAATTCCTCCTACGCACTCGCATACGCGAGTGAACGTTTCCCTCAACCCCGCGCGAATCAAGTCGAATCGCGACTACAAGCTCCTGTCGCCTGATCTAACTCTTCCTCCCCTTTACGATTTGCGTTTGATTTGATTTTGTTACGAACGAGTCGATTCGGTTTGACTTTGTTTTGTCTTCTGCTCCGCCTTTTATTTCGAACGAATTGTTTGATTTTGAATAGAGAGCCGCCATTTATTTTCTGAAATTTTGCTTTAAACAGGAGAAGGCTTCGGTCGATTTGATTATCTTTATTTCAGAGATGCCGCATGTTAATAAGAAGGACAAGTGTCTAAATTTTTCCTTGCATGCCTAAAATGAACAAGCTACAGTAACATTGAAATGAGTGGTAAAAAGCTCTGACGTGAAAAGAGAATGTATATACATGTTTATATTTAAATTTAAATCGTCTCGGAAAAAAACAACTCAAAATCTCAATCTCCTATTGAGGCATGCCGCTAGGCGTTCATAATGTTATACGCCTATTCCGAATGTGATGGAAAAGATTTTGAGTTCTAATTCAATCGTATAGAGAAGATAGCTTCTTGGACCCAGTTATTATTTTAAATTTTTGATATAAATTCAGTGCGTATATACATCGTACAATCATACGACAACTCTAACTGTTACGAAAACTGAAACCCGAAAATAATACACTATTACGGATTCAATGGAACTGGTTTCGTCGAAATCTGAGACCGTGTCTCGGAAAGCTATTTTTAAATATCAATTTAGATGATATATTTTTAAAACTGCACAAAACACTGTTAAATTCAATTTTGGGAGTTCTATTATCTCCAGAATTATCAAAATAAATTTTATAAACCTTTAAAATATTTTAACAAGGTTGAAACGCTAGATTTCTTATTTTACCCAATTTCCAGCTATTAAATTCAGTAGTTTAATTATCCAATAAACATCGATATTTGAAGTTTAAGTCAAAACATAAATTTTCGAATATTTAAAATCAATTAAATATTCCGATTTCATATATCTAAAATTTCGGGTCGTCGCATTCCTCCCCCTTAAAAGAATTTCGTCCTCGAAATTACCAATTAAGAAGAATGTTACAACACCCGTTACTATTTTACAAACCAACAGTTTTTGACAACCCTCCCAAACAATCTTTTTTATCAAAACACATCAACCCTCTTTCTAACTTTCCAAACCCATCCATAAGTTTCGAATAATTTATTTACTCAATAATTCAAATTATAGTTTAAACCAAATTTTAAACTATCAAACTTTCTCAAAAAAAAATCTAACTCTCTAAATTTTCAAATTTTTTTGCCAGCGTCTCCTTTGCACGGCTAACTCGGTACATCTACAAAATGCCCCTATGGGCCTTCAAATTTCAAAAGAAAACAAAAGGCCAGATGGCTAGATCAGAAAATCATCAGATTTCGTACAAATATTTAAATACATACCCTTTCGCTGGCCAATTCAATTTATCTTTTGAAATCAAAACATCAATTTATCCTTTACTTTAAAACACCTGTATATCCTACCAAGCAATAATATCCAAATATAAATCCATATTCATTTTATTCATTTCTTTACAAAAGTTTTAACATTTTTTTTACTTAAGCCTGTACGTTATACCCATATCATCTGTACGCAATATCATATTTGATCGCTTACCCGATTACACAATTTCACTTCCAACTAGTATCGTTCACTCGACTCCCTAGTGCGGACTCAGATCTGGTTTCTTTATCAGAAACCTTCATTCTCCTTGCATAGTTCTACGCTATGATAGATAATTTAAGAACCAATCAAAATCCATATCCAAGGTTCGCCTTTGAAAATCGTGTGAAAAATCCCTCGGATCGATATAACTATCTCAAAATTCTATGCTCAAATTTGGATCAAATTGCTATGCGAATAAGATAATATACGTACATCCTATGCATTTGTCTTAGTTGATTATTAGCTATATCAATTTCCTTTTATTCACATTTATTTTTGTTTTCCATTCACTTATTCACAAATATCCATCTCACCACTTTACTTAATCTTCATACAAATATTACTTAAATATTTTCCAAATACCAAATTTTTACTTAAGAATTTCACCATTTCTTCTTTAGTTCAATATAAATATTTTATACAACTTCCTTATATTAATTTCACTTCACCTCTTAAGCTTTTATATCTATTTCCATTTAACTTAAATCTTCAATTCCATTTGGATTCAAATTACTTTTCATTTTTAGATATTGGATTCTATTCATCTTATCCCAAACCATATTTAACTAACCATTTCCTTAATTAGTCTCACTTACTAATTTATTCTATCTCAACCACTTTTTATTTCCAAATCATTATTATCTTTAGTCCACTTCGAACTAATTCTAACTTCACTTTACTTACACAATTTAAATTGATTCCAATATTCAATTTCAATTTCATTTATTTACCAATTAAATTAGTTTTTATATTCACATATTTTTTTAGCCTAATAAATTTATTTCAATGGTTATTCCATTTAACCAACTTAGATTCTCTCCTCAAATTCATTTTTATTTAACTTAATTTAGTCATACTTCATTTAAATTTAAATTCCAAGCTATTAAAAGTTCTCCAACTTATTTTCATTTCATTCACTAACCCTTTTAATTTTACTCACTTGGTTGGCTTACCTTTCTAACTTATTCCGTTTTCACCTCCTACTTTGATTTAACTCTCCTTCATGTTAGATTTTATTCTAACACATTTCAACTTGTTATAAGATTTTCAGTCTTACTTATATTCCATAAATATTTTAAATAAGATTCCAGAGTTTAAATAATCACTTAAATATTTCAAAAATCATTATTTGAAATCAGTTATATTCAAAATCAAACTATTTCAAAATCAAACCCAATTTCACAAACAAATCCAAATTCAAACATTCGATTAGCAATTCCTCTCTTGGAAACTCGAAAATGAACACCGATGATGTTGTGATCATCATCGGAATTATTTTCCAGCGACCGAAAAGATTTTAGTGCTTTTATTCTTTTTCAAAACATTTCAAGTATTTTTAAATTCCAAATCTCATCAGATTTCATATCCAATTCAAAATATCTTCCAAAAGTATCACTATTATTCCTTCAAAACCTTTGAGAACCATTTCCAAATTCGAAGAAAATTAAATTCCCAAATTTTAAATTTCAAATCCTTTCAATCTATATTCAATATTACTCTGGAATTTTATCTCATTATAAATCACATTTACAAATTCCATTCTGCTATATGATTATTTCTCTTAACCTTTGGTTATAACATTGTTTCATATTCAATTTCCATACAACAATGATAATAATTTAACATTATCACTTCCTAACAACCAAGCATCCATATATACTTATAATAATTTTTGAAAAATTATTTCTTTTATATCCAAAAATAATTTGTGTAAAATTATTTCATTTACCATACTTTAAAATAATACTGTGTTGGTTTATCTTGTTTAAGAGTTTAGAAACCCCAATCGATGACATGGCGTCCCACGTGTCGACCAGAATCCATAAACACTCAACCGATTAGTCAACATAATATAAAAAAAATTTATATTCACTAACAAATACGCGCTCATATCTATTAATACACTCAAACTCATTCTAGAGTACTTACGGACTCTATTTCAAATGAATAATCCCCACCGGAGCCATGCTTCGTGCTTAACCTTC
Organism: Allium cepa; assembly: GCA_030765085.1. Lineage (NCBI taxonomy): Eukaryota > Viridiplantae > Streptophyta > Magnoliopsida > Asparagales > Amaryllidaceae > Allium > Allium cepa. Next base: position 308,337,346 of record CM060934.1, on the reverse strand, counting down.
AGCTTTGATACCACCTGTCACGACCCGATTTTTCGACGCTCGAAAATCGACATCAATATGTCCATTGTATTAAATGACGAACAGACAAATGTCGAAAACCAAACCATAAGGGAAAGAAAAAGGGGTAGAAGAAGAAATAGAAAACAATATCAGAATCTCATAATCGCAGCGGAACAATATATAACAGATAAATGACCGATCTTTATACAAAAGAACTATATCTGTTTTATGCATTACATCATCAGAGTACAACACAATCAATAGCAAAATATTGGACAATTATATTAACTTGTCCTCACAAAAGCTGACTATATAGCTTATACTGCATGGCGGAATATACATCAAGTACGTGTGATACGTCTCGCCATCTAGCTCGTCTCCTAAGCTCCACAACATCTTATCCTGTATCGTATAATACTTGGTCTAACCCAAGCATTATAGTAAAATAACACCCGAGTCAGTCTGGAAAACCAGCGTGAAAAAACACACTCAATTGGATTATTAAAGTTTCCAAAATCCTTTTGAAATCAAAGGTATCTCGTAAGACCGCACCACTAATAAACATGTTGGGTTTTTACCTTAAGATAACCAAAACATTTCTTATCATATCCTTTGATATTATAATGGTATCTATTTACAAATACTTACTCAAATAGCCAAAATTGTTACATTCATTAAATTCCAGCATAATAGGTACACAAACAAGTCCGAAGGCACTTATTTGAGATTTTCCATCAATGGCAGGGCTACTGGGGGTACCGCACATCATAGTACGTAGTCTAGATCACTGTACCGAGGATCCATCCTGATCCCCTGCAACCGGAGCTACCCCATACTGGATGGTACGAATAAGATCACCCCGTGGTTGGGATTAGCAACCGCCTACACAGCCGAATAAAAAGGGATATCTAGACAGGGATGACCTTACCCTAATTGGTTGCTAGTCACTTAGCCTTACTGCATCTCTCATGTTTTTCCATTCCTGGTTGATGAGGCTCGAGGTTAAGCGACACCTTTTTAGCACACATATACTTAAAATGCTCATCGTCACCCCGACGATGTTCTGATAGCATTCGTCCATACAAGTCCGTTCTCGGTCCGAACGGAACCGAAAGCACTAGTCCTACTACATCCATTTTGGAATCACCCTCAGGATTAGTAGCGATTAGCCCTTACACTTTACTGCTCCATCTCCAACTCCAAGCTCTTTTCTTCCTTACGAAAATATTCAAACTAGATCGAAGTGGTTTTCGGGAAATTAATCCCGATCCCGGTCTCTTCGAGACGATCAGCGCATTGATCAATATTGATTGTCGGTTATTTAACTATCAAATCACACAATCATCTAGATATTTGTTTTATTTATACTGAAATGCACCAAGTCCTAATAACTTAGATTTTAAATAACTTAAATGACTTTATCCAAAGATATATATACACACTTTAAAACATTTAAAATAAAAACTACTTAAAAGACTTTATTCGAAATAATAGTTATGAAATTCCATAATAATTTTCAAGTAAAACTTAGCCAAAACTACCTTTAAAATAAAAGTTATTTATATAAGGTACAAATATTTAGTACCTATCTTTTAAATCAATATACTAGTTTAATCTTTAAAATAATTGCTACTATAATTAAATTAATAAATATTTACTTTAAAATCTTAAAACAATAATAAATCCTCTAAAACATTCTTTTAACAACTTTAAAACTTTTAACTTATACTTAAAAACTACTTTGAAAATATACTTGGCTTTTCACGAAATTTCACTTTCCATTCCAAAACAACCGTCTAATCATTTAAAATCCTTCTTGATTTATCCCAATTTAATTTACGTCTCAACCCGTAAATTCTTTTAACACTTTAAAAATGAATCTGCCTTTTATTTTTAAAACGCATTTCCCATCTCCTTAAAATCACTTTTCAAAATATATACTTAAATTATTTACATTAAGGCTACTAAAATTACTTAAATAAAAATAATACTTTAGAAATTCTATAAGAGTTTTTGAGCAAAACTTAAACCAAAATTTCCTTTTAAAAATGAAGTTATAATATCAAATATTTATGATTAAAATTCCTTTTTAAAAATCATAATACGAATTTATCTTTTTTTTAAATAATTAACTACCATAATTAACTTAAATAAATATTTACTTTTCACTTAAAAATAATTAAAATAATAAATTTTCTAAAACATTCTAAAAACATTTTTTTTTAAACTTCTAATTTATACTTCGTAATCTTTTCTTTGAAAATATACTTAGTTTTCCAGGAAAAATAAACTTTCCAACTTTAAAAATAAAATCAACTTTTTGATTGCACCTTTTCTTATAAATTCCACCGGAATCTATACTTTCAAATTTATCCATTGATAAATATTCCACTTAATTTATAAACCCAGTTTGCAAATTTCCATTTCTCGTTTTCCTTTAAATCACAGTTTTCAAAACACTAAATCGATTTCATCCCGATTTCCTGGTTTAAATTTCCTTTAAATTTTATTACTCAATTTATCCAATTCCCAATAATTATTTACTTAAGAATTTTCTTTTCATTTCCTTTAAAAATCCAAACTTTATATATATATATATATATATATATATATATCCATTTATCAAAATAACAATATATATTCAGCCAGGCTATAACATTCTATAATTTCAATCCCTAATAAAATTAATATAATTTATCACAGATCATCAAAGAAATCACATCGCTGCATATAAAATAAATTCAACGTTTTGAGGAATCCAGTTGGACCCCTCCAACATGTTTCCCTGCATCCACAAATATTAGCACAATATAAAATACCAATCCCACTTGGAGGGGGATATCGCGGTATATAGGGACATCCACAATTATGCAGGGCTCATAGGGTCTCGTTTGCTATATAATGCGGAAAATCAACGACACCAATATATATACACACACTATATATAATATACCATGTCCAGACTGATAATAAATCATCAATTCAATCAATCAATCCATAATTTAAATTTTGACTATTTAAATTTAGTGGTAATCCAAATGAGTGAGATTAACTCACCTTTGATTTTTGATTTGCAATCCATTCCATCTCGATTTGTTTCTCCATGATTTTAGACCTTGTATAAATATTTATACAATTTATTAATATTCGAAGTAATCGAACAATCAATTTCCTTTTAATAAATTTAATTAACTAACAATTTGATTTTAACTAAATAATTCTTCCCTTTTAAAAATCTTTTTGTAACTAATAAATTTAATAAGTTAATTAATCAGATTAATCACCCAAATACATTATTTTAAAATAACTAGTAAATTTAAAATCTATATATGTATATTTATTTTTCCCTTTGAAACTATATATATATACACACTTATAAAAATAATCTATATAAGTTTAAAAATCTAATTTCTTTTATATAAACCTTACAACCTTTAAAAAAAATCCTATATTTTTTTCAGAATCCTATATATATTTATTAAATTAAACATAATTTAATTATTGTAAATTTCTCTTCTGAATGTATATACATATATATATAAATAAAAAAAATTGAAATTATAATCTGCCCAACCTACCCACTCCTCGCGTTGACCATGACCACTCGCGACATCGACACACTGCATCATCCTTCGATGTCGTTGAAACCTCCATCGTTGCGATTTGACTCGAGCGCCTCCGACGACGTCTCCGCATGCCGACTTCCCTCCCCAGTTTCATGCGCACTCGCGCCTCCCATGCTCCCACCGCAGTCGCTGCCAACACAAGTTGCTCAATTCCTCCAACTCACTCGTGTACACGAGTGAACGTTTCCCTCAACCTCTCATGAATCAAATCAAATCGCGACTACAAGCTCCTGTCGCCTGATCTAACTCTTCCTTTCCTTTACGGTTTGCGTTTGATTTGAATTTATTACGAATGGTTGATTCGGTTCAACTTCGTTTTCTGCTCCGCCATTTTTTTTGAACGAACTGTTTGATTTTGAATAGAGAGCAGCCATTTTATTTTCTGAAATTTCACTTTGAACAGGAGAAGGCTTTGGTCGATTTGATTATCTTTATTTTAGAGATGCCACATGTTAATAAGGAGGACAAGTGTTTAAATTTTTCCTTGCATGCCAAAAATGAAAAAGCTATAGTGACATTGAAATGAGTGGTAGAAAACTCTGATGTGAAAAGAGAATATGTATGCATGTTTATATTTAAATTTAAATTTAATTTTAAATTGTCTCAAAAAAACGACTCAAAATCTCGATCTCCATCGAGGCATGCCACTAGGCGTTCATAATGTTATACGCCTATTCCGAACGCGATGAAAAAGGTTTCGAGTCCTAATTCAATTGTATGGAGAAGATAACTTTTTGTTATTATTTTAATTTTTCGATATAAATTCAACGCGTATATACATCGTACGATCACACGACTGCTCCAACTGCTACGAAAATTGAAATTCGATAATAATACACTATTATGGATTCAATGGAAGTGGTTTCATCGAAATCCGAGACTGTGCCTCGGAAGGCTATTTTTAAATATCAATTTAAACGATATATTTTTAAAACTGAACATAACACTGTTAAATTCAATTTTAGGGGTTCTATTATCTCCAGAATTATCAATATAAATTTTATAAACCTTTAAAATATTTTACCAAGTTTGAAACTCCAGATTTCTTACTTTACCCAATTCTAGTAATTAAATTCAATAGTTTAATTATCCATGATATTTGAAATTCAAGTTAAAACATTAACTTTTAAATATTTGAAATCAATTAAATATTCTGATTTCAAATATCTAAAATTTCGGGTTGTCACAAAACCATTCTTTTTATTGTTAAACTGATATTATCTAATGAACTGACAGTGGTTAACACATTGTACAAGTCCTCTATCCATGTCTACGTGCGTGCATATAGATATGTAGTTGTATGACTTGTGTACGACAGAAGTTGGATGAATTTGTGTACATAGATAATTTGTGTCACCGAACAATTTATACCAAAAGTAAATACAATTACTAAACTGACAATAAATTCAAAAGCTAAATGATAAAAAGAAAAGGAAAATTTTACTAAATTACTACAATTCCTTCATTTTTTCAACAGTTAAAAAGTAAATTAGATTACTAAAAGCCAGGAACGTACCACAATAGAGTTGGAAAGTGGAAGCGTTTAAGATTGTCAACATTCAACTCTAAAGGAATAACTGTTCGATCTTCATGTGTCGGGATCGATTTCTTGTCCGACATCATAAATAGGAATTGCATATTCATCATTCATAAAATAAATCAGTTCCTTCTAACTTATTATACTATTCGAACAATTTAAAGCAGAATTTATCACGGTACTATTGTATCCAACAAAGGCTGCAACATCATCATCTCCAAAGCAACTAACTCATTCCACTCGCATATTGTTTGATCTGGTTTATAAATATTGAAGCCTGTTATCTTGTGGTAATAGGAAATGTCTTCTCTCCTTTAGGAGGGTTGATATCCTCATGTTAGATGCTTGCTATGTTATTGTTTTGGAAGCTCAATATGTAACCATAGGGTTTTTAACTCGATATGCATTTATAAGCTCGAAATGCTTTCTTTAGATGCTCGATATACGTATATATAGTAACATCATCTTCCATTGCTTTCATCTCCTCGTGTTTATTTACTTAACATGGTAATCAGAAAATATGTAGATAGCATTGGATATAATCGCATATTTCTATCTTCAGCATTGGCTATGTTCAAACAAACTTATTTGATTCACACATAAATCTTTTGCGCTCCATCATTGAAACTAACAGCCGCTCTTTTGCTTGTTTAACAAATGAATTCCGATTATTACGGACATTCCCACAACAGTAGAAACGTATATATGCATTCTGTCTTTTGAGTGATAAATTGCTAGTACTAACATTTTTGGCAGCAGATCTATGTGCTTGTCACACGTTCTCTCTGTGGTGTTTTATTTTTAGAAAAATAATGCTGCCACTTGAAGTTGAATTTTGTGGTTGAAGTCAAAACATCCAAAATAGTTTGTTTCTGTACTTATTTTCCAATCATCTAATCACTTCATATCATGCTTAAAATTCTTGGACGGCTTGATAAAAAAGCAATGCAACTGAATCCCTTGCTTTAAGTCACTATAGATTTATTGGAATCAGGTTCTTTCTTTGCATAACAGTCTTTTTGCTTATTGCTTTCTTAATTGCTTGCTGGTTATCCTTTTCTTTTAACATTTATTTTTCTGTATGTTGCTTATATAATATTTAACAATGTGTACAAAGTATAAGAAACATTCTGCATGCACTACCAAATTTTAATCTATTAGAGGCGTTATAAAAAGGGCAAAAAGAAATTTCCGCCTCTCTTAAACAGTAATTAGGGGAAAAATAAATTAACGCGTTTAATAACAGTTTTAAAGACACGTAAAAGGGCCTTGTTACTTTTCCCAATCAAAACATAAACGCATCTGCCCCCAAAAACTTCCCAACATCGAATTTCTGTCAAAAAAAAAAAAAATTGCAGAATCAGGAAGATGTGCGTCGAAAATTGCGGTGGAGGGAAAATCAAGTTCGTGCGCAGTAGTATTCGCTCTTCCCCGCCAGATTTTCATACATCGTCTTCAACCTGCAAGATCTGTGTTGCCGAAACCCTTCTCAAAACCCTAGATATCATATCTACAGGTATTTTTGTTTATTCTTACCATTGCGAGTAACCACTGTAATCTATAGTGTTATAGGCATACCATAAGTTCCTACATGGTTTGCAGCCACGGGTCACAATAAACTCGAGCATATATAGAACTGTTCCCGAGTTGAGAATGAACTGCTATGAATAAGTACCATATGCCATGAATTGTTGACTTTCATCCTCAAGTGAATGTTCAAAGCGAAACTAAATACCAATCAACTTTAAACATGTTTATATTAAGTAGCAATAAACATGTTTATTTATTAATTCAGTTTTACACTGCTAAGAAGTATGGGCTAGATTTCTAATTCGAAAAGCAGTTCTGGATTTGACAAGATAGTCTTCTTGACAGCATTAGCTTTACAATTATCCACTCTAAATATTATACCATTTTGTACGCTTTGTGGGCAGAGACTTTTCAAATTAACATTTGTCTATTAATTACTATCACGTTCAAACTTAGAAGCATTGCCCATAATCCTAACTAACTTTTACCCAAATACAAAACTTTGTTATAAAAGTTCTTCACTTTTAGCAGATCAGTAACAGTATAGAGAAATAATGTACATAAATTGGATAGTGTTTTTTAACTATAGGCCAAGTTATTTACTGCTTGGATTCCATAGCTTTATGTAATTTTTGATAGGATTAAACTATCTCCTTGCCATTGTTAAACTGATAACAGATTTATGGAGATTTTTTATTTGCATACGTAACAGATTTTTTTTTTATTAGCCATAATATCTACTTCTATTTGTATGTTGAATAATTTGTTTTTAAAAACACATTTACGTAGTGCTTATGGTAGGTTGATAGTGCTTAGGGATCCAATTATTTTCTCTCTATCTACTATTTAATATGACAAACAATTTATCCACTGTAAGATCCCCCATATACAATATGATCTCACTTTCTACTGCACATTTGTTTATGCTGAATATATTTTAGCTAGTAGGAAATCATTTCTAGAAAAGCTTCCTTCATTAAAAACTTCTTAACCTTGGTTAGCTCTTGGAGATTTCAACTGTATGATGATGTCCGTCGAAAGAATAGGAGGGAAGGAATTAACTAGTAGAGATGTGCAACCTTTGTTGGATGCGGTTCAAGCTGCTAAATTACTTCCTATTTCTTATTCTGGGCCTGATTTTACTCGGTCTAATAGCAGTAGATTTGGTGTTTACACTCTCTCTAAATTGGATATACGGTTTTTTTTTTTTTTAATCATTGAATCATCAATATCAAAAGAACTGCAACATTATAGATGGTTAAAGGAATCACCAGTGTTCAGTTCAATAAAAGTAACATATGATCATTAAACTTTAAAATAATAGCATAGAAAGATTAATATATCGTAAAGTGACTTAAATGAAAGTGTATTATGCGCTTCAATTAAATTTTAGTTTCGCAATCCTGCTTGCAATGCTGGTAATTTCAAGAGTTTCATCTCATGTCATCTTGGAGTCAATGCCTTAGCCCAAAATATATAAAATATTAGTAGCTTGATGCTCCATAATAAATTTGTTATGCATCATTTAAACATCGTCCCATAGTCAGTACTTCCAAAAATAAACAATAGTAAGGGAATAAATGAAATATTTGAACTGAATCACACGCAAGCAGGGAGCATCGGAAACATTGAAACTATACGTAGTAAAATTTTGTAAGGACTACTATTCTATCGAACAGAAAATTCTTCTAATACAAAGATGGTCACTATTTGATGAAATGTACATTTACTACTTTATACAAAGAAGCTATTTTCTGCTTCTTAAAGTTATTTGTGTGCTGTAATCTAATACATAGTTTATGGAAAATTCCAGGTTTTCCAAACGGAAATACAAATTCAAAACAGTGCAACGTCAGGAAGTCAAAAATTAAAGGTAATTTGAAAGCCGCATTGTTGCAGTACATTGGAGGAATAATGCCAACCAAAACAAATTTAACAATGCCCAGAAGACATTAGAAAAATATAAATCATATGTACACATTCACAGTTTCATCTTGTTATCAAGTGTGTATAGCCTACATGTAGCCGCCCATTGAATATCAACCATGCCGAACTAAACATATATTCGACCACATAAAATGCTATTGTAAGTTGAACAATTTGTTCCAAGATGCAAGTACTTGTTTTATGTTGAATTTACCATGGTAGTTATATGCTTTATATTCACATGCATGTACTCATATCTGATTTTAGCAATGTGGATAGTGTTTTTTAAACTACAAGGCAATGATCAAGAAAACACATTTACCGTAGTTGGTTGGATATGTATTACACACACCAGTTTAGGGCCTTGTCTTTTGGCTGTTGAGACATGAATGGTTTGATTTAATTCATAAATTGATAAATAATAATTTTCATGGTAACATTAGTCTATTAAATAAAGGCAGTCTGTATAATGTTAAACAAATTTAAATGGTCTTGAGGTTCTATGTTTTGTCATTTATTTTTTGACATGATACTATTAAACAAATAATATTGGGCTTTTATTTAAGTGGATCTCGTTCTTTGGGATTTATATAAATCTATTATGTGCGCAGGTTTTTGTACTCCTATCAGAAGCGTTTACAGTTACAGTGGCAGCGACGGTTAAAGGTATAATATATATATTTTTATTACTCTCCTACTAATGATTTCTTTGTTAGTAATGGTCTTAGGATTTTGTGTATTTATATTTCAGTTATTCAAAAAAACTTGACCACATTGCGCCATGTATTAACCTTTGGACATGCACATACAAGTTTAGTCGATAGAATCTCGCATACTCGTTTTAGCAAGCTGAGGGTTGAAGGATTATCGAATTTTTATTGAATAAACAAAGGAGATGGCTGTAGGAGATAGATTTATCATCCTTTTCATTTTGTTAGGTAAAACTGGTGTAAGATGATCATGTAATATTACATTGTATATTATACTTCTTCCTACGACCGAAACGTTGGGCTCTTAATATAGTTCAAATGATGGAATTAATTTATATAAGAACAATGTCTATTTATCATTTTATTGTATGTATGGGAAAAAACGGATATTGTATTGTCGCTTGGAATTAAAAATGGAGTGACTGCAGCAAGAAGGATAACTAGAAATTGAAGATGAGGAGAGAACAAGAGTGAAAGCACCGAATTGATAAGAATATAATATTATTTGAAAGGAAGTAGAAGGAAAACGTTAGCATATTTCTGCTATAGCGATACGCTAAATGTAATGTAGGCCTCCTTGAAATCGGTCAACAACACTTTTCCTTTTGTGACTGGTCCCATACTGCGGTCAGGTCCCGATAGCCATAAGTAAAAACTGACAGGCCGATCGATCTGGGATCCCAGCCTCTACTGCAATATTATCCAGAATGAAGTCAGTACATTCTTGGATGTTGATCAAGAATGAACTATGTAATCTTTTTGTTCTTCTTCTTTTCTTGTTTACAACTTTACACTTATTAGGTGACCATCACTTTCTTACCTTTTTTGCTTAAAGGGAAGATTGATTTTTATTTATAGTTTTATACATTAGATGCAATTAGTTCTGATTATATTCTTTGGCCCATTTTGAGTAGACCAATATGTTTTCAATACATAATTATCAACAACGGTATTGTTGTTGTTTTTCCAGTTCTGTAGAGTGCTTGGTTTAGTTCATACATTAGATCGTGTATATTGCGTTTAGATAACCTATACTAACCAGTAACCATATAATTCAACGTTAACATATCATCTTTTGTGTCTCACATGTCCGTTATATTCATGTACACAAACTTACAAGTGCAATTTCAGGCAAGTTTATATTTGTCATTGGATAAATATGTTAGGCCATTTGGTGATAATTAAACATGTATTTTTTTTTTCCTCATGTGTTTGATAAGCTTTTTACTTTGTGGCAGTCGTTAACTTATGGACAAAAATTGGGTGAATTTGGAACGTAATTCAAAAGAATATAGAGATGGGATGGAATTATTTTTGAACGAAGCTTTTTCCAAATCCATTCGAAAAGATAAGATTATATGTCCTTGTAAAAAGTGCTGCAATCGTTATTTCAATGATAGAATCCATGTTGCTGGTCATCTCCTTTCATATGGAATGGATCCACTTTATATGATGGCTCGTTGGACACATCATGGTGAATCATATAATGAGGAGTCTTATGTAGAGAATGGAACTTACATCAACTTGGAAAATGATATGCAAATGGACAATGATCAAAGGGGGAGAAGTGAAATGCATGATTTTCTCGATGAGACATTTATGCCCTTTATTGGACAAAGTGCAAGTTCGTCGGATCATTCTCCTATTTTTGAAGGTCAAACTCCCGAGGCAGAACATTTTTTCAAGTTGGTAGATGAAGCTAATAGGGAATTGTATGTTGGCAGTAAGTATAAAAAAATGGATGCAATTGTAAAATTATACCAGATCAAGTGTTTGGGAAATGTGAGTAATTCAGCTTTCTCTATGTTCTTGGATGCATTTAAAGATATGTTGCCTGATGGAAATTGTATGCCAAAGTCAAATGCACAGGCAAAAAAAATAATTGATGATTTGGGTCTCACTTACGAGAAGATTGATGCATGTCCGAATGATTGTATGTTATTTTGGAAGCAAACTTCACACTTGCAAACTTGCTCTCATTGTGGAGCTTCAAGATACAAAGTAAATACAGAAGATGAAAATGTTAAAAAGAAAGTATCTGTTAAAGTGCTTCGTTATTTTCCTTTAATTCCTAGGCTAAAGAGGTTGTATATGTCAAAATATACAGCAGAACATATGAGATGGCATTCAAATGGTGGTTCGAATGATGGTTTCATGAAACATCCAGCAGATTCTCCAGCTTGGAAACATTTGGATTCTCTATACCCTGATTTTGCATCCGAAATTCGTAATGTTCGTTTGGGCCTTGCAAGCGATGGTTTCAATCCATTTGCGCACTTAAATAGTAAACATAGCACTTGGCCAGTGATTATCTCTGTGTATAATTTACCACCGTGGTTGTGTATGAAGCAACCTTATCTATTTATGTCTTTGTTAATTCCAGGACCTCATGAACTAGGAAAAGACATTGATATTTATATGCAACCACTAGTAGATGAGCTAAAAGAGCTATGGGTGGTTGGCACGAATACATACGATGTTTTTTCGAAACAAACATTCAATCTGAGAGCAGCTGTTTTATGGACTATAAACGATTTACCTGCATATGCTAATTTATCAGGATGGAGTACATCAGGAAAGCTTGCATGTCCACATTGTAACCACCAAACTTATTCAGTGCGTTTACCAAATAGCAAAAAGCAAGGTTATTTGGGAAGTCGTAGATTTTTACCTATTTCACATAGGTTTCGACTTGATGAACGTTTGTTTAATGGTAAGTGTGAGAAAGATCTTGCCCCTAAACCACTAACAGGAATCGAGTGTTTAAAGCAACTATCAAATTTAAGATTTACATTTGGTAAATCATCGGCCCTGGAATCTGTTAGTGGTCAAAAACGACGGAGGCGTATGAATGCCAATAATGAAACTCGAGTTGTTGGACCGTGGAAGAAAAAAAGCATATTTTTTACTTTACCTTATTGGCAACATCTGTTGATACGACATAACATTGATTTGATGCATCTTGAGAAGAATGTCAGTGAAAACATTTTAGGAACTTTACTTGGAAACTCAAAAAAAGGAAAAGACGGAGTTAAGGCCCGGGCTGATTTAGAAATTTTACAAATACGAAAATCACTTCATCCTATTCGGGAAGGTAATAGGACATATATACCTCCAGCGATATTCTTCATGACCAATGAGGAAAGAACATTGTTTTGTAAAACATTCTCAGTTGTACGTGTTCCGGATGGATATTCAACCAATATTTCTCGATGTGTAGATGTGAAGGAAAAAAGGTTGCAAGGATTAAAAAGTCATGATCATCATGTGATTATGCAACATTTGCTTCCACTTGCAATTCGAAGTGTTTTGCCTAAACCTCTTGTCCTTGTTTTGCTTGAGTTATGTGCAATTTTTAGACAATTCTGTAGTAAAAAGCAACATGTTGCGTCGATGAACCAACTAAAATATAGGGTAGCATTAGCCTTATGTATGATGGAGAAAATGTTCCCTCCTTCCTTTTTCACTATATCAGTTCACCTAATAGCTCATTTAGTCGATGAAAACGCAATTGCCGGACCGGTTCAATATCGTTGGATGTATCCTATTGAAAGGTAATCAATTTTCCTTCATTTCAATTTGATATTTTATTTTCCATCTTCTTATTACATCTTAATTTATGAACCACATTTAAAATTTGAAGGTGAACCGGTAAGATCTAGAGTTGGTGCTAGAAATATGATAAGTATATAGTAGGAATTAAGCAAATATAACTATAATTGCATATGTAATGAAGCATTTTTCATAACATCAACATCGAATATTATAATTATTATAAGTATGTGCACCTGGATTTGAGAAGAAACTAGAGATTTCTATCATTACATGTAAAACCAATGTAGAAACTTTTGGACAATGATAAACGAATGCAAAAAAATACAGTTTATTTGACAGCAACATCACATAAGTACATTTGTTGATCCTTTTGTAAGCGTAACCTCTTATCCCGATTAGATCCTCTTATGGTAGTGATATGTTATAGGAAAAATGAGTATTAATTTGTTTCTTCAGGTACTTGCAAACATTAAAAAGATATGTTCGCAATAAAAGTAACCCAGAAGGAAGTATTGCAGTAGGATATCTTGCAGAAGAATGTGTTTCGTTTTGTTCAATGTACTTGAAAGGTGTAGAGACTCGTTATACACGCCATGGTCGTAATGCCGATGCATCATTGCCTCGTGATGTTGATGGGGGTCTGTCAATATTTGCAAATTCTGGTCGTCATTTAGGAAAATGCTCAGAGATTACTCTTGAAAAGAAAATTTGGGAGCAATGTCATACTTATATCTTATTCAACTGTGGCGAAGTGACTTGTTTTTTAAAGTAAGACCATTATGTTAATCTAAAGTATCTACTTTTAGTTTCACAATTGAATTATAAACAAACATTTCTTCTTTGACTTATTTTTTGGTAGTAAAAGATTGGATGAGCTACGTAGGATCCATCATCGGAAAACTATTCGAGAAGTCGAGAGTTTGAGAAACAAGGAATTCCCTACATGGTTTAGGAACCATGTATGTGTCTTTGTATGTTAACATGCAATATTGATAACTTTTACTATAAAATGATGTATAATAATATATTGATCATATTGGCTTAGGTAAATAACCTTCATACTACCGATGATTCTGCAATATCAGATGACTTGCTTCGATTAGCTAATGGTCCAAGCAGGCTTGTGAGACAATATAAGAAGTATGTGATAAATGGTTACAGGTTTCGAATTAAAACGATCGACGACAAATACAAAAATCAAAATTGTGGTATCTTTGTGAATGCTGAAACATCAAGTTATTCGAATGTTAGAGATTGTAATCCAATCACCGGTAATATCGACTATTATGGTGTCTTAAAAAATATATATGAGCTTGATTATAGATTTCCAGGTGAAAGTGACAATCAAGCTTGCAAAGTTGTCCTGTTTGAGTGTGATTGGGTAAATAAGTCCGGGAAGAAAACTGACAGATATGGCTTCAATTTAGTGAACTTTAACCATGTGGCAAAAAATAATGATAGGTTTATACTAGCATCACAAGCTATTCAAGTGTTTTATGTTGCTGATCCAAAACAACCAGACTGGGCTGTTGTAGTTAAAACAAAACCGAGAGATTTCTATGATTTAACTGTGGATGATAACGAAGCTGATGTCGACGATTACTATGCCACACCAAATCTTGATGATCCTAATCTTGACAATGAAGAGCTACAAATAAGAACTGATGTTCCTGGTGTTTACGTTAATAATGTGTTACCAACGCCTAATGTGGATGTTTCCTTACGGGAAGACGATGACAGCAATGAAGAAAATATTGGGATTGAGAATGAAAATGAGAGCATCAACTAAACATAGTACTTGAACCATATTTATGTTTTTTGTTAAACTTTGTTCATTTAATATTTCATTTGAAGTTGAATTGTATTCTAACTATATTTCGGTGTCATTTATTTCTGTTTCTCATGTACAGTTTCATATTTTTGCAGAACCATAGTACAAATTGATTGTTAGATTTATTATGTATAATCGCTTATTATAAATTAGCTTACATTAATTTTCCTTTCCTTTTATTTTAAAGTGCAATATTGGTACATTACCTTTTATTTTACAATTACTAAGATGAGCAGCTCTGAAACTTCTCATTCGGACGAAATGAATCCTTTGGATGATGGCATGCATGAAGACTACGACTCTCAAAACAATGGTATTTTCATATTTTATTTATGACATTTCATTATCTTTTGTGTAATACTGATCACTTTAATGGAATAAGTTTATAAAAGGTTGAAAGTGCTATTTTTGTCCGTAAAGCAACACCGTTAATGGATTAATTTAAGTGGCTAAAAATAACACCATTGTACAAGCAGCTTATGACATGTTGTTGGTTTAGTAGCCTATTACTATTGAAAATATTATATTATTAATTTGGCAGGGTCAAAGAGTAGAAAAGGGCGTGGCTATAATAAACCAACATGGGGTAAATCCGGAAAAGAAAAAATTGAGTTTACAAAGGATGGTTTGTGCATTGTTCCTGAAGATGCCAAATTAGCAAGGTACTTAGGTAGTTTGGCGAGAAACTACAACCTTATTCCTCTTTCTCCAAAAGACTGGCGATCCCAAGATGATGCTTTTTTGGAAAATATGTGGAAAATAATATCGGTATGATGAATCTATTTAAATTTTACTTAATATTCGAAAATGGCTTTTTGTGTTATGAATATCGGTTATTCATCTTCATATTTTATGGTAGCTTTTAAAATATGGATTAGTAAGCGACATATTCTTAAGCTGAAACTTATTTCTAGACACAAAAGACTAAATATGCATGAACCTTGGCTGAACAAAACATACTCAATGTTGCAAAACTTACAAGTTACAGTATTTCAGTCAAAGAATATGGAGACCAAAAATAACAATCACAATTATTTCGATCCTACAATTTTATATTGTTTCTGCCACGATTTATTATTTTTAATTATAGCAGAGTTGTCACATTTGATAAAATAGGAGTTTAGACAATTACTAAGATAGGACATGTGTCGTTAAGCGTAGTTTTAAAATAGGACATGTGTCGTTAAATAAATGCTCTGGTTTCTGCTTTCCTATATAAGTAATAGATTACTTCTACAATGATTTTATTGTCTGATTATCAAGATGAATTAGAATTGTTCATTTCAAATTATATTCTTATTTTTTTGTGCCTTTGATTTCGTCAATTTTTCCATATTTAACATAAAATATTTATATCTTAAAGGATACAATAGACTGGCGTCCTGAAGACATACCCCACATCCCCACAATTCGTCATGTACTACTAAAACGTCTAGCCAAAAGAGTGAGAAACAACAGAGCCGAATTAAAAAAAAAATATTACACTCCATATATTGGCTCACCATCGCGCTTTATGTGTGGAGATGATCGTGTGGATAGCGAACAACGGAGGAAAATGGTAAACTATTGGGATAACGACCATAAAAATAAAGTAACTATCTCTTACTCTTCTTCTTTTCTATATGTTTCGGTTTGGTACATATTATCTCTATGTTGTTATTCACTATTTCTTTTTTACTATTTTGTGAATAATAGATAAAGGTTGACAAAAATATTGAGAACCGCAAGAAGTTGAAAATGAGTCACACAGGTGGCTCAATGTCCTTTATAAGACACCATGCTAGATTTGTAAGTAACCACTTCTTCACACGAACTTTATTTTCTTAAACAAGTACATTGTTATAATTAAAAGGCAATATATTCGATTATAGTATAAATCATATATTCATATTATGCTACCATATGATTTATCGGATTAGAATATAATTTTTATATTCTCATTATGCTACTACCTTGGAACAGAAACAAATTTATGGTCATGAACCCGATCCTATTGAAGCATTTGATTTGGTTCATAAAAGAAAGGATAAAGATAGAAGCTGGATTGACGACACATCTGAGCATACAGGGGTAAGAGATATTAATCTAGTTATTTTTATCTTCTTCTTACAAAGTGTGATAACTAAATAATATGTATAATGCATTATAAGTACACCATTTCCATAAAATTTAATAATATTACTTTTTGGTCACTCTTCCCGATAGCCTCTGTGGCTGCTTTAGGTTTGGCTATACATTTGAAAATAATTTACCGATCTGAGATTTTATTAATATTGTAATTAATTAAATTAAGGCAAGATGCTACCATGTTTGTCTACTTGCCTTTTTTGCAGATGAGATTTTCTCTTTATCACTTCATTGCTCATAAACAAACATGATAAGTGTGTTTGACTAAATGTTTTATAATAGTTAGGAACATGAAGCGTATTTTTCTAACAAATCATAAGATATATGCTCATATAACATGCATGTATTGCCTATTTAAATTAAAGAAGGGATATGTGAGTCTGATTGTTTTTTTCTCTTTGTTGTGTACGCTCTACTATTAGCTGTTAGCTAATATAATGAAATCGGTTGAACTTACAAAATGAAGAAATAATACAGTGTTGTTTCATGTATTGTTATCATGTACAACGACAAGACTGTACAAAAAATAAAATGTAATTAAAACAGCAGAAATGATATTCGTTCTAAAACTGGTCATAAGCAATTATTTCAGAGTAGAAGCAATTAATTCGAATAACAGGAAGGACATGAAGTACATCATTTTTCAACAAAAACGGAAATGCGCCTTATACTACAGATTACACTATCCTCTGAAACGGCGGCACGTAATATTAAGTAGATTAGTGCTATCTGACTCAAAGCAAGCTATTTTTATTTTATTTTTCTTTTTTTACCTAGTCTTTAAACCACCAAAGTGGACCAAAAATACATTTAAGATTACTTTAAAATTGAACATTAAGGCATTTAAATAGTAGTTGACAGCCTGAAATGTCTTGTTGAAATATTTACCTACTTTGAAAATAATAAACAAAGATGTGTTGAAGGGCTTCCATTGTATATGGAGTAATAGGCCCAGATTGAGAAAAAGAATAACGCATCATCATGAAAAATAGAGATAAAGACAAGGCTTGGTTTTTTAGCACTAGTATTTTATCTTACCGCCTTGACTAACTTTGATTGATGGCTTCTTATGCTTTTTAACTTGTCAGATGATCATTTTATTTAAAAATTTCTCATTAATAATTAACTTTTACAGGCACTTTTATCCCAAAAGCTAAGGGAATTAGTTGATACTCATGGTGAGGAGACGCCGGAATTGAGATTGCAAGCATATGTGTCTGTAAGAGGTTATGAGACCGGTGGCAGAGTTCGATGCTATGGAGAAGTTGTAGCACCAAGCATGGTTCCATGGGTGCAACAAACTCAACATGTTTCATCTATTCGTAGATCTCAAAAAGGAAGAGATTATGCATCATTGCAGTCGGAATATCTTGATCTACGGGAAATGTATGAACAACAAAAGAAGGAGATTGATGAGTTGCGGTGTATGATTTTATCTTCACAACATCAGTCTTCTAATCCAGATACTTCTTCTGGACATCATTCATCTCCAGTTCACGTATCCATGCAACATCAATCGCCCGTCCAACATCAATCGCCCGTCCAACATCAAATGCCTGCGCAAAATAATTCGCCACCACGACATCAGTCTTTCGTACATCTACAGTCGGCATATCCTCAAAATGGTCCTTTTTACTATCCTCATCCATATCACGCACCTTTATATCCACCATTTTCTCGTCCTGTGGGGAATTTCACATCAACCCTAAGTGATATGGATTTTCTACAACAACTCATGTCGCCACATCAAGTAAGCAAGTAGTTTTAAAAAACTTGTTATGTTGCTATAAGTTTCCTTGTTATGTAAGTGGTTTAGTCAAGCTACTTATAAATTATGTATCTATGGATCCAGAAATTCACTTTTTTTTGCTGTCTGAAATATGAATTGTATGCAGTTTTTCACTTTTTATGAATGTATGCAGTTTTTTACGTGTCTGTAGTGGAGTATTGTTTTGCTGTAGTGGAGTATTGTTTGTTATTTAACTTGCTGTTTGTATTTCATGTTTTTTGTCCTGTCTGAAATGGGAATTCAATTCATTTTTTTACGTTTCCTGCAGTATTGAAGCTTGACTGTTAACATGCTGTAGTGGAGTATTATTTGTTATCTAACTTGCTGTTTGTGTTCTTTATGTGTGTATATGTTGAAATGTGACTCATATTCTCTTTTTCTTTAATTTGAATGGAAATGCGATTATATTTCTGCACACAGCAGATTATATATCTGAATTTTGTTATATTCAATGGAGGCATTTACAAATGCCACTGTAATTTTTAAACTACCGTACCTAATTTTACATAAGAGGCATTGATATAAGCCTCAATTGTTTTAATTTTTTTAGAGGCTCATGTAATAGCCTTAGTGTAATGTTGTTACTGTTTGGGTCCACATATAGTAGAGGCAAATTAAAAAACAAATTTGCCTCTATTTAACAATAGAGGCTACACTTTTGGGGGCAGATATTCTTCTGCCTCTCATTGTTGTAGGGGCAAATATAATTAGTTTTTAGCCTCTATTTGAAATTTAAGAGGCTCTTATAAATGCCTCTGCTAATTTGATTTTTGGTTGTGGCAAGCACAATATGAAATGCTTGAAAATAAGTTCTTCGTGGACCTCAAAAGAGCTATATACTTTTACTGGATGTCTATTGGTACAATTAGCATTTTTTTTTTATTTTCATGTCAATGTTGAAGACATTATACTTCTAGACTACTATTAAAGGAACATGCATGTATATTGCCGTATATGAGTTGCCATAGTATTACTTCACGCAATCATCAACCTTGTTATCCAGAAACATTATATATAGATATTGCTGAGAACATCATGCAGTTAGTTATGAATTTTTAGTATCTTTTGACTATTTGCATGAAAAAAGTGTATGTTTATCACTTACATAAAAATTTAAAATCAAAAAACATATCTTACGAATTTCAGTTGCTGAGATATATAAGAAAATATTTATATTCAAAAAATATCAATGCCGCTTCATAAAATAAAGATTCCTAAGCAATATTTACAAAGGATTAATAAGTATTTACCGTATGCTATATAAAAAAGATAATTTTGAAGTTGTACCAAAATGAATTATGTTCTTAATTTTAGCAATTAGCGCACTCAGATTTTCTTCTTCTTATTAACGATGCTAAATCAATAGTGAATCATATTAAAACAAAAAAAAGCATCAGCTACTTCAAATCTGTAACTTCCACATAAGTTTTCTTTTCCTTACACATCTCATCTACTAAGATATTTAGCTTTCCCCTAATAGATATTTAGACGTTTCAAGGTATATAATTATATCCAATGATATAATAAAAAATAAAAATCGAACCTTGTATGGCCTGGAAAGATGATGCGTGGAATCTGAAGTCGTAAGAGCAGTCGATTTCTGGTCGATGTCGCCTAAAGAGAAGATGCGTCCAATCTACAATCGCATGTCGAGTCTTCGATGGATGTCGACAACTATTTGATGTTGCCTTGAGGGCGTGCCGAGAGAGATCAGTTAAGCCACCAGAGGCGTCAAGCGTCACTTATTTATCGATTTCGATGGATGCCTTTATGAAGTATCGTTGATTCTGGATTTTTATTTTGACTTCCATAAGAAAGATAAAACCCTAGAGATTTAGATGAGGAAATGAATAAAAGTGTGTTAAAACTGAGAAAGTTAGCAAAATTACATATTTATCCTATGTACTTCACCTTATTTACGGCATCAAAAATATTATCTCGGTTATAACCATTACAAAATGATAACAATGGAAATAATTGTTGCTATTTTATAACAGTGATAACTGTTAGGATTCTGAAAAAATAAGTTTGCAAAACGGCCAATTTGGTATAATGTATGTTACTTAAATAGCAATCTTCATACATATATATAAGTATATGTGTTATTTTGAAATGAATACATAACTTGCACTTATTTATACATATAAATATGCATGTGTTTATGTTATTTTAATCTAAATTAAAACGGACCTTTTTGTGAAGCTGTAGAATTAATTTCAAGCTCTTTCTTAATTGAAACCTTTGTTTACAATTTTTAATTCTTGTTTTTACAAACTCATATATATAGGGAAACTTATTTTAACATGTGTATGTGTAAACTTATCGATTATTATACATGTATATTTTATTACTTAAAAAAACTTGGGCGACAAAGGCATATGCAATTCCTATTGTAAATGCCATTTAATATGTCATTCAACGTAATTAAAAAGAGAGAGAAACGTAAGGGTTTCTCTCTCTACATTTTTAGCCTTATCTTTCCTCAATTTATTATATATGTCAAGAGAAAGAAAAGGAAATGTTTTCCTTCTCTAAAATTTCTCATGCTTAGTTACACAAATATACACTTCTTATATGTTACACTTATATTTCACAAAATGAATGTATTTGAAATTCATTCTATTACACATAAATATGTACATAAGAGTATATTTGATATAGTCTAATTTACATACACATTAAATTAAAGTAAAACTTTATTTATAAATAAAGTAAAATATTGATTTCATTTTTAAACAAAAATTAAAAAAGTTCAAAATGAATTTAGACTTCATAGGCCCATTAATGATCCAAAAATGGTAAATTTTTGAAATTCACTCATTTCTTCCGCTGCGGACTGACTTAATTCTGATAAGATCTAGATGATGCAAGTGTAATCCTTAGAATTAAAATTACTAGGTCTGGAAAAGGGAATTTCTTTGGTTTAGTCTCATTACATTGGGAAGGTACTAAAAAAATAAAATTACTTTGATTTTAAACCTACATGTACACCATATGATCATAGTGTAAAACTATTTAAGAACATTGATGAAGGTGTAAGACAGTGTGATTATGTGAGCATCATTAGCAGCCTTTGTTATTCCAACGATTGTACTAAACCCGACATAGCCTATGTCATGAGATTATTATGGGGGTTTAATAGTATACCTAGTATAGAGCATCGACATGCTATCAAAAGGGTCATGAGCTACCTAAAACGAACTATGAACCTTGTATTACATTATGAAAAGTTTTCGGCTATTCTTGAAGGATATAACGATGCAGACTGGAATATTTATCCGATGATTCGAAAGCAACCGGTGGCTATATATTTAGCATTGCTGGTGGAGACGTTCCTTGAAAATCTTAAAAACAGACTATTTTGGCTCTGTCCACTATGGAATTTGAGATGATAGCACTAGCCATAGCTGGTGAAGAAGCAAATTACTTAAGAAATCTGCTGGCAGAGATTGCTTTATGGAAAAAAACATACCAGCTGTGTTGATCCATTGCGACAGTACCGTGACTATCGCAAAAGTATAGAACAGTTACTACAACGGTGAGAGATGACAGATACGTTGTAAGCACAACACCATTAGTGAACTACTCTCTTCAGGAGCTGCTAGAGTGGACCACACATGCAGTGATGAGAATTTGGTCGATCTTTTGACGAAAGGACTAGCCAGAGAGAAAGTACTTAGAACCTCTAAAAGAATGAGACTATTGCCTTTAGATTGTTGAGTCATGCACAATGGTAACCCGACCTAATGACTAGAGATCCCAAGAACTAGGTTAAATGGATAAAAACAAGTTGTGAAGTGATATGAGTTGAACATGCTATTTATATATATTTTGAAGCATGTATTCTTGAAGCGATTAGCGGATGAGTTAATAGAAACTCTTAATTAGATCTGTACTCTATATAGAGTGGAGTACCTACCTTCAGGAGTACTCTTGATAGATTCACTTATGTGGATGTGAAAATGTGGCTATTTCTATGGAATTTTGGGCAAAGTTCTTATAGCATTCACTAATCTAGGATAGACGTGCATGGCCATAAATGCATAGACTTATTTGATTTCACTCTAGAAAGATTATGTGTGATTTGATGTCAGGAATAGAGTTCAAGGCTACGTGTCACGCTAGTAAAAGCTGAATCTTATCCACTATGCAATGGTTCAAGTTGAAAGGCACCTTCGTTTATGCACAATCTTATGTTTTTTGAAACTTCTCGAGAATTTTTTTTTCAAATTCAAGTTGGGGATTGTTGAAAATTGTGCTTGTGAATTGTTTAAAAAAATTAATGACCTTGGAATAAGTGCATTTATTGCTTGCGTCTCACACCATAAGATTATTGAAAGATACTCAAATATATATATATATATATATATATATATATATATATATATATATATATATATACATACATACATACATACGAGTTTCTTAGCTCCTAAATTGAACATTTTGGGCATCCAAATGTTGCTTTAGTGTTGAGTAGGGAGCGCATGCATCACCAACACACGCGCGCGCGCCGACCGACTCGACCCGACCTGGGCTCGGGCTTGCTATGGTGTAGCATTTATGTTTTTGGACAAAATTATTAGACGTTTTCTGACCATTATTTTATTTGAAACGGTAAACTTTAGACCTGAATTTTGAGCCAACGTCACCCGATGACTTAGTAATACGTTCGACTTGGTATTCCGTCTATTAAATTAGTTTTTAGACGAACTCAAAAACAGAAACGACATTTATTTTTCTGCGAGCCTATCCTCTTCTCCACGAAACCATTTTCTTCGAAAATCAAAAGCCGAGCAGTTTTTTGAGTGCAACTGAGTTGATTCCGTTTGTGCAGACGGATCGATACTACAAACCGAAAAAAGAGGCTGTTTTATCCTAGAGGCAGCGACGTTAGTTTGACTGCTTCGTACCATTGAGTAGAACGCCAAATCGTCTTCAAGACAGTGGTCGAGTACACGACTTAGCCGAAGTTCATTTGTTTTCAACAAGTACTCTTTCTAAAAGCAAATAAATGAATTAAATTCATTATGGATGTTTGAATCTTTATAATATTTGTGGTGGTCGGTTCAACTAAATAATATAGATTTAAAGAGGTTTGGCTTGTCCCTATGTAAAAGTGATGACAAATATTTATTATGTCATACTATTATTGAAATTATAGTGCAAACTAGCTTTTGATAAACCCATTAGATAAAACAATCAAGGCCAATACCTATTGTATGGATAGTAATACCTCCAAAGTCCATCTACTAACTTCCTTGGAATACAAATTTGTTATCTACCTTACCTTAAGTATATAATAAAGCTTTTTAATCTAAACAAACAGTATATTGCTATAAATAAAACAAATAGTAAAAGAACTAACAAACCTAGAAAATAGAGAAATATGAATCATCTATTCAATTTTTGATACTTTCTGACTCGGTAGAAAGCCACCATGCTCTCAAGGCCTATTTTTTCGCAAAATTAAGGTAGTATTCGGTTTATCCTTTTTATTTTTGGATTTTGTCCATACAAAATTAACCACCCCGCATGTATATTGCGAAAAACGATCGATTCAGAAAACAAAGTCAACGTACAAAATAGAAAACAATTTTTTTCTCGTGTTTTGAGAAATAAGAGAAGCATGAGAAACAATCTATCATTTCATTGTTGCTCCATCCCTCCGTGGTCCCCTCCATCTTCCTTTCATTCTATTTGTCATCCCTGCACTCCTCTCATATATTTTTAGTTAATGCTGAAAATTCAAAACACAAAACTCATTTTAAACCAAACGCTACCTAAAACTTTTCAACATCATAAGAAATTTAAGGTGATGTGTTACGGTGATTTAGTTGGTTTTGTAGCTAGTCGCAACTAAACCTGTTAAAATATGACCAAATCCATTAAGCCAACCCATTTACCCTACTTATAATGGATTGGGTCAACCCATTTATAAATTTTATTAAATGGGTTATATATTGGGTTGATCCATTTTTAAAAGGGTTATAAATGGGTAACTCCTCACCCATTTATTAAAAACTTAAAATTTGAAAATGTAAAATTTGAAAATAAAATTTTGAACACAGTTGTAGTTTTACATGGAGACTGACAGTTGTACTTAGAAAATAATAGTCTACTGCATACTCATATTTGAACTCCACCTTGTGCAAAAATCGATATTTTTTTGTTCAGGCTTCAATAATTTTTTCATGCAAACTCGGAATCAGGCGAGACTTCGACCGATTAACTCCCAACTAAATTACAGACAATATGAAACACTTGGATACTGCATAGTAGTAACGCACACTGTAGTTCTCCATTGAGACTGACGGTTGTACTTAGAAAATAACATACTACAACATTTCTATATTTGAATGTTGATGAAAATTAGAATTAAAATTTAAAATTTTGATTTTTATTGAAATTCAAAACATAAAAGTTAGAATTAAATTTTTTATATTTATTTATGTTTTATTAATCAATTTAAATTTAAATCTTTAAATGAGTTAAGTGGGTAACCCGTTTATTAAATGGATTCGATCATAAATGGATTATAAATAAGTTGAATCAAACTTGACCCAATCCATTTTGATCCAAGCTACCCGTTTGACAGGTCTAATCGCGACGCAACAGGAATTTAGTTGGCACATTGATGGAATCTACCAGATCAATAGCAAAAGAAAAACGGTTGAACCTAAAAAGATTGCAAACTTTATATTTTATGCCTTTCCCGCCAAAACTAAAGATACGCTCGTACCTAAATCCAAAAGCAAAGGGTATTTTCGTCGCCGTGCAAAAAATAAGTACGTTAACCCCTTCTCCAACCGTCTCCTATGCATATCTGATATCTCGCAAAAAGGGGGCAGAATCGTCCAACTGCACCTAAACACTATAAATATCACATCACCTTTCCCACAACAGAAATGATCAATAGCACACGACCTTCACAAATTGTAAAATCCATGGCGTCAGCTTTCTTCCTTCTCACTCTCTTCACACTCATAATCCTTTCTCTTCCCATCCCCTCCTTCGCCTACTTCCCCGGAGCTCCATCCATCTCCACACCTTCCACATTAGCTCCGATCCTTTCCAATCTCGGTTACCAAGAGCTGGCCATGGCGTCCCCCTCCCTATCCCTCCAATCCGGCCAGCTCTCACCCCCCATAACCATATTCGCCGCCTCCGACGACTCCATCCGCTCATGCTCCGGCGATTCCTCCACTTGCTCTGTCCCCCGCCTCCTCCAAGAGCACGTGGTCCCTGGCCTCTTCTCCCACCTCCACCTCTCCAAACTCAGCTTCGGCACCAAACTCGAAACCCTCTCCCCTAACCGCTGCCTCACCGTCACATCCACCGCCAGATCCGACGGCAGATCCAACTCCACCGTCAAGATCTTCATCGACGGCGTCCAAATCACCCATCCAGATCTGTTCAATGACGGGAAACTCATTGTCCATGGCATCCAGGGATTCATCTCCCCTCTTTCCCCCTTCTCTTGCACCACAGACAAATCGATGAGTCAGATCCACTCACCCGCCGCAGTCTCTTCGATAATGCTCCGTGATGCCATCATACGGCTCAGAAGCTCCGGCTACAGTGTGCTGGCACTCGCGATGAAGGTCAAATCGCCTGAGCTCGTCGCTTTGAACAACATGACGGTTTTTGCACTGGATGACGTGGCTATTTTCAATGGAGGTGGGCAAGCGTACGTCCATGAAGTCAGATTCCATGTGGTGCCAGATAGAATACTTATGTATGCGGATCTGATGAAGCTTCCAGAAGGGACGGTGCTGCCTACTTTGGTTGAGGGTGAAAATTTGGTGATTACGCAGAGAGGGGTGGGTAAAGGAGGATTGAGGATCAATTATGTGCCGGTCAAGATGGCGGATGTGCTTTTTAACAGTAAAATTGTGGTGCATAGCTTGTATTTTCCATTTCCCCATTTATATTTTGGGGATATGAAAAGCAGTGTAGTGAGCAGTGATGGCGGATTGATAATGGGGCCCACTGCTTCTGCTGCTTATGGATCGGCCACTCGTGCTGCTGGCGTGGGGGATTTTCATGGTGACGATAGTCTTTGATTGATATTGTAGAATGAGTTTTATGTGTTGCTCTCTCTAGCTATTGATGTTAATTGGTACGCAAGGTGAGGTGTATTTGATGTTTGCTGGATCCTTTACTCGAAGAAATAGGAATTTGTATATTTCGTGAAAATGAAATCAATCTAACAAAGTTTCTTATGCCTGCTGGCTGTGTAAAATAAAAGGCATTAGTATCTCTGGCGAAAACAGAATTAGGATAATGAAAATGCGGTAATCCAAAGTAAAAAACAGAAATAAAAAATAGAACTAAGAATGTTATTGAGTTAAGTAAATTTAGGAAAATTGGGAGGAAAAGAAAATGTAATGGTTTGTTTAAAATTGGATTTGAGCATCCATGCTATTCTATCAAAACTGAGTAAAGCTTCCTTTGCTCTGAAGCCTCCGTCTCATTTCACAGTGAAATTGAATAAGGTTTTGACACGTGTTTTGCTAAACTCAATCGTAGCAATATGTGATTTTCTAATTCCTCCTTATTCCCGTTGCTACCAAACCTTAATTTTAATTTAGGATAATGTCTGCCAAATTCAGTTCGAAGGGGCAAAAGATGTTGTCCCGTCGTGATTCTATTTTTCGTTGGCTATTCCTCTCCCCTGCCATGGCGGCTACCGACTGTTTCTCCAACATTCGTCGGTCCAAGGATGTTGGGATTAGGTAAATTCCGTTATCGCCCCTCTGCTTTGTGTGGTTTATGTACTGGCTGTCGATCGTTGAACTGACTTTTTTCTGTTGAGAAGATTCGCTGTTAACTTGCTCTTTAGACCAATTGCTGCGATTAGGTTAACGTACTGTGTTTGGTATTATGGTGTTAGCTCATGGTTCGGGTTATCTTTGAGGTTTATGGTAATGTAAATCTGAGGTTAACCGACAAATATCATTTGCATAGAATATTATTTGTAGGGCTGTGTTAAATTTACATTTTGGTACTTAAAGTTGGCTTTCTCATTTCCAATGTTACACAAAATTTGAGACAAACATAGTCTTTGTTGTTTGTAATAATCAGCGAAAGTATAAGCAATGAAACGCATGATGGATTTTGATTTTAAATTGATTAGAAATGCATCCTTGATAAGATAAACGATGAAGAAGTAGAATTTGACCTAGGTGTGATAGTTGGGACTGCGATCCTGCAGGTAAACTAAGATCGGCTTCTCAGGTTTATTTACACAATCGGTTAGCTCTAAGGCATGGTTGCTTAGGTAGAATAGAATACGAATTAGGTCTTTTATTTTTGTTTCAATTAAAACTGGATATTATGAGCAGTAGGAGGAAGTTGATTATGAAGTTGGCATCACAATATTGTGTTATACAAATTACAAGATATCTAACGTTATAATTTCAGAGCATACACGATTGTTCTTATAGTGATATTAGTCAAATGTAATCTCATTCTTTAACCTTTGCGTTCTACTTAGACGATCATGATGTACCATACATATAATCATGCAAAGCATCTATTTCCATGCCTCTTATAGTTGTGATTTGTGAAAAATACATTGTACCTTTTTTTTCAAGTATTAAAACCCTAAACATAACATTGAATGTTTTGATTTAGGAACTTGGGAGGTTGATATAGTGAAAGAAGAAACCAACGCCTTAAAGGCCAATTTTTTTTTACGTAAGATTAGTTTCGCAATGATTTATAAATTGAGTTTCTACATTTGTCAAATGCTATGCTCATTCGAAGCACTGTATGAGTTGCGGTTCACTGTAGTTAAACATTAATAAGACCTCAATTTTGTTTATTATAAACAAATCTGATCTCTAAATTCTATGAATTTAAATTTCTAACATTACCAGCTCTATGGTCATTTACAACATGAATATATCATACTCACGTTTCGGTGTATGCAAGTCACAAAATTCACTCAATTTGTCACTTTGATTTATTATATACCACACAATGTAATCAATAGTCCAATAAGATGTAATTTACAAACGAATTCATTAACATGAATATAAATGTATTATGTTGACATGCACACGCCTTATAATTTATTATAAGAAATCTCCCACTTCATCCACGTCTAGTCATAACTGATAATAACAAGTCATAAATAATTTTGACTACTTGGAAACCTTAATTTTGTCTACGGCGAGTGCTTATACTCAATCTGATTTGCAAAGTACTTTTTCTGAATCAGCTACGGTTTACAAGATACTAGGCAAAAATATTTTCCCATAGGCCATAAAAAGAGGAAGATTGATGCTCCTAACGTTTCTTCTTCATTGACTTTGCCTGTTAGAAGGAAGGAAAGATTGCTTTCTTCATTTAGTTATGAATGCTTCTACAATTTCATCAAACACAGCGAAAAGAAGAAGAAAAAACATCACTAGAGGAGCCTTAACTAGGTCCTTAGGTTGATTAAACTACTAATAAAAAGGATGGGATTTAATGAAGACTCAAGTACACATGAGATGACAACAAAACCAAGTTACAATAAGAGGTATGCGAGTAGTATGGAAGAGCCATTAAAACAATTTGTGTAAGTTCTAATATTGAAAATATATAATTAGTGAAAATACTTGTATTGAGAATATCTAAGTGTGGAAATTGTACATTTCAACACGAGCGCTTCCGAGCTAAGATAGGGTTGATATGTAGGAAAGTTAAAGTACAGTTAATTTTCCTTTGCAGAAGGAAGCTATTACCATAAAAAATGTTTCTTGGGCATTATTTTAACCATCATTAAATAAATATTATATATGTAGGTAATTCCTCTCTTTATACAAATTCAGATACATTAAGTATGTGTATTGATCATCCACCTAATTAAGTACTATATCCTATTTTCTTCTTGAAGATATTGCCACCATTCCTAAACAAGAAGAATAAGTACTTGATGTTTGCTTACACATTTTAAACTAAATTGCACATTGTAGATTTCTTAATAATACTTTTGTCACGTAATCGGATAAAGTGGTTAGATAATTGGAATTCCTTTTCATTTTGATGGTGAGAGTAATCTTTTCTATTTGATTATTAAGCTACCATTTTTCTTGTAAGACTGGTGGTTAGGTATTTTACAACACATTCAGTTATTAATTATTATCATGCACAAAGTTATTAAGGCAATTAGAGAGGGAAAGTACATGTGATGACTATCTTACACCTCCGACACCAAAATTATAACTTGTATAGTAGAGTGTATTGAATGTTTTTTCAAATAAGATCCCCTACGGAGGGGGGCCCAGGGGGATGGCAACCCCCCCAAGGTGGGGGTGCGGGGGCAACGACCCCGCTACGGGGTTCGACCTGCCCGGTCAGGTCGCAGGGGACCAGGGGGCAGCGTCCCCTGACGGGGTTCGAGGCAGCGCCCCGTCCGAAACGGTACGCTTTCATGGCTGTTGAATTTAAATTCAACAGCCAACGGTAACAACCGTGTGATATCACGGAAATTTTGACAATAACAATTTAATAATTTATGGCAAAATTTAATTGATTTGACCATATTGTTAATAATAAATATGAACTAAATGTAATAATCTTCTTTAAAATAAATATTTAAACCGATAATCTATTTTTATAGGCAAATAAATTGTTTTATATTTGTAATGTATACATATCTGTATATATTATAACTAGATAAATCTTTGTTTTAAACTTTAATATATATATAGGCATGTTTTCTTATTCTAACATTTTTGATAATTTAAAATTGGATTTAATTTGATATAAGCTATTGAATAAATAATCATATGATTTTAATACCCAAGCTAAAAACTAAATTATTTAAAATAGATTTTAGTTTAAGTTTAAATTTAAATAAAAAGGTTTGTTTTGTTTTTATGTAGCTAATAAAATAAGTAATTTATTAGATAAGAAGACAAATTCATTTGTGAATTATTTTAATTTAATCATGAGTTATATTTAACAATATTAATGATGTAATCTTCTTACAAAATGGATTTTAATATAGATAGAAATTACTATTTCAAAAATTTATTTGAATACATTAACATGAGAAGTAATGATTTGTAAATTTGAAATAGCATCTTTCAAACATGTTTAAAATAAAACAAGTCTTAAAATATATTAAACACAAACATATATTAAATGTATGGTATTAAAATGAGTATAAATACATAAACATCTATGATATTAGCATAAGTATGAAAATAAATTAATAACCATCAAATTAAGTGTTGATAGCTAAGTTTTAAAATAAAAGAAAATTTTATCAACATCAAAATTTAGAAGTTAGACAAGGAAAACATTTTGTACTTAAGAATAAAAGCATATGCAGGCAAGTAAAGGAGCAAAGTACATTAGCATATCAGTCAAAAATAAAATAAAATAAAATTTAGGCAGAGGAAAGATAGTATGTTACCTGTAGAGTAGCATGGTAGACAAGAACAAAATGTGAAAAAGGAATAAAACATAGTGCAGAAGATCTATTTACATACAAAATTAAGATAAGCATGAGAACATAAGTACCTTTTCATTTAATTAGCACACCATTTGGTCTACTAAAGATATATACTTATCATTTCAGCCGAAATGTAAATAAAATATCTCTGACATTAAAATAATAATAATATGATATAATCACTACATCTTCCTGTATAAGCTTGCCTAACTTATATCTATATACAATACTCTCTGTTCAAAACTGGGTAAACCAGAAAACATAAGAAAGTTTTTATTTGCAAACTTAAACAACATCATACTACAATACAGGCAAGAAGATTTACAAAAAGATCAAAGCAAGATAAAGTTTTCAAGTTAATCTGTAGCAAGCACTCATGTTTCAAAATACAAGTTTCTGGAATCAAAACAAAAGCCTGCAAATACCTTTTCCAGTTTTCAAAGATGCTCTCTATTTATTTGCAGGTGAGTAACATTATTTTAAAAACTTAAGTATATGTTTCTGAAATAAGTTTGCTTTGCATATATATATGTATTCCTCTGTGTATTTATGGATGAATGGCCGTGTATATATTGTAGTTTCTATGACTATGTTTTTTTTTAGTTTTCAAGCTTGAGTTTGGTTCAAAAATTACTATCCATTGATCTGATAACCTTTAGAACTTAAAATACAAACAAGAACTGTTTGTTTTATCCTAGATTAGAGTTTAAGTTTTTTTTAGCTAAAATAATTTGTTTATATTACTCTGGAAAATCAAAACAACAGAGCAAACATAAATAAGAGAAAAACTAAACATTCTAATTTATAAATTCGGGATCATAAGTTGAAACTTTAACTTATAACATGATTTTTAAGAAGGAAATCATAATTTTTAGAAAAGGGATGGAAGAGAAATTCTGGTATGAACGAAATATGGGAATTCGTGATTTGCTTGTGATCAAGTGGGTTTGAGAGTTCGGGAACAGGCATGGAGATGGAGGGATGATCAATGGTGTTGGGAAAATTTTTGGATGGTGATGAAATCCAACAGTGAGGTTGCGGTTGCAGATTTTGATTTAGAACCCTAATTTTATTTGTGTTCAGTAAATCGACCATTGCGACCTGTGGCGTTGATCGAGTGCTTCGACTTTTTAGAGAATGATAGTTGGGTCGTAGTCGAAGTTATAGCCGGAGTAGGGGATTTTCTAGTGGCCGAGGCGTTGTGGAAGAGGCGGTGTCAAGTTTCGTGGATGTGGTGCTCGTACGTTTCCAGGTTTGGGTTTGTGTTCATTTTCGATTTCGAGGCTCGTGCAAATGTTTGGGTGAACGTTGTGGGTTGCTGCGTGGTTAGGCGATGAGGTGGAGTGATCGTCGATGATCGGAGGGAGCTCCGGTGAGGGTACACGTGCACGTGCACTATGTTTGTGCCTGGAATGGTTTGTGAAGTAAGGGGTACTCGAGTTTGTAGGGGCTGACTCGGGAAATACTTCACGCGACTCGAAGCATGTTCAAGTTTGACTCGGAGCAGTGTAGGGGAGGGAACCTGGGTATGTTGTAACAGGTTATTCAAAACCTGTAAAGTTAAAATTGTTTAAACTGGGCTTTAAAATGAAATAAAGGTTTAACATAGTTATTTAAATAAAAAAAAGTTTGGATTCAAAAGAAATTTGAATCTCACTTTAAAATAAATAAAGTTTAAAATTTTAAATTATTTGAAACCACTTTAAAAAGGGAAATTATTGCTCGAGTTTCACTCGAATGATTCGAGTGTCGGACTCGAAGAAATGTGGGGTTTTGTTCGAAAAATATATTTGTTTATCTCGGGTATTTTGGTTACCGGGTTTAAAACCGGTAAGTTTTATAAATTTTTAAAACTGAGCTTTTAAAGTGGAAAAGAAAAAAATAATACGTATTTAAACAAAGTTTAAACCAAGATAAATTTGGATTCAAAACATAGTTTGAATCTTAGTTTTTAAATAAATAAGATTTTTAAGTTTTAAAATTTGTTTCAAACAAATTTGAATGATAAAGAGAATTTTTAAATTTGATTTGAATTCAAAATGAAACCATGTTTAAATCCTTTTAATCTTCTATTTAAGAAAATCATTCTTTAGATTGTAAAATAAGAGGAGTTTGGAATTGTTAAGATTAATTTGATTTCATCTTAAATTTAAATTAAATTGATCAAATAGCTTATTAATGATAAATTGATCATTAAATAGAAGAAGGGTTTCTAAAGACTTAAGGATTTGTAGTTATTAAATTAACTAAGTAGATAATTAATGACTGGAATTAATTAACTCAGAAATTAAGAGTTAAATTTATTTAAATAAGATAGAAGATATAAGTAGATTAATTGGTAATTAGGAAATCATTGGTTTAATTTTAAATTAATGAATTAATAAAGAATTAATTAATGAGTTATTAAGACTAACTTAAAATGTAAGTTAATTACTTTAGGAAAGTAATTAAAGGATTATAATTAGTTAATGAAGGTCATTAACTAAAATTAAGAAATAATAAATTAATGGGATTATTTTTAATAATTAATTAAATTATTTATTTAAGATAAGCAATTGTGAATTGTTAAGTATAATTACTTAATGGAAGTAATTAAGAAATTAATTACTCATTATAATTAATTCTATGAATTGTTTAAGTTGATTAATTAAGTTTAATTAATTTAGACAACCATTTTGATGATGTGATAAGTATAATTACTTAGGGAAGTAATTAATGATAATTACTGGATGTACTTACCCAGGAATGATTTAATAGTGAAAGTAATTGGAATATAATTACTTTGTATAATTAATCAGGGGATTAATTAGAGAAATTAATTAAGGAGTAATTAATTTATTTGATGAGTAATTAAATGTAGTTATTTACTGGATAGTATTAATCAGAGATGATTAATAAATGTAGTTTAATTGAAGATTAATTACTTAAAGTAATTAATTTAAAACAGGGAATTAATTAAAATGTAATTAGAAATCATTAATTGATATAATTAATGATGGGATGATAAATTTAGATTAATTAATCAACAATAAGAAATTAAAGAGTAATTAATTAGTGTAATTTAGAAGTAATGTAATGTTTGTAATTTGAGGTTAATTTATATATTTAGATAAGATAATTAATTTGTGAAAATAATTAAAAGATGATTACTTGAATATAATTAAATGTTAATTAATCAAGTATGATTAATTGAAACGAATAATTAGTGAATGATTTATTAATTGATTGGAAATTGATTAATAATTGTGTAAGCAAGTTTTAAATGGTGAAGTAATTAATTTAATTTACTTTAAATTAATTAGAGATGATATAATTAATTTAGTTCATTTTAAATTAATTATAGCTTATATGATTGCTTATACATGGATGGATGAAATTGTTTACTTTGAATGATTTAAGATCTTAGATATGAGAATTGATGATGCTTTGATTTAAATATGATGATGATATGAATTATCTGTTGTAATGATAATATGCATTATCTATTTGTAGTGATAATATTGATGTTGACCATCTATTATGATATTGTGAATTACCTATCTGTGTGTGTATTGAATTATTTGAATTAAACTGTTAAGACTAAATAGACAACTTGGCCTTAAAAGACATGTTTGGATTTCGATGAGACCGGGATCGGGTTTTCCATATTTGGAAGTCCGAAAACCACATCGATTCCAAATTAACGTTAGGTCGTGAATCTGAAGTGAAGATGAAGATTCAGAATGCAAGGGTTATCGTCGTTAACTCTGAGGGTGATTCCAAAATGAGTGTAACGAGATAATGCCTTCGGTTTCGTTCGAACCCGGAACGAACTTGTATGGATTGAATGCTTTCAAACCATCGTCAGGTGGACGATGAGCATTCTAAGAAATATGTTCTCTAAAGGTAATCGTAGCCTCAAGCCTCATCAACCGGGAATGGCTAAAACAGGGGAGGTGCAGCAAGGTTAGGTGGGTCATGCCCAAGCAGGACAAGATTTTCCCCTGTCTAGATGTCCCTTTTTGTTCGGCTGTGTGGACAGTTGTGAGCTCCAACTGTCGGGGTTGTCTTGTTTGGGACTGTTCAGTAAGGAATGGTTCCGACCTTGTGTTGCAGGGGATGAAGGGAGTAATCCTCGGTACGTTGATTTAGGCCACGTACTGTGACGGGCGGTACCCCAGTAGCCCTACCATTGTATGGAATCCAAAATCCAATAAGTGCCAACGGTTTTGATTGTATTACCTACTTTTGTGGCTAGTAGCTGGAATTTAATGAATGTAACAATTTCGGCTATTTTCTATTTACTTGAAAACCCTAGACCTATTATAATATCACCGAATTTCCTATCAAATGTTTTGGTTAGCGTAAGGTAAAACCTTACCCATATTTATTCGTGGGAAGTCTTACGTGATACCTTTTGTTTTCAAATGTTTTTTTCAAAGTTAAGCAACTTTAACCTGTTACTCATACCAGACCCATGTCTGACCCGGAGTTTATTTTTGTTTTTCATAAACTCTCGGGTACCCAAATTTTTACGGGTAGCCAAGGGATTCAGGATTAGCTTTGACGAATTCTGGAGGAGCAATGGAGCAGGAGGCTTCAGCGTTGTAGATATATATATATATATATATATATATATATATATATATATATAGTGTTCCGCTGTGTTGATATCTCTGAGTTGTTTATCTTTATTGTATATTGACTTGTGTTAATTAGACAGGTGTTTATAACTGTCTAGTATGTGTTGTATGACCTGTATAGCTCTGATATATGTAAAATTATGTAATAGTTATGTAATCTATTATATTTTGTTCCGTTCCGCTGTGAGATTCTGATGTTGTTGTTCTTTCTTCTCTATCTTTTCTATTTTCTCATCCCTTTCTTTCTTCAAGACGATACGTCTTTCTGGGCATAGAAGGCCGGGTCGTCACAGTTGGTATCAGAGCGATAGGTTGAGTGAATACCTAGGCTCTTGAGTGATTTCTATCTTGAGAGAGCGTATTTGTAATTTTAATATATAAATATATATATTTCAACCTATTTGTTGGGTTACCTGTCCGGGTTATCCAATATAAGTTATAAAGATAGATAGGGTAGTGGTGTGTGTATCACGACTACCAATGGTTGGAGTATGAATATTTGAGATTGGAAGTGTATTTGTCGAGACTGTAGACCTATTACCGTCTCGAGTGAGCTTTGGATGGAGTAAGGATTTCATTGATCTCTGAAGGAAACCGGTTAAGGTTCGGAGTTCATTTTTGAAGCATAAGTTTGGATGAGCTAGAATTTGGACCTATCGGTTTGACATGAGCAAGTCCAGATATCTTATCTCTGGATGTAGTAGCTGTGTGATGAGACACAGTGACTGTGGAAGTCTCCGAAGATGTTTCTTTGGAATAAGTTAAGGAAGTGTATCTGTTTCAATGTTGGGGCTGAGTTCAGTAGAATGTTTCTGTTTGGTTCGAGGTCCGAGTCTCTCGAAGAGCACTGGATTAGGAAATTTCTTGGCATTGGTGTTGGTAAGGAATTTTTTAACTTCTGCATCAGCAGTGGAGTTCAGAAATTGCAGTGTGGTTCCATTTCTTTGATGAATTGGCTAATTAAGCATAGGCTGTTCTGTTTGGTAAAGAGAGAACGGTTTTTCTTTGGTAGTGGGCTAGATTGATCGCAAAAGTGACTTGCGATTGTTTGAATTTCTCTTGGGTCTGATTTTTTCTGGATGTCTTCTGGGAGTCAGAATTTTGTCTGTGATTAGAGATTGAGTTTGGTATCTTCTGGATTCCAGAGTGATACCGATGGTTCAGTAAGGTAATTTTTGGAAAATGAATTGGTGTAGCAGCTCGAGTTTTGAAGGAACTTCTGAGTTTCTTTTAAGGATCCGTAGAACCATAGTTCTAAGATGTGTTGTCCAGTTTGTCCTCGTGATCATAATCAGCATTTTCATCTGTTCAATCAGAGTTGTGCAGTGGAAGCAAGGTGGCAGCTGTTTGGTGTGGGAATAACTAGAATTTGCAGTATTTTGGAATTAGAGAGTTTCTACTGGAAATTTTTTGGGATCTTAAGACCATATTGGAATGCATCTGTACTATCTTTCCATATGAGAAGAAGTAAGATCAGTCTCTTGATTTTGGAATTGAAGTTGTGTTCTGATTTTTAAAGTTAATCTTAGAAAGATCATTTTGGATTGTTTTTGGATCAATTTGTTTCTGGGGGTATCAGCAAGAGTTGAGCTGATCAGGAAGGATGTAGGCAGCCCAGAATCGTCCGATGAGTTTTGTGAATAAGAGACGGAGGAATTTGGAGGCCGTAATCGGAAATTTGATTTTGGATAAGTGTTTGGTTTCAGGAGTGGATTGCCAGTTTGGATAACTGAAATTCGGTGTGTTTCACATATCTCTGAGGGAGTACGTGTAAGATCTATCTTTGATTGTAGAGTCAGCAGTTCAGAGAGTTTTGGTTGTTGAGTCAGACTTATCTGTAGTCTGATATCCTGTTTTGTTTTGTGGATCTAGATGAGTAGAAATTCAGTAGCTTGGTAATATTGTTTTGTTTGGATTCTGTAGAACGAGTATTCCAATATTATATTTGGGGAAACTCGAGAAAATTCTATTTAGAATTTTTATCTAGACAATTAGATTTGTATATGGATAAATTGGTTGCTATAATTGCTAGCATATGATTGATATATGTCTGTGTTTCAGTATTAAATCTTTAAATTATTAAATTACCTTTGTTTTAAATTTCGGGGACGAAATTCTTTTAAGGGGGAAGAATGTGATATCCCGGAAATTTTGACAATAACAATTTAATAATTTATGGCAAAATTTAATTGATTTGACCATATTGTTAATAATAAATTTGAACTAAATGTAATAATCTTCTTTAAAATAAATGTTTAAACTGATAATCTATTTTTATAGGCAAATAAATTGTTTTATATTTGTAATGTATACATATCTGTATATATTATAACTAGATAAATCTTTGTTTTAAACTTTAATATATATATAGGCATGTTTTCTTATTCTAACATTTTTGATAATTTAAAATTGGATTTAATTTGATATAAGCTATTGAATAAATAATCATATGATTTTAATACCCAAGCTAAAAACTAAATTATTTAAAATAGATTTTAGTTTAAGTTTAAATTTAAATAAAAAGGTTTGTTTTGTTTTTATGTAGCTAATAAAATAAGTAATTTATTAGATAAGAAGACAAATTCATTTGTGAATTATTTTAATTTAATCATGAGTTATATTTAACAATATTAATGATGTAATCTTCTTACAAAATGGATTTTAATATAGATAGAAATTACTATTTCAAAAATTTATTTGAATACATTAACATGAGAAGTAATGATTTGTAAATTTGAAATAGCATCTTTCAAACATGTTTAAAATAAAACAAGTCTTAAAATATATTAAACACAAACATATATTAAATGTATGGTATTAAAATGAGTATAAATACATAAACATCTATGATATTAGCATAAGTATGAAAATAAATTAATAACCATCAAATTAAGTGTTGATAACTAAGTTTTAAAATAAAAGAAAATTTTATCAACATCAAAATTTAGAAGTTAGACAAGGAAAACATTTTGTACTTAAGAATAAAAGCATATGCAGGCAAGTAAAGGAGCAAAGTACATTAGCATATCAGTCAAAAATAAAATAAAATAAAATTTAGGCAGAGGAAAGATAGTATGTTACCTGTAGAGTAGCATGGTAGACAAGAACAAAATGTGAAAAAGGAATAAAACATAGTGCAGAAGATCTATTTACATACAAAATTAAGATAAGCATGAAAACATAAGTACCTTTTCATTTAATTAGCACACCATTTGGTCTACTAAAGATATATACTTATCATTTCAGCCGAAATGTAAATAAAATATCTCTGACATTAAAATAATAATATGATATAATCACTACATCTTCCTGTATAAGCTTGCCTAACTTATATCCATATACAATACTCTCTGTTCAAAACTGGGTAAACCAGAAAACATAAGAAAGTTTTTATTTGCAAACTTAAACAACATCATACTACAATATAGGCAAGAAGATTTACAAAAAGATCAAAGCAAGATAAAGTTTTCAAGTTAATCTGTAGCAAGCACTCATGTTTCAAAATACAAGTTTCTGGAATCAAAACAAAAGCCTGCAAATACCTTTTCCAGTTTTCAAAGATGCTCTCTGTTTATTTGCAGGTGAGTAACATTATTTTAAAAACTTAAGTATATGTTTCTGAAATAAGTTTGCTTTGCATATATATATATGTATTCCTTTGTGTATTTATGGATGAATGGCCGTGTATATATTGTAGTTTCTGTGACTATGTTTTTTTTAGTCTTCAAGCTTGAGTTTGGTTCAAAAATTACTATCCATTGATCTGATAACCTTTAGAACTTAAAATACAAACAAAAATTGTTTGTTTTATCCTAGATTAGAGTTTAAGTTTTTTTTAGCTAAAATAATTTGTTTATATTACTATGGAAAATTAAAACAACAGAGCAAACATGAATAAGAGAAAAACTAAACATTCTAATTTATAAATTCGGGATCATAAGTTGAAACTTTAACTTATAACATGATTTTAAAGAAGGAAATCATAATTTTTAGAAAAGGGATGGAAGAGAAATTCTGGTATGAACAAAATATGGGAATTCGTGATTTGCTTGTGATCAAGTGGGTTTGAGAGTTCGGGAACAGGCATGGAGATGGAGGGATGATCAATGGTGTTGGGAAAAATTTTGGATGGTGATGAAATCCAACAGTGAGGCTGCGGTTGCAGATTTTGATTTAGAACCCTAATTTTATTTGTGTTCAGTAAATCGACCACTGCGACCTGTGGCGTTGATCGAGTGCTTCGACTTTTTAGAGAATGATAGTTGGGTCGTAGTCGAAGTTATAGCCGGAGTAGGGGATTTTCTAGTGGCCGAGGCGTTGTGGAAGAGGCGGTGACAGGTTTCGTGGATGTGGTGCTCGTACGTTTCCAGGTTTGGGTTTGTGTTCATTTTCGATTTTGAGGCTCGTGCAAATGTTTGGGTGAACGTTGTGGGTTGCTGCGTGGTTAGGCGATGAGGTGGAGTGATCGTCGATGATCGGAGGGAGCTCCGGTGAGGGTACACGTGCACGTGCACTATGTTTGTGCCTGGAATGGTTTGTGAAGTAAGGGGTACTCGAGTTTGTAGGCGCTGACTCGGGAAATACTTCACGCGACTCGAAGCATGTTCAAGTTTGACTCGGGCAGTGTAGGGGAGGGAACCTGGGTATGTTGTAACAGGTTATTCAAAACCTGTAAAGTTAAAATTGTTTAAACTGGGTTTTAAAATGAAATAAAGGTTTAACATAGTTATTTAAATAAAAGAAAAGTTTGGATTCAAAAGAAATTTGAATCTCAGTTTAAAATAAATAAAGTTTAAAATTTTAAATTATTTGAAACCACTTTAAAAAGGGAAATTGTTGCTCGAGTTTCACTTGAATGATTCGAGTGTCGGACTCGAAGAAATGTGGGGTTTTGTTCGAAAAAAATATTTGTTTATCTCGGATATTTTGGTTACCGGGTTTAAAACCGATAAGTTTTATAAATTTTTAAAACTAAGCTTTTAAAGTGGAAAAGAAAAAAATAGTACGTATTTAAACAAAGTTTAAACCAAGATAAGTTTGGATTCAAAACACAGTTTGAATCTCAGTTTTTAAATAAATAAGATTTTTAAGTTTTAAAATTTGTTTCAAACAAATTTGAATGATAAAGAGAATTTTTAAATTTGATTTGAATTCAAAATGAAACCATGTTTAAATTCTTTTAATCTTCTATTTAAGAAAATCATTCTTTAGATTGTAAAATAAGAGGAGTTTGGAATTGTTAAGATTAATTTGATTTCATCTTAAATTTAAAATGAATTTAAAAGTAAATTTAAATTAAATTGATTAAATAGCTTATTAATGATAAATTAATCATTAAATAGAAGA
Organism: Allium cepa; assembly: GCA_030765085.1. Classification (NCBI taxonomy): domain Eukaryota; kingdom Viridiplantae; phylum Streptophyta; class Magnoliopsida; order Asparagales; family Amaryllidaceae; genus Allium; species Allium cepa. The sequence continues at coordinate 308,296,293 of CM060934.1, read as the reverse complement.
AGGGTTTCTAAAGACTTAAGGATTTGTAGTTATTAAATTAACTAAGTGGACAATTAATGACTGGAATTAATTAACTCAGAAATTAAGAGTTAAATTTATTTAAATAAGATAGAAGATATAAGTAGATTAATTGGTAATTAGGAAATCATTGGTTTAATTTTAAATTAATGAATTAATAAAGAATTAATTAATGAGTTATTAAGACTAACTTAAAATGTAAGTTAATTACTTTAGGAAAGTAATTAAAGGATTATAATTAGTTAATGAAGGTCATTAACTAAAATTAAGAAATAATAAATTAATGGGATTATTTTTAATAATTAATTAAATTATTTATTTAAGATAAGCAATTGTGAATTGTTAAGTATAATTACTTAACGGAAGTAATTAAGAAATTAATTACTCATTGTAATTAATTCTATGAATTGTTTAAGTTGATTAATTAAGTTTAATCAATTTAGACAACCATTTTGATGAAGTGATAAGTATAATTACTTAGGGAAGTAATTAATGATAATTACTGGATGTACTTACCCAGGAATGATTTAATAGTGAAAGTAATTGGAATATAATTACTTTGTATAATTAATCAGGGGATTAATTAGAGAAATTAATTAAGGAGTAATTAATTTATTTGATGAGTAATTAAAGGTAGTTAATTACTGGATAGTATTAATCAGAGATGATTAATAAATGTAGTTTAATTGAAGATTAATTACTTAAAGTAATTAATTTAAAACAGGGAATTAATTAAAATGTAATTAGAAATCATTAATTGATATAATTAATGATGGGATGATAAATTTAGATTAATTAATCAACAATAAGAAATTAAAGAGTAATTAATTAGTGCAGTTTAGAAGTAATGTAATGTTTGTAATTTGAGGTTAATTTATATATTTAGATAAGATAATTAATTTGTGAAAATAATTAAAAGATGATTACTTGAATATAATTAAATGTTAATTAATCGAGTATGATTAATTGAAATGAATAATTAGTGAATGATTTATTAATTGATTGGAATTGATTAATAATTGTGTAAGCAAGTTTTAAATGGTGAAGTAATTAATTTAATTTACTTTAAATTAATTAGAGATGATATAATTAATTTAGTTCATTTTAAATTAATTATAGCTTATATGATTGCTTATACATGGATGGATGAAATTGTTTACTTTGAATGATTTAAGATCTCAGATATGAGAATTGATGTTATGTGATATGGATGCTTTGATTTAAATACGATGATGATATGAATTATCTATTGTAATGATAATATGCATTATCTGTTTGTAGTGATAATATTGATGTTGACCATCTATTATGATATTGTGAATTACCTATCTGTGTGTGTATTGAATTATTTGAATTAAACTGTTAAGACTAAATAGACAACTTGGCCTTAAAAGACACGTTTGGATTTCGATGGGACCGGGATCGGGTTTTCCATATTTGAAAGTCTGAAAACCACATCGATTCCAAATTAACGTTAGGTCGTGAATCTGAAGTGAAGATGAAGATTCAGAATGCAAGGGTTATCGTCGTTAACTCTGAGGGTGATTCCAAAATGAGTGTAACGAGATAATGCCTTCGGTTTCGTTCGAACCCGGAACGAACTTGTATGGATTGAATGCTTTCAAACCATCGTCAGGTGGACGATGAGCATTCTAAGAAATATGTTCTCTAAAGGTAATCGTAGCCTCAAGCCTCATCAACCGGGAATGGCTAAAACAGGGGAGGTGCAGCAAGGTTAGGTGGGTCATGCCCAAGCAGGACAAGATTTTCCCCTGTCTAGATGTCCCTTTTTATTCGGCTGTGTGGGCAGTTGTGAGCTCCAACTGTCGGGGTTGTCTTGTTCGGGACTGTTCAATAAGGAATGGTTCCGGCCTTGTGTTGCAGGGGATGAAGGGAGTAATCCTCGGTACGTTGATCTAGGCCACGTACTGTGACGGACGGTACCCCAGTAGCCCTGCCATTGTATGGAATCCAAAATCCAATAAGTGCCAACGGTTTTGAGTGTATTACCCACTTTTGTGGCTAGTAGCTGGAATTTAATGAATGTAACAATTTCGGCTATTTTCTATTTACTTGAAAACCCTAGACCTATTATAATATCACTGAATTTCCTATCAAATGTTTTGGTTAGCGTAAGGTAAAACCTTACCCATATTTATTCGTGGGAAGTCTTACGTGATACCTTTTGTTTTCAATTTTTTTTTTCAAAGTTAAGCAACTTTAACCTGTTACTCATACCAGACCCATGTCTGACCCGGAGTTTATTTTTATTTTTCATAAACTCTCGGGTACCTAAATTTTTACGGGTAGCCAAGGGATTCAGGATTAGCTTTGACGAATTCGGGAGGATCAATGGAGCAGGAGGCTTCAGCGTTGTAGATAGATATATATATATAGTGTTCCGCTGTGTTGATATCTCTGAGTTGTTTATCTGTATTGTATATTGACTTGTGTTAATTAGACAGGTGTTTATAACTGTCTAGTATGTGTAGTATGATCTGTATAGCTCTGATATATGTAAAATTATGTAATAGTTATGTAATCTATTATATTTTGTTCCATTCCGCTGTGAGATTCTGATGTTGTTGTTCTTTCTCCTCTATCTTTTCTATTTTCTCATCCCTTTCTTTCTTCAAGACGATACGTCTTTCTGGGCATAGAAGGTCGGGTCGTCACAAACCGTTTTCTAACGGTCGCGACCGTTCAAAAAGACACCTCACTCTCTATATAACTAAGCATTCCATCAACGCATAGAATAACCCGATTCTTTTTCTTCTATATCAAACTCGTCTGAAAACTTCGAAGTGTTTCTTCTAATCCGAGCAAGTAATCACAACTTGCTCGGATTAATCTCCATTGTATCCTGAAAGAATGTTTTCGTTCTACCCGCTGTGATAAAAAAGGGGAAAACATTCTTGAAAGACAACGATTTCTTCGTGCCTTGGAGTGATTAGTCATACATTAGACTATTTTAATCAACAGAGTGCATTATAACAGTGTCCGACAAACGTAGAACGATCATCAAGGTTGTCGTAAGGTAACGTAAAACATCATAGAACCCATTGTATATCTCACAATTCATCGAATAAAATATAACAATAAACATCATGGACATATAACATGCATGAGAGTAACAAGTAATGAACCATAAAAGTCATAGTATATAGATCCATACAACTATACAATGGAAGTGATAGAGTTTATACAACTAATAATTAACTCAAATAAATAACTGTCTCTAAATAGATAATAGAACTAGTAAGCTCCATATTGGTGCACAGTAGAATAATAAGCAATAACAACAAAATATAATAATACATGAGAATGTAGCCTCCTATTCTCCATCTGTCCAGCTCTGCCAGCAGACCCGATATACCTAATCTACATATTTAAGAGTCTACAAAATAATAAGAAGCAAAAATAAAGTCTTGAGTTAGACAACAATCTGGTGTGAGCAGTAAAAATCTCAGATATTATAAAGTCAATATACTAGAACAAATGGTACGTAAAATTATATCTGACCTATCCCTGCATCCATAGAGGTAGCACATAATACATGATATATGCTACTCTATATCATTACCATCATGGGTGTACTATACATCTGAGTACTAATAGGCATCTAGATATCTACATTGATGATATCTACGTCCCGTGGCATCCCTATGGTGATTAGCAACCAAAGAAAATATAGCATCCATCATCCATCGTCACATTCACTCACTCAGTGCGTTGGATATATGATACTCATATGATCTCCTCATATAGTCAAGGACTACTCAACTTCCCTGTTTCTTGGTATGCGTATCCATGCCACTCAGTAGGCCAGAAACTAGATGCAACCCATAAAAACCCAAGGTAAAAAAGATCGAAACATCGCATGATTAGGGGATTCCCATATGCCTAAGTGAGCGTCCTCACATACCTCTGCTTTTACGAGTACAACTCGAAAACTCCGAATACCAACGATCTCTTTGCACATGTCTTACGTAGCAGAGCACATCCTAGAACTGATCTTATAACTCCCGTCTAAAGTCGTTGTGGTTGTGACGATTCTTGACAATCATCGTTAGTCGTAGAATATCATCGTTTGTCCTGTAACCTTCCTCCAATAATTCCCTCAATCCGACCAGTCGTTCTATACTCGGTGTCACGAAGTATATCCATTCCGTTATCGAAGCTGTCACTTTCCATCATGGATCATCATCGCAAAGTCATGTCATCGAAAGTTCGGCACCGAGTTGTACAACTCGGTGTCGATCTAGGACATAGCCCGAAGCAAGAACACTAAGTACTCAAAGCTAGTGCTTGTGTATATAGCCCGAAGTAGATGTGGTGCTAACTTGAAGCGATCATTGTATTGGCCTAAAGCAAACTTACGCAGAACTTGATGCATGTTGGCCTCCCCATACACTGAACTATGACCATCGATCCTTGATCTTGAAGGAACTGGGCCAGCCTGCTGTGGAAGAAATAAGTGAATTTCAAAAAATTTAGCCCTTTTTGATCTTTAATAGGCCTATAAAGTCTAAATATACTTAGAACTTTTAGTTTCTTTTAAATAAAATCAATATTTTATTCAATTTTACAAATAAAGGTTTACTTTAATTTAATGTGTATGTAAATTAGAGTATATCAAATATACTCTTATGTACATATTTGTGTGTAACAGTAACTTATTAAATTTATTTAGAGATGGAAACTTTTCATTTCCTACCTCTTAAATTATTCAATTAATGACGAGACATAAATTTATTTAGAGAATGAAACTTTTCATTCTTCCTCTTAACTTACTCAATTAATGACGAGACATAAATTTATTTAAAGAATGAAACTTTTCATTTGCTTCTCTTAACCTATTCAATCAATGAGTGGGCACATTTAAAAAACCTTTCATTTCTCTCTTTTTAATTGAATTGATTGATCATATGAATGTCATTAATTAACAACATGTATATGGCATGAATGTAAGTATAAACAAATACATACATACATACATACATATATATATATGATATATACATATATATATATATATATATGATATACATATATATATATATATATATATATATATGTGGAAAGGTGTAGACATATAAACAAAATTAAATGGATAGATAATCACATAAATGAAAAAAATAAAAATAAATAAAAGGTAACAACGATGATTGAATCAATTTCTCATTTCGTAAACTTAATTAATGCCGCATATAAATGATAAATTATAGGCATCATAATATAAAGATATAAACAGTCGAAAATAAATGTATGTATATATTATTGCCTTATTTAAATTGTTTCCTCCTTTTGGAAAGAACTCTAATCATAGTTTGACAATATGTGTGATGCCCTACCTCTATATTCGCATTAACTGAGGACACTACAGGGTAATGTCGTCAATTTTAGCATGAAGAATAAGACTGTTGAGGAGCGACCAACTGTATAATTGCTTTGAGTGAGTACCGATATTAGCGTATGTCATGCATTTCATTTCAGGAGAAAATCGGACATATTCAATACAAAATCAAAGCTACTACACAGTGGCTAAATTCCCTTTGGAAACAATATAAAATAACCATAACATAAAATCAGGCAAAGATATTCATATGAGTAAGGCGGAAACAGATATGAATATAAAACATAGAAGTGAACATTATAGTAGTGGTCATATAAGATCCACTACATAACAAAAGAACAGGTACATGTAATTCACAAAAGAATATGTATACATCAAAGAGTCACTATCTCGTACACATGAAAGATGAAAATTACTAAGCTAAAGTAGTTAGCCAAAAGTCAGAAGCTAGTCCCTGCTAAGAAGTCAAGTAGAAGCATCTGAAATACCTCGATTTGACCCAAGTATCATTTAAGAAGGAAAATAATAAACGGATCATTCTTGCTATAATTATCATGTAAGATGATATAGGATAGATGACATGACAGATATATATGATAACAATAAAAATCATATAATATCTCAAGTTTTCTCAAACACTCGAAAAGAATATCATATTCTTTAATTTCATTCACCAAATCACAAATATTGATAAAGCTTATCAATGCAAATCACAAAAATTGATGAAACACGAATTCCAGAAATCAATATTTAGAAATCCAGAAAGCACAAAGGGGGAGGCCTATCACAAACGGGAGCATGAAAACTCATCAATACGTGTATCACAAACAGGACGCTATCCCAACAAAATAAGCCGAAGCTCCATAGAATAGGGCATAGTCCCCCCTTGCGGACAAATGAGCCGAAGCTCCACAAACAGTCAAAAGACCATGGGTCGCTACCCCACCAAATTGAGCCGAAGCTTCAAAGAACGGGATACAGTCCCCCATGCGGACAAAGAGACATTGCACATCGCAAGTCTAAATCATAAAATGATCATCGTTGATCAATAAGTGTAAATTACACTAAGCTAGTAAATAAATGAGTTTAGCTTTATGTCTCATAACCGCCAGCTTAACTTAAATATTTATGAAAAGATTATAGATTCCCACTTGAAAATTATCACAAGATTTCAATCGAACAAGTCCAAGAATTAACGACAAAGTAAACACAAGCATTTCATACCACTTTTTTTGCTAAGTCGTTAATTAGATTTCTCATACAAATGAGGTAAATGTTTGTATATACTAGTAGATTGGAAAACAGTTTTAAAATCAAGCTTTGTATTAAAAGTAGTGTTGAAATCATTTTTCGTGAAAGAGTTTTAGTATTTACTATTAGTATAAAACCTTTGTATTTAAAGGTGACAAATCATAGAAACGATTGTAAAAACAATCTATCACAAAAAATCCACATTTCGATAATGTCAATCAAAACCATGGAAATCGATATCAAATCCATCGAATGGAAACACCAAAAATCCAGAAAAGAGATCATCAAAATTGATGTTGAATGACAATAACTATTTGGATAATCAAAAATTGATGTATCGGAAATTCACATAAAAATAAGCCAAATTTCAGAATTTCACAGCCACAGACATCTGCGGAAAATCCATAGACGTTTGTCCCCTGTTTTAGGAAATTGTAACCCTAAGGTCACAGACATCGGTGGATAATCCACAGACGTTTGTCGCTTATAGCAGGACAGAATTTGCAAAGCCCTTAAATCGGCAAATCTACACAACTTCTCGGATTTGAAAGCGATTGAATGAGCAACTGCGACTAGGGATTTATGCCAAGAGACAATCCAACCCTAAACGCTCTTTAATTCATCCAAAACAACATGTCTAAACACCCATACTAGGATTCTCACAAATTTTGACTTCAAAATACCAAAATTAGCAAAATTCACCAAACCAATTCAATTCAAAAGCAATTGAATAAGAAATAAATGTTAGGAATTCATACCTAACAACAATCAAAGCTATAGATATAAATGTGAGTTTAAGAAATCACCTTTAAATCCAAAAATAGAAAAGATAAGCTTTAAAACAAGCTAGGATTGATTCCTCTTCTACTACACCTCAAAGACCTTCAAGCTATTATTACATGCAAAGAGTTTTCTAAGTTAGGTTATAGGAAAAAATCAAGAATTAAAGGGGAATTGAGATGGAGAAGATGAAGATGATGCTTACTTAGCTTCTCTTTGATTTTATTACTTGAATTTGAATTTCCTAAGAATCTAGGGCTTAGGAATTTTAATTTCATCTTTCCACCATTTTTTCCTTTGGCTTGAGAGTATTAGGAAATTATGAAAGGAATGAAGGAAGGGAAAAGGAGATGGGGTATTGGAAGAAGAGTTTGGGTTATCTTGTTGGGTTAATGGGCTAGAACACAACCCAAAGCCCAAATAAAAATACCAAAATCCTAATCAACTCCAAACACAACAATGTTTATACTTAAAAAAGTTGTAAACGTCGATTTGAACTCAATGAATGTGGTCTCGAAATTGGATTCGACTGTTCACAAATATTCACATTTCGAACTTTAACATTATTAACGGTGATTTGTTTAAATAAAACATTTAAATATATAATCATAAAATATACGGGTTGTTACAGACTCTCCTCCTTAAAGAAATTGCGTCCTTGCAATATCTAAGAAGAAAATAAAGAGTAACAACTATTCTGTGACATGAAAATCACAGAAAGGAAAATTGAAATGAGAAATTCACCTTAAGGAGCACGAGAGAGTAAATAGGATGTGTTCACTCGATAAATTTTCTGAGTTTCCAAAAACAATACTTAGGATTTGCGGACCATTGAACTTTCACAAGCGAAATGTCTTTGTTACAAATGCATTTAACCTCCGTAGCAATGATACGAATAGTATGTTGCTCATAAGTCAAATTTGTTGAAATTTCAATTTCTTTAATAGCACTAGGCTCAAGAATAGAATTAGAATTCTAAGGCATTTACGTAGCTGAGAAACGTTAAATACGTCATGAATAGTGGACAATTGAGATGGTAAGGAAAGACGATAAGCCACGGGACCAATGCGTTCGGTGATGTCAAACGGCCTAATATATCGAGGTGCTAATTTTTCCCGATCGACTGAAACGCACTACACCCTTCATAGGAGAAACACGAATGGATACCAAATCTTCCATAGAAAATTTCAAATTCCTTCTTCGGTTATCGGCATAGGTTTTTGTCTACTTTGAGCTTCTTTCATCCTATTGACGAATAAGGTCAATTTTTTCTGTGGCATCACGAATAAAATCTAGACCTAAAACCAGCTTCTCACCGGTTCCAAACCAATACAAAGGAGAATGGCATGGCCGTAGAGTGCCTTGAAAGGTGTCGTACCAATACTAGATTGGAAGCTATTATTGTAAGAAAACTCAACAAGAGAAATATGATCTTTCCAAATTTCACCAAAATCAAGAATACATGCACGAAGGAGATCTTCAAGGGTTTGATTCACACGCTCCGTTTGTCCATCGGACCGAGGATAATAAGCAGTGCTAAAATTAAGCTTCGTTCCCAAAGCTTTTTAAAGATCCTTCCAAAATCCACTAGTAAATAATGGATCACGATCGCTAACAATAGAAGTAGGAACTCCATGAAATTTAACAATTTCATTATCATAGAGTTTAGCCAAAAGAGGTACGGTTCAACTGGATCGAATGGGAAGAAAATGGATGGATTTTATAAGTCTATCCACAATCACCCATAAACTACCATGATTTGAACAAGAACAGGGATGACCGACAGTAATGTCCAAGGAAACTTGATCCCACTTCCAAACTGGAATTTTTAAAGGTTGCAATAACCCACCGGGCCTCTGATGCTCAGCCTTTACGAGTTGGCAAGTCATGCAACGCTTAATAAAGTTAGCAATATCAGATTTCATTCCATCCCAATAATAAAGTAGCTTCATATCCGTGAACATTTTACTACTACCAAGATGAATGGTAAATTTAGAATGATGACAACCTTCTAAAATATCTTTACGGAGATCACTAATATTTGGCACAATAAGCCTACCAAATTTTCGAATGCCTCCACGAGCATCAATTTCAAAGCCTTTCAAACCGTCAATATTATTGTTATCTCTACAACTTTGACGAAGATAAGCAAATTCAGAGTCGTGTTTTGGATCTTCAAGAATGCAGTCTAAAAGAGAAGGATGAGCCTCAAGGCTACATAAAACAAGAGATGGACGTGAATCAGATTCACGGTTTCGAATCTCACAAGTGGATAAAGTCTCGAGATCATTCCATTCAGATATCATCATGGAAACAACCGTTTGTTGCTTACGACTAAAGGCATCAACAAAACAATTTCCCTTTCTAGGAGTATAAAGAATATCAAGATCATAAGATGTAAGGAATTCGAGCCAACTTTGTTGATGCAAATTAAGTTCCTTTTGAGAGAATAAACACTTTAAAAATTTATGATCGGTGTAGAAAACAAATTTCTCTCCCAAAACATAATGATGCCAAATTCTAAGAGCGAAAATAATAGCCGCAAGCTCTAAATCATGAGTGGCATATCTTGTCTCGACAGGCTTTAGCTGCCTAGAAGCATAAGCGATAACACGTTCCCTTTGCATGAGAATGACTCCCAAACCAATACGACTAGCATGATATAAAAAATCAAGTCTTGATTTCCTTCGGGAATCACAAGAATAGGAGTATCAGAAAGGAGTTCTTTTAACATCTTAAAAGCCGCTTCACATTTGTCTGACCAAATATACTTGACTCCCTTCTTTGTCAAACTAGTAAGAGGTAAGGAAATCTTGGAAAAATCTTTTATACATCGACGGTAATAGCCCGCCAACCCAATAAAACTTTGAATATCCGTTACACTCTTCGGTCTCTTCCAGTTTTGAATTGCCTCAATCTTTGAAGGATCCACGAAAATTTTGGATTCAGAAATAATATGTCCTAAAAATTTCACACAAGATTGCCAAAAATGGCACTAAGAAAATTTTGCTTTTAATTGATTGCTCCTAAGAGTTTCCAACACAATTCAAAGATGTTTTTCATGCTCTTCCTCGGTTTTAGAATAAACAAGAATGCCAGCAATAAAGATAAGAAAAAATCAATCGAGGAAGTCTTTGAAAACTCGATTCATAAGGTCAACAAAATAAGTTGGAGCATTCGTTAAACCAAGTGACGTAACAAACCATTCATAAGATCCATAACGAGTACGAAATGATGTCAAAGGAATAACATCCTCCGCAATTCAAAGCTGATGGAAACTGGTTGCTAAGTCTAACTGTGAAAAGACTCTAGCATCAAAAAGTTGATTGATTAGATCATCAATCCGAGGTAAGGAATATTTATTCTTAATGGTAAGGTCATTAAGTTTGCGGTAGTCAATGCAAAGCCTAAGTGTACCATCGGATTTCTTCACAAAGATTGTTGAAGCTCCCTAAGGAGAGTAACTAGATCGAATGAACTATTTTGCTTCCAATTTAGATAATTGTTTGTGCATCTCGATATTTTCCTTATTGGACATACGATAAGGAGGACGAGTGATAGATAGAGCTCCTGGGATTAGATTAATTCTAAACTCAATTGCTTGCTTAGGTGGTAATCCTAAAACAGGTCAAAGATATCGCAAAATTTACGAACAACGTGAATGAGGGAAATAACATCTTCCTCCTCATCATCATTATTATCATGCTGGTTTAGAGAATATAGGGATGCCACCGAATTGGAATCAGAATCATTAAGAACAGTAGAAATCTGCTTAACAGATTGGGGATGTCGAAGATGGATAGTCCTCTCGGGACATAGGATATGGGCTTCATAACGATTAAATTGATCCATTTCCAAAATCATTTCGAATCCTAAATAACGCATAACATGAAAATCGGCGTGGAAAGCATAATCACATAAAATAATCTCAACATCCTTACAAAATAAACTGAGTGTTGCGGATCCACCATCCGGACTCGCAATTTTCAACGAAGTCATCAAGCCCATAACATTTAAAGACAAAGTATACACTAGTTCTTTTGATATAAAAGAGTGAGATGCACTTGTATCAAAAAGAATTCGAATAGGATGATCACAAAACATAATAATGCCATCAAGGACAGAATGAGAAATATCTTGACCAAGAGAACGGTTACTAGGAGCTTGCACACCATTCAGCATTCCCACTTTCTTGTTTTGATGTTTTAGAAATGAAAATATAAGATGATCCAAACTTTTGCAATAGCGGCAATTAAGGGATCTTGGACACTTATTTGCATAGTGGTCCTTAGAACCACAATCGTAGCATTCTCCACGACCAGGGGTAGGAGTCTTCGCTACCGAAGTTGCTTGCTTCCATTTTAGGATTAGGGCCTTTGAAGTTGTTATTGGGATGCCTCTTCTTGTTATTGTTGAAGTTATTCTTGGCACCTCCAACATCACCATCACTTTCTTTATCGGCCTCTTCAAGTCGAAGAGCAATATATACAAGCTGATCGAAAGGCACTTCTAGTTTCAAAAGTAAAGTCTTTTTGAGATTGTTATTCAGATCATAGATAAACCTTTGATTCTTCTTCAGTGGGGTATTAATATACTCGACCCCATATTTAGAGAGGGATTCAAAAGATGCGACATAATCTGTCATAGAAGATTCACCCTGAATAAGATCAATGAGGCGTCGAGCTAAAGTTACCTTTTCTGCTTTAGGTACAAACTTTAGCTTGAACCTTTCTCAGAATTTCTCCCAAGTAAGACCCACTTCAATAATTTCTAAAATTAAAAGCTCATACTAATATAATGCTCTCTCTTGGAGCATGCTAAAAGCCACTTGGACTCGATGTAAATACAAAAGATTCACCCGAAAAAAGATGCGATCACATGTTCTAAGTCAAGCTTCGACTTCTATAATGCTTTTGGAACCTTTGAATGGCTTTCCACCCAAATGGATGTAATCACTGCATAAGCCTGCAAACCCAAATTTAGCATGAGTAGGCTCAGGAATGGGACCGGTAGCATGGGCATTCTTCATAAAATCCAAAAGCTGTTGAGAAGATATGAATACGCCATCCTGAGGTGGACCACTGGAATGACCAGTGCTGAGACAGCCTGCTCTAACAATTTCTCTTCTTAAACACAAAGAAAGATGAGGAAAAAGGTTATTCTCAGAATGAATTCAAATAAGCTTGATTGATAAAACAAGGCATCATAAAATAAGATAGGACATGACGAATCCTAAGACTTGAATTAAATCCTAAGCCATAATTTCTAAGAGAGGCTTAGGACAATGATCATTGTTATAACATTCTACATTGTTCCGAAGTTTGGCTCTGATACCATGCTATGGCACCCCACCTCTATGCTCTCACTAACCAAGGACACTACTAGGAAATGCTATCGATTAGTGCGAAGAATAAGGCTGTTAAGGAGCGACCAACTTTATAATTGCTTTGAGCGAGTACCGATATGTTGGATAGTATATCATGCATTTCATTTCAAGAAGAAATCTAACATATTCAATACAAACTCAAAGCTACTCCACGGTGGCTAAATCCCCTTCGGGAACAATATAAAATAATCATAATATAAAATCAGGCACAGATTTTCATATCACTAAGGTGGAAACAGATATGAATATAACACATAGAAGCGAACATTATAGTAGTGGTCATACAAGATCCACTACATAATGAAATATTAGGTACATGTACTTCACAAAAGAATATGTACACATCAATGAGTATCTATCTCGTATACATGAAAGACAAAAACCACTAAGCTAAAGTAGTTAGCCAAAAGTCAGAAGCTAGTCCCTTCTAAGAAGTCAAATGGAAGCACCTGAAACACCTCGGTCTGACCCGAGTATTATTTAAGAAGAAAAATAATAAACAGATCAGTCTAGCTATAGTTATCATGTAAAAGTAGATAGGATAAGTGATATGAAAAATATATATGATAACAATAAAAATCAAACAATATCTCAAATTTTCTTGAACACCCAAATAGAATATAATATTCTTTAATTTTATTCACCAAATCACAAATTGATAAAGCTTATGGATGCAAATCACAAAAATTGGTGAAATACAAATTCCAGAAATCTATAAAGCACAAAGGGGAAGGCCTATCACAAACAGGAGCATGGAAACTCATCAATACGTGCATCACAAAAGGAACACTATCCCATGGGTTGCTAACCCATAAAAATGAGTCGAAGCTCCACAGAACAGGGTATAGTCCCCCCTTACGGACAAATGAGCAGAAGCTCCACAAACGGTCAAAAGACCATGGGTCGCTACCCCACCAAATTGAGTCGAAGCTCCAAAGAATGGGGTATAGTCCCCCATATGGACAAAGAGACGTTGTACATCACAAGTCTAAATCACAAAATGATTATCGTTGATCAATAAGTGTAAATTACACTAAACTAGTAAATAAATGAGTTTAGCTTCATGTCCATAACTGAAAGTGACTACTGTGTTGCTAGTTATCACTTAGGATCGTGTAATATGGAATGTATTATAATCTAAATGCGGAAACAAATAATAATAGTAAAGTAAATAAAAATGAGCACACCAGGAATTTTTATACTGGTTCGAACTTCCCGTTCTACGTCTAGTCCCAGACTTCCCTCTGGAATTTCTCACAATAACCCCTCACTTAACCCGGAGGAATAGGTATGCAACACCTGAGCAACCGATCAGGATTTTCCCGCCTCAACAGCCGAAGAGGACTTTTACCGCCTAAACAACAGAATAGGACTTTACCGCCTGAGCAACAGAACAGGACTTTAACGCCTGAGCAACCGAAAAGGACTTTGATTACAAAGTATATGTCTTGACCTTGTGTGTTCTGATAACACGGATTTGTCACTTGTAGTACACCCTTCCTATAATCTTTTCCTCAAGTATGATGTGTATAGTTGTGTGTATATGAAGATTAGGAAGTTTCAAATTGCTTTAGAAATATAGAATTGTGATTATAAGCAATGAATGTATGAATTCAAGAGAGTATTTGATTCAGAAAATATGATTCAAGTATAAGCAAGTAGGTGTGTTGTTTGATCTTGAAATTCATGCATATATATAGTAGTTAAGGGGTTGCAACTGCTAGTGAAGAGATCTCTGCGAATAGCAATGGTTGCAACCCTTGGGAAGGAAGAAGGCTATTCAAAAAAGGAAGTGTCTTTTCACAAAAAATGACTGTTGCAGAATTCAGTCGACTGGGAAAAAATGGTCAGTCGACTGAATATTCAAAGATAGTAAAAAACAGTGCATATCTGTGTACAAAAGGCTGTTTTATAGATATTCGACTGGTCAATTTTGTTCAGTCGACTGAATTCTATTGATAACTAAAAATCACCACAGCTCATTTGGTTAGAGCACTTGTCTTCTAAACTAGTGACCCGGGTTTGAGCCCTGCTTTATGCATTTTTTGAAAACTTGATTTTGATTAAAATATGCATGCAAGTTTATTTGAATGTGAATGATGATTCTTGAGGAAAGATTTTAACAAAACACTAAACTAGACTCTATATACATATTTGATGACTCTTGTTAAAATATATAACTATATGAACCATACTTTGAGTCGTTGAGTCAGGATGTTGTCGTAGTCGTAGATTCATGAATTTTTGTCAGCAATCAAAACCTATGATCCAACAATAACCACTAGTTTAACTCAAATCTTTACGAACAAATTATAGATTTCCACTCGGAAACCGTCACAAGCTTTCAATCGAACAAGTCCAAGGATTAACCAAAAAAGTAAACGCAAGCGTTTCATATCACTTGTTTTTCTAAGTCATTTAATTGGATTTCTCATACGAATGAGGTAAAGGTTTGCATATACTGGTAGACTGTAAAACAGTTCTAAAATCGAGCTTTGTATTAAAAGTAGTGTTGAAATCATTTTTTTGTGGAAGAGTTTTAGTATTTACTACTAGTATATAAACATGGAAATCAGTATCATATCTATCGAATGAAAACACCAAAAATCCAGAAAAGAGATCATCAAAATTGATATTGAATGACAATAACTATTTAGATAATCAAAAATCGATATATCGAAAATCCACATAAAATAAGCCAAATTTCAGAATTTAACAGCCATAAGAGACTGTGGCAAATCCACAAATGTCTGTCCCCTGTTTTGAGAAATTGTAACCCTGAGGTCACAGCCTACAGCGGGACAGAATTTGCAAATCCCTTAATTGGGCAAACCCGCAAAAATTCTCGGATTCAGAAGCGACTGAATGAGCAACGACGATTAGGGATTTATGTCAAACGACAACCTAGCCCTAAAGGCTCTTCAATTCACCCAAAACAACACGTCTAAACACCCATACTAGGATTTTTATAAATTTTGACTTCAAAATACCGAAATTAGGAAAATTCACCAAATCAATTCAATTCAAAAGCAATCAAATAAGAAATATTTGTTAGGAATTCATACCTAACAACAATCAAAGCTATAGACATAGATGTGAGTTCAAGAACTCACCTTTGAACCTAAAAATAGATAAGATAAGCTCTAAAACAAGCTAGGATTGATTCCTCTTCTACTACACCTCAAAGATCTTCAATCTATTATTACATGAAAAGAGTTTTCTAAGTTAGGTTATAGAAACAATCAAGAATTGAAGAGGAATTGAGATAGAGAAGATGAAGAGAATGCTTACCTGGCTTCTCTTTAATTTTATAACTTGAATTTGAATTTCCTAAGAATTAGGGCTTAGGAATTTTAATTTCCTCTTTCCATCATTTTTTCCTTTTGCTTGAGAGTATTAGGAAATTATGAAAGGAATGAAGGAAAGAGGAGTTGGGGTATTGGTAGAAGAGTTTGGATTATCTTATTGGGTTAATGGGTTAGAACACAACCTAATGCTCAAACAAAAATACCAAAATCCTAATCAACTCCAAACACAACAATGTTTATAATTAAAGAAGTGGTAAACGTCTATTTGTGCTTAATGAAAGCGGTCTCGAGTCCGCATTCGACTGTTTACAAAAAGTCACATTTCGGACTTTAACATAATTAACGATGCATTATTTAAATAAAACATTTAAATATATAATCGTAAAACATGTGGCTTGTTACAATATGAAATAAATATAATAAACTTTATATATGTAGACATATATATAAAATTAATCGAGTCTATATAAGACTAAATCAAGTCTTCTACTTAATAAAAATTAGAGATTTATAGCAGTCAATTTAAAAGTAGGTTTATTGTCAAAACATTAATTGTATGTATGTAATATTCAATAAAATATCTCTAATTAATACAAATTAGAGACTATAATAATCAAATTAAAATTTAGATTTATTGCCAAATCATCTTCCTTTTTTAGTTTCCAAAACAATATAAACACAAAATACATACATATAAACTTTCGAATCTAAAATTACATTTTGTTTTGTATAATTTAAAACGTGAATCTTCAATAAAACACTATAATATTCATAAACAAATTTTGGCTTAATTTGTTAAATTAAAATCTAATCAAAACAATATGAATGTACAAAATTTTAGATATAAAGAATCATACTTTGAATTGAATGTTTACAGTATACATCTATAATAAAACATTGTATTCAAACATATAGAAATTTTAATTTTAATTTGACAAAATAAGAATCCAATTGATAAATTGAACATACAAAGTTTCTGATCTAAAAATTAGACTTTAAATTAAATGTTTAGAACATAGTTCAAAACAAAACATTATATTCAAACATATACAAATATTAGTTTTTATTTATTAAATAAAACACAAATTTATTCATTCAACAAACAATTCAAGTTGCATAAACAATTTTCAACTTAAATAAGATAGTGTAAGCATATACAAATTATGATAATTAAATTTATGTTTCAAAAACCATTATATCAAATATCATTATCTATTAAAAAAATGTACCTAATTACCCTAAAGCCTTGAACACATCTTGAAAATGGACTTCTCTTAGGATGTTGCCTAGAAGTCACACCTTGAACGATGATATCTCCTTAGATCTTCAAGATCCCGATCCTATCCATGCAAGAGATGGATGAACCACTTTTTCTCTCGATGTTTTCATATGGAGTTAAAAGAATTTTGGAACTCTTTGCTTTTCTATTTTTGTTTTCTGCCATGAAAAGTTAGGAGAAGAGAAAGAAACGGACCGAATGAGAAAGAATGATTTGTACGTATAAAATGAATTAGAGAATATGTTTTATTTGAAAGATTAAAACTTTTTACATTCTTTAATTAAAACTTACCTAATTAATACCCTTTCTCTCCAATCTTTCTTTACATGTATGTCATCAAATGACATAAAATTTCCAAAAAATCATGTCATCAACTAACATAAAATTTTCAAAAATCATGTCATCAAATGACATAAATTTTCATAAATCATTTCATCTAATTATCTTTAAATTGCATCAACATCGTATATCAATGCGCGTAAATATAACTTTTATAAATGCATTAAAATAATTACAAAAACCTTCCAAACTTCAAATAAATAATAATTAATATTTCTCAAATATCAATTTATTTAATCAATTTACAACATTTTATAAATTAATTTAATCATATGGCTTTTAAGGAATTCGTCATCATGGTTGTACGACTCAAAGGTGTAAATTCGTTCAATAATTAATATCGAACATTCGAATACTAATGTTCACATGTCACTTAGTAGGTGATGTGATATTTTGGCCGAATTTATCGCCTACATATCTTTTGGTAAAATTCCATTTTACATATTATAAGCGGTACCTAATAGTGACAATTATTTACACTGATTCTCTTCGTCAAAACTATATTAATTTGGATTTATGGAATTTGGTGATGGTCAAAATTCCAATATCATCCTTATTCAACTTTATAGTCCAAACATTACGTCCTTGGTTCAATAATAACAGTTCTTATTAACCGAAATGCTCTGGCAAGAGACTTTGACTTTGAGTTGACTTCAGTTGACCGTGATACTAAACTCATACAGCCGAGGAGACGAATCCTCTCCTGAATAGTGTTTCACTTCTAATGCTTCCTCTCAACCCAACCATCACCATTCGATGGACGTTGTGCCACGATTTAACTATAATATAAGCGGAGCTTCCACATTGAAGATCAACAATATTCTCAAGTTGAGGGAACTATGTAAATTAGTCACATCGATATTCTCTGCTTAACCTTAGTTATATAAACCAACAGAAAACTATCAGGTGATTCATTCCACGGTTATCCAATAAGTATCAGTACGTAACCCGTTGGTGCCCCTAGTAGTCATGAGTAATACACTGCCCAACATTTGAAGAGGGTTACATAGTTTAGTCTCAACGGATACATCGATATCCAGTTTTGATGCATCTTGACTAGGAATATTTCAAATGGTACATTTGCTTCATTGTGATAAATTACCCATGGTTACAATACTTTGTAACTAGTATCACAAAACATATCATTTATGGATTTTCTATTAAATTAACTTTTAGTTGAATTGATTAATTAATATAAGAACATCATAGCAAGTATATAATAGAAAGAAAATACCTTTATTTCGAACAAGATTGGTCAATGAGTTAGACACATGTAACAAAAATTACGTAATTTCTCCTAGGACATACCCTAACTATATCAATCTACCACTTGCACTTGGGGTCAATTGTGAAATCTTATTCCAACTTCTCCAACAGGTTTTCTCAAAACCAATTAGGTCGGTCCCCTTATGAATGGGTATGCTATTTGTGTTTTAATTATCTACTCTGTCAATCAACTCTCTCTGAAGGCGATAAACTGCTTTATCATGTGGAACAATCAGAGTATATCTCCCGACATTTAGTGAGCTATAACTTCTGCTACAAACTATATCGTGATATTGTTATCGTATAACAATGTTATGAGATTCTCAACATTTGAAATTGGCTCAGTTATAAATTTATGCACTTATATTTTTATAAACATTGTCTTTATTATGGCACGTTTTAGGTGATATATTTAGATTTTTTCATTGAATTAGCTATGGTCTTTCATTTGGAACATTTCTACCTTAAAGATTCTTAACTCGAATTTATTATTGACGCTAGTATGAGCCCATGCTTCACACACGAGCTGTTTGTATTATTATAAACGGAAAGTAGGGGCATTTTGGGAATTTAAAAACGACGCTAAGTAAATTAGTTCAACGAATTTTCTTTATTACTAGTAGAGATATTATACTTAATATCACTTATGAAGTTCAAGTCCGAACACTCCTTCATAAAGTGTTTTTGTTTTTATAAATAATTCTCTAGTATTTCATAAATACATAAGAACACTTCAAACAACCATTTAGTGCTATCAATTTGGATTGGATATTTACTTCATGCATCAAATCATAAACAAATCATGATATCGTAGACAACATAACATGTATGATAGTTAATATTTCCAATGTAAAGGAATCAGTCTTACATGTTCCGTATTAAATATTTTATTAAATATTTTAATAAGGTACCCTTGCATATCATTTGGGACATTCCCTATATCTTTTATACCTTCTATAAAAGGCATCATTTATTAATCTAATGTTGAATATTAAAACAACAAAGGCTGATATAATTAGTTACATATTTTTGACATTAATAAGAAAATCATATTTTCTCTTCGATGTGTGAGAATACTTATTAGACATTCTAATGCTATGTGTTCATTTAGGTTAGTTAATTTCATTTCATCCCATATAACCAGTTATATCTATGGATCGTATCCAATTCCATTTAACTATCAATAATTCCTCACAGAAATTCCTTCACAATAAAGTTGGTACATCTTGAAACAATAATTGTTTCTCAGTATAAATAGAATAGGGATTCTTAAACGCTTTATGAATTTCTTTATTTATAAAACTGATTTGGTTTTAGTTTAGAAAAATTATGTTCAAAACATAAATATGTCATTCAATGGTAGTCCTTTCCAAAATCCTTTTGGGGAGATTCATACAAGATCTCTTATAAACAATTATTGCAATCTTTGGACTCGCATAACCTACCAACTCCTTGGTCTAGGATATGTTGGAGTTTGGAATAAACCCTTATCTTGTGAGATTTCTTACTACTCTTAAGTACATTACCCTATAGAAAGAAACTAACTCAAATTTACTCATAATTAATCGTACATTGTCTAACAAAGTTCTATTACTCCATATCAATGCATCATTATGTATTACATAAATTCGTTAGTTTGAGATTGAATCTTTATTCAATTTAGGTATGTTTGGAACCTTTTCCAATATACTCACTCATTCGATGAAATCGAATCATTTCTATCGCATATTATTTTTACTTCTATTTTATATTCAATGAGTTTACCATAGACATAATACATGTGTATCAAATACAAATGTCCATATCAATGTTTACTCATCGGTGAATATGACAAAGTGCGTGGAACCATTTTTGTATTTATAGAATTATGATTGCATACATCTATGTGTATCAATCTGAAGAGTTTATCAACTCTTATGATGCTTCCACTAAATGGGTGCACAACCCTTTATAGTTTGAGATATAGCTAACAGATATCATATGATTCAAAATCATATAATAAAATTATCTTCTCAAAACTACGGCTTAGTTTATAATTCTAGAATAACTAGATACTTTTGCATTTTCTAATGCATCACTTTTGTTATAAAAACAAATACCACAGTTTTATTTCATAACAAATAATCATAATATTCATATTGAAATATAGATATGTCTATTTTTTAGTCAATAGCGAAAAATAGTCATTATTTCATAAATAATGTTCGGTACATTTTACGAAAACAATTTTCATAATTTGATGCAATGGATAAGTGATATATAGCATGCTCCCACTATTTACCCATTACTATAATAGCATACTAAATTCAGAGGTCCATCATTTACTTAATATAGATTTATTTATTTCATATATTGTAATAGTTTACAGTGGAGAGTTCTTTGATCAACTGCCTTGAACCCATAGAAGAAAACCTCATAGAAAATAATTTTCTATACTAAAATAAATTTCGAAATAGAAATCATATTTCTTACTCTAATGTTAAATATCTTTTATTACTATTACAGTTCTTGTTTCCATTGTTCCTTTATGAAGAATAAATGACTACTCACTCTCTCCATCCCAACTATACTTTAAATCACATTTACTCTTATTCATTTTCATTTCTAAATGGTCAAACCATTCAAAAGAAACCTCTTACTACAATATCATAACGAACTCTTAACGGGAGCATGTTTGATTATCCTTAACATTTAAGGACATCAAATATGTTGCTCTTTGCATAGACTAATTAAAATGACATTTTTATCGAGTTCTTAGATCTATCTTGTAGTTTTGGCCTTGTGCTATAATTAACATAATATGATCTTCTATGTAATCAATTAAATTGAATACTTGATCTCATATTACAGTTTATTGGCTTATTTCGACTGAATTATAATCGTTGAAGAATCGTATATTACGAACAATAATTGTTCACCATATAACATTTACACTTGATAGTATATGGATCAAATATCCGTCCATAGTCTTGTATTGCTTTTAAAGTCCAAAACTAATGAAATGCAATACACGGTGTAAAACAAATAAACACGCAAGTGATCATTTTATGAATGCATTAAGTAGTTGAACAATTAGGCACTTGCATGGGTATAGAAAAAATTAACATGCAATAGGCATTAAATAGTGAGTATTATATTATATTTCCATTCGCAAATTTTCATTTCAGTTCATTTGTATATATTAATTGATAAACGTTTTAGCAATCATATTAAATGCACAAATTTATCGTTGTAAATAATTACAACATTATTTAGCATATATTCTTACAATATAAGAAAGATTAAATATTACAATTTCATTTTTCTAATAAGGCTCCCACTAGTCTTTTATATTTCTCCAAACCCTAAGATAAAACATAGAAGTCTCTCGACTTCACTAGTGGGTGTTATGACTCTTCTACCTTGGTATTGACCTTGAGTTTGCTCAACAAATCATAGCCCCACAAATGATGGATAACCCCTTATCGTTTGTATCACAAACAACTCCTAACCAATGTTTCCTTGTCCTAATCTCATTTCAACCTTGAGTTTGCTCAACAAATCGAAAGAGATTATTGACTCATACCTACCATATCATGGCAGCCTAAGTATAGTATATGTATCTTGAGTTTTCTCAACAAATCGATTATTCACTAATCTATTCAATATATTAATAATACTACACATAACATCCCTAGGTTGAGTTTGCTTAACAACTATGGAGTGTGCGAGTAATTTATTAGTATATATATGGTAGTGGACAATATTATATTGAAGATTCATAATCTTCAATATATTATATTGAATGATATCAACTTATGAACAATGTATTTATTATGAAATACACTCATGAGTCAAGTGCCATAGAAATCATGGTATACGTGCATTTACATATGTATTTATTCCTCAAGTCTATTTGAGTTTTTTATGTTCCACCGCTAGTTTATACATACATATCATATAAGTTTTGTTGTTATATAACGTTTATATTTCATATTACTTATATGATAGTCTTATTTATAATATTTCATTAATTAAATCCTATTTAATTAATTTTAACTAATTAACTCTTTGACTAATTTTATATTAGTATTCCAATACAACTTTTATATTAGACATATCTACTATAAAATTTATACTTTAACACATATATCTTATATACTTTTATTTTTATTTCATTAATTAACCTTTAATTTATTTATTTAATTAAACAATTTTAATTAAATTATATCAATTTCAAAATTTATCTTACATACATACATGTTTGTTTATGCTACCTTAAACCCTTTTAAATAACATATATCAACATATATAATACATGCATATAAGTATTAATTAATTAACTCAATTAATTAATTTATTTTATTAATCTTATTAGTAAATTTTAAATTTTGAAATTAATATTTGAATAGTTTCAAACATTTGGAAATTTTCATTACCTTTTTCCAATATTTGGAAAGTTTATGTTATATTATAACCTTTTATAATAAACATGTTTTATTTTAAATTTAACTTTTAAATTTAAAATCTAGTCTTATTTTTCAAAACTATTTTGAAAATTAGTCCAAGACCTAACTCAAATTGGGCTTTTTATGTCAGGATCAACCTTTGGGCTCACTTTACTTTTCAAACTAGGTAGGTAACCATGTAGGACACGGTACTTGATAAACCAATTCCAATCCTAACATCAACTTTCTAATCACCGTACTAGGTGCGCAAGCTTAATTAGTTAACCCTAAGATGACTAATTTAGACCGCATAAGCTATTAGACTCTGATATCATTAAAGGAACTGGGTCAGCCCGTGACGGAAGAAATTGGTGAATTTCAAAATTTTTAACCATTTTGGATCTTTAATGGGCCTATGAAGTCTTAGTATACTTAGAACTTTTCTATGTTTCTTTTAAATAAAATCTATATTTTATTTAATTTTATTAATAAAGTTTTACTATAATTTAATATGTATGTAAATTAGTGTATATCAAATATACTCTTATGTACACATTTGTGTGTAGAAGTAGGTTATTAAATTTATTAGAGAAGGATTTCCTATATCTTAAATTTAGGGCTGTCAATGGATACCCGAAAAATTCGAAATCCGTCCACATCCACATTTGAAAAGAGGATAAATATCTGATATCTGAAAAAATGGATGCGGTTGAGGACACGATGACATCTGCCTTCGAAAATTATCCATCCGGTTTATGTCAAGATTATAATTCTAATTATGTATATTTTAATGTAGTAAATGATATTCATTTACTATTTTATCCAGTTAGCAGTTTATATCATATGTACTTAATGCTTATTAACTGCTCGGAACTATTTACTATCATCATATTTCTTAATTTTCAACACTTTTATAATCAACGGGATTGAAAATATTTAAGTTAAACTAAAATTTTCTTTTTGTAATTCTTAATTTTTCGGTCGTTAGCAGATAGGATAATTATTTGATATCCATCTGTATCCGCGGATGCAGATATCCTATATCCAAAAATGATTTCGGATGCTGATGCAGATATGGCACTATCTGCATCTGAAAGCATCCGTTGACAGACCTGCTTAAATTATTCATTTAATGATAGGGCATAAATTTGTTTAGAGAATGAAACTTTTCATTTCCTTCCTCTTAACTTATTCAATTAATGACGAGGAATAAATTTATATAGAGAAGGAAACTTTTTATTTCCTTCTCTTAATTTATTCTGTTAATGAGGGGACATATTATTTATATGGAGAGAGAAACTTTCATTTCTCTCTTTAATTAAATTGATTGATCATATGAATGTCAATAATTAGCAACATGTATGTCGCATGAATGTTAGTATAAACTATATATGTATACATACACACACACACACAGATATATATATATATATATATATATATATATATATATATATAATGGTGTAAATTCTGAAAGTGCGACATATGATAGGTGCTATCAATTGATGGCGAGGTGTAGACATATAAACAAAATTAAATGGATAGCTAATCACATAAAGCAAAAAAGGGAAAATAAATAAAGGGTAACAACGATGACTGAATCAATTACCCATTATGTAAATTTAATTAATGCAACATATAAATTACAAATTATAGGCATCATAATATAATGATATAAATAATCGAAAATAAATGTATGTATATATTATTTCCTCATTTAAATTGTTTCCTCCTTTTGGAAAGAAATCTAATATTACTTTGACAATATGAAATATATGTAATAATTTTATATATGAAAATATACATATAAAATTAATTGAGTGTATATGAGATTAAATCAAATCTTTATACTTAAATAAAATTAGAGATTTATAGCAATCAATTTAGAAGTAGTTTTATTTTCAAAACATTAATTGTATGTATGTAATATTCAGTAAAATATCGCTTATAAATACAAATTATAGACTATAGTAATAAAATTAAAATTTAGATTTATTGCAAAAACATCTTCCCTTTTTTTCTAATTTCCAAAACAATACAAATGCAAAATACATACATGTAAACTTTCAAATCTAAAATCACATTTTGTTTCATATGATTTAAAACATGAACCTTCAATAAAACACTGTAATATTCATAAACAAATTTTAGCTTAATTTGTTAAAGTAAAATCAAATCAAAACAATATGAACATACAAAATTTTAAATCTAAGGATTATACTTTGAATTAAATGTTTACAATATAGATCTATAATAAAACATTGTATTTAAACATATATAAATTTTAATTTTGATTTAATACAATAAGAACCCAATTGATAAATTGAACATACAAAATTTCTGATCTAAAAGTTAGACTTTAAATTAAATGTTTAGAACGTAGATCCAAAAAAAAACATTATATTCAAGCATATACAAATATTAGTTTTTATTTACTAAATAAAACACCAATTGATTCACTCAACAAAAAATTCAAGATGCATAAACAATTTTCAACTTAAATGAGATAGTGATATGTACATACAATTTATGATAATTAATTCTTTTTTTCAGTAAACATTACATCAAATATCACTATCTATTAAGCCATAACATACCTTATTACCCAAAGCCTTAAAGCATATCTTGAAAATGGACTCCCCTTAGGATGTTGCCTAAAATCCACACCTTGAATGATGATATATTCTCAAATCTTCAAGATCCTCATCCTATCCTTGCAAGAGATGGATGAAACACTTTTTTTTTGATGTTTTCATATGGAGTTGAAAGAATTTTGGATTTTTTTGATTTTTTGTTTTTTTTTCTGCCCTGAAAAGTTAGGAGAAGAGAAAGAAATAAGACCGAATGAAAAAGAATGAAATGTACGTGCAGAATAAATTAGAGAATATGTTTTATTGAAAGATTGAAACCTTTTCCATTCTTTAATTAAAATTTCCCTAATTAATTACCCTAATTGTTTCTCTCTCTCCAACCTTTCTTCATGCGTACGTCATCAAATGACATAAAATTTCCATAAATCATGTCAAAATTTCCATAAATAATTTCACGCAATTGTCTTTAATTACATTAACATCGTATATCAATGCACGCAAATATAACTTTTATAAACGCATTAAAATAATGTGACGACCCAACTTCCAAACTCCAGGAAGTCGCATCGCTAAGAAGAAAGAAAGGGATAGAAAAGAGAAAAGAAAGGAATGAAGAAACAGACAACATCAGAATCTCACAGCGGAATCGAATAAATTATATTATATCACATAAAACTTTACATAGTATCATATACATCAGAGTTATATAGAATGCAACACAAACTAGACAGTTATAAACATCTGTCTAGCAATTACAATTCAAGTATATCAGAGAAAACAGATACAACTCAAAACACAGTGGAACCACTATATATATAGCTACACGTTGAAGCCTCCTGCTCCATTATCTCCTCTTGAACTCGTCAAAGAAATCCTGAATCATTTGACTACTCATACGTAATATGAGTACCCAAGAGTTTAATAAAACAGAAAATAAACACTCAGGTCAGACAGGGGTCTGGTGTGAGTAAACGGGGATCAAAGTTGCTTAACTTTAGAAAATCCTTTAAACAAAAGGTATCACGTAAGACTTCCCACACATAAACATGGAAAAGTTTTTACCTTACGCTAACCAAAACATTTGATAGGAAATCCAGTGATATTATAATAGTGTCTAGGGTTTTCAAGTAAATAAGAAATAGCCGAAATTGTTACATGATTAAATTCCATCTACTAGCCACAAAAGTGGGTAATGCAATCAAAACCGTAGGGTCTCGTAGGAAGAATGGGTTTCCATCAATGGCAGGGCTACTGGGGTACCGCCCGTCACAGTACATGGCCTAGATCACCGTACCGAGGAGTACGCCCGCTCCCCTGCAACACAAAGCCGGAACCATTCCTTACTGAACAGTTCCAAACAAGACCACCCCGCAGATTGGTCGTCACCAACTGCCACACAGCCGAAATATAAAGGGACCTCTAGACAGGGATAAATCTTGCTCTCCAGTGGGGGTTACCCACGAAGCTTTGCTACACCTCCCCTGTTTTAGCCATTCCCGGTTGATGAGGCTTGAGGTTACGACTACCTTCATAGGACATATCAATCTTAGAATGCTCATCGTCCACCTGACGATGTTCTGAAAGCATTCAATCCATACAAGTTCATTTCGGGTTCGAACGAAACCGAAGG
Source organism: Allium cepa (assembly GCA_030765085.1). NCBI lineage: Eukaryota > Viridiplantae > Streptophyta > Magnoliopsida > Asparagales > Amaryllidaceae > Allium > Allium cepa. The sequence continues at coordinate 308,268,662 of CM060934.1, read as the reverse complement.
CATTATCTCGTTACACTCGTATTGGAATCACCCTCAGAGTTAACGACGATAACCCTTGCACTCTAAATCACCATCTCGAATCTATAAGCACTATTCCGTCAACTCATTACGGAATCACCCACAGAGTTATACTGACATATAGCCCTTACACCTCGAGTCTTCACTTGCTCCACTTGGATAACGACCTAACGTTTAATTGGAATCGATGTGGTTTTCGAAATTCCAAATTTGAAAACCCGATCCCGGTCTCATCGAAACCAAACGCCATCTTAATGTCCAAGTTGTACTTAAGGGTTTTAAAATAAATTAACTCATTTCATTATTATCTAATTCACATAGATAGATAAACCACATCTCATAATAGATAATCACATTCATATCATAAACAGATAATATATATCATCACAAACAGATAATCATCACAACCAAATAATCCATCAAAAACCATCATACTTAACCCAATCATCCATATCATACAGATACAACTAATCTCATTACTGAGATCACAACTATTCAGTCAATAACATCCATAAGCAATGATTCATTAGCCATCAATTATAACTAATTTAAAATAAATTAAATTAATTACTCATTAAAATCCTGCTTAATATCCTTTAATTAATTAACCCAGTTAATTAATCACTTCCTAAGTATTAAACTTGATTAAACATCTTTGATTAGTCATTCACTAATTATAATAAGTAATTAGTATTAAATTAATTTCATAAATTAATTAACCTTAATCATAAGTAATTAACATTTAATTACTCATTTGTTAATTAATTATAATTAATTATATTTTATCCTTAATTAATTACAATTAATTAATCACTTAATTTAAATTAACTTAATCAAACAATCCTTAATTACATCATTAATTATAAAAATTAATGATCTCTAATATTTAAATAAATTATTTAATTAAAATTAAATTACATTTAGTCATTAATCTAATTATTAATCACCTTGATTAATATTAAATTTAGTAATTAACTATCTTTAATTACTCATTAAGCAAATTAATTATCCAATAATTAATTATCTTCATTAATTAATCCCTTAATTAATTATAAAGTAATTATCCAAATTACTTAATCAAAATAAATCACCTTTCACTAATTACATTCCAGTAATTATCAATTATTACTTCTCTAAGTAATCCTGCTTCATTGATTACATTAAGTAATTACTCCCATTAAATCATCAAATGATTTACTTAAATTAATTAAACTAAATTAATTAACTTAAACAAATCACAATATCAAAATTAATTATAATATGTAATTAATTCCTTAATTACTTTTATTAATTATACTTAACAAATTACAATTGATTATATTCAATTAATAAATCTAGTTAATTATCAAAATTAATTACATTAATTAATTACTTAATTATCCTTAGATAATTATTACCATTTATTAATTAACAACATTTCAATAATCACATACTTAAGAAAATTTGAATTAGATTAATTATTAATAAATCATTTCTAATTAATATTAACCTAAATCATTATTTAAAACCAAATAATTAAGTAAATTCTTAATTATCTTAATTATAATTTTATTTACTTATCAAATGACTCATAATATATTAAAACAATACATTTCTAAAATTAAATTCAAATTCCATTTAAAAATTTAATATTTAAAATGTTTAACTATTTAAACATTGATCCAAATTTAAATAAATATAAATCTTAAAATAAAATGAATGTTAAAGAACATTCATTACTTAAATATAAAAGAAAGATTTAAAATAAAATTTAATAAATCAGGCTTTGAAAATAAATTGATTGTTTTAACTTTCAAAATTAACATTTCATACTTCAAACTCAAATATTGAAGGAAATAAATCCTTTCAAGTTTAAACCTTATTTGAATCAAATTTCATTTTCAAATTTACTTTTAAAACAATTTGAATCAGCCCATATTTTTTTTTAAAATTTACAAACTGTTTGAAATCAAAACTGGTTCCAGAGTAACTTGGAATCTGTTTTAACTTGATTTCAAAATAGATTTAAATCTTGCTTAATAACATTTAAACCTGTTCAAAATTTAAAAACTAACAAAAACTGTTTTAAATCAAAAATCAGGTTTTAAAAGTAAACCTGAAGCCGTTTTAAAATCTTGATTTAAAACTGAATTTAAATCTTGTTTAAATTTAAGATTTTAATTTTTAAAATTTGAATTTCAAACTTCATTTGAATTCAGACTTAACTCCCACTTAAATCAAAACCTGCACTAAAATTTTGAATTTCATTCAAAATTTCAAAACTGCAAAAACTCAGGTTTAAAACCTATAACCAAAAACTAACCCGAGAAACCCCCTTCACTACTTCGAGTTCACCAACCTCTTGCTTCGAGTCAAAGACAAAAATACCCGAGGAATACCCGAGTCAAAAACCCTGCACACCCCATATGTCCACCAGATTCCAAACATGCATGGTGCATATACACCGTCGCCTTGGCGAACTCCAGCCACTCCATTCCACTGCTACGAGTCACCGACCATCTCCTCATACGATCACGACCACCCAAACCCCCACATCAACTAGAAATAAAAAAAATAGGATAACAACTGCAGCCTGGAAAAAAAACATCTACAACATACCCCAAACCTGTCAACAGTCCATTAGCTCGCCTCCGACCATCATCGTCGACGCGACCTTGGATATAGCTTCCCTTGCACCCCTTCTACAAATTCCCAAAACCCTACTTCATTCGATGCAACACAGAGATAACAAGAGGATCCTAAACCAACCACTTCAAATTTAGGGCTTAAACCTGGAAATCAACATTTCCATCACCACCACCTACTGACACTACTTCTGACCATTATCCACTCACTCTCCCATCAATCCTCTATCTTCAGACAGACCAACAACATCCTACAATCACTGGAAATTTGGATAGAACCAAATTTCCCAATTCTGTTCAAAACAGAATTGCTCATACCAGTAATTTAAAAATAATAATATAAAATTTGTTTTTAAAATCTCTGATTTCTAACATACATACATGATATAATCTTGTTTTAGTTAGTTAATGATGTGGATATTTTGTTTTATGCAAAAAATGTTTACAGTAGAGTTGTTTCAGAGGGTAACTGACTTCAAAACAATTAAATTATGATTTAAGAACATAATTTATTCTTAAACAACATTATTTGTTTGTTCATATTAATTCCTAACAGAAATTAAACATGTGAATAAAGTTTTCTATTAAACTTAGTTTAAAACAGAAAACTGTAAATTAGGATTACTGTAATCCCATACATACACACACACACACACACACACACACACACACACATATATATATATATATTCACACATCCTATTGATCATAATAAAATCATACAAGCATACCCAATCTTACATATTCACATGCAACAAATAGATTTAACTTCCTGCATTGAGGTTCTCACAATAAATAAATAAATAAATAACAGGGCAGTTTTAATCACCCAGATTTTAATTAATTTGAACTAATACTTTCATTCAGGAAATTTATATAATTTTGATTTTAAAGAAACTGTTTTTTAAAATAAGAAGTTTACTCACATTTTTAATGAAGATGCAGAAAACAATTAGATGCAATCACAATTTCCAGGTCCTGACTTGAAACTGCAGGATGAAATCTGGCTTTCAATTGCTAGTTGAAGTTGCTTTACTTCTTGATGTATGCATGCAGACCTCCTATTCTTACTGCTCAGATTTGAAGTTGTAATTTGCAGGTTTGAAGTTGTTTGTTTTGTAGAAATTGATTTGTATTTTGATTCTTGAATCATGAGTTAGAAATTGGGTTTTAGAATTCTTTTTTTTACAAATCTGGTTTTCAGATTTTTCAATTTGAAGAGAAAGTGTTTTTAACAAATGCACTTGTTATGTTTTATTGTCAATAAAATTAAATTTCAAAAATGAATTAGCTTGCCACTTGTTAACTTATTATGTTAAATTTTTACAAGTGTTCACTTTATGTTTTAAGATTTTAACACATGTACGTTACTAATATAAAAGCAATTCTAAATTTGTAAATGTATTTAAATTTATCTTAAACCATTACTAATTTGTTTTTAGCATGTTTTCAAATGTTTATTAACATTAGCCTTTAAATAATAACATATACACAATTTAAATGTTTACTTGAGATTTTTAAAAATAATATTTTAAAGCTAATTTTCAAAAGAGATAATTTTCAAAAAAATAATGTTGAATTCATTTATTCAAGAGTTTTCAACTCAAATGTTATATTTAAAAAAAAAAGGATTAAATCTTATTTCAAAGAAAAACATATTTTAAAATAAAACAAAATAAACTTTTATTATAAAACAAAATTTAAACTATATTTATTTTTATAAATAAAACAAATACTTACTTACATTACTATGAAGATATAAGAAAGACTTTTAAAACAAACCTTTGAAAAGTTTACAATACTAATTTAAATCAGTTTACAATTTATACATTTATATATAATAATTAGAAAATATCCTTTATTAATATTTAAATTTTGAATTAAAATCAAATCCTCTATTTACAATGTATACACATATATACATTATAAATAAATATTTTTAAATCAGTTTAGAAAGATGAATTTATCATTACTTAAATATTTTTAACTTTTGAAAAGAATATCATTTAACAAACTAAATAATTATTCATTTTCAAAAGAGAGTTTCTGTTTGAATTAAATTATTAAATCAATATTTCAATATTTAAAATAATTATCAATGAAATTATTAAATAAATATTGCCTCAAATTTCCGGGACATCACAAATAATTGCAAAAAATTTCCAAACATCAAATAAATAATAATTAATATTTATCAAATATCAATTAATTTAATCAATTTACAACATTTTATAAATTAATTAATTCATGTGGTTTTTCAAATAATTTATCATTACGGTTTTGCGACTCAAAGGTGTAAATCCGGTCAGCAATTAATATCGAACTATTTGAATATTAACGTTCATATGTCACTTAGCAGGTTGTGTGACATTTTGGCTGAATTTATAGCTTACACATCTTTTGGTAATATCCAATTTTACTTATTATAATCGATACCTAATAGTGATAATTATTTATACCAATTCTCTTCGTCAAAACTATATCACTTTGGATTTATGGAATTTGATGATGGTCAAAATTCCAATATCATCCACATTCAACTTTATAGTCCAAACACAACGTCTTTGGTTCAATAATAACAATTATTATTAATCAAAATGCTCTGGCCAAAGACTTGACATTAAGTTGACTTCGGTTGACCATGATACTAGCCACATATAACTGAGGAGACGAATCCTCACTTGAATAGTGTTTCACTTCCAATGCTTCCCTTCGACGCAACTATAGCCATTCGATCACGTCGTGCCACAAGTGGAGCTTCTACATTGAAGATCAACGGCATTCTCAAGTCATGAGAACTCTGTAAACTAGTCACATCGATATTCTCTGCTTAACTTTAGTTATATTAACCAACAAAAAACTATCTAATATTATTCCATATTTATCCAATAACTATCAGTACGTAACCCCTTGGTTCCCCCAGTAGTCATGAGTAATACACTGCCCAACATTTGGAGAGTGTTACGTACTCTTGTGTCAACGTTTTGTAACTACTATCACAAAACATACCATTTATGGATTTTCTATTAAATATACTTTTAATTAAATTGATTAATTAGTATAACCACATTATATTAAGTATATAATAGAAAGAAAATACCTTTATTTCAAACAGGATTGGTCAACAATTTAGATATATGTAATAAATTACATAATTGCACCTAGGGCATACCCCTAACTCCATTAGATCTAATACCATCGAACTGTATCCATTGAAATGACCCTTCACCTAGCTGCAATCATCACTGAACCATGTTCCACTAAACTAACCCTCTCTCCAATCCCAACGCTTAAGTTGTTTTGGCTTTCCTATGTGCAGTTCTTAGCGAATATGCAAGTGGCCCGATGCAAGACAAAATCCACCCCTAGCACAACTCGATGCCGATCCCACTCTTCTTTTATCTCATACTTTACCATTTTTATTCCCAAGAAAGCTCAAAGTAAATACTGAAGCTAACCCTCACATGAATCGAGCATGACTCAGAGCAACCGTCTACTGATCCTACTCTTAGACACCATCATCGATCCAACTTCAATTGTCCATAACTCAAGCAAACAAATTCCAAACAACTTGAAACTTGTAAACCTTAGCATTGTGAGGCCTTCCTTGTTGCCCCACACAACTCACACCAAGTTCCTCCACTGTCACTTACATGGATCAATGACGAGTTATAAACTTGTTCCTATTTATAAGTTTCCTTTCGATCAGTGTTTTCAACCAAACAAACTTCATACATTTAAGAAATTAGCTTGTAAACTATATTCAAACAAACAAGCATTCACATACATCAAATCAGAGCCTAAATTTAAGGGTAAAAGAAGGATGAATGATAAGAACAAGGGATATCTATAAGAACGCCTATTTCACTCAACTTTGTAAAATCATTTGTAATTAACATATATGATTGGTTAAAGTTTAAAAAATGTTCACGATTCAAAATTAGTTTAAAACATCATTTTAAGGTGTATATTAACTAATTAGCAAGTAAGAGGTCCTAATCACTCATCTAGAATCCAAAGCAATCCAAAAGAACTCAAATCTCAAGATAGACAGTAGCTCCAAAGTGTCTACAATAGTAAATCCCCTCATCCAAATGCTAATCTTGCTAATCTCCTACTAATGACAAGATTTGGCTAATTAAAATATGGTTTAGAGTGGTTTTTAGGCTTGAGAATGTCAATGGTGGATTCTTTAATTATTTTAGGAAGTGTGAAAGGATAAAGAGAAGTCCCATTAGCCCCTTTCAGGGATAATTAAGAAATTGGCATTGGGCTTAGCCGCCAATCTCCTTAACTACCTACCAAGTTGTCAGAAATCAGCTGAAACTTCAAACGGCCATATCTCTCAAATCCCCTTCTCTTCATGCATCCGGTTGGCCTTCGGCTCCTTATGTCTCTAACTTCGAAGTCAAGGTAAGTCTGTTTTCCTATATTACCGCTCTACCAAAAGAGAAACCATCAAACCGATCTAATGGTAGTTGTTTCAGACCCTAATTTGGCTCTCATCAAAAGTTATAGGCCATGCAAGTTTTTAAGGTCAAAATTGCTTGATAAAAATTCTAAGAATGGAAAATGTCTATAATAATCATTTCCCAAAGTTATATATCGTACAACCCAATATTAATATTTTACGATCCTTCGATACATACAAAACGAGTCGTTACATTCTCCTCCACTCCCTTTAGGAATTTGTCGACAAAATCCCAAAGAAAATCAATAGAGTTATCCTGCATGCCTAACAATCATACATAAGTATATGCAAACATTACACATCATACATGCATACACGACAACAAATATAAAAGGTAACATCCAAGCCTATCCTAGCATGTAGGATATTAGGTATCTTTGATTATGTCATAAGTGAAAGTAAAAGCAATAAATAAAAAGTTTTTCCAAGTAAAGAGCTCTAGATAAGATGTCCTCACGCTCTCCTCAGTCTCCTAAGTGCAATCGCCTTTGTTCTCACTCCATTGAACCTTCACCAACTCCATCATCTTCTTCCGAAGCTGCTTTGTATCATGTCCAATGATACGGATAGGCCTACGAGGTCTCGTAGCTTTCAATTCAATCTCGATATCATCGAGTTGATTCAGTGGGAGAGTTACACTCGAGTCGTGCATAAATTTTTTCAAGTGTGAAAAGTGGAACACGTTGTGCACTCACGCCTTCTTTGAGGTAAGTCGACTTGACATGCAAGGTTCTTAATCCTCTCTAGTATTGAAAAAGGACCCACAAATCTTGGTACTAACTTCCATTTAGTATCGAAAATCTTACATTCTTTAACGCAAAGATCTTAATAAATACCATACCATCGACAAAGAACTCTAAATCTCTACGCTCTTATCAGCATAGCTCTTTTATCTATCTTGAGCAGCGTTTATCTGTTGTTGAACGATCTCGATCTTTTCTGAAGTTTCTTTAATCATATCTGGCTCTAGTGTCAGCTTTTTGCCCACTTCCCCTCCAACATAAAGGAGCATTGCACGGTCGGTCATATAATGCTTCGAATGATGTCATACTGATGTTGGACTGATAATTGTTGTTGCATGCGAATTCAATAAGATGTAAATGATCATCTCATGAGCTTCTAAAGTCAAGTATACATGCCCTTAAGAGATTCTCTAGGATATGATTCACTCTTTCAATTTGGTCGTCGTATTAAGGGTGATAAGCAGCATTCAAATGCAACTCTATCCCAAATGCCTCTTGTAAGCTTTTTCAAAACCCACTTGTGAACAATGGGTCTCGGTCGCTCAAGTGCTTTTTGGACCACCATGGAATCATGCTATCCACTTCACATACAAGTCGGCCAGTTTGGCTACTATTCTACTTGACATGACAGATATAAATATGACGCTCTTAATCAATCGATCGACCACGACCCAAATGTTGTCATACCTCCTATAATCCTCGACAGTCCATCGATGAAATCTATTGACACTTTTTCACTTTCCATTCAGGAACTTCTAGTGGTTCCATCAAACCACTAGGTTTCCTCTGCCCTGCCTTCACTAACTGGAATTTTATGCACTTTAAGATGAATGTTCCAACATCTTTCTTTATCCCTTTCCAATAATAGGTCTGCTTCATATCACGATACATTTATTACCGCCTGGATGAATAGTCAATCTCGAATGATAGCGCTCTCGTAGCACGTCATCCCTCAATCCATCGACATCAGGAGCAAAAAATCTTCTAGTTTTACGGTGCTAACCGTCTCGGTCAAGTTCATATTGTCTTATCTCTTCAGACTCTACTCCAGCTTCAATCTTAGCAATAATCTCAGCTAATCTAGCATCACACCTACGACTAGCATCAATCGCCCCAATCAGAATAAGTCTAGCAGTTGAGTTTGCCGATATCTTTGGCTCTATCTCGCATCTTAATCGGAAATCATAACCATCAATATACTCTAATTGCATCCACTCTAGGAACATAGCTTCCAAGCTAGCATGTCTTTTACTCAATGCATCCACAACTGCATTCCCCTTCCCTGGTGTATATGCAATATCGAAGTCACAAGAGGCTAAGAACTCTAACCATCAGTATTTGCGAAGATTAATCTGCGAAAAGAGGCACTTCAATGATTTATGGTCGTTGAATGGTTTGAACCTCTCTCCTAAAAGATAATGCCTCTAAATCTTTAGCACGAACATGATCGTTGCTAACTCCAAATCATAGGTCGGGTATTTCTTCTCGTGTGCCTTTAGTTGTCGACTATCATATGCAACAACCTTACCCTTCAACAACAATATCGTGCCCAATCCAGTACCACAAGCATCAGTGTATACCATCATCTCCTCATTCCCACTCAAAATGGTCAATACTGATGCACTCGTCAGATTTTCTTTTAGACTCACGAATGCCTTTTTGCATATCGCATCCTAAGTATGAAACTTTTTCGTCAACCGAGTAACCGATGTAGCTCCTTTGGAGAAGTGTTGGATGAATCATCTATAATATCCAACTAACCTCAAGAAATTTCTCATGTCTGTAGCATATTTGGTCTATTCCAATCTTGAAATGCTACAACTTTCGCAAGATCTACGACAATGCCCTGCTGAAAAACAATGTGACCTAAGAATTGTAGTTCCCTCCTCTAGAAGTGACAAATTTGAAAACTTCACTTTAATTTGATGCTCTCTCAATTAGGCATGTCAATGGTATGGGTTTTGGCCCGAGCCTAGCTCGAACCAACCCTATCAATATATGTATGGGTTTGGTCATAACTACCTAGGCCCGACTCGGTTTAGGCCCTAACTCCCCAGGCCCGACCCGGTTTAGGCCCGACTTGATTATTAGTTTTCCATTGTATCAAAACACAAGTGTTTAATGTTGTTTATTTGCTATTTCATTTGTTTGCATGCAGATGTTTTTGCTTATTTTCGTTGTGAACTTGGCTACATCACCATCCACATTGTATGTTAGCATTGTTTGTGTATAAATTTTACAAAAAATTGCAAGTTTAAAGTATGATTTTAACATAAATAATATGAGTTCGGTACATCGGTATTAGCCAATGGGATTGAAAAGCCCGACCGGCTAGACTCAGGTAATGGTTTTGAAATACCCTACGGGTTCGGTCAGGGTTGGATTTTGGATTTTAAGATATCCAAACCAAATCCGGCCTGTTGATAGACCTACTCTCAACACCTCAAGTACGTTCCTAAAATGCATCTTCTGTTCTTCATGCGCTTGTGAGTAGATGAGAATATCAGCGATGAACATAAGTATGAATTTGTTTAGGTGGCCCCTGAAAACACGATTCATGAGTTCGACAAAGTATATCGGGGCATTGTTTGGCCAAAACGGTGTAAGCAGCCACTCATGGAATCCAAATGGCATATGAAACCTATAATCGACATACTTTCCTATGCTACTCTCATTTGGTCAAATCCCGTTGCAAGATCCAACTGATAAATTTACTCTAACACTATGGAGCTGATTTTGTCAATATGTGCGAGTGATACTTGTTCGTCACTTTATTCAGCTTATAGTAATCGATACATAGTTTAAGGGAACCATCTACCTTCATGGAGAATACTATGGACACTCCCCACTCAGAAATACTTTTGCTAATGAACTCTCTTCGTAATAGGTCAATCACTTGCACCTCGAGCCCCTACTGCTCTTTAGGTGCCATCCTCCTCAAAAGCATTACTATCATTTTGGCATCTTTCACTAAGTGAATATAGAACTCGATCTCTATTTGTGGTGGAAGATCGGTCACCTCCTCGAATACGTCCGAATACTCTCAAGCAATAGGCATAGATGACAGCTCATCGTGTGAGATATCAAGTGAATGCAGAAGCTAACCATCGTCTCGTCGTCTGATAGGCAGCCAAATGCTATTGTCCGCCCATCATCTACCCCTATCATCAGCAATATTTTTTCACAATCTTCCATACTTCGTATCAATAAAGCCAATCCACATCCAAAAAATTTACCAAACCCCATAAAACTCAAAACAAAGCAATCATAATCAAAAGAACATCCGTGCATCGATAAGGCCAAATCATGACAAACCAAACACAGGCTAGTGGAGCCTCCAATATATTTCTTCACGGCCAAAAGTTGGTCAATAGTTTTGGTTTGAAATCCTAACTTATCTACCAAGCCACTCGATATAAAGGAATGCAAAGCTCCGGTATCAAGCAAAACACATATGAAAACAATGTAAATGAAAAGCGTACCTTGAATAACGACGCTCTTCCCTTTCTCCTTCGCAGATGAAGCACTTAACGATGTAACAACCCTGCTGCTATACCAATATTATTAAAGAATAAGTAATGTCATTTAATAACATGGAGAATATGGTCGGTTAAGGGCGATCGAATGTGAATATATCTTTGTACTAACATTGACACGTCTTTATTACCTTTTGAGGATCTTAATTGAATTTTTTTGACGTGTACAATATTAATAAAAAGTAATAAATACACAGATCAAAAATATTCATAATAGTATATAACACAGATAAATCAGAATCAGAGTCAGGGATCACAGTGGAATAATATACATCATATATAGAATAAAACTTAAGTCTACAAAATAACAATAATAGACCCACATAATATATACATCACATCCAAAATACCGTATCAATTACACAATGACTACTAGATAATATATATGACATAAACTCCCAATGTCAATATATACAAGTATGAAGTAAATTGAAATGGTCAAAATAGTCTACTTCAATGCTATCACAAAATGCAGAGGTCAACGAATGTCAGTACCTGTAGAGTCTCGGCTTGACCTGAGTATTATAAAAATAAATTAGTCAGACATTATCCAAAAAGCAAGGTATGATATTAATATCATAATATGATTTAACAATAATCAAGTCATAATAAAAATATGTCAAAACGAATGATCATAATAAGGCATATCAATTAAAATCACCTTTCCATAAATCCATTTATGACATAACCATAAAATAAGCAATCTCAAAATATGTCCAAAACATACTAATTATAATAAGGCATATCAAAACCAAAACACCATTTCATAAATACATATTGAGTCTTCAATGGATTGTCATAAAAAATATGGTGATAACAATTCCAAATTCTCCAGAGCCAAAAGATACTAAATACCTATCCAAATATCTCTAAAGAAATCGTCATCACTAATGAAATAATAATGATAGTCAACTATCAGTATGATACAGTGCAATATGGGGCCTAACTAAATAAATAAACCCCGCCACATAGCGAAGTAGTCTAACAAAAATAAAACGAGTACCAAGTATGGACGCTGACTCCTAAGAGGTAGCCGTGTTTATGACAAAACTATGTGAATTTAACTAACGAAAATAAATAGGTAAACACTATCCAACCGTGTAATAAACTGATTGGTCCGCATGTAACACATGTCCAAGGGATGAAAGGGCAATCGTGTTACACTATAACAAACGTAACTCTCGAAAGTAGGTTTGTATACCCAAATCTAGGAATGCATCGACTCTCAAGTCGATGAAAAATGAGTCATCGTCTCTCAAGGATGTATCGGCCTAAAATCCGAACACCTTAAGATAATAAAACTCTAAATTGTTAATTATTTTCGCTATAGTAATTGCTAAAATTTAACTATTGTCTCGTACCAATAGTGAAATTATAGTGTTTACTAAAAGCTAGCAAATTCCACTCAAACTCTATTTAACAAATTATAGTAAGAGGCGAAGGAATTGTATGAAATGTCTCATACCAATCCGAAAATCTATCATTTATTAATTCTTCGTTTTATAGAAATAATGAAATCTCAAATGCATAATAAATAAATAAATAAATGATTTTTAAATTAACTTTATATATATAAAGGTACAATTTTCCAAAATTACTTATAAATCCATAAACTCACTCTAATGAAGAGTTGTTTATTTACAAAAGCTTTAGGAATTCTTTCAAAATCATTTAAATTTCTTTTATAACAAAATCACTTAAAATTAAAATTATTACTTTCACCATTGCTTTTATAAAGTGTACTACATTTTATCTTTTTTCCATAAAACATTTCCAAAAATTATATACTTAAAATATTAAATTTAAAAAGGTTTTATAATTAAATATTACTCATTTTAAAAAGCTTTAATTGGAAATTTTAAAACAAGCATAAGTTAAAAAATAATATGATTTAACTATATTTTATAAATTAAATGTCACATAAGGATTAAAATAGATAAAACCTCATTTTGAAAATCTTTTACACATATTTACTAATTTAAACAATAAATCCATCAAAATTCAATATCTGTAGCCAACATCCCTTTATAAAATCTATTCCATGACATGGAATTATTTAGAGATTAGAGTTGCTATAACGACCCGCCTTTTTGATTCTTAGATGTCGATACTAATATGTCCATGGTATTCACGTGTCGAGTAACCAAGTGTCGGAGCGATAAATTGTTAGGAGCCAAGAACGAAAGGATAGAAGAGAGGAAACTAAACAACATAAAATCGCACAACGCAATGGGACAATATATATACTACTCAACATAATATTACAAAGTCATTTCAAAAATGTTACATCAGAGTCATACTTATAAAATTCTATCCAAGGACAATTATAACAGTCTACCCCTACCTAATTGATACAACATACATATAATACAACGAGAAACAAGGTAATAACTAGCTAATGATGAAGCAACATGCTCCAAGCTCCTCCAAAATGAATTTGCGGAAAAACCTGAACTACTTGGCTGCCCTTCAAATTTGAGCACCCAAGAGTTTAGGAAAAGAAAATAAACTTCGGGTCAGACATGAGTCTGGTGTGAGGAAAAAAGCCTTTAACTTTATAAAAACCTTCAAAGCAAAGGCATCTCGGAAGACCACACCATACATATACACAGATGGGTTTTTACCTTACAATAATCAAAACATTTGTACATAAAATCTAATGATATTATAACAATGTCTATGATTTCAAATAAAATGTGAATATAGCTGAAATGCTTGCATCTCACATTTCAACATAGTTGGGTACAATTAAAACCCTAAAGGCACATATTGGAGAATGGATTTCATACTATGGCAAGGTAAGGGACTAACTTTCGATAGCAGACCCTAGAAAATGCACCTGGATTCTGATAAGAACTTTTTGTAACCCTGCTACATAGAGCTTGCTGCCCCTTTAACATGGCAAATCGGATTACCCCATCCCTTTTTGATACCATGGCCTTACATTAATATGGTGTTTGTGTGCAAAATAACTCGAATATGGACAATCAAGAATGGGATGGCGCTCCTAATGGTAGCTGACCACATAGCTCTGCCGCATACCTTGTTTTTTCCATTTTCCTAGTTGTGAGGTTTGAGGCTACGCTTACCTTCTTAAATACAAGCAAACCATCTAGGAGTGCTAACACTGCCCTCCAGGTAGAGATGCAATGCCGGCATTCATCTATTCAAGTTGTTTCGGGATCGAACAAACATTCCACATTACTATCTTCCATTTTAGAATCATCCTCAGGAAGAATAGTATCATTCTATAGCATATTTCAATAGAATTTACAAACGATATTAGTTTGGAGTGGTTCGGGTAGATCCAATCACTAGTGTCTCCAAAATTAAGCAATAATTTTCAGTTAACTCAATTCCGGTTCTTTTGAAAGTATGCACTAAGCAATTAAGTCCTCACTAGGGAACTCGAATATACCTAACATACCTTATGAGTCAAAACAGGTCCAGATTTGATAAATTAACTATCAAATAAACAAACAACAACCAATTCCATTTGATATTTAGTTATCTAGAGCAACCACTAAGCCTAAAAACAAATTAATCCCTTTTCAAAATGTTTGTCTAAAACATTCATATACTTATCTCTCCGACATAAATATATATATAACAAAACATTTGCAAATAACTTCTTACTTCCAAACCATGTCAAAAAGGATTAAACAAATGTTGTTTAAATCGAAGGTAAGGACAACGCTAAACATTATTCCCTCAGTGTTAAGTGCAGAACGGATGTTCCATACCACCATTTCTAAAAGTCTATTTTAAAGAAACTTGGATCTCAAATTCTTTTTGTATTTCTTTCGATAAATCCTTTTAATCAAATCTATTTCAAATGAAATCCCTTTTATTTGAATTCAAATCCATTTCAAATACTTTCTAAATTTCAAAATTCATTATAAAACTTCTTTTTGTAACATTGAAAACCATTCCCTTTAGTTAAAAACAACTTTAGTATATCCATTTGCCAACTCATCCTTTAAATATCTTGTTCAAAAATAAATAACTTTGAAACCATTCCAAGAAGCAAACGAAATATTTATCTTTTATCAAACAAAAGCCAAATAACCACAATAGTTCTTTTAATTTGGTTTTACTTATCAGTTTAACATAGGTACTACACAATAACATGTATGTAAATGATCAATACATAACAATCAATCAACGTAAGTAAATGTCCAAGCTAACTGTAATAGAATAATGGTGTTTGTGTTGATAGTAGATGTCATTTAGTTTTCCCAATCATATGGGGTTACTTAAGGGTAAGCGACACATAAATCCCTTGATTTAAAACAAACTTGAGAAGAAAACAGTTTAAAATAAGACTGCTTACTTAAACTCAAAGCGATTTTAAAATAATTAAAATCTTATTAATTAGAATCAAAGCCTTGTTAAAAACTAATTAAATTCTAATTAAAATAAATTAAACCTTTGTTAAAACATAATTAAACTTCTATCAAAGATTAATTAAATAAACCCCTTTAAAATAATAATTAATCAATTATTATCTAAAATAATCAATTAATTAATCCTTAATTAATAACTAAATAATAATTATTTTTAATAAAGTAACTAATTATGTTTAGCTTAATTGGTTAACACTTAAGTATAAACATCCTTTGTTGATTAGTGATTAAGTGCTAATTACCCAAATTAATATATTAATTAATTAAATAATCATTAAATAAAAAACAAACAAACAAATAATTATTTATTAATCAATTGTTAAAGTTATAATCCCATTTCCAAATAAATTTTAAGTTAAATCAAGTTCAGATTGAAAAATAGTTATCTTTTTCCAAACTGCGCGTATAGCGACTCGCTATACGACACGTAATTTCCAAAAAAACACGAGTTTTAAGAAAATTAACTTCATAACTCTATTTTTAAACTTTAAAACTTATAAAAAAGTTAGAAAACACCTTTCAAAAAGTTTCTAAATGGAAATAAATTTTGGATTTGGAAATAGTTTGGCTTTTGCGAACTCCACGTATAGCGACTATCGCAATACGATCCATAATTTCAAAACTTGATTTTTTTCCTTTTTCTAACTATCAAAACTTAACATTTTAACTCTTATTGCTCTTAAAACATACAAGTAGACTTTTGAAAACAAAACAAAGATTAAAACTTTGTAAAATTCAACCTATAAAACCAGTTTCAAAAAATTTCGGAAAAGGATTTCAAATTACCGCCTTAAGTTAGCACGACACTAATTTTTCATGTTATAAACAACGTAACCCAATATCATCACAAACTACACTATTACATCACATATACATGTTTTATATACAGATACAACAAGATCCAACTTGCAATCAAATATAATTAATCAACTTTCACAATCAACTATATTCCGACTACTAAGCACATTCACATACAACCAAATCACATTTATTTTCAAGTATAACCAAATCAAACTTCAATGTTACATAACCGAACATCAAATTTACCAATAAATATACATATTTATAAAGTAAATAAATTTGGTTTAAAAGTTATAACTTTACTTACCGTAACTTATCTAAATCAAACTAAACTTCCATCGAACTTGGCTACAACAGTAGCAAACCGCCTTAGCTCCAAGATATGACCCAGTATGACCTTCTATTGTGCAAATGGCCTCAGCTAAGGGCTTGGCCCTAGGTGGTTTTAAGGTGTAGGGGTTTGCTTTGAAGAATATTGGTATTTGGATGTGATGTAAGGCAGGTTAACTTGATTTTTTTGAAGTGTACTTACTAGTTTTTTATCTTAGGAATTTGGAGATGAAAGCCATGGAAATACATGAAGATAATAAGAGGATTTTGATATGTGAATGTAAATGAATACAAAGAAGGGGGTGTAGGAATGAGGATGGTATTTATAGGCTAGCAGAAGAGGTAAATAACTATTTTTTTGCATTAAATAATGTAAACATGCCATGTAACACCATATCTCTCCACCATCTCCTCTCCACACATACTCTTCCCTCCATGACTTTGTGTATTAACCTCGAGCGTTTAGGTACTAACCTAGGTTATATTATATATATGTATATAAACATGTATAAATAGTCATATCATGAATGTATATGTATATATTATTTAATAGTCACGTATGTATACATGTATATGCATATATGTTATCTGCAAATTAGATCAAACCCTAGTTATAAGTGTGTGCATGTTTAAAACAAATGTGCACAACATTTTCCGATAACTTTTCGATGCCGAAAATTCGAGAATTCGAAAAACGATTTACGACCACATCTTCTATTTTTATTTGAACTAATTATTTTTGTAAACAAAATTGAAAATCTATTTTACTATCATTTGTTATTATTTAAAAGAGTTATATTTTAATTGTAAAACATATTATTTGAGTATTTAAAATTTATTAAATATTTGCAAATCAAGGCAGTAAAATTCTGGGTCATTACACTCTTTCACCTTAAAAGAATTTCGTCCCCGAAATTGTGCCACGACCCTAATTCTTAGGAACACCTAAACTATTCATCAGTCCGTATGATGTACATAGATCGCTGCTATGTAAAATCTAATTTGATAATTCACTCGAACACATAACTTCACTTCCGAACTTGTATTGCTCACCCAACTTCCTATTGTGGTCTTTGATCAGGCCTCTTAATTAGATACCTTTGTTCTCTTTGCATAGCCAGAAACTATAATAGACGGCTTTGGTTCCACATAAAAACCCTCATCAAGTTCTCGCCATCAAAAACCGAGTGATAAATACTTGTTCGGAATGGTGTGAAAAGCCTCCAGTCATGTACTCCTATTTTGGATCGAGAACTATGTGAAAAGGAGAAACGATCTTCATACAACCTACGTACCGATCTAACGATTCTTACTATCTAACTACTTTTCTACCCTCCCACCATGCTTCATAAGAATCAATTTGCAAATTTATTAACTTATATAATACTCTTCTACATCCTAAGGCTATATACTAATATCTGATTTTTAATTCTAGTCAATTCTAACTATTACATATAGGCTAAAAATAATTTGGATCTTGAAATTAATTTGACCAATTCAACCTTTATACCCTAATTGGTCTAGTAAGTAGCTAAGAAGAGTAGGATGCTGGTATTCAAACTCTGTCCTAGTTTCTACTTTTTCTTAGACATTACTAAGGTAAAAATGTCTATTAGCCGGCCTAATAACATCAATAATTCTTCATATCCTAGATGTTAAAATCAAAAGACACGTTTAAATAAACAAATTTTATTATACTTCCTTATTAAATTTAATCTAACTAAAGCTTCATTTATTAATCTGCCTTTTTAATCAAAATATCCTTTTATTTTGAAAACTCTTTATTTTAAGGGATCCAAGAACACAATACTCGGTTATATTTTAGAAACCTCTTGAAAGCATACATAGAGCCTGAGTAACTCCAAAACGATGTCAAAGAACTTAGTGCCATCAAATAGTATCATATACCCCTTTACTAAGAAGGACAGTACTCAAAAGAAGTGTTTGCCATTTGAACATATCTCATACCCATTTTTAGTCATTTCCAAGACATGCGAACTAGTTAATAAAAATATTTCTTCTTTTTCCAAATTTCTTCTCGAAGCAATACTATTTATAGATAAATAGCTTTTAACAAGATCATCCACTTTCTTTGGATTCATTCGGCTTTGAACTTGTTTCGATTTGTATAACGATAAAGAGAATAGTTTACCAATCGCATTATCCTATATGCCCAAGTAAACATTTGATTGTCACTTAGAAGATTATTCTGATCATCATAAAACAAATCAAGACTTATTCATGAATTGTTCAAAGAAAATCTTACTCTCAAAATTCATCTTTAAATATCTATATCTTAAAATATCTTTAAGAAAGTTTACTAGTATTTTCCAAAATCATCTAGAATTTCTCAAAGCCACAGGGATTTAATATTCTCAAAACCCTTTTCATTTTTAAAACACATTTAATAGTTATGATTTGTAAAATCATCTCTCTTAATTCATCTTATAAAACTATCTGAAGATTTTCTTTTAATAAACCCCTTTATTAAAATTCAGTTTTTTAACCCTACATATGTCGAACACTTTATAGTTAAATTATGAAACTTAATTCATAAGGTGTTCAATTCAGTGTTTTTACAAATTTTATCAACCTAACCCATAATGGAAAAAAGGAATCTACTATTAAATCTGACAATAGTCAATGCTCAAAATTGGACGAGCATGACTAGTCAAACCCTAAATTCTAATAATTTGAATAAATTTAACTCCTAACCCACTCTCCTCATAGATAACTACATAGATTTTGAAAATCATCCCTTTTTATATATAGAAAATATGTTCTTAGGTAAAATTATTTCATTTGCCAAATTTAAAACAATATTATGTCTATTGAACTTGTTCAATTGTTTAGGAAATCCCTATCTATAACGTTAATCAGGCACACCGACCAGAATTCTTAAGCCACTTAACAGGTCAAACAACGATATAAAAACATTTCTATTAACTAATAATGATGCATTCATATATAAATTACACTCAGACTCATTCTGGGGCACTACCCCCTATCTATAATGAGTTTACCCCACCAAAGCCAAGGTGTTTTCTCAACCTAAGCTCTGATACCAAACGTAATGACCCGCCTTTTCGATCCTCATATGTTGAAACTAGTACATCAATGTTATTCATATGCCAAACAACCAAGTGTCGAAAAGACAATGTTAGGGGATAAAAAAAAGATGGAAGAGAAGAAGCTAAATAACACAAAATCTTACAACAAAACAGAACAATATATATTACTCAACATAATATATTACAAAGTCATTTCAAAAATGCTACATCGGAGTCATACTACACATGTTCTACCCTAGGATAGTTATAACAGTCTGCCCCTACCTAACTAATACAACATATATATAATACAGCGGAAAACAAGGTAATAACTAACTATCGATGAAGCCACTGCTCCAAGCTCCTCAAAATGAATCTGCGGAAAAAATGTGAACTACTTGGCTATCCGTTCAAATTTAAGCGCCCAAGAGTTTAGGAAAATAAATTAAACTCCAGGTCAGATATGGGTCTGGCGTGAGAAAAAGCATAAGTCTTTAACTTTACTCAAAGGCATCTCATAAGACCACGTCGCACATAAACACGGATGAGTTTTTACCTTACAATAACCAAAACATTTGTATATAAAATCTAATGGTATTATAGTAATGTTGTGGTTTCAAATAAAATATGAATATAGCTGAAATGCTTACATCTCAAATTTCAACATAGTTGAGTACGTCTAAAAGAATAAAAGGTACGGATTGGAGAATGGATTCCATACTATGGTAAGGTAAGGGACTACCTTTCAATGGTACATCCCTAGAAAATTCACCTGGAGTCTAACAAGAACTTCCTATACCCCTACTACACAAAGCCGGATGCCCATTTAACATGGCGAATTGGATTACCCTATACCTTTTTGACACTGAGGCCTTATACTACTATGGTGTTTGCTTGCAAACAAACTCAAATATGGATAATCTAGAACAGAATATCGGTTTCTAAGGGTAGCTGACGACATAGCTCTGCTGCATACCCAGTTTTTGCCATTTTCTTGGTAGTGAGGCTTGACGCTACGCTTTACCTTCTTTCATATTAGCAAACCATATAGGAATGCTAACACTGTCCTCCAAGTAGAGATGCAATGCCAACATTCATCCATGCAAGTTGTTCCGGATCGAACAAACATTCCACGTTACTATCTTTCATTTTGGAATCACCTTCGAGAAGAATAGTATAATTCCACGTCATACTTCAATATGATTTATGAACGATATTAGTTTAGAGTGGTTCGGATAAATCCAAGAACCGGTGTCTCCAAAGTTAAGCGTTAATTCTGGCTAACTCAATTCCGATACATTTCGAAGTATGGACTAAGCAATCGAGTCCTCATCGGGGAACTCGAACATACCCGACATACCTCCTGAGTCAAAACAGGTCTAGATTTGATAGTTGATTATTTAACTATAAAATAAACAAATAAGAGCGATTTCCATTTGAGATTTATTTATCTATAGCAACCACTAAACCTCAAAATATATAAATCTCTTTTAAAATTTTTTGCCTAAAATATCCATATACTCATCTCTCTTACCTACGTATATTCACAAAACAATTGCAAATAACTTTTTGCTTCCAAATCATGTTAAAAAGGATTAGATAAATGTTGTTTAAATTGGTGGTAAGGGCAACCCTAAACACTATTCCCTTGGTGTTAAGCGTGTAACGGATATTCCATACCACCATTTTCTAAAAGTTTGTTTAGAGACACTACAACAAAAAGACCCTATCGCAAATGTATTTTTACAGCTGTCGCAAATTGCCAGTGGTAATAAAGGTATTTTTACAACTCTTTTTTTAGAAAGTTGTAATATACTTACCTTCAACAACTCTTTTATTTTGCAAGTTGTAATATATGATCTATTACAAACTTTCTTTTTTGACAGTTGCAATAGATGCATATTTTTAACAACTTTTCTTTTTTGCCAGTTATAATAAGTGTCTATTATAACCTTTTTCGCTAGTTGTAATAGATGTCTATTTTTAACAACTTTTTTTTACTAGGTTCCCATTACAAATATTTTGTTTGCCAGTTGTAATAATTAATTAATAATTATAATTAAATAATAACAATAATTATATGATTAATAGGAAAATTAATAATAGATAATAATTACTATTAAAAAGTAATTAGTAACTAATTTGAAATATGAAATAATTAATATTAAGAATTACTATTCAGTATAATTAATAATTAATATAATAACTAATAAATAACAATTAAAAATAATTATTAATAATTAATAATTAGTAAATATAAATTAAGTATTAATATATAATAATTAACATTAATAATTAATAATTAATATTAATAATTAAAATTAATAATTAAATAAATATTTAATTAATAATTTTAATATATTTTGATAATAATTGTTGTCAAATAATAGTAACAAATAATTAGTAATAAATTTTTCATACTAAATAATTATTAATTAAATAATAATAATTAAAGGTTAAAAATAAATATTAAATAATGATAATTAAAATGAAGTAATAATAATTAATAATTAAATAAATAATACTTAAAATATAATAATTAATAAGTAATCCTTAATAATTTAGAAGTAATATTTATTATCTAGCATTTGATATTCACAAATCCAAAATATAAATTTTTTATAACTTTCAAAAAATTCAAAAATAAAAATATTGAAATAAATTTAATTATATTCATAGAATTTAAAAACAAAACTTTGAAATTTTCTTAAAATTCAGAAATAAAAAAACTAAAATTTTAAACAATTTTTTTTTTAATATTAAAAATTCTAGAAATTTTCAATGCCATTATTATTTTAGTCAGATAAATTATATATTCATAATATTTTATAAAATATTATATTACATAATTTTTTAACATTTCATTTTTAGTTGCATGTCCCAGCAACGTTCCTTGTAAAATCATACATACTACGTAGGTAGGAATCCGAAGCAACATACAAAAGCTAATCTCAACTACTAAATCAACATCCGACCATCATAATAATTTGATCGTGGAACCCTGGTGTTTTCCCAAATTTTACCGTCGAAAATTTCTCCCTAATTTTCTTTTTCCATCAAAACATATAGCCCCAAATTTCTTCCGTGCCTCAACCACTGTTTTAAAGACCGGACCGAACCGACGGTTCAACCCTAAAAACCGTGAACCAAACACTAACCTGATCCCGAGAGAGGAAAAACCGCAATGAGCACCAAACCGCCAAAACCGTGTGAACCACGGTCCAACCAGAATATAAAAGCCAACTCAGCTTAATAAACCAATGAACCAAGTTAAAATATAACATTATTTTTCCCAGGCCTATGCTAGTTCAAGGCCCAGCAGAGTCACTTAAGAAGATTCTCAAGTTAACTATGATTGCCATTTTCATAATGAATTATATGTATAGCTGCATTGTGAAATTGGTCTCGGTAATTTTTAAGATGTGGGACTAAAAAGAAGTGACAAATTATTTACTTCAAAATCTATGTTTGCGGTTGTCAAAAGCAAGTTAGATTCAAAGATAGTTGGCATCAACTAGACTAAGAATAGCAGCATATATTCAAATCTCTGCAGTTAATGCGCTCGATAGATTCAAAGCGGTGGAGGTGCAAAAAGTCATAGCGGATATACAACGAGGATATAGCGGATGGCTCTAAAATAGCATATAAAATTCGTACTTAATGTTTTTACAAATATATAAATGGTAATTAAATGAAAAATTATCATTCAATTAAATTATAAATAATACATAAATTATTTTAAATAAAAACATGTGCGTATATACTTTAAATAAACGAAAAAATGTCATATAACATAATTGAATTTGGTAGAATATTAGTGTATTTTCATTTCTGAAAATACATTAAAAATTAAATCAAATAAATTAGTTTCATAATTTTATAATGTATAAATTCAATTTTTCAATTCATTTTACTAAAAAAATGTAGCGGGAATAACGGAATATAGCGAAAATAATGGGATATAGCGGAAACAGCGGGGATTAAAGCGGAAAGGCTATATTCTCAGGCTATATGGAAAAATCGTAGCGGTAGAAATCCGCTATGAGATATAGCAGGGTTGTAGCGAGGTAATAGCGGGGCATTAACTATACAGATTCAAATCTATGTCGACCTTTAAAATTATTTCACTTTTTTTTCCAATACAAAGGAGCTTATTATCAAATCCTCGCATAGCTTCAGCCTCCGTAATATACTTTGCTTACACAAGCTAATGTAATTTACTAAAATAATTGCAGTTTACAAGGCTGCTTCCACTGAAATATACGATAATTAATCATTGTAATTTTTATACTTAACCAATCAACATATTTTTATCCTTAAAAGTTGTAAAAAATATATATAACATTTTTGTACCATCGTTATGCACTACTCTACTATAAACAAAGCTGTAGCTGTGCATTGCAACAACACACAACTTCGGTTGCATACCTTGAAGACCATTTACAACTTGTGTACGTAGCATTATAATTTCGATATTTTTGTGTATAATTTGTAGCTAAATGTGCAAATTTTTTGAAAAAATAAATCACGGTTTTGACGGTTCGACCGGTTGAACCATCAAAACTTTAAACTTTCGATCATTACGGTTCAAGACATGGCACGGTCGTGAAAACTATCTTTCCTCCTTTCATATTCACATGAATCGTTGAGCTTTGACTGAAAATAAACACTTCACCAAATTTTCATCCAGATCGAGCATAAACCCCCAAATTTTCGTCTTGCCTTCTCACTCCATCGAAAAATTTCTACTTCTAAAAGGAAAATCGCTTCGCATGTGAAACCCCAGTCGACTTCAATCTAAATCGGCTTCAATCTAAATGGGTTGTGGCTAAATAAGGACACTAACATAAGGTCACTTGAGAACCGCTTTCTTCATTTTAGTGCAGTTTTCTTGGATGGGAGCGAAGTTTGTCAGGTTGGTGGCAAGATGGTGTTAGTTCGTCGAGAGGTAGGCGTTCACGATCTTTCAATAGGCTCCGGTTGATTTTCAAAAATGATTCAGTTGCCATGCTCGACAAATAGCCTCAAAAGATTACCTATGCTTCTACTCTTTCAGATTTTTCATCGTATGACATTGGCTTTGATCCATCAGTCTCCTGTCTTGTTCAACTATCGCAAAACAATACTGCAGTCATCTTTGATATCCTTAAAACTGAAGGTGGAACAAATAATTTAAGAGTGTTTCCAAACTATGAGCAGTTTCTCACTATTACAAGACTAGGTTGAGGACAACGTAATGTGGGGAGGAGATATGCAAGAAGATGATACGAGAGCTGCTGTTGGCAGTGCTGATTTCAACTTTGAATTCTCTACTAGAGAAGGAGATGTTGCTCATGAGAATAATGTTGTTGGAAAGGTACTAAATGGAAAGAAACGTGGTTGATATTTTGAGGTGGCTGGTGGCACGGTGGCAAGTAATGAGGCGCATGGCCTACTTGGTGGTCTGGCTACCACCCTGGGGGAAAGTGCTTTGTTAGTTAAATTGGACGAGGGGATAGAGAAGCTTGTAGGGGCTGTTAAGTTGATTGATGAGAAAGGTTTAGAAGATGGATGTGGTAAAGAAGAAGGGGATTCTGCTATTTATATCGCACATAAGTGTATTAATAATATGGTTGCGAACTGTGTGGTTGTTGGTGTAAACCAAAATTAAAGAGTCGTGTCTGCTGATGTGAAAAGTCGTGTCTATTGAAATGAAGAGTCGTGTCTATTAAGTAAAAGTCATGTCTATTGAAGTGAAAGAGTGTCTATTCAAAAAGTTTATGTCCGTTTGTAAGGGTTGTAAACCACTATATATATGTGGTCATTTTGTTGTATTGTATGCAAGTTGTAGGCAAGACAAAAAGCAAGTTATAAAAAATTTGTCTATTCTCCTCTAAAATTATAATTCTCTCTCTTTTTCTACTTTAACAAATTGGTATCAGAGCCAGGTTGAAAAATGTCAAACAATCTTGTCTCCCTTGTTCCTCGATTCAACGGTGAAAAGTTTGATTATTGGAGCAATCTAATGAGGCTCTGTCTTGAATCTCAAGACTTGTGGACAGTTGTTGAAGAAGGTGTTGGTGCGCCGGAAGATGAGACGCAACTCACAGTTGCCCAAAAAGATCTTCTGAAAAGCAAAAAACAGAAAGATCGGAAGGCCCTCTTCCAAATCTATCAGACACTTGAAATTCAAGTTTATGAGAGAATTTCAAAAGTTGCAAATGCTCAGGAGGCTTGAAAAATATTGAATACAACGTATTCTGGCCAAGATCAAGTAAAAAAGGTTCGCCTGCAGTCACTACGAGCTGAATTCGAAAAGCTCGAAATGAAGGATAGTGAGAAAATCTCAGAGTATTTTACTCGTCTCACTTCCATCATAAATCAGATGGCTTCAAACGGAGAAGTCGTGGAGACTCAAAGAGCCGTTGAAAAAATTCTACGGAGCCTACCAATCAAGTTCGATCATATTGTGGTTGCAATTGAGTAATCAAATGATATTGCTTCACTTTCTCTTGAAGGCTTGCAAGGAAGGCTGGAAGCTCATGAGGCTAGGATCTTGATGAGAAGTAAACAAACAAATTCTTCTCAAGTTCAAGCCTTAAAATCTCAATTCACATCCATAAAAGTTCAAGGCCCATCCCATGGCAAAAGTGACAGTAGGAATAGTGGAAAACGTGAAGAATCAAAGGAGGAGAAACCATCATTCCAAAATAACAAGGCGCGAGGCAAATACAAAGGCAAAAAACCATATTTTGAATGCAATTTCTGTCACAAGCCGGGTCA
This sequence comes from Allium cepa, assembly GCA_030765085.1. Lineage (NCBI taxonomy): Eukaryota > Viridiplantae > Streptophyta > Magnoliopsida > Asparagales > Amaryllidaceae > Allium > Allium cepa. The sequence goes on along the minus strand of CM060934.1, from coordinate 308,241,921 downwards.
TAAAGCAAATGATTGTTGGGAGAAACATCCTGAAAAGAAGCCAGTTGCTGGTTTTATGCATAATGAAGCAGAAAAATCTGAATCTTTGTTGATCGCTTCGGATGGAAATGTTGAAAACGTATGGTACTTGGATAGTGGTGCAAGTAGGCATATGACTGGAAATAAAAAACTATTTTCAAGTCTTGTGGAAGCTGATGATGGTCAGGTTACTATTGGAGATGCAAAATCATACAAAATTCAAGGTGTTGGCGAAATTTCTTTCAAAACCAAGGCTGGAAAAGTTGAAAAAATGTCGGAGGTTCTTTATGTACCAGGCATACGTAGCAATCTTCTTAGCGTCGGTCACTTGCTGAAGAAAGGATTTGATTTTCGATTCGTTGGAGATCAATGTAGCATGAAGAAGAACGACCAACAAGTGGCAAATATTGTAATGGGATCCAACAAATTATTTCCGATCAAACTTGACATCGTAAGCAGTACGTGCATGATTGCTACTTCTAATGATGAAGTTTCCAAGTTATGGCATGAGAGGTTTGGGCATTTAAACTTTCGGAGTTTGAAGGAGATGTCTACCAAAGAAATAGTCCGAGGGCTGCCTAAACTTGAAGTGATAAACGAGCATGTGAGAAATGCCAATTAGGAAAACAACATCATGAATCTTTCCCATCCAAATCGAAGTGGATTTCTCAATTACCTCTGGAGCTTGTTCACACCGACCTCTGTGGACCAATGCAAGTGCCATCGCTTGGAGGCAACAGATATTTCTTGTTATTTGTTGACGACTAGATAAGAAAAATTTGGGTTTATTGTGTCAAAGAAAAATCAGATGTTGTCTCTTGCTTCAAAGAGTTCAAATTTCAAGTTGAAAAACATTCTGGTCATCAAATAAAAAATCTAAGGAGTGACCGTGGAGGAGAATACATGTCCTCTCAGTTTGAAGAATTCTGCCAAAATCATGGAATCCGCCATGAGTTAACTGCTAGGTACTCACCTCAACAAAACGGAGTCGCAGAGCGCAAAAATCGAACAATAATGAATATGGTCAGATGCATGTTGAAGAATAAGAACTTGCCTGCATGTTTTTGGGCTGAAGCGGTCTCTTGTGCCGTTTACTTAATCAACCGATCACCAACGAAGAGCTTAAAGGATTCCACTCCAAATGAAGTCTGGTATGGCAAGAAACCAAATGTTGCTCATTTAAAAACTTTTGGTTGTCTTGCATACTCTCATATTCCTGATGCTTTAAGATCGAAGCTCGACGACAAATCTGAAAAAGGCATTTTCATTGGTTATAGACAAAGGACTAAAGCTTACAAGCTTTACAATCTGAAGACGAAGAAGATGATTATCAGCAGAGATGTTCGCTTTGATGAAAATGGTTGTTATAATTTTTCAGATTTTGCAGAATTACCTGGATGGCAAACTCTAAATCTTGAAGAGGAAACTTCTTTGGAACAAGGTGTTGATGCTGATGTTGGTACTGAAGAACAACAGCCTAAAAATAATGGGGTTGAGCAGAAGCAAAATTCACCACCAACGGCGGAAAGAAGGACGCGATCCTTGAGAGAAATCTATGATGCAACCGAAGAAGTTGACACTACGGATCATGTATATTTTGCATTTTTTGTGGGAGAAGATCCAATCACTTATGAAGAAGCATCAAAGGAAGAAAAATGGGTGAATGCAATAAAGGATGAAATCAAGTCTATTGAGAAAAATGGTACGTGGGAGCTTACCACTTTGCCTTCACACAAATCAGCCATTGGTGTAAAATGGGTGTTCAAAACCAAAACAAATCTTGATGGCTCCATCAACAAGTACAAAGCACGTTTGGTTGCGAAGGGGTATAAGCAAAAGGAAGGGGAAGATTTCAATGAGGTATTCGCTCCTGTCTCTCGACTTGATACAATTCGATTATTGATTTCTCTTGTTGCCCAAAATGACTGGAAGCTGCTGCATATGGATGTGAAATCAGCTTTCTTGAATGGTTTTCTTCAAGATGAAATTTATCTTCAACAACCTCCTGGTTTTGTGAAGAGGGGCGAAGAGGAAAAGGTGTATAAGCTGCGAAAAGCTTTATACGGGCTGAAGCAATCCCCCCGTGCATGGTATGATCGTATCAATAATTTCTTCTTAAAGAATGGCTTTGAAAGGTGTCCTTTTGAACACACTCTTTACATGAAGAAGCATTCAAAAGGAGGTTTCATGATCGTGAGTTTATACGTGGATGATCTGATTTTTACTGGAGATAATATGAAGATGTTATCTGAATTCAAAAATTCAATGATGAAGGAGTTCGACATGACGGATTTGGGAGAATTAAATCATTTTCTAGGGATAGGTGTTCAACAATCAAAATGTGGGATTTTTATCTCGCAAGAAAAATATGCTGCTCAAGTATTGGAGAAGTTCAATATGATGAATGCAAATCCAGTTTCAACTCCTTGTGTTGCAGGTTTGAAATTGTGCAAAAATGGTGAAGAAAAGTTTGTGGATCCAACTATTTTTCGAAACCTAGTTGGAAATTTGATGTATCTCACTGCTACAAGACCCGACATCATGTACGCAGTAAGCTTGATTAGCAGATTCATGGAGAAACCTTTCTCAAACCATTGGGAAGCTGCAAAAAGAATTTTACGATACGTTAAAGGAACTATTGACTATGACATTTTCTATGAAGCTCATGTGCCTGTGAAGCTTGTTGGATATACGGACAGCGATCTAGGTGGAAGCATCGATGATTCAAGGAGTACTTCGGGTTATGCATTTAACCTTGGAAGTGGAATTATTTCTTGGTGTTCAAAAAAACAACCAGTTGTGGCACTTTCTACCACCGAAGCGGAGTATATCGCAGCATCTCTAGCAGGATGTCAAACTTTATGGCTAAGAGGAATTCTTGAAAATCTAAGCTTCAAGCAAAAAGATCCTACGATCATTTATTGCGACAATAGTTCTACTATCTCTGTCTCAAAGGATCCTATTTTGCATGGAAGAACAAAACATATTCGTCTACGTTTTCATTTCCTACGAGAACTCGTTCGTGAAGAAGAAGTGAGTCTTGAGTATTGTCGAAGTGAAGAACAAATTGCTGATATCTTCACAAAGCCGCTTGGAGGGACTGCTTTCTCAAGAATTGTTGCTGCATTAGGTGTTCGAAGGAATTTTGGTTTAGGGGAGGCATTGTTGGTGTAAACCAAAATTAAAGAGTCGTGTCTGCTGATGTGAAAAGTCGTGTCTATTGAAATGAAGAGTCGTGTCTATTAAGTAAAAGTCATGTCTAATGAAGTGAAAGGGTGTCTATTCAAAAAGGTTATGTCTGTTTGTAAGGGTTGTAAACCACTATATATATGTGGTCATTTTGTTGTATTGTATGCAAGTTGTAGGCAAGACAAAAAGCAAGTTATAAAAAAATTGTCTATTCTCCTCTAAAATTATAATTCTCTCTCTTTTTCTACTTTAACAGTGGTGCATGAAGAGTGCACGGTTATGGCATTTGTAGTGCATGGTGATTGCTCAGGTCTTCACAAAGGGGACGGTGAGTGTGTTATTCAAAGAGAATGCATGGTAAGGTGATGTCCAAAGTTTCTAATGAGCGTGACCAAGTTGCTAGCATGCTTTAGGAAAGGGTGAATTCGACTTGGGAAGGAAGGCTCGAGGCACAACTCTAATTGAAGATTGCGGTGCTTGATTCGCTAAGTTCGGATCCGATCGTTAATGCATTAGCAGGATCAAATCTGAAGGAACTTTTCTACATTTTGATTAAATATTCATGAACAGATGGAAAACTACTCCCATTAAAAATGTTTATTATAATTGGCTAATGGTTAATAATATTTTCTTAGTAATTAATCATGTAAAAAAAAGAATTATTCAAATATTAATTTACAAGCTAGTGTTCCATTTTTGTTTTCAAGTTTTTTTGCAGCCAACTTTTTTTTTCTTTTCAAAAATTTAAAATCACCAATTGTAGAAACATTGAGTTGTATGTTTAGGCTCTATAACTTTGCACAGTCTCATTGAATATGATTATTGTTTAACTTGGTTTATTCTAAAATGCTTTAGTATATATTCCGAACATACCCTTGATACTCCATTAAGATTATTTTGAAAAATTGTTTTAATTAGCTTTAATTTTGTGCATAAATTTTTCTAATCAATTTTCATTTTTAATGCTACTTCCAGTAGTTACCGCTTTTGACGGGCATTACATTCATTAGAGTACATTAATGCTCATGGATGTGTCAATAAAAGCATAAATTAATATGGTATACATTGCATATAAATCAAAAAAATGGTTACTCGTTCTCTTATTAGTTATCTCATCTGCTTGTAGACAATATTATAGAATCAAGAATAAGGCACAATTGTTGTGGGTTTGGATAGGAGCACCATTAGTTTGTTGTTTAGACTGGAGCAGCATTACGTTAAAGCATTAAAATGGTAGGAACACGTGATTCTAACAATGGATAGAATTTCATGAGAATGTTCTAGCATGTCCGGACAGCTCAAGTAACAGAGGTATAACATGATGTGATAAGATTGTATTCTAGTTGGATTATAATCCAACTACAAAACTTGCAATCATCATTAAGAATAAAGAATGGATATATATTGCTGTGATTGTGTGAGATTTATAGTTTGTATTTTGAATATAAAGTTGTGATGTCTTCTCTATGAATTTATAATGCCTTTGAGTTTTGTATCATTTTTTCCTATTGCTTATCTGTTTCTTGCTGCACTTGCAAAATGTGTTTAGAAAAAAAATAAAATTATTTTGCATTGTTTTACCACAACTTCCACTGTAGTTGTAAAAAGTCTTTTACAACTGCCAATAGAAGTTGTAAAATATTTTTTTACAACTGTTGAAGACCGTTGTAAAAAAATATGGACATATTACAACTCTAGATATAACGATAACGATTTGTAATAGACCTATTACAACTGCTTTTGGTAGTTTTGAAATGATGTTTTTGTTGTAGTGCCGAGATCTCAAATTCTTTTCATATTTCTTTCGACAAATCCTTTTTAATCAAATCTATTTCATCCATGAAATCTCTTTTACTTAAATCCAAATCGATTTCAAAATCTTTTCTAAATTTCCAAATTCATTATAAAACTCTTTATAAAACTTCTCTTTATAACATTAAAAACCATTCCCATTAGTTAAAACATCTTTAGTAAATTCATTTTCCAAATCAACCTTTAAATATCTTGTTCAAAAATAATAACTTTAAAACCTTTTGAAGAAGCAAATGAAATATTTATCTTTACAAAATCGAACAACGGCTTAATGACCATAATAGTTCTTTTATTTGGTTTTACTTATCTAATTTAACATGCGTATTACACAACAACAGGTATGTAAGGGATCAACACATAACAATCAATCAACAGTCCAAACTAATTATAATAGCAAAATGGTGTTTGTTCTGTTAATAGATGTCATTTAGTTTTCCTAACCATATGGGGTTACTTAAGGGTAAGCGACACAGAAATCCTTTGATTTAAAATAAACTTGTAAAAAACCAGTTTAAAACGAGACTGGTTACTTAAACTCAAAGCAATTTTAAAACAACATAAATCTTATTAATTAGTATCAAATCCTTGTTAAACAGTAAATAAACTCTAATTAAAAGTAATTAAACCTTATTAAAACAGAATTAAACTTTAATCAAAGATTAATTAAATAAATCCCTTTTAAAATAATAATTAATCAATTATCTTAAATAATAAATAAAAAATAAAAAATCCTTAATTAATAATTAAGTAATAATTAACTTCTAAGAAACTAATCATGTTTAACTTAATCGATTAACATTTAAGTATAAATATCCTTTGTTAATTAGTGATTAAGTGCTAATTACCCAGATTAATAAGTTAATTAACTAAATTATCAATAAATTAATAATTAATTGTTTCCTAATCACTTAATTAAAGTTAGAAACCATTTCTAAAAATATTTTAAGTTAAATCAAGTTTAGATTGAAAAATAGTTAACTTTTTTCGAACTGGCGTATAGCGACTATTGCTAGAGGACCCATAATTTCAAAAAAAAACTTGATTTTTAAGCAAATTAACTTAAAAACTCTTTTTTTACACTTTAAATCTTATAACAAAATTAGAAAACACCTTTCAAATAGTTTCTAGATGGAAATAAGTTTTGGATTTGGAAATAGTTTGGTTTTTTCGAACTCCACGTATAACGATCTCACTATATTACCCATAATTTCAAAATATGGTTTTCTTTTTCTTTTTCTAACTATTAAAATTTAACTTTTTAACTCTTATCACTTTTAAAACGTACAAGTAGACTTTTAAAAACAAAACAATGATTAAAACTTTGTAAAATTCAACTTTTAAAACCAATTTCAAAACTTTCGAAAAAGGATTTCAAATGGTCGCCTTTAGTTAGGAAGGCACTAATTTCTCATGTTATAAACAACGTAACCCAATAACATCACCAACTACACTACCATATCACATAAACATGTTTATGGTACGCAACAACAAGATCTAACTTGCAATCAAATATGATTAATCAACTTTCATAATCAGCTATATTTCGACTACTATGCACATTCACATACAACCAAATCACATCCATTTCCAAATATATTCAAGTATAACCAAACCAAACTTCATTGTTACACAACCAAACATCAAATTTACCATTAAATTTAAATATTTATAAAGTAAATAAATTTGGTTTTAAAAGTGCTAACTTTACTCACCGTAACTTATGTAAATCAAACTAAACTTCCATCGAACTTGGCTACAACACTAGTAAACCGCCTTAGCTCCAAGATATGATCTAGTGTGACCTTCTATGGTGCAAAAGTGCTCGTCCAACGATTGGTAAGGGCTCGTCCCTAGGTGGTTTTGAGGTGTAGGGGTTTGCTTTGAAGAGTACTGGTATTTTGAAGTGAAGTAAAGTAATTTAACTTGATTTTTTTTGAAATGTATTTATTAGTTTTTATCTTAGGAATTTGGATTTGAAAGCCGTGGAAACACATAATGATAAGAAGATGATTTTGACATGAGAATGTAAATGAAAACAAAGAAGAAGATGTAGGAATTAGGAGGATATATATTGGCAAGCAGAAGAGGTAAATAACTATATTTTTTTGCACTAAATAATGTGTACATGTCATGTAACACCATACCTCTCCACCATCCCCTCTTCACACGTTCTCCCCCCTCTCCATGACTTTGTGTACTAACCTAGGGTTTTTAGGTGACGTTTGGGTACTAACCTAGGTTATGTTTTATATGTGTATATAAATATGCATAAATAGTCATATTATGAATGTAAATGTATATATTACTAAATATTCATGTACATATTCATGTATATGCATATATATTATTTGCAAATTTTATTAGACCCTAGTTTATAAGGGTATGCATGTTTCAAACAAATGTGAAAAACGTTTTCCAATAACTTTTTTGTGCTGAAAAGTCAAAAACTCGAAAAAAGATTTTCGATCACATTTCTATTTTTATTTAAACTAATTATTTTCATAAATAAAGTTGAAAATTATTTTACCATCATTTTTTATTATTTATAAGTATTATATTTTAATTATAAATCCTATTATTTGAATATTAAAGTTTATTAAATATTCGCAATTCAAAGCGGTAAAATTTTGGTTCATTACAGTTGCTTTCCGACAACTTCGGTCACACAAAAAATTTATGTACTTCTATATAAGTTAGAAGAATTTAATTTGCAACAAACAAGGTTTCATTTGCAAATTAGCCTTTTAATCCACCTAAACGATAAATTGGACATAAGTATGCAACAATATGTCATCCACTTTGATCATTACCACCCAAGTATTATCGCACAGTCAACCATATCAAGATGTGCAAAAGGAATTCATATTGGTATATATAGAAGTGTGAGTTAAGAATAACCCAACTTAATCCATTTTCGAACAAGACATCCCCATTAGCTTCAATATGCACCCATAATCCCAAATCAATAGTCGCCAAAACCCTAACTAACATTGATGCTGCAGCTTCATTATCAATGTCCGGCAACACCAGTGTGCATACTTGAGCACCGAAATCACTGCCTTCAGCCGCCCACACACGCACGAAATCGACCTCCACATTCCCACCTTCTTCCACCTCGCACACACGAAGTTCACGTTGATCATCCTTTCAATCAACGGCCATACTTAGCTTCCTTGCACCATCGAGTGCCTAATGCCACGCCTAACCATCAGAAGCCATGATTCCTCCCCTCTAGATATCAACGCCGCACCATCCATATGTGAATCCTTGAGTCTGCTCCTTTTTTTTAATTTCTCGATTAGATTAAGACTTAGGAGAGAATGACAATTGGCAGCGTGTTTTCGATTTTGAAACAGGAAAGGAGTAAGTTGGCTTTGGTTTAGGGAGAGTATAGAAATGGTTTTAAATGGGTTGTTTTAGCTTTAGGGCTTGTTTTAATTAATAATTTTTTTAATATTTTCTTTTCTTTTGAACAACCGTATTGCCTATTTGTAAATACATTTCGATTTGATTTAGACCGATTCACACATAATTCTACGGAATATTTTTCGACAACCGGACGATTCCATCTTTTCGGTACCTGTTTAGTTCTGTTAATTATTCGTTATATTATTATAGAATAATTGCATCTTCAATTATTTCGACCATATAAAAATAGTTGTATTTAATTAAAACATCTCATTCCATTTCAAGATGTTATTGAAAATGAATTTGTTAAATTATTTCAATTTATTAAAGCAAATTCTTCTATTAACAGCCTTCAATTAAATAAATATTTACTTCCAAAAGTTAGAATCGCTAAATATCAAATTCGAGCAAATTTATTTTTATTTTTATTTAATCTATTTACCTCATAAAAGACAAGTTTGTTACATACCTCTCCCCTTATGAAAATTTCATCCTCACATTTCATATAGGAAAACGTTTTACACATCTCATACATTTGCTTTCTTCGCATTCTATCTTTACACTAAACTTAAATTTAGTTCTTTATGCCAGTAACACCTCGTTAAATGAACCATAAATACATGAAATAAAATTTAATTAGATGTGATAAGTAGAATGTGAAAATTATATAAAAATTGAAATTTGACCATGGAAGTTATTCCATCGTGCTCATGGTATTTCCATATATAATATGCCAAAAAGGAGCTCAAACGAAGAAGATACGAGATTTTGAAGTTTTTAGATTTAAACTAATTTAGTTTGAATTCAAATAAAATTTATATTTAGGGTTTAAATTTTAAAAATTAGCCCGAGGGTCGATAAACGTTTTAATAAACGCTTAATGTTAAGAATTAAATAGGGTAAGGAATTAATTAAAATCAAAACGCAATGGAAATGAATCATTGTTGTCCAAAATAAGGCGGAGCGATCGGCCTACATGGGTTGACCAATCGACCGGTCGAGCTTGGGTGGTCGGCCGTCTCATGATGCTGGTGGATAGGGTTTTGCATTTTTAACACTCCAGAATTGTCTGTTTCTCTTCCAATTTAATCATACGGTTCTAGTGCGTATCAACCCCTATGAATAGAACCTTATCCTCTTCACTTTTTATTCATATTGTTTTGGAGAATGCAACTAAACTCCACCATTATTAATGTGATGTCCCATAAATCTGTACCCTTTGAATTGACAACAAACCACACATGTCCGACCCAAAAAGCATAGACTGACGGAAAGTCAAGAGAAAGAAAAGAAGAGAGAAGAAGAGAAGATAAGAAAGAGAAGATAGAACCAAACAGAACAATAAAGAATCTCACATCGTAGCGGAAAACATATAATATCACATCAATGATCTTTACAAAACAGAAACTGTACATACATACATCAATCATAGTTCAACAATCAATCAATAGTTATCAGCCTGGACAATTAAAATAATCCGTCCTCACTATTGATGATAATATAAACAACTAAGCACAACTGATAATCAATAATCAAAACAGATATGCGTATAAGAAATGAAGACCTCCAACACTTCTGCTGAAGCTCCAAAAGAACCAAATCTGAACCTGTAAATGTACTCGGTCTGACCCGAGCATTGAAAGGGATGAACGTCCGGATCAGTCTGGTAAACCGTCGTGAGAAACACACTCAAATGAATTTATTAAATTACCAAACTTTTCCTTTATAAAAACAAAAGTATCTCGTAAGACACGCCCACACGTAAACACGAACATGTTTTTACCTTACGATAACTATGACATTTCATATCAAATCCTCTTATATTATATTAGTGTTTATTGCACAAATAATATTTAAACTAGCCGAAATTGTTACCATTATTAAATTCCAGCATACTAGGCTCTACAAATAAAATGGCAGCTGTGACGACCCACATTTCAGAAGGTTTAAATCGGCAATAATCCACACGTATCTTACTTAAACAATCCGAAATGTAGATAATAAATGGGGTTAGGTAAGAAAAATAAGAAGAGAAGAAGAAAACAAAACACAGAATCTCACGGCGGAAATGACAAAATATAATAATCAAATAAATAATTCAAAAGTTGTTTACTATACATCTGATTATAATCTATACACATTTATTAGAGTTATATCTATACTTCAGGAATAAATAATCAATACAGCAGAATAGCATGATGCAGGGGTAATAATAATAGTAATATACCAAAACTCCATCTTCATCCTTCAAAGAATAGTCTTCAATACACTAAAAAAACTCAGGACTGAACAGATTGTAATGAAAAGACAAAATACTCGGGTTAGGACTAAAGTACTCTTATGTAAGTCAAATCAAAATCACAAATATGAGTGCAATAACTTAAGAGATGTTGCAGGATTTTCCATCTTATAAGGATCCGTTAAACTATTTATATATAATAGTATACGCTATAATAGATAATGTTTATCAGTAAAATAAATATCAAAATAGCGTTAAGGCTTTACATTGGTCTATCTTAACACAATTTTACAATTTTAAATAAAGTCGTAATGGGCTCGTGTAGGGATAAATATGACAAGGCACGTGAGGCAATGCTCAAGGTAGGATTCTACCACTTTACCCTTTCTGGCTGGTCGTGACCCATCTGTGGCCGACCGCGATAATTAATCCAAACGACAAATAAGGTGCACTCATTGAATCCGAAGCCACAATAGTAATACGAGGGATCAATATCGCTAGAGGTAGCTAACCTCATTAGCCAGACGTAGGCTTTTGTTTTAATCATTTTAACTATAACATGAATGTCAAGGCTATCCATCATCGTTCTCTTACTTCATTCCAGTAAACGTTGCCAATTCAACCACTACATTCTGGATATCATCCACCGCGTACACAGTTATTAAAGTGGTTCCAATATTGAAAGAGAGTATTTCAATAAGAGGCCCTGATCTCTTTAACAACCAATCGTCATTTTACACACCGGTTGGTTCTTTTACATTTTGAAAAAAATTTGCACTAGATATCAAAATATCATGTTCGTTTCAAAATCAAATCCATTTCGTAATCATCATATATTCGCTTCAACATCAATTCATTTCGAAACTATCAAATATTCAAAATTATCAATTTTTGTCCGATAAATCGATTCCACTTCCAAAATTTGATTAGAATTCAATTTAGGTTATAATCTTCACTTTAACCTAGTTCGTATTTAAATCCAAGATTTAAATATAAACAATTTACCCTTTAACCAATTTGAATTTTAGAAAATAGTTGAAATAGTTTAAAATAGTTAAATAGTTAAAATAGTTTAACAGAAAATATTTAAATAGTTAAATCGAAAATAATTTGAATATAAAATGATTTATATAGTAAAATAGTTTGGAGAATCAAAGTAATTTGAATATTTAAAGAATATAGGTTTTTAAATCATTTGTACTAAAATATTCGTTTTAAAAATAATTCCAAAGTCAAACCGGTCAACTTCCCAATTTCCCACCAAAATCAATTCCATTTCGATTTAATCAATTCAATTCCGATTCCAACTCGAATAAATTTTGATTCCACATAAATTTCGATTTCAGTTCACAAATTTCTTTAAATTTCAATTTCCATTTCCAAATTAATTTAAACCTCAATTTCAATTTAACTTTCAATTCCAATTTCAAATTAATTTCAAAATATCGATTTAAACACTTAAATCAAATTTGCTTTCAATACAAATTTAAATCCAAGTTTTCAATTCCAAACTCAAATTTGAAATATCATTTCATATCAATTTTTCTTAGAAATATTCGAAGTTCGAATAAAAGATCAAACTCTTAAACAAATCATCTTTTGAAAATTTACGCCGTATTTCAATTTTTAACTTAAATAAAATCTAAACTTCGATTAATTTAACAATTTCGTTCACCAATTTTAAATTCCAACATTTCGAGCTCCAATTCAAAATAATTCAATCTCAGTAAATTGGATTTTATTCTAAAAAATCAATTCATTTAATTAATTTCAAAACAACTTTTAAAGTCATTTAATTTAACCAACTCGGTGTCCTTATAAATTTATCTAACCTATGGCCAAGTGGATAATTATTTTAATTTAATTTCAAAGATGGATATATATCATTTAAATCCAAAATAGACGTCATAGGTATATATATCATTTCAACCTATTTCTTAGTTTATTCGAAATAATTCTATTTACTGTCTTGCATACTATAAATTATATACCGGATGATAACATGAAGTATCAAAATAAATAAACATTCAAATTAACAACCAATATCATCCATCAAAACCAATCATCCACAAAGTCAATATAATTCACAACAATTTTATAATTATCAATACCGAGTATAATACTGCCATTTAAATTTAAATTTATTTTAACGGTCAATTTAAATTCTATCAATTAATTCATATATCAATATAAATGATAATTGAACCTACCAAACAACAGCCAATAAATTTCAAATCACTTCAGAATATAATTTAACTAACAAAAAAAATTATTTTAGTCAATCGTAAGCGTATAAATGCTCACCTTCTATTTGAAACTGAAAGAAAATTTCAGCTTTAAATAAATTCCAATTTCACTTCAAGCTGTAGACAACGATGATACGAATCCCCTAAAACTCGTTGCACTTGAACGGATTTCATGTACACAAATTACAAATTTTATAAATATCTATATAATTAAATTTTAATTTACAGAATGAATAAAATAAAAGAAAATAAGACAAACCTAACTCCATCGCATGCGTTCTTCCACCTTTCTTCCTCTGGGTAACGCAGTCCTCATCTTCTGCTTTTTTTCTACGCCGATCGCCAGCCACCATCACCACCCTCGCCGCTACCACCAGCGGCCAACATGCCCCAACCACGCGAATGATAGTCGAGCGCCAAAACCCAATTCAATCTGCATCGTACTCCCCTTTCCAACGCTAAATTCGAGCGCCAATTTTTCCGCCGTCGCCTCCGCCGATGCGCGACCCTCACTCACGCCCGATCGTTGTAAAAATCGATGCGCTTAGATTGAGAATCCAACCAATCACCTCACGATCCTAATCTTCCCTACGAGCGCCGCGAACTTTGATCGCGACTCCATCGGTTGCGTTGATTTTCTTTTTTTTATTTCCATGCGAGATTATTTTTTTCGTTTTCTTTTATCTATTTTTTGGAATTTTTTTACCGCTTTACATTATCGGCTGGTTGAATTTAAATAGGAAAGAGGGGAGAGATACGGCACTTTGTATGAGATGCAGTATGCAAAGAAAATATCTATTATTTAATTAGTAAATATCTCGCCAAATAACCATGAAATCCTGAACTCCAAACAAAGCGTGCCGCCTAACGTTTATAATGTTTTACCCCCATTCCAAATGCAATGAAACCAGTTTCGAAAGCCAATTCGATCATATGCGGAAGATAGCTTTTCAAAGCCGATTATTTTAATTAAATTTGTAAGTAAATTTCTACGCGTTTTGTATCATTCTTGGATTTTAGCTAAAAATAATTTGATAATTGGTTTAATATTTAGGATTAAATTTTGGAAAAAATTTGTAATCAAATTTAATTTTGGATTTAATTGTGAATTTATTTAGAATTTATTTGCATTTGAATTATAAAAATAAAATTGAATTCATCAAATTTAATAAGATATATGTTCATTTAGTTATACAAATGAATTACAATTGGGAAATTAGATTTTCAAATTTAATAAATATATTGACAATGAATATTGTTGATTTGAAAATACTAAAATGAATATCTTGAAAACAAATTGGATTTATTTTGGAATAAATATGAAGATTCCAGAATAAATTAAAAGTATGTGTTTATAAAATAGTATTTTGGATTAGAATTCAATTATAAACATTTTGAAAATAAATATAGTTGTATATATATATAAGTAATAAGTAAAGATTTGAAATTTTTACATGTACAAGACATAAATAAACATAGTTAATATATAAGAAAATAAAATTTGTAAATACAAAACTAACTAAGGATCTAAATATAAATTAGATTTAATATATTTACCAATATATAAATAGAAACATGTTAGATAAATAAGAATCATTTTCTTATGGTTGTATAAATAGTTATAAAAGGAAATATAAATAAAAAATAATATAAAGCTATTTGAATTTAATGGATTATAAAATTTGTATAAATATAAGGCGTGAATGCAAATATAAAATACACATAAGAAAGTTGTTTAAAAGTTAAATTATATATATATATATATATATATATATATATATATAAGATGTGTGTAAAGCTAGATTGAAATATATCTAAACATACTTAAAACAAGTATAAAGGTAACTTTCAAATATGTAAATATGTATTTGTACAAGTTTAAGCATTTTTACATATAATCTAAACATTTGTGAATATATAAAGACATGCAATATTAATTTGTAAAATATTAATACAAGCAATGACAAGTGTTAACCATGCAATAAGAAAGTAGACAAGTGGCATTAAGTTTCTTTATTCAAAGTACATGATAAAATAAAACCAGGCTGTTCATGTTCCCTGTACAAAATTCCTTCCTTGAATTCTACAAAATAAAAGCCTAGTAACTCAAAGCTAGTGAAAAGAAAAAAAATCTGTCTTCAATAAAAAAACTGACAATTAAAACTAGAGCAAAGCAACAGTTTCTACAATGCATTCAAACCTGGAATCTCAATAATATCTTCAACAAAGAACAAATCTGGAATTCAAACATTCTTTTGAATTCAAAAGTTAAAATCTAGAAATCAAATCAAATTTACAAACCTGGGTTTAATCAAAGCGACTTCTGTTTTGAAAGCAAGACAATCAACCTGAAGCCAAAATAAGTTCAATTCAAATCAAAGCAAGGATTCAACTCAAACAATAAGCAAGGTTTCAAATCATAAAAACAAAAGCAGCTCCAAGTTTTAAAAGCTAGAAATCTGTTCTCTGCTTCTCTGTTTTTCCAGGTAAGCAAATCCTTAAACCCACAAATACTTGATGTTGTTTGTATGTATGATAATGGGCTTGCATGTCTGTGTGTATACTTGTTTATATTTGCTTGTGCATATCTGGAATAGGAGATAATTGCTTCTGTTCGTAGTTCCAAGTTTCAGAAGAAAAAAAACTGTCTGAAATCAAATCCTCTTCTTATAATTCTTGATAGGATTGAAAATCTAAACAAAACATGTTGTAGAATCAAGATTAAAAATAATCTTAAGTTGAAACTGAAAATAGTTTTGTCTGGGTAAAGATAAACAGTGGATTTTAAATGCATGTTAAAATTCGAGTATCAAAGTTTATTGATTCACTTATATCACCAAGTTCGATTTGGAAAACCATGATTTTTAAAGCAAAATTAAAGATTTTTATATTAATACATAATGGGAAATTTTGAGATAAACAGAAAATATGTTTTGATCAAATTCTGGCGAAGCGAGTATTAAAGGCGGTCGGAATTTGGTCAAGAGAAGATTTGGTGAAGGTGAAGCTCGGGAAAAATGCGAGGCGAACTTCTCTATCACCATGGTACAGTGTAGAAGGTGTTGTAGGGTTTCTGGGTTTGTTTTGGACATTAGGGATTAGGTGGAAGTTTCTTCGACGATGTTGAATCGGTCGATGTGGGAGCTGTGGGGAAAAGGTGGAGGTGAGCGAGGCAAAGGCTGGGGCGGAGTTGTGAGTTCTCTGGTGGTCTAGTTTGTCGGTGACGTGGCGATTTATGGGTCGGAGTTGAGCTCCAGTTTTGGTTGAAGTGGCTCGTTTCCACTCTCTCGCGAGTTCGTCGGAGATGAGGAGTCAGAGGGTCGATTGGGTAATCAGCGACTTGTTGAAGGTAGGGGCAGTAGTCGGAGGCGATTGGCCAGGTTGTACACGTGCACGTATCACTGTGGTGTATGCGTCGTTATGATCAGCGAGCTCGGTGAAGAAGAAGGAGCTGGATCGAAGTCATGTGTGTGAAATCATGGTGTTGGCTCGAAGTAAGCATCGGGTTGGAGCATAAATATGTTAACAGATTTAAAAAGGTTTAAATTAAAAACAGAAAGAAAAAAACAACAATAGAAGAGAGGGAAGTGACTCGGGGTAAACACGGGGTTGATTAGTATTTTCTCGAGCTTTCTTGTGGTGCAACAATAATTCGTTTTCCAGATTTTGTATGGAGCTTGAAAAAGTTTTTAATTCAACTTTTTAATAGCATAATAGAAATGTTAAAATAAGTTCAAAGCCAAATGGAAATTTATCATTTTTCATAAATATGAGTGAACTAAGTTTTAAAAGTAAAATAAATATGAATTTAGTTTTCAAAGTAAAATTTATTTAAAACAAATTTGAAACAAGATTTAACGGTTTAAAATTAAAGTTAAATGGTAGTTAAAGGTTTTGAAATAAAATCTTTTAAAATTAGTTAAGTTTAAATTGTTTTAAACTTATATTTTAAAAAAGTTTATTTTAAATAAAATTTAACAATGTAATTAAGGAGTCAATCAAATATTTTTAATTATTAACTTAAAGGTTAAGTTAATTTATATTGTCAATGATAATTAACTAATTAATTATTAATTAAAAGGTTAATTAATTTATAATTAAGGATTAATTAATTGAAGTAATTAATTAAGGATTAATTAATTAATTAATTAATTAACTAGAGGATAATTAAATAATTTAAGGTTAATTATTTAAGTGATAAAAGGTTGATTTATTTATAAATCAAGGTTGATTGATTGTTGATTAAGGTTAATTGATTTATTAATTAACGTTGATTAATTAATAGTTAAAGGATTAATTAATTTATAAATTGAGGTTAATTAATAAATAATTAAAGGATAATTAATTAACATAAACCGTAATTAATTAATGTTAATCAACTAGAATTAGTGATTAATCTGGTTTTAATCAATCAAATGATCAATTAACCTTATTTATGGATGATTGTATTCTATTGAACGTTGTGTATTGTTTTGTCATCTCTGTTGTGTGATGCTTTGTGATTTGAATTGTTTTAATTCAAGCTGTGATGAATGTAATTTATTTATTTATGATGCATTCATATTTTCTATTTGTGAATCTGTGTATATAGATAAGCGTTATTGGAATATACCGCTTATCGATATTGATACGATTGAATCTGTGATGATTGATGTTATTGCACCATTGTGTAAAAATCCTGGACTACACCTTACAAACACAAATATGGATTGCACGAGGAAATCGGTTGAGTCACAGATTTTTAATGATTTTAAAGATTGAATTTTTGAATCCGAAACAGTTTTGGAATTGGAATTGAAAGTTTTTGAAAAGGGATTTCAAAAAAAAGTTATTTTGAATAACTTAATAAAGTTTTGAAATTTAAATAATTTGATTTAAATTTGAATTCAATATTTGAAGTTGAATTCAATGATTTGGAAATTATGGTTTAAAAAGATTATACAAGTTATAAAGGTGTTTATATGGATTTTTAACCATTTAAAAAAATATTGTTTTGGAATTTAAATTTAAAACCCAAGTTTTATACTTGAATGGCTTTAACTTATAAAAATGTAATCGGCTTTAACCTATGTGAAAGATTATTAAAACTTGTTTTGAAATCGAAGAGAGTTTTAAATGGTATATCTTTCACATAAAAGATTTGAATTGGAAATGGTTTGAAAAGTTATGAATTAAATCTTCAACTTAAAGATTGAATAAGTTAATCCAATTTGAAATGAAATTGTTTTGAAAAGCCGTGAATGAACCTTTATGGAAAGTTGGTAAACTTTATGAAATGAACCTTTTGTTTAAAAGATTTGAAGTGGTAATTTGTTTAAACCATTTGAAAGAAAGGTTTTGGATAATAAGTTGTGACTTAACTGAAATCCTATATCCATATATTTTTAAATATTGCGCTCATTATTCGGTTTAGCCGGGAGAGGACCTTGTGTCATATAACCCATTCCGAATAATGATACGTCGTTATGGATAACATTTGAAGACCGGTGGTGAAGACCGGGTATTTTCAAGAACGAAAGGATAACCCGTCGATTGTCTCTGCACTGAGTCGCACCGGTATAGAGATTCCCTAAGTGATGGGAAGTCCGATCGGGATTGTGAATACCTAGATTTGCAAGGGCTTCTTCGGAAGTGCCTTTGGTTCTGTTCGAACCTAGAACAGACTTGTATGGATGTTTGTCTGACATTACACTTTGAGATGTAAAACCCGTTTCTATCAAATACATTTCTGTTTGGTTGCGGAGATTTATTCTCTTAGCTTAACACCCTTCTCTGAGACATACGAGCTCAGAGGTTATGTAGTTGTAGGTTACTAGTGATATATTTCCAATTTGGTAATGTGGCATATGAAGTGCTGCTGATCATTTGTTACTCAAAGCATGGCTTTGTGAAAAAGCGTAGCTTTGTGGACGAGACCTCATCGAGCCTCACAAATCGTTAATGGTCGACACAGGAAAGATGCGGCAAGGTTTCAGGGGTAGCTCCCCTAGGGTATGACCATTCCTTCTGGAAAAGGGTGGTATCATGGTATGGAGCCCAGATACTTACTCATGCGGACACTGTAGTATATTTATTACTGTGTGATGTTGTTAGTGTAGAGGATCCTCGGATAAAGGTCGCAAACGACCGGGGGCGGCATATCTTAGGTTCTACTCCCCGGGAAGGGGGTAACTGGCCTTGTGTTGGCAGAGAGCCGGGTAGGTTCTCGAGGCGTCCCTCCAGAGACGTTCCCATGTGGCAATAGGAAGTTCCTTAGCCTGACCATTTGTTGGAAATCCAATCATCCAATACGCGCCTTGTACGGTTTTAGTTGTAGAACCTGAAATTTAACATGGCAGCTATAGTAGGCATAGTATAATGGTACCTATGCTGGCTAAGATTAATATTATACTTTCGAAATATTTTCCACTATGCACTAATAATAATATAAAAAAGGATTTTGCGTAGTAAGCGTGTTTGATTATCATAAGGAGAAATCTCTTCGAAGTGTGCGATTGCATGGTGTGTGTGCCGGGAGGCCTTATGGTAGTTTCATTTTTCAAAAAGAATTACGGATTTCAAATTTTAAAAATCTTTTGTTTGTTTTAAAGATAAACTGTTTTTGTTTGCTCATACCAGTCCCGCGACTGACCCGAAGTTTATTGTTCCCTTCTAAAACTCCGGGTGCCTATAATTTCCTACACGGGCAGTCTGGAGTTGGGTTTTTCAGATAGTCGAATAGTAGGAGTTGATTCAATAGCCTTTGAAGCCTTTTGGATTTGTGGATCGCATTTGCTACACTTCACCATTCATGGCTGACCTTTCTTAGCTTTGTGCAACTTGATGAGGGTTCGAGCTAGCTTTGGATTGAAGACGGAGTTCTTGGAGTTCGGCATTGAAGACATTATCTTTCCGTTGCTATTTCTTATATCTCTGATAGTATTGATATCTATTGTATCATTCTATTGTATCATCATTGTATCTGGATATTGTATCAAATGTATTATTTCATTTCTTCCGCTATGTTGTACTTAATTTGTTATAAGCTCCGGCACGAGTCAAATTTCAACGGTTGAATCTGCGACATTCAAGTACAAGTGAAGTACGGGTGTCGATTTTCGAACGCTGAAATTTGGTTCGTGACATCTTGGTATCAGAGCTGAAGGTTGAAACTTTAGCTCAGGAGTATAACACATTAAGTAACTCATTAGAGATAGGGTGAAGTATACCTTATAATGAGTAATCCCTAAGATATCCGTTCGAATGCCTCAGTAAATTCTCTTACTATTCACTGATAGTAAGTATGAGTGCAAGAAGAGGACGAGATAAAGGACAGGGGAGTACCACTATAAATGGTCAATACCCTAAAACAGTGGAAATAACTTTTCTCTATCAATCTCCTTTGATTCGATCTCAAATTCTTTGATTGCTTTGTGGCAGCTCGTGGAAGAAGCTTCGGTGTGATGGTGGCCCTACGTATCGTTGTAGAAAATCCTTACTTCGTATCTTCATTGGTTTCTTATCAGTTTTTCGATTTAAACTTTAATGAATTTGAATTTGAAGTTGGAAAATTTAAATAAATTGGAAATTTTAAATTAAGTTAAATTGTTTAATATAATATGAAGCAACATTTGAATTGATCAATAAAACGATATCGGTTAAAACCAAATTTGGAGTTCTATTGTAATTTCTTGTGTAGACTGAAGTCCGAAGAGGGACAAGATATATAATTGGGGCGTTCCGACTTAAGTTTGGAATCCATACTTAGTATTTGAGAATTTCGAAAGACCGTATCCAATTATCTGTTCTTTTGGGGTCTAGATATATACTACGAACGGTTAGTTATCCCTTCGAACTAACCAATGCCCATGTATATTTCATAGATCTGGTTACCAGAGTATCTTATATAGTATCGAATGAGTTTGTTCTCGTATCTATTATTTAAATTCTGATTTGGTAAGTCAAATACAGAATGGATAATCGGTTTGATTTGTGAGTCGATTCTCTATCTTTGTGTATCTGTCCATTCTTCGTTGTCTCCCTGGAAAATTTCAGGGATGAAATTTTCTTAAGAGGGAAATTTGTAACATTCTTGGATTTTAGTTAAAAATAATTTGATAATTGATTTAATATTTAGGATTAAATTTTGGAAAAAATTGGTAACTAAATTTAATTATGGATTTAATTGTGAATTTATTTAGAATTTATTTGCGTTTGAAATATAAAAATAAAATTGAATTCATCAAATTTAATAAGGTATATGTTCATTTAGTTATACAAATGAATTATAATTGGGAAATTAGATTTTTAAATTTAATAAATATATTGACAATGAATATTGTTGATTTGAAAATACTAAAATGAATATCTTGAAAACAAATTGGATTTATTTTGGAATAAATATGAAGATTCCAAAATAAATTAAAAGTATGTGTTTATAAAATAGTATTTTGGATTAGAATTCAATTATAAACATTTTGAAAAAAAAAATAGTTGTATATAAATATATAAAAGTAATAAGTACAAGATTTGAAAATCTTACATGTACAAGACATAAATAAACATAGTTAATATATATAAGAAAATAAAATTTGTAAATACAAAACTAACTAAGGATCTAAATATAAATTGGATTGAATATATTTAAATATCAATATATAAATAGAAACATGTTAGATAAATAAGAATCATTTTCTTATGGTTGTATAAATAGTTATGAAAGGAAATATAAATAGAAAATAATATAAAGCTATTTGAATTTAATGGATTTTAAAAGTTGTATAAATATAAGGTGTGAATGCAAATGTAAAATGCACATAAGAAAGTTGTTTAAAAGTTTAATTTTATATATATATAAGATGTGTGTAAAGCTAGATTGAAATATATCTAAACATACTTAAAACAAGTATAAAGGTAACTTTCAAACATGTAAATATGCATTTGTATAAGTGTAAGCATTTTTACATATACTCTAAACATTTGTGAATATACAAAGACATGCAATATTGATTTGTAAAATATTAATACAAGCAATGACAAGTGTTAACCATGCAATAAGAAAGTAGACAAGTGGCATTAAGTTTCTTTATTCAAAATACATGATAAAAAAAACTAGGCTGTTCATGTTCCCTGTAAAAAATTCCTTCCTCCAATTCTACAAAATAAAAGCTTAGTAACTCAAAGACAGTGAAAAGAAAAAATCTGTCGACAATCAAAAAACTGACAATTAAAACCAGAGCAAAGCAACAGTTTCTACATTGCATTCAGACCTGGAATCTCAACAATATCTTCAACAAAGAACAAATCTGGAATTCAAACATTCTTTTGAATTCAAAAGTTAAAATCTAGAAATCAGATCAAATTTACAAGCACTGGTTTAATCAAAGCAACTTCTGTTTTGAAAGCAAGACAATCAACCTGAAGCCAAAACAAGTTTGATTCAAATCAAAGCAAGGATTCAACTCAAAGAATAAGAAAGGTTTCAAATCATAAAAACAAAAGCAGCTCCAAGTTTTAAAAGCTAGAAATCTGTTCTCTGCTTCTCTGTTTTGCCAGGTGAGAAAACCCTTAAACCCACAAATACTTGATTTTGTTTGTATGTATGATAATGGGCATGCATGTCTGTGTGTATACTTGTTTATATTTGCTTGTGCATATCTGGAACAGGAGTAATTGCTTCTGTTCTTAGTTCCAGGTTTCAGAAGAAAAAAACCTATCTGAAATCAAATCCTCTTCTTATAATTCTTGATAGGATTGAAAATCTAAACAAAACATGTTGTATAATCAAGATTAAAAATAATCTTAAGTTGAAACTGAAAATAGTTTTGTCTGGGTAAAGATAAACATTGGATTTTAAATGCATGTTAAAATTCGAGTATCAAAGTTTATTGATTCACTAATATCACCAAGTTCGATTTGGAAAACCATGGTTTTTAAAGCAAAATTCAATATTTTTAGATTTATAAATAATGGGAAATTTTGAGATAAACGGAAAATATGTTTTGATCAAATTCTGGCGAAGCGAGTATTAATGGGGGTCGAAATTTGGTCAGGAGAAGATTTGGTGGAGGTGAAGCTCAGGAAAAATGCGAGGTGAACTTCTCTATCACCATGGTACAGTGTAGAAGGTGTTGTAGGGTTTTTGGGTTTGTTTTGGACATTGGGGTTTAGGTGGAAGTTTCTTCGACGATGTAGAATCGGTCGACGTGGGAGCTATGGGAAAAGGGGGAGGTGAGAGAGGCAAAGGTTGGGGCGGAGTTGTGAGTTCTCTGGTGGTCTAGTTTGACGGCAACATGGCGATTTATGGGTCGGGGTTGAGCTCCAGTTTTGGTCGAAGTGGCTCGTTTCCACTTTCTCGTCAGTTCGTCGGAGATGAGGAGTCAGAGGGTCGACTGGGTAATCAGCGACTTGTTGAAGGTAGGGGCAGTGGTCGGAGGCGATTGGCCAGGTTGTACACGTGCACGTATCACTGTGGTGTATGTGCCATTATGATCAGTGAGCTCGGGGAGGAAGAAGGATCTGGATCGTAGTCATGTGCGCGAAATCATGATGTTGGCTCGAAGTGAGCATCGGGTTGGAGCGTAAATATGTTAACAGATTTTAAAAGGTTTAAATTAAGAACAGAAAGAAAAATAACAACAACAGAAGAGAGGGAAGTGATTCGAGGGTAAACACGGGTTTGGTTAATATTTGCTTGAGCTTTCTTGTTGTGCAGTAATAATTCGTTTTCCAGATTTTGTATGGAGCTTGAAAAAGTTTTTAATTCAAGTTTTTAATAGCATGGTAGAAATGTTAAAATAAGTTCAAAGCCAAATGGAAATTTATCAGTTTTCATAAATATGAGTGAACTAAGTTTTAAAAGTAAAATAAATATGAATTTAGTTTTCAAAGTAAAATTTATTTAAAACAAAATCGAAACAAGATTTAAAGGTTTAAAATTAAAGTTAAATGGTAGTTAAAGGTTTTGAAATAAAATCTTTTAAAATTAGTTAAGTTTAAATTGTTTTGAACTTATATTTTAAAAGAGTTTATTTTAAATAAGACTTAACAAAGTAATTAAGGAGTCAATCAAATATTTTTAATTATTAACTTAAAGGTTAAGTTAATTTATATTGTCAATGATAATTAACTAATTAATTATTAATTAAAAGGTTAATGAATTTATGATTGAGGATTAATTAATTCAAGTAATTAATTAAGGATTGATTGATTAATTAATTAATTAGAGGATAATTAAATAATTTAAGGTTAATTATTTAAATGATAAAAGGTTGATTTATTTATAAATCAAGGTTGATTAATTGTTGATTAAGGTCAATTGATTTATTAATTAACGTTGATTAATTACTAGTTAAAGGATTAGTTAATTTATAAATTGAGGTTAATTAATAAATAATTAAAGGATAATTAATTAACATAAACTGCAATTAATTAATGCTAATCAACCAGAATTAGTGATTAATCTAGTTTTAATTAATCAAATGAACAATTAACCTTATTTATGGATGATTGTATTCTATTGAATGATATGTATTGTTTTGTCATCTCTGTTGTGTGATGCTTTATGATTTGAATTGTTTTAATTCAAGCTGTGATGAATGTAATTTATTTATTTACGATGCATTCATATTTTCTATTTGTGAATCTGTGTATATAGGTAAGCGTTACTGGAATATACCGCTTTTCGATATTGATACGATTGAATCTGTGATGATTGATGATGTTGCACCATTGTGCAAAAACCCTGGACTACACCTTACACACACTAATATGGATTGCACGAGGAAATCGGTTAAGTCACAGATTTTTAATGATTTTAAGGATTGAATTTTTGAATCCAAAATAGTTTTGGAATTGGAATTGGAATTGAAAGTTTTTGAAAAGGGATTTAAAAAAAGTTATTTTGAATAACTTAATAAAGTTTTGAAATTTAAATAATTTCATTTAAATTCGAATTCAATATTTGAAGTTGAATCCAATGATTTGGAAATTATGGTTTAAAAAGATTATACAGTTATAAAGGTGTTTATATGGGTTTTTAACCATTTTAAAAAATATTGTTTTGGAATTTAAATTCAAAACCCAAGTTTTATACTTGAATGGCTTTAACTTTTGAAAATGTAATCAGCTTAAACTTATGTGAAAGATTATTAAAACTTGTTTTGAAATCAAAGAGAGTTTTAAATGGTATATCTTTCACATAAAAGATTTGAATTGGAAATGGTTTGAAAAGTTATGAATTAAATCTTTAACTTAAAGATTGAATAAGCTAATCCAATTTGAAACGAAATTGTTTTGAAAAGCCGTGAATGAACCTTTGTGGAAAATTGGTAAACTTTGTGAAATGAAGTGTAACGACCTGCAAATCCGTACCCCTTGAGTCAACTCTATTCTACAATAATCAACTCAAATTGCACAGAAATACGAACCATTTGGTTTAAGAAGAAGAGGTAGAAGAAGAGAATATAAAACAACATCAGAATCTAACCATCGCAGCGGAATAAAATATAATAGATAATAAATGATCTTTACTCAAATCAAATATATCTCTGTTTATAAATTACATTATCAGAGTACATCAATCACAGCTCAAACTCAATAACATACAACTGGTTACACAACTAAACAACCCAGCGGAACATGTATATAAACAAATACGGGAGTACGTATCGTCATCCAGCTTGTCTCCTGAGCTCTACAACATCATATCCTGTATCCTATAATACTCGGTCTGACCCGAGCATTACAGTTAAATAACACCCGAGTCAATCTGGAATACCAGCGTGAGAAAATCACACCCAATTGATTATTAAAGTTTCAAAATCCTTTGAAAACAAAAGCATCTCGTAAGACCACGCCACAAATAAACATGTCGGGTTTTTACCTTACGATAGCTAAAACATTTTTGTAGAAATCCTCTGATATTATAATAGGGTCTATCTACAAATACTTATTAAATAGCCGAAATTGTTACATTATTAAATTCCAGCTACTAGCCACAGAGTGGGTAATACAAACAAAACTCGTACAAGGCTCTTAGGGAGAATGGATTTCCAACTAATGACTAGGCACTGGGGTACCACCTGTCACAGTACGGGGCCTAGATCACCGTACCGAGGAGTACGCCCGCTCCTCTGCAACACAAGACCGGAACTACCCCTTACTGGATAATCTCGAGTGAGATCACCCCGCGGTTGGGATCAGCAACCGCCCACTAAGCCGAAATAAAAGGGACATCTAGACAGGAATAACCTCACCCTGCTTGGGTGCTACCCACCTAGCCTTGCTGCATAACCCCTGATTTTCAGTCATTCCCATTTGATGAGGCTTGAGGCTAAGCGTTACCTTTTAGAACATATCCCTTAGAATCCCCATCGTCCACCTGACGATGTTTCGCAAGCATTCATCCATACAAGTCCGTCCCGGGTTCGAACGGAACCGAAGGCACTATTCCTACTACATCCATTTTGGAAATATCCTCAGGATTAGTAGTGACTAGCCCTTGCACTTCATTGCTCCATCTCCGAATCCAAACTCGTTTCACGAAACGTATAAACCGGATCGAAGTGGTTTTCGAGAAATTAATCTCGATCCCGGTCTCTTCGAAACGATCAACGCATTTGGCCAATATTGATAGTCGGTTATTTAACTATCAATTAATATTCACAAACATTCATCAACCAATAAATAATTTTCCAAATTATTTATTTATCTCATAAATATCTTCACAAAATATAATTTCACTTTTCAAACTTCTTGAAAACAGTTTTCAAAACTATCTGCCTTTCTCAGAATAAATTCCAAGTATTTCTATTTCCAATGGAATCACCAAGCACAAACTTTAGATTTTTAAATAATTTAAAACACTTTATTGTAAAATGTATTTAACATTTAATATAGAAAAAATTACTTTAGTACTTAATTTAAAATAATACTCTAGAAATAACTAAAATAAGGTTACTTTATAACTAGACATTAGAGCTTCTTCTTTAAACAAAATACCAAATCATTCTTTAAATAATTATTACGATAATAGATTAACAAATTACTTACTTTAGAATTTACTTAAAAATATTTAAATTAATACTATTTCAATAATTGATTAAAAATATATACTATATGAATATTTGAAAATAAGGTTACTTTATAAATATAAACTAGGTTTTCATCCTTTAAACAGAATTACTAAGTCACTCTTTATAAATTATTACTACGGTAATTGATTTGAATAAATATTTACTTTAGAATTTTAAACATTTAGAAATAATAAATTTCCAAGAACATACTTTGAAAACGTACTTGGCTATCCAGAGAAATATACTTCTCTTCACAACCTTTAAAAATAAATCACTATTTATTTTAAAACAATTTTTCTCATTCCTTTAATAAATTCCCAACTTGAATTTATTCTTTCAAATATCCAATTTCAAACACTTAAATCAATTTCCCAATTGATTTCCGATTTACTTCATTTATTCAAAAATCCTTTGATTTAAGATTTTATTCCTTAATTATGATTTAAAATACCTTTAATTGAAATACCAATTTAGATTTCCCAATTCATTTCTTTATTCCTTTAAATAGATTTAAACTTTAAATTTTAGATAATTCTTAATTCCTTTAATTGATATCATTTGAGTTTACAATTCATTTATTTCAATTTTATTCAAAATTACTTTTTTTTCCATACTCGGATTATTTATTAGTGTTTTAATATCACTTCCATTCCTTTTTAATTCATTTATAATTTATTTGCTATAATTATTTTACTTCAAACTCCATTCTTTATTTGTCTTTCCAAACTCCAGATTTATATATTTTTGGTAACTCGTTATACCCAAATAAACTCAATCAATCCATAACATGCAATATTCCAAATATCGATAATATTCATCACAGAATACCAAATATTCATAACAACGAATATTAAACAATAAATGTTGAGGGGTCCAGTTGGATCCCTCCAACCTGTTTTTCCTGCATTCACAGACGTTAGCACAATAATATGCCAATTCCAGAATATACCATACTATAGCACATCAATCAATTTCAACCATGCAAACAATTATTTGAATTTATCAATTTAAATTTTAAATTTAACTGAGCGAGATTAACTCACCTTTTCATTTTATTAGCATCCATTCCAAATCCAGCCTGCCTCCTTTTCGATTTTTAACCTTGTATAACCAAATTACATATCTTTATTAATCACTAAGGTAATTAAATTTTTGTTTTAAATTAAAGCTGACTTGCAAATTTCAAATTGTTATAACCAATTAAAAGTTTCCTTGAAAATCGCATTCGATATATAAATTGATCTATACGATTTCAAAAGTCTAATTTTTTTTATGTAACCTTTCGATTTAAACCCTTTAAAATCCTTGTTTCACAAATTTTATCTATGTTATATTCCGGTCTAACCCTGATTATGTAAACAGTATCTAACCTTATTTTATTTTATTTTATTTTTTTCTTTTCAACGAGAAAAATTCATGTTTCCAGATCTTTATATTTTTTTTAACAGTAGAGGTATAATAATTTCCTTCTGAACTCATAAATCAAAACAAAATTATTTTACTGTAAAATCCCTTTTTCTGTTTCTATACATGTTTATATTAATCCAGATTTGCCAAATAAACTTTCTGTATAAAATTTAAGTCTCGACAGTAATTTATTAAATTTCAAAATAAAATTGCAAATTAAAGAATACCTCAAGCTTGAAAAAAAAACTAATAATCGCCTCGCCTAAGCGATCCATCTACACACGAGCGCAGCATCGAGCTTGCGAGGCTAACGGAGCCACCCACGACCCCACGCGGCCTCTGTTGCCCAACCCAGATCTACCGCGGCCACCACTGCGAACACGCAACGCCCCACCTCGCCGTTGAGCACCAGCGAACGACATCCCTCTCTCACTCGACGCGCCTCCAAATCGAACAACTCGCGAGAACCCATCTACACCGTGCTTCTCTCGAGCTCGGTAATATGAGTCGCGCCATACGAACGAGCCTCCACGTCGTCTTTGAAGCTTGCAAGTGAATCGCCGGCCATTGATTATTATTTTGAGGTTTTTGTTTAGCTCTGCCATTTGATTTTCTTCCTTTTTTTTATTTTTTTGATTCGGCTGTTCTATATAGAGGGGAAAGAAAAAGGTAAGGGGGTACGAAGGAGACAAAGATGATGGTGGGTTGTACGTATGGTCGGGTTAAAGAAAGTAAGTATGTTTTATTTAAATTAAATTTTGTCTCGGAATAAATTCCAATGCGTTCATATACCGTACGCTCTCACGCTAATCCCAAAAACTACGAAATTTGGAATCCGGTAATAATTCAATATTACGGACCCAATGGAACTGGTTTCGTCAAATTCCGAGACTGCGCCTCGGAAGGCTATTTTTAGATTCAATTTAAACAGTATAAATTTTAAAACTGAACAAACAACTGTTAATTTCAATTTTACAACTTCTATTATCTGCAGTGTTATCAATATAAATTTTACAAGCCTTCAAATTATTTTTAACAGGCATAAAATCCCAGATTTCATATTTTACCCGATTTTAAATTATTTAATTCAATAATTCAATTAACAATTAATTAGTGATATTTGAATTCAAGTTCAAATTATTCCATTGAATATTTAAGTCAATTAAATATTCTGATTTTAAAAGCTTAAAAATTCTGGGTCGTCACATTCCTCCCCCTTAAAAGAATTTCGTCCCCGAAATTACTAGTTAGGAAGAATGGTCCAATACCCATTTATTTATCCTCAAAACCAAACAATTCAACATCCTACCAATTATCATTTATAAAGACACATTACCATACTTACTAATTTCCCCAACTTTCCCATAGTTTCAAACAATATTACTTACTCAATCATTCAAATTTCAATTTTAAATCAATTTTAAAATTAAAAGAATTTTCTCAAAAAAATTCTAACTCTCTAAATTTTCGAAAAATTTCGCCAGCGTCTCCTTTGCGCGGCTAGCTCGGTACAACTACAAAATGGCTCTACGGCCTCCCAAATCCAAAAAGAAAACAAAAAGCCAAGTGGCTAGATCCAAAAACCCAATCAAATTCCATACGAAAAATTAAACACATACCTTTTTGTCGAGCAATTCTAATTTATTATCTGAAATTAAAACCAATTTTCTTTTCCCTTTTTCATACCTGCATATCCTGTTTGGCAATAATATATAATCACAACATTCAAAATCGTTTATTTGATTTCTTTCCAAAATTT
The DNA here is from genome assembly GCA_030765085.1 of Allium cepa. NCBI lineage: Eukaryota > Viridiplantae > Streptophyta > Magnoliopsida > Asparagales > Amaryllidaceae > Allium > Allium cepa. The sequence continues at coordinate 308,211,789 of CM060934.1, read as the reverse complement.
CAATGCTCATTCCATTTAAGCCCGTACGATGTACCTATATCATTCGTACGCAATACCAAATCTGATCGTCTACTCGATCACACAATTTCACTTCCGAACTAGTATCGTCCACCCGACTTTCTAGTGCGGACTCAGATCTGGTTTCCTGATTAGAAACCGTCATTCTCCTTGCATAGTCATAACTATAATAGAGAATTTATAGAATCAATCAAAACTTCATATCCAGATTCGCCGTTGAAAATTGAGTGAAAAATTCCAACTCGGATCGGTAAAATTACCTCGAAATTCTATGCTCGAATTCTGGATCAAATAGCTATGCGAATAAATAATATACGTACATCCTACGTATTTGCCCCAATTGATTATCAACTATATCAATTTCCTTTTTATTCACATTCATTTTGATTGTCATACACTTATGCACAATTTTCCCTTGTCACTACTTCCAGGTTTAAATCTCTATTCAATTATCCACTTAGAAAAATTTTCTCAATACTAAATTTACTTAAGAATCTCACCATTCACTTCTTAAGTTTCATATAAATATTCGATATATATTCCTTTTATCTATTTTACTTCACTACTGAAGTTTATACTCAAATTGAATTCCAATTCCATAAAAATTTCAATTTGCTTCACTTTGTTAATTAATTTCAAATATAAATATTTTTTTCCCAATTTTACATGAAATCAATTCATTTCCAAACTTTGAATATTGAATTTTGATTCACCTTATCTCAATTCATATTTAATTAACCATTTCCTTTATTAGTTTTACTTACTAATTTATTTAAAATCTCAAACAAAAGTTTATTTGCAAACTTTTTCTTTCTTTTAGTTTCTTTGAACAATTCTTCAGTTCATCTTATTTTACTTATACAATTTAAATTAGATTTCAACATTTAGTTGTAATTCTATTTGCTTACAAATTTTAAACCATTTGTCGTTAGTGGAAATTTCAAAAGATTCAAAAAAATTCTAACTCCCAAAATTTTTGAATTTTTTTGGCAGAGTCTCCTTTGTACGGAGGTGCTTTCGCAATTTGACAAGAGATATAAATATATATACATCGACCCACACGGTCGAAAAACAGAAAAACAGTTCATATTTCCTATTTATATTGCATAGGCGTACCTTATTTAGCATTTTAAGCAAAGCGGTTATTTATTTAAGCTGTTAGCGCGGGCAAAACCAATCAACGGCTTCCAAAAACCTGTACTTACTCAATTTAAACATGTCAGTGTCAAATATACAAAGTTTATTAACATTTCACTTTATTATAAATAACTAAAACATGGATTCTATAAACAGTGTATATTATATACTTCCATAAGCACATATGAAATATTTCGACACTTATTTTGAATGCTTCCAAACAATATTCAAACTATCCTATTCAATTCAAATGATTTCACAACTCTCTTACTTAACTTAAATTCATTTTAAGTCCAAGCAAACTTATTTAAATTGAATTGATTTCCAAAAGCAATCTAACTCCCATTTTATTCGAAGTTAAGTTCTCATTAATATAACTTAAGTTAATTAACTCAATTGCTAATTTCATTTACCAAACAAGTTTTATTTCAAATCATTTCATAAAACTCGACACCACCATATCTCAAATTACTTAAGTTCATTTTCTTCCTTACACCAATTCTATTTTAATTCGATTCTAATCCGAATCAAACTCCATTTACTAATTTAATTCAGTTGATATACTCATCCGATTTATTTTCAATCCAAACAAGCTCATTTTCAATTTGACACTATTCGATTTAAATTCAATAGTGTGGTCATTCAACCTATTTAAACTTTATTTCTCATTTCTATTTACTTCTAACTTATTATATCAATAACAAAGCCATTTCAATTTATTTCTATTCACTTGAATTTTATTTACCACTCAAACCATCACTATTTCAACTCTATTTTGTTTTAACTTGAGTTCATTGCCAGCTCCATTCATTTAAATTAAATTAGTATATTTTATTGAATCAATATGAATTCTAATTCACATTCAATAATTTATTTTTGAATTCCTCTCATTTTATAACGAGGTCATTTCCAATTTATCTCTACTTAGATTTTTTTATTTGCAATATAAATCATTTTTATGTTAATTCAATTCCATTCAACTTCAACTCAAATTTAATTCACTTACAATTTCAAATTGAATTTCTATTAATAACTCAAGCTTCACTTTCAAATTCTATCATTTATCCACAACTCAAATTTTTATTAACCAATTTGAGTTCCATTTCCATATTCCATTAATTAATCAAGTAGTCTATATAAAATTTTACCCACTATTTGATTTTCATCTCAAAAATCACTCTAACCATTTTACTTAAGTTCAATCTATCCTATATTTTAAATTTTTGGATTATATTTATTATCATTACAAACAATTTTATTTGGCCTATTTATTTTACTTTCAAACTTTATAAGTCACAACTTATCTATATTCATATTCCATCTATTTACAATCAATCTCATTCATATTTTTAACTCGGAATTATACCCTTTTATTTAGCCAATATATTTTTATTATTCCATAAACATTTTAAATAAGGTTCCAGAGTTTAAACAAATTTCCAAAATTTCAAAATCACTTTTGAAATCAACAACATCCAAAATCCTTTGGTAAATTTAATTATTCCTTAAAATTTCAAAACCCGACCCAGTTCGCAAACCATTCCAATTTAAAACAACTTGGTAGCAATTTCTCTTCTAGAAACTCGAAAATAAACTTCGATGATGCTGCAGTCATCACCGAAATTATTTTTCAGCGATCGAAAGAGAACTAAATGCTTTTATCTCTTTAAAGCCCCTTTCAAATATTTTTAAATTCCAAATCTCTCCATATTCAATTCCAATTCAAAAATATTTCCGAAATAATACCACTATTTTTTCTCCAAAACTTTTGAAAACCATTTCCAAATCCAAAGGAATTTGAACCTTTTTCCAAAATTCCAAAATTGAAATCCATCCAATTTATATTCCAACATTACTCTGGGATTTTATTTCCAATGTTAAATCACATTCATAGTTTATATTTACAAATTTCTCTAGAGGTTTATTTCAATTTATAAATTACATTTGTAATCCATATTTCAAATTCCATTTTGTTATATAAATTTGTTCTTCAACTTTGGTTATAAGTTTTCAATTTCTTATTTAATTCCTACACAATAGTTTTAATAATTTCATATTATCATTCCTAACAATCAAGCATCCAAATACTATAATGCTTTTAGAAAATTATATCCTTTTGTATACAAAAATAATTTGGGTAAAATTATTTCATTTACCCTACTTTAAAACAATACTGTGTCGAATTGTTCTATTCAAGTGTTTAGAGATCCCTATCAATAACGTTAATTACTCGTATTGACCAGAATCCATAAACTACTCAATAAACCAATCAACACAATATAAAATCATTTTATATTCACTAACAAATACGCGCTCATATTTATTAATACGCTCAAACTCATTTTAGAGTACTACGGACTCTATTTAGTGAGAAATTTCCACCAGAGCCAAGGTTATCGCTAGCCTAAGCTCTGATACCAAGAGTAACGACCCGCAAATTCGTACCCCTTGAGTCAACTCTATTCTACAATAATAAACTCAAGTTGCACAGAAATACGAACCATTTGGTTTAAGAAGAAGAGGTAGAAGAAGAGAATATAAAACAATATCATATTCTAACCATCGCAGCGGAATAAAATATAATAGATAATAAATGATCTTTACTCAAATCAAATATATCTCTGTTTATAAATTACATTATCAGAGTACATCAATCACAGCTCAAACTCAATAACATACAACTGGTTACACAACTAAACAACACATCGGAACATATATATAAACAAATACGGGAGTACGTATCATCATCCAGCTCATCTCCTGAGCTCTACAGCATCATATCCTGTATCCTATAATACTCGGTCTGACCCGTGCATTACAGTTAAATAACACCCGAGTCAGTCTGGAATACCAGCGTGAGAAAATCACACCCAATTGATTATTAAAGTTTCAAAATCCTTTGAAAACAAAAGCATCTCGTAAGACCACGCCACAAATAAACATGTCGGGTTTTTACCTTACGATAGCTAAAACATTTTTATAGAAATCCTCTGATATTATAATAGGGTCTATCTACAAATACTTATTAAATAGCCGAAATTGTTACATTATTAAATTCCAGCTACTAGCCATAGAGTGGGTAATACAAACAAAACTCGTACAAGGCTCGTAGGGAGAATGGATTTCCAACTAATGACTAGGCACTGGGGTACCACCTGTCACAGTACGGGGCCTAGATCACCGTACTGAGGAGTACGCCCGCTCCCCTACAACACAAGACCGGGACTACCCCTTACTGGATAATCCCGAGTGAGATCACCCGCGGTTGGGATCAGCAACCGCCCACTAAGCCGAAATAAAAGGGACATCTAGACAGGGATGACCTCACCCTGCTTGGGTGCTACCCACCTAGCCTTGCTGCATAACCCCTGATTTTCAGTCATTCCCATTTGATGAGGCTTGAGGCTAAGCGTTACCTTTTAGAACATATCCCTTAGAATGCCCATCGTCCACCTGACGATGTTTCGCAAGCATTCATCCATACAAGTCCGTCCCGGGTTCGAACGGAACCGAAGGCACTATTCCTACTACATCCATTTTGGAAATATCCTCATGATTAGTAGCGACTAGCCCTTGCACTTCACTGCTCCATCTCCAAATCCAAACTCGTTTCACGAAACGTATAAACCGGATCGAAGTGGTTTCGAGAAATTAATCTCGATCCCGGTCTCTTCGAAACGATCAACGCATTTGGCCAATATTGATAGTCGGTTATTTAACTATCAATTAATATTCACAAACATTCATCAACCAATAAATAATTTCCTAAATTATTTATTTATCTCAAAAATATCTTCACAAAATATAATTTCACTTTTCAAACTTCTTGAAAACTGTTTTCAAAACTATCTTCCTTTCTCAGAATAAATTCCAAGTATTTCTATTTCCACTGGAATCACCAAGCACAAACTTTAGATTTTTAAACAATTTAAAAACACTTTATTGTAAAATATATTTAGCATTTAATATAGAAAAAATTACTTTAGTACTTAATTTAAAATAATACTCTAGAAATAACTAAAATAAGGTTACTTTAAATCTAGACATTAGAGCTTCTTCTTTAAACAAAATACCAAATCATTCTTTAAATAATTATTACGATAATAGATTAACAAATTACTTACTTTAGAATATACTTAAAAATATTTAAATTAAAACTACTTCGATAATTGATTAAAAATATATAGTATATGAATATTTGAAAATAAGGTTACTTTATAAATATAAACTAGGTTTTCACCCTTTAAATAGAATTACTAAGTCACTCTTTATAAATTATTACCAAGGTAATTGATTTGAATAAATATCTTTATTACTACGGGTTATCCTTTTCGATTTTTAACCTTGTATAACCAAATTACATATCTTTATTAATCACTAAGGTAATTAAATTTTTGTTTTAAATTAAAGCTGACTTGCAAATTTTAAATTGTTATAACCAATTAAATTTTTCCTTCAAAATCACATTCGATATATAAATTGATCTATACGATTTCAAAAGTCTAATTTTTTTATGTAACCTTTCGATTTAAACCCTTTAAAATCCTTGTTTCACAAATTTTATCTATGTTATATTCCGGTCTAACCCTGATTACATAAACAGTATCTAACCTTATTTTATTTTATTTTTTTCTTTTCTTTTCAACGAGAAAAATTCATGTTTCCAGATCTTTATATTATTATTTTTTTAACAGTAGAGGTATAATAATTTCCTTTTGAACTCATAAATCAAAACAAAATTATTTTACTGTAAAATCCCTTTTTCTATTTCTATACATGTTTATATTAATTCAGATTTGCCAAATAAACTTTCTGTATGAAATTTAAGTCTCGAAAGTAATTTATTAAATATCAAAATTAAATTGCAAATTAAAGAATACCTCAAGCTTGAAAAAAACTGAAAATCATCTCACCTAAGCGATCCATCTACACACGAGCGCAACATCGAGCTTGCGAGGCCAACGGAGCCACCCACGACCCCACGCGGCCTCTGCTGCCCAACCCAGATCTACCGCGGCCACCACGCGAACACACAACACCCCACCTCGCCGTTGAGCACCAGCGAACGACATCCCTCTCTCACTCGACGCGCCTCCAAATCGAACAACTCGTGAGAACCCATCTACACCGTGCTGCTCTCGAGCTCGGCCATACGAGTCGCGCCATACGAACGAGCCTCCATGTCGTCTTTGAAGCTTGCAAGTGAATCGTCGGCCATTGATTATTATTTTGAGGTTTTTGTTTAGCTCTGCCATTTGATTTTCTTCCTTTTTTTATTTTTTTGATTCGGCTGTTCTGTGTAGAGGGGAAAGAAAAAGGTAAAGGGGGGTACGAAGGAGACAAAGATGATGGCGGGTTGTACGTATGGTCGGGTTAAAGAAAGTAAATATGTTTTATTTAAATTAAATTTTGTCTCGGAATAAATTCCAATGCGTTCATATACCGTACGCTCTCACGTTAATCCCGAAAACTACGAAATTTGGAATCCGGTAATAATTCAATATTACGGATCCAATGGAACTGGTTTCGTCAAATTCCGAGACTGCGCCTCGGAAGACTATTTTTAGATTCAATTAAACAATATAAATTTTAAAACTGAACAAACCACTGTTAATTTCAATTTTACAACTTCTATTATCTGCAGTGTTATCAATATAAATTTTACAAGCCTTCAAATTATTTTTAACAGGCATAAAATCCCAGATTTCATATTTTACCCGATTTTAAATTATTTAATTCAATAATTCAATTAACAATTAATTAGTGATATTTGAATTCAAGTTAAAATTATTCCATTGAATATTTAAGTTAATTAAATATTCTGATTTTAAGAGCTTAAAAATTCTGGGTCGTCACCTTTTGTTTAAAAGATTTGAAGTGGTAATTTGTTTAAACCATTTGAAAGAAAGGTTTTGGATAATAAGTTGTGACTTAACTGAAATCCTATATCCATATGTTTTTAAATATTGCACTCATTATTCGGTTTAGCCAGGAGAAGACCTAGTGTCATATAACCCATTCCGAATAATGATACGTCGTTATGGATAGCATTTGAAGACCGGTGGTGAAGACCGGGTATTTTCAAGAACGAAAGGATAACCCGTCGATTGTCTCTGCACTGAGTCGCGCCGGTATAGAGATTCCCTAAGTGATGGGAAGTCCGATCGGGATTGTAAATACCTAGATTTGCAAGGGCTTCTTTGGAAGTGCCTTCGGTTCTGTTCGAACCTAGAATAGACTTGCATGGATGTTTGTCTGACATTACACTTTGAGATGTAAAACCCGTTTCTATCAAATACATTTCTGTTTGGTGGCGGGGATTTATTCTCTTAGCTTAACACCCTTCTCTGAGACGTACGAGCTAAGAGGTTATGTAGTTGATGGTTACTAGACATACATTCCCAATTTGGTAATGTGGCATACGAAGTGTTGCTGATCATTTGTTGATCAAAGCATGACTTTGTGAAAAAGCGTAGCTTTGTGGACGAGACCTCATCGAGCCTCACAAACCGGTAATGGTCGAAACAGGAAAGATGCGGCATGGTTTCAGGGGTAGCTCCCCTAGGGTATGACCATTCCTTCTGGAAAAGGGTGGTATCATGGTATGGAGCCCAGATACTTACTCATGTGGACACTGTAGTATATTTGTTACTGTGTGATGTTGTTGGTGTAGAGGATCCTCGGATAAAGGTCGCAAACGACCGGGGGTGGCATATCTTAGGTTCTACTCCACGGGAAAGGGGTAACCGGCCTTGTGTTGGCAGAGAGCCGAGTAGGTTCTCGGGGCGTCCCTCCAGAGGCATTTCCATGTGGCAATAGGAAGTTTCTTAGCCTGACCATTTGTTGGAAATCCAATCATCTAATACGTGCCTTTTACGGTTTTAGCTGTAGAACCTGCCATTTAACATGGCAGCTATATTAGGCATAGTATAATGGTACCTATGCTGGCTAAGATTAATATTATACTTTCGAAATGTTTTCCACTATGCACTAATAATAATATAAAAAAGGATTTTGCGTAGTAAGCATGTTTGACTATCATAAGGAGAAATCTCCCTCGTGTGCGATTGCATGGTGTGTGTGTCGGGGGCCTTATGGTAGTTTCATTTTTCAAAAAGCATTGCGGATTTCAAATTTTAAAAATCTTTTGTTTGTTTTAAAGATAAACTATTTTTGTTTGCTCATACCAGTCTCACGACTGGCTCGGAGTTTATTGTTCCCTTCCTAAACTCTGGGTGCCCACAATTTCCTATACGGGCAGTCTAGTGTTGGGTTTTTCAGATAGTCGAATAGTAGGAATTGATTCGATAGCCTTCGAAGCCTTTTGGATTTGTGGATCGCATTTGCTACACTTCAGCATTCATGGCTGACCTTGCTTAGCTTTGTGCAGTTGATGAGGGTTTGAGCTAGCTTTGGATTGAAGATGGAGTTTTTGGAGTTCGGCATTGAAGACATTATCTTTCCGCTGCTATTTCTTGTATCTCTGATAGTATTGATATCTATTGTATCATTCTACTGTATCATTCTATTGTATCATCATTGTATCTGGATATTGTATCAAATGTTGTATATCAAATGTATTATTTCATTTCTTCTGCTGTGTTGTACTTAATGTGTTATAAGCTCCAGCACGAGTCAAATTTCAACGGTTGAATCTGCAGCATTCAAGTACAAGTGAAGTATGGGTGTCGATTTTCGAACGATGAAATTTGGTTCGTGACACGTTTCATGTTCGCACAGCCAAACGACAAGTCCGATCGGTACGAAACTTGAAACCATACAATAACTCACCATAACGAATCCGATGAAACTAGTTTAGTCGAAATCCGAGACAGTGGCCAAATTGACTATTCTAACCCGTAAATTAAAATACAAAATTTCCAAATTCTAATTATTCACATTTAAATCCAATTTTAATTATGAACCATCCTCATTCATATTTAGATAAAATTTAAATCAATTTCTGATATCATTTCATTCACATTAATTCAAAATTTCAATTATCCAAATAATTCCGAATATTAAGTTCAAACAATTTAAATTATCTAACAAGTTAATATTATTCACCCAATAATTTCATTAAATTTAATAACTTACAATAGTCAAAAGTATGGGTCGTTACATACTCCCCCACTCAAAACATTTCGTCCTTGAAAAGGCATCAAGTACAAAATTTAACATACAATATTTTTTTTTCAAAATAATCTATTACTTAAATAGGAAAGGAGAAACCGGGGCATTCATATATCGCCACGTGTCCTTCTTCAAACCGCTCCCTTTCCCCTTCCAACTGTACGTCCTTGCGGTTATACTCTTTCTCCTCGCAACTTACTCCGCTCCCCTTAACTTCTCCTCCCACCAAACCGCCTATTTTAAATCTCCCACTCTTCTACCCTCACCCTATTCCCCCTCCCTCCCCCTCTCCATTCGTACGTCGCCGCTGACCGTTCAGTTCGACGTCCCCGTCAACCGCCCCTATTCACAACCACGCGCAATAAGTCGTCCACTTCAACTCCCCCAACTCCCCATATCCCCGCTTACCTCCTCTCCGCGGCCGAACGGCTAACATTGACTGCTGCGTGGGCTTGGGTCGCTGCCTTCACCTTCGCTCCGAATTAGGTAACTTCCTAATTTACTTTTATTTCCACATTTTACGGCGTCATGTACATCTGCCAACGAATTACCCATATCCACTGCTTCGATCGCCAAACGCTTTTCTTTAATCGCACCACACCATACTCCACACACTTGGACTTAACGTTATTGTTTACCTCTGCTATGATCTGCGAACACCTCCTCTTCTACACGTCATCCATTTCACTGTCATACCTTCATACGTTATGTGAACATGCCACGGAACGGGTGTAAACTGTAACACATTCTTACTTCCACCTGATGGGGGGTGCGTGCGTGACGCGATATGTGGTGATGCAACTTTCTACAAGTCAGTGGAAGGGTCACCGTTATTTTCCCCCAATGTGTTCCCAGTTCAAAATGTTTGCCACAACTTTCATTTGCATTCCATGTCCATCACAACATTCTATCGTTTCAACATTACCTACGTTGCGGGTTTATGAATCATGTACCAAATAATTTACCCACATGACCTCACTTACATGTACCAAAAAAAAAAATTGGTACTTACACTGCGTGCACTGTACCCAACTGTTGTCATTTCACTTTCAATTCTAACACTTACTGTATGTTCTCTTAGTTGCCTATGGAAGACGCACTCCCGGTACAAACTGCACTATTTAAGTGCACAGACGGTCGTTGATGTATACGTTCATCTCAGTTTCTGTCCTACATCCTACTGTTACGTGTTTAATTATCACCGTATTGAAGCTCAGTACTTGACGGGTAGTCATACATTACGGTGCGTACAGTATGACCAAACCGACTAAGGGATATTCTTTTTCCCCACTGACCATCTGCATCACCCCAGTACAGATACTGAACTTCAATATGAGTAAAAAAACATATTTACGAAAATTATTTTCTGCATCATCCTGTTGTTTGGACACTACTATAAATGCACCGCACTTTACTCCACATACATGAAGTTGATGTTATAGTTTAACATGACGGTAACAATATCGTACCATTTTCAAAATATGTACGTGTGCGTTTACGAAGCATATATCACATAGTTTACTCAAATGAGTTCACTTAAGTACACCCAAAAATTTTTTTTCCTCACACCTGCGGTTGGGAATTAACGTTCCAACTGTTCTTACCTTCACTCTGTCAACCTGTACGTTTGCAGTATAGATAGTAATGTTAGTATATGTCTGGCAAACACTGTACATAGTACTACGACCATGCTGCCTTCCACTCCTGTTCACGTTTCACCTATGTCTCCCTCTTTTTCTTCTGATTACATGTGTCATTACAGTTTTCAAAAATATGATATATATTATGGTATCTTTTCGAACGGAGCACATACTGCCCGGTAACCTGGTTTCCCCTGTCTTTTTCAGGTCTGCAAATGGGATCATTGTTTGTGATGAATAAAAGATAGGTAATATTCGCGGAAAGGTATTTATCTGCTCACCCATTCCCTCTGATTCCATTGTTACTCATTTTTCTCCTCCGCTACTTATTGTTCAACATAGTTTTTCGTCATAACAATATGAACAAAGCGGACGAAACATACGTGTACCGGTTATGTTGTTTGACCCGTACTTAAGTGACGAACCATTCATCATCTTCCCATGCGATAACATTAAACTCGCAACCGTTTTAAATACTTATATGCACTAAATTAACGATAATTGCGAGAGGTAGTAAAATTGATTCACCACGGTTTTTCGTATGCAACCTAAAATAACCCAAAATTTATATTGTAAGGGAGTGCAAAGTTTTGGTAGCAAAATAAATGGTAATGAATTTATTAAGTACTACTTCCAAATAACAAAATGTTGTTCCTAAAAATTTGTACCCTTAAAAATAAATTTAATACAACGCTACTTTTAGCTAGAAATATGAAAAAATGACTATGACATTTTATAAGTTGTAGCAAGCTGCAGTTTACAATAAGTATAGTCATATACTTCATTAAAAATATCTTATTTTGGACGTATTAATGTACTAATAAGCAAATTTAAAACTATGGTTTTCTGATACTGCAATTTTTCTTCACTATGTGTGTGTATTATCAGCACTTCAAGGCTTAGTTTTATCTTCGTTGATTAGGATATATATTTCATATGCACAAACACCTTTTATTTTGCTTCAACATACGCAGTAAATTGCATTGTAAATTTCACGATAAACATTAAACACAGTAAAATTTGATCCTAAAAATATGTATATATATACATATGACATATTTTTAATGGTTACATGCTTCACATAGTGAAAAGGATATCTAAAACATTCATAGTAGTTGATAGAAGATCATGCTCATCAAATTTAATACTTTCCTTTTTTTGCCGCACGTTTAGCATACAGTAAGTAATATTACATATATATATATATATATATATACACACACACACATATATTTGTCAAAGTTACAAGTTTAACTAAAAGCTAATTTTGAAACTGTAATTTACAATTGGGAATCTGTTATGTGAACATTCAAAACAAACTTCTTAAATGGTTAATAAATTTAAAGTATATCGATTTAGCATAGTAGCTGTACACACTGGGAAGATATTCTCATCAATAAATTATGTTCTATTTCATTGCTTATAGGAACTCCTTTTTTCCAATGTACTTCTAGCTCAGGCCATACAAAAGGGATATCATTCCAAAAATCATTATATTGTAGTAACATAAATCTATTTCTCACCATCCATTATTATGTTTTGGTTGACAGTTTAAGTATATTGGATTGGTACCTACAAAATTTAAACTAATGATAAATAATAAATCATTCAACGCTAGCACTATAATAATATTCATATATGCTTGCTTAAATGAATTCCATTTTAATTTCCATGGACATACGAATCTGTAAATTTTACTCAAAAAACACTCTACTATATTAGCACTGTAATATTTATCACTATTCATACATCAGTCTTTAGCTCATGATTTTGATATATTACTTTCAGTTCTAACATATTTTCAACTTACGGTTCGTAAGTAAGCCAATAACTTCTAATATTGTAACAATATTAGTATTTACTTGCTTATTGGAATCTCATTTATATTTACATGAATATCTATAGTAAACAGGTTTAATGTTTAACCACTCCAACCCAATTACTGTGTTATCAACGAGGACTTAGATGGTAATTTTCCATCAAGGTACATAAGTAAAAAGGCTAGCCAACACCGAATGTAATATTCTAAAAGACAAGTTTGGTTTTATTCCCGATGATATACTACGTCTGTGAACTAACAAAATAACTCAATTAATGGGTAAGAAACAAACAACATTTTTGCCATATGATGTACAAATAAATTCTATAAGTTATTTATATAAATTTCATGGTGTACTTTGACGGTTAACCTAACTCTTACTATACAGACATTGTTGTTCTTAGTGCATATCAGATATTTGCTAATCACAACAAGACCTGAATGATAGACTGGAAAACGGGAACTACTACTTTACATTAGAAGGTTGCAATTACCATACAATTTCATTTTCTTTTTATTTACTTGCATTTGTTCTTAATATCTACTACTCCTAGAATAGTGAAAATTCTTTATGGGTTGCTGAGTAGGCTGAGAAGATAAACCCAACTTATATGTCGATGGCTAAATCGAACAATCACCCAAACTCCCTATTATTCACATCGATGGTTGTAAAAATTTTCATAGGTACTAAATTGATACAAATTCATTGTTTTAACACATTCAACATAGTAATAGACAAACTTTTAGATTAATCACAAACTACCACATCAACTAAAATTCTATTATAAGTTATAAATAACATTTACAAGTGTAAACAACAACCAATAACTAAGAATTACATCTACACTTGGTCAACCTGTACGTTTGCAGTATAGATAGTAATGTTTGTATATGTATGGCAAACACTGTACATAGTGCTACGACCATGCTGCCTTTCACTCCTGTTCATGTTTCACCTATGTCTCCCTGTATTTCTTCTGATTACATTTGTCATTACAGTTTTGGAAAATATGATATATACTACGGTATCTTTTCGAACGGAGCACATACAGCCTGGTAACCTGCTATCCCCTCTCTTTTTCAGGTCTGCAAATGGGATGGTTCTGTGTGACGAATAAAAGATAGGTAATATTCGTGGGAAGGTATTTATCTGCTCACCCATTCCCTCTGATTGTATTGTTACTCATTTTTCCCCTCCGGTACTTATTGTTCAACATAGTTTTTCATCATAAATTCATATGAATGGGTTATATTGACTTCTTAGTAATCTTAATCATTTTTCTACTTCGAACAGAATTTTTTTTCTCACTACTCACTGTCCTCTTAGTAATCTTGATTGCATGATGTTGCTCATATCATACTGCTATTAACTTAGGGGTGTAGTACACGCGTTCACTCTGTGTCTGTCCTCTCTGCTGGGAATGTGTTATTTCATTTTCTATCTGCTGGTTCAACTCAACTCAATTTACCGCTGTTTTAATTTTATGCACATGACCAAATACATTTTGTTCCAAATTTCCAAGCATTTTTACACACGTCACTGGGTACCGTACTTATAAGACTTGGATCTAAATTGATTATACTGTTCGTTATATGCATAAACATAAGTTTCAGTCAATTTTTATTTGCAAAGTACATAAAGTTAACACTTTGTTCAGTAAATGAAATATACAATTACTTACGCGGACTACGCTGTTAAAAAATGTTGTTGTATTCCTTTGATTTCTAACGTTTAATGTGCCTTACATTAGTTGCGTTCGGAAGAAGCACTCCTGGTTCATATTGCAGTATTTAGCCGGACAGACGGACGTTCAGGTATAAATAATGTTGTCAGACGCAGTCTTTCTTCTTATGTAATCGTACCATACAAATTACAAATAACTGTGTACTCCACTTTGACGGTTTTACATTGCAATATACCCAGCTCCATCTTAACTGTTCCTTCTATCCACTGGCAGACAGTAAAATCGTGGTTCCTTCATAACTGCATCGCTTGGCAACAAACACACACTTGCTCATTCCTATCTCAAATTTGGTAAGATATAAGTTGATATCATTTTCTGTCGTAACCTCTACTGCTACATGCTTATTTACCATCATATTTGAACTCATTATTTGGTGCTTACTCAAACGGTAATGTTGTTAAACTTTTTCTTTTCTCCACACGCATGTACTGTTTGCCTTATATTTTTGTACACCCTACTGTTCACAGTACGGTCATCGATGATCATACTCATCCGTTGTTTCATTAGGTAAAGCAGATGAACAGCGCTAAGTGATGTTCTGTCGGTACATCTACGGAACATATTAAAGTTTTTAATTTGAATTAACACTGCTGATACACAGTATAGCAATGCAACAAAATGTTGTGAGGTTCGGGTGTTTGTAACAATTTTAAGTCTGACATACAGGTTCCAGGAGGGGAAAAAACGTACGACAAAAGTGTAGATTTAAGAATGTGCCCTGTCAGTTTAAAAAGCGACCACACATTACATATAAAAGTACTGAATGTCAGTGCTTGAGTAAATTAAGACTGTTTTTTTTAAAATAAATAAATTTTAAGCTGTTCTCTTCTCTCCATTCTAAATACTGAAGCTATGATTATATGAACAACTGCTTGCACTTTTCTTCCCCTCACAGTTTATGGTTAGTGGATAGAGTAGGTTAGATTTTAGCAAACCTTTGTTAAATTCTAATTATGTTTTGTATCGACACAAATTCTATCTTATCTGTGGATGTAACAAAAAATATCCGTACAATGATGTCGTACAGAGAGTACTTAAACGGTGTAAATCTGGATTAGTACACTGTATTCAGAGGTTAAAATAAGGTAGTTTGCTAATTTCGTCACGGAGCTCGGAACTAATCATGATGAACAACAACAACTTTAGGAATATGAATATACAGACGTAGAATGTAGTTAGCTCTGTTGTGCTCAGCCTGCATAGTTTGCATCTAAATTGACTACTGCAGTAAGGTCAACAACAATGCCGTTGGATTTCACTCAGGTTTTTACGTTGCCTGCTCAGTTAAATGTTTGAATTCCTTTTCACACATAATTCCCTTAACATCTGTGCCTGTTTTATCACCGGAAGTTGGATTGAAATCTGAATGTTTAGTAAATCAATGGGTAGCTATATTTTTCAATTTTTAATTCAGCAGTTTGCAAGTTCCCTGTTTTGTTCAAACCATATAAACTGGTTGTTTTCCGTCGGACATACCATGCACAAAATATGGACTGTATTCTAAAATCGTCTTCTTTTTTAAATTTGTACACCATTACTGAGTAATATTCCTCCCAGTAAATACTGTTCTCTGCATTGCATGTCCTCCGCCTCATAGTTACGTACACAAACCTGTCAGCTAGACTCGATTATTTCGTACTGTATGATTGATTGATGGACCACACAGTGTGTATGTAAATAACCATGTTGCATTGTGTCCCTCACTGCTGTCACACGTTAAATAATTTGATGTGCAGTACTACCATATTTATTTCCAATCTGGACGCAATGCTATTTTTGGCCACTGCTGCATGTTGTTCAAACTACATACTCTGTGCCAGACAATTGTAACACCTTGCTGGTATGTTGCTTAGGAAGATATTATGGAAACCACAGCTGTGGCTAGGAAAGCTAGAGCTGAAAGAAGAGGTGCAATCAACATGAGAAAAAGAAAAAGGACTACAGGTTTACAGCATGAGGGGTCAGTGATGGAAGGTACAAGCGACTCCCGTGAGGATGTGTCTTATAGGCCAAAGATAACTTCAGGACGGAGTGGACGTAATGGTAGGTTCTGTCGCTGTATATATTGTTATTTCATTCACGTATTAACACAGTACAACTACTTCTTTCCACTGAAAAAAAACAAGGAAAAAAAAATTGGACAAACTGCCTGGACGAGTTCACGCATACGTGGTTTTGCCAAAATAGACACAGGTACTGGTATACTCTTATTCTTACTGTCTCTTACGAACTATAATATAACCTCGAAGACCCATTTATATATTGCTTTTTTACATATTTACATTCTCTAATATCCACTGCAGATATTGTACGCTGTACGCCATAAATTTCACTTTCATGTTATTTAAACCTAAAACTGTTCCTCCACCTCTTTGTTTACTTTTTGTATGCTTACAGTACACATTCGTGTTAGGAACACTGAGTCATAAACTGTTGAAATAGGAGTTGCGGTGCAGCCATGGAATTTTGGTGGTCCTTCCTATGTTTGCTCAAGCTGTAGTGCAACAGTTTGGTACGAAGAAAGGAACAGGAAGTCTAGAAGACCCGTGAATCCGAAATTTTCTATTTGCTGTAAAGGCGGTAAAATTAAGTTTCCACGGTACAAAAAATGCCCTGACTATTTACATAGTCTGCTTGATTACAATGGTGGCCGTGATAGTTCTAATTTCAGAGAGAACATACGTGTATACAACGGGATGTTTGCATTTACATCAATGGGTGGGCGTATTGACAATTCAGTGAACATAGGTCGGGGTCCTTATGTATTTAGAATTAGCGGGCAGAATTATCATAAAATAGGCTCTATGCTTCCCACCCAGGGGCACGCTAAATTTGCACAACTATATATCTATGACACAGCCAACGAAGTTACTAACAGATTTAATGCGCCTGGGTTGTCCGCTAGCCAGTCTACAAACCCCCATATTATTAAAAATTTAATATCTATGTTCAATGACTGTAACGAGTTGGCTAAGGTGTTCCGCATGGCTAGAGACAGGTATGAGAGAAGTAGTTTGACCAATGTCTCACTTCATTTGTTGGAAAGGAGGGATAGAGATGGTAGGCAGTACAATATACCAACAACTTCTGAGATTGCAGCCTTAATTACAGGGAATGGTAGCCGAAGTGAAGGTTATAGGGACATCATAATCGAGGAGAAAAGTGGATTGCTTAAGAGAATTAACGAGAAACACCCAAGTTTTATGGCCATGCAGTATCCCGTCTTATTTCCTTATGCAGAGGATGGTTACAGACTTAACATACCTTATCAGTCTGTCGAACCATCAAATATCGATAAGGACGACATGGTAACCATGCGTGAATATTATGCTTACATACTGCAGTACAGAGAGGGAGATGGTAATACCTTGCTTTACGGTGGGAGATTGTTTCAACAGCTAATAGTTGATGCGTACTGTTGCATTGAGGAGGACAGATTGAATTGGATTAGAAATAACCAACATAACATTAGGTCTGAACTGTACAAAGGGCTGAAGGATGCGGTTGCAGCGGGTGACACATCGGCTTTGTCTATTGGCAGGAGAATGGTTTTGCCTTCTTCTTTCACTGGTGGGCCTAGGTATATGATTCAAAACTACCAAGATGCAATGGCAATTTGTCGATGGGCTGGTTCTTCGGATTACTTCATCACATTTACATGCAACTCTCAATGGCCAGAGATTAAGGAGTGCTTAAAAACAATTCCAGGTCAAAGGGTGGAAGATAGACCGGATATAATTTCACGTGTTTTTCAAATCAAGTTACAACAATTAATGCATGACATAAAGGAAGAAGAATATTTTGGAAAACTAAATGCAGGTCTGTCACATCATTTACTAAACTTCTGTTCAAAATAGTTACATACAGTGCCAGTATTGATTAATTTTGGTTAATATTTTTACAGCTTTGTATGCTATTGAATTTCAAAAGCGTGGCTTGCCTCATGCACATATCTTACTGTTTGTACGGGGGGAGGACAGACCAAAAACGACAGCCGAGGTGGATAAGGTGGTCAGTGCTGAATTACCAGACCGTGAGGCAGATCCTGTTGCATACCAATCAGTCAGTTAGTTTATGGTACATGGACCATGCGGCGTTCACAATCCTAATTGCCCATGTATGATAAACGGTAAATGTTCAAAACATTACCCAAAAAGGATCAATTACGAAACGACATATGACAAACATGGCTTTCCAAATTACAGAAGACGCGACAATGATAACTTTGTCACCACATTATCTGGGGTTAATCTAAATAATTGTTGGGTAATACCGCATAATGTGAGTTTAGTTGTGAAGTATCAAGCACACATTAATGTTGAAATATGTAATCGTGCAAAATCGGTTAAATATTTGTTCAAATACATTCACAAAGGCCACAATAGGGCTGCTGTTGTAATTGAGGAAAACAATAGTACAAACCATAATTTTGTTCGAGAGGTGGATGAAATAAAGACTAATCTAGACTGTCGTTACATATCAGCTTCAGAAGCAAGTTGGAGAATTTTCAAATTTGATATTCACTATCGAAAACCTGCAGTTGAATGATTGCACTTTCATTTACCTGAAGAGAAAAACGTTGTTTTTCACGATGACGATAATTTGGCTGAGGTAGTTTGTCAACCTGCCGTTAACAATACAATTTTCACTGAATGGATGGAAACTAATAAAATTAGTTCGGAGGCACGAAAGTTAACATATGTAGATTTTCCTACAAAATGGGTGTGGAACAAAAAAATTGGCAAGTGGACAATACGGAAAAAAGGGGACACAATTGGTAGAGTTTATTTTGCCCATCCTACATGTGGCGAACGATTTTATTTACGTCTGCTTTTAAACATTGTCAAAGGACCGACCAACTATGAAGAGATAAGAACCGTTAATTCCGTTGTTTACGACTCTTTTAAAAGTGCGTGTATTGCACGCGGATTACTTGAAGACGGTAATGAATGGAACATTGCTTTAACCGAGGCGTCACGTTGGGCAACTGCTGCGTCTCTACGAGACCTTTTTGTTATGTTGCTACTTTTCTGCGAAGTATCCAACCCACTACAACTTTGGAATAGACATTGGAAAATGTTGGCGGAGGATATTGAATGGCGTCACGTTCATACGTACAAAGAACAAACTAATTGTGTTGATGACTGTCACCTTAAGTTGGAAACTGTACGTGAGTTAGAAAAGATATTGAGTAAAAGTGGTAGATCTGTAGCAGAATTTAACTTGATCCCTCCATCGGACTTTCTTTCTGTTTTCACAGGTCATTGTAGCTTACCAACATCTGAAAATGATTATGATATTGAAATGTTGAAAGCCGAGTAACAACTGCTTCTTTCATCATTAAATTTTGAACAACAAAAGATATTTAACACTGTACGTGATTCTGTTGAACGTAACAAAGGTGGTTTCTACTTTGTTTACGGAAGTGGGGGAACAGGCAAAACTTTTCTTTGGAAAACCATTATCACTTACTTCAGAGCAGAAGGGAAGATTGTTTTAGCTGTCGCTTCTTCTGGTATAGCGTCCTTACTTTTACCTGGCGGTAGAACTGCCCATTCGAAATTCAAAATTCCGCTCATTGTCAATGATAATTCAACATGCAACATATCAAAACAATCTCCTTTAGGACAGTTGCTCAAATCTACTGATTTAATTATTTGGGATGAAGCACCTATGATGCATCGTAATGCCCTCGAGGCATTTGAAAAAAGTTTACAGGATATAATGCAGGTTAGTACTGATGACGGACCTTCCAGGCTTTTCGGAGGAAAGACAGTTTTACTGGGAGGTGATTTTCGACAAACTTTGCCAGTAGTTCAGAAAGGTACTAGAGATATGGTGGTCTCCGCTTCCATCAGCAATTCGTATCTATGGGCAAAGTGTAAGGTTTTCATCCTTACAAGAAACATGAGACTGCAACGTTCAACATGCAACTCACATGAGCTGGAGAAAGTTGAGAAGTTTGCACAGTGGGTGCTTGACATTGGAGATGGAAAGTTGGATGCAGTTTCACTGGACAGTGACGATGATCCTTCTTGGATTACTATACCTTCTGAATATCTTATCGACGTTGGAGATTGTGGTCTTAAAAATATGGTTGACATGATATATCCTGATTTGCATAACAGGTTACCGGACAAAGAGTATTTACGCACACGGTGTGTGCTCGCTACGACTAACGAATTTGTTGAGGAAATTAACTCCTACATCCTTTCTCAAATTAACGGTGATTTAAGGTCCTATTTCAGTGCTGATTCCATTAGTCCTTTATCTGAACAAGTGGACGATCAACATACTGTCTATCCTACCGAATTTCTTAACACTCTAAAAATATCAGGGTTACCTAACCACATTCTGTAGTTGAAGATAGGAGTTCCAATTATGTTGTTACGAAATTTAAACCAGCGGTTAGGCCTTTGCAATGGAACACGGTTAATTGTGACTCAACTTGCTGAAAGCGTTATTGAAGCAGAAATAATTACTGGTACTAATATTGGTACGAGGGTGCTCATTCCTCGCATCATCCTCACGTCTGCGGATACAAAATGGCCATTTGTTTTACGTAGACGACAATTCCCCGTAAAGGTTTGCTTCTCAATGACGATAAATAAAAGCCAAGGGCAAACATTAGAGAATATAGGCATATATTTGCCCCTCCCTGTTTTCAGTCATGGACTGTTGTATGTTGCTGTATCAAGAACATCTTCGTACCAGGGTATTAAGTTTCTAATTGGTCAGTTGGAGGGTGGACGACGTGGGCTAACCAAAAATATTGTGTACAAGGAAGTTTTCAACGGTTTATCAGGTAATCACACCTTACAGCGTTCACTACATGCATTAAACTACTTACTTTCACAATTAATTCTGTTAACTTTCTTCCTCCTGCTTTCAGGATAAGATTACAGAGGGAAAAATTGTGGTTACAGCACCTATTTCTGTTGTATCTATTTGTATAACTACCATCTTTTCATCCACACACTTCAAATTCATTTGTCCGTACTTCATGTAATTTCTACCCTCGCTGCTGCTGTCTGAATTTCTATTGTATATTTTATCCACCTGATCTTCGATAGTTGTAACTTACTGATATGATATATTCATTGTTGACATAGCTCATTAACTGTTTTCACTATTTTCTTTTTCGCACCTACATTTTCAACTGGTCTTTGTTTTCAGCTCATGTTCAATGATTATTACTAACCATATGGATGACAAAATGTGTCCATAATGTGTCATTCTTCAAAACCTTATTATTTTCCAATGCATTCAAAAATGAAGTGGGTCAGTTACATCCATTATACACAAATTTATTTCTCACTAACTATGAGTTATTTAAATTTCTACGTTATCAGTCAGTATCCACTGCACTGTTAACGGCATACTCTGTTTCACGCTAACAACAGTAACCTCCCATTCTATAGTACAGAGCTGAACGTGTCATCCATACGTTCTATTCTGCGTAGAAGTATCAGCTGATTCAGTCATTTTGGTTATCTTTATGCTCTGCTGTTCATTCAACAAAGTATATGCTATTCATTTCCACTGGAAACCAGCAAGAGCTGCAATTTTACTTCACTGCATGTTAACTTATATTAGGTCCATACCATCACATTATTAGTAATAAAAAGAGAGTGAGAATCATTCAGCCGTAACTGACATTACATGATCATTTTAAGTACAGACATGTAATATTACTATTTAACTGATATCACTACATCTATGTATGTGCATTTGTTCGTTCGTCAAGTACCATGGTTGCACTGGGAGCTGTTGTTCACTCATCTTGCTCACTTTCTTTTACAACCAGTCACCCACAGTACCTAACTTCCTCATTTAATCTACTGCATCAAATATGAGTATCATGTGTAAATATCATGCTATTGTACTCAGCTAGCTTCATTTATGCACCAGTACTATGAAGGCAGTGAAATGCAAATATTTAATCTGCGAAATAAATTAATTATATAACAGTACTTTACTTGCAACTTCGTGGCTACAAAGAAATAACAACTTATTACTCTCAAACGTCTTAGTACTTAACGACGTCTCCATTATTTTTTTTTCACCCTGTTTCGTTGGGACGTTATTTGTTTCTTATTTCCCCAAAATTTGATACAGCACATCGGTAACAAATGCTCAAATTTCAGCATAGAACAGTTTAATACTTCAAACGTTCGTTTACCTTTGGTCCATTTTATGATGAGTGAAAAATACTTCCTTAAAATAACTTTAATTCCAAGTTCATAGTACATATTAAATTATAGCAGTTGGCAGTACAACGAACAGTAACAATGAAGGAAGATAGAATCGTTGTTCATTTAAACTTACGATGTTTCCAAATTTTTATACAACTATTTTCTCTGTTAAAATTTTATTTGTCATTGCATTTGTTGTTTGAACAACATTTTTTACATCCTACATCCTCACTTAATATCCATTTATATAAACAATATTTATACATATTAATAAACCATGGGTAAATTTGAAAATTATAGAACATATGTGTACATCAATGCAACTAACATACACAATTTGTGATCAAATCTGCACATGGATTCTTTGGGCATTAATGAAAAGTATATTATCGACATGGGGTGGGGAATGAAATATTCATTTTCCCCTCAATGGATAGGAGTAAATTACATTAACCATGGAACGAATGTGCAACATGAATGTAAAGCATTGAACATTCTTTTTGAAGGGATGGCGATAGTCGGTACTCTTCTGTGCAAGACAATTTCGTGCTCCTATATAAACAGATACTGAAATTTGTTGTTACAAATTTTTTTTCTTTTCATCTGCCAATTCACTTTTGTAACATATTTTTATTCCTTGCTGTTGACATGAGTCTCAAAGGCTTCCCTACAAATTGTTCAACTTTATTATATCTTCTTGGTCAGTTCAGCTTCATCATCCATCCATTGACAATAACATTCTGATCACTGTTCAACAGTAGGTACGGTTTCGTAATATAGGACAATTTATGTCCAATTTCAACTTCAACTAACGAATTTGTTGTCCACTTTACAGGTTTACTGAATTGCAACGAAGAGAAAGTGATAAGGATAAGGATTTGGCAATGACTTGGGAGAACATCCCCCGCCTTCCGCGCTTACTGCTCATCACGTATTTTATTATGTAAGTCCATATTTTCATACAGACTATGCGGCTGATTGTTTGCGAAACAGGAAAGCGGCCTTCAAGCCATTTCATCTCAGAAAGGAAGATCACTTACCCTCAAGGTAGCGATTTTCTCTGTTTTTCCTCCTGTTGTTCGATTTACTTATTTCTTTGAATTTAGGATTATGTTATTATGGATTTACACTTAAATTGCTTTGACTTTCACCGCACCGTTTGTTGATGTTAATACTCAGCAGTTGTAGGATTTTATTCATTCCAGATAATGAAGGTAAAGTGACAGCAATATTTGTTATTCCTTAGTAAATGTTGCATATATTTTTTCCTGCAGTTACAATCATTACGTTTCAATCATTTACTTATCATTCATATGCATTTCAATTTCTTCATATACAACTAATTATCAAAATCTAAGCATAATTCCTGTATTTCCTGTCCATGTTAAAAAATTAAAAGCATTTGTTTGAATTGAAATATTATATGTCGTCCAAAAATTTGAAAAAGTGTGTTATTTTGGTTACCATTCATACTATTAGCGTTATGAATTTCTTAACGATTTTTCAAATAATTTCAGTAATATTCTTCCACATTTTGGGCCAACTGACAATTGGATAAAAATATGATATTTTGAACTGCTGGCCTGGGCATGTAAAAATTGGAAAAAAAAAATTAAAGTTCTAAACGGTATTGGATAAAGAATTTTAAAAAAAAATTGGAATGCATGATTTGCAAGCGTCACTGTCGCTTATACATCACCACTCTTATAAAACTATCAAATAATGAAACAAATAAATAAATTAACAGAGTACAAGGAGGAAAAATTCAGTATATAGCTTCATAAGGCTGCAAGCACCACTATGGAACTTTCACAATTTCAATGTCATACTCCTACCGCTCAAGGTCACGTACATGGTGTTAATGTGGGCAAATATCATCTTTGTTAACAGTAGTTTCGCTTCTTTCTGAAATAAAAGAATATTGTTGCAATATTTTTGTTATTTCCTAGAAACACGTAAATTGAACTAAAAAAGGGCTCTGTTGTTATAGGTGCTACTGGATCAAGAACCTGGTAAACAACACGACAGATTGTCGATGGCAGTATGAGGAATTTTTCCATCAGCTTCAACAGTCCTTGCAATCAGTCATTTATTGCTGTTACAAAATAAGCTTCTTCACACTGCTTTAAATGCTACTGTTTGAGGTTCTGCTACTTTGCTTGTGGGATGCTGATTGTAGAAATGGCGGTCAGTCATAGTATTCATGTACTATTGACTCTTGCTGGTACTTTCTGAATTGTCACAAAAATATTAAAATTCAATCCATTTCATCCAAATTGTCACCAAAAGATTAAATAACCAGTTAGCAATACATCAATGATCATGCTCAAAAGCAACTACGTTCATAATACACTGGGTGCCTATCACCTTGGATTAACGATACAAGGCTGACTGACCAATTTTTAAAGAAATAAACTACATAATAGGTATTTTCCATACTGGGATTATTTGCAGTTCCCTTTTTTTAAGGTTTTAATATTTTTACTCTGACTTTTGTTCCACCTGTTAAACATGTCCAACATGTTAGACATCACCTATTTATGTCATATTCATGATAACCGGACAAATTACTGTTTCATGGATTGGTTCCTATGCACACATCATTTCGTGTTATTTAGTACATATATCATTCTTTCACCAGTTTTCTTACTGTCTGTTTAATATGCAAAGTGGTTAGACGGAGATAGCCCAGACTCTGCATAAATGGGTATTATGAAACGGACACGCTATTCCTGCCACTGACTGGATGCAATCGCTCTACCCTACTTTTTATTTCACTTTAGTTGTAAACTCAACTAGAGGAAAGAGGAATCAGGTTTTTTTCCTTCTACGTAATCACTCTATGGTTTAACGTATCAGTCCTCCTGAGTTCCAAATAAAGACTTCATCGGCAATTTTCCCAACTGCACTGTTTGTCATTGCTCTGATTACACTACACATTGTTCGACCTGTTTCTTTACTGCGCATAACTCAGTTTCAAATAATGCGGTGCATACCGTGCGTTAAAGAACTAAATCAGTGCATTTTTTAATACAAATTTGTGTCAGCTAAACATTACTACCACTGTGCATTATATGTTCTTTTATGCAGAAGTGGAGGTACCAATTTGTACCTATTTTACCGAAATGGTGAGTAGGCTATACGATGCAAACATTACATACAGACAGTTCCACTGATCATTCTAGACGAAAAAAAGGATTCACGGTTCCACCAATCTTCTTCTTTTCATGACCTAAACCCTTAATCCATGTCAGGTACATACCCTAACTTTGGACTGTACATTTTTAATATTGCAAGAGCCTTTCATGCTTCAGAATTGAAGTACTGCAGTTTTTTATGTGACTTCCATGTAATAATAGTAGTATACAAATCTGACAAAAGTTGCCTATTTATTAGTCGAAATGTTGCTTCTACTAATTAAGGTCAATGTATCACACGTGAAAATAAAACAAATGCTCAGTGTTGCCTTATTTTACGAGAATGCTTTAACTGAAACCTAAAATTTGCTGAATTATGTTATGAAAACTTTACTGTCCACCTTTCCATTTTTTTTATACTTCAAATGACCACTACAGTCCATCATAAGTTGGTAAGTGTAAAAGATTAATATTTATACACACAAATCCATCCACGTATGTTACTTAACAAGCCAGTAATTGTACGACTTATTTATTTCCGTATAAGATGTAAGCATTATTTACTAAGAAAACTATACAAATTTCAGGTTGAAAAGGTACTCAATGCAAATAGGTAAAACCTTCTACACGGTTCCTCACATGCAGTTACATATAACTACCAACGCATATTTCTGTACGCTAACACAATGTTTACATTTATTTCACATCATCCTGCACATAGTGCTTTATTTTTTTCCTCACTTACCATCAACTGCATCGCCCCTTTTTCCTGTGTGACCGTACTAATCCCCTCCTATTTCACATGATCCTCTCTCCTCAACACGTACTGAATTACAAATATAACTGAGTTCAAACATGGTCTGTAGACAGTACCGCTTTAATCCACCCACGAACTCCAAATATTTCACATGCAGACAGCTGTTAACATCAACTACCACAGTGTTCAACTGCACGTAATTTGTGCCCATACCAACTGTCCATTAGATACAGTTATTTTCCCAAATTCAACCGGTCAAACCCACTCCTTTGCGTAACTACATCAACCATGCCCAGAAAGAAAACAACTTCTGTACACGTTATGAGAATATGGCTTTTCAAAACTGTGCGGCAGTTATACTCTACCGTTTCCAGGTACAAATAACTCAGCATTTTCATTTCTTATCCACCCAATACTCCGCAAATTTTACTCCACCACTGCATGGTATACTCCCTGGGAACTTCCCTCTCCATTAACAGATTAAAATTCCTTGCCCCACCAAAACTTCTACGCACATACCCCACTGCAATTGTCATATTTCTAACAGTTCTGCTACTATTCTCTTTCCCACTGCTGTAAGTCATTTTTACATTTTCTTTCCACAGCTATCAGAATGGAAAACCAATATCAACTACTGTCTGAGTTGCAAGTAGGTCCTAACTGGGATCGCATACACGTACGACTGTCTAGGATGTGGAACTCAATCTCCAGAGCCGCAAAAGAGATTTACTCCACAAATCTTCATCTTCTTGACGTAAAGGTGAGTCGTAAACCCACTTATTACGTGCACATTTTATTTAACACTTACTTTCAAACTGCAAGTGGATCACACATGACTATACCACAGGGAAACCAAAAACATGCTGTCGTGCCAAAGAGTTTGATCGACAAATACTCGCAGACGTTTGAAGAACAATGTTTGCACGAGATTGAAACGTTCAACGTCTACCCTTCGCAGAATACGTACCGTCCAATAGACGAGGAGTTGATGATCCTATTCCGTAACGACACCAAAGTCAAACGGCTGCCACCAACACTGCACAATATTCCTAGACACAAATTTGGTTTTGTCGATAATGAAACTCTTGCTCAACACATAGATAAGGTGGCTCAACTTACAGGTGCACTCACTTTTCCTACTACTACACGCCGTGTACTATCACTCTACCATTTGCACTACCACTTCTACTCATATTTGTTTGACATTCCTCCTTTTCTCTTCATCCTACCAGATGTTGGTGGGGTACTGCGAAGTATTTCAGATGTTGTCCAACTAACAACAAGGTCCGGACGTCAAACATCTAAACGAGAGATCACTGTTTCCGCTGGAAGGTTTAACATTTATCCCTGCGTCACATTTACGTCTACATTTTTGCTCACTAACACTCTCCATTTTAAATTTTACACAGTTTAAAAAATACATCTATCACTTTGTGTGCTGACAAAACTGACCTCATAGACGTGACTTCTATTGAATCAGAAAGACAACCACCTTCAGTGATATTCACTTCTATGATAGTCAAACTATTCAAAGGTATACTGTCGTTACTCATTTTTATTTCATCGTCAAACATCAACCTTATCTCCAAACTAACAAATGTAGGGGAGTTTACATTTTCATCCACGAATGCTACACAAATATACTTTACCACCGCCTATCCAGAGCTAGCAGAATTACTTTCCAGGTATACGTCCACCTAATTTCTACCAACTATTGCTGCTGTGCACAGTCAATCAAAAACCTTATTGCTAATTTATTACATCTTAGTGTCACCGACAGTAAAGGCAGTGCCGTTACATCAATTGAGCATCAGCGGCCTACATCTTCAACTACTTACGACCCAGAAATTAAAAGTACCATAGCTAATATGTTAGACGACATACGATCTAATAACTGTCACGTATGTCAATATCTTTTAACTCAATCCCTATGTTACCTCAACCTTCTGGTTATCATTTTACAATTTCTAAATCCTTTGCAGTCAAAGAAGTATGTCATAAACGCAACTTTGATGAGGGTTAACACATCATCAACATGGAATTATCTTTCATGTCCCATTTGTAGGAAGACGGTGACAAAGGAAGCAACCGGTTTTAGCTGCTCCAAATGCAACAACAATATTACCCATCCAGTTAACAGGTATGCATAAGTAAGTTTACCATTCCCTTCCAACTCCCTTACATTACGTCATACCCTCACAGGTATAGGATTTCTATGGAAGTTTTTGATCATACCGGTACTACGACTGTGACTGCTTTTGACAAAGATGCTATCTACCTCCTCAAAAAGAGCGTCGACGAGATGATGAATATATCTAAAATGGTACACATATTACACACACTATTTTCTCAGTTGACATTACTACCTTCAAACTGTCTAACATTACTACGCAACTGTTGTCCCACTCCTTTCTGTACCTCAACTGACCTAACGGTACTGTTTCTTCTTCTTCAGACCAACGGTGACGAACTGATTGATAAACTGTTTGCCAGCTTGATGGGGACAGAAGCTCGGTTTGAATTCAAACCATCAAAGTACGACGTACTCAATTACGGAAAATCACTCACTGTTAGCAGAGTTTCACATATTCACCACCCTTACAACCTTCTGCTTGATCGACCTGAACCTGTAGAACCAAAAGATTTAAAAGAAGGTGACGGTACACAGCTAACTGGTGAATCCAGCACAGTCACTAAAATTGGTATGACTCTCTCTCAACGCTCTATCCATTCTTCTAACAATATCTGACATACAATTTACCTACCAACGCCGCGCTTTTCTTCCTCAGGTGTGACAAACGTAGAAAATATTAAAGTAAAACAGGTTTGTATTCCACCACACACCCCACACTTATTTGCACATAACACAAAACCTGACTAACAGATGTGCTGCCCATAACTGCAGGAGATTGATGACTGTTTACACGACGGCAGCATAACCGAACACACTGTTGGACAGGAGAATGAATGTACATGTCACAGGCTGCATGATGGTAAACAGAAAAAACGTGGACGACAGAGTGGAAACAAGAGGAAGAAGTAGGCAGGAATGAGGGCAATTGCATGACGAACCATAGTACGTCCGCAGCAACATCCTACCCCTGTCCTCCCCAGTCCTAAATTCTGTGTTACATCTGCAACTGTCCAACTTTATTTACTCCTCTATCAGCTTATGCCTTCAACTACGCACGAGAAAGCCGTTGTATTTACTTTACATGTTTATGTTACTTTACATATGTGTACTACCGTTTGTAACCCTTTATTTTCAAACATAGTAATGAATGACATTTATTAATACATTCCAATTATGCTTTCTGTATACCCACTTCACTTTAGTATTAACCACTGCTAATATGAACAGTCTGCAATAGTACAACCACTATTACTATAATGTTGTTTGGTCAATACAAACTTTTTCACAATATATATTTCATACATTCTTCACTGCAATGTGGTTTGGTAGGTACAAAATTTTTCACAACACTATTTTTCACTCTTTTACATCCAATTTATGTAGTAAGATTCCATGAACTATGCTGTGAACAGAGTACTAGCTACGAACTGCAGACCTATATATTTGGTACACCATTATCACATGCATCACTTCCTACAGACAAGTATCTTATTGCTACAGCGAAAAGAAGCTTCCCTTTTTTCATAAATACGCTACTAACTTACTGCACTGCAAAACAGTGTTAACCGGTTAGCAAAGGAGTACTACACATAATCCAGTTCTTTCATTTTTTAGTTCTATTTTCTGTTTGTTGTTACAATATGATTTATCTACACTTGGGGTTTGCAATAACACGTTTGCCAATTTATTGAAGACCATTTTTTTCCTTTTCCTTCCCTCTTTTCCCCCCAACGTCTCTGTTGCATTCAATGCCTCAAACATCACTACTTTTTGATGCATCTCCTTTTCATTTTTTCTTCCCACACTCACTTTTCACTTACAGCGCGTACAGTACGCACTTTGGCCTACAGGCAACATGCTACTATTTTTCTGCTCATTTTGGTTATAATAAAATCACTATACTGTAATAAGCTAAGTTATAATCAGCTGTTGTGCATATAAATAACTAAAGCAAGCATATGGCTTTTACTTATTCTTTTACTCCGGATTTACTTAATCATTTGATTGAATTAGTTATATCTTTTACTTATTTCCTATTGTCAACTATAATATTATTTTACTTCATTTGTTATTTTATTCTGTACATACAACCTGAATTTGTAATACTATTATCCTACTACGCAAAGTACACTACAAGTTCAACACAATAGTTTGTTTTACACAAACTATAACACAACTTTCGCGTTTTTATATGAGCTTACAAATTCAGCTTACATTTTTGCAGTAAAGTAGAATGAGTGAGGAAGAGCAGTGCGCGTCATGGCCGGGTAGTTCTATAGAAAAGCCTAGCCATGTGTTGAAGCTGCATATGGATCATGTTCAAGTCAGAAACAAAGTATATGGATGTTCAAGCCTGGAAGGCAGCGATACATTGTCGCAGTAGCAGGAGCAAAGGCGTTGTGTTGGAACTCTTAAGTTGCGTGTTGAAGGTTGCTGCAACACATGTTTGATACGCTGAAGATGCATGTTGATGGACCACTAGAGTTGCAGCAAAATCTTCAGACTGCCCTGTGTTGTTTCTATTTTTTTGTACGTTCTATGATTTACTTAATTTTTGCTATTTCAATCCTCTGCTATTTGTGCTTATTTTATACCAAAAAAAACAGTTATTAAGTCAATATGTAATTGGGTTCTTTTTATCATTTTAACCAATGTAATGTGCTCTATAAATATGCATGGCTCTGATGCTCTCATTGAAGAAATATATATATGCAGTATGATGCTATTGTGCTTTTTTAAGAATTGTGAAACTAATGAGTGTACTTCATTCAGAAGTGTTCGAAAACCATGTCTTATGTATATTGATTTGTACCATTTTTATGAAAGTTATAACTCACAGTTATTATAATTTGCATTTTTGCACTATTATGCTGCAGTCTTGGATTGTTTTACTACAGTTTTGGTATATTTTTACTGTAGTTTTTGTGCCATCTCTGTTCAGTTTTTTGACCACATAGAGTTGTTTATTTATTTTTTGGAGCAGTTTCTGTGTCTTTTGTTGTTTTTTTGGGGTGCATTTTCAATATTATATGCTGTAGTTTATAATTTGGAACTGCATTTTTCATGGAAATCATCTTTATTCGTGTTTATGCATATATTCCTGACATGAGTATTACTATTCTACTTTTTAAACTATTAACTAAACAAATAAACACCGTGTGAAGAGTACATATGCACTGTCCAACTTACATTTCTGCATTCATTACAGCTGAGATCCATTTTATGCAATGCTATTAGGTTTAACATAAGTTGACAGTACTATCAATTTATAGTGTGCTGAACTTTTACTTTTACTTCTCTCTGTTTCAAACACTCCTTTGCTATTTAACAATGAGGTGTAACTATTTGAAGATAACAGCATAAGGGCAGTGAAACAGTTGAAACCCACGGTTGTTTTCTATCTGTAATCTACATTTGTATACAACAAGTACTCATACACTTAGTACAAACATACATTATAATGCGACAACCATAGTACAATGGTTTAATATTTCAAGCTTTCTGTACAACTTCAAAGTGTACCATAAGTACTAGACTACATTTCTATATTATTTAGCTATCTCTATCCACGAGCAGTAAATGGCAACACAAATTTAAATAACTTACTACCATATGACCTTAACCGATAACCTCCACACCAAAGTTGTCTAAAAATTCCCATGTGCGTAGCACGGGCCACACACTAGTTTACTTATAAAACATAATCATCTTATTTGCAAAACTATTATTACGCTTCTTCTACGCCATTCCTATATCAATTTTATGGAAAATACAATACATGTAGGAAAACAAGTTAAATTTTTTTTAAAACTTCAAAAAAAATCTATCTTCCGAATTTACGGAAAATTTCGGTAGAGTCTCCTTTGCGCGGCTCGATCGGAAAATTTATACAATTCAATATATAACACAAATATAACCAATATATATCAAATATACATCTCATCTCGATGATGAGGCATCCCGAAGGGCAAAAATATAAAATTGCAATATGTAATCCGAGATACGTACCTTATTATTTATAATACGAGCGAGTTCGCTCGTATTAAGTAAGCAAAGCACAAAATAATCCACGTATATTCCCCAAACGGTCTTCGTATGTACCTATCTGAACATAGTTTGGAAAGTTAGTTACTTATAATAAGATGTGGAACATGTATAAGTTACAATAAGTATAAAACATGCATGCTGAATCCAAATCTCAAGCACGCACAAATATGCAACCATACAATCATCATATGCATTCAAAACAACTATACAAGGATTTACAACAAACAAATCACCCGACAAATCAATATTCATTCAATTCAATTCATAACTATCACAATTTACATTTTCAATGTCAATATTTAATTCATACACTCTCATTCTTATTAACTTAGATTTTTATTAATATTTTATTTGCTCATTTTCCATTTAATCGATTTATATTTAATCTCATTTATTTCCAATTTTTTTCTTTCATTCAAATGTTTTTAAGCTCACATCTTCTTATTTCAATTCAATCATTCATATAATTAATTACATTTAAGTAATTTAATTCCATATCACATTCTGTATATTTAAAATTGATTCACATGCACTTAATTATTTATTTCGTTAATTATACAACGGATTTATAACTAAGTCATTCGCTTTTAATTAATTTACATTCAGCTAATTTGGTTTCAATTCATTTTCTTTCAATCGACTTTTAATGCATTCACAATTGATTTATTTCAATTCACTATACTCACATTTAATCGATTTCTTCTAATTATTTACATTTGTTTCATCCACATTTAAATTTAATTTACATTCCATTGATTCCTTCAATTCATTAACATTCGCTACAAATTTATTATATCCAAATTCAATTTGTGAAATTTCAGTTTGTTTCAATTTTTGTCTAACCCATTTCATCATTTGTGAATCATTTATAAAATTATCCCACATAACCATGCTTAAATTAAATTTAGTTCCACTTAGTATATCCCTTTTTTTATTATACTAACATCATTTATAACTTAGCTAAGTTTATTATAAATATTTTATACAACATAGCTCACGTTTATTATTGTTACTCCATGTCTTGATTTATTATTAATTCATCGATTCACTTCATTTATTCAAATTAATTTACTAAAGTAATTAATTTTTTTATAAATCAATTCATATTAATAACCCTTTTTTTTCACAATTAATTCATTCAGCTTCTCTTAAGTCCACTTTAACTTATAAATTTTTGTTCAATAACTTATTCCATATTATATTAGTTAACATTCAAATTTTTATTTAAACTACTCCACTTGCAATTTAGAATTTCGTTGTCCAATTTTAAATCAAATCCAATTACTCATACTAAATTTTTCTTACATTCATTTATTTTATTCAATCTCCTTTACAGTTAAATTACATTTCATTTTAAAAATTCAAGTCCTTATTCATTTCTAATTCATTTTAGAGCTCAAATGAAATTAATCCACTTTACTAATTTATCTAATTTCATTTAATATCCAATTCAATTTATTAAGTTAAACTTCAATTTATTTTAGTCTATTGCTTATTTTATTTAATCTTATTGAAGTTAAACCTTTTTTCTCTCTTCTCTTATCATTCAAATTCAACAAATTTAGAATTTGTCTTAGCATAATATTCTCAAATCTATAAATTATATAATTTATTCATTCAAAATTTCATGTTATCTAATTCATTTTAGATGTAATTTATTTTTATTTAAGATTTCATGAGTTAAATATATCTTATTTACTTCATTTCACTAACTCAATTAATTTAACATTCGTTAAGTTAATCAATTTATTTCATTTCTCGAATTCAGTTTCTTTTATCTGCTTAATTAAAATGTTTAACTATTATATTATATACTTTACTTCCTTGTTCAAATCTATAAGTTATTAATTTTCTTTTTCCTATTCAGATTTATAAGTTACAAACTTATTTCTTATATACTATTTTCAATTATAAATTCAAACAATTTTCACATATCACTAAATCATACTTAGAACATATTTTTCTTTCATAACCAAAACCTGCTTTAATCGAAAATAAATTTCCTTTGGTAGCAATTCTCACTCAGAAACTCAAAAATGAACACTGGCGATGCTACAGTCATCCCTATAATTATTTCCAAGCAGCCGAGCGAGTTTAATGCTTTTATTTTCTTCAAAAATCCTTTCAAAATATTTTCTATCGAAACTCTTTCAAATAATTCTATTGTCAATTCTTTAAGGCTATGAAAAATAATTTTGAAAACAAAAAGGATTTTAAATTTTAAATTCTCAAAAAAAATCTATCATTTTTTATATATAAGCTATATTATAAATATATTTATACAAATTTTCTTAGCTTATCATCGAAATATTCCATTAATTTACAAGTTGGTCATTTTAAACAATTCTTATTGCAATTATATTTCAATTCAATTTAATTATCAATGCTTTATAAAATAAAATTTATTAATTATTCGTTTTAATTTAATTCAACCAATAATTAATTATAATTAAATATTATCATCGCCTAGCAATAATTTCATTTAAAATTATCATTATATATATAATGTACTTAGGAAAAATTATTTCATTTACCCGATCTAAAACAATATTATGTCAACTTGCCTCATTTAAGTGTTTATAAACCCTTATCGATAACATGGCATCCCGCACATCGACCGGAATTCATCAACAACTCAACGGATAAGTAAAGACAATATAAAACATTTTATAACACTAATAAGTACGCTCTCTCATATAGATACACACACACACACACACTCGAACTGACTCATTTTAGGGTATTACTACCCTATCTCTAATGAGTCAAACCCCACAAAGCCAATGTTATCGCTAAACCTTCGCTTAGATACCAACTGTGACGACCCTCATTTTGGAAGGTTTAAATCGTCAATAATCCACACATATCTGACTTAAACAATCCGGAATGTAGATAATCAATGGGGTTAAGTAAGAAAAATTAGAAGAGAAGAAGAAAACAAAATAGAGAATCTCACAGTGGAAACGATAAAATATAATAATCAAATAAATAATTCAAAAGCTGTTTACTATACATCTGATTATAATATATACACATTTATCAGAGTTATATTTATACCTCAGGGATAAATAATAAAAACAGCATAATAGCATGATGCAGGGGTAATAATAATAGTAATATACCAAAACTCCATCTTCGTCCTTCAGAGAATAGTCTTCAATACACTGAAAAAACTTAGGACTGACCCGAGCGTAATGAAAAGACAAAACAATTGAGTCAGGACTAAAATACTCTTATGTAACTTAAATCAATATCACAGATATGAGTACAATAACTTAAGAGATGTTACTGGACTTTCCATCTCCTAAGTATCCGTTAAACTATTTTATATAATAGTATAAGCTATAATAGATAATGTCTATCGATAAAATAAATATCAAAATAGCGTTAAGGCTTTACATTGATCCACCTTAATACAATTTTACTGTTTTAAACCAAAGTCGTAATGGGCTCGTATAGGAATAAATATGACAGGTGTAACGACCCCGGATTTTTATGAATTTAAATTTATAATTTAAATGAATTTTTGAATTAAATTTGTAAAATTGATTATAAATGGCAGTGAGTTTCCCCGATTCAAATAGAAAAAAATATTAAGACGTATGAAATTAAAAATTTGTATATAGGTGAATATATATGTATATATATATTGGATTTGAAATAAAATCTCAAATAAATGGTTTTAAAAATAAATAGAAATAAAAAAAAAGTAATTTAATATTTGATAAATTAAGTTGAAAAAAAATAACATGTAAGTTAAATTAACTATTTAAGTTAGAAACAAATAATATTAATAAACAAAAGAAATAACATATATAGTAAGACATTAGTGTAAAATAGGAAGTAAATACATAAAAGAATAAACTATAACAACATAACAAAAGTAGAACTTCATTTTATTTCAAAGTAATAAAGACAAGTAAAATAATATTTTAAGTTAACAATAGAAATTTATTCATATTCCAAAGTATAAGTTAAATATAGAATGAATTAAACTATAAAATGAGTACGAAGTAACACCTTAGCTAAAAATATAACAACATATAAAGAATAGAATTCATTTATATTATAAAGTATGCAAGACAAATTAAATTTGTACAAAAAAAAAGTAGGCAAGAACATAAACAAAACATATAATTAAAACAAAGCAACAAAAAAAAAGAATACAAAGCATAAAAACAAGACAAAAGAAAAATACAAGTATGCAGGCAAGAAGCAACCTGGGAAAGCAAGCTACATCATCTCAGCCCATGATACAAACATCTCAGCCATGCCTTATTGAATAAACAAATAAACATCACTTTGTACAAAAAGAACATGCTATCCCTGTACAAATAATACTTACAGTAAACCCATATATATCAACTTCTTTTATATATATCAATCATCCTCATCAGTTCATCCCCTTCAAGCTAAAAGGTCTGAAGTAAACACCATTTCAAACATAAACAAATCTCAACTTAAATAATACAATCAACTCGAGCCAGAGAATCAAGTAAAAGATTTCAACAAAAATAAAGCTGCTTTCAAAACATGCCTGTTTTGTGCTCTGTCTTCATTCTGCAAACAGGTGAGCAAAACAATCTTTTATTTGAATCTGAATCTGCTATGATATCTTTATGATATCTGCTTGAAGTTGCTCGTATAAATGTTAATATGCATGAATGTATGTGTGTATATATCTTTGAATACATGCCTGAGTTGTGTACTACTTCTTCTTCTCTGTTTTATGATACAGGGTGGAAACTAATAAGGAAATTTCAATTTCACTTCATATGATCTTTTTTTTTGGGTTTCGAGTT
Source organism: Allium cepa (assembly GCA_030765085.1). Classification (NCBI taxonomy): domain Eukaryota; kingdom Viridiplantae; phylum Streptophyta; class Magnoliopsida; order Asparagales; family Amaryllidaceae; genus Allium; species Allium cepa. The sequence continues at coordinate 308,174,225 of CM060934.1, read as the reverse complement.
TAAAACCAAACTAGTTTGTTTTCACCTGAATGAAAATTTAAAAATGGTTTCAAGCTTTATGGTGATATACAGTATTTAAAAATTTGATTTTTTTACAGGAGAACTCAAACTTATGATAATTTCGAATATGATGAATCATTGATTCAGGTATAAATCGTGAATTGTTGTTCTAAAACATGATTTTTAAAACAAAAATTTTGATTTTTAATTGAGTATTTCACGTGCAGTTTGAATATGAACAAAAATAGCATTTTGATCATTATCTGGTGATCGAACTGAAATCGAATGCTAGGATTTTGGTTAAAGCAAGATTGATCATCGTTGAGTTCGGGAAAAATGTTGAAGAATTTTTCTATTGCATAAATTGTGAATTCGAATCTAAACTAGGGTTCAAGAACTGTTTCCGGTTCACGTTGTAAACGTGATCGCCGCTCCGCCTATGGGTGATCGGAATTCACGTCTCCGATGCCAGTCGAGGCGTCACATCTCGATGAAGCTTCAGTTAGATTTTCGTGGCTTCTGATGGCCATACTGGGAAGACGAGACGGTTTCGTGGTGGTGTGCCGTTGGGTTTGTTCGATCGAATCACCTGAAGTTGAACCACGGTGATATCAAGACTTCTGGGTGGTCGGCTAGGTTGAGATAGTCATCATCGACTTGCCGATGGTCGCGAGGAGGGTCGGAGCATCACTGTTTAGGCGTACACGTGCGCGCATATCATCGTGTATCTGAAAAGTTTTGGGTTGTGGAAGAAGAAGTGGCGTGGAGGAAGACTCGAAGTATTTCTCGGGGGAACTGGGGTTAGACTCGAAGGGAGACTCGTGTCGTTTTAGTGGAATGTCGAGTAGGTTTCTGGGACTTAGAAAAATAAAGGAAAATATTTTCCCTCGGGTTAAATTTCTGAGTAACCCGAAGCAAAGACAAGTTTGTCTCGGGGGTGACTCGAAGTAGTTACAGGAGCCACTCATAAACAGTTTGTATTTTGAAGTTTTTCTACTTTTCAACAATTTTAAAATAAAATCCAAGTTTTAAAATAAGGAGATGATTAAAGTTTTAAATAAATTAAAGTTTAAATAAAGGATTTTCAAAATGATTAAGTTTTAAATTTATTTAATCAAGATACATTATTTTACAAAATTGTTTAATAAATAAATAATGTAGTTTAAAATGAAAATTAAGATAAAATGTTGTTTAAACTAAATCTTAAACTTTTAAGGTATCTAATGTGATAAAGGTGATTTATTAAACAAGGTTTAAAAGGAAAATCAAAGTAATTAATTAAAGATAATTAATCTAATAGTGAATTAAATAATTAAAGGTTAATTATTTAATAATTAAAGGTTGATGAATTATAATTAAAGGTTAATTAATTTATTATTAATGGATAATTAATAACTGATTAAAGAATAATTAATCAAAAATGGTTTATAATTTATTAACAATTAATTAACCAGGATTAGTAATTAATTCATAAGTAATTAATCTAATTTGAATTAATCGGACAATTTAATTGATCTTACTTATGGATGTTTGGATTCTATTGGATGACTTGATTGTTTGATATCCCTAATATATGATGCTTTGTGATACATCCTGATTTATGTGGTGATTTGTAATTTACTATCTGTGACATATATATTTGTGATCTGTATATAACAGATAAGCGTTATAGTTTATATCGCTTATCAATTATATTCCTGTATTTTGATCTGTGATGATTGAATAATGTTGCACTATTGTGTGTTAAACCCTGGACCACACTTATACACACACAAAGATGGATTTCACGAGGAAATCAGTTGAGTCACATATAAATTAAATTTAATGTTGTTTTGAAATTGAAATTTTAATTTCAATTGATTTTGAAAATGGATTTGGGTTAAATGTTAAAGCTTTTGAAAGGGTGTTTTCAAAGATAAAAGCTATTTTGAATAACTTAATTAAATTTCCAATTTAAATAATCTAATTTGAATTTGAATTCAAAATAATTTGGAAATTGAATTCCATGTTTGGAAATTACGGTTAAAAATGTTATAAATGTGTTTATATGAAGTTAAACCATTTTAAAAGTATAATTTTGAGAATTTGGATTTAACCAAAGAACTTTAACTCGTATAGATGAACCAAATTTTCAAAATGAAAACTGTTTTAAAAAGAATAAAAAGCTTTCAGATAAGAAATGAAATTCCAGTTTAATTAAAGGAATTTCAAGATTGAGTTGAAAAATGGTTTTCCAAGTTATGAATGAATTCTTTTTGAAAGCTATGAATTAAATCTGTTTATTTTTAACAGATTTAAAATGATGATTTATTTAAACCATTCAACATGAAATTGTTTTGAAAGCTATAAGTTAAATCTTCGATTTAAAGATTTAACGAGTTAAATTGAAATGGAAATTGATTTGGAAAATCTGTGAATGAATCTTTTGTTTAAAAGATAAAAATGTGGAAATTGTTTAAACCGTTGTATGTTGGTAAAACGAATCTTTTTGTTTAAAGATTTGGAAATGGTAATTTGTTAAACCATTTGAAATGAGAAGTTTGGGTAACAAGTTGTGACTTAATTGAAATCCCATATCCATATGTTTTAAAAATATTTTCGCTCACTATTCGGTTTAGCCGGGAAAGGACCTTTGTGTCATATAACCCATTCTGAATATGTGATTTGACGTTATGGATAGCATTTGAAGACCGGTGATGAAGACCGGGTATTTGCGAAAGCGATAGGATGACCTATCGATTGTTTCTGCACCGAGTCGCGCCGGTATAGAAACTCCCTAAGTGATGGAAAATCCGATCGGGATTGTGAATATCCGGATTGCGAGGACTTCTTTGTAAGTGCCTTCGGTTCTGTTCGAGCCCGGAACAGACTTGCATGGATTGTATGTCTGACATTACAAATTGAGATATAAAGCAGATTTCTTTCAAATATATTTCTGTTGGTGGCGGAGAATTTATTCTTTTAGCTTAACACCCTTCTCTGAGACGTACGAGCTCAGAGGTTATGTAGTTGAAGGTTATCAGCGATGTATTCCCAATTTGGTAATGTGACATGCTGAGTGTTGCTGTGAAATGATCATTGTGTTGATCATTTGTGATAGGATCATTTATTTGATCGTCTATCTTGGTGATCATTTCTATGATCATTTGTTGACCCAAAGCATGGCTTTTGTATAAAGTATGTTTTTGTGGACGTGACTTCGTCGAGCCTCACACCCCGGAATGGTCAAAACAGGAAAGATGCGGCAAGGTTATGAGGGGTAGCTCCCTTTAGGGTATGTGCATTTCCTTCTGGAAAGGGGTGGTATCATGGTATGGAGCCCAGATACTTACTCATGTTGAAACACTTTATTTATGATTGTGTGAATTGATTACGAGCGCTCGGTTAAAGGTCCCAAAGGACCGGGGGATGGCATACTCGTGTCAGTTGTTACCCAGTTAGGGGTAACCCGGCCTTGTGTTGGCAGAGACCCGGTTTGGTTCTCGGGGACGTCCTTCTAGAGGCGTTCTCATGTGGCAATGGGAAGTTCCTTGGCCTGACCATTTGTTGTAAATCCAATTCCCAATACGAAACCCTGTACGGTTTTAGTTGTAGAACCTGCCATTTACTTATGGTGGTCACCACTGTTTAGATGGTAGCTATAGTAGGCATACAATAATGGTCGTATGTTGGCTAAGATTTATATTCTACTTTCGAAATGAATTTTTCCTACACTATGCACTAGTAATAATATCAAATGTTTCTTTTAATGCGTATCAAGCATCTTTGACTATCATAAGGAGAAATCACCTCCGATTCTGCGTTTGGATTGTGTGTGTGTGCGGGAGGCCTTATGGTAGTCTCATTTTTAAAAAGCACCGCGAATTGATTTTGAAAATCTTTGTTGAATGTTTTAAAAGATAAACTGTTTTGTTGCTCACACCAGTCCCACGACTGATCCGGAGTTTATTGTTTCTTTCCGAAACTCTGGATGCTCATTATTTTCTACACGAGCAGTCTAGAGTTGGGTTTTTCAGATAGTCAGATTAGTAGGTTATCTGGAGTTGGTTCAGTCTCTGGACCACACCGCACTTGCTTATCTTGGTGCATCGTTATTGGGGGTTCGAGCTATTGCTGGATTGATTCTTGGAGATGGAGTTGCAGTTCTTGGAGTTCTTCCTTGAAGACTATCTCAGAGTTGTATTGTTCCGCTGCTAGATGTTATCTATCGTTTTCTTTTCCGCTGCTATTTTATTGTATCATATCTCTGATGTATATTGATATCTATTGGATCATCTGTTGTATCAGATATTGTATTAAAGCTGTATATCAATGTATTATTCTTTTATTCCGCTGTGTTATTTACTTAATGTTGTTATAAGCTCCGGCGAATCGGATTTGAACGTTCGAATCTATGGCATTCGAATACGATATGAAGTATGGATGTCGATTTTCGAGCGGGCAAAATCCTTCTCGTTACATTTGGTATCAGTGCCAAGGTTGAACTTTAGCTCAGGAGTGTAATACATTGAGTAACTCATTAAAGATAGGGTGAAGTATACCCTAGAATGAGTAATCCCTAAGATATCCGTTTGAATGCCTCAGTAAATTCTCTTACTATCCACTGATAGTGAGTATGAGTGCAAGAAGAGGACGAGATAGGGGACAGGAAAATACGACTATAAATAGTCAATACCCTGCAACGGTGGAAATAACTTTCTCTATCAATCTCCTTTGATTCGTTTCTAAATTCTTTTGATTACTTCGTGACAGCTCCAGAAAGAAGTATCAGTGCGATGATGGCTCTACGAATCGTTGTAGGAAATTCTTACCTTGTATCTTCATCGGTTTCTTATCAGTTTTTGATTTAAACCTTAATGAATAAATTGGAAATTTTAAATTGAGTTTAATTGGTTAATGGAATATGAAGGATAAATTGAAATTGTATTGATAAAACGATTTCATTTGAAACCAAATTTTTGAAATTTTATTATAATTTCTTGTGAATACCAAAGTCCAAAGAGGGACAAATTAGTATATATTCTGAGATATTCCGACTTGAGTTTGAAATCCATATCTTGTATTTGAGGAATTATAGGAGATCGAATATGTCTATCTCTGTGTTGTTTTCGTGCCTGCGAATTTCGAGGACGAAATTCTTTTAAGGGGGGAAGTTTGTAACGACCCCGGATTTTTATGAATTTAAATTTATAATTTAAATGAATTTTTGAATTAAATTTGTAAAATTGATTATAAATGGCAGCGAGTTTCCCCGATTCAAATAGAAAAAAAATATTAAGTCGTATGAAATTAAAAATTTGTATATAGGTGAATATATATGTATATATATATATTGGATTTGAAATAAAATCTCAAATAAATGGTTTTGAAAATAAATAGAAATAAAAAAAAGTAATTTAATATTTGATAAATTAAGTTGAAAAAAAATAACATGTAAGTTAAATTAACTATTTAAGTTAGAAACAAATAATATTAATAAACAAAAGAAATAACATATATAGTAACACATTAGTGTAAAATCGGAAGTAAATACATAAAAGAATAAACTATAACAACATAACAAAAGTAGAACTTCATTTTATTTCAAAGTAATAAAGACAAGTAAAATAATATTTTAAGTTAACAATAGAAATTTATTCATATTCCAAAGTATAAGTTAAATATAAAATGAATTAAACTATAAAATGAGTACGAAGTAACACCTTAGCTAAAAATATAACAACATATAAAGAATAGAATTCATTTATATTATAAAGTATGCAAGACAAATTAAATTTGTACAAAACAAAAAGTAGGCAAGAACATAAACAAAACATATAATCAAAACAAAGCAACAAAAAAAAGAAAGAATACAAAGCATAAAAACAAGACAAAAGAAAAATACAAGTATGCAGGCAAGAAGCAACCTGGGAAAGCAAGCTACATCATCTCAGCCCATGATACAAACATCTCAGCCATGCCCTATTGAATAAACAAATAAACATCACTTTGTAAAAAAAGAACATGCTATCCCTGTACAAATAATACTTACAGTAAACCCATATATATCAACTTCTTTTATATATATCAATCATCCTCATCAGTTCATCTCCTTCAAGCTAAAAGGTCTGAAGTAAACACCATTTCAAACATAAACAAATCTCAACTTAAATAATACAATCAACTCGAGCCAGAGAATCAAGTAAAAGATTTCAACAAAAATAAAGCTGCTTTCAAAACATGCCTGTTTTGTGCTCTGTCTTCATTCTGCAAACAAGTGAGCAAAACATTCTTTTATTTGAATCTGAATCTGCTATGATATCTTCATGATATCTGCCTGAAGTTGCTCGTATAAATGTTAATATGCATGAATGTCTGTGTGTATATATCTTTGAATACATGCCTGAGTTGTGTACTACTTCTTCTTCTCTGTTTTATGATACAGGGTGGAAACTAATAAGGAAATTTCAATTTCACTTCATATGATCATTTTTTTTAGGTTTCGAGTTTAAAACCAAACTAGTTTGTTTTCACCTGAATGAAAATTTAAAAATGGTTTCAAGCTTTATGGTGATATACAGTATTTAAAAATTTGATTTTTTTACAGGAGAACTCAAACTTATGATAGTTTCGAATATGATGAATCATTGATTCAGGTATAAATCGTGAATTGTTGTTCAAAAACATGATTTTTAAAACAAAAATTTTGATTTTTAATTGAGTATTTCACGTGCAGTTTGAATATGAACAAAAATAGCATTTTGATCATTATCTGGTGATCGAATTGAAATCGAATGCTAGGATTTTGGTTAAAGCAAGATTGATCATCGTTGAGTTCGGGAAAAATGTTGAAGAATTTTTATATTGCATAAATTGTGAATTCGAATCTAAACTAGGGTTCAAGAACTGTTTCCGGTTCACGTTGTAAACGTGATCGCCGCTCCGCCTATGGGTGATCAGAATTCACGTCACCGATGCCAGTCGAGGCGTCACATCTCGATGAAGCTTCAGTTAGATTTTCGTGGCTTCTGATGGCCATACGTGGGAAGACGAGACGGTTTCGTGGTGGTGTGCCGTTGGGTTTGTTCGATCGAATCACCTGAAGTTGAACCACGGTGATATCAAGACTTCTGGGTGGTCGGCTAGGTTGAGATAGTCATCATCGACTTGCCGATGGTCGCGAGGAGGGTCGGAGCATCACTGTTGTAACGACCCAGGATTTTAATTTATTAAAATTTGAATATTTAATTAATTTTAAATATTAATAAGTGAATTTATAAGTCGAATAAATTTTATTTCGAATAATTGGATTTAATTGAATAATTAAATCAATAATTTAATATGTTAAATTATGGAAATAATTGAAAATTGAGTTAAATATGATTGTAAATGAGTTGTAAAATTTTATTTTATCATGTTGGAGTTAGAACGATATTTTAGAACTTTTAAAATGGAATTAAAAGTTAATTTGTGAAAAATTGAATATTTTAATATTAAATCGACTAGTGAAAATAGTCAATTTTTGAACAGTCTCAGAATTGGACGAAACCAGTTCCATTGGATCCGTAATAGTTAGTTATTACCGGATTTCAATTTTCGTGTCAATCGGAGTTGTCGTTTGATCGTGGCAGCCCGAAACGCATCGAATTTTTTTTAATATTAATTTGGCGAGTTAAAATAGCCATTTTTCAAACAGTCTCGGATTTCGACAAAACCAGTTTCATCGGATCCGTAATGTGATATTATTGTATGGTTTCAAATTTCGTGTCAATTGGATTTACCGTTTGTCCGGTACAAATTAAAACGCCTAGATAATCGTTTAAATCGGTTTAATTTAAATTGAACGTTTATAGCCATAACTCACACAGATGTCCGAATTAGCTTTCGAAACCTGTTCCATTGTGTTCGGAACGTGGGGTAAGCCCTAGAAACGCTGGTTACGGCGCGTGAATCGGAGTTCGGAATTTCCGGAGTGAATAGTGTTCGTTCAAAACTCTATAAATAGCCCACCATTCTCACAAATAAAAAAAAAAATTAAAAACCCTAATTATAAACTACAGCCTCCACCATGGATTCAAGGGCTGAAAACTCACAATCTTTCTTCCCCCAAATCTCTTAATCCACTCAATATTACAACAAACTTCCAACATGAATATTGTAGAGGGCTGTGAGTACTACAATCTCAACGGTGGAGATCGCGAATGGCTTCACGGATCACCGGCAAAATGGGCTTGAAGGGGGCGCGTTCAAGGTCGTTTTCTGGAGGATTGGGGTGGCCGAGCTCCACCTTGTCGCAGCCGAAGGTGGCTCTTGGCATGGCGCTTCAAACGGTTGTGGAATGATGGAGTATCGATCAACGGTGGAGGCGCGGCATCTAACCCTAGTTTGGGCTCCTATGGGTTGCATGCGTGTTTTAATTACTGGAGCAAATTGCGTGAACGTGGGAGAAGGGTGGAAGGTGCGTGCGGTCTTGATGGAGTGGTAGGAGATCAACGGCCAATATTAGCTAGGTTATAAATTATAAAGTTTAGTTGTAAAATTTTATAAATAAAATCGTGTAACTTCAAATATTCATAACTTTTTCATACGAGGTCGAAAACGCGCGAAACCAGTTGAGTTGGAATCGTATGGACGAGCACTACGCGATGGAATTGGATTGGAGTCGTTTAGAGTTAGTGAGAATTTTGGGTAAAATTAAACGCGCGTTTAATTTTATTCGAAATAAATCGCTAAAACGAAATTGAAATCAAGGTGAGAACTTCTCACTCAATCGAATCAGTTTCGATTTTAATTTTAAATAGTTAGATTTAAAAATATTTGAATGCATGTTTGAATGATGATTGTTTTCTATTGATTGTTAAAATAGACATTATGCGCCGTTAGTAAGCGGATGTTATTTATTAAAAACATATACCGCGAATATTTCATAAACAGTGAAATTGGTATTATATATAATAGCAATATATATATATTGGCATATGTATATATTGGAGTTATTGATTCCCCGCATTTGTTTAGCAGATGAGACCCTATTGCGCCGTCTATTAAGCGGATAATATTTAAAATCCCATATACCGCGATAATTCCGTACTAGAGCGGAATTGGTATTGTGCTAATGTTTGTGGATGCAGGAAAACAGGTTGGAGGGATCCAACTGGATTCCTCAACAGTTTTTATTTGATTTCAGATATTTTGATATTTGATGGACTATCATATACGATATATGATGCCGTTGTTGTCGTGATTGACTATTTGGTATGTAGCATCATTGGACCAAATTTTGGGATTTTAAAATGATTTTAAAGTGATTTTTGAAAGTATACGTTTATAAAATATTTGGAACTGATCCATTTTAAATAAATAAACATTATAATTTTAAAGTTATAAAAATTATGATTTTTGAGAAATATAGTTAAAGGTTGATTTTTGAAAATATGAGGCTAACGATTTTATAAAATAGTTTAATCGGGATTTTTGAAATTATTATAAAGAGTTGAAATATAGGATTTATAAAATTTGATTATTTTACAAATCAAAATGATGAAGTTTTTAAAGGAGATTAAAGATGTTTTAAAATAATAGTATAAATTGATTTATATAAGAGATTTATAAATTGATATTTATAAATTAAAACATTTGAATTATAAAACGAGTTTTTATAAGTGTTTGAATGAAGTGAAAATGGATTGCATAAGTGAATGGAATTCATAGAATTATAAACGGTGAAGTTATAAATGGAATTTTATAAGCAGTAGGTTTATAAAATTTATAAAGATATTAAAAGAATGGTTTTGGATAAATAATTGAATCTTATAAGTTATAAGATTTATAATTATAAAGTTCAAAGGAACGATTTTTCAAACAAATAAATTATAAGTATTTCACTTATGATATGAATTTTTGTTTTATAATTGAGTTATGAATTGAATAGGTTAATAAAGGAATTTATAAAAGGAAGTTGTTATAAAACAAATAGAAATAGAATTTATAAACGTTGTTTTATAAATTCGTAAACGACTTATTTTGATAAGTAAATTGTTGAAACTTATTTATGGAGCTATATTCACGTTTCAGATAGTGAATAATCCTTTAAAATAAAATGAATAGAAGTGAGGAAATTTGTTAACAAGTATATTCACGTTTTTGAATAGTGAATAATATGTTAAAGAAATTGTTTTGAATGTGATGTTTTAAATAGAATTAAAACAAGTTAACGATGTTTTGATTGGGTTGAGATTCGAAACCATAGATTTCAACATTTATTGTTGAAATAGACGTTTTCGAGAAATAGAAGGAAATGGTGGACTATAACACTGTTGTTATAGTAAATGATTTCCGAAAGGAAATGTTTTGTATAGTATTGGGATTTATATATCTATTTTAATTTCGAATCCCTATACTAGTGATTTTGGGACGTCGTAACGATTTTTTACGCAACATTCATTTTGACCCAAATAAATATGTTTAAGAGCATGTTTACCTTAAAGAATGAAATATATACTTAATCTCGATTTAAGTATATTGAATATTTTCTAAGTTTTGAAAATGAATAAAATTTGTGAATTACTTATGAATAAATAAGTATGGAAATGTTTTCCAATATTTCATTGAATATTATGAGAATTTATCTTTTTGAAGATAAATTGAAATGAATAATTGAAGTCGTATATTCATAGATATTTTGGAATATAAATTCATTATGGAATTTATAAATGAAAAGAAGAATTTGTTTAAAAATAAATATTGATTTATTTTTGAAGTGTGAAAATTATATATCTAGTAAAGATATTTTTGAAAATGAATAATTTGGAAAATTATTTGGAAACTGGTGATGTGTGCATATCCATTGATAGTTCAATAACCGACTATCAATATTTCCCTTTGAATGGGTAATTGATGTGATTTGTTTGAATTTGAATGCCACACTTATTTTTGAATAAGCGCTCACTATTCGGGTTAACCGGGAAAGGACCATGGGGTCGTATAACCCATTCCGAATATGTGATACGTCGTTATGAATTGCATTTGATGACCGGTGTTGAAGACCGGGTATTTGCGAAAGCGATAGGATGACCTATCGATTGTCTCTGCACTGGGTAGCTCCTGGTATAGAGACTCCCTATGTGATGGGAAGTCCGGACGTGATTAGAGATTATCCGGATTGCAAGGACTTCTTTGTAAGTGCCTTCGGTTTTGTTCGAGCCCAGAACAGACTTGTATGGATTGTATGTCTGACATTACAAACTGAGATATAAAGCAGATTTCTTTCAAATATATTTCTGTTGGTGGCAGAGAATTTATTCTTTTAGCTTAACACCCTTCTCTGAGACGTACGAGCTCAGAGGTTATGTAGTTGAATGTTATCAGCGATATATTCCCAATTTGGTAATGTGACATGCTGAGTGTTGCTGTTAAATGATCATTGTGTTGATTATTTGTGATAGGATCGTTTATTTGATCGTCTATCTTGGTGATCATTTCTATGATCGTTTGTTGACCCAAAGCATGGCTTTTGTATAAAGTATGTTTTTGTGGACGTGACTTCGTCGAGCCTCACACCCCGTGAATGGTCAAAACAGGAAAGATGCAGCAAGGTTATGAGGGGTAGCGCCCTTTAGGATGTGTGCATTTCCTTCTGGAAAAGGGTGGTATCATGGTATGGAGCCCAGATACTTACTCATGTTGAAAACACTTTATGATTGTGTGAATTGATTGCGAGCGCTCGGGTGAAAGGTCCCAAAGGACCGGGGGATGGCATATTCGGTCAGTTGTTACTCAGTTAGGGGTAACCCGGCCTTGTGTTGGTAGAGATCCGGTTTGGTTCTCGGGGATGTCCATCCAGAGGCATTCTCATGTGGCAATGGGAAGTTCCTTGGCCTGATCATTCGTTGGAAATCCAAAGAAACAATACGAGACTTGTACGGTTTTAGTTGTAGAACCTGCCATTTAATATGGTAGCTATAGTAAGCATACTATAATGGTACCTATGCTGGCTAAGATTTATATTCTACTTTCGAAATGAATTTTTCCTACACTATGCACTAGTAATAATATAAAATGTTCTTTTAATACGTATCAAGCATCTTTGACTAACATAAGAAGAAATCTTCTCCAAGTCTGCGTTTGCATTGTGTGTGTGGCGGGAGGTCTTATGGTAGTCTCATTTTTAAAAGCATTGCGAATTGACTTTAAAAATATTCCTCTATTTTGTTTTCAAAGATAAATAAACTGTTTTGAGTTCTCACACCAGTCACATGACTGACTCGGAGTTTATTGTTTTCCTTCCTAAACTCTGGGTGCCCACCAATTTCTACATGGGCAGTCAAGAGTTAAGGTTTATCGGGATATTCGAGATATTCTGGAGTTGCTGGAGGCAAGCTGGATGGCATGGCGTATTATTAGTATATAGTATTTCTTTTTCCGCTGCACTATTTGATGTTGTTTGTTGTTGTACACTCTGATGATGATGTAATGTAATGTATAAAATGTAATAACTGATATAGTTCTTTGTTTAAAGATTATTCATTTATTATTATATGTTGTTCCGCTGCGAATTGTGAGATTCTGATATTGTTGTGTTGTGTTCTGTTCCGTTCTATTTTCTATTCTCTTTCCGTTCTATTTATTTTCTATTTTCTGTTCTATCTTTTTCTATCTTCTTCTACCTCTTTCTTTTTCTTAAACATTGATAATTCGTATTTCTGTTCATCTTGAATTAATCTATGGAGATTAGTGTATATTCAAGGAGTACGGATTTGCGGGTCTTCACAACTGTTCAGGCGTACACGTGCGCGCGTATCATCGTGTATCTGAAAAGTTTTGGGTTGTGGAAGAAGAAGTGGCGTGGAGGAAGACTCGAAGTATTTCTCGGGGGAACTGGGGTTAGACTCGAAGGGAGACTCGTGTCATTTTAGTGGAATGCCGAGTAGGTTTCTGGGACTTAGAAAAATAAAGGAAAATATTTTCCCTCGGGTTAAATTTCTGAGTAACCCGAAGCAAAGACAAGTTTGTCTCGGGGGTGACTCGAAGTAGTTACAGGAGCCACTCATAAACAGTTTGTATTTTGAAGTTTTTCTACTTTTCAACAATTTTAAAATAAGGAGATGATTGAAGTTTTAAATAAATTAAAGTTTAAATAAAGGATTTTCAAAATGATTAAGTTTTAAATTTATTTAATCAAGATACATTATTTTACAAAATTGTTTAATAAATAAATAATGTAGTTTAAAATGAAAATTAAGATAAAATGTTGTTTAAACTAAATCGTAAACTTTTAAGGTATCTAATGTGATAAAGGTGATTTATTAAACAAGGTTTAAAAGGAAAATCAAAGTAATTAATTAAAGATAATTAATCTAATAGTGAATTAAATAATTAAAGGTTAATTATTTAATAATTAAAGGTTGATGAATTATAATTAAAGGTTAATTAATTTATTATTAATGGATAATTAATAACTGATTAAAGAATAATTAATCAAAAATGGTTTATAATTTATTAACAATTAATTAACCAGGATTAGTAATTAATTCATAAGTAATTAATCTAATTTGAATTAATCGGACAATTTAATTGATCTTACTTATGGATGTTTGGATTCTATTGGATGACTTGATTGTTTGATATCCCTAATATATGATGCTTTGTGATACATCCTGATTTATGTGGTGATTTGTAATTTACTATCTGTGACATATATATTTGTGATCTGTATATAACAGATAAGCGTTATAGTTTATATCGCTTATCAATTATATTCCTGTATTTTGATCTGTGATGATTGAATAATGTTGCACTATTGTGTGTTAAACCCTGGACCACACTTATACACACACAAAGATGGATTTCACGAGGAAATCAGTTGAGTCATATATAAATTAAATTTAATGTTGTTTTTAAATTGAAATTTTAATTTCAGTTGATTTTGAAAATGGATTTGGGTTAAATGTTAAAGCTTTTGAAAGGGTGTTTTCAAAGATAAAAGCTATTTTGAATAACTAAATTAAATTTCCAATTTAAATAATTTAATTTGAATTTGAATTCAAAATAATTTGGAAATTGAATTCCATGTTTGGAAATTACGGTTAAAAATGTTATAAATGTGTTTATATGAAGTTAAACCATTTTAAAAGTATAATTTTGAGAATTTGGATTTAACCAAAGAACTTTAACTCGTATAGATGAATCAAATTTTCAAAATGAAAACTGTTTTAAAAAGAATAAAAAGCTTTCAGATAAGAAATGAAATTCCAGTTTAATTAAAGGAATTTCAAGATTGAGTTGAAAAATGGTTTTCCAAGTTATGAATGAATTCTTTTTGAAAGCTATGAATTAAATCTGTTTATTTTTAACAGATTTAAAATGATGATTTATTTAAACCATTCAACATGAAATTGTTTTGAAAGCTATAAGTTAAATCTTTGATTTAAAGATTTAACGAGTTAAATTGAAATGGAAATTGATTTGGAAAATCTGTGAATGAATCTTTTGTTTAAAAGATAAAAATGTGGAAATTGTTTAAACCGTTGTATGCTGGTAAAACGAATCTTTTTGTTTAAAGATTTGGAAATGGTAATTTGTTAAACCATTTGAAATGAGAAGTTTGGGTAACAAGTTGTGACTTAATTGAAATCCCATATCCATATGTTTTAAAAATATTTTCGCTTACTATTCGGTTTAGCCGGGAAAGGACCTTTGTGTCGTATAACCCATTCTGAATATGTGATTTGACGTTATGGATAGCATTTGAAGACCGGTGATGAAGACCGGGTATTGCGAAAGCGATAGGATGACCTATCGATTGTTTCTGCACCGAGTCGCGCCGGTATAGAAACTCCCTAAGTGATGGGAAATCCGATCGGGATTGTGAATATCCGGATTGCAAGGACTTCTTTGTAAGTGCCTTCGGTTCTGTTCGAGCCCGGAACAGACTTGTATGGATTGTATGTCTGACATTACAAATTGAGATATAAAGCAGATTTCTTTCAAATATATTTCTGTTGGTGGCGGAGAATTTATTCTTTTAGCTTAACACCCTTCTCTGAGACGTACAAGCTCAGAGGTTATGTAGTTGAAGGTTATCAGCGATATATTCCCAATTTAGTAATGTGACATGCTGAGTGTTACTGTGAAATGATCATTGTGTTGATCATTTGTGATAGGATCATTTATTTGATCGTCTATCTTGGTGATCATTTCTATGATCATTTGTTGACCCAAAGCATGGCTTTTGTATAAAGTATATTTTTGTGGACGTGACTTCGTCGAGCCTCACACCCCGGAATGGTCAAAACAGGAAAGATGCGGCAAGGTTATGAGGGGTAGCTCCCTCTAGGATATGTGCATTTCCTTCTGGAAAAGGGTGGTATCATGGTATGGAGCCCAGATACTTACTCATGTTGAAACACTTTATTTATGATTGTGTGAATTGATTACGAGCGCTCGGTTAAAGGTCCTAAAGGACCGGGGGATGGCATACTCGTGTCAGTTGTTACCCAGTTAGGGATAACCCGGCCTTGTGTTGGCAGAGATCCGGTTTGGTTCTCGGGGACGTCCTTCCAGAGGCGTTCTCATGTGGCAATGGAAAGTTCCTTGGCCTGACCATTTGTTGGAAATCCAGTTCCCAATACGAAACCCTGTACGGTTTTAGTTGTAAAACCTGCCATTTACTTATGGTGGTCACCACTGTTTAGATGGTAGCTATAGTAGGCATACGATAATGGTCGTATGTTGGCTAAGATTTATATTCTACTTTCGAAATGAATTTTTCCTACACTATGCACTAGTAATAATATCAAATGTTTCTTTTAATGCGTATCAAGCATCTTTGACTATCATAAGGAGAAATCTCCTCCGATTCTGCGTTTGCATTATGTGTGTGTGCGGGAGGCCTTATGGTAGTCTCATTTTTAAAAAGCATCACGAATTGACTTTGAAAATCTTTGTTGAATGTTTTAAAAGATAAACTGTTTTGTTGCTCACACCAGTCCCACGACTGATCCGGAGTTTATTGTTTCTTTCCTAAACTCTGGGTGCTCATTATTTTCTACACGAGCAGTCTAGAGTTGGGTTTTTCAGATAGTCAGATTAGTAGGTTACCTGGAGTTGGTTCAGTCTCTGGACCACACCGCACTTGCTTATCTTGGTGCATCGTTATTGGGGGTTCGAGCTATTGCTGGATTGATTCTTGGAGATGGAGTTGCAGTTCTTGGAGTTCTTCCTTGAAGACTATCTCAGAGTTATATTGTTCCACTGCTAGATGTTATCTATCGTTTTCTTTTACGCTGTTATTTTATTGTATCATATCTCTGATGTATATTGATATCTATTGGATCATCTGTTGTATCAGATATTGTATTAAAGCTGTATATCAATGTATTATTCTTTTATTCCGCTGTGTTATTTACTTAATGTTGTTATAAGCTCCGGCGAATCGGATTTGAACTATGGCATTCGAATACGATATGAAGTATGGATGTCGATTTTCGAGCGGGAAAAATCCTTCTCGTTACACAAGGCACTTGAGGCAATGCCCAAGGTAGGATTCTACAAGTTTACCGTTTCTGGCTGGTCGTAACTCATCCATGGTCGACCGCGACAATCTATCCAAACGAAAAATAAGGTGCACCCATCGAATCTGAAACCACAATAGTAATACAAGGGATCAACGTCGCTAGAGGTAGCTAACCTCATTGGCCAGACATATGCTCCTATTTTATTCATTTTAATTATGATACGAATGTCAATGCTATCCATCATGTTATCTTACTTCATTCCAGTAAACGTCGCCAATTCAACCACTACATCTAGATATCATCCACCACATACACAATTGTTAAAGTGTTTCCAATATTGAAAGAGGGTATTTCAATAAGAGGCTTCGGTCTCTTTAACAACCAATCGTCATTTTACACACCGGTTGGTTCTTTTGCATTTCGAAAACAATTTGCACCAGATATCAAAATATCATATTCCTTTCAAAATTAAATCCATTTCGTAATCATCATATGTTCGCTTCAACTTCAATTCCATTTCGAAATTATCATATATTCAAAATTATCATATATTCAAAATTATCAATTTTGTTCGATAAATCGATCCCACTTCCAAAATTTGATTCAAATTCAATTTAGGTTATAATCTTTACTTTAACCTAGTTCGTATTTAAATCCGAGATTTAAATATAAACAATTTACCCTTTAACCAGTTTGAATTTTAGAAAATAGCTGAAATAGTTTAAAATAGTAAAATAGTTAAAATAGATTAATAGAAAATATTTAAATAGTTAAATCAAAAATAATTTGAATATAAAAGTGGTTTATATAGTAAAATAGTTTGGAGAATCAAAGTAATTTGAATATTTAAAGAATATAGGTTTTTAAATAATTTATACTAAAATATTCATTTTAAAAATAATTCCAAAGTCAAACTAGTCAACTTCTCAATTTTCCACTAAAATAAATTCCTAACTCCATTTCGATTTAATTGATTCAATTCCGATTTCAACTCGAATAAATATTGATTCCACATAAATTTCGATTTCAATTCACAAATTTCTTAAAATTTCAGTTTCCATTTCCAAATTAATTTAAACCTCAATTTCGATTTAATTTCCAATTCCAATTCCAAATTAATTTCAAAATATCGATTTAAACACTTAAATCAAATTTGCTTTCAATACCAAATTTAAATCCAAGTTTTTAATTCCAGACTCAAATTTGAAATATCATTTCATATCAATTTTTCATAGAAATATTCGAAGTTCGAATAAAAGATCAAACTTTTAAAACAAATCAACTTTCAAAAATTTACGCCTTATTTTAATTTTTAACTTGAAAAAAAAATCTAAACTTCGATTGGTTTAACAATTTCGTTTACCAATTTAAATTCCAACATTTCAAGCTCCAATTCAAAGTAATTCAATCTGTATATATTGGATTTTATTCTAAAAAATTAATTCATTTAATTAATTTCAAAAAACCTTTTAAAATCATTTAATTTAACCAACTCGGCGTCCGTATAAAATTTTCTAACCTATGGCCAAGTGGATAATTATTTTAATTTAATTTCAAGGATGTATATATATATATATCATTTAAATCCAAAATAGACATCATAGGTATATATATATCGTTTCAACCTATTTCTTTGTTTATTCAAAATAATTCAACTTACAGTCTTATATATGATAAATTATATACAGGATGATAACATGGAGTATCAAAATAAATAAACATACAAATTAACAACCAATATCATCCATCATAACCAATCATCCATACAGTCGATATAGTTCGCAACAATTTTATAATTATCAATACCGAGTATAATACCGTTAACTAAATTTAAATTTATTTTAACGGTCAATTTAAATTCTATCAATTAATTCATATATCAATATAAACGACAACAGCTAATAAATTTCATATCACTTCAGAATATATTTTAACTAACAAAAAAAATTATTTTAGTCAATTGTGAGCGTATAAATACTCACCTTCTATTTGAAACTGAAAGTAAATTTCAGCTTCAAATAAATTCCAATTTCACTTGAAGCCATAGACAACGATGATACCAATCCCCTGAAACTCGTTGCACTCGAACGGATCTCGTATACACAAATTACAAATTTATAAATATCGATATAATTAAATTTTAATTTACGGAATGAACAAAATAAAAAGAAACAAGACAAACCTAACTCCATCGCATGCGTTCTTCCACCTTTCTTCCTCTGGGTAACGCAGTCCTCATCTTCTTCTTTTTTTCCACGCCGATCGCTAGCCTCCATTGCTACTCTCGCCACTACCATCAGCGGCCAACATGCCCCAACCACGCACGTGATAGTTGAGCGCCAGAACCCAATTCAATCTGCATCACACTCCCTTTGCCAACCCTAAACTCGAGCAACAATTTTTCCGCCGTCGCCTCCGTCGACGCTCGACCCTCACTCAAGCTCAATCGCAGTAAAAATCGACGCGCCCAGATCGAGAATCCAACCAATCACCTCACGATTCTAATCTTCCATACGAGCGTCGCAAACTTTGATCGCTACTCCATCAGTTGCGTTGATTTTTTTATTTCCATGCGAGATTCTTTTTTTCTTTTTTTTTCAATCTGTTGAATTTTCTTTATTTTCCCTCTTTTCACTATTGGCTAGTTTGAATTTAATAGGAAAGAGAGAGAGATACGGCACTTTGTACGAGATGACTAAGCAAAGAAAATATCTATTATTTAATTAGTAAATATCTCGCCAAACGACCACAAAATCTTGAACTCCAAACAAAGCATGCCCCCTGACGTTTATAATGTTTTACCCCCATTCTGAACGCAATGGAACTAGTTTCGAAAGCCAATTCGATCGTATGCGGAAGATAGCTTTTCAAAATCGATTATTTTAATTAAATTCGTAAGTGAATTTCTACGCATTTCAAGCTCGCATGACCAAACAACAAGTCTGATAGCTACGAAACTTGAAACCATACAATAACTCACTATAATGGATCCGATGAAACTAGTTTCGTCGAAATCCGAGACAGTGATCAAAATGACTATTTTAACTCGTAAATTAAAATATAAAATTTTCAAATTCTAATTATTCACATTTAATTCCAGTTTTAATTGTGAACCATCTTCTTTCATATTTAGATAAAATATAAATCAATTTCTGATATCATTTCATTCACATTAATTCAAAATTTCAATTATCCAAATAATTCCCAATATTAAATTTAAACAATTTAAATTTTCTAATAAGTTAATATTATTCACCCAATAATTTCATTAAATTTAATAACTTACAATAGTCAAAAGTACGGGTCATTACAGCAGGTACGTAGTGGAGTTTGGATTTCTAAATAAATGACCAGGTGAAGGGACTACCTTCCGATGTGTACACCTCTAGATGGATGTCTCGAGACATAGAACATCTGCCATCTACCAACACAAGACCGACCCACCTCTATAACTAGATGTTGTCGAATATGTCATCCTTCAGTCATTACCGACCTTTGCCGAGGATCCTCATAGCATAAACCACAATAATCAGATACACGACGTCATAGCGTATAAAGATATATTTGGAAGAGGATGATCATACCCTACTCGGGAGCGATCCACTTAGCCCTGCTGCATCTAACCCTGTTTTGGTCATTTCCGGTTGACGACGCCTAAGATGACGGTTACCTTTCACAATTACATATCACATCACTTTGAATGCCACACAGCCATTTCTGTTGACTACTAATTGCCTTCCACAAAAATACAACCCTTAAGCTCATACGTCTCAAGGAGGGTGTTAAGCTAAGAGAAGTTGCTTTCTCCGCCGCCACGGATGTACGTTTGTAAAAACCAATGTACGCAATCTGTATAAATGCAATGTCATACAAACATCCATACAAGTTGTCTAGGAACTAGACAAACAGAAGGTACTTTCCTACCACATCCTGTCCGAAAATCCCTAGGATTAGTAGCAAAGAGTTCTCGCATTGGATATTTCATAATGAAGAGGCCACTGCTACTATATGTGTATTCGGATTTTAACCCCAAACAATCAACAAGCGGTCCCCCACTATGAAAATTCTAAATATCAATATCATCACAAGAAACCTGCACAATCGTCGCATATACGTTGGTCCGAAGTGGTTTTTGGATAAACCTATCCCCGTCTCTTCGCATCAATAACGCAAAAGTATTTCTCAACCTCACACAACAACTAAGTCTCATAAATTTATCACATCTCTAACTTTCAACTTTCTATCCTTTGGGCCAAGAAGGAAGCTCGATAGATTGGAGTAATACTCCGCACGATACGAATCAGCATCCTTAACACAAACGATAATTAAGCCTACACAGAAGGCTACATACTAAATGTACGACTAAATAGTTCCCACATCAAGTCGAGGAACTAAAATTTGGCCAAATTTAATAGTCGGCTATTTAACTATCAAAGCAAAAAAACAAATATTTGGCACTATAATAATCACTGTACCCTTTCAATTAATCTTTTATTAATTAAATCACTTACCAAATATTCACTTCAAATTATCTTTAAGAAGATATATTCTCAAACCAATTCAATATTGGAAAACATTTCCACATACTCATTTAAACAATATAAGCATATTCACAAATCTCTTTATTTTCAACACTTAGAAAATATCACATATACTTAAATCAGGATTAAGTATATATTGTATTCTTTAAGGAAAACATTCTCTTTACACACATTTATTCGGGTCAAAACGAATGTTGCATAAAACATCGTTACGACATTCCAAAATCACCAGTATAGGGATTCGAAAATTAGATAGGTATATAAATCCCATATACTATACAAAACATTTCCTTTAACAACATTGTTATAGTTCATCGCTTCCTGTACTTCTCGAAAACGTCTATTTCAACAATGAATGTTGAAATCTATGGTTTCGATACTTAACACATTTTAAAACGTCTTCAAACCATTTTATCCATTTAAAATATCACTTTTCAGAAACATCCATTTTATTTAAAATATTATTCACTGCCCAAAATCGTGAATATAAATCGTTTACCAAATCCAATATTTCTACACATTTTATTAAAGATAATCCACTATCCTAAATCAAGGATATATGCGTTTACCACATTTATTGCTTCTTTATATTCAATAAAGGGTTATCCACTGTCCAAAATCGTGGGTATATCTCCTCTAATAAACTTTTACAATTAATTTATCAAATTCGATTGGTTTCAGAATTATAAAACACTGTTTATATATTCACATTTATATTTTATAAAAACTCAATTTATAAAATCCCTTTGTTTATAAAATTCCATTTATACTTTATTTATATACCAAAATCCAATTTATAAGCTAATTACTTACAAATCTCTCTATTTCCAAAATCATTCTTTTTATAGCTTCACAACTTCATAAATCTATAAATCTTATTTACTTATAAAATTCATCTTTAACTTCATTTTAACATTTATGAAATTTCTTTATAATTCCATCACTTTTGATTTATAAAATATCAATTTTATAAATCTTATATATACACCGTTTATTATAACTTCAAAAATATCAATTTAACTCATTTACAAAATAACCAACTTCATATTTCAAAAATCACATTCAGATTATATTTTCCTAGTATCATAATTTTTATAACATAAAAATTATCACATTTATTTATTTAATATAAATTCATTCCTTCAACAACTCAAAAATTTTAAAATATCTATTTTCAAAATCACTTGAAAATCCTTTTTAAATTGAAATCAGCACTTAAACATTTTTAAATTACCAAAAATCGGTCTAATACCGCAACAGTACTAAATACATCGATTACGGCATCCAAAACATCATATATCATATGATAACAGAATATATAACCATATCTGTAAATAAATCAACAGTGATGAGAAATCCAATTGGATCTCTCCATCTTGTCACCTGCAACAAATATACATATTAGAAATATATACACACACAATGTCCGCTTCCAGGCAGACGCGCGTACAAAGGATCGTCCGCTCATACACAGGAACACATAGGTCTCATTTGCTTCAAAAGACATGAATATATCCAAATACCAATTGATATATAGATAAAATATCATATATCATACAAACAATCACAAATCATCATAAATAAATTTATTCTCACTTATATAAAAATATTAGTGAGTCAGAGAGAGTGAGTTGTACTCACATTGATTCCAATAGCAGTTGCAATGTTTTATTCCAAATAAATAATTTTATCCAAAATTTACACTTGCTCTAATTAACTCCAAGTAGCTATAAAATATTATGCTCGTCAATACGGACCCAACACAATTCGTTTCATCAAAAATGGACATCGTATGACAAAGTTATAGCGTTTTAAATATCACATGAATTTATAAAATATAATTTTGAACATCTTTTATTTTTATTTTTTTAACCTTTAATCACATCGGGCCGTTGATTTTTTTTTGATCACATCAGGCCGTCGAGATGTTCTTCTTCCCTTCCAGGATCATCATGCATAAGAACCCATCACTCTGATCATTTCAATCAACGCCACACCTCCACCCATCACCTACAAAATGATCAACCACCACCGCCGCCTACGCAACCACGTGCGCCGCCCATGGTCCAAAACACCTCGAGCTCGGTTGCCTCCCTGCATTGAGAAACATGCACAATCCACAAACGAACGTAAGCAGCTTTCTTCCTGATCGTCGCACTATATTCGATCATCATCGTATGGATTCGAAGATCTCGTCGTGCTATTCAACATTGTAATTCAGTGTTTTGGCTAATTGTTTAAGGATAGAGAGAGATTAAGGGGAAATGAAGATGAAATTTTGGCCAGTTGAAATGAAGGTGGCAGCCTGTCCTAGATTCTTTAGGGTTTTTCCAGTTGTGAAGAAAACGTGGCCTTATATAGAAAAATCTCGCGCATTATTCATCCGAAATTTTTTCAAACTCCAATCAAAGCATGTCATCTGGCGTTTATAATGTATTACCCCTATTCCAAACACAATGGAATATATATCGAAAGCCAGTTCAATCGTATTTGGAAGATAGGTTATCGAATCGACTTATTTAAATTCAAAATTTACTTAAACAAATTTTTATGCGTATTAGCTTGCCAAGGACAAACCGTAAATCCAATTGACAAGAAATTTAAAATTTTACAATAATATAACATTACGGATCTAATGAAACTAGTTTCGTCGAAATACAAGACTGTTTGCAAAATGGCTATTTTTACATGTCAATTAAGTATTAAAATATTCAATTCCTGTAATTTAACTTTTAATTCAATTTCAAAAGTTCACTAACATCATTATAATTCAAATAGAATCTAATACCACTTTATAAATCATTTTATTTCACATTAAATCCAAATTACAATTATTTACATAATTTCAAATATTAAATTAACAATTTAATTATCCAATTAAATCCTTAAATTTGAAATATATTTATTCAGCTTATAAAATTTACTTATGAAAATCTAAAATTAAATAAATATATGAATTTCAAATGACTGGAATTCTGGGTCGTTACAATTATCTCTCCAAATTTAATTCAGAAACTTCGTTGGGAATTTAGATAAGCATTCAATCCCTTTTCTTATTATTTCTGCTTCTTCCTCCAATATATTCTTCTTTTACTCTTCCTCCAATTGTTCTGAGTCTAATAAAACTATATACATCTTCCCTATTATGTATACATCAAAAGATGGAGATTCTGGAAGAGATTGAAAGGCGTGCTAATCTAAGGAAAGCGAAGCTAAGGCTAATTTGTGAGTGGAAACCTTAGTATTTCTTTTTTAGTAATTGTTTGGTGTATCACTATGGATTTGAATATGCCTTAGGGATTTTGGTATTGCTATAATACTACAGATAAAATAATCTAAAATTCCTTTATTTCAAAATGAAAATTTTTTGTTGAGATTCTCAATTATTTACATTAACTTAATGGAATTTGTTTTGTTTATGCAATTTTTGATAATTTCATATTCTGCTCCACTTCTCCTCCTTCTTTGGTTCAATTTGTGATTGTTCAATGAAATAAGGTGTTTAGATTACGGATTTTATTAGTACTTTACACCACTTATTCTACATAAATTTCTTTCTTATTTATTTCCTTGTAAAAGAGGAGTTGAATAGGGTATGGAGTTTAGATTGCAATTCCGATTGTTTAGGATATTCCATTGAATTGGTGTAATAAATTGAGTTTTTATTTTATTTACAAGTTTTATTACAGTTTTGGCTATGATTATTTATTTTCTTTTTGGGATATTAGAACCCCTTGTTTTTGTAGTTTGAAATCTAGGGAATTTGAAGAAAAAGGACTTGTAATAGTTTTTGGTTAGGAAATTGACATTTAATGCTAGTTTAGGGCATAAAATCCATGCATTTAGAATTTATTAGGTGCGAATATTTATTTATCTCTATTAGCATAATTTAACATATAATTATTGCGTATATAGCGTAGTTAATTAGGTATTTATTTTCATTATTTCTCCCATTGGGAATGTAACTGATTGTTAGGTAAAAATAAGAGGGAACTTTTACATAGCCTAATTATTATTCCAAGGCATAATAAAGAAGATTCCTTATAAGGTCTTATTTGTGAAATGGTGAGATGGGTATTATTATATATATAGCGTGTATTTAATTTATGGATGAGTCATAAGGATGCAAGGTCAATAAAGTTACATGATGGAAGTCTGCCCTTCACTTTGAGGCTACCAGCTTTTATGTAGGCTTTCTATTAATGTGAGATATGATTATGGTAAATATTTATAATGATATGAGATTATTCCAAAATTATATAAGTGAAATCCATCCAGTTAATTTGGCTACCAGTTCCTACGAATAACCAGACTAATGTGTGACGCCGTTAAGAGTATAGGCCATAGCACATGGGGCCTGCTTTGGGGTCTTGAGGTACTAAGTGGTAGTTTGAGGGCCCTCCTTTTTCCCCAAATGAAGGTTAAAATGTACCAAGGGACACGTTAGGTGGTATCTCTACATGGGCCTACTTCTGGATAAGGTATTAAGTAATTGACTGAGGGTCCGGTCCGCCATTCTAGATAAAGAAGTATTAAGTGACTTAAGATTCCATAATGCTTGCTAGATGGTACCATTAAGGAGCATGCCTTGGGAATATGTATTGAATGACGAGTTTGCCTTTATTAAGGTATTAAATGACAGGAGTCAGCCTATTCTCCAATAAATGATATTAAGTGGCTTGGGTATTATCTCTTGCATCGCTAATTAATTATAACGTAGGATTTAGGAACCTGCTTTTTTCCTTAAAAGGAAGTATTAAATGATTTTAATTATGTTTATAGACATATTTTTATTTTGAAATATATATTTTTATTTTGAAATATACTTCCCAAATACTGAAAAGGTAGGACTTGAGGATTTTATTTACCAGACACTTGTTGTTCTGACTCCTTCTTCATTACAACACAGGTTAAAGAACATTGATGGCGAAGATGACGCTTAGGAATGGAGGTGGTTTTCTTGAGACAACATTTATCATTTTCACATTCTTCTTTGCGTACCCATGTATCTAGACTATTGTTGCAACGGATTTACGATACAATTTTATGGTATATTGTATTTTGACATATTTATGATTTTGAAGTAAATTGGAACACTTTGCTATTGTATTTTGTTCCATCTGTTATAAGTTCTAAAAGCTTAGCCATGGCTCTATACCATTATTTTTTTTAGTTCTACCAAAAAACTTACCTTAGAATGGATCTTTTTTCCGATGGGCCTTTTTTGGGTCAAAATTTAGGCCTATTCCGAGATAGGTTGTTACGTTTCTATCAAAGCCTAGGTTTTCCCATCAACGGAGAAAAACTATACATATAAGAGGCGTACTTATTATTTTGAAAAGGTTTTCAAAAATAATTTTCAATATTCTTACTATATATATACACCCTATTTGTTTTTAACAATGCATATACAATAGGAAACTCTTTTCTTTCAGCATATAAAATTATAAATACTCTCTTCGAAAATCATTAATAAAGATTCAACATATAGAAAGTTGATATGGTTGATAATCAATCTTCTTTTGGACAAGAGAACCCTACCCACGGAAGACCGTCCAATCATGGAATGCCTGAATGGTTTAGACAATATCTTAGGATTGTTGCAAATTCCAATTCCTTCAGGTACACCGGCGGCACCTGCTAATCCAGCCGCTAATACAGCATCCCATCCTTTTGACTTTCCTACGTCGTGTAAGAACTTTCTCAATATGGGAGGGAAGACATACTCTGAAACTGAAGGATATTCAGAAGTTAAAGCTTGGGTTAGTAACGGTGGGTAGATATTTAGAGTGCTTGGTTGGGATGATCAGCTAAGAAGGAGAATAGCAGTTTGGAAAATCAAGGAGGTAGTTTTGGCTTGGTGGAACTTTGTGAAAGATGAACACCCTGGAACGATATTCTCTTGGGACGAATTCAAGGACAAATTTGAGATGAGTTTCATGCCCAAAATAGAGGTTAGCTTACAAATGGAAATATTCATCCAGCTGAGACAAGGTGGTTTTACTCTCAAGGAGTACATAGCTAAGTTTACTGAATTGGCAAAAATTGGGATGGCCTAATTGAAACACATACGAAAAAGGCCATGAAGTTTGTGAAGGGCCTAAATTCTTAATAGAAATGTTGTTGACCCGAGTGCCTATGAGGGCCATGTATGAGATGTTGGTGGAAATGGCAATGCTGTACGTGGCTAATGGAAGAAAAGGAAGTAGAAAAGAAGACTGTACCGATCCAAAAGCAAGGAGGGTCTACGAAGGGAAGCTTTTGGGCCAATAAGAAGCTGAAGGGAAAGTTTACGAATGATGGCAAGATGTGTCAGAGATGCCATAAGAAGGGTCATGAAATCAAAGATTGTGGAGTGAGTCTGATGAAGGAAGCCTTTAAAGAGAAGTGCTTTAATTTCACGAAGAAGGACATTACAAGAATCAGTGTCCCAAGATGGATAAGGAAGGATCAAGCGACAAGTCTTTGTTATTAAAGTTGTCCCTGTTACTAGTAAACCACTGAGAGGCCAAGGGAAAGTAGCTCTAGAAGGTATAAATCTTATTTTTTAGGGTACTATTTGAACCCTATTCGATTCAGGGGCATCACATTCCTTCATAGCTAGGAATGCAGTAAATTTCTCAAACCTTCAAACCTAGAAGGTCAATAGCCCAATAGAGGTTTCCATTCCCATTAGATGTTCGACACATCTTTCTCTTATCTGCAAAGACCTAGTGTTACACATATGCAACGTTGATTTCATATGTAATGCATACATTCTAAATTTTTAAGGGTATGGACTTATTTTGGGTATGGATTAGTTGTCATATTATGGATCCATTTTTGATTATGTTAAGAGGGTTGTATGATGAAAGAGTTGTGGAGGTCGTGACCTAGAAGTTCTTTGTACACCCAAAGATTTAGTTGAGTTAAGCCATTTATACTCACTAAGTGAATCTGTTATTGGAGAACCATCACCTATACCCATAGTTTTGGAATTTCTTGATGTCTTCAAGGAGGTCTTGAAGTCTCCCACCCATAAGGAGATCAAGTTCTAAATTGATTTAGAGAAGGATGCAAGGCTCATCGCCCTACCATTAAGGCATATGGCCTTCAAATAAAGAAGGGAATTTGATAAACAAAGCTTGGAGCTCTTTAAATAAGGATTCATCCGTAAGAGTACTTCTGAATGGTAAGCCCCTGTTGTTTTTGCCACTAAGGCAAACGATTCTTTGAGACTTTGCGTCGATTATTGGGAATTGAACAAGTTGACAAGGAAGAATAGGTATCCTTTACCTAGGATTGCTGAATTGTTCGACCAACTTGTAGGAGCTAAGGTCTTTTCGCAATTAGACCTAGCAACATGGTTCCATCAGTTTAGGATAGCAGAGGAGAGTAAGTCGAAGACCGCATTCATACTCTAGATGGGCTTTATGAGTGGTAAGTAATGTCTTTTGGATTGATGAATGCTTCGACATACTTTGTAGATGTGACGACTTGTGTATTTAGGAGGCAACTCAATAAATTCATAATGGTGTTTATTGATGATATCTTGGTTTTCTCCAAAGGCAAGAAGTAGCATGAGGACCACTTTAGGGAGGCATTAGAGACTTTGAGGAGGAACTAACTCAAGGCTAAATTTCCTAAATGCCACCTTTGGAAGAATGAAGTTGGATTTCTTAGGCATATTGTTTTGAAGAATTAGCTAAAGACCCCACCAAAGTGGAAGCTGTCTAAGGATGGAAGACCCCTAAGAGTGCATCAGAGGTTAAAATTTTCCTAGGGTTGGCAAGCTACTATATAAAGTTCATCAAGAACTTTACAATAATAGCAGCCCCTTAACCTAATTGACTAAGCAAAACCTAGTTTTTTCTTGGGATGAAAGATGCACTAAGGCGTTTGAGAAGCTTAAGGAGTCATTGAGTAGCGTGCCTGTGCTTACCATTTCCGATGGAATCAAACCGTTCACGGTTTTTACATTTGCTTGTGGCATGGGATTAATAGCAGTTTTAACGCAAGAAGGGAAAGTAGTTGCTTATGCTAGTAGACAGCTATAAGATCATGAGAAGATGTATTCAGTGCATGACTTGGAATTGGTAGCTACTGTCTTTTCCTTAAAGATATGGAGACATTATCTCTTTAGAGAAAGATTTGAGTTACTCACTAATCATAAATCACTCAAATACCTATTTTTTCAAAAAGATTTGAACCTTAGACAGCTGAAATGGATGGAGTATATATCATCCTTTGACTTTAATATTCAACATAACCTTGGAGAAAGGAACGTAGTCGCCGTTGCCCTTATTCGGAGGCGTGCTACCCTAGGTGTTATAAATGAATGTAGACAGTTGTAGTTTCTCTTGAGTTTTAACTTCAACCATCAGCAGAACCCATCCGAGATTTCTAGCATTTATGGATATTAGACCGACGTTGATGAGAAGTTAGTAGAGATTTGGAAGAAATAGAGGAAAGGTGAGTATTTTCCCCATGCAAGGAGGTATTTAATTGATGAGAATGGATGATTGAGAAGAGATGGACGCTTTTATGTTCTGATAATTTTTGATTTATTGAGAGAAGTGCTTATAGAATGTCATCACTCTAGGATTACCATTCATCCTAGAGGAGATAAGATGTATAAAGATATGAAGAGGATCTTCTTTTGGAATGGAATGACGAAGAGCATAGTTGAGTTTTTTGCTAAGTGTTTGACATGTCAGGGAGTAAAAGCTAAGCAAGGGAAGCCTAGTGGATTGTTATTACCTTTGGAAATTTCGATTTGGAAATGAGAACATATTTCAATGGATTTTTTGGAAGGATTGCCTAGAAGTTAGAAGGGCAATGAGGCTACTTGGGTTGTTGTGGATCGACTCACCAAGAGCGCTCATTTTGTTCCAATTAGGAGAAATAGAACTGCCGCCTCTCTCACACAGATTTATATCAAGGAGGTAGTTCATTTGCATGGAATTCTTATGAGCATAGTTAATGATAGGGACCCCTTATTCACTGGTGAGTTGGGAACTTCTTTGAATCATACCAATGAATATCACCCACAACTGATGGACAAACAGAGAGGGTGAATAAGATTTCCGAGGACTCATTAAGAGCTTGTGTCTTGGACTTCGGAGGACATTGGAAGCAGCATCTACTTTTGGTTGAGTTTGCAATTAATAATAGCTCTCAAGTATGGTACGCCCCTTTTGAAGCACTTTATAGGCGGCCATGAAAATTGCCTAGTTATTGGTAGGAAACCACCAAAAAAATAATACTTCGCCTTGATTTGATCCATGATACCATGGAAAAGTTGAGTTGATCGGGCAGAGGATGAAGGCAGCACAAGATCGGCAAAAATCTTATGTAGATAAAAGACACTATTTTGTTCTAACTTCTTCCTCATTACAACACAAGTTAAAGGACGTTGATGGCGAAGATGACGCTTAGAGATGGAGGTGATTTGATTGTTGAAATATTTATCATTTTCACTTGCTTTTATCTATACCCATGTATCTAGGCTATTATTGTAATGGATTTATGATACGATATGATGGTATTTTTATTTTGACATATTTATGATTTTAGAATAAATGGGTATACTTTGCTATTATATTCTGTTCCATATACTGTGGGTTCTGAAAGTTTAGTTATGGCTATATACTGTTATTTTTCATAGTTCTACCAACAACTTACCTTAGAATGGATCTAAATTTCGATGGGCCTTTTCTATATCGAAATTTTGGCCTATTCCAGGGTGGTTGTTACGACCATTCTTTCCATAAATTTTTTACTGTATGCTAATTATTAAGGAAACTCATTCAACTATTTTCTAATTTTCAAATATGATAGAATTTCGCGGAAATTATTTTTAAGTATCGCAAATTTTTTGTTAAATTTTGATGGAGTTTATTTGGACGGGGAGCCGTTTTCAATTTAATGAATATAATATATACAATATACATCGTCCACTCGGTCGTAAACACAATATATAACAATATATCTACCATTTCTGAAATCCGAAAGCGTACCTTTATTTTAGAATTTATTAAATTTCAGACAAGCGAGAGCGAGTTTACGCCATATTCCAATCCACATAGCCTTCATGTTCCTATACTAAACTCAAACAAAAATATAAGTCTCATGTATGTAGAAAGTTTGAGAATATGGCATTTATTCAATTAAAGAACATACATAAGCTAATTTTCAATAAAGAATTTAAGAGTCAAAACAAAAAATTTGACGATGGCTTTTAAAAGCAAATTGTTGCGCAATGTGTTAGCTTTGTAATAAAAACTTTTGGACTATAAGAATGTGCAATACAATTATATTATGAGGTTCTTTTTTAAAAATGCACATATCTGGTCTTACACCTTCAGTGCATGCCCACTAAGAAATTTATATTTTTGACCTAGAAAACATTAAAACTTTACAACTTACTTAAAACAAAAGTTGTCCCTTATGTCATTGACTTTTCCTAATGGTGGATGGCCTCTTGCTTGTATTTTTTGTTTTGTGAATTTAGAACGAATGTGAGAATGATGGAGTTAAGGTTTAGGGTGCTAGAACTCTTATTCCAACTTTACCCCTTACCTATCTGCCTTAACAATTTAATTCTTTAATTCATTTGTATATGGCACGACTACCTTTACTAATCACAAATTTCAACCCATTAACCATTTTACATTATTTCATTTAATTCACCTAATGAAATGTTCTTAATAATGTTACTAAAAATATGGGGTATTACAGTCTCCCCTCCTTAAAGAATTTCATCCTGGAAATTACGATAAGGTATACAGAACATCAATCAAAAAGGTGAAACATACCATCAAACAAATCAGCATAAGCATCACCAATCCTTCTCTCAGTCTCCCACGTATTGTCTCTCTCATCGTCGCTCCATTGTAATTTAATTAATCTGACTGTTTTGTTCTTTAGCCTCTTCTCATCTCATGTGGATATATGAATTAGCTTTCTAATATAGTTAAGTTCGGCTCTACTACCAAGTCATTTAACACAGTCGGTGAAATAGTAGTCTCCAGGTCTCTAACACACTTCCTTAGATGAGAAACTTGGAAAACATCATGGACTCCTGCCAAACTATTCGGTAACTCTACTCTATACGTGAGTTTCCCGATCCACTTTACATTAGGAAATGGTCCTACAAATCTAGGTGCCAACTTCCTTGATTTTCCAAATCTAATTACACCCTTAATCAATAAAACCTTATTAAACACATAATCTCCAATAGAAAACTCCAGCTCTTTCCATCTTCTATCTGCATAACTTTTCTGCCCAGACTGAGCTTCCTTCATTCTAGCACAAATCAACTTAATTTTTCTGCAGCTTCTATAACTAAATCTGGACCAAGCAATCTATCCTCGGTCTTTAACCAACAAATTATTGATTTGCATGGCCTTCCATACAAAGCTTCAAATGGTGCCATCCCTATA
This sequence comes from Allium cepa, assembly GCA_030765085.1. Classification (NCBI taxonomy): domain Eukaryota; kingdom Viridiplantae; phylum Streptophyta; class Magnoliopsida; order Asparagales; family Amaryllidaceae; genus Allium; species Allium cepa. Next base: position 308,141,768 of record CM060934.1, on the reverse strand, counting down.
CAAGTCTAATAACTATTGTTATACGAGAACTTGACTAAATGTAGATGGTCTTCATATGATCCTCCAAAATCTAACACACAAGCTCATAAAAAATCCTCCAAGACTTTGTTAACTCTTTATGTTTACCCATCGGTCTGTGGATGGTAAGCGTACCCTTCTTGAGTTTGGTTCCTAAAATATCCTAAGACTCTTATAGAACTCACTAGTGAACAAAGGATCTCTGTCACTTGCTATGCTACTAGGAACTCCATGAAGTCTAACTACATTCTTTATATATAACTTAGTCAAAACTGGTGCCGTTCTAGTTGACTTAACTGGAATGAGATGGGCACACATAGTTAATCTGTCCACTATGACACATATACTTTCATTTCCTCCGTTTGACCTTGGAAACCCGTCTATTAAATCCATAGAAATAGAATCCCACTCCCATACCAGAATATCCAATGGCTGTAGTAACCCACTTGCCTTCAGATGCTGGGCTACCACTTGTTGACAGTTCAAACACTACTTCACTCATAAGCCTACATCTCTCTTCATACCTTCATAGAAGAAACTTCTCTTCATGTCATTATACATCTTAGTTCCTCCTGGATGGATAGTGAACTTCGAACGATGGCATTCCTCCAAAACTTTCTTCATTATGTTTCCCATATTCGAAACAATAATCTTTCTATCTTTCTCAACCACCCATTCTGGTCAAAACTAAAATTCTTCAAGTCATCGTTCTCTATTCCATCCCTTAACTTCTTGATCCGTTCAACTAATACTAGATCGTTCTCCTGTTTGAAGCAATCTTTTCAATCATAACTGGTCAGACTTCTAAACAAGACAACGCATTCGTTTCTCCATTAGATCTGGGCTTGGATCTCCACTGAAATCTACATGTCGTCAATGCTTCCAAATCCTCCCACTCTGCTACCATAGATAACACTATGTTATGATGCTTTATGCTAAGCGCATCTACAAGCATATTAACTTTCCTTGGTGTGTATTCAACTTCGAAGTCAAAAGCAGCAATGAACTCCAACCATCTCTGTTGTCTCATATTCAGCTCCTTCTAAGAGAACAAATACTTTAATGACTTATGATTCATATAGATCTCAAACCTCTCTCCTAAAAGATGATGTCTCCACACGTTCAATGCAAAAATCACCGTCGCTAATTCCAAATCATGCGTTGGATATCTAACCTCATGCGATCTAACCTATCAAGAAGCACAGGCAATAACTTTACCTCTCTGCATTAACATAGCTCCTAATCCAGTCCCACAACATCTGTATATACTGCCAAATCTTGATTCCCCTCCCCAGAACAACTAATACAGGTGCATGGGTCAATAAGTGTTTCAAGCTCTAAAATGCTTCCTCACACTTATCGTTCCAAACAAACTTCACATCCTTACGCGTTAGCTTGGTCATTAGTGCTGCTATCGGGGAAAAATCCTTAACAAACCTCCGATAATATCTAGCCAACCCAAGAAAACTCTTTATGTCGGTCACCGTCTTGGGTCTCTTCCAATTATTCACCGCTTCAATCTTAGTCGGATCTACAGACAACCCTTCCTATGAGGCTACATGACCATGAAACTTCACTTCCTTCTTCTAGAAATGACGTTTCGAAAAATTTGCCTTGAGCTGATGCTGCCTCTGTGTCTCAAGCGCAACTCTAAGATGAACTTCATGCTTCCTTTTTTTCCTTAGAGTATATCAAAATATCAGCTATGAAAACCAATATGAACCTATCAAAGTGCTCTCGAAAAACTCAGTTCATCAAATCCTCAAAGAATGCTGGCGTATTAGTTAGTCTGAATGGCATAACTAGCCAATCGTACGATCTATATCTAGTTATAAACGCTGTCAAAGGAATACTATATTCTACTACTCTAAGCTGATGAAAATCTGTTGCTAGATCCAACTAAGAAATTACCTTGGCTCCACTCAATTGATCGAACAAATCGCTAATTCTAGGCAACAGATATCGATTTTTTATCTCTTCTCATTCAAATTGCGATAATCGATGCATACCTTAATGATCCATTCAGCTTCTTAGCAAACACTACGGCTGCTCCCCAAGGTGAACAACTATGTCTAATAAAAATCTTGTTTTCCAAATCTACCAACTGCACTTTCAACTCCCTCATCTAGGTAGGTGTCATTCTTCTCGGCAGCCTACTCACCGGCTCTGCTCTAGGCACCAAATCTATCTGAAACTCAATGGCTTGTTTCAGTGGCAATCCCACTACAGGCTCAAAAACATCTATGAATTCTCTAACCACAAAAACTCGATTTGACTCATCTTCTACCTCCACAAAACCCAACAAAATATTCACCTCACAACTAGGCTTTCTACGGTATTTACAATCCAATCACATCAGTCGGGGTGTTTAAGCGTTATCATGGCAAAATATCCTTGCATAATACTTACTTAACCAATCCATACCTAAAATAATTATGGACCCTACAAAGTCAAATATATGTAACTGAAAACAAAGGTATGACCTAACAAATCAAACTCTAAGTAGTCGCACTTCATCCCAAGTGTCGTATACCCTCCTATTGGATTTGCAACTCTTAAGGAAGTAACCAAGTATGTGAGTTCTAGGTTAAGCTTATCTACCAAACAATGAGATACAAAAGAATGTAATGCACCAGTATCAAACAAAATGCTAACAGACATACAATAAATCTGAAGCGTACCTCCCAACATTGCCTCCCCTTTCTCCTGCACCGTTGGTCCTGATGTAGCCGACTCCAATGCAAACACTTTGCCCCTTCCATCCCTTGTAGGTTTTTTGCATTGATTCTTACAGTGACCAATCTGATCGCAGTTGAAGCATCTTATGTTCTTCTTCCCGATCACTTCCTTTGCTTTTCCAGTACGACATTCATTAGCGAAATGCCCCTTTTCATCACACTTGAAGCAAACAACCTCGGATTTTTCCTTATTTGCTGCTCCACATTTAGGAGTACCCTTCTTATGAAAGAACTTTCTTTGTGATTATGCCCCCACCTGGACCCCCTTTATCCCATTCTTCTCCAAAGAGGTAAGTATCTCCTCATGGCTTAAATTCATCTCCACTACAACATCATAAGGATCTCTAATATGAGGTAAGGTAGCTCTTACCGACTCAGGCTTTAATCTCCTTATAAATTTCTCATTCCTCTTCATCATAGTATCCATAGTGGCATGTCCATTCCTTGACAACTGCTCGAACCTCTAGAATATTCCAACACAGACATCTCACCATGTTCCAACTCAGCAAACTTTTTGAGCAAAGCAGACTATGCCATCACAGACATGAATCTCTCTTGCAATTTTTGCCTAAACTCAGCCCATGTCATCTCCTCTTCATTAATTCCAACCGTCACACTATTCACCAGAATAAAGCTGCTTCCTAAAGCTGTCTCGAAGCAAGCCTCCTCTTTTTCTCATCATTGAGCCCTAAGTCTGCAAAGATCCATTTACAATGCAGCAACCAGTTCTCCACCTCTATATCATCTTTAGTTCTGATAAATGGCTTCGCTCCAAGCCTAGCATAATCTCTACTCAAATTAGCATAGTTGTTGACCATCAGAGCTTCCTGAACTCCTACTCCAGCATTTACACCAACCATTCCAACAACACCCGCCTACATCATATTCACCAAAAACTGACACATAGCTCTCATATCCACTTGTGGGACTCCAACAGCAATATTTCCAGCTTGAGCCTGACCTTGGTCCCTTCTAGTATTCGATCTTGCATTACCATTTTTTGCGGTGCTTCCTCTAAGATTCACTCTTCCACTTCTTCATCCATATTTGTATTCAAGTCTCATGAGATACGGAAAAACAGCCAAATAGAGATAAGAGAATAAAGAGCGTATGCTTATATATAGAAAATACAAGTACGTTACTGTAGCGTTATCTTATACCTTGATCTTATCTCTAATTTCTTAGGACTATGTTTTCGAAAATCATTTTAGTTTAAAGTTTTTCATAAACTGTAACGACCCAGAATTTTTAGAAATTAAAATTTGAATATTTAATTAATTTTAAATATTAATATTTGAATTTATAAGTCAAATAAATTTTTATTTGAATTATTGGATTTAATTGAATAATTAAATCGATAATTTAATATGTTAAATTATGGAAATAATTGAAAATTGAGTTAAATATGATTAGAAATGATTTGTAAAATTTTATTTTATCATATGGGAGTTAGAATGATATTTTAGAACTTTTAAAATCGAATTAAAAGTTTATTTGTGAAAATTGAATATTTTAATATTAAAATCGACTAGTGAAAATAGTCAATTTTTGAACAGTCTCAGAATTGAACGAAACCAGTTCCATTGGATCCGTAATAGTTAGTTATTACCGGATTTCAATTTTCGTGTCAATCGGAGTTATCGTTTGATCGTGGCAGCTCGAAACGCATCGATTTATTTTCAATTTAAATTTGACAAGCTAAAATAGCCATTTTTCAAAAAGTCTCGGATTTTGACGAAACCAGTTTCATCGGATCCGTAATGTGATATTATTGTAAGGTTTCAAATTTCAAGTCAATTGGATTTACGGTTTGTCCGGTACAAATTAAAACGCCTAGAAATCGATTTAAATCGGTTTAATTTAAATTGAGTGTTTACAGTCATAACTCGCACAGATGTCCGAATTAGCTTCTGAAACCTGTTCCATTGCGTCCGAAACGCGGGATAAACCCTAGGAACGTTAGTTTCGGCGCGTAAATCGGAGTTCGGAATTTCCGGATGAATAGTGTTCGAATTTTTCCTATAAATACCCCTTTAATTCACAAAAATAAAAAAAAATATAAATTGAAACCCTAGCCGCCGTTCACCCTAACTGATGGCTGAAATCTTCCAGTTTTCTTCTTCATTTATCTTCCAATCTACTCAATAATTCAACAAGCTCTCAACTAGAAAAGTGTAGAGCTCGTCATGCTCTTCGAAATCAACGGTTGTGATGGAAAATGGGGCTCCGGATCGATGGGAATTTGCGTGCAAAGGGGGCCGGTTGCGCACGCAGTTCGAGGAGAAGGGGGTGGCCGGGTGAGTGCGGTCTCTGGGCGTGGGTGGTGCCGGGTGGCGCGAGCGTGATGGAGTTGTCTGATCGAATTATCGTGGGGCGAGGGGATGGCAAAGTCGAACCCTAATTGGTATAAATGGGTTTGTGCTTGTGTGATGCGGCCTGTAGCTTGAACGTGGGAGAAGGAGATGATAAGAACGGCTATGATGGAAAGATGAGGGATCCAATGGCCCATGTTAGTTGTAGGTTTTAAATTTTTAAAGTTATGTTGTAATTGTTATTAAAATCGTGTTCAAACTTCAAAAATTCATATCTTTTTCATACGAGGTCGAAAACGCGCGAAACCAGTTGCGTTGGAATCGTATGGACGAGCACTACGCGATGGAGTTAGTTTGGAGTCGTTTGGAGTTAGTGAGAATTTTGGGTAAAATTAAACGTCCGTTTAATTTTATTCGAAATAAATCGCTAAAACGGAAATAAAACTAAGGTGAGAACTTCTCACTCAATCGAATCAGTTTCGATTTTATTTTAAATAGTTAGATTTAAAATATTTGAATCATGTTTGAATGATGATTGTTATGTATTGATCGTTAAAATAGACATTATGCGCCGTTAGTAAGCGGATGTTATTTAATAAAAACATATACCGTGAATATTTCATAAACAGTGAAATTGGTATTATATATAATATCAATATATATATATATATATATTGGCATATGTATATATTGCAGTTATTGATTTCCCGCATTTTTTGTTTAGCGGATGAGACCCTATTACGCCGTTATTAAGCGGATAATATTTAATAAGAACATATACCGCGATAATTTCGTACTGGAGCGAAATTGGTATTGTGCTAATGTTTGTGGATGCAGGAAAACAGGTTGGAGGGATCCAACTGGATTCCTCAACAGTTTTTATTTGATTTCAGATATTTTGATATTTGATGGATTTTCATATTGATATATGATATCGTTGTAGTCGTGATTGACTATTTGGTGTGTAGCATCATTGGACCCAGATTTTGGGATTTTAAAATGATTTTAAAGTGATTTTAGAAAGTATACGTTTTATAAAATAATTTTTGGAATTGATCCGTTTTAAATAAATAAACGTTATAATTTTTAATGTTATAAAAATTATGATTTTTGAGAAATATAGTTAAAAACTGATCTTTGAGAATATGATGCTAATGATTTTATAAAATAGTTTAATCGGGATTTTAGAATTTATTGTGAAAAGTTTAAATATAGGATTTGTAAAATTTAATTATTTTATAAATCAAGAGAATGGTGAAATTATAAAGGAATTTAAAGACGTTTTAGAAGAATAATATAAATTGATTTATATTAAGAGATTTATAAATGGATATTTATAAATTGAAATATAGACATTATAAAACGAGTTTTTATAAGTGTTTGAATGAAGTGAAAATGAATTTCATAATTGAATAGAATTTATAGAATTTTATACGGTGAAGTTATAAATGAAATTTTATAAGCAGTAGGTTTATAAAATTTATTAAGTTATTAAAATAATGATTTTGGATAAATGAATGAATCTTATAAGTTATAAGATTTATAATTATGAAGTTCAAAGAACGATTTTGTAAAATAATCGTTTTATAAGCATTTGACTTATAATATGAACTTTTAGTTTATAATTGAGTTATAAACTGGAATAGGTTAATAAAAGAATTTATAAAAAGGAAGTTTTTATAAATAAATAGAAATGGAATTTATAAACGTTGTTTTATAAATTCGCAAATGACTTATTTTGACAAGAAAATTGTTGTAACCTATTAATGGAGTTATATTCACATTTTTGAATAGTGAATAATCCTTTGAATTAAAATGAATAAAAGGATGAAATTGTTCATGAAGTATATTCACGTTTTTGAATAGTGAATAACACGTTAAAGAAATTGTTTTGGATTTGGATGTTTTAAATAGAATTAAAACGATCGAACGATGTTTTAAATGTGTTGAGATTCGAAACCATAGATTTCAACATTAATTGTTGAAATAGACGTTTCGAGAAATAGAAGGAGATGATGGACTATAACACTGTTGTTATAGTAAATGATTTCCGAAAGGAAATGTTTTGTATAGTATTGGGATTTATATATCTATTTTAATTTCGAATCCCTATACTAGTGATTTTGGGTTGTCGTAATGATGTTTTACGCAACATTCGTTTTGGCCCAAATAAATATGTTTAAGAGAATGATTTCCTTAAAGAATGAAATATATACTTAATTTCGATTTAAGTATATTGAATATTTTCCAAGTGTTGAAAATAAATAAAATTTGTGAATTACTTATTAAATAAGTATGGAATTGTTTTCCAATATGAAGTGATATTTAGAATTTATCTTTTTGAAGATAAATTGAAAATGAATATTATAAACCGAATTGAAGTCGTATATTCATTAATACTTTAGATTATAAATTCACTAAGGAATTTATAAAAGAAAGTGGGATTGGTTTAGAAAAATAAATATTGATTTATTTTTGAAGTATGAAATATTATATCTTGTAGAGATATTTTGGAAAATAAATAATTTGGAAAATTATTTGGAAACTGGTGATGTGTGCATATCAGTGATAGTTCAATAACCGACTATCAATATTTCCCTTTGAATGGGTAATTGATGTGATTTGTTTGAATGTGAATGCTACACTTATTTTTGAATAAGCGCTCACTATTCGGGTTAACCGGGAAAAGACCATGGGGTCGTATAACCCATTCCGAATATGTGATACGTCGTTGTGAATTGCATTGAAGATCGGTGTTGAAGACCGAGTTTTTGCGAAAGCGATAGGATGACCTATCGATTGTCTCTGCACTGGGTAGCTCCTGGTATAGAGATTCCTTAAGTGATGGGAAATTCGATCGGGATTGTGAATACCCGGATTGCAAGGGCTTCGTGAGAAGTGCCTTCGGTTTTGTTCGAGCCCGGAACAGACTTGTATGGATTGTATGTCTGACATTACAAGTTGAGATATAAAGCCGATTTCTTTCAAATATATTTCTGTTGGTGGCGGAGAATTTATTCTTTTAGCTTAACACCCTTCTCTGAGACGTACGAGCTCAGAGGTTATATAGTTGAAGTTATCAGCGATATATTCCCAATTTGGTAATGTGACATGCTGAGTGTTGCTGAAATGATCATTGTGTTGATTATTGTGATAGGATCGTTTATTTGATCGTCTATCTTGGTGATCATTGTGTTGATCATTTGTTGACCCAAAGCATGGCTTTTGTATAAAGTATGTTTTTGTGGACGTGAATTCGTCGAACCTCACACCCCGGAAATGGTCAAAACAGGAAAGATGCGGCAAGGTTATGAGGGGTAGCACCCTTTAGGGTATGTACATTTCCTTCTGGATAGAGGTGGTATCATGGTATGGAGCCCAGATATTTAACCTATGTGGTTACTACGAATTTATTACTTTGTGGTTGTTGGTTTTCGGGATCCCGTGAGAAAGGTCGTTTACGATCGGGGAATGGCGTGCTCGTGTCAGTAGTTACCCAGTTAGGGGTAACCCGGCCTTGTGTTGGCAGAGTTCCGGTTTGGTTCTCGGGGATGTCTTTCCAGAGGCATTCTCATGTGGCAATGGGAAGTTCCTTGGCCTGACCATTTGTTGGAAATCCAATTCCCAATACGAAACTTGTACGGTATTAGTTGTAGAACCTATCATTCACTTATGGTGTCGCAACACTGTTTGGATGGTAGCTATAGTAGGCATAGTTCGAAATGTCTATGTTGGCTAAGATTTATATTCTACTTTCGAAATGAATTTCTTCTACACTATGCACTAGTAATAATATCAAATGTTATTTTAAATGCGTATCAAGCATTTTTGACTATCATAAGGAGAAATCTCCTCCGATTCTGCGTTTGCATTGTGTGTGTGTGCGGGAGGCCTTATGGTAGTCTCATTTTTAAAAGCATTGCGAATTGATTTAAAATATTCCTCTATTTTGATTTTAAAGATAAATAAACTGTTTTGAGTTCTCACACCAGTCACATGACTGACTTGGAGTTTATTGTTTTCCTTCCTAAACTCTGGGTGCCCACCAATTTCCACACGGGCAGTCAAGAGTTAAGGTTTATCAGGATATTCTGGATATTCTGGAGTTGCTGGAGGCAAGATGGATGGCATGGCGTATTACTAGTTTATATAGTATTTCTTTTCCGCTGCACTATTTGTTGTTGTTGTTGTACACTCTGATGATATGATGTAATGTAATGTATAAAATGTAATAACTGATATAGTTCCTTGTTTAAAGATTATTCATTTATTATTATATGTTGTTCCGCTGCGAATTGTGAGATTCTGTTTGTTTTCTGTTCCGTCCTATTTTCTTCTGTGTTCCGTTTCCTTTCTCTTCTCTTTTCTTTCTATTTTAAAATTTTCTACCTTCTATTCTGTTTTCTATTCTCTCTAATTTCTATTTTCTATTTCCTTCTTTCCCTCTACCTTCTTCTTTTTCTCTCTTCTTCTTTTCTTAAATTTTTCTTAAAACCCCTAAGGGTTCGTATTTTCGTTCATCTTGAATTAAACAAAGGAGATTAGTGTCTATTCAAGGAGTACGGATTTACGGGTCTTTACATAAACCTACGCTCTGATACCACGTTGTAAATTCCCTATTTGGAGGGCCGAAGCTACGCGCTACAGATGTTGTAGTCATCCATAGTATTAACTTCCGGTGACTACTACGGTAATGTTAATGGTATCCATAATATCGGAAGCACGTGAATATGAAACAAAATTACAGATTTAAAAAAAAAATCATTTCCGGTTACATTCCAGAAAACATGTTTCATATTCCATTATATAATCCCATAATCTTTACCCAGGTAAAGATCAAATATAATTGTTAAAAAATACACCAAGAATGACCTATGAAGATGCCCCCCTGGTCGATCAGAGTACTATATAGTCATATTTGACTTAATACAACCCAGTGGAATCAAACAAAATAACTCCTAAATAGCTATCCATCAGCTACTTGCTCGTATCCTAAAGCTTTATTCACCAACCTACTAAAACCTGGAAATCCTCAACCCTCAGCCTACTCAAATCAATTTTGAGCGTCCGAGAGTTTAAGGGGAAAAACATAAACTTTAAGTTAGACTAAAGCCTGGTGCGAATAACACTATACATCTATGTTATTTGATATTAAGTAAGACCGTGCTGCTTAGTGAAACGAGTTTCCCTTCACTATTATCCTTTTAAAATATATCTTTTGCAAATCATTTCTTGCAACCAAAACTGGTTATAACTGTAAAGCATTATCAAGTAACTTACATATTAGTTAACAAATGAACTATCTGTCCAAGCACTATAGTTTTGTTTGGCTAACTACTAACATTTGGCTGACTCAGGCCTACCAGACAATATAAATAAAATAGTCTAACACCTGTTAGATACTCCACTTTTGGATGGTCTATCCCTAACTTATATGTTAGACACTCCTCTTATGGATGGTCTGTCCCTAACTTATCTTCTCTCAGGGTCACCTAATCCTAAAGGTTTCGTGGGCTTACCAATAACCTATTTGTATATAAATATATATTCCCTTCTATGTATAATCATCATTTTAGTCTTATTTGTGATAAAACCATACACACTAAAATTTTAGACTAAATTAGCTAGGACCAATAACTAATGTATAGGGCGCAACCATATACCAGTCCCATTTGGTATTCGAATATCCGAGTCATTTTACTTAGGGTAATCTTCCCAAAATTTTCCTTGAAACCCTTTTCATCTCAAATTGATTTAACACCTTTAAATCAAACTTAAACTAGGAAAATACGTATATTATATGCTTTACTCAAAATGACCTTTCCATGTTATATGTATTATACCCTAATCTTTGTTGATGAAAACATTTAAACCTTTGAAAGTACCCCTTTCGAATCCATAGAAAGTGCCCCTTTCAAAACCAAGTAAAACCCTTCTTTCACCTAGGCCGAATGGCCAAAACATTCTGTTCGAAACCATTCAATCTTCCTTTAGAAAACACTTGAAAAACCTTTCCGCTAAAAGCCATAAAACCTTGGATATCCTATCTTTAAACATTTAAACTCTGCCTTTCGAAAACATTGAAAAACCTTTCCTTTCAAACCTTTCGAAACCATTGGGGAACCACCTCTTCGAAACCATTCTTTAAAATCTTTCGAAAGCATTACTACATCAAACCTTTCGAAAGCATTTGGGTTCAAGCAAAAAATATGGAACAACCTTTCGAAACCTTTTATAACCAAACCATTCGAAACCATTGGGTTTTACCTTCAACAGAGTAAAAGGGTCATTAAAACGTTTAAGTCGAAAACACTATTCCGAAAACATTTCCCGAGCAAAAAGAAGATGGTGTCGAAACCAAGCTTTCTAAAGCATTAGAGAAGCAGCTAACTTTTAAAACAAGTATACCTACTGAAACCATTGACTTCGAAAGGTAGAAAAGCGGCAGCTAGAGTTTTCGACCCCATTCAAAGCATTTGCTTAAAGCAAAAGGCGCAACCCATTCGAAGCATTTCCTTTAAAACATTTGACTTGCCGAAAGCCAGCTAAGTTGAAAGCATACTCTTTGGAAGCAAAGAAGACTCATTTTCAATTTAAAATAAAGTCATGCCTTGACCCCATCGTAACCTTTGGTCTCGATCTAGTACCTTTCGCCTTAGTCAAATTCACTTTGTCCCAAGTTATTAATACTATGTGCACTGGTTTTGATGGCAATGGAGGCTGCAGTACTTGGTCGAAACCTTTGTGCCGAAAGTGGCAAAACATGCTAAAAGCATGTAAGACTGATTTTTTACTTTAAAAAGAATTTCTTTTCAACTAAACTGCCTTGTTTGTCAAAATATTATTGGTTGATAATTTTTTTCTAAAATTTCTGCCAATATTTCAGAAATAAACAATTTATTTTATTTACAGAATACCCCTTCTCCTTTTATAAATATATAAAACATTTAAGTCTCATACATTGAATAATTTTATATATCCATCAAAAAACTTAGGAAAATTCTACAACAATTCAAGAAAATCATTTTTATTATGGTTTCTGACATCTATTAATTTCAGACACAAATCGTATATTATTTAACCATAAATAATTTTAAACCCAAATAATCATTTCCTTCACTATAAAATTAATATAAAATCCATATTAATTTAGAAAATTATGAAAATTAAAAATCATCTCTAGAATATCATTTCTGATTTATATCTAAAATCTCAAGGCATTTGGATATCATTTAATAGGATTTTTCATTAAAACATATCATAAAATCTATATGAATAAGCATAAATCATCAACATGCATATATAAACATCTAACCGTTAAAAAACATGGAAAAATCATGCAAAATACTTTGGATTCGTTATAAAACCGAATTTTTTTAGAAAAGTGAGATGTAGTCATTATTCAACTTTGCTTTGAGATTATGGATTTGAGATTTAATCTTGATTAAGTTGCTTAAGTTTTTCCTCTTGAAATCTTCTCTTTGCTTTTCCTAATGTTGGCCAACCACTTGCTTGTATTTTTTTAGGAATTTAGAATGAACGTGAGAATGATGGAGTTAAGGGTTTATGGTATTAGAATACTCTTATTCCAACGTTGTCCCTTACTTATTTACCTTAAAATTTTATTTCTTTAGTTCATTTGTATATAGCACGTCTACCCCTGCTAATCACAAATCTCAACCCATTAACCATTTTATATTATTTCATTTAATTCATCTAATTAAATGTTCCTAATAATGTTACTAAAAATATGGGGTGTTACTGCATGAGCTAGTGAAGGATGAGAAGTTAGTAGGGATTTTCAAGAAATTGAGGAAATGAGAACATTTTTTCCATGCTAGGAGTTATTCAGTTGATGAAAATGGATGCTTGAGAAGAGATGGATGCCTTTATGTTCCAATAATTAATGATTTGTTGAGAGAAGTACATATAGAATGTCATCACTCTAGGATGACCATTCATCTCGGAGGAGATAAGATGTATAAAGACATAAGGAGGATCCTCTTTTGGAATGGAATAATGAAGAGCATAGTTGAGTTTGTTGCTAAGTGTTTGACATGTCAGAGAGTAAAAGTTGAGTAAGGAAAGCCTAGTGGATTATTACCTTTGGAAATTCCGACTTGGAAATGAGAACATATTCCAATGAATTTTGTGGAAGGATTGCCTAGAAGTCAGAAGGGCAATGAGGCTGTTTGGGTTGTTGTGGATCGACTCACCAAGAGTTCTTATTTTGTCCCAATTAGGAGAAATAGAACTGCCGCCTCTCTCGTACCGATTTATATCAAGGAGGTAGTTCGTTTGCATGGAATTCCTATGAGCATAGTTAGTAATAGGGACCTCTTATTCACTAGTGAGTTTTGGAGGAGCTTATTGACGGCTTTGAGGACATCTTTGAATCTTACCAATGAATACCACCCACAACTGATGGACAAACATAGAGGATAAATAAGATTTTGGAGGACTTGTTGAGAGCTTGTGTCTTGGACTTTGGAGGACTTTGGAGGACATTGGGAGTAGCATCTATTTTTCGCTTAGTTTGCAATTAATAATAATTATCAAGTGTCAATTAGTATGTCTCTTTTTGAAGCACTTTATAGGCGGTCATGCAAATTACCTAGTCGTTGGTAAGAAACCACTGAAAAATTATTACTTGGGCCCGATTTGATCTGTGATACCATGGAAGAGTTGAGTTGATCGGGGAAAGGATGAAGGCAGCACAAGATCGGTAGAAATCTTATGCGGATAAAAGAAGGAATGAGCTCAAGTTTGAGATTGGAGACATGGTGTTTGTTAAAATCTCACTCTTAGGAAGGTTATAAGATTTGGCAAGCCTGAAAAATGGTGCCCAAGTTTATCGGGCCATTCAGAATTTTGGAAAGGAAAGGAAAATTAGCATACCGCTTGGAGTTTCCTAACAAATTGGTAGGAGTCCACAATGTTTTCCATATTTCTCGCTTTAGGAAATGCCTTCATGACACCGCTATTAGTATAGAGCCTGATCAGTTAGGAGATTTTGAGACGGAGCCGATAGTTCCCCATGCCACTGCATGCATTCTGGAGCACGGAACTAGGAGACTCCTGTAACAATCCAGAATTTGACCACTTTAAAATATACTAAATAAAATGATTTTAAATATAAAATAGGTAAGGTTATATGATTCAAATAATATTAGATAAGATTTGGAAAGAGAAGTATATACAAAAATAGTGACATTTGCCTATATCGACAAAAGTGACAAAATGCTGATTTAATAAAAGTAAGTTTCAATGGTTAAATAAATTATTTTAATTTATTTATAGGTGTTTATATTTAAAACATAATGTAATGAAAATTTATTTTTAAATTTGGTTTACTTAAATAAATAGTTTAACTAAAATGTCAACATGTGACCGTAAAACATTTTGTCGAAAATAAACGTTTTGTCGATTTAAAGTTGTCGCAACATCGTCACACCTTTATTTTCTTATATAGAAACATATATCAAATAGAGTGAGTATTAATTCATTAATCAAGTGTACTTTTACTAAACATACTAAGAAAATTCTAGAATATAATTAACAAAAAGTAAGCACAAAAAGACAAACATGTCATTTCAAAAAAGTGAACATCAAATCAAACAAACATAATTATTATATTCTTTACTTTATACTTAGGTGAAAATGATATAAATTTATGATTTGAAATGTGATGTTAAGCATTGAAAAAATAAGTTTGCTTAAAAGGTAAGTAAAGGGAAATTTGATCTTTTTACAAAATATTATATTAATCCAAAACTTTTTATATAAATAAATATCCACTTTCTCACCTTTTTACACTTCTTCTTCTTCCTTTTTCAAAACTTTTCTTCTACTCTCTAGTGGATCCTTCTATTCACTTTCCTTACTAACTTTTTCAAAACCAAATCGAACAAATTCAAAACTCCACCAAACTTTGCCAAAGACCTTAGAATATCACCAAACTATGGTTTAGCATCTAAGAAGTGAAGAATGATGGAGGAAGGGTATGATCAAGGGAAGGTCAAGCACATCAAGAAGGAGGAGCAAGTTCAAGGAGCTCCAGAGCAAAAAAAAGAGAAGGAGATGTTGTCGGAATCAAAAGGAAAGTCAACGAAAAAGATTGATGGAGTGGAACTAATAGTGAGTACTCAATGTTTATTTAAAGTTAAATCATCCTTATAACTATTTTAATATGTCCATTAAAACCCTAGAATAAATTTTTGAATGTTTGATAACTTGAATGCAAAATTGGTTGATTATATGATTGTTTATGTGATTGGTAACTTGTTTGATAAATGATAAGATAAATGATTAGTAATTAACCATAGTTAACTAAATGAGAATTAAATCCATATAAATATGTGTATGGAAATTATTTAGCCTCTTAATGATTTCAAAATATCTAAAAAGATTATAAATGATATTATAATAATATAATATTATCATATGAAATGAAATGAAAAGTGAGAGTGAAATGGTGAAAATATTGTTTTAAATAAGTTAAAATAGTTTAAATATGGTTTAAAACAACTTTGAAGTGTTTAGGACAAGTTCCGAAGCAACTTTCAAAATTGGTCAAAATCGAACTCGTCGCATAGCGGCAGTTCGTATATTTCGATCCGTAACTTCAAATTAACATAGAAAATGATTTATAAGTCAGATTTCTTCAAAATAAAAATTCTTTGGTTCACAACGATAATAGTTTTCAAAGGAATGGAAATGTGGCATTCAAAGTGGAACCTGTTATGATCAAAGCGTGTTTTTGTATGAAAAGTTTAGCTTTGAAGTAATTGAGCATAGCCTTTTAGCCTCACATCCCGAAAGATGATATGGGATACTATGTGGTCCGATAGACACAAATTCGGAATAAGTGAGTACGTATGGTGGTGTTCAATATATTAGGCCCTTTGGGGGATACGTCCCTCAAGGCATTGATTTCCCCAATGTAATAAAGTGGTTAGTTTGAGAAAAGCATAGAACTACCGGTTATCAGTAGTAGTGTAGCAATTATAGTTCCAAGTGACTAGTTTGAGAAAAGTGATTAAGGCACCATGGGAACTATGTTATGCGTGGATCGGAGAAATGGCCATTAGTTCCCTATCATGTTGGAAGTCCAATCCCAATACGCGATTTACGGTTTTGATTATAGTCCTAAAATACCTGTAGTGCTTTGCAAACATTTTAGCTACCTCTTTTGGTATCATATATTCCATTCGGTATATTCCGTTGACCTAGTCCGGATATATTACCATAGACTTAGTCCAGATATTGATACCTTATTTGATTAAGTTTATTTGTAAAGTGTTTTCAAAAGAATGTCATTAAAAATAATATTAAGTGTATTTTGGTATAAAAGTGTTTTGGTTTGGGATATTAATTTTCAAAATCTCAGCCATTGTTGTTTTCTTGGTTTGGGATGAACAGAGTGAATGAGGGAAGAAAAACAAGAGATCTTTGTTTAATAAGCTACCTATTTTATAACCAAATAAAATAATATATAAAAAATAAAATGATTATGTTTTTCTATTTACATGTCAAATAAATTTCTTGAGCCACCAAAATTTTTATGGGGTAGCGAAATGATGGGTGTATGGCCTATGAGATGATGGGTTGATATGGTGGGTATGTGCATATAAATGTTATTTTAATTTTAAATTATTTAGCAAAATATACTCGAAAATGTCGAACTCCAAATGAGGCATGCCACCTGGCACCCCTAATGTTTACCCCTATTTCGAACGTAATGGAAGTTGTTTCGAGACCTATTTCGATCGTATGTAGAAGGTAGATTTTTGGACCTAGTTATTATTTTAAATTTTCGATATTAATTTCAACGCGTTTCGATCTCGCACATACAAACGATACGTTGGATTGCTACGAAATTCCATAGCGTAATATAATTCAGTATTATGGATCAAATGAAGCTGGTTTCGTCAAAATCCGAGACTGTGCCCCGAAAAGCTAATTTCACAGATTTTAATATTTAACTATTGATATTTATTTGATCTATTTATATTTGTAACTAAATTTACAAATTTAATTCGCCAATATTATTTACTAATTGTAAGAAGTTAAATAAAATTATTAAATCCATTTAATTAACATTTAATTCAAAATTCAAAATTTTAATTATTCCCTATATTTGAATTATAAATTATTAAATTCCAAAATTCATTATTTTAAATATTTAGATTTAATTAAACATTTAAAATCTAATATAAAAAATTTGGGTCGTTACATTCTCTCCCCTTAATTGAATTTTTTTCCCGAAATTTCCAAGAAAGAAAATGTTCCAAACCCTTAAGTTTAAAACTATTAATTAAAATGAGTTATTAAACTTACTTTCAAAACTCATCAGCTGGAATAGATTCCAAAGTTTCCATGTCCTTTAAATTCATGTACATATACTAATTAATTCTCTTCTATTCATTTATTCCAAGATATAATCCAGAAAATTAAATCTTAGTTGTCCAAAAATTTCCCAAATTTCTTAAAAAAATCCAAACTCTTAAATTTTTGGAAAATTTCATCAGCATCTCCATTGCAAGGCTTGATTGATACAACTACAAATCGCCTCTACGGACTCTAAACAAATCAAAAGAAAACAAAAGCCAAGTGGTCTCCTATATCCGGGGTATAAAATCATCGACCAATTTATATTTTCTAAATTAATTACATACATTTTGCATTTGATTTATATTTTGGCAAGTAATTTATTTCCTCTCTATGAACGCAAGTGCGCAAGAATCGAATAGCAATCCCTTGTGTATTTGTACTTAAAAAATATAAAAGAAAATCAGGCTGACAAGAGCAATATGATGCCAGTATACATGCTGAAACTAGCATGATATAAATCTACATGCAACCAACAACCATATCTCAATCTATGCGACAAACAAGACGATATACTACAATAGATGCTACGCATCCAATTATTTTTAGATGACAAATTTAGATCTAAATACCTGGATTTTTCAATTCAAAATTTTATTATTATTTTTTCAAAATCTCTCAGACGGGAAAAATCAATGATCAAAATCAAAATGACAAGGAGGGAATTCTTCCAAATAAATTATGGTGAAACTCTAGAATTAAAACAACTTAGAGCATCCGGTGGTATTCCAGTTCCTCCAAAAACATCAACTAGAGTGAATAATTATCGTTCATTTCCCAAAATTTTCCAAAGTCTCCTTTTTCAAAATCACCGGAATTAAGCTCCTTATAACAACAGTTCAAAACCTTTGTCTATAAATTTAAATTTTATAGATAATGGTATATGAAATCACACAGACAACCAATTCAATTCAATCAAATCCAATCAATCAAATTCCATAAGGGGAAACTTATCACTTAACATTGTTATTAAATGTCAAATGACAAATAAACAAATTTTAACCAAGGTTCAAAACTTACTTAATTGTTAAAAAATTATAGATAATTATCTAAGCGTACCATTTTGCACAATAGCTTTGGTATTGCTCAAAAGATTATCCAAACTTACTCGGTCAAAATGGAAAGTTATACTCTAAATTTTATTAATTTCTTAATTACATAAAAAAAATTCTAATTTACTTATATTTTCACTTAGTTATTTATTCAATAGTAAAATTACTCATGAGTTATCTCATAATTTCTCACCCAAGTTTTAAAATATATTTTATGAAGTCATTTCTTTATAAAACATCAAATCATAACTTATTCCCTTTATTTACTCATGTAATATTCTTTTATATCCTGAGAGTATACATAATTTTTTTTTTAACCTTTTCAAAGATCCGGATGAAGATCAAATCAAATTATGGTTTCTTAAAAATCTAGTCAACCTATTAACCCTCTTTTATTTAGAGTGTTAAAATGAATATTATTTATGGGTTGACCCAATCAACAAGTAGTTCATACTACTCAGATGTTTAAACAATTATATGGTTTTAATAAAATAATGTTTATCAAAACCTTCCTATTTAATTTAACCCAATTTAAACATGTGTTAAATTATCCCATAGCTTCTCTAAGCGAAAGAACCTTTTTTATCAAAGCAAAGTTTTATTAGAAATACTCTTCATTGTCAAACTGATTCCCTTTTAGGGAACTCAAAAATTAGATATCCAGTTTTAATTTCAAAATTTATTTTTGAAAGCATACTACATATATATATATGTGTGTGTGTGTGTGTGTGTGTGTCAAATGATTTATTAATTAAATCTCACTTTGGGTTCATTCGGATTTGAACTCATTTCGATCGCATAATAATAATGAGAATAATTTACAGAGTATTCCACAAGTTTGCATAAGCAAACATCTTATCATCACGTATAAGATTATTCATATTACCACAAAACTAATTGATACAATTTCCTTCTAATTATGCCAAAGAAAATTCATCCCTTTAAAATTTTACT
The DNA here is from genome assembly GCA_030765085.1 of Allium cepa. NCBI lineage: Eukaryota > Viridiplantae > Streptophyta > Magnoliopsida > Asparagales > Amaryllidaceae > Allium > Allium cepa. Next base: position 308,122,304 of record CM060934.1, on the reverse strand, counting down.
TCCCAAAATAATTTCATTTTCAATTGCGTTCAAAAGTACTGCTATTTCATTTTTTTCTCATAAACCTTTCTTAAATTATTTTCAAAAATAAAGGGATTTAAATTCCAAAATTCTTTTTTAAACATAACTCTCAAACTAAATTTATGTAAAATTTCCTTTATATAAATATCATTTCATATTATAATAATTCTTCTTTAGTAGAATCAAATTTTCTTCAATGTTTATTATCTAAACGTTTTATCTTACCATTCAGGCTATATTTACAACTTTTTATAAAGTTTAGTTCTTAACTCACCATTATTAAACGGTGAATTCTTAATTTAATCATATTCTTCGAACACCTTGTAGTCAAATTGTGAAAATTAATTCATAGTGGGTTTATTTTAAATCAAGCAATAAATGCCCTTAAACAAATCGAGCATAATCTAGCAATCAACACACAACAGTCTATGCTTTTCATTTAAGTTAAGCATAACCGAACAAACAGTAGTGATAATAAATAAATATTATCACATTTAAACTAACACACTATATAAATATATAGAGGGTTGAAAATTATTCCTTTATATATATAAAATATAATCCAAGGTAAAATATTTAATTTGCCAAAATTTCAAAATTTTCAATACCATGTCGGTTGGCTTTGTCAAGTGTTTAGAAATCCCTATCGATACCATGGAGGCCCACGTCTCAATCAGAATTCATAAAATCTCAATAGACCATTTAACATAATACGTTTTTATAACATTAACAAATACGCTCTCATACGTATGATACTCTCAAACTCATTCTAGGATGTCGCTTACCATATTTCTAATGAGCCAAACCCTACCAAAGCCAAGGTTCTCGCTTAAACTTGCGCTCTGATACCAAATGTAACGATTCGCCTTTTTGACCATCGAAAGTCGACACTGAACACTACCACTGTATTCAAATATCACGCGTCCAGTAGATAAAAGGGCAGATTGTTAGGGTAAATAAAAAAGAAAAGAAAGCAGAAAATTAGAATCTCTCAACGAAATTGACAAGATAAAATATAATAAGGACGATAGAAATGGTCACAAACATACAGAGTACATCAAAGTTAAAAACAAACCTTATCAGCTGGACAGTTATACAATCCTGACCTTGCAAATGCCGATAAGTATACTATATAATACAACAGAAAATAAAATACTACGACCGGTGATTCTTCAGCTCCCCTCCATGAATGCCATAACACCAAAGACAACCTGTGGAAAATACTCGGTCTGATCCAAGCATTATAAATAAATAACACTCGGATCAGTCTGGAAATGCCAGCGTGAGATAACTCGAATAATGAGAAACATATATAAAAATTCTACGAGACTACGCCACTGACGCGAAATGGGTTTTTACCTCACGAGAATAACATCCATATAAGCAAGAGTAGAAATAAATATCAAGAAACAAATCCAAATATGATTGAGCATGAATAATACTAAACCAGACTTGAAAGAATGGAAATAAACCGAGTAAAATCCAAACTGGACAGAATGGATAGAACAAGGAAAAACTGTCCAACTTGATAGAATTGATTAAATAAGGTAACAGTCCAAACTCAATGGAATGGGATAAATAAAGTAACAGTCCAAACTCGATAGAATGGACTAAATAAACACTTAAATACCATAATAAAGAGTTGGCTCTAAGCGAATGGACTAAAACACTTAAATACCATAATGAGGAGTTGGCTCTACTTGTGGAAATTTAAAGTTAAAATAGATTCAGGGTTTTCGAATCAAATAAGGAAAGAAATTTTTTCAACAAATGACTAGGAGGGTGCGCACCCCTCACCGAAAGTATACCTCTAGAAATATACTAGAGAACTCTGATGGCTCTTAGACACATCCAAGCTGGATCCCGCCAACGGTTACCGAGTATCCGAGTATTTTACATCTCAATGCGCAACACCGAATCCAATCTGGAGTGGATATGAAAAAACCCTAATGGGTGCAACCCTACATAGCTTGGCTTCCACTCGCTCTTTGGGTTCAGGCATTTTCGAAAAAGGATAACAAAGCTTAAATGAGAACACATCGCCTTAGAGTGAAAAAAATAAAGTGGCTGAAGTAACCGATACCAACTATGGAGGACATAAAATGATTGTATATGGAAATTAAGTCTTGTATACTTATCACCTCTTATTAAATTCAAACCTGTATTGTTTCTGGTTAACAATAATATCGAACAATTTAAGGTAGTGTTACCTCAAAGTCATGTCACAAGATTATTCTTAACTTTTGAAATAGCGGCAAGTCTACTTCTTTGATGTTTAGTGCTAATTATACAAATAAATCGTTTCCATATAAGTGATTCACCTTACGGAAATAATCTATTTCCATAAACGTTTCGAACTTTTACTTTTAAAAACGAACTAAACTTTTTGGCTTGATTTCTGAAACACTTTTAGAATTAGTTCCAGATTATTAAAACATTAAGAAGATAATTTTTGCAAATGCGCGACCCCAAAGGCCAAAACCAACATTAGACCGAACACCTAGAAGATTATCCAACTTATCATCCCTTTAAAAACAATATTAATTATCCCGAAAGATATTAATTACATTTAAAATCCCTTTAAATAAAAAATTCATTATCTATAATAAAATAGATAATTATTTCCAAACACTTTTATGAGATTGGTAAATTAACTTTAAAATCTTTATTAAATCAGTCTATTAACTTTAAATTAGTTTATTAAAGCAATTTTATTATATTAGCTAACTTGATTTAATCATGTTTATCAAATCAATTAATTAAAAAATTATTAAATTCAAATAGTCATTAATTAAATGAATAATTAATCTCAAACATCATTAATTAAAAAGATAAGTAATCCAAAATTCCATTGATTAAAATAATTAATTAAGTTTAAAATAATTATAAACCAATCAAATTAATTACATCCAAACTTTATTAGTCAAACCGATTAAATTAAACATCATTTGTTAAAATGATTTATTTAATTACAAAACATCATTAATTAAAATGACTTAACTAAATTCCCAAAATCATTAGTTAAACCAATTAATTAAATTTAAAATAATCATTAATTAAAATGATTAATAAATATCAATTGTCCCTATTTAAAATGATTAATTTTTTTTAAATATCATTAATTAAAATGATTACTAATTTCGATTATCATAAATTAAAATAAATAAATAATTAACTAAACTCCAATATTATTAATTAAAATAATTAATTAATTAAACTCGAATAATCATTAGTTAAAACGATTAATCAAGTATAAAACATCATTAGCAAAAATGATTAATTTAATCTAAAACATCATTAGCAAAAATGATTAATTTAATCTAAATATAAACCAATTTTAATCATCATTTGTTAAATTGGTTAATTAATCTCAAATTAGTTAATTAAAAAGATTAGTTAATTTAAATCATCATTAGTCGAAATGATTAATAAATTTTTCAACATTCTTTTTAGTGGGAACACAAGCTTAAGTTCATAAGATAGAGTTTTGGGGATTAAATTTAATAAATGACGATATATCGAAAATCACTATCACGACATTTAAACTATAAAAGGGAATATCAGTAATTAATTTCAATAAACCATCAATAATAGCATATGGATGTAAATGAATAATTTATGGGCAAACCCCCCCCCCCCCCTTGGGTCTCTCTGTAGATTTTCCCTACAAAACAATGGTTATGGATAATAAAAAGATAATCATATGGGTTTATAACGATCAATTTAATATGTCATCCATTTTCCAATGGAAATTCAACTAATTAAGCAATCAAACAATTTAACTAACATCTAAACAACGAATAAAAAATTGTAATATCGTTAATATGATATAATAAATTTAAATATGATTTAAACTCACATTGATTTTCGTTTTCGCAGCAACGTCGCGATTTTGGATTAAAACCAAATTTTAGCCTAAATTTTCACTTGCACCGAATCCAACCGAACAAACTTCATCGGGAAGCTCTCAACAACATGAGTCCAACATAACATACGACGCTCGAATCCGACCTCGTATCAGCGAGATAAACATTTTATAAGTCATAGATAAGTTAAATTAAAAAATCAAATAACTTATATTCTAATTACAAATTTACGCTCCTACCCGTCTTCACCTTCCTCATCCAAAACGTGCGCAACAATATAGCCTAACCCATTCACGCATGCATGATTTTGCATTGACATGGAGAAATTGTCGATGAAATCGAAATCCGTCTTCGCCAACGACTTTCTATCGACAAACTCGACCCGAATGCCATCACCATGGCAACTCCACACCCCTCCTTCAACTTCCGACCTGGCACAACTTCGTACAGCCCTAAAAATGTCGCGCCTCCTAACCAAGCTCCTCTCTCCACCAAAAGCGACTACATTGCGATTTTCGATTCTCAATTCACAAACAACCTCCGAGTACCCAAACTGCATCACTACTTTAAACAAAATCAAACCCTAGCTGCTGCTAAAAATGTTGATCGCCCTAAGTCTCATTCGCTTTGCGACAAAAAGTGCATGGATTCAAAGTGCTGGGCTATACAAACATAGTGAATCAAGTTTGGAGATTTTCAGTGGAATATTTTTTGAGATATTAATTTTTAGAATCTCGGCCATTGTTGTCTTCTTTGTTCAGGATGAACAAAGTAAACGAGGGGAGAAAAACAAGAGATCTTTGTTCAATAAGCTACCTATTTTATAACCGAATAAAATAATATATAAAAACCAAAATGATTATGTTTTTCTTTTTACATATCAAATCAATTTCTTAAGCCACCAAAATGTTTGTGGGCTGTGAAATGATGGGTGTGTGGGCAATGAGATGAAGGGTTGTGTAACGACTTGGTATTTTCAACCATTCGCATCCGCACATGCTGGACTTGAATTTCTCAAAATATCGTATTGTTAATTTATATTTGGCAAAACTCAGCATATACAGTAAATTAAGTAATCATAGAATCACAGACACAGAATAATATAACAATAAGCAGCGGAATGGATAAATAGTAGTTCATGAAGCTACTATATAAACATCAGATTTAGAAATAAAATACAATAAAGTATCTTAAATACAATGAAGTTTTGATTACAATAGATGACAAGTCTGAACAAACCACTGGATAGCTGAAAGTTGAATAGATACAGATGAATCGCCAAGTGAAGCTCCAACTCCAAAGGTAAGTCTCAAATGCTGTGACACTTAGTCTGACCCGAGCATAAAGCAAAGCACAAAACACTTGAGTTGGGATTAACATTCTTATATCAATAAATCCAAATCAAGTGAAATATCAACTAAAATATAAGTAACTTAAAGGATGTTTTGGATAACCATCCTCTAAGGATCCGTGAAACTATGTACTATGTAGTAATATACGTTATTATAATGTAACAACCCAGTATTTTGTGATTATTTCTATTTGTATATTTTAATTATTTTAATTGAAATTCCTGATTTAAAAAAAACTTTATTTTATTCATTAAAATAAATAAATTTTGTTATTTTAAATGTAAATATTGATTTTTATATGAATTATAATTTCAAACATGAATAAAAAGAATATTTCCAGAAAATGTGAATTTTGATCTAAGTGGTCAAACTTTGACTTTTAAAATTTAAATATTTATATTTTTTAATTTTATTTTTTATTATGAAATTAAATTAAATTTCAAGAATACTGCTTTTTGTTTCGTTGAAATCCGATTTATATTGTGAAAGTTATGTTTTTTAAAATATTATGTGTAAATTGATTTATTTAATAAAATTGTATGTTTCAGTTTATATGAATAATATTTTTATTTGTCATATCTTATTCTGGCCGAGCCCAATTCACCTCAGGCCGAGACCAAGTGTTGCACCAATCTCCACCTATTTGCCTTAACCCTTTGCATTCTCATGTCATAACTTCCACTACTTCATCACCTAGCTAGCCATGTGTCTTGACCCATACTCTAGCCCAATATACCATCATGGCCGAACATTAGAGACCCCTAGGATAAGCATATGAAGGTTGAGCAATGATCAAATCATGTTGTAATTCGTTTCTTTGTTTTAAATTGTTTTCATAATATATTTGGGTTGTAAATTCTTGTTCAATATCTTGTTTGTTTGCTATGTACAAGATAATCACTTTGGCTCTCTCCTCACTTGAATCCATGGTCGTGCTATCGTGCTTTTAGGATCTTTGTTTGTGTGTCTGAATCTGTACTCTAGCTTGTTGAGGTGAGTAATTCACACATGACATATGTACTATATAATCAGTAAATTAACACCATATGAATCTGTAGATCCATATTATCATATTGTAACTACCTGTGATATGATTTATATGGTGATCACCCTGTTTATACACCTGTTATATCATTTGTTACTGCTATATGATCATATTCTGTTATTTATATCAGTTTATCACACTGCAAGTTCCCTGTAGATTAGAATCACTATGGGTTGAAATGATACATACCCGAACGGACTTTAGAATAGGGAAAAATCGTTATGGGCTGAAATGAAAAGTCCAAATGATTTTTATTAATTTCATTTAACATGGGATTGTGGGTTTGAAATGATAAAACACGGATTTTTCTTTGAAAATTACGTATTGAAATGATATATTATCCGTATCACTTGACGTAGACTAGAAAATTATATACAGACTCGTGGTTAAAATATATTTTTCTAAATTTTTAAAGTATTTTTAAAAAATGTAAATATTATGATACTTTGATTTAAATTTAATTAAAAATAATTATTATAAAATATTTGTGATCTTCTACAAGTTAAATAAGTGAAATAAATAAATGGTAGAGTAGAATTTGAAATATAAGTAAATTTTGGAATTTTTGATTTGGTTGATAAATGTGGTTTAAATTAAGTAAGAAGATATGATAATTTGATTTTAAATTTGAATTTAAAATGATTTTATAAATTATTATTGATTTTTTCTATAAATTAAAAATAGTTAAATAAATAAATGTTTAAATTTGAAATTTGAAATATAACTTAACTTGGAAAATGTAACGACCCAGAATTTTGACGGTATATTTTAATAAATATTTAATCTAAGTTAAATTAAATATAAGCTTGTCAATGTTTAAATTGATGGGATCTTGGATATTTAACAGTTATATATGTTTGTAAAAGGAAGTTTTGATTGAAAATTTTAAATAGAATGCTTTAACCCATTAAAACAAAATCTGTCCTATTCAATAAAATCAAATCAAAGACTTTATATTTTTGTTATTTGATAAAATACATATGCATACAGTTTTAGTTTTTAAAATGATAAAGTTAAAACATAAACATAAATATACACCATAATTATAAAATATAAAATGTAACTAAGAACATAATTATAAAATATAAGTAGAAACTAGAAATATAAGCATACCAATAGAATGTTATAAATAAATGTTTGAAATTTAAATTACAAATAGAACAGAGTTTAGAAACTATACAAACAATGACAATGATAAGTTTACCCAAAATATATGAAGGTGAGTAATACAAAGAATAACCTGAAATCTGAATTTATACACCACAAAAACTTTAACCAGGTTGTATAAACCTGAAAGAAAGAGAATGAAATAAATATCTTTGTGCAATCAATGCTATGAATTGAATGGAAATTTTATGTGCTGCAGGAAAATTCATATGCACAAGAAAAACCAGTTTTACTTTAATATAATAAAACTTAACTAAACCTAAAAGACAAACCTGGAAAACAATATCTTGTACAAATATAATAAAACAAAAGTCTGTGTCTATACAAAAACATGTTGGCCGAAATGATAAATATCTTGTACAACACAAAGTAAGTATCAGTAAATATCTTTGCAATTATCAGTAAACATTTAATACTTGCTATCATGATTAAGGGCATAAGCATTAATTAGCATAACATATTGTTTAACAAGTACATGCAACCGAGATCACAATGTCTTTTCTTATTTCAGTAAATTTAATACCAAAATTCTTGTTGGTCAAACATGGTGGCTGGCCAGTTATAACCTGATCAGTAGCTTCTTTATATATATCCACCTTTCTATCATCAGTTCATTTATACAAACCTAAACTTAAAAACAAACCTGAGAAACATTTATTTGCTTTGCAAATATATATTAACTTAAAACAGAAAATCAAACAAAGAAAAAAGAAGCAGAAGACATGAAACTTAAGAAGGTTTCAAGGTAGTTCAACTGCAGTCTCTTCAGCATACTTTCTGTTCAATTGCTTTTTGGTGAGTAAACTTATCCATTTTAAATCTAAATTTGTATTTTTAGTTTGTAAATGGTAAGTGCTTGGATATTGTTTATATAATTAGCTTTGGTATCTTCTGTTGTTTGAATAGTACAGGTAGTTGTTCTTTCAAACTTTTGAAATCTGATAAAAGTGAAGCCAAGAAATCTATAATACTTATTCATATAACCATTTGAACTTTGTATTGTGCTAATTCGAGTTTGTTTAGCTTAAACAAGGCCTGCAAACATGATGGAAAGTTTAACAGCATGTTATTCATACTGTATTATCAAACTACAGGTAAAAAAAGAAATCAAAGTTTAAAATTCAAATGTTTAAATTTGTAAATTCGATAACATATTTAGTTTTCATAAACATAATTATGATTTTTAACATAAAACTTTTGATTTGAAAGCAAAGATTTTCAGAGCAATTTTAAAAAGAAGTTTTACTGAATTTTTGTCAAATTTGGAAGATCAAGTAAATATTAATTTCTGAAATTTGAAATGAAGCAAGATTGAAGTTATATTAGCACTAGAAAAATGTCAATTTATTTTTCAAATGCATAAATTTTGAGTTTGAATCACAAATAGGGTTTGAGTGCTTAAAATTGTGATGCTCTGTAAAATATTGATATCGGCATCATATGTAAATCGAGTGGATCGTGATTTTTGGTGGAGTTAGGGAGGAGTGTGATCGAGGTTCTGGTGAATTTTCATCACCTCCGGTGATGTGTGGTGGCCGCACGATCGATTTGACAGTGGAGTTGCAGTCGCAAATTCGAGCATCAGGTCGTATTTTTGTTTTAACTCGAAATTGAAATCTGGGTTTAGATTTCGTATGAGTGGAGGTTTTGTGACGTGTGGGGATTGTCGCGAGTCGCTGCAAGGGAGGCGAGCCACTATGCACGTGCACGGTGGCGAGGTGATGGTCGATGATCTGGAGTCGTCGCGTGCCCATGTTTTTCTGGTGTTGCTTCGAGCATGACTTCGGTTTGCCTCTGGGTCGTTCCCGTGAAATGGGTTTCTGCTGTTCTTTTATAACTTCAACTAATACTAAAAAAAATGTAATGGGGAGAAGAACTGGGAAAAGAAGAACAGGGAGGGGGTGAGAGAGAGCGACACGGGAGAGACACGAGGGAAACTCGAGTTTTCTCGAGTAAGGAGTGATGCGGTCTCGGTGCTTTCCCAAATGGACGTGTATACTGATTTTTGTACAAGTGTGTAACTAAGTTAATTAAACAGTTGTTAATTAATTAAGTTAGTATTTTAATTAAGGTTGATTTAGCTAGATATGTAAGGAATAGGTGATTAAAAGTTAGTAGTTAGAATGTTGATTAATTTATATTTGAATTTTTAATTGAGTTTGAAAATTAAAATGTAATCACATGTTAAATCAATTTAAATCTTAAGGAATGTTAGCATATCACTTAAAAGTTAATTAACAAATGATAATTAACTTAAGTGAGTAATTAAGATTAATTAATTAATTAAATTAATAATAATTGATTTATTTTAAAGTAATTTGTGATAAGTAAATAAGTAATTAATTTTTAATAAGTGAGTTAATAATTAACAAGAATCAATCAACTAATTAACTGAGCAATTAAGTAACAGTTAATGAATATAAGTTAATTAATTAAATAATTAATTAAGATTAGATAATTAAATAATTAATGATTAATGATTAACTAATTAATTAATTGATCATTAATCAACTAATTAATCAGTAATTAATTAAGCAGAATAAAATATAGATATTCTTAAGCAAATAATTTAGTTAAGTAAAACCAAAACTGTTTGGTATGCATTGATGATTCTGTTTGATTGACTTTGATATCTGTTTGATGAATTTTCTGTAATATGTTGTGATATATTATGGATATATGTGATAACTGTGTATGATTTATATGATATATCTGTTATGTTAATTCTGATATTTAAATTGAACTGTTAAGTTAAATAGACAACTTGGCCCTTAAAATGGCGTTTGGATCCGATGAGACCGGGATCGGAAGAATCAATTTTGATTCTTCGGAAACCACATCGATCCAAATTAAACGATAGGTCGTGACTTATCAATTGGTGATCGAGATGGTGTTTTCAAAATGCAAGGGTTATCGTCGTTAACTCTGAGGTTGATTCCAAAATGAGTGTAACGAGATAATGCCTTCGGTTTCATTCGAGCCCGGAACGAACTTGTACGGATTGAATGCTTTCAACACATCGTCAGGCGGACGATGAGCATTCTAAGATATGTTCAATAAAGGTAATCGTAGCCTCAAGCCTCATCAACCGGGAATGGCTAAAACAGGGGAGATGCAGCAAGGTTAGGTGGGTCATGCCCAAGCAGGACAAGATATTCCCCTGTCTAGATGTCCCTTTTTATTTCGGCTGAGTGAGCAGTTGTTGGCCACAACTGCGGGGTTATCTTGTTCGGGACTGTTCAGTAAGGAATGGTTCCGGCCTTGTGTTGTAGGGGGTCGGGAGTGATCCTCGGTACGGTAATCTAGGCCCCGTACTGTGACGGGCGGTACCCCAGTAGCCCTGCCATTGTTGGAAATCCAATTTTCCCTACGAGACCCTACGGTTTTGATTTGTATTATCCACTTTCGTGGCTAGTAGCTGGAATTTAATCATGTAACAATTTCGGCTATTTTCTATTTACTTGAAAACCCTAGACACTATTATAATATCACAGAATTTCCTATAAAATGTTTTGGTTAGCGTAAGGTAAAAACTTACCCGTATTTATTTGTGGGGAGTCTTACGTGATACCTTTATTTTCAAATGATTTTCAAAGTTAAGAAATTTTAACCTGTTTACTCATACCAGACCCATGTCTGACCCGGAGTTTATATTTTGTTTTTCATAAACTCTTGGGTACTCAAATTCTTATGAGCAGCCAAGTGATAGGTATTTGGGAGTGTTGATTTTCTGGAGGAGCTATTTTGGGGAGAAGACTAGACGTATGTATATATATATGTAGTTCCGCTGTGTAGTTAGTCTGTGTTGTATTTTGGATGTATGTATGGACATGTATGTATATGACAGTCCTGTTATATGATATTGTATGACTCTGATGTATGTATAACTATGTAATAGTTATGTGATGTATTATATTTTGTTCCATTCCGCTGTGAGATTCTGATGTTGTTGTTCTTTCTTTCTATTCTTTTCTATTTCTATCCCTTTCTTTCTTAATGATAAAACGTCTTTCTGGGTTTAGAAAGGCGGGTCGTCACAGTTGGTATCAGAGCGCTAGGTAGAGCGAGTACCTAGGCTCTTGAGTTATATTTCTCTTGAGAGTGCGTATTTGTATTTTCATATAATATTATATGTAGTCTATCTAATTTGTTGAGTTACCTGCAGGTGACCGACATGAGTTCAGGAAGAAGAGGTAGAGTTAGGGCCAGTACTTCTACAGATAATGGACGGAGTCAAAATATTAGTGAGGCTATCAATCCTGTACCGTCTCAAGTTAGTTTTGCAGCCTTATGCAAGGATTTCAAACATCTTGGAGGTCAACCATTCAAAGGTTCAAAGTCAATAATTGAAGTTCAAGACTGACTACGCTCTTGTGAACGTATTTTCAAGAGCATGAGATTGACTGATGAGCGTAAGAGGCATATGGCATCGTGGCAACTGCAAGGTGGTGCAGCAGCATGGTGGGATTCAACTATTGCAAATATTTCTGAGGATGACATTTCTTGGGACAGATTCAAGGAGTTGTTTGAAGAGAAGTTTGTGCCGACGGCAGGGAGGACCCAATTGTATCAGGATTTTCTGTATTTGAAGCAGGGTAGTATGTCCATTTCGGAGTATGAAACTAGATTCAACGAACTCTCTTGTTATGGACCAGGACTCATCGATACTCCTCTGAAAAAGAATGAGAAATTTGTGCAAGGGTTGAGGCCTGAATTCCATGGGAAATTGACGGTGCTTCTGAAGGGATCCTTTGTTGATTTGATTGATATGGCATTGAGGTATGAGAGTTTGATGAGTAAGAAACCGGTGGCTCCAGTTGCAACTTCAAGTAGGAATTTCATTAATCCGAATAAACGAAAGTTCGATCCTAAATGGAGAAAGCCGAATAAGAAGAAACCTGGGAACAACAACGGACCCCGAAAGTGCTACATTTGTCATCAGGAAGGGCATTTGGCAAATAAGTGCCCTAGAAAAGGATTCCACTAACAGCAACCGCATCAGAGTGGCCCAGGATCAGCTATGGTTCAGAAATCATTGTGCTTTAATTGTCATCAGCCAGGACACATGATAAAGAACTGTCCACTTCTGCAGAAGGCACCTCAGAATAAAGTTTTTGCTTTGGAAGCCGGACCATCTTCTGCTTCGATGGGCAAAGGAGTATTAGAAGGTACTTTACTTTTAGATGGAAAATATATTAGAGTTTTGTTTGATTCAGGAACTTCCTTGAGTATTATTTCTTTGGACTCTGTTGAAAAGTTCTCTCTTACTCCTAGTTCTGTAGATAGTCCTATCATGGTATCTAATCCTATAGGAGGGGTGACTAAATTAGACACTATCTGTAAGGACTTGAAGATCTCTTATCTATCCCACAGTTTTTCTTGTGACCCGTATGTGTTGAATTTTAAGGGATTGGATCTTATTTTGGGTATGGAATAGCTGGATAAGTATAAAGCCGTTTTGAATTGTGATGAGAGAACAATTTCGTTGGAAACTGATCTGGGTAGAATTGCCAGAGTGTCGTGTGATAATTCTGGAATTCACTTGAGCAGTCTTTTGCATGGAATTGAGACTTCTGAAGAGAGAGTTGAAGATATTGATGTGGTACAAGATTTTGCTGATGTTTTTGAAGAAGTTAAGTGTTTGCCACCACATCGAGAAATAGAGTTCCGTATTGATTTGATTCCAGGAGCTGTACCAGTGATTCAGCCCAGTAGGAGGATGGCTCCTAGGGAAAGAGAAGAATTGATTAAGCAGACGCAGGATCTTTTAGAGAAGGGATTGATAAGACCTAGTTTTGCTTGTTGGGGTTCAGCAGCAGTATTTGTGACCAAATCGGATGGATCACTGAGGTTCTATGTGGATTATAGAGAATTGAACAAAGTGACTATCCGTAATAAATATCCTCTTCCTCGCATCGATGATCTTTTTGACCAGTTGCATGGTGCTTCTATCTTTTCTCAATTGGATCTAGCTTCACGTTTCCATCAGTTGAGGGTAGCTGAAGACAGTATTCCCTTGACTGCATTTAGGGGACCGAACTGTTTTTATGAGTGGTTGGTTATGCCGTTCGGATTAACCAACGCTCCTGCCTATTTCGTTGACCTCATGAATCGAGTCTTTAGAGATGTGTTGAATAAATTTGTGTTGGTATTCATTGATGATATCTTGGTCTATTCCAAATCTGAAGAAGAGCACAGGGAACATTTGAGCATTGTATTGGAGACTCTGAGGAAGAATGTGCTGAAGGCGAAGTTTTCGAAGTGTCATTTTTGGAAATCGGAAGTTAAATTTTTAGGGCACATTGTTTCTGGTGAAGGCATTTATGTTGACCCAGCGAAAGTTGAAACTATTCTGGAATGGAAACAGCCAGAGACACCGACGGAAGTTCGCAGTTTTCTAGGATTGGCTGGCTACTACAGGAAATTTATCAGAGATTATTCCAAGATTTCTTCGCATCTGACTAAGCTAACCAGGAAAGGAGCGAAATTCAAATGGACGCCTCGGTGCGAAGAAGCTTTTCAGGAATTGAAGATAAGGCTTACTAGTGCACCAGTACTTGCTATTCCGAATAGGAAGAGCAAATTCGAGGTTTACACTGATGCTTGTATTGTTGGTTTGGGAGCAGTTCTGATGCACAACAGAAGGGTTATTGCGTATGCTAGTCGGCAGTTGAAACCTCATGAGAAGAACTATGCTACGCATGATCTTGAATTGCTAGCCATTGTTTTTGCTCTGAAAATTTGGAGACGTTATCTTTTAGGAGAGAAATTCGAATTGTTCACGGATCACAAAACGTTGAAATATCTATTCTCTCAAAAAGACCTTAATCTGAGACAGCAGCGGTGGGTTGAATTTCTTGCATCTTATGATTTGGATATTCTGTACACTCCGGGGAAAGCAAATGTCGTAGCTGATGCTCTCAGTAGGAATGCAGTTCTATCTCTTCTGGAAGTGGTTCCATCTCTTATTGAAAGGATCTCAAGCGAGCAAGAGTCTGATAAGATGTTGAGGAGGATCATTAAAAGAGTCAGGAAGGGTCAGTGTCCTAGTTTTGAGATCGATGGTCAAGGAACGTTAAGGATTAACGGAAGAATCTGTGTCCCGAATGATAAGGAGTTGAGGCAAGAAGTGTTGTCTGAAAGTCATCGCTCCAAATTGAATATTCATCCTGGAATCTCAAAGATGTATAAGGACATGAGGAGAGTCTTTTGGTGGAAGGGCATGAAGGAGGATGTAGCTGCTTTTGTGAACAGTTGTGCCATCTGCCAACAAGTTAAAGGTGATCAACAGAAATCTGTCGGGTTATTGCAACCTTTGGAAATTCCGAATTGGAAATGGGAAATGATCTCGATGGATTTTATTGATGGTTTGCCTAGAACCAGGAAAGGGAATGATGGTATATGGGTTATTGTAGATCGTTTAACTAAGAGTGCCCATTTTATACCAATAAAGGCAACCCGCACTGCAGTTTCTTTGGCGGAATTTTTCTTGAAAGAGATAGTTCGATTGCATGGTGTCCCAGTCAGCATAGTAAGTGACCGTGATCCTATTTTCACTAGCAAATTTTGGGAAGCTCTACAATCAGCAATGGGAACAGATTTGAGATTGAGTACAGCCTATCATCCACAAACAGACGGAGAGGCTTAATCGTATTCTTGAGGATAGGCTACGAGCTTGTGTTTTAGACTTTGGAGGATCTTGGGAGAACCATCTGCATTTAATGGAGTTTTCTTATAATAACAGTTATCAAGCGAGTATTAAGATGGCTCCTTATGAAGCATTATACGGAAGACCGTGTAGATCTCTATCTTGTTGGATTGAATCGAAGGATCGTCTTGTGCTCGGACCCGATCTTATTCGAGAAGCTTCTGCGAAGGTGAAGCTTATCAAGAAAAGAATGAAAGCTGCTCAAGATCGTCAGAAGAAATATGCGGATAGAAGACGAAGGCCATTGGAATTTGAGATCGGAGACTTGGTTTTTGTTAAAGTTTCCCCAATTAAAGGTGCTATAAGATTCGGAAAGACGGAAAACTTGCACCGAGATACATTGGACCATTCCGAGTGTTGGAGAGAATTGGAGCTGTAGCCTACAGGAGTGAATTGCCAGAGCGGATGTCTGGGATTCACAATGTGTTTCATGTATCGCATTTGAGGAAATTTGTTCATGATCCCTCACTGGTTGTAGAACCGGTAATTCAAGAAGATTTGGAAGTTGAACCCGATTTGTAACATTCCGGGATTTTATTAAATTAAATTCGTTAAATTGTTTGAAGTTTTGGATTTAATTCATGAAATTTAAACAGAAATAAAATGTTATTAAAAAGAAAGGAAGTTATATGAATATAAACAAATAATAATAATAATAATAATAATAATAACAATAATAATGATAGAAAGCAACAATTATCAACAAGAAATTGTTTAAAATAATAAAATTAAGTATGAACAAATTTAATGTTTTTGGTTAAAACCTTTAATAGAACTAAAACAAATATTGTACATAAACCACATAGTTACAAAATGTTAATGCCTGAAATAACTTTTCTTTTAACACAGTAAAATAAGAAACAAGTTAACCAAACACAACAAGACTTAGCTTTATTAAGTTGCTGTAAACCATTACACTATAAACAATAGAAGGAATATACAAACCAGGAAGTAAAGTATGCAAGCCTCAAACATAAAATAAAATAAATGTATGAAACAAGTTTTGGTACTTATAAAAAAAATAAAGAGGATAAAAAACGAACAGAACCATGCTGTAAGTATTTTAAGACAAAGAAGAAGATTAAGAAAAAAAATCTTCAAGAACAAAACAAAATTGTACTTACAGAAAAAAAATCAATCAATAGCATATATATATATATGTAAACTAAAATAGGAACAAAGGCATTAAATGTCATCTATTCAAGCACAAATAAAATCTTACTTAGCACAAACAAAAATCATGTCAGCCGAATTTACATATGGCTTAGTCAACAAGAAGATTGTTTGGTCAAAGATTGTAGGCAAGGGAAAGATATCTCAAAAAGGAAAAAAAGAAAAGCTAGTGAACCAATTTTCACTTACCTGTCCAAACTTCTCTATATAACTGCCTATTTGCTTTATTTAGTTCAAAGAAAAAAAAGCAAAGTCAGAAAAGAAAGAAAAAGTAAAACATTTCTTTGCTCTACAAAATCTAAACTGATCATCCATTCCAGTTTGCAAGCCTGACAATCTATGTTTTTATAAACTAAAGGTAATGTCTTTTAAAACAACAAATTGAGTTATGTTTTGTTAAATAATCAAGTAGAAACATCAGGGCTTAAGCAAGTGCATACGAATTGTTGCAGTTAACAGATAAAGAAAAAGAATATCAAGTTAAGAAGAGAAAGAGAGATAGTCCAAGTTTTGGTTTTTCAAACAAGAAAAACTGCAGTTCAAGGAAATCAAATATATCCTCTGTTTCAAACATTTGTCCAGGTGAGTAAACAATTTAAGAAAAAAATATAATTCAAGTATATTTAAAATTGTTGCTCATTGGCCAGGGATATGAAACTGCTTTACTTTGCATATGCATGGGTAGTTCTTCTCAGTGTAAATGCCTGTTCTTCTGTCTTTGGTTTCAAAGCACCATTTATTCAAAACCTCATTTTTAATCATGTATCATTATTAGATTTTGATCTCAAAAAAAAAAATTAACTTGCGTATTTAAGGATGAACTATGATTTTAAAGTATAAATTTCAGAAGGAAAATATTACCCAGTTCAAAGAAATGGTTTTTACAGTAATATGCCATATTTTGGTTAAACTCGAATATCATGAAATGCTAATTCAAGTTTATAACCTGAATCTTCATTGCAAATTATGATTTTTAAGACGAAATTGGCAATTTTTAGTTGCCTATGTCACGCGCAGTTCATTGTTGAACGAAAATGGTATTTTGATCAATTTCTGATCATCTAACAATTTTTAGATGCTAGAAATTTGTGTGAAGCTGGGTTAAACACTCACGATCCCACGAAAATTTTTGAAAAAAAAAATTCTAATGTATGAATGGGGAGAATGAATCGAGTTTAGGGTTTAAACCCATATTGGAACGATGTTGACAAATCTGATCGCTGCCACGTCGACGTCTCACCGGAGCTGATCGCACCGGTGGCGATCGAGGCAGTGAAGATAGGCGGAGCTCCGGTCAAGTTTCCATGGCCTATGACGGTCAGAGGAGGTGGCGCGGGCTCATTTCCTGGCGATGTGTTTTTGGGTTTGTTGGTCGAAACGTCTCGAATTTGCTTTTGAGTTTAATTTGAAACTCTGGGTGTTCGTACTGTTTTGGGAGGTGGAGAGCAACGTGTGGGAGGCCGCAGCACCGTCCCACGTTGGTGGAGTTGGTCGTGCACGTATACGTGCAGTGGTGTGTGTCGGTGTGGGATCTGGGGAAAGTGGCAGTGTGACTCGAAGTCACTTTAGGGAAACCGGGGTAAAAACTCGAAGCAGGACTCGAGTTTGTCCAGGGTGTAGCATGTTGAATGGTGAACTTAAGAGAATTTAAAAAAAAAATTAGCACTCGGGTGAGTTTCAACTAAAACCCGAAGCAGAGGCCTATTTTTATCGGGGATGACTCGAAGAACCCCTTGGGTTGAACCTGAAGTTAACAAATCTCAGTTTTGCAACATAGTTTAAAAATGTTTTTCTAACTTTTTTTTTTCATAAATGATGATAGTTGGCCAAGATAATGAAAAGTGTTTGTTTTACTTAACAAAATATTTAAGAAATATATTCAAATTTGTTAACTTAAAACAAATACATTATGATGGTTAAATGATGATTAAATAATTTATGATTTAAAATTACTTTGAAATTAAAGGTTGATTTATTCAAAGAATAATTAGAAAATAAAAGTAATTAACCATTAAGAATTAATAAATTAAGATAGTTAATTTGAGATTAAGTGATTAATAAAGTCAGTTTAAACTTTAATACTTTTATAATTAAGTGAAATTTTAAACATTGATTTAAAATAATCAATAAAGATAATTATCAGGTTAATTTATTAAATTACATTCACTTTGATTTATAAATAATTAACCATTGTTATGCACTATATTGTTTTCTGTTGTGATTGTGATACTGTGTGATGCACTATGACTGTGATTGCTCTGTATAGATGTGAAAACCCTTTTGTCGTAAACGGCAATTTAAACTTCGATGCGACAGGGAGTCGGATTTCAGTTTGTTATCCGAAACCCACATCGAACCCTGAATGTGAATTTTTGTGATTGATATATCCAAGTGTTTTGAAAATCAACCGCACACTATTCGGTTTAGCCGGGAGAGGACCTTTGTGCCGTATAACCCATTCCGAATAGTGATACGTCGAAATGGATAGCATTTGAAGACCGGTGGTGAAGACCGGGTGTCTTCAAAAACGATAGGATAACCTATCGATTGTCTCTGCACTGAGTTGCTCCGGTATAGAGATTTCCCTAAGTGATGGGAAGTCCGATCGGGATTGTGGATACCCGGATTTGCAAGGCCTTCTTCCTTTATTGGACGAAGTGCCTTCGGTTTTGTTCGAACCCGGGACAGACTTGTATGGTCGTGTGTCTGACACTACACTTTGAGATATAATGTCGATTTCTTTCAAATACATATCTGTTGGTGGCGGAGAATTTATTCTCTTAGCTTAACACCCTTCTCTGAGACGTACGAGCTCAGAGGTTATGTAATTGAAGGTTATCGGCGATATATTCTCAAATTGGTAGCGTGACATGCTAAGTGCTGTTGTGTGTTGATGATCATTAGTTGATCATTTGTGATCAAAGCAAAGCTTTTGTGTAAAGCATAGCTTTTTGGACGAGACCTCATCGGACCTCGCAACCCGGAAATGGTCGAAACAGGAAAGATGCGGCAAGGTTATGAGGGTCACGTCCTTTAGGGTATGTCATTTCCTTCTGGAAAAAGGTGATGTCATGGTATGGAGCCCAGATATTTACCTGTGTGGTAGCTCCAATCTCATTTACTGTGTGGTTGTTGCTTTGTGACAGAGGGCCCTCGGATAAAGGTCGCAAAGGACCGGGGAGTGGCATACTCGAGTAGTAGTTACCTAGTTACAGAGGCAACCCGGCCTTGTGTTGGCAGAGAGCCGGGTAGGTTCTCGGGACGTCCCGCCAGAGGCGTACCCATGTGGCAGTAGGAAGTTCCTTAGCCTGACCATTTGTTGGAAATCCAAAGAAACAATACGAGCCCTGTACGGTTTTAGTTGTATAACCTGCCATGCAGCGTGACGGTAACCTGCCACAAAACATGGTAGCTATAGTAGGCATACGATAATGGTCGTATGCTGGCTAAGATTAATATTCTATTTTCGAAATGCTTTCTACACTATGCACTAGTAATAATATAAAAAGAATTTTCTCGTATCAAGCATATTTGACTATCATAAGAAGAAATCTCCTCCAATTCTGCGATTGCATTGTGTGTGTGGCGGGAGGTCTTATGGTAGTTTCATTTTCCAAAAGCATAACGAATTTTCTTTATAAAATCTAGTTTATTCAAAAGCAACTGTTTGTTTTTTTTACTCATACCAGTCCCATGACTGACCCGGAGTTTATTGTTTCTTTTCTAAACTCTGGGTGCCCATAATTTCTATACGGGCATCCTAGTAGCAGGTTTTCATATTTTGGAGTTAGCAGTATTTTGGAGCTTTTGCTTTGGAGATATTCTAGAAGCTTTTTGGATCTCAGGTGGTTAGTTTTGGGAGATTGTTACCTTTACATTCCTATGAAGACTTTTGGATATATGATCATCGATGTATCATTATGATGTTATTTGGAGTTGTGGTGTATGTATTATATACTCTGATGTATTATTGGATATTATGATGTTGTACCTGTGATGTATGCATGATATTCTTTTTGTTCCATTGTTTTATATTCATCTGATGTTGTTATAAGCTCCGGCGATACGAATTTGATGTCGTTTATTGGATATCGAGTTCGGGTCGTCACAAGTGGTATCAAAGCTGAAGGTTGAGTGAGAACTTCAGCTACGGAGTATAACACATCAGATGGCTCATTAGAAATGGGGTGAAGTATACCCTAGAATGAGTATAACCAAGACTGAGACTCTAAATTTATTAGTCTATTTCTTTTTACGGCTGATATTCCTTAAAATATTTCGTCCGTATATCTAAATCAATTTTCTTACTAATTTCAGATAGTAAGAATGAGCGGGCGCAGAGGAAGAGTTAGGGGTCAAGGAAGTGCCACAGCACCAAATCAAGTTTCCCCAACAGCAGTATCTATTCAGCATCAGCCGGACCTGGCTGATTTATATAAGAAATTCGCAAAGCTTGGTGGTAAGCCGTTCAGCGGCAAGGAATCAATTATTGAGGCTCAAGCATGGATAAGATCCTGTGAGAAGATCTTCAAAGGGCTGAAATTGCAAGACGATCAGAAGCGACTTATAGCTTCTTGGCAACTTCAGGATGAAGCCTCAGCTTGGTGGGAGACAATCACGATAGATAAGCCAGAAGATGAGTTTTCTTGGGAGAAATTCAAAGAAGTGTTTGAGAGGCAATTTTTGCCATCAGCCGGACTTTCTCGAATGTACCAGGAATTTATGGACCTGAAGCAGGGAAGTTTATCATTCGAGGAATATCTGAACAAATTTAATGAGTTATCTCGTTTTGGTCCCGAATTGGTGAATACGCCTTTAAAGAAGAATGAACGATTCATTCGCGGGATGAATAAGAAATTTCACGAAAGAATGACAGCCCATGTTAAGGAGTCTTTTTCAGATTTAGTTGATATGGGGTATCGATATGCCACACTTGATATGCAAGGAACCCCGGTAGAGAAAGGAAGTTCGGGAAATCCAAATTGGAAGAAACGGAAATTTGGAGGGAAGAAACTGTGGCAAAGCAAGGATAAAAAGAAGAGCATCCAGGGTAGTACAGCTGAGAATGTTACTTGTTATAATTGCTTGGAAAAAGGCCACTATTCAAATAGCTGCAAGATGCCAAAGAGGGACCAATCCGCTCAAGAAAATCCTAGGAAGTGCTATTACTGTTAGAAAGTGGGGCATGAAGTTAAGGACTGTCCAACCATGAAGCAAGCTCAAACAGCAAAAGTGTATGCAGTCAAAGACCAACCTACATCTTCCAAGGCAGAGAAAGGAAAAAGAGTTCTCGAAGGTAATCTTACCATTTATGATAGCATTGTTAGGATTCTATTTGACACGGGTGCTACACATAGTTTTATCTCTCAGCAAGCTATTAATAAATTAAATCTTGAACCCGATTTTATGGATGAGCCCATATGCGTAAAGAATCCAGTTGGAGGTCCCGCGAACCTTTGTCTTCGTTGTAGAGATGTTCCTATCTCATACTCTTGTTATCAATTCCCTACTAGTCTTTTCGTTCTTGATTTTAACGAGTTTGAAGTCCTACTCGGAATGGATTAGCTAGCGAAATATGAAGCCATATTGGATTGCACTAATCGATTGATTTCTATTAAAACCGAATTTGGAGATTTCATCGAAATTGCTTGTGAGGATCCTAGTCCAAAAAGGGAAGGATTCATGTATAATTTGGGTTATCCCGAACCCAGTTTAGAGTCCATACCCATTGTTAGAGATTTTCCGGACGTGTTCGGAGAAGTGAAATATCTACCCCCACATCGAGAAATAGAATTCAGAATCAACCTTGTACCTAATGCTCGTCCTGTAGTTCACGCAAGTCGCAGGATGGCGCCCAGGGTAAGGGTTGAATTAGTCGAGCAGACCAGGGATCTACAAGAAAAAGGATTGATTCGACCCAGTGTTTCTGAATGGGGCTCAGCCGTTGTGTTCGTCGCTAAATCGGATGGATCTTTGAGGTTGTGTGTAGATTACCGCGATCTCAATAAGCAGACTCTCAAGAATAAATTTCCACTACCTAGAATTGATGATCTATTTGATCAGTTATGCGGCACTTGTTTCTTTTCGAAGATGGATCTAGCCCAGGGATTCCATCAACTGCGAATCGTCGAAGATTGTGTACATTTAACTGCTTTCAGGGGTCCCAATATGTTCTACGAATGGTTAGTCATGCCTTTTGGGCTAACCAATGCTCCAGCATACTTCGTAGATCTTATGACTCGGGTGTTTCGGGAAGTTTTGAATAAATTTGTGCTCGTATTTATTGATGATATCTTGATCTATTCTAAGACAGAAGAAGAGCATGCCGAACACCTTAGAATTGTTTTGGAAATATTGAGGAGAAATATCCTATATGCAAAATTTTCCAAATGCCACTTCTGGGTCAGAGAAGTCAAATTTCTCGGCCATATTGTTAATGAAGAAGGGATTTCGGTTGATCCTAGCAAAATTTCTGCCATTCTTGATTGGAGAAAGCCCACTACACCAAAGGAAGTTCGAAGCTTTTTGGGTTTAGCAGGCTATTATCGGAAATTCGTTCAAGACTTTTCGAAGATAGCTAGTCCCTTGACGAAGCTAAGAATGAAAGATGTAAAATTCAACTGGACTTCGAAATGTGATGAGGCTTTTCAGGAGTTGAAAAAGAGATTGACCACTGCTCCTGTTCTCGCTATTATCGATGGGAACCAAGGTTTATCTGTTTATACTGATGCTTGCGGTGATGGTTTGGGTGCAGTATTAATGCAGAATGGGAAGGTAATTGCCTACGCGAGTAGACAATTACGTCCTCATGAAAGAAATTACCCCACCCATGATTTGGAACTTTTAGCTGTTATCTTCTCTTTGAAGATATGGCGACATTATCTTCTGGGTAAGAATCTTTTCAGCTTTCTTAATAATTTACGAAATTAACTTAACTTAAATAATATACTTAATGAACTCTCTTTTTCTAGGTGAAAAATTCGAATTATTCATCGACCATAAATCCTTGAAATATCTCTTTACCCAGAAGGATCTGAATCTGCGACAACAACGCTGGTTGGAATTTCTGGCATCTTATGACTTGGATATTCAGTATATGCCAGGAAAAGCCAATGTAGTTGCAGATGCTTTAAGTAGGAGACATGCTGTTCTTGCATATCTTGCTATCGCTCCTACTCTCCTTGAAAAGATTGCCACAAGCCAAACTGGAGACAAGTTTCTTCGAGAAATGCGGAGAAGAATAGGTCGTGGTAAAGATACTAGTTTTGAGGTAGATAATAGAGGGGTTGTAAGGATGAAAGGAAGAATTTGTGTCCCTGACATTCCAGAACTGAAACGTGAAGTTTTAGATGAATGCCACAAATCAAAACTCAGTATCCATCCCGGAGTCAATAAAATGTATCGAGATATTAAAAGAACTTTCTGGTGGAAGACGATGAAGAGAGATATCTCTATTTATGTGAGTCGCTGTGCTACTTGTCAGCAAATCAAAAGCGATCAAAAGAAAGTGGCCGGTTTACTTCAGCCTTTGGAAGTACCGAAGTGGAAATGGGACCAAGTATCGATGGATTTCATCGATGGTTTGCCTCGTACTCGAAAGGGCAATGAAGCAATTTGGGTCATAGTGGACCGTCTAACCAAAACCGCTCACTTCATTCCAGTGAAATCCACTCGGACTGCAGCAAGCTTAGCAGGTATATATATAAAGGAAATTGTTCGTCTTCATTTTATTCCTAGCAGTATAGTGAGTGATCGTGATCCGATCTTCACTAGTAGATTCTGGGAGGCATTCCAAGCCGCTTTGGGAACAAAATTGAATTTCAGCACCGCTTATCACCCACAATCTGATGGGCAGACAGAAAGGGTTAATCGAATTTTAGAAGACCTATTGCGCGCTTGCATTCTTGACTTTGGTGGATCTTGGGAGGACTATTTTCATCTGATTGAATTCTCTTATAACAATAGCTATTAGGTAGTATCGAAATGGCTCCTTTCGAAGCTTTATATGGTCGTCCATGTTGATCGCCTGCATGTTGGATCGAATCAGGTGATAGACTCGTTCTTGGACCGGACATAATTAAAGAAGCCACGGAGAAGGTAGATTTTATACGAAAGAAGTTATTAACTGCTCAGAGCCGTCAGAAAAGCTATTATGACCGCCGAAGGAGAGATTTAGAATTTCAAGTTGGAGATTCTGTATTTCTGAAAGTGTCTCCAATGCGGGGTGTATTGAGATTTGGAAAAACTGGGAAGCTAGCACCGCGTTATATTGGTCCTTTTCCTATTCTGGAAAGGATCGGTCCGCTAGCATATCGAGTGCAGTTGCCTAGCTGGTTGTCTGGCGTGCATGATGTGTTCCACATTTCTAATCTTCGGAAGTATATGCACGACCCAGATAGTATTATTGAGGAGGCAGCTCAGCAGGATCTTGAGATCACTCCCAACTTGGCTGTAAGAAGGGAACCAATAAAGATTATTGATCGTGATGAAAAGCGATTGCGAAACAAAGTTGTAAAATTGGTCAAAGTTCAATGGAGTGGCGATCCAAAGGACTGTACTTGGGAAACTGAGGATAACATGAAGAAATCATATCCCAACTGCAGAATAGACATCTCGGCTTAAACTGTAAGTCATTTCTTTATTTTTCTGAATTCGTACATTCTTTGTTTACTTTTCTCTCTCTTTCAATTTCGAGGATGAAATTTTCTTAAGGAGGGGATATTGTAACATTCCGGGATTTTATTAAATTAAATTCATTAAATTGTTTGAACTTTTGGATTTAATTCGTGAAATTTTAACAGAAATAAAATGTTATTAAAAAGAAAGGAAGTTATATGAATATAAAAAATAATAATAATAATAATAATAATAACAATAATAATGATAGAAAGCAACAATTATCAACAAGAAATTGTTTAAAATAATAAAATTAAGTATGAACAAATTTAATGTTTTTGGTTAAAACCTTTAATAGAACTAAAACAAATATTGTACATAAACCACATAGTTACAAAATGTTAATGCCTGAAATAACTTTTCTTTTAACACGGTAAAATAAGAAACAAGTTAACCAAACACAACAAGACTTAGCTTTATTAAGTTGCTGTAAACCATTACACTGTAAACAATAGAAGGAATATACAAACCAGGAAGTAAAGTATGCAAGCCTCAAACATAAAATAAAATAAATGTATGAAACAAGTTTTGGTACTTATAAAAAAAAATAAAGAAGATAAAAATCGAACAGAACCATGCTGTAAGTATTTTAAGACAAAGAAGAAGATTAAGAGAAAAAAAATCTTCAAGAACAAAACAAAATTGTACTTATAGAAAAAAAAATCAATCAATAGCATATATATATGTAAACTAAAATAGGAACAAAGGCATTAAATGCCATCTATTCAAGCACAAATAAAATCTTACTTAGCACAAACAAAAATCATGTCAGCCGAATTTACATATGGCTTAGTCAACAAGAAGATTGTTTGGTCAAAGATTGTAGGCAAGGGAAAGATATCTCAAAAAGGAAAAAAAGAAAAGCTAGTGAACCAATTTTCACTTACCTGTCCAAACTTCTCTATATAACTGCCTATTTGCTTTATTTAGTTCAAAGAAGAAAAAAAGCAAAGTCAGAAAAGAAAGAAAAAGTAAAACATTTCTTTGCTCTACAAAATCTAAACTGATCATCCATTCCAGTTTGCAAGCCTGACAATCTATGTTTTTATAAACTAAAGGTAATGTCTTTTAAAATAACAAATTGAGTTATGTTTTGTTAAATAATCAAGTAGAAACATCAGGGCTTAAGCAAGTGCATACGAATTGTTGCAGTTAACAGATAAAGAAAAAGAATATCAAGTTAAGAAGAGAAAGAGAGATAGTCCAAGTTTTGGTTTTTCAAACAATAAAAACTGCAGTTCAAGGAAATCAAATATATCTTCTGTTTCAAACATTTGTCCAGGTGAGTAAACAATTTAAGAAAAAAATATAATTCAAGTATATTTAAAATTGTTGCTCATTGGCCTGGGATATGAAACTGCTTTACTTTGCATATGCATGGGTAGTTCTTCTCAGTGTAAATGCCTGTTCTTCTGTCTTTGGTTTCAAAGCACCACATTTATTCAAAACCTCATTTTTAATCATGTATCATTATTAGATTTTGATCTCAAAAAAAAAAAAAATTTAACTTGCGTATTCAAGGATGAACTATGATTTTAAAGTATAAATTTCAGAAGGAAAATATTACCCAGTTCAAAGAAATGGTTTTTACAGTAATATGCCATATTTTGGTTAAACTCGAATATCATGAAATGCTAATTCAAGTTTATAACCTGAATCTTCATTGCAAATTATGATTTTTAAGACGAAATTGGCAATTTTTAGTTGCCTATGTCACGCGCAGTTCATTGTTGAACGAAAATGATATTTTGAT
The DNA here is from genome assembly GCA_030765085.1 of Allium cepa. Classification (NCBI taxonomy): domain Eukaryota; kingdom Viridiplantae; phylum Streptophyta; class Magnoliopsida; order Asparagales; family Amaryllidaceae; genus Allium; species Allium cepa. The sequence goes on along the minus strand of CM060934.1, from coordinate 308,095,543 downwards.
CGATTTCTGATCATCTAACAATTTTTAGATGCTAGAAATTTGTGTGAAGCTGGGTTAAACACTCACGATCCCAGGAAAATTTTTGAAATTTTTTTTCTAATGTATGAATGGGGAGAATGAATCGAGTTTAGGGTTTAAACCCATATTGGAACGCTGTTGACAAATCTGATCGCTGCCACGTCGACGTTTCACCGGAGCTGATCGCACCGGTGGCGATCGAGGCAGTGAAGATAGGCGGAGCTCCGGTCAAGTTTCCATGGCCTATGATGGTCAGAGGAGGTGGCGCGGGCTCATTTCCTGGCGATGTGTTTTTGGGTTTGTTGGTCGAAACGTCTCGAATTTGCTTTTGAGTTTAATTTGAAACTCTGGGTGTTCGTATTGTTTTGGGAGGTGGAGAGCAACGTGTGGGAGGCCGCAGCACCGTCCCACGTTGGTGGAGTTGGCCGTGCACGTATACGTGCAGTGGTGTGTGTCAGTGTGGGATCTGGGGAAAGTGGCAGTGTGACTCGAAGTCACTTTAGGGAAACCGGGGTAAAAACTCGAAGCAGGACTCGAGTTTGTCCAGGGTGTAGCATGTTGAATGGTGAACTTAAGAGAATTTTTTATAAAAAAAAAATTAGCACTCAGGTGAGTTTCAACTAAAACCCGTAGCAGAGGCCTATTTTTATCGGGGATGACTCGAAGAACCCCTCGGGTTGAACCTGAAGTTAACAAATCTCAGTTTTGCAACATAGTTTAAAAATGTTTTTCTAACTTGTTTTTTTCATAAATGATGATAGTTGGCCAAGATAATGAAAAATGTTTGTTTTACTTAACAAAATATTTAAGAAATATATTCAAATTTGTTAACTTAAAACAAATACATTATGATGGTTAAATATGATTAAATAATTTATGATTTAAAATTACTTTGAAATTAAAGGTTGATTTATTCAAAGAATAATTAGAAAATAAAAGTAATTAACCATTAAGAATTAATAAATTAAGATAGTTAATTTGAGATTAAGTGATTAATAAAGTCAGTTTAAAATTTAATACTTTTATAATTAAGTGAAATTTTAAACATTGATTTAAAATAATCAATAAAGATAATTATCAGGTTAATTTATTAAATTACATTCACTTTGATTTATAAATAATTAACCATTGTTATGCACTATATTGTTTTCTGTTGTGATTGTGATACTGTGTGATGCACTATGACTGTGATTGCTCTGTATAGATGTGAAAACCCTTTTGTCGTAAACGGCAATTTAAACTTTGATGCGACAGGGAGTCGGATTTCAGTTTGTTATCCGAAACCCACATCGAACCCTGAATGTGAATCTTTGTGATTGATATATCCACATGTTTTGAAAATCAACCGCACACTATTCGGTTTAGCCGGGAGAGGACCTTTGTGTCGTATAACCCATTCCGAATAGTGATACGTCGAAATGGATAGCATTTGAAGACCGGTGGTGAAGATCGGGTTCTTCAAAAACGATAGGATAACCTATCGATTGTCTCTGCACTGAGTTGCTCCGGTATAGAGATTTCCCTAAGTGATGGGAAGTCCGATCGGGATTGTGGATACCCGGATTTGCAAGGGCTTCTTCCTTTATTGGACGAAGTGCCTTCGGTTCTGTTCGAACCCGGGACAGACTTGTATGTTCGTGTGTCTGACACTACACTTTGAGATATAATGCCGATTTCTTTCAAATACATATCTGTTGGTGGCGGAGAATTTATTCTCTTAGCTTAACACCCTTTTCTGAGACGTACGAGCTTAGAGGTTATGTAATTGAAGGTTATCAGCGATATATTCTCAAATTGGTAGCGTAACATGCTAAGTGCTGCTGTGTGTTGATGATCATTAGTTGATCATTTGTGATCAAAGCAAAGCTTTCGTGTAGAGCATAGCTTTGTGGACGAGACCTCATCGGACCTCACAACCCGGAAATGGTCGAAACAGGAAAGATGCGGCAAGGTTATGAGGGTCGCGCCCTTTAGGGTATGTCATTTCCATCTGGAAAAAGGTGATGTCATGGTATGGAGCCCAAATATTTATCTGTGTGGTAGCTCCAATCTCATTTACTGTGTGGTTGTTGCTTTGTGACAGAGGGCCCTCGGATAAAGGTCCCAAAGGACCGGGGAGTGGCATACTCGAGTAGTAGTTACCTAGTTACAGAGGTAACCCGGCCTTGTGTTGGCAGAGAGCCGGGTAGGTTCTCGGGACGTCCCGCCAGAGGCGTACCCATGTGGCAGTAGGAAGTTCCTTAGCCTGACCATTTGTTGGAAATCCAAAGAAACAATACGAGCCCTGTACGGTTTTAGTTGTATAACCTGCCATGCAGCGTGACGGTAACCTGCCACAAAACATGGTAGCTATAGTAGGCATACGATAATGGTCGTATGCTGGCTAAGATTAATATTCTATTTTCGAAATGCTTTCTACACTATGCACTAGTAATAATATAAAAAGAATTTTCTCGTATCAAGCATATTTGACTATCATAAGAAGAAATCTCCTCCAATTCTGCGATTGCATTGTGTGTGTGGCGGGAGGTCTTATGGTAGTTTCATTTTCCAAAAGCATAACGAATTTTCTTTATAAAATCTAGTTTATTCAAAAGCAACTGTTTGTTTTGTTTATTCATACCAGTCCCATGACTGACCCGGAGTTTATTGTTTCATTTCTAAACTCTGGGTGCCCATAATTTCTACACGGGCAGCCTAGTAGCAGGTTTTCATATTTTGGAGTTAGCAGTATTTTGGAGCTTTTGCTTTGGAGATATTCTAGAAGTTTTTTGGATCTCAGGTGGTTAGTTTTAGGAGATTGTTACCTTTACATTCCTATGAAGACTTTTGGATATATGATCATCGATGTATCATTATGATGTTATTTGGAGTTGTGGTGTATGTATTATATACTCTGATGTATTATTGGATATTATGATGTTGTACCTGTGATGTATGCATGATATTCTTTTTGTTCCGCTGTTTTATATTCATCTGATGTTGTTATAAGCTCCGGCGATACGAATTTGATGTCGTTTATTGGATATCGAGTTCGGGTCGTCACACGATTTAACTGTAGTCAGAAATCCAGTTCAGATTATGGACCGAGATGAGAAGCAACTCAGAAACAAAGTGGTGAAACTCGTCAAGGTGCAATGGAGTGAGGATCCCAGAGATTGTACCTGGGAAACTCTCGATAGTTTTAGGAGTGCTTATCCGGATTTATGTTCGGATAACTAGTGATGTTTGTTAGAATAGGCTGTTTGTTTGTTTACTATTGTATGAATGACATGTATGTTTGGATGGTTAATATAAAAGCTTTTGAATTAACTGTTGTTTAAATTTCGGGGACGAAATTCTTTTAAGGGGAGAGGAATGTAACGACCCAGAATTTTGACGGTATATTTTATTAAATATTTAATCTAATTTAAATTAAATATAAGCTTGTCAATGTTTAAATTGATGAGATCTTGGATATTTAACAGTTATATATGTTTGTAAAAGAAAGTTTTGATTGAAAATTTTAAATAGAATGCTTTAACCCATTAAAACAAAATCTGTCATATTCAATAAAATCAAATCAAAGACTTTATATTTTTGTTATTTGATAAAATACATATGCATACAGTTTTAGTTTTTAAAATGATAAAGTTAAAACATAAACATAAATATACACCATAATTATAAAATATAAAATGTAACTAAGAACATAATTATAAAATATAAGTAGAAACTAGAAATATAAGCATACCAATAGAATGTTACAAGTAAATGTTTGAAATTTAAATTACAAATAGAACAGAGTTTAGAAACTATACAAACAATGACAATGATAAGTTTACCCAAAATATATGAAGGTGAGTAATACAAAGAATAACATGAAATCTGAATTTATCCACCACAAAAACTTTAACCAGGTTGTATAAACCTGAAAGAAAGAGAATGAAATAAATATCTTTGTGCAATCAATGCTATGAATTGAATGGAAATTTTATGTGCTGCAGGAAAATTCATATGCACAAGAAAAACCAGTTTTACTTTAATATAATAAAACTTAACTAAACCTAAAAGACAAACCTGGAAAACAGTATCTTGTACAAATATAATAAAACAAAAGTCTGTGTCTATACAAAAACATGTTGGCCGAAATGATAAATATCTTGTACAACATAAAGTAAGTATCAGTAAATATCTTTGTACAAAATTGCAACTATCAGTAAACATTTAATACTTGCTATCATGATTAAGGGCATAAGCATTAATTAGCATAACATATTGTTTAACAAGTACATGCAGCCGAGATCACAATATCTTTTCTTATTGCAGTAAATTTAATACCAAAATTCTTGTTGGTCAAACATGGTGGCTGGCCAGTTATAACCTGATCAGTAGCTTCTTTATATATATCCACCTTTCTATCATCAGTTCATTTATACAAACCTAAACTTAAAAACAAACCTGAGAAACATTTATTTGCTTTGCAAATATATATTAACTTAAAACAGAAAATCAAACAAAGAAAAAAGAAGCAGAAGATAGGAAACTTAAGAAGGTTTCAGGGTAGTTCAACTGCAGTCTTTTCAACATACTTTCTGTTCAATTGCTTTTTGGTGAGTAAACTTATCCATTTTAAATCTAAATTTGTATTTTTAATTTGTAAATGGTAAGTGCTTGAATATTGTTTATATAATTAGCTTTGGTATCTTCTGTTGTTTGAATAGTACAGGTAGTTGTTCTTTCAAACTTTTGAAATCTGATAAAAGTAAAGCCAAGAAATCTATAATGCTTATTCATATAACCATTTGAACTTTGTATTGTGCTAATTCGAGTTTGTTTAGCTTAAACAAAGCCTGCAAACATGATGGAAAGTTTAACAGCATGTTATTCATACTGTATTATCAAACTACAGGTAAAAAAAGAAATCAAAGTTTAAAATTCAAATGTTTAAAATTCAAATGTTTAAATTTGTAAATTCGATAACATATTTAGTTTTCATAAACATAATTATGATTTTTAACATAAAACTTTTGATTTGAAAGCAAAGATTTTCAGAGCAGTTTTAAAAAGAAGTTTTACTGAATTTTTGTCAAATTTGGAAGATCAAGTAAATATTAATTTCTGAAATTTGGAATGAAGCACGATTGAAGTTATATTAGCACTAGAAAAATGTCAATTTATTTTTCAAATGCATAAATTTTGAGTTCGAATCACAAATAGGGTTAGCGTGCTTAAAATTGTGATGCTCTGTAAAATATTGAATTCGGCATCATATGTAAATCGAGTGGATCGCGATTTTTGGTGGAGTTAGGGAGGAGTGTGATCGAGGTTCTGGTGAATTTTCATCACCTCCGGTGATGTGTGGTGGCCGCACGATCGATTTGACAGTGGAGTTGCAGTCGCATATTCGAGCATCAGGTCGTATTTTTGTTTTCAACTCGAAATTGAAATCTGGGTTTAGATTTCGTATGAGTGGAGGTTTTGTGACGTGTGGGTATTGTCGCGAGTCGCCGCAAGGGAGGTGAGCCACGATGCACGTGCACGGTGGCGAGGTGATGGTCGATGATCTGGAGTCGTCGCGCGCCCATGTTTTTCTGGTGTTGCTTCGAGCATGACTTCGGTTTGCCTCTGGGTCGTTCCCGTGAAATGGGTTTCTGCTGTTCTTTTATAACTTCAACTAATACTAAAAAAATGTAATGGGGAGATGAACTGGGAAAAGAAGAACAGGGAGGGGGTGAGAGAGAGCGACACGGGAGAGACACGAGGGAAACTCGAGTTTTCTCGAGTAAGGAGTGATGCGGTCTCGGTGCTTTCCCAAATGGACGTGTATACTGATTTTTGTACAAGTGTGTAACTAAGTTAATTAAACAGTTGTTAATTAATTAAGTTAGTATTTTAATTAAGGTTGATTTAGCTAGATATGTAAGAAATAGGTGATTAACAGTTAGTAGTTAGAAGGTTGATTAATTTATATTTGAATTTTTAATTGAGTTTGAAAATTAAAATGTAATCACATGTTAAATCAATTTAAATCTTAAGGAATGTTAGCATATCACTTAAAAGTTAATTAACAAATGATAATTAACTTAAGTGAGTAATTAAAGATTAATTAATTAATTAAATTAATAATAATTGATTAATTTAAAGTAATTTGTGATAAGTAAATAAGTAATTAATTTTTAATAAGTGAGTTAATAATTAACAAGAATCAATCAACTAATTAACTGAGTAATTAAGTAACAGTTAATGAATAGAAGTTAATTAATTAAATAATTAATTAAAGATTAGATAATTAAATAATTAATAATTAATGATTAACTAATTAATTAATTGATCATTAATCAGCTAATTAATCAGTAATTAATTAAGCAGAATAAAATATAGATATTCTTAAGCAAATAATTTAGTTAAGTAAAACCAAAACTGTTTGGTATGCATTGATGATTCTGTTTGATTGACTTTGATATCTGTTTGATGAATTTTCTGTAATATGTTGTGATATATTATGGATATCTGTGATAACTGTGTATGATTTATATGATATATCTGTTATGTTAATTCTGATATTTAAATTGAACTGTTAAGTTAAATAGACAACTTGGCCCTTAAAATGGCATTTGGATCCGATGAGACCGGGATCGGAAGAATCAATTTTGATTCTCCGAAAACCACATCGATCTAAATTAAACGATAGGTCGTGACTTATCAATTGGTGATCGAGATGGTGTTTTCAAAATGCAAGGGTTATCGTCGTTAACTCTGAGGGTGATTCCAAAATGAGTGTAACGAGATAATGCCTTCGGTTTCGTTCGAACCCGGAACGAACTTGTACGGATTGAATGCTTTCAACACATCGTCAGGCGGACGATGAGCATTCTAAGATATGTTCAATAAAGGTAATCGTAGCCTCAAGCCTCATCTACCAGGAATGGCTAAAACAGGGGAGATGCAGCAAGGTTAGGTGGGTCATGCCCAAGCAGGACAAGATATTCCCCTGTCTAGATGTCCCTTTTTATTTCGGCTGAGTGAGCAGTTGTTGGCCACAACTGCGGGGTTATCTTGTTCGGGACTGTTCAGTAAGGAATGGTTCCGGCCTTGTGTTGTAGGGGGTCGGGAGTGTTCCTCGGTACGGTGATCTAGGCCCCGTACTGTGACAGGCGGTACCCCAGTAGCCCTGCCATTGTTGGAAATCCAATTTTCCCTACGAGACCCTACGGTTTTGATTTGTATTACCCACTTTCGTGGCTAGTAGCTGGAATTTAATCATGTAACAATTTCGGCTATTTTCTATTTACTTGAAAACCCTAGACACTATTATAATATCACAGAATTTCCTATAAAATGTTTTGGTTAGCGTAAGGTAAAAACTTACCCGTATTTATTTGTGGGGAGTCTTACGTGATACCTTTATTTTCAAATGATTTTCAAAGTTAAGCAATTTTAACCTGTTTACTCATACCAGACGCATGTCTGACCCGGAGTTTATATTTTGTTTTTCATAAACTCTTGGGGACTCAAATTTTTATGAGCAGCCAAGTGATAGGTATTTGGGAGTGTTGATTTTCTGGAGGAGCTATTTTGGGGAGAAGACCAGACGTATGTATATATATATGTAGTTCCGTTGTGTAGTTAGTCTGTGTTGTATTTTGGATGTATGTATGGACATGTATGTATATGACAGTCCTATTATATGATATTGTATGACTCTGATGTATGTATAACTATGTAATAGTTATGTGATGTATTATATTTTGTTCCATTCCGCTGTGAGATTCTGATGTTGTTGTTCTTTCTTTCTATTCTGTTCTATTCCTATCCCTTTCTTTCTTAATGATGAAACGTCTTTTTGGGTTTAGAAAGGCGGGCCGTCACAGTAAATGTGAAATGTGTTTTAAAAATAAAAGTTAAGGAAATAAAGTGGAATTTAAATTTAATTTATTAAATGGTAAATTAAATTAGAATGTAAAGTAAATGAAATTTTATAAAGTTGTACTTAATTTAATAATTAAATTATTAAAATTTGATTTTTGTATGAAAATTTCACTTTATAAAATCATAAATTAAAGGGTATTTAAATGATTGTTTTTAACTTTATTAACTTTTATAAGTTAAATGGTTTAAATTAAAATTTTAATTATTTATGAAATTGTATTTAAAGTTTGAAATTTAATTAACAGCATTTCGAAAATGCTATCATTTCTAATGTAAAGGATAATACAGCATTTCTAAGTGCTATAATTGATACAAATGAACTAAAAGGCAAAAATGAACCAAGGGCTCTTACAGCACTTTGTAAGTGCTGTAGCTGCAGAATTGAACTAAAGCTTTTATTTGAAACCTGAACTATTACAGCATTTCTGTAAATGCTGTCTTTGCTAAATTGAATTGTTTTCAAATGTGACTTACCGTAGCATTTTCTAAATGCTACGAAAGTTGAAATTTCACTGTTTTAATCAATTTAAGTGAATAAATGAATTGTGAAAAGACTAATTTTTTTGGAATTTGAATATTTGATTTTAAATATAATAACTTCATTTTAATTGGTTTTAAATAGAATATTTGATTTGAAATATAAACCATTTTTAAATGTGATTTGGAATGGTATTTAAATTAAATAAAATGAATGGGGTTTTGGAAGGATATGATATTTTAGTATTTTAAATGAATTTGAAACGATATTGAATTTTGAAATGATATTTGATTTAGAAGTATAAAATACCAATTTGGAATTTTAACCACGGGATGAATTTAATTTATGGTTTAAAGGATCCTTAGAGGATGGGCGATCTTAAGCATCCTTTAAGTTATTGTGCATTTCTATTACAGTTCCCTTGAGTTAGTTTACATTATATAAGTATGTATGTCCTGACTCGAGTGTTTTGTGTTTTGCTTTACGCTCGGGTCAGCCTGAGTACTTACAGCTTAGCTTGGGATTTCTTTTCTGGAGCTAGGAATCGCCGTAGATTTTGCTTATCTAGTTATCTATCCGTTTCAATTTCAGCTGTCTATTTTAACTCTTGTTTAGTGATCTTCTATGTATTTGAGATTTCTATTGTATATGTTTTCAGACTAATATTATGTATTTTGTTTTTTAGACTTTGTTGTAGTAGCTTCATGAACTACTATGGTATATTTTATTTCCGCTGCGAGTTATTCTAATATTTCTGTGTTTGTGGTTCTGTATGATTGGTTTTATTTGCTCCAAATTATATTACAATGTGGTATTTTGAGCAATTCAAGTCTGACATGTGTGGATGTGAATGCCTGAAAATATCGGGTTGTTACATTTGGTATGAGAGCTTTAGTTTTAGGCAAACCATAGCCTGCGGAGCAAAACCTCATTAGAGATAGGGTAGAAATACCCTAGAATGAGTGAAATCAATCTCAAAATCATTTTTTGTGAGTGAACGTATTTTCGAAGTATAAAATGATTTCCAAATGATTTTAAAGAATTTGCAAAGATTATAATGGTATAAATTTTTCTTATTTTGAAATCAAGATTTTCTAAACTTCATTCCTTCTGCATCCACCTTGTTAGTAATCTCTTGGTTAGAATTCTTATCGATTAGGACCCCTTCTGAAATCCAGTCTTGTCTTCCCTATTTTATCCTTTTGATTTTGGAGCATTCCATAATTCCACTTTAAATGACCTCTATAAAGGTTAGTGATTCCGCAAATCTTTGAATGATTTGTAAATGGGTGAAACTCCTTTACAATTGACATTGATTCACCCAAGATTTCTGTATCCTCCGTTTATGATGTTATTTATCTCCTTCTCTACCTGGATTCTATCTTTGTGATCGAATGTCGATTTGCCTTAGATTTCCGCATTGATTATATTCCTGAAGTCACGGTTGACCCAGTTAACGTTGCTCGCGATTTATATAGGCTTATCATCTCTTATTTGGTAATTAAATTATCTCATCTTCGTTCGAGCTTATCTTCGAACCAGAATTCTATTTGATTAGAGTTCCACTAAATTTGAATCTCTATTTGTTTGAAACCCGTGCTTGAATCATCCCTTGGAAATTTGTGTTTGGTTGTATTTTGAAATTGTGCATACGTCAAAATTATTATTTTGATAAGGATGACCACATTTTATAAAAGTAAAATGTTTTCAATAAGGATTTTATATCTTTTAAAAATAAAAATTTGAAGCTTTGAGAGGATTTGAAATTTTAAAATTTTATAAGAATTTGCTTTAAATAAGAATGATTTATAACTGAAGGGTTTTGAATTTGAATTTCGAGGAATCGAACTCCGGTGTTTTGAAACCGGTTTTAAGATTTTGAAAAATATATAATAATAATAATATTCAAAGATATTTTCTAAATAAGAAATATTTAAAATGTATTCGAATGAATTCCAATGATTTCAAAGAGATTTCAAAGAAGTTTCAAGAAAATAAAAGTCTAGAACCCAATGATGTCGTTGAAAAATAATTTCGGTGATGAATGCATGCATCATCGACATTGATTTTCGAGTTTCTGAGTGAGGAAGAGGCCACTCTAGTAGCTTTGCTATGCGAGTGATTTTGTGAAATCAATTTTGATTTCAGACTTTGACGTATGATTTGATTTTTGAAAGATATATGTGTGTATATATATATATATATTTGAAATGATTTAAAGTAAACCGGTGTTCAGTCCTCGAGTTTTAGATTGTTTTGGTATAACCTTATCTATTGGAATTGATTTATTTTTTTTAGTTGGTGATTTCCAACTTTTGGATTTTAAATACAATTTCTTCGACTATTTTTAAAAGTTCGAGCACTTCCAAATCAAGGTTTAAATTTTTAAACATAAGTAATTTTCAAAAGGTAAATTGGGTTTTCCATATATGAAAATAAATAGTTTAAAGATTTTAAAGGGATTAAACTTGGAAATCATTTTGGGTGCAATTGATTTTGAGAAAAATAATTAGTTTTGAAAATAGATTGGATAGTAAAACCCAGTATTTATATGATGGTTTAGAAATGGATTGGTTTGACATAAATTTTGTTGGGTTGTAAATTTGGATTATTTTCTAAATCTTTGTTTTAAAAAAAACTTTGAAACTGAATATATGTAATTTGGAAGAAATGATTTGGCGAAAGCATATATAATTTTGAAACTGAAATGTTATTGAAAGGAATTGAAATTGAGAACCTTGTTTTATTAAATACTTGATTTGGGGGTTAACGAACTTATATAAAATTGATTTTTATAAGTATGAATTTGATTTGAAAACTGTTGATTTGAATAGGTACTCAATTTAGAAAGAGAAATCTTATATAATCGAAGTCTATAAGTGTGATTTGATATACTATTGATTTGGAAAGTATTCGATTTGAAAATGGAATCCTATATATGATGGACTTTATATATGTATGATATTTGAAAGTGATTTAAGAGGTACTATATGATACATATTTTTGAAGTAAAGATATGGAAAGTGCCTTCTGCTTGATATCCGCTTTGTGGCCACATTGTGGATTCATTCTATCGATATTATTCTCCCTGATTTGGGTTTTTTGGATATGATACTCGAGTGTCCATCGAATTCCATGGCGATCTCCATGGTCTTACGAGCACGACTGCATAGCGTAGTTCGTAAGGGCTGCGAGAGCCTATGGGTATGGATGTTTCCTAGGGGATCCAGGCGTAACTATTGTGTATCCACGATCTATGTAGGTCGTATTTGGTAGCGTAATCGGTAGGGGTTGCGAAAGCCTACGGGTACAGATGTTTCCTGGGGAACCAGACTTAACCATTGTGTATCTGCGGTACTACCAGTCTTCATGGCGTAATCGCAGGGCTGCGGTAGCCAGCCTACGGGTACGGATGTTTCTTAGGGGACCCAGGCGTAACCATTGTGTATCCGCGATCCATGATCAACATGTTTTGGTTTGGTTGTTTTGTTTGGATTGTACTTTCCATATCCGTTTTTAAAAGTTTTTCCAGTATTTTCACTGGGTGTTGAAACAAGTATACCAAGTACCTGGAGAATTCTAGCTTTGCGCGTGATCAACGCATAGCCAGAGTCTGCAGGAACGAAAGTAAACTTGTTAAGACATCAAGTTATAAAAGTATTTTGTAAAGTATTATATAAAGGATATTTTGATCATTTATTTTACTTTTCTAAATAATTTAAAAATGTTTTAAATATTGTTTACTTCGAACTAACAAATTTGAATCAATTGACTATTCATCATATTATGGAATGTTAAAATGTTAAATATATAAAAAATTAAAATTTAAAGTTTTAAAATAATGGTCCATCCTTGTCTTTCAACCTACTTTCCCTTCTAGCTATTTCTACCTTCTTCCTCTTCGAGGGTTCTTTCTGCATCGTGGAAAGAGTTGGTTCTTTGGCTCATCGTTTGGATTTGCCCAAGAAGCTTTCTTTAGTGCATGATGTATTCCACGTCTCACATCTTCTCTGGTGTCTTCGTGACCCATCTTGTTCAGCCTTCTGCTCTTGATAGTTGGATATTGAGCTTAATCTGACTGTCGAGAGTAAGCCACTTCGTATTGTCAGCAAAGGTACGAAGCAGCTTAGAAGGAAATCTGTTAGTCTTATCAAAGTACAATGGAGTACTGATGATCAAGATTGTACCTGAGAGACGAAGGAGAGCATTCATGCTTCGAATCCGGAATTGTTTTTCCATGTACTATTTGTTTTGTCTATCTTGCTTTTACTTATTTTCCTTGTTCGTTCTTTTCGAGGACGAAAAGATTTGAGTGGAGGAGAGTGTAACAACCTAGTATTTTGTGATTATTTCTATTTATATATTTTAATTATTTTAATTAAAATTCCTGATTTAAAAAAACTTTATTTTATTTATTAAAATGAATAAATTTTGTTATTTAAAATAAATGTTGATTTTTATGTAAATTATAATTTCAAACATGAATAAAAAGAATATTTCCAGAAAATGTGAATTTTGGTCAAAGTGGTCAAACTTTGACTTTTAAATTTAAAATTTAAATATTTGTATTTTTAATTTTATCTTTTATTATGTAAATAAATTAAATTTCAAGAATACTATTTTTCATTTCGTTAAAATCCGATTTATATTGTGAAAGTTATGCTTTTTACAATATTATGTGTAAATTGATTTATTTAATAAAATTGTTTGTTTTAATTTTGTATAAATAATATTTTTATTTGTCATATCTTATTCTAATTTGTGTATATGTGTGTAATATGTTATGCTATGTATATATTTTATTTTTAAAACATTTTTTAAGTGTTGTAGTCATTTTTCCAAAAACTAGTTATATTTTGTTTTCAATTTTCAATACTAGTTTACATATAATAACTATTTTCTTATATTTTTCTATATTTTTCTAACATTTATTTATTCATTTCATTTTCATTTTATTTTTTATTCATTTTATTTTTTTTACATGGTTTTTTTTAGTTTATTTGCATAAAATAAAATGGTAAATTGAAAAGACAACAACTCTTCCTTTGCTTATGACTTTTCAAATACTTTGCCTTTTCATTTTTGGCGGTTCACCACATATCTTTTGGCCGTGAGTTTCATATTGAATTTCAAGTGAGAAAACACTTTCTCACTTCACTTTACACGCCATTTTCAGGTCTGAAGAGAAAGGTAATGGCTTCTTAAATTTTTCTACTCTTTTCTCTTCATTTTTATTGAATTTTCCTTTAGATTTTGCCTTGCTTCTCCTTATCATGATCGGCCATAGCCCCTCCACCACCTCCACCGTCTAGCACCACTACATCTATAGCCACATTGTCCTCTTCCTCTCTGACCAGTGCAAGGCCATGAGCAACTCTTGAAGCAATCACCACAAAAACTCCACAAACACCTTGAAATTTCCATAGCCGAACCCTTAATGCACATAGCCTTCATTTTTCCACCTTGCCACCTCCTTAGCCGCCGCCGCCTGCTCCTCCACCACCTCTGGCCGCTGCTCCAACCACCACCAGACCTTCTCATGCCGTGGCTGAACCCAGTTCACCTCAGGTCGAGCCCAAGTGTTGCAGCAATCTCCACTTATTTGCCTTAACCCTTTGCATTCTCATGTCATAACTTCCACCACTTCATCACCTTGCTAGCCATGTGTCTTGACCCATACTCGAGCCCAATACACCATCATGGCTGAACATTAGAGACCCCTAGGTCAAGCATATGATGGTTGAGGCAATGACCAAATCATGTTGTAATTCGTTGCTTTATTTTAAATTGTTTTCATAAGTATATTTGGGTTGTAAATTCTTGTGCAATATCTTGTTTGTTTGCTATGTACAAGATAATCACTTTGGCTCTTCCCTCACTTGAATCCATGGTCATGTTATCGTGCTTTTCGGATCCTTGTTTGTGTGTCTGAATCTGTACTCCAGCTTGTTGAGGTGAGTAATTCACACTTGACATATGTACTTATATAATCAGTAAATTGACACCATGTGAATCTGTAGATCCATATGATCATATTGTAACTGCCTGTGATATGATTTATATGATGATCACCCTGTTTATACACCTGTTATATCATCTATTACTGCTATATGATCATATTCTGTTATTTATATCAGTTTATCACACTGCAAGTTCTCTGTACATTAGAATCACTATGGGTTGAAATGATACATACCCGAACAGACTTTAGAATAGGGAAAAATCGTTATGGGCTGAAATGATAGGTCTGAATGTTTTTTATTTATTTCATTTAACATGGGATTGCGGGTTTGAAATGATAAAACCCGGATTTTTCTTCGTAAATTACGAATTGAAATGATATATTATCTGTATCACTTGACCTAGACTAGAAAATTATATACAGACTCGTGGTTAAAATATATTTTTCTAAATTTTTGAAGTATTTTAAAAAATGTAAATATTATGATACTTTGATTAAAATTTAATTAAAAATAATTTTTGTAAAATATTAGTGACTTTCTACAAGTTAAATAAGTGAAATAAATAAATGGTAGAGTAGAATTTGAAATATAAGTAAATTGTGGAATTTGTGATTTGGTTCATAAATGTAGTTCAAATTAAGTAAGAAGATATTATAATTTGATTTTAAATTTTAATTTAAAATGATTTTATAAAGTGTTATTTATTTTTTCTATAAATTAAAAATAGGTAAATAAATAAATGTTTAAATTTGAAATTTGAAATATTACTTAACTTGAAAAATATGAAATGTGTTTTAAAAATAAAAGTTAAGTTAAGGAAATAAAATGGAATTTAAATTTAATTTATGAAATGGTAAATTAAATTAAAATGTAAGGTAAATGAAATGTTATAAAATTGTACATTAATTTAATAAGTAAATTATTAAAATTTGATTTTTGTATGAAAATTTCACTTTATAAAATCATAAATTAAAGGGTATTTAAATGATATTTTTAAAGTGAAATTATTAAATTTTATAAGTTAAATGGTTTAAATTAAATTTTTAATTGTTTATGAAATTGTATTGAAAGTTTGGAATTTAATTAACAGCATTTCTGAAATGCAATCATTTCAGAAGTAATGGATATTACAACATTTCTAAGTGTTGTAATTGATACAAATGAACTAAAAGGCAAAAACGAACCAAGGGCTATTACAACACTTTGTAAGTGCTGTAGTTGCAGAATTGAACTAAAGCTTTTATTTGAAACCTGAACTATTATAGCCTTTCTGTAAATGCTGTCTTTCCTAAATTGAATTGTTTTCAAATGTATCTTACCGTAGCATTTTCTAAATGCTGCGAAAGTTGAAATTTCACTGTTTTAATCAATTTAAGTGAATAAATGAATTGTGAAAACACTAATTTTTTTGGAATTTGAATATTTGATTTTAAATATAATAACGTCATTTTAATTGGTTTTAAATGGAATATTTGATTTGAAATATAAACCATTTTTAAATGTGATTTGGAATGGTATTTAAATTAAATAAAATGAATGAGGTTTTGGAAGGATATGATATTTTAGTATTTTAAATGAATTTGAAATGATATTGAATTTTGAAATGACATTTGATTTAGAAATATAAAATATCATTTTGGAATTTTAACCGCGGGATGAATTTAATTTATGGTTTAAAGGATCCTTATAGGATGGGCGATCCTAAACATCATCTAAGTTATTGTGCATTACTACTACAGTTCCCTTGAGTTGGTTTACATTATATAAGTATGTATTTCCTGACTCGAGTGTTTTGTGTTTTACTTTACGCTCGGGTCAGCATGACTATTTACAGCTTAGCTTTGGATTTTAGTTCTGGAGCTTGGAATCGCTGGAGATTTTTCTTATCTAGTTACCTATCCATTTCAGTTTCAGTTGTCTATTTCAGCTCTTGTATTACTGATCTTCTATGTATTTGAGATTTCTATTGTATATGTTTTCAGACTGATATTATGTATTTTTTTTATTTAGACTTTGTTATAGTAGCTTCATGAACTACTATGGTATATCTTATTTCCGCTGTGAGTTATTCTGATATTTTTGTGTCTGTGATTCTGTATGTTTGGTTTTATTTTCTCCAAATTATATTACAATGCGATATTTTGAGCAATTCAAGTCCGACGCGGGTGGATGCGAATGGCTGAAAATATCGGGTTGTTACGTATAATATGTCTAAAGTAAGTAAAAGTATTGAAATAGCGTTAATGCGTTACCCATATCCCCTTAACACATTTTTATATATTCCCATAGTCTATACAGCACCGTAACCCTCCCATAAAATGGAGGGCTATCAAAGGGCACTCCATAGGTATAGTACAAAACAAACTCGTAGAAGGCACGATAGGGCATGTGACAAGGCGCTCGAGCCAATACCGGGGTAGATATATCGTTCGTGTATCCAGACTGGTGGTAAGGCATAGCAGCTACTACCGCCCACCTCATGACATACTTCCAAATCAAAGGGTGCACCCAATCACATCATAAAATCAATAGAATGGTACCAAAGAAATGTGTCCGATCGGAGGAATGATCTCACTTGGCCCGACGTGGCTCCTGTTTTAGCTGCATCATGCTGACTCACGGGATTCAGGGCTACGTAAATACCATATGGAATCGTCACCAAGCCATCCTACTTCATTCTGAAATCTCCACCACGTATACGGTTGTTAAAGTGGTTTTGGGTATTGGCAGAGAGTATGACACTATCCAATCCCGGTCTCTTTAACAACCAATCGTTATTATAACACCGCGGTCATTTAAAAATAAGTTATACTTCAAAACCAAAATATCATTTCCATTTCAAAACCATATCAATACGATATCACTTTTCACTTCAAATATATTCATTTCCAAAACCACATTACTTTTAAAGTTGTAACACTTTCGAAACCAAAACACTTGAAATTATAATACTTTGGAAATCATACCACTTTGGAAATCAAATTACTTTCCTTACACAGTTTAGATATTAATAATAGTATATATATTAAAATAGTTTATAAAATGAAATAGTTTATAAAATAAAATAGTTTATATAAAATAGTCATAAGTTAAAATAGTTTATGATAAAATAGTTAGTATATTAAAGTAGTTTACATTAAAAATAGTTTATATTAAAAATAGTTTATATCAAAATAATTTATAAAGTAAAATATATAAATAGTGTAAATATAATTAAAAATACTTTATATAATAAAATAGTTTCCTCAAATTTCATAAATCGATTCAAATCAATTCGAGTTCCAAAATTCAAATTTTATTCAATCTTAATTCATCAATTTCAACTCAATTCAGTTTCTCAGTAAACCATTTCAAATATATCGATTTCAAATACAGATTTGAACCATTAAATAAACTATTTCAATTTCAATATATTTCAAAGCTTTATATATTCCATAATTTCAAAACTAAATTTGATAATTTCCTTAGTATCTCAAATTAACTTTATTATTATTTAGTTTTGAAATATTCACTTAATAAACCCAATGTCATTAAATAAACCCCAAATTAAATATATCCTTCAATTTACTTAAACTTGAAATATTCATTTAATCACCTTAAACCGAAATCCAGTTATAAAATCATATCTTTAAATCTCATATTCAATAAGTTTCAAATCGATTTAATTTAATAAAATCCTTAATTAAATACGATTTTGAATAAATTTCAAATTTATCTTCCAAACCTTAATATTATATATTTATTAAATCAAACTTTATGGAATTAAACCTTATTATTAAATCTACTTTATATTAAAACTTATATATATATATATATAATTTTTCAATATTAATTAAACCATATATATTTCCTTTCATCAAAACCATAGAAATCATTTTCAAAATATTTATATATAGAGTAACGTGTCTGTATATAATTTTATACCTTATGGTCAAGTGATATGGATATTTATCATTTCAATCCGCAATTTAAATATATATACGAGTATATATCATTGCAACCCACAATCCCAAATTCCATTCAATGAAAATCGCTTGGGTTTATCATTTCAACCTATAATGATTTTTCCTTATTCTACATATCGTTCGGGTCTGTATGATTTCAACCCATATGGAATTTTATACTAACCGGGAACTTGTAGTATGATAACAAATATGATAATAATATAACAGGCATATATCATCAACATAAATAACAGGTAATGGTGTCAGATGTCATAGGTGAATAGATACAGATAATAGCATATATATAGCAATTTAAATAATTAACAACAGAATATTTCAATTGTCATTTCAATTGAAATCAAATTTAATAAATATAAGAACATTAATCGTGAGTGATTGCTCGCCTTTCGAGGCTAGAAGGGTTTGAAAACAGATCAATCTACGAATTCCAAACCAAAGCAAGATTGGCACGAATTCAACGATTAAAGTAGATAACAAGAATCGATGAAAATAAATCAAATCATTTTTGATACAAACTGAAATATATATATATTATCTACATATTTTTTCCAAAATAAATATAAAAACATATTTATTTCCAAATCGATATTTAACTTACACACCCATTAAATAAAATAAAACTTTTTAACATGTACTTACATAAACTTATGAATATAACTTATAATAAATCATATAATATATAACTAAATATATTATTATATTTCAAATATATTCAAATTACAAAATATATATATAACATATACTGTAAAAACTTTGAAGCACAACCAAAATTAGAATATACATACAAGATATACGCATAAGTTTATATACATAACAACCAACTATATGATATATATATATATATACATATTTAAACACCTATCATCATATATATAAACTAGCATTTGTATTTTTTTTATATAAACTGACATATTAAAGAATAACAGATCAAAAACTCATGTAAACTTTATATATACACATCATTTATACTAACATATATAAACTAATATAGAAGCTGCAACCAAATATATACTTACATATACCTTTCATATATATATATATATATATATATATATATATATATAAACACATACAATTTACCTTGTATATACATACACACACGCACACACACACACACACACACACACACATATCATGCCCTTAACATATAACAGCATCTATATTATATACAAATATATATCCATATACAATACTAACCTACAGAACAGTATATATATCTATATATATATATATTATAACTATATATTTACATAGACTAATATAAGTACACTTGCACAAACACACACACACACATATAAACTTAAACAGGAATGAAATCTTTAAAATCTATGCATAACATATTATATATTACTATACACGAATTATTTCATAAACCAAAATTTATATTGATACAAATGCAACCTTTCAATACACCACCTCTATCACAAATATATAATATGCACGTTGTACAACAACATTTTCAACAACTGTTTACATACAACTTTCAAATACTGACTTATACTGTATATATATATATCATCTTCAAAATAATATAATAAATCTAAACTATATAACAGATTAGGTGTGTATATATATAATACTAATCATACAACTTAGGAAATGACTAACAGGCAATTTATTACATAATATATATATATATATAATACTTTAGACATAAGGTGTATATGCTGTAACATAAGTACAACTAAAATATTATACATATATATACTACAAATATATAAAACAATTAAATTTATTCCTTATAAAAATATACATTTATAACATATATACATATGTTTACAACATATAATACCAACAGATCACAATTTATATAAACATTATATTTACTATTTTAGATAATAACAATATATATCGAAATGAACATATTGTATAAACATATCACCAATATATATATATATAAAATAATCTGCAAAATAAAAATTATATCATATATATATGTGTATGTGTGTGTAAAATTCTTATATACAATAATGTAACTTACACAGAGAGGAGGGGAATAGTGGCTCGGCTAGAGGAGAAGGAGGCGATGACGAGGGTGTGAAGGCGGAGGGCTGCTTGGGGTTCACTGGAGATAGGCGGGGAAGATGCGGGAGGCGGGTAGTGTGGTGGCTCACGTGAAGGAGGGGAAGTGGTGGTGGGATCGAGTGGAAGTGACAGGCTTGGAGATTCGACCGTGAACCATGGTGATGGGAAGCAAAGGGTGGCCGAAGTTGCATGGTGGTGAGTGGCGGTGAAGTGGTTGAAGGTTTGCGGCCATAGAATGGAAGAAACCACGGTTCGGGGGAACGAGCAGCAGGTAAATGAAGAGAAATAGGAATCTAAGAGTAATATATATAACATACTTTAGTAACAGTCAAATTGAAACAATAAGAGATGTGGAAGCAAACCAATCAAATTTCAACAGATGGGAATGATATAGCACGAGAATTAATGAAATAATAAAAGAAAGTGAACGTTGGTTTTCAAACGGTTGAAAATTGAAAGGTCACAAAATGTTAGAGAACGCAAAAGTGGTACCAGTACAACTACCCATTCCGCGGACTACGCCGTGTACCGGACGCCGAATTACAGTGGTGAATATAGTACGGAGATCAGCACGACGAGACGATCAAAACGGTATACAGATACCAGTGGTACGATCATCCGATCAAAAGTCGATATCGGTACCGAGATGTCGTTAATCTGTCGAAAATAAGATAAACGGAGCAATAACAGTCCAAATATTGAGAAACGAAATATGACGTCTCATTCAGAAGATGATTTACAAATTTATTATATGAAAATATTCAGGTTTGGAAAATATTTTATTATCATCAAATATTAACTGATTTAAACTGAAATAAAATAACACAAGAAAATACACTTGATATTTTCTGATGAAAATTAATCATTTTCTATGTTTAAATATACGTATTCCAAATATCATATTTTTATTTCAAAATTTTATTATTTAAAATTTCATAAAAAATCAGATAATTAGATTATTAAAACCATTAAAATTTACGGGTCATTACAGGTTGATATGGTGTGTATGTGCATATAAATATTATTTTAATTTTAAATTATTTAGCAAAATATACTCGAAAATGCCAAACTCCAAATAAGGTGTGTCGCGTGGCATTCCTAATGTTTTACCCCTATTCCGAACGCAATGGAACTTGTTTCGAGACCTACTTCGTTCATATGCAGAATATAGGTTTTTGGACCTAGTTATTATTTTAAATTTCCAATATTAATTTCAACGTGTTTCGATCTCGCACGATCAAACGTTATGTCAGATTGCTACGAAATTTGATAGCGTAATATAATTCGGTATCACGGATCCAACGAAACTGGTTTCTTCGAAATCCGAGATAATGCCCTGAAAGACTAATTTCACGGATTCAAATATTTAACTATTGATATTTATTCGATCTATTTATATTTGTAAATAAATTTACTAATTGAATTCACCAACATTATTTATTAATTAAAGGAGTTAAATAAAATTATTAAATCCATTTAATTAATATTTTATTCACAATTCAAATATTTAATTATTCCCTATATTTTAATTATAAATTATTAGATTCCAAAATTCTATTATTTTAAATATTTAAATTTAATTAAACATTTAAAATCTAATAACCAAAATTTTGGGTCATTACAGGAACGATCGCACAAATCAGCATAACGATCCATAGTTTAAAGAAAACGTTATATCTCATAAACGGTAAGTCGAAATTGCCCGAAATTTGGAGAAAAAGTAGCTGATATCATAGGAAACCTACATGATCGATCATAGCTCAAAAGGATGAAGCATGCAATGGTCTCCTATGATCCAATTTCTAGTCAAAATAGCGAAGATCGATCAATATCTCACAAAAGGTAAGTTGGAATAGCGTGAAACTTTGGGAGCATAGGCTAGAGGCATGGGGAACCTATAAAAACGATCGCAGCTCCATTAGAGTTGGTATGGAACGATCGGCTAAATTATTTTTTGGTGTCCGATTTATCCCCGGTTTTGTGGATCGGGTCATATGGGCATGTAGGTTCTTCTGCTGAAATTTTAGCCCGATCCATACACGTCTTCACCTATAAATACAGCGGATTTGGCTTATTGCAAGGGACTTTTTTCGACTGGCTCTCCTTCATCGCTTCTTACCTCTTTCTCCACTAATTTTCTAAGGCAAAAACAACTGTACTTGTAATCTTACAACATAAATAAAGATTATTGGAGTGGACGTAGGCCAGAGTTTGCCGAACCTCTATAAAACTCGTATGTTTCTTTACTTTTTTTCTATTTATTCTATGATCTACGTACTTATCTTTCTATTTGGATATTGATTTTGAAAATTGGTGCTTTCATGTACAGTTGGGTGTTTTTGACCATTTTTGGCACAAAAAGTTGTTATCCGGCATTTTGATCCGGCTATATCTAAACTGACTAAGTTAGACTCAATTATCATCAAGGCCAATTACCCAGAGCGATGATTATGAGGTCCAGGATTCAAGTGCAAGCAATGACATGAAGCGATGATCAACTGAGACCAAGAGATAGACCCTCCAGAATATTCTAAGTATGGATTAGTACCTCCCCCAGGCATGTGATCGATGCATATCCCTTCTCCTAGGGGATCAGTATATATCCTCAAATTTTGTCCCAAACTGGGTGAGATAGTATAAAAGGGATCGAATTGTATTTAGCCCAACAATGCAACTCAATGGAAAATGATCGATATCTCAAAATCCAGAAGTCCAATACACATGAAACTTTAAAAACAAGAAGAAGGGACCCTAGGGATCGCACCCTAAAAAGCACTAGAAAGAGGGTTTAGCTCTCATCCCACTAGAGGTATCGGCCTAAATCGGGCAACATCACATGCTGCAACAAAGATTGATCAATAACTCAACTTCTACTAATCCAATTGGCATGAAACTTGGTGGCTAAGTATAATACAACATGGAGAAGCTCCCACAGGGACCGCAACCCTAAAATCATCAATCATAGGGATTGGCCCAGCTCCCTATTTCTTGGGATTTGGGCCATGTGATCCCTCTTGTGCGACTCTATGGATCTAGAGAGCCTTCTGCTGAATTTTTAGGAAGATATTTCGCCATTTTCCTTTATTAATATAGACTTTATTGTTAATTTTCGAGACCGTTATGCTGCTTGTTTCTTTGTATTCTTTTGTAACTAAGGATTTTCATCTGACCCCTCTTATACTCAATTTACAAAGTGGTTAATAAAGCTATCTCTTCGAAGTAGACGTAGGCAAACAACGCCGAACCACTATAAACTACCGTGTCTCTATTATTTGCTTAATTTTGGTTGCTTTACTGCTCTATTATCTCTATTTACATTTAATATTCTCATTTATTACCGTATAAAATCTCTATTGGGTGTTTGTGCCAATTTTTGGTGCAAACATTTTGGTACTTTCATTGTGAGTTGAATTCTCATCTTGATTGGATCTCATCAATTTCCATATTCATGAGATAGATCCAGCTTTCTACCAACAAATTTCATATTTTACTCAAATTTGAAAGAGAACTATAATGAAACTACCTACAATGCCTCCTAGGAAGGATAAGGCCATTACTACCTCCTCACGACCTACTGATGAAGTTGTAGAGAACACGAAGATCGCTCTTTTGGAAGGTGGAGTGCACCAAAGAGCCACGGACGTATAATTCCTTTGAAATAATCACTAACTATGATATGGAGAGACTGTAGTGTGCGCTCCAAAAGAACTATGTAGAACTGTAGAAACAAATTCAAGTTCATATTCAAGTCCCAAAAATTCCATTCAATTTCAAATTCAAAGTTGGATATGCAAGTCCTATTGTCCATTATAGTCACACATTCAAGTTCATTAAGATGGGATTGGTTCTGATTATTTATACAAGTCTATATGGATTGGTTTGCTCAAGTGTTCAACCTTGATTCAAAGGCCTAAAATCAGCTAAGTCCCCATAGCCGATCCTTTTATCTTAACATAGTCGATCCATCTCTCAAAGTCAAAATGATTGATCCCTCCATACTCCAAAATACTGATCCCTTCATACTCCATCATGACTGATCCCTCCTTCTTGGGATCTAAAATATCCCTTCACGACCGATCCCTCCACACTATCAACACTAATCCCATGAATGACTGATCCATCCGTTCCATGTTCACTTTGAACCCTCCACTCACTACAACTGATCTCTATCCCCATTCGATGACTGATCCTTAAGCTGATACCGATCGGTTACAGGCGATCAGCGACTGAATAAAAAAGTGAATAAGGTAGGGATTAGTTAATTCGAAAAAAGCTCTAAAATACGGTGCAGTGCCCCCGCATTATGGATTTGGAACTCAACTTAAAGACGGTGCATTCTATCGACTTCCCTTACGTCTTGTGACTGACCGGGACATAGAGGATTAAGCGGCAGCTACTAAATTATAGCCAAGGCATGGACAAGGAAGTGCTACTCAAACGGTACTCCCAAAGGTTGGAGAACCCATGTGATTGACATGAATTGGGTTTGGGTACCGAATCAAACTTCTAGGGTAGATTACAATTGCTCTCAGCTACTTCCAAATGCCTGATTTGACAACTATGGTATGATGATCACCACATGCCAGTTATTATGTCATCTCGAAGTATAGCTATCCTTCATCAAAGTCATCACTTACCATTACAGAACCTCCATCATCGAGTCCCAAATAGTATTCATCAAAAACCATTAAAAATAATCAAAACATTTCTCGAAAACTCACTTCAAGGCTAATTGAAGTCAGACCTAAAGTCATCACATATGACTCAAGCATACTCTTTGTATTCCCCGACCTAAAGTCGACCTTGGGTAATCACCCATTCGTCCCGAAACAAACCAAAGAAATTCTGGCCCAAGGTCAAACTCGGGTAAAACTAAGATTTTCTCTAAGAAAACACCAATATGACTCCAAGCACCGTTCGTCAGCAATTCAGAACTTCAAATTTAGCGACTCCAGTCGAACCAGGGGATGACTCCAAGTAAATAGAAAATTTTCTCAAGTCAGTCTCCAAGTAAATTATCACCAATCCATAAATACCAGACCATCTTGTTTTGGCCATAACTCGGGCATACGAACTCCAAATGACTTGAAACTTCGTGTTCAACCATAAGAGGCCTTCCTCACTGCCTTATATGGATTATACCCTAGTTAGGTGAAAGTTTAGGGATCATCATCAATCTACGACCCCAACCTAATCGATTCGCATTCGATCGGCATTCTCAACCATCAAACGTTGGATAATCATACATACAACATTCAAAAGCATTACAAGCAGTCATAACTTGAAAATGGACCGAATTGACAATGATTGGTGCACCTCCCCCATTGGTAACCTATTCACCCAAGTCGTTCAGCATGTAGAATATTCAAAGAGATCCAATGAGCCGACCATGCAAGCGTATTCTGTGAATATAGACCCCTGACAACATCTCGTGAAGTACGAGTGGCACATGGATCTAGCCAGAGTGACAAATGCTATCGAATGCCGATGTTTTTCCATATTCCTTAAAGGAATAACGATCATTCAGTTTATGCAGTTACCACCTAGGTCCATCTCCTCATCCGATCAACTGGACGAGAAGTTTGTCGAGAAATTCAGGATGCATGCAAGTCAAACCAAGGATGTGATGTCATTATCCAATTTATTCCAAGCTCCAAATGAGCCACTCAAAGACTTCCTATAGAGATTCAACGTCATTATCACTAAAGTGAGCAATCCCAACAAGAATATCATATTGATGGTGTTGATAAGGGCAATCGACCCCAAGAAAGACTTTGGCAACTGGTAAGCTAGACAGCCTCCTACGATCTTGGATCGTTTCTAGAACCTAAACAAGGAGGAGGTATAGCAGACTAGGAGAAAGAATGATGCAGGCCTGTTGGCTGAAGGAATTCAAAGTGAGGGCAACATTGAGGCCTTAGATAAGGACTCAGATTCTAGGAGACAACCCAGAATTCCAAAATTCGACTCATATACTCCTTTGAAAAATTCAGTTGAAAACATCTACTTGGAGACACACGACTCAGAGCAGTACTAGAAACAATCCTGGAGAGGGTCTACCGAAACCCAAAAGAAATCCAAAAAATGTTGTATATTTAAATATACACATGGCCATAACACCGGTGATTGCAGACACCACCGAGATGTGATCAGAACGCTGATCTAGAAAGGAAAGTTTCAACAATATGTAAAAGCTCCACAGAATGACGGGCATGGAAAAATCGACCCCTATTAATAAAGAACTTTGATTACCAATTGGACCACCTACAGTCGACTTCCAACCGAGAAGGGCTGGGTGAAGTGGAATATAGAGTATACAACGTTGCTTCACTTATCAATAAGATTATTTCAATTTCAATAATATTTCCAACTATGACCAACTTGAACTAAACTACTTCCAAACGATGCAGGTGACCAAGTACTTAGAGTTGGGCACCAACCAACCTCTATGGACCATGATCGAACCTTTGGAGGATCATCAAGATGAGCATGATTCAACCAGTCATCAACTGCCATATGCCCCTGACATGGGGCCAAAGACTCAAAATGGAAAGTTGGTGTGACTCAACCATCTACTTCCTACTCTATGCTTCAATTCTGAGAGAACAACTATGCCTTACTCAGAGCCAAACAAGGTCAGAATCGAATACAAAATAGACACGACTAACCATTGGCTCATCAACCTCCAAACTTGACTTGAGGACTGGAGAAACATTTGGAGTGGATGCTACCCGACCATCAATTCCCTAGCTCATACTTGAAGTTCGCCAAAATACTTATTCCTCTCCCAAAGCTTACCAAGACCGAGATGTAACGACCTGGAATTTCACTGCTTCGATTTGTGAATATTTAATTAATATTAAAATTTAAATAATAGGTTTATAATAAAAAATCTTTTTAATAATAAATAATGATGGTGAAATAGTTTTTCAAATTCGTTTATAAAAATAATTAGTTCGAAGAAAGATTGAAAATGTGACCGGAATTCATTTTCGGAATTTTAGAATTTTCGTCGGCAAAAAGTTACTGGAAACGTTATGAATTCTTTAGCGTAAGTATTCACACTTGTAGATAAGTTAGTATATGTATATATGTGTGTATTAGTGTATGTGTATGTATGTATTTATATCTTAGTATATTAAGTTTAAAAGAAAGAATGTTACATCATTAGAAACATAAGTACAAAATAGGTACAAATCATGTTTTGACATATTTTATTGGACATGAAAAGGGGAGGAGGCTAGTGAGTACATGGAGGGAAGGGGTGGTGATGTGGAAAGAGGATGAGGGGGTAGGTTACATGAAGGTAAAATGTAATTTGTTATTTCTATTCCATAAAAACTAATTATTCAGCTTTTCTTTCTCATTTTATTTTCATTTCCTATTCTCTCATCTTCCTAAAAGAATCATGAAACCTTTTAATGGCTTCCATTCATAATTTTAAGTTTTTAAAACTCAAATTTAAACTTTTAAAATGATTTCAAACTTGTTTAATCTTCTCCTTTTCATTTTAAAAACTTCTCTATTTTCTTCCCGATTCATTCGGCCAAAGCTTCCTCCATACTACTCCAAATCAAGATTTCATTTTTTCAAACAATATAGAATTCCAGTGGCTACAATTTTATTTAGACTGCTTTTTCAAATTTAGAATATTTTTTGGTCAAAATTGTATTTCTTTCTTACTCGTTTTTGGACCCATATTATCAAGGCCAAAAATACCACTCCTTCTTTTGACCATATCTCACTCGAAACAAATTGAAATTGAGTGATTATTATTCTGAAATTGTAGAGAAAATAATCTCATAAATGTTTTCTTTTTTCCACTTGTCCAAATTCCAAAAGTAAGATGGCCAAAAATCGAGGAGAAAATGACCTATTTTCGAGTGATTTTTGTGTGGTTTTCCAAGATTTACAAGTTCTAAAGCATTTTAAATTTTCAAAGATTTTTGGTGAGTAAACTTCTAATTTTTGAAAAGATGTTTCTTTTGCTTATAAGATGGCATTTATACATGATTTTAATGTTTATGATATGGTTTGGATGTATATGCATGTGATAGTTTACGTTTAGGCATTAGACTTGAATCGATGGATTAAAGTGATGTGATTGGTTTTAAAGTTGTGATCATGTTTATGTGACAGTCGTAAAAATGGTGTGTGTTATAAACATGTTTATATGGTGTATACTAGATAACATCTTGTTTGTAAAAGTGATATGAGATTTCTTATGGAAACTATAGTAAATAGTTTGAAATCAAAAGCTTAAGTTTTCAAATTCTGTTTTTCATGGAAAAAAAGTTAGTAAACTTTAAGGTGAAGTTTCAGAAGGAAATATAAAACAAGTTGAGATTACGGGTATCCATAGCGATAGTCGCTATGGATGTAGTTTCGTTTAAAAATCCGATTTTTGTAAAATTTGGATTTATTAACTTCAAGTGTTTTAAGGTTTTATAAACTTATAATAATGTTTTATAAAATTAATTAAGTTTTTAATGATTCAATTTTCATTAATAAGTCTTAATAATTAATAATTAATTAAGGTTAAATAGGGTTTATGAATTATAATTAAGCAAAGTTTAGTTATTAATTAATTATCTTAAGATAAGATTATTTTCAATTAATTATTAATTAGGTAAGATTAAATTCTAATTAAATATAACTTTAGTATATGATTTATTTTTAATTAATTATTAATTAAGTAAAAGAATAATTATTTAAATAAATCAATTATTTAATTATTTTTTAATTAATTAAAGCTTTCATTTAAAGGTTTACTTTATTATTTAAGTTTAATTAAAGGTTACTTTATTAATTAAGTTAGATTAATTAATATTTAATTATTAATGAAGGTTTAAATTATTATTTAACAATTAATAAAGGATTAATTAAGTTAAATTATTTATATAAAAGTCGATTATTGTTTAATTAGTTACTAAAGGTTTAATTATTTCTTGATTTATAATTAAGTTAAGAATTAATTAAGATTGATTACGATTTAAATAAGGGCTTAACTTGTAAATAACTATTTTAAAATGGAGTTTCAAGTTTTAAATTCTGTGTTTTCAAAGAATCAAATTGTTTCAAAGGAACTTCTCTTTCAAAGATTGTTTTGAACTCAAGGAGTTCAATCGTTGATACTCTTAAGTAGACAAATGACTGTAAATGAGTTATGATGTGATTGCTTGTGATTTTGTAGATATCTATTAGCAGAATAAAACCCCATTCTACTAAAATGTAAATTGTTTATTTGTGTGGATATTTCGTAACGACCCAGAAATTAATCGCAATTTGAAAGAATATTTAATTATGTTTTAAATAATTAATAAATGGATTTTTATTAATAAATAAAACTAATTTAAAAAGTAACTAATGATGATAAAATCATTTTCAAAATTTGTTTACCAAAATATATAATTTATGGAGAAATAGAAAATGTGACCGAAGGTTATTTTTCGAAATATCGATTTTTCATCGGTTGAAAGTTATTCAAAATGTCATAACACAATGTCAAACATACTTGCACACAATATAAACCATTTTAACATGATAAATACATGTGACATGTGCATGTATATGCTCTGTTTTATATATATATATAATATATATATATATATATGGATAAATGGAAATATTTTATATGTACATATACACATATATATGCTCCTTTTCAACACAAGTACACTAGTACATGAAGTGAATAGTTGAAAGTACGAGGGGAGGGTGTAGTGCACTATTTTGGAGCGGGAAGGAGGTATGGCCATGCATGCATATGTGTATGATTAAATTTAAGCATTTACATGTATTTTGATAATTTCCTAAACTTATAAATACCCCCTTACTTCCATTCTTTTCATTTTATAGTCTCTTCCTCCATTTTAAATTCCTAGGAAGTTGAGAAGATTAGTCATGGCTTCCTCTTCATAATTCTAAATTGAGAAAATCCATAATTTTTTCCAAAAATACCATTTAATCCACAAACTCACTTCTACAAACCATTCAACATCTTCTCTTCCAAAACACAACACTCCACCACCCAAAACCACATGGGCTGATCCCAAAACCCCCAAGGCCGAACGCATTAGCTGAAGATCAAGCCAAATACCACTTGGCCAAGCCCAATTCAAGTGTCCAAGGGTCCAAAATCTTCAAATTATCAACATTCTTAAGCGTTTTCGAGTTTCGGCAAAAGTTTGGTTTGATTTAGAAAAAAATTCGGTGAGTAAAAATTTTTGTTTTTGGAAAAGAAATTAAATCGATTTTGATGGACTACATTTTGTGAAAATATGGCGATTTTTATGTTGAATTATCATGTCGTATTTATGGCATATGATGATATGTTTATGTTTGAACTTGGATTTGGTCATTGATTGATATGTTGACATGTTCGGATACACATATGGATATGGATATGATATCATGTTATGGTAATATGTTTATGAAAACAAAACCAGGTGTATATGATGTAAATGTTGTGAAGTTTGCACCTTGAAAAGTCACAAAGGACTTGAGATCCAATTTGAAAATGAAAGCAATTTTTTAGCTTCGGATTTTTGAAAATGTTTTTTTCAAAGTTTTTACCATTTTTATAAGATTTCAAAACCTTCTCATTCGTGTTTTCAAATATGTCGAAGTTAGAGTTAAAGCAAAGATTTCACTTAGAAATCAATTCTAGCGAACTTTGTTTATAGTGATAGTCGCTATGCATGTAGTTCGGAAAATTTCATGATTTCAAGTTTTAAAAGTTTGCATTTGGTTTGTTTTTGAAAAATCACTTTGAATTAATTAAGTAAGTAAAAACATTAAGTTTTTAGTTATTTAATAATTTATTTATTTAATTAAAATTAATTTGGGTAATTATCAATTAATTACTTAATTAACTAATTAGGTTAAATAATTAGAGTTTAAGAAATTATTAACTAAGTTAATTGTTTTAAATTAAGTTTTAAACAATGATTAATTAAGATAAAAGAGAATAGATTTTATTTAATAAAGTTTATTTTATTTAATGAGTTAATTAATTAGAGATATTTATTTAATAAATTATTATTTAATCAAAGGTTAAATATGTACTTAATTTCGGTTTAATTTTAGATAAATGTTATTTAATTAAAGTTTAAATGTAAATAAAATTAGAGCTATTTATGATTTAATTTTGATTTAGTTAAAACTAATTAAGGTTTAACTGAGGGTTTGAACTTATGATTAAAATGGGAATTTTTTAAAGTTTTCTTTTAAACTCTATCGATTGTTTATTTTTAACAAACTTCCTTGTATAAGAAAATTGTTTTGGAAAAAAAGATCTCTTGTCCATATTATTAAGTAGCTAATGAATTAAAGTAGTTGTAATAAAAAGCTGACACGTTTTATTGAAAATAAGTCGACTTGTACTTATCATAAATACCATGCTTCGGGGACATGATGAATATAAGGGGGTTAATTCCGATATGCGAGTCATGATAATCTAAGCATCTGGAAAATATGTTCATATGTAAATCTCTACACGCTGATAGTGGGATAGTCCAACATAAACAACTTGACCATTTAAAATTATCGGATGTTGGTTTGGAGAGACCAGGATCGAATATTAGTTGTTATCTGAAAACCACTTTGAACCAACGTAAACATTCAAATTGGAAATAGTAAGGCAAATGTCCAAGATGAAGACTTTGAAGTGCAAGGGCTGTTTGCTACTAACCCTAAGGGTGATTCAAAAACAGGTGTAGTGGAAATAGTGTCTTCAGTTTGTTCATCTCCTAAACGACTTGTATGTATGAGTGCTGACATTGTGTCAACATATTGAAGGTAATGTTAGCATTCCAAGTAACAATGCTATAATAACTTAAATGTAGCATCGGGCCTCATCAACCGGGAATGACTAAAACAGGGAAGATGCAACAAGGCTAGGTGGGTCGCTCCTATAAGGTTAAGGTCATTTCTACCTAGAGTCCCTATTATTAACTCATTTATGCTTCGGTACGGTTGTTGATCCCAATCGAGGGATGATATTCAGTATTATCCAGTAAAGGATAGGTCGGTCTTGTGTTGGTAGGGGTCGATAGATTCGACCTCGGTGTTATTTTATCTAGAGATGCACCATGACGGACAGTACCCCGGTTGCCTAGTCATTGTATGGAATCCATTCTCCAATAAGTGTCGTATGTTTTTAGTTGCACCCAAATATGTTGAAATGTAAGATGTAAGCATTCCAGCTATGTTTTATTTTACTTAGAAACCCTAGACATTATCATAATATCACTGGATTTCTATATAAAGTGTTTTGGTAATCGTAAGGTAAAAATCCGTCCATTTTATATGCGGCATGGTCTTGCGAGATACCTTTGATTTCAAAGTGTTTTATAAAGTAAGAATTAAGTTATTTGAGTTTACTCACACCAGACCAATGTCTGACCTGGAGTTTTATTTTCTTTTCCTAAAACTCTTGGGTACTCAAATTTTTGTGAGTTGCCAAGTGATCTAGGTTTCTTACAAAAGCATTTTAAGGGAGCTAGATTAGGTGGGTTCACCGTAGCTTATTATATTTATTTCCGCTATGTTTCACTACAACAAAACAGTCTTTTTACAACGGGCAATGTCCGTTGTAATATGGTTTTCGCAAGGGGCATGTGCCCGTTGTAATAGGCCTCGTTGTAATAGATCCACCACATTTTACAACATGCAAAGCACGTTGTAAAAACCGTTGCAGTATACCTTTTTACAACGGGTATTGACCGTTATAAAATACCTATTTAACAACATGTATTGACCGTTGTAAAATACATATTTAACAACGTGTGTTGACCGTTTTAAAAATCTTATATAACCCACGTACAGTACCGTTGTAAGAAGCTCATATAACAACGCTAATTGCCCGTTGCAAAAAAAACAGAGCATTGGTGCAACATGTATACAGATTATACTCACAATTGCTAAAAAAACCAAAATAAATTATACATTCACATCCTTTTAACTCATTAAAAATAACAGTCAAAATCATCTTGTAGCTAGTTGTTAATACAAATTTCAATACACATTCAATAACAAAGATCTGTCACCAATTCGTTAACTATAACACTAACTATCCCATTCTCAATTTTTACAATAGACTCTAACGTTTCGACCTCAAACTCCCACCACGGTTTATATTGATCTCTGGTATATTTTTTAACATCGACATGCATAGATTCACCGACCATGTCTCAACCTAACTGCTACCTGTAACCATGCCACTACTTGTATCCTTGCTGCTACCTATACCAAGTCACCAACATTCAATTTCACCAACCATCTACATCCAAACAACATTCACCAAATACATTCCTTTCCCTTCCAACATGCAACACAGTTCCACATACAACAAACAATCTGCCACTTCAAACAACTCCACCAATTGCCTTCCTTCATCAAATCAACACATACAGCGACTGTGTGCATAACCCCTGCCCTTCAACTTCTTCCACCTGCACCAAACTCTGCTACCACACCCCTCCCTTCTTCCTCACCATAACCCTAAACCATTTCAATCTTGCTTCCGATCAACCATTCACCCTCCCTTAACACTTTCCTGAACCACCCCCTTCCCCATTATAACTCTCTGTCATCATCACATACACACCTATGGCCGGTCCTAGAACTTTTTATACCTAAAGCCAGTTATATATCAAGGCGTGTATACAAAAATTAATGTGATTAAATAACGAAGAAATGAACAAAAATAGACAACTATCTTCATAACAATTACTAGGATGAGGCCTATGCCTCACACACGGGGCATTGATTATAATGTGGTCTAGGAGGATATTAACTTAGCACTAAAAGTTTTGCACATTGGTTTGTATAAGTTTTCGATTGTAGAATTAGAAGCCAGAACAGAAGCTTTTTTTCCATTAGTCGAGTATATATTACCATCTAGACAGAAAAAATACAACACAACAGCTCTATTATATATCATATTATTATGAAATATTCAAATATAACTCTATCTCATACGGTGGTATCATAATAGCGTGAAAATAAATAAAACAAAGAGGGTTTATTTATATTTTCATACTATTTTTAGTTTTACATTTTATAATTAAAAACTAATTTATCTGCACAAACATTTTTCATCCCATTCTTTTGGATATTTTACCTACTTTGTTCCAACTCTTTACCTATCAATGGACAGAAAATTCAGCTGAGCAGCAGCTACATCTCTTTATATGCACACTATGTCATGACCACATCTTAGCCTAAAGTTCATCAATGCATCTCCTTTCCTTGGTCAGCAACAACTTGAAACTTGTCTGGATAAGCAACAATGAGTTACATTGAAGCAAATCAACATTTGAACCATCTTGAAGTAAATCAACAGGCACAAATTGGTACTATGCATCACAATTTTCTTCACTTTCAATGTTACATCACTCACTAACAAAAAAATACATGGTAGGAGGAATTGAAAATTTATGATATTGACTAACAAATAAAAGTTGGCACACACATGTCATTAAAACACCAATTATGGAACACTATATAGAAAACACAGACAAATAAATACAATGGATTAGATTACATTATTTTAGCACCTCGCTAAAATCTATCTTTAACAAATTCAAACATGGTGTTAACTGTATAACCATCACATACTATAGTTTACAATCGATAGTCTTTTGATTTCGTTGGAAACCAAATTTGATAACAAAAATTAGCATTAATTCCAAAATTATATCCATAGATATATAGCTGGGTTTGCATTTAATCGACTACCAAACCATTTTGTGCATTGCACTACACCAATGACAAATACAAAAGGAGAATCGGAGACTACAACAAAATTTTGATAAACCTTACCAAAATTCACAAGAGAATTTAACGCTCCAAACATATCTTTCATGATCAGTTTTCATCGTGCTTAGCTTCGTTGCTGCCTACTACTCTGCGATTTTTCTCTTTAGGCTACTACGCCATTTTTTTCTATTAGCTGCATGTGCGAATATGATATCGCGACCTAATGCACATAATTTTTTAGGGCCTAAAGCGAATGCTTTTGCCGCCTTACCAAAGGGCCGACCCTGTACACACCCTCAAATTCCCGTACAAGCAGCAACACACACCATCACAATCAACAGAAACCTTCATACACCATACCACCTTCTACCACATACAACAATACTGCTCTCGCAACCATTCCCATTGCCCTGACCCTCCTCAACTCCACACACCCCATACAAGCAACTGAACAGCAGCCACTCCTCATCGGCAATTCACTGCCACAACAAGCAAATCACTATTCACTGCTGCACCATTAAATACCTTCTCCCTCAACTGACATCGGTTAACACTCTTTCAACACTGCAAACCACATATCCCCGCAGTCATCCCAAACCACCTATTGTTTGTTACATTGCTCATCCACTAAGCATCCCCACTGACAATCAATGCTTCATCTTGCTTGAACCATCACCAAACTTCGCCTTACCAAAATCCAACCAATCGAAAAAAAATTCGAACATCATAAATCAAATTTGCACACACTGTATCCCCCTGCATCAAACACCAAAGTCGCGAACCAAATCGCAAACCCGAAGGTCACCTTCATTGAATCCCCAACGCCATACCCAATCAGCAACTCAAATCGTAAATCGTCTGAACATGATGAATTCATGTCGAGCGAGACTTGAATTTTGATTTCAAGAAATTGATTTCGAATATTGGGTTGTTGCGTAATGTGTTCATTTGGTGATTTCATGAGAAGAAAAAGGATTTAATTATTTGAATTGAAGGTGGGGTCGGGCTTTGTGATCAGGCAGGCCGGTTTATGTGCTTCAGTCCAAATCTTCCTAGTTATGTGCTTCAAAATCTTGCATTCATTCCAAATCTTTCTAGTTTCGTGCTTCAAGATCTGGCCTTCACCGTTGCGAGCCCATGCCATCATCAGCGCAGCTCCTCCAAATTGAATGCCATCTTCCTATTGTTGCTTTATTTCACGGCATTGATGTAAGTAATTAGGTCAAAATTAGAGATTTGTGGTAACTGAAGATTGAAGGGATGCATGGAAGGTAGTTGGAGTTCGATTAGACGAAAAATTGGAATTAGGTTTGGATTTGGAATTGGAAGCGATTTTATTTTAACTTGGATTTGGAATTGAGGAGGATGGTACGAAAAAGAACAATGGTTAAAATTTGGAAAGGGTGAAAAATAAATTTGCTTGGAGCTAAATTTTTTAGTTTGGAGCCAAAATTTTGAGTTTGGAGCCAAAATTTTGAGTTTGGAGCTTAAATAAAACTTGTAATACTTTGTGTCATACAAAGCTGTAATACATTTGCAATAAATTTTGATTTCTAAATTTAATGAAAATGTTAATTATTGAATAGTTTAATTAATTAATATTAATTATAATGAATATCAATCAGTAATTATTAAATATTACTTCTTATCTATTAGTTATTAATTATTACTTCTTAATTATAACTGAATATTAATTATTTATTATTTAATATTAGTTATTTCTAAATTTTATGGATCTTTTTTAATTTTAGAAAATTTTTATTTCCAAATTATTAAACTATAGTAAAATTGGCTCCTATTACAATGGGCATTTTTAGCCCGTTGTAAAATTGACACCTCTTACAACGGGCATTTTGTGACCGTTGTAAAATTGGTATCTATTACAACGGGCATTTTGTGAATGTTGTAAAATTGACATATATTACAACGGACATGAACGGACCGTTGTAATAGCATTCTATTACAACGGGCACTCATTTCCCATTGTAAAAAAGGCGTTGTATAGGGCATCTATTACAACGGGCCTGAATGGACCATTGTAATAGCCTACTATTACAATGGGCAGCCAATGCCCGTTGTAAAAAGGGCGTTGTAATAGAGTATTTTTGTTGTGGTGTTTCTATATGATCTGTGTATTTTTTTGATGGGCAGGCAGTATAAATGTCCGGTTAAAATTGTATTGTAATGACTCTAATGTATTATTATTATGAGAATGACTATGTTATATATCCTCTGTTATCTATTATATGTTATTCTGAAGCGTTGTGAGATTCTATGATTGTTTAGTTTCTCCTTATCTTTCTTTTTCTTCTACCCTTAATGGCTCATCTTTCGATCCAAGAAAGGCAGTCGTAACATTGTGATATCAGAGCCCAAGTTAAGCAAACACTTAGGCTTTGGGTTAGGGTCAACTTTGAGAGTGCGTATTTGTAATTTTTATTCGTGTAATATATATGTATATATATATATATATATGTGTGTGTGTATGTATGTATGTATGTATGTATGTATGTATGTATGTATGTATGTATTTGATAGATAGATTAGCTTGATAGGTTTGATTTTTACCCTTCTGTCAAGATTTATCTCGTCCAAGTATTCTAATATTATCTTACTATGTCCAGGTAATAAGAATTGAGTAATAGAGGCAAACGAGGTAGAGGAGAAGGTAGCACTACGACTATGAATGGTCGAACCCCAAATCCTGGATGAGTTCGAACTACCAAAGAGGCAGCGCCCAAGCAGCTAAGAGTGAATTTCGCAACCTTACGCAACAATTACACTAACCTTGGAGGGAAACCATTTAAAGGAACCGAGTCTATCATAGAAGTGCAAGCTTGGTTGCGATCTTGCGAGAAGATTTTTAAAGGTCTTGGTTTGCCAGATAAGCAGAAAAGATTCTTAGCAGCGTGACAACTGCAAGAGGGAGCAGCGGCTTAGTGGGACTCTCTTACTGCAAATATCCCTAAAGACGAGTTTCTGTGGGCCAGATTTAAAGAAGTTTTTGAGGACCAATTCTTACCAACAGCAGAAAGGACCTGGATGTATCATAACTTTATGGATTTGAAGCAAAGGGATTTGTCTGTAACAGAGTATGAGACGAAGTTTAATAAGCTATCTTGTTTTAGACCGAAATTGACCAATACCCCATTGAAGAAGAATGAGATATTTGTCTTGGGTATGAGGGAGGAGTAACATGAAAGGATGACTGCTCATATTAAAGGTACTTTTGTGGATCTGGTTGACATGGCTCTAAGGTACGAGGCCTTGGAAATGAATAATCCTACACCAGCAGCACCTAATGGAAATACAGGTGGGAATTGTTCTCACAAAAGAAAGTTCAATCCAAATTGGAAGAACAAGGAAAAGGGAAATAGGGAGAGGGTCAAGGAGGAAAGTTTAGCAATATTAGTTGTTATATTTGCAAGAAAATAGGTCATATTTAGAGGTCATGTCCGAACCGTGAAGCTCCAAAGTAGCAAAGTGGATCCATATCTCCAATGGTTCGGGAAGTCATTTTGTTTCAATTGTCATCAGCCGACCCATATGATTAAGGACTGCATACTCATGAAGAAGGTGCAGCAGCCCAAGGTGTGTGCCATTAAGAATAAGCCGTCTACTTCAACAAATGTGAAGGGGAAAATCGTCCTTGAAGGTACCTTAATGATTAATGCTATTTTTGCTCGAGCAATATTTGATATTGGTGCTTTGCATAGTTTTATCTCTTGTGAATTAGTAGATAAGTTTCATCTTATTCCTAGTATTATAGAAAATCCTATGTGTGTGTGTGTCTAACCCCATAGATGGCGTAACCTATTTAAGCATGATTTGTGAGAGTGTGCAAATTTCCAACCTTTCTTATCACTTTTCTTGCGACCCATATGTTTTAGATCTTAAAGGATTTGACATTATTTTGGGTATGGATTGGTTATTAGAATATGGAGCTATTTTAGATTGTGCTGAAAGGACTGTATCATTTAAAAATAGTTTGGGAAGAATCCCTGAAGTACCATGTAAGGAACCCGGTATAAATATGTGTAGTTTCTTATATGCCATGGAATCATCACAGGATGAGTTATACGGATGTTTTTAAGAATTTTACCAATGGGTTTGAAGTTAATAGTTTATCCCCTCACAAGAGATAGAGTTCCGTATTGATTGGGTCCCTAGTGCAAGACCCATGGTTCAACCCAAGAGAAAGGTGGCCTCAAAAGTGTGGAAAGAATTAGAAAAGCAAACCAATGACCTATTAAGGAGAGGATTGATCAGACCCAGTCATTTGAGTAGGGGATCTGCTTTAGGGATATGTTTGATGGATCTTTAAGGTTGTGCGTGGACTATAGGGAGTTGAATAAGCTAACCATTAGGAATAAGTATCCCTCACCCCGCATTGATGATCTTTTTGATCAACTTCATGGAGCTACGTTATTTTCCCGGATGGATCTAGCTACCGAATTCCATTAACTGAGGGTAGCTGAAGATAGTATACCCTTAACTGTATTTAGAAGTCCTGATTTTTTCTTTAAGTGGTTGGTTATGTCTTTCGGGATAACCAACGTACTAGCTTATTTTGTAGATCTCATGAACTATGTTTTCTGTGATGTTCATAATAAGTTTGTGTAAGTTTTCATCGATGACATCCTTGTCTATTCCAAATCTATGGAGGAGCATAAATATCATTTGAAAGTGGTGTTGGAGACATTGAGGAGACATGTCTTGAAGGTCAAATTTTCTAAGTGTCATTTTTGGAAATCAGAAGTAAGATTCTTAGGACATATTGTGACAGGAGATGGTATTTTGATGGATACAGTGAAAGTGGAAGCTGTTCAGGAAAGGAAGCAACCTCTAACTCCTACCAAGGTTCGTTGTTTCTTAGGATTGATTGAATATTATAGGAGGTTTATTCAAACTTACTCTAAGATTTCATCTCATTTGACTAAGCTGACTAAGAAGGAGGATAATTTTATGGACCCCTAAGTGTGAAGAGGCATTTCTAGAATTGAAGAATTAGATTGACCATTGCACCAATTTTGGTTATTCCTGATGGAAATAGTGGATTCACGGTTTATATGGATGCATGTGGAGTAGGTCTTGTTGTTGTTCTGATGCAACATGGTAAAGTGATTGTGTATGAAAGCAGGCAGTTGAAGCCTCATGACAAGAACTATGCTACCCATGACTTGAAGTTGCTAGTTTGTTGTCTTTGCGTTGAAAATATGGAGACACTACTTGTTGGGTAAGGATCCTTCTATTCCTCTTAGTTTCTTTCTAATCTTTAGAGATTTTAGGAGTACATTTTCAATTAGGTGAAAAATTCGAGCTCTTCACGGGTCATAAATCCCTGAAGTATAGTTTTACTCAGAAGTATCTGAACCTGAGGCAACAGAGATGGTAAGGGTTTCTGATGGCATATGAGTAGGATATTATCTATACACCAGGAAAGGCTAATTGGTGGCATATGCCTTGAGCATGAATGTTATTTTGACTCTTTTGGAAGTTAAATCGACACTTTGGGAAAGGATTATGAGGAACCAGTAGAAGGATGAGATACTGGAAGGATTACGTCAAGGTATCCAAGGAGGTAGATGTTCGGATTTAGAGATGGATGGTCGAGGTACGTTAATGATGAATAGACGATTGTGTGTTCCAGATGTGGACGGGCTGAGGCAAGAGATTTTATCAGAATGCCACAAGTCTAACTTAAGTATTCATCCAGGAGTTCATAAGATGTATCAGGATATGAAAAGAGTATTTTGGTGGCCGCGAATGAAGAAGGACATTTCAGTCTTTGTTAGAAGGTGTTCGTGCTGTCAACAAACCAAAGGTGATCATTGAAAAATAGCCAGATTATTGCAACCTTTGCAGATTCCCAATTGGAAATATAGAATGATATCAATGAATTTTATCGATGATTTTCCCAGAACCAGAAAATAAAATGAAGAAGTATGGGTTATCGTGGATCGGCTAATAAAGAGCACGCAATTATCCTGGAGAAACCAACAAGGACCGCTGCTTCCTTAGCTGAAATTTTTATGAGGGGGGGATAGTCAGGTTGCATGGAGTTCCTGTGAGTATAGTAAGTGATCTAGACCCCATAAGGAAGCATTTCAAACAACCGTTGGAAAAAAATTGAGTTTAAGCACAGCATATCACCTCCAGACTTCGAACAGATGGAGCTGGTAAATCAGATTCAAGAAGATTATTAAGGGTGTGTATTTTGGATTTTAGTGGATCAT
Source organism: Allium cepa (assembly GCA_030765085.1). Classification (NCBI taxonomy): domain Eukaryota; kingdom Viridiplantae; phylum Streptophyta; class Magnoliopsida; order Asparagales; family Amaryllidaceae; genus Allium; species Allium cepa. The sequence goes on along the minus strand of CM060934.1, from coordinate 308,054,184 downwards.
GGGAGGATTATTTGCATTTGGTTGAGTTCGCTTACAACAATAGTTTCCAAGCAAGCATCTGTATGGCACCGTATGAAGCCCTACATGGAAGACTATGCAAGTTACCAGCACATTGGGTTGAGACGGGAGATAGAATAGTTCTTGGACTGGACATCATCCGACAGGCTACAAAAGTTGCAACGATCAAAAAAAGGATGAAGGAGGCCCAATATCATCTAAAGAATTATTCGGATAAGAGGATGAGAGATTTAGAATTCATGGTTGGAGACTAGGTGTTCGTAAAGATTTCACAAATAAGAGGAGCTGTTAGATTTGGAAAAGCTGGGAAGTTAGCTCAAGGTATGTTAGACCCTTTCGTATTCTTGAGAGGATCAGATTGCTTGCTTATAGGGTCGGGTTGCCAAAGAGATTGGAGATGGTTCATAATGTGTTCCATTTGTCTCATTTGAGGAAATATGTTCATGGACCATCTTCAATTATAGAGCCATTGGTTCAAGAGGAATTAGAAATAGAACCAAACCTGACAGTGGCTAGACATCCAATTTATATTGTGGACCAGGATGAAAAGAGGTTGCGTAACTAGGTGTTGTAACTAGTTAAGGTTCAGTGGAGTAGAGATCCTAAATACCACCTGGAAGACAGTGGACCATATGAGAGAAGCCTCTCCTGAGTTAATGTTAGGATAGCTAGTCGTAGGTTGTATGTATAGTGTATGTTTGACTGCTATAGATGATAGTGTATGTAGTTTATGTGTTTATGATATGAATATATGGCTTTCTTCATAGTTTGAATTATCTCATTGGTTGCTAATTTCGGGACGAAATTCTTTAAGGGGGGAGAGTGTAACGACCCAGAAATTAATCGCTATTTAAAAGAATACTTAATTATATTTTAAATAATTAATAAATGGAATTTATTAATAAATAAAACTAATTTGAATTATAATTAATGATAATAAAATCGTTTTCAAATTTTGTTTATCAAAATATATAGTTTATAGAGAAATAGAAAATGTGAACTAAGATTATTAGTCAAAGTATCGATTTTTCATCGGCTAAAAGTTATTCAAAATGTCATAACGTTAAACATACATTCACACGATATAAACCATTTTAACATGATAATAGATGTGTGCATGTGCATGTATATGCTCTCTTTTAAGTATGTGTGTGTCATATATATATATATATATATATATATATAAGGATAAAAGAAAATATTTTATAAAGGAAGGAATACATATATACGTATATAAATGCTCTTTTTATACACAAGTACACTAGCGCATGAAGCGAATAGTTGAAAGTATGGGGGAGGGTGTAGCGCATGGTTTTGGAGGGCGGAGGAGGTATGGCCTTGCATGGATATATGTGTGTATAATTAAATATAAGCACTTATATGTATTTTATAATTTCCTAAACCTATAAATACTCCCTTACTCTCATTCATTTCATTTTACAATCTCTTCCTCCATTTTAAATTCCTAAAAGCTCGAGAAGATTAGCCATGGCTTCCGCTTCTTAATTCTAAAGTGAGAAAATCCACAAAAATTTTCCAAAAGTACATTTTTAATCCGCAAACCCACTTCTACAAACCATTCAACATCTTCTCTTCCAAAATACAACACTCCACCACCCAAAACCACAAGGGACGAGCCCAAACCTCCTAACGCCAAACATATTAGTCGAAGGCCGAGACAAATACCACTTGACCAAGCCCAATTCAAGTGTTTGAGGGTCCAAAAGCTTCAAATTTGCAACATTCTTAAGCGTTTTCGAGTTCCAACAAAAGTTTGCTTTGATTTAGAAAAAATTTAGGTAAGTAAAAGTTTTGTTTTTGAAAAATAAATTAACTTGATTTTGATGGACTATATGTTGTGAAAATATGATGATTTTTATGTTTAATTATTTGTTGTATTTATGGCTCATGATGACATGTTTATGTTTGAACTTGGATTTGGTGATTTGTTGATATATTGACATGTTCGAATATCTATATGGATATGGATATGGATATTGGATATAATATTATGGTAGTATGTTTATGAAAACAAAACCATGTGTATATGATGTAAATGTTGTGAAGTTTGCACCTTGAAAAGTCGCAAAGGACTTCAGATCCGATTTGAAAAAGGATCTCTTATCCATGTAATTAAGTAGCCAAAATAATTAAAGTAGTTGTAATAAAACGTTGACATGTTTTATTGAAAATAAGTCGACCTGTACTTATCACAAACACCACACTTCAGAAACATGATGAATACAAGGGGGTTAATTCCAATAAGCGGGTCACGATAATCTATGCCTATGGAACTACTACAACAAAAAGGACCTTTCGTAGCGTTGTAAAAGCGCTACAATAATCATTAGCAGCATTTCAAAGAACGCTACCTAATATCATGTTGCAATAGAGTTAGAAAATTATGCAGCGTTTGTGAAATGTTGCTAAATAAATGGCTAGCGATGCATTTAAAAAATGCTGCAGTAAATTAATTTTTCAGCGTTAGTTAAACGTTGCAAACTCATTTAGCAGCGTTTTGGCAACGCACCCCGACATTATTACTTCAGTAGAACTAGTAATATAGCAACAGTTTTGAAACGCGGCAAAAGTAAGTTATGCATATTTTTTGAATCGATGCGGTATATCATCGTTTTTGCTACATTTTACAACTACTGCAGCAGTTTTAAAACAATTACATAAACCAATAATAATGTATTCAAAACAGCTCAATATATAACACACTAATATATATACGATAATAATGTATTCAAAACAGCTCAATGTATAACACATTAATATATATATATATATATATATATATATATATATATATATAATTCGATATTATAAGTAGTTATAATGATTAAACATAATCAAAGCTACATCAATTTTATACAACATAAAATTTAGTCATATACAACGTTTCATGAACAATGTTTTAAGCAAAAATGTTAATGACATAAAATCTTATAAAAAAGAGCTTGCTAAAAGAGAAAATGGAAAGTCCAAGCATGTCTCCTTCAAAAGTCTGATATGCTTATATGAAAAAAAAAAAAAAGCAAAAGAGATCTGCAGTAGAAGAGAACAAATATGAATTTATCATATAAAAGCCAAAAAGAAAATGAGATACAAACAGTGATCCATTATCATATCAATTTTCACACATTCCGTTATCATTTCTCTTCCCACTTTTCATTTACTACTAACTCAAAAAACCCAAGTATTTGATCTGATTAAAAAGAAAGTTGACTTAAAAAACTCAAATTCAAATGTAAAATAGTGTGCAATTAATAAAAAAGACAAGAATATCATTCACTTCACTCTGTATTACCAATATAACATCCTATATTCACCTAAAGTTCTTATCTAAAGCAAAATACCCTAAATTTAGTTCTGGTTCGTCAGGAGACCCAGGTGGATATGGCTTAGCAAACTCTTATGGTAGGAATTCTCTAGTAGTGCAGATGTATTCTACGTTTAAAAAATAGTTGATGTAAATATTCATCACAAAGTGATTATGTACAAGCTAATTGTAATTTTAAACATGTTAGTAATATTAATAAAGTTTATTTATCTAATTTGTATGTGTCATGGCTTATCTATAGGTTAAATAATACATTCTTATAGAATATAAGTAAGATTACATCTAATAATTATCCTTAACATGCTATATATTATTTATGATCATGAATGGAATATATTTTATGATATATCAATGTAATAAACATTTCATTATCTTCATAAGAAAATAATTCCATATCGAGTAAACTAGTTCTTATATCAAGAAAAAAATGTTCAAATGCTTTAACCAAATTGAAATTATTTGTCATAAACTTAGATAATTTTTATAAAATCTAGTTAATTTATTATTATTATTATTATTATTATTATTATTATTATTATTTATAAAAATTAGTTATAGTTAAATTAGTATTCTTATTATTATAAATTTAGTTAATTTTTATAAAACTTAGTAAACTTGGCTAATATTTTATAATTTATTATTATTATAAACTTGGTCAATTTTTATAAAACTTAGTTAACTTATTGTTGTTGTTGTTTATAGAACTTCGTTAACTTAGTTTAACTATTTTTTATTATAAATTTAGTTAATTTTTATAAAACTTAGTTAACTTTATTAATATTTTAGAATTTAAGTTTGTTGTGATTACTATTATTATTAACTTAGCTAATTTATTATTATTATTATTTATAAAACTTAATTGACCTAGTTAAATTATTATTATCATTATTATAAATTTAGTTAATTTTTATAAAACTTAGTTAACATGGTTAATATTTTATAATTTATTATTAGTATTGATAACTTTATTAATTTTTTTATTATTTATAAAACTTAATTAACTTAGTTAAATTATTATTTTCATTATTATAAGTTTAGCTAATATTTATAAAACTTAAGTAACATTTTTAATATTTTATTATTATTATTATTAAAAACTTAGTTGATTTTTTATTATTATAATTTATAAAACTAAATTGACTTAGTTAAATTATATTACCATGATTATAAATTTAATTAATTTTTGTAAAACTTAGTTAACTTGGTTAATTTTCTATAATTTATTATTATTATTAACTTAGTTAATTTATTATTATTATTTATAAAACTTAATTGAATTAGTTAAATTATTATTATCATTATTATAAATTTAGTTAATTTTTAGAAAACTTAATTAACTTCGGTAATATTTTATAATTTATTATTATTATTATTCAAAATCAAACAGCACCTCCTTTGAGTGGTTAGTGTTTTTCCACATGCCCCAATTCAATATATATATATATATATATATATATATATATATATATTATCAAAACAAGATCGGATTCATACTGTATATCACAATATATAATCCAAGGTATCAATATACCACACACATATTTTAAAGCATAAAAACATACCTTTTAATGACAAATGTTAGTGAGCAATCTTATATATGCTTGGTGCATGTTCATCTTTCCAACCTCCCAGCAGTTGGCTTTATCATGTTTCAACTGTTTCGGTATTCTTTAACATGTTTGGCTTTTCTATGTCTATGTTTCATCATACTCCAAAATTTAATGCGCCTAACATAAACGCGGCTTTTGCATAAAAAAAAGCTAGAAATAAAGCAGTGTAGTATCCTTGACGGCTCTTCCTACTATCTTTAGCTCGGCATTCAAACTCTAAGCCGCCTTGGCATGTTCAACTTAAGAAAACAATGAAAACAAGAATATCAACACGCAAATCAACTAGAATATGCACAATATTATCTGAAAATAACTGCATGGTGCTTAAAATTACTTACTTGAACATAACCGTAATCTTTGCACTGCACTGTTTAAATAGCTAAGTATGGACAAAAGAAAATAACAGTGAGGATGCTCAACACACACCCCCTACAAAACATATAAATTTAACACGCAGTGTTGATAAAAAGTGTCAACTCAACAACAGTCTGAATAGCAATTTATTTTTATCCTTCTCTACTAACCCTTATACAGCATTGAAATTGGTCGATAGTCTTCAGCATCGTTGCCAAATTGTTCAAATACATAATATAGATTCAAATTATTCATGTTTAAATATTTAAAAAATTGCTAGAGATGTTAAAAGAACTAGTTACATAAGTTGCTTGTTTAATATTTGCCTTCAAATTTCCCTGTTCCAATCTTGATAATTATGTTTCTGACCACAACATCATTTCTTTTATAACAAGCATGGTAATCTTCTGGTGTTTCCTTTGGCCCATAGCCACATGTGCTAAAAGAAAATATCGTAAACTATTCTTTTGCAAGTAATTATCACAAAAGTGCATTCATGAGTAGAATTAACAAACTAACAACGCCATGATAATAACCATGTTAACAAATTTACGAATTTGTTTAATTTAAAGAAAAAACTAGGTAGTATGAATGGTGAATCATTTGTGAAACTATAAAATCCCTCCCTGTTTCTACTAGTTGTAGTTAAGAAATTAACCCTTGCTTTAGTAAATTCAAGAGAAATACGATATGAGAATTTACCGAGAGGTCACAGTAATCTCAGCCATGTGAATCAAATAGTTAAAATGAGTAACAAATGATACTTCTATGTACAAATATCTAGCCTTAACGGATGCAAGAGAACTATGCTAGATTAAAAAATTAGCATATGTCAATTTGTTCTCTATGATATTTGTAAGTTGCAACTAAGAATTATATCAATGATTTTAAAAAAAGAATGGTTTACATCCCCTTCATTCAATATTCTTAGCTAATATATCTGTAGGATGTACTGCATTATGATTCTTACAATACTATAATATACTAGAGGATCATATTTTGATCAAATTTCTCCCTAAAATGAATGAAAAATACACCAAGTAAAATAAATAAGTTCCCTTCTTGAATTAACATGGTTTTAGCAAATCAGAGGCTTATTAAAAAATTGATTGAATTTTTACATCAAAGTAACTAATAATGGTGAATCTTTTCTGCAACAATTCTGCATACGTATAGGTAATAAATATCTTGGATATCTTAAACCCAGTATTGCAAAATTTGTTTTGATTACATCAACATGGTACCAAGCATATTATTCATTGCACTGATACCTATACTAGATGATAATTGTGAGTAGCAAATAATAAAAGATAGAAGAATGCTCACTGGACCACCCTCTTAAATCATCAAGATCAGCGGCATGTATCCCAGGTTCAAGAACAGTCACGCATTTGGAATGTCAAATTAAATGTGTAATTTTACTTTAGAAGGCAGTAAAATTCCTTATGTTTCTTCCCTTGAATCATATATAGACGCATAACTTTTACTCCACTCTTACTTAACAATTTTGCACACCAATATGTGCATGTGTGTAACTTCTAGAAACACCAACATCAAAGTTAACTGTCAAATTTTTCATCTTTTTATTTCAAAAGAAGATGAAGAAAGGAAAAAAACTACCTTCATCAAAAAATGGTTTTAAGATTGTTATCAATGTTCCGTAATTCTCTTAACCCAACTAATAAATGAAACTATAATAGTATAGCTCAGTTAATCAAGCCAACTAGCCAATAGAAAGAAAAATCGCAAAGCAGTAGTTAAAGACCAAAAATGGTTCACAAATCAACCAATTATGGCGTAGTGTATGAGAAGTAATTCAGAGATAAATACTAGTTGAATTAGTTCGAATTCCTACATAACAACTAAGGCCATAAGCTGAGCATGGTGATAGGAAGAGGCGCGGCGATTGGCTGAGACATGATGATAGGTTGCAGCATGGCGGTAGGCTGTGGTCAAGATGCGATTTGACGTGAACTATATTTTTGAGAGCTTGGGATTGAATGAGATAATATTGGGGATTTTAGCTTCATATCTAAATGGAATTGAATTCATGTACCAGTACGATTATTCTAGTGGTTTAAGTATGATGTACAAATCTAATAAATCAAACTAAAAATGCAATAAATTTTGTCATATGTTTGAAAAGCCGATAAGAATGTCAAAAAAAAAATCCAACAAAATATTGGCCTAAATATAACCTGAAGGAAGGGCCTGAGTACTGGATCTCCAATCCTCTGTAAAAATATTGCCAAGCAAAAAAAATTACTTCCTGATCGAGCAAGCAAAATGTTTTAAGAGTGGTTATTTCACCTGCATAGCCTAGAAATTATAAAAAAATAAGCTCGTTGATGAATGTTGATGAAACATCGGCACTTGGTTATGGTGACATTGCCATTTAGAATAGATGTGTTGAATATGTGCCAAAGTAAAGAAATACCATTTGATTATCGATTTAGATGCCTTGTCATGCTACCGAAACCTTCAAAAGAAATAGGTGACTGAATATCACTAGCATCACCAACCTGAAAACAGACATGTAATACTAATTATAATATGTTAATAAATAATAGAAACCGTATTAATATCAAATTTAAGGTAGTTGCAACAAAAATATACTTTTAAGTAATGAAAAATTAAATAACAGGTGCAAAAAAATAAATACCAACTTGAATTGGCATCAACCACGAAATAACAAGAAACCTTGGATTATATCAAATCTCAATTTGTGTTGTTTATCCGCTGTAAGTTTGAATATGGTAGAAGTGATTATTTTTGTTCTTTCTTGTGTTTTCATTCTCGAAATTCGATGGTTTTTATAGCAATAAAGATACTCAGGAAAAATGCAAGAGACGTGACACTGCAGTGAAGAGTTATGCCTGTAGCATAAAAAATAATAACCGTCATTTTGAACGTTTATCATTTCTGTTGCTTTCCAAATACCAAAAAGTGTCTACATTTTATAATATTTGAAATGCCCGTTCATGAAGAAATGGGTTGGTTGACAGAACTTCATAACTATTAATGGAGTCGTGTAAGTTCACGATACATTCTTAAGGATAACCAACATTTATTACTTAAACACCAACAATACTCCATGTCTGAATAGAAAATAAATCGTTAACCGAGTGAATGTATATCAAATATTTGACTTTAATAGTTTGAAAATATTACTGCAAAATAGGATTTTATGTATTTTACAATTATTTTTTATAAAAGGTATGTATTATGTACAAAAGTTGTGCTTTTTTCGTAGTATGATATATAGTTTGCAAACATAGAGGTTGACATCTTTTCAAAAATCTAATAAACTCTCGATTTTACTAAGAGTAACATTTTGAGAAACCATTTTTTGTAAAATGATATTTGAAAAGTGTAATTACGAATTTTTTAGAATAATAAGTGTAGGCCGTAGATACACATTAATATAACACAAAAACGTCCTTGTAGCACTTGAGTGTCTTCATCGTTATAGCGCTTGGTATTGTCTACCAATTACATGTGTAACTCAGCAAAAAACTAAATCAATTTGTCAATATCGCATATGCTTGTTATCATAAAAATACAGTGCATGTGATTCTAAAAAATTAATAATTGCAGAAAAATAACTGAATTCAATTCCTACTTAAAATGTGATAAAATTAGAAATCTTCCTATAATTTTTCATTTATATTGCATGACTTGGTGGAAAAAAAAGGTGGAAACCCTGAAATAATTCTTACTCCCATATTAGGTCAAAAACCTCTCCTTCATTTCTTCTAGTTTCTCATATATTAGTTTGCTCATTCTATGCTTGTTATCCCCTGCCTCAAATTCATATACCACTCCTCCAATTTCAACCACGCTTCTTCCTCTTAACGTCTTAACATTCTTCCTACTCACAAACCTTTGAAATATCATCTCTAATGCATACAAGTTTACTTTTAATACATACATATCACCACTTCCTGAATCCAGTTCCATGTTCTTTGTTTCACGAATTAGTCTTCTTGTTCTATCGAAATCTCCAAGTAGTTTATATCCCTGTATCAAATTTCTCCAAAACACTGAATCTGGCTTTACATCCACATCCATTCTTCTAACAATATTCTCTGCCTCTTCCAACCTCCCTGCTTGAACTAGCATATCCACCATACATCCATAATGGTGAATACTTGCTTTGACTGCATACTTGGGCATACTGTAGAAAATTTTACACCCTTCATTTACCCATCCTAAATTCTTAAAGCCAGATAAAACTGTAAAGTTCTCTCATTTGGTACCAACCCTAACTCGTCTATATTATAAAACAAATTGAGAGATTCTTTGCGCTTACCATGAGTAGCAAATTCACTGATCATAGCCGTCCACAACCACAGATCCTTCTGCAGCATGAATGGCTATCTAGAAAGATCGAGACGGCCGAATTTGGAGTGCATATGAATCAGAGCAGTGATTAGATTAGGCTTTCGTGAAAGGCCTAGACGAATGGTGATACGATGTGCTTTTTAGCTGACGGAGAGAGCGCCTAATTTGGAGCAGAATTTGAGGATGTAGAGGAGGGTGGCGAGGTCGGGGAGGAGTGGAAGCATGAAGTGGAAGTTGGAGAGGGTGAGGCGGTAGCAGTGGGAGGAGAGGGCGAAGGAGATGATAGTGGTGTACGTGATGACGGCGTGGGTTGACGGAGGGATTTGGTTGAAAAGGAGAAGGGCGGGGTGTAGGGAGTTGGATTTGCAGTAAAGGTGGATGAGGGAGTTGTTGAGATGGTTTTTGGAGGTGGAGAGGAGAGGGGAAGTTTTAGGGTTAGGGCATGGAGTTAAGGAGTTAAGGAAATTTTTATTTGGGGAAAGTGGAAGTGAGAGTTGGAAAACATAAAGCGCGCAAATGAAATATTGGTGGGAGAAGCAGCATTTTAGCTGTATTTAATATGATTTGAGATATAATAAACTGCATTTTGTATAAAACGCTGCAATTTTGTGCTGCTAAAAATGAATTTTCTTGTAGTGAAATGAACGTATGTTCATATGTAAATCTTTACATTCTGATAGTGAGATAGTCCACTATAATCAACTTGACCATTTAAAATTATCGAATGTTAGTTTGGAGAGATTGGGATCGGATATTAGTTGTTATTTGAAAACCACTTTGAACCAATGTAAACGTTCGAATTGGAAGTAATAAGGCAAATGTCCAAAATGAAGACTTTGAAGTGCAAGAGCTTTTTTCTACCAACCCTAAGGGTGATTCCAAGACGAGTGTAGTGGAAATAGTGCCTTCGGTTCGTTCATCTCCTAAACGACTTGTACGGATGAGTGCTGACATTGTGCCAACATATGGAAGGCAATGTTAGCATTCCAAGTGGCATTGCTATAATAAAGGTAAACGTAGCCTTGGGCCTCATCAACTGGAAATGACTAAAACGAGGGAGATATAGCAAGGCTAGGTAGGACGCTCCCATGAGGGTAATGTCATCTCTATCTAGAATCCCTACTATTAACTCATTTATGCTTTGGTACGGCTGCTAAACCCAACTGAGGGGTGATTTTATTCGATACTATCCAGTAAAGGGTAGGTCTGTCTTGTGTTGGCAGGGGTCGATAGGTTCGACCTCGGTGTTGTTTTATCTAAAGATGCACTATGACGAGCGGTACCCTAGTAGCCCAGTCATTATAAAGAATCCATTCTCCAATAAGTATCGTACATTTTTAGTTGTACCCATATATGTTAAAATGTGAGATGCAAGTATTTCAACTATGTTATATTTTGCTTGAAAACCCTAGACATTATCATAATGTCACTAGATTTCTATATAAAATGTTTTTGTTATCGTAAGGTAAAAACTCATCTGTGTTTATGTGTGGCATGGTCATACGAGACACCTTTGATTTCAAAGTGTTTTATAAAGTAAGAATTAAGTTATTTGAGCTTACTCACAACAAACCCATGTCTGACACGGAGTTTTCTTTTCTTTTTCTAAAACTCTTGGGTACTCAAATTTTTATAATTAGCCAAGTGATTCAGGTTTCTTACGGAAGCATTTTGAAGGAGCTGGAGAAGGTGGCTTCATAGTAGCTTATTATGTTTATTTCCGCTATGTTTAAGTATGATATATGTATTTTGTGATAGGAAGGCGGTATAACTATCCAGTTGAAAATGTATTGTGATGACTTAAATGTGTTATTATTATTATGGGAATGACTATCTAATATTCTATGTTATTTATGTGTGGTGAGATTCTGTGATTGTTTAGTTTCTTCTTATCTTTCTTTTTCTTCCACCCTTAATGGCTCTTCTTTCGGTCCAAGATTGAAGGTCGTTACATATTTAATAGCAGAATAAATCTCCGTTTTGATATAAATTGATTGTTTGATTGTATGGACATTTGATAGAAAAATAAATCCTCATTCTATCATAAATTCATTGTTTGATTATGTGGACATTTGATAGCAGAATAAATTCTCGTTTTGCTATAAATTGATTGAATTGTTTGGATACCTATTTAGTAGGACAAATCACCATCCTGGTACTACTGTTATTTGGACACATATACAGTTTTTAGTTCATATTGATATGTTATTCCCTGATTTGGATATGAATTGCATTTACATATATGTTGACTTACGTAAATAAATAGCTAATTGACTGGAAAGTGAAATTGATATTCAATGGTAACTTAAATTATTAACATTGGGATTGCTAGGCCTCCATTTGAAATTATAAAGTATGTTTTGAATTAATTACAAATTTTAATAAATTTTGGGATTTAAAGTCTATGAATGACTTTCAAGTTGTATAATTATGTGATAAAGATATTATAAATAATAATTTGTTTATAAGGGGCATTACTAAATAAAAGGGTTTATTTAAAGTGATTTTCAAAAGATGTTTGGAAATGATGTTTGTAAAGTATTTTTCTTAAGAAGGTTTATTAAAAGCATTGTAAAAATAGGAAAATGATTTATAAATGATCTTATAGATTGCAAAGGTATTTTATTATGAAGTGAACTTTTAAGAAAGGAAACTTTTTATGAAGGATAAGTGAGTTGGTTTTATAGGAAGAAATGCTTTTAAAGGGAATTTGTTTGGTCATTTAATATGGAATATAAAGAATAGAAATCTCTTATAAAGTTTGGTAATATGCTTATATCATTGAGATAAGTATATAAATGGTTTTCAAGTATAAAAGAGATGTAAGGGGTTTTGGGAATAGTGTTTGGTAGAAGATCTTTTGATCGAATGTTTATTGTAACAACCCGAAATTTTCACAACCCGAAAACTCCAGATAGTTACAAAAAAAAAAGAAAAGGATAAAAGAAGAAGAAGAAAAACAACATCAGAATCTCACATCGCAGCGGAATAAAATATAATATATAGAATACAATTTTAAATACAAGAAATTTGTGGTGTATACATATACATACATACCATCATCAGAGTACATCAATCAATCATACATGTCCATACACAGCGGAAATAATAGGCAAATACGTAGATACGCTCTATCACCAGCTCGCCTCCTGAGCTCCAGTAAAAAACCTGAATCCTGTTTAACTCGGTCTGACCCGAGCATCATATAAAACAATACCCGAGTCAGTCTGGAATACCAGAGTGAGAAAATCACACTCAATTGGATTATTTAAGTTTTGAAAATCCTTTGTAAACAAAAGCATCTCGTAAGACCACGCCACAAATAAATATGTCGGGTTTTTACCTTACGATAGCTAGAACAATTTTTATAGAAATCCTCTGATATTATAATAGGGTCTATATACAAATACTTATAAAATAGCCGAAATTGTTACATCTATTAAATTCCAGCTACTAGCCACAGAGTGGGTAATACAAACAAAACTCGTACAAGGCTCGTAGGGAGAATGGGTTTCCATCAATGGCTGGGCTACTGAGGTACCGCCCGTCACAGTACCTGGCCTAGATCAGAGTACCGAGGATTACTCCCTTCATCCCCTGCAACACAAGGCCGGAACCATTCCTTACTGAACAGTCCCGAACAAGATAAACCCCGTGGTTGGCGCGACCAACCACCCACTAAGCCGAAATAAAAAAGGAACATCTAGACAGGGGAAATATCCTGTCCTGCTTGGGCATGACCCACCTAACCTTGCTGCACCTCCCCTGTTTTAGCCATTCCCGGTTGATGAGGCTTGAGGTTAAACGTTACCTTTATAAGAACGTATTACTTAGAATGCTCATCGTCCACCTGACGATGTTCTGAAAGCATTCAATCCATACAAGTTGCCCTGGGTTTGGACAAACCGAATCACCATCTTCAACTCTTCACGGTCTTCATTCGTAATCGTTCAAACCGGATCGAAGTGGTTTTCGGATAATTTAATCCGATCCCGGACTCTTCGAAACGATCAGCGCATTGTCCAATATTGATAGTCGGTTATTTAACTATCAATTAATCACACACAAGCAACCATCAAATAATTTCCACAAATTATTTATCCCAATATCAGTCATATATTATTCCCAACTTAACCCATTTGGAATAAATTTTCAAAGCTCTTTATTCCCATGAAACCACTTAATTGATTTCTTATACCCACTCCATTGGTTTACCCCTTTGAAATATCATTTACTTCTCATTCATTTTTCAAAAGTCAATTTACACTTTTCCTTATAATTTCTCAATTTCACTTTCCCCACTTAATAAGATTTCTCCTAAATCTTATCCCATTTAAATTAATTTGCTTACCATCACAAGAGGATTTTAATTGGATTTTAAAAACATTTTTTTTAAAACATAAAGATTTATAAAATAAGAAGTAATATTAAATAACTGGTTTTAGAAAACTTAGAGTTTATAATAAATAATAGCTAACTAATTCGAAAATATTTTACATTCAAATAATAGTTTATAAAAAGATTTATGTAGTATAGTAATTTAAAATATTCCTTTTTAAAATAAATTATAATTTTAGGAAATCCAGTATCCATTTATAAATGCCTCTTGTCCACATTCACCTTTGGAAATATCCTGCTATTTCCATTCAACCAATTTCATATCTCATTTATAAATTCCATTCATGAATTTATAAAATCTCCTTGGATTTCATTTATTATCAGATAGTTTGGTTTAAAAATCTCATCTTTATAATTCATTTATTTCTATAAAGTTCCATATTGTCCCATTTTATAAGTTCCATTCATTATTAAATAAAAAACTTCTTTTGACTCTTAATAGAATTTCTTATTCGTAATTCTTAATAGAATCTTCTTTATTTCTTAGTAAATTTTCTTTTCTTTTCTTATTAATATTTCTTTTTATTTCCTTAATAGACCTCCATTTCCATTTCTTAATATAATTCCATTTTCTTCACTTCACTTATCGATTACAATATTCCTTCAAGTATAAATTTATAATTTAAATTTTCCAAACTCAACTTTATCACATTAAAGTTTAATTTAAGTAGAAAATATACTTTTATTTCGTTTCTTCATTCTCACTTAAAGTAGATTCAAATTTCAAATATATATTTTCTATTTGAGTTTTATTTAACTTCTTCAAATTAATTTATCAACGGTAATAGAAATTTCAAATTTTCAACTTTTCTGTTATTCAACAATTGATACTGCAATTATCTATAAAACCACCCAAATCAATATATCATCCTGTCACAGAATAGCATATATACGAAATAAAATAAATAGTTTTGAGGAATCCTGTTGGATCCCTCCAACCTGTTTCCCCTGCATCCACAGATGTTAGCACAATAAAATAACAATTTCACTTTAATGTGAAATATTGCAGTATATGGGATTAATATTTCCAACATCCACTTATTTAATTATTCACGACTTCAACCATCATTCAAGCAATTCAACAATTAAATTTAAATTCAACAATTCAAATTTTAAACTTAACTGAGTGAGATTAACTCACCTTTGATTTAATTGTTGCAATCCTTTCCAATCCAGATTCGTTTCCATATTTTTGACCTTGTATAACAATTGCGTGAATTTTATTAATATTCGAACAATCACATGACAAATTTATCGGTGAATATTTTAATTGACTTACAATTTATTTAAGCTATTTACTCCTCAATTTTAAACCTTATATACACAATTATATGATTTTATAAATATTCAAAATAATCGATTGATAAATTTCATTTTATAAGTCAACGAACTGGTACTTCAAAAATTGAATTTTTTATAAATATTTGGAACAATTTAAACATTATTATCTGTTAATAAATTCCATTTACTAATTCCTTAGTTTTTAAACAGAAAACATTTTCTTCTAAAAATCTTTTTATTAGCTGAATTAATCAAAACAAATTAATCAAACAAATTTTTGTTTTTCACCAGACTATTATATATAAATCTAGCAAAATTAAAATATGCAAATTTATTAAATTAAAAAGCAAATACGTAAAAAAAATACCTCACAGCAAAACCCCCCCTCCCCCAAATCGAACCACCACGACCACCACTCGCGTGCGCGAGCACCACAGCATCCCCCAGGAACAACGCAGCCTCACTCGAACTGCCCTGCAAACGCGCGAGCCTCCTCCACCAATCGCGAACCCTAATTTCCTTTCGCGCGCATCCCCTTTCTGCCTGCAGCCCCCCTATCGACCGACCCACCATCAATGAATTGCCCCACTGCATACGTGCGACTCCACTGCGCGCGCAGCCCCCACTCGCGACGTGCTCCAGATCGCATCGCGCCCCTCTGTAAACGCGATTTTGATTTGCACTCGCGCGAATCGAACGCGAATAGATTTAGGTTTTTTTTTTTATAACTGTCGTGAATTCGATCATGAAGAGAAAAGTGAAAGAATAGGGGTTTCGGGATTTATTCAAGGAGGAAGGGTTACTAAGAAGAGGAAGGCACGCGATTACAAGGAGAAGGCGGCCATGAATGTAAGATTTTTATTTTCTGAACGAATGCTTTAGACAAGAAGCATCGTGACTTTAAAAGATAAGGAAGCGTCTTTGAGAAGCTGAAGGTAAGAATACGGCTAGGATTTGATGTAAGATATTTTGAATTTTAAAACGATTAATTATTTCCAAAGCGTTTTCCCCTCGTACGATCGTACTATCACTCCAAAATTTATGAAATTTGAAATCCGGCAATAATTCAATATTACGGATCCAATGGAACTGGTTCCATTGAATTCCGAGACTGTGCCTCGGAAGGTTATTTTTAATTGTCAATTTAAACGATGTAAATTTAAAATTGAAAAAAAGGCAGTTAAATTCAATTTTAACCCATCTATTACTTCCAGTACAATCAACATAAATTTATAAGCTGTTAAAATATTTTTAACAAGCTTACAATTCCAGATTTAAATAATTTACCCAATTGTCAACTGCTATTTAATTTATTCAATTAATTTTCATATTTAAATTCTGAGTTCTTTTTATTATATCAAACCAACTTTTCATATTGAAAACAAATTATAATTCAAATTAAATATTTAAATTCATTTTAAATATCACAAATTAACTGTTGAAAAAGCCGGGTCGTTACATTCCTCCCCCCTTAAAAGAATTTCGTCCCCGAAATTACTAGTTAGGAAGAATGGTCCAATACCCGTTATTATTACTTTACAATCAACAATTGAACATCCTACCAACTACCCTTTTTAATAAAAGATGCATTACCCTTCTTAATAACTTTCTAAACCTTTTTCCCTAGTTTCAAACTATACTATATGCTTAACTATTCAAGTTTCAATTTAAACTCTAATTTTGACTTATCAAAATTTTCTCGAATTTTTTCTAACACCCTAAATTCCCAAAAAATTTTGCCAGCGTCTCCTTTGCGCGGCTAGCTCAGTACAACTACAAAATGGCTCTATGGCCTCCCAAAAACTCAAAGAAAACAAAAGGCCAAGCGGCTCAATCAAAATCCCAATCAATTTCCATATAGAAATTCAAACACATACCTTTTTGTCGGGCATTTCAATTTTATCTTGAAACCATCTCAATTCTCTTAATCTTTATATTACCTGCAAATCTTACATAGCAATATATCCAATCACAATATACAAAAACATTTTATCGACATCCTTACAAATGTCCATATCTATTCATTCAATTCTTAAATTATATTCGAAATATCAATTCCCGATTGAGAATGCAATATTCCTTACTCAAGTTAGTGTAAGCATTTTTTTTTTTTATATATTTACTTTCATCTTACCACTTTAGTTTGTATTCATCCTTATTCAATTTATTCTTTCATTCCCATATGAATTTTATTTTATTTTTATCTATAACTCTAAATATTCAAATTCTAATTTTCATTTATATCAAATTCATGTCTTAATTTTAAATTAGTTTCATTCCCTAACTTATTTAAATTTTCAATTTGAAAACATTTGTCGTTGACAAAATTTTCTAAAATTTCAAAAAAATTCTAACTCCCAAAATTTCTGAAAAGTTTTGGCAGAGTCCCCTTTGTACGGAGGAGCTTTTGCAATTTGACAATAGAGATAAATATATATACATCGACCCACACGGTCGGAAAAACCAAAAACAGTTCATATTTCCTAGTTTGTATTGCGTAGGCGTACCTTATTTAGCATTTTAAGCAAGCGGCTTATTTAATTTAGCATATGTGCGTCCAAAATCTCGCTATACAGTCTTCTGGTACCTGTACTTACTCGATTTATAAACGTTAGTAACATATTTATGAAAATTTATAGCATTGCATTCATTTAAACAACTACATCACATCAAAAACATAAGCAATGCAATATAAATAACTTCATAACAAATTTTTATGGTTTCCAAACTAATTCCAATTGTTTATAACTGACACAAACACCGTTTGCTTTCAATTTTAAGTGGGTTACGGCACATTTATTTAACTCCAATTCATAATTATGCCCAAACAAACCTATTCTCCATTTTATTGATTTCAAAAATCAATTCCTGCTTCTTATCAATTCAAAACCATATTTCATAAGCAATTATATGCGAATCAAGTTCTATAAGCAGGTAATAAGGTTTTCCAATTAAATCCAATTGCTTTTACTCAATTAATAACATCATATGTGATTCAGAATGATTTCCAATATCATTCTTTTATTCAATCCATTCTTAAAGCAAACTAATTTGTATTCATGGCAATTTATTTCCAAAATCAAATTTAATTACTTTTATCATTCCATAGAACTGCATTCAATCATGTTTACGCCAACAACAATTATTTCTATGCAAATTACAACAATATTCATACAAACAAACAGTCACTTTAATTTTATAACTGTTTTAAAAATTAATTCCAACTCTAGGTATATGAAATTTCATTCCATTTCTAATTTATTTATAAACCATATCTTAGCAGTGATTTATTCAACACCGTTTTTATTAAGCTCGACAACTTCAATGCTTAAACATTTAGCAATCATGTCCCAAGTTTATACGAGTCGTGCTTCACTGAATTTTAGACTTAAGTTAATTTACTTCAAATTATTTAATTTCCATAACTTAAGTTAATTTCATTTGCTCATAAATTCTTTTCCAAATTTAGTTTGACTTTATTCAAATCACATTTCTTTCATTTACTCCTTAACTCAATTAATTATTTCATTTAAAAATTCAATTTCCATGTTCGATTCATTCTCGAACTTATAACTTATTACAAGACCACTTTCCCTTTATTTATACACATTTGGATTTTGTTTACACTTCTAACCATCATATTTAATCCAATTTCAATTTATTTACCAACCAATCCAAATTGAATTTTATATTTATGATTCAAGTTCTCTTTTTACCATTCACCTAAATTCACAATCCAATTTTATTAATTTACCATTCAACCTTTATTTACCCAATTCAAAGTTTATTCACACATTCAGGTTACTAATTTATCCCAAATTAGTTTATTCCCAATTTATAATTCAATATTTGATTTTTAGCTACAAAAATCTCTTCATTTAAATTTCTTTGGTTCAAATTTTATTTTATAATTCAGGTTTGGACTTCTATTCATTTTCCAAATTCAAATAATTCTATTTGACTTAATTATTCCATCATAATTTTGCAAGTCCACTTCTTATTTATCTTCACACATCCATTTATTTACAGTTAACTATAATCCCATTTTATTTTACTTCGGGTTTATATATTTTTACTTAGCCAAGTTATTTCAGCACCTCTCAATTCCTTTATAAGCTATCGAAGTCTTATTACTTCAAATTCTACTTTCACTTAGCTTACATTGAATTCAACCTTATTTCATTATTATGAATTTTACCCAAGTGAGAGTTTTATTATAATATCATCTATATCTCAATTTAATTCATCTTCATTCAAATTCACACATTAACTTAGCTTAAGACAATTCCAGTTAAATTAAAGTGCTCAATCCAATTAAATTTTCTATTCACTTTCCATTCACATCACTTTACCAATCCATCTTATTCAATGAACTTTCACTTCCATCAAAACCACCTTTCCATAAATTTTAAATCTTAAGTTTATTTATTTATTGCAACTTCTTACTTAAATTCATTGCAATTTATTTGATACCCATCTAGATCAAATCCCATGTGATTTAATTTACCATCCAAATTTGTTAAGATAATATTCAAGGCCAATTTATTCCATCCATACTTGATTTGGATTTAATTTGTAAATTCAAACTATCTTTATTTTAGTCCAATTTCAAAACAATTTCAATTCATATTTTAATTTACTTACCATTCAATGGAATTTCTATTTATAACTTGGGTTCCATCACCTAATCCCATTTTTAGTTCCAATTACAATTTAAATCAAATACAACTGAATTTATCTTCCAGTTTAATTCAATTTACTTCCATTCACATAACTTAAATTAAATTTCAATCCAGTTAAGTTTTATTTCTCTTCTCAATTCATTCACATTCTAAATTTTTATTTACTTCTTCCACATTATTTATATATATATATATATATATATTATTTTTTTTCTTACTTCAACACAACAAAATTTTATTATTCATTAATTACATTTCAAAAAATTTAATCTCAAATCCAAGTTAAATTCTCATTTCTAACTTTTCACTTGATTTTAAATTCCAAAAATTCAAATTTAATGATTTCCTGGGTTATATAAACTATTTCGGATTTTAAAATCTCATTTGTCTACATATAGTATCCAACATCCAAGTTATAATAATAATTTCAGAAAAATATTCCTTTTATATCAAAATATATTTTGGATGAAATTATTTCATTCACCCACTTTTAAAAATCAATATTGTGTCGAATTGATCTATTTAAGTGTTTAGAAACCCCTTCGATACAGTTTTCGAGGCTGTGCCGACGAAGGTTCATATACCACTCAATAAATCAATCAACGCAATATAAAACCATTTATATTCACTAACAAATACGCGCTCATATCTATTAATACGCTCAAACTCATTCTAGAGTACCATTGACTCTATTTCAAATGAGTAATTACCCACCAGAGCCAAGGTTCTCGCTTAACCTTTCAGCTCTGATACCAAATGTAACAACCCGGAATTTTCACAACCCGAAAACTCCAGATAGTTATAAAAAAAAAAGGATAGAAGAAGAAGAAGAAAAACAACATCAGAATCTCACATCGCAGCGGAATAAAATATAATATATAGAATACAATTTTAAATACAAGAAATCTGTGGTGTATACATATACATACATACCATCATCAGAGTACATCAATCAATCATACATGTCCATACACAGCGGAAATAATAGGCAAATACGTAGATACGCTCTATCACCAGCTCGTCTCCTGAGCTCCAGTAAAAAACCTGAATCCTGTTTAACTCGGTCTGACCCGAGCATCATATAAAACAATACCCGAGTCAGTCTGGAATACCAGAGTGAGAAAATCACACTCAATTGGATTATTAAAGTTTTGAAAATCCTTTGTAAACAAAAGCATCTTGTAAGACCACGCCACAAATAAATATGTCGGGTTTTTACCTTACGATAGCTAAAACAATTTTTATAGAAATCCTCTGATATTATAATAGGGTCTATATACAAATACTTATAAAATAGCCGAAATTGTTACATCTATTAAATTCCAGCTACTAGCCACAGAGTGGGTAATACAAACAAAACTCGTACAAGGCTCGTAGGGAGAATGGGTTTCCAACAATGGCTGGGCTACTGGGGTACCGCCCGTCACAGTACCTGGCCTAGATCAGAGTACCGAGGATTACTCCCTTCATCCCCTGCAACACAAGGCCGGAACCATTCCTTACTGAACAGTCTCGAACAAGATAAACCCCGTGGTTGGCGCGACCAACCACCCACTAAGCCGAAATAAAAAAGGGACATCTAGACAGGGGAAATATCTTGTCCTGCTTGGGCATGACCCACCTAACCTTGCTGCACCTCCCCTGTTTTAGCCATTCCCGGTTGATGAGGCTTGAGGTTAAACGTTACCTTTATAAGAACGTATTACTTAGAATGCTCATCGTCCACCTGATGATGTTCTGAAAGCATTCAATCCATACAAGTTGCCCTGGGTTTGGACAAACCGAATCACCGTCTTCAACTCTTCACGGTCTTCATTCGTAATCGTTCAAACCGGATCGAAGTGGTTTTCGGATAAATTAATCCGATCCCGGACTCTTCGAAACGATCAGCGCATTGTCCAATATTGATAGTCGGTTATTTAACTATCAATTAATCACACACAAGCAACCATCAAATAATTTCCACAAATTATTTATCTCAATATCAGTCATATATTATTCCCAACTTAACCCATTTGGAATAAATTTTCAAAGCTCTTTATTCCCATGAAACCACTTAATTGATTTCTTATACCCACTCCATTGGTTTACCCCTTTGAAATATCATTTACTTCTCATTCATTTTTCAAAAGTCAATTTACACTTTTCCTTATAATTTCTCAATTTCACTTTCCCCACTTAATAAGATTTATCCTAAATCTTATCCCATTTAAATTAATTTGCTTACCATCACAAGAGGATTTTAATTGTATTTTAAAAACATTTTTTTTTAACATATAGATTTATAAAATAAGAAGTAATATTAAATAACTGGTTTTAGAAAACTTAGAGTTTATAATAAATAATAGCTAACTAATTCGAAAATATTTTACATTCAAATAATAGTTTATAAAAAGATTTATGTAGTATAGTAATTTAAAATATTCCTTTTTAAAATAAATTATAATTTTAGGAAATCCAATATCCATTTATAAATGCCTCTTGTCCACATTCACCTTTGGAAATATCCTGCTATTTCCATTCAACCAATTTCATATCTCATTTATAAATTCCATTCATGAATTTATAAAATCTCCTTGGATTTCATTTATTATCAGATAGTTTGGTTTAAAAATCTCATCTTTATAAATCATTTATTTCTATAAAGTTCCATATTGTCCCATTTTATAAGTTCCATTCATTATTAAATAAAAAACTTCTTTTGACTCTTAATAGAATTTCTTATTCGTAATTCTTAATAGAATCTTCTTTATTTCTTAATAAATTTTCTTTTCTTTTCTTATTAATATTTCTTTTTATTTCCTTAATAGACCTCCATTTCCATTTCTTAATATAATTCCATTTTCTTCACTTCACTTATCGATTACAATATTCCTTCAAGTATAAATTTATAATTTAAATTTTCCAAACTCAACTTTATCACATTAAAGTTTAATTTAAGTAGAAAATATACTTTTATTTCGTTTCTTCATTCTCACTTAAAGTAGATTCAAATTTCAAATATATATTTTCTATTTGAGTTTTATTTAACTTCTTCAAATTAATTTATCAACGGTAATAGAAATTTCAAATTTTCAACTTCTCTGTTATTCAACAATTGATACTGCAATTATTTATAAAACCACCCAAATCAATATATCATCCTGTCACAGAACAGCATATATACGAAATAAAATAAATAGTTTTGAGGAATCCTGTTGGATCCCTCCAACCTGTTTCCCCTGCATCCACAGATGTTAGCACAATAAAATAACAATTTCACTTTAATGTGAAATATTGCAGTATATGGGATTAATATTTCCAACATCCACTTATTTAATTATTCACGACTTCAACCATCATTCAAGCAATTCAACAATTAAATTTAAATTCAACAATTCAAATTTTAAACTTAACTGAGTGAGATTAACTCACCTTTGATTTAATTGTTGCAATCCTTTCCAATCCAGATTCGTTTCCATATTTTTGACCTTGTATAACAATTGCGTGAATTTTATTAATATTCGAACAATCACATGACAAATTTATCGGTGAATATTTTAATTGACTTACAATTTATTTAAGCTATTTACTCCTCAATTTTAAACCTTATATACACAATTATATGATTTTATAAATATTCAAAATAATCGATTGATAAATTTCATTTTATAAGTCAACGAACTGGTACTTCAAAAATTGAATTTTTTATAAATATTTGGAACAATTTAAACATTATTATCTGTTAATAAATTCCATTTACTAATTCCTTAGTTTTTAAACAGAAAACATTTTCTTCTAAAATTCTTTTTATTAGCTGAATTAATCAAAACAAATTAATCAAACAAATTTTTGTTTTTCACCAGACTATTATAAATAAATCTAGAAAAATTAAAATCTGCAAATTTATTAAATTAAAAAGCAAATACGTAAAAAAAATACCTCACAGCAAACCCCCCCCCCCCCCCAAAATCGAACCACCACGACCACCACTCGCGTGCGCGAGCACCACAGCATCCCCCAGGAACAACGCGGCCTCACTCGAACTGCCCTGCAAACGCGCGAGCCTCCTCCACCAATCGCGAACCCTAATTTCCTTTCGCGCGCATCCCCTTTCTGCCTGCAGCCCCCCTATCAACCGACCCACCATCAACGAATCGCCCCAGTGCATACGTGCGACTCCACTACGCGCGCAGCCCCCACTCGCGACGTGCTCCAGATCGCATCGCGCCCCTCTGTAAACGCGATTTTGATTTGCACTCGCGCGAATCGAACGCGAATAGATTTAGGTTTTTTTTTTTATAACTGTCGTGAATTCGATCATGAAGAGAAAAGGGAAAGAATAGGGGTTTCGGGATTTATTCAAGGAGGAAGGGTTACTGAGAAGAGGAAGGCACGCGATTACAAGGAGAAGGCGGCCATGAATGTAAGATTTTTGTTTTCTGAACGAATGCTTTAGACAAGAAGCATCGTGAATTTAAAAGATAAGGAAGCGTCTTTGAGAAGCTGAAGGTAAGAATACGGCTACGATTTGATGTAAGATATTTTGAATTTTAAAACGATTAATTATTTCCAAAGCGTTTTCCCCTCGTACGATCGTACTATCACTCCAAAATTTATGAAATTTGAAATCCGACAATAATTCAATATTACGGATCCAATGGAACTGGTTCCGTTGAATTCCGAGACTGTGCCTCGGAAGGTTATTTTTAATTGTCAATTTAAACGATGTAAATTTAAAATTGAAAAAAAGGCAGTTAAATTCAATTTTAACCCATATATTACTTCCAGTACAATCAATATAAATTTATAAGCTGTTAAAATATTTTTAACAAGCTTACAATTCCAGATTTAAATAATTTACCCAATTGTCAACTGCTATTTAATTTATTCAATTAATTTTCATATTTAAATTCTGAGTTCTTTTTATTATATCAAACCAACTTTTCATATTGAAAATAAATTATAATTCAAATTAAATATTTAAATTCATTTTAAATATCACAAATTAACTGTTGAAAAAGCCGGGTCGTTACATTTATAAAGTAATTTTAATTAATGAAAGATTAGTTAATAAATGCTTAGCGAATCCCATGTGGTATTAAATTAATGTTGCATGATTGTTTATTTGACAGTTAAATAACCGACTATCGAATCTAGACCAAAACGTAAAGTTGGAAATATTACGGGAAACAAGTGAGTTATATGGCACAATCATCCCCAATGATGTTGTATCGTGCGTATGAATCATGTTTCGTTTTTCTAGGATACATGATAAGGAAATCCATCCACTAACGGTTAGGAAATGATCTTCGATCTTATCTTTGTCTGTTTATTTCCTAAAGAACTGAGCTTGAATTTACCGAAAAATATCGAAAGTTGTTTCAAAGAGACTAGGATCGAATATGTTATTCGAAAACCACTTCGATCCAACTCAAGTGTTTTGACTTGAAGACGTCTTGAAGAATATGGAATCAATGATAGAGCTTTGAAGTGCAAGGGCTATTTTCTATTAATCCTAAGAGGGATTCCTCGAAAAGGATGTAATAGGGGTAGCGCCTTCGGTTTTTTCAGTCCCACGATGAACTTGTATGGATGAATGCTAGCATTGCATTGATTCCTGGAGGGCAGCGTAGCATTCCAAGTGGGACGTGCTAAATAAAGGTAAAATGTGGCATTATGCCTCATCAACCAGGAAATGACACAAATCGGGAATGCAGTAGTGCTAAGTGGGTCGCTCCCTTCAAGGTATGGTCATCCTAAATCTAGATCGATTACTATCTACTCATGTATGCTTCGGACCCCAAGATGGAGTGATCAAATTTGGTACTGCTAGTCAGTCATGTATGGTAGGGTACAAGATGTTCTTGTTAGACCCCGGTGCATTTTGTCTAGAGAGGTGCCATCGAATGGTAGTTCCTTACCTTATTATAATATGAAATCCAATCTCCAATACGGGCTTTTACGGTTTTGACTATAGAACCCAGTGTGCTGGAATTTAATTAATGTAAAAAAATTCGGCTATAGTTAATAAGTACTTGTACTCTAGAAATTATTATAATATCACTAGATTTTCTATAAAAAGTGTTTGGTTGTCGTAAGATAAAAACCTATCTGTGTTTATGTGTGATGTTGTTTTACGAGATACCTTTGATTTTAAAAGGTTTTTAAACATAATAATTCAGTTGTTTGAGTTTCCTCACACCAGACCCATGTCTGACCTGGAATTTCAGTTTCTTTCCTTAAAAATCTTGGGTGCTCAAATTTTTATGGGCAGCCAAGTAGTTCAGGTTTTCCATGGATACATTTGAAGGAGCTTGGAGCAGGGTGCTTCATCAATAGCTAGTTATTATTTTATTTCTGCTATATTATCTGTATCTTGTATCAGCTAGGTAGGGACGACTATCATTACTGTCCAAGGGTAAAATTGAATTAGTATGACTCTAATGTATCATTTTTGAAATAATTTTGTAAATTATTATATTAATTAATATACGTTATTCCATTGTGTTGTGAGATTCTATGATTGTTTTCTTCTTCTATTTATATCTTCTATCTCCTTTCTTTCCCCTAATAATCTGTCTTTCCATTACTTAGTTGTTCTGCACATGAATAGCGTGGACGTATTAGTGTCGACTTCTGAGGTTCGAAAAGGTGGGTCGTTACAGAGGACCAACTAAAGTGGATGTGATTTGACCGTCCGCACATTAACTCCTACCCTAGACATATGAGGCAGTTTGGGAGCTCGACTTAAAGTAGGCATGATTGACCGTCTACTCATCAACAGCCACCCTCGACATGAGGACATGACTGCAACATCAGGTGGATGAGACTTGACCGTCCACCCAACAACTCTCTCCTTTGGCTTGTCGGGAGGAGTACGAAGCAAATTGGAAGAGACCCGACCATCCAACCCAAACATGGACCATGGATGTGGTCCAACCATCCATCTCTTAATCTCCAAGTGGACGTGAATCAATCGTCCACGCTCGCCAACTTTTGTCCTCAACAATGGGTGCAAAATTATTTCCCATGAATGAACATGAATCGACTGTTTATTTGACAACTCTTACCTCGACCTGGTAGGTGGAGTATAAACCAAAAAATGGGTGTGACTGACCACCCATCATAAAACTCTGGTTCTCAAAGCATGGACCAGAGTATAATCACAAAAAAATGGATGCAGTTCGACCGTCCATCGACAAACTCTGATCCTCAGAGCGTAGACTAAAGTATAAACACCAAATGGGTGCGACTGACCGCCTATCAACAAACCCTGGTCCCTAGAGCATGGATAAGAGTATAGGTAGAAGATGGATGTGGTCTGATCATTCGTCCATTAACTCTCCCCTATAAATCGACAGGTTGAGTATAAAACATAGAATAGATGTGACTTGACCATCTGCTAATCAGCTCCTTCCCACGATCCGACGTGAAGAAATTCAAGTAAGAGTGAATGTCATACGATAGACCACTCTTTGACTTCCACCCCTGACTTGGGCGTAGAAGAAATGACTAAGGAAAATGTGGTTCGACCATTTTTTGGATTAACTCTAAGTCTCCAAACTGTGGACTAAAGTAAACACAAATTGGGTGCGATTCAATCACCACCAATAAACTCTTATCTCTAGAGTGCAGATATAAGCATAACCAATAGATGAGTGTGGTTCGACCATTCACTATTCCATAAACTCTAACCTGAACTCGACAGGAAGAGTATAAACTCACTACGGATGGAATTCGATCCTCCACGAACTAACTCCTCTAACCAAAGACTAGGGGTAGGAGTACAAACTATTGTAAGCTGAATATGACAGCTCACTATAGCTCCGGCTTGGTGATTCTTTACGACTCAAGACAACAACCGTTGGGAGGCCTTGATACAAAACAAATCGAAATGACATCCGAAGTTACGGGTAACCGACTTTATGGTGCCATCGGATCGTCGTGCAATATCGATCCAGACTTTCTATATCGTGCCGCTGGATTGAAGGTTGGTATTGATCCTCACCAAACACAAATGGATGTAACCCGAACGTTCGTCGAATAGCTGCAGTCACTAGAGCGTGGATAGGATAATAAACTATGAATGCGTGTGACTTGACCATTCATTCTCCATCACCATCCTTTGATCCGTCGAAGGAGTACGAAACCAGATGAGCATGACTCAACAGCTCTTGAGCTAATTCTATCCCTTGGTCCGACAGAGAGAGCATCAATCACTGATTGGATGTGACTTAATCATCTATTCTTCAGGTCCTCACCCAGAGTATGGCGACATTTGTGCCAAAAGTGGACATGGTTGATCGTCCAGTATCCTATTCATGCTCGAAACCCAATGGAGCATCGAAGTACTCCCCTGGAAGGAAAAACCAGAATACAATCCAGGATAGGGGCAACTCAACCTTCCATCAACTAGCCCAATCTCATGATTCAACAGGGAAGAGTATAAAACTAAAGCGAACATGACTTGCCTTCCTACTTATAGGCATATGCCACAGACTTGCGGGCACGAGCGAGAAACAAGATAAATGTGAACCAATCGCTCATCAATCAATTCTAAGCCTTCGAAGCTTAGGATGAAGTGTAAACATGACTAGGATGAGACTTGACCGTCCATGCAATACATCTTTTAACCCGAGACTAGGGGCAAAAGTGTGGTCATCCAAAAGATGTTTGCAAATAGCGCAATACTATGACTCATGCCTAGTGTTTACAATGACTTGAGGCTACGACCGAAAGGATGCCTAGAGATAGAATCATTGAATTGATACCCAAGCTCATAGGCAACTGACAATCACTCTAACCCGAACGACGAGTAAACGACCGTGAGTACATTTAATGGAAAGCATGTTACTTGAATATACAAGCAGATTCAAACTCAAAGCAAAAGCTAGCTATGGCATGCAACACAAGACTAAACTCTACTTGGTGCTTGATTCAATGCTCCTTTAAGCCTAACTTCAACCATCGTACATAATCACTAAAAGCATCTATAACCCATCACTATCAGAATCAATAGCTCATGACAAGACTTTAAGATTCAACCGGAGTGATCGTTGTCACTGACCGTCCCAACCGGATTTCACGTTGATTATTACGTGAAATGGTTACGTTTGAACTCAAGGATCGACTAGCAGTATATAGGAATCTGATGTTCATATTAAAGTTAGTTTTAAGGCATGTGTTATAATCTGAATAAGTACAAATATGTTAATCTACTCAAGTATAAGGTGGTAGACATCCTACTCAAGGCCATATGTTAGTTCAAGTATGTAAGCCATATACGGCATGTCCCGGAGAAACATAAATGACATGGCATGGATTCAAAGAGATCCATTGCATTAAAAGATTAGGTGGATAATCTCAAAAGCAATGGGTTTATCCACGACGCCTTCTACCTGAAATGGGTATTCAATCATGTACTTGTGAGGAAAAAAATAGAAAGTGGTGGACATGTGTTGATTATTCAGACCTGAACAAGGTAAACCTAAAGGACAACTTTCCACTTCCAAAGATTGACCAGCCAGTAGACTCAACTGTTAGACATGCTTTCATTCACGGATGCATATTCTAGATACAACCAAATCCTGATGCACATCATCGACGAGGAGCACATCAGCTTTATTACCGATCTGGGGTTATATTGCTATGTTATAATGCCATTTGAACTTAAGAACACTAGTACTACTTATCAGAGGCTAGTCAAACGAATATTAAAAGACCAGATCGGGAAATCAATGGAAGTATGTGTAGATGGTATGCTTGCGGAGTCATGGAAATCAAACAACCACATCGATGACTTGGTGGATATATTCAGTATTCTTCGAAGATGTGTAATGAAACTCAATCCTTGAAATGCTCTCTCGATGTTGCGTCAGGGAAGTTCCTGGGTTTCATCATTAACTCTAATGGAATTGAAGCTCATCCCGGGAAGATTTAGGAAATTCGAAGCATCCAAGTATACGGAAGACTATTAAGCGAGTATAGAGCTTAAATGGGAAAGTTTCCGCCCTAAGCCGCTTCATCTCCAGAGCCACCAACAAGTGTATTCCCTTCTTTGATTTGATTAGGAGTGGAAAGAGGACGTAGGATTGCATAGATGCATTTCAAGCTCTGGTAGATCCCTTAGAGAGACATCTCATCCTATCCAAGCCACTGAACTGTGAAGATTTATACATCTATTAAGCGGTAATGGTACACGCCATAAATGCCACACTGTTATGCGAAGAGAATCAGATCCAGAGGCCAATATATTATGTTAGTAAGCAATTGACAGGTGTTGAGAGAAACGACTTGAAGCTGGAGAAGCTTGCGTAATGTTTATTGATTGCATCATGAAAGCTTCGCCCTTACTTCCAGGCTCACCCCATCAATGTCGACACGACCTACCGTTACGATGGGTCCTACAATAACCTGAGACATCTGGAAGGTTGCTAAAATGGAATATCGAGCTAAGCCGATTCGATATCACTTATCTCTCTTAGAGAATTATCCACGGATAAACATTAGCGGACTTCATAGCTGAATTCACTATACCAGACGACTCTCTCGAGAGCAATGGGGAGCCGACCAACTGATGGAAAATGTACACGGATGGAGCATCCAATGAACGGCGTTCTGGCGCCAGAATCATATTAGTGACTCCTGAGGAATAATCGATCTGCTACGTCTTGAAACTCTACTTCCCTGCAGCAAATAATGAAAATGAGTATGAAGCCTTTATTGCCGGGCTCAAACTTGCCAAAGAATATGGAAGTTAAAACTTTAAAAAAATTGTGATTCCCAGTTAGTAGTATGCCAAGTCAGGGGAGATTATCAAGCTAAGGGGCAGTGACTTGCTCCTTGTCTTGACCAGGTCCAACAGCTACTAGCCAACTTCGAGTATCGCACCATTACACACATTCCTAGAGAAAAAAATGAGAAAGCCGACTCACTGGCCAACCTGGTCAATTCCGGGGATGCGCAACAAATATGCTCGATCCCGGTTGAAGTACTAAATGCTCCAAGACTAGATGGAGATTGATTGGGTTTTGGAGATGGAGGTGGAAAAGGAGTCTTGGATGAAACCTATCAAAGATATCTGCAACGACGGATCCTTCCCAAAAAGAGGAATGAAAAACGACAGATTATGCGCAAAACTTCACGCTACATCATCCAACAAGGAGTCATGTATAGAAAGGGTTTTTTCCATTCCCCTGCCCATGATGAAATCAAACGAGTCTTGTGAGAAGTCCATGAAGGAGAATGCGGCAATCACGTCGGAGGACTAACTCCGACAAAGAAAATACTCCGCCACAATTGCCAATAACGATGCGGTTGATTATGCTAGACGATGCGACAAGTGCCAGATGTTTGAAAAATTCCGAGAGCCCCGCTGATGGAAATTACTCAAATGGTCAATTCATAGCCGTTTACCACTTAGGTTATTGACATCATCAACTTCTTTTCAATTTCTAAAGGTGGTGTGAAATATGTCATCGTAACAGTTGATTACTTCACCAAATGGGCTTAAGCCGAACCTTTAGTCGTGATCATAATGAAAAAGGTAATAAATTTTGTTGTCTGAAACATCATCTGTCGTTTTGGTCTTCCCCGAACAACCGTCACTAATGGTGGGACCCAATACAACAGTGCTGAATTCAAAGACTTCTGCCACGGTATCATATTGAGAAAAGATCCGCGACATTTGCTCACCCTCAAGCTAATGGACAAGTCGAAACTGTTAACAAAATCATAAAACCCATTTCGAAGAAGCGTTTGGAAAAGGCTAGATGCAAATGGGTGATGAATTCCTATCAGCATTATGGCATACAGAACCACCCACAAGTTTGCGACTGGCCATACCCCATTCGCTCTTATTTACGGCTCTAAAGCCATCATCCTTACAGAACTTGAAGTCCCTTCTCATCGATTGACTTATTACGACCCTTATTTCATTAAAAAAATATAAACAAGGAATTGCAATCCAATTGCAATTAAACTATAAGGAATTGGCGACAATCCACGAGCGTACAAACGCATCCGGGAGCGAACAGTTATGATTGCACGTGAACGTATACATGTATATTCAAAAATTCAATTTTTGAAATCGATAGAAATTGGATTCTAGCCCGATGCTTTCAAAAATGAAAATGAACGGGATAGCCAAAGCTTACTTTCCTCGTAGAACCGGATACAGTTAGCAACTGATTGAATACAACCCTAAATTTATACTATTGGAAATCGACCAAACGTCATGATGATCAAAGAGAATGATGGCGATTACCTAGAAAATTGAATGGATTTTTTTGCGACGAATCTAACTTGTTTCGATTCAAAGCACGTCATGTTCGACATAAGACGTACTTTGAGGGCAAGTGTTATCCGATATTTTGACCCTGCTATACCCAAACTGACTGGACAAGTTAGACTTAATCATCATCAAGGCCGGTAGCCCAGAGCGATGATTGCGAGGTTCAGAAATCAAGTGCAGAAAATGATATAAAGCGACAATCAACCGAGACCAAGAGATAGACTCTCCAGAATATTCTAAGTACGAATTAGTACCTCCCCCGGACAAGGGATCGGTGCATATCCCTTCCCCTAGGGGATCGGTACATATCCTCAATTCTTGACTCAAATTGGGTGAGATCGATATAGAGTGACAAGGAAGGCCACATGAGGCTATGTTTCAAATCTCAAATCGTTTGGAATTTGTATGCTCAAGTTATTGAAAAATTACTTCACCTAAGGGATCGTATAAAAGGGATCGGATCGTATTCATCCCAACAATGCAATTCAACGGAAAACGATCGATATCTCAAAATCCAAAAGTCCAATACACTTGAAACTTTAGGAATAAAAAGAGGAGACCCTAGCGAGTCCACCTAGGGATCACACCCCAAAAAGCACAAGAAAGAGGATCGGCACTCTTCCCTCTAGAGGGGTCGGCCTAAATCAGACAACATCACATGTTGCAACAAAGATTGATCAATAACTCAAGTTCTACTAATCCAATTGGCATGAAACTTGTATGGTAAGCATAATACAACATTGAGAAGCTCCCAAGGGACCGCACTCCCAAAGTATCAATCATAGGGATTGGTCTTGATCCATATTTCTTGGGATTTGGATCATGCGGTCCCTCTTGTGGGCCCCTATGAACATGGAGAGCCTTCTACCGAATTTTCAGGAAGATATTTCACTGTCTTCCTCTATGAATACAAACTTGATCGTTCATTTTTGGGACCTTTACGCCGCTTGTTGCTTTGTATTCTTTTGTAACTAAGGATTTTCATCTGATCCTTCTTGTACTTGGTTTACAAGATGATTAATGAAGCCGTCTCTTCAAAGTGGATGTAGGCAAATAACGTCAAACTACTATAAACTGTCGCGTCTCTATTATTTGCTTATTTTTTTATTGCTTTGTTACTATATTCTCTTTGTTTACATTTAATATTCTTCATTCATTACTCGACAAAATCTCTATTGGGCGTTTGTGCCAATTTTTAGTGCAAACAGCCGTGCTATGATTAAAAATAAACCAAGTTTCCCCATCTAGTTTTTTTTTTAATTCAGACTAATCAAGGATGTTTTCGGATAAAACAACATGAAATTAGGACAGTTAACGAGTGCCTGAAAAATTCAAAATCCGTATACGAAATAGGAAAAATTATTCGATATCCGAAAAACGGATACGGAAGCGGATATGACCATATCAGCATTCAATAATTATCCGTTCATTTTTTATCAAGATTATTGTTATTTTTTTTGTGTATCTTAGTACTTAAAATCATTATCCTTACTATTTATCTGGATAAAAAGAAATATGCATATAAAAATCAATATTTAATGCTTAAAATTATTTTTCTTACCATATTTATTATAATTATTATTTTTTATATTTTTAGCACTTAAATGGATTTATAATAAATCAAAATTTTATTATATTTATTTGTTTTGATTTGTTGTTTGTAAACTGAACGAAGAATATTCAATAGATATATAATATCCGTTTGCATCCACGAATACAAATATCCGAAAACGATTTCGAGTACGAATACGGATATGACACCATCTGAATCTGTATTCGATCGTTTATAGACCTATATAATTGGCTAACTAGCCGTACTTACAAGTGTAGAGCCATTTCGCCCATTGTTATTTATATTCATCAACAATGAAAGGAACAAACACAATATTCACTTTATAACTCTTTTGAACAATACAATGATTTGCGGATTTAGTTATTCACCGTACAGTTGTTTATTACATCTTTTTTGATCTAAGGATTAGGAATCTCAAATAAAAAAATGAATTTATCGTAGAAAAAGAATACATAACAAAGAAACAAAGTATCAATCAGACGTTCATCTTGCAATGGTGTATATCAATGACGTGGTTTGAGGAGGCGGGGGCGGTTAGTAAACTTTTTCCCGTTTGCCCTCACAAATGCAGCTACACCCAAACTGAGCCCCGTCCAAAATAATGAAAACAGTAGATGGCGCCAGTCATTTCTCACTGCAGTAAGTAAAATCAATAAATTCCATCAATAAAGCTATATCTAATACATACATGTACATAAACCATACATACATATACATAAATCATACACACACACATAACAATAACCTAATAATTTGTACACTAAGACTGACGTAGGATTTCAAATTTTATAGTAATGTCGACGATTTTTAAAAGCAAATGAAACTGCATAGTAGAATTCGATATGGAAAATAAAAGGGCTGAGAGCATGTAATACCAAGTGAAATAGATTTTATACTAGTCTACCTAATAAGACAATATTATTAAGGCGCTGAAGGTTTTTTACCTTGTCTCAGCGACATCATGGCAAACAAAAAGCCACCTAACACGAGCACCAATGCCACTTTCATAGACTGCAAACAAAACAAACATGTCTAGAATAATAATCATAATTAATCTCTTTAAAGACACAATCGTGTATGATTAAGTCATGTTTATAAGGTTCACATGTTTGAAATCTCTAAACAAGGACGACTCGTTGGCTTAGTTGGCTATGAATACGTTCTTACTGCATATATAACCAAACCATCGGTGACTTCCTTCCAATGTTTTACACCAAATTTTTTTGGGCCAAAAGGCGTTTCTGTTTTTGTAATAATTTTAATCATTTGAGGAAGGGCGAGAACATGAATTGTACTGGAGCAGGGTTGTGTTTCTGTATCGTCCTGAGTAAGTAGTCTATTTTATACAGTTTCGTATACTTACTGCGTAAGCTTCCAAACCTCCAGGTTGTGCTGGCAAAGACATATCTCGACTGACAGACACAATGTAATGCCCTTGTAGCAGATCAATTGCATCCTTAAAACACATGCAACATTGACAAATGTAACTAACAAGCTACATACACACATACACATAAATATAAAAGAATCATGAAACAGATGTACAATACCATAAAACCACTTCGTTGACTTTACATGTGTGTGTGCACACACACATAATCATGCTTGTAATAAACATTTGATTCACATAATCTACTCTCTATCAAAGCGCTTAAACACACATGAGTCAGTTGGGTGTAATTAAGCCAGTGTATATGTATATGTGTGTGTATATGTATATGTATATGTGTGTGTGTATGTGTCTGTATATGTGTGTGTGTATGTGTCTGTATATGTATATGTGTGTGTATATGTGTGTGTATATGTATATGTGTATGTATATGTATATGTATATGTGTGTGTATATGTATATACATATGTGTGTGTGTGTAGCTTACTTCAGTTAGGCATTTATAGCAAAACGTTCAGTATATTATCCTAGATTTATTTTGATGGCCTAGGAAAATTTAAGATGGTTTGAGCATTATCCTCGCTACATAAAAAACAGATTCCTATCAGATCCTGGGATCTACTTAAGAGGTTTCCAAAACAAGCTTTAAAAAGTTACACCATCTATTGTGGAGCTTTCTTAATGCATTCATTGTCTTTCAGCTCACAACAATTTTATGACAGTCTTACAAGATTAGAAGTATTCAATAGTAACAGCATGATCGCATACAAAGAGCATCACCACCAGCGAACTGAATGTTCGATCCCTTTATGCACAATTGTGGACATTTCACTCATTACATGTGAAAAATGAATATCTTTACTAATGACAATATGCATGGCTTGTAACAGGGGAAAAACACAAAAACTGAACAATACAATTTTGATCAATGTTGCTAGATAGCACATACTTGTTTGGTCCCATCTGCAAAGTTGTTTAAGTAGTATCGAGCTAACGCATTCCACCCATCATTTAAAATACCTTGCATTGTTCGATTACCGTACCTAAAAAAATCATATTAAAATGTGATGTGTACGACCAATAAACCAAAAGAAAGATTGTCTACAAATTTTACCTAACAAAATCTCCTTTTAGTGCTGGGGTTCCAGAGTATTGGATGCTTATTTCATCTCCATGGTTAGCCCATGCTAAAAACACATCATGGTATAGCATTATTTACTTAAGTTGGGTAAAATATAAGAGAACTATGTTCCCAGCATGAACATTTATCGAAAATATAAACTGAAGGCAGGCAAGGAAATGTGGTATTCTAAATCTAGTCAATG
Source organism: Allium cepa (assembly GCA_030765085.1). Classification (NCBI taxonomy): domain Eukaryota; kingdom Viridiplantae; phylum Streptophyta; class Magnoliopsida; order Asparagales; family Amaryllidaceae; genus Allium; species Allium cepa. Next base: position 308,017,589 of record CM060934.1, on the reverse strand, counting down.
TTGATCAAACAATAGTTCAAACTTTTGCAGGTGTACTCACAAAGTTTAAAACTCCTATCGAAATGTGGATATGCACCGATTGTGTCATTAGCGTTAAAAGCGCCGATTCTTTGGAGTTGGCTTTCCAACACTCGTCTTCCAATCATGCTCTGTTTGATATTATTGTCAAGTATTATTTTCATAAAATTACAAAAAAAAAAGCTATGAATAATGTAAAAATAACTGTGTAATTGGACATTTATCATGTTTTCCATGAATTTTCAAGCATGAACGCATAAAATTTCATATGTTTGTCCATGCATTTTCAAAACATATCAACGTAATTAAATGCATTATACTGAAAGAAAGAAAAAAAGTATATAATTACTTGTCCCTACCTGTTTTACGTTTTACATATTGCCATGCTTTTGTCATATTGGAAAAAAATACAAGAAAAAACAATGATGAATGAATTAACATTCAGCATGAGATGACAATACAGAGTTGAAATCAGAATAACTTGATTTATTATCATACCTTTTCATTTTTATGATTAAAATGGAATCGCTTGACGGGTGACCATGTATGTTGGAAATAATAATAATAATAAAGATATATGATTACCTCTACCTCACCTGTGTAACATTTGTTCGGTCTAGACAGTCGATACAGTTTGTGCGTACAACACCTGTTTGCTCCTCGACTTTCTTACCTTCAGCATCTGTGAGAAAATACCTGCAAACCACCAAAACAAAGGAAAAATACACAGCTGTAAACAAAGCATTCATGATATTCTTTGAGAAACACAACGCCAAGAAAGTATACATAAACATTGAAGTTAGACTGTGAATCTATCAACTGCACTCGTAGTTTATCATGATCTTATCCGTGTGAACAAACTGAAACAAGCGATGCAGATATTGATGCTGGATAATAGTGCAGCAATGTGAGACGGATAACTTAGATCGTGATGCAGCTAAGGCCAGAGAAGAAATTGTGCAATCTTTAATTCCTGAAAGCATGAGTTTGTGGTGTAGTTTGATGAGTCGTCCACGACTCAATGAAAGCTTGAGTCGTTTCCGACCTAAGGAGTTACAGGGGGAAGTGATAACCATAGGTCGAATGGAGGAGGTATCGGACTTGAGTCGTTTACGAGTCAATGGAAGCATGAGTCGCTTCCGAGCTATAACTGGATATCAGAAGGAGACTGTGCCGAGTCAACGAGTTACGACTCATGATGAGTCGCCCTAATTGAGTCGTTAAGGAGTTATGCCGCAATGTGTCTGTGTAGTGTATTTTCTTGAGTCGGTTACTCCATAGGTCGTGAGTCGGCATGAAGTTGAGTCGGTAGAAGGATGTGTGTTTGTAGTTTCTGAGTCGTAAGTCGTTCACGACCTATGATGAGTCATTGTATCTTGAGTCAGTTAGGTCGGTAACGACCTTGCCTAAGTCGTTTGCATTTTTGTTTGTTGTAAAGGGGATGAGTCGCTTCATGTTAAGTCGGTGCCGACTTAAGAGTTGTCTCGGTTATGTGTATATATGAGTCGTTGTATCTTTGAGTCGTCTGTATATATTGGTGTTAGGTCGTTGTTGACATATATTGAGTCGCATGGTGTTTGAGTCGCTGCCGAGTCAATATGAGTCGTAAGTCTTTTGATGAGTCGGTCAGGTCTTGAGTCGTACGCGACTTATGGGCTGTGTTGTAAACTTATATAAATAGGGAGTGAGTTGTAACTTTTTTGGTGATTGATTTTGAAATAAAATTTCTTGTTGATTGCTTTGTGCTTTCTTCTCTAATTGGTAGTTGAGTGTAATCTCATATCTCCACTTACGTCATTCGAGTGCGCTCGAATCCACATTTGTTGAAGCCGATTCACGGAATCTAGTGCGCTAGATCAACGTACGAAGAATCGTAGATCTTTATTTCTCGGTATCGTGCGCGATCAACGAGACGAAGATAGCTAGAATCCGGCATCTTTGGATCAACGGATTTGGGCATTTCGGTATCTTCAATCCACCAAGTACTACTTTCATCGATTTACATCGATTTGTGATTAATCCGCTGCGTCAGTTTTGGTATCAGAGCTTGTTTAGCCAATCATAGCTAAATCGGGTCTTGGAGCCAAGTGTTGAAGTTTGAAGTTGTTCATCGTGTTCATATTGAAGTTGCAACAAGAGGGAGAACTTTCGATCCATTCCATTTTGGATTAAAGTGTTGAAAGTGTGAATTTGAAGTAGGCCGTGTATACTAGTGAGGTAGCCGAGCCTAGGGAGGATCATTGGAAGCTACCGAAATTTTAAAGGTCATGGTTTCGTCCTAAGCTTCGAGGTGTTGGACGGCACTCTGAATTTTCGATGGTACCGTACAAATGTCATAACCAAGCAAACCGAAACCATTCAAAAATATCAGTTTCGTTTAGGGTTTCCAAAACAAGTGACCTCGACTTGTCTTTGCTTCTTCAAATCTACCTCCACTTGCCTTTGCTTCTTCAAATCTACCTCCACTTGCCTTTGCTTCTTCAAATCTACCTCCACTTGCCTTCGCTTAGGGTTCTTCGTTGTTGTCAGATCGCATGACGACATTAATTTTGAGACAACGTCGATTTTTTTTGCTTTCCGTAATATAATTCAACTTCGTATGATCGTATATTATTGTGTTGGGCTCATGTGGTGTTGGGCTGAACTTTGTGGCATTGGCTGTTTTACGCTAAAAATTTAATTTGTGTATTGGTTGTGTGGTGTTCGACATTGATTGTGTTGGGCTAAAATCTGTGTAATTAGTATAGTTTAATTAGTATTTAGTTTTAAGTATTTTCAATTGAATTTAATTAGAATTTGGTTATAGAATACATTTATATTTAATTTACAAAGATAATATTACATTCTCATTATCAAACTATTGAAAACCAAAACCGAAACCGGGACCGAAACCTTTGAAATTTTCAAAATCGTCCGAAACTAACACAATTTTAAATGATCGAGACAGAAACGGAGTTCTCGAATCTTGGTTCGAACCCCTAAGACATCAAAATTGGTCCTCTACTAGGATAAACCACTCTCATTATAAAAAAAACATTAAAAAAGAAATTAATGCAGCGGAATTAAAAAAACAACACAACAATAATACAAATACATGAAAAAGAATATCGGGATTGGAAGTGAATACTGAGATTGCCACTACACAGGTTTGCCACCACAACAGGGATCCATAGATGGCAACCCCTGATGCCTAGATAGGGGTGCGGAGGTACCCAATGCGGACAGTGGTCGGCCTAACTAGTCAAGTCATAGGGGTCTAGGGAGCAATGTCACCTAGCAAGGTGCGGGGCAGCGCCCCGATGAAAAGAATGTATATGTTATTAACGTCATTTTTTATTTTTACGAAAAATATCACATTAGTATTAATATTGTTTTATTTTTTTTACAGAAATATGTTTATTAGTTTTATTGTTATTTTTATAAACCATAAACATTTAAAAAAATTATTATTTATTATTTACTTTTATAATTTATTATCATTGTTAAGTTGAAATAAAAATGAACAAGGAACGATGACACGTCGTTCCGAAATTATTCATTTTTCTCGTGCAGATGAACGGAAAAAATAGCATTTCGGTCACATTCCAACTTTTAAGCGACACGTCAAAAATTGAAACAGGACAAAAATTGATTGTGAAAGCATGGTTTGAGGGGAAAGTGGGAAGATGTACTAAATAAATTTAGAATCAAATGGAATAGTTCGACCGTACTCTTGTCGATGTTGAAAATTGATTCAATTTGTAGTTAAAATTTTGAGACTGGCTTTTTTTAATTACTTGTCTTCACTCTTTGAAATCTGTTGTTACAATCATCGTTATGTGTTTTTTCTTTTATTTGTAAGATTAAACTGGAAGAAGATACCAATTTAAAGTTAATTGGAACCAGCACAGAGAAGTATTTGGGTAAATAAGCATTGGATGTTAGTAACTTAGAACTGATATTCAAAATTAGTATTTAAGTCAGATAGTCATGTTCATTTGATCAGGCAGGTAAACACATTCAACACAGGATACATTTTCCATGGATCGAAATAGGTCGGCTCGTGGAATTGATTTAAAAGAATAAAATTAATGTTGCTATTTAAAATTTCAAAAGACAATCAATGTGACACAAAAAAGCTACTCATAAGTACATTGTGTTAGTACATTCATATTGTATTGTATTTGACAATAATTTATTTAATACAGTATGAAGGTTAGGACCGGCCTGGGGAAGCCAGTCAAGCCCACAGGCTCTAGCAACCCCTGGGCCGAGGGTAACAAATTAATAATACACACACACATGGTAATGTTGTTTGCAGGGCATGGTTCGATGTTGGACTAAGGCATATTTTTGTCGTAATTTATTTGTATTATTCTGATTAAATAAGAAGATCATTTTGAGTTGGGGCAACCCAATCTTTGGGCCGGCACCAATGAAGGCACTAATTAGAGATCTATTATTTCACATACAAATTAACAGTCTAAATAATGAAAAAGGTTGGGAGTCCGCAGCTCTAGTGGAGTTGCCAGGGATTCCTAGCTCCCCAGCAGAGTGAGAGAGTCCGAGTCCCGACAGCTAAACTTTACCAGCTTGTTATGAGTGAAAGCTTGGAATCAAAAAGCGCCTCTGCGAGAATCCGTTTTAAACAGGGGTCGGTAGGGGCGGGTCTATCAAATTTTATAGCTCTTCCCTTCGGATTATGGTTTCTTTTGGAAAAAAAAAAAAATTGGATCAGATGGGTTGCACTGAATTGGCCCATTAAGAAATTCGAAGGTCAACATAGACATGCTGGAGCGGGAACGATAAAATTTTCAAAGTCCATGCCCACCCCAAAGTCCATGCCCCCCCCCCCCCCCCAAAAAAAAAAATCACCCATTGTCAATGAGATAGGCTAATAGTCGACCACCCATGCTGTGTCTGAACATGATCGGACTCTACATGTGACATAAATGGTGGCTTATCAGCCCAAACATTGGCGAGCTGCAGATTTAACTCTAAACTTCTTTGTCTGGCTTGAATACTTCCTGAATAGTGATGAGTCAACAACACCTGGCTTGTATATTGTTTGAGATATATATATAACTTTAATCGAGACCCAAAAAAAATCGAAAGACAAAAAGATGACAAATAATTGATTAATGTATTTCCTATCAGACCCTGCATTACAAAGCATGGAGAGTATGATAAGATGAACTTAAGAAATATAACAAAACAGGACTCGAGAAATTCAGAAATATGGATAAACAAAAAGGAATGTGGAGAAGATGATGATTAGGTTGCTGAAAAGAGAAGACAGCAAATTTTGATGAGTTGTAATCAAACCATGTCAGTTCGAGCCCTCATTTTCCTTAGCAAGCAATATTAACATACAATGGTGGGGATTATAACCAAAGGACAATAATGTTTAAATTCAGCTTGTTAGGGGATTGGGGAGGGAGGGGATAGGGCTGTAAGGTTTTAAATTTCATCCATCTCCGACAGATATCCTTTCCAAAGTTGGCCGACGTGAAACAAAGAATTTCGTTTAGATTCATCTAAATCTCGACCTGTTTAATTGTCTATTTTATCCAATGGGATGGACCCAATAATAAGCTTCAAATTTTTGTTGCATTTTAAATTTCCTTTTCTTACCGTTTCTAATCTGATTTCTTACGTTGTATTTCTCCCCCTCCGACGAAAAAGGAGCTCAATTCATAAACAAAAATTTGGTTTTTGTTCTTTTTTTGGTTCTTATTCATGATTTCATTTGATTTAACTTTGATTCAATTTTCTTTTTTTTTTCTTTTTTTTGATTTGTTTGTCTACTCCTAGCCCTGTTCAACTTCAGATTTTTTTTGTTTTTGCCTTTTTTTTTTTTTTTTTTGTTTTCAATTGAATTTGATTTTGATTTGATCTATACTTTAATTTGTTTTCTGTTTGATCTATAAAATCCATTTTATGATTCAATATATGCCAGCCAATTTAGTACTTCAATCGTACTGGTAAAAATGAGTACTTTTGTCATGTGTATTAAATAATGTATTTTTACCAACATCAACATGAATATAATAGGTGTTATATGCATATAGATTTGTGAAAATTTTGAAAATTAAAATGAGAAAGGTTGGTTAATTATCCATTAGCTGTTTTGGCTAACTATATGCATCCGTGCGTTGTTTTTGAAAATTAAATGATTGCTTTCATTTAAATACCCCATCTTTACTAGTAAAATTTGATGGTTAGAATATAAAAAAAAAAAAACAGTTTTTCCATTAATAGGGTGAGGCAGCATACAACTTGCCCACCTCGGACTACACCCCAAGCAAAAGTTGTTTTATGCATTGGGTACATGAAGATGAGTAAAAACACAAAATACATGATATTCCAAGCTTTTCTAGAAATTTTTTAGCTGAAACTTATGCGGGTGAACAACCTTGTAATACAAATAAATTTCGAATTTATATTCTTAAAAGTGCGTGAGTTTCCAATCCAAATCACTATCTCATTTGGTATTTGCATTACTCGTTGTGATATCTATATTATGTTCATTAATTCTCATTAATTATTTGCTTTACATAGTGTGGACGCATTTTCGAGGTATTAATCACAATACTATTATTACTACAAATCAGGTAAGGTCGATTTTTAGTAATTAGTAGTCATAAATTTATATGTATGTGAATCAATGTTAAACATAACATATGTTCTAAGACAGTCACGAGATGAAATTCAAAATCTAAGATGTAAAATCAAGATGACCATCTAAAATACACTTATTTTGCCCGAGATCTCACGAGGTACAAGATCAGATCTCTGAATTGTTCAAGACAAGACGTGACCAAAACTGAAATTTAAAACCTTGCACTGCTAACTGAATCAGAACAAATTGGTTTCTTAAACAAATTATAGTAGGGTAGCATTGCCTACTTTGATCGAATCTATTTGCACCATAGCTTTTAGGTAAAGTCAGACCTAACCCAAGGTCCCAAGCTAAGTCTGTTCAGACACTGGATTGGGCAGTGAGCAATCAGGGGTAACAGAAAATTTCCACCTTTTTCTAGTTTTTGGGATTTGTTCCACACCTGTCGAGCCTGGGGACTCCATTCAAAACCATTACAATTTTCTTTCTACTAGATCCTCCTGCTCCAATCCATTACCCCGACCCATACCATCTGATCAATTGTGCTACCTTAATAGATTTGCGATTGACAATTGACATTATCGAATGTTTGAAGCTTAAACAAAATGAAAACTAATTTAAAATGTTAGGTTTTGATTCATTAAATTTTGATTACCTAACAATGATAAACTATCCATGTGAATTGCTTAATGCTATGAAATCTGGATGATTAGTAAAATGTGATTATTGAATGAAGACGATTATACTACGTGATTATTAATGTTGTATGAACATGATTACTGAAGTAAAATGAATTGGTTACTAAAATGATTATCACTGCCTTCAAATAAATACAAAGTTTTAAGATAATATCCTGAATTAATTACAAAATAATTATGTTGTATAAATTAATTAGTGATTGTTTGAATTAATTATGCTAAATTATTGATAAATTGTTGACTAAAATGTGAAGAATTGATGATAATTTGCAAATTGTGCATAATTAAAATGCTTGAACGTGTTTAAAGTATGTAAGATGTTTGTATCGTTACACGCATAACCAAAATTTTATTACAGAATCTGTATTTTGTTTTAGTATTTACTAAAAAATCGGAAAAATCAAGTACAAAATGTGGCATTGAAAGCCTGTGAACAACGGAAGTATGCCAACTTTCATTTGTTTCAAAGTAAAATAATGTTGTATTTATGTAGATATCAATGATGTGTAAGTAAGAAAGTTTATAAATGAAATGTTTTGTATATCATGCATTGTAATTTGTGTGAATCGCTTTGAATGTTTATTATTTTATGTTTGACGTCTATTATTCAAAGTTTCATTTATTTTTTTATATATGTACGTGAATAATGTTTACCAACCTTGCAACTTACGCCTCATCTTGGGAGTACAAGACATGTAGTGCGCTTTTTTGTCTTTTGAAACTTAGGTGGTGAGAACGAGTGCTCTGCTTAAATTAAGCATCGCTCTTTTTTATCAAAAAAACATAGATGATGCGAGGTTTGAAAATGATGATGAAAACTTGCAATAGTAGATGTTTAAAGGGTACAATAAAAATTGATTTGGCAAACATCCATATTTCCAAAAAATACTCCTCAAAACATCTTTTCCATTTCAAATTTACTTAACATCCTCTACAACTAGTGATGGAGCTAGGCAATGATTTAAGACCAGCTAGTTTTCAATATTGCCAATAAATTAGTTCAAAGCTGTGCATCTAAAATGCGTAATGGTGGAGGTGCAAAATAATGCGGCGAAGATATAGCGGAAAGTGGCGAATGTTCGCAAAATTATTCACATTTCATTTCTTTTAAGTATTTATGCCACATCCGTGTGGTAATTGAGCATAAGTTTATATTTAACCTAATAATTATTATTATTATATATAAAATAACAATAGCTGATTCAAGAAAAAAATTATATTTTTTCTACTGTTATATTAGCTTTTTAATTTTAACAGTAAATTAACAAATCTGTGATCCATCTACAGTTGTTTACCTTGTAGCAGTTAGTGGTCTGCATCCATCACATTGCACCATTACCCTCCATACAACTGGCAACACAATATGCAAAGTGAAAAAAACTGACTGCACAGTGTGGTAAAATTACCACAATAAATTCTGATGGTGTAGATTTGAGGTAAAATTATCACAAAAAAGCTGATCCTACGTCGGTCAAATATAAAGAGCTAAAAAGATCCCTCTATAAAATGGTGTATTTACTGAGGTAGAAATATAATCTAGGCGCAAAGTTATTCATGACAACCATTGTTTCCTAGCTGACTAAGTTTGGGTCCCTGTAAAGCATGGACCCTTAAAGTAAGAAACGGTCAACTTTTGGCTGTTTTTGAAATCATATTTACAAATTAAAATTTTGAAGTATTAAATCAAGAGGATTTTTTCCCACATAACCAAGTGTAGTAGGACATAGTGACGCCGCTATGTATGGGCGCTACAATAAAAAAAAAGCAGCGTTCAAAACCCGTTAAGCATTATAGCAGTGGTATATCGATATTTAAAAAATGCAGCATTCAATACCCATTAAGCATTGTTGCAGTGGTATAGCAATATTTTAACTTTACAGACTCAAAGGGGACGACCTATAAAATGATAATTTTTACAAAAGAATTTCAAATTTTGAGCTAGAGCTTGTGCCCTAGCAAGCCATACAAGGCCTTCGCCAATGTCCACAACCCTACATTTGATCATCTTTTGGATGTTGTTTTCTCATCCACAATCATCTACGGTCACTTCGACACGGCCATCACTAGATTCTTCATCAAAATCCACGATGGAATGCACCCACCTAAGCTTAGTGTAACCATGGCAACGGATACCGTTACCGTTTTGCAAATACTATTACCGTTTTGCAAATGCTATTACCATACCAATTTAAATGGTAAAATAAAATTGTATGCTGTTACCAAAAAAAAGGGTAATCATTACACGGGTAATGATGAATTATTGTTTGTTAAAAAAATCAAAAACTTGACATTTTTTCACATTATAATGATGTTTCATCGTACATTTGATCGTGTCATTTAATAAAAAACATCAATGAGAAAGTAAAAATGTGTAATTTGCATCCTTTGAATGGAATTCATAAACTTAAATCTGATCATTTATTTGCTTCCAAGTACCAACTATACAACATATTATATGAGCATTCAAGTGTAATAAATGAACTAGTAAATTACCGTTATTGTCAGTTTTGAAAAACAAAAAAACCAATGTTTTACCAAAGAATGGTAAATTTAATGTTATTATATCGACTATACTGGTTTAACTCAAGAACAACTAGCTGGTAATGACATGATAACGGAAAATTTACCGTTACCATAACAACCTACCTAAGCTCATTTGGTTATCATATCTAGATCAACAAATTTTTAAACATCTTTGACTAGAATTGCTAAACCCCAATCGGCATAGCTAATGTAAAGCACAGCGCCATCACCAATCGACTCCACATCGAGAGCCGCACTTGATGACACACTTTACCAACAAAAGACATGCCAAATGGAGGATCATTGGATTGAGTTCTTCGAAGAGTTCAAATACTTGCAATGATATTTGGTTGAAATATGAGTCTTGTTCCACAACGCTACGCATATCTTACATTGTGCAAGTATTCTCCAGAAATTTCAGTGCTACACAAAAGATTATACTGTGTATAGCCGCATAACAAATACTGAAAGTGCAGGTATTTCTAGTACAACTGCATATAATTGCACCGCAATTGTTTTGCATGCAATTGTTTTGCATGCAATTGTTTTGCATGCAATTGTTTTGCATTGCGATTAATTGCACTGCAAAAACAATATTTTTTCGACATAGGTAACATTTTTATAGTACACTTGATTCAAAATTTGGCATCCATGAAATGTATTAAAAAAATACTAGATTCGATAGAGAAGAAATTTAGAACATAAATTTTAACAACAATTTAAATAATATTTTTATAAACATGAAAACATAGAGTAAGGTTACACTGTTATTATTAAAGGGATGTAAAGCTAACTCTTTTTTTTTTTTAATTCAAAACATAGGTTTTGCCTAAATGCCTCAAATAAAAGGGGATGCTTTTTTCAACTTTAGTCTTCAGGTTATGTGTCAAGTCACAATTAAAAAAAAAAGGCATAAGGTTGTCAAATATTCCTGTATAAAAGAAAATTAGTTTCATCATTTAACTTTAAAGTCCAATTTTCAGCACAGCGCTTCACCTCAAAAATAGGAGGTTTAGGTGTCAAGTGCTATTATTATACATGACAAAAGTGCTTTTAGGATATAACCATTTCCAGCAGAAGTTTTTATGAGTAAACAAAAAGGATTACCCTTAGTTAAAGCACTTTGGTAGGATAAATGTGATTGTTGGTACAATGTTAAACATGGGGAATTAGGAATACACATATGGAAGCATTGAAATGATACTCGTTTTGGCACCCATGCTTCCATACAAGCACAGGTTGCAAACTACCAGATAAGCAATGTCATACAAACTAGTTCTACAGACAATGAATAACAAAACGTTTACACCACAAATAAAAATATAATGAATCAGGTGAATAATAACCAAGAACATTCATAAATATGAAGCAAAAAATTAGTACCTGTTGTGCTTAATAAAATCTTCAATTTGCTCATAGAGTTGAGAAAGTCGTTCAAAATGGATGTGGCCGCAAATTTTATGGAAATCAAAATGCACATACCTACAATGAAAGCACTTTGTTAGAGTAAGAACTTAGAACATAATAGAACTGAAGGGTTGAGGGTACCGTATTGTGTCACTAAGAATAGGCTGCATAGAGCTTGCAAATCTCTCACTCAACCGTCCCTCGCTGCCATGCTGGGTGCAAATTTCAGTTTAGGATAAGCATAATTCATATGAATACATATGCTTCAGTCTGAATATTTGTGTGTACAAAGATAACACAGTCTGCATAAAGTATAGGTTAACGACTTCAAATAATAAACCACACTCTAGGGATGGCCTCATTGGCCATTTCTGATGCTATGGCCTTCAATTATTGTAAAAAGCTAATGCCGTTTCCCAATAAAATTGTTGTTTTCACTTCTTGTAAGAGTCATTCAAATTACGTGATCATCAATATGGCCTAGAATAAACTAACGTTCTAATACCCTCACAATATAAAATATCGATTGATCGGAGTGTAAAACATTTAAAGTCCTTGTAAGGGTGCAACTGCTTTCCCAAGAAAATAGTAGAACATCAATTAATCAAAAAAGGAAAGTATAAAATATCGAAGTGTTAATTTTAGTGTTTATAGAATATACTACAAAAATTGTTAAAATATTCCTCAAAGTTTAAAAGCATAGAGGGGGGGGGGGTGGTGTGAGTGAGTGAGAGGGAGGGAGAGTCTCACAAAAATGGATTTCAAAGTTGAAGTAATTATTCAAATGAAGGGACAAAGCACTAAACAAAAGCATTTCTCGTACTAACAAAACAGAAAATGGAACCTACGGACCTAAGCAAGTTTTCAGTCCTTTTCTTATGCCGAGAACGTTTAAGAAGAACAAACAATTCACATCATTCACAAAATCATGCATCCAATATGATGAAAGTCAATTTCCATGTTTCATCGCATCACTGTCCTCGTTATTTATGCCAAAACTGATTTCCCCTTCAGTTCGCCAAAAATAGTCAGCTCCAGATCTGGATGGAGACCAAACGTTTGCTCACTTTAGTAGCTACGTATATGAGACATACTGTACGCATCCAATACTTGTATGCATAATGCCAAAAATAAGATGTGTACCCAGTCGGATGTTGTTAAACTGAGTGAAGCATTAGATCTCTAAATCACCATCTTACACTTGAAGCCAAAACCCTATCAAATGCAAACCACTAAAGCCAATGCTTCATTCGATTTAACAATTCCAACCAAGTGTGGAATCGGGAAGTTTATAATTTCATTTTTTTTTTCTTTTTTTATTTGTGTTAGCAACCAAGTATTGGATGTATATAGCATGTACCAATAGGGCCTCAAAAGTTTTGATACAATATACTTATATTCATGTGTATATCACAGCAAACTGGTTTGCATACTACGGTAACTATGTATATGAGAGGTGTTGTATACATCAAAGCTCAAATTTCTGTTCCCATTCTGATCAATGATAAATGTTAAAATTCGGTTTCATTTCGAAGATTTCGGAGTTAATTTGGATTTACTTATTCCGGTACTTTATTTCTTTACAAATACAATAAATGTCGAATGCTAACATAACTGGTACTTTATTCCTTTACAAATACAATAAATGTCCAATGCTAACATAAATCTAGCTATATTATTTTATTCTATAGAAATACCATAATAAATATATGTAGTTGTTAGTTTTTTTTACTAACAATTGATTGTTAACTGCTATAAATTAGAATGGACTTTAATGCATTTAGTCAAATTTATACTAGTAATGAGTTGATATTATATTGTACATAGCTGGTAGAATTTAAAGCAAAGGAACTCAACAGGTAAATTATTACCAGTGTAAAAAGTAAAAACAACAATATAACTTGTGTAACATTAAATGTATGTTAACTTTTTTTCTTTGAAAATGATTATTTTAGTTACAACTTTGTGTATCGTACAAGACCGACGTTAAGCAAATAGCTCAATCGGAAAAGTACAAAGATCGTAATAACAGAAATTTATCACAATACAATGAGTCTTCATGCTCTGAACTAAAACAGCTTTCACTACTCTCAAAGGTAGAAAATGAATTCAAATTGCCATCTCATATTCTCAACTATTTACTCCCTAACATTAACAGTAGCTCTAACAAATAGCATATCTGAGAATAAAACATTTCTCTCTCTTCTTTCTTCTCAACTCGTTTTATTTCCTTGCTTCTATTGTTTACATTTCTCAAATCTTTACTACTAATAATGATAATTCTTTGATCTAATTTCATCCGTGTCTTTTTAAACTACCCAAAATATCATTTATCCCAAAATACTATTATGTCTGCAAATGAATTCATGTGGTCTCTTTGTGTGCTCAGACAAAGGTATGGGGAGTGGCAATTGACATGAAGATAAAAGTAAGTTGAAGCTTAATGTGCAAAAATAAAGCCGCCAGATATGGGAATTCATGAAAATGGATCGCCATTTTTGATGTGGAGAAGAAAAACATGTTTCAAATAGGGATCCACATCTCGATGCGAGAGAACTCAAAGCGAACCAAACAAATTTCACTTCTAGGTTTGATTTGCAGTTCGGTCATTGCAGATCTAAGTGCGATTACGGTGCCTATTATGTTTTGAACGTGGTTTTTGTTCTTCGTTGTTGTAGAAAAATGTTTCTGTATACCATATACATGTAAGAATATTTTCATCCAACATGCAAAAATTGTTGATATGAATGCATCTTATTCTTTTTTTCTTTTTCTTCTTCATTAATTGTAATTGGGATCAAAGAAGAGTTTAGGATTGATGTGAACGAAATGTATCAATTGGGATTGAAGAAGAGTTTTAGGATGATGTAAACGAATTAATTTTTTTTCTGAAATGTATGCATGTATCAATTTTCACCTCTTAATATTGGTGCATAATATTACATTTGTAGTTCGTGTTGCCTCTTTCTATTAGATCCTCTTTAATCACTATATTGAAAAAGGGAAGAGAGTGTTTGTAGAATGTATATCGAAAGATATTTATCTATTTTATGGGGTTAAGGTTGGGATTATTGATTGAAACATTTTGTAAAAATTATACATTCATAACTATTTAAATTGTTACAAGTTTTGCATTATTAGTTCTGAACCGGTTTTTGACAAAGCAAATTTGCAAGCTTTTGAACTTTATGTAGAAACTATATACTAAGTTAGTGAAAATGCTTTTTGAAGCCCTGTAGATCTGACATTTCACAAAATTGTAATGTTTTGTCGCCAGTTCTGTCACTTCTGCTAACATGATAGTACTTGCTTCATTCAAGTCCATGTTGGAAAAGATGAAATATAATCAGAATATGTGGTTTTAATAGTGTTCGTTTGACGTTAATTGTATAATGTAATAATAAAATAGAATAATGCTAAAACTTACAAATATGTGGTTTTAAGAGTGAACCTTGTATTAGTAAATTCAGCTTTATATTTACTTATTTTGATTAATAAGTAAATTGTACGTATGACATCAAACAATTTCTTGAAATTAAATGTCTCAATGACATATTCATAACATTCGATTAATTTTCAAAGCAAAAATCAATCAATTATGTGGTATGCTAATTATTACAGATTATGCAAACTGGATTTACTGTATGATGTAAATTAAGTTGTGAACTAATAGCATGTTTAATGCATGCATTACCTTAGCGCCAAAGGTTTTTGATAATGTTTGTCATAACCTTTTGTATAATGCATATGTTTGTATAACACATTATTATGATGAAAATATAAGCATGCAATACCATATGGAAAAAATATACATTTTTAGAATGTCATATTATTGCTTTAATACATCGAGCACAACTATAGATTCGTTATCTGTATTCTTAATTTTGTATACCCAGACATTTTCGAACTCCTTCATTTAGCCAATAAATATTATAATTGGATTTGGATGAGTCCTTATTTATATTTGATAATAAAAAAGACTGCCATGAAACATAAGACTGTAATGCCTCATTCATTATGTGATTAATACTCAGAGAGGAATTTGTTTGCCTAACTTATTAAAAGTCGTTATTGTTGTATGAAAAACTGCGACCAAAATTCTAGAAAACTGCATACTTGCCTATGGTGATTTGTGCATAACTTCTATTTCTATTTTAAATGTTCATTGTAGTCATTTGTACAAGTTTTGCATTATTAGTTCTGAACCGGTTTTTGACAAAGCAAATTTGCAAGCTTTTGAACTTTATGTAGAAACCAAATACTAAGTTAGTGAAAATGCTTTTTGAAGCCCTGTAGATCTGACATTTCACAAAATTGTAATGTTTTGTCGCCAGTTCTGTCACTTCTGCTAACATGATAGTACTTGCTTCATTCAAGTCCATGTTGGAAAAGATGAAATATAATCAGAATATGTGGTTTTAACAGTGTTCGTTTGACGTTAATTGTATAATGCAATAATAAAATAGAATAATGCTAAAACTTACAAATATGTGGTTTTAAGAGTGAACCCTGTATTAGTAAATTCAGCTTTATATTTACTTATTTTGATTAATAAGTAAATTGTACGTATGACATCAAACAATTTCTTGAAATTAAATGTCTCAATGACATATTCATAACATTCGATTAATTTTCAAAGCAAAAATCAATCAATTATGTGGTACGCTAATTATTACAGATTATGCAAACTGGGTTTACTGTATGATGTAAATTAAGTTGTGAACTAATAGCATGTTTAATGCATGCATTACCTTAGTGCCAAAGGTTTTTGATAATGTTTGTCATAACCTTTTGTATAATGCATATGTTTGTATAACACATTATTATAATGAAAATATATGCATGCAATACCATATGGAAAAAATATACATTTTTAGAATGCCATATTATTGCTTTAATACATCGAGCACAACTATAGATTCGTTATCTGTATTCTTAATTTTGTATGCCCAGACATTTTCGAACTCCTTCATTTAGCCAATAAATATTATAATTGGATTTGGATGAGTCCTTATTTATATTTGATAATAAAAAAGACTGCCATGAAACATAAGACTGTAACGTCTCATTCATTATGTGATTAATACTCAGAGAGGAATTTGTTTGCCTAACTTATTAAAAGTCGTTATTGTTGTATGGAAAACTGCGACCAAAATTCTAGAAAACTGCATACTTGCCTATGGTGATTTGTGCATAACATCTATTTCTATTTTAAATATTCATTGTAGTCATTTGTATTTAAATGTCAGAACAGGTAATTAAGATTGATATTTAATTTTTGCTTTACAAACTTTTATAGCTATTTATTTTTATTTTATATTTAAAAAAGGCAACTTATTATGTTGTTATTCACATACTGTGTTTGAAGTTTACTATGTTTTGCGTATGTTGTTAAATATGTTCAATACTACTATTTATTTGGTGATGCTATTGATATTTTGATGTTGTTTTTGAAGTTATTTATCTTCCAGTCCACTAAAAAAAGTTTAATTCTTTTAGTTGAGTTCTATGTAGATTCTCTATCCAATTGGGTAGGTCGGGCAAACATAGACAACACATGAGCACATTATCTAATTCAATTTTTACACTTTTATCAGATCTAAATCAAAAAATTTTATGGTATTTTACCTCTTCTTTGGTTAGTCTAATAAGAAAATTGATGCAGGTTGATGTTCTTTTTGAATACGAGTAATAAATTGTTGTAAATTGTAATCCATTTTTGCAGTAACCTTGAAGTTGATCATGTGCACCTCTATAATGACCATGCTCAAATATATTTTCATCTTGCAATGCAACTTACCTTTTTTTATCCTGTACGTTTTTAATCAAATTTTCTTCTCTTTTCTTTTTCAACTTATCGGCCCTCTTTGCAGTAATGTGTTATAACTTTTTCTTCCTTAATCGGATGATGTCAAGAAAGTTACCCATTCATGCACATTGTTATTAGAGCAGGCCCACTTCGGCGTGCATATACACTCGTAATAATAATAACAACTACTTATCAACTGTCAGTGGCCGGAACTAGATTTCTGATCGGACTACATTCTGGCTCAGGCTGGAACCAGAACAGGATGGCCGAAGTCCTAGGGTTTCGGCCGGAATCTCAAACCATTGTATACATCCAATACTTGTTTCTGCCTAATGCCAAAAAATGTGAAAATTATAAGCTTCCTAGTACCACACTTGCTCAGTGTTGGTAAACCGAGTAGAACATTGGATCTCTAAATCACCATTTTCCTCTTGAAGCAAAACTCTATCAAATGCAAATAGCTAAAGCCGATGCTTTACTCGGTTTAATAAAGCCAACCGAATGCGGTATTGGGAAAATTATATTTCATTCTGTTTATTCTTATTTGTATTAGCAATCAAGTATTGGACAGACGCACAGAAAGACAGAGACACACACATACCAAAAAAATGTAGAATATTTTCAAATAACTTTTATCCTTGCAAGTAGTATGAAGTCTTACGATTAAGGTTATGCGATTGCATCTCTAATATGACACGAGAGAAGAAAATAAACCACTAAAGCCTATGCAATATAGACTATTTACCAAATACCTAGAAAGTTAAATTAAATAAATAAATTCCATGCAAGTCAATTAGGGCTGTCAATGGATATCCGAAAAATCTGAAATATGTATCCGAAAAGTGGATAAGTATCCGATATCCAAAAAAAGGGATGTGAATGCAGATACGGATACGAAGACATCCACTTTCGAAAATTATCCGTCCAAATGTTGTTAAGATTATAGTTCAAATTATGTGTATTTTAGTGCAGTGAAAGATATTTGTTTATTATTTTATTGTGGTAGTAGTTTATATTATATGAACTTAATGCTTTTTAACTGCTCGAAACTATTTATTATCATCATATTTGTTAATTTTTAGCACTTCTATAATCAATGGGATTGAAAAATATTTATGTTAAACTAAAAATTTCTTTTTATAATTCTTTATTTATCGGTCGTTAGCGGATAGAGTAATTATCTAATATCCGTCTGTATCCGCTGATGCGGATATCCGATATCTGAAATGATTTTGGATGCGGATGCGGATGCGGATGCGGATGCGGATGCGGATGCGGATATGGCACTATCCACATCCGAAAGCATCCGTTGACAGGCCTAAAGCCATTTACATTACCAATGAGATGTGGTAGCACTGATACAATTGGGACACGACTATAAAACATACCCAAAAAAAACTTTTAGAGAGCTGCTATGGTAAATCGCTCATGCACGAGTGGAGTCACACTCGCTGACAGCTGCCATTATTTTTTCATTCTAATCCAAAAACAAAAGCAAGTAGGATGTTCTGTAACTCGTTATGGACTAAAGTGAAAAAAATGATGGACAGGCGTCAGCGAGTTTGGCTCCAGTTGCGTTTGTAGTGCCTGACCATAGAATTAACTTCAGCGGCCTTCTCAGTCATTAATTCTAGTTTCCGTTTATATTAATTATAAATTTAGAATATGTTAGTGTGTGAGAAGTTAATGATAAATATGGGCATTAGAAAAACAAGAGCATGAAGGGCATGTGTTAACGCTTCCAAACAAGATATCCAAGTTTAGGATTAAGCTTGGAATAAGTTGATACTGCTTTGTTAAAAAGTTACCTTGTTGACAAGGTCGACAGCAATAACAGAACCATATCTTTTTCCTAAATCCATGAAGTGCCGTTCAACTACTCTAGGCTGCCAGAAGGAAGAAAAATCTTCTATCATATAAAGAGATAAAGGTTACATGTACTGAGATTGATTACATGGTATATGGGACACCATATCCAACATAACTATGAACAAAAATCTAAAAGTTGCACACCGCATCCTCAGATTTCACAATCTCAAAGCCAGGCTTATACGTCAAATCAACAATTTGCTGCCATAAAAATGGTATAGAACCTCGAATCTACAAAAAAAAAAAGGTAATCGACCTCAGTGGGGGAAAAGAGAAGAATGAAATTGATATTTTAGTGTCACACCATTAACATTTCAATAATTAATGCATACATGTCCTACATCATGTGTAACATACATACGTATAAACTTATGTTACTACCTTGTACATTTTCAAAACCACTATGATCACAACAAGCCAGCTACACTAAATTCAGGCTACATAATCCTTATGGTGCATCGTCAGAATTGAATTTAAGACAAATAATATCTCTTGAAACATATAATCACCATGGCATGCCAAGAAATATTTTATTGGCCTGGAAAAAAAGTTTGCAGCTTTTCAAACTTCGATATTGCTATTGCAGGTGGCTGGTGTAAATTACCATTCAAATGAAGTTTAAAAGCGAGTAGCGTGCCAAACTGAAGGAGGCTATAATTTCAACATTGTTATGTCTACAAACATAACTACGCTATTATCCTAAAAAAAAAATTAACATAGGCAAATGGAGATCAGGATAAAGATATACATATGTATAAACTTACTTGTACAAATGACGCAATGTGTCCATGTGATTGCAATATCTGCTCAGTTTCCACAAAATTTGCAACATAGCCATCTGAATCGGCTCCTCTTCTCCACATTCGAGTGCCTACGAATGCAAGTAACAGAAAACTTCATAAAGAAATACATTAATTACATATTGCTGATATTTCAAAATACTTAATTAGAATGTCTATAAATCAAGGGACATTCTATACTGCATAAACATTAAAAGTATGAAAATTCTGATAACGTAATAAGGAGTTAAGGTATAACAAAAAATAAACATGATTAGGAAAATAACCTGTCCTTCGTGTGCATCTACGAGCAATAATTGTCACGTCAACGATATTCGTTCCAATCGCTGCATGAAAATTCTGATAACGTAATAAGGAGTTAAGGTACAACAAAAATACTAGTCCATAAACAATTCCATGGCTTAAATGCCATGAACATATACCCACAAAGTAACAAAAAATAACATAACAATGCTAAGGATATTTCCTTGTATGACAGGAAGCATGTATTGATCCAGCTGCATTTTGAAATGGTTGGAAGTAGAAATAAGAGTTTGTTTTACAGTATAGTAGAAACAATGCAAATACACGACAACATAATTTCTTACTTTGCTATCAATCAATGGTTCCAACAAGTAGTTATTCCAAAGGAATCTAGGGTCAGCCTGCAAAAGAGCAAGTATTAGACAAAAAATGGCACAACAGCAATAAGCATAAAATGGTTAAAGAGATAATGAAGTACCGAGAATATAATAGTAGAAGAAAAACTTCCACAACAAAAAACAGGCCGTACAGTTAACTACGCAAACCGACAAACATGATCTCAGAATACAAATCTAGAATTACATTTAGCATGCAAAAAGCAAATACGCAATCACATGCAACGCATTATGTGGTTCGATGTGTTGGACTTTGCCCATCACATGAAGATTCTGCAAAATTCAAATATATAGCTTATTGTAGTTCGTTTTTTTTAATATAATACATGAAATGTTAAGGAATATATTGAACATGGAGGTGAAAATATGAAATTTTCACCCACTGAATGTCAAAATGTCGGTGCAACCAAATTAAGTTATGGCATAAGAAAAAATATCATTCCTGCAAACTTAAAAACTGAAATTTGAGCGAGGAGAAAAAAAAAATCAGACACTACCGTTGAGGAGTCAAAGATCCCAACATAACAAATAATTTGTTGTAAAAATCCTTTTAAGAGTCCACCTAAACACAAACCCCTCCCCCCCCCCCCCCCCACACACACACACACACAAAAAACCCAACCGCAAATCCCAAAAAAACAGAAAAAAACAAAGAAAAAAAGGCAATAAGTCAGAGTAACCACCTAAAAGCTAGGTGAGGGTTACCACCTCGTATAAGCATTTACAGTTGTCTAGGCAAAACATATACAGAGTTTATCAAAAGCACCTAGGTCCAATTAATTTTGAATTGATCCCTGCATAAATGAGTAATATTTAGTCCAAACCTATGTCCTACTTTAGTTATTTCATATCTCAAATGGATGGAAATTAAGAGAACGATCTTCTACTTACAATTGGCACTCAAAAAGAAAAACAGAGAGGCGGTTTGGAAAAAAAAATATATAACAACAACTAAGTCATTATTCCCAAACAAGTTGGAGTCAGCCAGAGACGGAACCCAAAACTAAACGACAAAATCAATTTAAAAACCATGATAATAATAATAATAAAATAAAATAATTAAACAAATAATAGTAGTAATAATAAATTAATTAAAAAACAATGATAATAATAATAATAGTAATAGTAATAGTAATGATGGTACTAATAGTAATAGTGACTGAAGACCAAACCCTACATCTTAGGCTTCTATTCATTAGTCCTATAATCTAAAACTTATAATACTACTCCTAAACCAATCCTAAACACACACACAAAAATTCCTAGCTCATAAGTCTGCTATGTGGATCGCTAACTTACATGCCATTCTGTCCGACATCAGCTCTTCGTATATATTTCAATCCCTCAAATCCATTTTTACTACTTCCGTCAATGTCAACCTTGCTCGACCTCTGCTTCGGTTTGAGCATTCGATGCGGTCTATAATTTCAACGCGCACAGATGCCTTAGGAGGCATCTGTTGGAGATGTCCAAACCATCTTAAACAGTGCTGAACTAGCTTCTCTTCAATCAGTGTTACTGCAAGTTTGTCACGTATATCATCATTTCTAATTCGGTCTCGACTTGATTCACCACAGCTTCATCGCAGCATACGCATCTCTGCTACACATATCTTCTCGACGTGTTGTCTTTTAGTATGCCAACATTCTGCACCATACAACATCGCAGACCTGATTGCCGTTCTGTAGAACTTTCCTGTAAGCTTTTGTGTGACTTTCTCTCACAGAGAATGTCAAACGCTAATCGTCATTTCACCGATTCCGCTCGAATTCTAAAACTAACATTTTATCAGTCTCACCATCATACTACAACATTAATCCTTAATATCAAAAAAATTCCTTCTTGGCACTACTTGTCGGACCAAAGTGGCATCTTCATCCTCTGACCTGGCATATACTCTGTTTTAGTTTTGCTAAGTCTAAAACTCTTTGATTTAAAGTATATCTCTACAACTCCAATTGTCTATTAACCCCAATTCTATTTTCGTCAATTAGCACATCATCAGCAAAGAGCATACACCAAGAAATCGCACATCATATACCCTTCGTAACATTATCATCACTAGGGCAAAAACGTAGGGGCTCAAACCTAATCCTTGATGTAATCATATGTTAGTGGGAAGTCATCGATTTCACCATCTATGCTCTGACACTAATCACAAAATCATTGTACATATACTTGATAAAGGTAATATACTTTGTTAGGTCTCTCTTCTTTTTTAGAGCCAACCACATAATCTTTCTCGGTACTTTGTCGTAAGTTTTCTTCAAATCGATAAATACTATGTATAAGTCCTTCTTTGCTCCTCAAATCTCTCCATAAGTTATCTTATCAAGAAAATTGCTTCTGTGGTCGACCTTCCATACATGAAACCAATTTTTTTTTTGAAACGCTTGTCATTCTTCTTAATCGATGTTCAATGACTATCTCCCAAAGCTTCATTATATGACTCATGAGCTTAATTCTCATGAGTTTATTTCCTCTATAGTTTGTGCAACTTTGAATATTTCTTTTATTCTTGAAGATTGGAACTAATATGCTTCTCCTCCACTCATCTGGCATCGTGTTTGATTTGAAAATATTATGGAACAACTTAGTTAGTTAGGCTAATCCTGCATCTCCAAGGCATCTCCACATCTCATTTTCTGCTTTCATCCGTTTTAACACCTCCTTTACCTCGGACTTTTGGATTCTCTGAACAAAATGACTACCGGTGTCATCAAAAGAATCATCCAGCTTGATCGTAGTGCTATCACCTTCTTCATTGAATAGCTTGTCAAAGTATTCTCTCCATCTATTTTCTATCTCATAATTCTTCATCAAAAGTATATTATTCTTATCCTTGATGCATTTAACTTGGTTGAAGTCCCTCATCTTCCTCTCGCGGAGCTTAGCTATCCTATAGACGTTTTTTTTTCACCCTCCTTCGTACTTAGCTTTTGATATAGATCTACAAATGCATACTTCCATATTCCATAAACGCATTGTGCTGCTGCATATGTGAGTTTTAGACAATCAAATTCAAAGTGCTACTCAGTTGCAGTATGCAGCCACGCTAATGTGAACATTAACTGATTCTATAACTTGAAGAAATTAGCATATAGCACGTGAGATGCTTATACAAACTTAAATAAGTTTCTCAATATTTGACGAACTTTGTTCTCATTGATATTTGGAGGTTGTGGTAAATATATTTTAACACAAATAATTTAGAGGAAAAAAGTTAGAAACATAAGAAGTGTTCTTGTTATAAGAAACAAAGATCCAAGGGTCTTTACTAAATAATCTTGAGATCGTCATTAGATATTTTGGTTCAACGTCATATAATTTTGCTCGAATATTGGTCGGATGTTTAGGTTATCAGTTTGATATATAGGCTAGGTGCCAATATTTTAACTGATTTTAAAATTCATTCCCCAAATAACAAGACGCAAGTTATCAATGATATTCAAATATTAACAGCTTAGCATGCAAACCACATGATAAATAACCACTATCCTATGCTTGCAGCCTCACTTAATGTGGGAAAAGATCCGAGTAATCATTCCTGTAGAGGTCAGGTCACAAGCAAACTAATATGTAGAGTTGTGTTCAGCTACTCCACAGACAAGCTCTTAACTCCATGTGTGTTAAACTATTGCACAGATACCCAACTGATCTTGCTTCAATGTTTGCATTAATAAAGTTGATAAAACAGATCAAATTGTTAGCAGGTACCTGTTGCCAAAGAGGGAGTGACTTTGACTCGTTACCAAGATCATGCAGTCTCTGTGCACTGTTCATGATTATTAGACAGGGAATATGTGAGGTCAATTGATTATAAGCGACAAAAGAACTAGAAAATACTATAAACACTTGAAGGCTGAAATATGAAAAAAGTTAACAGATTAACTGAGAAGATAAACTACCTTATTAGCTATTATTTATGTTACATATTTATCATGGCTTTCAGTATTTAATGCATAGGTTCCTATCTAAGGAAATATGTTCAAATTCCTTCCTATGGAAAAAATTGTGTGAAGCGGTTATGAATGGTTAATGGTCTGCAATTTTTAATTTGTGATCTGAAAAGTTTGGGCATTTAATGTCGATAGCTGAGATAGATATGGACCTTAGAGTTAAGTTGGCATCGTATGAGAAGTATAGGCCAGGCGTTTTCTCGGCAGCATTTAGGAGGCTGGAAAGATCGGCTTCCAATTTTCTCTGAAGAGGTCAGAAAGGAGGAACCAAATTCAGAATAATATGAATGATGCTAGCAAATAAATTGAAGATATGCACACATATCAACCTGTTCTGGAGAGGAATTATTTAAAGTGTGATCGCATGGAAGAATTTCTAGTGATGAGACCTTGTATATAGCATGACCCAAGTAGGTACCAACGGATACACGCTCTGTAATCACTAGCAAATATGACCCTGTCATATTGTACAAAAATATATCAGGTGGAGCTTGACACTTAAAGATCATGTCAACAAACTAATAGTGCAAAGGAAAAAATATGAAAAATGAAAGGGATGATAAGGAAGAAGGGACAAAGAAACAACTGTTTGAGCAAATAATTTTATGAAAAAGAAAAAGCTTATTAGATTACAGCAAAATGTTTTATATCTAATTGATAAATAGATATTATTTAATTACAGTTCTCCGGAACACGAGAGAAGATATATAAGTTAATTCTCCACTAAAACGGCATTTCTAACATCAGCCACTAAAATTATACTTGCGAACGGCTTCAAAATGAGAGAGAGAGCAGGCAAAAAATCAAAGAACACTTGCCTGCTAAAAGCCTAAGCATTCCAATCACTCCAAATATGCTTTGCACTTTGGGAGACTGTGCAGTGTCACACTTCGGAAGCTCTCCTGGTCACAAGAGGGGGAAAATGTCACACATAAAAAAAAGTATAAGTACATATAATTCGTTTGAAAAATAAGCATCATTGTCCCGGTGGTTAAGTGATTCGACTTTGGTGCTAGAGACCACAAGTTCAAAACTTGCATAACGTGATTCGAACATATATTGACATGTGATTTGTGTTATGTTGTCCAAGTGACATGTACCTAAGTACCATTTCAAAAAAAAAATCTTTTGAAAAATACATTGTGTACGGCCTAAGATAATATCATAGTTTTTTCTAATTTAATTAGATACAGTAAAAATGTAAGGTATTAAGTGATCACAAACCAGATTTCATGACATGTCATAGACTATAAATGCCATAGAGTAACATTAACATTTGATTCTTCAACCAACTTAATGAAATGAGTGTTGTTAGTTTTACTCTTCTAGGTGATTCAATATGTTCTTTCCTTTACAACTTGCATCCAACTTCGCATCTAGAATTCTCAAAACACAATAAGAATAAACCTCGACCACCCATATCTCCACCTCAATTTTCTAATCCAACACGGGAATTTCAAACTCAAAGGTGGTAAGACGTTAAAAAAAATGATGTTTGCAACATTCTAGAGAACAAAATTTTAGGAAAAAGGAGGTTTAAGGAGGAGATAAATGAAGAATGACTTAAGAATCAAGACATTAAGCACGAAAATAGAGAGAAAGAAGATATTTAATCAAACATTGCTTCTATTTCATTACTTCAATATCATGTTATATAGGATTACATTATTATATCACCTTCATTTAGTTACTAATAACACAAGCTGCTTTTAATAAAAGACTGCATAAGAAATAATTGAAGAGAAGTAGAAGATGAAAAGATGAGAGAATATAGATGAAGGAGGTGAGTACAAGAATGAAAACACCAAATATTCAGGATAAAGAAGTTTAAGGAGAAGATAGAAGGATAATGAGTTTAAAAATCAAGACATGGAGCAAGAAAATAGAGCGAAACAAAACACTTGGTAGACGCTGCTTACATTTCATTACTTTAAATACCATATCAGATAGGATTACAGACAAATTACTTTTAATATAAAAAAAGACTAACAAATAATTGAAATTTCTAGAAGTAGCGTAGCAACCTATGTTTATTCATTGATTTGAAACTTGATAATGTTGTGCATAGGCTAGTCATATCACAGCTCAATTTCTTTTACTTCAATTTGTTTCAACTAAGCGAAGAAAAAATCATATATGAACTTTTAGATTTTTAATTGAAAGCGCTCAAATCCAAAAGAAAGAGGGGAATACCAATTAAGGAGAGTGATCCATCAGACCGACTAACTGATAAGTAAGAATCAACGATCCCATCAGTTGGCTCAACTACATATTTGTCATTAAACTGCCACAGTCTCATCCGCGTATGAAGCTTATTATGAGAGTTCACTTTCTCAAGGTCATCCATAACTTGATATTCTGCATAAAGTGTTATTTAGTAAGATCCAATGCAAAACTCACATCAAAAATGCCCAAAAAGGAAAGGTACAGATTTCAAATATATTGACAGCTTATAATTGACTGCAGGGAGACGCATTTCCATAATTAATATTTCTCCAGGAATCCAAAAGAACAGCAATTGACCTAAGTACTTGAAATTATCCAACCAAAGGTCAAAAATGTACTTTAAAAACTTATTAAAGCATATGCTCATGTAGCGATCAAATCTATGACAGTTTAAGACCGAAGTTCCATGTTCTGTCAATTATATATCATTCATGAGAAGAAAATATTGCTTCCAAGGATTACTTAAATGGAATGGTCTAAATCGCTCACTCAATCAACAAATAATCCAATAAACACCTGAAACTAAATCCTGGAGATTGCAGGAGAAGAAAATACCTAAAAAGCGAGTATGACGATGATGGAAGCAGAAAAGAGGAGAAGAAAAATGAGATCGAAGGCAAAGAGAAGAAGTATTGTTTATATGAGATCTGAAGAGGAGGAATTTGTGAATATTACTAAATTTGTGGAGAGGTCGGACATTTGGCAATGAAATGATGAACGGCATGCATTTTTTATTGGCAAAATAGATGTAAACGAAAGAAATAATTGAAAAAAAGGTACTGATAACCAAAAATTATTATGCTTCATTTTCGCCTAAGTATATAGGTTTTACGGAGTTAAATATGTTTGAACAGTGGATTAGATGATTAATAGGAAAATCAGAATATCTAGACATCGACAGGGATATAATCGTTGGAATTAATAATGATTCAGACATTTATGAGCAGAAATGTTCGGATTTAATTGCCTCCTTCTATTGTCATCTATTTATTTGTTTTCCGATCGATTTATATATTAAATTATTAATATTAATTCCAATTATATTATTTTTTTACCAATTAGTCTATTATATTACATTAAAAGAAAATATATGACTAGAAAAAAAAAATCGACAACCTTAGTTCGAGAATAATCATGATGCTGTTTTGATCTTTTTTCTTCTTGCCTTTTTTCAAGTTCACCTCTTTATTGATTTTGAAAACTTTAAGAAACTTAAGAGAAAGTATGGAGTATTAAAGAAAGGTAAAGTAACTATTTAAAAGTATAAGGGCAAAACTGGAATAGACGGTGTGGAGAAATAAAAGGTAGGATGAGAATTTTATTTTCAAAAGGAATGAGCAATTAACGGGATGATAATAGATAAAGCAGATTTAATTCGCACCACAGATATAAATGTTTAATCAAAATTGTCAACGAAATTACTTCATAAGTCATAGGCAAAAGCAACAAATGGTTGATTTTAAATTTCTACTTGTTAACTACTTTTATAAGAACTTAAACATCAAAATTGAAATATGTTAGTTGCAGCAAACATGACCTTAGTAGGGGGGAGGACATTTAACTTAAAAAGTGGTAAAAGAAGGGAGAAGATTGAAAAATAAAACAAAGGCAGCCATAATGGCAGAGAAAATTGGAATAAATTATCAAAAATTTTAAAAAAAGTGAGAATGTTTGTCCATGATCCAACTTTATTAAATAATACATGATAGGTTATCGCATTGTATACCAATATTAACTTTTCACCTTTTCTTGAAAAATATATTTTTATTTTTAATAATGTTTGAAAGCTGGCCTTACTTTATCTTTTCCTCCAGCATTACTTTGATCTTGTTGCATTTGTAGTGAGGAGTATGAATATCGTTGTTTTACACAGTATATTATGCAAACGTATTTAGTTTCTTCTACACAAGTGAAGGAGTTCTCATTTATAATATTTAGATGTTTGTGGGACTGCAGACCTTCTAAACAAATACATACTGTTAAAAATTCATAAGTAGTTTTTATTTTCCCAAACAAAAAGTGTGAAAATAAAAGACATTTGCTTTCTATGGACGCACCTAATACTAAAATACATACATGGATTATGATGCATTTCTAGTGCATTCACGGGCTGCTGCATTTCGTGCATTCCGCCATACTGTATTTTTAGCGTGGTCTTCATTACAGCAAAGAACATTCATGATTCATATAATAATTATTTAATTCCTGATGCTTTGTATGTGTATGTCAAGTTAACACAACGATAACTCAAGTATAATATCAAGTGAACGAAAAAGTTTTTGGGCCACACATATCCATCTGTTATGACTCTGCTTCTTCATTCAATTATAATATCCTGCTATTATATATAATCATTTACATCGGTCGTTGTACGTTTAGAAGGATTTCCTAAAAAATAATAAATAAATAACACTTTAGGCAGGCAACAATAAGGGAACCTAATTAGACATTATTCTCAGAATGAAATCGATTTTTCATCAATAAAAAGGTAGCATATATACAAATATTTATTGTAATCATCAAAGTAGAAAGCTACGTTTGGACCAAAAGTTAGGTCTACTTAAACTAGTTCTTCATAACTTTTAAGTGCGTGCTAGCAAAAAAAGGAAAAAAAATCAAAAAGTGCTTGCATAGATAAGATTGTTTTAACAAAAATTGAATAAAAGTTGAAATAAGGTCTAAGTAAGTTTGTAACTTGATAACTTGGTTGCTACTTATAAAAATGTTTGCAAACCAATTATAAACCAATCTAGTTTCAAAACCAAAACAACCAGACCAAGTTGAATTGGTTTGGTTGGTTTATTTAGTTTAACCAAAGATTGTTCACCCCTAACCGGGTCGCATCTGGGTTGTATCTGGATAGTTAGGACAAAACTCATACCCATATTAACAGGACATGTTTGGACCGAAACTCATATCACTGACATGCCTAGGTGTGATGCCATGGATAAGTTTATTTTGACTATTTACAAAAGAACTGTCCATTTTTGCTGTAATCTTAAATAAACTAACTTGAAGATAAACCATCAATAATTCTGACAGTAAGTGACAATTTGAATTCATTAGTAAACCTAGACGTTGACAAATTTTTTAGAGGAGTGATAGGTAGGAATAGAAAAAAGGACAAGTTTTTATCCAAGCTTATGCAGAAAACTTATGCCAACTATATGCTCCATGTATAACTTATTGTAAAAATAGGCATTTTTATTATGAACATGACACGTAAGTATTTTAAATTGCACAAGTATTAATTTTTAATTAAAAATGATGGTAGTTGGGTTGGTTT
Source organism: Allium cepa (assembly GCA_030765085.1). Taxonomy (NCBI): domain Eukaryota; kingdom Viridiplantae; phylum Streptophyta; class Magnoliopsida; order Asparagales; family Amaryllidaceae; genus Allium; species Allium cepa. The sequence continues at coordinate 307,987,755 of CM060934.1, read as the reverse complement.
GTTTAAGTGTTATAAGTGTAGTATTATCTATGCTTAGTTTATGGGTTCGATTCCCACTATCAACATTTCAATAGACAATTTTAACTTAAGACCCATGATCTAAAGTATAAATAATATTGAACTTACAACACTTCAACAAACCAACCTAGCTATCGTTATTTTGGTTAAAAATTAATCTTGCGCGCGCATGTGTTATGTTCAAAACTAAAAAAGATGATATTTTTACACTAAGTTTTAGATGAAGACTGTAGTTGGAATAAGTTTCATGCACAAGCTTAGATCAAAAATTTGTCCTACATATAATAAATCTTAGCTGCTAATTTTCTGTTTAATAAATGAAAAACGAAGAGGTAATCGATGCTAATACAAATAAAGTAAAGAGACACACAATTTAGAGTGGTTTGATCCTGTTAGTTTATTTTATTGCTGTTGGTTTGCTTAGAAGAGCCCGAACTACAGGAGATAATAATGTGCAAAAAATGAAAATTTAATTCTAATACAAGTAAATGTAAAATTGTATCTATATCAATTTAGATTTGGTTCGAACGATTCAGATTGATCCGCCAAGCCCTAGAAGTCCTTTATCGTGGATGCAGCTATGCGGTTCAAGTGGGGTAGCTATGATGCCATATGAAGTGATGGCTTAGATGATAGCAAGCTAGTGGACCGTACGAAGGCGATCTTGTGTCAAAGAGGCGACATGAGGATAGAATGATGTTGTTGACAAATGACGTTGTTACCATGTGCAAAGAGAAGAGCAGGGGTTGTTGGGGTGGTTGCTACACAGTGATACTTTTGCAAATGAACGGTGCCGGTTTTTGCTGATCTTTTTAGTGGAACAATGCAGGTTCGTTGCTTCATTATGCAGGGACGACCAAATGGTTGTTATTAGAGGCCTGTTGAGTCAAGACAAAGCAAAGTTGCCAAGGCAGCCTGGTCTTCAAGGAAAAGACGAATTGCGAGGATCGAGGGGCTCGGAAGGGTGAGCGGGAGAGAGAGAAACCTTAATGTTGCAAGCATGTATATTGGTGGCAAGGCGGGCCAGGGGATTTGTGCTTGGGGCTCAAATTATTCTACCAAGGGTGTAAATCTGGTCGGGCCACTGTTTGGTCCCAATAAGCGCCAGCGCACTCAAGCCCTTCAAGGGTTGTTGTATGAGGCATTTGCACGGATGATGGCCTAGGTTAGGTGTCATCAAGGCCAGATATTGTAGAGCGAGGGTGCTGAAAGCTTATCGAGCCGGCCTATTGCCTTTTGCAAGAAAACTGAATAACACTTTACCCCTCAATTTGCTTTTATGAGCAAAGGCAAACTTGTCATTTTGTGCATTTAGTACTATCGACATGTGTCATTTTCTTAATGGATTAGACGATTAAGTATCCAAGGTAGCTCAGAGACATGAATATTGATGTGATGAGGTAATCAATTAAACCTAGACGGTCCAGATTGTTTCCCATCCATTCCATCTAATGGCTCAAATCAAAAGCCAAACTATATGAACCTGTAACAACTGGATGTTGAGAAGAAATTTAATAATGAAGTTTTAAATAATTAAATGGAATTTAAATAATGTAAGGTGGATAATTTGTGATTAAATTAAAATATCAGAGATTTATGATGATTTGAAAATATAGAAATTTATTTGAGATTTAAATGATAAAATATTTTATGAAGTTAGAAATTTTATTAATTAGATATCGATGGTTAAAAACTTTAGATAAGATGAATGAATTGGAAGTATTTGATTATGTTCGAAGAAATCATTTATGTAGATTGTTAAATGAACTATTTTAACATTGAAAATAGTTTTAGCAATGAATTAGTAATAATGATGATCTTTGTAGACTTTGATTAAATATTGATATTTATAGACTGTAATTGATTTGTAAATAAATTAAAAGTAGTTCAGTAATTTTATAAAGATAAATATGATAAAAAAAATTGGAACTTATTTTGGTAAAGAACAGAATTATATTAAATAATAAGTAAAGTATTATAAATGATTTTATGAATGGGCCGAATATTGCGATTTTGGGGTTAATTAATTGTCAACACGAGGAATTTGTGAAATATATTTTTATAAAATATACAATGTGGACTAAGTAATAGTAGAAAGTGGTTATGATTTTAATTGAGGTTTGAAACTATTTTGGATAAGTATAAAATTGTTTTATATAAGAAAGTAAGTGAATGGGATGAGAAAAAATGAGTAGCCCTTGAAGTCAAGCCCAAAAAAAAGAAAAAAAAAAACAGAATTAACTTCTTTTATCCCATCTCTTCCTTCCTAGAGTATTCGTTACTTTATTTCAAAAAAAATCAAATCTTGTGTCTCATTTTCATTCCCCTGGCGCAGAAAAAAGGCTCGAATCGCTTCTTCCAAAATTTATAACAAATGAAAGAAAATTCCAAAATCAATGAAATTCATATATATGCTTCTCGACTAGGAGTTACACCCTAGAAACCATAAAGATGGAGTTTGTGCAAGCTTTTGAGTTTTCCATGAAAGTAGTAGCAAGCTTGGTGGGAGCACTATAGTGTTAGTGAAGTATTTAGAGTTTGTACTACTAAGGTGATAATTCATTACTCATAAATCTATGTTTTAAACGTATGAATGCATCGTTAGTTTTTTGATTGAGAATTTATATGCTCCGCATATCACTATCTTCTTGAAACCAATTTTCAGCACGATCAAGTTAAACTCTTACATCTACATTGTGTGCTAATTTGATGATAATTGATTGATGTTTGGGAGTTGAATTGGTTGATAATAAGATATGCATTGAATCAAGGAAGTTCAAGAACGAATATGGGAAGAAAGGGTGAAGGAATGCGGGTACGTTGGAGCTGCCAAGCTCCGGCCTTAACTAATCGGTCAACTGCCTGCATAAAGGCCAGTCGATTAGTCCAAGGACCTGGAGCTTTGAGGTACTAGACACTTGCGTATTCGTTAAAAAAGGTTTCTTTAAAATTAAAAATAAATTCACCATCTTAAAGATAAAATTAGACGCATTCTAAATATGAAATTACTCTATAGAAAAAGGTTTATTAAATTGAATATAAATTATTTTAGAAAAGAAGTTGATTTAGTAAATATAAATTGATTTTGGGCTTTAAAAATTCATTTAAAAACCTTAATTAATTTCGAAGAATTATGGAATAATTTCTAATAAATATTTTTTTGATTTTAAAAGAGTTTTATATAATTTTTGAATATGAGAAAGATATTTAGAATATATTCTATGGTTTAAAGTAATTGGAATTGATTTTTGAGGTTTATAAATCCATTTTACCTATTTAATTATAGAAAATTATAGGACGGTTTATGTAAATATTAGTTGATTTTAAATGAGTTTCTATAATTTTTAAATAAGGGAAAGAGACTTGGAATGTATTATAAGGTTTAAAATCGTTATTTTGGGTTTAAACAAAAAGAATGAAAGATGTGTTCAACTTAACAAGGGTGTAAAGACTTTTCATACTTTTAACGTATTTTCCTTATAAATATATTCTCATTCCTAAATGAATTATGTGTTTTATTAGATCTTATTTTCTACATGATGTGAATATGAAAAACAAGTTATAATACCATCTAATATTAGGATGTTCAGTAATATATCTTCGATTATTCATTGGACTTATTGCATAGAATATTATTGGATTGGACTAGTGCAGTTACAAGCATTAAGTAAATAAGCAAGTAATACCATGTGGTATAAGACATCCGAGCTGATATTCATTCGGCTACTTTCTGTAACTAGATGTCACTCATATGGGATGAGTTATACCGGGTATTTGGGTGTTATGAACTAAAAGTGAGCAAGCCGAGGGCCACAAGTGTGTCTATGTACTGAGTGTTTACTACTATTATTTTGTGAGGAGTAAACCATATTAGGCTAGTATATATCCTTACGGCTCGATTGTAGGGTGTTGCCCCGAATCTGTGATACACTTTATAATTTGTATGGCTGAGAGCCACCACTATTATGTCACATTGGCCAGTAGTATGTTACCATTTAAAGCACTTACACGGTCATGACAATTTCATTGCATAGTCATGCAGCATGTTGGTGCAAGATGTATACCGATGAGTGACAATTTAAAGGAGTATCCCAAGACAGGTCATAATGGTCATCGAGGTAACTAAAGAATGTAGGAGTTGCATTGGGAGCATGTAAGAAAGACTCCTGGGGTAGGTAAAAAGCTGTCAAACTCTTGTCTGGTTGTTGATGTGGTGATATGGATATACACTTATTCACCTTTATGAGATGATGATGTAAGTGGCTGAGAGCCGATCTGATCATGTAATGAGACTGATGTCGAAATAGTTATTTATAAGGTTGAAAGTCCATATCATTGTTCATAGGACTAAGAATCCAGATGACCATTTACGAGATTGAGAGTCGCATGGATTATTGAGGGGCTAAGAGCCCATTTGAGTATTCACGAGGCGGAGAGCCAAGCTGATTAACTATGAGGCTGGAAGTCTAAATAATTGTTTATGTGATTATGGATTACTTGAATTATTTAAGGGACCGTGTGTCCATGAAGTAGTGTGATCGTACACACATCCATTATATGGTTATCTACCATATAACTTTAGTTGCCAAGAGCATTGAATGCTAAGTAGTTAGACCCTGTACTTATCCGTTATAGGGTTGTTTGAAAGGTAATTTTAGTCGCGAGGGTTTGCCATGTTTGTGTTTAATATATGTTTGAGTTGGATGTCTTCTTGTTATGTTTCATATATGTTGAGTATGATGGGCCTAGATAGGTCTACTTTATGATTAATATAATCTACGACATACTTGAATGCATGCCATGATTGAATTTGATGAATATTGTGTATTAATTATTGTGGTTTCCTGGTTAGTTCACCCAATTCGATGTTATACCACTTGATATGTTGATTGATTTTACATTGATATCAATGATATTTCATGTTCATGGTTTGAGATATGTTGTATTTGAGATGTATATGCCCCTTTTAGATACACTCTTTTATACCATTTTAGTTGTTATTATGTGTTGGCATCCACATTCTTGACATAGTCTAACCCGTGTGTTATATATAATACTCGGGTCAATCCGAGAAATTTCAGGTTCGGAGCGAAGAGACCAACATGTGATTGTTAAGCATGGTTGGAGGCTAATTTATTAGTCGTATAGCGTATCACTATACATTTATGTTTCCTCATATATGTATATGTTGTTGAGTTGTATGTATTAGACATGTCTTGTATATTTAAGTGATGGTGGGCATTTGAATCTTTTGTTGACCCACTTGGATTTGTGTATATTTTCTATTATATTTTATTGTTGTTTTCTATGATTTTGTTATCTCTATTATTTGTTTTGTATTGTATGTTGTTTTATCCTAGAAATATATATTATTATTACTTTATGCCGATACCGAGTATGTATATGTGAGTAGTATATGATTTTGAAATACGTATCGGTGTTATCCCAAGGGGATATTCATGTTTTACAGCCCAACATCACCTCATTCTTCATGTTATCTAAAAGCATTACCTAGTAATATTCTTTGGTGGTATGAGTATAGAGGTGGGGTGTTACAGTTAGGGTCAAGGCAGGTTCAGAATAATATAAAGCATAAGAGACATCAGCCTTAGCCATGGACGAGACAAAGAGTCCCTATCCCCTTGGGTGTGTTGGGTAGTTACATGCATTGGGGGATAGTAGGAGTGTACGATGATTACTGAAGCAACCATTTGGGGATGTATTTGTATTTTCTTATTATATGATATCTTTACTTCTACCCTTTTTTAAGTGTAAGTCTCTATATGAGATACATAGTAGTTGATGAGGTAGTAAAGGCAGGAGTATTTTTTCCGACTAGTACTGTCGGCCTTGGTAGCGAATATCAGCCTTTGTGTGGTTTTGAAGGGGGTAGGCAGTCCTGCTATTAGGAAAGCTTTATAAGACCCTAATCTGATCTCGCACCTAGAATTTGTTACAATGATAGCTGTGATGATGCAAGTTAGATTTGCATAATCTAGTAGTCATCGGAGTTGCACAGTGGAAGCCAATAGATTGCTTTTCGCTGAGCACATTGGTTGGTTTACTTCTTTTCTGCTTGCTTGATTAATTATTGCTTTGTTGTAATAATATTGGTAAATAATCGTGTGAAATCACTCTTGAGTGTAGTATTGGGTTGGAGCTATCACTGAAAGCTAGAAACCCGCTTAAGTCTTGATATTTGAAAATCAATGGTATCCTTCAGCTTTGAAGTTATCACAAGGGTTAAGGAGATTGCTTTTTATATAAAAGAAAATAATGTATTTTGTGTGCGTTTGTATAATAAATAAAGATATAATGTGATTAAAGTTTTAATTGAATGCCTGTTATGTACATGGATGATGACGAGCGGTGTTTGGATTGATATAAGTGATCGACAATGATTGTATTTATAACGATCATTTGTAAATATTTTTAATAAAGCATGCATATCTTTTAATTATGGTTAATGTGTGTGTGTGTGTGTGTTTGTGTGTGTGTATATATATATGGTATTAGAAAATGTTTTAATATAAACAAGCAATTATTTTCATAGAGCGATTTATTATTATTTGTTTATTGTGTTTGTGTCTTTATACATATATACAGATATTAAATTGAAATTTTGAAATTGATTTCCTATTAATTTGTCCATTGAGGGTTTTAAGAACTTTGATCGGTGAATCTGGCCAACGTATCGGTAAAGATTTCTAAACACCAGGACGAGACATTTGGACATAATATTTTGAAATGAATATAATTCTTTGAAAAGAGAAAAGTATTTTGAGTAATATTAAAACCTATGTTTAGAAAACAATATTTTGAGGAATATATAAATAATATTTTGAAAAGGAGAACGATTTGAGGAATATTTTGATATGAGTATAATGTTTTGGAAAATGTAAAACTACAATTTTAGGAAGAAGTATAATGTTTTGGGAAGAGTTATAAACCGTATTTTGGGAAGAAAATAATTTTATGAAATAATTTAAATAATAGTTTTAAAGAAGCAAATATTTTGAGGAAAATAATAGAAAATATTTTGAGGGAAAATCTTTTGAAAGAAAAATAATATTTGAGAAATATTATAAACTATATTTTTAAAGGAGTACGGTATGATGCTTTGAGAAATGTTATAAATAATTTTCATACAAAAATTTATATATATTATTCAGTGAAGTAGAGTAATGTTTTGAAAAGGATAAAGTTATTTTTGTAAGTTTAGAAATTCTAAATGATGGTTGCAGTCTTTGAGCATTAGGGGACAGTCGAAGTCGGTGGTGAGACAATGTTGATTACATTGTCGGCACTGCAGCCAATTGATGAAGTGAGTCTATGTGGCACCATACTATCTCTAATATCTAAAATTAGTAATAAATGTCGTCAAATTACACTTTTACACATACTGATTTTATATTTTAGGTTATAAAATCAACTATCCATTGTTTTTTATGTTTAAGATTGGTGGGCGAAGAGAAAAACTTCACGGTGGAATAAAAATATACATATTACATTTTAGACATCGTATAAGATCTAATACATCAAAATACATTTACGCTTTGAAATACTTAATCGTCATTAATGTAAAGAGAATCTATCCATTATGTAAAAGAAATGAACCGAATTAGCATCCACGGATATGACCTACACCCAGACCTTAGCTCTTCTTTGCTCCTACCTCCAATTCTTCAAGTAGAAATATATAATAAAGGGTAGAAGATGATCAACTATGTTTGTACTACGCTACCTTATACATTCCGGCCATATTACCAAGAGCTATTGCATAAGAAATATGACGACCCGCCTTTCATTCCACATAAAGACATATCATCATAAAGAAAGAAATATGTAGAAAAGAGAATAAATAGAAAGAAAGAAACAACAATATCAGAATCTCACAGCGGAAACGAAAAAATATAATATATCACATAACTATTACATAGTCAATATACATCAGATTGTTACACAGTTACACAACATTATCCCATTAGACAGTCGTGAAGACCTGTCTATCCATTACATTCCAAAATACAACGGACAAAATATTTCAACACAGTGGAAATAGACATATAGATATGCCTAGACTCCTGCTCCAAGCTTTCCAAAAATTCATCAAGCCAAACCTGATCACTTGGCTACTCATAAAAATTTGAGTACCCAAGAGTTTAAGAAAAACAGAATAAACTCTGGGTCAAACATGGGTCTGGTGTGAGTAAACGGTTAAGTTGTTTAACTTTGAAAAACCTTTGAAAGAAAAGGTATCTCATAAGACTCTCTGCAAATAAACACGGACAATTTTTTCTCTTACGATAACCAAAACATTTGATAGGAACTCCAGTTATATTATAATAGTGTCTAGGGATTTCAATATAAAATACAGAAATAGCTGGAATGCTTACATCTCACGTTCCAACATAGTTGGGCACAATCAAAACCGTACGGCCACTTATTGGAGTTTTGATTCCATATAGTGGCAGAGCTACTGGGGTACCTCCCGTCACAGTATGTGGTCTAGATCACCATACCGAGGATCCACCCTTATCCCCTGCAACACAATGTCGGAGTTACCCCTTACTAGATAGTCCGAATAAGACAACCCCGCGGTTGTAGCCAAACAACTGCCCACACAGCCGAATAAAGGGACCTCTAGACGGGGAAAAATCTTATCCTACTTGGGTGCTACCCACTTAGCCTTGCATGCACCTCCCCTGTTTTAGCCATTCCCGGTTGATGAGGCTTGAGGCTACGATTATCTTTTAGAACACTTATTTTGAAATGCTCATCGTCCTCCATTGACGATGGTCTGATAGCATTCATCTATACAAGTTCGTTCCGGGTTCGAACGAAACCGAAGGAACTATCTCGCTACACCTATTTTGGAATCACCCTTAGAGTTAATGACAATAGCCCTTGCACTCTGAAACTTCATCTCGATCTTCACTTGAGATTTCACAACATATCGCTTAACTTAGATTATGTGGTTTTTGGATAACAAATTTGGTATCCGATCCCGGTCTCATCGAAATCCAAACGCCATCTTAAAGGTCAAGTTATTTAAGTAAAACAATTTAATTTAATCCAGAACTTTGTATACACACAACAATTCAGCACAGATAAATAACACACTTTTATCACATCTATATCCGAAGTATATCACATTATAGAACATCACAGATTATCGTACTATAAATATCAATCAATCCAGACATTCTATACAATCAATCATCCATAAGAAAGACTTATTAATCCATACTATAGTTAATTTAATTAACTCAAATTAAATTAATTACTTAAGATTTAATCACCTAACCCTGCTTAATTTTGTAATCACAAACCATTTAATTAATTATCTAATTAATCAATCATTTTTAATTACTTTTATAAATCAATTAATCAATCTTTTATTACTGATTAATTATCCTTAATTATCAATTAACTAATCCTTAATCAATAATTAATTAATCCTAATTATTAATTAATAATTCCTTAATTATTAATTAATAATTCCTTAATTATTGATTAATAATTCCTTAATTACAATTTAATTAATCTCTAATTACTAAATTAATTAATCCTATTTATTTCCTAATTACAAATTAATTAATCTCTAATTTCTCAATTAATCAATCCTTAATTACAAATTAATTAATTCTTAATTAGTTAACTTATGATCCTTACTTATTAATCCTTAATCATTAATTAATTTAATTAATTAATTACTCTTTAATTACTTCATTAATTTAATTAGTCTTCAATTATTCAAGAACTTAATTAACTTTAAGATAACTCATTTATCTTTATTAATTGCTTAATCATTAACATATAAATTCAAAACATTTTATCTTTTAATTAACTACTTAATTAAACCATCTAATTTAAGTCTAAAATAACTTAAGAATTTAACTAAATTAATTTAAGTAAAATAAATCATATAACTTTCTTAAACCAATATTTTAAAACATTATTATACAAATAAATAAATTTTAAAATCAGTTTAAAGGTGATTTACTTAAAGTTTTAAAACTTGCTTTTATTTACATTTTAAAAACTGTTATAAGATTTACTTCGGGTTCAACCCGGAACCCATCCCGAGTCACCCCCGAGAAAATCACCTTCTCTTTTTTTTAAACTTGTTAAAACTTAAAACTGTCGACATGAATTAACTCTCATGCTCACCCGAGGTAAACTCCGGGCAAACCCTGCCTTTCCCTGAGACCTAACCTCCTTCCCAAAACACTGACACAGCCAGGCATATGTGCACACGCACAGATCAACGGCGACTCTTCGATCACCCATGCTATAATCGACGAGTCGACCTCGACCTTCCTTTTCGATCCCGACCATCCAAACCTCATCACGAACCCAAAATCAAAATCGAGCAACATGATCGAACTGGAACAAAAAAACATCAACTAAGAATCCACCCGGTCCCGACGCTGCCGACCACCAGAGATCACGAACCTCCGACCACAGCTCCGCCGAAGACCCATGCTTCCATCCCCCAACCTCCGAATAAGTCCGGTGATCCAGAGACAACGCAACACTCAAATTTCCGGCCTCGACCAAACTTGTGCCCAAAACCCTACTTCAACCAAAAGCCACTGCCATGGTGGTTTAAAAATCCACCTGCCATTTTTCCCAAGACCGCCTACTCCCTCGCCGTCTCCAGTAGCAATCCCGACCTTCCCGAGTCCTCCGTTCACCAGAAATAGCCCAAAACCCCAAATCCGATCAACCACAAATATCTCACTCAATTCAACACTAAAAATTGTGATTTCCTTTTAAAATTCATGATTTTTGAAAAAAAACAGATTATATACCTGAAAACATAAATTATTTAAGTCGAGAATTTGATATGTTTACAATTTTCACTGTCTTTCTTATTTTCCAGATAATATTCAAACTTATTATATTTAAATATATTTTAAAACTTAGTTTAGGTTTAAACAAAAATAACTTGTTTGAATTCCTAAGCCTATTAGAGATTAGATGAGGAGATTCTGAATTTTCTACTTTGTTTTGAACCCTGTAAATAAGAACAGGGAAACACAGACATGCACATGTACTTACATACAGGAATCGCACTTATATATACATGCAAAGCATAGTTCATTCCAGGAAATCTACATGCAACAGATTATCATTAACTTAAGCTTTTAAGAAGAATGTTTACTCACCAATTTATGTTGAACATAGAAGGTATAAACTGGAATGCTTTGATCCTATGAAACTGGAAATCACTTGATCTTTTGAAAACTTTGTAAACTGAATACTTGGTTTGAGATGATCTAAGCTTAGATGTTGAAATGATCTTGCTTGCTGTAGTTTGAAGATGAAATCTTGTTTTGATTTGCTACAGGTTTGTTGAAAAAGTTGTTGTTTTTTTAATTTTCTGGTTTGAAGAATAGTTTACAGGCTTTTGATTTTGTTCTGGTTTTAGGTTGTTAACAGGTTTTGATTTTCTTTGTTTAGAATAATGAGGATAGAAAAGAAATGAAAGAGAGGAGATTGATATGTTTAGACTTAATTTATAATTTAAAAAAATAAAAGAAAATAAAAGAAAATGGTGACACTTGTATAAAGTCTTACATTTGTCATTAGCATGTGTTAATTAACTTACATTTGTTAAATTGTATATATTTAACTTACATTTGTAATTTCCATGTATTAGTTAACTTTTAAATGTTTTTATAAAACTTTAAATTTATTTCTATTTAGTTATTACATTTCTTAATTTATATTTATAAAGTCTTTTAAAAGAAAATAATATAAAACTAATTATATACTAATACAATCATATATATTTTATTTTTAAATCTAATTTATTTTAAGATATGTATCTAATTAAATTTCAAAATTAAATTCAAATTCAAATTTGATTTTAAAATCAACTCACATATATACATATATATATACATACAACACATAGTTTATTTTGTTTGAAAATAATAATTTTTCCAATTTTAAATAATTTATAAAAGAGATTATCACATATTGATTGCTTAAAATTTCCGGGATATCACAAGAAAAGACCATCTACATACCTTTTAAGGGTTCAAGCCCATATAGTTATGTTTCCTGCTCTTCTCATGTATCCAAATACTTGTTGGTACATAACAGCGATAACATCCATGCAATCAATGCAAGCATGAAACACTTCTCCTACTAATCATCACAATGAATCATCATAAATATGAGTCAACAACAATAATGAAGACACATAGCCATAAACACCACGCGTGTTTTAAAACACTAATTGTCAACCCAAAACATCAAACAAACCAAAAACAACAAATATACTCACATATGTACTAATCACCGACTATAAGTAATACATCATCAATGCAAGTATAAAATGAATAAATGTGCACTAACCCACTATATTAGTGACACAAACACCAAATCACCAAATGCGTGCTAACCCAATATATTGGTAACATAAACACCGAGTCACCAAATGTGTATTAACCCACTATATTAATAACAAAAACGCTAGATCACCAAATGTGTATTGACCTACTATATTAATAACACAAATATCAACTCATCTATGGTTTACTAATCAATCATATTAGTGACAGAGACATCAACACAACAAAACCATAATTAACTAAAAACTACGTAGAAATATTAGTGAAATATCGCATACACATCCAAATGTGATTTCATTATCGTAAAACAACATAAGTGATGATAATTCAAATCAATAATTAATCACATATTACATCCATCCAAAATATTATATTTACTATCATTGTTTTCTCTTCAGTATAAAATCATTTTATAATTGTTTATTATAAAAGCATCTTTGTTTATCTTAATCTTAAAACAATAATCATTCCAAAATGACATTATACTTCAAAATCATTTATTATGCTTATGTTACTTCAAATCCCTTAAAACATCATATTTTCGAACAAAAATAATAATTTACATCAAATTATTTAAAAATAATAATTTACATCAAATTATTTTTCAAAGATTATTATTTTACATCAACTATATTAAAATCTCTTTAATATTTTCCCAAACCAATTTATAACTTGTTATCTAAAAAGTAACAGTATTTTATATTGAATTTCAAAACTACTTTTATTGCAATTTGTCTCAAAACAGTAATTATTTAACCCAAAATGTAACGACCCAAAATTTTAGTGATTTTATTTATTAAATTAATTGAATTTTGTGAAATTTTAATTTATTTCCTCTATTCACCAACATTCAATCTTTATATCTATTTTACATTATTTCCTCTATTCACCAACATTCAGTCTTTATACATATTTTACATTATTTCCACTATTCACTAGCATTCAAACTTTATACATATTTTAATTTATTTCCTCTATTTACCAGCATTCAAACTTTTTACATATTTTACATTATTTCCTCTATTCACCAGCATTCAATCTTTATACATATTTTAATTTATTTCCTCTATTCACCAGCATTCAAACTTTATACATATTTTAATTTATTTCCTCTATTCACCAGCATTTAATCTTTATACATATTTTAATTTATTTCCTCTATTTACCAGCATTCAAACTTTATACATATTTTACATTACTTCCTCTATTCACCAGCATTCAATCTTTATACATATTTGTTTTAATTTATTTCCTCTATTCACCAACATTCAATCTTTTTACATATTTTACATTATTTTCTCTATTCACCAGCATTCAATCTTTATACATATTTTACATTATTTCCTCTATTCACCAACATTCAAACTTTATACATATTTTACATTATTTCCTCTATTCACCAGCATTCAATCTTTATACATATTTTACATTATTTCCTCTATTCACCAACATTCAATCTTTATATCTATTTTACATTATTTCCTTTATTCACCAACATTCAATCTTTGTACATATTTTACATATTTCCTCTATTCACTAGCATTCAAACTTTATACATATTTTAATTTATTTCCTCTATTTACCAGCATTCAAACTTTTTACATATTTTACATTATTTCCTCTATTCACCAGCATTCAATCTTTATACATATTTTAATTTATTTCCTCTATTCACCAGCATTCAAACTTTATACATATTTTAATTTATTTCTTCTATTCACCAGCATTCAAAATTTATACATATTTTAATTTATTTCCTCTATTCGCCAGCATTCAATCTTTATACATATTTGTTTTAACTTATTTCCTCTATTCACCGACATTCAATCTTTATACATATTTGTTTTAATTTATTTCCTCTATTCACCAACATTCAATCTTTATACATATTTTAATTTATTTCTTCTATTCACCAGCATTCAAAATTTATACATATTTTAATTTATTTCCTCTATTCACCGGCATTCAATCTTCACACATATTTTTTTTAATTTATTTCCTCTATTCACCAGCTTTCAAACTTTATACATATTTGTTTTAGTTTATTTCCTCTATTCACCAGCATTAAATCTTTATACCTATTTATTTTAATTTATTTCCTCTATTCACCAGCATTCAATCTTTATACATATTAGTTTTAATTTATTTCCTCTGTTCACCAGCATTCAATCTTTATATATATTTGTTTTAATTTATTTCCTCTGTTCACCAGCATTCAATCTTTCAAAAGAAATATATATAAGAACAACGCATATATATATTGCCCATGATAAGCATATCTCTCCTTCTTCTTTTCATCTCTTGAAAAACTCTTCCCCTCATTCCTCTTTGCTCCACGCCTTCACCGCATGCTCGACCACCCACAACCGTTTCCTCTCTTCTTTCATTCTTTATTCTTTATATGTAAGTATTTCTTTATATATTATATCTGTTTCTTATACTTGAAGCTTTATATATATTCAAGCATACAAAAGGTTTGTTAAAACATAGATTTATATGTATATTTTATTTTATACAAGATTTCAAGTATCCTGGTGAGTTGGTTTTAGAGCGTATATATATAATCTGCTTGGTTATTTTAAGTTTTTATTAATAAGTTTGAAATAGATTTTCATAACACATATTTATTATTCGGTATGTATATATGATTTCTGCATATTTGGATAAGTTTATGTTGTGCAAATTATTATATATATTAGTTGTTTGTGTTAGGTATATGCAGGCTATATGGTTTCTGCATATAAAATATATAACTTTTATAGTATTATTATATATTTTGGTAGAGTATATATTTATACAAAATATGTTATGAAAAAAAAAGATTTTTGGTATAAATGATTTATGTCAGTTTTCCAATGTAAAATGTTAGTAATATATGAGTTTGACAGTGCATATATGTTAGTAGAAATGACATTTTGTGTATATATAAAGTTTACATAAGTTTGATATGTTATTCTTTAATATGTCTGTTTATTTAAAGGTACAAATGCTAGTTTATGTATTTTATATATTGTGTACATTATTGTATATACATAGATTTTAATATGTATATGTTTTAAAATTTGTTACTGATTTTTATGTAGATTTGCATAGAATGGCTATATAGGTTGTTTAGGTATTTGATTATAAGAATATATATTCATTTATTTCAATTTATACTACACAGATATGTGACTTATATGTGGTTTTATTTAAAAACAAAGATTTATAAATACATATATGTATATATATAATTTAATTTAATTTGTGTTTGAATTTGATATAAATTTGAAATATATGTTTTAAATGGATTTTTGAAAGTTTATATATATATATGTATGTATGTATGTATTTCATTTATATCGAGATAATTTATTCATTCTCATCGATTCATATCTATCAGCTTTGCTCGTCAAACTGTAGAAATCCTGAATTACTTTGGAATTCGTGCTTGGATTCGTAACTCCTCTCATTCTCGTTCATCTCTAACCTCGAAGGTGAGCAATCACTCACGATTAACGTTCTTTTATTTATTAAATTTGATTTCAATTAGAACGACAATTGAAATATGTTGCTAAAATTTAACTGTTAATTTTTTTTAAATTGTTATATATATGATATGCATTTATATGTAATTGTTCACCTATGGGATATGACACCATATCCTGTTGTTCATATTATATTGTTATTGATGATATATGCCTGTTATTATTATTGTCATATCTGTTATCACTCTGCAAGTTCCCTGTTAGTATATAATTCACTATGGGTTGAAATGATACATACCCGAACGGACTTTAGAATAGGAGAAAATCGTTATGGGTTGAAAGGATAGACCTAAGCGATTTTCATTGAAATTAATTGGGATTACGGGTAGAAAGGATATCTACCCGTATATATATTTTTAAGTTACAGATTGAAATGATAAATATCCGTATCACTTGACCACAGGATAAGAAATTATATACAAATACCGTTGGTCCATATATAAATAATTTGAAATAATTTCTATGGTTTTGGAAAGAAATATAAGGTTTTAATAAATATTGATTCTTAAATATTATATATAAATGGAAATATAATATATTTAATAATAATATTAAATTAAATGGATATTGATTTAATACATATGATATGCTCAAGTACTTATTAAATTTATAGATTTTGGTAATAATTTGAATAAGTTAATGCTGGGAAGATAAATTTAAATGTATTTGAAATTGTATGTAATTAAGAATTTTAGTAAATAGACGCCGATTTGGAACTATTGAAATTTAAATTTAAAGATATGATTTTAACTGGATTTTTTTGGATTTAAGTGACTTAATGAACATTCCATGTTAAAATAAATTAAAGAAAATACCTAGTAAGACGTAATTTAAGGTTACTTAAATGATATTGAATAAATGAGGGAATATGTCAAGACTAAATTATAATGAAGTTAAATCAGGATATATGAAACTATTAAATTTAGCTTTGAAAATATGAATATTAAGGCTTTGAAATACATTGGAATCTAAATGGTTTATTTTGTAATTTATATCTGCATTGGAAATCGATATAATTTGCAATTATTTATTAGAAACTGAATTGAATTAAAATTTGTTGAATTGAGAGTTGATTAAATTTGAATTTGAAAATTGAGTTGATTAGAATCGTAACTTTGAAAATGATAAAATTTGGATATATATATATATATATATATATATATATATATATATATATATGAAATGGAAATAGTACTCTGGTTTTGAAGTATAATTTAATTTGAATGACCACGGTGTTATAGTGTATATTTCTACAGTGTAGATAGTTCCATGGATCCTTAGAGGATGGTTATCCTAAACATCCTTTAAGTAAATTATATTTCAGTTGATATTTCACTTGAGTTAGATTTATAGATATAAGAATGTTAATCTTGACTCGAGTGTTTTGTGTTTTGCTTTACGCTCGGGTTAGGCTGAGTGATACAACATTTGAGACTCACCTTCAAAGTTGGAGCTTTGCTTGAAGATCCAGCTATCTATCCTTTCAGTCATCCAGTTGATTGGTTCAGAGAAGTCATCTGCTGCATTGGTGACTTCATTACATTTGAACTATTCGGTTGTATTTTATTTCTAACTCTGATGTATATAGTAGCTTCATGAACTACTATTCTTTATCTATTCCGCTGCATTATATTACCCTGTGATCTGTGATTGATTTATTTACTGTATATTTTAGGTTATGCCAAATTTTAATTAACAATTCGGTATTTTGAATTATTCAAGTCAGATGTGTATGGTTTTATTGTCGATTTGAATGGTCCAAATTAGTGGGTCGTTACAGTTGGTATCAGAGCTTTGGCTCTAGGCAAAACTTATCATATATGGTAAATTTATTTACAGAATCACTTTCGTTCGAGTTGAATCTCTTCCTTTTGACTCGATTTCCTTTGAATTTTGGAATGTCCTTCGGTTTCGAAATTCATTCTTGTCTCTTCCTATTTATAATCGTTTCATTCTGGAGTATCCCATAACTCCACTGAATGTTTTATAAAGGGGGTGAAAACTCCTTTACAATTGGCATTGATTCACCGAAGATATTTGTATCCTCAGTTTACGATGTTGCTATATCTTGACATGTCGAATTCTTTCTCTGGCGATCGAATGTCGATTTGTTTTGGAATTCCGCATCGATTATATTCCTGAAGTCACGGTTGACCCGGTTAAGGTCGCCTGCGATTTATAGAAGTATGTCCATCTTCTATTTTGTAATTTAATTATCTCATCTTCGATCGAGTCTATCTTCGAATCAGGATTCTATTGATTGGAGTTCCTCTAAATTAAATCTCTATCTTTGTTTAAAATCCATTCTTGAATCATCCTTTGAAAATCGGGTTTTGTTTGTATTTTAAAATTGTTTTATATATCGAAATTATTATTTTGATAACTATGATTTTATTCTATATATAAAAGTGAAAATGTTACCCTATATATAAAAGTTTTGAAAGGATTTGAAATTTTGAAAAATTATAGAAATTGATTTATATAAAAACGATTTATAACTGAAGGGTTAAATTTGAAATTCGAGAATTGAATTCCGGTATTTTGAAATTGGTTTCAACATTTTGGAAAATATATAAAAATAATACGATTTAAAAGTATTTTTCGAATAAGAAATGTTTCAAATGAGTTCAAATGAATTCCAATAATTTTGAAGAAATTTCAAAGAAGTTTTCAAGAAAATAGAAGTCCAGAACTCACTTATGTCGCTGGAAAATAATTTCGGTGATGAATGCACGCATCATCGACATTGATTTTCAAGCTTCAAAGTGAGGGAGAGGCCACTTTAATAGCTTCGCTATGAGAGTGATTTTGTAAATCTGTTTTTGATTTCAAATTCCGAAGCAATTTGATATTTTTGAAAGATATATGTATATATTTGAAACAATTTAAAGTGAGACCGGTGTTCAGTCCTCGAGTTTCGGATTTAATTTGGTATAATCCTGTCTATTGAAATTGATTTATTGATTTATTGATTTATTATTGATTTTCTACTCTTGAATTGGAAATTTGATTTCCCTAACTATTTTGAATGTTTGAACACTTCCAAATTGAGGTTAAATTTTCAAAGCTAAGAAATTTCGAAGAGGATAAAATATTTGATAAAGCATATAAGTTTAGTTTTGTATGTTAAGTTTGAAACCTTTTGTTAAGTAAATGAATATGACTATTTTGAATTATACTAATATGGAATTTAGTTTTGAAATGTTTTGAAAAAAAATTTAGTTTTAAATAATGGTTTTCAGAAAAGTAAATTGATATTTCAAATAGAAATAAATAGTTTATACGTTTTAAAAATATTTTAAACGTATATTTGAAATGTTTTCCAAGAAATAGCAATGTATTTAAAATAAAAGGAGCTATTTTTAAAGTATGGAAAGGATTTTACGGGATGAACGTAAAATGGAATTGGGATAAAACGAGTTGGATTGATAATTATAAATTTGGAAACCATTTTGAGTATAATTGATTTTGAGAAAATATTTTGTTTTGAAATTAAATTGAAGTTAAAAACCAGTACTTATATGGTGATTTTGGAAATGAATTTGTTTGACTTGAATTATTTTAATTTGGAAACTGGGATTATTTTCTAAACCTATTATTTTGGGAACTTTGAAATTGAGATATTTAATTTGGAAGAAAATTTGGTGAAATCATATATGATTTTGAAACTGAATTGGTATTGAAATAATTTGAAATTGAGAACCTTATATTATTAAGTAATTGATTTGGGAGTGGTCGAAATTATATAAAATGGATTTGTATAAGTACGAAGTTGATTTGAAATTTATTGATTTGAAAGGTACTCAATTTTGGAAAGAGAATTTTATATAATCGAAGTCTATATAAGTATGATTTGATATACCATTGATTTGAAAAGTATTCGATTTGAAAAAGGAATCCTATATATAATGGACTTTATATAAGTATGATATTTGAAAGTATTTGGAAAGGTACTTTATGATATATATTTTCGAAGTAAAGATATGTAAAGCGCTTCTGCTTGATATCCGCTTTGTGGCCACATCGTGGATTCATTCTATCGATATTATTCTTTCTGATTTTTGGTTTTCCGGATGTGATACTCGAGTGTTCCTACCGTGGCGTAACTCATGGTTTTTTTTCTCTCGCGACTGCATAGCGAAATTGCCTGGCTGAGTCTGGCCTAGGGGTACGGATTGTTTCCTGGGGTATCCAGGCGTAACCATTGTGTATCCTGCATTTTGTGTAGGTCGCGATTAGTAGTGAAACTGCCTGGCTGAGACGGCCTAGGGGTACGGATTGTTTCCTGGGGGACCCAGGCGTAACCATTGTGTATCCTGCACTCTACTAGTCATCATGGCGTAACTCGCAGGGCTGAGAAAGCTTACGGATACGGATTGTTTCCTGGGGGATCCAGGCGTAACCATTGTGTATCTGCGAACCATGGTTGGAAAAAGGTTTTGGTTTGGATTGTACTTTCCATATCTGTTTTAAAGGTTTTTCAAGTATTTTCACTGGGTGTTGAAACAAGTCTACCAAGTACTTGAAAAATTCTAGCTTTGCGCCTTATCAACGCATGGCCAGAGTCTGCAAGAACGAGGATAAACTTGTTGAAACATCGAGTTATGAAAATATTTCTGAAAGAAAGATTTATTTCGATATAAAGGTATTTTATTATAAAGGTATTTTTCAACAAAAAAATTTTGTGCTAATATTTGAAATTGAAACTCTTATGGTTTGAAATTTATGATTCGTGCCCGATTCTATTCTTTAAATCTACCTTATCTTCTCAGCTTTAGTTGTTCACCTTGATTCTGTTTTTCGAATCCACCTTCTTTCCCTTTTGAATATAATCTTTTAAATATTGCTTATTTGTATACTACATTGTTTAATAGAAAATTTTAGTGTTATAAATATTTTTGATGTTATTAATTAAACGAAACATATTTAAAGTGAATGATTTATTAATAATGTTTGAAAAGTATCTAAAGACAAATTTATAAATTTATGAATTAATGATTTAATGTTTTCAATAGCTTCTTTGTAAATATAACTAATGATGCAAATAATTGTTTTCAAATAGCTTTCATATATGTATAAAGGTGTTAGTTAAACATATTAAATTCCAATGAGTTTTGAAAATTTTGAAGTATTAAAGATAACTGAATCGCAAATGAAGTTTTCAAATGAATATTTCAAGTAAAATTTATATAGTTTTAAATTAATTATTTACCCTTGACTTTCAATATACCTTTATTTCTAGTTGTTCTATTCTCCTACCTACTTTCTTTTCGGGGACGAAAAGTTTTGAGTGGGGGAGAGTGTAATGATCCAAAATTTTAGTGATTTTATTTATTAAATTAATTGAATTTTGTGAAATTTTAGTTTATTTCCTCTATTCACCAACATTCAATCTTTATACCTATTTTACATTATTTCCTCTATTCACCAACATTCAATCTTTATACATATTTTACATTATTTCCTCTATTCACTAGCATTCAAACTTTACACATATTTTAATTTATTTCCTCTATTTACCAGCATTCAAACTTTTTACATATTTTACATTATTTCCTCTATTCACCAGCATTCAATCTTTATACATATTTTAATTTATTTCCTCTATTCACCGGCAATCAAACTTTATACATATTTTAATTTATTTCCTCTATTCACCAGCATTCAATCTTTATACATATTTTAATTTATTTCCTCTATTTACCAGCATTCAAACTTTATACATATTTTACAATACTTCCTCTATTCACCAACATTCAATCTTTATACATATTTGTTTTAATTTATTTCCTCTATTCACCAACATTCAATCTTTATACATATTTTACATTATTTCCTGTATTCACCAGCATTCAATCTTTATACATATTTTACATTATTTCCTCTATTCACCAACATTCAATCTTTATACATATTTTACATTATTTCATCTATTCACCAGCATTCAATCTTTATACATATTTTACGTTATTTCCTCTATTCACCAGCATTCAATCTTTATACATATTTTACGTTATTTCCTCTATTCACCAACATTCAATCTTTATACCTATTTTACATTATTTCCTCTATTCACCAACATTCAATCTTTATACATATTTTACATTATTTCCTCTATTCACTAGCATTCAAACTTTATACATAACATATTTTACATTATTTCCTCTATTCACCAGCATTCAATCTTTATACATATTTTAATTTATTTCCTCCATTCACCAGCATTCAAACTTTATACATATTTTAATTTATTTCTTCTATTCACCAGCATTCAAAATTTATACATATTTTAATTTATTTCCTCTATTCACCAGCATTCAATCTTTATACATATTTGTTTTAATTTATTTCCTCTGTTCACCAGCATTCAATCTTTATACATATTTTAATTTATTTCTTCTATTCACCGGCATTCAAAATTTATACATATTTTAATTTATTTCCTCTATTCACCAGCATTCAATCTTTATACAAATTTGTTTTAATTTATTTCCTCTATTCACCAACTTTCAAACTTTATACATATTTGTTTTAATTTATTTCCTTTATTCACCAGCATTAAATCTTTATACATATTTATTTTAATTTATTTCCTCTATTCACTAGCATTCAATGTTTATACATATTAGTTTTAATTTATTTCCTCTGTTCACCAGCATTCAATCTTTATATATATTTTTTAATTTATTTCCTCTGTTCACCAGCATTCAATCTTTCAAAAAAAATATATATAAGAACAACGCATATATATATTGCCCATGATAATCATATCTCTCCTTCTTCTTTTCATTCTCTGGAAAAACTCTTCCCCTCATTCCTCTTTGCTCCACGCCTTCACCGCATGCTCGACCACCCACAACCGTTTCCTCTCTTCTTTCATTCTTTATATGTAAGTATTTCTTTATATATTATATCTGTTTCTTATACTTGCAGCTTTATATATATTCAAGCATACGAAAGGTTTGTTAAAACATAGATTTATATGTATATTTTATTTTATACAAGATTTCAAGTATCCTGGTGAGTTGGTTTTAGAGCGTATATATATAATCTGCTTGGTTATTTTAAGTTTTTATAAATAAGTTTGAAATAGATTTTCATAACACATATTTATTATTCGGTATGTATATATGATTTCTGCATATTTGGATAAGTTTATGTTGTACAAATTATTATATATATTAGCTGTTTGTGTTAGGTATATGCAGGCTATATGGTTTCTGCATATAAAATATATAGCTTTTATAGTATTATTATATATTTTGGTAGAGTATATATTTATACAAAATATGTTTTGTTAATAGCTTGGTATGTTATGTTTCCAAAAATATGTTATGAAAAAAAAAAGATTTTTGGTATAAATGATTTATGTCAGTTTTCCAATGTAAAATGTTAGTAATATATGAGTTTGACAGTGTATATATGTTAGTAGAAATGACATTTTGTGTATATATAAAGTTTACATAAGTTTGATATGTTATTCTTTAATATGTCTGTTTATTTAAAGGTACAAATGCTAGTTTATGTATTTTATATACTGTGTACAGTATTGTATATACATAGATTTTAATATGTACATGTTTTAAAATTTGTTACTGATTTTTTTATAGATTTGCATAGAATGGCTATATAGGTTGTTTACGTATTTGATTATAAGTATATATATTCATTTATTTCAATTTATACTACGCAGATATGTGACTTATATGTGGTTTTATTTAAAAATAAAGATTTATAAATACATATATGTATATATATAATTTAATTTAATTTCTGTTTGAATTTGATATAAATTTGAAATATATGTTTTTAAATGGGTTTTTGAAAGTTTATATATATATGTATTTCATTTATATCGAGCTAATTTATTCATTCTCATCGATTCATATCTATCAGCTTTGCTCGCCAAATTGTGCAAATCCTGATTTACTTTGGAATTCGTGCTTGGATTCGTAACTCCTCTCATTCTCGTTCATCTCTAACCTCGAAGGTGAGCAATCACTCACGATTAACGTTTTTTTATTTATTAAATTTGATTTCAATTAGAACGACAATTGAAATATGTTGCTAAAATTTAACGGTTAATTTTTTTAAAATTGTTATATATATGATATGCATTTATATTTAATTGTTCACCCATGGGATATGACACCATATCCCGTTGTTCATATTATATTGTTATTGATGATATATGCCTGTTATTATTATTGTCATATCTGTTATCACTCTGCAAGTTCCCTGTTAGTATATAATTCACTATGGGTTGAAATGATACATACCCGAACAGATTTTAGAATAGGAGAAAATCGTTATGGGTTGAAAGGATAGACCTAAGCGATTTTCATTGAAATTAATTGGGATTACGGGTAGAAAGGATATCTACCCGTATATATATTTTTAAGTTACGGATCGAAATGATATATCTGTATCACTTGACCATAGGATAAGAAATTATATACAAACACCGTTGGTCCATATATAAATAATTTGAAATAATTTCTATGGTTTGGAAAGAAATATAAGGTTTTAATAAATATTGATTCTTAAATATTATATATAAATGGAAACATAATATATATATTTAATAATAATATTAAATTAAATGGATATTGATTTAATACATATAATATGCTCAAGTACTTATTAAATTTATAGATTTTGGTAATAATTTGAATAAGTTAATGCTGGGAAGATAAATTTAAATGTATTTGAAATTGTATGTAATTAAGAATTTTAGTAAATAAACACCGATTTGGAAGTAATGAAATTTAAATTTAAAGATATGATTTTAACTGGATTTTTTTGGATTTAAGTGACTTAATGAATATTCCATGTTAAAATAAATTAAAGGAAATACCCAGTAAGACGTAATTTAAGGTTACTTAAATGATATTGAATAAATGAGGGAATATTTCAAGACTAAACTATAATGAAGTTAAATCAGGATATATGAAACTATTAAATTTAGCTTTGAAAATGTGAATATTAAGGCTTTGAAATACATTGGAATTTAAATGGTTTATTTTGTGATTTATATCTGTATTGGAAATCGATATAATTTGCAATTATTTATTAGAAACTGAATTGAATTGAAATTTGTTGAATTGAGAGTTGATTAAATTTGAATTTGGAAATTGAGTTGATTAGAATCGTAACTTTGAAAATGATAAAATTTGGATATATATATATGAAATGGAAATAATACTCTGGTTTTGAAGTATAAATTAATTTGAATGACTACGGTGTTATAGTGTATATTTCTACAGTGTAGATAGTTCCATGGATCCTTAGAGGATGGTTATCCCAAACATCCTTTAAGTAAATTATATTTCAGTTGATATTTCGCTTGAGTTAGATTTATAGATATAAGAATGTTAATCCTGACTCGAGTGTTTTGTGTTTTGTTTTATGCCCAGGTTAGACTGAGTGATACAACATTTGAGACTCACCTTCGAAGTTGGAGCTTTGCTTGAAGATCCAACTATCTATCCTTTCAGTCATCCAGTTGTTTGGTTCAGAGAAGTCATCTGCTGCATTGGAGACTTCACTGCATTTGAACTAATCAGTTGTATTTTATTTCTAACTCTGATGTATATAGTAGCTTCATGAACTACTATTCTCTATCTATTCCGCTGCATTATATTATCCTGTGATCTGTGATTGATTTATTTATTATATATTTTAGGTTATGCCAAATTTTAATTAACAATTCGGTATTTTGAATTATTCAAGTCGGATATGTATGGTTTTATTGTCGATTTGAATGGTCCAAAATAGCGGGTCGTTACACAAAACATTTTAGGGAACATATCTTTACTGCTACTATTATTTCGAAAATGTATTTTATTTTATTACTCAAATAATAATAATAATAATAATAATAATAATAATAATAATTTTGAATAAACATCGTAAAGTCCATTATATTGTCACTTACTCAAAACAATTATTTTCACAAAACCAAACTATTGTTTATGAAATCTCACTTATTTTTTAAGTAAAAATAAACTTCCTGAATTTAGTTTAAAAATATATTTTTCGTTATTATTTATAATTTTTCCTCAAAAATTCATGAATAATAAGGACATCACATTTCTTACATTAGTTCCTGCTTAATTCGTTGGATCACTATTATTACAGTTATCGTCCAAAATCCGTAAATAACATTGTTTTTCATTTATTAATTTAATTTTTTACATTATCACACAATTTGATCCTTTTTATTTTAATTAATTTTTTTTCCAATCTAGATCCAAAATTAATTATAATTAAATATCTAATAATACAGTAATCAACAATAATTGTCCAATCGATGTATAACACATTCGAAACATCATAATAACTGAAAAGTCATCAATGGAATGTAGCTCGCAATAATAAATATAAATTTTATTATGAATATGCATTTAATATTTTAAATCTTTTATTTAAAATAAATAAATCATACCAATGTGCTTTTACAGGTAGCCTCAAAACTTAGCAATCAATGCTCCAAATAATCCAAAATTCAGCCACGGGTCAGCCGAAACAACCCATGCATGAATCAAAGCTCGTAAGTAGAAGATATAGAAGTTAGAGGGTTATATTTGTAAATATAGAAATCATAGGGACTTAACTGCAAAATTCCATAACCCGATGTTCATCGAACCCCCTTCCTTTGTGAACCAAATCAACTTCGACCATACCAGCCTCGCTGCCTCGACTAGAATTAGCATCACCAACCAACACCCCTAAGCAGCCCTTCTTGAGGCACGCTTATCCATACCAACATCTCTGAAGCCAGTCGTCGCTACCCCATAATCGTAGCCGCCAATCTTTGTAGGCAATTTTTTGGTTGATTCTAGCATCAATTAATGAAATTCCGACCACCATTCTTCTCTACTTTTCGAGGACTACAAATCTATATCTTCAATTTGGTCAATCGATCCCTATATCAAAAACCTCAAAATCCATAAAGGGTTTCGCTGCTCAGAAGCTTTAACTGTCAATTTTGGTCAAATCGAGCATTTTTACGGCAAATAAACACTTACCATTAATTCTGCTTATCGACACACTTCTTTTGAAATATAATTTGGTGGATATTGGACTCTTTGAGTTTTAAAACAATTTTTAATCAGAGAAGACCATTTGCCATTAGAGAGGGATTAAGAGGAATTTCAGGATTAGTCAAAGAGAACCGATGTGATGGCTTCCTTCTAGGGTTTAGCATAGTATTTGTAGGCCTTGACGGAGGTTCACTTATGTGCAGCTATTTGGCCCAAAAGTGGCTACCTACCCTACTTTAACATAGTAATGTCTATTTCACAAATTGTAACTCCAAATCTATCAAAATTATATACCAAATTGATTTACTTGAAGAGACCTACACAATGGTTATAAGTATGGTACCCAATCACCCCTTAATTGATAATCCATTTTTAATTAGTTTAATATTAAAAGTGTCAAATTTATGGGTCATTATAATCACTAAAATTCATGGTGAGGCAACGCCGTTAAATTTGTAAATATTTGTTGAATTTGAAAATTTATCATGTGATGGTATGAATTATATGGGGCACGTTTTATGATTTTGTTGTAACTTCAATGATTGTTACAACCATATTCGTAATATAATGCATTGAAATATAAAAGGTGCATATATATATATAAGTTTCCAACTTAAAAGAATTTTTGAAATGAAAATATACCTCATCTACCTTTGGAGTTAAGTATTAAAATTTTGACATTACGATTTCATAAATAAGAAATATTCTGGTAAAGTATGTCTCTATAATATATTAATGATGAGATATTAAAGTGCTTTCATAAAACAAGAAAAATGTAATTTTTGAATTTGATGTTTTGAGAAAGAATTTTTCAAACAAATTATGTATTATCATATTTGCAAGTATTAATAAAGATTTTTCATTAAAGTGAAGAATAGATATGGTTTATGTGAAAATAGTTTTAGAAGTATAAATATTTTGGAAATATAAGAAAGCAAGTGATGAAAAAAAAATTATTGTGAGGTTGGAGATAATTTTTTATGGAAGAAAATATTTATACTTATGGGCACATCGAAAAAAAATTCGTTAAAGAGATGTATAAATTAATTATGGAGAGTTTTTGAATTAAAATAATATATTCGGAGTTGTTTTGGCAATTTATTTGAAATGAAGTGGATATTTTGGAAAATTTATTTAAATGAGATTTAAATAAGATGAAGTGTTTTGAATTAAAGAATGAGAAAACCCACAACTTTTTACTAAAAGGTTGGGTTTAGTGTTTTTTTGATTTTTTGGAAAATGGATTTGAAAGTAAATAACTTTGACACAGAGTATCTTATTTAATTTTATAGTTTTAAATTAAAGATTTTATTTGAATAAGATTAAAAATTCCCTAATTTTTTAGAGAATTTTTGAAAATTTTAACTCGTGTTAAAACAACCATTACTATTGATTTCGTGATCAGGTCTTAGTAATCTTTCTTTGGCTGAAAAATAATTTCTATAAAGAACAACTTTTTTGTTAGTTACCTTTTGACGTCTTGAAGTTTTCATGTGTGACATCCATATGTGCATAATTATATCTCTATTTAAATTTTCTAAGTTTAAACCTTGAAGTGTTCTAATATTCAACCCATTGACCAATTTTAATGATTTTGAGTTTTCTAGAGAGCTATGGTGTAAGTAAAAACTTCTGTTTTAAGCGTTTTGATTTTTTTTTTTGAAATTTATTATATAAAAATTGAAGTTATAGAAAATGGGTCAATTTTGGTGAAATATTAAAGTTTTCAAATTTGGCATTTAAAGTAGTATGTTTCACTTTGGGGCCTTCTATATTTTATGTTTATAACCATGGATGTTAAAATGTTTATTTTAAATGGATGTGCCTATACATGGTATAGTATGAACTAGTTTTAAAAAATATATAAATGAGGTATATTTGAAGTTAAAGCTATATTTATATATATGTGTATGTGTGTTGTATTATAAGAATTTTCGGAATATGGTTCGTACTATATAGACTGCTCTAAAGCTTTCAATTTTTTTTAACACATGAAGTGTATCTTGGTTTTATGAAGGTTGGTATCTTCCTCAGTGAGTTTATTCAGACTCATTGTCCATTGCCATACATGTTGGGCAAAGGAAGATAATCCTTGGATTAGAGCATGTCTTAGATGGTTGTTTGATTGATGTGATGGGTCATATATGCCAATAGAGGCTAGAACCCAATTATTAGATATATTTGGAGAATTATTTGAGCAGTCTATTTAAATTTGATGGGTTGATGTAGATCACTCTGCATGCTAACCTAGGAGGTAAACTAAGAGGTTTATGTGATATGTTTGGAATTGGCCCTGACCGTTGTTATTTGTTTTGATGATTGGATGCTGTATGCTTTTGTTTAATTATTGATAAGTGTAGAAGTATTAGCTCCTTATAGAATTTCCCTAAGGAGAAATTGCGAGGACCCAATTTAAGTGAGGAATCTGTAACAACCTGATATTTTGAAGTAATTAATTAAAATTAATAATGAAGTTTCAAATAACTAGATGGATTTTATATAATGAAAGGTGGATAATTTTTTATTAAATTAAAATATTGGAGATTATGATGATTTGGAAATATTGAAATTTATTTAGGATTTGAATGATGAAGTATTTTGTGAAGTTGAAAATTTTAATAAATATCTATGATTAAATTTTAGAAAAGATGAATTAATTGGTGGTATTTGATGATATTGGAAGAAATTATTTAAGTTGATTGTTAAGTGAATTATTTTAACATTAATTTTTTTGGAGGAATGAATTAGTAATAATGATGATCTTTGAAGACTTTGAGTTAATATTGATATTTATAAACTTTAAATGATTTTTAAATAAATTGAAAGTGGTTTACTCATTTTATAAAGATAAATAATGTTAAATAAAAGAGTTTTGAAATTTATTTTGGTAACGAATAGATATTTATTTAACTAATAAGTAAGTTTTATAAATGGGCCAAATATTGCAATTTTTGGATAGTTAATTTTAAAGCAAGGAAACCATGAAATATAATTTTTATAAAATATCAAGTGCGGGCTAAGTACCAGGAGAAAGTGATTATGATTTTTAATTGAGGTCTGAAACAATTTTGGATAAGTAGAAAATTGTTTTATGTAAGAAAGTAAGTGAATGAGATGGGAGAAAATGAATTGTTTTACAGCCCATGAACCCAAGCCCAAATAGAATAAGAGAACCTGCATCTTTTATCTTATCTCTCCTTTACAATTCTAGAATCTTCATTACTTTATTTCAAAAAGAATCAAGTCATGTGTCGCATTTTCATTCTCCTAAAGCAAAAACAAGGCTCAAGCTTCTTCTTCCAAAATTTATAACAAATAAAATAAAATTCCAAAGTCAGTGAAATTCAAACATGTACTTCTCGACTAAGAGTGACGCCCCTATAAACCATAAAGATGGAGTTTTGTACAAGTTTGGAGTTTTCTATGAAAGTAGCAGTGAGCTTGGTGGAAGCAACGAAGTATCAATAAAATATTTGGAGTTACTATTACCAAGGTTAGTAATTCGTACTCACAAATCAATATTTTGAATGTATGAATTCATCACTAAGTTGTCTAGCTGAGAATTGAATTGCTGTGTACATCGGTATCTTCTTAAAACATGACTTTTTATGCAATTAAGTTAAACATCTATATCTATATTTTATGCTAATTAGATGATATTTGATTGATGTTTGTGACTTGAATTGGTTGATAACATGAGATGCACTAAATTAGGTAGTTTGGGAATGAATCTAGGAAGAAACTATGAAAGAATGAGGTTGCGCCGGAGCTTCCAAGCTCTAGCATTAACTAGTCGTCGAGTGCCAGCATCAATACTGGTCAACCGGTCTTGGGTATAGAAGTCGACCGGTCCTAGGACCTATAGCTTTGAAGCTCCAGTCACTTGCGTATTTATAAAAAGATTATTTCTGTAGAATTAAAAACTAATTCACCATCTTATCAATAAAATTTCACACATTCCAAATATGAAATTATTTAGTGGGAAAATATTTGTTGTATTGAATAATAATTATTTCATGAAGGAAATTGATTTATTAAATAGAAATTGATTTTAGCCTTTGAAAATTTATTTTAAAATCCTATTTGATTTCAAAATACTATGGAATAGTTCCTAAGAAATATCATTTGATTTTAAGAAAGATTTAAATGATTTTCGAATCCGAGGAAGTGATTTTGAAATATATTTTATGATTTAACGTAAATCGAAATTGATTTTTGAGGTTTATAAATTCATTTAAAAATTGTATTTAGTTACAGAAAATTATGGGATGATTCACACAAATTTTATTTGATTTCAAATGACTTTCTATGATTTTTAAATATGGGAAGGAGATTTGAAATGTATTATAAGGTCTAAAATCCTTATTTTTGGGTTTAAAAAATAGATAAAAGATTGTTTTCTTTATCAAGGATGCAAAGAATTTTGAAACTTTTAATATATTTTTCTACAAATATAATCTCTTTTAAAATGAATTGAGTGCTTTGTTTGATCATATTTTCTATGTGACGAGAATATTGAATACAAGAGTTATAATACCGTTTAGTGTGGGTCGTTTGGTGATATTTCTTTGGTTACTCATCGAACTCATTACATAAAATATTATTGGGTGGAGCGAGTGTAGTTTACAAACATTAGGTAAACAAGCAAGCACACCAGGTGGTATAGGACGCTTGAACTTATATTTGTTCGATTACTTTTTGTAAGTAAATGTCACTCATACACGGTGAGTTATACGAGGTATTCACATATAAAATGTTATAAGTTAGGAGTGAGTAGGCTGAGAGTTGTAAGTGGGTCTATTTATTGAGTGTGTACTCTTATCATTTTACGAGAGTAATCTAGATTAGGCTAGTATACATCCTAGCGGCCTAGTTGTGGTACCATGCTCGAATCCAGGCTGAGAGATGTCGCCCCTATGTCACAAGCCAGCATTATGTTACCATTTGAGGGCACTTATAGGGTTGTGACCATTGCATTGTTAGTCATGCAATACAACACTGCTAGAAGACACCAGGTCATGATGGCTATTGAGGTAGCCATAGACTATATAAGTAGTGACGAAAGAGCATGAGGAAGGCTCTTAAAGTAGGCTAGGAGCTATTAGTCTCCCCCTAGTTATTAATATGATGATATAGACATGAATTTATTCACCTTTATGAGACCAGGGAGTAAGCGAGTAAGAGGAGATCTAATCATCCGATGAGACTAATGACGAAATAATTATTTATAAATTTGAGAGCCTATATTATTATTCATAGGACTGAGAGTCCACATGAAAATCTAGGAGATTAAGAGTCGAGTGGATTATTGAGGGGCTGAAACATTTGAGCATTCACGAGGCTGAGAGTCAAGTTGATTAACTGTGAGGCTAGAAGTCTAGATGATTAGTTATGTGATTGTGGATTACTTGGATTATTCATGGGACAGCGTGCCCATGAAGTAGTGTGAACTCGTACGCATGTATTATATATCTATGAGATAACTCTGGCTGCTGAGAGCATTGAATGCTAAGTAGTTTAACACTGTACTTATAAATTATAGGTTTATCTAAGAGGCAACCTTCACTGTCGAAATCTTTCCATGTTTGTGTTCGATATATGTTTGGTGTGGATGTTCGCTATTATGTCTCATATATGTTGAGTATGATAGACCTCGAGTATGTCCACTTTATGATTATCTGAGAGGTAATTTATGGCATACTTGGGAGCATGCCATGATTGAGTTTTATGATTATTGTGGTTGTGAAATTAGTTCACCTAATTTGATGTTGTACCACTTTATATGTTGACCGACTTTGCATTGATATAAGTGATAATATATGTGCATGATTTAAGATATGTTGTTATATTTGAGATGTATATTTCCTTTTGAGATACGCTCTTTATACCATGCTAGCTTTTATTATATATTACATCCACGTTCTCAACATTATCTAATCCATGTTTTATATATGTAGTACTTGGGTTAGTCCGATACATTTTAGGTTCAGGAGCGAAGAGACCAACATGTGATAATTGAGCACAATTGGAGGCTAGTTTATTGGTAATCTAGTATAGCACTATGTATTTATGTTTCCTTATGTATGTATAGATTGTTGGGTTGTATGTATCATACATTTCTTGTATTTTTAAGTAATAGTGGGTATTTGACTCTTTTGTAGACCTACTTAGACTTGTGTATATTTTCTTTTATATTTTACCACCGTATTATATGATTTTATGTCCTTTGTTATTTGTTGTTGTACTATTTTATCCTAGAAACACATATGTTTATTTCTTTACGCTGGTCACAAGTACGTATAGTTGAGTAGTATATGATTTTGAAATACGTACCGATGTTAGACCAAGCAGATATTCACATGTAACAGCCCACACCTCATTCTTTATATTATCAGATTACATTACGAAGTAATACTCTTTGGTGATATAATTATAGAGGAGGAGTGTTATAAAAACTGCAACTGCTTCCATCTTCTCTTCTTTGTTGAGCATTTGCAACTTTGCAATTATTGAGAATTTTCCAGTTTTTTCCAAACATTTTGGATGGTTTTTCGAATTAACTTCCTTTTTCCACTAGCGTGTTATCTTCTTCTCCTTTGCTTTTATTCTCAATATTGAGTCTATGATTGTTTTCATATGCTTCTATTAGTTCAAATTTGATAATTTGATCTTTGCCTTTTTAATTTTGCTTGTTTTGAGAGTTGTTGTAGTTTGGGGTGCACCCTTAAAGAGAAGTTGATCGGTTGACGTTGAGATGTCATGTTGATCCATTAACGTTGAACTGTTTCTAACCACTTGAGAAGTATATAGGAAGAACTTATAAAAATTACCCAGCTTCCCTTTCCCGTTAGCTTGGAAGGAGAAGCTTTAATTAGATTACAGGCCTTGGTCCATAGGTAGTGTTAAGTAGGTTAAAGTGGTTGGTTAGGAAAACCACATAGACTTCTTTAGATATAAGTTGGATGGACTAGGGAATTATCACGCATGAGATGCCTTTTGGTGCACCAAAGTCTGGGCCGCTTAGGCCTATGTTGGGGATAAATTACTCCCGAGTCCAATGTACCCTTTGCCTTTGTCCGGGCAATTCAATAACTTGGTTGTTCTTGATGTTATAATGGTCAAAGGTAGGGGAAAAGACAACTTGTGGAAATTCCTCCAATGGACTTACCTTCATGGTTAGCCTATCTAAAGTTAGGGAAAAATAACCTGTCTGAAGCATTGGTCCAACACAAGGTGTTGGGTATCGAGCCTCTTTACCCTTTAGTTGTGGACAGGCTAAACCAGCCTTCGGTCGGCTACTTAACATGGTCCATACCTTATATGCGGTACGGGCCAACTCTTCTACTTCATCTTAACTTTGTCATTTCCTAAACACTCACCAAATGGTACATGTGCAATTGACCCCCAATGGCTATAGTCTTCTGGCAGGGCTATACATCATCTTTTAAGATTTTAGCCTCTTAGGGCCCTGCCCACTCTTCGTTCGACATGTGTTCTAGCTGCCAAGATAGGCCCATACCTCGGACTGTTGGTACCACCACTTGTAGTCCCACAACCTCTCGGCTCTCTTCTATGGCCTTTTAGGTAAGGTCACTATATATGAAGAACAACACTTCTTCGTACCAGCAACCATCAACCCCAACCTCCAAGTGCAGTGGTTAAGGGTCGTAGGTAATTTTCTTGCTTCCATTTGCATCTTGAATCTTAGTAATTTTCTATTGTTTATTATTTATTTCCTCTAACGTAGTGTCTCATAAGGAAACCTGGGAGAGCCGGGACCACTTCATAGATCATTTGGAGTGGATAGGAAGGACGAGAGAAGAGCAAAGAAACATAACCCTCATTATCGAAGATGAAAATACGCACTGGATCAAGCTGTTGCGACCTAGCTAAACGTTGCTAAAAGTGAGGAAAGATGGACCCCAAAGAGTATGTCAGTGGCTGCTACTATGGGGGTGGTGATAGGGAAAGGCTCCCTAGTTGGTCATAGAGAAAAAGGAGGAAGAGACGATAAAAAATGACCTAGGGTTGGGGCCGACCATGATCATTAAGAAGACTAGGGTGAGTGGTAGGTATATGACCCGATTGTTTGAGTATGAGGAACGGGAGATGCAGGGGACCTCCATTGGCTAGGATGGCCTATGTAGGAGCCATGGCTGCTGAAAGTAAAATTTCATGGCCCTACAATTATTTAAGCATGCCCAAGACACCAGAGGCGTAGAGGATGGATAGATGAGTGCGAGCCTTGGATACAATAGAAAGCATGGGTTCCTCTACTGAAGTCCCTCTTCCCTGGGTCTTCTAACCAATATGAACTATAAACCATAATGCCCTTGTAACGACCTGCCTTTTTGGACGGTTTAAATCGAGGATAAACCACACGCGTCTTACTCAAACCACTCAAAAGGGCAGATTGTTATGGGGTAAATAAGAAAAAGCAGAGAAAGATTTTTTTTTTACAGAATCTCGCAGCGGAATGGCAAAATATAATAATCAAATAAACAGTTCATGAAGCTGTTTACAAATACATTGATTATACCTTTATAATACAGATCAGAGTTACATACAACAAGAATAAATAATAAATAAATGCAGTGGAACAATATGATGCAATGGTATAAATATAATAAAAGATAATAGTATAAAATCTTCGTCTTTATCCTCCAAAAAGCAAACTTCGGTAAACTGAAAAACTCAGACTAACCCGAGCGAATTGAAAAGACAAAACACTCGAGTCAGAACTAAGAGATCTTATGTAAGTTAAATCAACAGTAAATAAGTATGAGTGCAACGACTTCAAAGATGTTTATGGTGTTTGACGTCTCCTATCCAGTGTCTAAAATAAGTGCAATAACTTAAAAGATGTTTGGGATTACCATCTCCTAAAGATCCGTTAAACTATCTACTATGTAGTACAATACGCTATTATAATAGCGTCTACAGTAAAGTATTAAAATAGCGTTATACAGTACCGTAAGCTCCTCCACGAGGTTTACCTAGAGGGCACCCCATAGGTATGGTACAAAACAAACTCGTAGAAGGCGCGATAGGGCATGTGAACATGGAACTCGAGGCAATGCTAGGGTAAATATACCAATTGTACTCCTGGACTAGTGGTAACGAATAGCAGCTACTACCGCTCACCTCAGACACCATGGTTTTAAATCTCCTATATATCGTCCGAGATCTCCTCCGAGATCTCCTTTTCACACTTAAATGAGACGAGACATCAAATCTCCTTCATATCTCCCTCGACACTCTTCTCATCCGAGATATTCAAATCTCGCCCGAAATATGGATTCAAATCTCAATCCGAGATCTCACCCAAAATTATACATTTTTCTTATTTTGCATAATATTTTTTGTTTTCATATTGATTCAAAAGAAACTACTCAATCCAATTATAAATTACCAGCTTCTTGAACATATTCTTTACTTTTTATCTTAATAAGTCACAGCGAAAGGTTTCACTTCTTTATTACGTTCAAATAAAATGATATTATTCAATAATTACTAAATCAATTAAGCTAATCAAGCTACTACTCTTTTAAAAACATTCTTTTTCTATGTAAACCAAATATGTTACCTTTTTTATTTTTACTAAGAAAGCTATAACCGTTAAATAAAAATTTTAAACATTAATTTTAGACACATAAGTGATCCGAGATATACCCGAGATGCATTATAAAACTCGAGATGTCAATCCAAGATGTACACCCGATATGTACTCATCTCGTCCGAGATCTCCCCGATACAAGATAACTTGTGTAAAAATTCCGAGACGAAATGTGACCAAAATCCGATATTTAAGACCTCGAGACACACTCACATAATCAAAATCGAGGGGTGGCCACCAAATCAATCATAAAGTAATAACATGGTATCAAAGAAATGTGCCAGATCGAAGGTGCAACCTCACTTGGCCCAGTATAGCTCCTGTTTTAGTCACATCTAAGCTGACTCACGGGAGTCAGGGTTACGTAAATACCTCATAAAGAATCATTTGCCAAACCATCCTACTTCCTTTCTGGAATCTTCACCACGTACACAGTTGTTAAAGTGGTTTTCGGTATTAGCAGAGAGTATGACAATATCTGATCCCGGTCTCTTTAACAACCAAAACCTTATTTAGCACCGGATGGTTCTTTTACATTTCAAAAGTCAATCCACATTGATATCAAAATATCCTATTCAATTCAAACCCTATCACTTTTCGAATCATATCACTTTCGAAATCATATTTTCAAAATAGGTTAAACCCTTATTTCAATCATCACATTTACTCAAAATATGTTATTAAATCTCAACTTATATTGTAACCTCTTTAAATCATATTCCCCTTAAAAATAGAGGATTTAAATATAACCACTTCCACTTTACAATTTAGAATTAAAAAATAGTATAAATAGTCATAAATAGTTTTAAAAGTTTAAAGATATTTAAATAGATTAAAATAGTTCAAATAGTAAAAATAGTTTAAATAGATTCAAATTTGATTTAATTAGATTTAAAATAATTTAAATAATTTAAATATAGATTTAATTTGATTTAAAATTATTTAAATAGATTAAATATAGATTAAATAGATTTAAATTATATTAAGTAGATTTTAAGTAGATTGAATAAATTTAAAATAGATTAAATAGATTTAAATTATATTAAATAGATTTGAAATAGATCAAATAGATTTAATTAGTTTAAAGTAGGTAAAATAGATTAAATTGGATTAAATAAGTTATAATAGATTAAAATAAATTAAAATGGTTTAAATTGATTAAAATAGTTTAAATTAGTTTAAAATAGATTTCAAAGTTATATCCAAAAAAATTCAGTATCAATTTCGATAAATTCATTTATATTTGAAACTTCAACTTTGAAATTCAAATTTAAATCCTTTAAATAATTTATTAAATCAATTCCAATTTCAACATTTGCACTTGGATTATCTAAAATGTTTCATTTATATAAATCAATTTTTATTTCAAAATGCCAGTTAACTGAATTCAAAATTTAAGGAATTAAAAATCATTTAATTTAACCAATTCGGCGTCCGTATATAATTTTCTACCCTATGGTCAAGTGAAATGGATATTTATCATTTCAATCCGCAATTTAAAATTTTACGGTTTTGTATCATTTCAAACCGAAATCCCAAATTAAATAATATCCATAAACCGCTCGAGTCTATCATTTCAACCCATAACGATTTTTTCTTAATCTATAGATAGTTCGGGTATGTATTATTTCAACCTATAGGAAACTTGCAGTGTTATAACAATATGTAAATTAAACATAACATCCAATCATCCAATATCAACAATCAAACATCAATCATAGTCATCATTCAATTCAACCAATAAATTACGAAAAATAACCGATTGTCATTAACAAGTAATTAACTGGCAATTAAATTTAATATAGATTAAATGGCAATTAAATTCAAATAAATTCAAATTAACAGGAATGATGATTTAAATATTCCAAATAGCAATCAGTTAACTTCTAATCATATCATAATTTTAATTTAATTAATATAAGATAATCTAGTAGTTGTGAGTGGGTCAAAACACTCACATTTGATTTCAAATCGATTTGAAATCCATAATAAGGCCCAAAATTCAACAGTCTCAGAATTCGTCCAAACCAGTTTCATAATGTCCGAAATTTTGATACGATCGCAGTGGAATAAACCAGGCATAAATCTGAGTCCATATGCAAAAGATATACAAGTTAGAACGACTGAATTTGAAATTTAAATAGAATACAAAAAATACAAGAGAATACCACCTCTCCTAGCCACCACGTCATCACGCGGTTACGTCCATCTCTCTCCAAACGCATGTAACAGGGTTTCATTCGAAACCCTAAATACAATGACCGTTACCGTTTGAACGATTTTGCCACCGCCTACGCTCATCCAAACGCCACCGTTCGATCAACAAACTCACCTACGTCAGTCGCCCATGTGGAAGCCATGACCATGCAACCCCACTCGACATCGATCGACAGTGAAAAGCAAGCTGCCGCCGACCTCAATTTCAAACCCTGAATGAATTATCAACGACAATCCAGCCGTCAACTTCGCCTACGAACCACACAGATGAACTACACGCGACCATCTCCACGCATCCATACCACCCAATCGACGATCCGTGCAAGTTGATCAAGACACGATGAACTACCGTGAATGATTTGACCAGTACCAAACAAATCGAAATCCGATTGCAAAAATGAGCAGCATATTTGAGTTGTGCTCATCGAGAGCTTCGAATTGATATATAATATGATAGGGTTTGAAGAATTTTAATTTTTCGATTTGATTTTGATTTGCAATTTAAATTGGAATTGGGAATTAGGTTTCGGTTTTTCTGCCATTGGAAAGAGGAGACGAGAAGGAAATGTACGTACATAAAAATGAAATAAGAAACACCTAGGGTTTATAATAGCCTATATATAGGCAGATCTGAATATACAAAGAACGGACATATCGATTTGGATTGGAACGATAAACGACCCGAAAAGACCGTTCGTTGCCGAAATGAAAATGGGTCATCTCATATATCAAAATAGATGTTTTTGATATTTTTAAACTCAATGGAACATGTTCCAAGTCCTAATTCCATCGTATGAAGAAGTTAGCTTAAAATTAGCTTATTATAAATTGATTTCAATTAAATTGATTCCTACGCGTTTCGAGTCCGTATGATTGAACGACAAGTACGATCGCTACAAAACTTGAAATCCTACAATAATTCCCCATTATAGATCCGATGAAACTGGTTTAGTCAAAATTCAAGACAATGATCAAAATGGCTATTTTCACATTAATTAAATTAACATTAAATTAATTAAATGACTTTTATTCAATATTTATAAACTAACAAATTTCATCATTTTTGATTACTTGGCCATTTACAATAATTTAAATCAATTTTACATATCAATTCAGTGTTAAATATTGCTCTAATTACAATATTCAATTTAAACTGTAATTAAATCCAATTAGTATAATTTAATTCCAATAAATTAATTTTAATTTGGTTTCAATCTTTTTATTCAATCAATCATTACTCTATGGGCATAGTTAACATTGTTTTACTTTTTGTTACGCTAATATTCTACAATTATCATCCTTACCATATTAGTTGCAATATTTCAATTATATTGAATTTTTTCGATTTTCACATTAATTAAAATTTGAAATCCTAATTAATTAATTTATCTTGGTTTCACTCTCTTATTAAATCAATTATTGCCTTATGAATAAAATTGACATTTCTGTACATTTCATTGCATTCCCCTTTTACAGTTATCGTCTTAACTCATATCAAGTAACATTTAATTGCAATTTATTCCAAATTAACTTCAACAGATTGATTAAATAGGTAACATATGACAATTGTCACATTTTCTTACTTTAATCACACTTATGAATTTATTATCTTTAAATAAATGTTATAACTACTTACACCACCCTGATTTTTCCCAACTACAATGAATTGCATATTATTTCACCAATTAATTATAACATTTAATTTATTCCCTTATTTACCCATTATAACTAATTAAATTTCAATGGATTAATTAACTGTTGTTACAATTTGCTAAATTCAAACATATTTCCAAGTTTATTGTTAACTAACAAAACAATAACTTCACATTGATTTTACCTTCTTATTTACAATTTCTAACCAATGTAGCTTTACAATTTATTACAATTATTTGAGATTTCATTCAATTAGTCAATTATTATTTAAATTTACATTATTAAACCCTATTTCTTTAATTACAACCTGTAACCAATTTTAACTTTACAATCATTTCAAGTAATTGGACATACATTGAAGTAGTTATCAATTACCTTAAATTAATACTATTACATTTCATTCCAATTATATTTTTATTATTATTAAATCACAGATTTTTATTTCTTCCAATATTAAATCACAAAACTTTATTAAATTAACTATTTTTAATTATCAAAAATTACGAGTCGTTACACTCTCCCCCACTCAAAACTTTTTGTCCTCAAAAAGGAAAGAAGCAATTAAGGAATTAATATATCTTATTCAAAATATAAAATTTATAACAATTAATTTACACAAATTAAATAATTTAAGTAAAATATCAATTTGTAAACAATTAAACACTTTTATATTCAAGTAAATAAAATTTGAAGAACATTTCACAAATTTTTTTTCTACGTCCAAAATTCACGAAAAATTTCGGTTGAGTCTCCCCTTTGCACGGAGAGATTTGAGAGAAATAATAATATCAATAATAACAATATATAGCATATTTTACAAAATAATATATCCCAAACCATGGAAAAACAATATAATATTGCTAGAAAACCGTAAACTGAGAACGTACCTATTTGTCGAGCAAACAGCGCTTAATTTATGGAACCAAAAGCAGTAGCTATTGCTTTTATAACCTGTATTCCACTTAGGTAAAAGAGAAATATGTAAGTTGTTTCAATCAATAACAAACAAATCAACTCAACATAACAATAATCATTCGCAAACGAAAAAATCAGAAATCTTCAATGCAGTCAAAGAAATCAATTATACATCCATAGCAACCAACAAATGGTTTGTTCGAGTTTAGAAACCTTTAGTCGTATAAAATGATAAATAAAAACTAAGTATACCATACACTCAATAGTCTTAGGTAAAACTTATTAGATTATTTGTCCATCTTAATCAATTTGAAGTATCACCTCCCTAACATCCCATAAACCAAACAACAAAGAATTTAACACACAATTTAAGTTTACTCTTATTAATTTCCATTCACATCATTTATTGTTCATTTTTTTTCATTCATACAATGCTTATTTTTACTAATTTACATTCGTTACTTAGTAAATTCATTTACCATTTATTTATACGATGTCATTTTCTCTTTTCATTACTTCGCATTCATTGCTTGCATCAGTTATTTCCATTTCAATTATTGGATTTTCCATTATAAGGTAAGTTTCTTTATAATTTAATTTACCATTAATAAATATTCCCCTTTCACATTCATTTCTTTTGTATATATTATACACTTTTCTAATACATTTAATTAGTAACATTTTAGACTATAACTTTAGTTCATAACATTTTACAACATCAAAATTCTTATTTATTGAAATAATTCTATTGAACACTTTCATTACCTTAAGTTTACTTTTATAATATTCTATCACATATTCCTATTTAACATTATAACTTTTAACATTTGGTAAGTTATGTATATATTTTTAAGAATGCAATTGAATGTCACCCAAGTTTATCTTATTCATTTAGTAAATAGAATGTTCAATAATTACCATTTCTCATTTTCATATCCTTTTGATTTAAAGTTTACAAATTTCAATTTCTTATATTTTCCTTAATCACTTAGCAACTAGTTTCTAATTACACATATTAAAAGTTCCCAATTATTAAAGCAGTCATGATTTCATTTTATTATAATAATTGAAACTTCCAATTTGCAGAAACTTAAGAACTTAATACCAGGTTCCTTTTCAATTATTTTAAAATTATATATATATATATATATATATATATATATATTCATAACATTTATATATATCAAATCATATTTGGAAACAAAAGTGTAGTAAACTACTACAACAGTCTTCCCACTTTGAAACTCGAAAATGAACGTCGATGATGCGTGCACTCATCACCGAAATTATTTTCCGGCGACAAAGAGGGGAGAACATAACTTATTTCCTTTAAAAGTCCTTTTTAAAACTTTCTTTCAAATCACATTGAAATATTTATATCGAAAATTACTTTCAAATAATACTAATATTATATTCCAAAATCTTTCGAAGAAATTTTGTCAAAAATTCCGAACTTACGTTTTAAATTTCCAATTTATATTTACTTTACTTGTAAATCCTATTTTACACAATGTTTATAAAATTTCTTTACCTCACAGACAACATAGCACATCCAACTATATCTTTTATAAAATTTATTATTTTTATATAAAATATATAATAGGAAAAATTAGTTCATTTACCTATATTTCAAACAATATTTTGTCGGCCTGTCCTATTAAGTGTTTAGAAATCCCTATCGATGTCACATCATCCTATGCACTGACCAGAATTTATAAATACAAAACACAACAAATTAACACAATACAAAAACCCTTTAGAACACTAATAAATACGCTCTCTCATATATACACTCAACGACTCATGCTAAGGTATTACTACCCTATTTCTAATGAGTCAGACCCCCACGAAGCTAAGATTATTGCTAAACCTAAGCACTGATACCAACTGTAACGACCTACCTTTTTGGACGGTTTAGATTAACGATAAACCACAAACGTCAGACTCACACCATTCAAAAGGGCAGATTGTTATAGGGTAAATAAGAAAAAGTAGAGAAAGAAAGAAAACACATACAGTTGCTCGCAGTGGAATGAAAAAATACAATAATCAAATAAATAGCATGAAGCAGTTTACAAATACATTGATTATACATTTATAATAAAGATCAGAGTTACATACAACAAGAATAAATAATAAATAAATGCAGTGGAACAACATGATGCAATGGAATAAATATAATAAAAGATAATAGAACAAAATCTTCGTCTTTATCCTCCAAAAAGCAGTCTTTGATAAACTGAAAAGCTCAGACTGACCCGAGCGAATTGAAAAGACAAAACATTCGAGTCAAAACTAAGAGATCTTATATAAGTTAAATCAACAGTAAATAAATATGAGTGCAATGACTTCAGAGATATTACGGGGTTTGACATCTCCTATCCAGTGTATAACGTGAGTGCAATAACTTAAAAGATGTTCGAAATTACCATTTCCTAAGGATCCGTTAAACTATCTACTATATAGTACAATAAGCTATTATAATAGTGTCTACAATAAAGTAAAGTATTAAAATAGCGTTAAGGCGTTACTCATATCCCCCTTAACACATTTTATACATTCTCATAGTCTATACAGTATCGTCAGCTCCTCTGTGATGTTTACCCAGAGGGAACCCCATAGGTATGGTACAAACCAAACTCGTAGAAGGTGCGATAGGGCATGTGAACACGGCACTTGAGGCAATGCCAGGGTAGATATACCAATTGCACTCCTGGATTGGTGGTAACGCATAGGAGCTACTACCGTCCACCTTAGACACACTCCCATAATCAAAATCGAGGGGTGGCCACCAATCAATCATAAAGTAATAGTATGGTATCGAATAAATGTGCCCGATCGGAGGTGTGACCTCACTTAGCTCGGTATAGCTCCTGTTTTAGTCATATCTAAGCTGACTCACAGGAGTTAGGGTCACGTAAATACCTCATACAGAATCGCTTGCCAAACCATCATACTTCCTTTTTTGAATCTCCACCACGTACACAGTTGTTAAAGTGGTTTTCGATATTGGCAGAGAGTATGACAATATCCGATCTCGGTCTC
Source organism: Allium cepa (assembly GCA_030765085.1). Taxonomy (NCBI): domain Eukaryota; kingdom Viridiplantae; phylum Streptophyta; class Magnoliopsida; order Asparagales; family Amaryllidaceae; genus Allium; species Allium cepa. The sequence goes on along the minus strand of CM060934.1, from coordinate 307,943,351 downwards.
TTCAACAACCGAACGCTTGATTATAACATTTAATTTATTCCCTTATTTACCCATTATAACTAATTAAATTTCAATGGATTAATTAACCATTGTTACAATTTTCCAAATTCAAACACATTTCCAAGTTTATCGTAAACTAACAAAATAAATAACCTCACATTGATTTTATCTCCTTATTTATAATTTCTAATCAATATCACTTTACAATTTATTATAATTATTTGAGATTTCATTCAGTTAGTCATTTATTATTTTAAATTTACATTATTAAACCCTATTTATTTTTTTACAACCTATAACCAATTTTAACTTTACAATCATTTCAATTAATTGGATATACATTAAAGTAGTTATCAATTACTTAAATTAATACTATTACATTTCATTACAATTATATTATTATTATTAAATCACAAATTTTTATTTCTTCCGACATTAAATCATAAAAATTTATTAAATTAACTATTTTTAATTATCGAAAATTACGGGTCGTTACAGCCCAGACACACATATCTCTGAAGAGGAAAGAGTCAGCTATAATGACACTAAGTTCCCTAACCGTCCTTATGTTAGGAGAAGGTGGTAGGGCCAAACTAAGGATAGATTCATTAGAGGACTCAGAGTAGCATACTTTTCTTTTTTACCTACAATACTTTAACCACTATCTAATTTTCTTGTATTTTAAATTGCAGTGGTCCAGCTAGACTTCTCGTCCTTTAATTATGAAATTGAAGTTGGAGACACCTCTATCTAGATCCCACCTCCATAGGATGTAGTGGACCTGCAAGAGCAAATACCCTCGGATGTCTAGCAGAAGAGAACCACCTTGTCAGGGGGACATCGTCCTTGATCCTATTCCCTTAAAGCAGCACCAAGTGGACGTTTGCCTCAAAATCCCCCAAGAATCGATGCCAGACCAGACCCGGTCTACTTCAAGAGATAATGGATAGGAGAGGAGCCTTGGAGCTCAGTTGGGGGTCGTCCTACTTCTTTTCCAAGAAGGCGGAGTTTGTATAGGAGGTTAGTAAGAGGTGACGTGGGCCACCAGTCTTTTGGTGGCCCAAAAAGTGGATAAGATAGGCTTACGCGGGTTGCTCCGAACTTGATTGGGACAACCGCCTGAGATTTTGGGGAAATGAGCTAGCCTAAGTTTGATTGGATCGGTCATAACATTTAGTCGATCTTGGAAGTCGAAATTGGGGAGGCCTTTTAGTACCATGGAAATTTGGTAAATATATTAATTAAACATTAATGAAATGATAATGTGAAAATAATTGAATTAGGTGAATTAACTAAATAAATTAAAAATTAGGAGGTGGAAAAACGGTCATTTTCTAACTTTGGAATTTGATGATAAAATCGGTGCCATTGTGACATCTTGTTTTTCTGAGTTGCGCAACCTTTTCATTTGCCTCATTTGGAGTTCATACAAAAGAATTATGGGTGAAATAACATCTTGCCAAACGGGCATCAAAAACCTCGAGTTAGAATATGAAATTGATCGGACAAATCTATTTTTCCCTCTTTAGTTAAACGTAAAGTCGCATACTTCATTTCGAAAAAACTACCCGGTCGCTCTTTCTTCTTCCTCTTAACCCACTAAAGGTCAAAACACAATATCCCGCTCTAAACTCAACCAAACCGAGTGAGACCGGTGGCTTTGTAGAGCTATCAGACAAGGCTCCATACGAGTGAAAATTCAAAGGAGAAAATCTAAAACAAGAAGATGCAGCAGTCCGGACAGTGGAAGATCAGGCAGGAAACATTGGCCTTGGTAAGTGATTCTTCCTTTATCTTCGTATAATGCAATTGTAATGCTGTGTACATGACATATTGGCTATAAATTTAATACCTATAATAACTTCATTTAGGATTTTAAGAGGGATTTGGCTAATAACAGCACTTAGAAACTAGGTTTTAATAAAATAGAGTAATTTGAGAGCTATATATTGAAATTGATGAAATAAATGATCAAAATGGACTTTCGGATGTGGCACTTCTGCAAGAGGCGGAAAAGGATAATGAAATAATAAGTTTTCTAAACTTGAAATTTTGTGAAACTGTATGCATCGGTCTATCAATGGGTGGAACAGAGGCGTTGGTGGCCTATTTTAGGAACTGGTTGAACTAGACCTAGAAAGGCTTGTATAAATAATAAAAGATCGATTAGAGTCGTATTTCTCTTATGATATGAAGGATGATGGACAGCCAATGATAAAGAAAATGATAGTTATACGAATTGAGTGAATGATCGTGATGATTGGTTGCTATTTGAAATAAATGTATGTTATTGCCATGTAGAGAAGTGATAAGTTAGTGAACGAGATATGTGGTACAATTCCTTGGCGCATGTAGATATCATGGGACATGGATATGGATGTAGATATGAATGTGGATATGGATACAAATATGGATACAGATATAGATACAGATATAGATATGATACGGTTATGGATGCAATATCGATGCAAATGTGAACCTATGGCATGAATAGGTGATCTAAGCATTACACTCCCTTATAGTACTTCGACGAGTGGAGGAGGTGGATGTTAAGTGACCTTCTAGGATACGGGTGGACCAGGCATGAGGCCAGTCCAAAGAAGTGAGTCCATCGCTAGATGATATAGGTTGACTAGATGTGTACGATAGTTAGGCATGATGTGACGACATGACGTGAGGTGACCAAATGATAGACTCATGTCATGGAATAGTATTATTTTTGTAACATATGTAGAGTAGTGTTTGGTTCACTCACCGGACTTATGTCAAAACCACTCTTATTTTCCTTTACATACATACATATATCTTGGTTGATGAAGTTTGTAGATGAGATTGTATCAGAGGCAGAGATACCTTTATGTGTGTATTGTATATGATGTATATAAGTATAGTGACTTGGATGGCTATTTTACTATGTGTATGGATTGGATTGTATTTGTACTATTCAGATATATGTATTTGATAGTTAAGACATGTTATGATGATGTGACTATGGTTATTGTTGATGTACTATATATATTTTTCCTTTTGCAGTAAGACTCCAAAAGTAGATAGTTATTACACAACATTGGTTAGTACTGTATCTAATGTTTGATATCTGTCATTAGTTGTATATATCTTCTCTTACCCCAACAACTCATCCTTTTGGTTCTTGAGTTGTTGATGTCGGCTCGAGCATTTGATCTAGGGTCAGTTGTTACCCACCTTTTAGAAAATTGTCTTTTACTTAAGAGTTCTGTTGTTTTCTCCTTATTTTTCTTGTTATTGTCTTTCTTTCATAGGCAAAGTGTCCCGCTCTTAGGATTCTCCAAGAGATGGAGGCGATGAAGAATCACACGATCAATGAGACTAAGGATAGGCTTCTGGTGTAGGAGAAGCTGGCATCAGTTGAGAAGAGGGCCGTGGAGGTGGAAGCGACACGGGATCTGCAGTGATGACCAAGGATACTGAGGAGGTTGCTCATTTGGTGGGTTTGGAGATGGACATGGGTCGGTTAAAGACCAAGTTGGAGGTGACAGAAATGAGGTTAGGGGCCTATGGGGTTGCTCCTTCGGCATCAACACTAACAATCTATGGAGCCCTCAAGGTAGAGAAGTCTAAGGTGAGGAAGTCGGAAAAAAAGGTTGACGAAAATGTTGAATGTGATCTTCATGACTAACTTTCACTTGCCATTGGTCATCAGCTTCCTCAAGTCCCACCAATATGCTAAGGTTTGGAAGGAGGTGATTCCCACAGGCAGGACCCTTCCCCCAATTTTGATGCTGGAGTAGATCGCTCATGTAACACCCTGAAAATTAATTAATAATTAATTATATAATTATTTATGAATTTAATTGGTTAAGATAACTTAAAGCAAATATGTAGTAACTAACTAAGAAAATATGGGCTTTAGATAAGGTAAATAATCGGGAAATATTTATTCACTTGCACTAATTAAAGTTGAAAATAAACAATGGTTTATTATAATAAAAAAAGTAATAAATATTAGGGTATACATTTACTTACTATGACATAAGTTTAACATGGTTTGAGAATGAATTAAAATAAGACCATAAGGCCAACAATCTAACTCAGTATGGGGAGGGGATGTAATAAAACAAAGAACCCTCATCTTATTCATGCATTCATATTTTACATAAACAAAATAAAAGCTTGGACTCATGTTAATGGCTGCCTAAGGAAGAAAAAGAAGAAAAGTTAAGGAAGCCAAGGAAACTAAAGATTAAATATATCCTAAGACTTAGGTGAGTAATATCAATCCTTCTTTTAGTCATTTTCATCTATAATTTATCATTATTTTTGTATATATATGATAAAGTTCATATAATATGCGTTTACAAATGATAGATCACAATCTATGAATATTTTGGGTTATGATAACTTAACTAGATGATGTTTAGCTATGTCTCCCCACTTGAATGATGTTGACATTTAATATAATGTTCTAAACATAAATTTAGAGATGGCTTTTAATTTAGAGAATTTTCCAACACCCAGATATTTAGTTTCAAATTTTTGAAAGAACCCTTATACTAAATACATATGACAAAATGGACAAACTATGGAAGCATGGGTAAAGGGTGCTAAAGTATTTATTTGTGAGTTTTTGTAATTTTGTAAGTATTTTTCCAAGTAAAAATTAACCATTTCAGAAAGTTAAATCAGAATGCTGAAACTAAATGATGTGGCGATTGGGACCTAGTTATGATGTAAATTAAGTGATAAAGTAATAAGGGACAAGTTTATATAAATGTTGTAAAATAAAATAAATGGCACCGACACTAACCAAAAGTGGAGGTGGAACGATAAGGAGGTGACAGTGGAAAGAGATGCACAAACATGCTTAGAATTGCAGGCATGGGTAGTTAGTTAAGCATGCATCATCACATGTATCAAAGGAAGAGAATAAGCCGAAATGATTACGCTGGGGGTATATCACCCAAACCTTAGAATGAATTAATGAAAGATAAAGATGTTTTGATGAATGAACTAAGTAATAGTACACCTGAAAGGGAGACGTCCGGAGGTTCTAGATGTGACTTCCAGTTATAGACTATCATAATGGAAGGTTACCGAGGGTGTTCTCAACCAGACTGCATGAACTAGGCATCCCTAGGACAAAACCCGAGGGTAGTTACTCAATAGTTGAGACTCATGACTTTCGAGGAGATTCAATACCAAGACCTATTAGCTTTTGGAGGAAAGCTAATACCAAGACCCAAGGATTAAAATGGTTGAAGGGAGTACTTAGAGTTTTAAAGAAAGATGCATTGCGAAAATAGTTCTGAGGCTTAAAATATTCAAAGGTAGGATTGGAGATTAATAAATTAAAAGAATAGCTAATGCCGAAAGCTAGTAAATGAACAATTACGCGAAATCAGAAAATTAAAGATAACTAAGAAAGAAATATGTAATAACTTATAAATAATGCAGTTCAGAAAGGCTATTGATGCTGAGTGGGGACGCTCACCCGTATTGCCTATTTTAAGAGGTAGGATTCGACATTCGACTTCCGAGGGATGTGGGATGTCCAAACGGGTTGTATGCTTTCATAAAAGTGGAAGTAACCCTCTTATGGGGTTCAAGATTAAGAAAAAGATAACGAGACTACTTAGGGTTGTACTTTGTAGTATAAATCATAATGAACCGAGACAACTTAGGGTTGTACTTCATAATATAAATCACGATGAACCGAGACTACTTGGGGTTGTACTCTGCAATATATATCAGAATGAACCGACAATCCTCATGGTTGTACTTTATTGTATAAATCAGAATGAATTGAGACTTCTCAAGGTTGAACTTTCCAGTATAAAACACAAAAAACAGAGAATACTAGGGATGTACCTTGTAGAATAAACTAAACTAAAGATTAAATGAGATTAACTAATGGGTTACTGAGATCGGGAGAGGTTATAGCATTTGGTATAGAAACTATATTAAATGAAACCAAAGGCAATTGGTATATAGTATTTTCGAAACCTGAATATGATCCCAAGTTAAGCATTTGGTTCTGGGACCCTAGACCCAATATAACGGTGGGTATAGTTTTTAAGACATGTTTATATTTAATTAAATGTACATATACTATGCTATGCTATATGACTTATGATAGTCTTATATTGATTTGTAACCAAGGTTAATGTAGGGAAAAAATCATTCCGTGTTTCGACGACGTGGTCCCACTAGCGGAGAAATTTAGATGAGAAGTGATATTGTCCATATCAGTCTTACATTTAACTCGTGTGTTTATTGTTTTCCCCACCAACTGACTAGTACTCAGTTGAGTAGATTGAGTTTATAGGTTTCTAAAATCCAGTTATTAGCTAAAGGTAGGACTCTTACTGGGACGATGTTCAAGACGAAGAGAAGCATATAGTGATATCCCGGAAATTTGGCAATATAAATTTAATAATCTATGTTAAAAAATTAATTTGATTTGATAATTTTTGATAATAAATTTTGAGTTGATCTAATAATCTTCTTTTAATAAGTATTTAAATCTGTAGATTTTATCTTTTTAAAGCTAATAGATTGTTTTCTACTTATAATATATATATAATTGTATATATTGTAAATGGATAAATTTTGATTTGGAGCTTAGTAAATGAATCAATTTTCTAATTTTAGTTTATATTTGGTAAATTGAAAATTTGGATTTAAATTTAACATTTAGTTTTTCAAAGCAATTTAATAAATATATATGATTTGTAAATATTTAAGGTAAATCTTATTTGTTTTAAAATTTTATTTAATTAACTTAAATATGAATTTAAATTGGATTAACATCAAAGCTTTGTTTTATTTTCTTTTTAAAATATTGCTTGAAATTATATATATAAGAATTAAAATACAATTTACAAATGATCTTAATTTATTGAGTAATTGAAGTAAACTATAATATCTTTTATAAATCATTTTGATATTGTTTAATTTGTTATTTTCAGATAATAATTATAATACTTAGTTTTTGTAAAACATAAATAGATTTTTAGAAATAGGATTTGTTGTTTTTGAATCTAATAAAAATTATATATGCATATCTATATATAACTTGATTTTTAAATTAGGTTTTATAATTAATTTAAATTTGAATTTAATGTTTTGAATTTAAAAGAATAAATACTTAAAATATTTGAATAAGCTTATATTTATATTTGTTTTGTTTCATTTCTTTTAAATTTAAAAGAGGAAGAAATTCATTTATATATACATATGAAATAACAAATTAAGGTTTAAAAGTTTTTATAAACAATTTAAATTAAATTAAAATACTTAAATTACATGTGTTAATCTCTTAACACCCTAATATGACATGTGTAAGCCATATAGATTAATCAAGTGACAAATGTTAAAATTTGAACAAGTCTCCTATTTTTCCTTTTCTTTTATTTTAATGAAATCAAAAATTTTCTTTCATAAACAAATATTTTTATCACCTCATTTTCTTTTCTATTTTTTTTTCAAAACCTTGAGAAAATCTTCAGCTAAGAATTCTGAAATAAAAATAAAAATATGCAAATCTCCTTAAAAACCATCTGAAATCAATCTTCCTCAAAAACTGTCTGAAATTACCTCAAGTCTGAAATGCACATCATTCTGCAACTCAAAAGAATTACATGCAACTGCAACCTCAATTCAAATGCATGCACTATCCTTCATTTGTTTTGAATTTCATCAAGCCTGCATTTTTTTTTGGAAAACATACAAATGATATCTGGAAGTATGCATACAAATGAAATAAGGAAGCTTAAGCATTTGAAGTAAATCAAGATGGAAGATTTTAAAAAGCAAATTGAAGTTTAAATTCATAAGTAAAAGCAAACTGCAGTTTTTAAAGTACTGAAGCAACTCAAAGTTTTGGAATTGAAGTACATTCAGGTTCCAGCTTTGCAAAAACTACGTGCTCTCTTCTTTACATTCTGGTGAGTAACATTTTTTATTAAATAAAATTAAGTATAAATTTGGTTGCCTATTTACTCTGGAAATAAGTGTGTGGGTAATCTCTTTATTAGTTCATTACTGAATGTATGTAGATGTGCATGTTACCGTGAATTCATTTTTCTGTGCTTAAGTTCCAGATATAAGAAATGCTTAAGAATATCCATTTCTTTTGATTTAATATGTGTTTAGATTAAGGATTCAATCAAAATATGGTTGTGTTATATAAGCTAAGTTTAAATTTTATTTAATATAAGAAATTCTGAATTATCACTAGAACCTCAATAATGCAACAAAACAAACATTTGCAAGTATTTTTTTTTAAATTTTCCAGATTCATTGATTAAAGCTTATAAACTGATTACATGTGCAAAGACTTGAATTTTAAAACTAAAATTAGAATTTTTAGATTGAAATTGATTGGGCATTACTGGTTTAACCAGAAAAGGTATTTTGGTATGATATTGTTGACCTAGAAGGTCGGGGTGGCCATGGTATTCTCTGGTGATGAAGTGATGATCGAGTATTCTGGGAAAAATGGTAGTAGGTGAATCAAAGCAGTGTAGCATTGGTGATTTGAAATCAAAGATTTTAACCCTAGTTTCTCTAATTGATCAGTAAATTGATCACTACAACCCCTATGAATGACCGAGCTATTCAAGATTCATGTTGGTGATTGATGGAGTGTGGAGGAGTTAGTAGCCGGAGGCGAAGCCATTATGGTGATCGGATTTTGGAGTTGGAAGTGAATTCCAGTTTCGACATTGCTTCCTGTTTTCGAACTTGAAGCTTGATTTTGATTTTTGGTTTCTGCATGTCGTTTGATGGTCGGGAATGTGTTAGAGGATGGTCGCTGACGTGCGCGTGTGGTCGCGAGAGGTGGAAGTGGACGGCAGCGGTGGTGCAGGTGCACGGTTATCATAGTGTGTCAGCTGTTGATTTTGGGGGAAGATGGTACTCGAGTGTTACGAGTAGATTCATGTTTTTTCTCGAAGCTTTGGGCAAGTGGACTCGAAGTAGGGATTATGAGGGCTCGAGGGTATGTTTGTTACATGATTATGTTAAACCTGACAGTACTTTAAATTTAAAGGAATTCAAATGAAGTGTTACTCGAGTTTATTTTAGTGTTGTTCGAGCTAGATTAGGTTAGACTCGAATAAATTGTAGCTCGAGTTAGTTTTGTTCATGGTTAGAAAACATGTTTTGTTTTCAAATCAAAACTGAATTTTAAAAAGTATAAAGCAAAGATTTAAATATGTTTTAAATCTAATTTTAAATTATGGATTCAAGTTTTAATTTGAATCTTAAGTTGGAAATGAATGAAGTTTTTAAATTCAAATTTGTTTAAATAACTTGGAAAGGGGTTTATTGTTTAAAAATGTTTTTAAATAAAATTTGAATTTAAATTGGAAATTGAAACGTAAAGAAATATTTTAAACAAAGTTTAAATCTAATTCAAATCTGAATTTGAAACTTTGGTTCAAAATAGATTTACGTTTTATAAATTTAAGTATTTTAACAAATTTGAATGATAAAGAAAAATTTAAATGTTTTAAATTTAAAAAGGGAATTTGATTTAAAATTTTGTAAAATTTCTTTTATAAGAAAAGTATTATTTAAATTTAAAGGTTTTATATTGATTCTAAAACTTGTTGAAGTTAAATTATAATTTAATGATTTGTTACACATTTAATTATTAGGGTAATTAAATGAATAATTAATTTATTTAAAAAATTAATGAAATAGATAATTACTTAAAGTAATTAAGGGTTTTAGCTTAAAAGTTTAAGATTAATTATTCTTAGAATAATTAAATTATAATTTATGAATCATTAATCAATAAGATTTTTTTTAATAAATGATTAGTAATTAATTAATCAAGTAATAAAGGATTAATTAAGTTGCAATTAACACTTAATTAATTAAATAATTAGGGGTTAATTAACGAGTAATTAACGAGTAATTAACGATTAATTAATTTTTAATTAATAATGATTTAAAATAAGTTTATTATTTTAGAAAATAATTAATGAGTTTTTAATAGTTAATGAGGGTCATTAACTAAGGATTATTTAATAATTAATTAATGTAATTAATTTTTAATAATTAATCAGGATTAATTAATTTAAAGATAATCATTTGTGTAAATTGTTAAGCATAATTACTTATGGAAGTAATTAAGAAAATTAATTACTAATTGTAATTAATTTAGTTTAATTTGATTAGATAAGTTAATTAATTCAATTTAATTAATTTGGAATAACCATTTGATGATTGCGGAGTATAATTACTTAATGTAATTTAATGAAGAGAAATTACTTAGGGAAGTAATTAATGGATAATTACTGTATGTAATTAATTGAAGGTGATTTGATGGAAGTAATTTGAGTATAATTATTTTGTAAAATTAATCAAGGGATTAATTTGTGGTAATTAATTAATGAGTAATTAATTTATTTTGTAAAGTAATTAAGGGAAGTTAATTACTGAATGGAGTTAATCAAGGGTGACTAACAATTATGGATTAAACAAAGATTAATTACTTTATGTAATAATAGAAAATGTAATTAGAAATCATTAATTATTATAATTAATGATATAATTAAGAATAGACTTATCTAGAAATAATTAATAAGTGAAGGAATTAATTAATATAATTATTTAAGAAGTAATGTAATTAATTTAAAGTTAATTAATTAAGAATGTAATTAAAGATTAATTACTGTATTTGGTTAAGTATTATTAATTTGAGAAATTAATAAATAGATAATTACTGGAATGTAATTAAAGGTTAATTAATCAGAGATGATTAATTAAAATGAATAATGGGTTGATGATTAATTAATTTATTGATAATTAATTAATAGTGGTGTAAGCAAGATTTATATTGGTGAAGTAATTAATTTAATTCATTTTAAATTAATTAGAAATGATGTAATTAATTTAATTCATTTTAAATTAATTATATTTGATGTGATTATTAATCCTTGCTTATATGGATGGATGATGTTGTTTGCCTTGGATGGTTTAATCTCAGATATGAGATAAGTAATGTTGAGTGATATGGATGCATTGGTTGCATTGTGATGATGATTTGGATTACCTTTTGATAATGATAATATGGATTATCTGTTGTGATGATAATGTTGATTATCTATTGTGAATCTGTGATTTATCTATCTGTGTATATAGATAATTGTGTTAGGTGGCGAACGTGAGACTCTTACCCTTACATGCCCACAGGGGTAGTATAAGGCCTTGCGGGGTTGGTTGCGAGTCGAGAGGCTGGCCATAAAAGCAAACCCGAGGTATCACTATGAGCCACGACGGGGCAGGGATGGTTGAAAAGCCTACCAGTCGAGTGAGCCGCTGTTGATGGTTGCAAAGCCTAGACTATCACAGGTGGTATCAGAGCGCTAGGTTGAGCGAATACCTAGGCTTTGAAGTAATTTCTTTCTTGAGAGAGCGTATTTGTAATTTTGAATATATATTTATATATATTTATTTCTACCTATTTGTTGGGTTACCTGTACAGGTTTGCCAATATAAATTATAAAGGTAGATAAGGTAGTGGGGTGTGTAACACGACTACTACCCATGGTTGGAGTTTGAGTGTTGAGGTTGGAAGTGTATCTGTCGAGACTGTAGACCTAATACCATCTCGAGTGAGTTGTGCAGAGTGTAGAGAATTTCATAGATCTCTGAAGGTAACCTGTTAAGGTTCGGAGTCTATCTTTGAGTTGGATGAGTTGAATTTGGATCTGTCGGTTGGGCAGAAGAGAATAATGGTATCTTGATACCTCAGGAATTAGTAGCCGTGTGATGAGATGCAGTGACTATGGATGTCTCCGAAGATTTTTCTTTGGAACAAGTTTAGGAAGTAGGTCTGCTTCAATGTTGTGGCTGGGTCCAGCAGGATGTATCTGTCTGGTTTGAGGTCCGAGTTTCTCGGAGAGCTTTGGATTAGGAAGTCTTTGGCGTCGGTGTTAGCAGTGCAGCTCGGAGTATTCTGTGTGCTATCAAGAAGGTCTTCTGTTTAGTAGTTTTTCTGGAGATGGAGTTCAGAAGTAGCAGAGTGGATCCATTTCTTCGATGGATTAGCTAGATAAGTGTAAGCGGTTCTGATTGGTAAAGAGAGAACAGTTTTCTTTGGATATTGGACTGATTGATCGCAAAAGTGACTTGCGATAGTTAGACTGTTCTCTTGAGTTATTAGAGGTTTGTCCGCATCTGGATTCCCGGAGAGCTACCGGTGGTTCAGTTTAGTAGAAGGACGACTTCTTGAAAAAGGTTTGGTGAAGCAGCTTAGGTTCAGGTTCTTTTATGGATCCGTTGAACCATATTTCTGAAATGTGTTGTCCAGTTTGTGCTCGAGTTTTTCAACTACTTCAGATCAGAGTTGTGCAGCGGAAGCAGTTGGGGAGTGCATTTGTTTTATCTTTTCCGGATAGGAGAAGTAAGTTAGTCTTCTGATGTTTGTGCAGTAGAGTTGGTGTTCTTGGTTTGGATTGATCTTGAGGAGATCATTCTGTTGGGTTGTTTTGGCCCAGTTTGTTTCTAAAGACATCAGAAAGGTTGAGCTGATCGGGAGAGTTGAAGGCAGCCCAGGATCGTCAAAAGTGTTTTGTGGATAAGAGACAAAGGAATTTGGATTCCGGAGTCGGAGATTTGATTTTGGGTAAGTTTTCTCCGATCGAAGGAGCTTTAAGATTTAGTAAGACTGGGTAAGTCAGCTCTGAGGTGTCTTGGATCTTTTCTGTGTTCTTGTGAGAATTGGTGTTTGATTTTCAAGGTTGAATTGTCAGTTTGGATAACTGGGATTCGATGTGTTTCACGTATCTCTGAGGAAGTACGTGTATGATCTATCTCTGGTTGTGGGACCAGCCGTTCAGGAGGATGTGATTGTTGAGTCAGACTTGTCTGTAGTCTGATATCCTGTTTAGTTTTGTGGATCTAGCTGGATAAGAGCTCTGTAGCTTAGTAGTATAGATTGTTTGAATTCTGTAAAGCGAGTATCCCAGTATATATATATACTTGGGAAACTCGGGGAAACTCTATCCATAATTTTTATCTGGATAGTTAGATTTGTTTGATTGGGTGAATTGGTTGTTATGGTTATTAGCATATGTTTGATACTATATGCTTATGTTTTAGTTAAATTACCATTGCTTTTAAATTTCGGGGACGAAATTCTTTTAAAGGGGGAGGAATGTGATATCCCGAAAATTTGGCAATATAAATTTAATAATCTATGTTAAAAAATTAATTTGATTTGATAATTTTTGATAATATTTTTTGAGTTTTGATCTAATAATCTTCTTTTAATAAATATTTAAATTTGTAGATTTTATCTTTTTAAAGCTAATAGATTGTTTTCTATTTATAATATATATATATATATATATATATAATTGTATATTATTGTAAATGGATAAATTTTGATTTGGAGCTTAGTAAATGAATCAATTTTCTAATTTTAGTTTATATTTGGTAAATTGAAAATTTGGATTTAAATTTAACATTTAGTTTTCAAAGCAATTTAATAAATATATATATGGTTTGTAAATATTTAAGGTAAATCTTATTTGTTCTAAAATTTTATTTAATTAACTTAAATATGAATTTAAATTGGATTAACATCAAAGCTTTGTTTTATTTTCTTTTTAAAATATTGCTTGAAATTATATATATAAGAATTAAAATACAATTTACAAATGATCTTAATTTATTGAGTAATTGAAGTAAATTATAATCTCTTTTATAAATCATTTTAATATCGTTTAATTTGTTATTTTTAGATAATAATTATAATACTTAGTTTTTATAAAACATAAATAGATTTTTAGAAATAGGATTTGTTGTTTTTGAATCTAATAAGAGTTATATATGCATATCTATATATAACTTGATTTTTAAATTAGGTTTTATAATTAATTTAAATTTGAATTTAATGTTTTGAATTTAAAAGAATAAATACTTAAAATATTTGAATAAGCTTATATTTATATTTGTTTTGTTTCATTTCTTTTAAATTTAAAAGGGGAAGAAATTCATTTATATATACATATGAAATAACAAATTAAGGTTTAAAAGTTTTTATAAACAATTTAAATTAAATTAAAATACTTAAATTACATGTGTTAATCTCTTAACACCCTAATATGACATGTGTAAGCCATAGATTAATCAAGTGATAAATGTTAAAATTTGAACAAGTCTCCTATTTTTCTTTTTCTTTTATTTTAATGAAATCAAAAATTTTCCTTTATAAACACATATTTTTCTCACCTCATTTTCTTTTCTATTTTTTTTTCAAAACCTTGAGAAAATCTTCAGCTAAGAATTCTGAAATCAAAATAAAAATCTGCAAATCTCCTTAAAAACCATCTGAAATCAATCTTCCTCAAAAACCATCTGAAATTACCTCAAGTCTGAAATGCAAATCATTCTGCAACTCAAAAGAATTACATGCAACTGCAACCACAATTCAAATGCCTGCACTATCCTTCATTTCTGTTTTGAATTTCATCAAGCCTGCATTTTTTTTCTGGAAAACATACAAATGAAATCTGGAAGCATGCATACAAATGAAATCTGGGAGCTTAAGCATTTGCAGTAAATCAAGATGGTAGCTTTTAAAAAGAAAATTGAAGTTCAAATTCATAAGCAAAAGCAAACTACAGTTTTAGAGCACTGAAGCAACTCAAAGTTTTGGAATTGAAGTACATTCAGGTTCCAGCTTTGCAAAAACTAGGTGCTCTGTTCTTTACATCTGGTGAGTAACATTTTTTATTAAATAAAATTAAATATAAATTTGGTTGCCTATTTACTCTGGAAATAAGTGTGTGGGTAAGCTCTTTATTAGTTCATTACTGAATGTATGTAGATGTGAATGTTACCGTGAATTCATTTTTCTGTGCTTAAGTTCCAGATATAAGAAGTGCTTAAGAATATCCATTTTTTTGATTTAATATGTGTTAAGATTAAGGATTCAATCAAAATATGGTTGTGTTATATAAGCTAAGTTTAAATTTTATTTAATATAAGAAATTCTGAATTATCACTGGAACCTCAATAATGCAACAGAACAAACTTTTGCAAGTAGTATTTTTTTTAAATTTTCTAGATTCATTGATTAAAGCTTATAAACTGATTACATGTGCAAAGACTTGAATTTTAAAACTAAAAATAGAATTTTTAGATTAAATTGATTGGGCATTACTGATTTAACCAGAAAAGGTATTTTGGTATGATATTGTTGCAATTACCCGAATTTTTGGGTATCAGAAAATTGAATAATTATCCGAGTCTAACTATTAAAATGTGATAATCCCTTAATTAAATTATATAAAATGGATAAAATTGTTATCTTCAAATATAAATAACCCAAAATAAAATTTGTTTTATATTAATTTAAAACAAAAGAATTTTATAAATTTAGAAAAATATTTATTTAGTAGTAAATAAATGCAAAAGCATTTAAATTAGCATGTATGAACGGATTAAATAATTTATATTATTTTTCTTTATAATTTTAATCTAAGATGGTAAATTTAATACTTTAATGGTTAATAAATTTTTAATTTGGCAATATTGATAAGAATTTTCTTTGAAAGCTAATAAAATTCTATTTTATAATATATATTTGATATATATATTGTAAATAGAAATAACTTTTGTTTTAAATAAAATATGTATTTTCAAATTGTAATATACATACATACATACATATACATATATATATATATATATATATATGTATGTATATGTTATAATTTGGAATTATTTAGAAATTTAATTTAGTCTATTAATAATTTATATATGAATGAATATTGTAATTGAAGCTTTGTTTTAAAATCTATATCTTTCAAAAGTTAATTTAGATTAATTCAATTGTTTTCAAAAATATAAGATAGTTGTTTACATTTATATAATAGTTTAAAATAAAGTTTTATTTAAAGTGTTTAAATTAAAATGGTTATAAAATATATGTATAAAGTTATTAATAAACTTTCTTTTAAAATTTTATTATTATTATTATTATTATTTCTTCAACACTAAAGTAAAAGTTTTAGATTTTAAATACATGTATAAAGAGATATTTATATTATAATTAGTATTAGAATATTTCTTTTAAAGGTAAACTTATGTTTTATTTATAAAGTAAATTTAATAAGTAAGTTATATTTGCATTTAAATTAAGTAAAAATTTAATAAAAATTGCTAAGATATGTGTAGACATATTAACAAGTTAATAACAATTGTAAAGCTATTAGAGAAATCAAATAACACATGTAAGAAGATTTAGAAATTAAGTGACAAGTGTCTTAAATTTAAAATTTACTTTCCTTGATTTTTTAATAAATCATAATCTAGTTCATAAAACATATTTTTCTTCCTTCTTTCAAAATTAATGGCAAATCAGTGAATACTTTCAAATCTGAAATTAAAAACCCAAGACCAAGACAAAATTCTACAATTTCCAATCTTTTGCAATACAATTGAAGTTCAACTGCAAATCAAGTTATTTTCAAATTAAAGTTGTTCATGCCTGGAATTAGTTTTGTTCACTGCAAATTAGAAGCAGGTGAGTAAACTACTATCTGAATTTAACCTGTTTTTATATGTGCCTGGATGTGATAACTTGTGGAAACTATGATGGATAGTATGCATGCATGTTGTTAGAGGTGATTTTATATATACCTACACATATGTCTGTATGTAAATAACAATAATATAACTTTGATTAGAAACTAGAAGTATCCTGCTTCTCTGTGTCTTCAAAACAAAGGTGGGTAAATCATGGAGTCTGGAATGTCTTAAGATTGTAGTTGACGATTCTTGAAAAAAATGATAAGTATAAAGGTGGAAGATAATTTTCAAGTATTTGCCTGGAACAGTTATAACTTGTCTCTGTTTGAATACTGCAGGTTTGAAATCTGATTTAAATTTTCAAAATTATCAAACTAAAATGATTTCTGGGACTTGTTCCTTAATAAGATATTCAAGTGTATATGACTTCACTTTTTTTTAAAAAAAAAATCTGAGTAAAATGTTGGTCAATGTTCCCAAACTTAAATACTACAGTGAAAAATGACTCTATAACTTAAATTGTGATTTTTCAATTTTTGTGCATTGATTATAAATCCAGATTCGTTATCAAAAATAATGAATTTTAAAGCAAATTTGTAGATTTTTAAGTTGTTGTATACTGAGAATTTGTGTGTTGATCGAATTTTGGTCTCGGGTAAAATTCTGGTGATCGTGGTTATGAAGTTGGCCGAGACCTTGGGTGAGGCAAGCTTGGGGGTCGGGGTGTAAGGGAAAAATAGAGGGGAGGTTAAGTTTGTACCGTTGTGGTGCGGCGAGGTGTTGATAGGGTTTAACAATGGGTTCAGGCGACAATTGTTTGAGTGGATGTTGTAACTTCGTTTGTGGAATCGAGGGAATCGCGATCGGGAGATTAGCAACTGGAAGTCAAGGAGGAGCCGCGGTGAAGATGGCGAGGTACCTCGAGGCGAGGGACGTCGGAGATGGGTGGATTTCGATGATGATGGGTTTCCAGGATATGGGATTTTGATTCACGAATGAATTGAAGTATTGGGTGATCGCGTTTAGTTATGAGGGTCACCAGTGAAATGTTGAGGTTGGTGACGATGGTCGGAGTGCCGTTGGTTGATGGTGTATGTGCACACGAGCACACGCGTATCAGTTGAAGTGAACGAAGTTAGGGATCAGGTTGAAGCTCAGGAACATTTGAATTTTCCTCGGAGCAGCAGCATCTTGTAGGGTCTCGGGGAAATTTAGGTCTTGCTCGTGGAAGATGTTGGTTTTGCTCGGGTAAGTGGGTAGGAAACTCGAAGTAGTTAGGTAGAAAACTCGAAGCAGTCTTGTTGGTTCCCGGGTTGCTCTGTGTTTAACAAGTTTACAGAAACCTGCAGGTTCTGTTTTTTTAAAGAAAAGAAGAAAAAAAGAAACAAGATTTTAAACTTAAATTTGTATAACTACATTATTTTGGGAAGTAATTTAAATCTTTTAAAATCGAAGTTGTAAATGTGAGCAAGATTTAAAATAAAATTTAAATCTGGAAATCTTAAATTTAAATATGAACTTCAGTTTTTAAATTTAAAAGAAGGTTTGAATTTGGAAGTTTTAAACTAAATTGAAGTTAGTGAAATTTTGAAATGAGTTTTTGTTTTCAAAATTCTTATGAATTTAAATTCTAAGACAATCACTTGTTTGTCTTACAATTTAAAAAGCTTAAAATTATTCAAACTTTGATAAGATTAAATTATTCTTAGAATGGAATTTTGGAAGTAGTGGAGGATTTAATCAAAGTTAAATCAGCAATTTTTTTTTATCTGAATTCAAATTTGATTTGAATCTTAAGAGTGGAAATAAAGAAAAGTTTATAAATTTAATATTGTAAATAAGTTGGAAGGGTTAAAGTATACTTCAATAATCTGAGACTAAAAAGGAAGTTAGTTTAAAATCTTTAAATTTCTTTTATAAGAGTTCTTTAACATATGATTGATAATAGTCAATTGAGAAATTGTTTTAAGTTTAATTACTTAATAAAAGTAATTAAGAAATTAATTACTTAATGTAATTAATTGGGTCTAATGTGATTAGTTTAGATCAATTAATTAAATTTAATTAATTTAAACACTTGATGATTGATGAATAATTACGTAATGTAATTAATGGAAACGTAATTACTTAAGGAAGTAATTAAGGGTAGTTAATTTCTGGATGTTATTACTCGAGTGATTAATAATTATGGTTAATAATTAATTAATGTAGTAATTAAAGGTTAATTACTGTATTTGGTTAAGGATAACTAATTTGTGAAATTAATTATGGGCTAATTACTTAAATGTAATTAAAATAAATAGAATAATATTGGATGCCTTGATAAATTGTTATCCCTATTAGGTGGTTCTTGATACTATGTGATATGGTATGTTTGATTTAAACTGTGGAGATGTGATTATCTATTGATTATGAATTACTGTGTCATCCTGTATTAAAAATAGAGTTGTATTTCACTTTGAATAATGTAAGTTAAGTTGACAAGGGTTTCGAAGAGACCGGAGTCGGGTATTAGTAAAAACCCGAATCCACTTCGATTCTTATAATTTGATATGTGAAAACTAACAGGCTGAGGTGGAATGACTTAAGTAAATTGGATCATTTTAATCTAAGTTTAGGCACTTAGAAATTGATGTGTAAAATGGTTGATGTCCATAACAACTTGTGAAGTGTAAATTGGTATAAGTTACCCCGGGTTTATTTAAATTGTATGCTTTTGTATTCCAAGTTAGATGGGTTTACTCACGCTGGTTTCCAGCCTGACCCGGGTGTTACTTTGATGTAATGCTCGGGTCAGACCGAGTATTACAGATTTTCAGGTATGGACGTTCTGGAGCTCAGGAGGCGAGCTGGATGGCAGAGACGTATGGAGAGTTTCCACTGTGATATTGTACTATCTGGACATGATTGTTTTGTCCAGTGTATATGTAGATGTGTAACTCTGATATATTTAAATGTAAATTAACAGATATAGTTTTCTTTGTATAACTGATATCCTATTTGATATTATATTTGGTCCGCTGCGAATGTGACGATTCTGTGACTTGTTGCCGTTTTCTTCTTCTTTCTCTTTCTTCTTTCATTAACTATCTGGGATTTTCGAGATCGGAAATTTCCGGGTTGTTACATTTGGTATCAGAGCAGAAGGTTAAGCGAGAACCTTGGCTCTGTTAGGATTACTCATTAAGGATAGGGTAAGTGGTACCCTAGAATGAGTTGAGTGTGTATATATATATGAGAGAGCTTACTTGTTATTTTCTTATATAAAGGTTTTTAAATGATTTCAAAAGTAAATGAATAACATATAAGAAATAGATTATCTATTATATTAAGGAAATTGGTTGTAGTATTAATTAAATTAAAAGTAATAGTAAGAATTAGGAAGTAATAAAATACAACCAAATTGAAATTAAATTAAAGACAAGTTTGAAATGGATTCAAACTGAAATTAAATCTTTAAATTGGGAAAGGTTTCAGGATAAGGATAATCAATTAATTTATGTAATTAATTAAAATTTATTTAATGAGATTAATTAATAGATGATAATTGGAAATGATAAATAAAGTGGGAGTTACTTAATGAAGTAACTAGAGGTAAGTAATTTAAGGGACAATTACTTAATGAAGATAATTAAGAAAATAAGTTGATTACCGAATGTGATTAATTGGAATTAATTAATGATGTAATTAATTTAGAGAAATAATAAATAATATAATTTAATGCATTTGAATGAAATGGTTTTATTTCAAACAAGAGTTGTTTGAAAATTTAAAGGAATTTGTTTTAAATTAAAAACCAAAGGTGGTTAGAAATTTTAAAGTATAACTTGGTATGTGAAAAAAATTAATATATATGTGGATATACTTAAATATCAAAGGTGGTTTGAGATAAACTCTAAATGTTGAGTTTTAAATCTGGAATGAGATATGATACCCAAAGTAATAAGTTTTTGAACTTAATAAGTGGGAAGAATTATTTATGGGAGGTTTAAAATTTGAAATGGAAGTTCAAACTAGGTAAGGTTGACTGGATTAAGTGAATTGAGTTTAACTTGGAAAAATGTTGAATATGTTGGGATGTTCAACCTGATTTAAAAATTTTAAGATGAAATTAAGATTTAACTTGGGAAGTTAAATGGTTGATTGTAATTGAGAGTTTGAGTGATCTCAAATTGGGATTGAAATCTAGAAATTTAAATAAATGGATGTTTTAAAATGAATTAGATGATATCATCCTATTGTTGTTAAAAATCTTTAAGTTGTGAATCGGATTTGTTTAAATGAATGAGAAATGGAGTATGGTAATCCATTGTTGGGATAAAAAGGTAAATTGATTTAAAATTAAATCAACATTTGAAGTATTAACTTGAATTTATATAATTCGAGATGGTTTAAATTTGAAATTAGTTCAAATTGAATTTGATTTGAATTGATTGAAATTGTGATTGAAGATGTATGAGTATAAGATTCAAATGGAAAATTTGAATTGGAATGATTTGAATAATTTGGGATTGTAATTAAAGTTGAATAAGTTTTAAATTCAAATGGAATTTGAATTAAATTTGGGAGGAAATCAAGAATAATTCAACTTGATTTGGAAATGGAGTTTGAAATTGGGATTAATTCAGACTAGAAATGAAGTAAATTGAAATTGAGATCAAGGTTGAATAAAGTTAAATTTTGGAAAGAACTGAGGTTAATTCAACTTGAATTGGGAATAAATCAAGTCCAATAGAAATTGAAGTTATTTAAATTGGAGTTAAATCAATTTAAATGGAAATGGAATTTAAATTGAATTGATTGGGAATAGAGATTGAGAATTGAACAGTTTTGACTCTGGACTATTTTTAATATAAATTATTTTAATATAAACCTATTTTTCCAAGCTATTCATTATATATGCAACCTTTCTTTTAAAAGCCAAACTATCTTATACTTGTTTTACAATTATTTTTGAAACTGTTTAACAATTTTCTAACTATTTTATAAACTAATTACTATTTTCAACTACTAATTACTATTTTATAGATATTTTGCAATTATTTAAAATTTCTATGACTATTTAACTATTTTCCAATTATTTTACAATTACTGAACTATTTTACAGCTATTTTACAAACTAGTAATTATTTTTCAACTACTTATCTATTTCTTTAACTTTTCAAGTTATTTTCGAAATTTAAACTGGACGGAGTTCAAACTGTTATTGGTTAAATACCCATTCGAGATAAGAGTTTAAGGAATAATCCAAATGTGGATTAAAGCAATTGTAAGTAAGTGGATAGAATCTAAAGGAAATGTGAATAGAAAGAGAAATTTATTTGGGCTAATAATCAATGAAGTTAAATAATTAGGATGTACGTATATTATTTTATTCGCATAATAATTTGATCCAGATTCGAGCATAGAATTTCGAGATAATTAAGTCGATCCGAGTTAGGATTTTTCACTCGATTTTCAACGGCGAACCTGGATATGGATTGTTGATTGGTTCCAGATATTCTCTATCATAGTTAAGCTATGCAAGGAGAATGACGGTTTCTGATCAAGAAACCAGATCTGTGTCCTCACTAGGAAGTCGGGTGGACGATACTAGTTCAGAAGTGAAATTGTGTGATCGAGTGAGTGATCAGATTGGTATAGCGTACGAATGATATGTGTACATCGTACGGATTTGAATGAAATAATATTGAAAGGAGTAATCAAATTTGAATATTTGATTTTGAATAAACAAAGTTAAATATCTTTGTTTTAAAAGAACGAAACTCCCCTTGTTGAATCTTTTGCCAGAAGGAAAGGGTTTTTGAAAATGTTTGAAGTATAAAAGGAGTTTTATACAAGTTCGAAATGATCCAAGGTTTTAAAAATTATATATATCTGTATATATATATATATAAAGGATCTTATGAGGATTTTGGAAAAAGTTTTGGGAACCTTTAGATTTGGAAAGGCTTTTGATTTTTGGGTAAAATCAATATTGAAATTGGAAAGCCTAGTTTGAGAATTATCGATTTTGGAATAATCGATTTTGTGTAAAGGAGCTTTGTATGAGATCATACTAGGTGTATGATTTGAAGATGCTATATATGTATAGTATAAAATGTTTTGATGATGGCTCTGGGGAAAAAGGCGCTCCCTTGAAATGAACTTCTCAGGAGTACCACCGGGTGGTGCTGCCTTGAGCCCCAAGGGGGGGGGGGGGGGTTCTAAAGTTGATCCTGTGAGGAGTCCGGACAAAACTAGTTCCTAGGGATTATGAGTAGAGTATACCATAGCGTAGGTCGTGTGTGCCGCTGAGAGCCAACGGTTACATGGACTTTTGCTGCGACGACAACGTAACCCAGGATGTAACTGCGATCTATGGTATGACATAGCGGAAGTCGTGTGTGCTGCTGAGAGCCAACAGTCTGCGTTTGATTTTATATCGGTAGACTACGACCTATGTAGGAGTGAAGAAGTTTCATTTCGACAGCGAAAATCAGAGGCCGCTGAGTGCCTGCAATTACGTGGACTTTTGCTGCGATGGCAACGTAACCCTGGGTGTAACTGTGATCTGTTGTGTGGGTTCCATGGCGTAATCGAGAGGCCGCGGAGAGCCTGCAGTTACATGGACTTTTGCTACGACGACAACGTAACCCTGGAATGTAACTGTGACCATGGATGGGGGTGATGATTTCCAGAGCATTCTCACCAAAGATATATCATCTATTTTCAAAAACTGTTTTCTATATTTTCAATAAAATTATTTTTAAAGTATTTTCACTGGATGTTGAAAATGGGTTTGCCAAGCTCTTGTAGATTTTCAGTCTTACGCCTGATCAACGTATGACCGAATTTCTGTGAGAACGAGGACGGACTTGTTGAGACATCGAGTTATAAAAATATTTTGGCAATACTATATAGATTTTAATGGTGTTTTATAAATGATCAAGGAAAATTTATCTGATTTTTTTTTTGTATTTAATAAATTCTGGCTTCATTTCTTTTCGAGGGTGAAAAGATTCAAAGGGGGGAGGAATGTAATAACCCGGATTTTTGGGTATCAGAAAATTGAATAATTATCCGAGTTTAACTATTAAAATGTGATAATCCCTTAATTAAATTATATAAAATGGATAAAATTGTTATCTTCAAATATAAATAACCAAAAATAAAATTTGTTTTATATTAATTTAAAACAAAAGAATGTTATAAATTTAGAAAAATATTTATTTAGTAGTAAATAAATGCAAAAGCATTTAAATTAGCATGTATGAATGGATTAAATAATTTATATTATTTTTCTTTATAATTTTAATCTAAGATGGTAAATTTAATCCTTTAATGGTTAATAAATTTTTAATTTGGCAATATTGATAAGAATTTTCTTTGAAAGCTAATAAAATTCTATTTTATAATATATATTTGATATATATATATTGTAAATAGAAATATCTTTTGTTTTAAATAAAAGATGTATTTTCAAATTGTAATAACATATATATATATTTATATGTTATAATTTGGAATTATTTAGAAATTTAATTTGGTCTATTAATAATTTATATATGAATGAATATTGTAATTGAAGCTTTGTTTTAAAATCTATATTTTTCAAAATTTAATTTAGATTAGTTCAATTGTTTTCAAAAATATAAGATAGTTGTTTATTTTATATAATAGTTTAAAATAAAGTTTTATTTAAAGTGTTTAAATTAAAATGTTATAAAATATATGTATAAAGTTATTAATAAACTTTCTTTTAAAATTTTATTATTATGATTATTATTATTTCTTCAACACTAAAAGTAAAAGTTTTAGATTTTAAATACATGTATAAAGAGATATTTATATTATAATTAGTATTAGAATATTTCTTTTAAAGGTAAACTTATGTTTTATTTATAAAGTAAATTTAATAAGTAAATTATATTTGCATTTAAATTAAGTAAAAATTTAATAAAAATTGCTAAGATATGTGTAGACATATTAACAAGTTACTAACAATTGTAAAGCTATTAAAGAAATCAAATAACACATGTAAGAAGATTTAGAAATTAAGTGACAAGTGTCTTAAATTTAAAATTTACTTTCTTTGATTTTTTCATAAATCATAATCTAGTTCATAAAACATATTTTTCTTCCTTCTTTCAAAATTAATGGCAAATCAGTGAATACTTTCAAATCTGAAATTAAAAACCCAAGACCAAGACAAAATTCTGCAATTTCCAATCTTTTGCAATACAATTGAAGTTCAACTGCAAATCAAGTTATTTTCAAATTAAAGTTGTCAGGACCCGTAAATCCGTACTCCTTGAATAAACACTAATCTCCATTGATTAACTCAAGGTGAACGAAAATACGAACACTGAGGGTTTTAGAGAAAAAGAAAGAGGTAGAAGAAGAGAAAGAAAACAAAGAACAGAACAGAACAACAGAACTACAACAGAATCTCACAATTCGCAGCGGAACAACATATAATAATAAATGAATAATCTTTAAATAAAGAACTATATCAGTTATTACATCATATTATATTACATTACATCAAACCATCAGAGTGTACTACAACAACAATAAACAGCGGAAAAGAAATACTATATACTCGTAATATGCTACGCCATCCAGCTTGCCTCCTGCAACTCCAGAATATCCAGAATATCCTGATAAACCTAACTCTTGACTGCCCGTGTGGAAAATCGGTGGGCACCCAGAGTTTAGGAAGGAAAACAATAAACTCCGAGTCAGTCATGTGACTGGTGTGAGAACTCAAAACAGTTTATTTACTTTAAAATCAAAAATAGAGGAACATTTTTAAATTCAATTCGCAATGCTTTTAAAAATGAGACTACCATAAGGCCTCCCGCACACACACACATGCAAACGCAGAATCGGAGGAGATTTCTCCTTATGATAGTCAAAGATGCTTGATACGCATTTAAAATAACATTTGATATTATTACTAGTGCATAGTGTAGGAAATTATTTCGAAAGTAAAGATATAAATCTTAGCCAACATACGACCATTATCGTATGCCTACTATAGCTACTATCCAAACAGTGGTGACCACCATAAGTGAATAGCAGGTTCTACAACTAATACCGTACAAGTTTCGTATTGGGAATTGGATTTCCAACAAATGGTCAGGCCAAGGAACTTCCCATTGCCACATGAGAATGCCTCTGGATGGACATCTCCGAGAACCAAACCGGATCTCTACCAACACAAGGCCGGGTTACCCCTAACTGGGTAACAACTGACCGAATATGCCATCCCCCGGTCCTTTGGGACCTTTATCCGAGAGCTCTCTAATCAATTCACACAATCATAAAAACAAAGTGTTTCAACATGAGTAAGTATCTGGGCTCCATACCATGATACCACCCTTTTCCAGAAGGAAATGCACATATCCTAAAGGGCGCTACCCCTCATAACCTTGCTGCATCTTTCCTGTTTTGACCATTTCCGGGATGTGAGGCTCGACGAATTCACGTCCACAAAAACATACTTTATACAAAAGCCATGCTTTGGGTCAACAAATGATCAACACAATGATCACTAAGATAGACGATCAAATAAATGATCCTATCACAAATAATCAACACAATGATCATTTCAGCATCACTCAGCATGTCACATTACCAAACTGGGAATATATCGCTGATAACTTCAACTATATAACCTTTGAGCTCGTACGTCTCAAAGAAGGGTGTTAAGCTAAAAGAATAAATTCTCCGCCACCACAGAAATATATTTGAAAGAAATCGGCTTTATATCTCAACTTGTAATGTCAGACACACAATCCATACAAGTCTGTTCCGGATCGAACAAAACCGAAGGCACTTACAAAGAAGTTCTTGCAATCCGAATAATCTCTAATCACGTTCGGATTTCCCATCACTTATGGAGATCTCTATACCGGGGATCAGCCAGTGCAGAGACAATCAACAAGAAACCCTTTCGTTTTCGAAAATATCCGGTCTTCAACACCGTTCTTCGAATGCAATTCATACGACGTATCACGTATTCGGAATGGGTTATACGACCCCATGGTCCTTTCCCGGTTAACCCGAATAGTGGGCGCTTATTTTAAAAAAAAAATAAGTGTGGCATTCAATTTCCAAGCAAATTCACATCAAATACCTATTCAAAGGTATATATCGATCGTCGGTTATTGAACTATCAATAGATATGCCAACATCACCAGAATCCAAATAATTTTCCAAATTATTTAATTCCCAAAAATATCTTTACAAGATATAACTTTCCTTACTTCAAAATAAATCAATATTTATTTTTAAACTTATTTTCCCAATTCCATTTATAAATTCCATATTGAATTTATATTTCCAAAATATTCATGAATATATGATTTCAAATATTCATTTTTCAATTTATCTTCAAAAAAGATAAATTCTCAACATATTCACTCTATATTGGAAAACATTTCTATACTTATTAAATAAGTAATTCACAATCTTTTATTTTCAACACTCAGAAAATATTCTATATACTTAAATCGAAATTAAGTATATAATTCATTCTTTAAGGAAATCATTCTCTTAAACATATTTATTTGGGCCAAAACGAATGTTGCGTAAAACATCGTTACGACAACCCAAAATCACTAGTATAGGGATTCGAAATAAAATAGATATATAAATCCCAATACTATACAAAACATTTCCTTTCAGAAATCATCTATTATAACAACAGTGTTATAATCTATTATTTCCTTCTATTTCTCGAAAACATCTATTTCAACAATAAATGTTGAAATCTATGATTTCGAATCTCAACATATTGTAAAACATCGTTAGATCGTTTTAATTCTATTTCAAACATCACTACCAAATAATTTCTTTAACATAATATTCACTATTCAAAAACGTGAATATACCTTGTTAATAAATTTCATCACTTCTATTCATTTTAGTTTAAGGAATTATTCACTGTTTAAAACATGAATATAACTCCATTAATAAATTACAACAATTCACTTATCAAAATAAGTCGTTGCGGATTTATAAAACAATGTTTATAAATTTCATTTCTATTTAATTTACAACAACTTTCTTTTATGAATTTTCTTTATTAACCTATCTCAATTCATACCACAATGATATCCTAAAAATTCATATTATAAGTCAAATACTTATAATTTATTTATTTACAAAATTGTTTCTTTGAACTTCTCAATTTATAAATTTTATAACTTATAAGATTCATTTATTTATCCAAACTCATTCCTTTAATAACTTTATAAATTTTATAAACCTACTGCTTATAAAATTTATTTATAACTTCACTGTTATAATTCTATAATTCCAATTTATGAAATTCATTTACAATTCTTTCTAACACTTAGAAAAGTTCGTTTTACACTTCTAATATTTTTAATTTATAAATATTAATTTATAAATCTTTTTAATATAGAACAATTTATATTACTATTTTAAACATCTTCAAACTCTTTTATAATTTCATCATTCTGATTTATAAAATAAAAATTTTATAAATCCTATTTTTAAATTTCTTATAATAAATTCAGAAATCCCAGTTCAAACTATTTTATAAAACCACTAATCCCATATTTTCAAAAATCAACTTTTAACTGTATTCTTCAAAAATCATAATTTTTATAATATAAAAATTATAACGTTTATTTATTTAAGATGAATCAATTCCAAAAATATTTTATAAACGTATATTTCCAAAAATCCTTTTAGAAATTAAAATCGTTGTTTTTAAATTCCAAAATTTGGATCCGATGATGCAACACATCAAATAGTCAATCACGATTTTCAAACATCATATATCATCCATGATAAACAATCAAATATCACAATATATGAAATCAAATAAATATTTGTGAGGAATCCAGTTGGATCCCTCCAACCTGTTTCCCTGCATCCACAGACATTAGCACAATACCATTCCGTTTCAAGACGGAATATCGCGGTATATGGGATTTTATAAATATATATCCGCTTACTAACGGCGCATAGGGTCTCATCCGCTAAAAAGAAATGCGGGAAATCAATCAACTGCAATATATACATATGCCAATATATATATATATTGCTATATATATAATATAATACCAATTCCACTTCGAGGTGGAATATCGCGGTATATGTGTGTAATAAATAACCTCCGCTTACTAACGGCGTATAGGGTCTATTCACATCCAATATATATATATATAACAATCATCATTCAATCATTCAATCAACACAGTCAATCAAATTTTAAATTTAACTATTTAAAATTTAAATAAACAACAGAAATTCCTTTTGAGTGAGAAGTTCTCACCTTAGCTTTTATTTGCTATCCACTCCCAATTGAACTTGTTTTCTTCATTTATACCTTGTATAAATATTATACACAATTTATTAATATTCGAATCAATCGAATAAATTAAATTTTCATTTTTGATTGTTTAATAAATCAATAGTTTTATTTAAATCCGTTTCTTCTTTAATAATTTATTTTAACTAAAAATTAAATTTAATTAACCAAACTCTCTTTCAAATAATTTAATTAACTATAGATTTAATTTTTAACTAAAGATTTCCTTTTTAGTAACTATAGTAGATAAAACAAATTTATTATCGTAAACTATTTATTTTATAACAACTGAACTAATCATATTTGTTTAATATCCTTATATCAATTTCTTTTAATAAACTTTCTTAACTAACTATTTAATTCGAAGCATTCTTTCTCTTTAATAAATTAATCTAAATTTATCTTTAACAATTTTTTTCTCTAATAAATTTATTTTCTTTTTCATTTTGATAGTTTTAATTAACAAATTTCTCCTTTAATCAATTTTATTTAACTACAATTTAAAATTTAAAACTAAGTTTCCTTTAATAAATTATTTTTTCATGACAATAATTAAACGAACCATTTATACAAATTAATTCTGCTAGTCGAAAAATTAATTTCCATTTCGTAGCAACTATTTAATTTAGAAATAAATTCCCATTTAATAAATTAAATTAACCAATAATAAAATTTGATTTTAAACTATTTTTTTTTCCTTTACTAGATTATATTTACTAATTTAGAAATTAAAAATAATTACGTAAGTTTACTATATAAATTAATCAGCTTAATAAATTATATTTTATTTTTCAAACTATCTTAGATTTTTTTTTATCTCTACTGTATATATATAAAATTTTGAAAAAGAAAAAAAAAATTTTAAAATTACCTCACTGCATTCGAAATCCCCACCTCATCGCCGCAGTCTCGAGCACGAGCCCCTATCGCCGTCGCGTACGCGAGCTGTCGCCGTTGCCTTCACCTCCACGCGCATGCCACGGCATCGCGCGCCGCCGTCGCGAGTTGCCATCGAATCGCCGATACCCCCTCCATGTTGCACGCGCGCCAGTAGCTACGCCTGTGAGCGTCGCCACGCCTGCCGTTGCCGTCGCCCCTTCTCGATCGCCTCGCGCGAACGCCTCTTCGTGCCGCGACCTCGCGCCTACGTCCCCCATCATCGCGATGCCTATGGCGGCGACGCTGACCAAAGCACGAATTCGTGCTTGCAAAACCCCTCCCTTTGAATCGCAAGTCGCTTGACATCTCCACGCGCGCGCAATTTAGGGCTTCGGCCATATAATTTTTTATTTTATTTTGTAACTGCGCTTGATTTGGGATTGAAGAAGGAAGGGGGAAAAGAAGATGATGCTCGGCCATAAAATTTTTTTATCTTCGTTCATTTGAATTAGAACTGAAGAAGGAAGATGATATTTAAAATCAACTGAGGCATGTTCGGCCATGCTCACACGATTTGGTATCGTGATATTGGCGTGATTCTCTGCGTGAGTTTAGGGAAGATAACGTGGTGTATTTGACTAATATTTAAATTTAAATTTAAATTGAATTCGATTTTATTTCAATGCGTTTACACGCCGTGTGATCACATATTAACTCCAAAAATTACGAAATTTGAAATCCCGCAATAATTCAATATTCCGGACCCAATGGAACTGGTTTCGTCGAATTCCGAGACTGTGCCTCGGACGGCTATTTTAAATATCGATTCGAACGATTTAATTCAAAACTGAGCAAAGCAGTTTCAAATTCGATTCTGAAGCTTCTAAAATCTTCAATATTATCAATACGAATTTTACAAGCCTTTGAAATAATTTTTTAATCGGCTTAAATTTGAAGATTCAAATTTTTATTCAACTTCGATAGATTAAATTCTATAATTTAATTGCCTATTTCAAATTTAAATTGAAAATTCAATTCAAACCAATATTCAAATATTTAAAATTAATTAAATATTTCAATTTAAATTATTAAAAATTCAGGGTCGTTACAAAAGTTGTTCATGCCTGGAATAAGTTTTGTTCTCTGCAAATTAGAAGCAGGTGAGTAAACTACTATCTGAATTTAACCTGTTTTTATATGTGCCTGGATGTGATAACTTGTGGAAACTATGATGGATAGCATGCATGCATGTTGTTAGAGGTGATTTTATATATACCTACACATATGTCTGTATGTAAATAACAATAATATAACTTTGATTAAAAACTGGAAGTATCCTGCTTCTCTGTGTCTTCAAAACAGAGGTGGGTAAATCATGGAGTCTGGAATGTCTTAAGATTGTAGTTGACGATTCTTGAAAAAAATGATAAGCATTATGCTGTGCATGTCATTAAAAATGAAATAGAGTATAAAGGTGGAAGATAATTTTCAAGTATTTGCCTGGAACAGTTATAACTTGTCTCTGTTTGAATACTGCAGGTTTGAAATCTGATTTAAATTTTCAAAATTATCAAACTAAAATGATTTCTGGGACTTGTTCCTTAATAAGATATTCAAGTGTATGTGACTTCATTTTTTTTTAAAAATAAATCTGAGTAAAATGTTGGTCAATGTTCCCAAACTTAAATACTACGGTGAAAAATGACTCTATAACTTAAATTGTGATTTTTCAATTTTTGTGCATTGATTATAAATCCAGATTCGTTATCAAAAATAATGAATTTTAAAGCAAATTTGTAGATTTTTAAGTTGTTGTATACTGAGAATTTGTGTGTTGATCGAATTTTGGTCTCGGGTAAAATTCTGGTGATCGGCGTTATGAAGCTGGCCGAGACCTTGGGTGAGGCAAGCTTGGGGGTCAGGTTGTATGGGAAAAATAGAGGGGAGGTTAAGTTTGTACCGTGGTGGTGCGGCGAGGTGTTGATAGGGTTTAACAATGGGTTCAGGCGACAATTGTTTGAGTGGATGTTGTAACTTCGTTAGTGGAATCGAGGGAATCGCGATAGGGGGATTAGCAACTGGAAGTCGAGGAGGAGCCGCGGTGAAGATGGCGAGGTACCTCGAGGCGAGGGACGTCGGAGATGGGTGGATTTCGGTGATGATGGGTTTCCAGGATATGGGATTTTGATTCACGAATGAATTGAAGTATTGGGTGATCGCGTTTAGTTATGAGGGTCACCAGTGAAATGTTGAGGTCGGTGACGATGGTCGGAGTGCCGTTGGTTGATGGTGTATGTGCACACGAGCACACGCGTATCAGTTGAAGTGAACGAAGTTAGGGCTCGGGTTGAAGCTCAGGAACATTTGAATTTTCCTCGGAGCAGCAATATCTTGTAGGGTCTCGGGGAAATTTAGGTCTTGCTCGTGGAAGATGTTGGTTTTGCTCGGGAAAGTGGGTAGGAAACTCGAAGTAGTTAGGTAGAAAACTCGAAGCAGTCTTGTTGGTTCCCGGGTTGCTCTGTGTTTAACAAGTTTACAGAAACCTACAGGTTCTGTCTTTTTAAAAGAAAAGAAGAAAAAAAGAAACAAGATTTTAAACTTAAATTTGTATAACTACATTATTTTGGGAAGTAATTTAAATCTTTTAAAATCGAAGTTGTAAATGTGAGCAAGATTTAAAATAAAATTTAAATCTGGAAATCTTAAATTTAAATATGAACTTCAGTTTTTAAATTTAAAAGAAGGTTTGAATTTGGAAGTTTTAAACTAAATTGAAGTTAGTGAAATTTTGAAATGAGTTTTTGTTTTCAAAATTCTTATGAATTTAAATTCTAAGACAATCACTTGTTTGTCTTACAATTTAAAAAGCTTAAAATTATTCAAACTTTGATAAGATTAAATTATTCTTAAAATGGAATTTTGGAAGTAGTGGAGGATTTAATCAAAGTTAAATCAGCAATTTTTTTTATCTGAATTCAAATTTGATTTGAATCTTAAGAGTGGAAATAAAGAAAAGTTTATAAATTTAATATTGTAAATAAGTTGGAAGGGTTAAAGTATACTTCAATAATCTGAGACTAAAAAGGAAGTTAGTTTAAAATCTTTAAATTTCTTTTATAAGAGTTCTTTAACGTATGATTGATAATAGTCAATTGAGAAATTGTTTTAAGTTTAATTACTTAATAAAAGTAATTAAGAAATTAATTACTTAATGTAATTAATTGGGTCTAATGTGATTAGTTTAGATCAATTAATTAAGTTTAATTAATTTAAACACTTGAAGATTGATGAATAATTACGTAATGTAATTAATGGAAACGTAATTACTTAAGGAAGTAATTAAGGGTAGTTAATTTCTGGATGTTATTACCCGAGTGATTAATAATTATGGTTAATAATTAATTAATGTAGTAATTAAAGGTTAATTACTGTATTTGGTTAAGGATAACTAATTTGTGAAATTAATTATGGGCTAATTACTTAAATGTAATTAAAATAAATAGAATAATATTGGATGCCTTGATAAATTGTTATCCCTATTAGGTGGTTCTTGATACTATGTGATATGGTATGTTTGATTTAAACTGTGGAGATGTGATTATCTATTGATTATGAATTACTGTGTCATCCTGTATTAAAAATAGAGTTGTATTTCACTTTGAATAATGTAAGTTAAGTTGACAAGGGTTTCGAAGAGACCGGAGTCGGGTATTAGTAAAAACCCGAAGCCACTTCGATTCTTATAATTTGATATGTGAAAACTAATAGGCTGAGGTGGAATGACTTAAGTAAATTGGATCATTTTAATCTAAGTTTAGGCACTTAGAAATTGATGTGTAAAATGGTTGATGTCCATAACAACTTGTGAAGTGTAAATTGATATAAGTTACCCCGGGTTTATTTAAATTGTATGCTTTTGTATTCCAAGTTAGATGGGTTTACTCATGCTGGTTTCCAGCCTGACCGGGTGTTACTTTGATGTAATGCTTGGTTCAAACCGAGTATTACAAATTTTCAGGTAAGGACGTTCTGGAGCTCAGGAGGCGAGCTGGATGGCAGAGACGTATGGAGAGTTTCCACTGTGATATTGTACTATCTGGACATGATTGTTTTGTCCAGTGTATATGTAGATGTGTAACTCTGATATATTTAAATGTAAATTAACAGATATAGTTTTCTTTGTATAACTGATATCTTATTTGATATTATATTTGGTCCGCTGCGAATGTGAGGATTCTGTGACTTATTGCCGTTTTCTTCTTCTTTCTCTTTCTCTTTCTTCTTTCATTAACTATCTGGGATTTTCGGGATCGGAAATTTCCGGGTTGTTACAATTGTTGACCTAGAAGGTCGGGGTGGCCATGGTATTCTCTGGTGATGAAGTGATGATCGAGTATTCTGGGAAAAATGGTAGTAGGCGAATCAAAGCAGTGTAGCATTGGTGATTTTGAAATCAAAGATTTTAACCCTAGTTTCTCTAATTGATCAGTAAATTTATCACTGCAACCCCTATGAATGACCGAGTTGTCCAAGATTCATGTTGGTGATTGATGGAGTGTGGAGGAGTTAGTAGCCGGAGGCGAAGCCATTCTGGTGATCGGATTTTGGAGTTGGAAGTGAATTCCAGTTTCGACGTTGCTTCCTGTTTTCGAACTCGAAGCTCGATTTTTATTTTTGCGTTTGATGGTTGGGAATGTGTTGGAGGATGGTCTCTGACGTGCGCGTGTGGTCGCGAGAGGTGGAAGTGGACGGCAGCGGTGGTGCAGGTGCACGGTTATCATAGTGTGTCAGCTGTTGATTTTGGGGGAAGATGGTACTCGAGTGTTACGAGTAGATTCATGTTTTTGCTCGAAGCTTTGGGGAAGTGGACTCGAAGTAGGGATTATGAGGGCTCGGGGGTATGTTTGTTACAGGATTATGTTAAACCTGACAGTACTTTAAATTTAAAGGAATTCAAATGAAGTGTTACTCGAGTTTATTTTAGTGTTGTTCGAGCTAGATTAGGTTAGACTCGAATAAATTGTAACTCGAGTTAGTTTTGTTCATGGTTAGAAAACATGTTTTGTTTTCAAATTAAAACTGAATTTTAAAAAGTATAAAGCAAAGATTTAAATATGTTTTAAATCTAATTTTAAATTATGGATTCAAGTTTTAATTTGAATCTTAAGCTGGAAATGAATGAAGTTTTTAAATTCAATTTTTTTTAAATAACTTGGAAAGGGGTTTATTATTCAAAAATGATTTTTAAAGAAAGTTTGAATTGGAAATTGAAATGTAAAGAAATATTTTAAACAAAGTTTAAATCTAATTCAAATCTGAATTTGAAACTTTGGTTCAAAATAGATTTAAGTTTTATAAATTTAAGTATTTTAACAAATTTGAATGATAAAGAAAAATTTAAATGTTTTAAATTTAAAAAGGGAATTTGATTTAAACTTTTGTAAAATTTCTTTTATAAGAAAAGTATTGTTTAAATTTAAAGGTTTTAAATTGATTCTAAAACTTGTTGAAGTTAAATTATAATTTAATGATTTGTTATGCATTTAATTATTAGGGTAATTGAATGAATAATTAATTTATTTAAAAAA
This sequence comes from Allium cepa, assembly GCA_030765085.1. NCBI lineage: Eukaryota > Viridiplantae > Streptophyta > Magnoliopsida > Asparagales > Amaryllidaceae > Allium > Allium cepa. Next base: position 307,908,020 of record CM060934.1, on the reverse strand, counting down.
TTAATGAAATAGATAATTACTTAAAGTGATTAAGGGTTTAATCTTAAAAGTTTAAGATTAATTATTCTTAGAATAATTAACTTGTAATTTATGAATCATTAATTAATAAGATTTTTTAAAATAAATGATTAGTAATTAATTAATCAAGTAATAAAGGATAATTAAGTTACAATTAACACTTAATTAATTAAATAATTAGGGGTTAATTAATGAGTAATTAATGATTAATTAATTTGTAATTAATAATGATTTAAAATAAGTTAATTATTTTAGAAAATAATTAATGGATTGTTAATAGTTAATGAGGGTCATTAACTAAGGATTATTTAATAATTAATTAATGTGATTAATTTTTAATAATTAATCAGGATTAATTAATTTAAAGATAATCATTTGTGTAAATTTATAAGTATAATTACTTGTGGAAGTAATTAATAAAATTAATTACTAATTGTAATTAATTTAGTTTAATTTGATTAGATAAGTTAATTAATTCAGTTTAATTAATTTGGAATAATCATTTGATGATTGTGGAGTATTATTACTTCATGTAATTTAATGAAGAGAAATTACTTAGGGAAGTAATTGATGGATAATTACTGTATGTAATTAATTGAAGGTGATTTGATGGAAGTAATTTGAGTATAATTATTTTGTAAAATTAATTAAGGGATTAATTTTTGGCAATTAATTAATGAGTAATTTATTTATTTTGTAAAGTAATTAAGGGAAGTTAATTACTGAATGGAGTTAATCAAAGATGATTAACAATTATGGATTAAATAAAGATTAATTACTTAATGTAATTAATTTAAATAGAAAATGTAACTAGAAATCATTAATTATTATAATTAATGATATAATTAAGAATAGACTTATTTAGAAATAATTAATAAATGAAGGAATTAGTTAATGTAATTAATTAAGAAAGTAATTAAAGATTAATTACTGTATTTGGTTAAGTATAATCAATTTAAGAAATTAATAAATGGATAATTACTGGAATGTAATTAAAGGTTAATTAATCAGAGATGATTAATTAAAATAAATAATGGGTTGATGATTAATTAATTTATTGATAATTAATTAATAGTGGTGTAAGCAAGATTTATATTGGTGAAGTAATTAATTTAATTCATTTTAAATTAATTAGAAATGATGTAATTAATTTAATTCATTTTAAATTAATTATATTTGATGTGATTATTAATCCTTGCTTATATGGATGGATGATGTTGTTTGCCTTGGATGGTTTAATCTCAGATATGAGATAAGTAATGTTGAGTGATATGGATGCATTGGTTGCATTGTGATGATAATTTGGTTTACCTTTTGATAATGATAATATGGATTATCTGTTGTGATGATAATGTTGATTATCTATTGTGAATCTGTGATTTATCTATCTGTGTATATAGATAATTGAATTGTTTTAAACCTCTAAAACAACTTGGACCTAAAAGACACGCTTTGGATTTCGATGAGACCGGGATCGGGTTTCCATATTTGGATATCCGAAAACCTCATCGATCCAAATTAACGATAGGTCGTGAATCTTATGTGAAGAGTGAAGACTCAAGGTGTAAGGGCTATTCGTCAGTATAACTCTAAGGGTGATTTTGAGATGAGTTTGACGGGTAGTACTTTCAGATTCGAGATAAAGTTTCAGAGTGCAAGTGTTATCGTCGTTAACTCTGAGGGTGATTCCAAAATGAGTGTAACGAGATAATGCCTTCGGTTTCGTTCGAACCCGGAACGAACTTGTATGGATTGAATGCTTTCAGAACATCGTCAGGTGGACGATGAGCATTCTAAGAGATGTGTTGTCTAAAGGTAATCGTAGCCTCAAGCCTCATCAACCGGGAATGGCTAAAACAGGGGAGGTGCAGCAAGGCTAAGTGGGTCATGCCCAAGTAGGACGAGATTTTCCCCTGTCTAGAGGTCCCTTTTTATTCGGCTTAGTGGGCGGTTGGAACGTACGCCAACTGAGGGGTTGTCTTGTTCGGGACTGTCCAGTAAGGGATGGTTCCGGTCTTGTGCTGCAGGGGATTGGGGGTGATCCTCGGTACGTTGATCTAGGCCACGTACTGTGACGGGCGGTACCCCGGTAGCCCTAACATTGATGGAATCCAAAAATCCAATAAGTGCCAACGGTTTTGATTGTATTACCCACTTTTGTGGCTAGTAGCTGGAATTTAATAATGTAACAATTTCGGCTATTTCATATTTACTTGAAAACCCTAGACCTATTATAATATCACTGGATTTCCTATCAAATGTTTTGGTTAGCGTAAGGTAAAAACTTTTCCATGTTTATGTGTGGGAAATCTTACGTGATACCTTTCTTTTAAAGGATGTTCAAAGTTAAGCAACTTTAACCTGTTACTCACACCAGACCCATGTCTGACCCAGAGTTTATCTTCTGTTTTCTTAAACTATTGGGTACTCAAATTTTTACAAGTAGCCAAGGGAATTCAGGTTAGCTTTGACGAATTATGGAGGAGCAATGGAGCAGGAGGCTTCGGCGTTAGATATATAGTTCCGCCGTGTGTTCTCTGTGTTGGTATCTTTTTGTCGAGTTGTATTGAGTTGTAATAACTAGACAGGTGTTTATAACTGTCTAGTATGTGATGTATATTCTGTGTAACTATGATTAGTGTTGTATACCATGTAATACTTATGTTATTAATATAATTTATTCGTTCCACTGTTGAGATTCTGATGTTGTTTCTTCTTTATTCTCTTTCTTTTTTCTTTTCTACCCCTTTCTTTCTTCATGATGATACGATTTTCTATGGTAAGAAAGTCGGGTCGTCACACATATGACCTTTCTATTTTATCTTTTGTAGTAGCTTAAATTCCGCTTTGTAATGTACATATTTATTAAGTCCAAGGGACTACAAGGGTTCGACATCATCATATGTCAGATATTTGATGCTACTTTGTAACAGCTTATATTTTAACCCTGCATGGTCACGATTAGAAATTATAAAAACAATGTAATAACTATTTTGTGTACTGAACTTTATTTAGTTGCGTAGTTTACTTAGACCGTTATTTGTATAATGAACTTATTTTATCATTAAAAGATAATTCCAATGTGACTGCAACACATTGGGGTTCCATCTTTGGGTTTCAGTATACGGGGGTTATAATTTGGTAAAATTTAGGCTAAGTGACGCCTAAGTAAAATAGAGCTAGAAACGGGTAGGAATTTAGTGGAAAGAATACCTTGGGTGGGTATATGCTATTATATAATGTACTTTGCTTTTCTATATAGTTATACAGATAGATATGTATATTCTTCTATTGTTGTTGTTTCACTATCTTTCCTTTCATTTCTAAAGAAAACCTTCTCAATAGAAAATCAAGACGGAGATCAGAAGTAGAAGGTTTATGGTAGAATGAGCAAGTACAAGAAGAGAGATCGAAAACACTTGGATTAATGGTAGAAATGTAGGTGAAATGCCATGAGTAGTTGAAACTAAAGTTGCTCAACCAAATAATGCAAAGGGAATATATATGATTGCCTTATTTCGGTAATACATAGTGCAAATGTTGGAGAATATGTCGAAGGCTGTTGAGCCAATGCTTGTTGTAAGATAAGATTTCTTGAAGACAAACCAAGATTACCAAAACTTAGGAGGATAGACGTTTAAGGGAAAAAGCTTGCGGTTGAAGTACTAAATTGGCTAAGAATTTACGAATGTATCTTCGGAGATCTGAGATTGAATGATGTAGAAAGGAGAAGGCTACTTTGAGGAAATTGTAGGAAGATGCTTTAGATTTGGTGGGAAATGGTGATTTCCGAGACCCCCAAAGAGCAGCTCACTTGGAGTCAATTCAAGGATAGGATCAAGACTCGGTATATGTTCATGTCTCTATGCAGTGTGTTGCTCTGAGATTTTATCGACTTGAAGTAGGAAGACCATTCAGTGGATGGATATATCTAGAAATTCAACTCTTTGGCTAAGTATAGTCATGAGATAATTAATATCCCATTATAGAAAAATGAGAAGTTCGTCCAGGGTTTGAGGCGGGCTCTAGATCATAAGGTGATGATACACTTGGCATCCCTTTTCGGGTTTATGGTGGACAAGACCCTAATGTATGATGTGATATATCAAAAAAATAGAAGAATCAAGATGATGCCCAAGGCAGTGCAAAAGAAGAAGTTCACTTCATATGCAAAGGGCAAGAAGACTATGCCGAAAGGAAGGAAAACTGAGATTGATATTGTTCAAATTGCTTGTTTTAGCCGTGGAAAGAAGGGTCACTATGCACCTAAGTGTCCTACATAAAGAACTCAAGGAAAGATGTGTTTTAACCACGATAAGGTCGGGCAACATAAGAAAGACTGTCCAAAATTACAGGCTAGAGTATTTGCTTTAGAGGGAACAAGGGAAGCACCATCCGCCGAAGAGAAAGGCAAGAATGTTATTTTGGAAGGTGTGACTCTGATTTCTAGTATTTCAGTCAGAATATTATTTGACATCGGGGCTACATACTCATTTATAGCTAAAGACTAGGTTAATAGACTTGGGTTAGATGTAAACCTATTTGGTCACTTCCTTATGTGTAGTGAATCCAATATGGGGATACGGTACTCTCGGATTTAGATGCACTAACTTCGAGAATGAGTTTAATAGGTGTAAGTTTTTGTGTGATCCCTACGCGTTTCATTTCATGGGCTTCAAAGTTATTTTAGGGATGGATTGGCTAGAGCGTTATAGTGCTAGGTTGTACTATGCCGAAAGGGTCATAACATCGAGTCACTCAGACCGTATGGAAGAGTACTTGTAATTTCCACAAAGCCAAAACCTGAATGCAAAAGGGTATTGTTTTCTTTAGCTTCCAATGAAGAAGGTATTATAGAAGTACGAGTAGTTAGAGACTTTTTAGATGTGTTTGAACTCATTTCCGAATTGCCACCTCCGAGAGCTATAGATTTTCAGATTGAGTAGATACTGGAAGCTAAACTATTCTGTCAACCCCCAAGCAGAATGCCACCAAAGGAAATGAAATGGTTGAGAGAGCAACTAGTAGAGTTGGAAAGAAAAAGATTCGTAAGCCGAGTAGTTCACCATGGGATGCTTTGGATGTGTCTGTGAAGAAGTCCAATGGGTCTTTGAAACTATGTATTGACCATTGGAAGTCGAAAGAGAGAACTGTGATGAATATGTATCCCTTGCTAAGGATTGATGATATGTTTGATCGACTGAATGAAGATAAGGTATTCTCATAGGTATATTTGGCTTCATAGTTCCATCAACTGAGTGTGGCGATGGAAAGTGCTCCTTTGAATGCATTTATGATGAGGTACGGTTCATTCGAAAGGCTGGTGTAACAATCCATATTTTACGTATAGGAGGATCATAAAATATTAACTTTAAATCCATATTGGGTCGTATTTGGATATAACTTTGGGTAACATTGAGTAGTGACATTTTTGACCTTTAGTAACTTTATTGGATGATTTTGACCTTAATTTATATTTTTTGGCAATTCTGGTAGTATTACGTATTACACCGACATACATGCACCGATCGACAACGAAGACTTTGGATGAATGAAAAACATGCTTGGGTTAAGAAAAAGTTTATGTGCCACACACTTGAAGAATTTTTGAGGCCGAAACTTCCAACAGTCCATACGACCTAAAAATGCCCAAAAATAGCCTCCCAGGGCACAATCTCAGATTTTGATGAAATTTGTACCGTTGGAATGGGAAAAATACGACGACTCGCACCATCGAAGATTGTCACAACCAACGTTCCTAGAAGCCGTACAACCATAAAATGTGCATTGAAATTTTGAAAATAAAAGAAAATGAGATGCACACAAACCATAACCCTACCCATTACCTTATAAATATTTTCTTTCTTCTCCAACAGCACATTTCTTTCTTCCGTCATGTATTTCTTCCTCCCCAATAGTAGGACGTAGACTAGCTGATCGGACTGGTGGCCAAGATAGGTGGCGGTGATGCCAAATGTGCGATGACCGTAGGAAGTCAGGCAGTGATGCAGTTGGCATGTGTAGTAGCATTGAAGTGGAGGAGCGTGGGTTGTAGGGATCATGTACATAAGGGAAGGCTATAGGAAAGTGAGTTATGTGTGTGGGTGCCATTACATGGGAACTTGAGAAGGTAATTATGAAACAATTAATTAGTTTAATTAATTATTAATTCGATTAATTAAGTGATTAGTTAATTAATATAAACAAAACCTTATATTATCAATATCTTTTGCATACGTGGTCCGATTTGGATGCAGTTTTCTACGTTGAACTCATATTGAGCCCTCAATGACTTGGCATAGGATTGAAAGCTTTTGTTGGGGTGATTGATATTGTCTCTAACCATTCTATGATTGTTAGCATTGTATAAATTTGTTGTTTTGAAATGATTTTCAACTTTAAAATGCGATTTTTAATATATTTAAAACCACATTTGATTTTATAATAGAATTTTAAAGTGTTTTTAAATGGTTTTAAATCGGATATCACATATGTTATTACAAATGTACTATTTTCAAAAAATTGCTGGATTTAGGATATTTTGATACTAACCCCAAATTGATTAATATAGATGTATTGTATATGTTTTATGTATGCTATGTTGGTGGCATGTATGCTATGTTGGTTGTACGTATGTTATGTTTATTGTATGTTTGCTTGTTTGCTTGTTTTGGTTGAAAACCCCGATCAATAGGCGATATGGCATTAGAAAATATCCCTTACTATAGAGTTTCGTGTATATCGATTGAATGCACTAGGATGGGAACTCACTTTGATGGGATATGATTCCGTACGTATTCAATTGAATGCACAAATGATGGAAACTTCAATGGATGTGATAAGTTATAGAAGAGTACCGGGACGTGTACCGATGGATCTGAAGGCAGAATATGATGAAATTGGACATGTGCTTTGGACTTCAGAATGGATGCTGGACGTTTTCACTTGATTTGTAGTTGGCCATGTGTGGTTAAGTAAAGTACACGACCTACGTAATGACCCAGAATTTGACCACCTAAAAATATAATATTTAAAGTAATTTTTAAATATAAAATATAAAGGGTTTTATGATTCAGACAATAGTAGATAGGATCTGGAAATAGAAATATACATTAAAAAAGCAACATTTTCTTATATCGAAAAAAGTGACAAAATCCTTCAGAAAAGTAAGTTTAAATGGCTTAATAAATTATTTAAATTTATTTATGAGTGTTTATATTTTTAAATAACATTATACAAATTTATTTTTAAATTTGGTTTACATAAATAAATAGTTTAACTAAATGTCAAAATGTGACTGTAAAACATTTTGTCAAAAATCAATGTTTTGTCGATTTAAAGTTGTCGCAACATTGTTGCACATTTATTTTAATATTCATGTACACTTACAAAAATGTAGTAAGTATTAATTAAGTTTCTAATTAGGTTTACTTTTATTAAAAATAATTAGGAAAGTCTAGAATATATTAGAAAAAATAAACTAATAAAAACAAAACCTATCAAATCAAAAGAAACATCATTATTACTTTACGTTTTCTTACTCCTTAAATGGTAAGGACATAAAGTAAAGATTTGAAAGGTGATGTTAAATGTTGAAAAATAAGATTACTTTAAAAGTAAGTAAAAGGTATTTTGGTCTTTTGCAAATATAATATTTTTATCCTAAGTTTTTTCTATAAATACACGCCCACTTGCTCACTTCCTTTTACACTTCTTCTTCTCAAAATTTCAAGCTTCTTCTAACTCTTTTAATGACTTCCAACTTTAACAAAGTTATGCCAAAATATTTTCAAAAATAAACAGTGAAAAATATCAACAAAACTCCGTCCGAACCACTTCAAAACTCCTCATTCCCTCTCCTATTGCTCATGCCCCTCCAACCTTCACTTGGTCGAGCACATCTTCCCCTTCTAACTTGGTCGTGGCCTCCCAAGGCAAGTTCGGGGAAGTTTAGCAAGTTCTAGGAGCTTAAGGCAAAGTGTGGCAAAGTAAGAAAAATTTAAAACTAGATTGAAAGCGACAAAAGGTGAGAACTCTAAATTATTCAGTAGAAAATGTTTATACGATGTTTTGCAAGTTATAAATGTTGTTTGGATATTAATAATGATGTTTGATAATGTTTGAAAAAGAAAGCAACCACCTTTAAGTCATTTGCAAAAGTTAGTAAACAAATATGTATGTAAATGACAATCATGTGACATTGTAAATAAAAAGTTGTTAAATTGATTTTCAAGTTTATATGACATGTTAGAATATGTTAAAATAGTTTTAAAAATTGTTTTGGATGTTTATTAGTTGTATATTGAATATATACGTTAAAACAAGTCACAGATTTACACGACGTATAATCACATGGAAATCACTTTTCAAAAGAAATGAAATGCGATATTATACGTTTGAAAAATGTTGAATATATTTTAGAAATGATTCCTAAGTGTTTAAACTTGTTTCGATAAAGTTTGGATAAGAATCTCAAAATACGCCTAAAATTTGACGCGTCGAGCAACAGTAGTTTGTGTTTTCGCGTTAAAAGTTCAAATGAACATTCGAAGTGGATATAGCTCGAAATTCTTTAAAGTAAGAATTTTTTGAATCCTTATATACATATCTTTCATGTAAAAAAAGAAAATCAATGTTTCATCTTGTATATTTTGAAATATGATAAAATCATTTTTCAAGAAAAATCCAGTTTTTGCCCTAAAATGACCAAAGTTGGAAATTGATAAAATAATCATTTTAAAAATATGAAATAAATTCTAAAATTCTTTTAATTTTTTTTAAAGTGACTTAAGTTGAAAAGATGGTTTTCTAAATGATATAAAGTCGTTTTGAAGAATATAGCTTTTAAAGCACTTTTTGTAACACTATTTGCAACGCTTTTCGCAACGCTTTTGAGTAACTTTTGAAATAAAGGTTGAAACTTAACAATCCTTTCCTAAATCCTTAGTAAATGTTTTTAAGTAAATGATAAAGCGTTTCAAAAGAAATTTGAACAATTTAACATTATTTCAAAGATGGTTAAACAAGTACTTAAGTGATTTCAAAATGAAAATGAGTATGCGGAAACGACTAGTACATTTGTCCCGCTTGTGAGATCTAAAAGTGAAAACAACGTATGTAACTAAGGTTAGGATGGAGCAACCAATGCCCTGAACTAATCTGGCCTCGGTTTTCTCTTTTAGACGAGGGGTGGAACGTATCGAAAGGAAACCCTAGATGCTCAACTTGGACTTTATAGAAATAATCTTTTTATACTTATTATTAAAATCTGAATGTCCTATTCATGGAATTTAAAAGGTGATCTCACCGTTATTCCATCCATAGCACTCGTTGAATACAGAAGTCGATTTTGAATAAAAGTAGAATGATTTCGGTAATCCTATTTTCTCAAAAGATACTCTTTAAAAATGATTTAAGAAATATTCAAAAAAGGTTTAAATGATTCCGTATTCAATAAAAGAATATTTTGAAAATATATATCTCTCGAAGATATTTCGGTAAAGGAAAATGAATCAAAAAAAATCACCTAACTACATCATTTTTATCAATGATTGGATTTCAAAGGAACCGGAGTCGGGTTTGGGTAATTCCTATCTGAAAACCACTTCGAACCAATTTACGTATTTGAAGATTGAAGATGTTTGAAGATGGAGATATTGAGATGAATAATAACGAGGGACTACCTGTTGATTAATTGAGGATAAACTCTCGATTCACTATATTGCAGTGGTGGTCTCTTTGTTATTAAAAATCTCAGAACCACAAGGACTTCTCGCCTATTAATTGCCGAGGAAAGTACCATAGGTTTCGTTCAGTCCCAAGAACGAACTTGTATGGATGAATGTCTCGCCTTGCATTCTAAATCACAGTGAGTGGTCTCTACAAACGTATATCAGTCGATGGCGGAGAAGACACCTTCTCTTTGCTTAACACCCTTTCCTGAGACATACGAGCTCAGAAAGTTATACGTTTGTAAAAATCAATCATGTAAATGTGGAATGGCAATGTTGCATTCAAAGTGATGCGATATGTGAAAAGGTAATAGTAGCCTCAAGCCTCATCAATCGGAAATGATTGAAACAGGTTAGATGCAGCAAGGCTAATTGGGTCATTTTCAATTAGGGTATGATCATTCCCTTCTAGATATATTTCTTCCCGCTATGACGTTCGAGATGTAAATTAATGTGGATGTATGCGAAGAGAGATCTCGAATAAAGGTCAGTAACGACCGAGGGACGACATATTCGGTACTATCTAGTTATAGAGATAGGCCGGTCTTGTATTGGTAGAGGAGCTTTGTGATGGTTCCTCAGGACATCCATCTAAAGTGTACCCATTGGAAGGTAGTCTCTTCACTTAGTCATTTGTATGGAAACCCACTCTTCAATAAGAACCTGCGGTTTTGTTTGTTTTGGCGTAATGAATAACCTCGAAATGCTATATGGGTAACCATTTCGGCTAAGATTAATAATTTTATTTGAAAATGTTTTCAAAGAAAGTCATTAAGAATAATATCCCTAAATTTTGCGTAATAAAGAGTTTTGGTTATCATAAGGTGAAACCCCGTTCTGTGTTTATGTGCGGCATGGTCTTATGAGATATCCTTTTGTTTTCAAAGCATCGTACTTTGGGTTCTACACCAGCCTCATGACTGACCAGGAGTTTTTTTCCCTTTAAACTCTTGGTGCCCTATTTTTCGGGAAACCGTGCAGTCAGGATACCTTAGGAGCATTTTGGAGCATGTTGGGAGCATTTTGTAGAAGACTTTTGGAGCTATGAAGCTGAAGTACCTTATGTAGCTATCTATCCATTTTCTGCTATATTATGTAGTATGTATTGCCCAACATATGTACGGATAGATAGTTATAACTATCCCGCTGGATTGTTTTTGACTCTGATCATTTATATATAATTAAAATTTTAAATGCGATGTGAGATTCTATTATTTTGTTATCTTCTATCTTTGTTTTCTTTTCCACCCCTGATAATCTGCCTCGTGATTTTGATAGTGAAGTGATGACGTGACACTTTAACGTGATGACTACGAGACTTTGATGATGATGACTTGATGGTGATGGAGTTGTGTTTCGATGATGATGGAGTCGCCGTCATGATCTATATGGGAGAGATCGAGGAAGGGAATTCATGAGTAGAATGGGGAAGGGTTCTACTATGGAAAATGGAAATAAATAGGGCGAGGAAAGGCTTATGGATGCGTGCGGAGGGATCATTGATACTTGGAGTGTTTCTAGTATACTCATAAAGCAAGGGTAGGCGAGTACTCTCACTTAGATCATTGTTGATGGATGCAAGGTCGATGTTGATAGATCTATACCCTGGACCATGTGGATGTAGGGGTCTAGTTTCAATATCCACGTGACTGGTGTTTGATTGCCTAGAAACTAAGATTTTTCCATTAGTCCTTGGCGGAGGAATGGTCAAACGAGTTATCATATATCCAAAGCACATTTAGTGAAAGTCAGGATTGTTTGATGGATGCTATGTTTTCCGTGGTTGCTACAATTATTGTTTATTGCTTTGGGGATGTCGCATGGTGTTGGTATCCAGGAGATCGATTCTTTGGATGTAGGGACAAGTCAGGTATGATTTTCTATACTCTACGTCCCATATAATATATCAACTTACAAGGTATTTTGAGATCGTTTATCATTCACACCAGACTGTTGCCTAACTCGAGGTTTTATGTTTTGCTTCTTATTACCTCAAGTAATCTTAAATGGGCAGACTAGGTAGTAGGTTTGGGTGATAGTGGTGTTGTACATATAGACGAGTAGGAGATGGTTCTTTTCATACTTATATATGGGCTTACGATTTCTTATTCCACCATGCGACATCATGGAGCCTAGACAGTGTAAGTAATTTTATTTAGAGATAGTTATCTTTTGAGTATATTTCCAATTATATAAACTCTATTTTCGCTTTATATAACTGTATGGACATGTGCACTCTGATATTTATGGTTCATTTAGTCATTATTGTGTGACAAACCACACTCCTCGACACACCGATCCAAAGCCAACGCTGACTTTCGGACTCGTGTCAGTGCCAAGAAGTACGAGCTACCAGGTTTTTTTAATAATATTATAGATACTAAGAATAAATAGATAGGATCTAAGATATACTACATTTTCATAACTCATAGCTGAAGGAATAAAATATAAATATAAAAAATTAACCATCTCAGAAAATATCTCAAAACACGATCTCAAGAAATAGTATGTAGTCAATTACAGAGTACATAGAAATACAACTCCTAGTCTGATAAAATAGTAAGTATTAATAAGATAAACAGTCATAGGGAGTAAATAAAGGGATAAGTAACTTCTGTGATGAGCTCGCCTCTCCATGTATTAAAATCTGGCCAATCACCTGCTGCCTTGTCATTCTATGGCGGGGAAAAGGAAAAAGTGTTGGTCGGACAAAGTTTTGGTGAATGAGTACGCGTTTAATTTATGGTGGTTATATATAGTTGACTTTAATTCTACTCTATGTGACCTAGGGTACTCAACAAGTGTCATGTATTCCTATAGTCCTTTAACTTAGGGTTTTTACTTAATACCCACCTATACTAACGCCTTGTGCAGGCTCCTGCACAGAACGAACTACGAATCAAAGTACAATAACTAATGATCAGTCACTGCTACTAGAACTACTAAACACAGGTCATCCTACTACTTTCCCGAGTGGGATTACTTCTCATATTACAACTACGCGTAACTATCTTGCATAGGTTTCCTTATCATTTTCATATGGGAATAAATTTCTCAGAACTATGACTATACATACCCCAACTACGCATTGAGGGAAAACCCAAAACGTCGACTAGCTGATATGTCTCATCGTCTGCGTCCATGTCCACCTCTCCGTGGTAGTTTACGCCACATATTGCATGTGTTGGGATCCATTAACAACATGGTATCATATCACGTCAGTATCCGTGCATACCAAGGAACTCCCATTATAATGGGCCTACAGACTTTATCAGACATCATTCTGTGCTGCGTGTTTGCGTCAAAATTGACCACAAACACCCGATATCGTGAAAGCACCCGTTTATAAACACAAATCAGCAATTATCAACACAAAACTAAGATCTAAGCAATAACAATCACAGCAATTCAGAAATAACAATCACAAACGCGAGATTTATAGTGGTTCGACGATCTTGCCTACGTCCACTCTGAAATTTATATCTTTATTGATTCACTTGATGATTTCAATCGATTACAACAGATTACAGTTGATAATAGCTCTGAAATTTGATTACAGCAGCGGTAATGAAGAGTAGGATTGAATTCGGCAGGGTCTGGACGTCGAATGGCCAAAAGATCCCCTTTCTGTAGCCTTCAGGGGGCTATTTGTAGGCGTAGAAAGCAGAGATCGCGCTGAAACTTAGGGAGACTTCTTCTGGCACGTGAGTGGGCCCACGCGACCGACCCCACCAAGTTTCGACTCGATCTGTGATCGATACGAAATGATTTCGTATCCATCATAAAATGATCCAATCGAGCTGAAACTTGGCAGGATTGTTCTTTATCATGTATGGAAGCTGCTGTGAAAATTTCATCCCATTTGGATATGTAATTAAGGAGATATGATCGATGCAAGATTTCATTTTTGTGTACACTGTTTTGTTCGAATCCTTGTTTCGTATCCATGCCTTTCGAATCGATCCGGAGCACGTGTGCGCAGTGACGTGGCATGAGCTTCCTGGATCGCTCCACCTTTTATGCCATGTTGACCGATTCGTTTCCGTAGATTTAGCCTCGTTTGCCTCGGTGACCATTGCATACAGATGCCTTAATTCATATCGATAGAGGTAGCCTCGTTCGCATCCATCGATCCAATCCTTGTTCGTATCGACTAGTGTAGATGGATACGAACGAGTGGTACTAGCCTTAGCTCGATGTATGCGAACAATCATTCAAGTATGGCCGCGTAATGGATACGAACCAGAGTCAACTGGCCCTACAACCAATGGATATGAAATGGGTGGTAGGTGATCGAGACGAAATGAGGTAGCTTGATGGGTACGAGGCGGATCGATGCGAGGTTGATGGATACGAACCCAATGGACTCGAACTATACAAGACCCGATGGATTCGAATAGAGCAAGGCGAAGTCATGCCGATGGATTCGAATCTGATCGATTCGAAGATGATCGATTCGAACCTGGTCGGTTCGAACCTGATCGATTCGAAGCTGCTCATTCTTGATGGATTCGAACAAACCAATATGACGGTTCTCTGATGGATGCGAACAGCGCATCTCCTCTAACTTGTATCGATCATATCTCATTCACATGAACTTCGATTAACCTGAAATTTGAAACGCTGGTTCCCACGACTTTGCTTTTCGTGTTCCATCAATTGTAGCCTGATCCGGGGCCGGAAAAAATTCATCGATATCCATGGTGAAGCAAAGTACAACCAATCTTTGAGATGAACTGTCTTTGGTTTTCGATCGATCTTTTGGTATCACGGCTTTGCCAAAAAGCGGGATAACATTTGCCCCCCAAAACATGCCTTGCGGTAGGAAGGTGTGTTTTGTAATGCCTTGAGTTGGATGCTCATATCCTGTCAACAACCTGCAAAGAACTTGATAATTTCATATGACCTCGAATGACGATCGTTCGGGATCGCATGCCATTCGAGGTGAAACGGGACCGTTCGCGGTCGATGCCGTTCGCGGTGAATGATGGAATGGGACTGTTCGCGGTCGGATGCCGTTCGTGGCGAATATCGATCGTTCGCGATCGAGTGCCATTCAAGGCTGATTGTGACCGTTCGCGGTCGTGTGCCGTTCGAGGCAAATTGTGATCGTTCGCGATCGTGTGCCGTTCGAGGCAAGTTGTGATCGTTCGCGATCGTGTGCCGTTCTAGGCAAGTTGTGATCGTTCGCGCGACTGTGGGCCGTTCGAGGCAAGTTATGTGTGCCCGGGGGGACTTAGTATTACCAATGCCGGAGTTCATGTTCGAGGGAGTTTCCGAATTAAAGATTTTGGCGGTTCATCGCCATGCAAGAGGTGCTCGTGGACCGTTCGCGATCCAACGGGCATACCAGTAAAACTTTTTTCACAGAGTTGAAAATATTAAAGCAATAATCATACGAATCCCACGACAGAAATGTTCAAACGAGCAGAGTCTAAATGTCCAAATCAACATGAAACAAAAGCAAAGTAAGGATGTCAAAGTGCAAACTCTCACTATGGTGCGGTCGGTAGTCATTCAGAGCACGCCTATGGATCGTGCGCGATCGCTCACATGTGTAATTGATTTAACCGTGTCAGTGAGAGGTTTACAACTTGTTCATCATTATTTCAGTCAATCAATCAATTGATAATCAAACGGTGCCCCGAGCTAGGGTCGCCTCTAGCTAATGTAGACGATGGTCGTTCTGGTTTCAATGTTGGAGTTCGCCTCCTCACATACTGAAGGAGCATACCGTTCTTGATATGCCCTTCCACCTCGTCCTTCAGATGCCTACAATCATTAGTGTTATGGCCGTTCAATTCATGAAATACACAAAAATTATCTGATTTTCTTTCGTCAGAAGTTGGATCTCTTCGCATCGGTCTACGATACGGAACCTGCTCTTTGTTATCCTGATAGATTCGCTCCAAACTCTCATTCATCTCAGAGTAAGTGGTGAACCTTGGTTCCTTTCGTGGTCGCATTGGTCTGTTATGGCTACTCTCAGCCCTTCGTTTCCCCTTGCTAGTTTCTGTACCTTTCTCGGGGGGATTTCCACCTTTGACCGCGTAAACATTAAGTTCATCTCCTTCTTCTCTTTCTGCAGTTGTGTCTTCCAGTCGTAGGAACTTTTCTGCCTCGTGATAGAATTCTCCTAGATCCAAAGGTGGATCTTTAGTTAACGAATTTTTGAACTCTGTTCCGTCAGCTATTCCGGACACACCTGCCATCATAACCATAGATGGATCTGGTCGATCCACCGAAGCTGTTATCGCATTGAATCGCATCAGAAAACTCCTCAAAGTCTCTCCAGCCTTCTGTTTTAGAGTTGCCAAAGTCATCACATTCTTGTGTCTCGCAATGTGAACCCTGAATTGCCTCATGAATCTCTCAGTTAAATCTGCCCATGTTCCTATGGAGCCGCTCTCCAGCTGTCTAAACCATAACGCCGCAATATCTACCAAATACAATGGAAAGCACCGGGCCATAACTTCCTCTGATGCCCCCAGCACCTCCATATGCCTCATATATTTTGTCAGATGAACTATAGGGTCTGTCCTTCCATCATACATATCTAACGATAGTAGCTTGAAATCTGGTGGGTTCCTCGCTCGCCTGATTGCCATGGTAAAAGGGCTCCTATTAACATCCTCTAAATCTTTGTTTACTAATCCGCCTCTCATGGCTCACCTAACCATCTCCGCCAACCTGTCATTGTCCCCAAGATGTAATCCTCCTTCATCACTTTCGACCTGCCCCCCGAGTCCACGAGGGAATTCGGGGATTTACCCCCCTTGACTGAGCGTTTACTCCTCTACTACTCCCGGGTTGTGCAGACACTCTTCTCTCTCTCTCTGAGATTAGATCAACGTTCTCCACGGGTGTGCCTCCTAATCCAGGTGCTATGCCGGATAGTCCTGCTCCATTCTGAACTCCATCAACTTCTCTATTCTGTGCTCCAAGTTGCCCTATCTGTTGAAATAAGCTCTGGATCAACTCCTCCTGTTTCTTCATCATTGTCTCCATCTCGTCTCTAGTGATGAAGATCGACGCTTGATTCGCTCCTGAGGAAGCCTCTGGACTTCCTTGATGTTCATTCCTCTCTGGCCTTTGTTTCTTACTTGTTTGTCTCATCATAATTTCTCAAATCTGAACTCTCAAACTCTCTGAATCAACTTCTAATTGGTAGAACTCCTGAATTAGCCTTCTCAGTGAAAGCACCAAAATGTTTGCATCAAAATTGACCACAAACACCCGATATCATGAAAGCACCCGTCTATAAACACAAATCAGCAATTATCAACACAAAACTCAGATCTAAGCAATAACAATCATAGCAATTCAGAAATAACAATCACAAACGCGGGATTTATAGTGGTTCGGCGATCTTGCCTACGTCCACTCTGAAGTTTATATCTTTATCGATTCACTTGATGATTTCAATCGATTACAGCAGATTACAGTTGATAATAGCTCTGAAATTTGATTACAACAACGGTAATGAAGAGTAGGATTGAATTCGGCAGGGTCTGGACGTCGAATGGCCAAAAGATCCCCTTTCTGTAGCCTTCAGGGGGATATTTATAGGCGTAGGAAGCGGAGATCGTGCTGAAACTTAAGGAGACTTCTTTTGGCACGTGAGTGGGCCCACGCGACCGACCCCACCAAGTTTCGACTCGACCTGTGATCGATACGAAGTGATTTCATATCCATCAGAAAATGATCCAATCGAGCTGAAACTTGGCAGGATTGTTCTTTATCATGTATGGAAGCTGCCGTGAAAATTTCATCCCATTTGGATCTGCAATTAAGGAGATATGATCGATGCAAGATTGCATTTTCGTGTACACTGTTTCGTTCGAATCCTTGTTTCGTATCCATGCCTTTCGAATCGATCCGGAGCACGTGTGCGCAGTGACGTGGCGCGAGCTTCCTGGATCGCTCCACCTTTTGTGCCATGTCGACCGATTCATTTCCGTAGATTTAGCCTCGTTTGCCTCGGTGACCGTTGCATACAGATGCCTTAATTCATATCGATAGAGGTAGCCTCGTTCGCATCCATCGATCCAATCCTTGTTCGTATCGACTAGTGTAGATGGATACGAACGAGCGGTACTAGCCTTAGCTCGATGGATGCGAACAATCATTCAAGTATGGCCGCCTAATGGATACGAACCAGAGTCAACTGGCCTACAACCGATGGATACGAAATGGGTGGTAGGTGATCGAGACGAAATGAGGTAGCTTGATGGGTACGAGGCGGACCGATGCGAGGTTGATGGATACGAACCCAATGGACTCGAACTATACAAGACCCGATGGATTTGAATAGAGCAAGGCGAAGTCAAGCCGATGGATTCGAATCTGATCGATTCGTAGATGATTGATTCGAACCTGGTCGGTTCGAACCTGATCGATTCGAAGCTGCTCGTTCTTGATGGATTCGAACAATCCAATATGACGGTTCTCTGATGGATGCGAACAGCGCATCTCCTCTAACTTGTATCGATCATATCTCATTCACATGAACTCCGATTAACCTGAAATTTGAAATGCTGGTTCCCACTACTTTGCTTGCCATGTTCTATCAATTGTAGCCTGATCTGGGCTCGGAAAAAATTCGTCGATATCCATGGTGAAGCAAAGTACAACCAATCTTTGAGATGAACTGTCTTTGGTTTTCGATCGATGTTTTGGTATCACGGCTTTGCCAAAAAGCGGGATAACACTGCGCACCCACCGTAGAACCTCCTGTGAGTGTCATTTGCGATAGAATCGCCTCCAGTCAAATAATCGACCCCCACTGGATAAAGAATATTTACCTAACCCCGTAACGTCCTAGCATCATCTCATAGTAAACTAGTTTCCCTAATATCTTTAATATATATATATATATATATATATATATATATATATATATATCTGTGTGTGTGTGTGTGTATATGTCATTTAATTATACATACTACTCACATTTTTATTTTCGACCTGGGCCTTAGGCCAAGGTTCAGATTACACATATGGGCCGTTTACCGACTGACCGCTTGTGGTCGACCGCTCGGGTTGAACGGTTGACCGATCGTAGAGCAAATTTCAGGGTTTTTCGTACAGTTTATTCAATTTTTAAAATTTTATTAATTTCATTAATTCTGTGAAGTGAACCCTAACTATCAATTTACAGTAATACAATCTTTGCAATTTACCCTAGTTCCTGTTCAATTTAAAATCATAGGTTTATACAAGTTTAAGTAGATTAGTTAAACTTACCATTAATAATGTATATGGATTTAATCTAGGTTAATTACTATTTAACATGTTTACATTTTTTAATTTATCATCTGATTCAGATAAGAACAATTAGGGAATACAATTTAATTACTAACATCCTATTGTGAGAAATGCGGATTACGGATCTTAAGGCTAGAATTAACACTAGAGGGGAGGGGGTGAATAGTGTTTTAAGGAATTACTAATTCTTTTTGAGTTTATATTAATTTGAACACAAATGTATGCAATATTCAGACACAAATATGATCACAGAATCAAACATAGATGCGGAAATAAAGTAAAAGCAATAAAGGAATGAACACACCGAATTTTATACTGGTTCGGAGTTACCCTACATCCAGTCCTGCAACACAAGTACGGATTTCCTTTCAAAATAAATTCTTACAATTACACCCTCAATTTCAAGGCCACCAGGTACACCGTTCCAGATTCACAATCCTTTGGGTAGAGATACTTGATTTTACGGGCAACAAGTTCACCCAATTGATTTTCCAGGCTACAATCACACCTTTTCTCGCTTGATTGATTTTACAGGCTACAATCACACCTTTTCTCACTCAATTAATTACAAAGAAGTCTATAACTCTGAATAGCACTAGGATCTTGTTGAGATAGTGATAGAGAATCAAACCAAAGATGATCTAGTTAGATTCAATGGTGATTTCGGTAGAGTAATGGTAAAAATGTATATAAAGAAATGTGGAAGAAGAAGAGGAATGAAATAAGAGAACGTATGAATATAAATTCGTTTAAAACAGCCCCTGTTTATAGTAGAACAACGGCCATGTCCATTTATGAAAGGATATGACGAATAGACACTTCCTTTGAAATTCAAACTTTTGAAATAAACTGCCACCTTGTCGACAAGGGTTTCTTGGGGTTGTCGACAGGCCTAAGTAATTTTTGGTAATTTTTTTTTCTTTGAAAATAACTTCTATCTTGTATTAAAACTATTTTTGAACTTTATAAATATACTTAACTGTAGTTAAAATACATAAATAAGTATAGAGAATAATATTTTGGTATATATAAAATTTACTATATATTTAAATCTAAGTATAAATATTAAAAGTTAAATATATTATAATTAAAAGATAGTTTAAAACCAAGGATAACTTGATTTTGAAAATAAAGATTATTTTGAGGCTAAAAGTATTTTAAAACCAGGATAGATGTTTTTTGATTCTTTTAAAAGGAAGATTTTGAAATCATTTTGAAAACAAGATATAATTTTGTAAAACATTTGAATAAAAGTTAGTGGATACAAAATAATGTTCCACTAGATTTTTCGTAGGTTCCATCCTACTTAGGGTTCCATCCCTTTAACGGGCTCGAAGTGGATTCCATTCCACGAATAAAATTGATTTTAAGATGTCAGTGCTTTTTAACAAAATTCCCAATTAAATTACTTATTATTGAAATCTTGAACTCTTGATAATCTTGATACTCATGAGTCTTGAATCTTGATATCTTCGATCTTGAATTATCAATTCTTGAATCTCTATACTGTACAGTCTTCATTCTTTGGTACATGTATATATATCCTGAATATTCATATATATCTAAACAATAATGTTAGTATTTATATTTTAACATCTTATTCTAAGGTTGTTGTCATCAAAACCATGTTCTCAGGGACTAGCACCTATATCAGATAGTGTAAACTAAAACTAACTGCAAATAATTCGCTTATTAAAATGTTCTCATTCACCTATAATCCAAGCGCTAACTCTATCCTTCATTCGAAAATTGACACCCGATAGCTTGCCTCCTCCTTGATCTGATATACTTGTATTCTCTTTATTTTTTTGAAGAAATTTTATATGTGGAGGAAAAGATATTTTGATAGTATTTCCCTATACTGACAATTTCTAATGAATAAGGTTTTAAATTAGGTGTATATTTATAGGGTTTTTAGGTTAATACAAAGCATCGATTATCCCTGGTAGAATATTTTCTTTCATCTCAGACACTCATCATTTATTTTGCATGCAAGTAAAATCTTTCGTTCTATCATGCTCATCCATTAGTCGCTCAAATCTGTAACCTTCAACGTCAACCGATTGACCTCTTATAGCGATCGGTCGACCGCTACAGATGGATCGGTGGACCCTAAGGGTTGACTGCTTTGGTTGTCTTAATTAGGAAGGTTTTATATTTTAATTTTCGTTTCCAAATTTTAAAACACTCGTAACTTCTCCATATTAACTTTGATTACAATGTGTTATATATGAAAATTTTCTAGAAAATCAGTACAAACACAATGGTGCAGGTTTCACGGCCGAATTCAGACATTTTTGAAAATTTTATTTTCCCCTCATTTTGTTTTATGAAATTTGTATATTAAATTTTCCGCTTATATTTTCGAAGTGTTACATTTTCCCCTTTAAAATGATTTCGTCCTCGAAATCTCAATGGATGAAAAAAATGTAATTTGTATGTGCAACAATCAATAGGTACAACCATCCACTCATCCATCATTCACGAGCAATCATTGTCCTTAGTAAATTTCTAATGCGGTATATGTATATGCAAGTGTGAAATGCACATGAACATATACTAATACAAAGAGTAAGCAGCTTCCCGATCTAGTCGACCTCTTGTCATACAAGTGCTCATGCCATGTATCCAAAATGTATGCAACATCCTAAGTAAATATACTTTCATTTCATTCAATCCATATGCGACATCCATATGTATAATAATCAACAATATAAAGTAAATAAACAAGAGATGATGTGAATGTGCGCTATCTAGAGAGTATATTTTCCCAATTGTGTCAAAGAAATAATCCAAATAGTACATCCACAAGCATCCATCAACCATAACACGTCCTAACGACATGTTTGCAACCGTTCCTACCATCCAATGTTCTCTACCTAAAGGGGTATTCCAAGCTAAGTCCTAATTCATAAGTAATCTACACTTACTAAATTTAAATCGAAAACGTACCAGAAAAGAGTTGTAGGTGCGTAGTTTGGATCTTCTCCTTGGGCTCCCATGTACTCTCTACTGGATCATCCCCCCACTGGACGTTAACAGGTTGATTATTTGTTGCAGAGTCACTTTTTACCATGCTCAAGAATATAAGTGGGTGCAGGACAAATAAGTGGCTCCCTTCCTTCTTCCACCTCCTCAAGCTGACCTGGCTCAATTACGGTAGCTGAATCATGTAAGCACTTTTGCAAGTGCGACACATGGACCTACATGGAAAATATCATGTACTCTCGCCAACATCTCGGGAAGCTCTTCTCTATATGCCAACTTTCCTATCTACCAGTTATCGAAAAGGTCCTACAAATCTCGATGCTAGCTTTTCCGAACTACCAATGTTTAGACTTCTCTCATATAATAGTATTACTTACATTTATTAATGAATTTATACTATTCCACAATTCAAAATAAATAATGTTTAAATTATACCCTTACTTATATTCATAACTTCAAACTCCATAATATTTTACACATATATAATTATGTCAGAATATCATCAAAAATAAAAAATATCTTTCTAAAATATTGTGTCCCCATGTCTTCTTCTAATGTTTAGAAATCTCCATCGATAACGTTGATCAGGAGTATCGACCAGAATTCTTAAATCACAAACAGACAGGTTAACACAAATTTATTTACAAAAATATTTATAAGTATTATTTTCAAAAATTATTTTACATACTATTGAATAAAACTTTTACTAACTCGCTTTAAAACTTAATTCAATACCATACGAATAATTTATATTTTCAAAAGATTACTCCTTATACTTAATTTCCAAAATCAACTAGTAATAAAAATCTATATTTGCACATACATAAAGTCTTTACTTTTATAAAGCCTTTAGTAATATCAATTTTTTTTCAAACTTCCTTTGAACACAATACAAATTCCAAAATTAACTTCAATACCAACAATTTCAAATGGCCAAACGAACATAAGAGGTTAAAATAAATATACCCAATGGAAACTAATAAATGGATTTTCCGCTGTGCACTTTGATCAAAATCAAATAAAAATTCAACTACCGTATCAAATCAAACATCACAATATAATATAAAACCATCCAAAATCATAAAATACAAATGCTACTGGTTGGACTAACTCCTTTTGGTCCTTGTTACTCCAACCATTTTATTTCTTACTTAAAAGTGAATAAATTAATTATGTATTTGAGTACATATATTTATAAAATCGCATATACGTCCCCTGTAACAACCCACTATTTTGGACCATTCAAATCGACAATAATCCACACATGTCGGACTTGAATAATTCAAAATAACAGATTGTAATAAAATTTGGAGAAAATGAAATCATTCACAGAATCACAGACGTAGAAATATCAGAATAACTCGCAGCGGAAATTAAAATAACATAGTTGTTCATGAAGCTAGTATAACAAAGTATCAAAACAAATACATAATATCAGTCTAAAAACAAATACAATAGAAATCCCAATACATAGTAGTCCACTAATACTAGAGCTGAAATAGAACAACTGAAACTGAAATAGATAAATAACTAGATAAGCAGAATCTCCAGCGATTCCTAGCTCCAGAAAGAGAAATCCAAAGCTGTGAATACGCAGGCTGACCCGAGTGTAAAGCAAAACACAAAACACTCGAGTCAGGACATACATACTTATACAATGTAAACCAACTCAAGTGAACTGTAATAAGGTACAAGTAACTTAAAGGATGCTTAGGACCACCCATCCTCTAAGGATCCGTTAAACGATTTACTATGTAGTAATATTGCGCTATTATAATAACGTATACAGTAAAATAAACTTACTTTAAAATAGCGTTGAAGGGTTACCCATATTGCCCAACATGTAATAGTCCCAGTAGTCCATCCAGTATCAGCATACCTCCAGATAGGGAGGCTACCCTAAATACTCCATGGGCTACGGGAGAAAAACAAACTTGTAGTAAGGCTCGCTATGGTAGGTGACACGGTACAACTAGGCAATGCCAGGGTAGATATACCAATTACGCTTTCGGGCTGGTGGTAACGCATAGCAGCCACTACTGCCCACCTCGAAACACACTCCCAATCAAAATCGGAGGATGGCCATCAAATCAACCACAAAAAAGAGTAGCATCGAAGAAGTGCATCCGATAGGAGGAATGACCTCACTTGGCCCGTCGATCGCTCCTGTTTTAGCCACCTTAAGCCAACTCACGGGAGTCGGGTCCACGTTCATACCTTAATAGGATCGTCGCCACTATCCTACTTCATTCTGGAATCTCCACCGCGTACACAGTTGTTAAAGTGGTTTCGGTATCGACAGAGAGTATGTCCATATCCGATCCTGGTCTCTTTAACAACCAATCGTTATTATAACCAATGGTTATAAATTTCAAAAATAGTTTATATTTCAAAACCAAAACCATTTTTATTTCAAACCTATATTCAAATCAAATAGTTTATCATTTCCATTTCAAACATATATTCACCTTTCAAAAATCATAATACTTTCAAAGTTATAATTTTTCGAAACCAAAATACTTGAAATCATTACACTTTGAAAATCATAACATAGCTAAATCTTACATTTGAAATCATGGTACCTTCCTTAAATTTTTACATTTTACAAATTTATCAAATTAAACCCAAATTTTCTAATTTCCAATTTAGTTCAATTCAAACCATTGGTTTCAATTCAATTCAGTTTCCCAACAAACCATTTCAAAATTCAAATATTATATCCTTTTAAAACCTCATTCAATTTGTATTTTTAATACCATTCCAAATCACATTCAAAATAGTTTATATTTTAAATTAAAATACTTCATTTAAACTATTTAAAAGTGAAGTTATTATACTTACAAATCAAATATTCAATTCCTAAAAATTTTGCCTTTTCTGAGTTCATTTATTCACTTAAATACATTAAAACAGTGAAATTTCAGCTTTCGCAGCACTTAGAAAATGCTACGGTTAGTTACATTTGAAAACAATTCAATTCAGCAAAGACAGCATTTAAAAACTGCTGTAATAGTTCAATTATGTTCAAAAATCTCATTTCGGCCAACTGCAGCACTTAACAAGTGCTACAATAGCTCTTTTATTAATTTTAGCTTTTGGTTTTCATTCTATAACCATAGCACTTACCAAGTGCTGCAATAGCCCTTAGTTAATTTTAGCCCTTTTAGTTCATTTGCATCAACCACTGCACTTACAAAGTGCTGTAGTATCCTTTACAACAGATTTTAAGTTAACTTCAGAAACGATAGCATTTCTGAAATGCTGTTAATTAAATTTCCAGATTTACAATACAATTTCAGCAACAATTAAACTTCAATTTAAATCATTTTAACTTATAAAATTTCATATTTTCCACTTTAAAATGGTCATTTAAATACCCTTTAACTTAGATTTTATAAAGTAAATTTCACAAAATTTCTTAATACTTCACTTATTAAATCCAAGTGTACAGTTTTCCTTAAATTTTCATTTACTCTACACTTTAATTTAATTTACCATTTCATAAATTAAACTACATTTCCATTTTATTTTATTAACTCAACTTTTATTTTTTAAACCAAATTTCACATTTCCAAGTCAAGTTATATTTCAAATTTCACTTTTAAGCATTCATTTATTTTACCATTTTAACTCATAGAAAATCAATAACACTTTATTAAGTCATTTTAAATTCAAATTTAAATCAAATTAGCATATTTTATTTACTTAACTTAAACTCCATTTTTGAACAAAATCACAAATTTCAAAATTAACTTATATTTCAAATTTCAACTTAATCATTCATTTAGTTAACATATTTAACTTATAGAAAAATCACTAACACTTTATAAAATCATTTTTAGTTCAATTTAAATCAAAATATCATAAATTTACACTTTTAAAAATACCTTAAAAATTGCAGAAAAATATATAATAACCACGGGTCTATATAAAATTTTCTGACCTAGGTAAAGTGATACAGATAATATATCATTTCAATGCGTAATTTACAAAGAAAAATCGGGGTTCTATCATTTCAAACCCGCAATTCCAAGTCAAATAAAATAAATAAAAATCGCTCGGGCCTATCATTTCAGCCCATAACAATTTTTCCTTATTCTAAAGTCCGTTTTGGTATGTATCATTTCAACCCATAGTGATTCTATTCTACAGGGAACTTGCAGTGTGAGAAATAGAAATTAGTAAACAGTATAACAACATATAGTAGTATCAGATGATATAATAGGTTTATATACAAGGTTAACATCATATGATTCATATCACAGGCAGGTATAACATAATATAATATTCTACACATTCACTTGCTATCACTTCACAGTTATATAAGTATAAATGTCATGAGTGAATACTCACCTTTTTAGGCTGGAGTTAGCAAATCAAAACACACAGAATAGATTCCAAAAGCATGATACAACACGACTTCTGATTCAAGTGAGTGGAGAGCCAAGATATTGATCTTCTAAACAACCAAAACAAGACAATATAACACATGAATATATTTGACACAAAAACATTTTAAAACAATTGAAAATAAGAAGCAACAAAGACAAGATAGCTTGACCTTGCTTTAACCATCCAAATGCTCGACCTAGGGAATCATATGCTCAGCCGTGATGTGTTATAGCTCATGTATGGCATCATGTAGGTCGGGTTTAGCATCATATAGGCACGACAACATGGAGATGATGATGGGGGTAGGTGTTACAACATAGGAATAAAAAGGGAAAAGGCAATAGGTGGAGTTTTATGCACCACTTGGCTCGGCCATGGGTCAATTGGGCTCGGCCATGTCAGGGTTCAGGTCAGGTCAGATGTCATGTGGCAGCCAGAGATTATGTTAGCAGGTGGTGGTGGTTCTAGGGGTGATGGCCGAAGCAACTATGAAGGGAATAGGTGAAAATATGGTCGGCTAGGCATGTTTTCAAGGAGCTTTGCAATTTTTTTGTGGTGATGGCTTCACATGAAGGCATGCCAGATCTGGACAAGTGGGAAGTGGTGGTTGCTATCGTGGATGATGAGGTGGTGGTCGATGGTGATGATGGAGTAGTGGGGCCGAGCAAAGCACAAGAAGAAGCAAGGCAAAAATATAATGAAAAAGAGGAGAAAAGGTGGAAAAATGGAAGAAGCCATCAACAAAATTTTCTCAGAAATAAAATGGCCGTGAGTTTTGAGGTGGGAAAGTTTCTCACGTGAAAAATGAAGAGGAATACATGGCAAAAGCAAAGAGATGTACAGACAAAAGAAAGAAATGAAAAGGCAAAAGGAAAATGAAAAGACAAAGTAAATGAAATGACATAAGAAAATGAAAAGATTTTGCCTCTTCAAATTTCCAATTTCTTTTATTCAAAATAAACAAAATAAAATTCAGTAAATAAAAATAAAAGAAAAACAAAAATAAAGTGAAAAAGAAAATAAATAATTATTCTTAAGAAAAATAAAAGTAAATAAAGAAAATGGTTTATTATATTGAAACTAGAATTTAAAATTGTAAATAAAATACAATAAACATTGAAAAATTATAACTACACTTTTAAAAATGTTTTTAAAAATAAAATATATACATAATATGTCATGTTACACATATATACACAAATTAGAACATGATATGACAAACAAAATATTATTTGTATAAATTAAAATAAACAATTTTGTTAAATATATCAATTTACATATAATGGTTTAAAAAACATAACTTTCACATTATTAATCAGATTTCAACGAAAAGAAAATCAGTATACTTGAAATTTAATTTATTTTCATAATAAAAGATAAAATTCAAAATTTAAAAATTTTAAATTTTAAATGTTAAATTTAAAAGTCAAAGTTTGACCATATTGACAAAAATTCACATTTTTGAAAAATATTATATTCATTCATGCTTGGAATTATAATTCACATATGAATCAGAAATTCAGTTAAAATAATCAAAATATACAATTACAATAATCGCTAAATACAGGGTTGTTACACTCTCCCCCACTCAAAACTTTTCTTCCTCGAAAAGGAATGAGGTACGAGAAAACACAGAAAAAGATAGAATGAAATAGGATTAAGACAAGATGATAAGAAGAATGAAATTATACCTGATGACTGTTGTTATAGGTAAGTTTAACAAGATGGAGACGATCACAAACACGAAGGAGATCCTCGAGAATCTGATTCACTCTTCCCGTTTGACCATCGGTCTGTGGATGGTAAACAGTGCTCAGATTCAGATGAGTACCCAAAGATTCCTGAAAAGATTTCCAAAATTGATTGGAAGAGATAGGATCACGATCACAAACAATACTGAGAGGAACACCACGGTCTATCCACAATAACCCAGATAAGCTTAACATACATACGAGTCAAAGTAGTGAGAGGTGCAGCAATCCAAGGAAAATTCTCAATGAATCTCCGGTAATAACCGGCAAGGCCCAGAAAACTACGAATCTCAGAAGAAATCATAGGAGTTTCCCAATCCTATAATAGAATAGGGAGAAATAAGAAAAACATAAAAGATAGAATAATTAAATGACAAAGGAAAAAGAGAAAGAAAGAAAGACTAACATTAATCGTAACATCTTGACTGGATCAGTAGAAACTCCATTACTGGAAACAATATGTCCATGGAATCGGACTTTATCCTTCCATAAATGGTATTTAGAAAATTTAGCCTTCAATTGATGATTTCTAAGAGTCTCTAGAACAGATTTCAAATGTGACTCATGCTCTTTCTTGGTCTTAGAAAAGACAAGGTATCATCAACAATGACTAGAACAAATTTATTAAGCACAGCGCGAAAAACAGGATTCATCAAATCAACAAAGAAAGCAGGAGCATTAGTCAAACCAAAAGGCATGACTAACTATTCATAAAACCCATTCTCAGTAAGGGAAGCAGTCTTGGGAATACTTTCCTCCGCAACACCAAGCTGTGGCAAAATCAAGTTGAGAGAATACAGTGGCACCAAAAAGCTGATCAAACATATCATTGATACGAGGCATTGGATATCTGTTTTTTCATAGTGAGCTTGTTCAGCTCCCTATAATCAACACACATCATCAAGGAACCATCGGACTTAGTGACGAAAATCACCGCTGCTCCCCATTCTAAATGGCTAGGTCTGATCAGACCTTTGGAGAGCAAGTCCTCAATTTGCTTTCCTAACTCAACCTTCTCGCGGGGTGCCACTCTTCTAGGAGGAAGAACAACAGGTCGAGCTCTAAGAATAAGATCAATACGGAAATCAATTTTTCGCTTAGGAGGTAAAGCAGTGACTTCACCAAATACATCGGGATAGAATCTGACTGCACGGATCGAATGAAGATCACTAGGAGTAGAATCCAGAGGATAAATAAAACTGCCAGCAAAATCCAGAGGCATGCGACACCGAATAATCAAGGGATTTCCTTGATCATCAACAAGATAAACAGACCGGACTTTACAAGAGATATGGGCATCATGCCCACCAAGCCAATCTATTCCAAGCAATAAATCAAAAGCATCAAAGCCAAGAACATAAAAATCACCACTAAAGCGATGATCAGAATAGAGAAGTTTCACTTGCTTACAAATCCGATTAAGGTTTGCGGGACCCCCAAATTAGATTTGAAACACATAAGGTTATAGAAGCATACTCAGGAGAGAGGAGATGCTCGAACTTATTACACAAATCAATAGAAATAAAACTATGAGAAGCTCCAGTATAAAAAAAACACGAACAGGTACTGAAATAAAGAAAAGGTTCCCTGAAGAGTACCTTATTCATCACTAGGAGTAGGAGCTGGAGAAGATGCAGAGGTGACAACAAATATACAGAAGGCTTACCCAATTGAGAAGGAGGAGGAACAGAAGCACCAGCTAAAGTAGGGCAACGATTATCATAGTGTCCCTTCTGATCACATTTGAAGCAGGTGATGGCAGAAAGGTCAACAGGCTGCCTCAGATAAGGAGAAGACAAAGATAGATTTGCTTGGAAAGATATCCTAAAGAAAGAAAATACTAACAAGGTAGATACGAAAGGAAGGAAGTTTAGAATTTTTTTCCTTAAAACAAAATTTTTTTATATCAACTTTGAAAAATCCTTTGGAAAAAAATCATTTTAAAATGATTTTATACTTTGAAAATACGTGCTCTCACAAAGAAAATGATTCTGAGGTAGATTTCATCATTATAGGGTATTTCTACCCTATCTCTAATGAGTTTTTGCTCCGCAGGCTAAGGTTTGCTTAAAAACCGAAGCTCTCATACCAACTGTAACAACCCACTATTTTGGATCATTCAAATCGACAATAATCCACACATGTCGGACTTGAATGATTCAAAATAACAGATTGTAATAAAATTTGGAGCAAATTAAATCATTCACAAAATCACAGACACAGAATATCAGAATAACTCGCAACGGAAATTAAAATAACATAGTAGTTCATGAAGCTACTATAACAAAGTCTCAAAACAAATACATAATATCAGTCTGAAAACAAATATAATAGAAATCCCAATACATTGAAGTCCACTAATACAAGAGCTGAAATAGAGCAACTGAAATTGAAATAGATAGATAACTAGATAAGTAGAATCTCTAGCGATTCCTAGCTGTAGAAAGAGAAATCCAAAGCTATAAATAATCAGGATGACCCGAGCGTAAAGCAAAACACAAAACACTCGAGTCAGGACATACATACTTATACAATGTAAACCAACTCAAGTGAACTGTAATAAGGTACAAGTAACTTAAAGGATGCTTGGGACCGCCTATCCTCTAAGGATCCATTAAACTATTTACTATGTAGTAATATTATGCTATTATAATAATGTCTACAGTAAAATAAACTTACTTTAAAATAGCGTTGAAGGGGTACCCATACAGCCTCCAACACGTAATAGTCCCAATAGTCCATCCAGCATCAGCATACCTCCAGATCGGGAGGCTACCCTAAATACTCCATGGGCAATGTGAGAAAAACAAACTCGTGGTAAGG
Source organism: Allium cepa (assembly GCA_030765085.1). Lineage (NCBI taxonomy): Eukaryota > Viridiplantae > Streptophyta > Magnoliopsida > Asparagales > Amaryllidaceae > Allium > Allium cepa. The sequence continues at coordinate 307,877,050 of CM060934.1, read as the reverse complement.
CTCGCAATGGTAGGTGACACGGCACAACTAGGCAATGTCAAGGTAGATATACCAATTACGCTTCCGGGCTGGTGGTAACGCATAGCAGCCGCTACTGCCCACCTCAAAACACACTCTCAATAAAAATCGGAGGATGGCCATCAAATCAACCACAAGTATGAGTATAGTATCGAAGAAGTGCGTCCGATAGGAGGAATGACATCACTTGGCCCGTCGATCGCTCCTGTTTTAGCCGCCTTAAGCCAACTCATGGGAGTCGGGTCCACGTTCATACCTCAATAGGATCGTCACCACCATCCCACTTCATTCTGAAATCTCCATCGTGTACACAGTTGTTAAAGTGGTTTTCGGTATCGACAGAGAGTATGTCCATATCCGATCCCGGTCTCTTTAACAACCAATCGTTATTATAACCGGTGATTATAAATTTCAAAAATAGTTTATATTTCAAAACCAAAACCATTTTTATTTCAAAACTATATTCAAATCAAATAGTTTATCATTTCCATTTCAAACATATATTCACCTTTCAAAAATCATAATACTTTCAAAGTTATAATTTTTTCGAAACCAAAATACTTGAAATCATTACACTTTGAAAATCATAACATTGCGAAATCATACATTTTACCTTCCTTAAATTTTTACATTTTACAAATTTATTCAATTAAACCTAAATGTTCAAATTTCCAATTTAGTTCAATTCAAACCATCGTTTTCAATTCAATTCAGTTTCCCAACAAACCATTTCAAAATTCAAATATTATATCCTTTCAAAACCTAATTCAATTTATATTTTAAATACCATTCCAAATCACATTCAAAATAGTTTATATTTTAAATCAAAATACTCCATTTAAACTGTTTAAAAGTGAAGTCATTATACTTACAAATCAAATATTCAATTCCAAAAATTTAGCCTTTTCCGAGTTCATTTATTCACTTAAATACATTAAAACAGTGATGAAAACAATTCAATTCAGCAAAGACAACATTTAAAAACTGCTGTAATAGTTCAATTATATTCAAAAATCTCATTTCAGCCAACTGCAGCACTTAAGAAGTGCTACAATAGCTCTTTATTAATTTCAGCTTTTGGTTTTCATTCTGCAACCACAGCACTTACCAAGTGCTACAATAGCCCTTAGTTAATTTTCGCCTTTTAGTTCATTTGCATCAACCACAACACTTACAAATTGCTGTAGTATACTTTACAACAGATTTTAAGTTAACTTCAGAAATGATAGCATTTTTGAAATGCTGTTAATTAAATTTTCAGATTTACAATACAATTTCAGCAACAATTAAACTTCAATTCAAACCATTTTAACTTATAAAATTTCATATTTTCCGCTTTAAAATGGTCATTTAAATACCCTTTAACGTACGATTTTTACAAAGTAAATTTCACAAATAAATATCAAATTTCTTAGTACTTCACTTATTAAATCCAAGTGTACAGTTTTCCCTAAATCTTCATTTACTTTACACTTTAATTTAATTTACCATTTCATAAATTAACTACATTTCCATTTTATTTTCTTAACTTAACTTTTATTTTTAAAACCAAATTTCACATTTCCAAGTCAAATTATATTCCAAATTTCACTTTTAAGCATTCATTTATTTAACCATTTTAATTCACAGAAAATCAATAACACTTTATTAAGTCATTTTAAATTCAAATTTAAATCAAATTATCGTATTTTATTTACTTAAACTCCATTTTTAAACAAAATCACAAATTTCAAAATTAACTTATATTTCAAATTTCAACTTAACCATTCATTTAATTAACATATTTAACTTATAGAAAAATCACTAACACTTTATAAAATCATTTTTAATTCAATTTAAATCAAAATATCATACATTTACACTTTTAAAAATACTTTAAAAATTCCAGAAAAATATATATAATAACCACGGGTCTATATGATATTTTCTGACCTAGGTCAAGTGATACGGATAATATATCATTTCAATGCGTAATTTACAAAGAAAAATCGGGGTTCTATCATTTCAAACCCGTAATCCCAAGTCAAATAAAATAAATAAAAATCGCTCGGGCCTATCATTTCAGCCCATAACGATTTTTCCTTATTCTAAAGTTCATTTTGATATGTATCATTTCAACCCATAGTGATTCTATTCTACATGGAACTTGCAGTGTGAGAAATAGAAATAAGTAAACAGTATAACAACATATAGCAGTATCAGATGATATAATAAGTTTATAAACAAGGTTAACATCATATGATTCATATCATAGGCAGGTATAACATGATATAATATTCTACACATTCACTTGCTATCACTTCACAGTTATATAATATAAATGTCATGAGTGAATACTCATGTAACAACCCGGAATTTTTGACAGCATATTTTAATGCATATTTAATCTAATTTAAATTAAATATAAGCTTGACAACGTTTAAAATGATGAGATCTTGGATATTTAATAGTTATATGTTTTATAAAAGAAAGTTTTGATTTGAAAATTTTAAAATAGAATGCTTCGAAAAACCACTAAAACAAAATCTGTCTTATTCAATAAAATCAAATCAAAGATTCAATATTTTATTATTTGATAATTTATATGATTACAATTTTAGTTTTTAAAATGATAAAGTTCGAAAGTAAACAAACATAGTAATATTAAACATAACATGAAAAACAAGTATAAATCATAATTATAAACATAAGTATAAACCATAATTCTAACATAGTAAATATAACTAACAATATAAATAAACAAATATGTTAACAATAACTTTTAAGCAATCATATCAGAAAGTTTGAAAAATATAACCTGTATACAAATGAATAATGCAAAGAAACAAGACAAGTTGTATATAGTTGTACTTAACAAATAAAAACAAAATCAAAATCAGGTTTCACTAAGAATATATGTGTAAATGAGCAAGCTTCTACAATAAGCCAAGTAAATAGATAGCTAAATATACTTACAAAGTCAAGTAGAACAAACCTGTAAGAAAGAAAGGAAAAACATATAGTACAAGATGATCAATTACACAAGACAAATTAGATATAAAACTTGTGTACTGTTATACAGTTTTATGCATCAGGAAACAAAAATCTCACTTCAATAAAAAAAAATCCGTGTCTTACATAAACATGTTTGGCCGAAATAATAAATATCTTTGTACCATACATAAGTAAGTATCAACAAACATTTATACTTGTTATCATAATTAAAAGCATGAACATTTAATAGCACAAATTCTTGTTAAACTAGTACCTACAGCCGAAATTCTAGTAATAATTTCTTTCTGCAGAATATATCTTAACCAATTAAAAGAAAGAATGGCATTACAAATATGAACTGCCTAGATACAACCTACTGATTAGTAGCTTCTTTATATATATCCACCTTTATATCATCAGTTCATTTATACAAACCTAAATTTAAAAACAAACCTGAGAAACATTGTTTTGGCTTTGCAAACAAAATTAATTCAAGACAGGAAACTTAAGAAGGTTTCAAGATAGTTGCAACCGCAGTTTCTTCAACAAATATTTTTGGTGAGTAAACATACTTTTCTTGAATTTTGGATATGGTAATTAACTTCTGATGATTGTGCTGCTACATATATTGATAATAAATGGACCTGTATTTATTTATGTACTGGATTGGATGCTTTCTGTTCCTGATTTGCTATCAAACTTCTGAGTAAAAGAAGTAAAGGATGTTAATACTTTTCCATTTGAATTAATTTTAAACCTAAAGATGTAAGTAATTCAAATGGTTATCATAAACAAAGCCTGAGAATATGTTTGCAGTATAACAGTAAGATGTAAACACTGTTTTTCTTCAATTTACAGGTAAAAGAAATCAAAGGCCAAAATTTGAATATTTAAATTTGTAAATTCAATAACATATTTAGATTTCATAAACATAATTATGATTTTTAACATAAAAATCTTGATTTTTAAGCAAAGATCAAAAGAGTAGTTTTAAAATGAAACTAAAATGGGTTTTTGTCAATTTTAGAAGATTGAGATAATTTTAACTTCTGTAAATTAACAGGAAGCAAGATTGTAAACCATTTGATTCAAGAAAAATGTCGAAATAATTTTCGAATGTAAGGAGTTTGGGTTTGGATTGAAGATAGGATTTACTGCCTACATTTTCAATGCTCTGTAAAATATTGATTCCGGCATCATAGGTAGATCGAGTTTGTCGCGATTTTTGGTGGAGTTAGGGGGGATGTGAGTGACGTTCTGGTGGAGTTTCATCACCTCCGGTGATGGAGGGTGGCCGCATGAAGGAATTGTCGGTGGACGATGCGTCGCAAGTTTCGAGCTTTAGGCAAAGTTTTGCCTTCGATCGATTCGTGTTGTTTTGAGAGATGTAATCGTTTGAGTGGAATTTTTGTGATGTGTTGGGGCTGTCGCGAGGCGCCGTAGGCCAAGCGCACCGCCGTGCATGTGCATGGTGGCGTGAGTGTGTCGCTGAAGCCGTGGTGACTTCGTATCGTGGGATACTCGAGTGGAAGGGGAGGTGACTTCGGGTCGTTCTCGTGTGTGTGCTTCAGCTGTTTTATAACTTTAACTTTTAAGAAAAAAAATATAAGTGAGAAGAAGAATATAAAACTGGGGAGAAGAAAGTAGGAGATGGGGAGGGAAACGCAGGGGAAGCACAGGAGAAAACTCGAGAATGTCTCGAGTAAAGATGGTGCTGCCTCGGGTACGGTTTTTGGACGTGCGTCATTTTGTTTTAGCATTTGTTTTAACTAAGTTAATTAAAAAATTGTTAATTAGTTAAGTTAGTATTTTAATTAAAGGTTGATTTAGGCAAATATGTAAAGGTAGGAGATTTTCAGTAAGTAGTTAGAATGTTGATTAAATTTATACTTGAATTTTAAATTGATAACTTTAAGTTGATTTTGAAATAAAAATTTAATCATATGTTAAATCAATTTAAATCTTAAGAATGTTAGCTTATCACTAAAAAGTTAATTAGTAAATGAAAGTTAACTTACGTGATTAATTAAAAATATTATACTTTAATTAAATTGATAATAATTGATTTATTAAAGTAATTTGTGGTAATTAAAAAAGTAATTACTTATTAACAAGTAAGTTATTAATTGACAATTAAAAATAAATTAACTAACTGAGTAATTCAGTAACAGCTTATGAATAGAAGTTAATTAATTAAATAAGTAATTAAAGATTAGATGATTAATTAATTAATTATTAATGACTAATAAATTCATTGACCATTAATAAGCTAATCAGTAATTAATTAAACAAAATGAAATAGTTTATTCTTAAGTAATCAATTAAGTTAAGTAAAACCAAACTGCGTTGGTATGAATTGGAAATTCTGTTTGATTTACTTTGATATCTGTTGATGATATTTCTGTGATATGTTATAATATATTATGGATATCTGTGATAACTATGTATGATTTATCTGTTATCTATTATGTGAATTCTGATATTGAATTGAGCTGTTAAGTTAAATAGACAACTTGGCCCTTAAAATGGCGTTTGGATTCCGATAAGACTGGGATCGGAAGAATCAATTTTGATTCTCCGAAAACCACATCGATCCAAATTAAACGATAGGTCGTGACTTATCAAATGGTGAATCGAGATGGTGTTTCAGAATGCAAGGGTTATCGTCGTTAACTCTGAGGGTGATTCCAAAATGAGTGTAACGAGATAATGCCTTCGGTTTCGTTCGAACCCGGAACAAACTTGTATGGATTGAATGCTTTCAACACATCGTCAGGCGGACGATGAGCATTCTAAGATATGTTCAATAAAGGTAATCATAGCCTCAAGCCTCATCAACCGGGAATGGCTAAAACAGGGGAGATGCAGCAAGGTTAGGTGGGTCATGCCCAAGCAGGACAAGATATTCCCCAGTCTAGATGTCCCTTTTTATTTCGGCTGTGTGAGCAGTTGTTGGCCACAACTGCGGGGTTATCTTGTTCGGGACTGTTCAGTAAGGAATGGTTCCGGCCTTGTGTTGTAGGGGGTCGGGAGTGATCCTCGGTACGGTGATCTAGGCCCCGTACTGTGACGAGCGGTACCCCAGTAGCCCTGCCATTGTTGGAAATCCACTTTCCCTACGAGACCCTACGGTTTTGATTTGTATTACCCACTTTCGTGGCTAGTAGCTGGAATTTAATAGATGTAACAATTTTGGCTATTTTCTATTTACTTGAAAACCCTAGACACTATTATAATATCACTGAATTTCCTATAAAATGTTTTGGTTAGCATAAGGTAAAAACTTACCCGTATTTATTTGTGGGGAGTCTTACGTGATACCTTTATTTTCAAATGATTTTCAAAGTTAAGCAATTTTAACCTGTTTACTCATACCAGACCCATGTCTGACCCAGAGTTTATATTTTGTTTTCCATAAACTCTTGGGTACTCAAATTTTTATGAGTAGCCAAGTGATAGGTCTTGGGAGTGTTGATTTTCTAGAGGAGCTATTTTGGAAGAAGACCAGACGTATGTATCTATATATATGTAGTCCGCTGTGTAGTTAGTGTATGCTGTATTTTGGATGTATGTATGGACATATATGTATATGATAGTCCTGTTATATGATATTGTATGACTCTGATGTATGTATAACTATGTAATAGTTACGTGATGTATTATATTTTGTTCCATTCCGCTGTGAGATTCTGATGTTGTTGTTCTTTCTTTCTATTCTTTTCTATTTCTATCCCTTTCTTTCTTAATGATGAAACGTCTTTCGGGGTTGAGAAAGGCAGGTCGTCACAGTTGGTATCAGAGCGCTAGGTAAAGCGAGTACCTAGTCTCTTGTGTTATATTTATCTTGAGAGTGCATATTTGTATTTTCATATAATATTATATATATATCTATCTAAATTGGTTGAGTTACCTGTTCAGGTGACCAACATGAGTTCAGGAAGAAGAGGTAGAGTTAGGGCCAGTACTTCAACAGATAATGGACGGAGTCAAAATGTTAGTGAGGCTATCAATCCAGTACCGTCTCAAGTTAGTTTTGCAGCCTTATGCAAGGATTTCAAACATCTTGGAGGCCAACCATTCAAAGGTTCGGAGTCAATAATTGAAGTTCAAGACTGGCTACGCTCTTGCGAACGTATTTTCAAGAGCATGAGATTATCTGATGAGCGTAAGAGGCATATGGCATCGTGGCAACTGCAAGGTGGTGCAGCAGCATGGTGGGATTCAATTATTGCAAATATTTCTGAGGATGACATTTCTTGGGACAGATTCAAGGAATTGTTTGAAGAGAAGTTTGTGCCAACGGCAGGAAGAACCCAATTGTATCAGGATTTTTTGTATTTGAAGCAGGGTAGTACGTCTTTTTCGGAGTATGAAACTAGATTCAACGAGCTCTCTTGTTATGGTCTAGGGCTCATCGATACTCCTCTGAAAAAGAATGAGAAATTTGTGCAAGGGTTGAGGCCTGAATTCCATGGAAAATTGACGGTGCTTCTGAAGGGATCTTTTGTTGATTTGATTGATATGGCGTTGAGGTATGAAAGTTTGATGAGTAAGAAGCCGGTGGTTCCAGTTGCAGCTTCAGGTGGGAATTTCACTAATCCGAATAAGAGAAAGTTCGATCCTAAATGGAGAAAGCCGAATAAGAAGAAACCTGGGAATAACAACGGACCCCGGAAGTGCTACATTTGTCAATAGGAAGGGCATTTGGCAAATAAGTGTCCTAGGAAAGGATTCCAGCAGCAACAGCGGCAACTGCATCAGAGTGGTCCAGGAACAGCTATGGTTCAGAAATCATTGTGCTTTAATTGTCATCAGCCAGGACACATGATCAAGAACTGTCCACTTCTGCATGGGGCACCTCAGAATAAAGTTTTTGCTTTGGAAGTCGGACCATCTTCTTCTTTGATGGGCAAAGGAGTATTAGAAGGTACTTTACTTTTAAATGGGATATATATTAGAGTTTTGTTTGATTCGGGTGCTTCCTTGAGTTTTATTTCTTTGGACTCTGTTGAAAAGTTCTCTCTTACCCTTAGTTCTGTAGACAGTCCTATCTTGGTATCTAATCCTATAGGAGGGGTGACCAAATTAGACTCTATCTGTAAGGACTTGAAGATCTCTTATCTATCCCACAGTTTTTCTTGTGACCCGTATGTGTTAAATTTTAAGGGATTTGATCTTATTTTGGGTATGGATTGGCTGGATAGGTATAAAGCCGTCTTAAATTGTGATGAGAGAACAGTTTCGTTGGAAACTAATCTGGGTAGAATTTCCAGAGTGTCGTGTGATAAATCTGGAATTCACTTGAGCAGTCTTTTGCATGGAATTGAGCCTTCTGAAGAGAGTGTTGAAGACATCGATGTGGTTCGAGATTTTGCTGATGTTTTTGAAGAAGTTAAGTGTCTACCACCACATCGAGAAGTAGAGTTCCGTATTGATTTGATTCCAGGAGCTGTACCAGTGATTCAGCCCAGTAGGAGAATGGCTCCTAGGGAAAGAGAAGAGTTGATTAAGCAGACGCAAGATCTTTTAGAGAAGGGATTGATTACACCCAGTTTTTCTTGTTGGGGTTCGGCAGCAGTGTTTGTGACCAAATCGGATGGATCACTGAGGTTCTGTGTGGATTATAGAGAATTGAACAAAGTGACTATCCGTAATAAATATCCTCTTCCTCGCATCGATGATCTTTTTGACCAGTTGCATGGTGCTTCTATCTTTTCTCAATTGGATCTAGCTTCAAGTTTCCACTAGTTGAGGGTAGCTGAAGACAGTATTCCCTTGACTGCATTTAGGGGACCGAATTGTTTCTATGAGTGGTTGGTTATGCCGTTCGGATTAACGCTCCTGCCTATTTCGTTGACCTCATGAATCGAGTCTTTAGGGATGTGTTGAATAAGTTTGTGCTGGTATTCATTGATGATATCTTGGTCTATTCCAAATCCGGAGAAGAGCACAGGGAACATTTGAGGATTGTATTAGAGACTCTGAGGAAGCATGTGCTGAAAGCAAAATTTTCGAAGTGCCATTTCTGGAAATTGGAGGTTAAATTTTTAGGGCACATTGTTTCGGGTGAAGGCATTCCTGTAGACCCAGCGAAAGTTGAAACTATTCTGGAATGGAAACAGCCAGAGACACCGACGGAAGTTCGCAGTTTTCTAGGATTGGCTGGCTACTACAGGAAATTTATCAGAGATTATTCCAAGATTTCTTCGCATCTGACTAAGCTGACCAGGAAAGGAGCTAAATTCAAATGGACACCTCAGTGCGAAGAAGCTTTTCAGAAATTGAAGCTAAGGTTAACTAGTGCCCCAGTACTTGCTATACCGGATGGGAAAAGCAAATTCGAGGTTTACACTGATGCTTGTATTGTTGGTTTGGGAGCAGTTCTGATGCAGAACGGAAGGGTTATTATGTATGCTAGTCGGCAGTTGAAACCTCATGAGAAGAACTATGCTACGCATGATCTTGAACTGCTAGCCATTGTTTTTGCTTTGAAAATTTGGAGACATTATCTTTTGGGAGAAAAATTCGAATTGTTCATGGATCACAAACGTTGAAATATCTATTCTCTCAAAAAGATCTTAATCTGAGACAGCAGCGGTGGGTTGAATTTCTTGCATCCTATGATTTGGATATTCTGTACACTCCGGGGAAAGCGAATGTCGTAGCTGATGTTCTCAGTAGGAACGCGGTTTTATCTCTTCTGGAAGTGGTTCCATCTCTTATTGAAAGGATCTCAAGCATGCAAGAATCTGATAAGATGTTGAGGAGGATCATCAAAAGAGTCAGGAAAGGTCAGTGTCCTAGTTTTGAAATTGATGACCAAGGAACACTAAGGATCAACGGGAGAATCTGTGTTCCAAATGACAAGGAGTTGAGGCAAGAAGTGTTGTCTGAAAGTCATCGCTCCAAACTGAATATTCATCCTAGAATCTCGAAGATGTACAAAGACATGAGGAGAGCTTTCTGGTGGCCGAATATGAAGAAGGATGTTACTAGATTTGTGAACAGCTGCGCCATCTGCCAACAAGTTAAAGGTGATCAACAGAAATCTGCTGGGTTATTGCAACCTTTGGAAATTCCGAATTGGAAATGGGAAATGATCTCGATGGATTTTATCGATGGTTTGTCTAGAACCAGGAAAGGGAATGATGGTATATGGGTTATTGTGGATCGTTTAACTAAGAGTGCCCATTTTATACCAGTTAAGGCAACCCGTACTACAGTTTCTTTGGCGGAAATATTCTTGAAGGAGATAGTTCGATTGCATGGTGTTCCCGTCAGCATAGCAAGTGATCGTGATCCTATTGTCACTAGCAAATTTTGGGAAGCTCTGCAATTAGCAATGGGTACAGATTTGAGATTGAGTACAACCTATCATCCTCAAACGCACGGACAGACGGAGAGGCTGAATCATATTCTTAAGCATATGCTACGGGCTTGTGTTTTAGATTTTGGAGGATCTTGGGAAGACCATCTTCATCTAGTGGAATTTTCTTATAATAACAGTTATCAAGCGAGTATTAAGATGGCTCCTTATGAAGATTTATACGGAAGACCGTGTAGATCCCCATCTTGTGGATTGAATCGAAGGATCGTCTTGTGCTCGGACCTGATCTTATTCGAGAAGCTTCTGCGAAGGTTGAGCTTATCAAGAAAAGGATGAAAGCTTCTCAAGATCGTCGGAAGAAATATGCGGATAGAAGACGAATGCCATTGGAATTTGAGATCGGAGACTTGGTTTTTGTTAAAGTTTCCCCAATTAAAGGTGCTATAAGATTCGGAAAGACGGGAAAACTTGCTCCGAGATACATTGGACCATTTCGAGTATTGGAGAGAATTAGAACTGTAGCCTACAGGATTGAATTGCCAGAGTGGATGTCTGGGATTCACAATGTGTTTCATGTATCACATTTGAGGAAATTTGTTCATGATCCCTCACTGGTTGTAGAACCGGTAATTCAAGAAGATTTGGAAGTTGAACCCAATTTAACTGTAGTCAGAAATCCAGTTCAGATTGTGTGCCGAGACGACAAGAAACTCAGGAACAAAGTGGTGAAACTCGTCAAGGTGCAATGGAGTGAGGATCCCAGAGATTGTACCTGGGAAACTCTCGATAGCTTTAAGAATGCTTATCCTGATTTATGTTCGGATAACTAGAATTGTTTGTTAGAATAGGCTGTTTGTTTGTTTGCTATTGTATGAATGATATGTATGTTTGGATTGTTAATATAAAAGCTTTTGAATTTACTGTTGTTTAAATTTCGGGGACGAAATTCTTTTAATAGGGGAGGAATGTAACAACCCGGAATTTTTGACAGCATATTTTAATGCATATTTAATCTAATTTAAATTAAATATAAGCTTGACAATGTTTAAAATGATGAGATCTTGGATATTTAATAGTTATATGTTTTATAAAAGAAAGTTTTGATTTGAAATTTTTTAAATAGAATGCTTCGAAAAACCATTAAAACAAAATCTGTCTTATTCAATAAAATCAAAGATTCAATATTTTATTATTTGATAATTTATATGAATACAATTTTAGTTTTTAAAATGATAAAGTTTAAAAGTAAACAAACATAGTAATATTAAACATAACATGAAAAACAAGTATAAATCATAATTATAAACATAAGTATAAACCATAATTCTAACATAGTAAATATAACTAACAATATAAATAAAAAAATATGTTAACAATAACTTTTAGGCAATCATATCAGAAAGTTTGAAAAATATAACCTGTATATACAAATGAATAATGCAAAGAAACAAGACAAGTTGTATATAGTTGTACTTAACAAATAAAAACAAAATCAAAATCAGGTTTCACTAAGAATAATAAACATATGTGTAAACGAGCAAGCTTCTACAATAAGCCAAGTAAATAGATAGCTAAATATACTTACAAAGTCAAGTTGAACAAACCTGTAAGAAAGAAAGGAAAAACATATAGTACAAGATGATCAATTACACAAGACAAATTAGATATAAAACTTGTGTACTGTTATACAGTTTTATGCATCAGGAAACAAAAATCTCACTTCAATAAAAAAATAAAATCCGTGTCTTACATAAACATGCTTGGCCGAAATAATAAATATCTTTGTACCATACATAAGTAAGTATCAACAAACATTTAATACTTGTTATCATAATTAAAAGCATGAACATTTAATAGCACAAATTCTTGTTAAACTAGCACCTACAGCCGAAATTCTAGTAATAATTTCTTTCTGCAAAATATATCTTAACCAATTAAAAGAAAGAATGGCATTACAAATATGAACTGCCTAGATACAACCTACTGATTAGTAGCTTCTTTATATATATCCACCTTTATATCATCAGTTCATTTATACAAACCTAAACTTAAAAACAAACCTGAGAAACATTGTTTTGGCTTTGCAAACAAAATTAATTCAAGACAGGAAACTTAAGAAGGTTTCAGGATAGTTGCAACTGCAGTTTCTTCAACAAATATTATTGGTGAGTAAACATACTTTTCTTGAATTTTGGATATGGTAATTAACTTCTGATGATTGTGCTGCTACATATATTGATAATAAATGTACCTGTATTTATTTATGTACTGGATTGGATGCTTTCTGTTCCTGATTTGTTGTCAAACTTCTGAGTAAAAGAAGTAAAGGATGTTAATACTTTTCCATTTGAATTAATTTTAAACCTAAAGATGTAAGTAATTGAAATGGTTATCATAAACAAAGCCTGAGAATATGTTTGCAGTATAACAGTAAATGTAAACACTGTTTTTCTTCAATTTACAGGTAAAAGAAATCAAAGGCCAAAATTTGAATATTTAAATTTGTAAATTCAATAACATATTTAGATTTCATAAACATAATTATGATTTTTAACATAAAAATCTTGATTTTTAAGCAAAGATCAAAAGAGCAGTTTTAAAATGAAACTAAAATGGGTTTTTGTCAATTTTAGAAGATTGAGATAATTTTAACTTCTGTAAATTAACAGGAAGCAAGATTGTAAACCATTTGATTCAAGAAAAATGTCGAAATAATTTTCGAATGCAAGGAGTTTGGGTTTGGATTGAAGATAGGGTTTACTGCCTATATTTTCAATGCTCTGTAAAATATTGATTCCGGCATCATAGGTCGATCGAGTTGGTCGTGATTTTTGGTGGAGTTAGGGGGGATGTGAGTGTCGTTCTGGTGGAGTTTCATCACCTCCGGTGATGGAGGGTGGCCGCACGAAGGAATTGTCGGTGGACGATGCGTCGCAAGTTTCGAGCTTTAGGCAAAGTTTTGCCTTCGATCGATTCGTGTTGTTTTGAGAGATGTAATCGTTTGAGTGGATGTTTTGTGATGTGTGGGGGCTGTCGCGAGGCGTCGTAGGCCAAGCGCACCACCGTGCACGTGCACGGTGGCGTGAGTGTGTCGTGGAAGCCGTGGTGACTTCGTATCGTGGGATACTCGAGTGGAAGGGGAGGTGACTTCGGGTCGTTCTCGTGTGTGTGCTTCAGCTGTTTTATAACTTTAACTTTAAAAAAAAAAATATAAGTGAGAAGAAGAATATAAAACTGGGGAGAAGAAAGTAGGAGATGGGGAGAGAAACGCAGGGGAAGCACAGGAGAAAACTCGAGAATGTCTCGAGTAAAGATGGTGCTGCCTCGGGTACGGTTTTTGGACGTGCGTCATTTTGTTTTAGCATTTGTTTTAACTAAGTTAATTAAAAAATTGTTAATTAGTTAAGTTAGTATTTTAATTAAAGGTTGATTTAGGCAAATATGTAAAGGTAGGAGATTTTCAGTAAGTAGTTAGAATGTTGATTAAATTTATACTTGAATTTTAAATTGATAACTTTAAGTTGATTTTGAAATAAAAATTTAATCATATGTTAAATCAATTTAAATCTTAAGAATGTTAGCTTATCACTAAAAAGTTAATTAGTAAATGAAAGTTAACTTACGTGATTAATTAAAAATATTATACTTTAATTAAATTGATAATAATTGATTTATTAAAGTAATTTGTGGTAATTAAAAAAGTAATTACTTATTAATAAGTAAGTTATTAATTGACAATTAAAAATAAATTAATTAACTGAGTAATTCAGTAACAGCTTATGAATAGAAGTTAATTAATTAAATAAGTAATTAAAGATTAGATGATTAATTAATTAATTATTAATGACTAATAAATTCATTGACCATTAATAAGCTAATCAGTAATTAATTAAACAAAATGAAATAGTTTATTCTTAAGTAATCAATTAAGTAAAACCAAACTGTGTTGGTATGAATTGGAAATTCTGTTTGATTTACTTTGATATCTGTTGATGATATTTCTGTGATATGTTATAATATATTATGGATATCTGTGATAACTATGTATGATTTATCTGTTATATCTATTATGTGAATTCTGATATTGAATTGAGCTGTTAAGTTAAATAGACAACTTGGCCCTTAAAATGGCGTTTGGATTCCGATGAGACCGGGATCGGAAGAATCAATTTTGATTCTCCGAAAACCACATCGATCCAAATTAAACGATAGGTCATGACTTATCAAATGGTGAATCGAGATGGTGTTTCAGAATGCAAGGGTTATCGTCGTTAACTCTGAGGGTGATTCCAAAATGAGTGTAACGAGATAATGCCTTCGGTTTCGTTCGAACCCGAAACGAACTTGTATGGATTGAATGCTTTCAACACATCGTCAGGCGGACGATGAGCATTCTAAGATATGTTCAATAAAGGTAATCGTAGCCTCAAGCCTCATCAACCGGGAATGGCTAAAACAGGGGAGATGCAGCAAGGTTAGGTGGGTCATGCCCAAGCATGACAAGATATTCCCCTGTCTAGATGTCCCTTTTTATTTTGGCTGTGTGAGCAGTTGTTGGCCACAACTGCGGGGTTATCTTGTTCGGGACTGTTCAGTAAGGAATGGTTCCGGCCTTGTGTTGTAGGGGGTCGGGAGTGATCCTCGATACGGTGATCTAGGCCCCGTACTGTGACGGGCGGTACCCCAGTAGCCTTTCCATTGTTGGAAATCCACTTTCCCTACGAGACCCTACGGTTTTGATTTGTATTACCCACTTTCGTGGCTAGTAGCTGGAATTTAATAGATGTAACAATTTCGGCTATTTTATATTTACTTGAAAACCCTAGACACTATTATAATATCACTGAATTTCCTATAAAATGTTTTGGTTAGCGTAAGGTAAAAACTTACCCGTATTTATTTGCGGGGAGTCTTACGTGATACCTTTATTTTCAAATGATTTTCAAAGTTAAGCAATTTTAACCTGTTTACTCATACCAGACCCATGTCTGACCCAGAGTTTATATTTTTTTTCCATAAACTCTTGGGTACTCAAATTTTTATGAGTAGCCAAGTGATAGGTCTTGGGGGTGTTGATTTTCTGGAGGAGCTATTTTGGGAGAAGACCAGACGTATGTATCTATATATATGTAGTCCGTTGTGTAGTTAGTGTATGCTGTATTTTGGATGTATGTATGGACATATATGTATATGATAGTCCTGTTATATGATATTGTATGACTCTGATGTATGCATAACTATGTAATAGTTACGTGATGTATTATATTTTGTTCCATTCCGCTGTGAGATTCTGATGTTGTTGTTCTTTCTTTCTATTCTTTTCTATTTCTATCCCTTTCTTTCTTAATGATGAAACGTCTTTCGGGGTTGAGAAAAGCGGGTCGTCACAACTCACCACTTTACGCTGGAGTTAGCAAATCAAAACACACAGAACAGATTTCAAAAAGCACGATACATCACGACTTTTGATTCAAGTGAGTGGAGAACCAAGATATTGATCTTGTAAACAACCAAAACAAGACAATATAACACATGAATACATTTAACACAAAACACATATTGAAATAATTGAAAATAAGAAGCAACAAAGACAAGATAGCTTAACCTTGCTTTAACCATCCAAATGCTCGACCTAGGGAATCATATGCTCGGCCATGATGTGTTATAGCTCGAATATGGCATCATGTAGGTTGGGTTTAGCATCATATAGGCACGACAACATGGAGATGATGATGGGGTAGGTGTTACAACATAGGAATACTAAGGGACAAGGAAATAAGTGGAGTTTTGTGCACCACTTGGCTCGGCCATGGGTCAATTGGGCTCGGCCATGTCAGGGTTCAGGTCAGGTTTGATGTCATGTGGTAGCCAGAGATGATGTTAGCGGGTGGTAGTGGTTCTAGGGGTGATGGCCGAAGCAACTATGAAGGGAATATGTGAAAATATGGTCGGCTAGGCATGTTTTCAAGGAGCTTTGCAATTTTTTTGTGGTGATGGCTTCACATGAAGGCACGGCAAGATCTGGATAAGTGGGAAGTGGTGGTTGCTGCGTGGATGATGAGGTGGTGGTCGGTGGTGATGATGGAGTAGTGGGGCCGAGTAAAGCACAAGAAGAAGCAAGGCAAAAATACAATGAAAAACAGGAGAAAAAGTGAAAAAATGGAAGAAGCATCAACAAAATTTTCTCAAAAATAAAATAGTCATGAGTTTTGAGACGTGAGAAAGTTTCTCATGTGAAAAATAAAGAGGAATACATGGCAAAAGCAAAGAGATGTATGACCAAAAGAAAGAAATGAAAAGGCAAAAGGAAAATGAAAAGACAAAGTAAATGAAAAGACATAAGAAAATGAAAAGATTTTGCCTCTTCAAATTTCCAATTTCTTTTATTCAAAATAAACCAAATAAAATTCAGTAAATAAAAATAAAAGACAAACAAAAATAAAGTGAAAAGGAAAATAAATAATTATTCTTAAGACAAATAAAAGTAAACAAAGAAAATAGTTTATTATATTGAAACTAGAATTTAAAATTGTAAACAAAATACAATAAACACTGGAAAATTATAACTACACTTTTAAAAATGGTTTTAAAAATAAAATATATACATAACATGTCATGTTACACATATATACACAAATTAGAACATGGTACGGCAAACAAAATATTATTTATATAAATTAAAATAAACAATTTTGTTAAATAAATCAATTTACATACAATGGTTTAAAAAACATAACTTTCACAATATTAATCAGATTTCAACGAAAACAGTATACTTGAAATTTAATTTATTTTCATAATAAAAGATAAAATTCAAAATTTTAAATTTTTAAATTTTAAATTTAAAAGTCAAAGTTTGACCATATTGACAAAAATTCACGTTTTTGAAAAATATTCTATTTATTCATGTTTGGAATTATAATTCACATAAAAATCAAAATTTATATTTAAATAACAAATTTTTTTCATTTTAATACACAAAATAAAGTTTTAAATCAGAAATTCAATTAATATAATTAAAATATATAATTAAAATAATCACAAAATATAGGGTTGTTACATCCCCTGGGCAATTACCCCAGTAATCATCTTATGTATCTATATAATATAGAATATTACCCAACACTCCCAAGGGTTAGGGACTCTAAGTCTTATCTAAGGTCTGGACTCATGTCTCAAGTATATGATGTATTATTCTGAACTTTGCACTGATATCAAATGTAACACCCCATCTTTATATACATACTATCCAAGAATATTACCGAGTAATGCCGTCAGATAACACGCAGAATGAGGCGATATTGGGTGCATACGTGAATATTTTCTTGGACTAACACCGATATATATTAAAACATCAATTAAATAACACATCTAGACGTACACAGTATCAGTACAAAACAATAAACATGTGTGTCTTCAAGATAGTACAATACATAATATTTAATAAACAACAGAGAACACAACGTCAATTGTAGCAATAATATATCATATAGTATATAATATGTAATACAATTTATATAAAAATATATCAAATGTTAACTATCTCAGTAAGTGTGACGTACAATCAATATACAACTCAAGATCATACACACACAATGAATTAATCACATATAGGTATCATATAATAGTCCTAATGTAAATCTCCTCTAAGCCCAACAATACATAAGGTGGTTATGTCGTCCATATACCTGAAATGTCTCGGACTGACCCAGGTATTATAAAATAACACACGGGTCAGACTATGTCTAATTAAGAGTATATAAAAATGATAACACAATATAAATGCAGCATAATATGGTAATTACACTAACATCAATAATCAAATCATAAGACAACACGTCAAAAGAGGGGGGGGGTGTGTGTATAGAAATGTATGCCTAATACACACACATATAATACCATAAATAATTATCAAGGCATCACATCACTTAAATAAATCAAAATAATCTATATTGATATCGAAAGATGTCACCATCCATATAGAAACACATCAAACTAGAAATCCTTAAATAAACTCAAATAGGTGAATCACGTATAATTAGAAATCATCTTCAAATCCAAAAAACCAATAAAGAAGATGTAACGACCCGTAAATTTTCGTTAATTAAAATAGCTAATTTGATAAGATTTCGTGATTTAAGGCTAGAAAAAAATTATAATTTATGTATGGTAATAATAACTGGAATGAATTGCGACAATAATTATCCATGTAATGAAAAATAAAAGCTACTTAGTGAATGCTTTTGCAATCAAAAGTTGAATAGGATAATAAATGTTGAATTCATTGGGTGTAATAGAGTAATTGATTGATAAGTAAAATCTATTTAAAATCAAATATTGAATATTGAACAGGTAAATTGTTTAAATTAAATATTTAAAACTTATTGAATAATTGAATAACTGTAAAATGAAAATAGTGTTCTAGATTATGAATTGGTTTTAAAAGTTGAATCTTATAAGTTCAATTTCAATATTTCAAAAGATAATGAATTATTGGATAAGCGAAATTGTTTAAATTAAATATTTGGAAATTATTGAATAATTTAATAATGGGGATTTGAATAACCGTATAATGGAAATGGTTGTTCTATAATTTGAATTTGTTAAATTTTATAAGTTCGTTTTGAATATTTCAAAAGATAGTGATTTAAGAATAATCAAAATTTAACTAAATTTAATATTACAAATGTTTGAATAATTAAATTCCGAATTTGATATGTTTAATTTAATATGGAAATTTAATATATGAAAATAGAGTGAATAATTGAAATTTGATTTAATATTATTAAAATTGGTTTCCAAAGTGAATGTATTTTATATTGGGATTATAATAGAGTTAATAAGATTTTAAAATTGGAATTTATTGGATAATTGAATAACGGGTTTAATATGATTAAAAATGATTTGTAAAATTTTATTTTATCATATTAAAGTTATAATGATGTTGTAGAACTTTTAAAATCGAATTAAAAGTAAATTGTGAAAATTGAATATTTTAATATTTAATTATCGACTGGAAAATAGCCAAATTTTGAACAGTGTCAGAACTAGACGAAATTTGTTCCATTGGATACGTAATAGTTTGTTATTATCGGATTTCAATTTTCGTAGCAATCAGAGTTTTCGTTTGACCGTGGCAGCTCGAAACGCATCGAAATTGTTTTAATATTAATTTGACGAGTTAAAATAGTCATTTTTCAAATAGTCTCAGATTTCGACGAAACAAGTTTCATCGGATACGTAATGTGATATTATTGTAAGATTTCAAATTTCGTGTTAATCGGATTTACCGTTTGTCCGGGGCGAGCCAAAACGCATAGAAATTCATTTAATCGGTTTAATTTAAAATCGATCGTTTATTTCCATAACTCGCGCAAACGATGGAATTAGCTTCCGAAACGTATTCCAATGTGTCCGGAACGTGGGATAAACGCTAGGAACGCCGGTCATCGCGTGAGATTTGGAGTTCGGAAATTTGAGTTGAATAGTGTTCGTTAAAATTTCTATATAAGGACCTCCCCCTTCATAAATTGCAAAATAAATTAAACCCTAGGGTTTTAACAGGAGCCGCCACCTCCATAAAACCAATGATCGAAATAAATCTTCCTTCCCCCTCCAATTTCTTCAAATCCAAGCATTGTTTCAAGAAACGTTCAACTAGGAAAACGTAGATCTCGTCGAGACGAAGATATCCAACAGTGATGATGAAGTTTCGAGCAACCGATCAACGACAATGTTCATTCAAAGGCGTGCGTTTGGGCACGCTTTTCGAGCAGCTAGGGGAGGCCGAGCCTGGCCATGCTCTGGCCGGTGGTGAAGCTCGCTGAGGCGCGTCGTTCGTCATGTTCTGATCGAATTATCGGTGAGATGGATGGGGCCGGTGGCATGCCCTAGTATGCGCGATTGGGTTCGAATTACCCGGAGCAAGACTCGCGCGTGAAGAGCCTGGGGACGGCCTGTGGAAGAAACGTGATGAGCGGCCCAGATCTATTTGGGTTTGAAACTGAAAAAGTTAATTGTAAATTAAATTTATTTAAATTTGTATAAACTTTAAAAAGCTGTATCTCTTTCATACGAGGTCCGTTTTGGACGAAACGAATTGCGTTGCAATCGTTTTGTCGAATACTACGCAATGGAGCTGGATTGGAATCGTTTGGAGCTAGAGAAAATTTTGGGTAAAATTAAACGCTCGTTTAATTTTATTCGAAATAAAATGCTGGAACTACATTGAAATCAAGGTGAGTGTTTTATAACGCTCACAACGTACTGAATATCTTTATGCTAGTTAAATTTGATATTATGAAGTGATATGAATTTTATTAGTCGTTGTCTGATAGAATTTAATTGTCATATAGATTGTCATTTGAATTAACCCTTGAAAATTAAATTGACAGTTAAATTGAAATTGAAATTGATTTGCGATTAAATTACCTGACATTGATAACTGTGAAATTGCCATGAATTGTATTGCCTATTGGATGATGTATGTCGATGGATGTTATTGGTTGGTAGTTAATGTTTGGATGTTTCTTTGCTTATATATATATACTGTTATGCATACATATGACACGGTGATTTGATTTAAGTGATATATATTCATCCTTGACATTTAATTGAAATAAATAATTACTTGGCCACATGATAGGAAATTATATACGGACACCGAATTGGCTAAATTAATAATTTTTAAAATTGTCGATTTGAAATTTATTTAAATGTTTTGATTTAAAAGTTATACATAGAAATAAATTTATAGAAATCGAATTTATCGAAAAATTGAGTTTGGAATGTTGAAATAAATTTTGGTTAAAAGAAATTGTTAAATAATATAAGTCGAGACTTTGAAATTTAAAAATTGGGATTTGATTGAATTTCGAAAATTGATTTGTTTAAAGATTTAACCTTAATTCGAGCTTTGAATATTACTAAGTAAAAGTGAATATAAAAATTGAAATTGAATTAATCGAAAGTGAATATAAAATTGAAATTGAATTAATTGAAAGTGAATATAAAAATTGAAATTGAATTAATTGAAAGTGAATATAAAAATTGAAATAGAATTAATCGAAAGTGAATATAAAATTGAAATTGAATTAATTGAAAGAGAATATAAAAATTGAAATTGAATTAATCGGAAGTGAATATAAAATTGAAATTGAATTAATTGAAAGTGAATAAAAAAATATTGAATAAGTTTGAAGTCAAAGTTGACGCTGATTGAATCGGAATCGAAATTGAATCGGTAGAAAGTAAAAGTTGAAATTGATTTGAATTGGGAAGTTATAATTGAAATGGATTGGTTTTGAAGCTGATTTATTTTGTTTTCCAAATTACTCGGTTATATAAACCATTCTGAATACTTAAACTATTTTAATCTATTTTAAATCTACTTAACCCAATTTAAATTATTTTAAACTAAATCTATCTATTTCAAATCCATTTTAAGATTTTAAAGTATTTTAACTATTTTAATTATTTAAAACTACTTTTAAACTACTTAAAACTATTTTCTAAAATTCTAAGCTGGTCAATAAGGCGAAATGTTTATATTTAAATCTTGAAATTAAATACGAATTGAGTTAAATGAAGTTGCAACCTAAATTGAAATTCGAAATGATTTTGAAATCGAAATGAGATATTGATGCGAAAAATGATTTTGAAACGGAATCTTACATTTGAATAGATACGATGATATTTGAAATGGATTTGATTTTTGAAGCGAACATGATATTTTGATATCAATTATGAATTGATTTGAAATGTAAAAGAGCCAATGGTGTAATAATACGTAGTTATTAAAGAGACCGAGATCAGATATGGACATACTCTCTGTCGATACCGAAAACCACTTTAATAACTATTATACGCGAAATGTTGATCCAGAATGAAGTGGATGGTTTGGTGAACGCGTTGACTGAAGAAAGAGAACGATATTGGATGACCCCTGACATGACTAAAACAGGAGCCGCGCCGGGCCATTGAGGTTCACCACCTCTAGCGGACACGTTTCTTCGATACCATATCTATTACATTTGTGATGCGATTTGGGTGCACCCCTTGATTTGGGAGTGTTGTTTCGCGGTGTTGGGGTAGCTGCTGGCTATGCTCAACATCAGTCCAGATCACGCAACTACTAGTATCATAGTTGGTATCGCCTCATGTACCTTGTCATACTGATTATCCTATTCGCGACCACTACGTTATGTTTTGTGTTATACCTATGGGGTACCCTCTGATAACCACCAGTTTACGGTGGGGCTTACGGTGCTGTATAGACTATGGCATTATAAAAATGTGTTAAGGGGGATTATGGTAACGCCTTAACGCTATTTTGATACTTTATATTACTGATAGGCATTATCTACTTAGCGTACATTACTACATAGTAGATAGTTTAACGGATCCTTAAGAGATGGAAAATCCCGTAACATCTCTTGAGTTATTGCACGCACGTTGACACTGGATATGAGATGTCAAACCCCGCAAACTTCTCTGAAGCCGTTACACTCATATTTATTTACGATTGATTTAACTTTCATAAGGATATTTTAGTCCTGACACGAGTGTTTTGTCTTTTCATTACGCTCGGGTCAGTCCTGAGTTTTTCAGATTTTTGAAGATCTATTCTGGAGGATGAAGACGAAGATTTGGTATACTATTACTATTATTACCCTTGCATCATGCTATCTGCTGCATTATTTTAATTGTTCTGTTGTATATGTATAACTCTGATAAATGTTGTATAAATAATTGTCAAAGTATAGTAAACAGCTTCATGAACTGTTTATTTGACTATTATATTTTATCGTTCCGCTGCGAGATTCTGTGTTGTTTCATTTCCTTTATTTCTCTTTCTTTTCTTTTCTTATTTACCCCAATAACTATCTGCCCTTTTGAATGGTTTGGAATCGACATGTGTATTTGATCGTCGATTTAAATTATCCAAAAAGGCGGGTCGTTACAGTTGGTATCAGAGCTTTGGTTTAGCAATAATCTTAGCTTTGTGGGGTAGGACTCTTTATAAATAGGGTAGTAATACCCTATGATGAGTCGCTGAGTGTATATATATGAGAGAGCGTATTTGTTAGTGATATAAAATGTTTTATATTGTGTCGGTTTATTTGTTGAGTGGCTTATGGATTCTGGTCAATACGAGTAATTAACGTCATTGATAGGAATCTCTAAACACTTAAACAGAACAATTCGACATAGTATTGTTTTGAAATTGGGTAAATGAAATAATTTTGCTCTAATTATATTTTGTATATAAAGGAAAATTTTCAGAAATTATGGTGAATTATCTAGCTTACCTGGTTGTTAGGAATTAAAATATTGGTTATTATTAATTGGATATTGTGTTTTAATAAATAAGGTTTATTACAAAATAAACGATGATAAAACAACTTGTGGAATATTTCAAGAAAGTAAAATCCTATAAGAATATTTTATAAAGGTGACTTACGAATTAAAATAGATTAAATTGGAAAATATTGAATTCAAGACCTGGGGACTTTTAAAATGGTTTTCAAAGCTTTGAAGAAAATATATTGTGATATTATTTGGAAATTGTTTATGGATATATTTTGAAAGGATTTTAGAAGGAATAAAATTCAGTACTCCTCTCTTCTGTCGCTGGAAAATAATTTCGGTGATGACTGCACAGCATCATCGAAGTTCATTTTCGAGTCTCAAAGTGGGGGAGACTTCTAAGAAGCTTTGCTTTTCTTCGAAATTATTTTGGGTAAATGGGTTTTGGTTTAAACTCCAAAGGTATGATTTGATATATTAAAGATATAAGTGTATATATTTATTTCAAACGATTTGAAAAGAACCGGGCATTTAAATTTCTAAGTTCTGTTAATTAATAATTTTCAAATTATTTGAATGAAATGTGAATTACCAGAATTTATAAAATAAGAGGACTGAGATATCTAAGCTATTGTTTGGGAAAACTTTAAAGTTGAAAGGTAAAGAGGATTTTAACAAATTAAATTTGTGAACATTCTAATTAGGTAAAATGAAATTCTATAAATTTGTATAATGCAAAATTTGCATTCTAATGACATATAATATGACTTACCAAGTATTAAGAAGTTGAAATGATGTTTTGGATATGTAATGAGATGTTGTACAAATAAACAGAACCTGAAAATAATTGAAATATACAAGTAAGGAAAACTCAAAGGGAATTAAAATGTATATAAATGGAAAATTTGGTTGTGATAAAAATTATAAAAACTTAAATATAGCATGAAATGATAAATGGATAAATGGAACAAGTAAGTGAACTTAAGAAAGAAGACAAATGAATTGTATAATATCTTTTGTAAATTGGTTATAGAAAATAAATATAAATGGAATAGAAAAAATTGAATTTGTAACTTTGAGATAACCGTAAACTAAGAAAAGTCACATATAAGAAGTTAGACTTTTATGGAATGACTATAAATTAAGATGATGACTAATAAAATGTTCCGCAAATAAATTTGTATTAACTGAAACTTTGAATATGTAGTAAATGTAAACAAAAGAATTTGGTATAGCTAAGAATCAATTGGGGAAAGAAATTGAGTTAATTAAATTATATAGAATGTTTAAAATGAACTTGAGTAAGCAAATTCTTTGATATGATGTTTAAGAAAAGATAATGTTGAAGAATATGCTATGTAAAGAAATTAATATACTAACTGAATAATGGATTGTGAATAATTAATTGAACAAAAAGAAGTCAATAAAATAATTTAGTATAGATAAATTGGATAGAAATCCATTAGAAGGTAATACGTGAGATTGTACGTATATTATTTTATTCGCATAACGATTTGATCCAAATTCGAGCACAAAATTTTGAGATGATTTATATCGATCCAAGTTAGGATTTTCCACTCGATTCTCGACGGCGGACCCTGGATATGGATTTTGGTTTGATTCTGGAATTCTCTATCATAGTATATGGCTATGCAAGGAGAGTAACAGCTTCCAATCAAGGAACCAAATCTGAGTCCGCACTAGAGAGTCGGGTGAACGATACTAGTTTAGAAGTGAAATTGTGTGATCGAATAAGCGATTAGATTGATATTGCTCAAGAATGATATATGTACGGCTTACGGACTTAATTAAAGTAATATCGGAAAATTATGATGCCAAATATAAAATGATTCTTTTAAAATTATATAACAGGATATATATATATAAAAGAGATAAACCAAATTGAATGTAAAATTAATAATTTGGTTATGTTGGGTATGATTTGGTTGTTATATGATTGTTAGTTGATTGTATATAATTCATTGATTGTTATTGAAATTGAAAGCTATAAATCATTGAAATCAAATTGGAAGTTAAATGAATTTAAATAGAATTTAATTTGATTCAAATTGGAAGCGAACTAATGTAAATATAAATTAGTGAATGTTAACTAATTGAATTAAGAATGAATGTTAGTAAAATCCAACGTTAATGAATCAACCGTGATTAAAATTGAAAACAAGTCAATAAATATTAATGAGAAGTGAATTTATATTGATTGGTTATGGATTCGTTGGATGATAGTTGGATGATAGTTGATTGATGGTTGCACTTGTTGTTTTGTTGCATTTGCTATGTTGGCACATGTAGTTGTTATGTTGCTATATGATGTATATTGATACTATTTTCATATATGCATGATTCTCATTGTTTGTTGAGTGTTTAGTAGGTGCAGATTGCGCTTGCTTCGCATTTGGAGCTCGCCTTCGCGCTATATTAGTCGTATATGCTCGCTAATAAAATATAAGGTACATGTTTATTTTATCATTGGATTTGGTGATTTTTGATGAGCCACTTGGGTTTTTTTGATTTTCTTTTGTTGGTTTGGGGCCCGTAGAGGCGTTTTGTAGTTGTACCGATCGAGCCGCACAAAGGAGACTCTGCCGAAATTTTCCGTAAAATCCGGGTGTTAGAAAAAATTTCAAGTCTTTTATTTATTTATAACTTGTTATGATAACTCACTTTTAAAGTTGGAAAGCCGTTCGGAGTAACTTAGTGGAAGCGTAGTTATGACTTTATAAATGGAATTTCATTGGTTATAAATTGGTAACTTTGAATAAAATATATCTAATGTTGAATTCTATACTTAGTTCCTTTTCTCTTCTTTTCCCTTTTCGGGGACGAAAAGTTTTGAGTCGGGGAGAGTGTAACGACCCGTAAATTTTCGATAATTAAAATAGCTAATTTGATAAGATTTCGTGATTTAAGGCTAGAAAAAAATTATAATTTATGTATGGTAATAATAACTGGAATGAATTGCGACAATAATTATCCATGTAATGAAAAATAAAAGCTACTTAGTGAATGCCTTTGCAATTAAAAGTTGAATAGGATAATAAATGTTGAATTCATTGGGTGTAACAGAGTAATTGATTGATAAGTAAAATCTATTTAAAATCAAATATTGAATATTGAACAGGTAAATTGTTTAAATTAAATATTTAAAACTTATTGAATAATTGAATAACTGTAAAATGAAAATAGTGTTCTAGATTATGAATTGGTTTTAAAAGTTGAATCTTATAAGTTCAATTTCAATATTTCAAAAGATAATGAATTATTGGATAAGCGAAATTGTTTAAATTAAATATTTGGAAATTATTGAATAATTTAATAATAGGGATTTGAATAACCGTATAATGGAAATGGTTGTTCTATAATTTGAATTTGTTAAATTTTATAAGTTCGTTTTGAATATTTCAAAAGATAATGATTTAAGAATAATCAAAATTTAACTAAATTTAATATTACAAATGTTTGAATAATTAAATTCCGAATTTGATATGATTAATTTGATATGGAAATTTAATATATGAAAATAGAGTGAATAATTGAATTTGATTTAATACGATTCAAATTGGTTTCCAAAGTGAATGTATTTTATATTGGGATTATAATAGAGTTAATAAGATTTTAAAATTGGAATTTATTGGATAATTGAATAACGGGTTTAATATGATTAAAAATGATTTGTAAAATTTTATTTTATCATATTAAAGTTAGAGTGATGTTGTAGAACTTTTAAAATCGAATTAAAAGTAAATTTGTGAAAATTGAATATTTTAATATTTAATTATCGACTAGAAAATAGCCAAATTTTGAACAGTCTCAGAATTGGACGAAGCTAGTTCCATTGGATCCGTAATAGTTTGTTATTATCGGATTTCAATTTTCGTAGCAATCGGAGTTTTCGTTTGACCGTGGCAGCTCGAAACGCATCGTAATTGTTTTAATATTAATTTGACGAGTTAAAATAGTCATTTTTCGAAGAGTCTCGGATTTCGACGAAACTAGTTTCATCGGATCCGTAATGTGATATTATTGTAAGATTTCAAATTTCGTGTTAATCGGATTTACCGTTTGTCCGAGGCGAGCCAAAACGCATAGAAATTCGTTTAATCGGTTTAATTTAAAATCGATCGTTTATTTTCATAACTCGCGCAAACGATGGAATTAGCTTCCGAAACCTATTCCATTGTGTCCGGAACGTGATAAACCCTAGGAACGTTGGTCACCGCGTGAGATTTGGAGTTTGAAAATTTGAGTTGAATAGTGTTCGTTAAAATTTATATATAAGGACCTCCCTCTTCATAAATTGCAAAATAAATTAAACCCTAGGGTTTTAACTGGAGCCGCCACCTCCATAAAACCAATGGCCGAAATACATCTTCCTTCCCCCTCCAATTTCTTCAAATCCAAGCATTGTTTCAAGAAACGTTCAACTAGGAAAACGTAGATCTCGACGAGACGAAGATATCCAACGGTGATGATGAAGTTTCGAGCAACCGATCAACGACAATGTTCATTCAAAGGCGTGCGTTTGGGCACGGTTTTCGAGCAGCTAGGGGAGGCCGAGCCTGGCCGTGCTCTGGCCGGTGGTGAAGCTCGCTGAGGCGCGTCGTTCGTCATGTTCTGATCGAATTATCGGTGAGATGGGTGGGGCCGGTGGCATGCCCTAGTATGCGCGATTGGGTTCGAATTACCCGGAGCAAGACTCGCGCGTGAAGAGCCTGGGGACGGCCTGGGGAAGAAACGTGATGAGCGGACCAGATCTATTTGGGTTTGAAACTGAAAAGTTAATTGTAAATTAAATTTATTTAAATTTGTATAAACTTTAAAAAGCTGTATCTCTTTCATACGAGGTCCGTTTTGGACGAAACGAATTGCGTTGCAATCGTTTTGTCGAATACTACGCAATGGAGCTGGATTGGAATCGTTTGGAGCTAGAGAAAATCGGGTAAAATTAAACGCTCGTTTAATTTTATTCGAAATAAAACGCTGGAACTACATTGAAATCAAGGTGAGTGTTTTATAACGCTCAAAACGTACTGAATATCTTTATGCTAGTTAAATTTGATATTATGAAGTGATATGAATTTTATTAGTCGTTGTTTGATAGAATTTAATTGTCATATAGATTGTCATTTGAATTAACCGTTGAAAATTAAATTGACAGTTAAATTGAAATTGAAATTGAATTGCGATTAAATTACCTGACATTGATAACTATGAAATTGCCATGAATTGTATTGCCTATTGGATGATGTATGTTGATGGATGTTATTGGTTGGTAGTTAAATGTTTGGATGTTTTTTTGCTTATATATATATATACTGTTATGCATACATATGACACAGTGATTTGATTTAAGTGATATATATTCATCCTTGACATTTAATTGAAATAAATAATTACTTGGCCATAGGATATAAAATTATATACGGACACCGAACTGGCTAAATTAATAATTTTTAAAATCGTCGATTTGAAATTTATTTAAATGTTTTGATTTAAAAGTTATACATAGAAATAAATTTATAGAAATCGAATTTATCGAAAAATTGAGTTCGGAATGTTGAAATAAATTTTGGTTAAAAGAAATTGTTAAATAATATAAGTCGAGACTTTGAAATTTAAAAATTGGGATTTGATTGAATTTCGAAAATTGATTTGTTTAAATATTTAATCTTAATTCGAGCTTTGAATATTACTAAGTAAAAGTGAATATAAAAATTGAAATTGAATTAATCGAAAGTGAATATAAAATTGAAATTGAATTAATTGAAAGTGAATATAAAAACTGAAATTGAATTAATTGAAAGTGAATATTAAAATTGAAATAGAATTAATCGAAAGTGAATATAAAATTGAAATTGAATTAATTGAAAGAGAATATAAAAATTGAAATTGAATTAATCGGAAGTGAATATAAAATTGAAAGTGAATAAAAAAATATTGAATAAGTTTGAAGTCAAAATTGACGCTGATTGAATCGGAATCGAAATTGAATCGGTAGAAAGTAAAAGTTGAAACTGATTTGAATTGGGAAGTTATAATTGAAATGGATTGATTTTGAAGCTGATTTATTTTGTTTTCCAAATTACTCGGTTATATAAACCATTTTGAATACTTAAACTATTTTAATCTATTTTAAATCTACTTAACCCAATTTAAATTATTTTAAACTAAATTTATCTATTTCAAATCCATTTTAAGATTTTAAAGTATTTTAACTATTTTAATTATTTAAAACTACTTTTAAACTACTTAAAACTATTTTCTAAAATTCTAAGCTGGTCAATAAGGCGAAATGTTTATATTTAAATCTTGAATTTAAATACGAATTGAGTTAAATGAAGTTGCAACCTAAATTGAAATTCGAAATGATTTTGAAATCGAAATGAGATATTGATGCGAAAAATGATTTTGAAACGGAATCTTACATTTGAATAGATATGATGATATTTGAAATGGATTTGATTTTTGAAGCGAACATGATATTTTGATATCAATTATGAATCGATTTGAAATGTAAAAGAGCCAACTGTGTAATAATACGTAGTTATTAAAGAGACCGGGATCGGATATGGACATACTCTCTGTCGATACCGAAAACCACTTTAATAACTATTATATGCGGAATGTTGATCCAGAATGAAGTGGATGGTTTGGTGAACGCGTTGACAGAAGAAAGAGAACGATATTGGATGACCCCTGACATGAATAAAACAGGAGCCGCGTCGGGCCATTGAGGTTCGCCACCTCTAGCGGACACGATTCTTCGATACCATATCTATTACATTTGTGATGCGATTTGGGTGCACCCCTTGATTTGGGAGTGTTGTTTCGCGGTGTTGGGGTAGCTGCTGGCTATGCTCAACATCAGTCTGTATCACGCAACTACTAGTATCCTAGTTGGTATCGCCTCATGTACCTTGTCATACTGATTATCCTATTCGCGACCACTACGTTATGTTTTGTGTTATACCTATGGGGTACCCTCTGATAACCACCAGTTTACGGTGGGGATTACGGTGCTGTATAGACTATGGCATTATAAAAATGTGTTAAGGGGGATTATGGTAACGCCTTAACGCTATTTTGATACTTTATATTACTGATAGGCATTATCTACTTAGCGTACATTACTACGTAGTAGATAGTTTAACGGATCCTTAAGAGATGGAAAATCCCGTAACATCTCTTGAGTTATTGCACGCAGGTTGACACTGGATATGAGATGTCAAACCCCGCAAACATCTCTGACGCCGTTACACTCATATTTATTTACGATTGATTTAACTTTCATAAGGATATTTTAGTCCTGACTCAAGTGTTTTGTCGTTTCATTACGCTCGGGTCAGTCCTGAGTTTTTCATATTTTTGAAGATCTATTCTGGAGGATGAAGACGAAGATTTGATGTACTATTACTATTATTACCCTTGCATCATGCTATCTGCTGCATTATTTTAATTGTTCTGTTGTATATGTATAACTCTGATAAATGTTGTATAAATAATTGTCAAATTATAGTAAACAGCTTCATGAACTGTTTATTTGACTATTATATTTTATCGTTCCGCTGCGAGATTCTGTGTTGTTTCATTTCCTTTATTTCTCTTTCTTTTCTTTTCTTATTTACCCCAATAACTATCTGCCCTTTTGAATGGTTTGGAATCGACATGTGTATTTGATCGTCGATTTAAATTGTTCAAAAAGGCGGGTCGTTACAGAAGATATCACCAA
Organism: Allium cepa; assembly: GCA_030765085.1. NCBI lineage: Eukaryota > Viridiplantae > Streptophyta > Magnoliopsida > Asparagales > Amaryllidaceae > Allium > Allium cepa. The sequence goes on along the minus strand of CM060934.1, from coordinate 307,845,677 downwards.
GTATAATTAGGCTAACACGAAGCATTACCCAACTATATCTCTCAATCTCAATAAATAACATATCACCATCAATATAGTCAAAGTAGGATAAGATAGGCTGCCTATCAATATATTAAGAATCCACTATACACTGGATATGTATCACATGTATAATCTCATCCCCTTATATAATATATATCTGTAAATATCATGATGGGTATGACTGTACGACAGATTCAAAGTCCCAAGTAGAGTCATATGTATAACAATATATGTGCACTCTGTACATATTAAAACCATAGTGACGTGTATAAATCATACCTTCCAATCTACTACTCCGTCGGTACCAGACATGATATTTATAACACAAAGCAAGCTCTATAGTCACAAAGTCTCTACAGTCTTGGTTACCTCTCAGTCATCGTGACCCGTTTCCATCTATGTGCTCATCAATGCGAGGACTGATCGGTCACGACATTCACAAATTTCATTCATGAATAGGTTGGATTTGACGGTTTGGGAAATGAATCTAGTATGCCACAAAGGTCAGCAACAAAAGGAATTCATAATAAGAAAACCATTGCAGTTAATTCAGCAATAATAACGCACTTATATTGCTAAGCAGCCAGTACGCACTCACTTACACCTGTTCACACATGTACATGCCCTAAGCTCAAATAATACTGCTTCCGTTTCTTATTTGTTTCCCATATGTTTCTCCTCCCTCAAATTTTCTCCTCTTCTCCATAATCGCGATTCAACTGGAGCTATTATTCTCCTTTATCCTATTCTCCAGTTGACAATTTTCCTTTCGTTTTCTCTGTTTGTATCTGCAATCTCCAGTTGACAATTTCTCCTTAAACCAAAATAAAACCCTAATCCAGCATCCACTATGACTTTTAACCCCCTGCCAGAGATTGTTCGGCCACGCTCCTCCTCTAGATCCTCCCCGGTTGTTCAACCATGCTTCTCCTCTCGAGCCTCCCTTGGTTGTTCGACCACGCTCCTCCTCTCGAGGCTTCCCTGATCTTACACGACCAATTCTCATTGATTGTGCAAGTATTTTCTCTTACCTTCTCCGAATTTTAATCGATGGGGATTCTTTTCGATCCTTTTTTCTAATCTCGATCCTTTTTTCGAATCTTGTGCATATTTTTTGTATTTTTATACAATTTTTGAATTAGTAGAGCAATTATTTTCCTATGTTGATTAAAATTGAGATCGATTAACAGATTTTAATGTTTGCATTTAAAGGTTTGGTGCTAGAACCTAAGCTCAGCTTCAGGCTATAAGAATTTTTCTTTATATTACATAAAACTGCTATATATGCATGTAAACGCATTTTCTTTTTTGATAAATAATTTTGTCTTGCATACCTTGTCAACAAAAATATGAAAGTTTTAAGGTTTTCTGGATTTTTTTCGCATCCTCATTTCAGAAACAATTTTTTTTCATGCCTGTGGCAGTAGATAGAAAGCTCCGATGAAACATACTTTAATGATCCAACGTTGATGCTAAGTAGTCAACCTTAAAAATAATTTCCAGTTAATGGAATCGGTAATATAGTTGTAATTTAGTTATGTACATATGTTAGTTTCAGAGAAGGTGGTTTTGATGACAACAACCTTAGAATAAGATTAAAAAATATAAATACTAACATTATAGTTTAGATATATATGTATATGCAGGATTTAACCACGCATGTACCAAGAATGAAAACTGTACAGTATAGAGATTCAAGACTGAAGATATCAAGATTGAAGACTCATGAGTACCAAGATTATCAAGAGTTCAAGATTTCAATATAAGTAATTTTGTTAAAACTCATAGAAAAGCACTGGCATCTTAAAATCCGTTTTATTCATGGAATGGAATCCACTTCGAGCCTGTTAAAGGGATGGAACCCTAAGTAGGATGGAACCTACGAAAAATCTAGTGGAACATTGTTTTGTATCCACTAACTTTTATTCAAATGTTTTACAAAATTATATCTTGTTTTAAAAATGATTTCAAAATCTTCCTTTTAAAAGAATCAAAAACATCTATCCTGGTTTTAAAATACTTTCAACCTCAAAATAATCTTTATCTTCAAAATCAAAATATCCTAGGTTTTAAACTATCTTTTAATTATAATATATTTAACTTTTAATATTTATACTTAGATTTAAATATATAGAATTTTTTTAAATATACCAAAATATTATTCTCTATACTTATTTATGTATTTTAACCATAGTTAAGTATACTTATAAAGTTTAAAAATAGTTTTAATACAAGATGAAAGTTATTTTCAAAGAAAAACAAATTACCAAAAATTTCTTAGGCCTGTCGACAACAAGGTGGCAGTTTGTTTCAAAAATTTGAATTTCAAAGGAAGTGTCTATTCGTCATATCCTTTCACGAATGGACATGGCTGTTGTTCTACTATAAGTAGGGGCTGTTTTAAACGAATATATATACATATTTTCTCTGATTTCACTCCTCTTCTTCTTCCACATTTCTTTATATATATTTTTATCGTTATTCTGCCGAAATCACCATTGAATCTAACTAGATCATTTCTGGTTTGATTCTCTATCACTATCTCAACAAGATCTCAGTGCTATTCAAAGTTATAGGCTTCTTTGTAATTAATTGAGTGAGAAAAGGTGTGATTATAGCCTGTGAAATCAATCAAGCGAGAAAAGGTGTGATTGTAGCCTGTGAAATCAATTGGGTGAAATTGTTGCCCGTAAAATCAAGTATCTCTACCCATAGGATTGTGAATCTGGAGTGGTATACCTCGTGGCCTTGAAATCGAGGGTGTAATTGTAAGAATTGATTTTGAAAGGAAATCCGTATTTGTGTGCGGGACTGGATGTAGGGTAACTCCGAATGAGTATAAAATCCGGTGTGTTCTTTCCTTTATTGCTTTTACTTTATATTTGCATCTGTGTTTGATTCTGTGATCATATCCGTGTCTGAATATTGCATACATTTGTGTTCAAATTAATATAAACTAAAAAAGATTTAGTAATTTCTTAAAACACTATTCACCCCTCTCTAGTGTTGATTTTAGCCTTAAGATCCGTAATCTGTATTTCTCACATTTGGTATCAGAGCAAGGTTTTCAAAGTTTCATAATATGATTTTTGAAAAATCTTTTAAAATGGCTATGTTTAAAAAACTTGTTAATACTAGTTTAGAAATATTCAGATCATCATTGTCTCTTGAGTCTGTATATAATCAATATTCAAATTCAAGTTGTCTACCAAAGTTGTATGATGTGCAGGAAACATGTTTTATGGTTGTTGAGGAATCAATCCACAATGGACAAATTGTGCAGATCAAAAAGAATAAATGGATACTCGATAGTGGATGCTCTAGACACATGACTGGTAATCCAGATATGCTGAATGATATAATATACAAAGACGGAGGACTGGTTAACTTTGGAGACAACTCAAAAGGATATGTGATTAGCGTCGGCGAAGTCGGTTACTTTGAAACTCCTATTATCACTAATGTTTTGCTAGTTAAGAATCTGAAACATAATCTGCTAAGTATTAGTCAACTTTGCGATAAAGGATATAACATTAAATTTGAAAAAGAGAAGTGTCATATTGAAGATAATAATTCAACCATAATATTTAAGGGAATTAGGAAAAAAGAATATTTATATTCTTAGTATGAAAGTTTCAAATGATAATTTGTGTCTTTTAGCAAATACGAGTGACCCTGGGTGTAACAACCCGCATATTTATCGATTATATATTTAAATATTTTGTTTAAATATTTTATCGTTATTCGGATATTGGTCCGAAAAGCTACTTTTTGCAAACAATCGAATTAGGACTCAAGACCACTTCCATTGAGTTCGAAATGCCGTTTATAATTTTTTTAAGTATAAACATTTATAGGTTTGGAGTTAGTGAAACTTCACTAACTTTTTCCGCTTTGGACTTTGGGTTAGTCTAGCCATTATAACTCAAACCCACTTCTCTCCTTCTCCTCACTCTTCATAAATTCCTACCAAACACAAACTTTAACATTAATGGTGAGTGGAAAGGGAAATTAGAAACTCCAAGCCTAGGTTTCAACTCCAACTCCATCATTCAACTCCAAATTCAAGGAAAAGCATTGGATTCAAGCTTGTAGTTGCTTCTCCATTCACCTTCAAGCTTTACCTTCATAATTTGGTGAAAAGGTGAGATTTTTATCTAACAATCCTAGCCTATAACCATATTGGACTGTTGGGAATGATTCCCTATCATTTTTGCATGCATATTAGCATTTGGTTTGGATTGGATTGGCGAAAAACTCCAATTTTTAGCGTTTTGGTGAATTTTCTGCACTTAGGCTGTTCTGGCCATTTTTCTGTATTCGGAGTTAGGTCGCTCTCGACCTAACCCTTAGGTCGCTCGCGTGTTATCGCGCTAGGTCGCACTGCCTTGAATTTTCACTTCGGAGTTAGGTCGCAAGGTCGTAAGTCGTAGGTCTCTCGCCTTTAGGTCGTGACCCTTTAGGTCGCTCGGCCTTGCCTACCTCGTTAGGTCGCGTGACCTTAGGTCGTTCCCCTTTAGGTCGTATGACCTTAAGTTGTTCACATGGGTTAGGCCTTTAAACCATTAGGTCGCTCGAATGAGTTAGGTCGTTGGACCTTAGGTCGTTTACCCTTTAGGTCGCGTGTTCCACTAGGTCGCGTGAACCCTTAGGTCGTTGGACCTTATTCCCTCTTAGGTCGGCAACCAGTAGGTCGTTTGCCTTGCTTAACTCGCGAACACCGTTAGGTCTCAACCCTTTAGGTCGCTCGACCTGTGCAACTGTTAGGTCGCGCATCACCCTAACTCGCTCGGCCTTGCCTTCGTTAAGTCGCATGACACGTTAGGTCGTGCATCACCTTAACTCGCTCGACCTTGTTTAGGTCGTTAGGTCGCGAACACCTCTAGGTCGCTTGACCCCTTGAACTCGTAGGTCCCTCGACCCCTTACTTCCTTAAGTCGTTCGTCTTCCTTAGGTCGCTCACCTGGTTGAGTCGCACCTTACCTTAGCTCGGCCAAGTTAGGTCGCGAGTTTCCCTTAGGTCGCGTACCCCCTTAAGTCGCTCGACCACTAGGTCGCGAACACCTTTAGGTCGCGTGCCCCTTTAGGTCGCTCGATCCTATCCTCCCTTAGATTTTCACTAGGTCGTACCATTTTGGTCGGGGCGCTGCCCCGCACCCCGCCGGGGGCGCTGTCCCCTGGACCCCCACGACCTGACCGGGCAGGTCGAACCCCGTAGCGGGGGCGTTGCCCCCGCACCCCCACCTTGGGGGGTTGCCACCCCCCCTCCGTAGGGGATCTTATCTGAAAAACATTCAACAGAACTTGCTTTGTTGAGATGCTGAGTTGACCATTCTTCAAGACAAACTATCTTGGGCTTCTCAGTCGATTTTATGGATTTTTGAATATCTATTTCGATGGATTCTTTAGCGGTTTCTTTGGATCTTATTCACGTCTTCGAATGTGAATTTTTGTGATTGATTGTTTCTACAATCACTTCTATGATTTGTCACTTTAAAATATAAAGGTTTTCTATACTAGTAGTAAATATCAAAACTCTTTCATCAAAACAATTTTAACTCTATTTTACTACAAAGCTTTTTCCTTAAACCGTTTTCCAATCTATTAGTATATACAAACCTTTACCTCACTCGTATGAGAAATCTAATTAAACGACTTAGTAAAACAAGTGGTATGAAACGCTTGCGTTTACTTCGTTGGTTAATTCTTGGACTTGTGCGATTGAATCTTTTGTGGCAATTTTCTAGTGAAGATCTACAGTTTGTTCATAAATATTTGAGTTAAGCAAGTGGTTATGGGACATGAAGCTAAACTTTTATATTTACTAACTTAGTGTAATTGACACTTCTTGATGATCACGACGATCATTTTTGTGTTTTAGACTAGCAACTGTGCGATGTCTCTTTGTCTGCGAGGGAGACTAGACCCCGCTCTTGTGATGTTTCGCCATCGCATTTGTGTGATGTTTCGCCATCACATATGTGGCTAGCGCCCCACAGTCTTCGGGCCATTCGTGTGTCAAAATTAATGGCTTACAACCATGAGATAGCGTCTCGCTTTGTGTTACACGTGTAGGTGAGTTTTCATACTCCCATTTTGTGAGTTTTCATGCTCCTATATTGTGATTTCTGGATTTCTTGTGTAGTCTTCTGGAATTTGCGCTTCACCTATTTTCATGACTTTCATTGTTATAATTTTCCAGCTTTTATGTTTAGGTGAATTTGGATCTTTTAGAAGATTCTTTTGATATTGTTTGATCTCTTGATGATCTTCATTTACATGCTTATCATAGTATGTCTTTATGGTTACTATATTTTCTTGCCATATCTATTGTTTATATCATGTTATCTTATATTTATAGCTAGACTGGTCCATTTATTATTTTCTTATAAATAATACTCGGTCAGACCGAGATGTTACAGGTGCTTCTGCTTGACTTCTCCCCTGGGATTTACTACTCTGACTTTTGGCTGACCATTTAGATTAGCAGTTTTTATCGTTTACACTTGAGATATAGACTCATAGTTGTATTCTTTTGTATAGCACGTGTTGCTATTCTTTTGTATTATTGTGGATCTTTTTGACCACTACTCTGATGTACACTTTCATGTGTTAGTCATATATTCATATCTTCTTCCGCCTTTGTGATATGGATGTCTGTGATTGATTTGTGTTATGCTTATTTCTATGTTTGTTTCCGAAGATTATTTATAGCCACCGTGTGATAAGAAATCACATGGATGGTCGCTCCTCAACAGCCTTATTCTCCGTGCTAGTTGACAGCACTACACCGTAGTGTTCTTGGTTAGCGTGGGTATAGAGGTGGGGCGTCACACTGGGATTTGGCATAAGAGATTTAGGAATTTGAATTTCAAACTCTTATCTAGACTGTCAAAACATGATCTAGTAAGTGGTCTTCCTAAAATGAATTTTAAAGTAGATAGTTTATGTGATGCATGTCAATTAGGAAAACTTAGAAAAAGATCCTTTAAATTAAAAGATATGATTTCAACTTTAAAACCTCTTGAATTACTTCATCTTGATTTATTTGATCCTTCTCAAATTCTATCAATAAATCATAGTAAATATGTTTTTGTAATTGTAGATGATTATTCTAGAATTAGATGGACAATATTTTTGAAACTTGAAAGTGATACTTTTGAATGTTTTAAAAACTTTACAAAAAGAATTCAAAATCAACTTTCTCTAAAAATTATAACCATTCGTAGTGATCACGGTGGTGAATTTGAAAATGAAAAGTTTAAGGAAATCTGCAACAAAAAGGGAATAACTCACAATTTTTCATTTCCAAGAACTCCACCACAAAACAGAGTAGCAGAACGTAAAAATAGGATGATTCAAGAGTGTGCGAGAAATATGCTTTCAGATAGTAAATTACCAAAATATTTTTGGACAGAAGCAGTTGTTACTGCCTGTTATATTTTAAATAGAATTTTAGTTAGACTTTTAACTGATAAGACATCTTATGAACTTCTTCACACAAAGAAACCTAAGGTATCTTATTTTAGAATTTTTGGAAGTAAATGTTTTATTAAATACAAAAGATAATTTAGATAAATTTGATCCTAAATCCGACAAAGGTATCTTTATCGGATATTCTGACAGAAGTAAAGCGTACAGTGTTTAATTTAAGAACTAACAACATCGAAGAAACAATGCATGTTTCATTTGATGAAAGTCTCAAAATTTTTGAAGATACAAATGATGAAGAGGATTTAATAACTCAAAATCAAGAGTCAACTGAAACTAATAATGAAATTAATCATCCTAATAAAAAGATTAAACTTTTAAAAGATCATCCTATAGAAAATATACTAGGTAAAATGAGCAATGTAGCCTTTATATCAACTATTTAACCCAAAAATCCAAAAGAAGCATCAACTGATGATTCATGGATTTTGGCTATGCAAGAAGAACTAAATCAATTCACTAGAAATGATGTTTGGGAACTTGGCCCTTGACCTGAAAATAAAACTATAATTGTAACTAAATGGGTTTATAAAAATAAAATGAGTGAACAAGGAGAGGTTGTTAGAAATAAAGCCCGGTTAGTCGCTCAAGGTTATTGTCAAGAAGAAGGAATAGATTTTGATGAAACCTTTGGTCTCGTAGCAAGATTAGAAGCCATTAGGATTCTACTTGCTTTCGCAAATCATAATAATTTCAAATGGATGTTAAAAGTGCATTTTTAAATGGATTTGCAAAAGAGGAAGTATATGTTGAACAACCACCATTTTTTGAAAATGAAAATTGGGATGCCATAAAAGCAGACCCTATATTTGGAGAAGAAGGATGGGTGGAAGTTCCTCGTAATGTTTGATTTTATTTGATTTCTCTGTTTGATTAGAATTGATTGCTTGGATTGATTTGATTTGATTTGGTTTGGTGTGGATTGATAATTGGTGTGCAAAACATAATATGTTTAAATACACATTAGTTTCTTTTCTCTCTTTCTTTTCGTTCTATGATTTTATTTATGTTTTCTACGCAAATGTAAATATAACAGTATATAGTTAATAGATGATTTGTGTTTTTTATTTGAATTCTCACATTATCACTGTTATAAGTATTATCATATATGGATTCTTAGTTAGGATAGTTAGTAATTAAGGACTAAGTTTTGGTTTTAGAATTAAGTGTTGATTATTTATGATAACACTATCATTATATTAATCACATGTCATATAGTATTAGATTAATTGGGAGTTATATAGTTTGGAGTTAGTTTTTGTTGATCAAAGGGGGAGAAGTATAAAATAGGATAGTTAGGCATAGATTAAGGGGGAGTTATTAGTTTTAAGGGGGGTTATTAGGATAGAAGTAATATTTTATAAACAAAGGCTGTCGTCATCGAAAAGGGGGAGATTGTTAGTTCTGGAGAAGATGGTTTTGATGACAACAACCTTAGAATAAGATTATAAAATATAAATACTAACATTATAGTTTAGATATATGTATATGCAGGATTCACCATGCATGTACCAAGAATGAAGACTGTACAGTATAGAGATTCAAGATTGAAGACTCATGAGTATCAAGATTATCAAGAGTTCAAGATTTCAATATAAGTAATTTTGTTAGGAATTTTGTTAAAGCTCCTAAAAAAGCATTGGCATCTTAAAATCCGTTTTATTCGTGAAATAGAATGCACTTTGAGCCTGTTAAAGGGATGTAACCCTAAGTAGGATGAAACCTACGAAAAATCAAGTGGAACATTGTTTTGTATCCGTGAACTTTTATTCAAATGTTTTACAAAATTATATCTTGTTTTCAAAATGATTTCAAAATCTTCCTTTTAAAAGAATCAAAAACATCTATCCTGGTTTTAGATACTTTGAGCCTTAAAATAATCTTTATCTTCAAAATAAAATTATCCTTGGTTTTAAACCATCTTTTAATTATAACATATTTAACTTTTAATATTCATACTTAGATTTAAATATATAGAAAATTTTTAAATATACCAAAATATTATTCTCTATACTTATTTATGTATTTTAACTATAGTTAAGTATATTTATAAAGTTTAAAAATAGTTTTAATACAAGATGAAAGTTATTTTCAAAGAAAAACAAATTACCAAAAATTGCTTAGGCCTGTCGACAACCCCAATATACCCTTGTCGACAAGGTGGCAGTTTGTTTCAAAAAATTAAATTTCAAAGGAAGTGTCTATTCGTCATATCCTTTCACGAATGAATATGGTTGTTGTTCTACTATAAACATGGGCTGTTTTAGACGAATATATATACATATTTTCTCTGATTTCACTCCTCTTCTTCTTCCATATTTCTTTATATATATTTTTATTGTTATTCTACCGAAATCACCATTGAATCTAACTAGATCATTTATGGTTTGATTCTCTATCACTATCTTAACAAGATCTCAGTGCTATTCAGAGTTATAGGCTTCTTTATAATTAACCGAGTGAGAAAATGTGTGATTGTATCCTGTGAAATCAATCAAGCGAGAAAAGGTGTGATTGTAGCCTGTGAAATCAATTGGGTGAACTTATTGCCCGTAAAATCAAGTATCTCTAGCCAGAGTATTGTGAATCTGGAGTGGTGTACCTCATGGCCTTGAAATCGAGGGTGTAATTGTAAGAATTAATTTTGAAAGGAAATCCATACTTGTGTGCGGGACTGGATGTAGGATAACTCTGAACCAGTATAAATTCGGTGTGTTCTTTCCTTTATTGCTTTTACTTTATATTTGCATCTGTATTTGATTCTGTGATCATATCTGTGTCTGAATATTGCATACATTTGTGTTCAAATTAATATAAACACAAAAGGATGTAGTAATTCCTTAAAACACTATTCACCCTCCCTCTAGTGTTGATTCTAGCCTTAAGATCCGTAATTCGCATTTCTCATAATATCATATATTAAACAATATACAATATAACAGACTACCATCGATCTTACACTTCTGAACAAATCTTCTAGCCATCGATCATTCCTACCTTTGCATTGTCTTTACGAACATGAACAATATCAGTGACGTACATAATCGTAAGTAATAAACTGCTGCAAAGCATCTGCAATAAACTGCTACCACATGAGCAGTATACCATTGCTGCCACATGAGTAGTATACCACTACAGCCAAGGCAACAACGGCCTGCCGCTTGCATCAGTTTCATCTTATAATTTATTTTTAAGTTTTTTGGGATGCTTTGAATTAATGGTAAATATTAGAAATAAGATGATCAATTTTTGAAAGCCATTTATGTTTCGAAAAAAATTTGTATTGTCTGTCTCCATTTTAGTTAGTATGGCCTTTTTATTCTATAGTTTTTTATGCATTTTACCTTTGCATCGTCGGTTTCAGAATTATTCTATGTTCTGAATATATTACTAAAATTCAAATTGACTTGAAGATTGGTCTAAAATAAAATGATAGTTAACTGAGAAAAATATCTATTTAGCTTTGCTTTAATCTATGGTATCAGGGGCAACCCTGCTATAGCCCTATTACAGTTTTTGAAATTATGATACCGAACTATTATACCTTGAGATTATTAGAGAAAGAACGTTTGAATGCAATGTCTCTTAAATAAATGGTAAGCAAAAACAACTATTATTATTTTCAATTTTTCAAATAAAAATTTTCTTTAAATTAAAATTAGCGGTTTATGAAATTTAACAAAAATTAATGCTGATATTCATGTTTTATTTTAAATTAGAACGTTTGACTTGATATTATAGGTGTTTAATAGTTTAAAACCCAATAATGGTAATATGTATGTATTATATCCTTTTAGCTGGTTGTGATGCTATGGGGCATAATGATTGGATATGTAATTGTTTCCTCAACAATCATGATGTGAGTATGTTCTTCTTAACTGATCAACATTTATAGACATTACGGGTTAATTTTAGTCATGTATAACTTTTTATTCTGAGACAGGTCAGTTCGTCGCTCAAACTGCAATCATACAAAAGGACATGATGCAGACAGCAGAGCATCGGGAACCATATACATGATTATATTTGGTTTGATAGAAATTTTGTTATCTCGATTTCCATACCTAGAAGAGATAACGATAATATCGGTCCTTCAATGAGTCAAATAAAGGTATATAAACCAATAAAAGTTAGTGAATGAGTTATTTCGAGTGGAATGTAACTGGAAAAAAAAATAAAAAAAATTTCGAGATGGTTTAAATTTGGAATTTGAATTGAAATTAGTTCAAATTGAAATTGATTTGAATAATTTGAAATTGTAATTAAAGTTGAATAGTTTTAAATTCAAATGGAATTTGAATTGAATTTGGGAGGAAATCAAGAATAATTCAACTTGATTTGGAAATGGAGTTTGAAATTGGGATTAATTCAAACTGGAGTTGAAATGAATTGAAATTGGAACTAGTTCAATTGAAATTTATTTGAATTAGTAGAATTTGAGATCAAGGTTGAATAAAGTTAAATTTGGAAAGAACCTGAGGTTAATTCAACTTGAATTGGGGTTGAATCAATTTCAATGGAATTTGGAGTTATTTAAAATTGGAATTGGGTCAATATAAATGGAAGTGGAAATTTAAATTGAATTGATGAGAATGGAGATTGGGAAGTGAGCAGTTTTGACTCTGGACTATTTTTAATATAAATTGTTTTAATGTAGACCTATTTTTCCAAGCTATTCATTATATATACAACCTTTCTTTTAAAAGCCAAACTATCTTATACTTGTGTTACAATTATTTTTGAAACTGTTTAACGATTTTCCAACTGTTTTATAAACTAATTACTATATTCCAACTATTTTACAAAACTAATTATCAACTTACTATTATTTTGCAATTATCTAAAATTTCTATAATTATTTTAACTATTTTCTAACTATTTTGCACCTATTTTACAAACTAGCAATTATTTTCCAACTACTTATCTATTTTAAAATTTTTCAAGCTATTTTCTAAATAAACTGGTCGGAGTTCAAACTGTTATTGGTTAAATACCGAATCGAGATAAGAATAGAGGTGATAATCCAAATGGATTGAAGCAATTGTGAGTAAGTGAATGAAAATCAAAGTGAATATGAACAGAAATGGAATTGATTTGGCTAATAACCAATAAAGATAAATACGTAGGGTGTACGTATATTATTCTATTCGTATAGTGATTTGATCCAGATTCGAGCGCAGAATTTCGAGATAGTTATATCAATCCCAGCTGGGATTTTTCACTCGATTTTCGACGGCGAACCTGTATATGGATTGTTATTGATTCTGGATATTCTCTATCATAGTTATGACTATACAAGGAGAATGACGGTTTCTGATCAAGAAACCAGATCTGAGTCCGCACTAGGAAGTCGGGTGGACGATACTAGTTCGGAAGTGAAATTTTGTGATCGAGTGAGCGATCAGATTGGTATAGCGTACGAATGATATGAGTACATCGTACGAATTTGAATGAAATTGATATTGGGAATTTATGGATGAGTAATGTGAAATTGTTTTTGAAATGAAAAGTATATTTTATGAAATATATGATGAAATAAAATAGAAATTGGATATTTCTATGGTAGAAATTACTTTATGAAAGTAAGTAATACAGTTAGTGACTTTATAGAGTAATCAAATTTGAATATTTGATTGGAATAAACAAAGTTATATATCTTTGTTATATAAGATAAATCTCCCCATGTTGAATCTATTGCCGAAAGGAAAGGATTTTTTTTAAAAAGTGTTTGAAGTATAAAAGGAGTTTTATACAAGTTTGAAATGATCCGAAGTTTTAAAAATTATATATATCTGTATATATATATAGAGGATCTTATGAGGACTTTAGAAAAGGTTTTAGGAACCTTTGGATTTGGAAAGGCTCTTGATTTTTGGGTAAAATCAATATGAGAATTTGGAAAGCCTAGTTTGAGAATTATCGATTTTGAAATAATCGATTTTGTGTAAAGAAGGTTTGTATGAGATCATACTAGGTGTATGATTTGAAAGATACTATATGTGTATAGTATAAAGTGTTTTGATGATGACTCTGGGGAAAAAGGTGCTCCCTTGAAATGAACTTCTCAGGAGTGCCACCGGGTGGTGCTGCCTTGAGCCCCAGGGGGGGGGTTCTAAAGTTGATCCAGTGAGGAGTCTGGACAAAACTAGTTCCTGGGGATTATGAGTAGAGTATACCATAGCGAAAGTCTGTGTGTGCCGCTGAGAGCCAACAGTCTGCGTTTGATTTTATATCGGTAGACTGCGACCTATGGTAACATAGCAAAAGTCGTGTGTGCCGTTGAGAGCCAACAATCTGCGTTTGATTTTATATCAGTAGACTGTGACCTATGTAGGAGTGGAGAATTTCATTTCGACAGCAAAAATCAGAGGCCATAGAGAGCCTGCTGTTACATGGACTTTTGCTATGATGGCAATGTAACCCTGGAATGTAAATGCGATCTGTCGTGGGTTCCATGGCGTAATCAAGAGGCCGCGGAGAGCCTGCAGTTACATGGACTTTTGCTGCGATGACAACGTAACCCAGGATGTAACTGCGACCATGGATGGGGGTGATGATTTCCATAGCATTCTCAACAAAGATATTCTCTCCATTTTCAAAAATGTTTTCTATATTTTCAAATAAATTATTTTTTTCAAGTATTTTCACTTGGTGTTGAAAATGGGTCTGCTAAGTACTTATAGATTTTTAGTCGTATGCCTGATCAACGTATGACCAAATTTCTACAAGAACAAGGATGTACTGGTTGAGACATCGAGTTATAAAAGTATTTTTATAAAACCATTTTATAATATTATGTAGATTTTAAAAGTATTTCAAAGAATAATTTTTCTAATAATAAGCATTTTCATAAATTCTGGCTTCGTTCCTTTTCGAGGACGAAAAGATTCTAAGGGGGAAGGAATGTGATAGCCCGGAATTTCAAAATATTTGTAATTGATAAAGTAACTGAATTTAATTATTGAGAATACTGATTTATAGATTGAACAGATAAGAATTCTGATAATAATAGAAATCTGAATATAAGTAATATAAAGTGAATTTTTACATCTGGATAAATAATTATTTGAATTAAATTGATTTGATAATTTTCTTTTATATTTTTCATATAAATTGCTAATTTGTTTTTTAAATAATATTAATAATGTGTTGTTTTTATATATAGATGTAAATAGATTTTAATAAAAATAAAATTGTTATTTCAAATTGAATGCGGAGTTATTTGACTTTAATTTGGATTTTCTTTTAAAATCTAATTTGAATTTAAAGTTTGAAATTCAAAAAAAATAAATATTTTAAAGTATTTTGGGTTTTAAAATATATGTTTAAGCTTGTATTTATATATAATTGGTTTTATTTCTATAAAGTTATATATATAAATAAGTATTTCTAAATTAATAAGTTAAGTTAAAATGTTTTTATTAACATTTTAAAAAAGTAAGTAGGATTACTTTAATTTTTTTTTATTACAAATGTAAATTTCTAAGGGCATAATATATGACATGTGTTGAGTAATAGATAAAACAAGATGGCAAATGGTGAAAATTAATACAAGTGGCAATTTGTTTTTCTTTTATTTAAAATAAATCACAAACAAACTTATATAAACTTAATGCTTCTTCTTTTCAAAGTTTTTCCTGTTCTCTAAAAAAAAGAAACTAGCCTGCATTTCTTCTATCAGTGATAAAATAGCCTGCAAGCAAACTTGAATTTTAAACAAAAGCAATCTCCAAGCAAATTCATTTAGGACTCAACAACCCAGATCAGTAAGCTAATCAAGTGACAAGATCAAGGAAGAAGAGGAAAAAAAATTCCAGTTTTTTCCCATCTCAGGCCTTCTCTGTTTTCATTAGAGGTGAGTAAACTTAACCCCTAAAATTAGTTTAAATCTTATGTTGTGTAATGTCTTGTGTAAATCTTGTAATGTATGTTATCATCTATGGGTGCATGCTCTAAAATCATGCTGATTCGAAGGTATATAAATTTGCATGTCTGTAAACCTGTATATGACTCTGTACCTAACTTTGTTATATACCCACAGGCAGGATTTTGAAGAAAAATCATATTCTCTTCATACATTCTCCTTTAGGCTTCAGTTTTCAAACAATTTGTGTTTGTTTGTGTATAATCTAAACTTTTAAAATAGGTTCAAGAATTATAAATTTTGAAATTGTTTGGATTCAAGAAAACACAGTGAAAATGAAAAAAATATGTTTAAATCAAGTGTTGTAATTTGTGGATCAGATTATATAATTTGAATCTACTCTGGAAAATGGGATTTTTAAGATGAAAATCTCGGTTTTTAGATTTAAGTCGAGCGTGCATTTTGGAGATGACCAAAAAGGGGTTTTCAAGCAAGTTCTGATGGTTGGGAATTCTTTGGGGGTCAAGGATTCGAATGGAGTTAAAGGAAGGATTGGCAAAGTCGGGAAAAATGGTGGTCGTGGTGATCGATTGTCGGAGTGTCGGATTTTGGGTGAACTAGGGTTTAAGGGACGTTGTCGAATTATGTTCGCCGCATTGACTCTGGTGATGCGAGTTTCTCGAGGCTTTGGGAAATGGCAGCA
The DNA here is from genome assembly GCA_030765085.1 of Allium cepa. Taxonomy (NCBI): domain Eukaryota; kingdom Viridiplantae; phylum Streptophyta; class Magnoliopsida; order Asparagales; family Amaryllidaceae; genus Allium; species Allium cepa. The sequence goes on along the minus strand of CM060934.1, from coordinate 307,829,598 downwards.
GGGAGGGTTGGCAAGGTGTGGCCGGAGTTGTAACATTTTCGGTGGCCGGCGTGAGTGGTGCGAGGTGATTTGCTGGGGATGTTGAGTTCCAGGTTTGAACTGGATTGCTCGATTGCGATTTAAATTTGGTATTGACGAATTGGTAATTGCAATCGAGTTCCGTGACGATTTGTCGCTTGTCGGAGTCGATGAGGTAAGCTGGATCAATGGTGAACGGCCGTGCATGTGCACGGCGATGATCTCGTGTGTCAGGGAGATGGGTTCGTAGGCGACTCGAAGGGATGCTCGGGTTAGTGAAGCTGTGACTCGGTTTTTTTTTCCATGTTAGCTGGGAAGTTTAACAACTGTTTTAACTTAAAAAAAAATAAGATGGTGGGAAAACTCGAGGCAGTCTTGAGAAAGAAGCGGGTTTAACCTGAGGCAAGGAATGGGAAGTTTTTATCATGTTTAAATTGTTTAAAAATGCAAAGCTTGAAATTTTAAATGAAAATTGATTTAAAACTTTTCTTAAATAATTTCTTTCCATTTGAAATGTTCTCTTAAGACTTAATTAAGGAATTATATATAGATTAAATTAAGATGTTAAGTTAAACATTAAGATATTTTAAACTTAATTGTTTTTATAAGTATAATTAAGTGATAAAGAAAGGTTAAATGATTTAGTAATTAAATAAAGATGGTGATTATCATAAAAAGTAATTAAGATTTTTGATAATTAATGAAGTAATTAAAGTGTAATTAATTTTATAAATTCTTGATTAAGAAAGTAATAAATTAATAATTAGGAATTATAAATTAATTAGTTAAGAGGTCTAACTACTTAATATTAAAGGGATTATTAAGGGAAATTACTTGTGAAGTAATTTGAAGGAATGAATTACTCAATGAAATTAAGTAATTTAATGTGGTTAACTTAATTTAATCATTTGATGATGGGTTAAGTATAATTACATAAGGTAATTAATAAAGTTTAATTATTTAGTATAAGTGACAGATGGATAAATTACAGGATGTAATTAATATAAGGAAAGTTACTTAATGGTAAGTAATTAAAGGTTAATTACTTAGGGGAAGTAATTAAGGATTAATTACTTGGTGTAATTAATTAAAGGATTAATATAATTTATCGAGGAGTTAAATAAATTAAGATAAGTAATTACAGTATGGTTAATTACTGTTTATGATTGATTAAGGCTGATTAATGGAAGTAATTAATTAAGGATCATTAATTAATGTAATTAATTAATGTAATTAATTAATGTAATTAATGAAAGTAATTAAAGATTAATTACTGTAAATGGCTTAGGATAATAAATTGTGTAATTAATTAAAGGATAATTACTTTATGTAATTAAAGATAATAAATCAAGGATGATTGATTAAGATGGATGATTAAAAAGTTGATCAATTATTTGATTTGTAATGATTAAGTAAAGGTAATCTAAGTGATTAAAAGGTTAGTAATTAATTTAATTTAGAGATAAATTAAATTAATTTTAGAAATGATCCATCTTGCTTATGAATGATTTAATGATGATTAAATGCCATGAATTGATTGATATCTCTGATATGAAATGTTATGTGATATGATGTTGGGTGGACAATAATAATGTGGTTATCTATTGATGATAAAGTGATGTGTGAAATAAGTGATATCTATATCAAATTATGAATTTTGTAAATTAGTATGAGTTACCCCGGGTTTTATTTAAGTTCTATTCTTTGTATTCCATGTTAGATGGGTTTACTCACGCTGGTTTCCAGCCTGACTCGGGTGTTACTTTGATGTAATGCTCGGGTCAGACCGAGTATTACAGATTTTCAGGAAAGGACGTTTTGGAGCTCAGGAGGCGAGCTGGATGGCAGGAACGTATGGGGCATTTCTGCTGCGATATATTATAGTTATCTAGGACAGGTTCTTTTAAGCTGTCCAGTGTTGTGTAATGGTTGTAACTATGATGTATAAAAATATAAGTGTAAAGATATAGTTCTTCTTTGTAAAACTATTATTTATGTGATACTATATTTTATCCGCTGAGAATGTGAGATTCGGAGTTTGAGCTTTCTATTTCTTCTTCTTTCTCTTTCTTCTTTTCACTAACTATGTGGAATTTTCGAGATTAACATCAGATTTTGATGCATAATCGCTGGTAGTGATGTAAAAGTAATGGTTGCATGAATAAATTCATATGTTAATGTGAATTAAATAGAAGGATTTGTGCATGTCTGTTCTCATACATATATATGTGATTCTGTTATCTTTACAGGGTAAGTAAAAAAATAAATCCTTTAAAATATAAGTACCTGTGAAATTTATGCATGCATTATTAATCATAGAATAAATTCAAACAGGTTGTGAATGAGTGAGATAGATATGAACTGCATGAATAATTTAGTTTGAATATGCCTAGAATTGTGAAAGTGCCTGTATATTTGTTGAATTTTTGGTTCTCTGTTATTTTAAAATGATTGGAATTTACTTTAAAAATGTATATCTCAGGATACAATCAGTTTTGAGCCTAGATCTTTTAATGGAATTTGTAGATAACAGCAAGTCAAGGATCAACCCTAAAACATTCCAGTTTTTCAACTATTTCAACTTTTAAAGCAACTCAGATTCAGAATAAGGCTAAGCAAAACATGTAAGATTCAACTCAAACATATAACAGCAGGTGAGTGATCTGCCTAGTTTATTATGTTCTTTTTGGAATGTCTATGAGTAAACTTTTAAATTAAAAGCTTAGTTAAATTATAGCTTGTTGCATGTGAAAGTTTCTGTGATAATTGATGCTAGCTTGAGGATATTTACGTGATTTTCTGTATGAAATTTGAAGTGTGTGATTAAGATATGTGTGTATGATCTGTGCTACCCTGTTCCTGATACAGGATTTAAAGAATTGAAATTTTGTTCCAAATCCAAATTTATTTACTACAATATTTATTTAATAAGGCAATCATTCCTTATTTTAGAAAGTTTTTAGGAACCTTTGGATTTGGAAAGACTCTTGATTTTTGGGTAAACTCAATATGAGAATTAGGAAAGCCTAGTTTGAGAATTATCGATTTTGGAATAATCGGTTTTGTGTAAAGGAGGTTTGTATGAGATCATACTAGGTGTATGATTTGAAGATACTATATGTGTATAGTATAAAATGTTTTGATGATGACTTTGGGGAAAAATGCGCTCCCTTGAAATGAACTTCTCAGGAGTGCCACCGGGTGGTGCTGCCTTGAGCCCCGGGGGGGTTCTAAAGTTGATCCTGTGAGGAATCCGGACAAAACTAGTTCCTGGGGATTATGAGTAGATATACCATAGCGAAAGTCGTGTGTGCCGCTGAGAGCCAACAGTCTGCGTTTGATTTTATATCGGTAGACTGCGACCTATGGTAACATAGTGAAAGCCGTGTGTGCCGCTGAGAGCCAACATTCTGCGTTTGATTTTATATCGGTAGACTATGACCTATGTAGGAGTGGAGAAGTTTCATTTCGACAACGAAAATCAGAGGCTGTAGAGAGCCTGCAATTACATGGACTTTTGCTGTGATGGCAACGTAACCCTGGAATGTAACTGCGATCTGTCGTGGGTTCCGTGGCGTAATTGAGAGGCCGCGGAGAGCCTGCAATTACATGGACTTTTGCTGCGATGACAACGTAACCCAGGATGTAACTGCGACCAAGGATGGGTGTGATGATTTCCAAAGCATTCTCACCAAATATATTTCCTCTATTTTCAAAAACTGTTTTCTATATTTTCAATAAAATTATTTTTCCAAGTATTTTCACTAGATGTTGAAACGGATCTGCCAAGTACTTATAGATTTTCAGCCTACGCCTGATCAACGTATGACCGAATTTCTGTGAGAACAAGAAATGACTGGTTGAAACATCGAGTTATAAAAAGTATTTTTATAAAAACTATTTTGGTAATATTATATAGATTTTTTAAGAAGTATTTTAAAAATAATCAAAGAGAATTTATCTTATTTTAAGCATTTTGATAAATTCTGACTTCGTTCCTTTTCGAGGACGAAAAGATTCAAAGGGGGGAGGAATGTGATAACCCGGTTTTTGAATAATAGTTAATAGAATAATTAACTGGTTTTAACTATTGAGATACTAATTTTATTTGAATTAAGCAAATAAAATTTGATAATTTAGGACATTTGGATATATATAGGTGAATTTGAAACAATAATAATAATTGTAAAATGATGAATTTAATAATAAGTCATTAAATATATAAATAGATAGGTGAAAAATCTATTATTTTTGAAACTCTAAGTGTGTCCATATACATGTATACAAGTATGCATATATACATGGTAGGTAGGAAGCTATTGTTTGAGTTCAACATGATATTTTGAGCTATATAAAGTAAAACTCTATATTTTTAAAATATAAGATGAATATTTATTTAGATATATGATTAGTAAAAGGGATTTAATATAAAGGTTTACTTTGCTTTCTTTTAATTTTATATGGAATAAGTATGGTTTGAAATTTTATTCTTTCTTTTTAAAATACACATGAACTTTAGTATATATGTATAGAAAGAAAACATGTACCATATTAATATAAAAGCATGTTTATAAAATAAAGAATCAAACATTTGTAAAACTTAAGAAATAAACAAGTGTTAACAATTTAGACAAGTGACATCATGAATCTCTTTTAATTTGAATACAAAAAAAGTAACTTGTAAACATTACAAACCAAACATTAAACCCTGTAAACATTTTTCAAACAAATTCAGACGCAACTTCAAATTTATCAAAAATTCAAGCTTGGGTCTGAGGGATATTTGCTCGAGTTTAAACTCGGGTAGTTCGTGATGTTTAAGTATGTTAACAGTTTAAGTTGCTACAAGGTTAAAATTTTTCAAAATAAATTCAAGTTTTGAAATGGGAAAGAAAGGGAACTCGGGTTTGACCTGAGTAAGCGTCGGTTCGACCCTAAGCAGAAAATCTTAAAACAGTTTAAAAGTTTTTAAAAACTAGGTTTTTGAAAATTTAAAATTTAAATTAGTATAAACCTTTATACGAATTACCGTATATTTAATAAATGTTTTCCTTTAACTTTTTGATTTAGAAGTTTGGAATTTGTTAAATTTTGATTTGGTTAAGTGAAGTTTAAAGTGAATTTAAAACTTTGAGTTAGGAATGAAATTTTAAAAAGTTTTTATTAAAGAAAGTTTTTAAATTTAATTTTGAAACTAGTTTTCTTTTAAAACTATTAATTGATCAATGTTTAAGTTGTTTTAAAAAGTTATGTTTTGATAACTTTAAATTTATCAAGTTAAATAATTATTTTATTTTAAAACTTAATTAATGAGTTAATTAAGTATAGTGAATTTCAAAGATAAAAAGGTTTAAATATGCTAATATAATTAAGGCTGTATAAAATAATGTTTATCTTAAAATAATTAAGGTTTTAAGGTGTTGATAGTAATTAAATTAATTTAAGGAAATTAAGTATAATTAATTAGTTTAATTAATTATAAAGGATTAATTGAGAAATTAATTAAGGGTAATTAATTTACTTGATTAATAAATGATTAAGGATTAAAAGTTAATTTATTTTAGGGTTAATTAAATTGTAATTAAGATCATTAAGTAGATAATTGAAGATTTATTAATCAAGGTTATTTAATTTAGAAATAATTAAGTAAGAAGAAATTAAGAGGTTAATTACTTAATGTAAAAGAATTATTATGAATAATTACTTAATAAAGTAATTAAAGGAATTAATTACTCGGTATGATTAATTAATCGGATGTGGTTAATTTTGGTTAAGTAATTCAGTTTAATTAATTAAAGTTAGTCATTTGATGTTGGGTTAAGCATAATTACTTAAGGTAATTAATGAGGTGTAATTTCTTAGTGAAGTAATTAGTTGCTGGATGTAATTAGATAAAAGGAAATTACTTAATGGGAAGTAATTAAAGGATAATATTTGGTGGAAGAAATTAAGTGATAATTACTTAGTGTAATTAAACGATTAATATAATTAATCAAGGAGTTAGTTTAATTGATAAAGAAATTAAGGAAAGTTAATTTCTGATTGTGATTTATCAAGGTTGATTGATGAAAGTAATTAAGTTAAAGGTTGATTATTAAATAAAATTTAAGAATAATTAACTGATGGAAGTAATTAGAGGATCATAAATTAATGTAATTTATGGAAGTGATCAAATCTTACTTAAGAATGATTGAATAATGATAAGTGCTTTGGATTGGTTGATATCTCTGATATGAATTGCTTCGAGATATGATATGTTGGATGGATGCTGATAATGTGATTATCTATCAATGATGAATTGCTATGTAAAAGTGTTATTCGGTAATTAAAGTTGAGTTGTATTAATTGAATAATGTAGGTTTAGATGACATTGAATTCGAAGAGACCGGAGTCGGGTATTAGTAAATACCCGAAACCACTTCGATTCCATATGGGTTTATGTGTGAAATTAATAAGCTGGAATGGGGTGATTTAAGTGAATTGGACTATTTAATCTAAGTTTTGGCACTTAAAAATTTATGTGAGCGAATTGAGAAGTGTCTATAACAATTTGTAAATTGTAATTGATTCAAGTTACTCGGGTTATATATAAGTTGTATGCTTTTTGAAATTTATGTTAGATGAGTTTAGTCACGCTGGTTTTCAGTCTGACCCGGGTGTTACTTTGATGTAATGCTCGGGTCAGACCGAATATTACATATTTTCAGGTAAGGACGTTCTGGAGCACAGGATGCGGCTGGATGGCGGAAACGTATGGGGTATTTCCGCTGCGATATATTATAGTTTATCTAGGACAGGTTCTTTTAAACTGTCCAGTGTTGTGTAATGGTTGTGACTCTGATGTATAAAAATATAAGTGTAAAGATACAGTTCTTCTTTGTAAAACTATTATTTATGTGATATTATATTTTATCCGCTACGAATGTGAGATTCTGAGTTTGAGTTTTTTGTTTCTTCTTCTTTTTTTCTTTTTTTACTAACTATCTGGAATTTTCAGGATCGAAATTTCCGGGTCGTTACAGTAAATGTCATAAATGATTCGAGAAAAAACAAAGATATAATACATATTTTCTTCGTATACATCTTTCGACGATTTAAATTGTTTTTCCAACTTAACATTACTCGGCATATCTTAACAGCTTATGAAAGTTTATGGAGCATTAATGTGGTCCTTGGGGGAAGTCCAAAATACTCCTGAAGTCTTACGTGTATACATTGGGTAAATATGTCACAGTGCAAGGTTTTATTAATTAGTATGATCATGCTCTTAGAAGATGGATGACTTTATTTTCTTAATTTTTCTATCAACTTTTCTTCTTTCTTCTATTGTTTCTTAAAAGAAAAAGGGTTAACTACTCCTTCTTCTTTTGTTGCTTCTTTATAGGAAAAAATAAAAATAAAACTTTGGCATCATTATTCAATTGTAGTTCTTTCAGTGAAGAGCATATAGATGAATCACTAGTTGGTCCAATTGAGAAAGAACTGTTTGAGAGAGAACAAGAAAGCCTTCTCAATAATTTGAAAGATATTCCTATATGAATGAGTTTTAAGTGTATAAGTTTAAACTGGATCTCAAGCATAAGTAAGATTTCTGATCTGAACAAAGGAATATGAATCTAATATACCTTCAGTAGATTTGAATACCAATATCAAATATGCATTAAATTTCAAATATATCTATGTTATATATGAGGTTGATTTTGGAAATATCAGTTCTAAGTATATAAAGTCTACATGGTGTCACATGTAAGAATGCACCAGGTTTATAAAATATAAGTCTTGAATAAATGTAAGCTCCGAACATAAAGCCTTATATATATACATTGGTTTTCAAATGTGGGTATAACCATTGAGTGCATCAAAATTCCAAGTCTTAACAATTTTCTTTAAATGTACAGGTTTTAAATGTCTATGTTTATAGATGCATGTTAGTTTCATACATTTTGGTTCCTACTATCAAGGTTCTTAGCAAATGTTTGATTTTGGGATGCACAGTTTCAAATATACAGTGATCTTGGGAAAACAACGAATTCTAGACGTACGCTTGGGTTTCACAAACACACCAGTTTCGAATATATCAAGTGCCTCATATGAGTAAGTTTTCAAATGTTCGCAATTTCATATATATGGATTTTAGGTACGTAACAGTTTTTGTATATGTTGAGTTTTAAGATGTACATAGTCTTTAATATCAAGTTTTTAATGGTATATGCAATTTCATTTGGCAATAATTTTGGAATATAGTATTTCTAATATACATTGTTCATATAGACTTAGTTTTGAGTATATGCTGATTTATACATATATATACCTAGTTCTAGATGTGTACATGATTTTAAGTGCACATACAAGAGAATATGCTTTCAAGAAACATATCGTTCCAGATATATGTCATGTCGAATATAAGTACATATGGTCACTGGTATATGCATTTCGTCTCATAATTTAAGAAAAGCTTAGCTTTAAAAAAAAGTTCATATACATAAGATTTGTAAAAGTACATCTGATATACACCTTTTGATCTACGGTGGTTCCATGTATGAACAATTTAAAATATGTAACCTATAGGTGGATATATAACTTTGAATATAACTATATGAGGCTTTGAAAATGGATATATGGCTTTGAAATTTGAAGATTCTTATGTATGCAGCCTCTCATATGAGGATGTTAGATATAAATAACTTTTAGGGATACAATTTCAAATTTACATGACTTCAGATACATAAATATCCAAGTGCAATACCCTATAGTTTATTTAAAAATAATAATATTTATTCTGCTTTGGTACAGATTGGATTTAGAGTATATGTACATTCCAATGATTTCAAAACTCATATACAAATAAGTCTTTGATAATAATGGTATAGGGTGTGGTATTTGTACAAAAAATCAAATATATAATGTATGAAAAAAAAATATGTGTTGTATGTATGGAGTTTTAAATATATATATATATATATATATATATATATATTTTGGCAAAGCCAGCGGGGTTGAAATGGACCCCTACCATTTATTGATATACCAAGAACGAAGAGCTACAAGGAAAAACATACCTACCGACGGTAGGCAAGGAAGAACTGAGATGTACAAGGAGAGACATGCATATCAACAAGAAAGAAATAAAATGCAAAACACAACACTAAACAGAAACACTTAAAAAGAAGAAAGGGCCCGCAAGAACCCAGAATCAAATCGATGACTAGAGGCAGCAATCCCGAATTTCAGTTTCCCAATAATACTGTTTTTCATCTGCAATTGATTTTTCCTTTTGTCCTTGAAAATGACCGCGTTTCTCTCGTCCCATATAGTCGCAACGAATATTTTAAGTGAAAATAGCAAAACATACGTAGATTCACCTCTCCATCTAGTAGTCTTATATATAATGTCCCATTCTTCTTCACTGTTATGAGCTACAGTCCGACTAGAGATAATGGTATTGAGCCAACACCATAAACTGTGGACAAACGAGCAATTGAAGAAGAGGTGTAGAGTGTCTTCATCATCAGCATGGCAGAAGCTACATGTAGCATCAATGCTAAGACCACACTGCCTCAGCTTTATTTTAGTCTTTAAAGCATTACCAAATATCTTCCATAACATCAAATTCTGGCTTTCCGAATTGTGATTCAACCATATTCTTTTGTACCAACAGAGGAGAGGAGTATTGGACTGGCAATTTAATTTATTGTACATAGCTCCAATCATGAAGGCGTTATTGCATCCAGTCCAAGATATTCCATCATCCGGATAAATATTAACTTTAATTCCCCTCAACTGATTCCATAGGTTTCTAACTGTCAGATTGCTAGAGAAAGGAAGATCAACATAACCATCGGTGATACAAACCGTAGCCAAGGCAGAAGAATTAATGCCAGTTTGAATTTGATGGTTGAAAGATAGACACTGACTAAGAATGGTTCCTTCCTTAACCCAAGGGTCATGCCAGAAAGATAGGCGGCCATTAATTCCAATTAAACTTCTAGCATATGGGAGAATGTCAGGTCTGATTTTGAGTAAGCTACGCCATGTCCAACTACATGATTGAGGAATGTCCATCGTCCAGAAGTTTTTGTTTCGTATGATGTATTTGTAAGACCAATTCACCCATAAGCTATTTTTATGGTTCAAAAGGTTGTCGATGTGCTTCACCATAGCAGCGCGATTCCAATGCAGCAGATTTTTAATACCAAGACCTCCTCTCGATTTAGGTCTTTCAAGTTTGGAAAAAGCACATGGGGAGAGCTTCCTATCAGAAATTGACCCGTGCCAGAAAAAGTGTGACATAGCAGACCTTATCATTTTGAGTAGCTTGGAGGGAAGAATGAATGACCGAGACCAATACACTGACATGGAGAAGATAATGGAATTGATTAGAGTGAGTCTTCCTGCTTGGCTAAGCATTCTGTTAGTCCAGTTAGATAGCCTGGCAGTTATTCTGTCATAGAGAGGAATGCACTGCGCAAAAGTGATCTTCGATGTTGCTAAAGGCATTCCAAGGTACATGGTTGTTTCAGTTCTATGCGGGATGGCAGTGAATGAAGTGATACGGGTAATTAATTCAGCGTCCACCCCGGCTATCATTAAATCAGATTTAGATAAATTAATAGCTAAACCAGATATTTTGTAGAATCTATCGAGACCATCCATGATAGAATTAACTGTCATCATATTAGGCTTGAAGAATATAACCAAATCGTCAGCAAACATCAATGATGTGACAAGTGGGTTCTTACATTTTGGGTGAGTTATGAACCTTCCATCATGAACAAGATGAATAAGAATTTGGGTGAGAATTTCCATCACAAGAATAAATAAGTAAGGAGAGAGCGGGTCTCCCTGACGTATACCCTGTTTCCCTTTAAAGAATCCAATATTACTGTTGTTGACCATCAATGAATACCTAGGTGTAGAAATACAGCAGAGTATCCAAGCAACAAAGTGTTTTGGGAAATTCATTAATCCCATAATTCTAACTATTGAGTCCCATTGGACCGAGTCAAAAGCTTTCGATATATCAAGTTTGAAGGTAGCTCTGGGAGAGACATGAGAGTTGTTATAACCTCTCAACAATTCATGTGACATCATAACGTTGTCAAGAATACTTCTACCTTGAAGAAAAGCAGCTTGGTTGGAAGAAATGACCTTTTCAAGAACCAGTTTGAGTCTATTTGCTATTATTTTCGAGATGCACTTATAAATAGTATTACAGCATGATATTGGCCTAAAGTCAGAGACTCTACAGGCATTCTTCACCTTAGGGATTAGGGCGATGTTAGTTGCATTGATGGATCCAATCATTTTGCACTTGTTGAAAAAATTATGTATTGCCTTCAAGAAAGTTTGGCCCACTATTTCCCAGGATGTGGTAAAAAAATACGAATTGAATCCATCAGGTCCTCCAGTGGAGTTGGCATTCAGGGAGAAGAGAGCAGATTTGATTTCACTGTCAGAGATAGCAAAGCAAAGGGATTCATTGTCTTCTGCAGAAATTCTTGGGATATTTATCGATTCCAGTAGCTCAAGTGAATGTTTGAATTGATTATGGTTTCCAAGAATATTACTGAAATGATCAAGGAACATGTTATCAATCTGTTCAGGGTCCACAATGTACTCACCGTCAAAGTTAATAAGGGAGCTAATTAACTCGCTAGACTGCTTGGCCTTGAGAGAAGAGTGGTAGAAAGCAGAGTTTCTATCACCATCCGTAAACCACTTAATCCTCGATTTCTGTTTGACCATATCAGCTTCAATACTAAGCGCGTCAAAAAGTTGGGCGGATACTTCTGCCTCTTTTGCTGCCAGCTCGCAGTTATTTGTGTCATTCAACATAGCCTCCTGAATTAGCTGCAGTTCCCTCGTTAGAGAAGAGGAAGCCCGATTACCACGACCAAATATGTTCAGAGCCCACGCTTTCAATTCGGTTTTAACAGCCTTCAGTTTACTCTGCAAAATAAACATGGGGTTACCAAAAAATTTTGATGACCAAGCCTTGCTAACAATTTGATAAAAGTCAGGGTGTAGAACCCAAGCATTAAAAAATTTAAAATTTGTGTTTCTTTTTCTCACAGCAGTTCCAAAGGATATAATTTGTGGAGAATGATCAGATAAGCCCGGCATAGGAAGGAGATTAAACATGTTAGGCCATTTGGATAAGGCATTTTGGTTTGAAAAGGAGAAATCAATTTTGGAAAATGTACGCGGGGATTGCCTACTTGAATTATTCCATGTGAAGATGGCACCGACAGAGTTTATTTCGATAAGGTTAGAGAGGGAAATAGCACTGTTAAGAGGTCTTATTTGACGATGAGACAAAGAATTCCCGCCTTGTCGATGAGAAAAAAGGTAGGAGCAGTTGAAGTCTCCTATGACTAACCATGGATGAGATTCTTGACGCAAGGAAGGGAGAAGAGAAAGATATGTTTGTCTAGCTGGAACAGAGTTGTGACCATAGATAACAGTAAGATAAAAGGAAGTTGAAGAAGAAAGATGAATACAGTGAAGGTGGATAAGTTGAGCTGTTGACAAGATAGTATCAATTTGGAAGATAGTGGGGTTAAATAAGATAAGAATTCTACCATAGGGAGCATCGAGAAGATTGTTTATCATTTTCCAAGATGGGTTAATGAAGGAAGCAGCCTTGGACGAGAGAGTTGCATTAAGTTTAGTTTCAAGAATTGCAACAAGACTCAAGGAATGAGTGGATATAATTTGCTTGCATTGATTTAGTTTAATTTCCGAGTGGGCACCTCGAATATTCCAAGCTCCAATGTTGTTCATCATTGATTAACCATTAGTTTCTGCTGAAGTTTCTTCTTGCCGCCTCGAGTGAGAGGGGATGATTGAACTTTGGTTACTGGGATTGGAGAGAAATTTTCTGATTCAGCAGGGGGGTTGAGATCAAGGTCAGTAAGTTGATTCAGCACTATTGGCTTACTTGTATTTACTTTCGAATTACTTACTTTTTTCATTACAAGTTGGTTTGAATTATTGATGGTGGGGCAAGAAGTGGAGAGGAGCAGTGAAGGTGGAGGGGGCATCCATGCCTGAGGAGGTGGAATGTGATCATAGGGATGAATTGTATCAGCTTCAGAAACTCCAGATTGATGAGAAGAGGAAGTTTCTGGGATAGCATTGGGGTCTTGTATGTTGTGCACGTGCACAGGGGTGGCATGCACAGGCATAACAAATAAGGGTGGAGTTTGTTTAAAAGCACTTGAGTTATCTTTGAGAATTGGAGAAGAAGACAATTCAGGATATGATGAGAGATTGACGTTGGTGAAGGGAGAGATATTGTTAAAGTTGGAATGTGGGATTGGGATGGAGTTGGATTTGGAGTTTGGTATAAAGCACTGTTCAGGGATAACAGTTTCAATGTCTCCTTCAACAGATCGGTTATGTGTGAATGTTAATTTGGATTGATCATGTTGTTGATGATTTATTGCACAGGAGGTAACTTTGGTTGCGTTAGTTGCGGCACAAGACAGGACTGGGTTTGATGGGGGCATGTTTTCCTTCAAGTTGACTGCTTGCGTGTTATTGCCAGTTTGAACAGGGTTTGTACTACATCCTGATGCAATGGGTTCAACTGGGAATGCTACATCAGAGACTTGAACTGCAAGTTGTAAATTTGACAAATACGGTCCATTTCCATTTTCAGTGACTTCTACTTCAGTACTTTCAACTTCATTGACTTCAGCTTTTGATATGTCATAATCACCAGTTCCATTTTCATTTTCAATAATTTCATTCCCACACATTCCAGAAAGAATATGGAATCCATTATTTTTCAGAATATCACAGTTTTCATGAATGTTTAATTCTCCCTGATTAATTGACTGGACAGTCACCCCATTGCCAATTTCACCTTCCTCGAGTTCTTTTCCATCCAACCTGAAGTTGAGACCACAGTTAACATCTTCTTTAGCTTCCATCAACTGATTATTTTTTACTACTAAGTTAGATTTCTGTTTCCTTGTCCTGCTCACTAATTGCCATTTTTGTTTTCTTCGCCGAAACGTCATTCCTTTATCTTCACTATCTTCCTTTGGTTTTTGGTCATTAACAACTATTGAAGGGTTGCACTTCTCACTCTTATCCAGAGAAACAGTAGACAAGAATTTTTCGCAAGTGTACTCCAAATGACCAAAAACACCGCACTTTGGACAGATATCCGGTTTCCATTGATAGTCAATGTGAATTAACTGTGTTCCTCCATCAAGTAGTTGAACAGGAAAGGAGTCAATTAGACACCGATCAGGTTTGATTTCAATTAAGCACCTGGCAAAAGTCAGTCTCTCCATTTTTTCAGTAGATTCATCCATACAAACGAGTTTCCCCACCCTGCTTGCTAACCAATTAATTCCACAGTGTGACCAAGCAAATAAAGGAATATTGGATAATTTGACCCACACTGGCACCGACGAGATAGAGGCACAGGCATTACCGACATAAGGATCCCACTGTTTAATTATAAATAGTTTATTGCGCATGACTATCGGGTCGCCTTGCAAGATTCGAGTCCTATCTTCATCACAAGCAAGGTGGAACAAGAATAAAAACCCGTTGGAACGGACCTTGATGGCCCCCTTCAATTTCCAGTACCTCTTCAGAAAAGAAATAACTACAGAATATGGCAAAGGTTTGTCAAGAAAAAACCCAACAAGATAGCTGCTCCAAACTTCATTACCGGCTTCAATGACGCAAGGAGGAGGGATCAGAATGTCATTCACTAACTCTGGGGCCATCTCAACTGGATTGTACTTCCCCGCATTACTGGGTATGCGCTTGAAAAGGGAAGTCCAATGCAGTTGAGCTGGAGGAACTGTCGCAGTGGAGGAGGTAGGAGAAGGAGGTTTGTGAAGCAGGGATGAAGAAGAGACTAGCAGAGAAGACGAAGATGGAAGCGGAGGGGGAGGTGGGTCAGGAGCAGGACGAAAGGATAGAGAAGACGTTTGAGTTGAAGAAGACAGGGGAGGTACAGGAGGGGATGATGGAAGGACAATAGGGTATGGAGGTTCTGCCATGAGAAAAGAAAAAAGAAAATAATGAAATTTTTGAAAACTTTTGTTATATATATATTAGTTTCATGTGCATACATTTTGAGCATACTTTTGATGACTCGGACATTTTTTTTTATACATGATGGATTCATGTTAATTGATGCTAATGTAGTTTCAAAAGGTAAATATATAAAGCCTTTTTATGTCAATACCAAATTAAATTTTGAACGTATAAGGATTTCAAATGAATTAGATTTTGATATGAATAATTTTGAGCTTTCAAACGTATAGCACTGATTGAATTTAACAGTTTAAATAGAATCTATGGCAGGTCCCAAAAGGAAAGTGCATATGAGGTCCTGGGTATTCTGAGACAAGTCATTTAAAGAAAGAGACGCGGGTATTGATTGGGAAGGCCAAAACAAAACAGAAGCTGATAAATAACATAGAAAGCGTATTCATTAAGGTAATTATTTCACATCAGATATTCTGCATCTGATATGTTTGTGTGTCCATGCAACTAGTCAAAATAAATAACTTGAGTTTTTCAATAATCCTCTAAATATCACCTCAATAATAATTTTGTGGTTGTTTTTCCTTTCTTTATCTGTGTGCGTGCGTGCGCGTTTGGACTTTTCTAGCTGGACCAGCATTTTTCTGATTTGAGACAACTGATGGGATGAAAAAATATATAGACATAACATGATTTCATATATTTATTCGAGTGCAACTCTATGAACCGCCTAGGAAGAAAAGAGACATGAAGTTAAGATATATGATATATATCTCTTCGTAATACAACTTCAACCATTTTGTATCCAAACTTGGTGCAACATTATTTTATTTTTCCTTTTAAAACTCTATATGTGATTTTATATTGGTTTATGTGTTCTATCTGTTTATGTAAACTTATCACTTCCTGTTTTTGTTTATAGAAATTAGATTTCTTGCAAGGAACTCATCTGGTCATTTTTTTTATAGCTTAAAAGGAGAAGATAAACTTTCTATTAGTTTCCTTGTTTATATTTGCCTGAGAGCCTCATGCTTTTTCCATCATTATCCAAATGGGACTTAACATAGTGATATAAGGGTTGTTTAAATGATGCCTATCAAAGAGCAAAACAAAGTCACAAATAATATAGAATTTGTACTATATTTGATATTTCCTACTGTTCTCTTTATTTTCCTGTCAATTTCTACTATTAAGTGTTTAATAAGATTCCATTGAATCTCTTTTTTTTTTAAGTAGCGCTCCATTATAGCCTGGCATTGTTTAGTTGTAATTTGAGGGTGTGACATTTTTGTAGGTTCAAAAGGAAACGCATTTACCTGGTGAAGATTTTCTAGATGTTGAGCATTTCAAGGAAGTACTGAGCACATACAACATTGATAAGTTTGAAAAGTTAAAGCCTAAATGATTCCAGCTATTGATGATATGTTGGCATATAATATCCCTGAGCTTCTCAAAAACTTCAAAAATCCATATGGGTAATTTGGATGAATATTTCGGACTATTTGTTTCTGCAACATATAGAATGGAAGAATTTTCTCCCATTTATTTATTGAGCATTGTAAAGCAAAATTGTCACTTGCTCTAAATATATGTAGTTTCATATATCTAAGTACTGGATTATCATTCAAGCAAATCATAAATATCGTAAAGGATAATTTTTCAAATTAGACCCGTGAAATTAATTTATTTCAATTTTAGGCCTCATTCAAAACTTAATACAAAAATAGACCTCGTTTTTTGCATACAACATTTTTACTTGCTCATTCCAAAATTGCGCAAGCATAATTTTTTTTCAAAAATAACACTTGTGCATTTCATAAACGCTTAAGCACAATTTTTTTAATAACACTTGCGCATTCCAAATTTGCGCATGTACAATTTTTTTTTTAAAATACACTTGCGCAATCCAAATTTACGCAAAACCAGACCTATTTTTATAATAAGTTTTCCACGAGGCCTAAAATCGAAATAAGTTATTTTTTGTAGGCTTGTTTGAAAGTTTGTCCTTTTGTAAATGAACAGTTAAAAAGTCATTTGAAAAGAGAGAATTTATTTAATTGCATTCCCAAGATACCTTTTAGTCTGATTTCAATCTGACTTCATATAGAACCTGGTACACAGGCATATTCAACGACGAGCAAATATGCATGCAGAAGAAAACAAAATGAATACCTATTTCCATCCATGAAAGCACCAAAGTGCATGCAAGCAATAACAAGCAATCAGATATCAAATTACTTTAAGCTGCACTGTATAAATCATAACTCAATAGAAGCAACTATAAATAAAAAAAGGGAAAGCAAGACAAATGCAATGGCTCAGTGTGCCTGAAATTCATAGAACAGAAACCGATCCCATTTTGCACTACTTGTACAAAAAGAAAATTAGCTTCTGCAAGCAAATAAGTAATAATGTATGAAGCTGTAAAAAATCAACTGCTGGACAAGCAAGCTAGATGGCAAGCAATAAATAAACATACATAATTTCCTTTTTTGTTTTCCCCTTTTTGTTAGACATATGTACTTCCATGTTTTCAACTGCTACACTTGTTAGAACCTCAATTGTTGGATTTTAATGACAACAAGTATACAATTATGTCAAAGAATATCTAAGCTAATTTGCAGGTACATGGGCATCAAAAAGAGATAATCAAATACATTCAAAATGAAGATACACAGTACAAAAGAACAAAAGAATGTATATGGAGATACAAGAAGAGATATATACGATAGAGACAAGACAAAGGTGACAAACAAAGTATTATTAGTCATAGAGTGTTGTGTCTAGAGTTTTCAAATGTTAAAATCTTCTCCAAATGGTATACACACATATACATTCATATTTTAAATGAAAAATCAAGTTTTCAAAAATTGCATAGAGCAGGACTTGAACCCAGGTCACTAGTTCGGAAGGCAGGTGCTCTAACCATTTGAGCTATGGTAATTTTTAGTTATAGGTCAAATTCAGACGTCTGAATTGACCATTTCAGACATCTGAATCTGGACAAAAATAGCCTATTTCTTTTCTGGTTTGCACGTTTCAAATTTCAGAAGTCTGAAATTTATTTTCAGACGTCTGAATATTTACAACGGCTATTTTTTTGAAAAGGCATTTCCATTCATGAAGAGTTGCGACCTTTAATTCAACAGCTTTTGATGATAACTCTTCATGAACAATTACAACCATTTATTACCTATATAAACACATTAGAATCAAGTTTTAAATACACCAATTTCTATTGATTATTATTCTATTATTGAAATTCTTGATTCTAACTCATTTGTGCTAAAAATATCATTCAAATTCAAATTCCACTTTCTTAATCTTCACGCATTCATACATATATCATAAAGGAGAAAGATTATAGAAAGTTTGTACTATCAAGAGACAAATTCGTGTTATTAAGAACACATTGTGTCAAATATACTTTTATATAAGTTGAAGTCCTCTTCGGCTGTTGAGGCGAAATCCTGTTCTGCTGCTCAGCTCTCTTGTTCGGCTGTTCAAGGGTTGTTGTAAACCTGTTCCTCCGGGTTAAGTGAGGATTGTTGTTAGTGAAATTCCAGAAGGAGTCTGGGACTGGACGTAGAACGGGAAGTTCGAACCAGTATAAAAATTCCTGGTGTGCTTGTTTTATTTTTCTTATTTACTCTGCTACAGTAACTTTATTTTATTTCCGCACTAGTATATTATAATTCCATATAGCACGATCCGCACCACGGTAACTTTCATTTGGTATCAGAGCATAGCGACTTTTCATTTGGTATCAGAGCCTGGTTTTCTAGAGATCGTAACAACATCCTAGAATAAATGACTACAAAGAGATCTAGTCAAGGCAATAAGAAGAGGAAGAGCAATTAAGAAAAATCAAAGGAGCAAACAAACAAATGCTTCATGGCAAAAGATAATGAGGTTAGTGATCTAACTTTTGATGATATGATAGAAATAAATTCAGAACTTCTAAACACTTTAAAATGTCTCAAAAGAAAATATAAGGAAGCTCTGGAAAATCAGAAGAAAGCAGAATTCGAAAGAGATATGCTTAAAGACGAGAAGAGAATCTTAGAAGAAGAACTTGAGAAAATTCAAGATTCAGACAATTCTCAACTCGCTCTATTAAGTCAAGAAATAGAAGCTCAAAAAGAAAAGAATAATGCTCTAGCTTCTGAAAATCATGAGTTAAAAACAAAAATTAAAATTGTTGAGTTAGATAACACTAGTCTCAAAACTAAGCATGATGACATTACTAAAAATATTTCCGATTTTAATAAAGGGAGAGAAAATTTATCCAGAATTATTGAAAATTCTCAACCTGCTTCAAATAAGAAGGGATTAGGTTATGTTAAGAATTCAAAAGCTCACAATGATAAAAGCGGTTTAGGCTATAAACAAGCTAAAAGTAAAAATAGTACTAGATATGCATTCATGTATACTAACTTTGGTGCTAGTACTAGTAATCAAGATAGTTTTAAAACCAGTTATAGTCATAATAGTACTTTGTTTAGAAATGATAGAAATTATTCTTCAATTACTAAGCTAATGACTAATAGTATTAAGATATGGATTCCAGCTAATATGATTGATCATGATAAACAACTTTATATTAGCAACTATTATAAGAATGTAATTTGTAATGAAAATTATATTTATAAAGGTTCAACCACACCCAAATGGGTATGGTTTCCAAAGACCTAACCCCCCGGACCCTAACATAGTAAGTGGGTACCGAAAGTTATTATTATTTTTTGCAGGTACTCAGAGAAACAAAAGGAAAAGGATAGATTTTGGAATTTTAAAGAATGTTCCATATGTTTAATACAATTACGTGCTTACAATAAAATATGGACTTCGGTAAACATGGTAAAATTTATTTTACTTTTCCTTCATAATTAATAATGAGTTTATCTCGTTATATACAAGATATTTTATAATTTTATATATTCCCTCATTCTTTTTGATAATGACAAAGGGGGAGAAATTCATATGCATATAAATAGAGGGAGATATTATACTTAGGGGGAGCTTTAAACATATTAATATTTTTTTTATATAGAATGAATATTATTTTAAAATTGTATAGTTGTCATCATCAAAAAGGGGGAGAATGTTAGAACCTCAATTGTTGGATTTTAATGACAACAACTATACAATTATGTCAAAGAATATCTAAGCTAATTTGCAGGTACATGGGCATCAAAAAGAGATAATCAAATACATTCAAAATGAAGATACACAGTACAAAAGAATGTATATGGAGATACAAGAAGAGATATATACGATAGAGACAAGACAAAGGTGACAAACAAAGTATTATTAGTCATAGAGTGTTGTGTCTAGAGTTTTCAAATGTTAAAATCTTCTCCAAATGGTATACACACATATACATTCATATTTTAAATGAAAAATCAATTTTTCAAAAATTGCATAAAGCGGGACTCGAACCCGGGTCACTAGTTCGAAAGGCAGGTGCTCTAACCATTTGAGCTATGGTAATTTTTAGTTACAAGTCAAATTCAGACGTCTGAATTGACCATTTCAGACGTCTGAATCTGGGAAAAAATAGCCTGTTTCTTTTCTGGTTTGCACGTTTCAAATTTCAGAAGTCTGAAATTTATTTTCGGACGTCTGAATATTTACAACGACTATTTTTTTGAAAAGGCATTTCCATTCATGAAGAGTTGCGACCTTTAATTCAACAGCTTTTGATGATAACTCTTCATGAACAATTACAACCATTTATTACCTATATAAACACATTAGAATCAAGTTTTAAATACACCAATTTCTATTGATTATTATTCTATTATTGAAATTCTTGATTCTAACTCATTTGTGCTAAAAATATCATTCAAATTCAAATTCCACTTTCTTAATCTTCACGCATTCATACATATATCATAAAGGAGAAAGATTATAGGAAGTTTGTACTATCAAGAGACAAATTCGTGTTATTAAGAACACATTGTGTCAAATATACTTTTATATAAGTTGAAGTCCTCTTCGGCTGTTGAGGCGAAATCCTGTTCTGCTGCTCAGCTCCCTTGTTCGGCTGTTCAAGGGTTGTTGTAAACCTGTTCCTCCGGGTTAAGTGAGGATTGTTGTTAGTGAAATTCCAGAAGGAGTCTGGGACTGGACGTAGAACGGAAAGTTCGAACCAGTATAAAAATTCCTGGTGTGCTTGTTTTATTTTTCTTATTTACTCTGCTACAGTAACTTTATTTTATTTCCGCACTAGTATATTATAATTCCATATAGCACGATCTGCACCACGGTAACTTTCAACACTTAGGTTTTCATTCTTGTCTACATATGATTAATTAACACCAAGCTATTCAAATGTATACTATTATATTTTCAGCTTTGTTTGTTATATACTATTGTAGCTACATAATGCAATAGATTTAACCTAACTATACACTGAATAGGCTGTTGCCATGCTATATGTCTTTCAGCTGTGCATTGTTTTTAGACTAATAGTTTTATCGAAGACTCGGGAATGAATTCAAAACAGAAATTAACTCAATAAACTAATTATAATTCCTTTTTTTCCTTTTTGTGTACACTTGATATGTAGTCAATTTTCTATACTGATGTGAGAATATTTTATAAGGTTAAACCATCACGATCTGAAGTTTGTTACTGTAATTCCCTCTACTTTATGTGATCACATAATTGACATTTATGTTACCTAAGCAGCGCAGTTTTTAGAATTATGTCCAACTCCAATATGCCTTAAAAAGACAGTTCATATGGTAAGCTCCATTTTCTTTGGTTTCACCTGCTTGCTTTGTTTGGCAACTTTCAACTATTCAAGCAACATATGACATTTGCATGGACATGCTTGAAGACAATATTCTCTTCTGCCAACTAATCACATACAATCTTATATTTTTAGCAATGGCATTATTTTAGTGTATTTTCTTTATAAAAAACGTTCATTATAATTAGCATGCTTACCACTTCACATAGATTCTATTTTTCATGTGAGCTATAAATGCAATTTTTTTTTTGAAACCCAAGGAACTAAGCTTTTTGGTTGTAAAATCCGAGAAAGTAAATACAATATGCTTATATTGTTGTATATGTATTTGTAGGATATGGCCAATTCTTGTCCAAAATGCGATTTTATGTTGTCATTTTCTCGTTAAAAGAGGTATTGAGATATATTTAGAATATATGATTAGATATTATGATATATTTAGAATATATGATTAAGATATTATCATATATTTAGAATATATGATTAGATGTTAAGAGTGGTATGTAATAGGGGATATATCTTCGAAAGATTTCCTGCTGTTTCCACAGTGTATGATTAGATGTTATGAGTGGTATGTAATAGAGGATATATCTTCAGAAGATTTCCTGCTGTTTCCGCAATTCTAGAGTTACCATAAGATAGAGTCTTAGGTATGGATTATAAACATGGATGTTTGTGATTAATAAGAATTCAAGCTGAGTTTTACCAATTATTCATGGTATCAGAGCCAAAGAACGATTTTTTTCTTCAAGAATAATTTGCCATGGCTGGTGGTGAAGATCAACTATTCACAAGTGAGCAGTGGAAAGCTATTTCAGGCGTGATTGGTAATAGTAAAATTCTTGAAAATCGATTAAATGGTAAGTTTGATAATACTTCATGGATTATCGATACCAGAGCTACCCATCATGTTACAGGGCAACGTTTATGGTTATTTGACACACAAAATATTGAGTGTTCTGTTGGTTTGCCGAATGGTGAAAAAGTGAGAGCTACTTTGGTGGGGTCTGTATGTATGTCGGACAAAATTTCCCTCACTGGAGTACTTTATGTTCCAAATTTGATTTGCAATTTAATTTCTGTTTCTCAACTTAATGATGATTTACGAACTATTGTCCAATTTGATTCTCATATTTGTGCTATACAGGACCAAACGAAGGAGCTGGATGGAATGGGAGTTAGGAGAGATGGACTGTACTATTTTAGCAAATCGGAATTTGTGTCAACAGTTCAAGCAACATCAAATTTGGATTTGTGGCATCGTCGGCTCGGACATCCTTCTAAAAAAGCAGTTAAGTTAATTCCTCACGTCAAAAATAATAAAGATAGTTTAGATAAAGAGTGTGAAGTACGTATGCGTGTTAAACATCCTAGAGACAAGTTTCCTTTAAGTGACAATAAAGCTTCTAGAATTTTTGAGAAAATACATTGTGATTTGTGGGGTCTATATTGATACGTTTCGTCGTGTGGGACCAATTATTTTTTGACAATAGTTGATGATTTTTCGAGAGTAGTTTGGATTTATTTGTTGGTTGACAAATTAGAGGTGTTTCAAATGTTTATATCCTTTGTTGCTATGGTCGATAGACAATTTTCTCAAACAATTAAGGTCGTTCAAAGTGATAATGGAACTGATTTTAATTGTTTGATTGATTTTTTTAATGCAACTGGAATTTTGTTTCAAACTTCGTGTGTGGGTACTCCACAACAAAATGGAAGACTTGAAAGGAAACATAAATATATTATGAATGTGGGTAGGGCAATGCGCTTTCAAGAAAACTTGCCTATTTATTTTTGGGGTGAATATGTTTTTGCTGCCGATCATTTAATTAATCATACACCCTCTTCCATGTTACAAAATAAAACACCTTTTGAGATACTTTTTTTTAAACCACCCTCTTTTGGTGCTATTCGAACCTTTAGGTGCTTGTGCCTTGCTCATAATCAAAAGACTAAGGGAGATAAATTTGTAAGTCGGAGTCGAAAGTGTATTTTTTTTGGGTTACCTGTTCGGTAAGAAGGGGTGGAAATTATTTGATCTTGATACAAAGGAATTTTTCGTGTCTAGAGATGTGAAATTTGTAGAGGAGGTGTTCCCGTTTGGGTGTTCGGAAGATGTTAATATAATATCCAGTGAGAATAATGATCATGATATTCATCAAGATTTTGTTGAAATAATTTATGAAGATGAGAATGTTGATCTTTTGATTAATGATAATGGGTATAATGCTCAAAATCATATGGACGAAGTTCAAATTGACGCACAGGCTATTGTTCCAGAACCAGCGACTGCTGGGCCGGAACAGCGACCCACTACGCATATTGATGATCAGTCTTTAGATGGGTCTATTGGGTATGCGCATGGTTCTGCTTCGGATCAGTCTGCTAGTCCACAGGAAATGGGTCGTGGTCTTTGAAAAAAGTTCCCAAATGTTCTGTATCGAGATTTTGTGTCACATACGGTTTTTGCTAATGGTCCATCTTCTGATTCTCCTCCTTCCAATCACTCCTCAGGTACTCCTTATCCTCTAGCACATTACATAAATTGTGACAATTTTTCTGTAAATTATCGGAGATTTCTTGTAGCTATAATTAACGGTAAGGACCCTAAATCATTTAAAGAAGGCATGAAATCCGATGAGTGGCGCCGTTCCATGAAGGATGAGATACATGCTCTAGAAGACAACGTCACATGGGCCTTAGAGCATTCCTCCGGGGAAACATGCTCTTGGTTGTTAATGGTTGTACAAGACCAAATATTTGTCAAATGGAGATGTTGAGCGCCTCAAATCCAGATTAGTAGTGTTGGGTAATCACCAACAAGAAGGAATTGACTACAGCGAAACTTTTGCTGCTGTTGCCAAGATGACTACAGTTCTTGCTTTTCTAGCCATAGTGGCATCCAAAAATTAAGAACTACATAAAATGGATGTTCATAATGCGTTCCTACATGGTGATCTTGATGAGGAGGTATACATGAAATTACCCCCCGGGTTTGAGAGTTCGGATCCAACTTTGGTGTGTCAGTTGCGTAAGTCATTGTATGGCTTAAAGCAAGCTCCAAGATGTTGGTTTGCAAAATTGGTGTCGGCTTTGAAAGGGTATGGCTTTGTTCAGTCTTGTTCATATTATTCTCTTTTTACATGTACTAAAGGCGGTGTTCAGATTAATGTCTTAGTTTATGTTGATGATCTTGTTATTTCTGGAAATGATTCCACTGCACTTACCATATTCAAAGCTTATCTTAGTGATTGTTTTAAAATGGAAGATCTTGGAAATCTCAAATATTTTTTTAGGGATTGAGGTCACCCATAGTTCATAGGGCTTGTTTTTATGTCAGCGCAAATGTATTTTAGATATTATTTCTAAAGCAGGATTATTGGGGGCAAAACCGATTGGGTTTCCTATAGAACAAAATCATAAGCTAGGTCTTGCAAATGGAGAGTTTCTAGCAGATCCTGAATCATACCGACGACTTGTGGATTGTTTGATTTATCTTGCGGTTACTCGACCGAACCTAGCTTATTCATTTCATATTTTGTCTCAATTTATGCAAGCGCCTCGAATTGAACTTGGGAAGCGGCTTTCCGAGTTGTGCGTTATTTGAAAAGGACTCCGAGTCAAGGTATTTGGCTCCGTGCTGACAGTGAGTTGACCTTGGAAGGACGGTGTGATTCCGATTGGATGGCTTGTCCTCTTACTCGTCGCTCGTTGACAGGATTGTGTTCCTTGGTCAATCTCCTATTTCTTGGAAGACAAAGAAACAACATACGGTATCTCGGTCTTCCACGGAAGCCGAATATAGGTCTATGGCTGCAATTACCTGTGAATTGAAGTGGATAAAAGGGTTGTTGTTGAGTTTGGGTGTACATCATCCTAAAACTATTAAACTATTTTGTGATAGTGAATCGACGTTACATATAACAAAGAATCCTGTTTTTCATGAGCGGGCGAAACACATCGAGGTTGATTGTCACTTTGTTCGTAATGCGATCAATGAAGGTTTGATATCTCCTACTCATGTCTCGACATCGTCACAGTTGGCGGACATATTTACAAAGGCTCCCGGCAAGGCTCAATTTTATTTTATTTTCTCCAAGTTGGGCATTTTTGAATCTCATGCTCCAACTTGAGGGGGGGTATAGAGATATATTTAGAATATATGATTAGATATTATGATATATTTAGAATATATGATTAAGATATTATGATATGTTTAGAATATATGACTAGATGTTATGAGTGGTATTTAATAGGGGATATATCTTCGGAAGATTCCCTGTTGTTTCCGCAATGTATGATTAGATGTTATAAGTGATATGTAATATAGGACATATCTTCATAAGATTTCCTGCTGTTTCCGCAATTCTAGAGTTACCATAAGATATAGTCTTAGGTATGTATTATAAATATAGATGTTGGTGATTAATAAGAATTCAAGCTGAGTTTTACCAATTCTTCAAGAGGTATATTAAATAGATCTAGTAAGAAATAAGTAGGACGTCTAACATGAATACACTACACTAATGATCATTTTGGAATTAGTAACAATCATTTGTATTAGTGATCACCAAATGCAATGTGTACCTATACTGTTGATGTTGTTTTATTAACTTTCAACATTACACTATGTGGCACAAACACCGTAACATGATAATCATCCACTTTGTGTGTAAATCCTTTCATAGCTTGTAGACTGGCATTAATTTGCAAGTAAATTGTGAAATAGTAGAACTTTTATTAGTTATTATAATTTGTGCCTAAGTGTTTCCTTCGAAGTGTTTTTTTAAATAAAAATAAAAGTAATAGACCATTTTGTTTATTATATTAAGTATTTTCCGCTTAGAATTTAAACCATTTTATATTTGTCCATGCCACTCATTGATCATGCTTTATTCTTATTATTCTACACATAAGCTATGAATATGGTGCACATTTTTATGAGGTATCGTTCTTGCTTAAATGCAATGTGTCCTTACATTTTCTTTGTTTTCTTTTTAATTAGTTGTATAATCTTCTGTTATATAGCTTCTATCCATTTTTTTGTCTTTCAAGTCTTGAAGTTTTTGTATTAATGATCCCACTTTTTTTTTACTAATATTCAGTGCTCTATTATGAGCATAAGTAGACGTCCAAATTATAGTGTCCCCAATAACATCTAGAAGGACGAAAGAAAGACAAGCGAATAGAGTAAAATCCATAAAAAGATAAACCTATTACCTTCATTATGTATTAAGAGATATGTAACAAAAGCAAAGATACTAAGTGAATACATCGTCTTTAAGTTAAAAATTACCAGCTATTGAACCTTTAGGGATGGAAATTTAATTCACGGGATGGGTACCCGCAGGGACCCGCCCCTAACTGGGCGGGGATTCCCCGACTTGATGGGCTATGGGGAGGTGGTAGGGGATGATTTCAATTCCCCTAATAATTGTATTATTTCATACACTTAAGTTGTCATTGTTGCATTATCATTTCTACAATCTTGTTAAGCTCACTTTGTTTAATTTTGTATTATGTCTGTTTTCTAATATTACATTCATCAATGTTAGCTCTATTACACAAATGGATTTGGCTAGAAATATTCTCCCTTTTGCACTACTGAATCCATACCATCGTATAAAAATATTAAAGAGAAGGTTGCGTGTTTAGTATAGAACTCACCGATGAAGATGTATGTTTTTTTAATCTTAATATTGTCAGCAATATTTTCTCTAGTTGTGCAATCATTAAGTTATTATTATAATTATTATTTTCTTCAAATTCATAGGGTACCCAAATTCAAACTACAATGTTTAATAAAGCTGCAGACAAGTACTATCTTATTTTTAAATGTGGAAAAGTTTATTATATTTTTAAAGAAACTCTTAAGCCTTCGAATAAAGAGTTTAGTACTATAAAAAATAAATACGAGATTATTATAAATGAGTACTCATTTGTCGAATGGATGGATGATGCGAACTCTAGTATACTAGATATCGTATACAACTTTCTAAAGATTAACCAACTTCAAAAATATATTGTAGGAAAGGAAGTTGTAGGTAATGCATTCATATTATTAATTTTTTTATAAATTATTGTATGTTTCCTTAACATAAGTATCTTTTAAATATATCGGCCTTGTTCAAAGTATCTCATTAATCAAAGGCGTTCGAAGAAAAATAACAATGAGAATATTCCAAAACGTGATATAACCATTCTGGATGATTGGTAAGTAAACATATTAAAACAAAAAATTTGTTTAATCAAAATATTTATGCTTAGATTTAATTTACAGAACCAAAACTGTTAATGTGACTTATGGGGAGAACTTACTATGGAAGTCGGTGCTGAGCTGCTAGAATTGCTTGATGAATCTCCTATAGTAGCTATTAAATATGCAAAAACTGAAAATTTTCAAGGTAAAAATTGTTCTATTTTTTCTAATCCTTGTCATGCTGTTATTTTTTAAGATTACTTAATGTTACTGTAGGTTTATCTTTATCAACGTTGAGTAAAAAGCTTAGAAGTTGGTACAACTGTGAAGACAAAAATGCAAAAATCACATCTATCATTTACGATAGGGTTATGCTTTCTCATATAATAAATGATCCAACATTGGGTTATGACAAGGTTTGTGCTTATCATTTCAAACTATATATTATAAATTGATAATTTCATATTGATTGTTTATTTTTTTCATTTCATACATAGTCATCATTCTTCAGCGTGTTTGTGTACATAACTTACATTAAGAGTCAAAAATTGTGATATCAAGCCTGTAAGGGTTACAAAAAAAATATAATTGAAGCTGCATGATCGGACTATTGATGTGAAGTATGCCAACAGAATGAAAGCACGTGTATTTTAAAGTAAAAATTTAAGAGCTAATCATTTATAGTAACCGGTAATAAATGTAATAATATGTTTGTTTAATGCAGATATATTATGCTAATGAAAATTAATGATTCATCCGCTGAAGCTTGGATTACCGCTTTCAATGAACCAGCAGAGGAGATCATAGGTTTCATGTTGATGACCTTTATAAGATTAAGAATGATGAAAGTGAAGATATATACGAACAAAAACTAAACAAGCTGTTATGGATCCCTTATCTTTTCAAAGTTAGTATCGCCCAAATTGAGTACATGAATGAAAAAAACAAAAAATCAATGTTATGTCTCAATCAGTTATTGATTATGTGGCGGAATCAAGCTTCTTATTAGAAGAAATATCAACAATGTCAGAATCCGAAGTTTAGTTTTTTTGTTTCAGTAATGCTAGTTTTTTTCTTCTTATTTTTACATCAGCCATGTTAGTTTTTTATATAATGATGGTACCTTTAGGTAATTTATTTAAAGTGGAAATTAGGAAGGCATCCCTATCATACTTTTATATTGTAAAGCGGGTCCCTGCCAAAGTTTGATTGTAAAGCGGGTCTCTGTTTTCTGGAAACGAAGAAAAATTATCGCTGATATGTCAGCAACCTTTATAAATAAGTGCTGATATTTCAGCAACTTTCCCTGTCAAAGTTTCATTGTAAAGCGGGTCCCTGTTTTCTGGAAACGAAGAAAAATTATTGCTGAAATGTCAGCAACTTTTATAAATAAGTGCTGATATTTCAGCAACTTTCATACACTGTGTTTACAGTGTACATAAATGTTGCTGATATGTCAGCAACTTTCATAAATAAGTGCTGATATTTCAGCAACTTTCATACACTACGTTCACAGTGTACAGAAAAGTTGCGGAAATGTCAGCAACTTTTATGAAAAGTTGCATCATGCTCAGCAATAATCGTGAATAAAAAACATGGACCTAATTTACACTGAAATTTGGTGAAGGACTTTTCGTGAATTTTGAAACTTAATAAGGACCTGTGCCAAAATTATCCTTATTTAAACACTGTAGTTTAATAATATGAGATTTATTTATTACATCAATTTTTTATTTTTCATCTTCTTTAATTAAATATTCATAAATATGATGATATATATATTAGTGTGGTATTTGTTTGATTTTTTTTCAAATTCATCAATGAGTTATAACTACATATAAACTCAAAATTAAAAGTATATCGAACCTTCTTGATACATATACGTGTGTGTATCTGGGAGTGGTTCATATCAAAACAATTATTGCATATCCTTAGTATCAAGTTGGCTTACATTTACAATGCTTAGTATAATTGGATTTACACATTTTCAATTACTTTCATTTTTTTAAACGCAGTTAATTTTTATCAAATTAATAAAGGAAAAAAATTAAAAAATACTTTTTTTATCAAATAATACAACGGCGGGTTTCCCCACCGCTGTGTGGTTATACTAGGATACACATAAATTTTTGTTAAAGACTTCAAAAATAAATGTCCAAATCTAAATTGCAATGCTGTCTTATTATGGCTGTTGGCAAATGCGTACGTTTTTAAACGACAGAGCATGGAGAAACACACATACATGCTTTTAATACAATTATCCTCCTAATTCCTAAAGCAACCATCCATCAAATAAACCAATACAAATATTCTGACATAGATATGTGGGCGTAATCTCACCTGAAATGCATTTGTTACCGTTCTGTTGCGTACGCATATATCAGCCATGAGAAGCAGTCATTCGAATTTGTGGATTTATAATCATTTATTTAATTTGTTTGTAATTTTATTTCAAATAGTGAGGATTTTATTCTCTTTCTTTTGGTGGAAGCTTCCCCCTCTTTTTCCAAGGAAATGTACGTGAGTCCTTTTTTTAATCGGAGGAATAGAAAAGTCTGGAAGTTGAAAGTACAGAAATTCAATTGGCTTAGAAAATTAGAGTTTGGACCTTTGATATTTTAGGCTTAACAAATCGCAAACTAAATTAAATATCGATATGCCATGACTTTCTTTTATAAGCTAGACAAAATTCTTCTTAATTTAAATAAATATAAATTCTAATATATAAAAATTACTCCTTTACGAAATCAATATTATATTTTAAACACATTACAATATGTATGTATGTATGTATGTGTGTGTGTGTGTCTATATATATATTATATATATAACTTATTTTAAATTTTAAATATTATATTTTCACAAATTTAAACCTTTTGTTAAATAATTACCAATCCAATTTATCAAATACATCATCAAATTCTAATTTAATGAAATAAATTTCCATTATTAATGTTAATTAATTCTTACCTTAAAATTGTATTGCCACACTTCCAGTTCATTGTTGATGTTAATGGCGATTGAATGCTAATTTAAAACATAGGGCAGACCATGCCTTCAATAAAACCCAAGGATTTCTTTCTTTCGGATTGCTCGCATCTATGGCCAGTTGATAAACTTTGGCATTCTTCTCTCGAGGTATTTGCTCCAGTTTAAAGTCAAATAAGGTGCTGTTGAGTTTCTCTGCTTCCACTATATATATAGACGGTGTTTTTCTCTTGGCTTGAAAGCGCTCGCCGATCTGTTTGACACCCAGTAAGGAGTCAAGGTAAACATGAATTGATTCAATCTTCAGTTCACTTACCATCCTGAGATCGAATGAGATGACTTCATGCTCAAATTCATTATTGATGGTCTTGAAGTTTAATCCGACATCGAAGTAGAGATCTTGTCATTCGGGAGTAACGAGGACCATGTTGTACCTTACCCCTCTTCATTAGAGGCTTCCATCCATATATACCTACCTTGAGCATTAGTTGATGATTGTTTCTTCCTCGTCATTCTCTGGGCTGGAGTATTCTATAATAAAATTGGCTACAACATTACCCATTATTGAGATGTGAGGATGGAAGGCGATGTGATGTAGCCCGTTCACTACTAAAAAAGGCTAATATTCCGACAACACGTAGCGATGGCTTCCGACGGGCCGTTGGCGGCCGTCGCAAGCCGACAAAAATTTGCGAATTACAGGCCCAGCCGAGCCTTCTTCTTCCTCATTTTGCAGCACGAATTTTTTTATCAAAATCCCCAAATCCCTCCTACAAGCTTTCAATCTCCAATTTCAAGCTTGTGGATCCTCCACGGCTATCTAAGCAAACTCTATTGTTCTTAATCTCAGGTATAATATCTTAATTTGGGCAAAAATCTAACTTTTGCCCTAAATCTAGATTTGCATAAGATGATAAATTAGAGCTAATTAGTGATTGCAATTGTTTCCAATTGCATAATAATGGTTTATAGCATCCCATGGTATACCTATTTCATATGTTATCATGAAAATTTAAAGAGTATGTATAATTTGTGATTGTGTGTGTATATAGTTAGTAAAACTGTATTTTTTCATAAAAATGCGCACATTTAATTAACTAATGTCCTTTAGAGAGTTTTTGGCCCCGTCCGACGAGTGTTGTACATGATCATTATTTGTTTTTTTTTCAAATAACGACCATTTATATTCATCTGGTACAATGTTTATTGGATTTGTCCCTGTTGGATAAGTTATGAACACAGTAAGCATTTACGTTTTGTATACTACTTTGTCTCGAACACTTCATAAAATTTCGGCATAATTTTTCTTTTTTGTTTCCCGCGTATACGCTTTTGTGTACAATGCAGGGAACAAAAGGGAAATGATGCCGAAATTTTGTGGAATCGTTTGAGTCGAAGTAATATACGAAA
This sequence comes from Allium cepa, assembly GCA_030765085.1. Lineage (NCBI taxonomy): Eukaryota > Viridiplantae > Streptophyta > Magnoliopsida > Asparagales > Amaryllidaceae > Allium > Allium cepa. The sequence goes on along the minus strand of CM060934.1, from coordinate 307,797,205 downwards.
TGTAAATGTTTACTGTGTTTGTAATGGGAAGAAGGATGCCTGACCATGGAAAAAAATATTTCTGTACAAAATTTTGTATCGATACGTTAAAAAATAAAATGTGTCACATTTGAAAATATTTTTTAATTTGTGAAATAGTTCTTTAAATTCAAATATTATATGACCATGAAAATAATCTTTTTCGAATTTGTATTCTTGAAAATAAATATTAAATTTTGAACTTGTGACTCATTTTCACAAATAGAAAAAATGATTGATTATTTTGTTGATCGGAGAAGATGGATGTACCAAAGAAAAAGACTGAGAGGCTCAATAAAAGAAGATTTTTATAATGGTATAAACGTATTTGTTGAATTCTCTTTAAGTAATAACAGAAACGATCCAGAAATTCGTTGCCCGTGTAGTAGATGTAGACATTTGAAGTATTTGTTACCGGATATTATGAAAGTTCATTTGTGCACAAGGATTATAATCTTATCGAAATAAAGCATACATCGCACTATCACAAGTATGATCCTTTTGTAATAGCCAAACGAGCATTGCAAGTTTATTACACTCCTTATCCGTCTTTAAAAAGAGATAAAGCAGACTGGTCTACAATTTTTAAAACAAAGGCCAGATGTACATTCGATGGAAAGAATATTCCAAACGAACAAACTTATCAGGCGGATCTTGAGGAAAATAACGAAATAATAATAACAGACGATCATACAGATTTGGTTCCTTTGATCGATGAATCAAATGTTTTGGTAGAAGCATTTGACAATGCAGAGGAAATTATCGTAGAAAACGAAACCAAATCTAAATCTGAAGACGATGATGATTGACAAAAATCCGAATCTGATTTTTTTGCAATTGATGTAACTATGTTGAATTCTTGACGTATTATGAAACTGATGTAACTATGAAACCAAATCTATACATTTACCATTTTTACATGTTTTATGTCATTTTCATTTGTCATTTGTTTAGTAATTTTTATTTAAAATGTAATGTAATCTGCTTATCGTCGGAACATGAGACCCATTATGAATCAGGTATAACACACTTCCATTTCTATTTCCATTTCAGTCATTAATTTGACAATTCATACCGTTGATGTCATTTATGTATGAAATATATTTCATTATCATGTTATTATTCTCTTTTGAAAGGCTGTGTATATATGTCACAGGTTTATCGTAATGTCATCTAAAGGTAGGAGTACTTCTCGATCTTCAAGAGGAGATGGCAGTGGTCCATCGCAAGCATCACAACATCCTGTAGTTTCTTTAGTACCTAGAGCGGAGGGGTAAGAATTAAATTTTATTCAGCATCTTATTTTTTTTGATATACGTACGCACTTATCTGTATCATACTTAAAAACAGGGGGTTCGACCTACTTCCCTCGAAGGTTGTGTTCGATGTTTCTAGAGCTTCTTACCGGAGTAGGATGAGGGCGTGTTGGCCGAAGTGCGATAATGTAACGACCCAGAATTTCTATTAATTAAAAAATTTGTATATTTAATTGAATTTAAATGTTAACAAGTAAGATTTGTAAGTTGAATAAATTTTATTTTGAATATCTAGGTTTAATTGGATAATTAAATCGATAATTTAATAGTTGAAATTGCAGAAATAATTGGAAATTGGGTTTAATATGATTAAAAATGATTTGTAAAATTTTATTATATCATATTGGAGTTAGAATGATGTTATAGAACTTTTAAAATCGAATTTAAAGTTAAATTGCGAAAATTGAATATTTTAATACTTAATTGACGAGTTAAAATAGCCATTTTTCAAATAGTCTTGGATTTCGACGAAACTAGTTTCATCGGATCCGTAATGTTATATTATTGCATGGTTTCAAATTTTGTGTCAATCGGATTTACCGTTTATCCGGGGCAAGCCAAAACGCATAGAAGTTAGTTTAAATCGATTTAATTTTAAATTGATCTTTTATTTCCGTAACTCGCATAGATGATCGAATTAGCCTTCGAAACACGTTCCATTGTGTTCGAAACGCGGAGTAAACCTCAGAAATGCCAACCGGCACGCTTCGTTTGGAGTTTGGAAAATTTTGGATGAAAAGTGTTTTTGGAATTTTTCTATATAAGCACCTTTAATATTCACTTTTGCAACAAACTGCAAACCCTAGCCCCTCTATCTTCAGCCGCCACCTCAAAGATAAATGGCCGAAAAACAATCACCTTCTCCTCCAATTATCTTCCAATCCAAACCCTTTTAGCTTTCGATCCCTAAATGAAAGTTAAAGAGCTTCGCGAGCTCTACGTTGTGAATGGCTATGATCGCGATTGGGTCAACGGATCAATGGGAAAATGGGCTTGAAGACGCGCCGGTCGCACGCAATTTTAGGGAGATTGGCAAGGCCGAACTCCACCTTGCTCTGGCCGAAGGTACACGTGGTGATGGGCGTTGGAGTGGTAGTTGTTGATCGTCTTCAAAGTGCTCGATTTAGTCGCGCAATTTAAGGGGAAACGACGGCTATGGGTTTCGGTTCCTGGATATCAACGTGAAGGAGGAAGAAGTAGGGGGCGGTCCAGATTTGAGAAGCAAGAAATCAACAGCTTTGATGTAATTAGGGTTTTTAAATTAAAAAAGAAAATGTAAATATTTATATTTAAATTTCTATTAACTTCAAAATATCATAACTTGTTCATACGAGGTCCGTTTTGGACGAAACTAGTTGCGTTGGAATCGTATGGACGAATACTAGGCTATGGAACTGGATTGGAGTCATTTGGAGCTAGTGAGAATTTTAGGTAAAATTAAACGCGCGTTTAATTTTATTCGAAATAAAACGCGAAAAACTGAATTGAAAGTAAGGTGAGAACTTCTCACTCAATCAAATTATTTCGATTTAAATTTTAAATAGTTAGATTTAAAATTCCTTGATTGTATGTTTGAATGATGATTGTTATCTATTGATTGTTAAAATAGACATTATACGCTGTTAGTAAGCGGAGGTTATTTATTAAAAACATAAACCGCGATTATTCCATCTTGATTGAAATTGGTATTATATATGTACTTGGAGTTGATTTTTCCGCATTATATAGCGGATGAGACCCTATTTGTAACGACCCGCCTTTTTGGACAGTTTAAACCGACGATCCAATACACCAGCCGATTCCAAACCATTCAAAAGGGCAGATGGTTATTGGGGTAAATAAGAAAAGAAAAGAAAGAGAAATAAAGGAAAAGAAACAACACAGAATCTCGCAGCGGAACGATAAAATATAATAGTCAAATAAACAGTTCATGAAGCTGTTTACTATACTTTGACAATTATTTATACAATATTTATCAGAGTTATACATATACAACAGAACAATTAAAATAATGCAGCAGATTGCATGATGCAAGGGTAATAATAGTAATAGTATACCAAACCTTCGTCTTCATCCTCCAGAATAGATCTTCAAAAATCTGAAAAACTCAGCACTAACCTGAGCGTAATGAAAAGACAAAACACTCGAGTCAGGACTAAAATATCCTTATGAAAGTTAAATCAATCGTAAATAAATATGAGTGTAACGGCGTCAGAGATGCTTACGGGGTTTGACATCTCATATCCACTGTCAACGTGCGTGCAATAACTCAAGAGATGTTACGGGATTTTCCATCTCTTAAGGATCCGTTAAACTATCTACTATGTAGTAATGTACGCTAAGTAGATAATGCCTATCAGTAATATAAAGTATCAAAATAGCGTTAAAGCGTTACTATAATCCCCCTTAACACATTTTTATAATGCCGTAGTCTATACAGCACCGTAAGCCCCACCGTAAACTGGTGGTTATCAGAGGGTACCCCATAGGTATAACACAAAACAAAACGTAGTGGTCGCGAATAGGATAATCAGTATGACAAGGTACATGAGGCGATACCAACTAGGATACTAGTAGTTGCGTGATCCGGACTGATGTTGAGCATAGCCAGCAGCTACCCCAACACCGCGAAACAACACTCCCAAATCAAGGAGTGCACCCAAATCGAATCACAAATGTAATAGATATGGTATCGAAGAAGTGTGTCCGCTAGAGGCGGCGAGCCTCAATGGCCCGGCGCGGCTCCTGTTTTAGTCATGTCAGGGGTCATCCAATATCACTCTCTTTCTTCAGTCAACGCGTTCACCAAACCATCCACTTCATTCTGCATCAACACTCCGCGTATAATAGTTATTAAAGTGGTTTTTGGTATCGACAGAGAGTATGTCCATATCTGATCCCGGTCTCTTTAATAACTACGTATTATTACACCGTTGGCTCTATTACATTTCAAATCGATTCATAATTGTTATCAAAGTATCATATTCGCTTCAAAAATCAAATCCATTTCAAATATCATCGTATCTATTAAAATGTCAGATTCCGTTTCAAAAATCATTTTTCGTCTCAATATCTTATTTCGGTTTCAAAATCAATTCGGATTTCAATTTAGGTTGCAACTTCAGTTAACTCAATTCGTATTTAAATTCAAGATTTAAATATAAACATTGCACCTTATTGACCAGCTTAGAATTTTAGAAAAATAGTTTTAAGTAGTTTAAAAGTAGTTTTAAATAATTAAAATAGTTAAAATACTTAAAATTTTAAAATGGATTTGAAATAGATAAATTAGTTTAAAATAATTTAAATTGGGTTAAGTAGATTTAAAATAGATTAAAATAGTTTAAGTATTCAAAAATGGTTTATATAGCATAGTAATTTGGAAAACAAAATAAAACAGCTTCAAAACCAATCCATTTCAATTTATAACTTCCCAATTCAAATCAATTTCAATTTCCATTCTACCGATTCAATTTCGATTTCAATTCAAATCAATGTCAACTTTGACTTCAAATTTATTCAGTTTTATATTCACTTTCAATTAATTCAATTTCAATTTATATCGATTTAGAGCTGGATTTTCAAAATATCAATTTATAACACTTAACAAAATTTTCCTTCAATATTCAAATTTAAATCCAAATCTCAAATATGATTCAATTCCAAGCTCATTTCAAATTATCATTTTTATGTCACTTTTACTTCGTAATATTCAAAGCTCAAATTTAATGTTCAATCTTTAAAACAAATAAATTTCCGAAATTCAATCATATCCAAATTTTAAATCTCAAAGTCTCCACTTAAATTTATTCAACAATTTCTTTTAACCAAAATTTTATTTCAACATTCCAAACTCAATTTTTCGATAAATTCGATTTCTATAAATTGATTTCTATTTATAACTTTTAAATCAAAACATTTAAATAAATCTCAAATCGACGATTTTAAAATTTATTAATTTAGCTAATTCGATGTCCGTATATAATTTTCTATCCTATGACCAGGTAATTATTTATTTTAATTAAATGTCAGGGATGAGTATATATTACTTAAACCAATCACAGTGTCATATGTATGCATAACGGTATATATATAAGCAAATAAACATCCAAACATTTAAATATCAACCAATAACATCCATCATCCAATAGACAATACAATTCATGGCAGTTTCATAGTTATCAATGTCAGGTAATTTAATCGCAATTCAATTTTAATTTCAATTTAACTGTCAATTTAATTTTTCAACGGTTAATTCAAATGAAAAGCTATATGACAATTAAATTTTTATCAAACAACGACAAACAAAATCATAACACTTCATAATGTCAAATTTAACTAGCATAAAGATATTTAGTACGTTGTGAGCGTTGTAAAACACTCACATTGATTTCAATGTAGTTCCAGCGTTTTATTTCGAATAAAATTAAACGAGCGTTTAATTTTTCTTGAAATTTTCACTAGCTCCAAACGACTCCAATCCAGCTCCATTGCGTAGTGCTCGACAAAACGAAGGCAACGCAAGTCGTTTCGTGCGTTTTCGACCTCGTATGAAAGAGTTATGCATTTTAGAAGTTTACACGAATTATAAAATAATTAAATTTTCAATCTCTAACCCTAATACCATCAGGCCGCACATTTCAAAACAGCATATCAGGGCCGTTGATTTCCACCTCTTCTCTTTCACGTTGCCACTAGGTTTTGTACGCATACCACTACCCATGAGCCGCCCATCTTCATCAATTAACGCGACCATTACGCTCCACTTGAAGACGATCAGGTTACACCACTTCGAAGCCACCGCCTTACTCCACCTTCACCCAAAATAGCTCCAATCTCGGCCTCATCCTTTTCCTCGAATTGCGTGAAAAATGCAGCTGCTTCCATCGCGTTTTGCCGTCAATCCGTGGCTCCGTTTCCGATCTCCACCATTGGATAGCTAGATCTTGATACCCTCTATAACTTTGTAGTTGAGAGTTTTTGCTAATTGTTGATGGATTGAGAAGAAAATGAGGAAGAAGTTTTAAAATTTTCTGGCCATTGAAATGAAAGTGGCGGCTAAGGGCTGAAACCCTAGGGTTTATGCAAAACAAAGAAAGTGGGGTCCTTTTATAGAAAATCGCAAAAACACTATTCATTGAAAATTTTCCGAATTCCAAACGAAGCGTGCCGGCTGACGTTTTTAGGGTTTACCCCGCGTTCCGGACACAATGGAATAGGTTTCGAAAGCTAATTCGATCGTATGTGTGAGTTACGGCAATAAACGATCGATTTGAAATTAAATCGGTTAATCAAATTTCTGTGCGTTTGGGCTCGCCCCGGACAAACGGTAAATCCGATTGACTCGAAATTTGAAAACTTACAATAATATAACATTACGGATCCGATGAAACTGGTTTTGTCGAAATCCGAGACCTTTTAAAAAATGATTATTTTAACTCGCCAAATTAATATTAAAACAATTTCGATGCGTTTCGAGCTGCCACGGTCAAACGAAAACTCCGATTGCTACGAAAATTGAAATCCGGTAATAACAAACTATTACGGATCTAATGGAACTAGTTTCGTCCAATTCTGAGAATGTTTGAAAAATGGCTATTTTAACTCATCAATTTAATATTAAAATATTCAATTTTCATAAATTTTCTTTTAATTCGATTTTAAAAGTTCCACAACATCATTCTAACTTTAATATGATAAAATAAAATTTTATAAATCATTTTTAATCATAATAACAATATAACTTACATTCACTTTGGAAACCAATTTGAACCATATTAAATCAAATTTCAATTATTCACTCTAATTTCGTATATTAAATTTCAATATCAAATTAATCATATCAAATTCGGAATTTAATTATTTAAACATTTGTAATATTAAATTTGGTTAAATTTGGTTATTCTCAAGTCACTATCTTTTAAGATATTCAAACAAACTTATAAGATTTAACCTTTAAAACTAATTCAAATTATAGAACAACCATTTCCATTAATCAGTTATCCAATTTTCGTTATTCAATTATTCAATAAGTTTTAAATATTTACTTTAAACAATTTACCTGTTTAATATTCAGTATTTGATTTAAATAGATTTTACTTATCGATCAATTACTCTATTATACCCAATGAATTCAACATTTATTATCCTATTCAACTATTGATTGCAAAGGCATTCACTAAGTAGCATTTATTTTTCATTACTTGGATAATTATTGTTGCAATTCATTCCAGTTATTATTATTCCAAACGAATTACAATTTTTTTTACATTGAATCACGAAATCTTATTAAATTAGCTATTTTAATTATCGAAAATTTACGGGTCGTTACACTCTCCCCTACTCAAAACTTTTCGTCCCCGAAAAGGAAAAAGAAGGGAAAAGGAACTAAGTATAGAATTCAACATTAGATGTATTTTATTCAAAGTTACCAACTTATAAACAATGAAATTCCATTTATAAAGTCATTACTACATTTCACTAAGTTATTCCAAACGGCTTTCTAACTTTAAAAGCTAGTTATCAAAACAAGTTATAAAAAATTTTAAAACTTGAAAAATTTTCTAACACCCGAATTTACGGAAAATTTCGGCAGAGTCTCCTTTGCGCGGCTCGATCGGAAAAAAAATGATAGTATATATATCACAAATATACATCTCATCAAGTGATGAGGCATCCCGTAGGGAAAAAGTGTAAAAGTACAGTATGTAAGCCGAGATATGTACCTTATATATTGTTAGCGAGCATATACGGCTAATATAGCGTGAAAGCGAGCTCCAAATGCGAAGCAAGCGCAATCCGCACGTACTAAAATGCTCAATAACTAAGTTAGAACCATGCATATAAAGATAGATCGATATACTTAGCCTACACAACATATATATAACATATTTAGCTTCAAAACTGAGATTCCAATTTTAGGACAACAAACAAATCTTAGTTTTAGGTCACCTAAACGATAAAATTCGGCAACAGAATCTAAAAAAAAGTTGTTTCATTCATTTCAGGCTTTCCGGAATGTCCAAAATCATCGAATTCGGACCACACGTTCAAAAATTATGGCCGTTTTACTTAGAGGATACGCCTCAGCCTGGGCAATGAATTGTGCAGGTCAGCGACGTTCACCCGCGTTTTCGATCTTTCAAATGACATCCAGACGCAAAATACTTAAATCAAAAGTTTTAGCTTAAGTTCTGAGCTTTCCATAAAATGCAAGATCATAAAAATCCGATAAACCAGTCAAAAGGTATAGCAAATTACTAAGGGCATATACTACTGATTTTACTTATTTTTACACAGGACAGCGAGTAACATTCAAGTTTTTAACCTAGTAGACGAAGGAATTTTCTCAAGACACTCTAAATAAAAGTTGTGCTATAGCTTGTAAGCTTTTCTAAAAGTCCAAGATCGTCGAATTCCGTTCAGCCACTAAAAGTTATGGTTGTTTTCGTTTCAGCATACATTGGACAATTTTGAATTTTTCCCAAAATTTGCTTTTATTATTTCAAAGTACAAACCATCAAAACTTCAAATTTTCTAAAGAACAATCATAAACACAAAGTCATTTATTTTCTTATTCATCCATGCAATAGATCTACATTCAATTTGTTTCCGATTTATTCAAGTTTGTTTCATTCTCATTTTAAATTCAAGTCAATTTGCTTCAATTTAAATTGAATTCAATTGTATTTAATTTCACTTTGCTTCAAATTTGAATTTAATTATTTTAAAATTTTATTCCGTTTATTCAATTCCATTAACACTAATGAATTCTACCTAGTCAATTATCATCCATCTAACAACCAATGCATATCAAACATTAACATCCATCCAAAATCTACACTAAATCAATTATACATTTCCAAGTCAATTTTAATTTCATATACTTCCAAGTTTATTGACATTTAGTTATATTCAAATTTAATTAGTTTCCATTTACCAATTTTATATTTCATTAAATTTAAATTTTATTCATTCACTTATATATATCATTCATTTTACAGCTTAAATTTCTTTTATATTTACAACTATCAATAGATCTTCACATTTTATTATCCACTCTCACACTGGTATATTATTTCTCTACTTATCCTTATTAGCATTTTAAACCTTTTAAGTATTTGGTAAGTTATAGTTATGCAAATAGAATGTAGTTAAACAACATACAACTTCTTTCTATTTAAAGTCGAATTTTCAATTAATTAATTCTTAAGTCATTACTTAAATTTCACTATAATTTAATTTCACATTTTCATTCACATATAGTATTTCCATTTTATATTAACATAATTGTGAATCACCTTTAAATGTTAATTTAAATTCCAATTATTTACTAACAATTTTATTTATATTTGCAAACCATTAATTAAATGCATATTTCATTATTCAAACCTATACTTGTATATTATCCAATTAACAATTCATATAACATTTTGAACTTCTTAAATATTTTGGTAAGTTATGTCTATGCTATAGAATGAAATTTAATACTATGCGAGTTTTACAGTTTCAATTTTATTTTAAGTTCATAATTTCCTAATTCTAAGGATTTCTACTTCAATTGATATTTTCACTTAGCTCTTAGGTTCATTTATCATTTCACAATTCAGAAGTTCCTTACAAGTCTAAATTCATTTTAATCATTTAAAAAAATCATTAATTATTAAAGGACTTAAGAATTCCAATCCCGGTTTCATTTCAAATCAAGTTTTGAAATAATATATATACTTATATAATTTATATATCAAATCATACTATAGAGAATACAAAATAAAATAAAATTTGAATCAAAACAAGGTTTAGACAAGTTATTAAGTGGTCTCCCCCACTCGGACTCTCGAAAATAAACGCCGATGATGCGTGCACTCATCACCGAAATCATTTTCTAGCGTCAAGAGAAGGGAATATAACACTTATCATAAAAAAATCCTTCGAAAACAATTTCAACTCAATTATACCATCATATAATACTCATATTATATTTTTCAAATTCTTGTAAGTCAATTTCAAACACCGGAATTTAAATTCCCAAATCCAAGTTAAAATTCATTTATATTCAATATCAATTGTGTTTGCAAGATTTCATTTCCCTAAATCCATTGTTATTTAATCAATTGTTGTAAATATTGACTGATCAAACAATAACGATAATAATCTAATATTATCATCTCCTAACAATCAATTCAATCAAAATAAATAAATATTCAAATAATTCTTTTATATAAAATATATTCCAAAACGATATTGTGTTGGTTTGTCCTATTCGAGTGTTTAGAAATTCCTATCGACGCCTTGGCGTCCCAAGTATCGACCAGAATTCATAAATACTCAACAGAACAAAGTTAACACAATATAAAACCATTTTATATCAAATAACAAGTACGCTCTCTCATATACACTCAACTCATTCATATAGTTTACCTCTATTTCAATGAGTTATTCCCCACTAGAGCCAAGGTTTATCGCTAAACCTCGCTCTGATACCAACTGTAACGACCCGCCTTTTTGGACAGTTTAAACCGACGATCCAATACACCAGCCGATTCCAAACCATTCAAAAGGGCAGATGGTTATTGGGGTAAATAAGAAAAGAAAAGAAAGAGAAATAAAAGAAAAGAAACAACACAGAATCTCGCAGCGGAACGATAAAATATAATAGTCAAATAAACAGTTCATGAAGCTGTTTACTATACTTTGACAATTATTTATACAACATTTATCAGAGTTATACATATACAACAGAATAATTAAAATAATGCAGCAGATAGCATGATGCAAGGGTAATAATAGTAATAGTATACCAAATCTTCGTCTTCATCCTCCAGAATAGATCTTCAAAAATCTGAAAAACTCAGCACTAACCCGAGCGTAATGAAAAGACAAAACACTCGAGTCAGGACTAAAATATCCTTATGAAAGTTAATTCAATCGTAAATAAATATGAGTGTAACGGCGTCAGAGATGCTTACGGGGTTTGACATCTCATATCCAGTGTCAACGTGCGTGCAATAACTCAAGAGATGTTACGGGAATTTCCATCTCTTAAGGATCCGTTAAACTATCTACTATGTAGTAATGTACGCTAAGTAGATAATGCCTATCAGTAATATAAAGTATCAAAATAGTGTTAAGGCGTTACCATAATCCCCCTTAACACATTTTTATAATGCCATAGTCTATACAGCACCGTAAGCCCCACCGTAAACTGGTGGTTATCAGAGGGTACCCCATAGGTATAACACAAAACAAAACGTAGTGGTCGGGAATAGAATAATCGGTATGACAAGGTACATGAGGCGATACCAACTAGGATACTAGTAGTTGCGTGATCCGGACTGATGTTGAGCATAGCTAGCAGCTACCCCAACACCGCGAAACAACACTCCCAAATCAAGGGGTGCACCCAAATCGAATCACAAATGTAATAGATATGGTATCAAAGAAGTGTGTCCGCTAGAGGTGGCGAACCTCAATGGCCCGACGCGACTCCTGTTTTAGTCATGTCAAGGGTCATCCAATATCGTTCTCTTTCTTCAGTCAACGCGTTAACCAAACCATCCACTTCATTCTGCATCAACACTCCGCGTATAATAGTTATTAAAGTGGTTTTCAGTATCGACAGAGAGTATGTCCATATCCGATCCCGGTCTCTTTAATAACTACGTATTATTACACCGTTGGCTCTTTTACATTTCAAATCGATTCATAATTGATATCAAAATATCATATTCGCTTCAAAAATCAAATCCATTTCAAATATCATCGTATCTATTAAAATGTCAGAATCTGTTTTGAAAATCATTTTTCGTCTCAATATCTTATTTCGGTTTCAAAATCAATTCGGATTTCAATTTAGGTTGCAACTTCAGTTAACTCAATTTGTATTTAAATTCAAGATTTAAATATAAACATTGCACCTTATTGACCAGCTTAGAATTTTAGAAAAATAGTTTTAAGTAGTTTAAAAGTAGTTTTAAATAATTAAAATAGTTAAAATACTTAAAATTTTAAAATGGATTTGAAATAGATAAATTAGTTTAAAATAATTTAAATTGGGTTAAGTAGATTTAAAATAGATTAAAATAGTTTAAGTATTCAAAAATGGTTTATATAGCATAGTAATTTGGAAAACAAAATAAAACAGCTTCAAAACCAATCCATTTCAATTTATAACTTCCCAATTCAAATCAATTTCAATTTCCATTCTACCGATTCAATTTCGATTTCAATTCAAATCAATGTCAACTTTGACTTCAAATTTATTCAGTTTTATATTCACTTTCAATTAATTCAATTTCAATTTATATCGATTTAGAGCTGGATTTTCAAAATATCAATTTATAACACTTAACAAAATTTTCCTTCAATATTCAAATTTAAATCCAAATCTCAAATATGATACAATTCCAAGCTCATTTCAAAATATCATTTTTATGTCACTTTTACTTAGTAATATTCAAAGCTCAAGTTTAATGTTCAATCTTTAAAACAAATAAATTTCCGAAATTCAATCATATCTAAATTTTAAATCTCAAAGTCTCCACTTAAATTTATTCAACAATTTCTTTTAACCAAAATTTTATTTCAACATTCCAAACTCAATTTTTCGATAAATTCGATTCCTATAAATTGATTTCTATTTATAAATTTTAAATCAAAACATTTAAATAAATCTCAGATCGACGATTTTAAAATTTATTAATTTAGCCAATTCGGTGTCCGTATATAATTTTCTGTCCTATGGGCAGGTAATTATTTATTTTAATTAAATGTCAGGGATGCGTATATATTACTTAAACCAATCACAATGTCATATGTATGCATAACGGTATATATATAAGCAAATAAACATCCAAACAGTTAAATATCAACCAATAACATCCATCAAAATACATCATCCAATAGACAATACAATTCATGGCAGTTTCATAGTTATCAATGTCAGGTAATTTAATCGCAATTCGATTTTAATTTCAATTTAACTGTCAATTTAATTTTTCAACGGTTAATTCAAATGACAAGCTATATGACAATTAAATTTTTATCAAACAACGACAAATAAAATCATAACACTTCATAATGTCAAATTTAACTAGCATAAAGATATTTAGTACGTTGTGAGCGTTGTAAAACACACACATTGATTTCAATGTAGTTCCAGCGTTTTATTTCGAATAAAATTAAACGAGCGTTTAATTTTACCCAAAATTTTCACTAGCTCCAAACGACTCCAATCCAGCTCCATTACGTAGTGCTCGACAAAACGAAGCCAACGCAATTCGTTTCGTGCGTTTTCGACCTCGTATGAAAGAATTATGCATTTTAGAAGTTTACACGAATTGTAAAATAATTAAATTTTCAATCTCTAACCCTAATACCATCAGGCCGCACATTTCAAAACTGCAGATCAGGGCCGTTGATTTCCACCTCTCCTCTTTCACGTTACCACCAGGTTTTGCACGCATACCACTACCCATGAGCCGCCCATCTTCATCAATTAACGCGACCACCACGCTCCACTTGAAGATGATCAGGTTACACCACTTCGAAGCCACCGCCTTACTCCACCTTCACCACAAATAGCTCCAAGCTCGGCCTCATCCTCTACCTCGAATTGCGTGAAAAACACAGCTGCTTCCATCGCGTTTTGCCGTCAATCCGTGGCTTCGTTTCCGATCTCCACCGTTGGATAGCTAGATCTTGATGCCCTCTACAACTTTATAGTTGAGAGTTTTTGCTAATTGTTGATGGATTGAGAGGAAAATGAGGAAGAAGTTTCGAAATTTTTTGGCCATTGAAATGAAAGTGGCGGCTAAAGGCTGAAACCCTAGGGTTTATGCAAAACAAAGAAAGTGGGGGTCCTTTTATAGAAAATCGCCAAAACACTATTCATCGAAAATTTTCCGAATTCCAAACGAAGCATGCCGGCTGGCGTTTCTAGGGTTTACCCCGGTTCCGGACACAATGGAACAGCTTTCAGAAGCTAATTCGATCGTATGTGTGAGTTACGGCAATAAACGATCGATTTGAAATTAAATCGGTCAATCAAATTTCTGTGCGTTTGGGCTCGTCCCGGACAAACGGTAAATCCGATTGACTCGAAATTTGAAACCTTACAATAATATGACATTACGGATTCTATGAAACTGGTTTTGTCGAAATCCGAGACCGTTTGAAAAATGACTATTTTAACTCGCCAAATTAATATTAAAACAATTTCGATGCGTTTTGAGCTGCCACGGTCAAACGAAAACTCCGATTGCTACGAAAATTGAAATCCGGTAATAACAAACTATTACGGATCTAATGGAACTAGTTTCGTCCAATTCTGAGACTGTTTGAAAAATGGCTATTTTAACTCGTCAATTTAATATCAAAATATTCAATTTTCACAAATTTTCTTTTAATTCGATTTTAAAAGTTCCACAACATCATTCTAACTTTAATATGATAAAATAAAATTTTACAAATCATTTTTAATCATAATAAACTCGTTATTCAATTTATCCAACAAATTCCAATTTTAAAATCTTATTAACTCTATTATAATCCCAATATAACTTACATTCACTTTGGAAACCAATTTGAATCATATTAAATCAAATTTCAATTATTCACTCTAATTTCATATATTAAATTTCAATATCAAATTAATCATATCAAATTCGGAATTTAATTATTTAAACATTTGTAATATTAAATTTAGTTAAATTTGGTTATTCTCAAGTCACTATCTTTTAAGATATTCAAACGAACTTATAAGATTTAACCTTTAAAGCTAATTCAAATTATAGAACAACCATTTCCATTAATCAGTTATCCAATTTCCGTTATTCAATTATTCAATAAGTTTTAAATATTTACTTTAAACAATTTACCTGTTCAATATTCAGTATTTGATTTAAATAGATTTTACTTATCAATCAATTACTCTATTATACCCAATGAATTCAACATTTATTATCCTATTCAACTATTGATTGCAAAGGCATTCACTAAGTAGCATTTATTTTTCATTACTTGGATAATTATTGTTGCAATTCATTCCAGTTATTATTATTCCAAACGAATTACAATTTTTTTTTACATTAAATCACGAAATCTTATTAAATTAGCTATTTTAATTATCTAAAATTTACGGGTCGTTACACTATAGCGCCGCATAATAGCGAATAATATTTTATAAATCCCATGTACCGCGATATTCCGTATTGGAACGGAATTGGTATTGTGCTAACATCTGTGGATGCAGGGAAACAGGTTGGAGGGATCCAATTGGATTCCTCACCAGTATTTATTTGATTACAGATATTGTGATATTTGTTGATTATCATATTGATATATGATGTTTTGATTGTCGTGATTGACTATTTGGTGCTGTTGCATCATCGGATCCATTTTTGAAGTTTTAAAATAATGATTTTGATTTTAAAAAGAATTTTAAAGTGATTTTTTGAAAGTATACGTTTTATTAAATTTTGAAATGTTAAAATAAATAAACATTATAATTTTATTGTTATAAAAGTTATATTTTTGGAAAATAGTACTTAAGTATGATTTTGGAGTTATATAAGTTTTAAATAACGTTTTGTAAATCATTAAAAGGATTGGTTTATTTAAATTGAGATTTTTGAATTATTATAAACGGTATATATAAAAGGATTTATAAAATTGATATTTATAAATTAAAATATAGGAATTGTGAAACGAGTTTTATTAAGTGTTAAAATGAAGTATAAATGGATTTCACAAGTGAATAAAATTTATAGATTTATAAATTGTGAAGTTATGAAATGAATAGATTTTGTAAAATAAAAGATTTATTAATAATTAACTTATAAATCGGATTTTGGGTATAAAGTTGAGTTATAAATTGAATTGATTTATAAAAGGGATTTTATAATTGAAGTTTTTATAAATAGAATTGAAATTTATAAACATTGTTTATAAATCCGAAATCAATTGAATTTGATAAATTTAATATAGAAGGTTATTAAAGGAGATATATTCGCGATTTCGGATAGCGAATTATCCTTGAAATAAAATGTGTAGAAAATATTGAATTTGGTTAGTGAAGTATATTCACGATTTTGGACAGTGAATATATTATTAAATAAAATGGATATGTTTTGGAAAAAGGAATATTATCAAAAGAAGTTAATTGTTTCAACGATGTATTAAATTGTGTTAAACATCGAAACCATAGATTTCAACATTCATTGTTGAAATAGACATTTTCGAGAAACAAGGAAAAGATGGACTATAACACTGTTGTTATAGTAAATGATTTTCGAAATGAAATGTTTTTGTATAGTATTGGGATTTATATATCTATCTTAATTTCGAATCCCTATACTAGTGATTTTGGGTTGTCGTAACGATGTTTTACGCAACATTCGTTTTGACTCAAATAAATGTGTTTAAGTGCACGTTTTCTTTATAGAATGAAATATATACTTAATTTCGATTTAAGTATATTGAATATTTTCCAAGTGTTGAAAATAAATGGATTTGTGAATTACTTATTATTAAATAAGTATGGAAATGTTTTCCAATATGAAATGAAACGTTTTGAGAATTTATCCTTTTGAAGATAAATTGAAATTGAATATTTGAGATCAGTTTGATAAATCGTATATTCATAGATATTTTGGAATTGTAAATTCACTATGGAATTTATAAAAGAAAGGGAAATTTGTTTAAAAATAAACGTTGATTTATTTTTGAAGTGTGGGAATAAATTTACGGATTTGGAACGTAAATATAAAGTAAATCGGTAAGGATTTATTTAATTGGTTTAAATGAACTATTTTGAAATGAAAGTATTTCCGTGTAAGGAAAATGATTGAAATTTGTTTTCAAAAGTGGTAAAGGTGAAAAGTGATTTGAAAATTTGTTTTCAAATGTTGAAGTGTGGAAAATTATATATCTAGTAAAGATATTTTGGAAAATAAATAATTTGGGAAATTATTTGGAATCTGGTGATGTTGTGCACGCCTATTGATAGTTAAATAACCGACTATCAATATTTACCTTTAAATAGGTATTTGTTGTGATTTGCTTGAATTTGAATGCCACACTTATTTTCAAAATAAGCGCTCACTATTCGGATTAGCCGGGAAAGGACCTTGGGGTCGTATAACCCATTCCGAATATGTGATACGTCATTATGGATTGCATTTGACGACCGGTGTTGAAGACCGGATATTTTTGAAAACGGAAGGATTACCGTCGAATGACTCTGCATCGGCTGATCTCCGATATAGAGGTTTTATCACCCTTAGTGACGGGACGTCCGGACGTGATTAGTGAATATCCGGATTGCAAGGGCTTCTTTGGAAGTGCCTTCGGTTCTGTTCGAGCCCGGAACAGACTTGTATGGATTGTATGTCTGACATTACAAATTGAGATATAAAGCAGATTTCTTTCAAATATATTTATGTTGATGGCGGAGAATTTATTCTCTTAGCTTAACACCCTTCTCTGAGACGTACGAGCTCAGAGGTTATGTAGTTGAAGGTTATTAGTGATATACTCCCAATTTGGTAGTGTGATATGCTAAGTGTTGTTGAGCATTTGATGATCAAAGCACATATTTTATATAAAGCGTGGCTTTGTGGACGAGACTCGTCGGACCTCACACCCCGGAAATGGTCAAACAGGAAGGATGCAGGAAGGTTATTAGGGGGTAGCGCCCCTTTAGTGTATGTCATTCCTTCTGGATAGAGGTGGTATCATGTTATGGAGCCCAGATATTTAACATATGTTGTTGCTGCAAATTTATCACTTTGTGGTTGTTGGAATCGAGGATCCTCGGATATAGATCGGTTACGATCAGGGAATGACATATTCGTGTCAGTAGTTACCCAGTTTGAAGGGTAACCCGGCCTTGTGTTGGCAGAGATCCGGTTAGGTTCTCGGGTCGTCTTTCTTGAGGCGTACCCATGTGGCAATGGGAAGTTCCTTGGCCTGACCATTTGTTGGAAATCCAAAGAAACAATACGAATCTTGTACGGTTTTAGTTGTATAACCTGCCATGGAATGTGGCGGTAACCTGCTATTGAACATGGTAGCTATAGTAGGCATACGATAATGGTCGTATGTTGGCTAAGATTTATATCTTTTCTTTCAAAATGATTTTTCCTACACTATGCACTAGTAATAATATCAAATATTTCCTTTTAATGCGTATCAAGCATCTTTGACTATCATAAGGAGAAATCTCCTTCGATTCTGCATTTGCATTGTGTGTGTGTGTGTGAGGGAGGCCTTATGGTAGTCTCATTTTCCAAAAAAAACATTGCGAATCTATTTTTAAAATATCTCTTGGTTTGTTTTAAAGATAAATAACTGTTTTAAGTTCTCACACCAGTTCCATGACTGACCTGGAGTTTATTGATTTCCTTCCTAAACTCTGGGTGCCCACCAATTTCCACACGGACAGTCTGGAGTTAGGTTATCAGGATATTTTGGAATTCAGGAGTTGCTAAACTCCATCCTTCCTTTTAAGTTAAGCTAATTTTATTGATATTTAAGTTAAATTAAGTTGAATAAATTTGGTTATATTGGATATACACTGGTTGTTATTTGATTGTTAATTGGTTGTATATAAATTCATTGAGTGTTAATGAAATTGAATTAAGGAAAATTGAAAGCTATAAATCAAATTGGAAGTTAAGCGAATCTTAAATAGAATTGAATTTGATTTGAATGGAAAGTAAACTAATGTGAATGTAAATTAGTGAATATGAACTAATTGAAAAAAATGAATGAATGGATATTTATAAAATCCAATGTCAACAAATCAAATGTGATTTAAATTGGAAAACCAATTCATTGAATACTAATGAGAAATGAAAGAATATTGATTTGGTTATGAATTGATTTGGATAGACATTGATTGTTGGATGTTTATTGGTTGGATAGTTGTTTGATGGTTGCATTTGTTGATTGAATGCATTGCTATGTTGGCACATATAGTTATTATGTTGCTATATGATGTATATTGATATTAATTTCATATATACATGTTCTCATTTGTTTGTTGAGTGTTTAGTAGGTGCGAATTGCGCTTGCTTCGCGTTTGGAGCTCGCTTTCGCGCTATATTAGCCGTATACGCTCGCTAAAAATAAATAAGGTACATATCTCGGATCAAATATCGTACTTTTACAATTTTTTCCCTGCGGGATGCCTCATCACTTGATGAGATGTGTATTTGTGATATATATACTGTCATTTTTTTCGGATCGAGCCGCGCAAAGGAGACTCTGGCGAATTTTTCTGAAAATTTAAGGCGTTAGAAATTTTTTGAGGAAATTGAAATTTTTTGAAAACTATAACTTTGATTTTTAGTTGAAAGTTAAACGATATTGGTTGATTTTGAAAAGCTAACTAAGTATGATTTGAAAACTTAGTGAAGATAGTGTAAGAAGTGTAACTATGGTTTTGAAATGTTAATGGATTCTGTAACTTTTTCTTACTTTGTAATTGTAACGACCTGTAAATTTTTAATAATTTTATTTGTTTTACTTATATATTTAATTGAAATTTTGTGAAATTTTAAATGATAAAATTTGAAATATAAATTTGATATTTGGAATACGTCTAGTTAAATATAGCAACCGGTAAATTTTCGTCCGAAAATATGAAAGTTTATTTCGTGCGTAAAATTACTTCAATTTAATCAGTTAAAAAACGATAAAAATAAAACATTTTCAAAACCAAAATATTTTTACATAGAAAAATTCTAAAGCATCTTTTGAGCAAGTTGTCAGTTTGTCGTTTTTCCAAATTCGGACATCTTTGGCTCCGTCGATCTTATTTTTCTGCGATTTTTATGCATTTTTCGTAGTAGAAAAATTCGAAATTTTATAATTCAATCGTAATGCTGATATCTGTATACCGTTTCGAACGACTCGTTGTGCTGATCGCTGCGGCATATTCACTTCTGTATTTCGGGGTCTGGTTCACTACGAAATCAGTAAAACAATTTTCGTATCGGTTTAGCATTAAACTTTTGGCTTTCTATTCCTTTCATATTCCTACGTCCATCTACCTATAGCCATTTGCAATAATTATTTTTATTAAATTCAACACATTAGTTCCATATTCCCACTATCTTCATCTTGAAAAGGAAATGTGTGTATTGAACATGTAAAGTGGCTATGTTATCAAACCTTCATTTAGTAGCCTGTGCATCCATATTTATGATAAATAAATGCAAGCACATGAATATAGGTAGCGCATGCATGTTATTGTTCCCTGTTCCTATTTTCAAACCATTCCCTTCCATCCTTCCAGATCCACCGAACTCCACCATGCCACAAGACAACATCACCTCATCCACCTCCGAGCCTTTAGCCACCTTATCGGCCGCCTACTCCACACCGACCCAAGACGACTCTCGACCTTCCTGTACTCACACCAGCAAACCTCGTTCACCATCTCCCTGCAGCACATTATTTCCCTTCCACCATTCATCTCCGCCACCAACTCGAAGCAAGCCACATCTCAGCCGAACTGTTTTCCCATCTCTTTTGTTTGTAAGTTGAATATACATCATATATATTAGATTTTGTATTTTGATAGGACGTATAGCTTCTATCTGTGGGTACTAGTGTTTATAGGATAGTTTATTTCTTTTCTTTACTTCCTGATATTTAGATAAGTATAACGTATAGTTTACAGTAGCTTATATATATATATATATATATATATATATATATATATATATATCTATAAATTCAGTTATAATATAGTTCTATATATAGTGTTATGTATGATATGACCTACTCTATGAAGTTCTTATTCATTCTATGCGTTGTTTATGCATGGCCGGTGTATATATACGATCGGCTGAAGTATTATAATTGTTATTAAATATTATTGTTGAAAGCATATGAGTACGTATCTTTTTAATTTGTACATTATAAGATATCTGAAGATATGTTGTCTTATAAAAAAAAATTTATTTGGAAAATACATGTACAAAACAAATATATTTATATTGTATTAGTATAGGGAACCAATAACACGAAGGTGACAACTATTCTTTTTCAAATATTAGTCGAAATCTTCCAAAAATAGTTGATGGTAACCATTCTTACTTAAATTAGCAGAAACCATAGTTTATACCAAGGACTAAATGACAATTATCATATTAAAGGAATTAATTATATAACCTTTATGCATATGCAGTATGCACACACCTTTTTAAGTATCTAAAATTAATCTGATCCTGTGTATGTTTTCTTCTGACCCAAACCGTCATAGGAGGATATGAATTAGAATTTACTTGATTCCCGTAAAAAAAAAGAGGGTTCAGATAAGAGAAGTGTTCCATTTGGAAGCGTACATATATCATCAAGCGTACCTGTTATTTCATTGTATATAGAAACAGTATATATTATACATTATGTTTATATTGGAAAAATATAGGTTCGCGTGAGTGTGTTATTGTATATATATGTACTTTATTTTAAGTTTTGAAATTTGTATGTAAGTAAGTATACTGTTATATTAGTATTTTGGAAATAGGCATATTTATATAATATATTACACTCACACTAATATAAATAGTTGGGGAGTAGATATGTGTATTTATTTCAAATTTATTATAAAGATATGTTGTTTGTATGTGTCTATAAAAAAACAACGATTTTGAAATATATATATATATATTTAATTTAATAAGTGTTTAGATTTAATATTGATTTGAAATTTAATATATAATTTCTTATTTCTATCTAATTGATTCTGATTTATTTTATCGATTTCTATCAGACTTGGCTTGCCTTGTTTTGAGATTCGTGCAAATCTTGCCGTGCTTTCAAATTCGTGCTTGGATTCGTAACTCATTCCATTCCCATTCATCTCTCTAGCCTCGAAAGGTGAGCAATCACTCACGATTAATATTCTTTTATTTATTAAATTTGATTTCAATTGAAACAACAATTGAAATATGTTGCCGTAGTCATTTACACTGTTATATATGCTATTACCTGTATCTGTTCACCTTTGACATCTGACACCATTATCTGTTATTTACACGATCATAATCCTGTTGATTGATAATTGATTGATTGTTGTCGTCTATATTGGATGTTAAATTTGTAATATACAAAGTGATAAATATTATGCAATTGAATTTGACGTAGAATAGTTAAAATTTGAATCGACATATGTGTTGAATTTGATTAGTTAAATATGTATAATATGACCCTTTAAATGTTTAATTATTTGACACGTAGAAACAGTTAATTAACTTGAACCATTTGAATTAATGTTGTATTAGTTGATGAAGTATGAAATTGAATAATTGATGCAAAGTGTAGAATTGCATAGAATAATTAGTGTAATAATCTTTAATCTACATGGAATGATAGTGTAGATTCTAGAAATAATTATATTAATTCGCACAAATAATAATGCAAATTAATACGATTATTTCGGGATTATTTGAGTTAACGATTGAATTGTTACTGATTGTTGTTATTGCTTGTTGATTTACTTTGACACCATCCCTTATCACACTGCAAGTTCTCTCTATTATGCTTGATCTTGAATTGAATTTGGAATCGGGTTGAAATGATATATACCCAAATGTATTTGACCTAGGATAGAGAATTAAATAAAATCCGATTGGTTAATAAATTGATTTAAAAATAAAATAATGATTTTATTCGAGCAAAGAATAAGTTTTGAAATGAAGTTGGAATTTGAATTTTATGAGAGGAAAATGTAAAGATTAAATTCTGAACAAATATTAACGTAGTAATCGATGAAAGAACGTTATTTGAAATTTAATAATTAAATTTGGAATTATTAGTAAATAATTTGGAATTAGTAATAATCGAGTTTTGAAATTATTAAGTTTGAAATCATTTAATAATTAAATTGAAATTATAATTAAGTTTGAAATTATAATTAAGTTTGAAATTATTAAGTTGAATTTATAATTAAGTTGAAATGATTTGATGATTAAGTTTGAATTATTAATTAAGTTTGAATTGATAATCAAGTTTGTAATTATTAAGTTTTGAATTTATTAATAATTAAGATTGAAATTATTAAATAATTGAATAAGACTGAATTATTTGACAATTGGATAAAAATTGAATTCTTTGATAAGAGAAAATCGAACTTTTGATTAAGTGAATTTGATCTTCGTTAATAAATGAAATGGGGTTTCTTTATTTATGAAGTTTGGAAAAACATTTAAGTAAGTTAATAAGTGAAATCGAAACTTCTCGATTATGTGAAATTTAGTTCTTTATTAATTGAGTTTGAAATTTGTAACGAAGTCGATAAATAAGTGAAAATTGAATTTCTTTAACAAGAAATAAAAATGTGATTTATTGAAATGAATAGGATTTATTGAAATTAACGTAAGACTTGTAATTTAAAGAAGTTGATTTGACGAATTTTGTTTAATTCAATTTGAAGTTTTGATATAATGAAGTTGAACGTAAGTAATTGATTTAAATGAATTGGAATTTAAATAGAAGTTGTTTTGAATGACAAATTTACTTAATGAATATGGAATGAAATCGATAAATGAAATTAAATTGATTTGAATGAAAGTTAAACAATTTAAATGATTTTGGAATGAAACCCATATACGAACTTGAATCAATATTTGAATTGTTTTAAATAAAATTAGAATTGAATTGTAAGACTTTGAAATGGTTATTTGGTAGTTTTGAAACGTAAATTTTGGAAATTGATAGTGCATGACAATTGAAATGTTGATTTATAAATTCTAATTGAAATTTAAATTGAATTGGTTTTGAAATTTATTAAACGACCAATCGGTGTAATAATTACGGAAGTTATTAAAGAAACCAGAATCGGTTATGGATATACTCTCTATCTAAGCCGGAAACCACTTTAATAACTATACGCGGAGTGATAATCCAAAATGAAGTGGTCGGAATGATGTACGTGATGACTGAAGAAAGAGAACGATAATGGATAGCCTTGACACTTGTGTCAAATTGGAAATGACTAAAATCAGGAGCCATGCCGGGCCAAATGAGGTTAGCCACCTCGAGCGGACACACTTCTTCGTAACTACTACTCATTACTTGTGATTGATTGGTTCACCCTCGGAATTTTCAGGAGTGTTGTTTCGCGGTGTTGCGATCGTTGCGGCGATGCGTTCTCACCAGTCCGGATCAGGCAAACGGTAGTTCACTACCTTGGGTATTGCCTCATGTGTCTTATCATACTTGTATCCCTATATACGCGACCACTACGAATTTGTTTTGTGTTATACCTATGGAGTACTCCCTGATAGCCCACCAGTTTACGGTGGAGTTTACAGTGCTGTATAGACTATAACGCTTATATAAATGTGTTAAGGAGGATAATGGTAACGCCTTAACACTATTTTGATACTTTATATTACTGATAGACATTATCTATTTAGCGTACACTACTATATAGTAGATAGTTTAACGGATCCTTAGAGGATTGTGATTCCAACATCCTTTGAGTTACTTATATTTTGATTGCTATTTCACTTGAGTTGGATTTATTGATATGAGAATATTAATCCTGACTCGAGTGTTTTGTGTTTTGCTTTACGCTCGGGTCAGACTGAGTGTACCAGTATTCGAGACTCACCTTTGGAGTTGGAGCTTTGCTTGAAGATTCAGCCATCTATTCTGCTTTCAGTATTCGATGATTCCAGTGATGTATTCTGATTTGTACCTGATGTATCGTGTTATTCTTCTGTTGTAAACTCTGATGTATCTTATATATTTATATAGTAGCTTCATGAACTACTATCTCTTTTACTTCCGCTGCATATTATGTGATTATTTATTTACTGTAATCTGAGTTTTGCCAAATTTAAATTAACAATTCGGTATTTTGAATTATTCAAGTCCGATATGTGCGGATGCGAATAGTCCAAAATAGCGGGTCGTTACAGTTGGTATCATAGCTTTGGTAGCTCTAGGCAGAACTTAGCATATATGGTAAATGTATTTACAGAATCACTCCCTCTCGAGTTTCAATCTCTTCCTTTTAACTCAATTCCTTTGAATTTTCAGAACGTCCCTCGGTTCCGAAATTCATTCGTGTCCCTCACTATTCGTCTTCTTTTAATTCTGGAGTATCTCATAACTCCACTTCGAATGACCTTTATAATGGATTGGCGGTCTCGCCAATCTCTGAATCATTTGTAATCGGGTGAAACTCCTTCACAATAAATATCGATTTACCGAAGATTTCTGTATCCTCGGTTTACGATGCTATCTATTTCCTGTTATGTCTGATTTCTAATTCTCAAGATCGGATGTTGATTTACCTCGGAATTCAGCATCGATCTTATTCTTGAAGTTACGGTTGACCCGGTTAAGGTTGCCCGTGAATTAAATAAGCTTATCCATCTCCTGATTCGATTAATTGAATTATCTTATCTTCTGTTTCGAACTTATATTCGAATAAAAATTCTCTTTGATTTGATTTCCATAAAATTTCAATCTCTATACTTATTTTGAAATCCATTATTGTATCATCGAGCGAGTAAGGTATTGTAAATTTATATTTAAAATGTTTAATATATTGTGTTGTTGGAGTTGTTGATGTTGATTTGGGTTTTCTATCGATTCGTCTAATCAACGCTATCGATAGGATTTCCAAAACGCTTGAGCAGAGCAAACTGACACAATAATATTTTCAAATTTGGTGAATAAAATGGTTTTGTATAATTATATTATATATAAGCATAAATTTTTCTGAAATTAAAAGGTTAATGAATCTGTTGTCCGAAATGTTAAAAATTTAATTCTCATTTATTGTTTTATAAATCATTGACTATTGCATAGCATAAATAAATGAATTTATAAAACCTGGTTTGTAAATTTATTTGGAAATTTAAATGAATGTAAATCAAGAATTTGAGAATTTGATTTTCGGTGATTTCAAACTTTGATTTTAAAGTTTTAAAGCGTATAGTATTTAAAGTATTTTCAAATAGAAACCATTTCAAAGAATTTTAGATGTTTAAATCATTGCTCTTCTTTTTGTCGCTGGAAAATAATTTCGGTGGTGGCGGCCGCATCATCGACATTCATTTTCGAGTTTCGAAGTGGAGAGATTATTCTGTAGGTTTACTACGGTTTGTTTTGAAAATAAATTGATTTGAAATTCTTAAAATATGATTTGAATTGTAATATATATATATTGATATATGTTTTAAATCTGATTCGATACATCATATATATTTATTTATCTCTAAATAAATTTGAAGTTACTCGGAAATTTAATTCTTAAATTTATGATAATGGATAATTTCAATTATAAAATGAAATCAATATTTTGAATAAATAATTAAGCCTAAATAATTAAGTTAGAGAAGTTTACTTACATAATACTCAATTTCATTCTATATAACTTATCTAAATTTTCAAAAGTTAACTATGTAATTGAATATTTTACGATGTAAAAAAAGATATCAAAGGAATTTTTAAATAAATTTGAGTAGTTATAATAAATGTAAATATACTTAATATATGTGATGAGATATATTAAGTAGAATAAATTTAATAAAGAAAAATTAAATTTGCCGAATAAAGTATGACAATAATAAACAACTATTCAAATTTATGATCTTTGAAATTGTTAATTAAGATAATTGGGTAATATATCATATAAAATGTGAGTGCGTATAATAAATGCTATTCAATAAAATTTTAATTATAAAATGTTTATGGAGATAAATAGAATAATAAGTTAACTTAATAATATATGTGGTTAATAAAATAATTTTTTTGTTTCGGAAGTTAATAAATTGAAATTAAATCAACTTAATGAGGTATCTTGAATTAATTGAATTAAAATTAAATTTCATTTTGAAAGAAACTTTTTGTACCTAACATTAATAAATGTGATATCAAATCAATTTAATGGAAACCGTGAATTTAAAAACAAATTGTTGAATATAGGTTTATTTAAAATTGGAAGTTATAAGGCTTAGACTAATTGTTTATTTTGTTTTCAAGTCTATTTTCTTTCTAGTTGTTTCTATTCTCATACTTCCTTCCTTTTCGGGGACGAAAAGTTTTGAGTGGGGAGAATGAAACGACCTGTAAATTTTTAATAATTTTATTTGTTTTATTTATATATTTAATTGAAATTTTGTGAAATTTTAAATGATAAAATTTGAAATATAAATTTGATATTTGGAATACGTCTAGTAAAATATAGCAACCGGTAAATTTTCGTCCGAAAATATGAAAGTTTATTTCGTGCGTAAAATTACTTCAATTTAATCACTTAAAAAACGATGAAAATAAAACATTTTCAAAACCAAAATATTTTTACATAGAAAAATTCTAAAGCATCTTTTGAGCAAGTTGTCAGTTTGTCGTTTTTCCAAATTCGGACATCTTTGGCTCCGTCGATCTTATTTTTCTGCAATTTTTATGCATTTTTCGTAGTAGAAAAATTCGAAATTTTATAATTCAATCGTAATGCTGATATCTGTATACCGTTTCGAACGACTCATTGTGCTGATCGCTGCGGCATATTCACTTCTGTATTTCGGGGTCTGGTTCACTACGAAATCAGTAAAACAATTTTCGTATCGGTTTAGCATTAAACTTTTGGCTTTCTATTCCTTTCATATTCCTACGTCCATCTACCTATAGCCATTTGCAATAATTATTTTTATTAAATTCAACACATTAGTTCCATATTCCCACTATCTTCATCTTGAAAAGGAAACGTGTGTATTGAACATGTAAAGTGACTATGTTATCAAACCTTCATTTAGTAGCCTGTGCATCCATATTTATGATAAATAAATGCAAGCATATGAATATAGGTAGCGCATGCATGTTATTGTTCCCTGTTCCTATTTTCAAACCATTCCCTTCCATCCTTCTAGATCCACCGAACTCCACCATGCCACAAGACAACATCACCTCGTCCACCTCCGAGCCTTTAGCCATCTTATCGGCCGCCTACTCCACACCGACCCAAGACGACTCTCGACCTTCCTGTACTCACACCAGCAAACCTCGTTCACCATCTCCCTGCAGCACATTATTTCCCTTCCACCATTCATCTCCGCCACCAACTCGAAGCAAGCCACATCTCAGCCGAACTGTTTTCCCATCTCTTTTGTTTGTAAGTTGAATATACATCATATATATTAGATTTTGTATTTTGATAGGACGTATAGCTTCTATCTGTGGGTACTATATATATATATATAAATATATAAATTCAGTTATAATATAGTTCTATATATAGTGTTATGTATGATATGACCTACTCTATGAAGTTCTTATTCATTCTATGCGTTGTTTATGCATGGCCGGTGTATATATACGATCGGCTGAAGTATTATAATTGTTATTAAATATTATTGTTGAAAGCATATGAGTACGTATCTTTTAATTTGTACATTATAAGATATCTGAAGATATGTTGTCTTATAAAAAAAAAATTATTTGGAAAATACATGTACAAAACAAATATATTTATATCGTATTAGTATAGGGAACCAATAACACGAAGGTGACAACTATTCTTTTTCAAATATTAGTCGAAATCTTCCAAAAATAGTTGATGGTAACCATTCTTACTTAAATTAGCAGAAACCATAGTTTATACCATGGACTAAATGACAATTATTATATTAAAGGAATTAATTATATAACCTTTATGCATATGCAGTATGCACACACCTTTTTAAAGTATTTAAAATTAATCTGATCCTGTGTATGTTTTCTTCTGACCCAAACCATCATAGGAGGCTATGAATTAGAATTTACTTGATTCCCGTCAAAAAAAAGAGGGTTCAGATAAGAGAAGTGTTCCATTTGGAATCGTACATATATCATCAAGCGTACCTGTTATTTCATTGTATATAGAAACAGTATATATTATACATTATGTTTATATTGGAAAAATATAGGTTCGCGTGAGTGTGTTATTGTATATATATGTACTTTATTTTAAGTTTTGAAATTTGTATGTAAGTAAGTATACTGTTATATTAGTATTTTGGAAATAGGCATATTTATATAATATATTACACTCACACTAATATAAATAGTTGGAGAGTAGATATGTGTATTTATTTCAAATTTATTATAAAGATATGTTGTTTGTATGTGTCTATAAAAAAAACAACGATTTTGAAATATATATATTTAATTTAATAAGTGTTTAGATTTAATATTGATTTGAAATTTAATATATAATTTCTTATTTCTATCTAATTGATTCTGATTTATTTTATCGATTTCTATCAGACTTGGCTTGCCTTGTTTTGAGATTCGTGCAAATCTTGTCGTGCTTTCAAATTCGTGCTTGGATTCGTAACTCATTCCATTCCCATTCATCTCTCTAGCCTCGAAAGGTGACCAATCACTCACGATTAATATTCTTTTATTTATTAAATTTGATTTCAATTGAAATGACAATTGAAATATGTTGTCGTAGTCATTTACACCGTTATATATGCTATTACCTATATCTGTTCACCTTTGACATCTGACACCATTATCTGTTATTTACAAGATGAGAATCCTGTTGATTGATAATTGATTGATTGTTGTTGTCTATATTGGATGTTAAGTTTGTAATGTGCAAAGTGATAAATATTATGCAATTGAATTTGACGTAGAATAGTTAAAATTTGAATCGACATATGTGTTGAATTTGATTAGTTAAATTTGTATAATATGACCCTTTAAATGTTTAATTATTTGACACGTAGAAACAGTTAATTAACTTGAACCATTTGAATTAATGTTGTATTAGTTGATGAAGTATGAAATTGAATAATTGATGCAAAGTGTAGAATTGCATAGAATAATTAGTGTAATAATCTTTAATCTACATGGAATGATAGTGTAGATTCTAGAAATAATTATATTAATTCGCACAAATAACAATGCGAATTAATACGATTATTTCGGTATTATTTGAGTTAACGATTGAATTGTTACTGATTGTTGTTATTGCTTGTTGATTTACTTTGACACCATCCCTTATCACGCTGCAAGTTCTCTCTATTATGCTTGATCTTGAATTGAATTTGGAATCGGGTTGAAATGATATATACCCAAATGTATTTGACCTAGGATAGAGAATTAAATAAAATCCGATTGGTTAATAAATTGATTTAAAAATAAATAATGATTTTATTCGAGCAAGGAATAAGTTTTGAAATGAAGTTGGAATTTGAATTTTATGAGAGGAAAATGTAAAGATTAAATTCTGAACAAATATTAACGTAGTAATCGATGAAAGAACGTTATTTGAAATTTAATTATTTAATAATTAAATTTGGAATTATTAGTAAATAATTTGGAATTAGTAATAATCGAGTTTTGAAATTATTAAGTTTGAAATCATTTAATAATTAAATTGAAATTATAATTAAATTTGAAATTATTAAGTTGAATTTATAGTTAAGTTGAAATGATTTGATGATTAAGTTTGAATTATTAATTAAGTTTGAATTGATAATCAAGTTTGTAATTATTAAGTTTTGAATTTATTAATAATTAAGATTGAAATTATTAAATAATTGAATAAGATTGAATTATTTGACAATTGGATAAAAATTGAATTCTTTGATAAGAGAAAATCGAACTTTTGATTAAGTGAATTTGATCTTCGTTAATAAATGAAATGGGGTTTCTTTATTTATGAAGTTTGGAAAAACATTTAAGTAAGTTAATAATGAAATCGAAACTTCTCGATTATGTGAAATTTAGTTCTTTATTAATTGAGTTTGAAATTTGTAACAAAGTCAATAACTAAGTGAAAATTGAATTTCTTTAACAAGAAATAAAAATGTGATTTATTGAAATGAATAGGATTTATTGAAATTGACGTAAGACTTGTAATTTAAAGAAGTTGATTTGACGAATTTAGTTTAATTCAATTTGAAGTTTTGATATAACGAAGTTGAACGTAAGTAATTGATTTAAATGAATTGGAATTTAAATAGAAGTTGTTTTGAATGACAAATTTACTTAATGAATATGGAATGAAATCGATAAATGAAATTAAATTGATTTAAATGAAAGTTAAACAATTTAAATGATTTTGGAATGAAACCCATATACGAACTTGAATCAATATTTGAATTGTTTTAAATAAAATTAGAATTGAATTGTAAGACTTTGAAATGGTTATTTGGTAGTTTTGAAACGTAAATTTTGGAAATTGATAGTGCATGACCATTGAAATGTTGATTTATAAATTCTAATTGAAATTGAATTGGTTTTGAAATTTATTAAACGACCAATCGGTGTAATAATTACGGAAGTTATTAAAGAAACCGGAATCGGTTGTGGATATACTCTCTATCTAAGCCGGAAACCACTTTAATAACTATACCCGGAGTGATGATCCAGAATGAAGTGGTCGGAATGATGTATGTGATGACTGAAGAAAGAGAACGATAATGGATAGCCTTGACACTTGTGTCAAATTGGAAATGACTAAAATCAGGAGCCGTGCCGGGCCAAATGAGTTTAGCCACCTCGAGCGGACACACTTCTTCGTAACTACTACTCATTACTTGTGATTGATTGGTGCAACCTCGGAATTTTCAGGAGTGTTGTTTCGCGGTGTTGCGATCGTTGCGGCGACGCGTTCTCACTAGTCCGGATCAGGCAAACGGTAGTTCACTACCTTGGGTATTGCCTCATGTGCCTTGTCATACTTGTATCCCTATATACGAGACCACTACGAATTTGTTTTGTGTTATACCTATGGAGTACTCCCTGATAGCCCACCAGTTTACGGTGGAGTTTACAGTGCTGTATAGACTATAACGCTTATATAAAATGTGTTAAGGAGGATAATGGTAACGCCTTAACACTATTTTGATACTTTATATTACTGATAGACAGTATCTATTTAGCGTACACTACTATATAGTAGATAGTTTAACGGATCCTTAGAGGATTGTGATTCCAACATCCTTTGAGTTACTTGTATTCGATTGCTATTTCACTTGAGTTGGATTTATTGATATGAGAATATTAATCCTGACTTGAGTGTTTTGTGTTTTGCTTTACGCTCGGGTCAGACCGAGTGTACCAGTATTCGAGACTCACCTTTGGAGTTGGAGCTTTGCTTGAAGATCCATCCATCTATTCTGCTTTCAGTATTCGATGATTCCAGTGATGTATTCTGATTTGTACCTGATGTATCGTGTTATTCTTCTGTTGTAAACTCTGATGTATCTTATATATTTATATAGTAGCTTCATGAACTACTATCTCTTTTACTTCCGCTGCATATTATTACTCTGTGTCTGTGATTATGCGATTATTTATTTACTGTATATCTGAGTTTTGCGAAATTTAAATTAACAATTCGGTATTTTGAATTATTTAAGTCCGATATGTGCGGATGCGAATAGTCCAAAATAGCGGGTCGTTACAGTAATTTCGAGGGCGAAATTCTTTTAAGGGGGGAAGTTTGTAACGACCCAGAATTTTTATTAATTAAAATTTGTATATTTAACTGAATTTAAATGTTAACAAGTAAGATTTGTAAGTTGAATAGATTTTATTTTGAATATCTAGGTTTAACTGGATAATTAAATCGATAATTTAATAGTTGAAATTACAGAAATAATTGGAAATTGGGTTTAATATGATTAAAAATGATTTGTAAAATTTTATTATATCATATTGGAGTTAGAATGATGTTATAGAACTTTTAAAATCGAATTTAAAGTTAAATTGTGAAAATTGAATATTTTAATATTTAATTGACGAGTTAAAATAGCAAATTTTCAAACAGTCTCGAATTTTGACGAAACCAGTTTCGTCGGATCCGTAATGTTATATTATTGCATGGTTTCAAATTTCTTGTCAATCGGATTTACCGTTTGTCCGGGGCAAGCCAAACCGCATAGAAGTTAGTTAAAATCGATTTAATTTAAAATTGATCGTTTATTTCCGTAACTCGCACAGATGATCGAATTAGCCTCCGAAACACGTTTCATTGTGTTCGAAACGTGGGGTAAACCTTAGAAACGCCAACCGGCACACTTTGTTTGGAGTTCGGAAAATGTTGGATGAATAGTGTTTTTGGAATTTTTCTATATAAGCACCTTTAATATTCACTTTTGCAACAAACTGCAAACCCTAGCCCCTCTACCTTCAGCCGCCACCTCAAAGATAAATGGCTGAAAAACAATCACCTTCCCCTCCAATTATCTTCCAATCCAAACCCTTTTAGCTTTCGTGGTGATGGGCGTTGGAGTGGTAGTTGTTGATCGTCTTCAAAGTGCTCGATTTGGTCGCGCAATTTAAGGTGAAACTGTAACGACCCATAAAATTTTAGCAATTTTTAATTGGTATTTAACGTATTGAATTGGATTTTTGAGAAATTATTAATAGTAAAATTTTGAAAAAAAAAAAGAAAATATGTTATGTATATTAATGATTTGTAGTGCGAGCTGTGTACATATATTTTAAAGTTTGGTTGTGGTTATACCTATAAGATCTAGTACAAAAACTTTATAAACTATTATTTATACTATAATATAAGTTAAGTTTGATGTAAATTGGATAGCATAGTTCATTTCTGTTGGGTATAAATATCAATAGTGTGGGTAATAAATTTACGGTCTCTTTTTTCTTTTTCAGCAAGGTGTGTAAATTTTAAGTATATTGAGTACGTTCCATATATATTTGTTTTGGAAAATCACTGTATATGTATGATGGTCTATTTGAAGTGTATATATAGTAAAGCATATTTATACCGAGTTTTACTTTATTTATATGTGTTATAATAGCTATATATATATATATATATATATATATATGTTAGTCTTGATACTAGTATATGTTTTACAGAAGTTTGATTTCTAGTCATGTTATATATATATATATATTGGATTTTGGGTTTTTGTGTCACCATTTCCAGTTTATTTTAGTGCATATTTAGTATATCTATACATATGTCGTCAGCTAAATACGATAGTTAAGGGTTTCATATATCATATGAACCGAAGAAGAAGAGAAGTATATACTATATTTAACTACATATATGAAGTATATGTTTTAAGGGTTGATTTAAGGTCTGCATTAAAATTGGTAGTCTGCATGTTTGTATGTACAAAGATAAGCATATATGAATTCATGCACACGTAGCCTTTATATTTTGAAAGAATATACATAATATTAAATGAATACTGATTTTTTTTAATATTATATATAAGGTTACCTTCATCTTCATTTGTCTCATATTCATTTATTTGCGCACGTTTTCGTTTCAATTTTTGTACACCTCATGGTTCCTTTTATAAATTCATCGCCCATAAATAGTTTATTTCTTCCCCATTCGTCTTCATTTGTCTCATATTCATTTATTTGTGTACGTTTTCGTTTCAATTTTTGTACACCTCATGGTTCCGTTTATAAATTCATCGCCCATAAATAGTTTATTTCTTTCCCCCCTTCATATTCATTTGTCTCATATTCATTTATTTGTGTACGTTTTCG
Source organism: Allium cepa (assembly GCA_030765085.1). Classification (NCBI taxonomy): domain Eukaryota; kingdom Viridiplantae; phylum Streptophyta; class Magnoliopsida; order Asparagales; family Amaryllidaceae; genus Allium; species Allium cepa. Next base: position 307,762,370 of record CM060934.1, on the reverse strand, counting down.
TTTCAATTTTTGTACACCTCATGGTTCCTTTTATAAATTCATCGCCCATAAATAGTTTATTTATTTCCCCCTTCATCTTCATTTGTCTCATATTCATTTATTTCTATACGTTTTCGTTTTAACTTTTGTACACCTCATGGTTCCTTTTATAAATTCATCGCCAATAAATAGTTTATTTCTTTCCCCCTTCATCTTCATTTGTCTCATATTCATTTATTTGTGTACGTTTTCGTTTCAATTATTGTACACATCATGGTTCCTTTTATAAATTCATCGCCCATAAATAGTTTATTTCTTTCCCCCTTCATCTTCATTTGTCTCATATTCATTTATTTGTGTACGTTTTCGTTTCAATTATTGTACACATCATGGTTCCTTTTATAAATTCATCGCCCATAAATAGTTTATTTCTTTCCCCCTTCATCTTCATTTGTCTCATATTCATTTATTTGTGTACGTTTTCGTTTCAATTATTGTACACATCATGGTTCCTTTTATAAATTCATCGCCCATAATCCCCTTCATCTTCATTTGTCTCATATTCATTTATTTGTGTACGTTTTCGTTTCAATTATTGTACACCTCATTGTTCCTTTTATAAATTCATCGCCCATAAATAGTTTATTTCTTTCCCCCTTCATCTTTATTTGTCTCATGTTCATTTATTTGTGTACGTTTTCGTTTTAATTATTGTACACATCATGGTTCCTTTTATAAATTCATCGCCCATAAATAGTTTATTTCTTTCCCCCTTCATCTTCATTTGTCCCATATTCATTTATTTGTGTGCATTTTTTTACATTGATTGGGCAAAGGCTCATATTTCAATTGCGTTTATAAATCAATTTCCACTTTTGCAACTTCACTTTGCTTTCACTTTCCACCTCATGCTTGCATCCTTCTTTTACTCACCTGCACACATTTTACTCCCTCCACATAAATTGCTCCCTTCTCTTTTGAAACCTAGCAACAAGAAAAAGAAACGAACATACTCCTCCGCCTCTTTCTTGCACCCTTAGCCTCTCCGCCTCAACTGCCGTACCTCCACCTGATCATCTCCGGCCACCATCTCCTCCTCTTCCATTCTGACGTTGTTTGGCGAGCCACTACCTTGTCGCGGTGAGTTTTATTGTCCTCTTCCTTGATTCTTCTATGGTTCTATGTCTTGTCTACATATATATATATATATATATATATATATATATATATATATATATTAAACTTAGGTATGTATAAACTATAAAGCAACTTTGTAAAGGTGATAATATCATATGATGTGTCATATTTTTATCTAATATTATACAGTATAAACTTGGGTAAGGCTTAGTCTATGCATATAAGGATATAAAGAAGAAATATATATATATGTAGCGTTTGCTGTATGCGTTATGTATAAGGTGTGTGTGTTTTTATTTTATTTTGTTTTACTGTATATAATTGTTTTACAGTACCATGCATATTTTGTATAGTTGTAGTGCTAGCATGTTTAAAGCATTGTAAAATATAGAAGGTGTTGAGTATATTTATGTACCGACTTTAACTAACATATATTACTGTTAGTATTTTATATTGGTTTATTTTATATATAATATGTTTTAGTAGCATATAGATTTTATAAAGTTTACATGGGTTTATATTAGTTTACATATACCGAAGTTAGATTTGGTATTGATATATAATATATGGACTTTATGTTATATGTTTTAATATTGATTTTAATATTTTATTTATAAAGGTTACTTTTATAAAGATTTAAATTTTAGATGGTGTTTGGATATTGTTTTGTATATGGGTTTAAACATATACATTATTTCAAACTATACTACATATAGATATGTTTTGTTTAAACCAATGATTTTTGAAAATATATATTTAATTTAATATATGTTTAAATTTAGAATACAGTTTTATTTATATATAGTTATATATACAACTATATATAGCTCACTTATCCTATTTATCTTCCTCGACCCAACTCTGATTTGATTTCGTCAATTCCTTTTTATCAGCTTTGATCGTTAAATTTCTTGCCAATATTGCTTTGCTTCGAAATTTGTGCTTGGATTCATATCTCTTCTCATTCCGCCCTCTCCTTTAGGCTCGAAAGGTGAGCATTCACTCACGATTAATGTTCTTATATTTATTAAATTTGATTTCAATTCAAACAACAATTGAAATATACTGCTGATAGTTATTTATATTGCTATATATGCTATTATCTATAATTGTTCACTTGTGGGATATGACACCATATCCTATTGTTTATTATTATTGATGATATATGCCTGTTATTATTATTGTCATATCTGTTATCACTTTGCAAGTTCCCTGTAGTTTAGAATTCACTATGGGTTGAAATGATACATACCCGAACGGACTTTAGAATAGGAGAATTTCGTTATGAGTTGAAATGATAGACCCAAGCGATTTTCATTTAATTGAATTTGGGATTACGGGTTGAAATGATATCCACCCGTACATATATTTACTGTACGGATTGAAATGATAAATATCCGTAGCACTTGACTATATGATAGAAAATATATATATAGACACCGTTGGTCCATATATAAATATTTTGAAAATAATTTCTATGATTTTGAAAAGAAATATATGGTTTAATAAATTTTGATTCTTAAGATTTTATATAAATGGAAATTTTATACATAGATTTAATCGTAATATTTGATATAAATTAGATGGATTTAATACATATATATATGGTTAAGTATTTTTGTAAATCTATATTTCAATAGATTTTCTTGTAATAAATCGAATAAGTAAGATTAGGAGATAAATAGGGTTTATTAAAAATGGTATTTAAATAAGGATTTATTTAATTAAATCGATTTGAAATTATTGAATGGGAAATTTAAAAGGTATGATTTTATAACTCGATTTTTGATTTAAGTGATTTAATGAATATTTCGCGTTTAAATAAATTAAAGAAAATATTGAGTAAAATGTAAATTAAGGTTACTTAAATGATATTGAATCTAATGAGGGAGTATTTCAAGACCAAATAATAATGAGGATAAATCGAGATCCATATGAAACTCTTATATTGAACATTTAAATATTAAAGCCTTGAACTACATTGGAATTTAAATGGTTTATTTTGAGATTCGGATCTGTATTTGAAATCAATATAGTTGAATTTGTTATTTGGAAACTAAGTTAAAATTTAGGTTGAACTAAATTTGAAATTATTATTTAGAAAACTAGATTGAATAAAAATTTAGTTGAAACGTTGAATACTCAAAGTTTTGAAATATATTGAAATATAAAGGGGTATTTTGTGATTTCAAATCCGAATTTGAGATCGATAAAATTTAAGTGGTTATTTTAGGAATTGAGTTGAATTTAAATTGACAAATTGAGATTGAATAAAATTTGAATGGGAAGATCGGGTTGATGTTGAAACGATTTGTTAAGTTGAGGGAATTGAAAACACTTTACTATATAAATTATTTAATAAATATAAATACTATTTTGGGAAATATAGAGATATTTGAAGTAAAAATGATATTTGGTTTTGAAGTATAAATTAAAATGACCACGATGTTATAGTGTATATTTCTACCTTGTAGATAGTTCTACAGATCCGTAGAGGATGGTTGTCCTAAACATCCTTTAAGTTAATTATATTTCAGTTGATATTTCACTTGAGTTGGATTTATTGATATAAGAATTTTAATCTTGACTCGAGTGTTTTGTGTTTTGCTTTACGCTCGGGTCAGACTGAGCGATACAGCTTTTGAGACTCACCTTCGAAGTTAGAGTTTAGCTTGAAGATCCAACTATCTATTCTTTCAGCTTTTCCAGTTGATTGGTTCAGAGAAGTCATCTACTCGTACTGGAGACTTCACTGCATCTGAGAGTTCTGCTGTATTTTATTTCTAACTCTGATATGTATATAGTAGCTTCATGAACTACTATTCTTTATCTATTCCGCTGCATTATTTACTCTGTGTCTGTGATATGTGATTGATGTATTTACTGTAAATGATAAGTTTTGCCAAATTTAAATTAACAGCGCGGTATTTTGAATTATTCAAGTCGGACATGTACGGTTTTATTGTCGATTTGAATGGTCCAAAATAGTGAGTCGTTACAGTTGGTATCAGAGCTTTGGCTCTAGGCAAAACTTAGCATATATGGTAAATTTATTTACAGAATCACTTTCGTTCGAGTTGAATCTCTTCCTTTTGACTCGATTTTCTTTGAACTTTGGAATGTCCCTCGGTTCCGAAATTCATTCTTGTCTCTTCTATTTATATTCGTTTGATTCTGGAGTATTCCATAACTCCACTGAATGTTTTGTAAAGGGGGTGAAAACTCCTTTACACTTGGCATTGATTCACCGAAGATTTATATATCCTCGGTTTAGATGCTGCTATCTCTGGTTATGCCGAATTCTATATCTGGTGATCGAATGTCGATTTGCCTTGGAATTCTGCATCGATCATATTCCTGAAGTCACGGTTGGCTCGGTTAAGGTCGCCCGCGATTTATATCCATCTTCTATTTTAAAAATTTAATTACCTCATCTTTGATCAAGCCTATCTTCGAATCAGAATTCTATTTGATTAGAGTTCCTCTAATTTGAACCTCTAGCTTTGTTTTAAAATCCATTCTTGAATCATCCTTTGAAAAATCGGGTTTTGTTTGTATTTTGAAAATTGTTTTATATATCGAAATTATTATTTTGATAAGTATGATTTTGTTATATATATATATATATATAAGTGAAAATATTTCGATAAGGATTATATATCTTTTATAAATGAAAGTCTGAAATTTTGAAAGGATTTGAAATTTTGGAAATTTATAAGGAATTCGATTATATAAAGGATTTATAACTGAGGGATTTTGAATTTTAATTTCGAGGAATTGAACTCCGGTATTTTGAGATTGGTTTTAAGATTTTTGAAATTATAATAATAATATGATTTAAAAGTATTTTCCGGACAAGAAATATTTCAAAAGAGTTCAAAAGAATTACAACTATTTAGAAGAAATTTCAATAAAGTTTTCTATAAAATAGAAGTCCAGAACTCACTTTGTCGTTGGAAAATAATTTTGGTGATGAGTGCACGCATCATCGACATTGATTTTCGAGTTTCAGAGTGGGGGAGAGGCCACTCTAGTAGCTTTGCTATGCAAGTGATATTGTGAGATAAATTTTGATTTCAAATTCCGAAGTAGAATTCGATATTCGAAAGATATATGTATATATATTTAAAATGATTTAAAGAAAGCCGGTGATCAATCCTCTAGTTATCGATTTGATTTAGTATAACTCTATTTATAAAATTTAATTTACTGATTTGTTGCTGATTTCCAACTCTTGGATTTGAAATTTGATTTCACCGACTATTCTGAAGGTTCGAGCACTTCCAAATCAAGGTTTAAAATTTTAAAACTAAGAAATTTCGAAGAGTATAAAATATTTGATAAAGAATATAAGTTTAGTTTTGTATGTTTAAATTATGAAGAATATGACTTAAGTAAATTTGAAACTTTTGTTAAATAAATAATTTGAAAGAGGAAAATTGGATTTTATTTTCATATAGAAATAAATAGTTTAAAGGTTTTAAAGGGATAATTATAAATTTAGAAACCATTTTGAGTATAATTGATTTTGAGAAGAATATTTGGTTTTGAAATTAGATTGGAATTAAAACCAGTACTTATATGGTGATTTTGGAAATGAATTTGTTTGACCTAAATTTTGTTGATTTGGAAATTCGGATTATTTTCTAAACCTATTGTTTAAGAAACTTTGAAACTGAATATGTTTAATTTGGAAGAAAATTTGGTGGAATCATATATAATCTTGAAACTGAAATGTTATTGAAACGAGAAATTTTTTGAGAACCTTGATTTGCTAAATACTTGATTTGGGAGTTATCGAATTTATATAAAACTGATTTGTATAGTACGAAATTGATTTGAAACCTATTGATTTGAAAGGTATAGTACAATTACGAGGTATGGGACTCGTGAATTTACTAAACCGTTTAATTTACTTCCTCATACGTCCGAAAAAGCATCAAAGTAATTAAAATAAATAAAATTAATTATAATATATTTTACTAGAGAAAACGGGATTTTAAACCAATTTCTAGAAATTTATCTAAGGGATTTTGAGTGAAAATCCATCATTTAAAGAATTTTAATGATTTTTGAAAGCCTAGAAAATAAAGATTAATTGTTTAAAAACCTTTAAAAATGTATTAAAAAAAATTATTATTCAAACCATGATTTTAAAAGATTTTATGCAATTTATTCGGATTTTTAAAACTCAAAAAAACATCAATTTGCAATTTAATCGGCAAAAACCGATATTCAAATTTTAAATCGAATTTAAATTCAATTTAAATTCAAGTCACATTCTAAATTTACTAATTGCTGGACCAAAGAATCAAATATTAGCATCAAATTTCATAGTAAATTTCTTGCAAAAGCATGCAAATGAAATCATCAAAGTCGAACAATTACATCAATATTGGGGCAGTTCATAACAGGCCAACATTGAAAACATCAATTTTCCACCATGCAAACTTCAAAATTCTACAAAACACAAAATAAAAAAATTGTATCCAACAGCCTCAGGTTTCCAAAACTTCATAAATTTTGATATTCCGATCAGTAACAAAGGAGTTATGATCGAAATACTACTAAGAAAGAAATTATTTGCGCTGCCTGTCAATACAGAACAGCGATGAAAATGCCAATTTTTCACTATGTAGACTTCTAAATCAGTCAAATCTGAAAACATGAAAGTTTTGCCATATTTCACAAGGATTTCATAAAATCCAAGAATTCAAAATTCCGATAAGAAACGCAAAAGTTATGGCGAAAACACTAACCAGCCACTAGAATATTCTGGGCTTAATCCCTCTCGGATTTTCATCTTTGACAGCAACTAAGAAGGTCCAAATGAAACCCAATGAAATTTAACATGAACAAACTATAATCAGTCCTCTACAATCTGAAAAAAGGTTGGCGTCAATCCGACAACGGACGAGCCAGATATGAGCAAAACAAGACAGGACATTTTCAGCATCAATCAATATAGAACAGAGGTAAAATTCAACATATTTAACCAAATATTTCAAGCAAGAGATTATTTGTTGCTGAAATTTGTTCACTTACAGTTGCTATAAGCCTTAGCTTACCTATTAGCAGCAAAAAGATGATGATTTAGGCTTGAATATGGAAGCTTTCAACTCGAATTCGCCTTTGCCGGACCTGTGATTGTTGAAAATAGGCACGCAAGAGAAGATTTCACTAAAACAAAAAATAACAGTAAATGAAATTGGCAAATTCCATGGATTGAGAGACAAATTAGTTACGAGATTACCTGAATTTGGTTTTAGCACGAAAATAATTTAATTTGGTGTGGATTTTAATTGGATTTGATTACTTGGAGTTTAATTATACCAGTGGTTACAATTTAATAATGGAGAAATAAAAAGAAATTGGAGATTTAAAATTGTTTATTTTGAATAAACATTAAATTTGGAAAGAATAAAATAGAGTTAATATGATAATGTTGGTAATAAATGGTGAAAGATGGAAATATGTTAATTTGGTGATTTATTGAATTAAATAGAAGATAAAAAGAATCAACTCTATAATAATTTGTTGAAATAAATGTAAAATATTGGAAACAAAGTTTTTAGAAAAAAAAATTATTGTTCTATTTTGGAAGAAAATGAGCATTATAGGATTTTAATTTGATAAGGTGCAATAATTTTGCAAATTATTTCCAAATATTGATTTTTGTAAATTTTAGGGAACTAATAAAATTTAATATGTGTATGTTATAAATAAAAAGATGGAATTTTGTTTAAAAATAATATTTGAAGGGTAAAAATGATGTTAATATGGTTATTTAAATTTAATTATGCAAGAAAATAATTTTTGTGTAATTTTTGGTGTTAAAAATAGTATTTGTTTAAATTATAATGTAAATTGTGTATTTAGTAAAAATAAGAGTTTTAATAATGAAAAATAATTTTTATAGATAAAATTATCTTGTATTTGTTGTAAAATATTTTATTAGACATGGAAATATGATTGTATAATTTTATTGTGTTGAAATCTTGTTAATATATGTTGTTTTGGTTCGTTTATACAAGTGTATCTGTGTTTAAGTGATAATTATAATTAACAAATTCATTTTTGTTAATGGGTCTAAGCCCATTTAACTAAACTAGCCTGAAGAAGAAAGTCTTTCTTCTCAAAATAATGTACGTACAGTACATTCACATTTCCAGAAAACAAAAGAAAAGAGAAAACAGGAAAACATTCTTTCCTCTTTCAAACCTAGGCTCAAATCCACCAAATTCTTCAATTATTTGCTGAAATCAATCAAACTAAGGCACTATATTCAGGTAATCACTACAAAAACTCATCTCTAATTCATCAAATTTTAATTTAGCAAAATTTGATTGTCTGTAATTGGGTTTTTCTTGGTTGCAAGTCTTTGTTCTATTATTATACGGGTTCTTGAAGCTTGTTCTAACTCAAAGCCTTCATCTTTCTTCAACTTTGCTCGAGTTTGCTCTTCTATTTGCAAAGGTGAGTTTATTAACTCACATTTCTAGCTAGATCTTGACTGTAATTGCAAAGATAAGAAAGAAATCGTTTAATGTAATTATACCTATGTTTACTTTGGATGATTGCTGAAATATAATACAGATGCGCTGTAGTAAAATAGCAATAACTTTCATGTTTCTTATCCGTTTGAGGTCATTCTTTTTTTCGTTAGAAACTAGATTCAGTAAGGAACAGTTTCTGTTTTGATTATTTATCAAGATTTCGTATTTTTGTTGACCTGAAATAGAATTGAATATAAGAGTATAATTCTATCTTTAAAAAAATCAATATTTTCATCATTTTCCACCAATAAAATTTTTACTCAATTCATTAACGTGTATAAAAATGCTTTTAACATTTTTATAGCTTTAAAACATTATTTCAAATTTAAATAATACTACAAAAGTTTATTTTCTTCGTGTTTATCCTTTTGTTTCAGGATAAAAGACTAATATTGGAATAAAACTCCAATATTATAATTTTTGACCCAATAATTTATTTCTATCATTTATTCTCATTCCATACCACTAATAAAGTGTTTTAAACTTTATTTCCCATTTGTTTACACTAAAAACTCATATGATTCCTTGCATTGAGTTGAATGCCATTAAGTATGAGTTTCTTATGTTGAATTAAACCTATTCATGCGACAACCCTTGGTGAACATATATCATGCATTGAGATTATACTACACTTGTGCCCATCCTTTATAGTTAAAGGATGAATTCCCTTATGCACTTATATTCCTTTTATCTTATACTAATATCAAGTTCTAGCTAGCCTGACCCGTGTATTTATTACTCGGGTTAGACCGAGTTGCAGGTTAGGTAGTTGGACTCTTAGCTTGCTTTATCTTTTGGACTTCAATTTTTAGCTGTTTTGAAATAAGGATTATCTATAACAAAATTGCTCATAATTTCATAAAAAATTTTGTAAACATTGTGCAACTAATCTTTTGCAACATATAACTCAAAATTAATTGAAAATTTCCAGAAATGCAGAGTACCCCGACTACAACAACATATCAAAAACTGAGATTAATTTGATAAGAATTGAAAAATATATGATTTTTCTAATATGACCTATTTAAAAATCTCTAAAAATTGGTTAAAAATCATGTTTTCTTTATAAAATTATTTTAAATATATTATAGCCTATTTGGATGATTTTCAGCATATAAAAATAAGATATTAAGAGATGTTGATATTTTTACCTGCCGAGGACATGAGGCGGGGCTGTTATGATGAATTGATGATGGTTGTGATGTTTAAGATGGACTTTTACATGTCGATGAAACGAGACAAGTTTTGATGTCACTTTAAACTCATCGAAGTATGAGAAACGATGAGTTGGGTACTTTACACTCGCTAATGAGATGAGGCGATGTATGTTTGATTTGGGTTTTTATGAATGTTTTCTAATGTGGCATCAACTGACGATTAGTAAACCAATAGGTGCGAATGTATGGTATGGGATGTACATTAACACCCATTGGGTTCCTTTTCGAGATGTTGTGACACATTCAAGATGTTATTAGTACTACAAACCGAGTATAAGATTGGAATCATTACGATGTTCTTGATGTCATTTCTAGATTCCAATCATCATGATATTTGCTCGGATTTTATGATTTAGGTGTCATCGCGATATTCGACTATAGTCAATCAAGATGATCACGACGCTAAGATGTTAATGACCCCAAGTCATCACGATGTATGGTACCAAATAATAGTAGTACTAGTGTAACAACCCGCATATTTATCGATTTTTATATTTAAATATTTTATCGTTAATCGGATTTTGGTCCGAAGCTACTTTTTGCAAACGGTCAAATTAGGACTCGAGACCACTTCCATTGAGTTCGAAACGTCGTTTGCAATCTTCTAAGTATAAACATTGATATGTTTGGGGTTAGTGGAATTTCACCACTTTTTCACTCGAGCCTTTGGTTTGGACTTTTAGCCCATTAGGCCCAAGTTCCACCCCCCTTCTTCTTCATTGCTTCATTTCATTTCCTAACACTAAAGCTTCAACAAAAATGGTGAATGGAATGAGAAATTAAAACTCCAAAGTTTTTGTTTTATTGCAACTCCAACATTCAACTCCAAATTCAAGAAGAAGACATCGGATTCAAGCTTGTGGTTGCTTCTCCATTTGCCTTCAAGCTTTTTTCTTCATTTTCATTGGGTTTTGGAGCAAAGGTGAGATTTTTATCTCACAATTCTAGTCTATAACTATATTGGACTGTTGGGAATGATTCCCCATCACTTTAGCATGTATATTTGCATTTGGTTTGGATTGGATTGGCGAAAAACTCCAATTTTTAGTTGTTTGGTGAACTTCCTGAGCTTAGGTCGCTCTGCCCAGGTATAGGTCGCTCGGAATCATTAGCTCGCGTGTGTGGAAAAGTCAAGGCCTGCATATTTCGTTCGCCTCGGATTTAGGTCGCCTCGGATTTAGGTCGTAGGTCGTTGGACTTTAGGTCGTTCGCGTATAGGTCGTTCGGCCTTGCCTGCCTCATTAGGTCGTGGGACTTTAGGTCGTAGGTCGTTAGGCTTAGGTCGTTAAGTCGTTCCCTCTGTTGGAAACGTCTCCTCGGTCTTAGGTCGTTAGACCTTAGGTCGCCCCCCTAGGTCGTTAGACCCTGAGTTGTTCCGCCTTCATTTAGCTCGCGCACTTCTTTAGGTCGCATACTCCTTTAAGTCGCATGACTCCCATCCCTTTAGGTCGTTGGACCTTGTTTTCCTTAGGTCGTTGGACCCTATTTCCTTTAGGTCGTATGACCCACTAGGTCGCTTGGCCCCTTAGGTCGCGACATCTTTAGGTCGTGTTACCTATATACCCCTAGGTAGAAAGACCTTAGGTCGTGCACCTTTAGGTCGCGAACCCTATTAGGTCGCGAACACCTTTAGGTCGCGAACCACTTTAGGTCGCATGACCTCGTCTCCGTTAGGTCGCGAACCCATTTTAGGTCGCATGACCTTTACCCTTTAGGTCGTGGGACCACTAGGTCGTGCCCCTTAGACCCCTAGGTCGCAACCATTAGGTCGCTCGACCCTATCCCTCTTAGGTCGTTAGACCTCATTTTGTCTTCACTAAGTCGTACCGTTTTGGACGGGGCGCTGCCCCCTGGACCCCCGCGACCTGACCGGGCAGGTCGAACCCCGTAAGCGGTGGCGTTGCCCCCGCACCCCCACCTTGGGGGGTTGCCACCCCCCTTGGACCCCCCCTCCGTAGGGGATCTTATCTGAAAAACATTGAGCTGATTTCCTTGGATTTTATTCACATCTCCGTATGCGATTTTTTGTGACTGAATGTTTCTACAATTGCTTCTGTGTTTTGTCACTTTATAACATAAAGGTTTCAATACTAGTAGTAAATATCAAAACTCTTTTAACAAACAATTTCAACTCTATTTTTAATAACAAAGCTCTTTTCTTAAACCGTTTTCCAATCTATTAGTATATATAAGCCTTTACCTCACTCGGATGAGAAATCCAATTAAACGACTTAGTAAAACAAGTGGTATGAAACGCTTGCGTTCACTTCGTCGGTTAATTCTTGGACTTGTTCGATTGAACCTCTTGTGACAATTTTATTAGTGAAGATTTACAGTTTGTTCGTAAATATTTAAGTTAAGCAAGTGGTTATGGGACATGAAGCTAAACTTCTATATTTACTAGCTTAGTGTAATTGACACTTCTCGTTGATCTTGATGATCGCTTTATGAATTCGACTAGCAATTGCGCGATGTCTCTTTCATTGCAAGGTTAGACTAGACACCACTTGTGTGATTCCATTCACACATACCTTTCTGCTTTTTGGTTAGTCTTGACCTCAATCTGTGTGATTCCATTCACACATGCGGGGTAGCTCCCCTTGGTCTTCGGACCGTCATGTGATAGGCCTCTTTCCCTTTTTATGATTTCTGGATTTCTTGTGTTGATTTCTGGAATTTACCTTTTTGACTTGTCATGTGTACAAGTTTAGGGTATGATGCCCTCTTTGGATCTTTGAGAAGATTCTTGTGATATTGATTTATCTCTTGTCGGTTGATCTCCTGTTGATCATTATTTGCATACTTATAGTAGTATGTCAGTATGGATATTTTATGTTTATGCCATATCTTTTATTTTATATCATGTCATCTGATATTTATAGCTAGACTGATCCGTTTATTATTTTCTTATAAATAATACTCGGGTCAGACCGAGATGTTACAGGTGCTACTGCTTGACTCCTCCCCCAAATTCACTACTCAGACTTTTGGCTACTTGTTTAGATTAGCAGCTTTTGTTGTTTACACTTGAGATATAGACTCATAGTTGTATTCTTTTGTATAGCACGCGTTGCTATTCTTTTGTATTATCGTGGATCTTTTTAGACCACTACTCTGATGTACACTTTTATGTGATATATATTCATATCTCTTTCCGCCTTTGTGATATGGATATCTGTGATTGATTCGCATGTTATGCTTACTTCTATATTTGTTTCCGAAGATTATTTTATAGCCACCGTGTGATAAGAAATTACATGGATGGTCGCTCCTCAACAGCCTTATTCTCCGCGCTAGTTGACAGCACTACACCGTAGTGTTCTTGGCTAGCGTGGGTATAGAGGTGGGGCGTCACAGCTTGGTATCAGAGCCAAACTTCGGAACAATATAGAATAACTTAACAAGGATCATTGTCCTAAGTCCACCTTAGGAGTCGTGCTTCAGGATTTGGTTCGAGTCTTCGAACCAATTCATCCTGTTTTCTTTATGATTCCTTGTTTTATCAGCCAAGATTGCTTGATATTCATTCTGAGAATAATCTTTTCCTTCTTCTTGTTTTCTTTCTTAAAAAAGAAGAAGATATGGTTAGTTCTGGCAGTCCTAGCGCTGGTCAATCCAGTAGTCCTTCTCTGGATGGCGTATTCATGTCTGCCCAACAACTTTTGGATCTTGCTCAGAATCAAAGGTTTATCTGTGCTTTGGATAAGGATCCCGAAATGGTTTTACCTCTGAAACTAGAAGTTCCTTTCGACCAACTTGTAGATATCACGCTACAAGAAAAAGAGGCTGATAGAGGGATTGATAATGATATTGGGATTTCCAAGAAGAGGCGTATTAAATTCAAAAGACCTCATCCCGATAAGAAGGTGAAGCAACCTATTTTTGGAGCAAAGACTCCAATCCTTAATTGTGGAAAATGCTACAACTATGGTTCTAGGGACCACTATGCGAAGGAGTGTCCGGAACCACTCTTTTGTCGTTACTGCAAAGATTCCAGTCATCATATTTCTGTCTGCCCCATACTTCTAAGTAAGAAGAAGGTGGGACCAGAAACTTCGGTAGCCAAGCCATCTACCTCTAGTCGTAAACGATGCTACAATTGTGGTTCCTCAGACCATTATGTAACTAAGTGCCCGGAACCCCTCTATTGCCGCTATTGCAAGGGCTCGGGCCATTACTTGTCTACATGTCCCACACGACCTAGTAAGAGAGAAGGAAAGCTAAAAGCTTCTAACGAAGCTTCTTTGGGTCAAGGTATTCCTTATTTAATCCTTGATTTCATTTGTTTGCGATTATCCGATTCGAGTTCTTTTTGATATGGGTTTCCCTCATCATTTTTATTTATCAGAAGAACTTGTTGATTCTCTTTATTTTTATATTTTGGGCTTGATGACTTCTTTGAGGATTGTGAACCCGAATCAGAGGATTCGCAACACTCAATTTGCTTATTATTGATGTCGAAATTATTACATGTGATTTTTCTTTCCGAACCGATTTGCGTATTGTGCATTGCTTAGGTTTCGGAATTGATTTGCGTGAAAGGATTGGCTTAATCACTTTGAAGCCCATATCCAATTGTTCCGAATGGACAATTCCTTTTTCGACATTTTCAATCTGTTAAGCAGATTCATATTTTTCCTTTGTGATTTCAATTTCAAATCGATGGCATCATTTTATTCTTTAAGCTCACATGTTGAATAAAGAGATATCTCTCTCATTCATATCGGTTGAGAATTCTCTGATATTTTTGAGTTTGTCTTAGGATCATTACCTAAGCAACCTTTTAAGTGGTGTTAAGGTCTTTCTAGTTTGACCTTGCCACCGAATTTCAATCACTACGAGTTGCGGAAGTTAGCCTTCCACATACCGCATTCCGCACTCATTATGATTTATATGAATGACATATTGTGTCATTCAGTTTATCCATTTGTTTCATCCATTTTATAAATCAAGTATTCTATGGATATCTCAATAATTCCAATCTTGTATTTATTAATTTTGGATGAAAATAGAAATTTAAAATTTTACAAATCTTTTAAGAAGATATTTTAAATTCCTATAAAAAGGTAATTTTGTGTTGTATTGCCCATTTAGTGTTTTAAGATTTCTGGTCGATGCACTTGATCAACGCTATCGATAGGGATTTCCTAAACGCTTTGATGAGACAATCAGACACAATAAATTGACTTGTAAAATATAAACTTTTCTATAAAGGTAATTGTGATTTTTAAAGTTTTAGCTTTTTGGGAAAGAGGACAAAATTCCTTCTTTTCAATATTTTTATTCTTGTGATTCCCGAAGAGAACCAAGACTTTAACCTTATTACCAATGCTTATTATATGGGTTTGGATGCCGTTCTCTTGCGAAAGAGAACGTGCAATCACTTTTGCTTCTAAATCTTTAAGGCCGATCGAGACTAGGAATGCCACTTATGATCTGGTACTCGCGGCTATTGATTTTGCTTTCAATATTTGGCATCATCGTCTTTGGTGGAGAAATTTGTTCTCTACCTCAATTATAAATCATTGGGATATCTATTTCTCATAATTAAGTTGCGTCAACCATATTGGCTCGAATTTCTTGCATCTTATGATCTTGATATTCTATATACTCCCTGAAAGGGGAAATCTTGTTGCCAATGCACTAGTCGTAAGCAACAAGTAGTTGTTTTCTATGGTGATATCCGAATGGAACGATCTCGAGACTCTATTCACTTGAGAGATTCGAGATCGCGAAATCCGATTTATATGCATCCCTTGTTTTATGTAGTCTAGAGGTTCCTTATTCTTTTTAGACTGCATTCTTGTAGCTCAAAGGGCTAGATTCTGAATTGGCTCTTCTTAGCCAATGTTGTAGGGATAAAATTATTATTGAAAGTTAGAAAGACTTCGATATTGATTTTCGTGGCGACATTTAAAAGTTTGGTAGACTTATCGTACCAAATATTTGTGATCTTCGTCAATATATTTTAGAAGATTCACATCGTTCCAAAATTACCATTCATCCTAGAAGTAGTAAAGTGTATGTAGATATGAAGTGACTTTATTATTTGGAGTGAATGAAATCTGATATCGCTAACTTTGTTAAGTGTTGTATGACTTGCCATCTTGTCAAGGCCCTACACTAAAGGCCTGGTGGGTTAATGCAACCTTTAGAAATTCCAATTTGGAAGTAAGACCAAATCTCCATGGATTTTATAGATGTCTTTCCCCGTTCCCGTTCGGGTCATGATAACTTATGGGTTATAGTAGATAGACTTACTAAATCCGTCCATTTTATTCCCCGTTCGGATTAACCGAACCGTTCCTCTTTTGGCCCAAACTCTTTGTTAAAGGAGATGTTAAATTACATGGAGTTCCTACTTCTATCGATAGCGATAGTGATCCATTGTTTACTAGTGGATTTTTGGAAGTGTCTTCAAAAAGCTTTAGAAACGAAGCTTAATTTAAGAACCGCTTATTACCCCAGTCCGATGGACAAGTAGAGCGTGTGAACCAAACTCTGGAAGACCTTCTTCGTGTTGTGTGCTTGATTTTTGTGGAAGTTGGGAAAATCATATTTCTCTTGTTGAATTTTCCTATAATCATAGCTTCCAATCTAGTATTGGTATGGCATTCTTCGAGGCACTCTAGGGAATGCTATGCCAATCTCCTTCTTGTTGGCTTAAGGTCGGTGAGAAGCTGGTTTTAGGTCCAGAATTTTACTCGTGTTTCACCTATGATAGGTGTTGTACGTTCCCGTTGATAGGGAAAGATTAGCGCCTCAATATATTGGGCCATTCCCTATCACCGTACGTATAGATTCCATGGCTTGTCGCCTTGCATTACCGGCTCAGTTTTCTGCTAAGCACGACATGTTTCACGTTTCTCAATTACGGAAATGCCTTCGGGATTCCGATTCCATTCTTGAGCCTGCTGTTGTGGAAGAAATTGAAGTTTCGCCGAATTTAACTTATGAGCAGCATCCTATTCGAATTATTGCTTCGGAGGGTAAACGGCTTCGAAATAAAGATGTTCCGCTTGTGAGGGTTCAATGGTCCACAAATCCTAAGGATTGCTCTTGGGAATCCAGAGAATTCATCGAGCGAACATCCGGACTTGCTTACTCCTGCTCTTTGAGGTGAACTTCTAATATCAAATTTCTTTAGTATTAATATGCTTTTATGGTTGTTACTTCTTATTTCCGCCTTATATATTGCGAAGACGCAATTTCTTTAAGGAGGGGAGTCTGTAACAACCCGCATATTTATCGATTTTTATATTTAAATATTTTATCGTTAATCGGATTTTGGTCCGAAGCTACTTTTTGCAAACGGTCAAATTAGGACTCGAGACCACTTCCATTGAGTTCGAAACGTCGTTTGCAATCTTCTAAGTATAAGCATTGATATGTTTGGGGTTAGTGGAATTTCACCACTTTTTCACTCGAGCCTTTGGTTTGGACGTTTAGCCCATTAGGCCCAAGTTCCACCCCCCTTCTTCTTCATTGCTTCATTTCATTTCCTAACACTAAAGCTTCAACAAAAATGGTGAATGGAATGAGAAATTAAAACTCCAAAGTTTTTGTTTTATTGCAACTCCAACATTCAACTCCAAATTCAAGAAGAAGACATCGGATTCAAGCTTGTGGTTGCTTCTCCATTTGCCTTCAAGCTTTGTTCTTCATTTTCATTGGGTTTTGGAGCAAAGGTGAAATTTTTATCTCACAATTCTAGTCTATAACTATATTGGACTGTTGGGAATGATTCCCCATCACTTTAGCATGTATATTTGCATTTGGTTTGGATTGGATTGGCGAAAAACTCCAATTTTTAGTTGTTTGGTGAACTTCCTGAGCT
This sequence comes from Allium cepa, assembly GCA_030765085.1. Lineage (NCBI taxonomy): Eukaryota > Viridiplantae > Streptophyta > Magnoliopsida > Asparagales > Amaryllidaceae > Allium > Allium cepa. Next base: position 307,744,644 of record CM060934.1, on the reverse strand, counting down.
TAGGTCGCTCTGCCCAGGTATAGGTCGCTCGGAATCATTAGCTCGCGCGTGTGGAAAAGTCAAGGCCTGCATATTTCGTTCGCCTCGGATTTAGGTCGCCTCGGATTTAGGTCGTAGGTCGTTGGACTTTAGGTCGTTCGCGTATAGGTCGTTCAGCCTTGCCTGCCTCATTAGGTCGTGGGACTTTAGGTCATAGGTCGTTAGGCTTAGGTCGTTAAGTCGTTCCCTCTGTTGGAAACGTCTCCTCGGTCTTAGGTCGTTAGACCTTAGGTCGCCCCCCCTAGGTCGTTAGACCCTGAGTTGTTCCGCCTTCATTTAGCTCGCGCACTTCTTTAGGTCGCATACTCCTTTAAGTCGCATGACTCCCATCCCTTTAGGTCGTTGGCCCTTGTTTTCCTTAGGTCGTTGGACCCTATTTCCTTTAGGTCGTATGACCCACTAGGTCGCTCGGCCCCTTAGGTCGCGACATTTTTAGGTCGTGTTACCTATATACCCCTAGGTCGAAAGACCTTAGGTCGTGCACCTTTAGGTCGCGAACCCTATTAGGTCGCGAACACCTTTAGGTCGCGAACCACTTTAGGTCGCATGACCTCGTCTCCGTTAGGTCGCGAACCCATTTTAGGTCGCATGACCTTTACCCTTTAGGTCGCTGGACCACTAGGTCGTGCCCCTTAGACCCCTAGGTCGCAACCATTAGGTCGCTCGACCCTATCCCTCTTAGGTCGTTAGACCTCATTTTGTCTTCACTAAGTCGTACCGTTTTGGACGGGGCGCTGCCCCCTGGACCCCCGCGACCTGACCGGGCAGGTCGAACCCCGTAAGCGGTGGCGTTGCCCACGCACCCCCACCTTGGGGGGTTGCCACCCTCTTGGACCCCCTCTCCGTAGGGGATCTTATCTGAAAAACATTGAGCTGATTTCCTTGAATTTTATTCACATCTCCGTATGCGATTTTTTGTGACTGAATGTTTCTACAATTGCTTCTGTGTTTTGTCACTTTATAACATAAAGGTTTCAATACTAGTAGTAAATATCAAAACTCTTTTAACAAACAATTTCAACTCTATTTTTAATAACAAAGCTCTTTTCTTAAACCGTTTTCCAATCTATTAGTATATACAAGCCTTTACCTCACTCGGATGAGAAATCCAATTAAACGACTTAGTAAAACAAGTGGTATGAAACGCTTGCGTTCACTTCGTCGGTTAATTCTTGGACTTGTTCGATTGAACCTCTTGCGACAATTTTATTAGTGAAGATTTACAGTTTGTTCGTAAATATTTAAGTTAAGCAAGTGGTTATGGGACATGAAGCTAAACTTCTATATTTACTAGCTTAGTGTAATTGACACTTCTCGTTGATCTTGATGATCGCTTTATGAATTAGACTAGCAATTGCGCGATGTCTCTTTCATTGCAAGGTTAGACTAGACACCACTTGTGTGATTCCATTCACACATACCTTTCTGCTTTTTGGTTAGTCTTGACCTCAATCTGTGTGATTCCATTCACACATGCGGGGTAGCTCCCCATGGTCTTCGGACCGTCATGTGATAGGCCTCTTTCCCTTTTTATGATTTCTGGATTTCTTGTGTTGATTTCTGGAATTTACCTTTTTGACTTGTCATGAGTACAAGTTTAGGGTATGATGCCCTCTTTGGATCTTTGAGAAGATTCTTGTGATATTGATTTATCTCTTGTCGGTTGATCTCCTGTTGATCATTATTTGCATACTTATAGTAGTATGTCAGTATGGATATTTTATGTTTATGCCATATCTTTTATTTTATATCATGTCATCTGATATTTATAGCTAGACTGATCCGTTTATTATTTTCTTATAAATAATACTCGGGTCAGACCGAGATGTTACAGGTGCTACTGTTTGACTCCTCCCCCAGTGATTCACTACTCAGACTTTTGGCTACTTGTTTAGATTAGCAGCTTTTGTTGTTTACACTTGAGATATAGACTCATAGTTGTATTCTTTTGTATAGCATGCGTTGTTATTCTTTTGTATTATCGTGGATCTTTTTAGACCACTACTCTGATGTACACTTTTATGTGATATATATTCATATCTCTTTCCGCCTTTGTGATATGAATATCTGTGATTGATTCGCATGTTATGCTTACTTCTATATTTGTTTCCGAAGATTATTTTATAGCCACCGTGTGATAAGAAATTACATGGATGGTCGCTCCTCAACAGCCTTATTCTCCGCGCTAGTTGACAGCACTACACCGTAGTGTTCTTGGCTAGCGTGGGTATAGAGGTGGGGCGTCACAACTAGTCAAGATGAAAAGCACGTGCAATTTTCTATGAAGTTTTATATGTTCGATTTCACCTTTTGTGATGTTGTTATTTGAATACGACCTTGAGTATGAAATGGGCTACATTTATATTAAGCTATATGGTGATTTCGATTATGATTGCCTTTAACTCTAATTGAGTTCTTATGGTAGATTATGATGATTTGATGTTTCTTTATGAATTTATTATATGGTTCTCATTCCTTATCCACCTTATTTAGAGATGTCCTTAAGAGAAACCATATGCATGTTACTTATTGAATTCCTTTGAAATACATAGATGAATCCACGATGCCCCTTTTTTATGAATGATATGATGAATAACATGTCGTTCCGTTGGCAACAACGGAGTGAATCTTACCATTCCGCTTGTTATTGAGATCCTTACTACTGATAAGTTTAGCTTGCCTGACCCGTGTGTTTTTCACTCGGGTCAGACCAAGTTGCAGGTTAGTTTGGATTGCTTCATTTCTTGTATCAGCTAGTTCACTCTTGTTGGACTTATCATTTTGGCTTGGATGTCGTTTTGAGTCGTTTGCTTTTATGTGTCTTATTTTATGTTATTTTGTGGGATGGGTGTATATGTGATTCGATAGTCCATGCTACTTATATATGATGTATTATTATGGAGATGTATGTTGATGTATGTATTTATATATATATATATATATATACACACTCTGATCTGGGTTTGCTGTTCTATGACTTATGTTTCCTTTCTGCATGTATATTACATTATTTCTGAAATGGTTCGAATCCACCATAGTGTGCATTAGTTAGGGATTAAGCGTGTCTACCACTTATGAGGTAATGGAAAAAAATCAAGACATGATTGACATGCTTAGCTCTTAGCTAATGTATTACTATAATGGTCGCCATTAACCAGTCTTATTCTCTACATTAGTAGACAGAATTACTTAGTAATTCTCTTTACTAATGCAGGTCTCGGGGTGGGGCGTCACAGCTCATATAAAGCTCACGCAAGAATCAAATGGTTCGACGAACCTTTATTCCAAAAAGAAGAAAATTCATCTAAATCTCAAAAGAAGCCATGAAAACAAACACAAGATAACTCCATAATATTGAGTGATTTCAAACTCAAAAGTAAGCCAAGACGGCTAAATCTCACATATATAACTCAATCTCAAAAGCTCAGGGAACTCGATACGAATCCAAACTCATAAATTCTCAAATTAAATAAAGAATTCGATGTGAGTTCAAAACTCTGAAAAATCTCAACACTAATGCGCCAAAAACGAAGAATCCATAACTCAGAAAAACCCGGGATTGGCTAGATCCCCAATTGCAATTGCTAAAGCAATGCTGCACGTGCCTAATTCCAACGGCCGAAGCCTCTGACAAGGTCGCTAACACCTCCTCCCCAAAGCAGTTCATCCTCGTGACGAGGTCACTGACACCTCCCAAAGTAGTATTCGATTGAAAATGGAATCCTATATATAATGGACTTTATATAAGTATGATATTTGAAAGTGATTTGAAAAGGTACTATATGATACATATTTTCGAAGTAAAGATATGGAAAGTGCCTTCTGCTTGATATCCGCTTTGTGGCCACATTGTGGTTCATTCTATTGATATTATTCTCTCTGATTTTTGGTTTTCCGGATGTGATACTCGAGTGTTCCCACCGTGGCGTAGCCCATGGTTTTTTTGTCTCTCGCGACTGCATAGCGCAACTGCCTGACTGAGTCTGGCCTAGGGGTACGGATTGTTTGCTGGGGGATCCAGGCGTAACCATTGTGTATCCTGCAATCTGTGTAGGTCGCGATTAGTAGCGAAACTGCCTGGCTGAGACAGCCTAGGGGTACGGATTGTTTCTTGGGGGACCCAGGCGTAACCATTGTGTATCCTGCACCCTACTAGTCATCATGGCATAACTCACAAGGCTGAGAAAGCTTACGGATACAGATTGTTTCCTGGGGGATCCAGGCGTAACCATTGTGTATCTGCGAATCATGGTTGGACAAAGGTTTTGGTTTGGTTATTTTTTTGGATTGTACTTTCCATATCTGTTTTTAAAAGTGTTTTTCAAGTATTTTCACTAAGTGTTGAAACGGGTCTACTAAGTACTTGAAGAATTCTAGCTTTGCGCCTGATCAACGCATGGCCAGAGTCTGCAAGAACGAGGATAAACTTGTTGAAACAACGAGTTATAAAAGTATTTTCGAAAGGAAAATTGGTTTCGATATAAAAGTGTTTTATTATAAAGGTATTTCCAACAAATAAAATTCTTAATTTAATACCATTTCAACTAAATCCCAATTTATCTTCCTAACCTCAATTTATCCAAATTATTTGAAATATAAATTTTGTATTAATATTTGAAATTGAATTTTTTTTTGGTTTGAAATTAACTATTCGAGCCCGATACTATTCTTTTGAATCTACCTTATCTGTCCTGCTTTATTTATTCACCTATATTCTCTTTTCCGAATCTATCTTCTTTCCTTCTTTCCTTCTTTTGAATATATCCTTTAAAATATTGTTTATTTATATTCTACCTGGTTTAATAGTAATTTTTTTAGTTTTTTATAAATAATTGATCTCATAATTAATTGAATGGATTTAATAACATGAGTAATCTATTAAATATTAATTAATTTAAATAATAATAATAAAAAAGTATATGGTTTTAAATAAATTGTTTAATTTGTTTTTCAAAGTCTAAAATTTTCATCTGGTTGTTTCTATTCTCCTACTTTATTCATTTTCGGGGACGAAAAGTTTTGAGTGGGGGAGAGTGTAACGACCCATAAAATTTTAGCAATTTTTAATTAGTATTTAACGTATTGAATTGGATTTTTGTGAAATTATTAATAGTAAAATTTTGAAAAAAAGAAAATATGTTATGTATATTAATGATTTGCTGTGCGAGCTGTGTACATATATTTTAAAGTTTGGTTGTGGTTATACCTATAAGATCTAGTACAAAAACTTTATAAACTATTATTTATACTATAATATAAGTTAAGTTTGATGTAAATTGGATAGCATAGTTCATTTCTGTTGGGTATAAATATGAATAGCGTGGGTAATAAATTTACGGTCTCCTTTTTCTTTTCAGCAAGGTGTGTAAATTTTAAGTATATTGAGTACGTTCCATATATATTTATTTTGGAAAACCACTGTATATGTATGATGGTCTATTTGAAGTGTATATATAGTAAAGCATATTTATACCGAGTTTTACTTTATTTATATGTGTTATAATAGCTATATATATATATATATATATATATATATATGTTAGTCTTGATAATAGTATATGTTTTACTGAAGTTCGATTTCTAGTCATGTTATATATATATATATATATATATATATATATATATTTGATTCTGGGTTTTTGTGTCACCATTTCCAGTTTATTTTAGTGCATATTTAGTATATCTATACATATGTCGTCGGCTAAATACGATAGTTAAGGGTTTCATATATCATATGAACCGAAGAAGAAGAGAAGTATATACTATATTTAACTACATATATGAAGTATATGTTTTAAGGGTTGATTTAAGGTCTGCATTAAAATTGGTAGTCTGCATGTTTGTATGTACAAAGATAAGCATATATGAATTCATGCATACGTATCCTTTACGTTTTGAAAGAATATACATAATATTAAATGAATATTGATTTTTTTTAATATTATATATAAGGTTACCTTCATCTTCATTTGTCTCATATTCATTTATTTGTGTACGTTTTCGTTTCAATTTTTATACACCTCATGGTTCCTTTTATAAACTCATCGCCCATAAATAGTTTATTTCTTTCCCCCTTCATCTTCATTTGTCTCATATTCATTTATTTGTGTACGTTTTCGTTTCAATTTTTGTACACCCCATGGTTCCTTTTAAATTCATCGCCTATAAATAGTTTATTCCTTTCCCCCTTCATCTTCATTTATCTCATATTCATTTATTTTTGTACGTTTTCGTTTCAATTTTTGTACACCTCATGGTCCCTTTTATAAATTCATCGCCCATAAATAGTTTATTTCTTTCCCCTTCATCTTCATTTGTCTCATATTCATTTATTTGTGTACGTTTTCGTTTTAACTTTTGTACACCTCATGGTTCTTTTATAAATTCATCGCCCATAAATAGTTTATTTCTTTCCCCCTTCATCTTCATTTGTCTCATATTCATTTATTTGTGTACGTTTTCGTTTCAATTATTGTAAATATCATGGTTCCTTTTATAAATTCATCGCCCATAAATAGTTTATTTCTTTCCCCTTCATCTTCATTTGTCTCATATTCATTTATTTGTGTACGTTTTCATTTCAATTATTGTACACATCATGGTTCCTTTTATAAATTCATCGCCCATAAATAGTTTATTTCTTTCCCCCTTCATCTTCATTTGTCACATATTCATTTATTTGTGTACGTTTTCATTTCAGTTATTGTACACATCATGGTTCCTTTTATAAATTCATCGCCCATAAATAGTTTATTTCTTTCCCCCTTCATCTTCATTTGTCTCATATTCATTTATTTGTGTACGTTTTCGTTTCAATTATTGTACACCTCATTGTTCCTTTTATAAATTCATCGCCCATAAATAGTTTATTTCTTTCCCCCTTCATCTTTATTTGTCTCATGTTCATTTATTTGTGTACGTTTTCGTTTTAATTATTGTACACATCATGGTTCCTTTTATAAATTCATCGCCCATAAATAGTTTATTTCTTTCCCCCTTCATCTTCATTTGTCCCATATTCATTTATTTGTGTACATTTTTTTTACATTGATTAGGCAAAGGCTCATATTTCAATTGCGTTTATAAATCAATTTCCACTTTTGCAACTTCAATTTGCTTTCACTTTCCACCTCATGCTTGCATCCTTCTTTTACTCACCTGCACACATTTTACTCTCTCTACATAAATTGCTCCCTTCTCTTTTGAAACCCAGCAACAAAAAAAAGAAACGAACACACTCCTCCGCCTCTGGCTTGCACCTTTAGCCTCTCCATCTCAACTGCCGTACCTCCACCTGATCATCTCCGCCCTCCATCTCCTCCTCTTCCATTCTGACGTTGTTCGGCGAGCCACTACCTTGTCGCGGTGAGTTTTGTTGTCCTCTTCCTTGATTCTTCTATGGTTCTATGTCTTGTCTGCATATATATATATATATATATATATATATATATATATATATATATATATATGTATGTATGTATATATATATATATATATATTAAACTTAGGTATGTATAAACTATAAAGCAACTTTGTAAAGGTGATAATATCATATGCTGTGTCCTATTTTTATCTAATATTATACAGTATAAACTTGGGTAAGGCTTAGTCTATGCATATAAGGATATAAAGAAGAAATATATATATGTAGCGTTTGCTGTATGCGTTATGTATAAGGTGTGTGTGTTTTTATTTTATTTTGTTTTACTGTATATAATTGTTTTACAGTACCATGCATATTTTGTATAGTTGCAGTGCTAGCATGTTTAAAGCATTGTAAAGTATAGAAGGTGTTGAGTATATTTATGTACTGACTTTAACTAACATATATTACTGTTAGTATTTTATATTGGTTTATTTTATATATAATCTGTTTTAGTAGCATATAGATTTTATAAAGTTTACATGGGTTTATATTAGTTTACATATACCGGAGTTAGATTTGGTATTGATATACAATATATGGACTTTATGTTATATGTTTTAATATTGATTTTAATATTTTATTTATAAAGGTTACTTTTATAAAGATTTAAATTTTAGATGGTGTTTGGATATTGGTTTGTATATGGGTTTAAACATATACATTATTTCAAACTATACTACATATAGATATGTTTTGTTTAAACCAATGATTTTTGAAAATATATATTTAATTTAATATGTGTTTAAATTTAGAATACAGATTTATTTATATATAGTTATATATACAACTATATATAGCTCACTTATCCTATTTATCTTCCTCGACCCAACTCTAATTTGATTTCATCAATTCCTCTTTATCAGCTTTGATCGTTAAAATTCTTTCCAATATTGCTTTGCTTCGAAATCTGTGCTTGGATTCGTATCTCTTCTCATTCCACCCTCTCCTTTAGGCTCGAAAGGTGAGCAATCACTCACGATTAATGTTCTTATATTTATTAAATTTGATTTCAATTGAAACGAAAATTGATATATACTGCTGATAGTTATTTACATTGCTATATATGCTATTATCTATAATTGTTCACTTGTGGGATATGATACCATATCCTATTGTTTATTATTATTGATGATATATGCATGTTATTATTATTATCATATCTGTTATCACTCTGCAAGTTCCCTGTAGTTTAGAATTCACTATGGGTTGAAATGATACATACCCGAATGGACTTTAGAATAGGAGAATTTCGTTATGAGTTGAAATGATAGACCCAAGCGATTTTTATTTAATTGAATTTGGGATTACGGGTTGAAATGATATCCACCCGTATATATATATTTAGTGTACGGATTGAAATGATAAATATCTGTAGCACTTGACTATATGATAGAAAATATATATATAGACACCGTTGATCCATATATAAATATTTTGAAAATAATTTCTATGATTTTGGAAAGAAATATATGGTTTAATAAATTTTGATTCTTAAGATTTTATATAAATTGAAATTTTATACATAGACTTAATAGTAATATTTGATATAAATTAGATGGATTTAATACATACATATGGTTAAGTATTTTTGTAAATCTATATTTCAACAGGTTTTCTTGTAATAAATCGAATAAGTAAGATTGGGAGATAAATTGGGTTTATTAAAAATGGTATTTAAATAACGATTTATTTAATTAAATCGATTTGAAATTATTGAATGGGAAATTTAAAAGGTATGATTTTATAACTCGATTTTTAATTTAAGTGATTTAATGAATATTTCGTGTTTAAATAAATTAAAGAAAATATTGAGTAAAATGTAAATTAAGGTTACTTAAATGATATTGAATCTAATAAGGGAGTATGTCAAGACTAAATAATAATGAGGATAAATCGAGATCTATATGAAACTGTTATATTGAACATTTAAATATTAAAGCCTTGAACTACATTGGAATTTAAATGGTTTATTTTGAGATTCGGATCTGTATTTGAAATCAATATAGTTGAATTTGTTATTTGGAAACTAAGTTAAAATTTAGGTTGAACTAAATTTGAAATTATTATTTAGAAAACTAGATTGAATAAAAATTTAGTTGAAATGTTGAATACTCAAAGTTTTGAAATATATTGAAATATAAAGGGGTATTTTGTGATTTCAAATCCGAATTTGAGATCGATAAAATTTAAGTGGTTATTTTAGGAATTGAGTTGAATTTAAATTGATAAATTGAGATTGAATAAGATTTGAATGGGAAGGTCGGGTTGATGTTGAAACGATTTGTTAAGTTGAGGGAATTGAGAACACTTTACTATATAAATTATTTAATAAATATAAATACTATTTTGGGAAATATAGGGATATTTGAAGTAAAAATGATATTTGGTTTTGAAGTATAAATTAAAATGACCACGGTGTTATAGTGTATATTTCTACCTTGTAGATAGTTCTACAGATCCTTAGAGGATGGTTATCCCAACCATCCTTTAAGTTAATTATATTTCAGTTGATATTTCACTTGAGTTGGATTTATTGATATAAGAATGTTAATCCCGACTCGAGTGTTTTATGTTTTTCTTTACGCTCGGGTCAGATCGAGCGATACAGCTTTTGAGACTCACCTTCGAAGTTGGAGTTTAGCTTGAAGATCCAGCTATCTATTCTTTCAGCTTTTCCAGTTGATTGGTTTAGAGAAGTCATCTACTCATACTGGAGACTTCACTGCATCTGAGAGTTCTGCTGTATTTTATTTCTAACTCTGATATGTATATAGTAGCTTTATGAACTACTATTCTTTATCTATTCCGCTGCATTATTTACTCTGTGTCTGTGATCTGTGATTGATGTATTTACTGTAAATGATAAGTTTTGCCAAATTTAAATTAACAACGCGGTATTTTGAATTATTCAAGTCGGACATGTACGGTTTTATTGTCTATTTGAATGGTCCAAAATAGCGAGTCGTTACAGAAACGGCGGCTATGGGTTTCGGTTCTTGGATATCAACGTGAAGGAGGAAGAAGTAGGGGGCGGTCCAGATTTGAGAAGCAAGAAATCAACGGCTTTGATGCAGTTAGGGTTTTTAAATTAAAAAAGAAAATGTAAATATTATATTTGAATTTGTATTAACTTCAAAATATCTTAACTTGTTCATACGAGGTCCATTTTGGACGAAACTAGTTGCGTTGGAACCGTATGGACGAATACTACGCTATGGAGCTGGATTGGAGTCGTTTGGAGGTAGTGAGAATTTCAGGTAAAATTAAACGCGCATTTAATTTTATTCGAAATAAAACGCGAAAAACTGAATTGAAAGCAATGTGAGAACTTCTCACTCAATCGAATTGTTTCGATTTAAATTTTAAATAGTTAGATTTAAAATTTCTTGATTGTATGTTTGAATGATGATTGCTATCTATTGATTGTTAAAATAGACATTATATGCCGTTAGTAAGCGGAGTTTATTTATTAAAAACATATACCGTGATAATTCCATCTTGATTGGAATTGGTATTATATATGTACTTGGAGTTGATTTTCCCGCATTATATAGCAGATGAGACCCTATTGCGCTGCATAATAGCGGATAATATTTTAAATCCCATGTACCGCGATATTCCATATTGGAACGGAATTGGTACTGTGCTAACATCTGTGGATGCAGGGAAACAGGTTGGAGGGATCCAACTGGATTCCTCACCAGTATTTATTTGATTACAGATAATATGATATTTGTTGATTATCATATTGATATATGATGTTTTGATTGTCGTGATTGACTATTTGGTGCTGTTGCATCATCAGATCCATTTTTGAAGTTTTAAAATAATGATTTTGATTTTAAAAAGAATTTTAAAGTGATTTTTTGAAAGTATACGTTTTATTAAATTTTGAATTGTTAAAGTAAATAAACATTATAATTTTATTGTTATAAAAGTTATATTTTTGGAAAATAGTACTAAGTATGATTTTGGAGTTATATAAGTTTTAAATAACGTTTTGTAAATTATTAAAAGGATTGGTTTATTTATATTGAGATTTTTGAATTATTATAAATGGTTTATATAAAAGGATTTATAAAATTGATATTTATAAATTAAAATATAGGAATTGTGAAACGAGTTTTATTAAGTGTTAAGATGAAGTATAAATGGATTTCACAAGCAAAATTTATAGATTTATAAATTGTGAAGTTATGAAATGAATAGATTTTGTAAAATAAAAGATTTATAAATAATTAACTTATAAATCGGATTTTGGGTATAAAGTTGAGTTATAAATTGAATTGATTTATAAAAGGGATTTTATAATTGAAGATTTTATAAATAGAAATGGAATTTATAAACATTGTTTGTAAATCCGAAATCAATTGAATTTGATAAATTTAATATAGAAGGTTATTAAAGGAGATATTTTCACGATTTCGGATAGCGAATTATCCTTGAAATAAAATGTGTAGAAAATATTGAATTTGGTTAGTGAAGTATATTCACGATTTTAGACAGTGAATATATTATTAAATAAAATGGATATGTTTTGGGAAAAGGAATATTATCAAATGAAGTTAATTGTTTTAACGATGTATTAAATTGTGTTAAACATCGAAACCATAGATTTCAACATTCATTGTTGAAATAGACGTTTTCGAGAAATAAGGAAAAGATGGACTATAACACTGTTGTTATAGTAAATGATTTTCGAAAGGAAATGTTTTTGTATAGTATTGGGATTTATATATCTATCTTAATTTCGAATCCCTATACTAGTGATTTTGGGTTGTCGTAACGATGTTTTATGCAACATTCGTTTTGACTCAAATAAATGTGTTTAAGCGCACGTTTTCTTTAAAGAATGAAATATATACTTAATTTCGATTTAAATATATTGAATATTTTCCAAGTATTGAAAATAAATGGATTTGTGAATTACTTATTATTAAATAAGTATGGAAATGTTTTCCAATATGAAATGAAACGTTTTGAGAATTTATCGTTTTGAAGATAAATTGAAATTGAATATTTAAGATCAATTTGATAAATCGTATATTCATAGATATTGTGGAATTGTAAATTCACTATGGAATTTATAAAAGAAAGGGAAATTTGTTTAAAAATAAACGTTGATTTATTTTTGAAGTGTGGAAATAAATTTATGGATTTGGAACGTAAATATAAAGTAAATCGGTACGGAATTTATTTAATTGGTTTAAATGAACTATTTTGAAATGAAAGTATTTCCACGTAAGGAAAATGATTGAAATTTGTTTTCATAAGTGGTAAAGGTGAAAAGTGATTTGAAAATTTGTTTTCAAATGTTGAAGTGTGGAAAATTATATATCTAGTAAAGATATTTTGGAAAATAAATAATTTGGGAAATTATTTGGAATCTGGTGATGTTGTGCACAACTATTGATGTTAAATAACCGACTATCAATATTTACCTTTAAATAGGTATTTGTTGTGATTTGCTTGAATTTGAATGCCACACTTATTTTCAAAATAAGCGCTCACTATTCGGGTTAGCCGGGAAAGGACCTTGGGGTCGTATAACCCATTCCGAATATGTGATACGTCATTATGGATTGCATTTGACGACCGGTGTTGAAGACCGGATATTTTTGAAAACGGAAGGATTACCGTCGAATGACTCTGCATCGGCTGATCTCCGATATAGAGGTTTAATCACCCTTAGTGACGGGAAGTCCGGACGTGATTAGTGAATATCCGGATTGCAAGGGCTTCTTTGGAAGTGCCTTCGGTTCTGTTCGAACCCGGAACAGACTTGTATGGATTGTATGTCTGACATTACAAATTGAGATATAAAGCCGATTTCTTTCAAATATATTTCTGTTGGTGGCGGAGAATTTATTCTCTTAGCTTAACACCCTTCTCTGAGACGTACGAGCTCAGAGGTTATGTAGTTGAAGGTTATTAGTGATATACTTCCAATTTGGTAGTGTGATATGCTAAGTGTTGTTGAGCATTTGATGATCAAAGCACAGCTTTTATATAGAGCGTGGCTTTGTGGACGAGACTTCGTCGGACCTTACACCCCGGAAATGGTCAAAACAGGAAGGATGCAGCAAGGTTATTAGGGGGTAGCGCCCCTTTAGTGTATGTCATTTCTTCTGGATAGAGGTGGTATCATGGTATGGAGCCCAGATATTTAACCTATGTTGTTGCTGCAAATTTATTACTTTGTGGTTGTTGGAATCGAGGATCCTCGAATATAGATCGGTTACGATCGGGGAATGACATATTCGTGTCAGTAGTTATCCATTTTGAAGGGTAACCCGGCCTTGTGTTGGCAGAGATCCGGTTAGGTTCTCGGGTTGTCTTTCTAGAGGCGTACCCATGTGGCAATGGAAAGTTCCTTGGCCTGACCATTTGTTGGAAATCCAAAAAAACAATACGAACCTTGTACGATTTTAGTTGTATAACCTGCCATGGAATGTGGCGGTAACCTGCTATTGAACATGGTAGCTATAGTAGGCATACGATAATGGTCGTATGTTGGCTAAGATTTATATCTTTACTTTTGAAATGATTTTTCCTACACTATGCACTAGTAATAATATCAAATGTTTCTTTTTAATGCGTATCAAGCATCTTTGACTATCATAAGGAGAAATCTCCTTCGATTCTGCGTTTGCATTGTGTGTGTGTGCGGGAGGCCTTATGGTAGTCTCATTTTCCAAAAAAAACATTGCGGATTTATTTTTAAAATATCTCTTGGTTTGTTTTAAAGATAAATAACTGTTTTAAGTTCTCACACCAGTCCCATGACTGACCTGGAGTTTATTGTTTTCCTTCCTAAACTCTGGGTGCCCACCAATTTCCACACGGGCAGTCTAGAGTTATTTTATCAGGATATTCTGGAATTCAGGAGTTGCTGGAGGCAAGCTGGATGGCATGGCGTATTCACTAGTATATTGTATTTCTTTTCCGCTGTTTGTTGTTGTAAACTCTGATGATGTAATGTAATGTACTGTGATGTAATGTAATAACTGATATAGTTCTTTGTTTAAAGATTATTCATTTATCTATTATACGTTGTTCCGCTGCGATTGTGAGATTCTGATATTGTTCTGTTGTTTCTTTCTGTTCTGTTCTATCTTTCTCTCTCCTTTTCTACCTTTCTCTTCTTCTTTAACCATAACGGTTCGGTTTTCCGGCCGTCGATTGCTCGGCAGTTGATACAATGAACGTATTGATGTCGGTTTTCGAGCGTCGAAAAATCTCGAACGTTATAGATAACATCCTTCCCCACATAGTAGAGTGTATTTGGTAGGATGTCCTAGTAAGTATATTTTTCTGTTTTCCATTTTTAATTCGTTTTTGTCGTTTTTTTACTGTTTATCGTTTACAGTTTAATATTCTTTTTGCTTTTTATCATGAAACACAGGTTAAGATAGACATTCAGACAGACGATATGCAGTTGGCACAAGAATATTGGATGAAGAAGATGCGTAAAAACTATAGGGACTCGATATCTGAAATCAAGAAATTAGATAAGAAACCACATTGGATGGGGGAGAGCGTATGGCAAGCATGGTTGGGATACTGGAAAACTGACGAGGCGAAGGCAAGTATACTAGTTTTTTTAAATTTATTTGACTGGCGGTAAATATCAAAAAATACATGATCGATAAATAATTTATCAAATTTTGAATGGACAGGCAGAGTCGGAAAAAAACTCTACAAACAGAAATAAAAATCCCGTCACTCATCGCGGAGGGTCAAAGTCATTTCAGTAGTATCGGCAAGAGCCGGTAAATTTACTGAATGCAAATTGTAAATAGTTTATGCTATATAATTTTAGATGTACAATAACTGTATGTAAAAATCAATTTCAGGAAGCTGCGGCGCATGGTCCCATGGGCTATATGGACGTGTTTGCTCGTACGCATGTTGTCGAGCATGTAAACCCAGACGGGACAGTTTCGTATACATGGCATGACGATAAATCCAGCAAGAGCCATGTAAGCATATTTCATTTTATGCAGCATTAGTAATTGTTCTACTTGTTAAAATATAATTAAATAAGATATGATGATATTAATTTGTTAATGCAAAAAAAGTTTATGGAGCAGTGTCAGAAACTCCTTGCTGATGCGGGTCGAGATCAGCTGACGACGAATGAGGAGGATGCTATTTTTGAGTCAGTTATAGATCCATCGGAACATGGAAGACGATACAGATTTGGCAATCCAGTGGTAAGTAAATAATATATTGGGTATCATATAAGTTTTCAAATTCAGTACATTGGTTTTGAGTCACTTCGTTATGAAAGCATTATGCATTACCAAAATATATTAATTCATTACGTGAATGTCATTTCAAAAATAATAACGGAAAAGACATGTTATTTAATTTAGTTTGCCTGATATATGCTGTACACATGCATAAATTTGTCACGTTTACTGTTAAAGAGATTAAAAGCAGTGATATCTCGTAGTGTAACGTACTATTATTTTTGTTAATAAATGGTTGAATCACAATTTAAAAATGGCCAAAAGAACATATTTTCAAATGTATACATTATACATAAGTAATGGTTAGAACTTAATTAACGAGTAAATTATTGTAGCTTTGATTTTATTGCATTAAATAACGGGAAGAAATTCAATGCGGCAAAATGGTAATGGACAGAGTTTTGAAATACAGTGACTTTGCCACAAAAGCCTTAGGTGCTTCAAACGACATATTTATATTTATTTATTAGTGACTAATGTAACATGTGGATTCATTTTTGAAAATACTCGAGTAACATATGATTTTTGAATGGAAATATATAAACTGAATGGGTACTTATACATTTGTTTTGAAATAAAATAATACAAGGATAAAATTATTTTGCATCGACATAAATTATTTTATTGCTGATTTTTTTTTCATTTTAGGGTAAGTATCTTGAATAACAAGTATAATTGAACATTCAAATATGAAGTACAAATACTTTACTAGAGTAGATTACATGTGGCTGCAATAATTTGTAAATAAAGGCCTTTAGTGTTTCAAGTATCAAAATGGCGTTTTATGCCGTGGGAACTACATCAGTTAATGTTTTTTCCCATCATCTAATTTGTGTAAATTCTAAGTTCAAATGATAAGTAATTTGTTAAAATACAAAACAATGTTTTGCAATGGTTGATATTTGTTCAATACATTGTCAGCTTCATTCAGTCTACAGTTTCATGGTTTAGTCGCATGGCCCTCCTTAACCAACTTATAGACCATTTTTTGAATTAGTCATTTCCTTTCAAAATAGTTACCCCTTTGCTGGGTGACACAACTGTTCATTTCTATAAATTGGCCAACCTCTCTCTCATTTGAGAGATAGAAAATGGAGCAATTTCAAATTTATTGCTCTCATCCTTCCCTATAGTTACTTTACTTATGCTAAAATTTTCCAAAGTTATAGTATTTCAAAATATAAATCAACAATCTTGTCACTATAGTTATTTGGTGTTACCACAATCTAAGATGTTATCAACATGCACATACACTTACATAAACATGCATAAACTAAATTAAATAACACTATCACACTGCTAATCATTCACATACCTGCACATACAGTTACAGAGATCACACAACTAAATTAAATATTTATTACAGGCCAGTAGTCAGAGACGGGGTAGGTAGACTAGAGATCAGATCGATTTAGCAGAGATCGAAGATTTATGGGCTAGAGTGGCCAACTGGAGGAGCAGAACCATCGGCAGGCCATAGAGACCACATAGTTGCTAGATCAGCCTATAGCCGAGTACATGTAGTAGTATGGTGGCCGCTTTCCTTACTCTGCTGGCTCTGTTTCTGGAGGAGATAGATTGATTGCTTTGGTCAGTATGTTATTTCTGTTTTGTATGATTTGGTAGATGGTGGAGGTAGTTGTTGATTTATGTACTATGTTATGATACACTTAGCTATTTTGTTGTAAAATTATTTGTTTTGACTTAAATTTATGTATTTTTTTGTTTGGTGAATTGTGTATAGTTTGGTTTTTGATATTTGGTTGGAATATTATATATTGGATTCTACAATATTGGTAGAGTAGTGTTTGTATGGGAAATGTGGATGGAAGGCTATATTGCAGTAGAAATATAAAAAAAATTGCAGCAGATTTCCGAGGCTTCAGACAGCTTTCAGGTTATATTTTTCCAACAGCTTTCGACCGCTTTCAGACCAATTTTTCCAATGGTTTTTGACTGCTTTCGACCGCTTCTGACAAGCGTCGGAAGCCGTCGGAAATACAAACGGCGAGATGTATCGGAAGCCGTCGGAA
Source organism: Allium cepa (assembly GCA_030765085.1). Taxonomy (NCBI): domain Eukaryota; kingdom Viridiplantae; phylum Streptophyta; class Magnoliopsida; order Asparagales; family Amaryllidaceae; genus Allium; species Allium cepa. Next base: position 307,726,891 of record CM060934.1, on the reverse strand, counting down.
ACACTGCACCCCAATGTCTTATTTTCCTAGGGCATTTTTCAACAGCTGCCGGCGGCTTCCGACGGTTTTCAGCCATTGGAAAATGATTTTTTCCTTGTAGTGGTTGCATTCGCTCACATTTGTTTTAGAGGTTGGTCGGTGGGCAGTTTTAGGGGTTGGGCATGGAAGCAAGGGTGGTGTTTGCAGGCTTCCATTAATAGATAGAAAACTAACTTCTTTAATATTAAATCTCTTTTTTATGGGCCCAATAACCTTTTATTGACATAGTATATCGGCTATTGAACCTTCTCTTCATCCCATACCAAGGTAGCGCTGATCATGTGGTCTGTGACTACAAGGTAAAGATAAAGACCTTCTCCATCTACAATCTTGGAAAGGATGGAGGGTTTTGTCAGGTGTTGTTGAAACTCTTTAAACACTTTAACGCACTCGTTTGTCCATGTAAATGGTTTCCTTTTTTGATAAAATCAAAGAACGTGACATATCTATCAGTTTCCCGTCACATGATGCAGCTTAGCACGATGACCATCCCATTTTGACTTTGTACATTATTGATGGTGTGGAGACCTTGCATTTCTTGGATTACTTGAATCTTGTCACGGTTGGCTTCGATCTCCTTGGCACTAATATTTCCTAAGAACTTACTAGAGTGGAAAATGAAAGAGCGCTTCTTTGGATTCAACTTCATATTCTACTAGTGAAAGATGCCAAAGTTTTGACTAGATTCTGAACATGCCCTCTGACCTTATTGGATTTGACTAACATGTCATCCACGTAAACCTCCATTGAATTTCTAATTTGTTCTGCAAACTTTTATTGATAAGCCATATATCAAATGTTGCACTCACAATGTAAAGTCCAAACAACATCGCCCGATAATGGTAGAGCCTAGCATTTATATTGAATGATGTGTGTTTTTGATTCGTACCATGCACTGAAATTTGGTTGTACCCAAAGTAAGCATCCATGAAGTTTAGCGACTCCTGTTTTCTTATTGCATCCACAAGCCGGTCAATGCACGACAAAGGGAATTGTCCTTTGATCAAGCTTTGTTTAGGTCGAAGAAGTCAATGCATGTTCTCCTGGCCCGCTTAGTTTTCGAAGTAGAATGGGGTTGACTACCCAGATCGGGTAATTAGACTCCTAGATGAAACCATTGCCGAGGAGCTTATCTACTTCCTCCTTTAATGCTTTGTATCTTTTTGGATTTAATGACCTTTGTTTTTTTTACTGATAGGGTGAGTTCTGGGATCGATGTTATGGGAATGACAATTGATAGAGGGGTTTATGCCAGTCACATCAGAATGCCCTAAGTGTACACGTCATTGCTTTACTTTAAGAAATGTATAAGCACTTTCCTAACTTTCGAATTCAACTATATTCCACTCTAGGCGACCTTGTTGAGGTCATCTTCATCTATCATAGCAAGTTCAAGTGGAGTAGCGGGATCACCGTCTAGGTTTGTATTTCCCATTCGGTGGTCGAGTGAGGGTCGTCATTGAGGTATTCCGCATTTAACTCTAAGTCATATAGATATAAGGCATGTATCATGTGCTCAATACATTCCTTGGCTGATGGATGTTTATGCATGAACTGGGAACTTTAGCTACCCTTGTCTTTCACAATTGATTCTGTTGGTATTGAGAGGGAAGAAGTTGCTGCGTTGTTTGCTCCTACTTGTTAATAGGTATAAACTTGCTCATTTCCTATTGCTATGAGCTCTTTGGTTTTGTTGGGACTGGTCAGGGAGAGTTGATCCCCATTATTGCTTCCTTTGGAATGAATAGAACCATTACATGGCTCTCGCATTTCCTCAGGTGCAGGAGGTGATGTTGTTGTTGCATCTTTAGATGCTTCCCCACTGCAGGTGGCCTTGACATGTATGAAAGCATTGTATGGCTCTTGCATTCAGTCGACTTGACAACTAGTGAGAGTCGCTAATTATTTTTATAGCACGAGGACTCCCTTCTTAGCTTGTTACAAGGAGATGTTATAGTAGTTTCTAGTGGCTTGTATATTGCCATAGAAATAGTCAACACTTCTCTTGATAGGAAATTTCATAATGAGCCATTGATATGCTACAACAATGTTTAGATCCACCAATATCGATCTACCAATCAAAATTTACAAGAAGACGGGTAATCTACTACCATGAAATTTACGTGAACTTGGCGGTAAGCTCTCACTAAGAGAGCTTCTGGTTGCTTCATTTAGGCATATGAGTTACACATGCTATGCATCGGCCTAATTCACTTGCAAGCAATTCAACGGGGTCCCTTGTTGAAGGTGACAACATAAGAAGTCAAACCCAAAGGAATAATCTCGACATCCTAGAAACCGTGTATGGGCATCACATAAGGTGTGAGGCCAAATGTTGGAAGCTTCATTTGGTCGAAGACATTCTTGAACACGATGTTGACAAAGCTGCCCATGTTAGTGAAGATCTGATGTACTTTAGCACTGGCAATGTTGAACGATATGACCATGGGGTCTAGGTGGAGTATCCAACTCCTCTCTTGTTTTCAGCTAAGAAGGTGATGTCCTCTCTATCTTCTTATACCCTTGGAGCTTTAAGGGCTCCAAGCTCTACTAAGTAGGTCTTATTGGTCAGGGGAGCTCCCTTCTGTATAGGGCTTGGGTCCCTTTTTTGTTCTGACCACATGAACGCCAACATAAATTGAAAATATTTCAACATTAATTATAGCCATATTGTTTTCGTCCGCCTGTTGAAGCTGAAGGGGGATTTTGTCATACATTGCTTTTCTCAACCTATTGTCCTACATATTGCATAAGTACACTTTCATGGATCAACCTCTTTGATCTTTCAAGCATCGGTACTCATTTGTAGAGTGGTTGTCGAATTGGTGGAACTTATAATACTTCCGATTGCCTCGGGCCCTTTTGCCTAAATTGAGCAGGAGAAGCCTATGATATGTTGCGTGGTCCCTTGTGGCAAGATATATGGTTTCCACATCATGAGTTAAAGGTGTTACACCATAGCTTGAATTGAGAGCAATCTTTAGGGTGTTTTTTATGTTCACTTGATGACCATTATTTCTCTAAAGGCTTTCCTCCCACGGGCTTCACTTGTTGCCTTGCCTTTCCTCCTTATCACTGTTAAACAAGTTGGCCTCATCCTCTCGCATAATGTCATTCTCTTTTTGGAAGAAGTCGGTTTATGACAAATTGGCTACTCCTTTTGCATGGATAGACTCTTTGTTGAAACGATTGACATAGGATTTGAGTGACTCATTCGATCCTTGTCTATGTTGCATAGCTCGCTCACCATCATACTCTGTTCTGTGAGGAAAAGAAATGGTTCTTGAAATATATGCAGAGCTAGGTACAAGAGTGAATACCACCCGCTTGAAGATGGAAAAAACAAGTGGGAGGCTCGTCTAGTCAAGGAGACGGAAACAAAAGGCATTTTACATTACGAAGAGATGACCGAATAGCTGATTGGCTCTAGTGATAGAGTTGAAATCCATGATGATCGACCGGATCATCACTTCCACCATACTTCTCAATGGCAGGTAAGGTGTATCTCAGATGAAGGTAGGTTCCTAAAATCTCATCAGAAAAATTCTCAACATTTTCATCATTGTACAACCCCTACCGTCATGGTTTATAGTATAGATTCTCAATACATTCTATCAAAGTGATGCCATTTCCACTCGGAGATACGCCTTCATTACAAGGAAAATGCTGGCCCTCAACCAGTGAAGGTCTTCTCAGTCGTCTTGTTGGGAAAGGAGATCGATGGCACTGGTATGGTGATGGCGAATGGAGATGATCGACAGGGTTAGGCAACCTCTTATTTCTATTTACAAAAGGTAACTGGAATATTTTCCCCGCTTTTCTCAGGATCTAGGCCCAAGGATTTCTCTTTTAGGCCAGGAGTGGACTGAGGGCTCTCCATGCTTGTGATTCCTAGCTCGTCCATCACCACTCTAGAAATTGAAATGCAAGTCATGCCTCCATCTTCTCTCGTCTTTCTATAGAGGAAGGACCGATAGGCAGCCTAAAAACTTAGATACAATGCAAGTTTTGGTACAAGAACATCTTGAATGAATTTTTATCATGTATGGTGTGCATACCTCTGTGGTAAGTAGGAACAACCCCTATAGGGTATCTAGCATGACCCTCTCATAGGCATCGTGCATTATGTTGAAAGTGCCAGGGATAGTGGGCTGGACGGGGGTCTGGTCCATTGCAACCGAGATCACCAAACTATAGTAGATAGTTTCTTGGGTATTCACCCTAGCCCTAAGTTCATTTAAATCCTAGGAAATCTTCCCAATGCTAGTGAGCCCATTAAGCACATTGAGTCACATATCATTGCCTCAAACCTAGAATGAGAAAAACAACACTGGCTCAAGTGTGCCATCAATGTTGTGGGAGTTTGAATTATCGACCTCATTCTCATCATTAGTTCATGGTGCTTTTGAGTAGAGTAGGGTTTAAGAAGAAGAATTTTGATCAAAGTTGAGAGCTTTTTAGAGGAGATTTTCGTTCAAACATAAAAATATTGGCTAAATTTTTGACCAAACTTGAAGTTATAGGTTGAAATAGATACTAATAAAGGTAACTTGCTAATACCATGCTTAATAAATGGAAAACGAAGAGATAATAAATGTTAATACATCCACTATGTTATTTGATTTGACTATTGATTTAGTTATAAGAGCTCGAGTTATAAGAGACAATAATGTGTGCAAAATGAAATTAGATCCTTGTAGAAGTGTGTACAAAGTTGTATTTATAGTCGTTGAGATTTTTTGACAGTTCTAGTTAATGCACTAAATTTGGAAGTCTTCTCGGCTATGAATGGAGTACAAATTCTAGATGTGGGCTAGAGCTAGAATGCCATACGTAGTAGATAACTTAAGTAATGGCAACCGGTGGTCTGCGTGTGCTTTCGTCTGAGAGATGATGTGGGGGATATAATGATGTCGTTGAACAGTGACGATGTTGCCATATGGATTCACAGTGATGCTTTTTTCAGATGAACAATGTGGTTTTATACTGATCTTTTTAGTGGAATAGTGTGGGGGTGTGTTCTTCATTATGTAAGGGCGACCAAGCACTATTTTTTTGAGGTCTGCCAAGTCAAGACAAAGCAAAGTGGCTTGAACATGCCGATCTTCAAGATAGAGGCGAATGTTAAAGATCGAGGAACTTGGAAGAGAGAGCGGGAGAGAGAGAAATCTTCATGTTATGGGCAGGTACTTTGGTGGTGAGCCAAGCCAGTGGATTTGTATGCGGGCTCGAAATATCCTACCGAGGTGGTAAATCAGGTCGGGCCGCCATATGGTCCCATTGAGTGTCGGGGAAGTCAAGCACCTCATGGGTTGTTGTACAAGCCATTTACATGGATGATGGGTTGTGCGGTGTGCATCACAGCAAACAATGTGAGGCGAGAGTGCTAAAAGCTTGTCGAGCCAAACTGTTATTTCTTGTGAGAAAATTGAGCAACATTAGATTTAATTTCTAGAACAAGGTTCGAGTTATTAGCAAAATAATGCAAAATTGGGATCAGTTAAGTCTAGCATAAATTAGTAACGACACCAATTTAAATGTAAACAAATGTCAATTGTATAATCGGGTCTACCACTCTTCTTACCCATTACATAATTATTTCTTCTCTAGTTTCCAATAACCAAGTCAAAAGAAAATTAATGGTGGTTGAGTTCTAGGAATTAAGGCTAAATATGATCTGTAAAGAATTAAAGATGGTGTAAAACATAAGTGAAGAGGATGACAAGAGCTAAAATCAGTTATGTAAAACTTGGGTTTTATGCTATCATTGTGAATTGAGCAAGGTTTTAAGACGCGACAAAGCTTAGAAATCTTAGCTACATTTGATCCCTCAATATTAGGTAAGTGGATCCTTAAACATTCACATTCATTTACTATTTCATTCATTTATATTAATTATAGTATAGATTAATAGAATTAAGTTGTTCTCTAGGGCAATTATGTAATTTATTACGTAGGTTAACTCTTATAAAAGAATCTTGCTCAAAAATGATATATGCATCTGGTTTATTTTTATTTTATTTATGTCGTTATATAGATATAAATAATGAATTAAAGACATTAGTAATATAGTATAAATTCCACATAATAAGTATTTTATCGATTGAATTTAGGAATGTGGTTATAATAATGAGTATTAAATCGACACACACTCATACAAACATAAACACATTTAATCCTTAAATGTTCCTAGTCAAGATGTATCGAGAAAAGAATATTGAAAATCCATTAAGGCTAGTATACGTAACGCTCTCCTTATGATGGATGGTGATTTACTCATGATTGTTGGGGGCATCAAATGGTTACATACTTGTGATTATTTGGAATGATCACAGAATGAATTAACGAGAGTATTTTACAGGTCGGTATGACTAATTCAAAATAAAAGATCTCATGGTAACGACATGTAGTAGTCTTCTAACTTTCGAGTACTACAGATCTTGGGTACGTAGACTGTACTTTGATTATGGTCAAGCACATGACATAACGACCATTTATGACCATAGTTGGGTACATGTTCAAATACTTGAAGTGAAACATTGCTCAAGAGAGGATTTTCTCCTTCATTATAGAAGGTCCATATCACCATGATTGGTAGTCAACTTAAAAGTCAAAATCTCTAGCTAGAGTGAATCGGTTAATAAATAAATATTATCTGATTAAACAAGGATTTCAAAGTGACGTATGCAATTAAGTACGAATATTAGTAAATAAAATTAACCATAGACCAAACTCTAGATATCTATGTGATACAGTGATGACGAAATAATACATGTACAAAATGTCGTTAAAATGTCGTTACATGTAAAAAACGAAATAATAAATTGGATTTTGCTTAAATAATCTCTAAGCATTGAACTTGTGCTCAACAAAGCCTGTAAAGGCTTCAGTGTTTAAATTGTTTAAATATTACTGATGATTGAGTTCACATCAGAGAGTCAATACAACCATGTTAGTTGTTTTTGAATTTGAACACAGCCGCTCCATTAGTTATTCTCGAGTTCGACCAATGGTAACATAAATTTGTAAATGTTATAATTATTAATAAACTAATACATATGTTGTATTAATATTTTCTGGTATAAATTAATACAAATGTAATATTAATATGTTGTGGTATTTTTAATTAGTTTATTGAAGGCATAAAATTAGTCAGAATGATGTACAAAAGTTGTATGTCGGTTCAATTAGACAAGAAGCTAGAATTAAGCAGTTGAAACAAAGATTCAAATAGGAGACAAAAGGCTTTTGATCATGCTTAGTCTATATTAAGGTCAGTTATAAAATCAAATGGGTGGACTTGAAGCTTGGGCTTTTGACCATGCTTTGTCTATATTATGGTCGATCATAAAATCAGATGGGAAGTTGAAGCTTAGCTACCAGGGTCAGAGAACAATGTGGAGATATTTTTGTGTCTCATTGGCTATAAATAAGATAGCCTCCACTCATTTTTTACCACTTTTCTGATAGATATCTAGCCCACATTAGTCGCATTGGAAAAGCCGAGGTGTCAGCGTTGCAATTGAAAACGAAGAGGAGAACATAAGCAAAAGACATGTTCGACATTCAGAAAGTTATCAATGGTAAAAGATATTATTTATGATTAATGTATATCCATCGTATACATACGTATATTGCTTTCTATACCTATATATATATCTCGACGTTCTAAAAAATTTCAAAAACATTTTATTGTAAATTTTATTTATATAAATAATATGTACATATCTTAAATACATACAGATGTTTATTAATAAATAAAAACATGTTTTTGGTTTGAAAGATAATATTGCTATTTTTTGATTTTATTTAGATATATGTGTACATGTGTGTATATATTAAAATATTTTATTGTTTATATTTACTATACATAAGTATACATTATTCATATTATATATATATATATATATATATATTTACTGCATATTTCATTTTAGAAATAAAAAATTATAATTTTTATATAGGTGCATATATAATGATTTCCCTATGGAAATCATAATTTTTTAGTTATATTGCTTTTGTAGGTCCATATGCTTGTAGGACTTGGTATGGAACTCAAGCTAAGGCGTGGGCGGTAGTTGATATGCATCAGCAATCTTGATACAAAGAGATTTCTCCGTATCATTTTCTTTCTCTCGTCGCTTTATCTCTTAGAGCTCTTTGAGGTAACTTTCTCGACCAGTACTATAGTCACTGTGTATTGCTTATATTTCGTTCTCAGTGGAGAACTTCATCATTAGACACTATAGAGCGATTAAAATAACACTAGCATATGAAAGATTAAAATGTCCAATCTAAGATTGTTTCTAAAATTGACAAACTTACTTTATTGAATTACACCGACTAGCTAATAGCGATTAAAATAACACTAGCATATGAAAGATTATGGTCTATCGTAACCGAATCTTTAAGAACCAAACCTGCCGAGGGTACAGATCCCAAATAGATAAATCTTGTAACACGTTAGTAGCTGATTTGACATAGCCTAAGTGTTTATGTTGTCTACTTTAGATAAATCATCGCAAAGACAACATGAAAATTTGTCTGTCCATAGAATTTTTGATAGCCTCAAATATTTTTTTATGGAGCGATTTTGTTCCATAAGGTACAAAATAAAAAAATAGCTAAGACATTATTTAACACGAAGATGAATAAGGGAAGGTCCAATGACTCATTTTCGATTATTGAAAATAAATAAAATAAATAATTTTAACGCAAATGGCAAAATCATGATTTTTCAAACATCGAAATATGGAAATGAAACTAGTGCCATTGCAGTCATCTCATTATTTAGATGTGCATTGTATATTGGTAAGTCCAAATTGGCGTACGGATGATAAAATTATGGGTGTTTATGTAAATCAAGAATTTGGCTCATATGGTTGAATAAACACTTCCCCTAGCTAAATATGTTTGGCTGTTTATAGTTTAAATGTAAAACTACATAATCTTCTTCTTCTCTCATCTCTTTGAAAAATAATAACCTAAATTCAAATCAACAATAAATTCACTCTTAGTCTTTCATCGGATTCGATGAATCGAACACCAAATTGAAGAGCAAGGCTAGTGCAATGATCTAATACCAATTGAATCAGGAAATACTTGGATTGGGAGGCAATCGTTATTCCACATAGTGAGAAATTAGAAGGATTTCGGATCTTTATGAGTGGCTTTCTCCTAATCTATCATATAACTAGTCAAACCTTGATAATTCCTTGATAATTTTGACCTAGGACTTCAGTTTGGGTTTGTTGTTGTTAATTAATGAGTTGAATAGTAGTCAAAATTAAACAAAATCTAAAGTTTAAGATAATTTGAATTTTGGGATCCATGAAGTTAGTTCATTAATATATTATAGAATAAATGAAAGTATAAGTGGAAGATTGATAGTATGAGACTAAAATTCATATAAAATCCAATAAATCCTACGAAAAGTAGTTATGAAATTAGTATTCATATTTAAAAGCCTAAACTTTGTTGTTCTGCAACAATAATAATATATTTGATGTGTGTGTGTGGAAGATTATTTCTTATGCAAAAAGAAACTTGATTATAAGCAATATATGGAAAATAATATATAACTTTTAACCAAATAATGAAATTTTGATTTATGAAGTAAAGTGTGTATTTAAGAACATAATAACAATTTGTATGTATTTTAAATGTAGTTATATGAATTATATAGTGACATATAAAAAAATGGTATCTGGGAAATCCAAGTGAGTAATATTTCAATTATAGGCTATATATACATTTAAATTATTTCAAAAGTATGGATTGAAGTTTCAAATAAGAAAATTCATTTTTTCTGAATTTATTAGCATTTTTGATGATATTATGTAGTATTTTAAAAAGAAGTTTATGTATAAAATTCTGATAATTATATTTTTAGATAAATATGAAGTTTTGGTGATGATTTTCACATGAAAAATTTGTGAATGTAAAGTGAAATGACATAAGAATAAGGTGCTTAAATCTGAAATCAAAATGAGGGAGAAATAATTCAAAGAAAAATAAAAGTAAAAATAAAAAAACCAATTGCTGAGTAATTTCATCTTGGTTTACAGGCTCCACCGTTTGGTGTCTAACCAATCGACTGATTAACACACTTCTAGACTAGATTGAAATTGGACCTAACATGACCTGTGATAAATAAAGGGGGATCGACTCAGGATTTTTCCAAGGTTTTTCCGTTGAAATTTTAGCGATGTATTGAATTATTTCCTAGTTTGATTGAATTGAATGATTGGATGCATGAGTGGTAATATATATGTAGATATATATATATATATATATATATATGCACATCATCACACACACAAATATATATATATATATATATGATTAGTTGATTGCTATCATTAGTAAATTTTTTACTATTGATTGGTATATTATTATTGGTTATCATGGAAATGCGATCGCATAGAGATACAAGTATTTTCTATAGTGCTTATTGTAGTATGGAAAGGGATCCATAAGCCACATATGGAACTGCGTCCATCCGGTGGTTTTGCAATGTGTTAATGTAATAGGGTAAGCTTGGATTGCTACATGGATTAGACCATGTCAATGACAATTGCAATTGTGGTGGGCATTTCACATTGGTTAGACCATGTCATTGACCAAATTGTGTTTGACTAAGATCTTTTTTCACTTGTCGACTTTATTTATTATATCCTCTAACTTACTTGCTGCTCCTAGTGAAATAGGACTAAGTTATGATGTTTACTATAGTTATCTTAGTTTCGTTCGAGAATGATTAAAGTAATCGTTAAAGAAGATATTTATCGCTCATCACACTATAGTCTGACTCTCTTTATGGTTTCCCCTTTTAGTTTCATCACTAGTTTGTTGGAGTTTGGATTGTGTGAAGAATTTTTGAAGGTGCAAATGACGATGGAGTTACTTATGTATATAGACTTGTATATATATAATCACCTGGCATTATATAAATATGTGTGTCTACCTGGTTTGAATTAGACTGTATTTGAATTGTGTGCATACATTAGATATATTTGTATGAAATAAAGTAATATTTGATTATATTATATGTTGCGTTACCTTCCGCTATAAATTCAGAAAGAGGTTGGTAAAATATATTTGTTGTTATATCTTTTATTATCAATCACACATCATTTCTGGCTTTCGGGGGTTTCGAATCGTGAGTTGTGTTAAATAGAGGGTTGAAAATGACGGGTCGTTACATTTGGTATATAAGAAAAATATCACTTAATTAAGGACTAAGAATGTATAACGTGAGCGTATTTGTATTTTGCTATTACACGCACGTGCACGCGCGCGCGCACACACACACACAAATATATATATATATATGTGTGTGTGTGTGTGTGTGTGTGTGTGTGTGTGTGTGTGTGTAGGTGAGTTGAGTGCATATGTACACACCATTTACTAGCACCAGTTCTATATATTATCTATTTAGGTGTTGCTAATGAATCCCATTTTCTTTTCAAACAGTTGAAAATGAGTAACTCAACTGAAACAGTGACCAACGCTACTAATACCAACGGGATAGAAATTAGGTATGGTACTAACACCGGGTTGATGAAGTGAACATCCTTAGGTTGAACATTTCTTTATGGTTCTGAAGGTACTTGCAAGTGACTAGTCAGAATCCTGCCAGGACTCCTATTAGTAATGCTACTACAACCCAGGAGGTTACTCTCGTCCAACCAACACCATCTTCCTAAAGCTCTATAAGGATTATCGAGCTTGGGCGGAAAACCTTATGTCTGCACGAGCCCTACTTGGTGATTAAAGAGTGGTTCAATTCTTATGAGAACATCTTCATCTTTCTAGGTCTAGGAGATTTCACTAGGTAGCTGCATGATATTTGCAAGGAGAGGTGGCTAACTGGTGGGATTATTTCTGAGGTAGATGAGGATACTATTACTTGGAAGGACTTTAAGAGAAGGTTTGAAGTTATGTTATTCTCCGAAGCAGAAAAAGGGTTTCTACTAGAGAAATTAATTCATCTGAATCAAGGGAAATCGACTGTTAGCAAATATGATAATCAATTCAACGAGCTAGCAAGGTTTGGATTTGATTTGATCAACACCCTTAAGAAGTAGGCACCGAAGTATGCTAAAGTCCTCACCTTACCCTTAAAGGAGCTAATCCCGAACCAGATTCCTTATGAAGCGACATTTGAAGGATTGGTTGATGCAACATTATTTAATTTGATTGATGGGAAATTAACTATTGCAGCTAAGGTAGATGAACCAAAGAAAGAGGCAAACACGAATTAAAATAAGAGCAAAGTTAGACTTAAAGGGACAACAAGGAAACAAGTAGGTTGTTGTTTCTACGAGATGCCATCGGAAGGGATGTATAATGAAACACTGTAAGATAAATATGTCTAGGGTTAAGTATTATGGCTATCATCGGTTGGGTTATTTCAAGAGCAGTTACTGTAATGACCTGCCTATTTGATCCCCAAATGTTGACATTAAAACATCCACGTGTCACGTGCCAAGCACACAAGTGCCAGAAAGACAAATTTTTAGGGTAAAATAAAAAGGAAAAGGAAAAGAACAAGAAAGAAGAGAACAAGACAACAAAATATCACGGCGTAGTGATAATATATAATATCAAAAAGATTTTACAAACTATCGCTCTAAGATACATTGCATTTCAGAGTTATAATTAAAGTACTATCAATAGCCTAGACAGTTGTGGCAGTATGTCCTAATAAACGCTGATACATATACATAATAGTAGTGCAATGAAATTAAGAATACTACGGTAGGTGAAACATCTAGCTCGTTTCCTAAAGCTCCAAAGTATATAAATGAAAACCAGCCTTTCCCAAACTACCCAAAAGAACACCCGAGAAATTAAGGGGAAGATAAATCCATGAATCAGACATAAGTCTAGTATAAAAGACTTAAGAAATACATGTACAACATATAACTATAACTTTTAAGACCGTTCGAATCACCGTAATAGTTTTCTCCTCAAAAGAACCAAAATCATCTGATAAGTACATATGGTGATATAATAGATAGTGCCAGGGGTGTAGAATATAAATAAGAAAATAGTTGAGCTACTTGCATCTCACAACACAACAACATTCGAAGTACAACTAAAACCACTAAGGTACCTTTACATATGGATTTCCATGGAGGTCTCCTTCATGCATCGAGGTCGGCTTCCTTACAAGGGTCAGAACTACCTTACGAGTATCATATATCTCTAAATAGAATATACCAATAAGGTAAACACAACCGGACCATGCTCGAACACATTATACTAAATACCATCAACTTCCAGTGCTAACCAATCGAAAGCATCTCTAGTTATGGACTGGACATACCCATTTGGGTTTGCTAAACCCATTGATCGTGTTGCCTACTCTATTTTCTATCATTTTCGATGGTGAAGTCACGTTCAAAATCTCTCATTAGTCTTCATCACTTGAATAGATCTTGAATCTCTGCATGGATTCTAGCATCTCGAATAGTTCCGGAATCCTTTTATGGATCCCAGCATAAATTGTCCAACGAATGCTAACGTCGACATCTCCCTTAGACTTAACATTAGGATAGAAAGTTCAACTCTATAGCATTTATTTGAAATATTAGCGCTAACCTCTCTATTTGACTTAACCTTAGCATATTCATTGCAACTTTATAACATTCCACTACACAACTGCTTCCAAAACGTAGAACTCATATAATTGGTCTTGAAGTAGTTTTAGGTAAGTAATACAAAAGTATACTTATTGGATCTCAAACTCTTTAAAACTAAATTGATTAATTTCCAGTTAAGTCACCAATTCTTTTAGAAATAAACAAACAATTTAAAGGTATCCTCCCCGGGGGATCTCATATGTGCACGTTCTTAAAACGAGAGGCATTTCATACTAATGAGTCCTCCCTAGGGGATCTCAAACCATATAAAGCCGTAAAGCTTTCATATAGTACCTAAGTTAATTTGGTCAAATTTGACAGTCAACTAATCAGTTACCTAGTTCAAAATGAAAATAAATGCATATAGAAACCAAGTCCTGTATACTTAACATGTTTCCGACCTTCTCAGCTTACACTATCCCTTGGTCAAGAGTGAATCCGGTATGTTGGAGTATTGTTTGCTTCCAACCCCTACTCGAACATTAGTTTTAACTCCCATAGATAGAGCAAGCCTACTTTGTCATCTTTTAGTGCTAAGTATATGATTAAATACTTTCCATAAACAAATAAACAAACAAAGCATGATTAAGTCACATAGGTGACTCCTAGTCTCCTTTTTATTTATTTAATTCTTTTATTAGTTAAAACTTCTTTTACCAAATTATATTTCTTTGCAAATACTTGTATGTATATTTAAAATACCTTTACAAAAGATAACGCATGTATACTACTATTTCACTATTCATTTCTACTCTTTTCAATACTTCGAAATGTGTATACTTATCCCAAATGGTATAAAAATATTCACAAATCTCTTAATAAGAATTCACATTTTCAAAAGCATATTTATACAAGTTAAAAACAAATGTTACGATGAACATTGTTACTATAACCCAAAACCATTCATGTAGCTTAATGTTATAACAAAACCACTTTATTCTTTTATAATATACTTAACTTAACCTTCCAAACTTATATATATATATATACTTACTTTAAAAATACTTTTCAATAGGTTTTAAAAATCTATATTAAGTATTATTATTATGTTAAAGTATCTGCTTTATAATTTATTAAAAATTCCTAAAAAGCATGTGTTACATATAATAAACCTTTTACTTTAATAATTCACTAATAATTATTAAAAATATACTTAAACTTCAAACCACTTTTAAAATACTCTAATATATGTTGTTAAACACTTCTAAAATGTTTGTTCAAAAATATCTCATTCAAATGTCATTTTTAAACCACTTAAAGTTTCAAACAATAAATGAAAACATTTAAAGAATTACTGTCAAAAGTTCCAAAAAGTCCAAAATGTATTTCAGTTTCCTCTTTATGCCACAAAACCAATTTTAAAAGCCTTTACCTTTAAAAATTCATAATTATTTAATAAAAACATTTTTAAACTTGAAACCACTTTTAACTTATATATGTTATTAAACATCTCTAAAAGATTAAAGAAAAATAATTAGTTTAATTATCATTTTCAAACATTTTAAATCCACAAAAACTGCTAAAATATAACAAAAACCAGCCAGTGCTATAAAAAGGTCGAGAGTGCTATTGTAGTTCAAAAATGCTACTGTCAAGTGATGTAAAATGTTCTGTTAAAGAGACCCGGCTGAGAATAGACTGAAATACTAGAATGTTTGAGCAGTTTTCTATACGATAAGTATTTTAAGGTCTGATTTTTTTTTACAATTGTAGTATATATATAACACATAATAACCATGCCAATAAATCCTTAAGAATGTCTTTAAAAAATATTAGAATATTTACCGAACATGGGATTTCAATGTGCTTTTATAGTGGCCTTTCGCTATACAAACCATTCCCTGTTCAATCCAAAGCTGAAAACAACTGTAATAACGCTAAAAGTTTATAATTAATTAAATAAGCTAACTAAAGAAAAATGGTGGGTTAAACAAGAGAGGTAAAAGGAAATGAGTTAATAGAAGCGGGTATGAGGGTCTAGGCCTAACTTACTGTTGAACAATACACATTGTTCATTTTTATTCATTCATTTTATTAAACTCAAACTAAAATAAAAGGCTAGAGAAACCCTTTAATTATGTGAGCATAAGAAGGCAAATATGGAGAAGATATGTAAACACAAGATATGAGAAACTAAAGAGGACTAAAGCTATACATCTAAAAGATCTATATGAGTAATACAACCCTTCTAGTCAAATTTTTTATTATGTACAAGATTGGTTTAAATATATAGGTTTCTATGTATGATAGGGTTCATACGAATCTACATGCAAAAGTATAAAGGGTTAACGAATGATTTTGGGTGGGGGGGGAGATGTGTGTAAATGGGATGTTTACATGTTTTTTCCCCACTTTAGTGATTTCAAAACTTAATGAAAGTTTGTAAGACATCTAAGACTAGATTTGAGAAGTGCGTTTATAATTTAAGAGATGTCTTAAGCTTATATAGTTCTATATGGATTTTTTAAGTTGTATGATTTGAAATAAACAAGGAAAATACCCTAAAAGGCGAAATTAAGTTATACTATGGAAGAATAGGGGTTCAGGGAATTTTAGGGAATTCATCAGAATTTTCTATAATGAAATAGAGGTAAAACTAGCTATAACTATGTTGGGGTCAGTGGATAATGAAGTAAAATAAAATCTATGTAAAAATATACCAAAAGAGATTGGTAAAAAAGGGATTAGATTCAAATTGTTTGCTGAAAAGGACGCTGCAAATAACAGAAAGTATCATAAGAATGAATAGTATGTAGACACATGTAAAGGAATTGTTAGGAATGTCAGAGTTGCCAGGGTATGACGTTAGGGTGGCGGCTTTTTTTTATAAGTAAGTGCACTATGCTGAATATAAAAGGGATCATACTACACCAAAACTTAGAAAGGAATATGTAATAATAAAGTATGTGGACGTACTACGTGGGCTGGAAAGATTCTACACAAAAAAGATAAAACATATAAAAGATAAGTCAATGGGACTCAAGGAGTGGCTATGTCAGAAAGGGGAAGGGATCCTGCGTTAGATAAAGGCAAGGTATTGGAAGGACTATTTTATCTTGATGGGGATGTTTACTCGAATGATCACCAAGGAAAGGTGAGGAGAGACATTCAACTTTCAGGTACTACGGTGGGGGATTCCAAGTAGTTCCAAACTAAATAATTGTTTAAAGACTACAAGTGGGTTTCTTTGGGGTCCACTATGGTGTTATTTTCAAGCAGTTTAAAAATTAAGCAAATAAATGTAGGACTATAGGTAGTTGACTCATTGTAGTCCATGGCTTAACTAACCTAATTATTAACCTAATAGTTAAATACTGTAGGGGGAGGGGGAAGGGCTGGGTCTACGTAGTTTGAAATAAAAATGGAATTTTAAAGGATACTACGGTGGGCGATTCCGAACGGTATTAGATAAGAGAAACGTCTAAATAATTAATTTAAAAGAATATTTTTGTGGACGATTCCAAGTAACACTAGTTAAGAAACAAACCTTAACAGGAAGCGGAGTAAGTTCTACGTAGGGGCGCAGTACCAAATACTAAAATAAGGTATATAAGAATTGCATGGGGTGCCACATTAAATACTTTAAAATAATGCTTTATAGATCAAGGAAGAGTTTATAAAGGAAACCGGGTGGGTCTACGCTGGGAGCGTAGTATTTTACTCTTTTATTCAAAAATAATCTAAACCAGGACTCGGGTGGGGTCAGTGTAGGGTATGCAAGTAAAGAAAATCTATTAAGGAAGCATTTAGCTAAAGACGTAAATAAGAAAATATTTGCATCATAAGTTTAAAGTGTTTCACACATAATTGATTGAATATTGAAGGGGAAACCTAACCCGTGCAGTGTAGGTTAGTCTCACTATATGTTTGTTTTTAGGGACAGTATTAGTCACACCAGACTTTATGTCAGACCCGTGTTTATATTATTATTTTTTCGTTAAACTTATAAGCATTCATTTGAGTTGGCTGAGTTTGTGGGTTTAGGTGGGTTTGGAATAATGCCTGAAGTATGAGGACTGAAGGCGGGCATGAGGCTCTTTAGCTAACAAATTTTTTGTTTCCCTTTATGATGAAGTGCAAGTTGCATCCTTATTTGTAGACCTGACTCTTTATGATGTTATTTTCTATTATATTTGACCCTACATGGGCACGTGACTTGGGAAATTTTGACTGAAGTAATTGTAATGAAAATGAAAAGAATCTTCTATGTAATGTACGATGTTAGTTTGATCTATTTACTTATCTATGTATTTATATTATACGAACTCACTTTCATCGTCGGAAGATATTTATGATAATGACTGTAGCATCATCAACGTTCATCTTTGGGTTTCAAGTGGGGGACGTTACAGTTTTGGTATCAAAGCATAAGTTAAGGACACCTAAATAAAACAAAGCTAATAAAAGATAAAAAGTTGCACTTAAAATAAAAATAAACAATCCGAGGAAGGGATGCGCTAACACATACATAGATTTATTTATACACACACACACATATACATACATACATACATACATACATACTTATATGCATGTGTCGTATTTATATATTGCTATATAGATATATAGGGAGATATATCTATTCTTCTATTTTTCTTCCTATCTTTTCATTCCGATAAAGACTTACTTAACGGAAAAGCAATGTGGATTTGAGAAGTGAATAAATCATAACAGGAAGGGCAAGGGTAAGAAGAGAGACTGAAGAAACACATACCGATGGAGGAAGGGTGGAAATAATTAAAATATTAGTAGGAGAGGAACTGCACAACCAGCAAATGAAGCAGGCATGCATGTGAATGTCTTATTTAGATAGTTCATGGCTTAAATACCAAGGGAAGCTGCACCGAAGGTAGTATAGCCGGGAGCTATGGTGGTGAGACCGTAATTACAAAAACTCCAGAAGAGGGAATCACTTGGGAGCAGTCAATGAGAGGTTTGAGGCTCAGTTCATATCGAAGTCTCAATAGAGTGTATTAATGAGGGACTTTATTGAATTGAGGCAGGGTGACCTTATAATGGAGGGGTACATCCAAAAGTTCAATGCACTGGCTAAGTATGGCGAGGAGATCATTAACAGTCTACGAAGAAAAATGAGAAGTTTATTAGAGTCTTGAAGCAAGGACTTGATCATAAGGTGATAGCTCATCTAGCGTCTCCTTATGAGTTTGTAGCGGATATGGCCAGAAGATATGATAGCATGTATCAAGAGAAGAGAAGGGTAGAGACAAGGCCTAAAGCAGAATAGAAGAAGAAGCCCACCCTATACGCTAAAGGTAATAAAGGAGAGTCAAAGGGAAAGGGTGTGGTTTCTAATATTGAAGGTGTCGTTCTAGAAATAGTCTGCTATAACTATGGACAGAAGGGACATTGTGCTTCGAAGTTCCCCAACCCAAGAATGTTGCAAGAGTGAAGTGCTTCTAGTGTCATAAGATCGGGCATTTGAAGAAGGACTGCCTAGAGCTTAAACCATAGGAATATGCTTTGGGGAGACCATGGGAATGACCATTTGTAAAGGAGAGAGGCTAGGTAAAGGTCTTAGAAGGTATGGCTTTGATTTATGGTATTCCAGTTAGAGTGTTGTTTGATACTGGAGATACATATTCTTTTATAGTTAAGGATTTGGTGGATAGACATAGGTTAGGAGTCACCTATTTAGTCACATCCATACATGTAGCAAATCCGATAGGAGGGTACACTGCTCTCGGATTAAGATACACTAAACTAGATGTTGAGTTACATGCGCGTAAGTTTTCTTGTGATTCCAACATGTTTAACATCATGGGCTTCGGAGTTATTATAGGAATGGACTGGTTGGAAGGTATTTTGCTAACGTACACTGCATCGAAAGGATAATCACTTTGATTCATCATGATTGAAGCGGTAGAGTGTATGTAGTTTTGGAAGAATGTGGAATAGTGTGCAGGGTTGCTTTACATGCGTTAGCTTCGAAGAAGGAGGAGCTGGAAGCAGTACAAGTAGTGAAGGATTTCATGGAGGTGTTTGAACCAGTTTTAGGGTTACCACCCCCAAGAGCGAGAGTTCCGCATTGACTTACTACTGGAGGCTAAACCATTTAGTCGACCTCCTAGTAGAATGCCTCCAAGGGAGATGGATGAGTTGAGGAAGCAATTGGTAGAGTTAGAAGGGAAGAACTGCAAAAGACTAAGCTGCTCGCTATGGGGAGCAGCGACAGTGTTTGTGAAGAAGTCTGATCGGTCTTCGAGATTATGTATAGGATATCGGAAGTTGAATGAGAGGACGGTGAAGAATAGATATCCTTTGGCAAGAATAGATGACCTTTTTGATCATTTGAGTGGAGCTAAGGCATTTCTATAGTTAAACTTGGCTGCAAGCTTCCATCAACTAAGATTTGTAGGGGAAAGTATTCCTTTGACTCCATTCAAAACTAGGTATGGTTCTTAGAGTGGTTGGTAATGCCATTTGGGCTAACCATTATGCCTGCATTCTTTATAGACTAGATGAATAGGATCTTTTGAGATAAGTTGGACAGGTATGCATTGGTGTTCATAGATGACATTTTTGTGTACTCCAAGGATGAGGAGGAGCATGTAATTCGCCTAAGGCTTGTGCTGCAGACATTGAGATTGGATAAGTTAAAGGAAAATTTTTCTAAATGTCATTTCTGAAAATGAGAAGTGAAGTTCCTAGCCATGTAAATATCAAACGAAGGATTAGCGGTAGATCAAGAAAAGGTGGAGGAAGTAGTTAGATGGAAGATTGCAATAACCCTAAAATTTAACATTTATTAATTAAGCTGATTAAATGAAAAAGGCGGGTAAAACAAGAAGGGTAGAAGGAAATAAGGTAATAGAAGCGGGTATGAGGGCCAAGATGAGTAATAAAACGATCAGGTTTTAAAAAGATCATCCTATAGAAAATATACTAGGAAATATTGAATCTGTTATTAGAACTAGAAATCAACTAAACAAGATGAGTAATGAAGCTTTTATATCAAATATTGAACCCAAAAATCCAAAGGAAGCATTATTTGATGATTCGTGGATTCTTGCTATGAAAGAAGAACTAAATAAATTCACCAGAAATGATGTATGGAACTTGTTCCTAGACCCAAGGACAAAGCTATAATAACAACGAAATGGGTTTATAAAAATAGAACGAACGAACAAGGCGAGGTCGTTAGAAATAAAGCTCGGTTAGGCGCGCAAGGTTATTGTCAAGAAGAAGGAATAGACTATAATGAAAACTTTGCACCCATGGAAAGATTAGAAGCCATTATAATTCTACTTGCTTTCGCGAATCACAATAGTTTCAATTATTTCAAATGGACGTCAAAAGTGCTTTTTTAAATAGTTTTGTTAAAGAGGAAGTTTATTTGAATAACCTCCACTTTTTGAAGAAGAAAAGTTTCCAAATCATGTTTACAAATTAAAGAAAACTTTATATAGTCTGAAACAAGCTCCTAGAGCCTAGTATGATAGACTAAGATCTTACCTATTACGATCTAATTTTGAAATTGGTAAAGTAGATAATACTCTTTTTATTAAAAGAAAAAATGATATCCAATAAGTACAGATTTATGTAGATGATATTATTTTTGGTTCAACAAACAATGAAATGAACAAAGAGTTTTTTGAAATAATGACAAATGAGTTTGAGATGAGTCATATGGACGAACTTACTTTCTTTTTAGGATTGCAAATATAACAATTAGATAGTGGTATTTTCATTATTCAAGAAAAGTACCCTAGGGATCTAGTTAGTAAGTTTAGTATGACCACTGCGAGTGGAAAACCCACTCCTATGGAAAAAATGAAGCCTTAAACAAAGAAGACATGTCAAAAGATGTTGATAAAAACTATACAGGGGAATAATTGGATCGCTACTTTATGTAACTGCGAGTAGACCTGATATCATGCATAATGTCTATCTCTATGCAAGGTACCAATCTTAACCCAAAGAAACCCATTTAAAAGCTTTAAACGTATCCTAAGATATGTTAAACACACTTTAGACTATGGACTATTTTACCTTAAAAATGATTCATTTGATTTGTGATGCTGACCATGCTGGTTGTAAATCAGACCAAAAAAGTACAAGTGGAACTTGTCATGTTTTAGATATTCTCTAGTTTCCTGATTTAGTAAAAAGGAAAATACTGTCTCGCTATCAACAACCGAAGCAGAATATATCTCTGCTGCTTTGGCTTGTTCTCAAGTTATCTATATGCAACAGACCCTAAAGAATTTTGGATTAAATATTTCAAAATCATCAATTTATTGTGACAATACAAGTGCAATAAATTTATCCAAAAATCCTATTCATCATGCCAGAACAAAACATATTGATATCAAACATCATTTCCTTAGAGATAATATAAGTAAGGAGATTATTTCTCTTGAATTTGTCAACACTGAGAATCAAATAGCTGATATTCTGACCAAACCCTTGAATTAATCAACCTTTATTAAATTAAGAAGAGAACTAAGTACTTGTTATATAATTGAGATATAAAATATAAATATAGTAATATGTATATTTAAATAAATAAACAAAAACAAAATTGTCAAAGGGATGTCGGCATACAACAGTAAAATTTTGGTTCCCTCTGGAATCAGTTTGGTTGTTATGTAATCATAACATGTCGAATTTTCTGTCTTCTTACTTCATTTTCTCTGTAATAAACTTCTGAAAATATAAAATAATGGCCTCCTCTTCTAAATCAAACAAAAATGCATCCTTTTCCTTCCCTTCTCCCAATTTTAGTCCATTTCAACGTACTACAATGACTCGAGTAATTAAGATCGAGGAAACTATGAAGGATCCTCTACAAATGCTAACTGAATTACAAGTCATGCAAATAAGGATGGCAAAGGAACAAGAGAAATAAGGCAAGATCCTTAGAAATTTGCAAAAATTTCGAATGGATAATCATGCAGAACCCGTTGTGATTGAAGATGATTCCTCTAACATACGTATTCATAATCCATTAGAGGACGACGAAGAAGAAGAAGTGGAAGAAGCGTAAATGGATGAAGACGATAAAGTTATTTGCGTTAGAGAAGTCTGTTTTGACAAAAATGGTAATTTAGTCGAATAACATGGAAACTTTTGTCTCCATTACCCTGATTGTATGATTCACAAGTTACCAATTGTAAAGGACTCTCCTTAGATTGTTATTATATTAACGTTTTTATATTTTGTGCACTTGTATATATTTGTGTCTATGTTTCATATATATATATATGTAATGTAAATCATATATAACAAAATTAGATTTATGTTTCGCTTATTATACTCGTTATTAGCTTTTAGTTCCATAGTTTAAGGGGGTGTTATGTAGTTTATGATTAATTTTTGTTGATGTCAAAGGGGGAGAATTATAAAATAGGTTAGGTAGGCTTAGGTTAAGGGGGAGTAGTTGGAATAAGGGAGAGTCAGAGTAGAATCAAAGTTTGTTGGAGTAGATTTTATAAACATAGGTTGTCATCATCAAAAAGTGGGAGATTGTTAGTTCCTGAGATGATGGTTTTGATGACAATAACCTTAGGACTTATTATAAAAAATAAATACTAATATTCTTGTCTAGATATATATGTATATGCAGGATATATATGTGCAGGTACTGAGATTGAAGACTGTACAGTATAAAAATTCAAGAGTGAATATAGAGATTCAAGACTGAAGAATTAAAGACTGAAGAAACCAAGACTGAGGACTCATGAGTAATAAGAGTTCAAGAATTCAAGATATCAAGATATCAAGATAAGTAATAGGTCTAGATTTATGTTAAAATTTCATAATAGCACTAAAATCTTTATTCAGGTTTTAATTGTGGAATGGAATCCACCTTTTCCCTTTAGTAGTGGGGTGGAACCCATGACCTCTTTAATGGGATGGAACCCACAATCTTCTCTAGTGGAATGGAATCCATGTAATTTTCAAAATGATTTATTTTTTCAAAACTATCTTTTTAAAGTCATCTCTATCAATATAAATATTTTAGCCTTAATTCAAAAACTATTATTTTAATCATATTAATTTCAAAATCATCTATTATTTTTTTAAACCATCTCTTTATTTTAATATTTTAGCTTTAATATATTTTGAAGAAATCTATACTTAGTTTTTAATATTGCTTTTATATTACAGATCATATATTTTAAGATTACTTTCTAAAACTCTTTTATAAGTTTAAAATATATTCAAAATGGTTTACAAAATTTAGAAATTGTTTTGATAAGTTTTATAATAGAAATAATTTTAAACCAAAAATCTATTTTCGAAAATAACATAGGCATGTCGACTACCTCATCCCCCATGTCGACATGGCAGCCGTAGAATTCAAATTTCTAATTTTCAAAAGAAGTGTCTATTCGTCGTAACCTTTCGCGAACGGACATGACCGTTGTTCTCCTATAAATACCAGTTGTTTTAAATGAATTTTAAGTTAGTTTTTCTTCATTCTTCACTCCTTCTCCACCCAAATATTCTCTTATATTTCACATGCTTCAACAAAACTCTACCTAAATTCTAAGTGAATCATACTCGATCATCTTTAGTTTGATCCTCTGCCACTCTCTCTCAAAGATCTCAGTGCTATTTAGAGTTATAGGATCATTTGTAATCAAAGAAGTGTATCGAGTCTCTCTCAATCAAATTGTGATTGGAAATGGTGTGATTGTGGCCCATAAATCAATTGGTGTGATTGTAGCCCGTAAATCAATTAGGTGATCATGTAGCCTATTTAAATCAAGAGAGTTTGGCCTGGAATCAAAGACAGAAGGGTGTATCTCATGGCTTTGAAATCGAGGTTGTAATATCGACATTATATTTGAAAAGAAATCTGCATAAGAAATTGTGTAGGACTGGATGTAAGGTAACTTGGAACCAGTATAAAATTCCGGTGTGTTCTTTTCTTTATTGCTTTTATTTACTGTTTGCATCTGTGCCTGATTCTGTGATTACTTCTATGTTTGTGAATTACATCTGTTTGGATTTAATTTGAAAAGATTCAAAATAAAAAATTCATAAAATTAATTAAACATTATTCACCCTTATCTAGTGTTAATTCTGCCTTACGTTCCGTAATCCACATTTCCTACAACCCCAATGGAATCGAAGCTAATCCTGAGAAGATTCGGGCTATCTGCGATGTCCAAGTGCCAAAGGCCATCAAGTGCAAAGTCTGAATGGGAAAGTTGCTGCATTAAGACGATTCATTTCTAGAGCCATCGACAAATTCATCCCTTTCTTTGACTTGATTAGGAAAGAAAAATTTAACTTTGGATGGACATAGGATTGTAAAGATGCATTTCAAGCTTTGGTGGAACATTTGAGACCTCCCGTTTTTTCAAAGCCGATGGATCATGAAGTTTTGTAAATCTATTTAGCCTTGTTGGTACATGTTATAAGTGCCGCATTACTTCATGAGGAGAATCAAATTCAAAGACCGACTTACAACGTCAGCAAGCGATTGATGGGAGCTCAAAGGAAATATCTAAAAATAGAAAACCGACGTACTTCTTGCTGATCGCATCACAGAAGTTCTGATTGTACTTCCAGGCACACCCACTCAATGTTTATACCGACTAGCCATTACGATAGGTCCTATAGCGACCTGAAACGCTTAGGAGATTACTCAAGTGGAATATCGAGCTTAGTCAATTCGATATCAATTATTTCCCTTTGAGGGCTATCTAGGGTCAGGCACTGGCAAATTTTATAGCAAAATTTACTACGCAAGATGATTCCTTCGAGAATAGCGAAATCCTTACCATACGGTGGAAATTTTATACTGATGGAGCATCCAATGATCGTTGTTCTGGAGCTGGAATTGTACTTGTAACTCCTGAAAATTGGTTGATCTGTAATGCTTTAAAGCTTAATTTCCCAACGACAAATAACGAAGCTGAGTATGAGGCCCTGATTGTTGGACTTAAACTCTCTAGAGAACCGAGAATAAGTTTTCTCGAAAAAAATTTCTATTCATAGTTGATAGTATACCAAGTCAAGGAAGATTATCAAGCTAAAGGATAACGGCTTGTTCTATATCTAGCCCAAGTCCAACACTTATTGACTGAATTTGAGCATTACAACATTTCGCATATTCCACGGGATCGAAACAAAGAGGTTGATTCGTTAGCAAAATTTGCAAGCACTGGTGATGCACAATAGATGTGCTTGGTTCCAGGAGGTACTAAATGCCCTAAGTATAAATCTGATGGAAATTGACCAAGTACTGGAGACGGAGCCTGAGATTGAATCATGGATGACTCCATTTAAAGACTATTTGCTATAGGTAGTTCTTCCCGAACGAAGGAATGAAAAGCAAAAAATCCTTCACAAAACTTCACGGTATATCATGCAAGAAGGAATTATGTACAAAAAGAGTTTTTCTGTTCCTCTACTCTGGTGTATCGCTTATGACGAGATAAAAAGGGTCCTAAAAGAAGTTCATGAAGGGGAATGCGGCGAACTAGGGGCAAACCCTTACAAAGAAAATACTCTGTTATGCGTGTTATTGGCCAACAGTTAATCGAGATGCTACCGATTATGTAAGGTGATGTAACAAGTGCCAGATATATGCAAAAGTTCCAAGAGCTTCATCGATGGAAATTGCACAAATGGTCAGCTCATGGCCATTTGCCATCTAGGGCATACATATTATCGGTTCCTTACCAATAGCTAAAGATAGTGCAAATATGCTATTGTCGTGGTTGATTGCTTCAATAAATTGGCGGAAGTGGAACATTTAGCCATGGTCAACTAAGAAAGTACTCAATTTCATTGTCCGAAACATCATCTATCGATTTGGTCTTCCATGATTCGATAGTGCTGAATTCAAAGACTTCTTCCATCAACATCGTATCGAAAAGAGATTTGCAGCAGTTTCTCACCCTCAAGAAAATGGACAAGTTGAAGCTGTGAATAAAGTCATATAGTCCATTCTGAAGAAGCGTTTGGAAAAGGCTAAAGGCAAGTAGGTGGATGAACTCCTGACGACGTTATGGACTTATAGGACCACACATAAGTTTGTGGCTGGCCATACCCCATTCACCCTCGCTTACGGTTCTGAGGATGTTATTCCTATTGAACTCGAAGTTCCTTCTCATCGAGTAACTTATTATGATCCCAAAAGAAAAGATCTCCTTTAGGAATCTCTAGACTTCATAGATAAAAGACATGAGGAAGCTGATTTGAGGGCAGCCGCACACCTACACTGAGTTGCCCGATACTACAACACTAAAGTCTAATATAGAACCTTTGAAATCGGCTATCTCATCTTAAAACGGGTTTTCCCTACCCCATCACATATGAATCCAACCTGGGAAGGACCGTATGTCATCGACCAGAGGCTTGTAGAGGGAACCTTTAAGCTGGCAACTGTTGATTGCATCACACTTTCAATGGCATGGAGTAGCAAGCACTTATGACGTTAGTTCACTTAGTTTATTTCCTTTTCATTTATCCATATTTAGTTTCAGAATTTACTTTAATTTTTGTTTTTACAAATATATAATAAGACAAATTATGTCACTACTTTCTATTTAGCGATAGAACTTTGAATTTTCTATCATATTTAAGACCTTTCATTATATTACATGTTAGCTGTGATATATGACCAATTGAATCTCATTGTCCGATGGGATCGATGTAATTCTGAAGTCATTGAGATTCGACTATTCACTTATTAAATCGAACCCCATACTTGAGAACAGAATGACTGACTAAAGAAAACTAAACATGATAGTTTTCCAAATAACTCACATCCCCAGAGTGCGGATATGAGTATAAATGCTAAACGGGTGTGACCGACCATCTATGTAATGACTCACGTCCCTAGAGTGCGGATGTGAGTATAAATGCTAAATGAGTATGACCGACCACCCATGATCATAGTGCAGATATGAGCATAACAAGATAAAAGAGTACGATACGACTGCCCGCTGACAAACTCTTATCCCCAAAGTGCGGATATATGTATAAACAACTAGATGAGTGTGGTTTGATTGCTCACTGTTCCATAAACTCTGGCCTTGACAAGAGGAGTGTAAACTCACCAAGGATGGAGTTAGACTATTCACCACTTAACTCCGCTAACCCGAGACTAGGGGTAGGAGTATTATTACTCCAATTCCTAGATTCAGTGAGCGTTACACTAACCCAGTGTTTGATACGACTCAAGGAAATTACCTCAGGATGGACTTGGGATGGATAAATCAGATCGGTATCCAATCCGACAAACAATGAATCACAAATACTTTAAATGGAAAACATAGTAGCTCGTTCATTTAAACAAGTATATACAAGAATTATATACAAAAGTAAAAGAATTCTTATTCATAAAAACTTACTGTCCACAATACAAATTTATCCAAAATGAGAGATAACCTAAACAAACATGACCAATGAAAAGAAAAAGTAGCCAGCCTAGCTATTTACATATCGCACCAATCTAAAGATTATTTCTTGGACTTCCTATATTTCCTTTGTTTCTTTAGAGTGGCTCCTTCCGAACTGCCACTCGATCTTCTCTTCGACCATTTTCCGCCTCAGCTTCTCTTTGAAGAACCATCTTCAGCTATATGGATCGAGGCCGTATCATATTTAGAAGCAGGAGGGATCAAGGCACTCTCAGCATAAGAAGGGAGGGGGGTGGGGGGCCTCATCTCGGGGAATTGTTGCGCCATGAGGGATCATCTATAGTGGGAAAGGAATCGATTCACTGAAATCTAAATCAACAGGCTAAATTTTGCCTTCTTTTTCAACAATTCTTCCCTCTCAATGTGCTATTTTAGGCTGTGCTCATCAATGGGGTTGGATGAACCCATGATCATAACATCCTCATCAAAGGGAATTTCATGGTGTGGGTCACTTCCTTCCTTGAACAATTCCTTCATGAATTGATCATCAATAACAAAGGTTTCTTCTTGAGCACACTAAGCAGTAACCGAAGTTGTAACTTTAATGGATTCTGTCGTGGCCACTTGCGGTTCCAATTGAATCTCTTATGAAGGAAGGGGAATGACACATGATAGATTTAAATCTGAGAAAAAATAGGTGAAAAGATTAGAAATACCAACTGATAACACCCCAACTTTTTGAAAGATGGGAAATGCCAGTGGAATACCTTCCCCGATTTGGCTCCAAAATTGAGCCGAGATATCCTCAGAACTGCATTCGGGAATTAGAGAAAGCTGAGGCTTATCTAGATCATACCTAGGGATGGTTAACGAATCTGCCATGGAGCTAAGGATAACTTGGGATGCTTTGGGAAATTTGGTTGTAATATCAGGTTGTGCCAACTCGAATCCTTCACCCACTTCGTTTGAAGAAGTAGTAGCAGATTTTTTTTCTCAAGTATAAGCTGGATATCATATAATGTTTGGGTTCATCACCCAACAACATTTCACTTTCAAGCATAGACAGATCGATATCCTCCATATTAAGAAGTTTCTTTTCTTCTGCAATAAGAAATTCCCATGTGTGCCAAAGATTGTAGGGATAAACGTCACCAAGCCATGTTAAATTTCTATGCTTGAGAACGTTGGCATTGTAAAGAATAAGAAGTGGGTCAAGCTCGTTCATTATCTCCTCCATATCCTTATCCTTGGTAGCTTTTGCTTCATGCTGAATAAGTGCATCAACATGTTTGGCCCTTTCAATGGCCGTGTCTCTTTCAAGTCTAACATTCACCAGCTCGTCACAAGAAGCCTGGGTGATTTTCTGAGCATCATCTTTCTCCTTATTTGCGTACTCTAGCTTAACCTTGAGTTTGGCTATCTCCTTCAAGGCTGTAGATTCATTACTTCGAGCCGTATCCCTCTCGAGTGCTATTTCTTGATTTTGATGATGAAACACTTAAACCATATCAAGATGACTGGATTTCATCCCCTCCATGGATTTGATAGTAGCATTAGCTTTTCCTTCGACCTCTACTAAGAAGGTCCTGGAAGCCTCTAGCTCGTTTGTCAAAGTATTGATAATTCTTTTATTTTGAGTTTCCTTGTGTTTTAACTTTTCAATTTCCACCGCGTGCTCGAAAGATACTTTCGATATTTTCTCTACTTCCTTCATCTATTTACGGCACTATATGTAGATGTCAGTGACACAGTCAGTAGTCATTTCTGAACATGGTTTAGGACCCTCTTCGAGTTAGGAGGGAAGAAGAACCCTTTAAAACATAAGTTTGGAAACTCTTCACAAAGTTATGCCATACGAGCAGCTGGATTGGCCATAGGATGTTTAGTAGAAGTGTCAAATTTAGTATAGGTCTTTGAGAACCAACATGTTCGCTATGACAACGACGATCTCTAAACCATTGAGAATGAGAAGGACCCAAAGGCTATAAAGGAACTGAAGTAGGAGGGGACCACGAGGGGGATCGATAGGTAGGTCTCGAGATCAATTGGCTTCTCAAGACATTTTGGAAGGGAAGATCTTGATCGATGTTTTTCTTGGGGTGGCTTATCCCTATCATCTTTATCTTGATGACCCCGATCCCGACCGGAGCGATAACTGGAGTCAAAATACTCTTGACTAACACCTTGACGGTAAGAGTTAGAGCGTAAACCAGATGATTGGTGGTGTATTTGGGAATCAAACATGTTCCATTTCTTCACCATAATTTTTGCAAGGAAAACAGAAATCAACCAATTTTAAGCATTAAAAAGCATAAGTCGAGCATAATGCAATGTTGAGGGGTGCAAGTGTGTACAAGTATCCTTGTGTTACCCCTCGACAAATCAGGTGCAGGAGCTTTGCTCATTGGAGTAACTGAGCTTTGCTCATTGGAGTAACTGCTCCTCTAGAACTTGGAATCTCAACACTAATTCTGGTGGGGGATTCCGACCCCTCAATGCTCACATCGATAAAATGAAAAGCGTCATTGTCGTGCGGAATTGGTAGACCAGACAAAGAATCAAGTGGTAGACTTGAACGCTCTGACGGTTGAGAAGAAGATTCATCATGAACCATCTTAGAAGCCATCGACGACTTGAATTGATCAGAAAGACGACTTTTTGGAAATTGATAAACAAATGTTTTCTTCTTTCTACTATCAGGAACCGAGGCTTGTGAGGTCTATGAAGATCTGACATCCAGTCCAAGATCGGAGTCATCGTTGTGACCCGGCACATCGCCTTTATCTCCTTCGGCATCAATACATGTGAATTCTAAGCACTTATGACTGGGGCACGACGGGTTCAGTTTAATTGTCCCTTTGACTGATTGCGGCCCATGGTCTTATCCTTGCAGTTTGAGCAACTTTAGTTAGCCCTACGCTAAGGCCCTCTTCTATCAAATAAAAAGTAACGAGACATTCATCCATAAGCAGATATTCAATGTTCCCGCCCTCAAGCTGTGCATTTTTCAGAGTTGTGACCCCCTTCTCGTAAAGATTACTGCTAGGCCGAGTGACACTACAAAAATAGACCTTTTTATAGCGTTTAAAAATTGCTATTAAAGCCTTCTATAACGTTTCTATAAACGCTATAGATCAACAAGTTGTACCAAGTCTGATAGATACCATAGGGTTTCAAAATTGCAATGGAAAATAGACTTTTAACAGCATTTTTATTACCATCTCAGACTAAACGCATCTACGCAACTGCTTTTCTATGTGTTTTGAAGTTTGCTATAGAACTTTTACACGGAGTTGTGTTTTATGATACTAACAATTATGACATCATTTAATTGCTATAATATGTTGATATACCGTATTATTATAGCATCTAAAAACACTATAGAAATATTATGCCAATCTTTTACTACGCATATAGAAAATTCATTACCATCTGTTGTAGCATAATTTTTTGCTTTGAAAACTGTTTAATCCTCGTAGAATATTTTGTATAGCACCAGCACAATGCTATAGTATATGAATGTTGTAACAAATTTTCTTTTCGTAGCATAGTTAAGAAGCTATAAAAAGTTTCCATTGCAAATTTTTTATTTCCATATATATTCAAGCTTACAATTTTCAATTCTACTAAACTTATTTCAACTAATATATTATAACAATTCAAAAAACCATACTTATCACATTGTTATGTACGTAATCAAATGGAGTCATAAGCCAAACTACAAATTATATATATCCATAATATTTCATACATGGAGTATTAAGCATATAAATATTTTGACCAAAAGTAACACTACATATAACTATAGCTAACCAATACTAAAAACAAAGACGTATGAACGTTGATAGACAACACATTAATACATACTAAAAACAAAGACGTGCCTTCAAACCTCGAACGCTTCCCTTGGCCCATTTATCTCATTGTAAAGCAGGAAGCAAATATACGTTCTTCATTGTGCTCTGAAGTAGCATTTCTGCAATTCCCACTGTAAAACCAAAAAAGGTTAATTAATTACTGGATTATTTTCATGTGTAAAATTTCTTTTAATAAAATCAAAATTATTTGATAAGTTCTTATTGAAGATAGATAACCAAAGTTTGCATAAATTTGGAATAGAGGACGTGCAATGAACAAATTATTATATAAACTACCTTTATAATCGGCTTCATGGTCAGGGTCAACTAGGTTGATCAGAAGTTTTACTAGTTTATAAGCATGTCCACTGTTGCGAATATAGGCCCATAAAGCCATTTTCCATATGGTCGACCATCCTAGACCAAGGTCTCCTGCATTAGTTATAAAATAGTTAGTTCAGTCACATACAACGGTAGAATGGTAGTGCATTGTTTTTTGTTTCCGTAATGCTTCTGACTTAAAAGATATTTGAGAAACCTCGCTTGTAAAGACTATTGTCAATGGATTTGCATAAATCAGGTGTATCTTCCAGTGTAATTGTATGACTCGAAAACAAACCAAATAATGAGATACATGTTAATGATGAACATTAGAATCCTCAAAATCTTGTGCCTGAATAGAAGAAGAAAAAGTAAACAAAAAATCTAGAACTGTATAGCTATCAATATCTTTGGTAGGTAAAAAAATTTGATTGATAACTTCTATATATTTCTCATAAACTAAGAGCTAACTTACCGCACCCTATTTATAATTCAGCAGTAATGCTTAAATAGTTTTGACTGATAATAAAATGATCATTTGCACTAGTTGAAAAGGACAAGGAGAAAAACGCACAAAACCTCAGACCAAACTTCTCTAACTTTCTTAGCCTTTTTAACAGCATAGAACACTTCAAATAGCACGCCAGCTGTCTAATATGCCTTTACAAGCTGAGCTGTGTTAAACAAATGTAACAATAGGCAAAGGACTCATGTTTCGAATCTATGCATTAGTGTTATTTATTACGTAAAATTTGTATAGGAAGGTAACTATATGGACCTATCTGCTTTGTTCCTTATCCAAAGCTCTAACATGGTTTTCATAGTATTGCTGATAAAAGCTCTCTATTTCTCAAGTGTCACTTTTTCCAATCGTTTAGCAAGACTTGGTGTATTATCCTATGAATTATAATAAGATTAATAAGATTATACGGTCATCAACTATAGCTTCAATGGCTGATATCAACAGGTATAAATCGCAATTGTTCCTATCAAAGTCATATAACAATTTACCAATTTCTATCCTTCCTGTTAAAGTAAGCTCCTTTTTTTGAGAAAATAAAATTTGAACTTCACATATGTTTGCTTTTTGAAAGAAGCACTTGCAGTACATTAGACAAAAGGATCCTACTACTAGTTACATCCATTTATTATGGGCTGCAAATCCCACAGCTTAGCCTGAAGTGAGAATGGTTTCCAAAGCTCTGAATTTATGTATATGTGTGTGTGTGTGTGTGTGTGTGTGTATGATGGGTTAGCACCAAAATAGGTCACTAACTCCCTTGAAGAGAATTGTGTAGAGAGGTTAATGAAGAAAGTAAATTAAAACAAAGGAGTAATGCAGTTGAATGCAAAAAGGAAAACAAAAACGAGAACACCAAATTTATAGCGTTTCAACATAATTTCCTACGTCCACTTTGAATATAATCTTTATTGCTTTTCCAATCACTTGAGTACGGATATAATCCGTAAATAAACAACTTGAATACAAGTTTGAACAGAAAAGAAATGAGTACAGAAAATGACAGAGTATCCCTCGAGTTCTCTACCAAAAAAAGATCCCTTTAACTGGACCCCTGCCCCTCTATTTATAGATGAAGATAGGTTGATCCCCTTATGTAGGCCCACGGCCGAGATAGCTTGGCCCATAGTTGATAGATTGGGGTGACCGACCCAGGAAGGCCGACCCACAACCACCGATCCATTTATGCCGATTCTTGATTCCTTGGATGCTGACTCGGAGCAAATCTCAGCATGCTCAAAGCAACCTGGCCTTTACCCCGAAGTAAGTTGTCCTTATGTTCATGCCGACCCTTTTTTGCTAACTTGGAATCGCTCAAACGTCAACTCAAAGCAACCCCCTGTATACTCGAAGTGCGCTAGACCTTGACCCGAAGTCACTTATGCTCCTGCTCGCGTTGATCCACTCCTTCCAATCTTGATATCAATCCAGGGTAGCTGAACCACCCTGATCGAACCATGACGGCCGAGCCACTCTTACCTAACCATCAGTGCCGAATCAACACGGCCAATCCACACTTGCCAAACCATTAAGGCTGACCTATAGGTGTCGAACCACATCCGACCGACCCACCTTGGCTTTCCTACCATGGCCGAATGATACTTGCTTACCTACCTAAACCGATCCATGCATTATCTTCCTTCCTTGACCGAGCCATGCATGCCAACCAATATATGTCGAACTATACATGTCAATCCTTCTAAGGCCGACCCACACATGTCGAACCACGTTTAGAGGCCGATCCACTTAAATATACCGAGCCACTTAATCATGTCGAACCATATACGTAGGCCGAAGCATTCTCATACCAAACTAATCGAGTTACACCGATCCCTTATACCTCCATATCTCTTTTGGTTCGAAGACCGTCCATGCTTAACCATAGCCTCTGCAACTATAGCTTAGTAGTCAGGCCAAGTAGTCGGGTAACATTTGCCCCCCAAAGTGCGTTGTGTGAATCAACATGACGTGCTTTTAATCAGCGAGTAATTCCTGCTTTTAGAGGCTGGGCCATCCCGAATGGTAACTGTTTGTTGCTTTTCACTGGCCTTTGACGAAGCTTCGTGTCTTCTGATCATATCAGTTTAGTTTCAAAGAAGTCCTTAAAATCTTGTTTTAACTTTTCAAAAGCTAAAGATTTGAAACCTTTCGATGGTTGAATCGCAGCGGGTTTTCCAAACCCACGCTCCTTCGCTTATCCGGTAGTATTCATCTCTTTATAACATACCATCCTCAACTACCATTATATGTGTGTGTATATACATATATTTATTATTATTATTATTATTATTATTATTATTAGAACAAGAGGTGGGTCAGCATACAAAGGTCGATCCACATGGTCGGTTCCTTTAGCAACGGCCGTCATGTTGACTTACCGACCTAGTGATGTGAGGTGACCGGGTCTGTAGGAAACCGCCTCTTCATCTCCCCTCTACCATATATAAACTCATGCCTTTGTTCTTTTCCTCCCACTTCTCATTTTATCCTTTATCTTCTCCAACATTGCTCCAAACCCAAACTCCTTCCCTCCATCGTACCGCTTTTCTATCTCGTTTCACCATCTTCCAAATGTGCTACCCTATCCTCCTTAACTCTAAGCCTCAAGAATCACTCGCCTCGACCTCGAATTGACGCATAGGTAAGATTTCATGAATTAACTTAAATTCCTAAGCCATGCCTTCTTGAACTCGAACTACATTAGGGCGGTGCTTGCATACAACCCTATGCAACGAATGGGAGTGGAGAGAAACATGGTGAGTGAGGGGACAGGCACGGACAATGGAGCGTTTCTGACATTGGATTAGACCAGGTTGAGAGAAGTCAACATTGGTGTTGATGGGAAAGGAAGTGGTGATGTATAGGAGAAGAGGGTTCGTTGTTTTGTGATAGATAGGAGTTCGGTGATTTCAAGGGTCGGTGCATAGGTTGCAGGCTCCTACTTGGAGCACCGATTGAGGGAAAGGGTCGGTAGGGTATTGGAGTAGATTTAGACCGATCGGAGTAATAGAGTGGGTCGGTAGTACTCTTGGAATAGAGTGGGTTGGTATTTCGAGTGGGAGTGTCGATTGGTTTTGAGAGAGAGAGAGTTGGTACCGAGAGAGAGTTTGGGTCATTGATTCGTAGGAGAGTGGGTAGGTTAAGAGGCGATCGGTATAGAAGGTTAGGTGTTTGGATCGGTATTAAGTATCGAGGTCGGAATTAGCCATCAGGGTCATCCTAACTTGAACACTGCATACACCAGGACTGCATATTTTCATGCCTTAGCACAAAACAGTGGACAATGACAAAAACTAAAGCACATGAACCCACGGACTTAACTCGAACTAGCAATTCTACAATTCAAGTAATTTTAGACACGAATCCAACCGATCAAAAATAAGTAAAAGCCTTCACAATATATGATGCCAATGTCTGATCCCAGGACTTACGCTTATCGATCATAAGACAAAATTTGGTGACGGTTAGTATGACAGTCTCCAGAAATGACGACTTAAAGCTCCATCACGCTATATTTTATTCTTTAGAACTTTAATTTACCTGCACTTTTTGCTTGATCGTCGCACTAGTTCACACACAACACGGGGGAATACTTTGTTGTTATATCTGATTTCTATTATCTTTCGAGTATAGCCTAATCAGGTATCTATCCACACCAATCGCTCTTTGGAGATGTCCAAAAAATCAAGCTCCGTTGCTGTTTCTGACAAGCTCGAGCCAAGTTGTAACATCCCTGGGTTTTAGCTAATTTTTTTTTATAATTGATTTAATATTTGGGATTAAATTTTGAAAAAAATTGGTAATCAAATTTATTTTTGGATTTAATTGTGAATTAATTGAGAATTTATTAGGATTTGAAATATAAAAATAAAATTTAATTGAATTTTAAACTGGAAATTCTAGAAAATATATTGTAAATAGAATTTTGGGCATATTTGAATTCTCCAATTTTAAATAAGATATATATTTATATAAATGAATTATAAGTAGAAATTTGGTTTTGAAATTTAACTAATTTATTGACAATGAATATTATTGATTTGAAAATACTAAAATGAATATCCTAAAAACAAAATAAGCATACATACTTTCTTTTGAAAAGAAAACGATTCACTTATTAATAAAATTAGTTTTAAAATCATTTATTTCTTTAAATGGTATAAGTAGAAATAATAAACAAACTTATTTACATATAAGACTTAAGTGAATATGATATAAAATTTATTTTAAAATTCTTTTGTCTTTGTAAAATTATAAATGTTAAACATACATAAGGGAGTAAAGGAATTAACATACATTGAGGCCTCATGATTGTTTCTTACAAATGGCATTCACTATGATTGCTTGAATAAAATAATAAAATTACAAATTACAAAAAAAACTTTTCACCTCCCCATATTCAAATTTATTTAGCCTCCCAAAATCTAAAAAGAACAGTAAAAAGATTTGGGCATTTCAAACTCCAACACCAAAAGAGAAAAAAAATCTGAAAACTGCCATCATCTTCTCTTCTCAAATCTGAAACAAAGTTTAAAACTAAAAAAAAAAAGAAATGCAGATCTTAGGCAAGAATTAAAGTCTGGAAATCAAGCCCAGATCAAAGGAAAAGATGAAAACAAAACCTGAGAAAACAAAATTCCAAGCATAGAGTCTGGGAATCAAAGCAGAACAACCACTTTCCTTCATTTCAAATAAACTTGAAGTTCAAAGCTCAAGTTGTAGAGGAGAGATTACAAACAATTGAAGAACAATTCAGCAATCAAATAAAAGATCAAAGATTCACCACTACAAATCAATTCGTACAACAGGAATCAGGTTTAACTCAGGATACCAAATCAAGTTTTCAAGTTTACAGACCAGTGTTTTCTCTGTTTCAAAAAGAAAGAAAAATACAAAACTGTAAGTAAATCCTTTCAGAAAATTTTTGAGTTAGAATTTTTTTTTGTTGTTGAGAAATTTAAGCAAGTAATTATCTGGAAATCAATTCAAGGTTTCAGTTGCAACCTGGAATCAAACAAATTATCAAAATCTTGAATCAACAACAAACAAAAGCTTGCAGTTTGAAATTCAAACAGCTAAAGTAATAAAAAGAAAAATCAACAACAGTACAGTTCTCTGTTCTCCACGAATGAGGTGAGCAGACCCTTGAACCCATTTTTATCTTGGTGTTTGAATTATTACTTGAAGTTATGATGTGAATATGATAGTATACTTGTGTAAAAATGCCTGCATGTCGTATACGTATGTGATTTGTGCGTATGCATGTCGCTGTCCCTGTTCTAAACATATAGGGATAAAAAAAGAATTTTTTATAAGCTAACTAGAATCCATAATTATAAATATAATAAACAGAATATACACACACACTATTATAAACTTAATAATATATGAATATTATTACCGTGTTATGTGTATATTATTACTTAGTTTTAATGGGCTTGAGTTCATTAAACTTATTAAGGTTTGAGAGTGATTTGCGAGCAAACTTGCCTTAAAAACTGTTATGTATTAATGCCTGAATTAATTTTTTCTCTGATATATGTTATTCTAGTTTGTATGAATAAATTTGTGCGTTGTATGTATATATATGTATACATAGAAAAGTTAGAGCATGAAAAGGAAAAAAAAGGGGGAAAACCTGTCTCTGTTTAGTAGCAGATTAACAAAGATCAAGAAAAAAAAATCATATCTTAAATTTTAAAAAGATTTAGGTGCTCATATTTGAATAAAAATTTATTATAGCAATGAAATACAAATTTTAAAAATAAAAACAGGTGGAATTGTCAAGTAAATTATCTGGAACGGGGACTTACAGTAAAAATTTCAAGAATTATTAAGAATTCGATTTCCTTAAAGTACCGTTTCATTCACATAATCGGATACGTTTTTGAAAACTATGAATTTTGGAAGTAAAACTATGGTTTTTAAGGTTTTGAATCAAGAGAACTCGGAAGTTGAACGAAAATTAGAAATGTGGCAAATTCTGGTGATCTTGAAGTTGTATGATCTCAAGTTTGATGTCAGCGGTAACTTGAGGACTGATGATCAATAGAAAATGGTAAATAAATTTTCAGATACTCGATGAAGTTAGATAATGTGAATTTAGGGTTTTTTGTGTGTTTTTGGTCATTAATGAATCTCGAATTCATGTTTCGCCCATGGTGGATCGGAATGCATGAGACCGATGGCGATCGAAGCCTTGGAGACAGGCGATGCTTTGAATTAAGTATCAATGTCGTTGGTGGCCTGAGGTGATCTTGCGATGGGATTCGCTCAACCGTTTTGGTTCCAGGAAGTTGAGCGATTAGCACATTTTTGTTTACTGACGAAGTTGGTTGATTTGGGTGGTCTGGTGGGTCGAAGAAATTGTCGGCGGTGTGTTGATGACCACGCCGTCAGTCAGAAGTCGATTTGGTGATCGTGCACTTGCACGAATATTGTTGCATATCTGTTGATTGAGGAAGATAAAGGTGGCTCGGGAGAAAACTCGAAGAAACATGTGAAACAACTCGAAGCAAGGGATAGGAGAAGATTACCCGAAGACGAGCTCGGGTAAACGAGTGTTGTGCTCGGGTCAGTAGGGTTTTAGAATTTTGGGAAATATTTAACAAAATTTAAACTATATATAAAAGTTTAAAACAAGATTTAACAAATGTAGAAGGTTGAAGAAAGTTTAAAAGGGTAATGATGAATTTAATCAATTTTTTCAAATTTATAAATCATGATTTAGAAGTTAAAATGAAAATTTAAAAAGTTTTTAACAAAGTTTCAAAATTTTAAATTTTTAAGTTGAATATTTAAAATTGATTTGTTTCTAAAAAAATATGCTATGTATTTTATTCTTTTTAATGCTTTCAAATGGAATTTTATAATTAATTATTAAGGCAGGTAATTAATTTATCAATATGATTAATTAAAGGATTATTTGTTTCAAACCAGGGTGATTGATTTAATTTTGTTAATCAATCAAGAATTAAGGTAAAACAATTACATGATTAAAGTTAATTAAATAATGATTTAAAGATAAATTAATTAATTAACGAAAGAATTTAAGGAATGATTTATTAATAAAGGTAATTAATTATTAATTGAGTAATTAAGGGTAATTAAGTGCTTAGAGGTAATTACTTAATTAAAAGTAATTAATTTATCATTGAAGGTTGTGTAACGTACGCGATTTTTCGTTGCCGAAAATCCGAATAGTTAAGGTTTTAAAAAGAAGAAAAAGACAGAAGAAGAGAGAAAAAGATAGAAAATAGAGAGAAAAGAAAATAGAACGGAATAGAAAACAACAGAACAATATCAGAATTCTCACAATCGCAGCGGAACAACATATAATAGATAAATGAATAATCTTTAAACAAAGAACTATATCAGTTATTACATTACATTTCATTTCATTACATCAGAG
Source organism: Allium cepa (assembly GCA_030765085.1). Classification (NCBI taxonomy): domain Eukaryota; kingdom Viridiplantae; phylum Streptophyta; class Magnoliopsida; order Asparagales; family Amaryllidaceae; genus Allium; species Allium cepa. Next base: position 307,686,749 of record CM060934.1, on the reverse strand, counting down.
TGTACAACAACAAACAACAACAAACAGCGGAAAAGAAATACTATATACTAGTAATACGCCATGTCATCCAGCTTGCCTCCTGCAACTCCTGAATATCCAGAATATCCTGATAAACCTTAACTCTTGACTGCCCATGTGGAAATTGGTGGGCACCCAGAGTTTAGGAAGGAAAACAATAAACTCCGAGTCAGTCATGTGACTGGTGTGAGAACTCAAAACAGTTTATTTATCTTTAAAATCAAAATAGAGGAATATTTTTAAAGTCAATTCGCAATGTTTTTGAAAATGTAACTACCATAAGACCTCCCACCACACACACAATGCAAACGCAGACTTGGAGGAGATTTCTTCTTATGTTAGTCAAAGATGCTTGATACGCATTAAAAAGAAACATTTGATATTATTACTAGTGCATAGTGTAGAAATATTTCAAAAGTAGAATATAAATCTTAGCCAGTATAGGTACCATTATATTATGCCTACTATAGCTACCATATTAGATGGCAGGTTCTACAACTAAAACCGTACAAGTCTCGTATTGTTTCTTTGGATTTCCAACAAATGGTCAGGCCAAGGAACTTCCCATTGCCACATGGAAACGCCTCTGGAAGGACGTCCCGAGAACCTAACCGGATCTCTGCCAACACAAGGCCGGATTACCTTTCAAACTAGATAACAACTGACACGAGTATGCCATCCCCCGGTCCTTTGGGACCTTTATCCGAGAGCTCTCTAACCAACATCACACAATGATAAATAAAGTGTTTCAACATGAGTAAGTATCTGGGCTCCATACCATGATACCACCCTTTTCCAGAAGGAAATGCACATACCCTAAAGGGAGCTACCCCTCATAACCTTGCTGCATCTTTCCTGTTTTGACCATTCCGGGGTGTGAGGCTCGACGAAGTCTCGTCCACAAAGCCACACTTTGGTACAAAGCAATGCTTTGGGTCAACAAATGATCATAGAAATGATCACAAAGATAAGTGATCAAACAAATGATCATATCACAAATGATCAAACCATGATCATTTCACAGCAACACTCAGCATGTCACATTACCAAATTGGGAATATATCGTTGATAACCTTCAACTACATAACCTTTGAGCTCGTACGTCTCAGAGAACGGTGTTAAGCTAAGAGAATAAATTCTCCGCCACCAATAGAAATATATTTGAAAGAAATCGGCTTTATATCTCAATTTTTAATGTCAGACATACTATCCATACAAGTCTGTTTCGGGCTCGAACATAACCGAAGGCACTTACAAAGAAGTCCTTGCAATCCGGATATCCACAATCCTGATCGGATTCCCCATCACATATGGAGAACTCTATACCGGAGCAACTCGGTGCAGAGTCAATCGACAGGTCATCCTATCGCTCTCGCAAATATCTGGTCTTCAACACCGGTCATCAAATGCAATCCATAACGACGTATCACATACTCGGAATGGGTTATACGACCCAAGGTCCTTTCCCGGCTAACCGGAATAGTGAGCGCTTATTCAAAAATAAGTGTGGCATTCAAATTCAAACAAATCACAACAAATACCTTTCAAAGGTAAATATTGATAGTCGGTTATTGAACTATCAATGGATATGCACAACATCACCAGATTCCAAATTATTTTCCAAATTATTTTTTCCCAAAAATATCTGTACAAGATATATATATAATTTCCATACTTTAAAAATAAATCAATATTTATTTTTAAACAAATTCCCCTTTCTTTTATAAATTCCATAGTGAATTTTCATTCCAAAATATCCATGCATATACGATTTCAATTATTCATTTCAATTTATCTTCAAAAAGATAAATTCTCAAAACGTTTCATTTCACATTGGAAAAACATTTCCATACTTATTTATTCATAAGTAATTCACAAATTTTATTTATTTTCAACCTTTGGAAAATATTCAATATACTTAAATCGAAATTAAGCATATATTTCATTCTTTAAGGAAATCATTCTCTTAAACATATTTATTTGGGCCAAAACGAATGTTGCGTAAAACATCGTTACGACAACCCAAAATCACTAGTATAGGGATTCGAAATTAAAATAGATATATAAATCCCAATACTATGCAAAACATTTCCTTTCGGAAATCATTTACTATAACAACAGTGTTATAGTCCACCATTTCCTTCTATTTCTCGAAAACGTCTATTTCAACAATGAATGTTGAAATCTATGGTTTCGAATTTTAATGCATTTAAAACATCGTTAGATCGTTTTAATTCTACTTAAAACATCACATCCAATACATTTCCTTTAACATATTATTCACTATTCAAAAACGTGAATATACTTCGTGAACAAATTTCATCATTTCTATTCATCTTGTTTCAAAGGATTATTCACTGTCTAAAACGTGAATATAACTCCATAAATAAGTTACAACAATTTACTTATCAAAATAAGTCGTTTGCGGATTTATAAAACAACGTTTATAAATTCCTTTATTAACCTATTCAATTTCATATCTCAATTATATACTAAAAGTTCATATTATAAGTTAAACACTTATAATTTATTTGTTTGCAAAAACATTCTTTTAAACTTCCCAAATTGTAAATCTTATAACTCATAAGATTCATTTATTTACCCAAATTTATTCTTTTAATAACTTCACAAATTTTATAAACCTACTGCTTATAAAATTCCATTTATAACTTCACCGTTTATAATTCTATAAATTTTATTCATTTATGAAATTCATTCACAATTCATTCTAACACTTATAAAAACTCGTTTTATAATCCCAGCATTTTTAATTTACAAATATCCATCTTATAATTCTTTTATATAAATCAATTTATATTATTCTTTAAAACGTCTTTAAACTCCTTTATAATTTCACCATTTTCTTTGATATAAAATAATCAATTTTTATAAATCCTATATTTAAACTTTTATAATGAATTCAAAAAAAACCTGATTTAAACTATTTTATAAAATCATTAACCCATATTTTCAAAAATCAACTTTTAACTATATTTCTCAAAATCATAATTTTATAACTTTTAAAAGTATAACGTTTATTTATTTAAAATAAATCAATTTCCAAAAATATTTTATAACGTATACTTTCAAAAATCACTTTAAAATCATTTTAAAATTCCAAAATTTGGCCCAATGATGCTACACACCAAATAGTCAATCACGACTACAACGACATCATATATCGTATATGATAATCAACGAATATCAAAATATCCATAATCAAATAAATACTGTTGAGGAATCCAGTTGGATCCCTCCAACCTGTTTTCCTGCATCCAAAGATGTTAGCACAATACCAATTCCGTTCCAGTACGAAATTATCGCGGTATATGGGATTTAAAATATTATCCGCTTAATAGGCGGCGCAATAGGGTCTCATCCGCTATATATAATGCGGGAAATCAACAACTGCAATATATACATATGCCAATATATATATATATATTGCTATTATATATAATACCAATTTCACTGTTTATGAAATATTCGCGGTATATGTTTTTAATAAATAACCTCCGCTTACTAACGGCGCATAATGTCTATTTTAACAATCAATAGATAACAATCATCATTCAAACATACATTCAAGAATTTTAAATATAACTATTTAAAATAAAATCGAAACTGATTCGATTGAGTGAGAAGTTCTCACCTTGATTTCAATTTCGTTTTTAGCGATTTATTTCGAATAAAATTAAACGGACGTTTAATTTTACCTGAAATTCTCACTAACTCCAAACGACTCCAATCCATTTCCATAGCGTAGTGCTCGTCCATACGATTCCAACGCAACTGGTTTCGAGCGTTTTCGACCTCGTATGAAAAAGATATGATTTTTCAAAGTTACACGATTTATATTAACTAAATTTACAACTTCTTTATAATTTTAACCTAAATCTTTACTGGCCGTAGATCCCTGCCTCCTTCATCATGACCGCACGTCCCCCCTTCATCTTCTCACGTCTCCTACAGGTTACAACACGTGCAAGAACCCATCAATGCAAATCTAGGGTTAGATTTTGCTTCCACTATGCTCGATTAAAATTCGATCAGGCACTTCCATTTTGAAGAGCATATCTCCCTCTACTTTCAGCCTAAACCCTGTTGAACTCGGCCACCTCCCTAGCATACACCCCAAGGACGAACGTGCGACACTTATACGAGACTTGCCGTCGAATTTCTGCTCCAATTTCGATCATCACCGTACAGAATCGAAGCTCTCACGAATCTCTACAACTTTGTAGTTGAGCATATTTCCTAAAAACTTATGGATTGAGAGTGATTGAGGGAAGAAGGATATTGATTTCTGGCCATTAACGTTTATGAAGGTGGCGGCTGCAGAAAATTAGGTTAGGGTTTTAGTTTTTGTGAAAAAATGAAAATAGGAGGGTTTTATAGAAAATTCGCGCGACACTATTCATCCCGGATTTTCCGAACTCCAAACGAAGCGTGCCGGTTGGCGTTTCTAAGGTTTACCCCACGTTCCGAACACAATGGAACGTGTTTCGGGAGCTAATTCGTTCATCTGTGCGAGTTATGGCAATAAACGATCAATTTAAAATTAAACCGATTAAACGATTTTCGAGGCGTTTTAGCTTGCACCGGACAAACGGTAAATCCGATTGACACGAAATTTGAAACCATACAATAATATCACATTGCGGATCCGATGAAACTAGTTTTGTCGAAATCCGAGACTTTTTGAAAAATGGCTATTTTAACTCGCCAAATTAATATTAAAACAATTTCGATGCGTTTCGAGCTGCCACGATCAAACGAAAACTCCGATTGCTACAAAAAATGAAATCCGATAATAACAAACTATTACGGATCCAATGGAACTAGTTTCGTCCAATTCTGAGACTGTTCGAAAATTGGCTAATTTCACTAGTCAATTAAATATTAAAATATTCAATTTTCACAAATAAACTTTAAATTCGATTTTCAAAGTTCTAAAACATCATTCTAACTTCAATATGATAAAATAAAATTTTACAAATCATTTTCAATCATATTTAACCCAATTCTCAATTATTTCTGTATTTTCACATATTAAATTATCGATTTAAATTATTCAATTAAATCCAATTATTCGAAATAAAATTTATCCGACTTATAAATTTCACTTAGTAATATTTAAAATTAATTAAATATTCAATTTTTAATTAATAAAAATTCTGGGTCGTTACATACTTCCCCCCTTAAAAGAATTTCGTCCTCGAAATTACTAAGTAAGAAAAGTTACAAAATCTATTAACTTTCCCAAAATCTATAGTTAAACTTCTTACAATATCTTTACTAAGTTTTCAAATCATACTTAGTTATCTTTTCAAAAACAATTACTATTGTTTAACTTTCAATTCCAAAATCAAAGTTATAGTTTTCACAATTTTTCCAATTTTTCTCAAATTTTCCAATTTTTCTCAAATTTTTCTAACGCCTTAAATTTTCGAAAAAATTCGCCATATTCTCCTTTGCGCTGCTCGATCCGAAAAAAATGACAGTATATATATCACAAATATACATCTCATCAAGTAATGAGGCATCCCGTAGGGAAAAAAGTGTAAAAGTACGATATTTAATCCGAGATATGTACCTTATATTTTATTAGCGAGCATATACGGCTAATATAGCGCGAAAGCTATGTAACAACCCGCATATTTATCGATTTTATATTTAAATATTTTATTTAAATATTTTATCGTTAGTCGAATTTTAGTCCGAAAAGCTACTTTTTACATATGGTCGAATTAGGACTCGAGACCACCCCCATTGAGTTCAAAATGCCGTTTGCGACCTTTTTGAGTATAAGCTTCGATATGTTTGGAGAAAGTTGAATTTTGCTACTTTTTGCTTTGGGCTTTGGTTTGGGCTGAACCCACTTACTAACTCAGTTCCAACCCACTCCAACTCTTCATTACTTCATTTCTAATTCCTAACTCTTCAAGCTTTCAACAATGGTGGAAGAGAAAAAGAATTAAAACTCCAAGCCCTAGCTTCCTTTGCGAATCCATCTCCTAGCTCAAGTTCTTGCTCCAAATTCAAAGAGAACCCATTGGTAAGCATCTCCTTCATCTTCTCCAACTCATTCTCTCTTTGATTTCAGAAATTTCCTAAACCTAATTTAGGAAATGTTTCTCCTTTAAGCTTAGATTCAAGCTTGTTGAGTTGGAATTGAAGAGTGCTTGTTCTTGCCATTGCTTCGTAGCTTCTTCTTCATTCGTTTGGGTTCAAAGATGAGATTTTTAATCTCACATCTAAGTCTATGAATTATATTCGAATGTTAGGTATGAATTCCTAACACTTATTCGTGTGCATTTGCTTTTGGATTGGATTGAATTGGTGTATATTCCAATTTTTAGTGTTTTGAGTTTAATTCGTTAAAAATCCTAACTTTGATGTTTGAACATGTTTTTGGTGATGCATCGAGGAACATATAGGACCGGGTAGTCGATTGGCATAATCCCTTAGCGTCGTTGCTCGAGAAAATGCAATTTGGTCAAGATTGAACCTCATTTGTTATAGGCAGGGAAGAGGCTGGAAACAGGTTCGGCCGACCGACCCCTCTGGTCCGGTCGACCGACCTGCTTCCAAGTGCATAAGCACTTTCTCTTTTAAGGTTCGGTCGACCGAGTTCAGGGTTCGGTCGACCGACCTGCTGTCCCGAGAGGTTTCCAGCCTTTGGTTCGGTCGACCGACTCAGGGAGTCCGGTCGACCGACCTGATGATTTTTGCCAGATTAGCCTATTTTGCTAATCTGTTTGAATATCCAACTTTAATCGATTCGTGTTGTCTCTCTTTTGTTGTTGTCATTTATTATCGACTTTGATGACCTTTTCTTTGGGAATTTTAGATATATCCACTTTGATGGATTTTATATCAATTTCTTTGGATTTTATTCACATTTTCAAATGTGAATCTTTGTGATTGATTGTTCCTACAATCTTCTTTGTGATTTGTCACTTTAAAAATATAAAGGTTTTCTATACTAGTAGTAAATATCAAAACTCTTTCTTCAAATGATTTCAACACTATTTTATTACAAAGCTCGTTTTCTTAAACCGATTTCCAATCTATTAGTATATATAAACCTTTACCTCACTCGTATGAGAAATCTAATTAAACGACTTAGTAAAACAAGTGGTATGAAACGCTTGCGTTTACTTCGTTGGTTAATTTTTGGACTTGTTCGATTGAACCACTTGTGACATTTTCTAGTGGAGATCTACAATTTGTTCGTAAATATTTAAGGTAAGCTAGTGGTTATGGGACATGAAGCTAAGCTCATATATTTACTAGCTTATTGTAATTGACACTTCTCGTTGATCATGATGATCATCTTTGTGGTTTAGACTAGCAATGTGCGATGTCTCTTTGTTTATGTGGAGGACTATTCCTCATTTTATTGAGCTTCGTCTCACTTCTCACATGGGTCGTACCTTTTTAGGTGCGTCAATGTTTTATTATGCATGGGGTGTACCTTTCTAGGTGCATCGATGTTTGTTTATACATGGGTCGTACTTTTTTAGGTGCGTCAATGTTTATTTATGCATGGGGTGTACCTTTTTAGGTGCATCGATGTTTATTTACTTCGTGGAGCAATCGACTCAATAAGTCGGGACATGGGGTATACCTTTCTAGGTGCGTCGATGTTCGTCTATACATGGGGCGTATCTTTCTAGGTGCGTCGATGTTCGACTTAGCATGGGGTGTATCTTTCTAGGTGCATCGGTGTTAGACATTACATGGAGTGTATCTTTCTAGATGCATCGATGTTTATTTATGCATGGGGTGTATCTTTCTAGGTGCATCGATGTTTATTTATGCATGGGGCGTATCTTTCTAGGTGCGTCGATGCTAGAGCATGGGGCATATCTTTCTAGGTGTGTCGATGTTCGACTGTACATGGGGCGTGTCTTTCTAGGTACGTCGATGTCCAGTCTGTGGGATTGGCCATCCTTTTTATTGTGATTTGGTTCATCGGATGTCCCGCTGTACGACGTCGTTGTTCCTTTTTATTGTGATTTCTGGATTTCGTGTGTTGATTTCTGGAATTTGTGTTTCACCAACTTTTACGATGGTCATTGATATATATGTCATTTATTGTGGCTTGGTGAATGAAATTAGGAGTATGACATTCCTTTTTACCTTGAGTAGATTATTGTGATATTGATTAATCTCTTGTTGATTTTTCAATTACTTATTTATCACAGCTTGGCATTGTGATTATTATATGTTTGTGTCATATCTCTTATTATATATCACTTCATCTGATATTTATAACTAGACTGATCCGTTTATTATTTTCTTCTTAAATAATACTCGGGTCAGACCGAGATTTTTCAGGTGCTCCTGCTTGACTCCTTATCCATCTACGTAAGATCTTTTGGTTAACTACTTACATTAGTAGTAGCTTTTGTTGTATACACCTGAGATATTGACTCATAGTTGTATTCTTTTGTATAGCACGTGTTGCTATTCTTTTGTATTATTGTGGATCCTTTTGACCACTACTCTGGTATACACTTTCATGTGTTAGTGTTGTATTCATATCTATTTCCGCCTTTGTGATATGAATTAACTGTGACAGATTTATGTTATGTTTATTTCTATATTTGTTTCCGAAGATATTATAGCCACTGTGTAGTAGCTTTGAGTTTGTGTCGGCATGTCGGATTTCCACTTGAGAAGAATTTCATGCTCTTTATCTGGCATATCGGTGCTCGCGCAAAGCAATTACACGGATGGTCGCTCCTCAACAGCCTTATTCGCCGTGCTAGTTGACAGCATTCACTGTAATGTTCTTGGCTAGCGTGGGTATAGAGGTGGGGCGTCACAAGCGAGCTCCAAATGCGAAGCAAACGCGATCCGCACCTACTAAACACTCAACAAATAGATGAGAAACATGCATATATGAAAATAGTATCGATATACAACATATAACAACATAATAACTATATATGCCAACATAGCAAATGCAATAAAAGCAATATATTCAACCATCGACCAACTATCATCCAACTAGCATTCAACTAACATTCATAACCAATAATTATTCATTCATATTCTCATTAATATTCAATGAATTGGGTTTTCAATTTAATCACATTTGATTCATTAACAGTGGATGTTTTTGCTAACATTCATTTTCAATTAGTTTATATTCACTAATTCATATTCAAGTTGGTTCACTTCCAATCAAATTCAATTCTATTTAAGATTCACTTAACTTCCAATTGGATTTCAATTACTTTAACTTTCAATTTCATTAACTCAATTTCATTAATACTTAATGAATTATATACAATCAACTAACAATCATATAACAACCAATGTTTATCTATTACAACCAAATTCATTTGCTTATATTCATCTTGGTTTAACACCTTTACTTTCAATTGGTTTAATTAAATTGATTTTCATTCAATTATTCAACTTCTAATAACATTAGATTTTAATGAATCAACACTTACATTCATTATTCCATCTCAATTATTCACATTCAATTGATTAACATTTAATCCATTAATTCAATTCAATTACAAAAGTTGAATTTCATTTACATAACTCAAGTTCACATTTATCACTTAACTTTATTAATTTACTTTGATACCAATATCAACTTCATTCAACATCTCTTAAGTTATACTTCATTTTATAAACATCACTTGGTTTTACTTAACTTAAATTCGCACTTATAAATCAATTCTGAAAAATTATTCCTTTATATATGAAATAAAATCAAGGTAAAATTATTTCATTTACCCAATTTAAAACAGTACTGTATCGATTTATCTTGTTTAAGAGTTTAGAAACCCCTATCTACGATAGTTAGCTAGACTACATCAACCGAAATCTATAAACAATCAACCAATAAGTCAACACAATACAAAACAATTTATATTCACTAACAAATACGCTCTCATAGCTATTATTACACTCAAACTCATTCTAGAGTACTACTGACTCTATCTCTAATGAGTAATACCCAACAGAGCCATGGTTGTCGCTTAACCATATGCTCTGATACCAAATTGTAACGTACGCGATTTTTCGTTGCCGAAAAACCGAATAGTTAGGGTTTTAAAAAGAAGAAAAAGACAGAAGAAGAGAGAAAAAGATAGAAAATAGAGAGAAAAGAAAATAGAAAATAAAACGGAATAGAAAACAGCAGAACAATATCAGAATTCTCACAATCACAGCGGAACAACATATAATAGATAAATGAATAATCTTTAAACAAAGAACTATATCAGTTATTACATTACACTTCATTTCATTACATCAGAGTGTACAACAACAAACAACAACAAACAGCGGAAAAGAAATACTATATACTAGTAATACGCCATGTCATCCAGCTTGCCTCCTGCAACTCCTGAATATCTAGAATATCCTGATAAACCTTAACTCTTGACTGCCCATGTGGAAATTGGTGGGCACCCAGAGTTTAGGAAAGAAAACAATAAACTCCGAGTCAGTCATGTGACTGGTGTGAGAACTCAAAACAGTTTATTTATCTTTAAAATCAAAATAGAGGAATATTTTTAAAGTCAATTCGCAATGTTTTTGAAAATGTAACTACCATAAGACCTCCCACCACACACACAATGCAAACGCAGACTTGGAGGAGATTTCTTCTTATGTTAGTCAAAGATGCTTGATACGCATTAAAAAGAAACATTTGATATTATTACAAGTGCATAGTGTAGAAATATTTCGAAAGTAGAATATAAATCTTAGCCAGTATAGGTACCATTATATTATGCCTACTATAGCTACCATATTAGATGGCAGGTTCTACAACTAAAACCGCACAAGTCTCGTATTGTTTCTTTGGATTTCCAACAAATGGTCAGGCCAAGGAACTTCCCATTGCCACATGGAAATGCCTCTGCAAGGACGTCCTGAGAACCTAACCGGATCTCTGCCAACACAAGGCCGGGTTACCTTTCAAACTAGGTAACAACTGACATGAGTATGCCATCCCCCAGTCCTTTGGGACCTTTATCCGAGAGCTCTCTAACCAACATCACACAATGATAAATAAAGTGTTTCAACATGAGTAAGTATCTGGGCTCCATACCATGATACCACCCTTTTCCAGAAGGAAATGCACATACCCTAAAGAGAGCTACCCCTCATAACCTTGCTGCATCTTTCCTGTTTTGACCATTCCGGGGTGTGAGGCTCGACGAAGTCTCGTCCACAAAGCCACGCTTTGGTACAAAGCCATGCTTTGGGTCAACAAATGATCATAGAAATGATCACAAATATAAGTGATCAAACAAATGATCATATCACAAATGATCAAACCATGATCATTTCACAGCAACACTCAGCATGTCACATTACCAAATTGGGAATATATTGCTGATAACCTTCAACTACATAACCTCTGAGCTCGTACATTTCAGAGAAGGGTGTTAAGCTAAGAGAATAAATTCTCCGCCACCAACAGAAATATATTTGAAAGAAATCGGCTTTATATCTCAATTTGTAATGTCAGACATACTATCCATACAAGTCTGTTCCGGGCTCGAACAGAACCGAAGGCAGTTACAAAGAAGTCCTTGCAATCCGGATATCCACAATCCTGATTGGATTCCCCATCACATATGGAGAACTCTATAGCGGAGCAACTCGGTGCAGAGTCAATCGACAGGTCATCCTATCGCTCTCGCAAATATCCGGTCTTCAACACCGGTCATCAAATGCAATCCATAACGACGTATCACATACTCGGAATGGGTTATACGACCCCAAGGTCCTTTCCCGGCTAACCCGAATAGTGAGCGCTTATTCAAAAATAAGTGTGGCATTCAAATTCAAACAAATCACAACAAATACCTTTCAAAGGTAAATATTGATAGTCGGTTATTGAACTATCAATGGATATGCACAACATCACCAGATTCCAAATAATTTTCCAAATTATTTATTTCCCAAAAATATCTGTACAAGATATATATATAATTTCCATACTTTAAAAATAAATCAATATTTATTTTTAAACAAATTCCCTTTTCTTTTATAAATTCCATAGTGAATTTTCATTCCAAAATATCCATGCATATACGATTTCAATTATTCATTTCGATTTATCTTCAAAAAGATAAATTCTCAAAACGTTTCATTTCACATTGGAAAAACATTTCCATACTTATTTATTCATAAGTAATTCACAAATTTTATTTATTTTCAACCTTTGGAAAATATTCAATATACTTAAATCGAAATTAAGCATATATTTCATTCTTTAAGGAAATCATTCTCTTAAACATATTTATTTGGGCCAAAACGAATGTTGCGTAAAACATCGTTACGACAACCCAAAATCACTAGTATAGGGATTCGAAATTAAAATAGATATATAAATCCCAATACTATGCGAAACATTTCCTTTCGGAAATCATTTACTATAACAACAGTGTTATAGTCCACCATTTCCTTCTATTTCTCGAAAACGTCTATTTCAACAATGAATGTTGAAATCTATGGTTTCGAATTTTAATGCATTTAAAACATCGTTAGATCGTTTTAAATCTACTTAAAACATCACATCCAATACATTTCCTTTAACATATTATTCACTATTCAAAAACGTGAATATACTTCGTTAACAAATTTCATCATTTCTATTCATTTTATTTCAAAGGATTATTCACTGTCTAAAACTTGAATATAACTCCATAAATAAGTTATAACAATTTACTTATCAAAATAAGTCGTTTGCGGATTTATAAAACAACGTTTATAAATTCCTTTATTAACCTATTCAATTTCATATCTCAATTATATACTAAAAGTTCATATTATAAGTTAAACACTTATAATTTATTTGTTTGCAAAAACGTTCTTTTAAACTTCCCAAATTATAAATCTTATAACTCATAAAATTCATTTATTTACCCAAATTTATTCTTTTAATAACTTCACAAATTTTATAAACCTACTGCTTATAAAATTCCATTTATAACTTCACTGTTTATAATTCTATAAATTTCATTCATTTACGAAATTCATTCACAATTCATTCTAACACTTATAAAAACTCGTTTTATAATCCTATCATTTTTAATTTACAAATATCCATCTTATAATTCTTTTATATAAATCAATTTATATTATTCTTTAAAACGTCTTTAAACTCCTTTATAATTTCACCATTTTCTTTGATTTATAAAATAATCAATTTTTATAAATCCTATATTTAAACTTTTATAATGAATTCAAAAAAACCCGATTTAAACTATTTTATAAAATCATTAACCCATATTTTCAAAAATCAACTTTTAACTATATTTCTCAAAAATCATAATTTTATAACTTTTAAAAGTATAACGTTTATTTATTTAAAATAAATCAATTTCCAAAAAAAAATTATAACTTATACTTTCAAAAATAACTTTAAAATCATTTTAAAATTCCAAAATTTGGCCCAATGATGCTACACACCAAATAGTCAATCACGACTACAACGACATCATATATCGTATATGATAATCAACGAATATCAAAATATCCATAATCAAATAAATACTGTTGAGGAATCCAGTTGGATCCCTCCAACCTGTTTTCCTGCATCCAAAGACGTTAGCACAATACCAATTCCGTTCCAGTGCGAAATTATCGCGGTATATGGGATTTAAAATATTATCCGCTTAATAGGCGGCGCAATAGGATCTCGTCCGCTATATATAATGTGGGAAATCAACAACTGCAATATATATATATATATATGCCAATATATATATATATATATATATATTGCTATTATATATAATACCAATTTCACTGTTTATGAAATATTCGCAGTATATGTTTTTAATAAATAACCTCCGCTTACTAACGGCGCACAATGTCTATTTTAACAATCAATAGATAACAATCACCATTCAAACATACATTCAAGAATTTTAAATATAACTATTTAAAATAAAATCGAAACCGATTCGATTGAGTGAGAAGTTCTCACCTTGATTTCAATTGCGTTTTTAGCGATTTATTTCGAATAAAATTAAACGGACGTTTAATTTTACCTGAAATTCTCACTAACTCCAAACGACTCCAATCCATTTCCATAGCGTAGTGCTCGTCCATACGATTCCAACGCAATTGGTTTCGCGCGTTTTCGACCTCGTATGAAAAAGATATGATTTTTCGAAGTTACACGATTTATATTAACTAAATTTACAACTTCTTTATAATTTTAACCTAAATCTTTACTGGCCGTAGATCCCTGCCTCCTTCATCATGACCGCACGTCCCCCCTTCATCTTCTCACATCTCCTACAGGTTACAACACGCGCAAGAACCCATCAATGCAAATCTAGGGTTAGATTTTGCTTCCACTACGCTCGATTAAAATTCGATCAGGCACTTCCATTTTGAAGAGCATATCTCCCTCTACTTTCGGCCTAAACCCTGTTGAACTCGGCCACCTCCCTGGCACACACCCCGAGGACGAACGTGCGACACTTATACGAGACTTGCCGTCGAATTTCTGCTCCAATTTCGATCATCACCGTATAGAATCGAAGCTCTCACGAATCTCTACAACTTTGTAGTTGGGCATATTTCCTAAAAACTTATGGATTGAGAGTGATTGAGGGAAGAAGGATATTGATTTCTGGCCATTAACGTTTATGAAGGTGGCGGCTGCAGAAAATTAGGTTAGGGTTTTAGTTTTTGTGAAAAAAATGAAAATAGGAGGGCTTTTATAGAAAATTCGCGCGACACTATTCATCCCGGATTTTCCGAACTCCAAACGAAGTGTGCCGGTTGGCGTTTCTAAGGTTTACCCCACGTTCCGAACACAATAGAACGTGTTTGGGAGCTAATTCGGTCATCTGTGCGAGTTATGGCAATAAACGATCAATTTAAAATTAAACCGATTAAACGATTTTCTAGGCGTTTTAGCTTGCACCGGACAAAAGGTAAATCCGATTGACACGCAATTTGAAACCATACAATAATATCACATTGCGGATCTGATGAAACTAGTTTCGTCGAAATCCGAGACTTTTTGAAAAATGGCTATTTTAACTCGCCAAATTAATATTAAAACAATTTCAATGCGTTTCGAGCTGGTACGATCAAACGAAAACTCTGTTTGCTACAAAAATTGAAATCAGATAATAAAAAACTATTACGAATCCAATGGAACTAGTTTCGTCCAATTCTGAGACTGTTCGAAAATTGGCTAATTTCACTAGTCGATTAAATATTAAAATATTCAATTTTCACAAATAAACTTTAAATTCGATTTTAAAAGTTCTAAAACATCATTCTAACTTCAATATGATAAAATAAAATTTTACAAATCATTTTCAATCATATTTAACCCAATTCTCAATTATTTCTGTATTTTCACATATTAAATTATTGATTTAAATTATTCAATTAAATCCAATCATTCGAAATAAAATTTATCCGACTTATAAATTTCACTTATTAATATTTAAAATTAATTAAATATTCAATTTTTAATTAATAAAAATTCTGGGTCGTTACAGGTTGATTAACCAAGTGATCAAAGAATAACTAATTAAGGGATAATTGATTATGTAATTAACTTGAAGGTTAACTTAATTATTGTAATCAATTAAGAATAATTAATTAAGGGATAATTAATTAAGTAAAGGTAATTAATTAAGATAAATAATTAAGGTTGATTAATTTCATTAATTCATACCAGTTGATTTGTAAATAAATTAATCAAGATTTGATAATTAATTCATAAGTAATTAATCTAATTGGAAATTAAATTGAATTAATTAGGATTTGAACAATTAATAAATCCTATTTATAAATGATTATTGGATGCTTGGATTGCTTATGAATGTTTGTATTGTATGAAATGCCTCGAAATGATTGTTATCCCTATATTGTAATATTCTGTTCTATGAATTTAGCTGTGTGTAATTTATTTATTTATTCCTTTTATCTGTGATACACTTATCTGTGAATCTGTGAATAAAGGTAAGCGTTATAGATTATACCGTGTATCGATATTAATGTACTTCAATCGATGATGTGATGATTGATGTTGTTGCACTAATGTGTAAAACCCCTAGACTACACCTCACACACACAAATATGGATTGCACGAGAAAATCAGTCAAGTCACAGATTTTTAATGATTTTAAAGATTGAATTTTTGAATCCAAAATAGTTTTGGAATTAAAATTTAAAGCTTTTGAAAATGAGTTTCAAAAATAAAAGTTATTTTGAATAACTTAATAAAGTTTTGGAATTTAAATAATTTGATTTTAATTTGAATTCAATATTTGAAATTGAATTTAATAATTTGAAAATTATGGTTTAACAAGATTAAACAAGTTGTAAAGGTGTTTATATTGGTTTTTAACCATTCAAAAAAATATATGTTGTTTTGGAATTCAAATTTAAAACCCAACTTTTATACTTGAATGGCTTTAACTTATGTAAAAGTAATCAGCTTTAACTTATGTGAAAGATTATTAAACCTTGTTTTGAAATCAAAGAGGGTTTTAAAATGGTATATCTTCCACATAAAAGATTTGAATTGGAAATGGTTCGAAAGTTATGAATTAAATATTTAATTTAAGATTGGATAAGTTAATCCAATTTGAAATAGAATTGTTTCGAAATGCCGTGAATGAACATTTGTGGAAAATTGGTAAACTTTATGAAGTAAATCTTTTTGTTTAAAGATTAAAAATGGTAATTTGTTTTAAAACCTTTGTTTTAAACCATTTAAAGAAAGGTTTTGGATAACAAGTTGTGACTTAACTGAAATCTCTATATCCATATGTTTTTATATATTGCGCTCATTATTTGGTTTAGCCGGGAGAGGACCTTGTGTCATATAACCCATTTTGAATAATGATACGTTGTTATGGATAGCATTTGAAGACCGGTGGTGAAGATCGGGTATTTTCGAGAACGAAAGGATAACCCGTCGATTGTCTATGGACTGAGTCGCACCGGTATAGAGATTCCCTAAGTGATGGGAAGTCCGATCGGGATTTTGAATACCCGGATTGCAAGGGCTTTTTCGTAAGTTCCTTCGGTTCTATTCGAACCCGGAACAGACTTGTATGGATGTGTGTCTGACATTACACTTTGAGATATAAAACAAGTTCCTATCAAATACATTTCT
Source organism: Allium cepa (assembly GCA_030765085.1). Taxonomy (NCBI): domain Eukaryota; kingdom Viridiplantae; phylum Streptophyta; class Magnoliopsida; order Asparagales; family Amaryllidaceae; genus Allium; species Allium cepa. The sequence goes on along the minus strand of CM060934.1, from coordinate 307,669,585 downwards.
GTTTGGTGGCGGAGATTTATTCTCTTAGCTTAACACCCTTCTCCGAGACGTACGAGCTTAGAGGTTATTTAGTTGATGGTTACTAGTGATACATTCCCAATTTGGTAATGTGGCATACGAAGTGCTGCTTATCATTTTTTGATCAAAGCATGGATTTGTGAAAAGCGCAGCTTTGTGGATGAGACCTCATCGAGCCTCACAACCCGGTATTGGTCGAAACAGGAAAGATGCGGCAAGATTTCAGAGGTAGCTCCCCTAGGGTATGACCATTCCTTCTGGAAAAGGGTGGTATCATGATATGGAGCCCAGATACTTACTCATGTGGGCACTGTAGTATATTTATTACTGTGTGATGTTGTTGGTGTAGAGGATCCTCGGATAAAGTTCGCAAACGACCGGGGGTGGCATATCTTAGGTTTTACCCCCGGGAAGGTGGTAGACCAGCCTTGTGTTGGCAGAGAGCCAGGTAGGTTCTCGGGGCATCCCTCCAGAGGCGTTTCCATGTGGCAATAAGAAGTTCTTTAGCCTGACCATTTGCTGGAAATCCATTCATCCAATATGCACCTTGTACGGTTTTAGTTGTATTACCTGCCATCTACTTATGGTGGTGCCACACTGTTCGAATGGTAGCCATAGTAGGCATAGTTCAGAATATCTATGTTGGCTAGGATTAATATTATACTTTCAAAAGGTTTTTTCTGCACTATGCACTAATAATAATATCAAATGAATTTTGCGTATCAAGCATGTTAGACTATCATAAGGAAAAACTCCTCCAATTTTGCGTTTGCATGGTGTGTGTGGCAGGAGGCCTTATGGTAGTTTCATTTTCCAAAAGCATTGTGGGTTTCAAAAATTTAAATCCTTTTGTTTGTTTTAAAGATAAAAACTGTTTTGTTTGCTCATACCAGTCCCACGACTGACCTGGAGTTTATTGTTCCTTTCCTAAACTCTGGGTGCCTACCATTTTCCACACGGGCAGTCTAGAGTTGGGTTTTTCAGATAGTCGAATAGTAGATGTTGATTCGATAGCCTTCGAAGCCCTTTGGATTCGTGGATCGCATTTGCTACACTTCAGCATTCGCGACTGACCTTGCTTATCTAAGTGCAACGTGATGAGGGTTCGAGCTAGATTTGGATTTTAGATGGAGTTTTTGGAGTTTGGCATTAAAGTCATTATCTTTCCGCTGCTATTTCTTGTATCTCTGACAGTATTGATATATATATATATACACTGTATCATTCTATTGTATCATCGTTGTATCCGATATTTAATCAAATGTTGTATATCAAATGATATTATTTCATTTCTTCCACTGTGTTGTACTTAATGTGTTATAAGCTCCAGCGAACCAGATTCGACGTTTGGATCTCAGGCATTTGAATACAAGTGTCGTATTCGGTGCCGATTTTCGAAGGTCGAGTCTGGATCGTTACACAAGTTCTCGACAGGAGGCAGTGGAGACTCCGAACCCATCGTCAGCCTCCATACCTGACATCCGGATTCACCTATCGCGGTTATAGGCCCGGCTCCTGATGCTATAGACTAGGACATCATTCTGGATGACCCCATCGACTCTCAAGCCTCGAAAATCAATGATTCTTCTCTTCGTTGATTATGTTCTATTTGCCGAATCCCCTTTGAAGACATTTTGGTTCCTTCGGCACAAGATCGGCCTCACTTGCCCCTTGCCCGTTATACTGCATGCAATAAATTTATGTGCTGGACAGGAAGTGTGCCACCTTTCAATTCATTCATCCGTGAAGTTTTGCAGCATGTTGGGATTGCTCAAGCACAACTACACCCTAATTGCCATGCATTTATTCATGGTACATGCGTTCTTTTCATAAGCGTCTTATTCAAACCTCCAACTCCCGAGGATATCCGTTATATTTACCACTTCAAAAGGCGTACCGATAGTCCGTCTTACATATTCTTTGAGCCACACCCTAAATGCCAAATCCTATGGGTACACAGAGCAAATTTTCTCAGTATAAACAAGAGTGGTTTTACATACATTGTCCTCCCGGTCCCACGAGAAGGTGGTTAGAAGGGAGCAAGTCTCATTTTTATCTAAGTCCTTGTCCCAAAACTCGAAGTACATCTTTTTTGAACTTCTTTCAACTCTTATGGGAATCTGTAGATGACCCGAATGTGCTAAATATTCTAAGACCGTCGAGGCCATTCGAGCTACTCCCATGGGAGACCATGACATTAAATCTATAATCACCAATGAACTGCTCTCAAAGTTCATATTACTAGAAGAAGGGTGCCAAACTAGCCTTCAATTTGTGTTAGTATACCAAGAACGGCTGCAGGAATGCGCAAAGAACAAGATAGACCTTCGGTGCCCCCGCCGAAGGGGGCCTCGATACTCCCGAGGAAGGTGATATTAAAGAAACTGAGGTGCCAGTGATGACCGACAAGAATGTAAGTTCTGGCCAAGCGCCAGTAGTTGATGTACTCGGTGCCGATGATCCACTGCCTCCTTCGAAGAAGAAAAAGAGTATAACTTACAAACTAAAAAAGAAGACAGTTGGCAGAACTTCAAAGGTTACAATAACTCCAATTGAGAAGAAATCGTCTTCCTATAACATAGAGGGCTTATTAAAGGTTCTATCTAACCTGACCATCCTTGACGATATACTAAATTATGGTTTCAATAACCCCGAGGCTATGGGATTTAATTCTCCCACGAGAAGCGATGAAGGCGTTTAGGCTCATCATCAAAGAGAGAAAACTCCAATAAGTAAAGTGAAAAACACTGGTCCATCGGGGGAAAGAACTAGGACACACCCAAACACTTACACTCCACCATGCATTTGAATTCCACTCATCGTGCAATTCCCACTAACTCGTCCTCGTTTGGTTTTATGTGCAGGTGATATGGGGCGTACACAAGGCATTGACTGCCCTCGCGGATCCTCCATCTTCTACCATTCTAGTCGAGGTTCAAGATTAGGTAAACGATGAGACAAGGACGACGAGGTGATAGAGACTATAGTCCCAGAGAGTCGTCGTCTTCTCGAAAAAGAACATACAACCATTCTTCCTATCCAAACGACCCTCCCCATCACATGGAGCATAGTAGGGAAAAGTTTACTCAAAAGGGATCCCAGTCCAAAGTTTCTCGCGACCAACATTCTGGCTTGTCGAGTACTAAGCAATCCTGTGAACCTCATAAGAAATCTGTGACTCCGGTTAGGCAGACCTCTCCAACCTCCGCATACGATCCATCGACAGCGGAAAAATTAGCTGAGCTCAAAGCTACGTTCCCGAAGATATGTTTTGATGGATTTAAATTTCTCCCCGCAATTCATCATATACCTGGACATGTCAAACAGAACGCCATTGCTTGCAACAACAATGTTTATTTTCAACATGATGTGTTCGTACACTTGGTACAGAAAGTTTCAGATGTTTCCATCGAACGCTGACATGAGATTGATCGCCTCAAACTCGAAGCTATTCATGACAAAGACATCATTAATGTTCAAGATGAAGAGCCATCCTCATACAAATCTTAGCTCGAGACTGCCCGGAAAAATGCCCAGGAGACAGCCGAGGCAGTTAGTCGCTTGGAGACCACTTATAAGAAAGAAATCGACGAGGCAATCCAATGCAGCGACGCTCTAGCTTTGGAGAAAGACTATATCCAAAAAGAGAAAGACGTTCTCGCTCGATGGGTCAAAGAGTTGGAGGAGTTTCTCTTTAAAGAGAGAGAAGATTATAGCGTAGGAACCGTGATGAAATCGTTGTGACATGGCTTCTAAAGGAAAAACTCAATGAGGAACTTTCTAGTGTTAAAGAACTAAAAGAAGAGCTCACGAGGAAGTCAAGAAGATGGTGCTTAAAGAGGCTGACTCTCGTCCTGAGGCAGCTACCGAAGCCGGTAGGGAAGAAATCAAGTGTTTATTCGACCCGCTCATCGCTGAATACAATGCGCGAGTCCTCATGCATCGAGACCTATCTTTCTTAGGCAGTGGTTATCTCGAATCACTGGCTGAAGCATGGGATACTTTAGTAAAAATTAAAAGAGTGGAGCTGGGAAATCGAAGAGGTTGATGAAGAGGCTCTTGTGAGGGAAGTGCTTCGAGGAAATGAGCCTTCGGACTTATCCATGACAAAAGCCCTCTTTGGAAAAGACTCCTCGTCATCGAAGGGTAAAGACGACATCGCTGGGCCATCCAGCATTAAGTCTCCAATTTCTCTTCCCGTTTAAATAGATGATAGTTCATCACTTGGGCCTCCCAAGCAGCACGTCGGTTATGACCCGGAGAAGACCGGACTTGGCATTCAAATTTTATCCCCAATCCATAAGGGTGATATCCCCAGGACCACTGAAGTCAGTTGGAAGCTTGTACCTAGCTTCACCTTCTAGAGTTCAGGGAATCATTGGTTTTGGCGAGTAACAAATGTATTCTAACATTTGTTTTTTATGAATTCATATAGGTCATTCTAGTCCCGAACTGATTCTAAGGAGCGATGTCGCCATGGAACGGGAAGAAAAAGTGGTCGTGGCACTTCACACCGGAGATACCCCTGGTCCCAATGCTTAAGTGATCGGGGTGCTATAAACTTGAGAATACCTCGCTTGTAGATGAATACGATGAGATCGAAATCAAAGGCGCTTCCGAGCATACTTCCAAGCTTAGCATGAAGGAGAAAATCGAGGAGGAGGAGAAAAAGAAAACCACAGCTGCGATAGAACCTCATGTGGTGGAACTTAACGACCCCTAAATAGGCCCTTGAAGGTTATTCTCCCCTGTGGTACCACACCTCTAGAGGTCCCCCTTCCTTCCTCAGATACCACATCGTTTGGAAGCAAGGGGACCAGGAGAAAACATTCAGCTGAGGAGACTTCGGAGAAGCCGGAGAAGTAAAAAATGTCGAAGAAGTAGCTGCCATCCTGTCATGCCTCTCTCAGCTTAAATAAATCAAAATCATGTAGTTGTTTCCCTTCTTTTTTATAGTCATCGTAGATAGACTTTGGCTTCGTACATCGGAGAAGTTGTAATGGAACTTTTTTTTTTAACTAGTAAATAAAATTTTGTTTCTTTGTATTCCCAGACTCTCATCGCTTAGTTTATCATCTAACTTGTAATTGGAATTCAAAGTGTTTTGGGCCACGTAAACTCCTGTCCACTTTCACAAGACTTGTTTTTGAATCATTAGTACTCTGATCCACAATCCAAGGACTCAAATACTCTAGTCCACGCTTTGGAAAGTTAGAGATTTTTTGAATCGTTCATACTTCAGTCTACACTCCGGGGACTTAGAGTACTTTAGTCCGTGCTCTGAGGACTTAGAGGTTTTTTGAATCGTTCATACTCTAGTCTACACTTTAGGGACTCAAAGTACTCCAGTCCTTTCTCCGGGGACTTAGAGATTTTTTGAATCGTTTATATTCTAGTCCGCACTTTAGGGACTCATAGTACTCTAATCCATGCTTTGGGGACTTAGAGATTTTTTGAATCATTTTGTTTATACCAAAATTGGACACAACACCCTTCAGATCTGTTTTAAGAGATAAAATGAAGAAAATGAATGGAAAATGAGACAGATCTTACAAACACACTAATACTAAGTAAGAAAATCGCATAGAAACACACAGATTTAAAGTGGTTCAGCGTACGGCCTACGTACATTATGAAATGATTGACTTTTATTAAATTATTATTGCTGGTTACAATGAATTACAACAGTAAAACTCGAGTACAATAGTGAATTTGGCAGAGTCTAGGCATAGAAGAGCCAAAAGTCCCTTTTCTATAGGTCTAGGGTCACTATTTATAGGCATAAGCTGTAAATATCTCGCTCAGATCCTTAAAGACCTCTTTTGTCACGTGCGCGGGATCACACGATCGATCTCATGCCATTTGCATTCGGTCCATGATCGATACAAACGAATTTCGTATCGATCAATATTTTTTCCAATCGAGTCGAGATCGATCATGAACATTTTGTAGGTTATACGCAAGCTCTTGTGAAAATTTTGTAGCATTTGGACTTGTAGACTATGAGTTATGATCGATGCAAGTTTGGAGTTTGCAGGCATTCTTGCCTTCGTATTGATACCATTCGTATCGACGGTTTTGTATCGATGGCTTTGCACGTGTCAATTGGATGACGTGGCGCTAAAACCCAGGGGAGATCCACTTCTTATGCTTGTTGACCGCTTCTTTTGGTTGACTCTGCCTTGCGCGTATCCATGAGTCGCCATATACTTCGTATCCATGCTTGAAACCATTTCGTATCGATGGATGGCTACTGCCTTCGCATCGATCATGGGATTTGTCTTCGTATCGCTCCATTTGTATCATTCACCTGAAGCTTCCTCGTATCGATACGATGTCTTCAGGTGATGGATAGGAAATGGGGTAGATGTGATCGATACGAAGTGTGGTGCTTTTTCATGGATGTGGACTAGTAGTCACCTGATGGATACGAAATGATGTTCATTTGATGGATACAAACCAATATGTTTGATGGAGGCGAACTGTTGAAGCTTGATGGATGCGAACTATTGAAGCTTGATGGATGCAAACTATTGAAGCTTGATGGATGCGAACTGTTGAAGCTCCTGCTCGAAGAGATTGCATTTTATTGCTGAAATATGAAAATTATCAATGGCCTTGTTACAAATCCAATTTTCGAAATGCGTAAACAAACTGCAAATGAAAAATAAACTGAATAATTAAAGCCTGTCATGTGTAGTAGCTAGTAAACTGAATAATTAAAGCATGTCATGTGTAGTAGGGACGAAGGATTTTGCTGTTCCATGCTCTCGGTAGAGTAAGACCATCAATGGTCGATACTTTGAATGTGCCGTCTCCAAGTTTGTTGACATATGGCCCTTCCCATGTTGGTTTTATATGCAAAGTAACTGGGTAGATTCTTTTGAGGACGAGATCGTCGAGTTCGAAGGCTCGGGTTCGAACCTTAGCATTGTATAATTGGGCGACTCGACTCTGGCATGCAGCTACCCTCAAATCAGCCTATTCACGCTTCTCGTCTAACAAATCCAAAGAATCGGTAAGTATTGTTTTCGGATCGTAATAAGTCACATGATGAGAAGGTACTTCCATCTCGACTAGAATAATGGCTTCTGAACCATAGGAAAGAGAGAACAGAGTGTGGTCGGTCGTGGATTTGTGGGTTGTTCGGTAAGCCCATTGAGTCATAAGAAGTTCGTCGAGCCACTTGCCCCCGACCTTTTCTAATCGTTTCTTAAGAATAGACTTTATAACTTTATTCATAGCTTCAACCTGTCCATTCGCTTGAGGGAGTGCAACTGCGGAGAATTTTTTATGGATGTGGAATCGCTGACATAAATTGTCAAATTCAACACTGTCGAATTGGATTTCATTTTCAGTGATGATGGTATGTGGGAGACCAAATCGATAGATAATGTTGCGTACTGCAAAGTTGATCACTTTTTTCGCAGTGATTGTAGCAAGGGGCTCAGCTTTCACCCACTTGGTAAAGTAATCAACTACGACAATGACGTATTTCGCACCACCTTTAGTCAGAGGTAGAGAACCAATAATGTCGATGTCCCATAATGCGAATGGCCATGAACTGACCATCTGAGTTATCTCGGTAGGTGGGGCTCTAGGAATCCGAGCATGCTTCTGACATCTGTCCCATTTTCTGGCATAATTCGATGCATCACAATTTATAGTCAGCTAATAGTATCCATATCGAAGCAATTTCTTGGCAAGAGCTTGTCCCCCGGTGTGATCGCCACATTCTCCTTCATGCAAATCATGCAATACTCATTTTATTTCATCGTGAGTGATACACCGGAGTAAAGGAATAGAGTATCCTCTTCTATACATGACTCAATTCTGAATTGTGAACCGCGAAGCTTTTCGAAGATTTTGTCTCTTTTCACTCCTGCGCTCTGGCAGGGTCCCATGCTCGTGATAATTTCTGAACGCAGTCATCCATGACTCCTTATAGGGAATAATCTCAAATATTTAATCTATCTCCATTTGATCGATGCTTGGGGAAGATAACGTTTCCATAGGAACGAGTCCCATTTGCTGTGCTTCACCTGTAGTGGCTAACTTTGCTAACGAGTCGACTTTCTAATTGCGCTCTCGGGTTATGCAGTAGATGGCATAATGATCGACCTGATTAATATTTCCTGAACTCGAGCAAGGTAAGCAGACAGCCTTTGGTCCTTAGCCTGGTATTCCCCCCAAACTTGACACACAACCAATTGTGAATCACAATAAATCTCCAGGGCAATAATTCTTCAATCTTTGGCTAGTCTCAATCCAGCAAGTAGGGCTTCATATTCGGCTTCGTTGTTAGTTACATGAAAATTGAAATTTAAAGCATTACATATAGATCGACCTTCTGGAGTTTCAAGTACAATCCCGACACCTGAGAAACAGTCATTTAATGCACCATCAGTATGCAGCTTCCTGATATACTTGGGAGACTCACTGGTTTCGGGCAAGTCCTCTGGTATAGTAAATTCAGCTACGAAATCTGCTAGGACTTGTCCTTGAATGGCTCGCCTTGGAGTGTAAGTAATGTCAAATTGACTTTGCTCGATATTCCACTTGAGTAACCTACCAGACGTCTTAGGTCGCATAAGGACCTGTCATAACAGCTGATTGGTGTAAACGGTGATAGGATGAGCCTGGAGATGCATACAGAGCTTCCATGAGACAACGATAAGAAAATAAGCCAACTTCTCCAGCTTCGGATAATTTCTCTCTGATCCTATTAGTCATTTAATAATATAATAGACGGACCATTGTATCCGGTTTTCCTTTCGAATTAGGGCAGCACTGATTGTGTTTTCTGACACCGTCAAGTAGATGTACAATCCCTCATAATCAATAGGTATTGACAGAATAGGCGGTGTGGAGAGGTGCTGAATTAGTGATCGGAACGAACCCTTACATTTCGTAGTCCATTCATAGTTCAGCTTCCCTTTTCTGATCAAATCGAAGAAGGGAATGCATTTGTCAGTAGACTTTGAGATGAACTTGCTTAGTGCGGCTACTTTCCCATTGAGGCTCTGGACTTGCTTTATGGTTCTTGGAGTCTCAAGATTTTTGATTGCCCAGATCTTTTTAGGATTAGCTTCTATCCCTCGAGCATTAACGATGAACCTAAGGAATTTTTCGGATGCAACCCCAAAATGACATTTTAATGGGTTGAGCTTCATTCTATATTCTCAAGAGGATGTTAAACATTGATTCTAGGTCCTTGATATGGTCAGTGGATAATTGCGACTTTACGAGCATTTCATCCATATATACCTCCATGGTTTTTCCAATCTGGTTGGCGAACATTCGATTAACCAATCGTTGGTAAGTTGCTCCGGTGTTCTTGAGTCCGAACGACATGACTTTATAACAGTAAAGTCCTAGGTCAGTTACAAAGCTGGTGTGTTTCTGGTCAGGTAAGTACATGGGTATCTGGTCGTAACCATAATATGCATCCATGAAGGATAAGGGTTCATGTCCAGCTATTGAGTCTACGAGCTGATCGATTCAGGGGAGTGGAAAACTGTCTTTGGGCAAGCCTTATTCAAGTCTAAGTAATCAATGCCCATTCTCCATTTTCCATTTGGCTTTCGGACGAGTACAAGATTTGACACCTATTCTGGGTACAATGCATCTTGAATAAACCCATTCAATTTAAGTTTATCTACCTCTTCTTTAAGGGCGGCAGATCTCTCTAGATCCATACCATGCCTTTTTTGGTTGACCGGGATATCCCTTGGGTTAATATTCAATGTGTGGCCCGCGATGTTTGGGGAGATTCCACACATGTACAAATGTGTCTAGGCAAACACGTCCAAGTTTTCCCAGAGAAATCAACCAATTCCTCTTGCATTTGTTGGCTTAGCTGAATCCAATCTTTATCATTTTAGAATCATCATCATTGTCGATCGGAACATCGATCGTCAGCTCACCCAAGAAAGCTTGACTGTCTTTACTTTCATCTTCACTTTCGGTATCTCTCAGGTCAAGATACCTTGGGAATTCATCGGGGTGCTCGGGACTAGGCCCAGGCATAGCTGTTAATTTTTAGCAAAGCAAACACAAAGAGATTCCACTACGCCCTTTCCATTTTCTTTTCGTTGCGCCTCCCGCAGCTCAGCAATATAACAGGCTCGTCCAGCAGCCTGGTCTCCTTAAACGACCCCAACTCCATTGTCGATAGGGAATTTTAAAGTCAGACACCAAAGGGCAATGGCAGTCCTAAATTTAGTTAGGACCAGTCGGCCTGAGAAAGCATTGTATGGCGAGTCTGTACCCAACACAACAAATTGTAATATCCAGACTCTCCCGCATTCTCCGATTCCTTACTCCACTGGCACTTCCCTTATTCCAGTGGATATAGTTGCACTCCCATTGAAGCCATGAATATGGGATCGACAAGGCTTCAAATCTTTAGTCTCCATTTTCATCTAATCATAGGATCGCTTAAAAAATATATTCACAGAACTTCCACTACCTACTAAGATCCTCTTCATCCAAGTAAGACCTACTTAAGCTGATATGACAAGTGGATCAATGGTTTGGGCTTCAATCATGTCGACATCTCTGTCTCAAAAGATGATGTCGTCGGTCATCATCTTCTATTGCTTGGCCGAAGCCCCATCTTCCAAACTACTACAACACTCGAAGCTCGCATGCCTAATAGAAATGGTATACGACTGCATTTCCTTTCAGCATCGGTCTGTTGGATGAGGACCACCACTAATAGTATTTATCACAACCTCCCGCAGGTATGAGCGGATTCCTCCGGTCTCATTTGATTTGGTACATGGTTCAGATTTGATGGGCCCGCACCTCTAGACTGCGGCGCCCACACAAACTGCTCCAACTTTCTCTCACATATCAACTGTTCAATGATATCCTGCAAATGACGGCGCTCATTCATGATATGATCGTAGATTCCATGGAATCTACAAAACTTCCCCATTTGAATCTGTTTCTCTTTTGATTGTTTAAGAGTAGGTTTCTTATACTAAATAGTATTGCAGATCTGTAAATACACATTTTCCAGAGACGAATTCAAAGGAGTATAATTGTCAAACATAGGAGCCCTACGTCATGGCCCACAATTCTGATGCCACTTCCTGTTTTGATTTCCATTGCATTTCTGTCGATTTTGTTTATTCTGTATGTTTAATTGCACTTTTTCGAAACTCCCCCCGGTTTATTTAACCGCAACGTTGCTTTGAATCCCTTCCATGCTAGGCCCTACGTCATCCTTTTTCCTAGGCTGTTTCACATCCTCCCTTCTCAAGAATGGGATGCCTTGGAATAGAAACGGTCTAATGACGGAGGAGGTTTTCTGGCCAACCAGTTGCCCAACTCATAGTCGTAATCAATCCCCTTAGTCAGTGTCATCAGAATAGAGTTAGCATTGGGATTGCTAATCTCAGCACATGTAGCATGAAATCTCTCCAAATAATGCCTGAGTGTCTCTCCAGGGGCTTGAGTGACACTAGACAAATTATTAACATCTTTTGGCCTTATTACATGCATGTGGAATTGCTCAATGAACTTTGTTGCCAACAGATCAAAATCCAAGATAGATCTAGGTGGTAAATGAGTAAACCACATGGTTACTATGCCCCTAGGGAAATCGGGAAGCTTCGGCACTTAACCGCATCATCAGCTCGTGCAACATTCATTAAACACTCATACTTTAGGATATGTTGATTAGGATCGAAGCTCCCTTCATAAATGGGTAAACTCGGCATCCTGAATTTCCGAGGTAGTTCAGTATAGAGTATATCATAAGTAAAGGGAGTATGACTATGGGAGATTCCTCATTCGTCATTGGTGAGGCCTTGACTTTCTCTGATCATCTAATGGATCATCATCGGGATGTCCGGCATCTGGACATTCTGGGACTGTTGAGCCAAGGTGTGGTCGGGTTCCATAATGTGGGGATGAGCCAGTCGTGGTCGATGGTCCACATCTCGCCTCTTGGTTCTAAATTCTCTGGAACATAAGGTTTGGGAGTATACTCATGTTGGTGACGGTTCGGATCTGTCCGATTTCGGGCATCAATTCCCAAATCAGTAGCAGCAGTGGCAGCGCGGTTGTCTGTAACATGACAAGGAATAGTACCTCCTTGAGAGGAGGGTCCAGTCTGATGGTTGGTTGACAGGCCAACTCTCGGTTTCCCAACATTTAATGTATGCTGATGTCCAGTGGCTTGAGTATAACTTCCATCTAGCAATGGGCACGTGGATCTATGATGGTAGTCAGAAGAGGCTAAGCTCTCAGTGGATGAATAAGAACCCTAATCCCTCCTGGATCTCCTTCGTCTTTGACGATTCAGTTGATTGGTTAATTCTGCATTGGCACGCAGTTGTTGAGTAAGTTGCTACCGACTCTGTGTCAGCTCTTTCATTAGAATTTGAAATTCTTCCGTAGTGACAGGGCTTGGCAGATCTGACGGTCCGGTAGCATTTTAATCGCCAGGAGGAAGCTGTATGGGGTTCTGTCTGTCCCGTACTTTTGGATCTGCGGCGGTTGAAGTAGTCCTTATGTTTACCATGATGGATAGCGAAGCTCTTTCCTAAACTTGATGCAAATCTGAATAGGATGGTAGAACTTTAAACTTGAAATCTGGATCTTCTTCTTAGATTTGTGCAATTCGATATCGATAGTAGATCCAATGAACAGGAGAAAAACTGAGTATTCTAAGTGAAAGCACCAAAGTATTTGTACCAAAATTAGGCAGAACACCCTTTGAATGGGTTCAAAGAGATAAAATGAAGAAAATAAATGGAAAATGAGGCAGATCTAACAAACACACCAATACTAAACAAGAAAATCGCACAGAAACACACAGATTTAAAGTGGTTTGGTGTATGGCCTACGTCCACCATGAAATGATTGACTTTTATTAACTTTTGCTTGCTAGTTACAACGAATTACAATAGTAAAACTCGAGTACAACAGTGATTTCGGCAGAGTCTGGACGTAGAAGAGCCAAAAGTCCCTTTTCTATAGGTCTAGGGTAACTATTTATAGGCGTAAGCTGTAAATATCTCGCTCAGATCTTGAAAGACCTCTTCTCCCATATAGGTGGGCCCACATGATCGAGCCCATGCCATTTGCATTCAGTCCGTGATCGATACGAATGAATTTCGTATCGATCAATATTTTGTCCAAACGTATTGAAATCGATCACGAACATTTTTTAGGTTGATTGCAAGCTCCCGTGAAAATTTAGTAGCATTTGGACTTGTAAATAGTGAGTTATGATCGATGCAAGTTTGGAGTTTGCAAGGCATTCTCGCCTTCGTATCGATACCATTCGTATCGATGGTTTTGTATCGATGGCTTTGCACATGTCGGTTGGATGATGTGGCGCTAGAACCCAGGGGAGATCCACTTCTCATGCTCGTTGACCTCTTCTTTTGGTTGACTCTGCCATGCATGTATCCATGAGTCGCCATATACTTCGTATCCATGCCTAAAACCATTTCTTATCGATGGATGGCTACCGCCTTCGCATCAATCATGGGATTTGTCTTCATATCACTCCATTCGTATTGTTCACCTGAAGCTTCTTCGTATCGATACGATATGCCTTCAGGTGATGGATACAAAATGGGGTAGATGTGATCGATATGAAGCATGGTGCTTTTTCATGGATGTGGACCAGTGGTCACCTGATGGATATGAAATGATATTCATTTGATGGACACGAACCAATATGGTTGACATATGCGAACTGTTGAAGCTTGATGGATGCGAACTGTTGAATCTTGATTGATGCGATCAAGGCCTTTCTGTTGATGGATACGAACGAAAGTGATTCGAAAGGGGTGGAATGATGGATACGAAATGAGTTGGCTTCCCTGGCTTGCATCGATCATACCTTGAGCATATGAACTCCAATTGACTTGGAATTTGAAACATTAGCTTTCATAGCTTTGCTTGTCATGTCATACCAATTGTAGCTTGATCCGAACTTAGACAAAATTTACCAACATCAATAGCTGACCTGTATAAAATGGGCAATCGAGAAGAATTATTTTTGGTTTCCAGTCGATTCCTTGGTGTCACGGCCCCTCCAAAAGGTGGGATAACACGTTTATATTCCAATCCGCACTTCGGGGACTTAGAAAACTCTAGTCCACGCTACGGGGACTTAGAGGTTTTTTTGAATCGTTTACACTCTAGGGACTTATAGTACTCTAGTCCATGCTTTGGGTACTTAGATATTTTTTGAATCGTTTACACTCTATTCCGCACTCTGGGGACTCTGAGTACTCTAGTCCATGCTCTGGGGACTTAGAGATTTTTTGAATCGTTTATACTCCAGTCCGCACTCCGGGGGCTTAGAGTACCCTATTCCGTGCTTCGGGGACTTAGAGGGTTCTTTTGAATCGTTTACACTCTGGTTCGCACTCTGGGGACTCAGACTACTCTAGTCCATGCTCTGGGTACTTAGATATTTTTTGAATCGTTTATACTCCAGTTTGCGCTCCAGGGACTCAGAGTACTCTAGTCCGCGCTCCGGGGACTTAGTGTTTTTTTGAATCGTTTACACTCTAATCCACACTCTGGAGTCTTAGAGTACTCTAGTCCATGCTCTGGGACTTAGAGATTTTTTGAATCGTTTATATTCTAGTCCATAATCCATGGACTCAAAGTACTCTAGTCCGTGCTCTAGGGACTTAGAGGTTTTTTGAGTCGTTTGCACTCTTGTCCACACTTTAGGGACTCGAAGTACTCTAGTCTATGCTCCAGGGAATTAGAGATTTTTTTGAATCGTTTATACTCTAGTTTGCACTTCGAGGACTCAGAGTACTCTAGTCCACGCTTCGGGGACTTAGAGGTTTTATGAATTATTAATTAATCGACTTTTAGTTTTGTGCGTGCGTCCTTACACCAGACAGATTAATGTAATTTAATTTTTCCATGGAATTATAATACACAGAATATCAGTAGTTCGTAGGAAAACAGCTTCAAGCCTGTATTGATTGTAAAAAAATAGGGATAAGTTGAATTGTCTTATTACATGTCGGAAATAGAGAATAACAAAAGAAACACATACTTGAAACAATTGCTACTAAAATGCAAAAGAAATGGACTAAGTATAATAATGGCACAAATGCTCGCTATTTCATGCTTTGGGAGTGTCACGCCATCAACAGTCGCTAGCTTGAAGGTTCCTTCTCCAAGCTTCTATTCGATGGCGTAGAGACCTTCCCATGTGGGATTCATAGGTGACGGGACCGAAAAACTTGCTTTAAAACTAGGTCGCCCACATCGAAGGTTCTCGAGCGAACTTTTTCACTATGATATCGGGCGACTAGGTACCAATATTTAGCCGCCCTTAAATCGTCTTCTTCACGTTACTCGTCGACAAAGTCCAACGATTCCAGCAAAAGATCTCGATTCATCCTAGGATCATAATGAGTCATCTGGTGGGAGGGAACTTCAAGTTCCATAGGCATAACAGCTTCAGTGCCGTATGCCAAGGTAAATAGAGTTTGGCCAGTCGTGGATTTGTGGATGGCTCTATAAGCCCATAGTGCTGTTGGAAGTTCATCCACCCACATGCCTCTAGCCTTCTCCAAACGTTTTTTCAATATAAATTTGATTATCTTATTTACGGCTTCAACTTACCCCACTTTAGGGTGAGCAACTGCTGCAAACCTTTTCTCAACGCAATATTTTAAGAAGAACTCTTTGAATTCGCTGCACTCAGATTGAGTTACATTGTCATGATAGTCCATGAAAGGCCAAAGCGGCATATAATGTTCGCACAACAAAATTGACGACCTTTTTGGTGGTGATCATAGACAATGGCTCCGCTTTTGCCAAGTAATCGACCGCGACGATTGCGTATTCTGCACCACCTTTGGAGATTGGTAAGGAGCCGATTATATCGATCCCCATATTGAAAATGGCCATGGGCTAACTATTTGTGTGAGTTCCATCGGCGGTTCTCTCGGGATATTTGCATACTATTGACATTTGTCGCATCTCCTAACATAGTCCACGGCGTCCCAATTCATGATCGGCCAATCTTATCCATAACGGAGGATCTTTTCGGCTAGTGTCTTCCCTTAGTATGATCGTTATATTCTCCTTCATAGACTTCTCTTAAGACCCGTTTTATCTCATTGTGGGCGATGCACCTCAGCAAGGGAAAGGAGAATCACTTTCGATACATTACTCCATCCTGCATTATATACCGTAGGGCCTTGCGAACGACTTGTCGTCTCTCTCTCTCTCTTTCTTTCGGGCAAGGTTCAATGTAGCAAGTATTCTCTGAATGGGGTCATCCATGACTCCCTTTCAGTTTTTGTCCTTGACACAAGATCTACCTCCATCGTGTTTATACTTAAGGCGTGTAAAATTTCAACGGGAACCAAGCCCATCTGTTGTGCATCACTAGCACTTGCAAATTTTGCCAAGGAATTGGCTTCCCCATTTTGTTCATGCAGAATGTGCGAAATATCGTAGTATTCGAGGTCCGCCAAAAATTCTTGAACCCGAGCAAGATATGGGGCAAACCTTTGCCCCTTTGCCTGATAGTCTCCCTTTACTTGGTACAACACAAATTTTGAGTCATAAAAGATTTCAAACGATTTCACTCCAAGTTCTTTGGTAAGCTTCAGTCCAGCGATCAATGCTTCTTATTTAGCTTCGCTGTTTATAGCAAGGAAATCAAGTTTCAAAGCATAACAAATCGATCGGTTCTCGAGGGTTACAAGAATAACACCTGCTCCATAACAATGGTCGTTGAATGCTCCATCGGTATATAGCTTCCATCGAACAGCGGAAACCATATCACTTCCACTTGGCTCGTCCGATATAGTGAACTCTGTAATGAAATCTGCTAGCGGTTGCCCTTGGATAGACCTCCGTGGCAGGTAAGTGATGTCGAACTGACTCAGCTCAATGTTCCATTTGAGTAGCCTTGTAGAAGTTTTCGGTTGTTGGAGCACCTACCGCAAAGGTTGATCGTTATAAATACTGACCGGATATGCCTGGAAATATGGACGGAGCTTACGTGATGCGATCACCAAACAGTAGGCCAGCTCCTCAATGTTAGGATAATTTTTCTCTTCCCCCGTTAAATGCTTATTAACATAAAACACTGGCTTTTGGATTCGGTCCTTCTCACAAACTAGAGCTGCACTGATGGCATGCTGAGATACGACCAAGTAAATATACAACACCTCATGGTCTACGGGCTTTGATAGAACTGGGGGACTCTCCAAGTGTCTCACCAGAGCTCAGAGCGCGTCCTCATAGTTCGATGTCTATTTAAAATTTCTTTTCCCTTTCCTTATTACATCAAAGAAAGGAATACACTTGTTGGTTGCTCTGGATATAAATCGACTCAACGCGGTGACTTCTCCATTCAGGCTTTGTACTTGCTTTATAGTTCTGGGTGTTTGTATGTCTCGAATAGCTTGAATCTTTTCTGGGTTGGCTTCGATTCCCTGTGCATTGATAATTAAACCCAAAAACTTCCCCGACACAACACAAAAGGAACATTTCAGTGGATTGATTTCATTTCATAAAATCTGAGTATATCAAACATCTCTGTTAAGTCTCAAATGTGGTCGTTTGGCTGTCGTGACTTCATAAGCATATCATCCACATAGACTTCCATCATTTAACCAATCTGGTCTTTCAACAACCGATTCAACAAATGCTGATAAGTTTCACCTATGTTCTACAACCCGAAAGGTATCACTACATAACAGTGCAATCCAACATCCGTGCTAAAACAGGTAAGCTCTGATTCGGAATGTGCATCGGGATTTGATTGTATCCCAAATACGCATCCATAAATGACAATAATTTGTGTCCTGTTGTCGAGTTGCCCAGCTGATTAATTCCGGGCAAAGGAAAACTATCCTTAGGGCACGCCTTGTTCAGGTCTGAGTAACCAACACAGGTCCATCACTTCCCATTTTCCTTCCTCACCGGTACGGGATTAGATACCCATTCAGGATAAAGGGTGTCGCGGACGAACCCATTGGCTTTGAGTTCATCCACCTCCTCTCTGAGAGCAGCAGACCTCTTCGGGTCCGTGCCTCTCCTCTTTTGTTTCACTGACACATACTTTGGGTCAACATTCAACGTATGACTTGCGATGGCGGGAGAAATCCCACACATATCAGAGTGGGTCCAAGTGAAAACATTTAGATTCGCTCGAATGAAATCAGTAAGATCCTCAATCATCGAGGGGTTGAGTTGTGATCCAATATTAAGCACCCGTGAAGGGTCATCATGGCTGACTGGAATGCCAATGTTAGTTCAGCCAGTGCTTCCTTGGCCTCCTTAGGTTCTCATCGTCATCCCTCAGATCTATGTCTCTATAGATCCGACTGTGTTACCCAAGCCAAGGCTCAGGTGCTACTTGTCAATTTTTAGCAAATGGATGCGGACAGGGTCGTCCATACCCTTGCCCTTCTCTCTTCGTTGGGTCTCTCTTAGTTCAGCCACATAACAAGCACGACTAGTTGCTTGATCGCCATGCACTACACCAACACCTCTATCCATTGGGAATTTTAAGGTCAAACACCATGGGGCCAAAGCTTCCCTAAACTCTGCCAGGGCCAAACATTATACGGGGAATCAACATCCAAAACAATGAACGTTAGGATCCGTACCCTCTTGCGTTCACCTTTTCTTAATTCAACTAGCAATTCAACAAAACCTACAGCATTAGTAGCCGCACCATTAAAGCCATGAATGTGGGCTTTAGATGGTTTTAGATCCTTCATCTCCATCTTCATTTGGTCATACGACTTTTTGAAGATATTAACAAAACTCCCACAATCAATCAGCATCCTTTCCACAAGCACCGGTCCAATCATAGCTAAGATAAACATCGGGTCAACGATAGGTGCCTCCACTTGCTCGGCATCCCTACTCCTGAATACTATATCATCTGCCATCATTCGTTGCTGTTTCACTGGAGTCTCGTCTTCTGTATTCAAGCGACATTTGAAATCCGCATGCTTCAAGGAACTAGCATAGCGTTCCATCGCTTGCCAACTCTTGTCTGCCGGATGAGGTCCACCAATTATTGTGCTTATGACCAGCCTTCCTCTGGTCCGAGATGGCTCCAAAGTTCGATGTAAAGCTTACCTGTGATTGGAGTCGGATGTCCCTTATCCGCCTTCCTGCAGATTCTTAACAAACTATTGTAACTTCTTCTGGTAAATCAGCTTTTCTACAACATCATGGAGGTGTCTACACTTTTCAGTATTGTGCCCAGATCTCATGAACCGACGTTGCTTTTCAGTCTTCTTTTGTTCCTCAGTAGATTCCTTTAGGCATGGCTTTCGGTATTGGAATATGTTACAAGTTGATAGATAAATATCCTCCAAAGACGTATTTTGAGGAGTATATTCACTATAGATTGCGATTCTTAGTTTCCACTTTCCTGCTTCCCTCTTTCGTTCGGAATTTCCTCCTCCGAATCCTTTAGACTGCTCCGGCTTATTTTGAATATTGACTTGGACCTTGCCAAATTTTTTGCCAAATTGCATTACCGTAATATTGCTTTGCACTACTTCCTTGTTGGTCCTTAGAGCATTGCTTTGTCTTGACCACCTAGCCTCTTCCCTTCTCATGAATTGGTTCGCCTTTCAATAAAAGCATTCCAAGGTATTCGGTGGTTTGCCTGCTAGCCAATCACCAAATTCTGAGTTCAGATCTACTCCTTGCGTTACGACCATAAGAATAGCATGGTCATTTGGATTGCTAACTTCGGTAGCAGCAAAGTGAAATCTTTGCGAATAAGCCTTTAATGACTCCCTCGAAGCCTGGATCACATTGGATAAAGACATCATATCCTTTGGGCGAGTAGCATGGACCCTAAACCATTACACAAATTTCGCCTCTAACTAATCAAACCTGGAAATCGATCATGGAGGAAGTCTGGTGAACCACATGGTAGCGATTCCGGATAGGGTTATTAGGAAGCATCTGCATTTGGTCACATCATTTTCCCTAGCTGAGTCCATCATCCACTCGTATCTCATTATGTGCTGTCGGGGATCGGTCTTCTCTTCATAAGCTGGAATAGCAAGCATGATAAACTTCCGGGGATACTTAGCATGTAGGATGTTATCTGTAAATGGAGTATGGCTCCTAGATATGCCCCAGTCATCATTGGTTAAGCCCTGATTCTCCCTCATCAGTTTCCTGACCATAGTTGATAAATCCGAAGTCTGGATGGAAGGTGGTAAGTCGGTATCTATCATGCGCGATTTTTCCGGCTGGTGCCTCCTCGGTAAGCGATCATCTAAGTGCGCATCTCAAGAATCCGCTTCACCATGACCCTGGCGAGGTGATGGACCAACTCCCAAACGTGATCTAGATCCTACGTTTCCCACACCAGGTTGGGAGCAAGTCCCCAGATGCATATGAGGGGCCACGGTTCCAAGTACGGACTCTGGATCATTTTTTTTTTTGTTTTCTTTTGTGAGTCGTTACCAATTGCTCTACTACACCAGTTTGTGCCATTTCGATCCTACGGCATCTATGCCTGGGGTGTTCGTCCGACGTAATGGAGCTGTCGGATGGTGAGTAGGAAGCGGGGCTTTCTCCAGCGTTCAAACGCTACTGCTGAGCGATCTGGATCATCAGGTTGGCGTTAGTTTGAATCTGCTCGTTAAGCTGTCTCCAACTTTCCACGAGCTCCCTCATCAGCTTATTGAACTCTGCCCTAGTGATAGCTTCTGGTTGGTTTGGGACAATGGCGGGATCTACACCTGCATTAGCTTGCTATTTGTTGGGTCCCACTTGCTGGACGCTGGTGGACTCATTAGCATCCACGTTGTGGGATGCAGATTTGGTACGTGCTCTTGTTGTCTTAGAGTTATCCGTAGAAACTCTAAGTAGAATCTACGAACTCTTGAGAATAAACTCGAATCTCCTTTGGGGATTTCCTCAATCCAAGAAACAAAGTAGATCCTAATAGCCTGAGAATGTACAGTTCTCAGTGAAGGCACCAAAATGTTAGCATCAAAATTGGTCACTAACACCCTTGAAGAGAACCATGTAGAGAGATTAATGAAGAAAGTAAATTAAAACAGAGGGGTAACAAAGTTGAATGCAAAAAGAACAAAAAAACGAGAATACCAGATTTATAGTGGTTCAGCGTAATTGCATACCTCCAATTTGAATATAATCTTTATTGCTTTTCCAATTACTTGAGTACAGATACAATCCATAAACAAACAACTTGAATACAAGTTTGAACAGAAAAGAAATAAGTACAGAATATGGCAGAGTATCCCTCGAGTTCTCTTCCAAAAAAGATCCCTTTAATTGGACCCCTACCCCTCTATTTATAGACGAAATAGGCTGGTCCTCCTGTGTAGGTCCACGGTCGAGATAGCTTGGCCTATAGCTGATAGGTTAGGGTGCTCGACCTAGGCAGGCCGACCCATAACCACCGATCCACTTTTTTTGATTCTGGATTCCCTGGATGTTGACTTGGTACTGATCTCAATTGTGCTCGAAGCAACATGGCTGAAGTAAGTCGTCCTTATGTTCACACCGACCCCTTTTTGCTAACTTGGAATCCCTCGAACATCAACTTAGAGCAGCCCATCAGTATACTTGAAGTACGCTAGACCACGGCCCGAAGTCACTTATGGTCCTGCTCGCGTTGATCCATTCCTTCCAATTTTGATATCAAACCAGGGTAGCTGAACAACCATGGTCAAGCCACTCTTACCTAACCATCAGTGCCGAATCAACACGGTCGATCCACACTTGCCAAACTATTAAGGCCAACCTACAGGTGCCGAACCTCATTCAACCGACCCACCTTGGCTTTCCTACCATGATCGAACGATACTTGCTGACCTACCTAAACCGATCCATGCATTATCTTCCTTCCTTGACCGAGCCATGCATGCCGACCCATATATGCCGAACCATATATATCAATCCTTCTAAGGCCGACCCACACATGTCGAACCACATCTAGAGGTCAGTCATCTTAAATATACCGATCCACTAAATCATACTGAACCATATATGTAGGATGAAGCATTCTCATACCAAACTAATCAAGTTACACCGAACCCTTATACCTCCATATCTCTTTTGGTTCGAAGACCATCTAGGCTTAATCATAGCCTCTACAACTATCGCTTCATAGTCGGACCAAGTAGTCGGGTAGCAGGATGTTAGGAAAAGGTTCATGCATCAATTATACACGTACTTCAATTCAATGGCTTTAATTATCCTACGAACAATGGATAAAAACATGGATGGTTTATCTTCGTTTAAATTCTGTAACATTAACAAAGGATTCAACACACATACAATACCCTTATACAATGCATATCTCTATCTCTACCACTAGTAAAGATTATTCATTGAATATGATTTTTACAATTTCATTAGTGGGCCTCCATATTAAAGCATCTTCGATAAAATTAGTTATTTACATAAAACTAACTAAATTTTTATAAAATTTAGTTAGTTTAGTTAATTTTTTCAAATAATTAGTTAATTTTTTCAAATAATTAGTTAATTTTCATAAAATTATTTACTTATTATAAAATTTAATCAACTTAGTTTAATTTTTATAAGATTAGTTAACTAGTTAATTTTTATAAAATTTTATTAACTTGGTTAATTTTTGTCCAAATTGGTTATCAAAAAGCTTAGTGTTTAGATGTGTTGATGGAGGCTCTATGTCAACAGATGTTATAAAATAAAATTAGTCCAAATTAAGTTATTAAAAAATCAGTTTCAATTACCATGATTTTCATATTTTAATATGCCTAACCTTCACTCTACGATGAGGGTCCTCAAACCCCGACCTGTCATTCATGCAATTGTTTTCAGCATTGTTAAACTAAAACAATAAATGTGCATGACAGAAATAAAATAGTTTAGGACTGCATCTCTCAATTTATTATATCGAAAGATTGCACTCCTAAAATGGTTATGAGGTTATGATAGGAATCGAAACCTCTACAATGGTCCATTATATTAACAGATAAATTTCATACAATTTTCAATCTTCTTGATTTAAATCTGTTAATTACATACATACATACATACATACATGTGTATGTGTGTGAAACTTAATTATATAAATTTAATTAACTTATGTGGAACTTAATTAATTAATATGAAACTCGACTAACTTAGTTAATTTTTATAAAATTAAATTGATATAAACTTTAGTCAATTAAATTTTATAAACTTATTTAGTTTTAAAAACTTAATTAGACTTTATAAACTTATTTATTTTTATAAAACCTAATTAAATTTTATAAACTTTTTTGATTTAAAAAAAGTTAGACTATTTAATTATTACAAAACTTAGTTAACTTAGTTACTTATTTTAAAATTATTTAATTTATTATTATAATGATTATATTATTATTAGAATATTATTTCGATAGTTAAGGCGAGATGCAATTAGGTTTAGAAGCCTAGAGGTGGGCTGGCTGATCATTTTGATAATGCTATATTCTATTTTAAATTCTCCCGTGGTGATGAACAACAGTGTATTCTAGAAGCCGACCTTACTCTCATAGAAAACCATTCATTATTACTATCTAGAGTCCTTCTGTTGATAGGGCTATCGACCAGGTTTTATGTATTCCTGTTTGGGCCCACTTTTCTCACATCCCATCTGTCCATCAGCCTCTCTTTAGGATTGATTGGCTAGCCGGCCTGGTTGGTAAGGTTATTTGTTATGATGCTAACACTGTGGCCAGATTGAACTTGTTTATGTCAAAGCTTTGATTGAAATAACTCCTGCCAAGCCTTTGCCTATGGAATTAAAAGTCAGACTCGATGAGGGCCATTTTGTTGAGGTCAGGGATCACTATTGTTGGAAACCAGAAATCTGTACGTCCTGTGAGTCCTTTGGGCATCTTTCAGATGCTTGTTCTCGTTTGGCCTCTTCTGACCCTGTTTCTTTATCTGATCGGGTTCCACTTCCTCCTCCTCCTCCTATTAGGAAGTGGGTCCCTAAGGTTGCTCCTTCCCTCCTTCTGCTGACCATGTCCCTTCTGTTGTCACTACTCCTTCTACTGTCCCTATCCCCTCTACTATCACTTCTCCTTCTGCTAACCCTGTCCTTTCTGCTATCGCTTCTCCTGGAGTTGCTTCGATTGTTGTTACTCCTATTGGTGGGGCCTAGATTGAGTGTGCATCTTCTATTTTGTCTGAATCTGTTATTTGAAACTTTAAGAAGTAGGCCTGGCTACAAGTTCCATCTGAGATGCAATACTTGCCAGAGACCGACACCATTTACGCCTTTATCAGTAATATTGAAGGTGAGAGTCGATTTGTTATATATCACATTGACGGTGAGGGTCTCTCCTTTACTAAGGTTGGTGAGATTTGTAAGAAGAATAAAAGCAAGTTTTATGACATTAGTTGAGACAGGAAATTTATTTACTCTCCTTCTCCTGAAGGTTATGATCCGCACCAGGCTTCTCTTTTCTCTAGGTATGTTCATGTTATTGGCCTATCGTCAATTGTCAGTAGTGGTTGTTCTTCTCCGAAGGGAGCATAGTCTTAGTTGTTTAGTAGTTTAGACTCCTTTTGCCTAGCTCCTGTACTTTAATAACTCTCTGCTTTGGGCACCTTGATCCCGTTTAGCTGTTATGTACATGTGCAGAACACCTGTTTTCCCCATTATTTATATAATGGCACGACCCACTATAAAGCTGTCTTGCTTTGCTAAAATGCTAAAATAATAACAGTACTATTTTATTACTACTAATATTATTATATTATATTATTTTTCTTCTTTTAAATTTAGTTAATTTTTATAAACTTGATTAATTTTTATTAAAATTAGTTAACATAGTTATTTTTCATAAAAATTAGATAATTTTTATAAAACTTAGTCAAATTTTATAATAGTTTAACAAATATTTCAAAATAGAGAACATAATTTATAGAACTAAATTAATTTTCATAAACGTTGGTTAATTTAATTAAAAAAATTTAATTTTGTTTATTTTTTATAAAACTCAATTAACTTAATTTTTAAACCCTTTAATAATTTTTATAAATCTCACTTAATTAACTTAGTTGAATATTTATAAGACTTAGTTTATAAATTAGTTAAATAAGTTTGGTTAATTTTTATATAACTTAGTTAAATTTATAAGAATTGATTAATTTTTATAAACTTTTAGTTAATCTACTTAAATTTGTATAAAACATGATAACATAGTTAACTTTTATAAAAACTAGTTAATTTTTATAAATTAAGTAACTTTTTTTAGTTTGAATTATTTTTATATAACCTAGTTATCTTAGTAATTTTTTCATACTTAGTTAATTTTCGTAAATTTATTTAAAATTTATAAAATTTTATTAATATTTAGATATTAATTTAATTTTATAAAACTTGGTTAATTTTTATAAAATTATTTAATTTTTATAAAACTTGGTTAACTTAGTTAATTCTTATAAACTTTGTTGATTTTTATAAACTTATCGGATTTTATGAATTTTCTACAGCACCTCCTTTGCGCGGTTAGTGCTTTCCCGCATAACCCATTTCAATATACATTTACACCATCAAAACAAGATCGAATTTATATCATATATAATAAAATATACTTCATAATAGCGTACATATTCCATCAGCATAACTCCATATTTATATAAAATTAAGAAACTTTTTACGTTAGGACTATTGTTGGTTGGAATTAATAAGACTCTTTAATAAATTAAGAGCACGATAAAAAACCTTCTTTACAGTAAGAAAGAAGTTGAAAATGAACGAACAAGTGATGACATGGTTCAAACAAGCAATGTAGGAAAGTGACATTGAGTGTTGTATGACAGACACACATAAAATAAACAAAGGGCTTACCAAAAAATTGAGGCAATCATCCAAAAGCCAACCTCGTGCTATGCTTTTCAACATGCATCTCCATGATGAACTAGAAACAAACTAGAGCTGCACTAAATTTAAACGAACAATACTCTATAGTAATATGATAATCCCGTCTCCCATGCATTTTAATGCATTTACAAGGACATATGAGATTACAAACCGATTTAACACCAGCCCACTTTACCTAAACTCAATGCTTGCCATTCATTCTTAATAATTTTAAGAAGTAAAGCAAGATTCATATTTACTCAAACACATACAGTTAATGTTGATTGGTGCAACATTAACTTTCTTGTTTATTTTATCGACCTTCTATTTACTTTAGTTTACTTTATCTACCTTAGTTTACTTTAGTTTCTTTTATCAACCTTTCTATTCAAATAGTGTTTTCAGCTATATTGAACATCTATCACTAGTTAGTAGCAGATGTGTCATGCCCCAAATGGATCATATTTTGGTCTGTATCCAGTTGCATCTATTACGTTTTAATGGCCTTGGGTTTACTTATATTCATACACTAATCCATGTATAATCTATGTTCATCGGAAAGAAAATTTAAATATATTTTGATATTTCAAGCTCTATGAATATAAAGATAAATTTGGCAGAGTAATTTAACATTTGAATTCTTTCTTTAAAATGGTTCTTAATTTTATTGCTTAGAATAAAAGTATTTACAAAGAAAACAGAAATACATATATTTCGATGGCTATTTTATTCATTATTTTGTGAAATCTCTACTAATAATAATCTAAATTTCTCAATTTCAATTATAGCTAATAAAAATGATGGAAGTATCATTTCTCACCAATAGATGAAAGTTGTTGTCAAACATTCATAAACCATGCAGCAAATCAAATTTGATAGCATAGAGAAACCAAGTATCCCACCTTTAATCCTGGCATTTCAACAAGACAAACACATTCCACTACTTCAGCTCCTACTCATTCTGCACCTAAAATGAGTTGAGTGGAAAGGAAGCTTTGTTGCCATTGTCTCAACAAGGTCCCCTCTTTTCACAACTCAAAGCCCTTCTTTACCGAGGAATAAGTGAAATAATATTCTTAGCGTTCATATTCAATAAGTTATCTACTGTTATTGAGTAACCAAGTCCATATATAACATGAGAAAACCAATAATCAACGTACCAACATATATTAAAAGAAACGAAGGTTGATTGTTTAACCATACAACTTTCATTTCTATGTATAATAAATTTAGATAAGCAATTACTATGTATAAAAACCAAAAGTTTTATTTTCTATGCACTTCTTCCTATGCAGTTTCTTACCACTCAAGGTATCTCTATAATGATATTTATATATGTATGTATGTGTATATATATGCATATGTCTATGTATACAAGGTGGTAAAAGTAAAAGCAAATGGAAATAAGTTTGAAATGTATATACTTGATCGATATCGCTTCTTTTCCTTAAACCTTATTGCGCCAACCTAGCCCATCCACAACCGGATTAACTTGTAGGCAAAACCTTTTGTGCGTTATATTTGAAAATACACGCTAAAAGGGTTGCTTAGTCAGTCTAAACCCTTAAATCTATAATATGATGGTTCAAACTATTGAGTGAATCCATGCTCTCGTAACTTACTTGAGCAACGAATATTTCATTCCTTTTCATGAGATACCCGATTGTGTTTGCAATCATGATTGTAGAAAAATACTAAGAGCAAAATAAGGATAATGAGGCACAAAAATAGCAAAAAAATAAGAATGACCTTATAAAAATAGGTTTATTGAAGCATGCATGCATTCACGTGCTCACATACCGTATGTGTAACACAAATAAAGTATATTAAAAGCTTATAAGCTAATAAATTGTTAAACAAAAGATAAGTATTAATTACGTACTAGATTAAACTTAAGCTGCTCTATAGTTTTCTTTAGCTCGCCTATATGTTGACTAAGTGCCTATATAGTAAGTACAAGATATAAATCAGTGACTCACAAAACTATGAGATTGCTTGCTCAATGACACAACATAAATTTAATAGCATAAGAAAACAAATGTTGTGTCTTTGCTTTGCAGCCATATGCTTTAATGCTTCAATTTTTTTTAAAATACTTTTAGGCCTTAAGCAAGTCGTTTATAATTTTCCATGGCAATATGAGAGAGAAACCTTTGGGAACCCTCTCGATTGCAATCAAAACTCCTTCGCTCTCATATTTTAGTATTTGTGCTAAATTCTCAACAAATGATAGATACTTGTGCAAAATTAACATGTTCTACATCAAGTCCAATGAGTAATAATCCAACACTAGCATCATCATGTGCATATGCATAGAGAATGGGTCTATAACCCAGTTAAGAAACTTATTCAAAGTCGAAGAATGAAGAGTTCTCAAAACTATATACATAGACGTACCTGCTTACTAATATAAACTGTGCTAATGCTCTGGATATAAAAAAAATTTCTCTAGAAGGATGCTGGAAGTACCTAAAGAATATTAAATTAGTTTTTGATTTAAAGGACAGGAAAGGCTCCTAAAATGCCTATTATTAATTTTTTTTAAGGCTTGGAAGCTAAATCATCAAACTAGCAGTAAATAATTTTCTTGCACTTAGTGCATGACATATTAATCCATTTCTTATCTAGTATGTAGAAAATGATTAACAGTTTTATGTTGATCTAGATTTTAATTAGACATCTTTCCAATTAGCCAAACCAGAGCAGCCCATACCGATTGGTTGAGTACATGTACATACCGATTTGTGATACGTTTCACAAAAATCCCTAACAAATTAATTTGTTAATGAAGTTGCAGAAACTAACATAGGTAAAGACATAAATCCAAAGCTACGTTTACCAAAGTTGTTCTGCAGAATAAAGAAAACATAAACTGGCTTCTGTTCAATTAGCCAAAACATAGCAGAAAGTACATATACATATTAATCCATGAAATTTTCTGCATAAATCCACGAAAATCTTACCATTAGAAGGATAAATACACAAATATAACCATGAAGGATATATTATACAAATCTATGCAAACACATTATAGGCTGTAGTACCATTAAACTGTAACCTGTACACTGCAATACCATTAAACTGTAAATTGTAGTACTATCAAATGGTTAACAGTGGTAGATGTAAGGCTACAAAGCATCATGAAGAAGAAATGTTCAAATTATTAGTTTAATTAGTGAGCTATGATGGTTTATAAATTTTTATAAAGCTTAATTATTTTTTATAAACTTGGTTATTTCGTTATAAAAGTTAACTTAGTTAAAAATTTGTATAACATAATTTTTACAAAATTTGTTTAATTTCTGAAAATGCATTTAATTTTAATAAAACTTGCTTAACATAACTATTTTTTAAAAAGAAAGTTCACATTTGTAAACTAAGTTAATTTTTATAAAAAATCAACTTAGTTAAATTTGGATAAAACTAGTTAATTTATATTAATTCACACATAATATAATTAATTTAATTCAACACACACATAGATACATACATACATACATACATACATACATACATACATACATATATATTAATACATACATACATATATATATATATATATATATATAATTTACAAATATATAATTTATATGGTATATATACGATTTATACATATAATTTATATAATATATGTACATAAAGTAGTAATATATATATATGTATACTATAAAAAATTATAATGGAAGTTTTAACCTTTAGGTTTCTTAGTTAATATGTTTGCTGATACTTGCACTGCTTTACGGTCATAACACCCAAAAATTAAATATGAGGCCTTCTAATATCACTAAAAGGGAAAAGCATAAATAGTTCCTACACATTTTGAATACTAATGATTCAGCTTTGGAATGAAAAATAACATTAATGTGTTATAACATTGAACTTGTATGGTCGATAGGCCTCAAGAAAGAATGAAAAATAACTTATAAAACAAATATAACTTCCAAGAAAACTAGTTATCTGCTCCGTACCTACTACCATGCCTACTGGGATTGTAAAATGGAAGAAGTTTCAAGCACTACAAACAATTGAACATGTCTTGCTAAGAACCATAGGAATGTTAAAAGAACAAAAAATATACGACCCATTTCTGATCTCCTACGAACGGTAGCTTTGTGTCAATCTCTATCTTGGAGTAATAAAAGGAATAATGAGATCACACAATGACAGATATTTTAAAAAAAAAATTGCAACAACAATTTTATGTAAAGTAAGAAACTAGTACCAACTATCGACAAATGTATCTGAAGAAAATATATAGAATGTGCATGACTTATGAACAAGTTATTATTAATATATCATCATATTAAAGAGGAAAAAATTGATAACAATCAACAAATTAATAATACTTATTGAGGCACTAAGAATATATGTATATCTTAATAATAAAAACAATGAATTAGTGCAGAATAATAACACAAAGATACATCAATAGGCATTATGAAATAAGCAATACACAGTATCCTTTGCAATAGGAAATAGTATACGACAAGGCTACAAAGATATTTTCCTCTAACATGTTCAATTTAACAAGCATCAATTTTCGAATATTTATTACATATAATAATTGGTTAGATGCCTATAATATTTATTTTGAGAGGCCAACTTATCCTCTAACAAAATCGAAGTATATTGTAAGTAGACAAAGATGATAGAATGATCACCCTATAAAAAAGACATGAAACTGGAATCTACTGCAGTAATCAAAAAATTAGAACGAAAACTAGTAGTATATCTTGCAAATAATATTTTGAAAACAAATTTTTACTTATTTAGAGCATACCTTGGGGTAAGGAATTTTGCTATAAATTCATGGATTCCCATCGTCTGATCCACAGTATCCTTAAGCATTACTAGATTCCAGTTTAAATGCCAAAGTCTTGACCCTATCTCTTCTTCCATTGACCTATTGCACAAACAAGGTGCCACTAGTGGTTGTTTTTAATGATTTTGAATTTTGCAGTAAAATGTGTGAAAAAATAAAATATTAAATCTATGAAGATATATTATTTAACTCGATGTTTCTTTAGCTTCAGTTTTATGCTACAATCTGCAGTAATACGCTAAAATCTAGTCTAAATTTCAAACTTATATATCGTATAAAGGTAAAAAATATATTTAACAACTTAACAATCAAACAAACGAGCGTACCATATCATGTGCAAATTCAATACTGGATGGATCTGATACATTCTCCACAATCATATCATACCATAGAAGAGACATCTCTTTATAATAAAAGCTGAAAAGTTAGGATCGCTGAACTCATCAGGCAACCTGCATATGTCAGAACATATGCATCATAGCCATATCTGTAGGATCGGGCCATAATTGTGATATTTACAAACTATTTGCAATATCGGATAACATACCTTTGGAAATCTTGTTACACACGCCTTTGGCGATCATACTGATTTTGCCTCAGGACCTTCTAATGATGCCTGCAGGATTTTATTGCCGGGGCCCTTTCCATTAAATACCATCCATGGTACCACTGAGATGGGAATAAAAACATAGAATCAAAATTGAACAAACCAACTAAGATAACGTTGAAAGCGAAGAGAACTAGGAATGAAAATCAAACATGAATCAATATCGACCATGACAGAGCTTCGTGAGTGAACAAGAACTAACGTCGTAATAATTGAACAGGAGCAAGCTAGTCGAAATGAAGTAGGGGAGTGGTTTTGGGAGTGATTTAGGTTTTCTTATGAAATCGAAGTCATGAGACTAATTTAGCGTCTTCGCTGGAAAGGAAAGTAGATATGAGAATATGAGGCCTTAACCCGCCAAATAAAATATGGATCCCGCCTTGGACTAAAAATTATATATTTCATCTTATGGCGTTGTAATTTGTTATTATTTTCCTTTTAAAACATTACTAATAGCAAGTAGACTGTGATGCTATAAGGAAATGCTATAACTGGCAAGTTTTCTTGTAGTGTGATGATACCTATAAAAGGAGTTACATAATTAGGAATACGACCTAAATGTCGGTTTTCCATGATAATATAAAGATAGTGGATACCCTTTTTAAAGGCGCTTAATTTGTTCCATGCTCAAATTAGAATCTAGCAGCTCTTCATCGACTCAAGAAATGTAAACGAAAGACTCCTTGTCCATCGTTTGAAAGAGAATATGAATCAAATGTCATTGATGGTTGGAGGATGGTGCAAGAACTCTATAAATACCATCTACATACAGTTCAGAAGAGTGTAGCAATTTAGATGAAGCTACGCTAGAGATATCTTTAAATAATGGAGAATTTCCCGAATGTGTGAGTTAAATGGCGAGATGCATCTAGCCCAGCACATGAACTTGTTGCACATCGTATATTCTTTCAGGGATCTATGGGCCCTATCATCCCATGACGAAACCAACATATCATCAAAAGGAATTCCATGCCTTACAAAGATTCGATATAGAGCATCTTCCTTAACCTTAGAGGCTACCAAATCAGCAAGGTTCTCTAAAATAACTGCATCCTCTAGAGTGTCAGGAGCATGATCGACAACTTCCGATGGAAGAATGGGAACTACATCAGAAAGATCAAATTGAGGACCTAGGCTTTCCGGTTGTTCCAAACAATGACTAGAGGATGGATTATCAGCCTAAGTTGCGAAACTTGATTCCACGTCAAGATTATCCTATTGAGAAGATGATCCAGTTGGCATAGCTGCAAGATGCTCAAAACGTCTAGAATCTATTGCTATTAAACTTAGTAAAAATCATGATTAGACTAAGTAACCTATGCCCCCCGGTGCATAGTGCGTGCTAATGTGGTGTGGTAATGTGCTATGTAATGTCATAATAAGTTATATGAAACTAATGACAAAAAAGACGACGAGACTTCGAGGTCCGACCGAAGAGACCATTATTCCTAACCGTCTCAACTGTTTCTCTATGTTATTGGAGAAAGATTCAGTTTGAATTTCACGATCGATTGTTGGAAAGTAAAAGTTTGATTTTTTATGTTCAAGTTGTTGACGAGCTTCAATAGAACAGTCAAAGACATTGATTCCTGTCAAAGTTCAAATGTCACACGTTATCGAATATGCAATTCAAATCATGTAAAAGTCATATGTGTTCATTTGAATATGCAAGGCTGAAGCTCATCATTGGGTTCAAATTCATTTATTTAAGTTCCATTTCTAGAGCCTATATGCTAAACAACGACCGTTCTCCTTAATGCCTCATTACCAATCGTTCCCTTAGACAATATCTACCAATCGTTCATAGTTGGTCATGTTCACCAATCGATCTACTTGACCTTTAATGCCGATTGTTGTCTCCATGCCATCAACCGATCGTCCCACTTTACCCAGTCCGCCTAAAAATGCTCCAACTCCAAAACATTGCTGATCATTTGTAGACGATCGTTAAATACTCAATCAATGCCACTCCATAACGATCGGTACATCGTTATGATCATCTACTCTAGATTCGTCCAAGTCCAAGGTTTTTTCGATCTCCAAGAACGATCATAGTGCATTGATCGAACAACTTCCCTAACTTCGCTACTTCGTCGTCCTCAATAAACAATCGATTGAGGCCACCGCCTCCTCTAGTTTCCATCTCCATCAACCTTTCTCAATTGTTTTACTGATTGATTCCGTCATAGAAGATAAAGGCCACGACATTGATGAAGCTCAATGTCTCATCCTTGAATCATAAAGCAGGTTTAAATTATCTTACTTAGTTTGAGATCTGAGAAAAGAAGCTACATACAAGTTCGAATCAAAGTGAGATCTGGAGAAGTACAGTGGTTCGTGAATAAAGAAAATTGATTTTTGAAGTTCGGATCGTTATTTGGATTGGTAAGGGAAAAAAGGAGGGAGGCTTGTTTTTTCTATTTGCTACCTCGAATTGAAACGATACGAAATGAACTGAAGGATGAAGGACAAATGGTTAAGTGCAGACGCTTATATAGGTAGGACGTATACCGATCGTTCGTGGCCCCAAAATTACACCGATCATTTCGTGGTAATGATTTTATACCGATCATTCCATAACTTTGGGCAATCCAATCTGTATGTCCTAACAATCGATAAGTGAGGAGGGGTATAGTAACGATCGGTGATGATCGTTTTTTTAAAAATGGAAATAGTGATTGATAGAGATTGTTAATCAAATTTCAAAACTTGAAAATAACCTAGAACATGGAACCGTGATCGAAAGTCAGGTAAAAAAACCTATACATGTTGGTATACGCTTCAAAATTCAAGCCTTTGAAATTAACAAAAATTAAATGTTCACCTGAAATCAAAGGAAGAAAGATTGAAACCAAGTTGTTGAAGTTTAGAAATTGCTAGAAGCAAAAAAAGATGATTACCAACAAGTTATGATCCTGTATTTATGCTAGAAATCAACCAATCGTCATGACGAATAAGAAAATTACGACCCTTGACAAGGAAACAATTCGATGGAAGAATAACAACTATTTGATAAATCGGATAGATTTCTTTCTGATGATTCTCGCTTGCGACGATTCAAAGCACATCATATTCGCAGCAAGTCGTACTTTGGGGAGCAAATGTTATCCTGCCTTTTGGCAAGGCCATGATATCATCGATTTGGCTAGAAACGAATGGTTATCGGCTTTAAGAATCGACTATATATGACACTGGATGATGGTCGGGAAAATTCGGACCGGTCCCAATCAAGGTGCAATCAGTATGGTATGACAGGAAAAGTTTCATGAAGTTACAATTCAAATTTCAATATGATCAGAGTTCAGAAGCTTGAATTAGGGACAAAGCAAAGATTTATATGGATCGATCAATAATGATCCATAAAGCAGCTCAAATCAACGAAGAGTGATCGATATTTCAGAATCCACAAGGCCAATCCATTTGAAACTTTCAAAGCATCAATATATTGAAAAGTAGAGCCCAAAAACGATCGCAGATCAAAATATTGAGATACGGAGATAGCCAATCATTATTTCCAATCCTTTATAAAGATCAGTGTAGCTCAGTGAACATCTCAAACGTGACAATGGTTGATCCATTTCTCACAACCTACAACTCAGAATGACTTCGTATTTTAGGGGCAAGTTCGAGAGGCTCGTGGGACCCCTCAAAAATGATCTCACATCATTTGAAAGCAAAAATAACGATTGGAATAACTATAATCGATTGTTCTTAAACATCGAGAACCTATGGACCTAGAGAGCCTTCTGCCATAATCTTAGCGAAATATCTCATCATCTATCCCTATAAATATAGGCATTTTGGTTCATTTTCAGGTTCTTTATGCTTCTTGTTACTCTAGACTCCATTGTAATCAAGCACTTGCTATCCTCTACTGGTGTAATCAGAGTTATAAGTAATTAATAAAGGATAATCTTTAAAATGGGCGTGGGCATACAATGCCGAACCACTATAAATTTCTATGTCTCTGATTACAGTTGATTCTCTATTACATGTTAATTCATTTATTCAATTTAAACTTTTTCTTCTTCACTTACTTCTCTACAGAAACCATTCTTGGGTGTTTGTGACCAATTTAGTTGAAAAAATAAATAATTTTCGAAAAAAGTTCACCATAATTAGTTATTAACTAAAGGGGGTTGACAAGGTCATAAAATTATTTTATTCACATTTAATCAAGATTCAATTATTTATATTTGAATAATTCAGATATTTGTATGTGAAGTGCTCGAAATTCCGTCTCATTGCAGTTACCCCATTGAAGAAAGAAGGAAGGACAAGTAATGAAGGAATATGATTTGGAGGCAATTTTGACTAGCAGTATTGGACCTTTTACTGACGAGAAAGGGAAGTAGATTGTTATGAAAGGTGTGTTATCTTTATCTAGATTTTCTATCAGAATTCTATTTGGTACTAGTGCATCACATTCATTCATTAGTCGTGCTTTAGTGGATAAGTTAAGCCATATACCCTAATTTATCCATGATTCTATTTCAGTATCAAATCCTATCAAGGGGATCCACCAAACTATCCTTTTTTTCCTAAAATCTAAAGCTGGTTATAAATTGTATTTATAATGCATATGTACTTAGCTTCTTGAAGTATGGATTAATTCTAGGAATGGACTGGATGACGCACTACATGATGGTTTTGGATTGTGATAGGAGAGTTGCACGATTGATAAAGGATGGAGGATAGGACTTTATTATTTGTCATAGGGCCAATAATTCCATGATGACCATTTACCCGAGTGCTCTTGGTATGTCATGGGATGATCTATCTTTGATCCCTATAGTGCATGATTTTCCAAAATACTTTGCTAAACTTTTCGATCTTTCTTCCTAAAGAGAGAATGAGTTTTAGGATTGATCTCATTAAAGAAGTTAGGCCTGTGGTATTGCCACTTAGACATATAGACCGAAAATAAAGGGCGAAATTAGATAAGAAGTCTTAGAGTTATTAGAGAAAGGCTTTATTCGAAGAAATATTTCAGAATGGAAAGCGCCTGTCATCTTTGCCACTAAAGCCGACGCTTCCCTTAGTCTGTGTGTCGATTGTGCTAATGCAATAGGGTGGCTTGTTTTTACGTGGGTTAGATAAAGTCAACGACCATTGATTTGTGCTTGGCATTACACGTGGGTTAGACCATGTCGTTAACCATTGTAATTTTGTTTGACTAAGACTATGTTTCATAGGATGACTTTATTTGTTATATTGTTCGACCAACTTGTTGTTGCAAGTGAAACAGAACTAAGGTATAACGGTTGACTAGACATTCATCACTCACCCGATTGTTATATAACCTCCTCTATGTTTTCTCTTTTTGTTTCATTACCAGGTTGGTGGAGTTCGAACCATGTCAATTAACGTTTGAAGTTGTTGATGATGATGATGTTACTTATGTATATAGACATGTTTATAAATAACCATCTCATATATAGATTTATATGTGTGTCGGATTTGGATTGGATTGTATTTGGATTAGGTACATACATTAGATATATTTGTTTCAAATAAAGTAATATTTGATTATATTATATGTTGTGTTACCTTATGTTGTGAGTTCAAAAGGAGATAGGTAGAATATATTTGTTGTTCTGTCTCTTATTATCAATCACCAACATTATGTTTTTTTAGCTTTTGGGGTTTATGCATCATCGGTTATGTTAATTCAGAGGGTCAAAAATGGACTATTTTACAGTAGGAGTGTACAAGACTTTTTCATAATGACGAATTCTATATTGATAGGCTTTCTGAGCTTGATGCTAATATTGATGAAAAACTTCAAAGGGACTTGATTTTAGGCTCACCGTCTCCATAGTTTGAGCCATTCATATTGAATTTCAATATGATCCAAATGAAAGGGAGCCTTGTTGAGCTAATATGTAGAAGTCAACTGAAGGCCTATTTAGAGGTCAAGGTATAGTGTTTTCATTGAAAGGAAACCTTCATCTCTGAAAGTTTTAATGAAAAGAAAGCGAGGTGGTAAGAAAGGTAAGGTAGTGCCCACAATGATAACGATGAATTTCACCATTGTTATAAGACGGGGCACTACAAAAGGAAATGGGCAGAATATCCAATGATAATAAGAGAGAAAGGATCCTCAGCTCTTAAAGGTTCGTGTATGATTAAGAACTATTTTACAATCGACGAAAACTCTTGGGTATTAGATACTGGATCTGAAACTCATATTTGTGATTTGATACAAGGACACAGGAGTAGATGATCCATGTAAAAGCAGGAAATAAGCCTTTAAGTTGTTGATGGACCTATAGTAGATGCAACTGCTTTCATTTATGTTTTCCTAACGGACATGTTATTATTATGAATAATTGTTATTATATACCAAACATTATTTGCAGAATAATTTCTATGTCCAAGTTAGCCGAACTAAATATCATTTTCTTTGTAATACCGATATTACGAACATTATGTTTGATGGAAACATGATGTCAACTATTGTTTTGGATAATGGCATTTATATTCCTAATTTTAAACATGTATTTGCTATTAATGATCTTTTATTGTTGATGCTAAAGATAATTATTTATGGCAATTTAGGGTAGGTCACATTAGTGATGAGAGATTGCAAAAATTGAAAACCTAAGTTTTCTCCCATCGTTTTATTATGAATTATTTGATATATATGAAACATTTGTCAAAGGAAATGACCAAACACCCCTTCAAAAGGATCAATGAAAGAGTAAATGAACTCATAGATTTCATACGTACTAATCTATGTGGCCCAATGCCTATAGTAATGAAAGATCATATTTTGTGACATTCATGGTTGATTTCTCTAGACTAGGATATGTATATCTTATGAAGAATAAATATGATATTTGTGAAAAAATTATATTATATAAAAATAAAGTAAAAAATTAAACTAACCATAAGAATAAAATACTTTGATCCGATCAAGGAGGTGAGTTATTTGACATGAACTGGAACCTAAAAGATAATGGAATTTTCTTTTAGGTCACTCCCTTATACTCCGTAACATAATGGTTTTTCGGAGAGAAGGAATTGGATCCTATTAGATACTGTTCGATCTATGACAAGTGTTAGATTCTAGAACTCATATGTTGAATTTTATGTCACCTAAATCTATAGTTAAGACATCATATAAGATGTGGTATGGAAAGAAATTATACCTTAAGTAATCAAAGGTATAAAGTATTGGAATTGGCCCAGTCTACAGCGTGTGAAATGCGTAAATTTCAAAAAAGTCCTAATTTGACATAGTGGGTCAATAAAGTCTATTGTATACACTAGATCCAATCTAGTTATTTTAAATAAAATAATATTTTACTTTAATTATTTAATTTAATGTAATTAATTTATATTAACTAAATTAACATTTGTATAAATTGAATATATCGTTATATATTCTAAGATGCATGAGATAAAATAAATGTGTGTATTATGCAACATATCAAAGGTGTACATTGACACAAGCAGATATTGGGTTTATAATATCTACCACGCATACACTTAGGACATACATGCACGCATGCATGCATATGTGTGTGCGCGCGCGCGTGCGCCTTTTTGCTTGAATTTAAGTATTTCATATATATATATATATATATATATATATATATATATATATATATATATATATATATATTCGAAATTATATTTAATAATATATTTAAATATAATACTGAAAATATCATGCAAAATTTTGACCAAGTCATTATTTTAAAATTTGAAGTTAAAATATCAAATTTAATTTAGTAAACGAATTTAAATTCAAAGTATAATTCAAAATATTTATTTAGTAATAATATTTATATATAAATTTAAAAAATAATGGTATCCAAAAATGATTTTTGTAATTATATATATATATATATATATATATATATATATATATATCTGTGTGTGTATACTACAAAGGAATTTTATATTTAAATAAGTATTTGAAATATATATGTAATATATGTTTCCGCCTATATTTTTTACAAAATAAAAACCAAAAGTTATATGTGTATATATATGTATTCAAATATGGATCTAAATATGTATATAATATAAAATTAATTTTTTTAAATAAATATAATTCGGTAGAGATAATTTTTTTATTATCGAAAGCATATTATAACGAATAAAAATATACATTTTGAACTTGAATTTAATTTATACTCAATGATTTAAAATTAATTAAAATAAAATTTCACTTAAATTAATTTAAAAACTTTTATAAAATTATCATAGCCAAAAAATAACATTTTATTTTTTATAAATCAAACACACGGTATAATATTAAGGAAATGCATAAACATTAAATATTTAATGTGTGATTGAAATTAAAAAAATGGAATCCATTGACATACATGAAATTGAAGATATATATAACATACATCGATTATGTAAACTAGATTTGACTTTAAGATAATGTCGTAGATTCACATGTTAATCTAGACTATCTCTTGGATCTCTCAGATCTACACCTGCAGTTGCAAGCAAATGGCATGCCCAACATCGAATCTAATTGTTATACATAAATTTGCATGAAAATGGAGTTGAGAAAAGAGGGGTTATGGGGTTAGCATTTGTGGCTAAGTCAAGAAGTGAGGAGCACAAAAGTAAAACGAAAAGGTGGTGGCTAAGGCTAGAATTTATAAGGAGAACTAGAGAAAATATCTACATGTTTCTCTCTTACAATTCAAACTCCCAAGCCCTCATTTTTGCCCTTAATATGATCGACCAAATACTAGGGCCTAGATGGACGAATCAAACCAAAAGCCTGTTAGTAATTTTTATATTTCATTTCCAATAAATTTTTTGAAGGAAAAAGGTTCTTTTATTAATAACGAAGGAGAACCATATAATAGCAGGATTCGCCTCCTTAAAAAACCTTACCATTATGGTAAGGAAAAAGAGCATGACATACTTTATTGAAACAAACTCTATTACAGTTGCAATACATGGTTAGGAAAATAAAATAAACCAAGATCAAAAAACAAAAGGAAGTACCAACCCAAAATGAGAGCAAATACCACTGCAGTACAATTCCAATATACGTATATACATCGATATCGTTTTACCAATGCGTGCATATATAACTTTTATATACGCACTTAATTAATTGCTTATAGAACCTTGAACATTTCTAGAAGCTATTACATTTTAGTAAATATTCCATGTAACAGAGATATACTGATAATTAATATTTCTTAAATATTAATTAATTTATAACTATTATAGATCAATTAAGTCAAGCGGTGATTCAAAGACTGAATAAATTTGATTGTGCGATCATATGTGTGAATTTAGCCGATGATTATTATTTGAATAATTATAATACTAATGTTCATATGTCACTTTAGCTAGTGGTGTGAATGTCTGACTTAATTCGTCAATTATAGATCTTATCGGTTAAATGTATTCTCTTCGTTTGCACTATATCACCTTAGTATGTGTGGATTTTGGATTTGGTCAAATTTCCATAATTATCCATATTCAACTCAGTTAGGCTTATAAATAAATTCAACTGATTAGTAATAACATTTTATTAGTAATTGTACTACTATGGCCAGATATTTTAACTTTGAGTTGACTGCAGCTGACCAATATACTAACTTGGTATAACCATGGAGACGAATTCTCTATTGAATAGTTCTCACTTCCACTGCTTCAACTCAGACCCAACTATGGTCGCTCGATGGTTTTTGTGCCATGAATTAACAACAATCAGTTTGAGTGTCCATATTGAAGTTTAACTCTATTCTCAAGTCGAGATAAATGTGTAATGTCATCACTCTGAGATCCTTAGTTGTTATTAATCAAAAGGTAACTCTTGAACAAATCATTCTGTAGTTATCTAATAATTATGAGTATGTAACCCCTAAGTGCTCCCAACAGTCATAAGTAATGCACTATTGAACATTTGTAGAGCGTTATGTGCTCTAGTCTTATTGGATATGTCCTTTCTCGAAATAACTTGACTAGAAATATTTTAAAAAAAAATACTATTTATGTCATGATTAATTACTCATGATTACAACTATTTGCAATTTCAATCATATAATATTTTACTTAAGGAAGTTCTTATAAATATACATAAATTATTATTTTATAATTTTTATCACTATATAACAAGCATATATAAGAAATCAATCTTCTTTTATTTCGAACGAGATTTATTGTAGAGTTAGATAGTTTACAACAAATTACCGACATACTCCTACTCTCTCAATCTTCCATTGCATTTGAGGCCAACTATGAAATTTGAGTCCCATCCTTTCAATCGGCTTACTCAGAACAGATCAAGCCAATCCCTTGGTCAATGGATCTCCTATGTTGTCCTTACTATCTACTATGTTAATCATCACTTCTCCATTGTTGACAAACTCTTTCATCGGGTAAAACTTCTGGCGTAACGACCCAGAATTTTGAACAATTTAAATTAAAAGTATTTAATTAATTTTAAATATTTGAATGATGGTTTGACTTGAATTTCAAATTATCAGAATGAATATGGCGATTAAATTATAGAGTTTAATCTATTGAAAGTTGAATAAAAATTTGAATCTTCAATTTTGAGCTGATTAAAAATATTTCAAAGGCTAGGAAAATTTATATTGATAATACTGAAGATAATAGAAGCTTTAGAATTGAATTTGAAAGTAAGTTGTTCAGTTTTGAAATTTTATCGTTTAAATTGAATTTGAAAATAGCCTTCCGAGGCACAGTCTCGGAATTTGACGAAACCAGTTCCATTGGGTCCGTAATATTGAATTGTTACCGGATTTCAAATTTCGTATTATTCAGAGTCGTTATGTGAGCACACGGTGAGTAAACGCATTGAAATTAAATCGAATTCAACTTGAATTTAAAATTTAAAATTTAAAATTTGCACTTTAGTCAACATCAGAAACACTGTAGCTTCCTAAAAATACGCCTAAAATCACGAACGAGATCGTGTAAGCAGACCTATTCCCTGAAGCATCACGTACCCCTGTCTCCCTCCATCCCTTTTTAAAATCATCACGCAAGAAAATACACTAAGAATCTCGTTCGAAAGTCAAGTAATGGTCGCGTTCCTCTCCTTCAATTTCAAACGGAAAAAAAAACTCACGAGTTCCCCTCCCCCTTCCGTTTCGTTCACAGATTTAAATCCTCCTTTTATTCCCAAACAGAAAATCAAGAAAAAAAAATGGGCGACTAAATCGAATCGCGATCTCGTTTCATGCGATTCGAGAGCAAAGGGAGGAGGTGGCGTGGTGAAAGCTATCACGATTTTGAGTCAGGGTCGCGAAGGCTGTTAGGGTTTCGCGTGAAGAGGCGCGATCGAAACTGACTTCGATTGGTGGCACTCGCGGTGTTCGTTGAGATGGAATGTCGAGCTTGAGCTTGGGGTCGCGTAGGGCAAGGCGCGAGCTCGCGAACGACGACGTGACCTCGTGGATGCTGGTGGAGCAAGCGCGCGGGGCTCGTATGGGTGGCACGCGATGTCTGGTTGAAGAGGCGAGTTGGGGTTCGGCGGTAGATGTAGTCGAGCTCGATTTCAGTAAGGGCAGCAATTCAAGTGGGAGCAATTGGGAATTTCAATTACGAGTGAAGGTATTATTTTTATTAATTTTAATTTATAAAATTTTATGAGTATAGACGTATAGGAAAATATATACAGTAAGTTAAAACAATTTAAATTCTTGAATTATCCAGAAATCTGTAGATATATATATATATATATATATATATATATATATATATAATTAGTTTTACATAGTTGAAGAGATTATTTAAGATACGTATTTTAAATAGTTTGAAAGAGATAAAAGAATTTATTTCAAAAGGAAATAAATTTAGAAATTAAATTTGGAGTTGAAAATTGGTTCAAAAAGAATTATCAATTAATTTAACTATTAAGATGAAATCATCGATGAATCGAAATTATCAAAATGAAAAAAATTATTATTCGATCTATTCGAATATTAATGAAT
Source organism: Allium cepa (assembly GCA_030765085.1). Lineage (NCBI taxonomy): Eukaryota > Viridiplantae > Streptophyta > Magnoliopsida > Asparagales > Amaryllidaceae > Allium > Allium cepa. Next base: position 307,626,329 of record CM060934.1, on the reverse strand, counting down.
TTGTATAATGTTTATACAAGGTCAAAATTGTGAAGAAAATCAAGTCATAAAGGAAATGGATTGCAAAATAAAAGGCAAAGGTGACATCTTTTCACTCAAATTGAAAATTTGGATTGCAGTTATTGATTGCTGTTTGATTGTGATATTAGATATAGTAGGATATATCTATATATAGCAATACATATATATTGGCATATGTATATATTGGAGTTGTTGATTTCCCGCATTATATAGCGGATGAGACCCTACTGCGCCGCCTATTAAGCGGATAATATTTTATAAATCCCATATACCGCGATATCCCGTCTTGAAACGGGATTGGTATTGTGCTAAAATTTGTGGATGCAGGGAAACAGGTTGGAGGGATCCAACTGGATTCCTCAACCGTATTTATTTATTTATATATATTGTGATATTTGATTGATTATCATATCGATATATGATGTTTGAAAGTCGTGATTGACTATTTGATGTGTTGCATCATCGGATCCATTTTTAAAGTTTAAAAATAACGATTTTGATTTTAAAGGAATTTTTAAAGTGATTTTTGAAATTATACGTTTCTTCAAATTTTTGAATTGATTCATTTTAAATAATTAAAACGTTATAAATTCTTATGTTATAAAAATTAAGATTTTTGTGAAATATAACCAAAAGGTGATTTTTGAGATAAGTAGTTATAAATTTATAAAATAGTTAAATTGGGATTTTTGAATTATTTTAAAACGAGTTATATGAAAGATGTATAAAATTGATATTTTAAAATTAAAAATATTGGAATTATAAAACGAGTTTTTATAAGTGTTAAAGTGAAGTATAAATGGATTCATAAGTGAATGAAAATTTATAGATTTATGAATTGTGAAGTTATACAATGAATAGATGTTGTAAGACAAAAGATATTAAGGAATTAAATTATAAATCGGATTTTTGCATCTAAATTGAAATCTTTGATGAAGCAAAAATGGTTTATAGTTGAGATTTATAAAATATATAATTTATAAATCGAAATAATAGAATTTTAAAAGGAGTTCTATTAATGTTGAAAATAGGGTTATAAAGGAAATCTTATAAGTAATAAGATTTGTAATTTGTGAAGTTTTAAAAGAACGATTTTGTAAATAAATGGATTATAAGCGTTTAACTTATAATATGGACTTTTGGTATATAATTGAGTTATATAAATTAAGTTGGATTAATAAAGGAGATTTATAAATCGAATCTTATAAATAGAAATGGAATTATAGACATTGTTTATAAATTCGAAATCGATGAAATTTGATAAATTGAAAGTTGAAATTGGTTAAGGAAGTATATTCACGATTTTGGACAGTGAATATATTATCAAATAAAATGGATATGCTTGGGAAAATGAATATTATAAAATGAAGTTAATCGTTTTAACGATGTTTTAAAAATGTATTATAAATCGAATACATAGATTTCAACATTCATTGTTGAAATAGACGTTTTCGAGGAATAAGGAAATGGTGGACTATACCACTATTGTTATAGTAAATGGTTTCCGAAAGGAAATGTTTTATATAGTATTGGGATTTATATATCTATCTAAATTTCAAATCCCTATACTAGTGATTTTGGGTTGTCGTAACGATGTTTTACGCAACATTCGTTTTGGCCCAAATAAATGTGTTTAAGTGAATGTTTTCCTTAAAGAATGAAATATATACTTAATTTCGATTTAAGTATATTGAATGTTTTCCAAGTGTTGAAAATAAATGGATTTGTGAATTACTTATTATTAAATAAGTATGGAAGTGTTTTCCAATATGAAGCGAATATTTTGAGATTTTATCTTTTAAAGATAATGGAAAATGAATATTAGAAATCAATTTGGAAATTGTATATTCATAGATATTTTGGAATTGTAAATTCACTATGGAATTTATAAATAAAAAGGGGAATTTGTTTAAAAATAAACGTTGATTTATTTTTGAAGTGTGGGAATTAATTTACGGATTTGGAACGTAAATATAAAGTAAATCGGTAAAGATTTATTTAATTGGTTTAAATGAACCATGTTGAAATGAAATTATTTCGCATAAGAAAAATGATTGAAATTTGTTTTCAAAAGTGGTAAAGGTGAAAAGTGATTTGAAAATTTGTTTTCAAATGTTGAAGTGTGAAAAATATATATCTTGTAAAGATATTTTGGAAAGGAAATAATTTGGGAAATAATTTGGGATCTGGTGATGTTGAACACGCCTATTGATAGTTAAATAACCGACTATCCATATTTACCTTTAAATAGGTATTTGTTGTGATTGTTAGAATTTGAATGCCACACTTATTATTTTTGAATAAGCGCTCACTATTCGGGTTAGCCGGGAAAGGACCTTGGGGTCGTATAACCCATTCCGAATATGTGATACGTCGTAATGGATTGCATTTGATGACCGGTGTCGAAGACCGGATATTTTTGAAAACGAAAGGATTACCGTTGAGTTACTCTGCATCGGCTGATCTTCGATATAGAGGTTTTATCACCCTAAGTGAAGGGAAGTCCGGACGTGATTAGAAATTATCCGGAATGCAAGGACTTCTTTGTAAGTGCCTAAGGTTCTGTTCGAGCCCGGAACAGACTTGTATGGATTGTATGTCTGACATTACAAGTTGAGATATAAAGCTGATTTCTTTCAAATATATTTCTATTGGTGGCGGAGAATTTATTCTCTTAGCTAAACAGCCTTCTCTGAGACGTACGAGCTCAGAGGTTATGTAGTTGAAGGGTATTAGTGATATACTCCCAGTTTGGTAGTGTGGCATGCTGAGTGTTGCTGTGATATGATCATTGTTTGATCATTTGTGATATGATCATTTGTGTGATCATTTATCTTGGTGATCATTACTTTGATCATTTGTTGACCCAAAGCACAGCTTTTGAATAAAGCGTGGTTTGTGGACGAGACTTCGTCGGACCTCACACCCCGGAAATGGTCAAAACAGGAAGGATGCAGCAAGGTTATTAGGGGGTAGCGCCCCTTTAGTCTATGTCATTCCTTCTGGATAGAGGTGGTATCATGGTATGGAGCCCAGATACTTAACCTATGTTGTTGCTGCAAATTTATTGCTTTGTGGTTGTTGGAAATCGAGGATCCTCGGATATAGATCGGTTACGATCGGGGGATGGCATAGTCGTGTCAGTAGTTACCCAGTTAGGGGTAACCCGGCCTTGTGTTGGTAGAGATCCGGTTTGGTTCTCGGGATGTCATTCCAGAGGCGTTTCCATGTGGCGATGGGAAGTTCCTTGGCCTGACCATTTGTTGGAAATCCAAAGAAAAAGTACGATCCTGTACGGTTTTAGTTGTAGAACCTGTCATTCACTTATGGTGGTGCCCCACTGTTTGGATGGTAGCTATAGTAGGCATAAGTGCGAAATGCCTATGCTGGCTAAGATTTATATCTTTACTTTCGAAATGTTTTCCTACAGTATGCACTAGTAATAATATCAAAAAAAAATTTCTTTTTAATGCGTATCAAGCATCTTTGACTATCATAAGGAGAAATCTCCTTCGATTCTGCGTTTGCATTGTGTGTGTGTGTGTGTGTGCGGGAGGCCTTATGGTAGTCTCATTTTCTAAAAAGCATTGCGAATCTATTTTAAAAAAATATATCCTGTACTTTGTTTTAAAAATAAACTGTTTTAGTTCTCACACCAGTCACATGACTGACTTGGAGTTTATTGTTTTCCTTCCTAAACTCTGGGTGCCCACCAATTTCCACACGGGCAGTCAAGAGTAAGGTTTATCAGGATATTCTGGAATTCAGGAGTTGCTGGAGGCAAGTTGGAGGGCATGGCGTATTCACTTGTATATAGTATTTCTTTTCCGCTGTTTGTTGTTGTACACTCTGATGATGTAATGTAATGTAATACGATGTAATGTAATAACTAATATGGTTCTTTGTTTAAAGGTTATTCACTTATCTATTATATGTTGTTCCGCTGCGAATTGTGAGATTCTGATGTTGTTCTGTTATTTCTTCATGTTCTGTTCTATCTTTTTCTCTCTTCTTCTACCTCTTTCTTCTTCTTCAACCATAACGGTTCGTTTTTTCCGGCATTGAAAAATCGCAGTCGTTACATTTGGTATCAGAGCATATGGTTAAGCGACAACCATGGCTCTGTTGGGTGTTACTCATTAGAGATAGAGTCAACAGTACTCTAGAATGAGTTTGAGTGTAATAATAGACATGAGCGCGTATTTGTTAGTGAATATGAAATTGTTTTGTATTGTGTTGACTTATCGGTTGATTGTTTATAGATTATGGTCGGTGCAGTCTAGCTAACTGAATCGATAGGGGTTTCTAAACTCTTAAATATGATAAACTGACATAGTATTGTTTTATAATCGGGTAAATGAAATAATTTTGCCCAAAACTATTTTTGTATATAAAAGAAATGATTTTCTGTAGATTATTATAGTATATGGATGCATGGTTTTTAGGTAGCAATAATATTAAACTATTACCATTGAAATTGAAATAGAATTGAAATTATTGTTATATGAAAATTGAGATAAAGATAAGAAATAAATCCATATAAAAATGAAATTTGAGAATGTAAATTACAAATGTGAATTGTAATTTGAAATGGAACTCCAGAAAATGTTTTGAAAAGAATTTGGAATTTTGGAGATTTGGAAAGTTTAAATTCCTTTTTGATTTGAAAATAATTTTCAAAGGATTTGGAAAAATGTTTTGAAGGAATGAAAAGCTCTAAACTCTTTTGGTCGCTGGAAAATAACTTCGGTAGTGACTACAGCATCATCGATGTTCATTTTCGGGTTTTCAAAAGAGGAATTGCTGCCAAATTGTTTAAATTAAAGTTGTTTGGAAAATTTGGGGTTTGGTTTTGAAATTCAAAGAATAATTTGAATTGTTTTCAATAATGGTTTTGAAAGGTTGAAAAGACTCTGGAATGCTATATAAAAATATTTATGGAATATTATTAAGTTGAAAATAAATTTTGAGTAATCAAAATGAATTGGAATTGAATATTGAATTATGGAAGTAAATTGAGAATGAATGAATGAATTTACAATTGCAAGTAAATGTAGTAAATTGAATTCATATGGAATTTGAAATCCAGTTTAAATATACGTGGTTATAAACTGAAATTGAAAACTGAATATTGACAACCAATTTGAATTGTGCAAGATGAAATGAATTAGAACTTGTAATGAATTAGTGATTGGAACCAATTTAAAATAGTGCAGTTGTGAATAAAGATGATTGATAAAATTTAATATTCAGAATATAAGTTAAACGGAATTCAAATATAATTGAAATTGTGAATTGAATTCAAATGAAATTGAAATATAATATTGAATGAAAATGAATATATAACTTCAATTGTAAACTAAAAATGGTATAAGAAGTATATGTTGAAAATTTTGTAATGAAAGGTGCAAAATGGTTTGAATATTGTAATTGAATATTATGGCTAGCAGGATATACAGGTGTATTAAAAGAAATGGAATTGGGATTTTAATTTCAAAGATAAAATTGAATTGCTCGACAAAAAGGTACGTATTTCAATTTCAGTATGAAATTTGATGATTTTCTTCTCCAGCCACTTGGCTTTCTCTTTTCTTTTTGAATCTGAGGAGCCGTGGTGCCATTTTGTAGTCGTACAGAGCTAGCCGCGCAAAGGAGACGCTGGCGAAATTTTTCGAAAATTTAGGGTGTTAGAAAATTTTCGAGAAAATTTAAAAGTTTAAAATTTGAATTTAAATTTGAATTTGAATTTTGAAGTAAACAATATTGTTTGAAACTTATAAGTGAAGTTGGAAAGCTAGTTGAGATGATAATGGATCTCTATAAAAAAGATTTAGGTTAGTAAGTTGATAAAACTATTTGGATTGTGAAAAATAGTAGACGAGTTATGGATCATTTTTCCTAACTTGTAATTTCGGAACGAAATTCTTTTAAGGGGGGAAGGTTGTAACGACCTAGAATTTTGAACAATTTAAATTAAAACTATTTAATTAATTTTAAATATTTGAATGATGGTTTGACTTGAATTTCAAATTATCAGAATGAATATGACGATTAAATTATAGAGTTTAATCTATTGAAAGTTGAATAAAAATTTGAATCTTCAATTTTGAGCTGATTAAAAATATTTCAAAGGCTAGGAAAATTTATATTGATAATACTGAAGATAATAGAAGCTTCAGAATTGAATTTGAAAGTAAGTTGTTCAGTTTTGAAATTTTATCGTTTAAATTGAATTTGAAAATAGCCTTCCGAGGCACAGTCTCGGAATTTGACGAAACCAGTTCCATTGGGTCCGTAATATTGAATTGTTACCGGATTTCAATTTTCGTATTATTCAAAGTCGTTATGTGAGCACACGGTGAGTAAACGCATTGAAATTAAATCGAATTCAACTTGAATTTAAAATTTAAAATTTGCACTTTAGTCAACATCAGAAGCACTGTAGCTTCCTAAAAATACGCCTAAAATCACGAACGAGATCGTGTAAACATACCTATTCCCTGAAGCATCACGTACCCCTGTCTCCCTCCATCCCTTTTTAAAATCATCACGCAAGAAACTACACAGAGCATCTCGTTCAAAAGTCAAGTAATGGTCACGTTCCTCTCCTTCAATTTCAAACGAAAAAAAAAACTCACGAGTTCCCCTCTCCCTTCCGTTTCTTTCACAGATTTAAATCCTCCTTTTATTCCCAAACAGAAAATCAAGAAAAAAAATGGGCGACTAAATCGAATCGCGATCTCGTTTCATGCGATTTGAGAGCAAAGGGAGGAGGCGGCGCGGTGAAAGCTATCGCGATTTTGAGTCAGGGTCGCGAAGGCTATTAGGGTTTTGCGTGAAGAGGCACGATCGAAACTGACTTCGATTGGTGGCGCTCGCGGTGTTCGTTGAGATGGAATGTCGAGCTTGAGCTTGGGGTCGCGTAAGGCAAGGCGCGAGCTCGCAAACGACGACGTGACCTCGTGGATGCTGGTGGCGCAAGCACGCGGGGATCGTATGGGTGGCGCGCGATGTCTGGTTGAAGAGGCGAGTTAGGGTTCGGCGACAGACATAGTCGAGCTCGATTTCAGTAAGGGCAGCAATTCAAGTGGGAGCAATTGAGAATTTCGATTACCAGTGAAGGTATTATTTTTATTAATTTTAATTTATAAAATTATATGAGTATAGACGTATAGGAAAATATATACAGTAAGTTAAAACAATTTAAATTCTTAAATCATCCAGAAATCTGTAGATATATATATAAATAAATAGTTTTATACAGTAAAAGAAAATTTGTTTACAATTCAAATAATTAGTTCAAAATGAAACCCTTGGTTAATTTAAATTAATTTTAATAAGGAAATTTTGAGTAATTTTGTTTAATAGTTGAAGAGATTATTTAAGATACGTATTTTAAATAGTTTGAAAGAGATAAAAGAATTTATTTCAAAAGGAAATAAATTTAGAAATTAAATTTGGAGTTAAAAATTGGTTCAAAAAGAATTATCAATTAATTTAACTATTAAGATGAAATCATCGATGAATCGAAATTATCAAAATGAAAAAAATTATTATTCGATCTGTTCGAATATTAATGAATTTGTATAATATTTATACAAGGTCAAAATTGTGAAGAAAATCAAGTCATAAAGGAAATGGATTGCAAAATAAAAGGCAAAGGTGAGATCTTTTCACTCAAATTGAAAATTTGGATTGAAGTTATTGATTGTTGTTTGGTTGTGATATTAGATATAGTAGGATATATTTATATATAACAATATATATATATATATATATATATATATTAGCATATGTATATATTGGAGCTGTTAATTTCCTGCATTATATAGCGGATGAGACCCTATTGCGCCGCCTATTAAGCGGATAATATTTTATAAATCCCATATACCGCGATATCCCGTCTTGAAACGGGATTGGTATTGTGCTAACATTTGTGAATGCAGGGAAACAGGTTGGAGGGATCCAACTGGATTCCTCAACCGTATTTATTTATTTATATATATTGTGATATTTGATTGATTATCATATCGATATATGATGTTTAAAAGTCGTGATTGACTATTTGATGTGTTGCATCATCGAATCCATTTTTAAAGTTTAAAAATAACGATTTTGATTTTAAAGGGATTTTTAAAGTGATTTTTGAAATTATACGTTTCTTCAAATTTTTGAATTGATTCATTTTAAATAATTAAAACGTTATAAATTCTTATGTTATAAAAATTAAGATTTTTGTGAAATATAACCAAAAGGTGATTTTTGAGATAAGTAGTTATAAATTTATAAAATAGTTAAATTGGGATTTTTGAATTATTTTAAAACGAGTTATATGAAAGATGTATAAAATTGATATTTTAAAATTAAAAATATTGGAATTATAAAACGGGTTTTTATAAGTGTTAAAGTGAAGTATAAATGGATTCATAAGTGAATGAAAATTTATAGATTTATGAATTGTGAAGTTATAAAATGAATATATGTTGTAAGACAAAAGATATTAAGGAATTAAATTATAAATCGGATTTTTGCATTTAAATTGAAATCTTTGATGAAGCAAAAATGGTTTATAGTTGAGATTTATAAAATATATAATTTATAAATCGAAATAATAGAATTTTAAAAGGAGTTCTATTAATGTTGAAAATAGGGTTATAAAGGAAATCTTATAAGTAATAAGATTTATAATTTGTGAAGTTTTAAAAGAACGATTTTGTAAATAAATGGATTATAAGCATTTAACTTATAATATGGACTTTTGGTATATAATTGAGTTATATAAATTAAGTTGGATTAATAAAGGAGATTTATAAATCGAATCTTATAAATAGAAATGTAATTTATAGACATTGTTTATAAATTCGAAATCCATGGAATTTGATAAATTGAAAGTTGAAATTGGTTAAGGAAGTATATTCACGATTTTGGACAGTGAATATATTATCAAATAAAATGGATATGCTTGGGAAAATGAATATTATAAAATGAAGTTAATCGTTTTAACGATGTTTTAAAAATGTATTATAAATCGAATACATAGATTTCAACATTCATTGTTGAAATATACATTTTCGAGGAATAAGGAAATGGTGGACTATAACACTGTTGTTATAGTAAATGGTTTCCGAAAGGAAATGTTTTATATAGTATTGGGATTTATATATCTATCTAAATTCCGAATCCCTATACTAGTGATTTTGGGTTGTCGTAACGATGTTTTACGCAACATTCGTTTTGGCGCAAATAAATATGTTTAAGTGAATGTTTTCCTTAAAGAATGAAATATATACTTAATTTAGATTTAAGTATATTGAATGTTTTCCAAGTGTTGAAAATAAATGGATTTGTGAATTACTTATTATTAAATAAGTATGGAAGCGTTTTCCAATATGAAGTGAATATTTTGAGATTTTATCTTTTAAAGATAATGGAAAATGAATATTAGAAATCAATTTGGAAATTGTATATTCATAGATATTTTGGAATTGTAAATTCACTATGGAATTTATAAATAAAAAGGGGAATTTGTTTAAAAATAAACGTTGATTTATTTTTGAAGTGTGGGAATTAATTTACGGATTTGGAACGTAAATATAAAGTAAATCGGTAAGGATTTATTTAATTAGTTTAAATGAACCATGTTGAAATGAAAGTATTTCGCATAAGGAAAATGATTGAAATTGGTTTTCAAAAGTGGTAAAGGTGAAAAGTGATTTGAAAATTTGTTTTCAAATGTTGAAGTATGAAAAGTATATATCTTGTAAAGATATTTTGGAAAGGAAATAATTTGGGAAATAATTTGGGATCTGGTGATGTTGAACTCGCATATTGATAGTTAAATAACCGACTATCCATATTTACCTTTAAATAGGTATTTGTTGTGATTGTTAGAATTTGAATGCCACACTTATTATTTTTGAATAAGCGCTCACTATTCCGGTTAGCCGGGAAAGGACCTTGGGGTCGTATAACCCATTCCGAATATGTGATACGTCGTAATGGATTGCATTTGATGACCGGTGTCGAAGACCGGATATTTTTGAAAACGAAAGAATTACCGTTGAGTTACTCTGCATCGGCTGATCTTCCATATAGAGGTTTTATCACCCTAAGTGACGGGAAGTCCGGACGTGATTAGAAATTATCCGAAATGCAAGGACTTCTTTGTAAGCGCCTTCGGTTCTGTTCGAGCCCGGAACAGACTTGTATGGATTGTATGTCTGACATTACAAGTTGAGATATAAAGCCGATTTCTTTCAAATATATTTCTGTTGGTGGCGGAGAATTTGTTCTCTTAGCTAAACAGCCTTCTCTGAGACGTACGAGCTCAGAGGTTATGTAGTTGAAGGGTATTAGTGATATACTCCCAATTTGGTAGTGTGGCATGCTGAGTGTTGCTGTGAAATGATCATTGTTTGATCATTTGTGATATGATCATTTGTTTGATCATTTATCTTGGTGATCATTACTTTGATCATTTGTTGACCCAAAGCACAGCTTTTGTATAAAGTGTGGCTTTGTGGACGAGACTTCGTCGGACCTCACACCCTGGAAATGGTCAAAACAGGAAGGATGCAGCAAGGTTATTAGGGGGTAGCGCCCCTTTAGTGTATGTCATTCCTTCTGGATAGAGGTGGTATCATGGTATGGAGCCCAGATACTTAACATATGTTATTGCTGAAAATTTATTGCTTTGTGGTTGTTGGAAATCGAGGATCCTCGGATATAGATCGGTTACGAACGGGGGATGACATATTCGTGTCAGTAGTTACCCAGTTAGGGGTAACCCGGCCTTGTGTTGGCAGAGATCCGGTTTGGTTCTCGGGACGTCATTCCAGAGGCATTTCCATGTGGCAATGGGAAGTTCCTTGGCCTGACCATTTGTTGGAAATCCAAAGAAACAATACGATCTTGTACGGTTTTTCTTGTAGAACCTATCATTCACTTATGGTGGCGCCCCACTGTTTGGATGGTAGCTATAGTAGGCATAAGTGCGAAATGCCTATGCTGGCTAAGATTTATATCTTTACTTTCGAAATGTTTTCCTACACTATGCACTAGTAATAATATCAAAAAAAAAAAATTCTTTTTAATGCGTATCAAGCAATTTTGACTATCATAAGGAGAAATCTCCTCCGATTCTGCGTTTGCGTTGTGCGTGTGTGCGGGAGGCCTTATGGTAGTCTCATTTTCTAAAAAGCATTGCGAATCTATTTTAAAAAAAATATCCTGTACTTAGTTTTAAAAATAAACAGTTTTAGTTCTCACACCAGTCACATGACTGACTCGGAGTTTATTGTTTTCCTTCCTAAACTCTGGGTGCCCACCAATTTCCACACGGGCAGTCAAGAGTAAGGTTTATCAGGATATTCTAGAATTCAGGAGTTGCTGGAGGCAAGTTGGAGGGCATGGCGTATTCACTTATATATAGTATTTCTTTTCCGCTGTTTGTTGTTGTACACTCTGATGATGTAATGTAATGTAATATGATGTAATGTAATAACTAATATAGTTCTTTGTTTAAAGATTATTCACTTATCTATTATATGTTGTTCCGCTGCGAATTGTGAGATTCTGATGTTGTTCTGTTATTTCTTTCTGTTCTGTTCTATCCTTTTCTCTCTTCTTCTACCTCTTTCTTCTTCTTCAACCATAACGGTTCGGTTTTTCCGGCATCGAAAAATCGCAGTCGTTACATTTGGTATCAGAGCATATGGTTAAGCGAAAACCATGGCTCTGTTGGGTGTTACTCATTAGAGATAGAGTCAACAGTACTCTAGAATGAGTTGAGTGTAATAATAGATATGAGCGCGTATTTGTTAGTGAATATAAAATTTTTTTGTATTGTGTTGACTTATCGGTTGATTGTTTATAGATTATGGTCGGTGCAGTCTAGCTAACTGAATCGATAGGGGTTTCTAAACTCTTAAACAAGATAAACTGACATAGTCTTGTTTTATAATCGGGTAAATGAAATAATTTTTCCCAAAACTATTTTTGTATATAAAAGAAATGATTTACTGTAGATTATTATAGTATATGGATGCATGGTTTTTAGGTAGCAATAATATTAAACTATTACCATTGAAATTGAAATAGAATTGAAATCATTGTTATATGAAAATTGAGATAAAGATAAGAAATAAATCCATATACAAATGAAATTTGAGAATGTAAATTACAAATGTGAATTGTAATTTGAAATGGAACTCCAGAAAATGTTTTGAAAAGAATTTGGAATTTTGGAGATTTGGAAAGTTTAAATTCCTTTTTGATTTGAAAATAATTTTCAAAGGATTTGGAAAAATGTTTTGAAGGAATGAAAAGCTCTAAACTCTTTTGGTCGCTGGAAAATAACTTCGGTAGTGACTACAGCATCATCGATGTTCATTTTCGGGTTTTCAAAAGAGGAATTGCTGCCAAATTGTTTAAATTAAAGTTGTTTGGAAAATTTGGGGTTTGGTTTTGAAATTCAAAGAATAATTTGAATTGTTTTCAATAATGGTTTTGAAAGGTTGAAAAGACTCTGGAATGCTATATAAAAATATTTATGGAATATTATTAAGTTGAAAATAAATTTTGAGTATTCAAAATGAATTGGAATTGAATATTGAATTATGGAAATAAATTGAGAATGAATGAATTTACAATTGCAAGTAAATGTAGTAAATTGAATTCATATGGAATTTGAAATCCAGTTTAAATATACGTGGTAATAAACTGAAATTGAAAACTGAATATTGACAACCAATTTGAATTGTGCAAGATGAAATGAATTAGAACTTGTAATGAATTAGTGATTGGAACCAATTTAAAATAGTGCAGTTGTGAATAAAAGATGATTGATAAAATTCAATATTCAGAATATAAGTTAAACGGAATTCAAATGTAATTGAAATTGTCAATTGAATTCAAATGAAATTGAAATATAATAGTGAATGAAAATGAATATATAACTTCAATTGTAAACTAAAAATGGTATAAGAAGTATATGTTGAAAATTTTGTAATGAAAGGTGAAAAATGGTTTGAATATTGTAATTGAATATTATGGCTAGCAGGATATACAGGTGTATTAAAAGAAATGGAATTGGGATTTTGATTTCAAAGATAAAATTGAATTGCTCGACAAAAAGGTACGTATTTCAATTTCAATATGAAATTTGATGATTTTCTTCTCCAGCCACTTGGCTTTCTCTTTTCTTTTTGAATCTGAGGGGCCGTGGTGCCATTTTGTAGTCGTACCGAGCTAGCCGCGCAAAGGAGACGCTGGCGAAATTTTTCGAAAATTTAGGGTGTTAGAAAATTTTCGAGAAAATTTAAAAGTTTAAAATTTGAATTTAAATTTGAATTTGAATTTTGAAGTAAACAATATTGTTTGAAACCTATAAGTGAAGTTGGAAAGCTAGTTGAGATGATAATGGATCTCTATAAAAAGGATTTAGGTTAGTAAGTTGATAAAACTATTTGGATTGTGAAAAATAGTAGACGAGTTAAGGATCATTTTTCCTAACTTGTAATTTCGGGACAAAATTCTTTTAAGGGGGGAAGGTTGTAACGAACCAGAATTTTGAACAATTTAAATTAAAAGTATTTAATTAATTTTAAATATTTGAATGATGGTTTGACTTGAATTTCAAATTGTCAGAATGAATATGGCGATTAAATTATAGAGTTTAATCTATTGAAAGTTGAATAAAAATTTGTATCTTCAATTTTGGGCTGATTAAAAATATTTCAAAGGCTAGGAAAATTTATATTGATAATACTGAAGATAATAGAAGCTTCAGAATTGAATTTGAAAGTAAGTTGTTCAGTTTTGAAATTTTATCGTTTAAATTGAATTTGAAAATAGCCTTCCGAGGCACAGTCTCGGAATTTGACGAAACCAGTTCCATTGGGTCCGTAATATTGAATTGTTACCGGATTTCAAATTTCGTATGATTCAGAGTCGTTATGTGAGCACACGGTGAGTAAACGCGTTGAAATTAAATCGAATTCAACTTGAATTTAAAATTTAAAATTTGCACTTTAGTCAACATCAGAAACACTGTAGCTTCCTAAAAATACGCCTAAAATCACGAACGAGATCGTGTAAGCAAACCTATTCCCTGAAGCATCACGTACCCCTGTCTCCCTCCATCCCTTTTTAAAATCATCACGCAAGAAAATACACTAAGAATCTCGTTCAAAAGTCAAGTAATGGTCGCGTTCCTCTCCTTCAATTTCAAACGGAAAAAAAAACTCACGAGTTCCCCTCTCCCTTCCGTTTCTTTCACAGATTTAAATCCTCCTTTTATTCCCAAACAGAAAATCAAGAAAAAAAATGGGCGACTAAATCGAATCGCGATCTCGTTTGATGCGATTTGAGAGCAAAGGGAGGAGGCGGCGCGATGAAAGCTATCGCGATTTTGAGTCAGGGTCGCGAAGGCTATTAGGGTTTCGCGTGAAGAGGCGCGATCGAAACTGACTTCGATTGGTGGCACTCGCGGTGTTCGTTGAGATGGAATGTCGAGCTTGAGCTTGGGGTTGCGTAGGGCAAGGAGCGAGCTCGCGAACGACGACGTGACCTCGTGGATGCTGGTGGCGCAAGCGCGCGGGGCTCGTATGGGTGGCGCGCGATGTCTGGTTGAAGAAGCGAGTTGGAGTTCGGCGGCAGATGTAGTCGAGCTCGATTTCAGTAAGGGCAGCAATTCAAGTGGGAGAAATTGGGAATTTCGATTACCAGTGAAGGTATTATTTTTATTAATTTTAATTTATAAAATTTTATGAGTATAGACGTATAGGAAAATATATACAGTAAGTTAAAACAATTTAAATTCTTGAATTATCCAGAAATCTGTAGATATATATATAAATAAATAGTTTTATACAGTAAAAGAAAATTTGTCTACAATTCAAATAATTAGTTCAAAATGAAACCCTTGGTTAATTTAAATTAATTTTAATAAGGAAATTTTGAGTAATTTTGTTTAATAGTTGAAGAGATTATTTAAGATACGTATTTTAAATAGTTTGAAAGAGATAAAAGAATTTATTTCAAAAGGAAATAAATTTAGAAATTAAATTTGGAGTTAAAAATTGGTTCAAAAAGAATTATCAATTAATTTAACTATTAAGTTGAAATCATCGATGAATCGAAATTATCAAAATGAAAAAAATTATTATTCGATCTGTTCGAATATTAATGAATTTGTATAATATTTATACAAGGTCAAAATTGTGAAGAAAATCAAGTCATAAAGGAAATGGATTGCAAAATAAAAGGCAAAGGTGAGATCTTTTCACTCAAATTGAAAATTTGGATTGAAGTTATTGATTGCTGTTTGGTTGTGATATTAGATATATTTGGATATATTTATATATAACAATATATATATATATATATATATATATATATATATATATATATATTGGCATATGTATATATTGGAGTTGTTGATTTCCCGCATTATATAGCGGATGAGACCCTATTGCGCCGCCTATTAAGCGGATAATATTTTATAAATCCCATATACCGTGATATCCCATCTTGAAACGGGATTGGTATTGTGCTAACATTTGTGGATGCAGGTAAACAGGTTGGAGGGATCCAACTGGATTCCTCAACCGTATTTATTTATTTTTATATATTGTGATATTTGATTGATTATCATATCGATATATGATGTTTGAAAGTCATGATTGACTATTTGATGTGTTGCATCATCGGATCCATTTTTAAAGTTTAAAAATAACGATTTTGATTTTAAAGGGATTTTTAAAGTGATATTTGAGATTATATGTTTATTCAAAATTTTGAATTGGTTCATTTTAAATAATTAAAACGTTATAAATTCTTATGTTATAAAAATAAAGATTTTTGTGAAATATAACCAAAAGGTGATTTTTGAGATAAGTAGTTATAAATTTATAAAATAGTTAAATTGGGATTTTTGAATTATTTTAAAACGAGTTATATGAAAGATGTATAAAATTGATATTTTAAAATTAAAAATATTGGAATTATAAAATGATTTTTTATAAGTGTTAAAGTGAAGTATAAATGGATTCATAAGTGAATGAAAATTTATAGATTTATGAATTGTGAAGTTATAAAATGAATAGATGTTGTAAGACAAAAGATAGTAAGGAATTAAATTATAAATCGGATTTTTGCATTTACATTGAAATCTTTGATGAAGCAAAAATGGTTTATAGTTGAGATTTATAAAATATATATTCTATAAATCGAAATAGTAGAATTTTAAAAGGAGTTCTATTAATGTTGAAAATAGGGTTATAAAGGAAATCTTATAAGTAATAAGATTTATAATTTGTGAAGTTTTAAAAGAACGATTTTGTAAATAAACGGATTATAAGCATTTAACTTATAATATGGACTTTTGGTATATAATTGAGTTATATAAATTAAGTTTGATTAATAAAGGAGATTTATAAATCGAAGCTTATAAATAGAAATGGAATTTATAGACATTGTTTATAAATTCGAAATCCATGGAATTTGATAAATTGAAAATTGAAAGTTGAAATTGGTTAAGGAAGTATATTCACGATTTTGGACAGTGAATATATTATCAAATAAAATGGATATGCTTGGGAAAATGAATATTATAAAATGAAGTTAATCGTTTTAACGATGTTTTAAAAATGTATTATAAATCGAATACATAGATTTCAACATTCATTGTTGAAATAGACGTTTTTCGAGGAATAAGGAAATGGTGGACTATAACACTGTTGTTATAGTAAATGGTTTCCGAAAGGAAATGTTTTATATAGTATTGGGATTTATATATCTATCTAAATTTCGAATCCCTATACTAGTGATTTTGGGTTGTCGTAACGATGTTTTACGCAACGTTCGTTTTGGCCCAAATAAATGTGTTTAAGTGAATGTTTTCCTTAAAGAATGAAATATATACTTAATTTCGATTTAAGTATATTGAATGTTTTTCAAGTGTTGAAGGTAAATGGATTTGTGAATTACTTATTATTAAATAAGTATGGAAGTGTTTTCCAATATGAAGTGAATATTTTGAGATTTTATCTTTTAAAGATAATGGAAAATGAATATTAGTAATCAATTTGGAAATTGTATATTCATAGATATTTTGGAATTGTAAATTCACTATGGAATTTATAAATCAAAAGGGGAATTTGTTTAAAAATAAACGTTGATTTATTTTTGAAGTGTGGGAATTAATTTACGGATTTGGAACGTAAATATAAAGTAAATCGGTAAGGATTTATTTAATTGGTTTAAATGAACCATGTTGAAATGAAAGTATTTCGCATAAGGAAAATGATTGAAATTTGTTTTCAAAAGTGGTAAAGGTGAAACGTGATTTGAAAATTTGTTTTCAAATGTTGAAGTGTGAAATATATATATCTTGTAAAGATATTTTGGAAAGGAAATAATTTGGGAAATTATTTGGGATCTGGTGATGTTGAACACGCGTATTGATAGTTAAATAACCGACTATCCATATTTACCTTTAAATTGGTATTTGTTGTGATTGTTAGAATTTGAATGCCACACTTATTATTTTTGAATAAGCGCTCACTATTCGGGTTAGCCGGGAAAGGACCTTGGGGTCGTATAACCCATTTCGAATATGTGATACGTCGTAATGGATTGCATTTGATGACCGGTGTCGAAGACCGGATATTTTTTAAAACGGAAGGATTACCGTTGAGTTACTCTGCATCGGCCGATCTTCGATATAGAGGTTTTATCACCCTAAGTGACAGGATGTCCGGACGTGATTAGAAATTATCCGGAATGCAAGGACTTCTTTGTAAGTGCCTTCGGTTCTGTTCGAGCCCGGAACAGACTTGTATGGATTGTATGTCTGACATCACAAGTTGAGATATAAAGCCGATTTCTTTCAAATATATTTCTGTTGGTGGCGGAGAATTTATTCTCTTAGCTAAACAGCCTTCTCTGAGACGTACGAGCTCAGAGGTTATGTAGTTGAAGGGTATTAGTGATATACTCCCAATTTGGTAGTGTGGCATGCTGAGTGTTGCTGTGAAATGATCATTGTTTGATCATTTGTGATATGATCATTTGTTTGATCATTTATCTTGGTGATTATTACTTTGATCATTTGTTGACCCAAAGCACAGCTTTTATATAAAGCGTGGCTTTGTGGACGAGACTTCGTCGGACCTCACACCCCGGAAATGGTCAAAACAGGAAGGATGCGGCAAGGTTATTAGGGGATAGCGCCCCTTTAGTGTATGTCATTCCTTCTGGATAGAGGTGGTATCATGGTATGGAGCCCAGATACTTAACCTATGTTATTGCTGCAAATTTATTGCTTTGTGGTTGTTGGAAATCGAGGATCCTCGGATATAGATCGGTTACGATCGGGGGATGACATATTCGTGTCAGTAGTTACCCAGTTAGGGGTAACCCGGCCTTGTGTTGGAAGAGATCCGGTTTGGTTCTCGAGACGTCATTCCAGAGGCGTTTCCATTTTGCAATGGGAAGTTCCTTGGCCTGACCATTTGTTGGAAATCCAAAGAAACAATACGATCTTGTACGGTTTTAGTGTTAGAACCTATCATTCACTTATGGTGGCGCCCCACTGTTTGGATGGTAGCTATAGTAGGCATAAGTGCGAAATGATCATTGTTTGATCATTTGTGATATGATCATTTGTTTGATCATTTATCTTGGTGATTATTACTTTGATCATTTGTTGACCCAAAGCACAGCTTTTATATAAAGCGTGGCTTTGTGGACGAGACTTCGTCGGACCTCACACCCCGGAAATGGTCAAAACAGGAAGGATGCAGCAAGGTTATTAGGGGGTAGCGCCCCTTTAGTGTATGTCATTCCTTCTGGATAGAGGTGGTATCATGGTATGGAGCCCAGATACTTAACATATGTTATTGCTGAAAATTTATTGCTTTGTGGTTGTTGGAAATCGAGGATCCTCGGATATAGATCGGTTACGAACGGGGGATGACATATTCGTGTCAGTAGTTACCCAGTTAGGGGTAACCCGGCCTTGTGTTGGCAGAGATCCGGTTTGGTTCTCGGGACGTCATTCCAGAGGCATTTCCATGTGGCAATGGGAAGTTCCTTGGCCTGACCATTTGTTGGAAATCCAAAGAAACAATACGATCTTGTACGGTTTTTCTTGTAGAACCTATCATTCACTTATGGTGGCGCCCCACTGTTTGGATGGTAGCTATAGTAGGCATAAGTGCGAAATGCCTATGCTGGCTAAGATTTATATCTTTACTTTCGAAATGTTTTCCTACACTATGCACTAGTAATAATATCAAAAAAAAAAAATTCTTTTTAATGCGTATCAAGCAATTTTGACTATCATAAGGAGAAATCTCCTCCGATTCTGCGTTTGCGTTGTGCGTGTGTGCGGGAGGCCTTATGGTAGTCTCATTTTCTAAAAAGCATTGCGAATCTATTTTAAAAAAAATATCCTGTACTTAGTTTTAAAAATAAACAGTTTTAGTTCTCACACCAGTCACATGACTGACTCGGAGTTTATTGTTTTCCTTCCTAAACTCTGGGTGCCCACCAATTTCCACACGGGCAGTCAAGAGTAAGGTTTATCAGGATATTCTAGAATTCAGGAGTTGCTGGAGGCAAGTTGGAGGGCATGGCGTATTCACTTGTATATAGTATTTCTTTTCCGCTGTTTGTTGTTGTACACTCTGATGATGTAATGTAATGTAATATGATGTAATGTAATAACTAATATAGTTCTTTGTTTAAAGATTATTCACTTATCTATTATATGTTGTTCCGCTGCGAATTGTGAGATTCTGATGTTGTTCTGTTATTTCTTTCTGTTTTGTTCTATCTTTTTCTCCCTTCTTCTACCTCTTTCTTCTTCTTCAACCATAACGGTTCGGTTTTTGCAGCATCGAAAAATCGCAGTCGTTACATCTGGAGTATGTGCCTCAATTTCTTGTGAGCTCTTGGTTCTTTCATGAACTACATCATGATATTTTTATCACATAACTATTATGGGATTCTCAACATTTGGAATCACCCTAGCTCAGCCATAAATTTACGCATCTATACTACTTCATTAGCTGCTTCATTTAGGGCAATATACTATACCTCCATCATTGAAATGGTTACAACGTTTCCAGCTTAGCGCTCCATCATTTAATGAAAACACAGATCCTAATACCAATTTATTATCGTTAATATCACTTTGAAAGCTTGAATCTATGTACCCATTCCTAAGGAGGTCTTCAGTCTATATACGTCTTTGGTATTTCTTAAATACTTAAGAATACATTTTTGTGTTGTTCAATGTTTTCTACGATGTTTAACTGGTATAGGCTTATGCATCCCAATGCATAAGCAAATTGGGTTTTGTAATTCAATGGTTAATTTATACAAAATCATTTTCATGTGCTCTCTCTCCCCTCATCGGTATAACAAACATCAATTTGAGAAAGCACGATTCCAATGCAAATCCATAAGAGGAAAGAGGAAACTCAGCTTCACTCATCATTGATCGAACCATATCTAATAGAGTTCAATCCTTCTCTTCGATGCACCATTGTATTGTAGAGTATAGAGTGGAGTAATTAGGAGGATAATCCCATTATCTTTTAAGTATTAGTTGAGTTCTTGCCCAAAATTGCTATGACCCACCTTTCTAGCCCTTAGAAATTACACTTAGTACATCCACGGTATTCGTGTGTCGTTGCCAAAGCATCCGAAAGACGTGTTATCGTAAGGTAAAACAAAAGAACAAAACAGAAATCTCACAACAGAGCGATTAATTATAATATAACAATATTCAAGTACAAAAGGTTACTCCTTAACATGGAGTTATCAGAGTTACACTAAAGAACTACAACTATCAGCTTGGGTATTTATACACCCTACCTTTACACATGTTGATCCAAAATACACATCACAAATAAACATAGTAACATAAAAAGGTAACTAAATAGATAAGGAGCATTCTGTTTATCCATCATCGTGTCCAAAGGGGCTAAAGAAAGCTGCTACTCTCAGACTACTCAAACATAGTTGTGTACTTGAGAGTTTAGAGAAAACAAATGACTGGTTCAAATAATAAGTTTGGTGTGAGTAAACTCTAAACAAAGGGTGGGAATAAACGGCAATATGCGAGACCACGCTGGCAAATGCAGAACAAAATTTTCTTCTCATAATAACAACATCCAACCACAATTAATAGGAATCATTTAAAACAAAACCCAAACTTGAAAGAATAGGCCTAAATAAGATCAAAATCCAAACTTAGAGAATGGACACAAATAATTAAACATCGAGAAGAGCTCTAGTCACTTCATGATGCAATTAAGAAAAAAATTCAAATATTTGAATCAAAGGCAAGAAAAGGGAAATTTTCCAATAATGACCAAGAGGGTTCACCCTCTTTACCAAAAGTATACCTCTAAACAATATACTTGAGAGGGTCATTTTCTATGTGACTTTCTTAAAATTGTACAAGTCGGACCCTGCCAACCTTATTGAGTATCTAAGTATTTCACATCTTAATGCACATATAACCGAAACCAATCTAGAGTAGATGTGATAATATCCTAATGGGACCAACCCCACAAAGCTCGACGCCCACTTGCACTTTGGGTTTAATTATTTACTATAAAGGATATCAATGCTTAAATAAGCAACAAATCATCTTAGATTAACAATACACAAAGAAGAAAGCTGTAATGACCCGTAAAATTTTTGATAATTTAATTGTAATTTTTTTTAAATGTTTGTTATCTAATATTGGAAAAACAGAAATTTGTGATTCATTAATGAAATAATAACTTAAATGATATGTAATAAGGCTAGCCTAAGTTATTTATTAACTGTTTGAATGAAATTACAATTAGCGGAATTTGTGTAAATGTTATACTAGGCTATAAATTGAATATGAGAAAACAAACATAAATATTGAATTAATTAATGAATTAATATATATTGAATGGTAATTAAATAAAATCAATGTTTAGTAAGAAATTATAACATTGGTTTGGAAATGATAAGATTATAAAAATGTGATTGAGAGTTAATGATAGAAATTATTATAAGTTAATCATTTATTTAGTCCATTAAATCAAAATTTGTAACCAATTGCGATGAATCTCAATTCAATGTTATGTTAGTGTAAATTAAAAATAATTAGAAATAATGTTAATTCTATTCATAATATGACAATTGGTTGAATGAAAATAATGGACATCAAGATTTATTAATTTATTGGAATTTAAACTTAATAGATTAATTGCAATTAAATGAAATTTAATATTTAATTATTACATTAATAGAAATTAAGATGAAATCTGAGAATATTAATGTAATAGATCATGAATCCAATGTTAGTTTCATCCATTTGGCAACAATGAATTGAATAATAGAATGAAAAGTAAATTAAATGGAATTTATTAGAAACTAAATTTATAATTTTTGAATATAATGAAAATTGAGGTTAACACTGAAATTGATAAATTAATCAACTCAAAATTGACATCTAAATTTGTTTAAATTAGTGTAAATGATTAAGAAATTTAAAAATGATAAGAATTGTCAATTATAGATTTGAAATTGAAAATTTGATTTAATTAATTTATTATTAATTTATTTAATTAATGTAAAAATAGCCATTTTGGCCACTGACTCGGATTTCGACGAAACTAGTTTCATCGGATCCGTAACAGTGAATTATTATAGGATTTCAAGTTTCGTGGCAATCGGACTTGTCGTTTGATCGTACGGGCTCGAAACGCTTAGATATCAATGAAATTGAAATCAATTGAAATTAATTTGAAATAACTTGATCTTAACATAACTTCTTCATACAATGGAATTTGGATTTGAAACCGGTTCCATTGATTTTAAAATATTTTGAAACATCTATTTTGATATATGAATTATCACACTTTCGTTCCAAAGTCGAAATGGGCTTTTCGGGTCGTTATCGTTCAATTTTCCAAACCAATCAAGCCCATTTGTTTCTATTGTGTTATTTCTATATATAGGTCATTATAAACCCTAGCAGCCTTTCTATTTCTCATTTCTATACATACAGAAATTTCTATTGCTCTTCTTTCTCAATGGCAGACAAACCCTAAAATTCACAACCTAGTTTCAATACAAATATTCAAGCTCAAAAATTCAAATTCCTCAATACATATCAAATTATATATTGATCTGAAGCTCTCGAAGAGCGCATGTCAATTCTGTTGTTCGTTTTTCAATCTGGGTTTCGATGTGGCCATGAATTGTTGATCTATTTTCGGCCGTTCATCGCTCGACGATGAACTCTGCCTGATCGACAAATTGAAGGCATAGTTGTGGGGAGAGTCATGTGGGGAGGCCATCAGAGTTGTTCGTAGGCGATATCGACGGCTAGTTCTCCATAGACAATTCGATTAGGGCTGTGCTATTAGGCGACAGCTACGTGCTTTTTGGGTTGTCATGATGATCTTCGGGTGTAGGACGGTCGCGCGTGGACGGCGGTGCTTCGGAGGATGGCGCAGCTTCGTTTGTTTGGGGGGTTCGACGTTTGATTGGCGACGGTTTTTCATCATGTTCGTGAGTTTGGCTGGGAAGGTTCGCACACAAGGTCGGTGAATTTCTGGAGAAGGGAAGTGGTGAGCTATCGTGTTGTTATTAGTTTATAATTCATTTATTTAATTTCAATTCCAAATCTTCTAACGATAATTACTTTTGCATACGAGCTCGGATTTGGGCATGGTTTATTGCGTTAGGATCGTATTAAAATTCTGGACATTTTGACGCTTGTACAAATTCTGAGACTGTTTAAATTTTAGGTTTAAATTGGATTTAAATTCAATTTAAATTTGAAAGGTGAATGTTTTAACCCACCCACAATTTCTAAAAAAATTTATGTTTGTTAAATTGATTTATGATGTGATTAGAAATTTATTTATGACCGTTTGGCATATTTTGAATCATCATCTCTGTTATTCGAATTTATTTGGATAAAATAGTTATTTAATTTATTAATGAATATAAACTGCCAATAAATACGTGTTATTTATTATCTATTCTATATTGATGTTATTGATTGAATTGGATGATGATTGTGATAAATGTTTGATGATTGATATTGGATAAATGGATGTTGTATTTTATATTATTATAAAATGCAAGTTGTTACAGATTTTTGTTTCATTCGGGATTGCGGTTTGAAATGATATATAACCGTTTTTATATTTTAAATTACGGAGTGAAATGATAGATATCTGTATCACTTGAACATATGATAGAAAATTATATACACACACTGTGGTCTATATATAAAAATATTTTGAATTGATTTCTATGGTTTTGTAAAGAAATATACGGTTTTAGATAAATATTGATTTTAGATATAATATAAATGTTATTTTATCCTTGATTCTAAGCTATGTATAATTTGTTTTAATATAGAATAAGCTTAATAATATGTTTGATTTTATTGGAGATAATATGATTAAGTATTTATATAAATTATGTTTTAATATAGAGTTCATAATGATTTAAATAAATTAAGGTTGGAGGATAAATTGGAAATTATTTGAAATTGAATTTATTTAAGAATTAAACTCAAATAAGTTGATGTGAAAATTTATAAAATTGGAAATTTTAGTAGGTATGATTGTTATAACTTGATTTTGGTTTAAGGTGAATTAAATGAATATTTCAAGTATAAATAAATTGAAGGAAATATTCCGTTATTTGTAATTTGAGTTTATTTAAATGATAATGGATTTATTATGTCAAATACTTCAAAACTAAATAATAGAACACTGAATTGTCGAATCGTAATTACCAAACTTAGTTTTGAAATTGTTGAATACTTAAAGTTTGAAATATAGTGAATTTTAAATGGTTTATTCTGTGGATCAAATCTGATTTGAAATTGACATAAATTGGAATTGTTTATTTAGAAACTGAATTGTATTGAAATTTAAGATTTGGGATTTGGTTAATTTAAAATTTATAAATTCGAGTTGTTTTGGAATTGATTTGTGAAATTGAAGAAGCTAGTTTATTATATAAAGTATTTTAATATTTTAACGATTTAAGTGGTGGAAGTTATGTTTCAAATTTTGAATTTCAAAGGATCATGATTTGAAAGTGTTATATTTTAAGTGTTTTGATTTCGAAGTGTATAATATTGAAAGCACTATGATTTTTGGAAAGGATATATTTGAAATAAAAATGATATTATATTGATTTGGGTTTTAATGAAAACAATATCATATTGGTGTTATAACAACGTTTGGTTATTAAAAAGACCGGGATCAAAAGTTGTCATACTCTCTGCCAACTCAGAAAACCATTTTAACAATCGTATAAGCGGTGGAGATTACAGAATGAAGTTCGATGGTGGCGACGTTCTATTAAGGTACACACATGGACCCGACTCCCATGATTTGGCATAAGGTGGCTAAGACATGAGCGATCTCGGACCAAGGAGGTAGCCCCTCTTATTGGACACACTCCTTCGATATTATATTATGATTGATTTAATGGCCACTTTTGATTTTTTATTTGGGGGTGGGCGGTAGTAGCTGCTACATGTTACCACCAGCCTGTGTGCGTAATTGGTATGTCTACTCTGGAATTGCCTTGTGAGTCGTGTCACCTACCCTAGCGCGCCTTGTACAAGTTTGATTTGTGTCGTACCTATGGAGTATCCTCTAGTAGCCTTCCGATCAGAAGGTATTACGGTACTGTATAGACTACTGGTACTATTACGTGTTAAGGGCTATATGGGTAACCCTTTAACGCTATTTTAAAGTAAGTTTATTTTACTATTAGACATTATTATAATAGAAAAATAATACTACATAGTAAATAGTTTAACGGATCCTTAGGAGATGTGAATCCCGAGCATCTCTTAAGTTACTGCACTCATGTTAGACACCGGATAGGAGATGTCAAATCCCGTAAACATCTCCGACGCCATTCCACTCACATTTATTTCTATTGATTTAACTCACACAAGATCTTTTAGTTCTGACTCGAGTGTTTTGTCTTTTTAATTCGCTCGGGTCAACCTGAGCATTTCAGGATTTGAAGACCTTACTTCTAGAGGACGAAGACAAAGATTGTATTACTATTATTTATCACATTATACCACTACATCACATTGTTCCGCTGCATTGTTATTTATTATTCTTTGGTATGTGTAACTCTGATTCTGTGTTGTATAAGTATAATCAAATGTTTTGTAAAACAGCTTCATGAACTGTTTATTTGATTATTATATTTTGTCGTTTCGCTACAAGATTCGTTTTTCATTTTTTTTCTTTCTCTGCTATTTCTTATTCACTCCAATAACAATCCACCCTTCTGCATGGTTTGAGTCTGACATGTGTGGTTTATCATCGATTTAAAGCGTACAAAAAGGCGGGATGTTACATCTGGTATCAGAGCTTTGGTTTAGCGATAAACCTTAGCTTTGTGGTGTCTGACTCCTTATTTATAGGGTAGTAATACCCTATGATGAATCGCTGAGTGTGTGTATATATATATATATGAGAGAGCGTATTTGTTAGTGTTATAACAGGTTTTGATATTGTGTTAATTTGTTCCGTTTTGTATTTATAAATTCTGGTTGGTGCATAGGACGCTATGACATCAATAGGGATTTCTAAACACTTAATAGGACAGACCGACACAATATTTGTTTTGAATATAGGTGAATGAAATAATTTTTCCTATTATATTTTCTATATATAAAATTAAAAATGTTATAAAGACTATGTTTGGTTGTAATAATTGGACAAGGTGGGAATTGGTTGTAATATATTGGTTGTTAGGTGGTGAAATTTATAAATATTGATTGGAAACAAAATTTGAAGAAAATAAAATAAATGTAAAATGGAAATTTTAGAACTTAAGTTTCGGGATTTTAAAATTTTCTTTTGAATGATTTTGGAATATAATAATAATATTGTTTATAAGTATTTTCTGATATAAATATTTCAATATAATTTGAAAGAATCGTTTTAAAGAAACTTTGGAAAGAAATAACTTATGTACTCCCCTCTCTGTCGTTGGAAAATAATTTCGGTGATGAATGCACGCATCATCGACATTCATTTTCGAGTTTCGAAGTGGGAAGGCCACTGTAGTAGTTTTACTGCAGATTTATTTTGATAAACAAATATAAATTTCAAATTGTTTTAAATATAATCGGATATATAAATTGTAAGTGTATACATCCATTTATTATTTTAAAATGACTTGAAACGAAACCCGGTATTTAGTTCTTAAGTTTCCGTTAATTAATAATTTCAATTATTGTAGTGAAATTGAATGTAACTAATTAATAACTGAAACCTCTAAATGAAATTACAAGCATGGAATATTAAATTAATTTAAAGAAATGAGATAAACTTGTATAAATTTCAATTGCATTCTTAAAAAGCATATATATATAACTTACCAAAGATTTAAAAGTTGAAATGTCTAATAAGAAAATGTAATGGAAATTATACAAGTAAAACTTGAAGTAATGAAAGTATTCAATGAGATTCTTTAAGAATTTGATGTGTAGATGAAAAGCTATTAATTAAATATATTAGAAAGGAAAGTATTATAAATAAATGAAATGAACACTAAATGAATAAATGGAAATATGAAAATTTGCAAGAAATAAATGTAAAATTTAAAAAGACAAATCATTATATGAATGACAAGGAAATGAAACAACAAATGTTATGAAATGAAATTAATAAGAATGAGCTTGATCTATTGTTTGAAATTGTTATTTGTTTGGTTTATGGTTATTTGAGCAAGGATACTTTAAAATTGTTTGGATGTAGGAATAATCTATTTAGTTTAATCTAAGACTGTTGAGTAAATGGTGCACTTAGTAGTTTATTCTTCATTCTATACAATTTAAAGTTTTTGAACCCAAACAACTATTTGTATTGTTGATATGAATGGATAATTGATTTGTGTTGATCTCATATGATGGTTGTATGCTGTGATTACAAGTGATTATTATTGATTTGTTTGTTAGTGGTTGAAACAACTTTAAGTATTTCATTTTATATAATTATTAACTCTTTTTGGACTACGTAAGTGAAATACAGGTTATGGAAGCGATTGATACTGCTTTTGGTTTTAAAATTAAGCGTAATTGTCCGACAAATAGGTACCTTCTTGGATTACAGTTTTCTAGCGATATTACATTATTTTTCCCGTTTTTGGGATATATTGTTTTGAGATATTGTGATATATATTGTTATATTTGATATTTTATTTTCTCCCGAGCCTCTCCGTACAACGGAGACTCTACCGAAATTTTTCGTGAATTTTGGACTTAGAAATTTTTTGAAAATGTTTTCCAAACTTTACTAATTTGAGTATAAAAAGATTTAATGGTTATAAATTGGTATATTTTATTTAAATTAATTAATTTTGTAAATTTATTTGTTTATAAAGTTAATATTTTTGAATAAGGTGTATTGTTGACTTAATTCTTTCTTTTTCCTTCTTTTTCCTTTTCGGAGACGAAAAGTTTTTAGTAGGGGAGAGTGTAACGACCCGTAAAATTTTCGATGATTTAATTGTTAAAATTTTTAAATGTTTGTTATCTAATATTGGAAAAACAGAAATTTGTGATTCATTAATGAAATAATAACTTAAATGAGATGTGATAAGGCTAGCCTAAGTTAGTTATTAACTATTTGAATGAAATTATAATTAATGGAATTCGTGTAAATGTTATACTAGGCTATAAATTGAATATGAGAAAGAAAACGTAAATATTGAATTAATTAATGAATTAATATATATTGAATGGTAATTGAATAAAGTCAATGTTTAGTAAGAAATTATAACATTGGTTTGGAAATGATAAACTTATAAAAATGTTACTAAGAGTTAATGATAACAATTATTATAAGTTAATCATTTATTTAGTCCGTTAAATCAAAATTTGTAATCAATTGCAATGAATCTCAATTCAATGTTATGTTAGTGTAAATTAAGGAAATAATTGGAAATAATGTTAATTATATTCATAATATGACAATTGGTTGAATGAAAATAATGGACATCAAGATTTATTAATTTATTGGAATTTAAACTTAATAATTGGATTAATTGCAATTAAATGAAATTTAATATTTAATTATTACGTCAATAGAAATTAAGATGAAATCTGAGAATATTAATGTAATAGACCATGATCCAATGTTAGTTTCATCCATTTGGAAACAATGTATTGAATAATAGAATGAAAAGTAAATTAAATGGAATTTATTGGAAATTAAATTTATAATTTCTAAATATAATGAAATTGAGGTTAATACTGAAATTAATTAATTAATCAACTCTAAATTGACATCTAAATTTGTTTAAATTAGTGTAAATGATTAAGAAATTTAAGAATGATAAGAATTGTCAATTATAGAATTGAAATTGAAAATTTGATTTAATTAATTTATTATTAATTTATTTAATTAATGTAAAAATAGCCATTTTGGCCACTGACTCGGATTTCGACGAAACTAGTTTCATCGGATCCGTAAGGGTGAATTGTTGTAGGATTTCAAGTTTCGTAGCAATCGAACTTGTCGTTTGATCGTACGGGCTCGAAACGCTTAGAAATCAATGAAATTGAAATCAATTGAAATCAATTTGAAATAACTTGATCTTATCATATCTTCTTCATACGATGGAATTTGGACTTGAAACCAGTTTCATTAATTTTAAAATATTTTAGAACATTTATTTTGATATATAAATTGTCACACTTTCGTTCCGGAGTCGAAACGGGCTTTTCGGGTCGTTATCGTTCAATTTTCCAAACCAATCAAGCCTATTTATTTCTATTGTGTTCTGTCTATATATAGGTCATTAAAAACCCTAGCAGCCTTTCTATTTCTCATTTCTGTACGTACAGAAATTTCTGTTGCTCCTCTCTCTCAATGGCGGACAAACCCTAAAATTCACAACCCAGTTTCAATACAAAAATTCAAACTCCTCAATACATATCAAATTACATATCGATCTGAAGCTCTCGAAGAGCGCATGTCAATTCTGCTGTTCATTTTTAAATCTAGGTTTCGATGTGGCGAGGAATTGTTGATCTATTTTCGGCCGTTCATTGCTCGACGATGAACTCCTCCTAATCGACAAATTGAAGGCATGGTTCTGAAGAGAGTCATGTGGGGAGGCCATCAAAGTTGTTCGTAGGTGATATCTATGGCTAGATCGCCACAGACAATTCGATTAGATTTGTGCTATTAGGCAGCGGCTGCGTGCTTTTTGGGTTGTCGCAGTGATCTTCGGGGGTCGGGAGGTTGCACGAGGATAGCAGTGCTTCGGGGGATGGCATGGCGTCATTTGTGTGGGGGGGTTCGATGTTTGATTGGCGGCGGTTTTTCATCACATTCATGAGTTCGGCTGTAAAGCTTCGCGTACAAGGTCGGTGAATTTCTGGAGAAGGAAAGTGGTGAGGTGTCGTGTTGTTATTAGTTTATAATTCATTTATTTAATTTCAATTCCAAATCTTCCAACGATAATTACTTTTGCATATGAGCTCGGATTTGGGCATGGTTTCTTGCGTTGGGATCCTATTAAAAATTTCGAACATTTTGACGCTTGTTTGGACGAATTCTGAGACTGTTCAAATTTTGAGTTTAAATTGGATTTAAATTTAATTTAAATTCGAAAGGTGAGTGTTTTTACCCACTCACAACTTCTAAAATTTCTTATGTTTGTTAAATTGATTTATGATACGATTAGAAATTTATTTATGACTGTTTGACATATTTTGAATCATCATCTCAGTTATTTGAATTTATTTGGATAAAATAGTTATTTAATTTATTATTGAATATAAATTGCCAGTAAATACCTATTATTTATTATCTATTCTATATTGATATTATTGATTGAATTGGATAATGATTGTGATAATTGTTTGATGATTGATATTGGATAAATGGATGTTGTATTTTATATTGTTATAAAATGCAAGTTGTTATGGATTTTTATTTCATTCGGGATTGCGGTTTGAAATGATATGTAACCGTATTTATATTTTAAATTACGGATTGAAATGATAAATATCCATATCACTTGACCATATGGTAGAAAATTATATATAGACACCTTGCTCTATATATAAAAATATTTTGAAATGATTTCTATGGTTTTGTAAAGAAATATATGGTTTTAGATAAATATTGATTTTAGATATTATATGAATGTTATTTTATCCTTGATTTTAAGCTATGTATAATTTATTTTAATATAGAATAAGCTTAATAATAAGTTTGATTTTTATTAGAGATAATATGGTTAAGTATTTATATAAATTATATTTTAATATAGAGTTCATAATGATTTAAATAAATTAAGGTTGGAGGATAAATTGGAAAATTATTTTAAATTGAATTTATTTAAGAATTAAACTCAAATAAGTTGATGTGAAAATTTATAAAATTCAAAATTTTAGAAGGTATGATTGTTATAACTTGATTTTGGTTTAAGGTGAATTAAATGAATATTTCAAGTATAAATAAATTGAAAGAAATATTCGGTTATTAGTAATTTGAGTTTATTTAAATGATAATGGATTTATTATGTAAAATACTTCAAAGCTAAATAATAGAACACTGAATTGTTGAATCATAATTACCAAACTTAGTTTTGAAATTGTGGAATACTTAAAGTTTGAAATATAGTGAATTTGAAATGGTTTATTCTGTGGATCAAATCTGATTTGAAATCGATATAAATTGGAGTAGTTTATTTGGAAACTGAATCGTATCGAAATTTATGACTTGGGATTTGGTTAAATTTAAAATTTATAAATTCGAGTTGTTTTGAAATTGATTTGTGAAATTGAAGAAGCTAGTTTATTATATAAAGTATTTTAGTATTTTAACCATTTAAGTGGTGGAAGTTATGTTTCAAAGTTTGAGTTTCAAAGGATTATGATTTGAAAGTGTTATATTTCAAGTGTTTTGATTTCGAAGTGTATAATGTTGAAAGCGCTATGATTTTTGGAAAAGATATATTTGAGATAAAAATGATATTATATTAAATTGGGATTTAATAAAAACAATATCATATTGGTTTGGGTTCTGAAATGGAAATGATATCGTATTTATATGGTTTTGAAATGGATATTATATTCTGGTTTTGAAGTATAAACTATTTTGAAAATGACTGCGGTTTTATAATAACGTTTGACTGTGAAAGAGACCGGGATCAGAAGTTGTCGTACTCTCTGCCAACTCTGAAAACCACTTTAACAACCGTGTACGCGGTGGAGATTCCAGAATGATGTAGGATGGTGGCGACGTTCTATTAAGGTACATACGTGGACCCGACTCCCGTGAGTTGGCATAAGGTGGCTAAAACAGGAGCGATCTCAGGCCAAGGAAGTAGACCCTCTTATCGGACACACTCCTTCGATATTATATTTTGATTGATTTGGTGGCCACTTTTGATTTTTGATTTAGCGGTGTGGCTCGAGGTGGACGGTAGTAGCTGCTACGCATTACCACCAGCCCGTGTGCGTAATTGGTATATCTATCCTGGCATTGTCTTATGTGCCGTGTCACCTACCCTAGCGGCCTAGCGCGCCTTGTACGAGTTTAATTTGTGTCGTACCTATGGAGTATCCTCTGGTAGCCTCCCGATCAAGAGGTATTACGGTACTGTATAGACTACTGGCACTATTACGTGTTAAGCGCTATATGGGTAACCCCCTTAGTGCTATTTAAAAGTAAGTTTATTTTACTATTAGACATTATTATAACAGCGAAATATTACATAGTAAATAGTTTAATAGATCCTTAGGAGATGTGAATCCCGAGCATCTCTTAATTTACTGCACTCATGTTAGACACTGGATAGGAGATGTCAAATCCCGTAAACATCCCTGACGCTGTTCCACTCACATTTATTTCTGTTTATTTAACTCACATAAGATCTTTTAGTTCTGACTCGAGTGTTTTGTCTTTTCAATTCGCTCGGGTCAGCCTGAGCATTTCAGGATTTGAAGACCTTACTTCTGGAGGATGAAGACGAAGATTGTATTGCTATTATTTATCACATTATTCCACTACATCACATTATTCCGCTGCATTGTTATTTATTATTCTTTGGTATGTGTAACTCTGATTCTGTGTTGTATAAGTATAATCATATGTTTTGTAAAACAGCTTCATGAACTGTTTATTTGATTATTATATTTTGTCGTTCCGCTGCAAGATTCTGTTTTGTTTTTTTTCTTTCTCTGCTTTTTCTTATTCACCCCAATAACAATCTGCCCTTCTGTATGGTTTGAGTCTGACATGTGTGGTTTATCGTCGATTTAAAGCGCACAAAAAGGGGGATGTTACAAAAGCCGAGTCGATAGTTAATAAATCAACTATCGAAAATAATTAAAATGATCATATATGGAAATTAAATCTCATATTCTTACCGTTACTCGTCGATTTCAAAAGTGAACTATTTTTGAGTTGAAAATAAAGTCAAGCAAGTAAAGGTATTGTTGCCTCTAGGCATTACTTTGATGACATTTTTAACTTTTGAGATAGAGATGAGCTTCAGTATCTCGTCATTTAGTGATAAGAGTATGACTAAATCCTTTCCATATGAGCAATATCCTTTATGGAAATTAAATACCCTATTCTTTACAGAACCGAATTATACTTTTTACTTTTAAACGCAAACTTATGCTAAGATTTCACATCATAAATATTAAACTTAAATAGCATTAATAAATTTGATTAATTAATTTTAACCATGTTAATTACTTTAATCGTCATTATTTAAAATGATTAATTAACTTTAACATGACTAGCTACTTCCAACGTCATTATTTAAAATGATTAGTTAACTTTAATCATCATTATTGAAGTGATTAATTAACTTTAAAACATCATTATTAAAATAATTAATTAACCTTAAAACAACATTATTAAAATGATTAACTAATTTTAAAACATCGTTATAAAAACAATTAATTAACCTTAAAACATCATTATTAGAATGATTAATTAATTTTAAAGTGTCGTCATGAAAATGATTAGTTAATTTTAAACATCATTTTTTAAAATTATTAATTAATTTAATTATCATTATTTAAAATGGTTAATTAATTTTAAACATTGTTATTAAAATGATTAACTAACCTTAAACATCATTGATTGATTAATTTAAAGCCCATTATTAAAATGATTAATTAACCTCATTATTTAAAATGCTTAAGTAATTTTAAAACATCATTACTAAAATGGTTAATCAACTTTATTTTTGTTTTGTAAAAACCCAAGCACAAGTTCAAACAAAAGATTTCCAAAGAGATGATATTTTTCAAAGTGTTGATATAACGATACTCGCTATATGGACACTTCCATAAAGTATTTTCATATGTCATTTATTCCTCTAAGCATCTCATAACATAAGCATAAACATATATACAAAGGCAAATAACATTCATACAACATGGAGAGAGCATCACTTGTAAATAATTATTTAACATTTTGAATGAATCTCAAGTAATTAGCTAACTGTCAATGATGTCATCCGTTTAAAGCAGGAACCAAACCAAACCATTGTTGCTTTCTACATATATAAACACAAGCAATTAACATATAATATCACACAATAATAAATAATAAAGTTCTCACCGAAATGAATGAAAAATTCAACTAAACTTGCAACCGACACACGGTTCTTGTTGCAAAATCTCAATTTTAAAACCTAGATAAGGTCTAAATGGTTTGGCCTATATGGTTATAGGGTTCGGCATAGATAAAAATGGTGGCTTTGGGTCTTACGTTTGTTGGTTAAGTGATGTAGGGAAGAAAGAAAGGAGTTTTAACAACTTTGCTTAAGAAAAAAATGGAAAAAGTAGTGATTTTTAAATTTCAAAACTTTTTGGAAGCCATGGATGGAAGTTTGAAAAGCTTGAAAGAGAAAATGAGTGTTTGAAAATGGAAATAAGAATTGAGAAAAAATAAGAAATTACTTTTATGTAAATTGCATAAGTGAAAGGTCTACAATACCCTTATTAATTTCAAAGTATTATACCCTTCACATTTTTTCCCACATCACCAAATTCTACCTTGCTCTACATGCCTTCCATCACCCTCTCCATTATTCCACATCACCACTTTTATGACACGATGTTACCTTATTTTAGGCATTTCACCTTTAAATTTTAAAAAATAAGTCAAAAGTTACTAATTTTACTTAAGCATGTTTCTAAACCAAAATTTAATCAAATTACTATTATTAATAAAAGCATGGGTTGTTTAGAAAAATATGTACACATGTACAGTAGTGTACACAACACACTACATTCTGAAAAAATTTAAAAGTCGAAATTTCAGAAAATGATTTTCAGTCACATTTTTTATTTTTCTCCGGACTAATTATTTTTGTGAACCATATTTAAAAATAACTTCACCATCAATAGTTATTACTTAAATGAGGTTATTTAGGTTATAAAACATATTATTTAAATATTTAAAAATATATTAACTACTCAAATTCAAAGTGATTAATTTACATGTTGTTACAAACATACTTACCTCCTTAACTAGATCGACGTATTTTGAATTTATTGTTTGTTTGATTTTCAATTTCATTCCTATACACTCTAAATTTCTCGCAACATCAGATTTATTCTTCATAAGATATACATATCCTAGTCATGAGAAATCATCGGTGAAAGTTATGAAGTAAATTACCCTTGATCGCTGTAGGTATCAGGCCATATATATCAGTATGTATGAGACCCAAGAGTTCATCGACTCTTTCATTAGTCCCACTAAAAGGAAATTGGTCATTTTCTCTTTGAGACATGACTCACATGTGTCAAATGATTTTGTAACCGAGCCAGTCAAAAGCAGGTTAAATGGGTGAATTCCTACAATTTCTTTCCATTTTTGTCTACGTTAAGTCTATAAAGCGCAAATGGATTTTAGATCCAATCTACAATGTTTTAAATTAAATCTTCATCTTATTCAATTGTGTTTAAAAAGTTTTTCTTGTTTATAAGTATATCAAATATACTTATTTGTGTGAAGTGTGTGCACTATAGATAAGAAGTGTACATAGTTGATGGGATATGCAGGTGTTGGAATTTACACCGCAACGGACACATTTTCCATTTACATATGCCTTTGTCGTCCATGATATTGATTTTAAATAAATAAACACGCACACACGCACACACGCGCACCCACACACATATATGTATACATATATTAAAATCATATTAGACAATTTTGTGTAATAAAAATCCAAATCTAACATTAAGGAATTTGGTTTCGACTAAAGACAGTTTTGACATTAAAAATTACATAATTACATAAGATCTATTTTATAAATTTGAATTAGAGTGGCAAATGTACATTGCCACATGTAAAAATACAATTTAACATTTTAAAATCATAATAATGTATATTTATGAACATGGTATTCTATAATATATGTATGTGTGTGTGTGTGTATATGGGGGATTTAGTAGTTAACAATCCAGGTTAACTTTTAATTAAAAGGATGCTAGCATTTAGGATTTTTCTTAAATATCAAACTTAGTAAATGAGATAAAATAAAATTTGCACAAATGTCCATCTATAAATGTTAGACTATGTATTTTTTTCATTATTACAGGAACAGTATTCAAATGTTTATATCCGAAATTAGCCATATAATCATAAAAATCAATCTTCAATGAATAATAAATAATTAGCATAAATAATTCATTTACAATGTATGTAAATTTTACAAAAATACAAATGGATCTAAATCAAAATTAACCTTTTGATATCCTTTTCTTTAAACAAAATCACAAAAAAAAGAAAAAGGAATTGGATGAGTTAGACATGTATAGATTCATGATAAGAACAAATAAATCTAAACATTATACAAATAATAACATAGCAAAGATGATAAAGAATCAAAATATATCAACTTGAGATGAATATATATTAAAAAAGGGGAATATCATATGTAGATCAAAAATAAAATAATTCAATAGTAATAATTCAATTAAGATGGAAGATGATTTTAATTTGTATACCACAAGATGCTAAATTAAACACATAACGAATCAAACAAAACCCAAACATATAAATGATGAGACGTATAAATAAATAAATTGTAAATTAACTTGAATGTATCTAATAAATCGCATCTTGAAACGATGAATCAAAAAGGCCCTAGACTCTATAGAATCAATCTCCAGAATTTGCCAGAATTAGGGGATGAAATCTACCTTTTGTTTATAAGTTTTATTTGGTTTTGTTTTTGAAAGTTTTCCCTAAGTCAAAATGAAAATTTGCCTGGGAAGAGAGATGAAAAGTGGGAAACGGCTGATTGAATTTCTATTTTTAAGAAAGTAATAAAAGGAGAATAAATGCTACAGATTTTCCTCTTCCTATTAATTAATTTCATCCATTTCAAATCCAATTTGATAACCATTCCCTTGCCCTCCTTGGTCGGCCATAGCTGGATAAAAACGGGCCATAAAATCTTCCAAATTGTTTAATATTTGTTTTATTTAAATCCAATTTAAACGTTCCACCGATATCCTATTTCGATACGTGAATTTATAACTTTCACATACGCTATTTGTAATGGTCTGCCTTTTCAACCTCCAAATATCGAAGTTGATACATCCACGGTATTCATGTGTTAAGCACCAAAGTGCTAGAAAGATAGATTGTTTTGGTAAAATAAAAACAAAAAGAAAAGGAACAAGTAAGAAGAGAATAAGAGATTAAAATCTCGCAACGGAACGACAATATATAGCATCAAAAGATGGTACAAAGTGCTAATCTAAGATACATAGCATTTCAGAGTTACAATCTTAAGTACTATCATTAGCCTAGATAGTTATAACATCCTATCCTGACAAATGCTAATATAAACATACTAGTAGTGAAACCGAAATGAAATACTACCTTAGGTTAAAGCATCCAACTCGACTCCTTGAGCTCCATAGAATATCAACAAAAAACCTACCTTTCTCAAACTACTCAAAAGAGCACTCCTAGAATTAAGGGAAAGATAAAAACCACGAGCCAAACATAAGTTTGGTGTGAGAAACTAAAGAAATAGGCATCTAACATATAAAAATAACTTTTGAGACCATTCGAATCACCGTAATAGTATTCCCCTTAAATGAACCAAACCATCTAATAAGTATGTATGTAGTGATGCAATAGATTGTGTTTATCGTGTATAATATAAATTAGAAAATAGATGTGCTGCCTGCATCTCACAACACAACAATATTAGAAGTACAGCTAAAACCATAAAGGTTCATTCGCTTATGGATTTCCATTGGAGGCACCTTAAGTAAACTAAGGCAGACTTCTCGACAAGTGTCAGAAAGTACTTTCCAAAACCATGTATATCTTTAAATAAAATATATCAATAGGTAAAACATAGTCGGTCCATCTCCAAACACGTGATAGAAAATGCCAATAACTTCCACACGCCTCAACCGAAAGCATCTCTAGATATTTAGAGTTGATGTACCTTTTGGGTTAGCTAAACCCCATGGTTGTGCGTCCTACTCTATTTTCTATCATTTTCGATGGTGAAGTCATGTTCAGCATCTCAACACACGATTCTTCATCACTCAAATAGTTCATGAATCTTTACATGTATCTCAACATCTCGAATAGTTCACAAATCTCTACATGGATCCCAGCATAAGTCATCCCACAAACGCTAACTTTATCCTCTCTCTTGGAATTAACCACAACATAGATAATACCCTTGCTTGCATCATTTGAAATGTTAATGCGATGTCTCCCTTGGATTTAACCTTAGGATAGACAGTTCAACTCCATTACATTTTGCTCCATAGCCACTTCCAAAACATAGAACTCATATATTAGGTCTGAAGTGGTTTTCAATAAGCAAGAAATAAATATAATTATCTAATCCCGGAATCTTCAGAACTAAATCGGTGAATTTTTCGTTAACTCAATTCTATTTCTTTAAAAGTAAAAGAATGATAAAAGGAGTCCTCTTGGTGTATCTCATATATATACGTTCTTAAAGCAAGGGTCATTTCATAACTAATGAGTCCTCCTTAGGGATCTCAAACCGTATGAAGCCATAAAGATTTTATGTACTTCCTAAGTTAATTTGGTCAAGTTCAATAGAAATAAGATGATCGCATATGGAAATCAAGTCTCGTGCACTTATTACCATTTCTGATCTTCTGCACTTACGATGCCCCTCGGTCAAGAGTGAGCCAGGTAAGTTAGATCAAAGATTGCATCCAAGCCCTACCTTGACACCTTATTCTTGACTCTCACAGATAGAACAAGTCTACTTTAGGCTTTTAGTGCTAAATATAGGGTTAAATACTTTTCGTAAATGAGTAAACACATAAAGCATGATTAATTCATATAAGTGAATTCCAACTCCCTTTTTATTTAATTAATTCTTTTATTAATTAAAACTTCTTTTATGGAATTATTTTTTCCTTCAAAAGTAATCAAACATTATATAGGAGTCCTCCCTAGAAGATCTTGAACACAAATGTTCTAAAAGCAAGAGATGTTTTATATGAATGAGTCTTCCTCGGGGGATCTCAAAACCTATAAATTTGCGATGCTTTTATTTACTTCCTTTTTCTACTTGTATACATACTTAAAACACCTTTACAAAAGATGTATGCATGTAGACTACCATTTCACTATTCATTTCTACTCTTTATATTCATAAAAATGTTTCATATTCTTATCTCATAGGTATAAGAATATTCGTAAATCTCTTAACAAGATTTCACATTTCAAAAGTACACCTTAAATGGGAAAATAAATAAATTTCATAAAAGGATTGTTTACTATAAACCCAAAACCATTTTTTACTTGTCGTTATCCTTAAAATATTCTATTTAGGATCGACTAATATCTAAACTTATTTAATGAACTAATGTGTTTTTTAATAACTTTTCAAAACCTTTTATTATAACTAAGTGTTATAATCAAAACCACTTATCCTTTTATAAAATAATTTACTTACTTTCCAAACTTTTGTATATGGAAAATTACTTTTAAAATTCTTATAAATTCATTTTAAATATCCATTTAAAATATTAATTAATAATAACTAATTTAGAAATTTGATAGAAAACGTAAAAAACAATGGTTTACATTTTAAAACTGTTCACTTTTAAAATTAAAAATAATTATCAAAAATGTATTTAAACTTGAAACCACTTTTAAAATACTCTAATTAATGTTACTAAACATCCCTAAACTATTTCTAAAAAAATACCATATTTACATATCATTTTAAAACCATATAAAGTATCAAACAACATACTACAACATTTACAGAGTGCTGTCTAAAGTTTAGAAACACCCAGAAAGGGTTCAGTTAGAAAATATTGTAGCATCATACTTTTGCTATAAAACTAGTTTTAAACCCTTTAATGTTCGACTAATTTTCAACGTGTTAGCAATCGACAAAGTCCAAATTTTTCTATAGTAAGTACTATACTTATTACTTAATAACTATGTAAAGAACCCCTAAGGCTATCTTGATAAAATTCTATAAAAATTCACAAAAATAATGCATTTTTAAAGTGCATCTATAGCAACCTTTTCACCTATTAACTTTTGCAAATTTTTTTATATCATTTCTATGCTTTTCTAAACCAATTTTTCGCCGGTCCCATATGCTATTATAATCGTAGAGCACAACCCATTTATATACTTTCACGAAATATTAACATTTAACCATCTAACCATTTAACACAAGTTTAACACAAGAGATTTCAAACTGCACTTATAGCGACCTTTCTCGCTTCAATTACTTTCAAACACACTTCAACTTCACATATAGCCAAAACAAACATGGAAAAAAGTTAAGGTTATGTACATATTGTAGAGGATAATATTACATATAAAGTTATCACTTGCCTTCCAAAGTAAGGAGGTCCAAAAGTTATAACTTGCGTGGTTCATTACTTTCACTTTATATTCAATCATGCAACATTCACACACACATTACATATTATTTAATGGTTAGTTAACTCACACCAAAACCAAATAGCACAAGCCACCTAGAATCTTAAGAACACTTCCTACCATTACCAAACAACAAAAGACACCTCCATTCCTTCCGTTGTGCACTAGGCCACCCTTCCTCTTGCTCCAAGTGCTCAAGGCCCGATCTTGGGGTGGGTGTTTTGCTCCTTTTCTTCAAGCTATGAGTTAATGTTCCATGTTAATTTGTTGCATTAGGCCTATGGCTTGAGTTTCGTGAAGTTTGAAGAAGAGTTATTTTTAGTAAACATTGAATAGTGAAGATAGAAGATGATTAAGACTAAGTTGTTTCTGTCTTTAAAAATTAGAAAATGTGTTAATGTTATCATAAGAAGAGTCCTATTTAGAAGTGGCCAAGTGGTAACCACTCACGTCTTACCCTCCATGGAAGATCACCAAGCATGCTTCCTCTCATGTGCCTTGCTTTACACCTCACACCCCATAGAAATATAAATTACTATTCACCAAAATATCTTCTCCTTAATCCACTTGCTAATTTTTTTACTATTCACATTTAGTTAGCCATAAACACTAAAATATTTTTAGTTGCTAATTAATTACATATTAATATATTAGGCAAGCCCAAAAAGTTTGAACAACATTTATCGAGTAAAAACCTCGTTTATCGATGAAATGATTTTCGGTCATATTATTGATATTTTTTCGAAGCATCTATTTTTGTAAAAAATATTTCAAAAATAAGCTTACCATTATCTTTTAATTAAAAGGGACTAAAAAATTTACAAAGTCACTTTAATCATATTAAATTCAAGATTCAGATCTTTACATAATTCAGATATTTAAATACGAAGTGTTTAAAATTCTGGGTTGTTAGACACTTTATTAAAAAATAATGGTATTCAAATATCAAATAAAATTTAATAACTAATATTTCAGAATATTAATTTAATTAATTTACAATGATTATGAATTAATTAACTCTTATGGTTTTTTGGAGTATTCAACATTACTGTTATGCCACTTAAAGGTGTAAATTTAATCAACAATTAATATCGAACATTATGAATATTAATGTTTGCACATCACCTTGGCTTGTGGTGTAACATTTTGGTTGAACTTCTTTTCAGTAAAATCTAGTTTTACTTATTATAAGCGTACCTAGTAGTAATAATTATTTACATCAATTTTCACTACACTGCATCACAGTAGGACTTATGAAATTTCGTTTTTTGGTCAAAATTCCAATATCATCCACATTCAACTTAGTTAGTCCATAAAAAAGTCCTTGGTTCAATACCATTTACTATTAAATGCACTACTTTAACCAGAGATATTAACTTTGAGTTGACTAAAGTTGGCCGTGGTATCAACCCCATGTAACCGAGGAGAAGGATTCTCCATTAAGTAGTGTTTCACTTTCAATGCTTTAACTCAGACCCAACTATAGACGTTTAATGGACGTCATGTCATGATTTAACTATAATAAAGTAGAGTATCCACATTGAAGTTCAACAGTATTATCATGTTGAGAAAACTGTGTAACATCGTTACTTTGAGATTCTTTGTTTGATTTAGTTATATTTACCAATAAAAAACCCTTGAGCGAGTCATTTCATAGTTATCTGATAACTATCATTATGTATCCCCTTGGTGCCCCAGCAGCCATGAGTAATACATTGCCCGTTGAATAGCACTGCATACTTTAGTCTTAATGAATGAGATGATATCCTCTCTCAAGTCATCCTGACTATGAATATTTAAAATAATATGTTATTTTGACGTGATAAATTTCTCATGATTATAACACACTATAATTACTATCATTTAACATATCACTTAAGGATTTTCTATTTAATTTACTTAAATTATATAATTAATTAACATATCATAATATGACAGGCATATAGTAGAATGGTAAACACCTTTTATACCAGAGGTGATTTTATTACAGAGTTAATAATTTACGATAAATTCCATAATTGCCGCTTGGGAATACCCCTAACTCTTTAATCTCCCACTGGCACTTGGGGACAATTAAGGAATCTCAATCCTATCTTTTCGGTCTGTTTTCTCAGAATTGGTCGAGCTAATCCCTTTGGGAATGGATATGCTATATTGTCCTTAGTGTTTACCTTTTCAATCAAGACTTCCTTCTTACCGACAAATTATCTTATCAGCTGGAACTTTCAAAGAATATGCCTTAGCTTCTTGTGAGTTATGGTCTATTTTGAAATTAGCATCGTAGCATTGTTATCACATAACAATGTTATGAGTTTCTCAGTGTTAGGAAACATCCTTAACTAAGTCATACACTTGTGCATCCACAAGATTCTGTTGCTGCTTCGATGAGGACAATGTAATTGGTCTCCATCGTTGAATCAGCCCTATCGTTCAATGTGAAAACATAACCAGATGCGAACTTGCTATCATCGATATCACTCTAAAAGTTAGAATCTCAATACCCCTTCATAAGGAGATCTTCATTCCTATGAATGAGAACTGAACCTTTAGTATTTATCAAACACTTAAGAATACATTTTGCAGCCGTCCAATGCATCTCACCAGGGT
Organism: Allium cepa; assembly: GCA_030765085.1. Classification (NCBI taxonomy): domain Eukaryota; kingdom Viridiplantae; phylum Streptophyta; class Magnoliopsida; order Asparagales; family Amaryllidaceae; genus Allium; species Allium cepa. Next base: position 307,582,722 of record CM060934.1, on the reverse strand, counting down.
TAGACTGGTATCGGCTTATGCATCCTAATGCATAAGCTACATCTAGTCTTCTATATAGCATACATCATATTATGGAACCAATAGAAAATGCATATGACATCCTCTTCATATACTTCTCCTCATCAATATGAGGAGCATCCCTTTTAGAAAGGATGATTATAGATTGCGTCGGTACATTTTCACACATAGAATTCTCCATTCTAAATCTTTTTTGTATATTATCTATGTATAGGGATTGGGACTCCCAACTAACTCTTGAATCTATCTCTACAGATTTTAATATCAAGTATATAGGCCGATTCTCCCAAATCCTTCATGAAGACGTTCTTGGATAACCATGCTATCGTCAATTGGAATAATGCGATATCATTGCCAATCAGGAGTATGTCATCGACTTATGGGACAATGAACACTATAGCACTTCCTTATCCTTTTTGATATACGCACGCTTCTGTGTATTATGATTAAAACCAAATTGTTTGATTACATTATCAGAACATTTATTCTAACTCCTTGAAGCCTTCTTAGGACCATAAATTGACCTCACCATTTTGCATGCCTTTTCTTTTCTCCCACTGGCCTTGAAACCTTTATCCTACGACATTTAAATGGTTTCTTTTAATTCACAACTTAGAAATTCCATTTTCCCATCCAATTTCCATATTTTGTAGTCATAGAATGCAAATATAGCAAGCATCATCTGAATGGATTTAGGCATGGCCATGGGAAAAAATGTTTTGTCATATTCAACACCTTGAATTTGATCAAACCCTTCGCAAATAGCCTTGCCTTATAGGTCTCTGCCTGTCCATCTAGTTTTAGTTTTTCTTATAAATCCTTTTACAGCCAGTGGGTTTAATTCCTTTGGTATGTCAACCAAAATCCAAACTTTGCTTCCATACATGGAATCCATCTCAGGTTTCATAGCTTTAAGCCAAAGTGCAGAGTTTTTTCTTTATAGTGCATGTTGGAATGAGAGTGGAATGTTGTCTTCTAAGACACAATACTCTTTCATGCCATCCACTAGAAATCCATGGTATCTCTGTAGAGCACAAGATTCCCTATTAGGCCTTTTATAGGTTGCTATTTTTCGTGTACTGGCGAATTTGATTCGTTTACCGGCTCAACCTCTATATTAATTTCTCAGATCTTATCAAAGTCTACAATCTTACTATTAATTTATTTCATAAGAAATTCCTTTTCCAAAAAGACAACATGTCGAGAAACAATAAATTTTGTTCCTTGGTATTATAGAAAATGTATCCGATTTAATTCTTAGGATATCCAATAAATTTACACAAAGACAATCTTGCCTCAAGTTTTTTGAGGCCAATATTCATAATGTAAACTGGAAAAACCCACACCTTCAAATACTTGAGTTGGAGTTTCTTCCCACACCACATCTCATTTCGAGTTTTAGCATAGATTTGGTAGGCATTAAATTCAACATATGTCTGCAGTTTCCAGCGCATATCCCTAATAGGAAGGAGGTAACTCGGCTTTACTCATCATGGAATGTACTATATTTAATAGGGTTTGATTCCTTCTTTCCATAACACAATTGTGTTGCATAGTATAGTGTGGAGTAACCTAGGTGATAATCTTATTATCTATTAAGTATAGTTGGAGCTCTCGTCTAACGTACTCACCTCCTCGATTAGACTGAAGTATTTTGATCTTATAGTTTTTTTAATTTTCAACCTCATTTTTATACTCTTTGAATTTCTCGCAGATGTCAAATTTAGTTTTATAAGATATACATATCCTAGTCTCGAGAAATCCTCGGTAAAAGTAACAAAGTAAGAAAAATTATCTTTGGTAATTATAGGCATTAGGCCATATACATTAGCATGCATGAAACTCAATAGTTCATTAACTTCGTTGTTCTCGCACTGAATGAGTGCTTGGCCTTTTTTCTATTTATACAAGACTCACAAGTATTAAATGATTCAGAACTAAATGATGGTAGAAAATCTTTGGTTTAAGTTTATGTAGTCATTCGTTACTTATATGACCCAGCCTATAATGCCATAGATAATTATTATTTATGTCAGCATTAGAAGAATCATTAACATCACAAATTCGATTAAGATTAAGTATATAAATGTCATTATCCAGAACACCATTGCAAATATTATTTCCATCAAATCAATATCCATTATACTATCATTATAATGAAAACCATAACCAGTTTCAAACAGTCATGGAACATATATAATTGTAACGGCCTGAAATTTTCGACCTCAAAAGTCGACACTAATACGTTCACTGCGGAAGTGCCGAGCAATCGAATATTGAAAATTTTAGTTTGTTAGGGTTAAGAAGAAAAGAGGTAGAAGAAGAACAGAAAACAAAACACAGAATCTCACATCCGCAGCAGATCAAAATATAATATCAAATAATAGCGTTTGTACAAAGAAAAGCTGTAATTGTCGGTTTACATTCAACATATCAAAGTACAACCATTCATACATAAATTGGACAGTTATAATTAACTTGTCCCAGAATACAAACAATACAACTCCAATGCACGGCGGGATGTACTCCATACGTTCCAGCCATCTAGCTCAACTCCTGAGCTCTAGAACGTCCTAACCTAAAAATCTGTAATACTCGGTCTGAACCGAGCGTTACATTAAAGTAACACCCGAGTCAGGTTGGAAACCAACGTGAGTAAACCCTTTTAAATTGAAATACTAAGGTATAAAATTTTATTGAAAATCCAGGGTAACTCGTATCTCACTACGAGTTCTTAACTTGTTATAGTCAATCAATTATCACCAAACAATATTTAAGAACTGTTACTCATATTAAATGGCCATGTTACGTAATTTATTCCATCTAGCCTATTAGATTCTAAAATCAAATCTATAAAGGATTTGTAGACTACAAATCGAAGTGGTTTTGGGTATTTGCTTATACCCGACCCCGGTCTCTTGAATCCAATATTATTCCTTAAGCCAAGTTGTTTAAGTTTTAAACAATACAATTTATATTCAGGATATCATATCCACGCAACAATTCATCTCAGATAGATAACCTACATTATCATAGTTCAACCAAAGTATCTCATATCATAGAGCACCACAAATCACATATCAGAGATATCAAATAATCTAAGTCATTCAATATATCTTAATCACCCATAAACAAGATTTATTAACTGTACAATTTATAATTAATTTAATTAAACTCCAAATAAATTAAATAAACTATTTTAATTAGTTTTCATGCTTACTTAACATTAATTAATTACAACCATTAATTAATCGTCCTTAAATTATCCATCTTAATTAATTATCCTTAATTACTTACATTAAGTAATTAACTATCCTTTAATTACTTACATTAATTAACCATTAATTAATTACATTATTTAACTATACTATAATCAATTTCATTAATTGATGATCCTTAATTGATTATAGTAAGTAATTATCCTTATTAATTACATTAAGTAATTATTATTTAATTAATTTCATCCTTATACTTTTGAAAACACTTGGGAATTAATTTAATTATTTAATTAATATAATTATTGAGACTCAAAACAACTTAAAATCAATCACACTTGACTTTATAATTTATATTTTGAAACTTGTTTGAGACTTGCTTATTTACTTTGCTTTTAAAACTTGATTAATAATTTACTTTGGAAACTTTTTATTTTTAAACTTGGTTAATATTTACTTTAAAAAAACTTTGTTAATTTACTGCCTTACAAACCCGGCCCCAAGCCTATACTGCAGACCCGATCCCTCTCTCCTTCCTCTTCTTAAATTAAACCCAAACCTGCTAACTCACTCGCGTACGCACTCGAGCCTGACCCAATGAACTCTCCTTCTTTCCTCGACTCTCTCTCTTCTCTTCTTCTCAAACTACAACAATGCCCTGGCACCACCAATACATGTGCACGTGCACACATCATCGGATTATCTCCGACCCTTGTCGCGATAGCGAGTAAATCAACGATGACCCCTTTGACCCCTCCAACTACCCAAATCTCTTTGATTTGGCTCGAATCAAAATCGAACAAAAATTGAACCCATCAGGAAGAAAACCGATCCAAAGATACGCCCTACGCCACCACCTTCGACCCTCTAACGCCTCGTCGTTGAGTCCAGATGTTCGCTAGAGTCCCACGCTTTTATCCCTCTATTCCGATCAAGCACGATGCATCGACGATGACATACGTACCTCACAAACAATGTCGACCAAATCAGGGTCTAAAACCCTACTCCCTCCTCGCCGCACCACCACGGTAAACTATAAATTCTCTGACCAATTTCCCGAACACATCGACCAACGAGCTTGCTTCGGCAACGAACACGATATTCCTAGAACTCTCGATCGTCGAAAATTAACGAATACCAAATTTCCATTCGACCTTAAATTTCTTCCAAAATACAAACTTAAAGATCCTGATTTTATTTTTAAAAAACATAGTTTTCAAAATCGAATAAGATCATATAGGTGAAACAAGAAATCATGACAGTCGATTTATACGATATGATTAAATTCTTACTGTAAATTTTCTTTTTCCTTGATAATACCAAATAATCTCATTTGAAACCATTTTTAGAATTGGGATTTTCATCAATACAAACATATTTCTTATAGACATCATAACCTATAGTGGTTTATATGAGGAGGGATTGATTTTTGATTGAGTCTTCTTTTTTTGATTTGTTGAAACAAAGCAGAGGCATGCACAACTAAACACAGACATGCAGATGCATATATATCAGCCATAACACATTTATAAATCCATGCAAAACATTTTCACAATCATTACTACTATGATTTATCACATGCAACAAAACAGAAAGAAGATTAAGCTTTAAAAGATGAAGTTTACTCACAAAAAATGAAAACAGAGGACAGGTTTTAATCTTTTCTATTGATCTGGAAATTTGATTTTGAGATGAATCTGAAGGTTGATATTGATTTAAATCTATGTTGAGTTGGTCTTTACTTGATCTTCAGATTGGAAACTTGAAGAAAAAAACTGTTGTTGTTTTGATTCAAATCTTCTTTCAGTTTTGGTTTTAGAAGATGATGAAAGAAGAAAAGATTGTGAAGAATAAGTATTAACCTGGTTTTCTCTAACACTATATTTTTAAATTTTAAAGAAACAAAATTGCCACTTGTCTTTTGCATGTAATGTAAAAGCTACAAATGTAAAAACAATATATTTTATTTTCCCTTATGTTTTATTTATTATTTTAAAAAAATGAAGAAGAAAAATTAAATTTGGCACTTGTATTTTGCATGTATTTATATTTTTATTCTTGTTTTTATATTTTCATTAATACATTTTCTTTTTGCTTATATTTATATAACTTAAAAGAAAAAATGATATAAAACCTAATTACTCACTAATTAATAACCATATATATATATATATATACACACTAGTTGTAAAATTTATTTTTAAGATAATACTTTGAATTTCAAACCCAAGTTCTATTTACAATCTACTTATATATATATATATATATATATATAAATACATACTTTATTTGTTTTTGAAAAGATAAATTTTGCCAATTTTAAATAATTATATCAGGAGATTATCAAATAAATATTTATCTAGATATAAATATTTATTATCAGAATTATTTGCTCAACTTATAAATCAGTGTTTCAATAGTTAAGATCAATTAATATCCAATTACCAGATTGCCAAAAATCCGGGTTATCACAATAATACAGCAAATAAATTTCCTTGTATAACAAAATTTGTCCAACACTAAAGTATAACCACTAGGAAAAAGTAAATGATAATCTCTAAATGCAATTGCATCTACAAGAGATCCATTCGCAACTTGAAGCCTCATTTCACACTTTGTTATATTTTGTTTGCTCCTAAGTCTTTGAAACAAATTAATGATATGAGTTCTAGATCTAATATCTAAAGCCTGAGATAATTTATTGATTATAAAACAATTTTGAATCATAAACATACCGATAGGAGCAGTAGAACTTTGCATGTGTTCTTCTCAATGACAGGTTTAGATAGTCCGAATAATTCTGTTTCTAGTGCCCCATCTTGTGACAATGGTGACATTCACCTTTTTGATAGGGGCATCCTTGTTGCACTTCGTAGAAGCTCGCTTAGGTTTCTTCAAACCTTTCAAAGATAATGCTCTTCCCTTTATAGCCAACATTGATTTCTGATCCTTGAACGAAGTCTTAGCTAATCTCAACATATTGAGCAGGTCAATGGGTTTACGCTTAACTAGTTCATATTGTAATTCAATATAAATGGATCAGATTTCAAAGTCAAAGAGCCAATGATCAAATCCACTTAAAGCTCATCACTTAACTTGATATCTAGCTCAAAAAGTCTATTAATACTCGCTTTTGTTATCAAGAAAAATCATTAACACAATTGCCTTACTCATCTACATACCGAACAACTTCTTGGTAATCTCATACCCTACGGAACGAGATTTCTCTACAAACAAATCTTTGATTTTTTTCCGAAGATTTTATGGACAAACTTATGTTTTTTTTGCCTCTACAATAGTTTATCTAAAGTGGGCAACATAACACTTAAGCGATTTCACAATCAGCTACCCAAGTATAATAGGATTTAACCGTGTTAGTGTTAGCGCCCACAATGGGTTTTCTATTTATCAATAATGGTAACTTTTCATATTTAAGCGCTATCTTGATTTCTCTTAGCCAATCAATTTAAATAGGTCTAGTAAGCTTATTTTTTTTTTCAAAATACACTCATAGATTTGTCATTTTGCTGCAAGGTTAATTTTTATAGATTAGGATAATTTAAACATTGTAGATGTTCTTATAATATGGATAAGTTAATGGTTAAATTTCATTTATCTAATAAACTCCCACTGGACATTTATGTTTCTCAAAACCCTAAGAAAAAACATGGAATCTTCTGGTTTCTCTACTCAGTTTTAGGAATTGCTTGCCTTAGGATTTTGACCTTGACTTTACTCAATAAATTATAGGCCCACAAGCGTTGGATAATACATTATTGATTATATCATATATAACTCATAACCCATTGTCCTAGTCCTAATCTCATTTCAACCTTTAGTTTGCTCAACAAATTGAAAGAGATTATTCATGTGTACCTACCATTTCGCGAAGGCATAAGTATAGATGTACATATCTTAAGTTTTCTCAACAAATACGTTCATGTACCTTACCACATTTATCAATATATTAATAATACTACACATAACATCTCTAGCTTGAGTTTGCTTAACAGCTACAGAGTATGCAAGTAATTTATTAACATATAAATAGTAAAGGACAACTTTTCTATTATAGATTCATAATCTTTAATATATTTATATGAGTAATATTGGCTTAGGGATAACTTATTTCTTTTGAAATAACCTAATGATCCAAGTGTCAAATACATCTAAAATCATGGCTTATGTACTTTATATATGTATTTATTCCCTAAACCTGATTTGGATTTCTTATAGTTTCATAATTAATCCAATTTAATTAATTAAGTCAAATTTAATTAATTTAATTAATTATTTAATCAACATTTTAATTAATTGAATTTAAATTTCAACTATTGAGTTTTATTTCTTTCATCCTTGACAATTAACACATGAATACTTACTATAATATTTATAATAATTATATACACATATCATTATGCATGTACATTAATTATTAATTAAATAAATTCATTACAACAATTTTTAGTTAAAATAATATTAATTAAATTTAAAATTTTATTTTCATTTACCTTAAACATTTTAAGATAAATATACATATATGATTTGTTACTATAAATATTCATATCCAGCTTCTCAAAAAAAGCATGTTGTGTTAGAAGGAAATATGGGATGTCGAGCCAGATAGAGCTAAACTGACAAGCATTCAACATTTAATAAAAAATATATCGAGCTTCAAAAAGTAAAGTTATTAAGCAAATGGATGTCGAGTTTATAATGGTGTCAAACTCCAAATAGATGGCAAATAATGAAAAGGTGTTGACTCTCTAAGGGTAGCAAATCTCAAAAAATCTTATCGAGTATTTAACAAGCATTACAAAATGTCGAACAACAATAAAGAGGATATCAAAGGTCTAACAATAAGAGAATATCAAATTTATAAAAGACAATAGATATGTTGAACCAATAAATACATTGGTTATTAAGCCCAAAACAACTGGAAATACAAAGACATAACAAGATGGTGCCAAGTCTCAATAACCATAAAGGTTGTCGAGCATCAAGAGTAGAAGATGGTATCGAATGATTAATAAGAGGAGAAAGGGTTGAGTTTTTGATAGATGATGGAGGTATTGAATCATTAAATGTTGATGAACTTCCATAACACAAAGAATGCCAAAACTCTATAACATAGATTGTTATAGAGCATGTAACAAAGGAGGGATGCCATGTCAAGATATTTAGCTTCTAGATAGCAAGTGAGGGGTATCGAACTTGTACAAGCAATAACGAATGGAAAATATCAATAATACAAAAGAGATGACGAATATCAATAATGCATAGGAGATGTTGAATATCTGACTGATGGACACGTGGCAGTCATACCGCTTACCTCTATAAATAGATTCCATTGGCCATTCAAATGAGGGGAATTCTTCTTTCCTTATTCCTTACATTTTTGAAGTTATAACCCAAAATTGATCTGGGGATTTTAAAGCCTATTGTGTTCTTAGTAACATCCCATAATTTTATCATTTTTGTTTCAAACATTTAGCAAAATTTAAAATATTTAAATAATTGATTTTAAAAGTTTAATAACTTGTATTCAAATATAAGGATTATTTAAATATTTGAATTGTGAATTGAATAATAAATAAATGGATTTAATAACCTTGACTAACTCCTTTTAATTAATAGATAATAATGGTTAACTCATTTTGTAAATTTATTTACGTTAATAAATGGTTCGAATAAATAACAAGAAAATTAATTGTTAATAGAACAATTCAATTCTAATGATGTATTTTTTTCAATTTAATTGATTTTTCCACAACTTTTAATTTTTAAAATGTGTAAATTATCATTACTATTTTTTCGACAACGTTGGTATTTTTTTAATTTTATAGAATAGGATAAATAGTGTATTTATTGCTGATTTATGATCGGGTCGCTTTATGGTGGGTGATCGTATTTTTATTGCAGTCGTTCGCGGTTCGTACGTGGACGAGATATTGTGTAGCGGGATACTAAAAAATCTTCTTTCCAAAACATTTTTTATTAAATCAAAAATTCAAAATTTTAAAGTTGATTTGAGTTTGATTTCATAGGTTGCTTGAGAATCTTAGGTTACTTGAAAAACTTGTTTATCTTATGATGGAAGTTAAGTGATGTATTTGGTTATAAAAAAATTGATAAAATTCAATCCTTAAGCTATTTTTTCATTTCATTTTCTCACCATCCCTCTCTCTTCATTATTTATTTGCCTATGAATGTCTTATAAACCCAACATCAACATCCAAAAATCAAAATGAATTTATCCACTTAGTAATAAATTATGAAACTAGGTTCCTCGAATTTGGTGTATGCTTAGCTTTAGTCCTATGCACTTGAAATTATGTACAATCAACTAGGGTTAGGTCTTGGCCGCGTTGGGGATGCGAGAGGCATTTTTGGGGGTGGATTCGAGCTTTTGGAGATTAGGTGAGTGGATGGTGAGGTTTTTGTGTGGTTCGATCGTGTTTTGATGAAGGCAAAATTAGGCGTTTGGGCGTGCGTCATTTCCAAATCGCGTTCGATAGAAGGTTGGCGGGTTTATCGTGGATTGGTCGAGAAGGTGGAGAAATGGAAGGAGGGTGCAACAGCGAAGTCGGATTTCATTTTAGTGATGAATCTCTAGAGATAGGGTTGGATTTGTGCATGAATTTGGGTGTGAATTTCAGTGTGCATGATGGCAGTTGCGAGAATGATTTTCTATGGAATCACAAGTGTAAAGACGCATTCCAAGCTCTAGTGAATCACTTGGAGAGACCTCCCATCCTTTCAAAGCCGATGGATGACGAGGACTTGTTTATATACTTAGCAGTGTCAGTGCATGCTTTAAGCACCAAACCTATACATGAGAAATCTCGAATCATCAGTAAGCGATTGACGAGAGCGAAAAGAAATTACCCAAAACTAGAGAAGCTCATATACTTCTTATTGATCCCTTCTAGAAAGCTCCGCCCTTACTTCCAGATTCATTTGATCAAAGTTCTCACTGACTAGTCTTTGTGACAAGTCTTGCAGCGACCAAAGACTTCAGGAAGGCTACTGAAATGGAGTATTGAATTGAGCTAATAAGATATAACTTATCACCCTCGAAGAGCAACCCAAAGACAGGTCTTGGCCGATTTCATAGCTGAATTCACTGCATGAGATAATCCTCTGGAGAGCAGTTGTCAGAAAGATACTGGATGGAAGATGTACATGGATGGTGCATCTAATTAATAGTGTTCTGGTGCTGGAGTTGTACTTGTCACTCCCGAAGAACACCCAATCTGTTACGCCTTGAAGCTTAACTTTCCCACAACAAATAATGAAGCTGAATATGAGGCCATGATTATGGGACTCAAGTTTGCCAAAAGGCTGGGATTAAAGACTTTACACATTTCTACGACTCCCGGTTGGCGGTTTCCAAGTTTGGAAAGAGTTTTAAGAAAAAGGAGCGAGACTAGCTCCTTATCTAAACCATATCCTTGATCTGCTCAGTGATATTGAATATTATATGATCGCCCATATTCATAGAGAGGAAAATGAGAAGGCCGACTCACTGGCTAAGTTGGCCGGTTCCAAAGACGTGCAACTCATTGGCTTAGTCCGGGTGGAAGTGATATCAATTCCAAGCATCGACCAGATTGATGTTGATTAGATGTTGGAGGTTGATCCCAAAAAGGAGTCATGGATGACTCCTATAAGAGATTATTTGCAAAGAGGAATCCTTCTGGAGAGAAAGAATGGATGATGAAAGCTCCTTCGAAAAGCTTTGATGTATATCATGCAGGAAGGAGTATTTTACAGGAAGGGTTTCTCTATCCCTATGCTTTGGTGTGTTGCCCGCAACGAGGCCTAGTGGATTCTGAAAGAAGTTCATGAAGGGGCCTGTGGTGACCACACCAGGGCCAAACCCTAACAAAGAAGATACTCCACTATGGATACTTCTGGCCAACTATCAACCAAAATGTAACTGATTACACCCGAAAGTGTGACAAGTGCTAGAGATTTTCTACAATACAGATAGCCCCGCCAACAGAGATTACCCAAAGGGCGAGTACTTGGCCATTTGCAGTTTGGGGGATTGATATCATTAGTATGTTGCCGATATCTAAAGGTGGCGGGAAGTACGCAATCTTCGCAGTTGACTACTTCACAAATGGGCTGAGGCAGAGCCATTAGCCACGATCACGACAATAAAAGTAATCAACTTTGTTGTGTGGAATACCTACTGTCGTTTTGGAGTTCCATCGGCAATTGTTACCGATAACGGGACCCAATTCGATAGTACCGAGTTCAAAGATTTCTACCATTGGCATCATATAGAGAAAAGATCTGTTGCGATGGTACATCCCCAGGCGAATGGACAGGTTGAAGCTGTAAATAAGATTATCAGGTCCATTCTTAAAATATAGTTGGAAAAGGCCAAGGGCAAGTGGATCAATGAACTTCCATTAGTACTATAGGCTTATCGAACAACTCACAAGTCAACGACTAGCCACTCTCCATTCGCCCTACTCTATGGATCAAAGGCTATGATTCCAGTTGAAGTTAAGGTACCTTCTTATCGATTGGTTCACTATAATCCATGGATTAAAGATCAACTCTTGCTAGAGTATCCAGATATGATCGATGAGAAGCGCGATGCAGCTGATTTAAGGGTTGTTGTACACCGATACCAAGCCGCATGATATTACAATACTAAGGTAAGGAATCAGACCTTCGACGTTGGCAATCTTTTTATCAAGCGACTCTTCCCTAGCCTTGGAAACTTAGGACCAACCTAGAAAGGTCCATAGCAATAAAGTAAAAGGTTGGATCAAAACTTTTAGGGCTGCAGTGACAAACAAGATTTCGCTCCAGGGGGCATGGAGTAAAGACCATCTACGACGTTATTTCACTTAGAAATAAATTCGTAATATTTAGCTAAAGTCGTGTAATAAGAAAAGTTCTATCATTTTTCGTCTTTTATGTAATAAAATAGCTTTTCGAGTCCAAGACTCCATCTTTCTATTGCTTAAGAGTTATGACTTGACCAATTCAAATGAATCCGCATGTGAATAATGCAGGTGTACAGGTACCTGGAGTTAGGTGCCGACCAAAACTTCCATGGTTCATGATCGAACCCTCAAAGTTCTTCTCAGTGTATGGAGATAGATACTAACCAACTCTTGTCCTTAGACTGGAGGCAGGAGTATAAACTAAATGGACGTGATATGACCGTCCATTAGCCAACTCTTGTCCTCGGATTAGGGGCAGGAGTATAACTTAAACCGGATGTGACATGACCATCTGTACATTAACTCTTGCCCTTAATGCGAGGGCAAGAGTATAAATAAATGTGGACATGACAGACCATTTAACCCTTAACATCTTGCCTGGAATAGGCAAAATGAAGGATCCATGCTTGGCATAAGGCAGGACCAAAATTATGAGTCTTTGATCGACGCTCGAAGTTAGTCGCCGACTCGCCATTGAACGTAGACATCCAAAATAGGGATGTATGAACTACGATCCTAAGTGGTTTACTTAAACTAGTGCCCGGAGTTTGGCCTGATCGAAAATTATTATCCTAGAAAAGGATAGTTAAGTCACTAATCCAGGTGACTGAACTCAACTAATGCCTAGAGTTTGGAACTTCAATGATTACTCTGTGTTCACAAGAATAGCTGAAGGCTGGAAAATTATAAAACGGACTAAGTATTTGTTGCGACAATAATAACTAAAAAAATAGATTGCAATATATTGAATGGAAAGCGTATTTTTTAAGTACTTATACAAATCCATACAAGGAGTTAACAAAACAAAAACCTTTGCTATTCACATGAAATTTGGAGAACTAAGTACAATTTTTATTAACACTAAAAATAAAAATAAAAAGCGGAGGCCAAAACCGCACAAGGCCGACCAAAATCCAAAATAGACTGCATTTATTATTAAAAAGTAGGTCTATCTATACCAAACAAACCGGCATTCACTTTTTCAGTTTCATTCTCCTTTGCTTCTTTTTTGCACCGGGAGATGCTTTGCCTGATCTTTCGCCCTTCTCCTTTTCCTTACCTCCTTGGCACTTCAAAGATGAGCTAAATATAGGGATGGTAGATTCACTTTAAGTGCTCCCAGGCAAAGGGAGAGAAGGCAGAGTGCTTTGTGAGGATCCCACAGGAGTACATTGAGCAGTCTCAGGTGGAGGAATATATGTAGGAGTATAGATGGTCTGGCCTGGCAAAGTCATAGACAAAGGAATGGGAAAGGTCATGACCTTCTCTAGATTGATCTCCATTTCCAAAAGATATTTGTATCCAATATCATCTAGAATGTTCCCAGGAAGGGTTCAAAGACTCCAATAATAATACATCCTCGTCAGTTTGAGCACTTTGAGTTCCATCGTCCCCTTATCCAACATGACGTTAATCATTTGCTCGTCAAGACTAGGAGTCTCTTCGGCCGAAGCGCTAGGGATCATTATTGAAGTTTTGATGGTTATTGACTATGTTGCAAGCATCTATTGCCCTGGTTGAAAGTCTTTACAGCAAACGGGCTAAGTAGGACGATTGGAGGATGGCCTGAAACTTGGGAGACATAAAGAAGAGAGATCGGCGATGTTGATTGACGACATGTCAATTCATACAGGAGAAGTCAATGAGATACCTTCTTTGATTTGGAGTTCTACATAGGCCGGAGTCCACCCGAGTTTCCTTCAGGAATGTGAGAAAGCATGACAGGCTTATGTATCTGGGTCCTCTTTAGATCATACCTAGTATCAAAAGTGGAATCGAGAGTAGCCTGGGACCCAAGTATTTGGCTAGCAGTGGCGACATCTTACGGCATTGACTCGAAGCCTTCACCTAAGTCTTTTTGTGTTGTTGCGGCCAATTCCAAAAGGAGAATATGCCAACCATCCTTCAAAATCTTAGGCTAATCTCCTAGCAAGACTTCTTTCTCCAGTCGCTCAAAATCCACCTTGCTACCTTCGAGGAATGCATTCTCTTCTTCAATAATCCGCTCCCAGGCAAGGGCGAAAATTCTAGGATAATCATCTTTGAACCACACCAAGTTTTTGAATTTGAGCACGTTGGCATTGTACTGGTTTAGTAGTGGTTCAAACTTCTCCATCACATGCTCTTCTACCATTCATTCCGCAGCCTCAACCACCTATTTGAGAAGCGCGTTAACATCTCTAACACGTTCAAGCACTTTATCCCTCTCTTCCTTGGCATTGAGCAACTCATAATAATAATTATGAGCTTATTAGAGCGCTTCATTTTTCTCTTTTGTTTCATGCTCAAGCTTGGTCCTTAGCTTAGCCCTATTTCTATTTGCGGTGTCCCTCTTGATCACCAAGTCATGGTTTCAGCGGAAGGCTTTCTCTGTCTCATCATGATGCTTATTCTCCCCTCCTCGAGTGCCTTCATGGTATCCTCGGCTTAAGCTTTAGTTTTCTTAACCTTTTAACTTCGGCATCAAAGTGAGCTATAATCCTTCTATTATCGGCCTCAATAAGCTTTCGATTTTTAATCTCTAGCTGCTTGTCCCTCGAGACTTTGGAATTCTTTTCAACTGTCTTTGTCCATTCATTATACAAGTGTGAACATTGATCCTGCAATTTTACAGTTATCTTTTAGACTTTAGCCGAGATTTTTTTCAAGTTACTCACAAACATAACACTGCCAAAGAATTTTTTTGGAAATTCTTCCTTTAGTTTGGTCATTTGGGCAGTAGCCGTAATCCATTCTTTCGTAGAAAGATGGGGTTACGACTGTTACCTTGCCAAGCCTGTGTTGGGAAGTTTTGGAGCCACTCTTTGTGATGAATGTGATCAAAGGATTGACTCGAATGAGATGGGGTTGAGGGTATCACAGGGATGGAAGATGGAGGTGGAACACAAGAAGTATTACCAGGTGGGATGTCATTGCAAGGATCGAGTTACATATTTGGACCTCTAAGAGGAGGTGGTCTAGAGCTAGGATGATGCTTGGAAGCAGAGTCATGTGATGAGTAATCCTATCATAACTGCTTCTATTTCGGAAAGAATGATAGCCTGACTCATAATCCTGACCACTTCCCTGATGGTACAAGCTCGACCGAGGCCTTTATGCTTGGGATGTTTTCCCCTCCAAAGATCAATATATGTATTTACTTTTCTGTATGAATCTTGCAAGAAAAATAAGTACAAGTTAGATCCAACAAGTAAAGACACAAGTCAAGTGCGAGTGTTACGAAGTGCACAAGTGCATAAGTGTCCTAGTGTCCCTCAATGGACTGTGAGCTAGAGCTTTACTCATGGGAGTAACCTCTCCCACACTGGTAGGGATGGTGTCCTAAAAGCAAAAGGGGGAACCGATGCCCTCAATACTGATGTTATCGACATCAAAAGAACCAACCTTGGTAAGAATTAGCCCTAAACTAGAAAATGTGCCTATCGAAGGAAGAGATGGAGTTTTATTTGCATATGTGACTAGTGGAGGCTAGGTAGAAGTCTACACTTTAGAGATTTTCACAATTAATCTCTTCTTTAAAGCAGACGGTTGATCGTCCCTAAATTGTTCGGGCTGAGACTCATGACTCGTGTCGATGTTACCTTGGCCATCCTCACCACTTTCATCAATAATTTCACCTTCCTCAACGTCTTCTAGTACTTGTTCAATATTTTCTTCAACTCTAGTCCTAAGACTTAGGACTTGGGGTAAATTTGGATCAGTCTCACCTCCTCCGAGCGAGTTGTTATCATCGTCGTCGTCGTCATCACTGGCAACTGCTTGAACTATACCAGCACAACAACTCTCTTCTAACAAGTCATAAGCAAGGAGATTTTCATCTAATGAAAGAGTACTGATATCTCTCTCTTATGTTTGAACTGCCATAAGGGTGTTAATGCTTCTAAAAGCACCAAGCTATTGGTTCTCGTTGGAACATCTGGATGGTAAAACAAGGATATGAGTTAACTCTACATACTATAAGGAAAATTCATACAATATAAATAAGATGGATCCTATGTTCGGATACCCATCTTCGAGCAAATTAGGGTGGAAACGATTGTAAAACCACTTGCTCTTGAAGTACCTCAACTTGTTTCATGCCCTAGTAACTACTCTACAACCTCTAATCGATTCCAAGTAAATCAGAGACGAACTCTCTTTTTGACTCTTGAAACTATAAATGTACATGATCTCCTCATCAGTTGGTACTTGGTTCAAGTGCTCAGAGAAGACCATATATGTACTAAGGAGGAAAGCATAGCTATTCGGGTGCAGCTATGTTGGAGCCAAGTGCATGAAATTCAGAACTCGTGTAACATCCCTGTTTTTAAAATCAAGTTTAAATTGGTAATTAATTTAAATTTTTTGAAATTTAATTCTGAATTAATTTGGTATTTTCAAATTAAATAGATATTTGTTTATTAATATAAATATATATATTAAAAATATGATTTTAAATAGAATTTCTAATTGAAAATTCAGAAATAAATGTTTTGAATAACATATTGGATTTGAAATTCAAATACAAGTATTTTTAAAAATAAATTGGATTTATAACTTTATATTTTGAAATTTATAGACACTTGTTTTCTAATTATAATAAATATGAATATATGTATTTTGAAAGTTTTATTTGAATTTAATATAGAAAATTTTCAAAAGTTATTTGAAAGTTAAACTCTATATTTTTAATATATGTATGTATGTTTATTTATGTATAAATTGATTTCATATAAATTTTCTTTAATTAGTATAAATTTATACCTCTTTTAAATTTATAAGCTAAGCCTGAGATAAGTGTAATTTTAATATATAGGATATTTAAAATTACAAAATGGTTTGTATTTATAAGTATGTACATTTATAAGTACATGACATTTATACATGTAAACAAAAGACGAGATCATATAAACATGTAAACATAAAGAGAAGGGGTTTAAAACATAATTTGTAAATTAAAATAAATCAAGGATTTAAACATAAATTTATTTCATTTAACATTTGTAAGACATGTAACTTAAGATTTAACAAGTATAAAGATTTTTAAATTCAACTAACGAGTGTTAAAACAAATAAACAAGTGGCAGAGCTTTTGAATTCTTTTATTTTGAAATATATGGAAAAAAATCAAGGTAAGAAACCAAGTTTCTCTTCTTCATTTTTCAAACCTGTAGACAATCCAAATTCAAGATGAAAAACAAAAATAAAAACTTAAGCAAAACATTCAAAGAAAAAAAATTAGAACATTTCAAACTCCTCACTTCCATCTTCTTTAAAATCAAAATCAAGCATCAGATATAATTAAGTTCAGACAATAACAAAATTCAAATGCATCAGATTCCAGATTTTATGAATTTCCAAATTAAAGATAAAAATCTGTCTCTGTTGTACAAAGTTCAAGCAACAAGTAAATCAATATTAAGAAGCAAATTCAAATCAGAAACCTAAAGTTAGCAAATACAAATCTGTTTTCAAAATTCTTCATGCCTGGAAGCTATAAATCTGAAAATCATCTCAACATCAAAACCTGGAAACCAGGAAAACAAAATAATAGTTCAAAAATCAAAGCCGGGAATCTCAACAACAAGCTTCAGATTCGAAGGCAATTCAATACAAGTAACTAAAACAAATTCAAAGTTCAGAAACAAAACCAAAAAATTTCCAGAAGAAAAATTCAAATTGCAGGCTTTGTTCAACATCAAGGTGAGTAAACTCTTAACCCTATATATATATACACACACACACACGCACGCACACACATCTGGATTTTCCTGTGATAAATGATTGAAGTATCATTATGAGATGACTGTATAGATGTGAATATCTTCTATAAGTATGTATATATAAACATAGAATGATTGATGAATGCCTGTACATATGTTGCAACCTCTGTTCTTGGTTACAGGTCTAGGAATTAAGTTTAAAAATTCAAATTCACCTTATATAATCAATAATAGTTTAAAGTTTTTGAAGATGAAATCTATATAGGAATATAGCATTTTTGATAAAAATAATTTTAGGTAAAAATATTTAGTATTTAACTCAAAAATGAAAATTTTACAGAGATAATTAAAATAAGTCCAAAATTGTATATCTGAATTTCAAAGTTTGGATCATATGGATGAATTCATAGCAGGAAATGATGAATTTTAGAAATAAAGTGATGATTTTTAGTTTGGTATCGGCTGTGATATTGCGAGATGAAATGTGAAGGGAGATTCGTCAAATTCTAACGATTGGTGGCAAAATGTACAACGAGTTTGAGGAAGGAGGAGGTCAATGGAATGTAGATCCATGGAAAATTACTTGGGAAATTTTATAATGTTGTGTTGGCTAGGCGATGAAGAATTAGGGTTTAAGAGCCCCAAATTGGCCGATATGTTCATCGACATCATGTGATGACGAGAGTTGATCGGAGTCGTCCGGTCTGGTGGGAATCAAAGCTGGGAAGTTTGGTAAGGCTCCAATCGTAGTCGCGTGATTCTACGATGGTCGAAGAGAGGTGGTACGAGGAGTTTTGGATGATCGGTTCCATCTTGATGGGTTTCATTCCACTCGATTTTAATTGGTTGGGTCAATCGTGAATCTGGGTGGAAAGGTCGTCTGAGTGGAGCATCGGTGACTTGCTGGTGGTGGTAGGGTTGGTCGGAGTTGGCCTGATGGGTGTGCACGATGCACACATGAACATCGTGTCAGAATGTTTTGTGATGGTTGAAGATGAAAATTGACTCGGTGATGGTATCGAGTAATATCGGTTTTGGCTTGAGTATTTTATCAGAGCGTTCATGTGGGTTATACAGTTTTTTTTTATTTTTAAAATTTAACAAAGTTAAAAAGGAAAAAAAGGGGAAGAAACTCGAAGGGGGTCAAGGGGGTTTAGGTACTTGACACGGGTGAAGACCCGAAGTGGTCTCGAGTTGATGATAAAACAGTTTTTGTTTTAAAAACAAGTTTTCTAAATTTAAATCTAAAATAAATTTAAACAATTTCTTGTTAATTCTTTTAAAAATAATAATAATAAATGCTTTATATTAAATTTTGGGATTAGTCAAGTTTTTAAATAAATTATGTTAAATTAATTTAGTTTTAAAGTGTTTTTATATACACATATAACCTTTATTTTGAAAATTCCATTTTAAATAAATTTAATTTTAAATTATATGGTTAATTAAGGAAATGTTTTCAATTATGATTAACTTAAATATCTTTAGTTAATCCATGCATTAATGATAATAAATTAAAGGTTTATCAAATAAACCCGAATGTAATTAATTAATTAATTGAGATAAATGGGTTATTTTAATTTGAAATTTAAAGATAATTACTAAATTAAAGATTATTACTTAATGTAATCAAGGTATAATTACTTTACGTAATTACACTAAAGGATAATTAATCAATTAAGATTAATAAATTAAAGGTAATTAATTACTTAAAAATAATTACTTAATTAAAAGTAATTAATTAATGATTAAAGTTAATTAATCAAGTAATTAAGGATAATTACTCAAAATAATTAATTTGTGATTTATTAATATAAGTTATTAGGATAATCACTTATTATAATTAATTAAGGGATTATTTGATTATGTAATTAACTTAAAGGTAAATTTAATTAATGAGATTAATTAAGGAATGATTAATTAATTAAGGGCAATTAATTAAGTTAGGTAATCGAGGTTGATTAAGTTAATTTCATTAATTAATATCAAATGATTTGTAGTTAATTTATCAGAATTGGGTAATTAATTCATAAGTAATTAATTTAACTTGAAATTAAGTTGAATTAGTTAGGATTTAAATAATTAATTAATCCTGCTTATAAATGATTATTGAATGATTGGATTGCTTATCAATGTTTGTATTGTATGAGATGCCTCGAACTGATTATCCTATCTGATCTATGATATTTTGCTTTGTAAATTGAGCTATGTATAATTTTATCTGTATCTGTGAATCTGTGAATGAAGATGAGCGTTATAGCTTATGCCACTTATCAATATTTCTGTGCTTGAATACTGTGATGATTGTTGTGATTGCACTATTATTGTGTAAAACCCTTGGACCACACATATACACACATAAATGTGGATACCACAGGATATTGGTTAAATCATGGAAATTTTGAAATGGTAGAGGTTTTGGAAATTTAATTTCAAATTATTTTTGAAATGTAATTGGACTATGGAAAGGTAGTTTTGAAATTGAACCACTTTGAATATGATATGGTTTGAAATTTGAAACTTTAATTTGTATTTGAATTCAAAGCATTAAAGTTAAATTTCATGTGTAAAATAAGTTTTAGTTGGAAACTTTTTCCAATATAGTTTAATTGATTTCTAAAAGCTTTGGAAACTTTAAAGTGAATTTCGAAAATAATTATTGTTTTAAATAATTGATTTAAACTTTGGAAATTATGGTTTGAGAAGAGATATTTAAGTTATAAAATATATGATTTTTTAAACCATCTTCAAAGAACATTTAATGGAGTTGTGTTGAGAATTCGAATTTAACTCAAATAGAATCTGCCCAGGATATGGCAGGTTTGTTGATTTTTCAAATTTTGACTTTAAAGGGCTACAACTTAAGAAAAAATTAATTGGATTGTTCTAAAACGAAACCCTTTGTTTTCAAATAAGAATAGATTTCATATAAGAGGAAGAATCTTCCAGTTTTATTGAAAGGATTTCCAAGTTATGATTTAAATAAATTTTGAAAATGGGAATTGGTTTTTAAAGCTATGAATTGGATTTTTTTATGGATATGTGAATCACTTTTAAAACGGAAGTGGTTTTTGAAAACAATGGATGAGCTTTTGTGAAAGATTTGGGAACTGGGTTTTCAAAGTTGAAAAGGATCTTAATGGTGAATCTTTTGGTTTAAAAGATTAAAATGGAATTTATTTAATCCATTTAAAGGAATGGTTTTTGGAAATGGTTGTGACTTAACTGAGATCCTAATATGCATATGTTTTTAAATATTGCGCTCATTTCTCGGTTTAGCTGGAAGGGGACCTTTGTGTCATATAACCCATTCCGAATAATGATACGACGTTATGGATTGCATTTGAAGACCGGTGGTTAAGATCGGATACTTTCGAAAGCGAAAAGATAACCCGTCGAATGTCTCTGCACCGACTGGTCCCCGGTATATGGTTTTGATCACCCTTTATGATGGGAGTCTGGACATGATTAGGGATTATCCGAATTGCAAGGGCTTCTTTTAAAGTGCCTTCGGTTCTGTTTGTGTAACGACCCGTAAATTTAGCCGGTTTTAATAACGTTATTAATTGAAATTTTATGGGAATTTAAACGATAAAATTTTGAAATATAAACTTGATATTTGGAATGCGTCCAGTTAAACATAACAACTGGTAAATTTTCGTCCAAAAATATGAAAGTTTATTTCGCGCGTAAATTTACTTCAATTTAATCAGTTAAAAAGCGACGAAAATAAAACTTTTTCAAAACCAAAATATTTTTACATAGAAAAATTCTAAACCATCTTCTGAGCAAGATGTCAGTTTATCGTTTTTCCAAATTCGGACATCTTTGGCTCCGTCGATCTTATTTTTCTATGTTTTTTATGCATTTTCCGCTATTATAAAAATTCGAATTTTTATATTCGATCGTACCACCGATATCTGTATGCCGTTTTGATCGTTTCATCCTGCTGAACTCTACGGTATATTCACTTCTATTTTTCCAAACTCGGTTCGCTGCGAAATCTGTAAACGGTTAACGTTGTGGTTCGTTAATTGAGTCTGTTGGTTTCCATAACTTTTCACATAATTGCAGTGTTGACTCAAACAGTACTTGCCTTTTTATATTCACAATGACTATCACTATTCCCTAGTTTGCACATTGAAACGTTGCTTTCAAAAGTTTCATGCTGTCTTCTTCTGGAAGAATACATATTTTATATAAATAAAAGCATGCATTAATTGTAAAGCCTGTGCATTCATATTCACACGTCCATTCCTTTCCATAACCTTCTTTCTTGTTCTCTACCATTAAATTTTGTTCTCTTGTTCTTTCACTCAGTTGCATTTATTTATTTCAAAACTTAAAAAAAGAAAAAAAGTGCTAGCATTTATCTCCTGAAGCTATTCCCCAGGAACTCAAATGCCACCACCCTAGCGCCGCAGCCTCCGATCGCCCACCGCCATTCTCCTCTTCCTCAGTGCTTGACATCGGTAGCCGCCTCTCCTTCTCCTTTTTCTCTTGGCCTCTCTCTCGCAGGCCTACGCCAAGCTCCCGGACCTCACCGCATACTTGCCTTCCCTCCGCCTTCAGCACCTTGCTCCGCATCTCACCCACCGACAATATTCCAACATGCTCCTCCTCCACCTTCCCCTCCTCGGCAAAGATCTGGCCGAGCCTTCATGGCAGACCCACCCAAAATACCTCCGCAACTCAACCACTCGCCGAACACGCGTCTCCAGCCTTCAAGATTGCAGCCTCATGTTCTCATCGGTCCGAGCCTCAAACATACAGCTTCGACCAAATACACAACTCCGCGCCCACCCCTACTTCACGCAGTTCACACAGCAACTTGCCGAACTCGCTACCTCATCTCCCAGAGCCTCTCTCGGTCTATTTTCACGGTTTGTATATATATTTGTTTTTATATACTTTAGGTTTGTTAATCTATATTATAGATTTCATATATGCTGTATATATAAATTGTTGCATTGATTGTACAATCAGAGTCTATAAAAGCATGGATATGGTTATATTATAGGCTACAGTATGTACGTTTATTTTATAGTATAGTTTATGTATGTCAGCAGAATGGCTACAATATAATATATAAAAAGATGTGTATAGTTATATTATAGGCTGGTAGTTGTATTTAAAGATTTATATGCATGTAAGATCTATATGTATATACATATTTTTGCAAACGAATATAATAATATCTATATTGTTTTACCAGCTTATCTTTAATATGCGTTATTTATATGGACAACTTGCGTTTCTAGCTTGTCGCCATACATGTTCTATACTAGTTGTATATTTATAAATTGTTTAAATTGATTTTGGAAATGGTATATAACTTTAAATATTATAGTAGTTGCTGTTATATATATGACTTGCGTATTTGTATAGAGTTATGAGGGTTGTGGTTTATGCAGTTATTATTGATATATTAGTATATTCAGTTTGGTTTTAGTATATGTATACCACGGTTTTGGGTTCTTATAAATGACATTTCTGTGAACATCCTAATATGCCTACTCATATATATGTTTGGAAATGTGCAGATTTATGTAACAATTGTTTTGATATGTTTAGATTTATGTAATGCGTTGTATGTACATTTATGATCGCATTTTTGAAAAGCATTATATAAACAGTTATAAGTGACAGGTATCCATGCCTAATCTATTTGTATGATATCTTATGTTGACATTTTGAATGAATTTAAAATGAATGTATTTTAATATAAGGGTTTTAAAACATATGTATCTTTGATTCTCGATATCTGAGTTTAAAATAATGGTGTTAAAATCTTTATATTATTTTAATATATCTTCCTTAAACTAAATACTGGATTTATATATACATGTATAATAAGGTATGTATTCTCCGTTATATCAAAACTGATTCTGATTTGTCCTCATCGATTTTCCTTTTATCAGCTTTGTCCATCGTGCTTGTCTACTTCATTGAATCTTGTCAATCTAGCTTTGCTTTGGAATTCGCATTTGGATTCGTAACTCGTTCTTTTGTCGAATCGCTCCAAAGGTGAGTAATCACTCATGATTGATATTCTTTTATTTATTAAATTTGATTTCAATTGGAACGACAATTGAAATATGCTGCTGTTATTTATTGCACTTTATTTATGTATCAGTTCACCTTTGACATCTGACACCATTATCTGTTATGTATGCAATAATAATCTAGTTTGATTGATAATTGATCGTTGTTTGTTGTTTATATTGGATGTTAAATTGTAATGTATAAAGTGATAAATGTTATGCAATTGAAATTTGTCGTAGGAAAGTTGAAATTTTTGAATGACATATGTGTTGAATTTGATTAGTTAATTTGAATAATATGATCCCTTGAAATTGTTAAGTTAATTGACACGTAGAATTTGATAAATTACACTTTGAACCTTGAATGTATATGGAATAAATTGTTGTAGAATTGAAATTGAAATTGAACGACAAGTGAAAAACCGAAATGTAGTAATCTTTAATCTACATGAAATGATAGTGTAGATTCTAGAAATAATTATATTAATTTGCACAAACAACAATGTGAATTAATACGATTATTTCAGGATTATTTGAATGGATTATTTGATTGTTATTGCTTGTTTATTTACTTTGACTCCATCCAAGTTATCACACTGCAAGTTCCCTTTGCTATGCTTTGATTTTTGTATTGAATTGGAATCGGGTTGAAATGATAAATACCCAAATGAACTTGACTTAGGATAGAGAATTAAATAAAAATCCGATTGGTCAATAATTTGATTTTAAAAATAAAATAATGATTTTATTCGAGCAAAGAATAAGTTTTGAAATGTAGTTGGAATTTGAATTTTTGAAAGGAAAATGTAAAGATTGAAATATGAAACAAATATTAACGTAGTAATGGATGGAAGAACGATGTTTGAAATTTAATTATTTAATAATTAAATTTGGAATTATTAATAAATAATTTGGAATTAGTAATAATTGAGTTTTGAAATTATTAAGTTTGAAACCATTTAATAATTAAATTTGAAATTATAACTAAGTTTGGAATTATAGTTAAGTTTGGAATTATTTAGTTGAATTTATAATCAAGTGGAAATGATTTAATAATTAAGTTTGAAATTATAATCAAGTTGTAATTATTAAGTTTTGAAATTATTAATAATAAGATTGAAATTATTTAATAATTGAATAAGATTGAATTATTTGATAATTGAATAAAAATTAAATTCTTGGATAAGAGAAATTGAACTTTTGGATAAGTGTATTTGAACTTCGTTAATAAATGAAATTGAGTTTCTTCATTTATTAAGTTTTGGAAATTTATTTAAGTAAGTTAATAAGTGAAATTGAAACTTCTCAATTATGTGAAATTTAGTTCTTTATTAGTTGAGTTTGTAAATTGTAACGAAGTCAATAAATAAGTGAAAATAGAATTTCTTTAACAAGAAATAAAATGTGATTTATTGAAATGAATGTGATTTATTAAAATTAACGTAAGACTTGTAATTTTAAAGAAATTGATTTAACGAATTTAACTTAATTAAATTTGTAAGTTTTGATATAAGGAAGTTGAACTTCAGAATTGATTTAATGAAATGTAAATTTAATAGAAATTGTTTTGATGGATAAATTAATTTAACGAATATTGAATGAAATCGATAAATGAATTTGAAATTGATTTGAGTGTTGAATTAATTGATTTGGATGATTTCGGAATGAAATTTATATACGAACTTGAATCGATATTTGAATTGTTTAAATAAAAGTCGAATTTGAATTATAAGATTTTGAAATTTGTAATTTTGAAGTTTTGAAACGTATATTTTGGAAATTGATTTTGGAAGACAAATGAAATATTGGTTTACGAATTGAAATTGAAATTGAAATTGGTTTGGTTTTTGAAAATTATTAAACGACCAATCGGTGTAATAATTACGAAAGTTATTAAAGAAACCGGAATCGGTTATGGATATACTCTCTATCTAAACCGAAAACCACTTTAATAACTATACGCGGAGTGATGATCCAGAATGAAGTCGTTGGAATGATGTACGTGCTGACTGAAGAAAGTGAACGATAATGGATAGCCTTGACGCTTGTGTCAAATTGGAAATGACTAAAATCAGGAGCCGTTCCGGGCCAAATGGGGTTAGCCACCTCGAGCGAACACACTTCTTCGTAACTACTACTCATTACTTGTTGTTGATTGGTGCACCCTCATACTTTTCAGGAGTGTTGTTTCGCGGTGTTGCGATCGCTGCGGCGATGCGTTCTCACCAGTCCGGAGCAGGTGAACGGTAGTTTCACTACCTTGGGTATTGCCTCATGTGCCTTGTCATACTTGTATCCCTATATACGCGACCACTACGAATTTGTTTTGCGTTATACCTATGGAGTACTCCCTGATATCCCACCAGTTTATGGTGGAGTTTACAGTGCTGTATAGACTATGACATTTATATAAAATGTGTTAAGGGGGATAACGGTAACGCCTTATGTAACGACCCGTATTTTACGTGTCGATAAATCGTAAAATAGATGCTATCGAATCGTTAGTATTGCTTGAGTCGTTTAGAGTTTGAGTCGACCATAGCTTAAGTCGTGTGAAAGTTAACTCGTGTGGTGCTTAGGTCGTGGACGAGTTAGGGAATGGAGCGACCTATAGGTTTGAACGAGTTAACGGTTTAGTGTGTAGAGCGACTCATAGAATGAAACGATTTAAGATAGTAGGCGAGTTACGAGTTAGCAGGCCCTTGGGTTAACGAGTTAAGAGCCAGCGGCTTAGGGGATAGTGTGATAACGACCTAATGGTTAACGGCTTAGGAGAGTTAGCGGCTTAACAGGGCTAAGTCGTTAGGTCGTTGAACGACCTAGGGTAAGTCGTTAGGTCGTCTAGGTGACTCAGGAGGAGATGCGCATGAGTGTTAGGTCGTTGAGTCGCCTGCAGGTTAGGTCGTGGATTTGTTAGGTCGTGTGACCCTGGGTTTGGTTAGGTCGCGGCATTCGATGAGTCGTAAGTCGCAAGGGTAGTTAGGTCGCACGATGGTGTTGAGGCTTATGCCGTTAGGTCGTGTAAGTCTTTAGGTCGCACCAGTGTTGGGTCGTATAGTGCTAGGTCGCGACTTATGATAAGTCGCTAGGTCGTGTCTAAGCCTTAGGTCGGCAAGGGTGTTAGGTCGACAGGGTTAGGTCATGTGCATGCTATGATTGTTGAGTCGCATCTGGTTAAGTCATTGGGTCGGCTTTGTAGTTGAGTCACTGAGCCGTGTACGTGTTAAGGCGTTGGGGTCTGATGAGTCGTGGACGACTCATGGGATAGGTCGGCGGCGACTTAAGGGGCGGCGACTTAAGGGGCGGCGACTTAAGAGATTTTCTGCCTATAAACAGAGGGGTTTGGCTCACTTTTTGGCACCGGTTTTTGAAGCGACGAAGTGCTGCCATTTTAAGAGCTCGACTACAACACTTCTTCACTTCTTTTCTCCACTCTAATCTAGTGATTCCTTCCATCTAAATTGAAGATCAAATCGAAGATCCAAGAGACAAAGTTGAAGATCTCCATCCATTGAAGAGAGATTTCATCGATAGAAGCGGAATCTTCTCGGATCAAGCTAGATCCTTTGCTGTCCAGATCTGGAGTTGGTTGTTTTTGGGGTGTTTAGGTGATTCGGTGAGTGGTAGTTATCTCTCACACGGACCCAAGGGAGTATATTGGATTGGTGGCTTGTTTATGTGTTAAAGATAGTGATTTCATGCATTTTCCCTAAGTCTGCATGTAGATCCATCATCTAAGAAGTTTTGATATCCATTTTACTACATGTTCACTTATGCAAGTTCATTCATCAAGTTGTAGAGATATTGTTCATAATTCATGCTTGTTAGAATGCATGTTAGATTTGGACTCTTTATTTACCAAATTGCCATTATTGTTGTAATTGTTTATTTAGATCTTGTTTGAATGATTGATTACTTGGATTAATATTTGATTTGATTGATTAGTTGATTGATAACTTGATTTGGACAAGTTGGTCGAATATGATTCAAAAGCTAAGTGGAAAGGCTCTTGAATAAGGAAAGCTGCTTGTGGCATATGAAGCGGATGTTGAAGCTCATATGGATAGATTTGATGATGATGATTGAGATGGGACTTTGCCATGATGCGATGAGGCAAACCATGATGTTGAGATGGGACTTTGCTATGATGCGATGAAGCAAAGCATGATGTGAGAAAGCCTTGGTTTAATCCAGACGGGATCATCCCAAGCATGTTGATAACTCGGTGATGTGGTCCGGGTTTGTGGATAATGGTTGGCTCGAGAGGAGCTTGAGCTAGACTGAGAATAGTCGTCAAGGAGGATGACTAGGAGGCTGAGATTTCATCGTTATTGAAGGTTCTAGCATGCTCAAAGCAAGAGTACGTTGGGACGGGCTACGACGACGTTCCAGGCACGGGCTGCGACGACGTGCGGAGTTATGTCTAGAATCGGGGTTACCAATAGCCCTTGACGGATGGAAGAGATAATGAGATGGTCATTCAATTAACGATGAAATCAAGGCAATGATAACAGTGATAGCCAGGGTCATGGAGGTTTGGATGTTTGGTTGTATCGTCGCTTGGGTCAAGAGCGATGTTTTCAGGGTGCTTATCTGATCTTGGTTTAGGCCTTGGGGGTTTGTACTTGGAAAACACCGACCTTGACTCGAGTGATAATTACTTTGCTTTGAATGTCTGAATTGCTATGTTGTTTATGCTTAGTGTGTCTGGGGGCTATCACTGTAGAAAGAGGTGGAGTGGGATGGTTGGGTTCCTATTCCTTTTACCCTTCATGCTCTTTTGGTATGTTTGATAGTTAATTTACTGCTCACTAAGACTTTTGTCTGACTCAAGGTTTTATGTTTAACTCTTATTACCTTGGGTTGTTCATCCATGTTGGGATGGGCAGACTAGGTAGCAGGTGACAGGTGCTGTTCTTAGTAACCAACGCTGTTGATGACGAAGACGAGCTGGAGGCTTTTGCATATTGTTTTCTTACTATATGTACTGGATGTTCCGCTGTTTGTTTGATACTCTGAGTGTTATGTAGTGAGGCTTGATGTATTGACTATTCAGATGTTTGTAATAAACTACTATGAGTTTATATGATAATATTCTGTTCAATGAGCTTCGCTATGTATACTTTTCTATTGTATTTTATCCCTGCGCTGTGAGTAATACGATAGACTATTGTGTTTACGCTACTTTGATGATCGTCCATGGCGGCCTGGCACACTTTTCAGCGCATTATTCCTTGTTTAAGTGCAGGAGTCTTGGGCGGTCGTCACATTTGGTATCAGAGCTTTGGTTAATCGATTTTAGCCAACGCTCGCTGACGTGATCATGTATGAGAGACGTAATTGTATTTTGATGGATGATTACTATATATAATATAGTAGTTTCGAAGGATTTGAACTCCTTATGTAGTTGTTTCTCAAGGTGTTCTAAATCATTCCTTTTAATAGATATTAAGGATGAGTCGAAGTGAGAGACAAGCTGCTAGGGAAAGTCGTGCTGTTGGGGGAGCTACTGACTATGTTGCAATGTTCGAAGCTATGATGACTTCGATCATGAGAAGGATACCAGCTCCAGGGCCATCAGTAGATGTTGGAGTTCAAGTTCAAGCTCCAAAACCTGTGGATTTTGCTAAGCTGTGCAAAGATTATACTGCTCTTGGAGGAAAGGTTTTCTTGGGGACAGAATCAACCATTGAAGTTCAAAGGTGGATAGATGCTTGTAGAAGGATCTTTGGTGATTTGGGAATTGAGGATGCAACTAAGAGGAAGCTTGCATCAAGACAGCTTCAGGGGAGAGCTTCTGATTGGTGGAACTCTATCACCATTGATACTTCAGAAGAAGAGATTACTTGGGAGCAATTCCAAGCTAGATTTGAAGCTAAGTTCATTTCTGCAGCTCAGAAATCTGTTCTGTTTAAGAAGTTTGTGGAGCTCAAGCAAGGTAGAAGACCAGTTCTTGAGTATGTTTCTGAGTTTGAAGCTTTGTCCAAGTATGCTCGGTCGTATATTGAATCCCCTTATCAGAAGAATGAGAAGTTTGTGACAGGCTTGGGCACTTATCTTGGGAGGCAGTTGGTGGATCATCTGGATGATCCATTTGAGAAGCTTGTGGAGAAAGCTCTCAGGCATGAGAGTCTGTTTCCCAAAGAAGGATCTGTTGTTGCTGTGACCAAGGAGCAAAATGGAAACAAGAAGAGGAAGCAGCAACAGCAGAAGGGTAAGGATGGCCAGAAGAAGCTGAAGGGTGAAGTGACCTGCTACAACTGTCAGCAGAAGGGTCATCTCTCCAGGGATTGTAAGAAACCGAAAGTGCCGGCGAAGTGCCACAACTGTGACAAATCGGGGCATTTTAGGAAGGATTGTCCGGAACCGAGGAAGGACAAGCAGATTGTGCAAGCCTATGCTTTGGGAGCTGTTCCATCATCTTTGAAAGCTCCTACTGTGGAAGAGAAGGGGAAGAGTGTGGTGGTTCAAGGTACTCTTTCCATTTGTGGTGTTCCAGTTCGAGTGTTATTTGATACTGGGGCGTCGCATTCCTTTGTTTGTAATGAACTTGTATGCCGGTTGGGTTTGGAACCGGATATTGTTGATAGGCCATTGGTTGTGACTAATCCAGTTGGGGGTTCGTCTTGTTTGTGTATGGTATGCCGTGGTCTAGTTGTATCGAGTCATGATTGCTCTTTTGTTTGTGATTGTTTTGTTCTGAACTTTGCGGGGTTCGGAATTATTTTGGGTATGGACTGGCTCAGGAAGTATGCGGAAAGGATTGATTGTGAGAGGCTTGAGGTGACAGTCGATAATGTGGAGAGGCAAAAGGTTGTGATACGATGTAAGCATGAAGAAGGCGTCTTCATGAGCTTCATGTATTCGCTGGTTGTTCCACGAGATGGACTGTCATCGATGCCGGTTGTGAATGGATTTGAGGATGTCTTTGACGAGGTCAAAGGGTTACCGCCGCATAGGGAGATCGAGTTTCGTATCGATCTAGTTGAGGGTGCCAGACCTGTTGTGATGCCTCTTAGGCGAATGACGCCTAGGGAACAGCAAGAGTTGAGGGTGCAAGTTGATGACCTTTTACGGAAAGGATTCATTCGGCGTAGCATATCCGAATGGGGTGCACCAGTTGTGTTCGCAACCAAAGCGGATGGATCGTTGAGGTTGTGTGTCGATTATCGTGAGCTGAATAAAGTGACTAAGAAGAACAAGTATCCATTGCCGAGAATAGATGACTTGTTTGACCAGCTTCACGAAGCTAAGGTGTTTTCTCAGATGGATTTGGCAACGAGATTTCACCAGTTAAGAGTGGTGAAGGATAGTGTGCCGAAGACTGCTTTCAGGACACCATCTGGTTTTTATGAGTGGCTGGTAATGCCGTTTGGATTGACCAATGCACCAGCATATTTTATGGATCTTATGAATAGAGTGTTCAGAGATCAGTTGGACAAGTTTGTACTTGTGTTCGTGGATGATATCTTGGTCTATTCCAGGACTGAAGAAGAGCACAAGACACACTTGAGGATTGTTTTGGAAATCTTGCGGAAACATCAGTTGAGGGCTAAGTTTTCGAAGTGTCACTTCTGGAAGAGTGAAGTGAGGTTCTTAGGCCATGTTATTTCTGGAAATGGAATAGCGGTTGATCCCGCGAAAGTGGCAGCGATCCAGGATTGGGTTAGACCTAAGAATGCATCTGATGTGAGAAGTTTTCTTGGATTAGCAGGATATTATCGTTGATTTATCAAAGACTTTTCCAAGATAGCTGCACCATTGACAGGATTGACGAAAAAGAATCAGGTATTCAGATGGGATGCTAAGAGTGAGCAAGCCTTCGGAATCCTGAAAGAGCGACTGACAAGTGCTCCTGTTTTGACTATTCCAAGTGGGAATGATGAGATGCTGGTTTACACCGATGCATGTGGTACTGGACTTGGAGCAGTGCTAATGCAAAGGGATAAGGTTGTTGCATATGCAAGTCGACAACTGAAGCCGCATGAAAGGAATTATCCGACTCATGATTTGGAGTTGGCGGCGATAGTTTTTGCTCTGAAGATGTGGAGACATTATCTATTGGGAGTTCGATTCGAGTTGTTTACAGATCGTAAGTCGTTGAAGTATCTTTTCTCCCAAAAAGATTTGAATCTTCGGCAGCAACGATGGCTAGAGTTTTTAGCATCATATGATTTTGGTATAGCCTATACTCCGGGAAAAGGTAACACAGTGGCAGATGCGTTAAGTAGAAGACATGCAGGATTGGGAGCCATGTTTTCAGAATGGAAGAGTCTCGAGTATTTGGCTGGATTTGACTTCAGGCCCAGATGTGAATTGGAACCTGAGATGTTGGCAAACTTATCAATAAGACCTACTCTTGTGGAAAGAATTGGCGAGAGCCAAAAGCGAGACGATAAGCTTGTCAAGATTATCCGTGATTTGGAATCTGGATTGGATCCAGAAAAGGATAAAGGATTCGAGGTCGATCGAGAGGGTTGGCTTCAGAAACAAGGACGACTGGTTGTTCCCGATACAGATGAATTGAGAGATGAAGTTCTAAAGGAAAGTCATCACTCAAAGTTGACAATTCATCCAGGTGGAAATAAGATGTATCGGGATATGAAGAGAACCTATTACTGGGAAGGTATGAAGAAGGATGTTGGAAATTTTATTTCCAAATGTATGAACTGCCAGTTGGTAAAAGCCGAGCAGAAGAAGCCCAGTGGATTGCTTCAGCCATTAGAGGTTCCTACATGAAAGTGGGAGCAGATATCGATGGATTTTATCGATGGTCTACCTAGAACCAGGGCAGGAAATGAAGGGATTTGGGTCATTGTAGATCGTTTGACTAAGAGTGCAAGATTCATTCCTGTTTGATCAACTAGGACTGCATCGAAGTTGGCTGAGTTCTATGTTAAGTGGATAGTTCGATTCCATGGTATTCCGAAGAGTATAGTGAGCGATCGAGATCCATTGTTCAATAGTGGATTTTGGAAGAGCTTCCAGGAAGTTTTGGGAACCAAGTTGTGTTTGAGTACAGCTTATCACCCTCAAACAGATGGTCAGACCGAGAGAGTCAACCGAGTTTTGGACGATCTCCTCAGAGCATGTGTTTTGGACTTCGGAGGATCATGGGAAGATCATCTTCATTTGGTGGAATTTGCGTATAATAACAGTTATCAGACAAGTATTGGTATGGCACCATATGAGGCATTGTATGGAAGACCGTGTAACTCTCCGACATGTTGGTTGGAAACTGGAGAAAAGTTGATACTTGGGCCAGAGATGATTCGACAGACTTCGGATTGCATAGAGATCATTCGGCAACGAATGAAGGCAGCCCAAGACCGTCAAAAAAGTTATGCCGATAATCGTCGTAAGGATTTGGAATTCGACGTAGGTGATATGGTTTTTGTGAAGATTTCTCCACTGAAGAATGTTATTCGATTCGGGAAGAAAGGAAAGTTGACTCCGAGATTTGTTGGACCATTCCCGATCATCGTGCGAATTGGAAAGCTCGCCTATAAATTGGAGCTACCAGAAAAGATGGCAGGTGTGCACAATGTTTTTCATGTATCATATCTACGGAAGTATGTGCACGACCCAAGTACAGTGGTTTCGGTTGATAACTGTGAAGATTTAGAAGTTGATCCAGTTGTTAGAAGACCTCGTAAGCCACTTCGTGTTGTAGGAACTGACACGAAACAGCTTAGGAGGAAGGTAGTCAAGTTGCTCAAGGTACAATGGAGTGATGATGTTAACGACTGTACGTGGGAGGAGGAAGAGAGGATGAAGGCAGCTCATCCTGAACTCTTCGAGGTATGGCCCTAAGGTGTCGTGACATCTCATGAATTTGTAACTTGTTCTAGTCTTAGAATTTTGCATGCTAGGCTAGTAATTGGATGCATGGTTTATTGATTGCTATGGATGGTAGGCATTCGGAATAACTTTGGTTGCTCTTGTTTGTTTGGAATTTCGGGGGCGAAATTCCTAAGGGGGAGAGAATGTAACGACCCGTATTTTACGTGTCGATAAATCGTAAAATAGATGCTATCGAGTCGTTAGTATTGCTTGAGTCGTTTAGAGTTTGAGTCGACCATAGCTTAAGTCGTGTGAAAGTTAACTCGTGTGGTGCTTAGGTCGTGGACGAGTTAGGGAATGGAGCGACCTATAGGTTTGAACGAGTTAACGGTTTAGTGTGTAGAGCGACTCATAGAATGAAACGATTTAAGATAGTTGGCGAGTTACGAGTTAGCAGGCCCTTGGGTTAACGAGTTAAAAGCCAGCGGCTTAGGGGATAGTGTGATAACGACCTAATGGTTAACGGCTTAGGAGAGTTAGCGGCTTAACAGGGCTAAGTCGTTAGGTCGTTGAACGACCTAGGGTAAGTCATTAGGTCGTCTAGGTGACTCAGGAGGAGATGCACATGAGTGTTAGGTCGTTGAGTCGCCTGCAGGTTAGGTCGTGGATTTGTTAGGTCGTGTGACCCTGGGTTTGGTTAGGTCGCGGCATTCGATGAGTCGTAAGTCGCAAGGGTAGTTAGGTCGCACGATGGTGTTGAGGCTTATGCCGTTAGGTCGTGTAAGTCTTTAGGTCGCACAAGTGTTGGGTCGTATAGTGCTAGGTCGCGACTTGTGATAAGTCGCTAGGTCGTGTCTAAGCCTTAGGTCGGCAAGGGTGTTAGGTCGGCAGGGTTAGGTCATGTGCATGCTATGATTGTTGAGTCGCATCTGGTTAAGTCGTTGGGTCGGCTTTGTAGTTGAGTCACTGAGCCGTGTACGTGTTAAGGCGTTGGGGTCTGATGAGTCATGGACGACTCATGGGATAGGTCGGCGGCGACTTAAGGGGCGGCGACTTAAGAGATTTTCTGCCTATAAATAGAGGGGTTTGGTTCACTTTTTGGCACCGATTTTTGAAGCGACGAAGTGCTGCCATTTTGAGAGCTCGACTACAACACTTCTTCACTTCTTTTCTCTACTCTAATCTAGTGATTCCTTCCATCTAAATTGAAGATCAAATCGAAGATCCAAGAGCTAAAGTTGAAGATCTCCATCCATTGAAGAGAGATTTCATCGATAGAAGCGGAATCTTCTCGGATCAAGCTAGATCCTTTGCTGTCCAGATCTGGAGTTGGTTGTTTTTGAGGTGTTTAGGTAATTCGGTGAGTGGTAGTTATCTCTCACACGGATCCAAGGGAGTATATTGGATTGGTGGCTTGTTTATGTGTTAAAGATAGTGATTTCATGCATTTTCCCTAAGTCTGCATGTAGATCCATCATCTAAGAAGTTTTGATATCCATTTTACTACATGTTCACTTATGCAAGTTCATTCATCAAGTTGTAGAGATATTGTTCATAATTCATGCTTGTTAGAATGCATGTTAGATTTGGACTCTTTATTTACGAAATTGCCATTATTGTTGTAATTGTTTATTTAGATCTTGTTTGAATGATTGATTACTTGGATTAATGTTTGATTTGATTGATTAGTTGATTGATAACTTGATTTGGACAAGTTGGTCGAAGATGATTCAAAAGCTAAGTGGAAAGACTCTTGAATAAGGAAAGCTGCTTGTGGCATATGAAGCGGATGTTGAAGCTCATATGGATAGATTTGATGATGATGATTGAGATGGGACTTTGCCATGATGCGATGAGGCAAACCATGATGTTGAGATGGGACTTTGCTATGATGAGATGAAGCAAAGCATGATGTGAGAAAGCCTTGGTTTAATCCAAACGGGATCATCCCAAGCATGTTGATAACTCGGTGATGTGGTCCGGGTTTGTGGATAATGGTTGGCTCGAGAGGCGCTTGAGCTAGAATGAGAATAGTCGTCGAGGAGGATGACTAGGAGGCTGATATTTCATCGTTATTGAAGGTTCTAGCATGCTCAAAGCAAGAGTACGTTGGGACGGGCTGCGACGACGTTCCAGGCACGGGCTGCGACGACGTGCTAGTACTCTGGGCAGATTCGATAGTCCTAGGCACCAGCTGCGACGACGTGCGGAGTTATGTCTAGAACCGGGGTTACCATTAGCCCTTGACGGATGGAAGAGATAATGAGATGGTCATTCAATTAACGATGAAATCAAGGCAATGATAACAGTGATAGCCAGGGTCATGGAGGTTTGGATGTTTGGTTGTATCGTCGCTTGGGTCAAGAGCGATGTTTTCAGGGTGCTTATCTGATCTTGGTTTAG
Source organism: Allium cepa (assembly GCA_030765085.1). NCBI lineage: Eukaryota > Viridiplantae > Streptophyta > Magnoliopsida > Asparagales > Amaryllidaceae > Allium > Allium cepa. The sequence goes on along the minus strand of CM060934.1, from coordinate 307,546,588 downwards.
GCCTTGGGGGTTTGTACTTGGAAAACACCGACCTTGACTCGAGTGATAATTACTTTGCTTTGAATGTCTGAATTGCTATGATGTTTATGCTTAGTGTGTCTGGGGGCTATCACTGTAGAAAGAGGTGGAGTGGGATGGTTGGGTTCCTATTTCTTTTACCCTTCGTGCTCTTTTGGTATGTTTGATAGTTAATTTACTGCTTACTAAGACTTTTGTCTGACTCAAGGTTTTATGTTTAACTCTTATTACCTTGGGTTGTTCATCCATGTTGGGATGGGCAGACTAGGTAGCAGGTGACAGGTGCTGTTCTTAGTAACCAACGCTGTTGATGACGAAGACGAGCTGGAGGCTTTTGCATATTGTTTTCTTACTATATGTACTGGATGTTCCGCTGTTTGTTTGATACTCTGAGTGTTATGTAGTGAGGCTTGATGTATTGACTATTCGGATGTTTGTAATAAACTACTATGAGTTTATATGATAAGATTCTGTTCAATGAGCTTCGCTATGTATACTTTTCTATTGTATTTTATCCCTGCGCTGTGAGTAATACGATAGACTATTGTGTTTACCCTACCTTGATGATCGTCCATGGCGGCCTGGCACACTTTTCAGCGCATTATTCCTTGTTTAAGTGCAGGAGTCTTGGGCGGTCGTCACACCTTAACACTATTTTGATGCTTTATATTACTAATAGACATTATCTATTTAGCGTACACTACTACATAGTAGATAGTTTAACGGATCCTTAGAGGATGGTGATTCCAACATCTTTTGAGTTACTTGTATTTCGATTGTTATTTCACTTGAGTTGGATTTATTGATATGAGAATATTAATCCTGACTCGAGTGTTTGTATTTTCTTCACGCTCGGGTCAGATTGAGTGGTTCAGCTTTTGAGACTTACCTTTGGAGTTGGAGCTTTGCTTGAAGATTCAGCCATCTATTCTGCTTTCAGTATTCGATGATTCCAGTGATGTATTCTGATTTGTACTTGATGTATCGTATTTCTCTTCTGTTGTAAACTCTGATGTATCTTATATATTTACATAGTAGCTTCATGAACTACTATTCATTTTACTTCCGCTGCATATTATTACTCTGTGTCTGTGATTCTGTGATTATTTATTTACTGTATATCTGAGTTTTGCCAAATTTAAATTAACAATTCGGTATTTCGAATTATTCAAGTCCGACATGTGCGGATGCGAATAGTCCAAAATAGCGGATCGTTATAGTTGGTATCAGAGTTTATGGTAGCTCTAGGCAAAACTTAGCATATAGGGTAAATGTATTTACAGAATCACTCTCATTTGAGTGTCAATCTCTTCCTTTTGACTCAATTCCTTTGAATTTTGGAAAGTTCTCTGCGGTCTCAAAATTCATTCATATCTCTCACTATTTATCTTCTTTTGATTCTGGAGTACCCCATAACTCCACTTCGAATGATCTTTATAGTGAGTCGGCGGTCTCGCCAATTCCAAATTTATCTGTGAATGGATGAAAATCATTTACAATAGACATCGATTTACCGGAGATTTCCTTATCCTCGGTTTTCGATGCTATCTATCTCCTGCTATACCTGAACTCTATTTCCTGAGATCGAATGTTGATTTACCTCGGAATTCAGCATCGATCTTATTCTTGAAGTTACGGTCGACCCGGTCAAGGTTGCCCGTGAATTAAATAAGCTTATCCATCTCCCGATTCTGTTATTTGAATTATCTTATCTCTTGTTTCGAACTTATTATCGAATCAAAATTCTCTTTGACTTGATTTCCATCAAAATTTGAAACCCTATCCTTATTTTGAAATTCATTCTTGTATCGTCGGAGCGGGAAATTGTATTTGTAAATTAATATTTAAAATGTTTTAATATAGATTGTGTTGTTTGAGTTGATGATGTTGATTTGGATTTTCGATCGATTCGTCTGATCAACGCTATCGATAGGTTTTCCAAAACACTTTAACAGAACAAACTGACACAATATTGTTCCAAATTTAGTAAATAATTTTGAATGATTATATATAAGTATAAATTTTTCTAGAATTAAACTATTAATGAATTTGTTGTCAGAAATGATAATATTGGATTTCCATTTATTATTTTGTAAGCCATTGACTATTGCAATATAAATTAATGAATTTATAAAACTTGCGTATAATGTGATTGGAATTTGAAGTGAATCTAAACTAGGATTTGAGAATTCAATTTCCGATAATTTCGAACTATGGTTTTAAAGGTTTTAAACGTATATTATCTAAAGTATTTGCAAATCGAAACCATTCTTAAAGAATTTTAAAATGTTTAAAATCAATGCTCTTTCCTTTGTCGCTGGAAAATAATTTTGGTGATGACGGCCGCATCATCGACATTCATTTTCGAGTTTCGAAGTGGAGAGACCATCAGTAGCTTGCTACACTCTTGTTTTGAAATGAATTTGATTTGAAAATTTTAAAGTAACAACACGATTTTATATATATATATATATATATATAAGTATTTGATTTAGATTTGATTTGGATATAATGCGTATATATATTTATTTCTAAGTTATTTGAAGTTAATCGGAAATTTAATTCTTAAAATTTGGGTAAAGATGATTTCAATTATAAATGAAACCAAATTTTGAATTAATATTTAAACTCGAGAGAATTGAATTAGAAATTTTATTTGGATAATACTCATTGCATTTAATATAACTTGCCTAAATTTTCAAAAGTTAACTATGAAATTGAATATTATACAGTATAAAATGATGTTAAAGGAGTTTAAAAATAATTTGAGTAGTTATAATAAATGTAGATATACTCAATATATAGGTGATAAGATATATTAAGTAAAATAAATTTAATAGTAATTTGGAATAAAGAAAATTTAAATATGTCGAATAAAGTGCGATTATAATAGATGACTATTTAAATTTATGATCTTTGAAATTTTTAATTTAAGATAATTGGATTGTATATAATATAAATTGTCTTTATAAATAAAATGCGAGTGCGTATAATAAATGTCATACACTTAAATTTTAATGTTTATGGAGTGTGATTAATAGAAGAAAATTTATTTTGAAAGTTAGTAAATTGAATTAAATCAACTGAAGAGAGTATCTTGAATTAATGGAATTTAAATTGAATTTCATTTGAAGGGAACCTTGTACCTAACATTAATATATGTGAAATCAAATCAATTTAATGGAAACCTTGAATTTAGAAAAAAAAACAAATTGTTGAATATAATTTATTTAAACTGAAATTTATATGGTTGAACTAATTGTTTATTTCGCTTTCAGTCTATTTTCTTCTTGTTGTTTCTATTCTCCTACCTCCTTCCTTTTCGGGGACGAAAAGTTTTGAGTGGGGGAGAATGTAACGACCCGTAAATTTAGCCGGTTTTAATAACGTTATTAATTGAAATTTTATGGGAATTTAAACGATAAAATTTTGAAATATAAACTTGATATTTGGAATTCATCCAGTTAAACATAACAACCGGTAAATTTTCGTCCAAAAATATGAAAGTTTATTTCGCGCGTAAATTTACTTCAATTTAATCAGTTAAAAAGCGACGAAAATAAAACTTTTTCAAAACCAAAATATTTTTACATAGAAAAATTCTAAAGCATCTTCTGAGCAAGATGTCAGCTTATCGTTTTTCCAAATTCGGACATCTTTGGCTCCGTCGATCTTATTTTTCTACGTTTTTCATGCATTTTCCGCTATTATAAAAATTCGAATTTTTATGATTCGATCGTACCACCGATATCTGTATGCCGTTTTGATCGTTTCGTCCTGCTGAACTCTACGGTATATTCACTTCTATTTTTCCAAACTCGGTTCGCTGCGAAATCTGTAAACGGTTAACCGTTGTGGTTCGTTAATTGAGTCTCTTGGTTTCCATAACTTTTCACATAATTGCAGTGTTGACTCAAACAACACTTGCCTTTTTATATTCACAATGACTATCACTATTCCCTAGTTTGCACATTGAAACGTTGCTTTCAAAAGTTTCATGCTGTCTTCTTCTGGAAGAATACATATTTTATATAAATAAAAGCATGCATTAATTGTAAAGCCTGTGCATTCATATTCACACGTCCATTCCTTTCCATAACCTTCTTTTTTGTTCTCTACCATTAAATTTTGTTCTCTTGTTCTTTCACTCAGTTGCATTTATTTATTTTAAAACTTCAACAAAAGAAAAAAAGTGCTAGCATTTATCTCCTGAAGCTATTCCCCAGGAACTCAAATGCCACCACCCTAGCGCCGCAGCCTCCGATCGCCCACCGCCATTCTCCTCTTCCTCAGTGCTTGACATCGGTAGCCGCCTCTCCTTCTCCTTTTTATCTTGGCCTCTCTCTCGCAGGCCTACGCCAAGCTCCCGGACCTCACCGCATACTTGCCTTCCCTCCGCCTTCAGCACCTTGCTCCGCATCTCACCCACCGACAATATTCCGACCATGCTCCTCCTCCACCTTCCCCTCCTCGGCAAAGATCTGGCCGAGCCTTCATGACAGACCCACCCAAAATACCTCCGCAACTCAACCACTCGCCGAACACGCGTCTCCAGCCTTCAAGCTTGCAGCCTCATGTTCTCATCGGTCCGAGCCTCAAACATACAGCTTCGACCAAATACACAACTCCGCCCCCACCCCTACTTCCCGCAGTTCACACAGCAACTTGCCGAACTCGCTACCTCATCTCCCAGAGCCTCTCTCGGTCCATTTTCACGGTTTGTATATATTTTTTTTATATTTACTTTAGGTCTGTTAATCTATATTATAGATTTCATATATGCTGTATATATAAATTGTTGCATTGATTGTACAATCAGAATCTATAAAAGCATGGATATGGTTATATTATAGGCTACAGTATGTACGTTTATTTTATAGTATAGTTTATGTATGTCAGCAGAATGGCTACAGTATAATATATAAAAAGATGTGTATAGTTATATTATAGGCTGGTAGTTGTATTTAAAGATTTATATACATGTAAGATCTATATGTATATACATATTCTTGCAAACGAATATAATAATATCTATATTGTTTTACTAGCTTATCTTTAATATGCGTTATTTATATGGACAACTTGCGTTTCTAGCTTGTCGCCATACATGTTCTATACTAGTTGTATATTTATAAATTGTTTAAATTGATTTTGGAAATGGTATATAACTTTAAATATTATAGTAGTTGTTGTTATATATATGACTTGCGTATTTGTATAGAGTTATGATGGTTGTGGTTTATGCAGTTATTATTGATATATTAGTATATTCAGTTTGGTTTTAGTATATGTATACCACAGTTTTGGGTTCTTATAAATGACATTTCTGTGAACATCCTAATATGCCTACTCATATATATGTTTGGAAATGTGCAGATTTATGTAACAATTGTTTTGATATGTTTAGATTTATGTAATGCGTTGTATGTACATTTATGATGGTACTTTTGAAAAGCATTATATAAACAGTTATAAGTGACAGGTATCCATGCCTAATCTATTTGTATGATATCTTATGTTGACATTTTGAATGAATTTAAAATGTATGTATTTTAATATAAGGGTTTTAAAACATATGTATCTTTGATTCTCGATATCTGAGTTTAAAATAATGGTGTTAAAATCTTTATATTATTTTAATATATCTTCCTTAAACTAAATACTGGATTTATATATACATGTATAATAAGGTATGTATTCTCCGTTATATCAAAACTGATTTTGATTTGTCCTCATCGATTTTCCTTTTATCAGCTTTGTCCATCGTGCTTGTCTTCTTCATTGAATCGTGTCAATCTAGCTTTGCTTTGGAATTCGCATTTGGATTCGTAACTCGTTCTTTTGTCGAATCGCTCCAAAGGTGAGTAATCACTCATGATTGATATTCTTTTATTTATTAAATTTGATTTCAATTGGAACGACAATTGAAATATGCTGCTGTTATTTATCGCACTATTATTTATGTATCAGTTCACCTTTGACATCTGACACCGTTATCTGTTATGTATGCAATAATAATCTAGTTTGGTTGATAATTGATCGTTGTTTGTTCTTTATATTGGATGTTAAATTGTAATGTATAAAGTGATAAATGTTATGCAATTGAAATTTGTCGTAGGAAAGTTTAAATTTTTGAATCGACATATGTGTTGAATTTGATTAGTTAATTTGAATAATATGACCCCTTGAAATTGTTAAGTTAATTGACACGTAGAATTTGATAAATTACACTTTGAACCTTGAATGTATATTGAATAAATTGTTGTAGAATTGAAATTGAAATTGAACGACAAGTGAAAAACCAAAATGTAGTAATCTTTAATCTACATGAAATGATAGTGTAGATTCTAGAAATAATTATATTAATTTGCACAAACAACAATGTGAATTAATACGATTATTTCGGGATTATTTGAATGGATTATTTGATTGTTATTGATTGTTGTTATTGCTTGTTTATTTACTTTGACTCCATCCCAGTTATCACACTGCAAGTTCCCTTTGCTATGCTTTGATTTTTATAATGAATTGGAATCGGGTTGAAATGATAAATACCCAAATGAACTTGACTTAGGATAGAGAATTAAATAAAAATCCGATTGGTCAATAATTTGATTTAAAAAATAAAATAATGATTTTATTCGAGCAAAGAATAAGTTTTGAAATGTAGTTGGAATTTGAATTTTTGAAAGGAAAATGTAAAGATTGAAATATGAAACAAATATTAACGTAGTAATGGATGGAAGAACGATGTTTGAAATTTAATTTTTTAATAATTAAATTTGGAATTATTAATAAATAATTTAGAATTAGTAATAATTGAGTTTTGAAATTATTAAGTTTGAAACCATTTAATAATTAAATTTGAAATTATAACTAAGTTTGGAATTATAGTTAAGTTTGGAATTATTTAGTTGAATTTATAATTAAGTGGAAATGATTTAATAATTAAGTTTGAAATTATAATCAAGTTGTAATTATTAAGTTTTGAAATTATTAATAATAAGATTGAAATTATTTAATAATTGAATAAGATTGAATTATTTGATAACTGAATAAAAATTGAATTCTTGGATAAGAGAAATTGAACTTTTGGATAAGTGTATTTGAACTTCGTTAATAAATGAAATTGAGTTTCTTCATTTATTAAGTTTTGGAAATTTATTTAAGTAAGTTAATAAGTGAAATTGAAACTTCTCGATTATGTGAAATTTAATTCTTTATTAATTGAGTTTGTAAATTGTAACGAAGTCAATAAGTAAGTGAAAATAGAATTTCTTTAACAAGAAATAAAATGTGATTTATTGAAATGAATGTGATTTATTAGAATTAACGTAAGACTTGTAATTTTAAAGAAATTGATTTAACGAATTTAACTTAATTAAATTTGTAAGTTTTGATATAAGGAAGTTGAACTTCAGAATTGATTTAATGAAATGTAAATTTAATAGAAATTGTTTTGATGGATAAATTAATTTAACGAATATTGAATGAAATCGATAAATGAATTTGAAATTGATTTGAGTGTTGAATTAATTGATTTGGATGATTTCGGAATGAAATTTTTATACGAACTTGAATCGATATTTGAATTGTTTAAATAAAAGTCGAATTTGAATTATAAGATTTTGAAATTTGTAATTTCGAAGTTTTGAAACGTATATTTTGGAAATTGATTTTGGAAGACAAATGAAATATTGGTTTACGAATTGAAATTGAAATCGAAATTGGTTTGGTTTTTGAAAATTATTAAACGACCAATCGGTGTAATAATTACGAAAGTTATTAAAGAAACCGGAATCGGTTATGGATATACTCTCTATCTAAACCGAAAACCACTTTAATAACTATACGCGGAGTGATGATCCAGAATGAAGTGGTTGGAATGATGTACGTGCTGACTGAAGAAAGTGAACGATAATGGATAGCCTTGACACTTGTGTCAAATTGGAAATGACTAAAATCAGGAGCCGTGCCGGGCCAAATGGGGTTAGCCACCTCGAGCGAACGCACTTCTTCGTAACTACTACTCATTACTTGTTGTTGATTGGTGCACCCTCGTACTTTTCAGGAGTGTTGTTTCACGGTGTTGCGATCGCTGCGGCGATGCGTTCTCACCAGTCCGGATCAGGCGAACGGTAGTTTCACTACCTTGGGTATTGCCTCATGTGCCTTGTCATACTTGTATCCCTATATACGCGACCACTACGAATTTGTTTTGTGTTATACCTATGGAGTACTCCTTGATATCCCACCAGTTTACGGTGGAGTTTACAGTGTTGTATAGACTATGACATTTATATAAAATGTGTTAAGGGGGATAATGGTAACGCCTTAACACTATTTTGATACTTTATATTACTGATAGACATTATCTATTTAGCGTGCACTACTACATAGTAGATAGTTTAATGGATCCTTAGAGGATGGTGATTCCAACATCCTTTGAGTTACTTGTATTTCGATTGTTATTTCACTTGAGTTGGATTTATTGACATGAGAATATTAATCCTGACTCGAGTGTTTTGTATTTTCTTCACGCTCGGGTCAGATTGAGTGGTTCAGCTTTTGAGACTCACCTTTAGAGTTGGAGCTTTGCTTGAAGATCCAGCCATCTATTCTGCTTTCAGTATTCGATGATTCCAGTGATGTATTCTGATTTGTACTTGATGTATCGTATTTCTCTTCTATTGTAAACTCTGATGTATCTTATATATTTACATAGTAGCTTCATGAACTACTATTCATTTTACTTCCGATGCATATTATTACTCTGTGTCTGTGATTCTGTGATTATTTATTTACTGTATATCTGAGTTTTACCAAATTTAAATTAATAATTCGGTATTTCAAATTATTCAAGTCCGACATGTGCGGATGCGAATAGTCCAAAATAGCGGGTCGTTATAGTTTGTACCCGGAGCAGACTTGTATGGATGTATGTCTGACATTACACTTTTTAGTGTAAAGCTGGTATCTATCAAATACATTTCTGTTTGGTGGCGGAGAATCTATTCTCTTAGGTTAACACCCTTCTCTGAGACGTACGAGCTTAGAGGTTATGTAGTTGATGGTTACTAATGATACATTCCTAATTTGGTAATGTGGCATGCTGAGTGTTGCTGATCATTTGTTGATCGAAGTATGGCTTTTGAGAAAAGCGTAGCTTTGTGGACGAGACTTTGTCGAACCTCACAACCCAGAATGGTCGAAGCAGGAAGAATGCAACAAGGTTATTTGGGGGTAGCACCCCTTGAGGCCCTTGAGGGTATGTTCATTTCCTTCTGAATAGAGGTGGCATCATGGTATGGAGCCCAGATATTTAACCTATGTGGTTGCTGCAAATTTATTGCTTTGTGGTTGTTGGTGAATCCCGGGATAAAGGTTGGTTACGACCGGGGGATGGCATACTCGTGTCAGTAGTTACCTAGTTACAGAGGTAACCCGGCCTTGTGTTGGAAGAGATCCGGTTAGGTTCTCGAGGCATCCCTCCAGAGGCGTACCCTTGTGGCAATAGGAAGTTCCTTAGCCTGACCATCTGTTGGAAATCCAATCTTCAATACGCACCTTTACGATTGCAGTTGTATAACCTGCCATTCTTAAATGGTAGCTATAGCAGGCATAATATAATGGTACCTATGCTGGCTAAGATTAATATTATACTTTCGAAAGGTTTTTTGCACTATGCACTAATAATAATATTAAAAAAAGAATTTTGCATAGTAAGCATGTTTGACTATCATAAGGAGAAATCTCCCCCAAGTATGCGATTGCATGGTGTGTGTGCCGAGATGCCTTATGGTAGTTACATTTTCCAAAAGCATTGTGGATTTCAATCTTAAATTCTTTTATTGATTGTTTTATTCAAAAATAAAACTGTTTTTGTTTGCTCACTCCAGTCCCATGACTGACCCGGAGTTTATTGTTCCCTTCCTAAACTCTAGGTGCCCATAATTTTCCACACGGACAGTCTGTGGTTAGGTTTTCAGATAATCAGATTGTAGATGTAGATTCGATAGTCTTTGAAGTCTTTGGTTAGGCAATCGATGTTTGGATCGCATTTGCTACAAGTTCAGCAATGATGGTGGTTCGAGTTTGGAGCATTGGAGCTTTGGCATTGAAAGGCTCTATCGATGGTCATCTTTCCGCTGTCGATGTTCGCAAATTCTAGACCATCCTTGTTGTTGTTATCCTATTTCGCTATTGTATATTTATCTCTGATATTTTTGGAATTCATATTGTATCATATATTGTATTCATTGCTGTATCAATGATATATTTCATTTTCTTCCGCTGTGTTGTTATACTTGATTTGGATAAGCTCTGGCACGAATCAGATTTCAACGGTTGAATCTGTGGCATACGAGTACAAGTGAAGTACGGGTGTCGATTTTCGAAAACTGAAATTTAGATCATGACAATTTGGTATCAGAGCTGAAGGTTGAAACTTTAGCTCAGGAGTATAACACATTAGGTAACTCATTAGAGATAGGGTGAAGTATATCCTAGAATGAGTATATACCTAAGATATCTTTTCATGTGCCTCAGTAAAGTCTCTTACTATCCAATGATAGTAAGTATGAGTGCAAGAAGAGGACGAGGTAGGGGACATGGGAATACGACTATGAATGGTCGATACCCTACAGCAACAGAAACAATCCTTTTCTCCTCAATCTCCTTTGACCTAGTTTCAAATCTTTGATGGCTTCATGGCAACTACAGAAAAAGCTCGGTATGGTGATGGCCCTACGAATCATCGAAGATAAGTTTCTGTTTCATATTCTCTTTATCGGATTCTTACCAGCTTTCCGTTTTAACCCTAATAAATTTGAAAATTTATTTGAAATAAATTGGTTAATAAAATATAAAGTTAAAATTGATTTGTATCGATAAAACAATTTCGATTAAAACCAAATTTGGAATTCTGTTGAAATTTCCTATGGGAATCAAAGTCTGAAGAGAGACAAGCCGGTGTAAACTTTAGGGTATTCCGACCTGAGTTTGGAATCCATACCTAGTATTTGAAAATTATGGAAAATTAAATCCAATTATCTATTGTTTGGGTCTCAATATATTCTACGAACGGTTAATTATCCCTTCGAATTAACCAATACCACTGTATATTTGATGAATGGATGACCCAAGTATCTTGTGAAGTATCAAACAAGTTCGATCTTGTATCTATTGTTGATATTCTGATTTGATAAGCCAAATGTAAAATTAATTCAGTTTGATCTGGAAAAACAATCCTTATCTGTTCTTTGTTGTCTCCCTGGCAAATTTCGAGGACGAAATTTTCTTAAGGGGGGAAACTTTAACATCCCTGTTTTTAAAATCAAGTTTAAATTGGTAATTAATTTAATTTTTTGAAATTTAATTGTGAATTAATTTGGTATTTTCGAATTAAATAGATATTTGTTTATTAATATAAATATATATTAAAAATATGATTTTAAATAGAATTTCTAATTGAAAATTTAGAAATAAATTTTTTGAATAACATATTGGATTTGAAACTCAAATATAAGTATTTTTAAAAATAAATTGGATTTATAAATTTATATTTTGAAATTTATAGAAACTTGTTTTCTAATTATAATAAATATGAATATATGTATTTTGAAAGTTTTATTTGAATTTAATATAATACAAATTCAAAAGTTATTTGAAAGTTAAACTCTATATTTTTAATATATGTATGTATGATTATTTATTTATGTATAAATTGATTTCAAATAAATTTTCTTTAATTAGTATAAATATATACCTCTCTTAAATTTATAAGTTAAGCATGAGATAAGTGTAATTTGTATATATAGGATATTTAAAATTACAAAATGGTGTGTATTTATAAGTATATATATTTATAAGTACATGACATTTATACATGTAAACAAAATAAAAAATCATATAAACATGTAAACATAAAGTGAATAGGGGTTTAGAAAAATAATTTGTAAATTAAAATAAAGCAAGGATTTAAACACAAATTTATTTCATTTAACATTTGTAAGACATGCAACTTAAGATTTAATAAGTGTAAAGATTTTTAAATTCAATTAACAAGTGTTAAAACAAATAAACAAGTGGCATAACTTTTGAATTCTTTTAATTTGAAATATATGAAGAAAAAAATCAAGGTAAGAAACCAAGTTTCTCTTCTTCATTTTTCAAACCTATAGACAAACCAGATTCAAGATGAAAAACAAAACAAAAAACCTAAGCAAAACATTCAAAGAAAAAAATTTAGAACATTTCAAACTCCTCACTTTTATCTTCTTTAAAATCAAAATCAAGGATCAGATACAATCAAGTTCAGACAACAACAAAAATCAAATGCATCAAATTCCAGATTTTATAAATTTCCATATTAAAGATCAAAATCTTTCTTTGTTGTACAAAGTTCAAGCAACAAGTAAATCAATATCAAGAAGCAAATTCAAATCAGAAAACTGAAGTTAGCAAATACAAATCTGTTTTCAAAATTCTTCAAGCCTGGAAGTTATAAATCTGAAAATCATCTCAACATCAAAACCTGGAAACCAGGAAAGAAAAACAGCAGTTCAAAAATCAAAGCCTAGAATCTCAACAAAAAGCTTCAGATTCAAAGGCAATTCAATACAAGTAACTAAAACAAATTCAAAGTTCAGAAACAAAACCAAAAAATTTCCGTAAGAAAATTCAAATTGCAGGCTTTGTTCAACATCAAGGTGAGTAAACTCTTAACCCTATACATGTATATACACACATATGGATTTTCCTGTGATAAATGATTGAAGTATGATTATGAGATGACTGTATAGATGTGAATATCTCCTGTATGTATATATAAACATAGAATGATTGATGAATACCTGTACATATGTTATAACCTCTGTTCTTGGCTACAGGTCTAGGAATTAAGTTTAAAATTCAAATTCACCTTATATAATCAATAATAGTTTAAAGTTTTTGAAGATGAAATCTATATAAGAATATAGCATTTTTGATAAAAATAATTCTAGGTAAAAATATTTAGTATTTAACTAAAAAATGTAAAATTTACAGAGATAATTAAAATAAGTCCAAAATTGAATATTTGAATTTCAAAGTTTGGATCATATGGATGAATTCATAACAAGAAATGATTAATTTTAGAAATAAGTGATGATTTTTCGTTTGGTATCAGCTATGATATTGCGAGATGAACTGTGAAGGGAGATTCGTCAAATTCTTACGATTGGTGGCAAAATGTTCAACGAGTTTGAGGTAGGAGGAGGTCAATGGAATGTAGATCCATGAAAAATTACTTAGGGAAATTCTAGAATGTTGTGTTGGCCAGGCGATGAAGAATTAGGGTTTAAGAGCCCCAAATTGGCCGATATGTTCATCGACATCGTGTGATGACGAGAGTTGATCGGAGTCGTCCGGTTCAGTAGGAATTAAAGCTGGGAAGTTTGGCAAGGCTCCAATCCTAGTCGCGTGATTCTACGGTGGTCGGAGAGCGATGCTACGAGGAGTTTTGGATGATTGGTTCCATCTTGATGGGTTTCATTCTACTCGATTTTGATTGGTTGGGTCATTCATGAATCTGGGTGGACAGGTCGTCTGAGTGGAGCATCAGTGACTTGCTGGTGGTGGTAGGGTTGGTTGGAGTTGGCCAGATGGGTGTGCACGATGCACATCGTGTCAGAATGTTTTGTGATGAGTAAAGATGAAAATTGGCTCGGTGATGGTATCAAGTAATATCGGTTTTGGCTTGAGTATTTTATCAGGGTGTTCGTGTGGGTTATACAGTTTTTTTTTAATTTTTAAAATTTAACAAAGTTAAAAAGGAAAAAAGGGGAGGGGGAGAAACTCGAAGGGGGTCACGGGGAATTAGGTACTTGACACGGGTGAAGACCCGAAGTGGCCTCGAGTTGATGATAAAACATTTTTTGTTTTAAAAACAAGTTTTCTAAATTTAAATCTAAAATAAATTTAAACAATTTCTTGTTAATCCTTTTAAAAACAATAATAATAAATGCTGTATTTTAAATTTTGGGATTAGTCAAGTTTTTAAAGAAATTATTTTAAATTTATTTACTTTTAAAGTGTTTTTATATACACATATAACCTTTATTATAAAAAGTCCATTTTAAGTAAATTTAATTTCAAATTATATGGTTAATCAAGGAAATGTTTTCAATTATGATTAACTTAAATATCTTTAGTTAATCCATGTATTAATGATAATTAATTAAATGTTTATCAAATAAACTCGAATATAATTAAGTAATTAATTAAGATAAATGGGTTATTTTAATTTGAAATTTAATGATAATTACTCAACTAAAGATTATTACTTAATGTAATCAAGGTATAATTGCTTTATGTAATTACATTAAAGGATAATTAATCAATTAAGATTAATGAATTAAAGGTAACTAATTACTTAAAAATAATTTCTTAATTAAAAGTAATTAATTAATGATTAAAGTTAATTAATCAAGTAATTAAATGATAATTACTCATGATAATTAATTTGTGATTTAATAATATAAGTGATTAGGATAATCACTTATTGTAATTAATTAGGGATAATTAATTAAATGGTAATTGATTAAGGGATTATTTGATTATGCAGTTAACTTAAAGGTTAATTTAATTAAGGAATAATTAATTAATTAAGGGCAATTAGTTAAGATAGGTAATCGAGGTTGATTAAGTTAATTTCATTAATTAATATCAAACGATTTGTAATTAATTTATCAGAATTGGGTAATTAATTCATAATAATTAATTTAACTGGAAATTAAATTGAATTAGTTAGGATTTAAATAATTAATTAATCCTGCTTATAAATGATTATTGAATGATTGGATTGCTTATGAATGTTTGTATTGTATGAGATGCCTTGAATTAATTATCCTATCCGATCTATGATATTCTGCTTTGCAAATTGAGTTGTGTATAATTTTATCAGTATCTGTGAATCTGTGAATGAAGATAAGCGTTTAGCTTATACCGCTTATCAATATTTCTTTGCTTGAATTCTGTGATGATTGCTGTGATTGCACTATTATTGTGTAAAACCCTTGGACTACACATATACGCACACAAATGTGGATACCATAGGATATTGGTTAAGTCATGGAAATTTTGAAATGGTAGAGATTTTGGAAATTTAATTTAAAAAATTTTTGGAAATGAAATTGGATTATGGAAAGGTAGTTTTGAAATTGAACCATTTTAAATATAATATGGTTTGAATTTTGAAACTTTAATTTGTATTTGAATTTAAAGCATTAAAGTTAAATTTCATGTGTAAAATAAGTTTTAATTGGAAACTTTTTCCAATATAGTTTAATTGGTTTCTAAAAAGCTTTGGAAACTTTAAAGTGAATTTTGGAAATAATTATTGTTTTAAATAATTGATTTAAACTTTGGAAACTATGGTTTGAGAAGAGATATTTAAGTTATAAAATATATAAGTTTTTAAACCATCTTTAAAGTACATTTAAAGGAGTTGTGTTGATAATTCGAATTTAAATCAAATGGAATCTTCCTAGGATATGGCAGGTTCGTTGATTTTTCAAATTTTGACTTTAAAGGGCTACAACTTAAGAAAAATTGTATTGGATTGTTCTAAAACGAAACCCTTTGTTTTCAAATAAGAATAGCTTTCATATAAGAGGAAGAATCTTCCAAATTTATTGAAACGAATTCCAAGTTATGATTTAAATAAAGTTTAAAAATGGGAATTGGTTTTGAACGCTATAAACTGGATTTTTTTCATGGATAGGTGAATCACTTTTAAAAAGGAAGTGGTTTTTTAAAATTATGGATGAATTTTTGTGTAAGATTTGGGAACTGGGTTTTCAAAGTTGAAAAGGATCTTATTGGTGAATCTTTTGGTTTAAAAGATTAAAATGGAATTTGTTTAATCCATTTAAAGGAAAGGTTTTTGGAAATAGTTGTGACTTAATTGAGATCCCAATATCCATATGTTTTTAAATATTGCGCTCATTATTCAATTTAGCCAGGAGAGGACCTTTGTGTCATATAACCCATTCCGAATAATGATACGACGTTATGGATTGCATTTGAAGAACGGTGGTGAAGATCAGATACTTTCAAAAGCGAAAGGATAACCCGTCGAATGTCTCTGCACCGACTGGTCCCCGTATAGAGATTTGATCACCCTTTGTGATGGGGAGTGTTGACGTGATTATGGATTATCCAGATTGTAAGGGCTTCTTTTGAAGTGTCTTCGGTTCTGTTCGAACATGGAACAAACTTGTATGGATGTATGTCTGACATTACACTTTGAGGTTTAAAGCTGGTTTCTGTCAAATACATTTCTGTTTAGTGGCGGAGAATCTATTCTCTTAGCTTAACACCCTTCTCTGAGACGTACGAGCTCAGAGTTTATGTTGTTGATGGTTACTAGTGATACATTCCCAATTTGGTAATGTGGCAGGCTGAGTGCTGTTGAGTGTTGCTGATCATTTGTTGATCAAAGCATGGCTTTTGAGAAAAGCGTAGCTTTATGGACAAGACTTGGTCAAACCTCACAACCCAGAATGGTCGAAACAGGAAGAACGAAGCAAGTTTATTTAGGGGTAGCACCCCCTGAGGGTATGTTCATTTCCTTCCGGATAGAGGTGGTATCGTGATATGGAGCCCAAATATTTAACCTATGTGGTTGCTGCAAATTTATTGCTTTGTGGTTGTTGGTGAATCCCGGGATAAAGGTTGGTTACGGCCGGGGGATGACATACTCGTGTCAGTAGTTACCTAGTTACAGATGTAACACGGCCTTGTGTTGGCAGAGATCCGGTTAGGTTCTCGTGCGTCCCTCCAGAGGCGTACCCAAGTGGCAGGAGGAAGTTCCTTTGCCTGACCATTTGTTGGGAATCCAATCTCCAATACGCACATTTACGATTACAGTTGTATAACCTGCCATTGTTAAATGATAGCTATAGCAGGTATAATACAATGGTACCTATGCTGGCTAAGATTAATATTATACTTTTGAAATGTTTTTTGCACTATGCACTAACAATAATATAAAAAAAAGAATTTTGCATAGTAAGCATGTTTAACTATCATAAGGAGAAATCTCCCCCAAGTGTGCGATTGCATGGTGTGTGTACCGGGAGGCCTTATGGTAGTTTCATTTTCTAAAATCATTGTGGATTTCAATCTTAAATTATTCTTTGATTGTTTTATTCAAAGATAAAACTGTTTTTGTTTGCTCACACCAGTCCCATGACTGACCCGGAGTTTATTGTTCCCTTCCAAAACTCTGGGTGCCCACAATTTTCCACACGGGCAGTCTGTAGTTAGGTGTTCAGATAATCAAATTGTAGATGTAGATTCGATAGTCTTTGAAGTCTTTGGTTAGGCAATCGATGTTTGGATCTCATTTGCTACAAGTTCAGCAATGATGGTGGTTCGAGTTTGGAGCATTGAAAGGCTCTATCGATGGTCATCTTTCCGCTGTCGATGGTCGCAAAGTCTAGACCATCCTTGTTGTTGTTATCCTATTTCGCTAATGTATATTTATCTCTGATATTTTTGGAATTCATATTGTATCAGATATTGTATTCATTGTTGTGTCAATGATATATTTCATTTTCTTTTGCTGTGTTGTTATACTTGATTTGTGATAAGCTCCGGCACGAATCAGATTTCAACGGTTGAATCTGAGGCATTGCAGTACAAGTGAAATACAGGTGTCGATTTTCGAACATTAAAATTTAGACCATGACAATTTGGTATCATAGCTGAAGGTTGAAACTTTAGCTCGGGAGTATAACACATTAGGTAACTCATTAGAGATAAGGTGAAGTATATCCTAGAATGAGTATATACCTAAGATATCTGTTCTTGTGCCTCAGTAAAGTCTCTTACTATCCAATGATAGTAAGTATGAGTGCAAGAAGAGGACGAGGTATGGGACGTGGGAATACGACTACGAATGGTCGATACCCTGCAACAACGGAAACAATCCTTTTCCCTTCAATTTCCTTTGACCCAGTTTCAAATCTTTGATGGCTTCATGGCAACAACAGAAGAAGCTTCGGTATGGTGGTGGCCCTACGAATCGCCGAAGATAAGTTTCTGTTTCATATTCTCTTCATTGGATTCTTATCAGCTTTCCGTTTTAACTCTAATAGATTTGAAAATTTATTTGAAATAAATTGGTTAATAAAATATAAAGTTAGATTGTAGATGTAGATTAGATAGTATATGGTTTGGCAATCAATGTTCGGATCGCATTTGCTACAATTTCAGCAATGATGGTGGTTCGAGTTTGGAGCATTAGAGCTTTGGCATTGAAAGGCTCTATCAATGGTCATCTTTCCGCTATCGATGGTCGCAAAGTCTAGACCATCCTTGTTTTTGTTATCCTGTTTCGTTATTGTATATTTATCTCTGATATTGTTGGAATGCATATTGTATCGGATATTATATTCATTGTTGTATCAATGATATATTTCATTTTCTTCCGCTGTGTTGTTATACTTAATATGTTATAAGCTCCGGCACGAATCGAATTTCAACGGTTGAATCTGCAGCATTCGAGTACAAGTGAAGTATGGATATCGATTTTTGAACGCTGAAATTTAGACCGTGACAACTCGGCGGACAAACTAGATGAATGGTGGGATGCAACCCACCAAAGACATATATCAATTGCAGGTAGTGTACCCTACTGGAGGATTGTGTAGCCTTTGATGTCAGGAAGGAGCTAAAACGTCTTCAAATGGAATCCCGTGCTTATCACATATTTTGCGAAGCGATCCTTTGTCGATTTTTAAAGCAACAAAATCAATTGAATCTTTTAATATTATGGCATCCTCAAGGGTGTTGGGTATTGGATCCATTTTTGGCCCACCTACCGGCTCTACTGAATTCTCTGGAACTTGTTGTTTGACCTGGGGATTTTCTAGATTTTGTTGTTCGATCTACGGAATCTCTTGTTGTAGTTCCTACTAAATTGGAGCTTGTTGGGCATGTGGAGTCAGAGTTGAATTTGACTCAACATCAAATTCGATATATCTCGAAGTTGATGTACCCATGGCTTGAGCAGCAAGACGTTTGGAATAACTCTGATCCATTTCTATAACTCAATAAATAATCAAAATTAGAAGATTAATTACAAGCTATACCCCCTGTGTGATGTCCCGGAAATTTAGGCAATATTTATTTAATAATTTCTCTAATAATTATTTTAAAATGTGAAATATTGATTTAATAAATTAATTCAAACAGAAATTCTCTTTTGAAAATTATAATTATTTAGTTTGTTAAATGATATTCTTTTCAAAGTTAAAAATATTTAAGTAATAAATTTATCTTTCTAAACTGATTTAAAATATTTTATTTATAATAAATGTTTATACATTGTAAATAGAGGATTTGGTTTTAATTTTAATTTATATTAAATAAAGGATATTTTCTAATTATTATATAAATGTATAATTTGTAAATTGATTTAAATTAATTTAAATTAGTATTGTAAACTTTTCAATAGTTTGTTTTAAAAATCTTTCTTATATTTTTATAGAAATGTAAGTAAGTATTTATTTTGTAAAAATAAATATAGTTTAAATTTTATTTTATAATAAAAGTTTGTTTTGTTTTATTTTAAAATTGCTTTTCTTTGAAATAAGATTTATTTCATTCTTGTTAAAGCATAACATTTGATTTAAAACTCTTGAATAAAATTTAATTCAACATTTCTTTTTCTTCTAAAAATCTTTTCTTTTGAAATTTAGTTCTATAAAGAATATTATTTTAAAAATAATTAAACAAACATTAAAATGTAAGTGTATAGTTTTATAAAGAAGTGTATATGTTATTATTTAAAGACTAATGTTAATTAAACATTTAAAACATGCTAAAATAAATTAGTAATGGTTTAAGACAAATTTAAATACATTTACAAATTTAGAATTTTCTTTTAATAATTGAATTGTACATGTGTTAAAATCTTAAAACATAAAGAGACACTTGTAAATTTATCTACACCTAAACATAACAAGTGGCAAGCAAATTCATGTTTTTTTTTGAAATTTAATTTTTATTGACAATAAAACATAGCAATGCATTTGTTAAAAACACTTTCTCTTCAAATTGAAAATCTGAAATCAGATTTGTAAAAAGAATTTCAAACCCAAAACAAATGCATGTTGAAAATCTGCAAAAACCAATCTTCAATCAAATCTGCAAATAACAAACTACAAATCAATTTCTACAAAGCAAACATTGTAATCATTTTCTTCAACATATCAACTGTAAAATGAAGATCTATTCAACTGCAAATCTGAGCAATAAGAATGGAGTCTGCATTCATACATCAACAGGAAAAGCAACTTCAACTTCAAAATTGCACCCAGATTTAAAAATGCAGCTTCAATATGCGGGGTCCTGAAATCTGCATCTATTTGTTCTCTGCATTCTTCAAATTAAAAAGGTGAGTAAGCTTTTATTTTAAAAACAGTTTTTTTTTTAAATCAAAGATAAATGCAAATTCCAGGACTAAAATACTAGTTCACATGAATTTAAAACTGTTTGGATGAGAACTTCTCTGTTTCTTTTGGAAGTGAGTAACCTCACAATGCAAGGAAGTTTGAATTTGTCTGATGCATGTAAATACTTAGAAAGAGCAAGCTTGTCTGAAAATTCTATATTGATAAATGCTGTGTGTGAATATGTTTATATGTTTTTGATTTCTTGAAAACTGCATATTTAGTTGGTTGTAAATTAGGATATTCTTTATTGGAAAAAGCTTTATCATTTGAATTGTTTCAGTTAGTAAAGTTATGTGTAAACAAAGCATGTTGTTTAGTATTAATGCAGGTTTTATAAAATTATGATTTAGTAAAAAAAAAAGGGTTGAAACTGAAGTATGTTACCCTCTGAAACAACTCTGCAGTAAATATATTGAAATAAAACAAAATATCGAACCTTTAAAAAAAACAATAAAACAGTTTGTAACAGAATGCATGATTGAATTCATGGACTTTGGAAACAAATATCACATTTTTAAAATTTACTATGGGTTAGTACTACTGTGTTGTAACGAATTGGGAATTTGGTTCCATCTTAACTTCTAGTGTTTGTGGGAAGTTGTTGGTCTGTCTGAAGATAGATGATTGATGGGAGAGTGATGGATAATGGTCAGAAGTAGTGTCAGTAGGTGGTGGTGTTTGAAATTGGTGTTTCCAGGTTTTCAAACCACTGTCTTAAGTGTGCAGTTCTTTGTTTACCCACATGCTCTCTGCTGCATCGAGTAGGAGTGGGATTTGGGAGGTTGCAGAGAGGGTGTAGATGGGTCATTGGCCGGAGTTGTAAGTGGTCAGGTGATCGGTGATGTGATTGCAAGACGATGACAGGTTTGGTGTATGGTGGTGTTGTGATATTTCAGGTTGCAGTTGATCTTCCAATTTTTGATTTCCAACTGTTATGGGAGGGTATGGATGGTTGTGATAGTATAAGGAGATGGTCAGTGACTTGTAGAAGGGGGTTAGCGTGGCTGGAGTTCGCCAAGGTGACGATGCATATGCATCGTGCAGGTTGAATTCAGGTGAACTTAATTGGAATGTGCAGGGTTTTGTCTCGTGCAATCCTCGGGTGTTTATGCTTTTGACTCGGAGCAGCTAACTTAAGAACTCGAAGTAAATTATGGGTTACTCGGGTTAGAAATGTTGCAGGTTTAAAAACCTGTAGTTTTGCAGTCTTTAAAATTTTGAATGAATTCGTATTTTTTTTTAAAGTTGGATTTTGATTCAAGTATAACTTGAATCTGAATTCAAATGGAGTTTTGAGTTCAAGGTTTTAAAAATGAAAATTTTAAATTTAAACAAGTTTTAAATTCAGTTTTGAACTTAAGTTTAAAAACAATTTCAGGTTACTTTTAAAACCAGATTTTTTGATTCAAACAGTTTTGTTAGTTTTTAAAGTATGAACAGATTTAAATGTTTTCAAGCAAGATTTAAATTTGTTTGAAATAAAGATAAAACTGATTTCAAGTTTCTTTGGAAACCGGTTTTGATTTCAAACAGTTTGTAAATTTTAAAAAAAATAAAAAAATAAAAAAATGATGAACATATTCAAATGTTTTAAAAGTGAATTTGAAAATGAAATTTGATTTCAAATATGGTTTAAACTTAGAAGAATTATTTCTTCTAATATTTGAAATATGAAGTGTTAATTTAAAATTGAAGTTAAAGTAATCAATCTATTCTCAAGCTTGATTTATTTTAATCAAGTAATTTTGTTTTAAACTTATCTTTTATATTTAAGTAATGAATGTTCTTTAAACATTCATTTTATTTTAAGAGTTTTATTTATTTAAAATTTGGATCAATGTTTAAATAGTTAAACATTTTAAATATTAAATTTTTAAATGGAATTTGAATTTAAAAATAAAAATATATTGTTATAATATATTTTGAATATAAAGGAGTCATTTGATAAGTAATTTAATTATTTTGAAAAATATTTAAGATAATTAAGGATTTACTTAATTATTTGATTTTAAATAATGATTTAGATTAATATTAATTAGAAATGATTTATTAATCTAATTTAAATTTTCTTTAGTATGTAATTATTGAAATGTTGTTAATTAATAAATGGTGATAATTATCTAAGGATAATTTAGTAATTAATTAATGTAATTAATTTTGGTAATTAACTAGATTAACTAATTGAATATAATTAATTGTAATTTGTTAGGTATTATTAATTGTTAAAGTAATTAAGGAATTAATTACTTATTGTAATTAATTTTGATATTGTGATTTGTTTAAGTTAATTAATTTAGTTTAATTAATTTAAATAAATCATTTGATGATTTTAAGAGAGTAATTACTTAATGTAATTAGTGGAGCAAGATTACTTAGAGAAGTAATACTGATAATTACTGGAATGTAATTAGTAATTTGGATAATTACTTTTGTAATTAATTAAGGAATTAATTAATGATTAATGATTTGTTAATTAATTTATAAATAAGTAATTAAAGATAGTTAATTATTAAATTTAATATTAATCAAGGTGATTAATAATTAGTTTAATTACTAAATGTAATTAATTTTAATTAAGTAAATTATTTAAATATTAGAGATCATTAATTATTATAATTAATGATGTAATTAAGGATTGTTTAATTAAGTAATAATTAAATAAGTGATTAATTAATTGTAATTAATTAAGGACAAATATAATTAATTAATTAATTAATTAATAAATGAGTAATTAAATTTTAATTACTTATGATTAAGGTTAATTAATTAAAGACTAATAACTTATTGTAATTAGTGAATGATTAATCATAGATGTTTAATCAAGTTAAATACTTAGTGAATAATTAATTAACTGAGTTAATTAATTAATGGATGTTAAGCAGGATTTAAATATAGTAATTAATTTAATTTAATTTAAATTAGTTAGAGATGGTTGTAACTAAATTAATTCATTTTAAATTAATTATAATTGTGGTTAGTAAATCATTGCTTATGGATGTTATTGATTGAATGGTTGTGATCTCAGTAATGAGATGAGTCGTATCTATATGATATGAATGTTTGGTTTAAGTATGATGTTTTATGATGGATTATTTGGTTGTGATGATTATTTGTTTGTGATGATACAGATTATCTGTTTATGATATGAATATGATTATCTATTGTGAGATGTAGTTTATCTATCTATGTGAATTAGATAATAATAGAATAAGTTAATTGTTTAAAATCCTTAAGTACAACTTGGACATTAAGATGGCGTTTGGTTTCGATGAGACCGGGATCGGGTTTCCATATTTGGATATCCGAAAACCACATAGATTCCAATTAAACGTTAGGTCGTTAATCCAAGTGGGGCAAGTGAAGACTCGAGGTGTAATGGCTATACGTCAGTATAACTCTGTGGGTGATTCCGTAATGAGTTTGACGGAATAGTGCTCATAGGTTCGAGATGGAGATTTAGAGTGCAAGGGTTATCGTCATTAACTCTGAGGGTGATTCCAATATGAGTGTAACGAGATAATACTTTCGGTTTTGTTCGAACCCGGAACGAACTTGTATGGATTGAATGCTTTCAGAACATCGTCAGGCGGGTGATGAGCATTCTAAGAGATGTGTTCTCTAAAGGTAATCGTAGCCTCAAGCCTCATCAACCGGGAATGGCTAAAATAGGGGAGGTGCAGCAAGGCTTCGTGGGTAGCCCCCACTTAAGAGCAAGAATTTTCCCTGTCTAGAAGTCCTTTTTTATTCGGCTGTGTGGGTGGTTAGAACGTAGGCCAGCTGCGGGGTTGTCTTGTTCGGGACTGTCCGGTAAGGGATGGTTCCGGTCTGGTGTTGCAGGGGATCGGGAGTGGTCCTCGGTAAGTTGATCTAGGCCACGTACTGTGACGGGCGGTACCCCAGTAGCCCTGCCATTGATGGAATCCATAATCCAACAAGTGCCTGTACGGTTTTGATTGTGCCCAACTATTTTGGAACGTGAGATGTAAGCATTCCAGCTATTTCTGTATTTTATTTTGAAAACCCTAGGCACTATTATAATATCACTGGATTTCCTATCAAATGTTTTGGTTAGCGTAAGGTAAAAACTTTTCCATGTTTATGTGTGGGAAGTCTTACGTGATACCTTTGTTTCAAAGGATTTTCTAAAGTTAAGCAACTTTTATCCCCGTTTACTCACACCAGACCCCTGTCTGACCTGAGTGTTTATTTTCTGTTTTATTAAACTCTTGGGTACTCATATTACGTATGAGTAGTCAAGTGTTTCAGGATTTCTCTTGACAATTCTGGAGGAGCTTTGGAGCAGGAGGCTTCAGCGTGTAGATATATGGTTAGAGTTTCCGCTGTATGTTATTCTGTATGATGTCTTGTATTGTATTAGACAGAAATGTTATAACTGTCTAAATTGAGATGTTTAGTTTGTGTACTCTGATGTATATGATACTATGTAAAGTATTATGTGATATATATTATAATTTATTCAATTCCGCTGTGAGATTCTGATGTTGTCTGTTTCTTTCTTTCCTTTCTTTTCTCTATTCTATCCCTTTCTTTCTTCTTAATGATGCGACTTCATGGTATTTGGAAGTTGGGTCGTTACACCCTGTGCTAAAGTGGATTCTACTGCGATCTCATGCAGTTTAGGTATCTGATATTATTTAATTGTTCTTTTTTAAATTCTAGACATCACTCATCATAACCATCATCGTTGACCGTCTCAACAAGTTTTGCATCATTGGCCATGCTTTGGAAGTGGTTCAAGACCAAGAAGAGGTTTCTAGTTCACAAGGCAGGAATCTCGTGTGAACCGAAGATCCCTAAAATTGTCTAAGTATTGGAGTTGCACAACTCCAAAACTTGATGGAAGTTTCATCGCTCTCCTTCGATTTTCAACGATCCCAAACCACGACCAACCACATCCAATCCTAATCCATGGATGTCAACATCCATTTATCCACGTTCGTTCTCGTAGGTGAGCCCATCATTCACTTACCTAATTCTATACAATATGGAGTTGAAGGATTTCGGGCCTGGGTCGGTGATTGTTGAGTCGAGGCAAAGGGCAGTTCAGGTGAGACTTGGATGGAGTCGTTGGAGGCATTGCGGCTGTTGATGATTAGGGATGTGGGATGTTTCAGATCGAAGGCCAAAGGGTCATTAATTGCAACTTGGGGCTGAGTTGGTTTGCAATGGATAAATAAGGAAATGAAGTGGAGAGGTTGGTTTATATCCACCCTCCTAGGCCTGAAGTTTTGGCATTATAACTAGGGATTTTTTCAAGTACAAAGTCGGTATCGACCCCACTATATGGGTGGATACCGAGTCCTAAAGTTAAAAAAGTGTATGTATGTATATTTATATATATATATACGTGTGTGTGGATTAATGCCCAAGCATACGCATGTAATGGACTATGTACCTATACTCATTCACTCAAGAGCATGCACATGAATATGTGTACAAAAAAAAAAATCCAGTACTCGACGACTAGTATCAAAGGGAAATCAAATTCAAATCTGAGAGATTCATGGATGGAATCAATCTAAAATCGTCAAAATTAGAATGATGGATCATGAGTATATGTTCCAGATTTATAATCTTGGATACTGGTAGAGCATCGCGACGGATGATAATGGACATAACTTTTCACAACAATGATTCGCAAGAAGGATAAAGACCATTCAAAACACAGAGTAGAATCCTTTGCAACAACTCTAACTTGTCTCAATTCAAAGCATATTACATTTGAAACGAGATGTACTTTGGTAGGGAACTGTTATCTAGCCTTTTGACTAGGCCATATTTGGAAAGGTCGGATGGATCGAACTTAAAGTTATCAAGGTAGGAAGCCCAGAGAGATAGGTCCAGGAACTAGACTTAAAGTCGCAAGGCTGATGCTAGAACAACCCTATACCAAAGCAACATGGGTCCAGCCATATTATGGGTCGGTACCAACCCCTATTTCCTCCACTTGGGGGACCCATCTTCTGCCTATAGTTCTACCAGATGCCAATATCCTACTTCCATTGTTTTTTAGTTGATCCAATGCAATATTTGAAGTTGCAACTCTGTTCTTTCAAAACTCCATCATTTAGACCCAGAAGCAAACTAATATTGGTGCAAAAAAAACTATGAAATCATGAAGATAACCGCATGATGAGCCAATATGAAGTGTTGAAGACAACTATATTGGCCATCCTATGGGTCGGTACCGACCACTAACCTTGGAGTTGTACCGACCATACGAACTGATAAGTTGACATCTACTTTCTTAGGAGAATTGGTCTAAATCATGTATAACAGCTTGAAGATATTTTGTACAAAATTTTAGGTCTCTGCCTCTATAAATAGGAAGGTAGGGGTCAATTTTCAGATTCTTTTAGTGCTAGTTCTTTTCTATTATATATTCTTGTGATTTTGAAAATCTAAGTGTTGAAGCTGTACCGACCCCTAAGAACTTCTACCTCCAAGTCAATAATAAGTAATAATATCTTAAATTAGACGTAGGCTAAGTTTGGCCGAACCACTATAAATGAATGTGTCTTGTTTATTTCTCATTTTCATTTACATTTCTTCATATTTCATTCTCTACATAAATTTCTGCATGTCTGTTCCATTTCAGGTTCAAACGGCTGATAGATGCTCATATAATTTATGGGAATCCATTGTTTATTGTGAGTGTATCAAAATGAACCCGTTGTGAATTAAGTTTCACAATTTGACTCTAAAGTGTTCGAAGAAAATGTTAAGATAAAAGTCATTTTTTAACAATGTTGAGTAAAAAGAGAACTTTTAATAAAAAAATTTAATATAATCTAAATGGGAAGATAAGACATTTAGAGAATAAATATTTGTTAAAATTATATTACAATAAAGGTGAATTATTATAAGATGTGATGACTTTGTACAAAGAAAACTTTATACAAATTTTATGTATGAAATGTGATTTAAAAGGATTCCTGAATATAAATCCCGGAGTTGTTTGAAAATTATTCCAAAAGGATTTTTGAGGGGAGTAATAGTAGTATTAGTTGGAAGTATTTATAAGTATAAATATATGGAAGATAAACTTTAAATGGAATGCATTTTCTTTGGATAGTTCGGGAAAAGAACATCTCGATTAGTTTTGTTGTAAACCAAATAATCTTCTAAGTGGCAATCAAACGTTTACTTAGGTGAACGTTGTAGTGCACTTAGTAATTATTCTCATTACCATTATGCGATCAAAATGAGTTCAAAATTGAATGAACCCAAAGTGAGTGTTAGTGGATAAATTGTTAAAATTATTATATATATATATAGTATGATTTTCAAAAGTATTTTGAAATAAACACTGGGTATTTAACTATTAAGTTTCTTTAAAAAGGGAATTGATTTAAAATAAGAAAGAAACTTTGATAGATAATTTGATAATGAAAATTTTAAACTCTTGGATAGAGAAGAGAATAATTTAACTCAAGTTTTTAAAATGGGTTAAATTGGACAGGACGGTTTTAGTAAGCATTGTTTTATTAAAACCATAGTTTTTGTTAGCCATCTAAGTTATTTAAACTATTTGGTGATATTGGGCTAATCTATAAACACCTTTCCTTAGAACATTCTAAGGTAAAAAGACCGAAGTGGTTGACTCAATTTTTAAGATGCATATTCTATTTGGGTCTCCATTTAAATTTTGAAAAAATAGCAATAATAAATAATAAAAAAATAAAAAAATTTGATATTTTGTATATACTCTTAGGATGTAGAAGAGTATTATACAAGAAAATGAAAAGTGGAGTAAGTTCTTAATTTAATGTTGCATAAAGAAGAGTCTTTATAAAATGTTAACAAACTTAAGTGGAAATTAGTGAAATGATTCATAAATAATTTTAGTACTGAATGAAATACTATAAATAAAATTGAAAACGATTTACAAACGTATTGGTATAGTTAAGAAACCAATCACATTAAGTACATAAGTTGTACATAGATCATTTTATTCGCACAGTTCTCGATCTAGGATTCGAATATATAACTTCGAGTTTATTCACACCTATCCGAAAAGGGATTTCTCACTTGATTCGTTTTACCAAACACTTGATCCAGATTCTCATTATGATAATAAGGTTTCTTATCATAGTATACGGCTATGAAAGGAGAACATACATTTCTAATTAAGTAACCAAATCGAGGTCCGCATTAGGGAGGTCGAGTGAGCAATACTAGTTCGGAAGTAAAAGTCTATGTGTCTTAGCAAGTGATCGGATCAGATATTGCGTACAAACGATTTATGTACATCATACGGGCTTATGTATATTTTTATACTTGTTGTGTGATGTAAGAAAGCTGTGAATCTAAGAAAAATTGTAAATATTGTTTGTTAAGTCATTTAACATTTTAAATAATGTTTAAGTTCATTATATTCCTTCATAAAACTTGATTTAGTTATTGGTACGAGTTTATAGACTATGGTTTATAAAGTTGTTTATTAGGACTTAAATCTCAGTGCTTTGAAAAGGTGATTTTGAAAAAAATTGCAAGAATTCTCGATACATAAAAGCCTATTCCCTTACCACCTCCTATGAAAACATCTATCTCTTAATTAAAGAAAGGTTGAATTATTTGCCTTCAAAAAAGAAGCGACCAGGAAAAGAAAGAAATTTCGAGGAGCTTATTGCCAATATCACCAAAGGAATAGGCATGAAACTAATCAGTGTCAAGCCCTTAAAGGAATAATTGAGAATTTCTTGGGGAAAGGAGAACTTCAAGAATTTGTTAATAAGATCTAATCAAAAGGCAGATATGTCTACGAAGATCAAGTGATTAATAAAGAGAAATGCTTCATAAAATAAAGGAAAAAACCTTTGATCCCACCAAGATGGCCTGGTTAAAGCACCTCCCAGAGCAAGTCAGAGTAAGCTTCTGGTCCCACCTGTAAGACTTGGCTAGAGCACTGTAAGCCCTCGGTCCCGCCTATACGGCCTAGCCGAAACGCCTCCTAGAAAGTGCACGGAGTAAGCCTTTGGTCCCGCTTAAGATGGCCTGGCCAAAGCATCAACCAGCCTTCAGTTCTGCCTATAAGACCTGACCAAAGCGTCTTCAAGAGGGAGGATGAGTAAGACTTTGATCCTTCCTAAGATGGCTAACCAAATGCACTGATCAGCCTAAATCATTACCTATAAGGTAATAAGGGGCTCAAACCTAAATCATCACCTATAAGGTGATAAGGGGGAAAAGAGACTCAAACCATCACCTATAAGGTGATAAGGGAGAAAAAGTTCATAGCCTAAATCATCACCCAAAGAGTGATAAAGGGCGAAAGAATTCAACCGTGATAGTTTAAAGAAATCTTCTAGATGAAGAACGGTCAATACATTTAGCTCTGCACCAAGGAAAAATTAAATTAACCTTAAAGGAAGGATCAAAAACTATTTATTATCTAGAACCAAGGGTTTTAATGTCATATATGGACATCTGGGAAATTTTGAATCCTCTCATCAAAATTATTATTTTAATGTGGGACTTCATTCTCCGAAATGATGAATTAGCTCTCAATATTTTACTCCTAGATTTGGAATTCTATCAAATAACGAGAATCTTTATTATTAGATAGATTTCTATTTTCCTATTAAGAGAAGGAGAGTTCTTCTTTTAAAATAAGAGTTTATAGTCTCTTTACCGGATGGGTTTGGAGCCTTTAATCAATAAGATTTCTGGTCTTCTTGTCAAGTGGGTATTTTTTCTATTTATTAAAACTTGTATCAAGAAAACAAGCTACATTCAATCAAAAACCATGAATCAAACTAAATCAAGTAAGAACTTTGAACCAAGTTGCGAATCTCAAACAAAAATAAAGGAGAAAATTCAAGATCAATTTAAGGTATCAATTTATTTACCATTTTACATTTTACATATCATGGAAAAAGTTACATATATCTAGAAAGTTTAATCACTAAGAGATTCCAATCAAGAGTTTCCAAGCGACATCACCGTAGGTACTTTTAGTTGAGACTTGAGGTCTTGTATTTCTTTCTTCAGAACTTCAGTTGCAGAAGAAGTCTCAGTGATGTAACGAATTACTACGTTCAATAATTCTTTGAGCTTCTTTTCTCTCTTCCGGATAATGTTTGTATCATCAGTAGAGCCAATCCGAGTCTTTAATGCATGATCAAGTGTTTTATTAGCTCCCTTAAAGTTTTAACTTCGCCTTATAATTCTTTAACCTTTTGCTCAAGAGCATGCTTCTGATGCCCCAGTTCCTCAACTTGACTTTGATTCTTATTGAGATACTTCGAAACTTTTTCGTCCCATTTTCATTTTAGAAATTGGTTACAATCATATTTTAACACTCAACACCACTTGAAGATCTCTCCATCATCTAAACCCGGAAGCGGGGTTTCCAAATAGGAAAATTTCCTTCTAACAGCCAAGGATTGTGACCAGTTGTTCTCGCAAGGGTAGGAATTGGAAGGCTGGATTTGCCCTTACTTGTGATATGTTCTAGAGATTGACATTATATCTGGATTTTTAGCAGATCAAATTCAAGATTCCTGATTCTCTGATATAGATGAGAAATTTCAACATCGATTTTGATTCCTTGGTCATAAGGTCTGGATTGACCTACTACCTCTATATTCTTTCTTAGCTCTTCGATCTCTTTATTTATTTTTGATTTTTCTCATCTAAATTCGAGGACATTTCATTTACGTTGCTTAATATGTATCTTAACTTGTAGTATTTGTTATATC
Source organism: Allium cepa (assembly GCA_030765085.1). Lineage (NCBI taxonomy): Eukaryota > Viridiplantae > Streptophyta > Magnoliopsida > Asparagales > Amaryllidaceae > Allium > Allium cepa. The sequence goes on along the minus strand of CM060934.1, from coordinate 307,515,342 downwards.
ATTTACACGCTTTTGGCCTATCCAAAAATAGTTAGCTGAAGCATCTTGAGAAGAGCACTTCCTAATATCTAATATCAGTTGGACTGACGTTTAATTAATCAACAAGGGAGGTCAAAGTCGCTAGGTATAGGCATGAGTTGACATTCCACGTATGAATAGATAAAAACAAAATCAAACCGTGGGAAAATATATTCCTTTATTAATAACAATAGGGCTTACAAACACGAACAATTTCAAACTACATTAACTTCAAGTTTTATACATTCAATCCTTAAGTTTAGAAGCAGCAGTTTGAGCTTTTTTGAGTGAACCATGGACATCGGGAAAGTAGAGTCAAAGGAGATATAAAACTCAGTAGGATAATAATTGGGGGAAACTGATGACAATCCTATCTCTCGATAAGGGGACTAGAATCACTACATAATAGTTTAGCATAATTAGATCGAAGTTTCATAAGTAAAGCATCTTTTCATTACATAAGAATTTAAAATATAACTGAGGAAGTTGTGTATAAATTTCCTCAAGGTCCCTAAGAAAGCAGTATTTTTCTAGTCGAGAGGTTTTGAGGGTTAATTTTTTCTCTATAAAATCCCTTTTAACGATTCCTTAACATGTGTATTTTAGGAAAAATAAACCAAGCTGTAAAGAAATGAGAATTTCAATGCTTACAAAGATTGTTTGAATTACGTAATACAACAAAAAAATCATTCGGGTTCATACAATATAGACCCTTTGTAAAATTCCAAGATAAATTTCTCTTTGTTAAACTTGACTTTTTCAGAAGGAAGAGTGCATGAGGAAAGGGGAGCGGCCTCAATCCTGGGAAGTTTCCAGCATTCCCTAACATGAGGATCGCGCCAACGATTATTCAAATATTTATCATGCAAATGCCTAAGTAACCCTCCACTCCCTTTCCCACAAAAGAAAAGTTAGTAAAAAGGTTCCTGGAATAAACTTTATAAAGGAACTCTACTAAAGTGTCACTATCTTCAATAAGCATCCAGAAGAGTGTAGTCAGCTCCGCATTCACTTTTATAACCCTTTCCCAATGAAGGCAAGATCTTTTCAAGAGCTGAGCTGCTCGTTTTTCATTAAAATCTTTCAACCGACTGGCGTAAATGAAAAGATACACATGCTTGTTAGATAAATTATTATTCTCTTCAATTAGCTTCTCAGTTTCTCTATTTAATCGCAGCACTTTCCTTTCACTTTTCTTATGCAAAATCTCAAAATGGTATTTGTTTCTTTTCCGTAACTAAAATTAGTGAACTTATTAACTAAAGCTAGCAAGTAACTATAAGAATTTAAGAAATGATAAATTTCATACCTGCATTGTGGGAGCTTGAGAAATTGGAGCATGAGTTTTCTCTTTTACTTGATGGATGGAAGGACGGGTATCTATTGATGGGATGTCTTCTTGAGAAACGTTCTGAGATCCAGAGGGATTAGGAAATCCTATATCGTGGGCATATGGGCCTAATTCATGGCCACCCAATCTTCTACCACCATTTCATGGTCCTTCAGGATCCTTATTATTATCACCCTCATCCTCATCATCTTTTTCATCATTGTCATCGTCATCATTTACATCTTCCTTGTCATCCTCCCCTTCATCATTTTCATCTTCATTAAGCGGAGGATCATCGAAAGATAATAACTTTTGAGGGTTGATAGGAGCCTCTTTTAGGATTATCTTGAAGTGACCTAGAAATTATTTCTTGCTTGAGGCCAAACTTCCTTTTAATTTGACTTTTAAATCCAGAAGTGAAGGAAATTCTAACCCCGGATACTCTCCTATGTTATCAAAGTATGCTATGTAGATGGCATTTTCAGAGCATCATTCCTTAATTTTGGAGAGGGTTTGATTAATAAATTAATTTTTTGTTTGGCATCTTTGATAGTGTTGTTCGAGTAGACGAGGGCGTCATCTTTGGTTTCCAGTTGACTAGCGATTTGATCCTTTTCTTTTTCGACTTGCTCAAGCTCTACGTCAAGAGCCTTTAGCCTCTCTTCGACTGCTAGCTTAGTCTCTCTCCTTTCCTAGGATGGAGGCAAGATTATCCTTCTCTAAGATAACATCATTCCTCTCTATTGCGACATTAAATACTTGGTTCTCAATGAATTTAACTTTAGTTGTTAATGAAGAGATTTTCTCTTTAAGATATAAACTTGGCTGATAGATTCTTAAGAAGATTATTGGAGGAAAAACATATGTTTCCTAACCTAAAATGTGTAATAGGCATATAACAAATAAAGGTATATAGAACCAAAAATTTTGGGCATAAAGAAACATAATACATGGATTTGTTAAAAGAGGACGGGGAGATGATCCTTAGAGAAGGCAGAAGATTGCAGTAGCAATAGTGAAGCCATGGTTGGAGATTAAAAAACTGAGCGAACTAAACCCTTAAAATCAAAAGGAATATTTTGAACCGGAACTTCGAAGGGAAGAAATTTAGGAGGAGGAGTAAGGCATAGATTGTGATACAAATGTAGAATGACATCTGTGGGCAAAGGAATCGAAATATCAATTGTAGGATTTAGGATGTGACTAGCATCTGTTTTGTTTCAAGGATTTTGATCTAGCACGCTTAAGTCAACAAAACTATAACCTTAATAAACTGTAGCCACATCGATGTTTGATTCTTCTTCGATAGCAATGAGAGTTTGGCCTTCTCCGAGGTGAGGCCTATTGTTTAGCGAAGAGCGTAAGTCACCAAAAAAATCATTGGAGCCCCTTTTTCTTTTATGGTTCTCCATGTCAATATTTTTGAGCACTTTAGTGATGGAGTCCTCGATTGTGGTGGTGGTGGTAAGTGCACCCAATGCAGAAACGCGAGACTTATCCGTTTTGGATTTGGAGGCTGCAACCATAAGAGCAGAACCAAAATCAAAGGAAAAATCATAAGATAGTGATGCATGAGGTTTTGTTGGAAATCATAGTAAGAACTTACTAGAAGATTCGTGGTGAAAGGAGGAAGATTTAGAAAAAGAATCTTGTTTACTAGCAACCAGGGCTTGTCTCCCATGAGCATCTTTCTTCACCATAAGGGTTCCTCAAGCACCTTTTGGTTCTCCAGGATCAAGGAGTATTTTCTAAGATTAACCTCAGTTAAGATCCTACATCTATCTCCTATAGTTTTAGATGCTAGACTCAAAGTACCAATTGTTTTAGTAATAGAAAGATTTGTTCCCTTAGAAGTAAATTCTGAAAAAGGGATAACTACCATAAGACAATAATAGAATATAGTATAAGTGAAAAAGGAAAAGCAACAAGATTTACTAAGAGCAGAGAAGGACCCTCTAATTTTAGAAGTGTGACTCTTAACATAGAGAAATAGGTTCTCCCATTCTTTGGATATGTTGATCAGATTGGTGATCAAACTTTTATGAGGGAGAAGATGATACACAGTACCTACTAGTTGATTCGCCACTTTTGACGAGAGTTACTAATGAGCGAAGGGTATCATCATCGAGAGAAGAAATGTGACACCCTACCCCGGGTCCCATACTAACAAAGAATATTACAAAGTAATATTGTTGGCTAGTGTAGAAAATAGGGCTAGTTAGGAGCGATCATTTATGAATTTTACTTTAAGCGAGCATTGATACATTGATTAATATGCTATATATATTTATTGAATCAAGTGGAATCGTTGTATACAATTCAGGCTTGAAACAAAACTATGGTGGCTACAATAAAAATTCAAAACAACAGATAACTATACACAGATCCCATAATCATGGATTAGTCATAGCGGGGTACAATAGATACATGTTTGAACTGACACAAAACAGACACACGATAGACTATATATATACAAAGTACTACATCTCAGTAGACATGAATATGCACAGAAAAGGAGTCTAGTCTCAACATAAGATATAATATGATATCAAATATATAAATAGGCTGACAAAAGTAAGATACTAGATAACTGATAGGATATTCTCTCTAAAGCCTCAAACTGAATGACCTAAAACATCTTGGTCTGACCCGAGTAGTGTAAAAATGATAAATGGGTTAGTCTAGACTAAGATAAATGTGTTAGCAAAATTGAATGATAGATAAAGTGAAGTAGATCTCAAATATAGTCATGTATCATCAAATATCAAACATGCATCAATAACTTCAAATCAATAAATATTAAAAATCAAATAACTTCTTAAAAGCAATAAATCCTCGAAAAAAATTAGAAAAAATTTGGTGATAATTCAACAACATCAAATCCATAAATCTCATAATAAGGGGGTGGCGCCAAACTCCAAGATTGGTGAGTAAATTTACCTATATGAATGTAGCTCCAAGATAAATGTATGAATCTATAAATGTCAAGATAGTACGAGACCTATAAACATCGAAATAGGTACGAGACCTGTAAACTCCAAGAAAGTTACGAGATCTATAAACATCAAATAGGAATAAATTCTATAAACATCAAGATAAGTACAAAACCTATAAACATTGAAATAGGTACGAGACCTATAAACTCCAAGATAGGTATAAGACCGATAAACATCAAATAGGAACAATCCTATAAACTCCAAAGGCAAGTCATAAATCGTCGATAAAAGTGTTATGTACTTCCATATAGCAACCAAATAGATAACGACCACGTGTCCCATACCACATGGGTTTACCTAAACGTTTACTATACATAAGTAAACTCTAACTATATGTAGCAATGGTTTGGTCGAACAAGCCTGGGAATTAATTAGTAAAATAAACGCGAGTGTTCCATACCACTCATTTTATTTAATCGTTCAAATCAATTCCCCATTCGATCAACGTCATGCAATTTTATGAAAATATATCTCTTTAGAAACCATTTTTGAAAATATTGATTTATAGTAGAAATATACATACATAAGTACACTTTTCAAACCAATGCTCCAAATTATTTTTAAAACAATTGTAAATGAGAATGGATAGTGTATGTGTGTGTATTACTAAAATTCTTTATATATATGTAATGGTATTAGATCGGTACTTAAAAGGATCTATATAAAATGGGCTGGTTTATAAATCAGCCATTTGTACATCCGAGTTTAAAACATGCATCAAAAGTGTGTATTACTCCCAAGATCCATAGAGCAATCTCTATGTCACAAAACATCAAATGAATTCATCAATTCATAACTCAAGAAATTGTGGAAATATTAATGACATTGACATTAAAGCCAATACCAAAATCAAGAGTTCAAATCCTAGAATCGGGTATTAAAAATCATCTCAAAATGGCAATTAAACATATAAACATTAACAAGAAGCAACCAATGAGAATCATGCAAAGTAGCGCCATCGGGAGCACAGGAACAACCTGAGGCTCAACCCAGGTCGTGTACTGGTGCACCTGTCGTGTGCGATCAGTGGACCGGTCAACTGCGTGGGCCGAACTCCAGGCAGTGTTATTGGCTCCCTAGCTATTCGATGGCAAATATTTTCCTATTGAGGGTTGTTCTAACTCCAATAGTACCAATTATGAAGCCATGCAAGCAAATAAACAATCATGATTTGCAAGTTCAAAGATTCATTATAAGATTTCAATAACATCGGGAACTTAGCAACATGGTTCAAAGGTTACCAAAACTAATTAAGAGCAAATTAACCAATATTCATCCAATTATCACAGCAGCAACTTGCAATCGTTCTTATTCTAGATGTGTGAGATAAACTCATCAATATAAGCTCAAATTGATAGCATGAACTCGGATCCCTATAGGCCAATTACTTTCAACAAATAGCCCTAGGTTAATTTTTAGATTAGTTTCTTCAATTATTAATCAAAAGCCTTCGATTTCAGCCTGAATTTGGGAATAATTAGCTCTAGGGTTTTGGAATAGAGGAAGAGATAATTTTCAGATTTTGGTAGAAAATGAGAAATGGAGCGAGGAAATAAATGTATATGTTTATTTGTTAACTTAATACATGGGCTTGGGGAGGCATATTGACCAAAAAGGATATGTATTATTATTCACTTCTTATTTTGTGACGAACGAATTTTGCCCACTCGAAAATCAACATCCATGCTTTACATCGTATTCGAATGCCGTAGATTTGACCGTTCAAATCCGATTCGCCGAAGCTTATAACACAAGTAAGTAAACGACACAGCGAAATAAAAGAATAATACATTGATATACAGCTTGATACAATATCTGATATAGTGAATATCAATATACATCAGAGATATGATACAAGAAATAGCAGCGGAAAAGGAAAATAAATAACATCTAGCAGCGGAACAATATAACTCTAAGATAATCTTCAAAAGAGAACTCCAGCAGCAGCAGCTCGTTTCAACATCACGATACGCAAAGACAAGCAAGTCTCGTCCACATCCAAAGACTGAACTAGCTCCAGATAATTCACTGAACCTAACTATCTGAAAAATCCAACTCTAGACTGCTCGTGTAGAAATTTTGAGCACCCAGAGTTTAGGAAAGAAACAATAAACTCCGGATCAGTCATGGGACTGGTATGAGCAACAAAAACAGTTTATCTTTAAAAACAAACAAAGAAATATTTTAAAATAGATTCGCAATGCTTTTTAGAAATGAGACTACCATAAGGCCTCCCGCACACACACACACAATGCAAACGCAGAATTGGAGGAGATTTCTCCTTATGATAGTCAAAGATGCTTGATACGCATTAAAAAGAAACATTTGATATTATTACTAGTGCATAGTGTAGTAACAATCATTTCGAAAGTAAAGATATAAATCTTAGCCATCATAGACATTTCGAACTATGCCTACTATAGCTACCATCCAAACAGTGGGGCGCCACCATAAGTGAATGATAGGTTCTACAACTAAAACCGTACAAGGTACGTATTTGAAGAATGGTTTTCCAACAAATGGTCAGGCCAAGGAACTTCCCATCGCCACATGGAAATGCCTCTGGAAGGACGCCCTGAGAACCCAACTGGATCTCTGCCAAACAAGGCCGGCTACCCCCATTCCCGGGGAATATACAAAACCTCAGATATGCCACCCCCGGTCCTTTGGGACCTTTATACGAGGCGCCTCTAAACCAACAACCACACAGAAATAAATATAGTGTGTCCACATGAGTAAGTATCAGGGCTCCATACCATGACACTACCCTTTTTCAGAAGGAATGGTCATACCCTAGGGAAGCTATCCCTGAAAACCTTGCCGCACAATTCCTGTTTCGACCATTACCGATTTGTGAGGCTCGACGAAGTCTCGTCCACAAAGCTACGCTTTTTACAAAAGCCACGCTTTGATCAACAAATGATCAGCAACACTCAGCATGCCACATTACCAAGTTGGGAACATATCGCTGATAACCTTCAACTACATAACCTCTGAGCTCGTACGTCTCAGAGAAGGGTGTTAATGCTAAGAGAATAAATTCTCCACCACCAACAGAAATGTATTTGAAAGAAATCTTCTTTATATCTCAAAATGTAATGTTAGACATACAATCTATACAAGTCTGTTCTGGATTTAGAACAGAACCGAAGGCACTTCCAAAGAAGTCCTTGCAATCCGGGTATTCACAATCCCGATTGAACTTCCCATCACTTAGGAAATCTCTATACCGTAGCTACTCGGTGCAGAGACAATCGATAGGTCATCCTATCGTTCTCGCAAATACCCGGTCTTCACCACCGGTCTTCAAATGCTATCCATAACGACGTATCACATATTCGGAATGGGTTATACGACCCAAAGGTCCTTTCCCGGCTAACCCGAATAGTGAGCGCAACTTTTAAAATTATATGGATATGGGATTTCAATTAAGTCACAACTTAATAATTCAAAACTTTCTTTCAAATGGTTTAAACAAATTACCATTTTCAAATCTTTTAAACAAAAGATTTATTTCACTAAGTTCACCCATTTTCACAAAGATTCATTCCCGGATTTCAAAACAATTTCATCTCAATTGGATTAATTCATTTAAATCTTTAAATCAAGATTTTATCTTATAGCTTTCAAACAGTTTCGATAACTTGGGAAATCATTTTCATTTTTAACTTGAAATCCTTTTTAACACAATTTGGAAGTTCACTTCCTATATGAAAGCTTTTATTATTTGGAAACAAATAGTTTTTGTCTCAAAAAGGTCATTTTCATTTACACGAGTTAAAGTTTTTGAATTTAAATTCAAATTTTCAAATCAATATCTTTAAAATAGTTTAACCCATATAAACTGGTATAACATCTTTAGTCCATAGTTTCAAGATCATAGAATTCAATTTCAAGTATTGAATTCAAATCAAAATATCTAAATTTCAAAATTCAATCAAGTTATTAAAAATAAACTTCATCTTTGAAATTCCATTTCAAAAGTTTTTCACTTTATAGCCAATCCATTTCCAAAACATTTGAATTCAAATATTCAAATTTAAAGCTATTCAAAAATAATCTGTGACTTAATCGATTTCCTCGTGAAATCCATTTTTGTGTGTGTATAAGTGTGGTTCAGGGGTTTAACACAATAGTGCAACATCAATCAATCATCACAGATTAAAACACAGAAATATAGTTGATAAGCGATATAAAGTATAACGCTTATCTTCCATTCACCGTTCACAGATAATATGCAGATGTATCATCAATAAATGAATAAAATACTCAGTTCAATCCACAGAACAAAATGTCACAGATCAGTTAGGGCAATCAATTCAAGGCATCACATATAATACGATAATTCAATTTAATTACTTATGAATAAAGTATCCAACGTTGATTAATTAATTACAAATCATTTGATATAAATTAATTAATCAATCACCTTAATTAATTACATCAATTAATCAATTCCTTAATTACTCATTAAATAAATTAATTATCCCATAATTAATTATCTCCATTAATTTCACTAAGTAAATTCACCTATCCAATTATCAAATAATTTTATTAAATTAATTAAACTAAATAATTTAACTTTAATTAAATCAATTTATCCAAAATTAATTACAGTAAGTGATTAATCTTTAATTACTTTCATTAGTAATTACATTTAAGCAATTTATAATTGATTATCTAAATTAATAAATCCAATTAATTAATAACATTAATCACTTTAATCAATACTTATATAATCCTTAATCAATTATCTTCATTAACTAATAATATTTCTTAATTACTTTCTTAAGAAATTATCTTAGATTAATTCATTATTAATCATTTCTAGTTATAAATTAATCCAAATTATTTATTTATAAATTAAATAAATCATTCTTTAATTACCATATTAATTTAATCATTTTATTACCTTAATTATCTCTAAGATAATAATTTCTTTATTAATGATTTCATTAATCATTTAAGTGTAATTTAGACATTACACTTTTAGATTTAAATTTAAATTCCATTGAACTTAAGATTCAAAATGAACTTATATTCAAATATTAACCAATTTAAAATTTCAATTTAAAATTCTTAAAAATAAATGTAAATAACATTTATTACTTATAAGAGAAAGCTCTTAAAACTAATCTACTTAATTTTTTATTAAAAAATTAAGCTTTCAAATTTCATTACATTTTTAACATACAATTTTTTTTAAAAAACCATTTAATTCAAATTTTGATTTAAAAACCAAATTTCATTTTTTTTAGAACTTTAAGATTCTAAGTTCATTTGAATCTAGCTAAAACCGGATTTAAACTTAGTTTAAATCTATTTCACAAATTTAAATTCCATTTAAATTTGCTTGAATTCAAATTTCAGACAGGTTTACAAAAAAAAACTATAACCAGGCTAAACTGACTCGAGACAAACCCATTTTTCTTCGAGTCCATCCCCTACCTGCTTCGAGCAAAACGCAGGAATCACTCGAGTGAAACTCGAGTCCATTTTCCTTGCTTCAACCCAAATCGTTTTACCCAGAACCAAGAAGATCATGCATGGTGCACGTGTACCGACGCACCACCCACCTCCGGTCATCCTCCTGATCTCCCATAAGTCGACAATGACCTCGACATCAACCACGTATCAATGAACAATTCAATTTCTTCGTCGATCAAAATCGATCACTTTGGTTTGACTGGGACCAAATTTGCCGATGGAAAAACCTCTTCGCCCCGACGAACTAGCTCACCAGAACCTCCACAACTTCGTCCAAAGCATCGGAACACATCAACGCTCTGATCCCCCACTGTCCGATGATCGCCGATGGCCAAGAGTCGGCGCAGTGACCAGATTTTCGACCTCAACACATTTTGAATTCTAAACCCTAAATCCAACTCGTCCACCACCCATGATGAACAGAAATTTATTCGATCATTTTTCCCAAACTACTCTAACCCCCAGCAAGCTTCATCCACGATCGCGAGGCAAACTATGCTACCGATCACCAGAGATACCTCAAAAGCCAAATTCCATTCAACCCCCATTTTCTCACAATTTAATGAACAAAAAAAAAACTGAAGTGATTTGCTAAAATCACCATTTTCGAATTCGAATTTGTTTATCAATTCAAAACAAAAAATTTCGATCATTGATTTTTGACCCAATTGTATACATTACTGTTATTTACAAAATTTTGAGACAAATATTGAATATGAATTCCTGTGATTATTTTTAATAATGATGTTACATAAATTCAATCATCTTTCATTTATAAATCAAGACTTAAAATTGATTGTGTGTTTAGATTTTGAATTTTGTTGAGTGATCCAAACTTGTAAACTACAGAGAGCCTACTTATATATATAAATACAGTCACTATACAAGCATATCATCTTTATGTACATACCTGCAATCATCTTCACAAAACAATTGCAACTATACTACTGCTTAAATCATCACAACATAATCAATAAAAGAATAGTTTGCTCACAGATTCACAGGCAATGAAAGAAAAAAAAAACTGGTTTTAGAAAAATTTGAAGTTGCTCACCTGGAAATAAATTTGAATAGAGACTTCTTCCATTTTGAAACAGACTTGCTTTTTCAAGCTGAAGCTTTTAATTGATCCTCTGGTTTGAAGTTGATTGTATTGTTTAGGTTGAATGGTGTTTAAGTTTGAATGATTTGTTTACTTCAGATTTTAGCTTCTAGGAACGAACTGATGAAAATATATAGGAAAGCAAGTTTATAGGTTGATATATATAAAAGAGGAGTTGTACAGGGTGATAAAATTGACAGGTTTTGTAGGCTGATAGTTTCTTGTGTACAAAAGGCATGCTAAGGGTGCTTGCATTAAATGCTAGAAGTATGTTGCATTTATTACCTTAATCCTTTATGTCTTCAGCCATGACTTATTTCTTTTCTTGTTTACACTCTTATGCTATGTATTGTTATGTATGTATTTTATTTTTTCTTTGTCTGCATGTTGTACATTTGGTGGCTGTAGTGATTTTGTATTACTTTTCTTTTTACTTTGCTTGAGTTCATTATATGTTTATTGTCTCCTTGCCTGCATACTTATATTTCTTTCTTTTGTCTTGTTTTATATGCCTATATATTTACATTTTCATCTGTTTGCTTTGTTTATGTTTGATACATATTTATTTTACTTTATGTACATATTATAAAAGTTGTTATATTTACTTTTATTATATTAGCTTATATATTTATTTCTATTCTTACATGACTACTTATTTTTATTTCTATTTATTTTTAAAACCATTTATTTAAGATTTTATTTCTAATCCAATATATACATATATGTTCACATACATACAAATTTTCAAATTCATATAACTTAATATATTTTCTACTTGAATCGGGGAAACCCGCTGCCATTTATAATCAATTTTACAATTTTAATTCAAAAAAAATTCATTTAAATTATCAATTTAAATTCATAAAAATCCAGGATCGTTACATATTTCCATTATAAAACACCAAATTTATACTTAAACAAGGTTTTACAAAATTATAAATTGGTTTCTTTCGATTTTTCTAAAACAATTAACATGTCAAGATTTCCATTTCATTAGCGTTAAAATATTTTATAAAACTCAACACAACTTTTAGTATAAAAATTGTTCCCATGATTTTTAAAAACATGATTTATAAATTAAAAAAAATCCCATTTTAACAATAAATCTTAATATTATAATTTTAATCAAATTTACAACACTTATTATAATAATTTGAAATGTAAAATATTTATCGTAATCTCCATTTAAAATAAATAAGTGAATAAAATTAAGAAAATTCATATTTTAAATAATAAAATTATTTCCATATATTTACTCACTCATTTTCTCAAAATTGCTTTTATATTATTATTTATAAGAACAAAACCATATAACTTATTATTTCAATAAATTCTTAATTTGTCAAACATTACTTAGAAATCCTTCTTAATAATTTCCTTATTTATTTGATTCCAAAACTACTTTAAATTTGGAAATGAAACAATTATAAATATAAATTCTCCAAATTCCACTTAAAAAAAATTAAGATGGTTTAAAATCACAATTTAGATGTAATTCTAAGTAATATCGACTAGGTTTTTAACAGATTTCTCCGTTACTAAAATTGCGTCTCCACAATTTCTTTAAGGAAAAAGTCTACAATAAACTATAAAGAATGTATTTTCTCAAAGGAAATTAGCTATGAATGAAGGATAACTCAAAACAAGAGACTCATCACAAATGAATTCAGGAAATTACATAGGAATGAGTTCGCTCGATGAACAATCTAGTTCCATAAGAATAGTCCTTAGGCTCATCAGACCATTGGACTTAGATAACCGAAACAACTATATCTTGAAGGCATTCTACCTTTGAGGTAATAAAACGCATTAAGCTCTAATCATAAGTTAGATTTTGTAAGATCTCAATTGCAATAAGGATTCTATATTCAAGAATAGAACCAGAATTCCTAAAGCGTTTCCAAGGCTGAAACACATGAAGGGCACCGTGAATGCTAGAAAACTGGACAGATAAGTAACAGGGCCACTACACTCAATGGTTGGGTAGGGTCCCATGTATCAAAGAGTTATTATCCCAAATTGACTGAAATACCAGTCACCTAACAAGGAAGAAACCCAAATACAGATTCGGTTTCCAAAAAAAATTTCCAAGATCTTTCTAAAAGATTCACAAATAGAGCCGAGACATAAAATTACTATCTTTCCCCGAATTAAGCTAACAAGAGAGTGATCGATATGATCCTCGGATAAAGTGTCGAAAGAAGTCATACTGATATAGGATTAAAAACTATCAGTAATGTGAAAATTTAATCAAAGTAGATGTGATCCCCTTAGCACTACCAGAGTGAAGGATACAAATATTGGATAGATTATTAAGATTTTATCACATCAAAATTTTAGTTTTGTTTATAACTTATTTAGATAAACTCAAATGATTGGTTTGAGTTCTCTATAAATTTTCATAATATCTACTTCTAGAAATTTCTTAGTTATCACATCCTTATATTGCACTACAGATTACTCCTATAACTTGTTTAAAGGATTAAAATTTTCAAATTTAAATCTCGTTCAATCAAACTAAGGCTACAACCCAAATAATGATTCTTAATTTACATCTCAGTTTGCTAAAACTATTTTCTCTATCCAAAAACTTAACGTTCTCGATGTTTTAAAGCATAACCAGGAGTTGTGGAATAATTGTTGGGTTTCTTCTCGTTAAAATTTAAAGATTCATAATATAAATTTATCTCATCATGGAATTCTTTGCCAAAGGAATTTTTTATTTATTTCTTAATATTCGCATAACCCCCAATTACAAATTATTTTCTTTTCAAACCTACTTCTAACTTATTTCCATATCAGTTCAACTTTAATTTGGTTTTTAATTTGAAAGGCTCAAATTACATAAGTCATTTTTAATTATTCATGTTATTTAACTAAATTTCCTTTATAGCCTTACACTATGAATTTCATTTCAAAATGAAGATTATTTTTTACTAAAGAAATCCTAATTATTATATATTTATGACTGCAAAGAAATCCATGAGTATACCTCTTAAAGATCTATCGGTCCTACCGAACACCAAAAGATTGTAAACTCTAAAGTGTCAAATACCATCACTTTTAACAATCACTAGAATTCAACCAAAACGTCCCATACCGCTTGGTGAAATTCATGTATTTACCAGAAGCCAGTAAATCTCACTCGTTACGGATACCCATAGAAAACCTAGACCATACTCTTTTAAGGATCTATCTGTCCCACCGAATACCAAAAGAGAATACAACCCTAAAGTGTTAAATACTTCCTAATAGCAATCACAAGAATTTAACCAAGGCATCCCATACTGCCCGGTGAAATTCAAGTATTCGCTAATAGGATAGTAAGTTCCACCCAAACATTCTATTCAATGAGTTGTACAATATTCGATAAAGCATTACCTGAAAGCATTTAAACCAATTGGTAACACTAAACTGATTATTAGTACTCCCTATGTTACAAAACTAAGGCTCTTAAAACATTTTCTCCTTTTGAATTTATAGTTTAGAGATCCAACAAAAGTTTATAGTTCGAAAACAAATAAATATAATCTTATCATATATGAAATTTTCAAAAATGCTTTATCTATAAATATTTCCTTGCAAACTTCCTATCCTCAACTATACATATATATTTATCCTTAGATAAAACAATCCAAATTTTCACTTTCAATATAATAATATTTAGATGTTCCAAATTCTTATTAGAAGATTTATAATTTCCAAACCATATTCCAAAGTCACTTTTATAAGTAATCATTACAATTTTCATGATACTTTGAAACCCTTATCAAGTTAAATTTAAATAGTTATTTTTTCTCAATAACAATTTTAAATAGCGGGTCAACGTATGTAACATATGTTCCACAAAGCATTACCAAAAACTTCTTTAATACCAAAATTAGTATTTAAAAGATGAATTAATTCCTAAAGTCATTTCCAAAATTTGTTATTCCAATTTCAACTAGAGATGGAATCCCAAATTCACATTTTATTTAACTTAAGCTTATTTCTAAGCTTAAAAAGTTTGCCTCTTTTTAACATTCAAAATTTGCTTCGAATTAGCTTTTTTTGATTTGGCTATTTAAGTATTTACATTTATGTACTTTTTAGATTATAAGGGTTTTTCATAGCTTATCTAAAGCATTATATCAATTTTTTAAGAGCAAATCTTAAAAAAATTCTCAAATGTTATAAATAACATATAATGCTACCATTCCATTATTTCTTAACAAATTGCCTTAACCATTGGCTATGGTGCTGATTATAAAATCAATATTGCCTTGCCATTATTATTGGCGATCTCTATTCTCCTAATAATATTACAAAAATAATTTTTATATCACCAAAACCTTAATATATTATTATATACACACCTTCTATGCATTTCCAAATGCTGTTTATTTTAAACCACATTAGTTTTCAAAAATACTTTTATTCCTTCTTTAACTAACATATTTCTAAAATTATGATTTTCCAAGACACTTGGTTTAATAAAAGTGCATGTCCAATTGCCTTGTTTGAATGTTTAGGAATCCTTATCGAGTACATTGGCCAGATATCCCCAACCAGAATCCTTAAAGCACCAAATGGCAATTTAACAACCATAAATATGTCCTTCAAAATTCTCTTCTCAAGTAAGAAATATTTATATCTTTATATATACCCGAGTTAATGCATATGATAACAAACTTATAATCATCGCCATTAAACATCTTATAGAAAACTTATAGGATGTTATTTTCTAATTGAGCGATGATTTCATTAATAATAAATCATTTATTACTTCTGGTTAGTTGGTAATCAAGTACCAAAAACTTACCTCCATTTAAAATTGAGTAATTTTTATAACTACAAGATTTGATCCATAATTATTTTATATCCATGAAATTCAATATCTCTTGCGGTGATTACCAGCACTAAAATACCAATTAAATTATTAGTCTTCAATTAGAAGTCTGATTATCAAATGATAATTCTTAATTGAATTAGAATTAACACTAATAATCCTATGTAAACAAACATCTGATAAACCAATCAAATTAATCATAAACCTATTGGATAATGTGCCCAGCGGAAGTGTCCGTCTGCTTTCGTTGCACGACTCTAATTATAAAAGATCAACAACGAACTTCATATTTGCTGAACGTACAAATTACTACATCTTAACTAGGCTTGCAGGATTGCCCAATACTAGAGCGAGTATCTCAGCCGCCAGACAACTACATTTTCGAAATGCATAAGATTGGATTAAAGATGGCTTAGGAATCACATGATTCGATAATAGGAACATTAAAGAGTGGAAACAAAGGAAATGCTCCTAGAATCCCAAAAGACACTTCTTATTCTATAGGTAATGATTCTTGCCATCTACACCAGAAATCCCTAGTGGATGGTCTCTAAGATTCACCCAGGCCAAGATTTATGTCTGTAATATCATATTTTGTCCTAAACTCAGCTTTGATACCAAGTTGTGACACCCCATCCTGAGTCCTACACTAACCAAGAATATTACAAAATAACATTGTCAAGTATTGTAGATAATAGGGCTTGTTTGGAGTGACCATCCGTGAATTTGACTTTAAGCAAGCATTGATATGGTGATTAATATGATATATATTTCTTGAATCAAGTGGAGTCAACGTATACAATTCAGGTTTAAAAAACTACGATGGCTATAATAAAATCCAAAACAATATAATAATACATAGATAAAAAAATTATAGATTAGTTACAGCGGAATACAATAGATACAAGTCTGAACTGACACAAAACGGATGCAGAGTGTAGACCACATGCATACAAATTACTACATTTCAAAGGACATGAATACGTACACAAAAGGAGTCTAATCTCAACATAAAATATAACATGATATTGAATATATACAAAGGTTGACAAAAGTAAGCTACTAGATAACTGATAGGACAACCTCTCTAAAGCCTCAAGCTAAACGACCTCAAACATCTCGGTCTAACCCGAGTATTATAAAAGTAATAAACATTACAGTATAGATTAAGATAAATGTATAAGCAAAATTGAATGATAGATAAAGTGAACTAGATCTCAAATATAGTCATGTATCATTAAATATCAAACATGCATCAATAACTTTAAATCATCAAATATTAAAACTCAAGATAGCTTCTTAAAAGCAACAAATTTCCAAGAAGATTTAGTGATAATTCAACAATATCAATCTAGAAATCTCACAATATGGGGAGGGGTAGCGCCAAACTCTAAGATTGGTGAATAAATTCATCCACATGCATGTAAATCTAAGAGGACCTATGAGTCTATAAACGTCACATAGGTACGAGACCTATAAACATCGAAATAGGCATAAGACCTATAAAATGCAAGACAGGTATGAGACCGATAAACATCAAATATGAATAAGTCCTATAAACATCATGATAGGTATGAGACCTATAAACATCAAAATAGGTTCAAGATCTATAAACTCTAATATAGGTACGATACCTACAAACATCAAATAGGAACAAATCTTGTAAACCCCAGAGGCAAGTCATAAACTCGTGGATAAAAGTGTTATGTAGTTCCATATAATAACTGAATAATAATGACCATGTATCTTATACCACACGGATTTATCCAAACATTTACTGTACAATAGTAAACTCCACTTATATGCAGCAATGATTTGGTCGAAAAATCTGGGAACTAACTAGTAAAATAAATGTGAGTGTTCTATACCACTTGTTTTGTTTAACTATTTAAACCAATTCCTTATTCGATCGATGCCGTGCAATTTAATGAAAATATTTCTCTTTAGATACCATTTCTAAAAAATATTGATTTATAGCAGAAGTATATACACACACACACACACTTTTGCAACCGTTGCTCCAAATCATTTCTAAAACCATTGTAAATAAGAATAGATAATGTGTGTATATGTTACTAAAATTCTTTATATATATTAGATCGGTACTTAAAAGGATTTGTATAAAATGGTTTGATTTATAAATCAGCCATTTGTAAATCCTAGTTGAAAACATGCACTAAAAGTGCGTATTACTCCCAAGATCCCTAGAACAATCTCTACGGCATAAAACATCAAGTGAATTCATTAATTCATAAATCGGAAAAAATCCAGAAATAGCAATGAAATTGATATTAAAGGCAACATCAAAATCAAGAGTTCAAATCTTGGAATCGAGTATTAAAAATCATCATAAAATGGCAATTAAAAATGCATACATTAATAAGAAGCAGCTGGGCTAAAATCATGCAAAGCAGCACCATCGGGAAGCATACGAAAACAACCTGGGGCTCAGCCCAGGTCGTGCACCGTTGCATCGGTCATGTGCGACCGATGGACTGGTCACACTGTCTGGGTCAAACTCTAGGCAGTGTTCCTGGTTCCTTAGATGTCCGACGGTAGTGATTTTCCTAGTGAGGGTTTTTTTAACTCAAAATGTATTTTTTTAACTCCAAATGTATCGATTTTGAAGCCAAGCAAGCATATAAACAACCATGATTTGCAAATTCAAAGATTCATATGTTAGGGTTTCACCAAAACTGAGAACTTGGCAACATGATTCAAAGGTTATCAAAACCAATTAAGAGAAAGTCAACCTATATCCATCCAATTATCACAATAGCCACTTGCAATTATTCATTGTCTAGAAGTGTTAGATAAACTTACCAATCCAAGCTCGAATTGGTGGCATGAACTCGGAAACCTCTAGGCCAATGACTTTCAGCAAATGACCTTCGGTTGATTCTTAGATTAGTTTGTTCAATTAGTAATCAAAAGCCCTTTGATTTCATCTTTAATGTGGCAATAATTAGCTCTAGGGTTTTGGAATAGAAGAAGAGATAGTTTTTAGATTTTGGCTGAAAAGGGAAATGGTGCAAGGAAATAAATGCACATGTTCATTTCTTAAGTTAATACATGGGCCTTGGGAGGCATATTGACCCGATAAGAGTATGTATTATTATTCACTTCTTATTTCCATTATAAAACACCAAATTTATACTTAAATAATGTTTTACAAAATTATAAATTTGTTTCTTCTAATTTTTCTAAAGTAATCAATATCTCAAGATTTCTGTTTCATTGGCATTAAAATATTTTATAAAACTCAACATAACTTTTAATACAAAAATTGTTCTCATGATTTTTAACAAAAATAGTGTATAAATTGCAAAAAATACCATTTTAGAAATAATATTGTAATTTTAGTTCAATTCATAACATTTGTAATAATTTGAAATGGAAAATATTTATCATAAATCTCTATTTAAAATAAATAAGTGAATAAACCTACGAAAATTCACATTTTAAATTATAAAATTATTTTCATATATTTTACTCACTCATTTTCTCAAAATTACTCTTATATTATTATTTATAAGAACAACTCTACATTAAATTCTCAATATATCCAACATTATTTGAAAATCTTCCTTAATAACTTCCTTATTTATTTGATTCCAAATCCACTTTAATTTGGAAATGCAACAATTATAAATATAAATTCTTCAAATTCATCTTAAAATTAATTAAGATATTTGAAAATCAAAATTTAGATTTATTTCCAGGTAATCTCGACCAGGGTTGTTACAAGAAAGTTCAACTTATCTAGCCAAGGTCCTCGAGACAACTTGGATAAGTGTAGGAATTAGGTAGCAATTGTATCGGGGCAATGCCCAAGTGATTTATGTATCGGGTAAAGAAGTTAGAAAGAGGAAGATAGCTAGAGTGCCAAATGTGAATCGGCGTGAAAGCAAAGAAAACATCCAAAGGATTATAATCCTTTCGGACGGTCCTGCAATTCTATCATCTACATTAATAATCTTCAAATTGTTGTAGGATGGTATTGACTTCATCTTGGGTAGTTATAAGAGATTGGACAAGCCTATAATGTCCTTTTCCTAAGGTAGGAGAAGGTTTGGAACTTTATCAGCTTTCTTTCTAGCCATGCATCTAGCAGATGATATTACAAAAGATCAGGGAATTATTACATATTTTATAAGAAGTTTGACATACTTAAGAAAATGCTAAGGATGGGTGGAATTCCTAAATATAGATGCAAAAAATGATGAACAATTAGATGTCTAGCCTATAAATGCTTAATTAAATTAAAACTATTTAGTTCATAATAAAGTGTCAAGACCATGAATGATTATCGAATTTATAACTGCTTGATAGTTCATTAAGTAGTCCATTGCTAGATATCGAACCTATAATGGGATGATGGACTCGTATCTATCTAGCACCTTTATAATAAATCAAAAACTCATTATTGAATTCATAACGAGATATTATGTTCATAATTAGCCACTGGATTCGTAACAAAGAACTGAACTTACATCATGTATGGGGTGTCGAACTTATGATTAGTTATTAAATCCATGGCAAGGTTTGGATCTCATAAATTGTTAATGAGTTCAAAGTTTTTTAAAGGCACTTTAACTAATTATCAAGTTTAATGTTGAATGTGTAAGTAGTTAATAATTCAAAGCTAATTGAAAATGCTACAACTACTTCTCCATAACCATAGTAAGATGTCAAACCTAGATAAAATATCGAGCTTGTAACTATATGACAATCCTTCAAGTATTTGCCGAATTTAAAGAAGGATAATAACTCACTATAAGGTTGCTGAGTTTATAGCCGAATAACAATCCTTTAAACAGTTGTCTAGTACATAACCGATTATCAAATTTCTAGATAGCTATCGAATTTTTAACTTATTTTCGAGTTTATAACTAGTTAGCGAGACTTCAAAAAAATACCGAATTTCAAATCAGTTATCGAGCTCTAAAGATAATTGATGAGTTTGTAAAACAGCAACTAATCAGCAACAGACTATCGAATTTAGGTGGATACCGAGTTTTTAACAATTAACTAAATTTCTAATTGAGTGTCGAATTTTTAAATAGACATCATTGAAGCTTCATTAAGTTATCAAATTTCCAAAGTGCTGTCAAATGCACAACAGCCGTCAAATTATTGAAAAATGATGTATTGGAATAGATGATTGAATCCAAACAATAAAATTCTCAAAATTACAAAAAATACATAAACCCAATCACCACAAAACCTAATTTTAAAATTGAAAATCCCCTCTATTATCTTTCATTTAAATTGATTAAAAATAGAAGCCGCATCTTGAGATCGAGCTTGAATGTTGAGAAGATCAAAAGTTTTTGACTAAGCTGAAGAAATTAAAATGGTTGTCTTAAGTTTAACTTGTAGGTAAAAGTCATGAAGAAGGAGGAGGAGGGGATAACTACAGGAAAATAGGAAATAATTTGGGGCATTGGTTTCAATTTAAACCGATGAATGAGATTAAAACAGAATACTAATAAACGACAACGTGGATATCAAGGCGGCAAATGTCGATATCGAGGCGGTAACTTGGAAAAAAAGATTATATTAAAATATAATCAATCTCTTCAACATAAGGGGAGTAAACGTTACTACAAATATTCATATCAAGCTTCTAAAAAAAGCGTGTTAAGTTAAAAGGCAATATGGGATGTCGAGCTAAAAGAAAGCCAAAGTAACAAGCATTCAATGTCTAATAAAAAGATATCGATCTTAAAGAATGTAAAGTTATCAAGCAAAGGGATGCGGAGTTTCTAAGGGTGTTAAACTTCATATCGATGGCAAATAATGAAGACGTGTCAAGTCTCTTAGGGTAGCGAATCTCAACAACTACAAGTCTTACTAGTATTTAACAAGAAATAGACAATGTCTAACAACAACAATGAAGAGAGATATCTAAGGTCTAACAAAAAAAGGATATCTAATTTCTAAAAGGAAATGGAGATATCGAACCAATTAATACTTAGGCTATTAAGCCCAAAATAGCTGGGAAGACAAAGACATAAGAAGATGGTGTCGAACCTTAACAACCATAAAGGTTGTCAAGCATCAAGACCATAGGATGGTATCAAATGATTAACGATGAAGAGAGGGTGTCAAGTTTTTGAGAGATGATGGAGGTATCGAATCACTAAATGTTAATGAATTTCCACACACAAAGAATGCCAAAGCATTACAACACATATCGAATAGAGCAGTAACAAAGGAGGGATATCATGTTAAGATGTCTAGCTTCTAGATTACAAGAGGGGGGTTTTGAACTTCTACAAGCAACAAGGAATGGTGAATATAGATAATACAAAGGAGATGATGAATATCAACAATGCATAGGAGATGTCGATTATCTAACTAATGGACAAGTGGAAGCCATGCCGCCAACCTCTATGAATAGACCCATTTGGCCATTCGAATGGGGGCAAATTCTTCTTTCCTCATTTCATATATTGCTGAAGTTGTGAATCCTAAATTAATTTAGGGCACTCTAATGACATTTGCATATAACACCTTGGACATTTAACGATCGCATACATATTTCTTTGGAGGATTGTTGCTCTCGAATTTTACAAATATGGACTTGAATAATAAACTTTTCGCATAGCATACTTCTTTTGGATGAATATATTTGACTATTCTTGCATTATGGACGAGCATATGACTATATTCTAGACTTGCGTTTGAATAGCGAAGCGGCATATGACTTCACTTAGACTCGAACTAGGCTTGCATATTTTTCTTAAGCTTGCATAAGGCTCCTTAAGCCCTTATCCAAACCAATACCAGCTTGCCCTGCATATTTGGTTAGCAAAAAATTTGTTGACATCGCTATAATTTATTAATTTATTTAATTAACTTTGAATTAATTATTTATTTAATTAATCCAATTAATTATATAATTAAGATGAGATTTTGAATTTAACATATTAAGTTTCAAAATAAAATTTTAAAAAGGCTATAACTTTTATAACAAGCTATATTTTAAACTTAAATTTTAAGTTTCAAATAAAGATTTTTAAAATTTTCAAAATAAATTTTGAAAAGTTAGCATAAGGCTTAAATTAAATTTGGGCCTTGGGGATAACCTTTGGGCTAAATTCATCCTTCATGCCAACTGCTAGGTAAGGCTAAGTACTTGATTACTAAAACCCATGGCTTTGACACCACCTTTCTACATACCCTACTAAATGGGTAGGCTTTTATCTGATAGCCTAACAATTGCCAATTTAAACCGCATAGACTATGTGGCTTTAATACCATTTTTAGAACCAGGCCCGTCCTAAGCGGGTAAAATGGGTGGATTTCAAAATTTTCTTTCCATTTTTGTCTTAGCTAAGTCTGTGAAGCCTAAATGAATTTTAGATCCAGTCTAAAATATTTATAAAAAAACATATTCAATTTTATTTAAATTTTCTCTTGTTGATAGTATATTAAATATACTTATTTGTATGATGTGCACGTAATACAGATAAGAAGTTTACCTAATTAATTGGAACGTATATATAAGTTAGGATTTACACTGCAACATACCCATTTCTCCTTTACATATGCCTTTTATCGTCTATGATATTGATTTAGAATATATATACATACATGCATACATACATACATACAAACACACACATATTAAAATCACATTAGATAGTTTATGTAATTAAAATCCGAAATTAACACTATTGCATTTAGTTTTAATTAAGAAAGACTTGACATTAAAACTTGCATATACACAAGATCTATTTTATAAATTTGAATTAAAGTGACAAATGTACATTTATATTTTATAACTATAATTTAACATTGTAGAATTAGAACAACATATATATGTTAGCATAGTACTTATAATATATGTATGTATGCATGTATGTATGTATGTGTTTGTGTGTGCACGCATATAATAAATAGGATTTAAAACTAAATAATCTTGGTTAACTTTTAAACAAAATGGAGGCTAGAGTTTAGGAATATTTTTTTAAACTGTTAAACTTAGAGAAGGAGAAAAGAAGGAGACAACTTATAATTTGCAAAAAAGTCCATTTATAAATTTTAGACAAAAAATCATTCTTATAAGAACGACATTCAGATATTTGCATCCAAAATTAACCATATAATTAAGGAATAAGTAATAATTAGCATAAATAATTCATTTACAATTGTGTATGTAAGTTTTATAAAAGTACAATATCTAAATCAAAATTAAAATTTCTAGTTTCCCCTTTTTAAAAACAAATCACCAAAACAGAAGAAAAGGAAATTGGATGAGTTAAACATGTGTGAATTCATGATAAAAACAAATATATCTAAACATTATACACCGTGGAAACAAAATAACAAAGGTTATAATCGATTTTGAGATGAACATGTATTAAAAGTTGGAAGAACGTATGTAGATCAGAAATAAAATAATTCAGTAGCCATATATTCAACCGAGATGGAAGAAGATTTTAATTTGTATATTACAAGTTGATCGAGTAAACACATAATGAATCAAACAGAACCCATACATATGAATGATGAGACATATAAATAAATTAATTATAAATTACAATGAATGTAGTCTATAAATTACACCTTGAAACGATGAGTCAAAAAGACCCTAGACTCAATAGAATTAATCTTTAGAATTTGCAGGAGTTAGGATATGAGACCAATTTTTGTTTATCATTTTTATTTGATTTTATTTTTGAAATATTTCGCCCTAAGCCACCATGAGAATTCAGCCATGGAAGAAAGGAGAAAAGTAGGAAATGATTGAATGAATATTCATTTTAAGTAAAGCAACAGAACGAGAATAAATGCTAGAGATTTTTCCTCTTCCATTTAATTAATTTATTTCCTTTTCAAATCTAATTCAAAATCCTTTGCCTTACCCCCATTTTCTGACCACAAATGATAGAAATGGGCCATAAATTTTTTTCAAAATAATTTAATATTTGCTTCATTTGAATCCCATTTAATCGTTCTATTGATATCCTATATCGATACGCGTGTTTATAACTTTTATATACACACTTTACTAAACAATGATGGTATTCGAATATCAAATAAGATTTGATAATTAATGTTTCATAAATATTAATTATTTTAACATAATCATTAATTAATTAAATCGTGTGGTTTATTCAGAGTATTCATCATTTCGGTTATGCGACTTAAGGATGTATATTCAGTCAATGATTAATATAAAATAATTCAAATATTAATGTTCACATGTCATCTTAACTAGTGATGTGACATTTTGGCTAAATTCATCTCCTATACATCCTTAAGATAAAATCTAAATTTACTCATTATAAGCGATACCCAGTAGCGATGATTATTTACACCAATTGTCTTCGTCAACATTATATCACATTAGGATTTGGGGAATTTGATTCTTGGTCAAAATTTCAATATCGTCAAGGTTCAACTTAGTTAGTCCATGAAAAATCCTTGGTTAAATAATAATATTTATTATTAACCGCACAACTCAGGCCAGAGATTTTGATTTTGAGTCGACAACAGTTGACATTGATACTAACTCCAATAACCAAGGTGAAGAATTCTCTATTGAGTTGTGTTTCACTTCCAGTGCTTCAACTCATACCCAACTATAGTCATTCAATGGACGCTACGACTTGATTTAACTATAATCAAAGTCGAGTTTCAATTTTAAAGTTCAATAATATTCTTAAGTCGAGAGAACCATGTAACATCATCACTTCGAGATTCTTTGTTTGACTGTACTTATATTAACTAATAAAAAATCTCAGGTAACTCATTCCACAATTATCCAATAACTATCAATACGTAACCTTGGTGCCTAAAACAGTCGCGAGTAATACACTAACCAACATTTGGAGAGTGGTACATACTTTAGTCTCAAATGATGAAACAATATCCTTTCTCGAATCATCCTGACTATGAATATTTAAAATAATATGTTATTTTGATGTGATAAATTTCTCATGATCACAATATGATAATAAAAAGAAAAACACTTTTATTTCGAATGAGATTTTAATACAAAGTTAATAATTTAAAATAAATTCCAAAAAATCCCCTAGGCATATCCTTAACTCTATTAAATGATTCATAATCAAATGACGGTAGAATTTTTAGGTTTTCACGCTTTTGTCACTTATAAGACCTAGCTTATAATCTTATAAGTAACTTCCTTCTATGTTAATCGTAGAAGAATTATTAATAGCATAAATATGATTATAATTGAGTACATAAATGCCATTATTCAGAAAACGGTTGCAGACTTTATTTCCATTAAACTACATGTTCATGACATTATTATTACAATGAAAACTAAATCTGGCCTCAGTTAGTCTAGACATATATATTGTCCCATAAATAAATTTTCTTACATGATAGAAATTATTTAAAACAATATCAAATCCATTTGGAAAACTAAATGACAATCTCCAACTGCAGTGCTTCTACAATGGATCCATCAACATCTTGAAGGCTCATTTCTCCTTCTTCCACTTGTGATCACCCCTAAACCGCAATAATGAATCACAGATATTAGTTCCAGATCTATTATCTAAAACCAAAGGAATATTTATTGATTGCAAAATTTTTTTGAAGCATGGACGTACCTCTAGGAGCGGAGGAATCAGATTCCTACTTCTTTTCTTCGGTCATCTTCAGCTGGTCCGGGAAATTTCGTTTTCAGTGCCCCTTATTGTGGTTGTTAATACCTCATTTATTGATTTTGATGACAGCAACCATAAAAAACCATACACAATCATATAAAATATAGATACCGATATATTACCAAGTCATATAGTATATAGTAAAGAATATTACAAAAGTGCTTAATCGAAGACTGTATAGTATAATAACTCAAAGATGGACATGAAGATTTATTAGTACAAAGACCAAGATATGAAAGTCTCACTATTATAATTTAGCGTATAAAGTCATAACTTATATTGCTGAAGCGTCTAGTAGCAATCTTTGATCTCTATGTCCTATTTTATATCTTTTATATTTTTAAACAAAATAAATTTTTAAAATAAATTTTTAAAATAAATTTAAAAATATTTATAAAAGTTTTTCAAAGTTCAAAATATTTATAAACTATATTCAATTTATTTTACAAAGTAGAAAATTATTTTATAAAGTATAGGATTTTCAAAACAATTTAAAAGAAATAATTTTTCAAAATATACATGTCTATGTCGACATATAAGCAGATGATATGTCAACATACATGCCACCAAGTGGTTTTTCAAATTTTGAATGGAAGTGTCTATTCATTGTAACTCTTCATCAACGGACACATCTGTTGATTTATTATACAATGGGGGGTTCAAATGAATTTTAAAGTGTATATTTACTTATTTTCTTCCCTCCTCTTACTCACCTCATAACTCCATTGAAAATATACTCCAATTCTCTTCAAAATCAAATAGAATCAATTCATGCTTTTTTATTGATTTAACACTACTTTCTTATTGTTTTGGAAACATCTGTTACTTAGTTCAAAGATCAAAGTTTTGTCCAAGAGACTATAGGATCATTGTATTCAAAGTTCAAGAAATTATGTTTGGAAAAACTATCAAACTCTATTTGTATTTGTTTGGATGTGCTTATAGCCCACTCAAATCAAGTGGGTGTACATAGTAGCCTGGAAATCTAGTGGGTGGGTGTGTAGCCCGTTCAAATCAAGTGGAAGCCCATTAAATTAAAAGGTATGTCTCATAGCCTCGAAATCGAGATTGTATTTGGGTTCGCCTTCTGCCCATTTAAAGATTGGAATTTGAAAGGAAATTCGTACAAGTAATTGCACAGGACTAAATGTAGGACAAATCTGATCCAGTATACAATCCAACTATTTATTTTGCTTTACTATTTTTATCTAGATTGCATCTATGACTAATTGTTGATATAATTCTTTGTAGTTAATCTATGATTTAATATTTAACCTGAAAGAAATTTAAAAAGATTTATGTAAGTTAGAAAACATTATTCACCCTTCGTACAATGTTTAATTAGCCTTAAGATCCATAATTCTACAACCCACATTGACAATATATATACTTGCCTTTGTCAACAGTAGCACTCACCTTAAATTTCTTTAAACCAAGCTTATGCTTTTTTGAACCATTCAATGAAAATACCATTTGCTTTAAAGCTAATACCGTGCCTTATTCCTTGGGCAAACCTTCGGCTAATGTTAACATATTGAGTAGCTTGATGAGGTTCACATTTAATCGGTTTATATTGTAGTTCTATTTGAATAGCTCAAACTACAGATTTAACGAGCCAAGGATCAAATCCACTTGTAGTCCATTGTTTATTATAACATTTAACTCAGAAATCATATCAATATAGTCTTTCATCTTTATGATATAGTCTTCAGCATGACTTCCCTTACACATCTTCATATTGAACATTTCTTAGTAATCTCGTACCTTGCAAAATGAGATTGCTCCTTAAACCAAGCTTTGAGGTTTTCGAAGATTCTATGGACATACATGTTTTTGTGTTACCTTTGCAATGACTGGCTAAAGTAGACAATACATATGTTTGGGCTATTTCATAATCAGGTAACCAAGTGTTATAAACTTTTATTGTCTCGAGGTCAGCATTTTCATGGGCTTTTCTTTCAAAGGTTTAGCAATAATGGACCATAAACATTGTATGCGAGTGCTATTTTAATTTCCCTTAGTCAATAACATAGTTGGTCCTAAAAAAACCTTGGTTGGTAATTTATGCTGCAAATTTAATATAAAGTTACATAATAGATGTTCTTATAATATTATAAAGTTAAACCCATTCATTTCATTTTTCTAATAAGCTCCCATTTGATTTTTATATTCCTCGAAACCCTAAGTGAAATATAGAAATCTTTTGGATTACCAAATGAGTGTTAGGACTCGCTTTCCTTAGGATTCTAACCTTGAGTTAGCTTAACAAATCGTAGGCCTAGAAGCGAAGGATAAATTCCTGATCAATTGTATCACATACAACTCCTAACCCATGGTCTTTTTCCTAATCTCAATCGCGACCTTGATTTTGCCCAACAGATTGAAAGAGATTATTCACTCCTATCTAAATTTTGTGAAGGCTTAAGTATAATGTACGTATGTTGAATTTGCTCAATAAATACATACATGTGTCTTAACTCTTTGAATCAACAAGTAAATAGTACTACACATAGTAGCTCTAGCTTGAGTTTTCACAATAACCTACGTGTATGCAAATAATATATTAATATATAAATGGCTGAGGACAACTTTTATATTAATGATTCATAATCGTTAATACACAAACACGCACACGCACATTGAGTGGTTTCGATATAAGGAATAATCTATTTCTTTTGAAGCATCCTCATGATTCAAGTGTTAAATACATTTAAAATTGTGGTATACGTACTTTACGTATGTACTTATCTCAACAATTGGTTTTGCGTTTATTTTAGTTCCACTTACATTATTTTATTCATATAGAGTTATATAAGTTTAATTTGTTTATAATTTAATTAACTTATATAATGTATATATTTATCATATTAAACTAAATAACATTTAGTTAATTTTATTCCATATTAACTAAATCATATTTAGTTACTTCTATTTTATTAACTAAATCTTTAGTTAATTTAATTTATATAAAATTTATGAAATTTTAAACTACTCATCTTAAATTATTTGTGATAAATAATTAACTGCTATATTTATAGTATATTTATATACAGACATCGATATATGTATATATTTTAATTAACTAATTTTAATTAGATTTATTTACTAAATTCATTTAGTTAATAAATCTTTTAATTAAATACCTAAATTAATACGAAAATTTAATATAATTCATCTTAAACAAATTTAAGATATATATATAAATATAACAATTATAGTTACATGCAGAAGTGCGTACATGTATGTGTGTGTAGTTAAGCTTTTAATTATTTATTTATTAAATTTAGCTAATCAAATTAATTATGTATATATATATATTAAAAATTCGAAGTTAATTCCTTTTATTTTCAAAACATTGTTGAAAAAATTAAATTTATCTTATAATCTTCATAAACTTTCATTTTGTATTTTAAATTAACATTTAATTTTAAATTATATTTTTAAAATTTGAAATCTTAACTTGAAAATTAGCCTAATGCCCAAGTAACTTTGGGCCTTACATTTGGGCTAAACTTTTAGATTTACTCCATCCATTAGACCATGCTGGTAGTTAAGGAAGAGTGAACACTTGATTGTTCAACCCCAAGGCTAGACACTGTTATTTTATACACCGATCAAATGGTTAGGTATAGTTAGCTGGCCTAAATGTCGACTAGTTTGACTACATAGACCATTTGGGCTCTCATACCATTTTTAGAATTGGTCTAGCTACAGGGGTAAAATAGGTTAATTTAATGTTTTTGCCTAATTGGATCTTAGTGGAACTATGAAGTCTAATGTAGAAACTAGATCCAATCTTGTAATCTTAAATAAAAAAATTTATTATTTAATTGATCAATATTAATTAAATTAATATTTGTCTATATAGAACATATCTCTAAGACGTACGATATAATAATGTATGTATTGTGCAACATATCAAAGGTGTACATGGTCAAGTTTATATGAGAGTAGATATTGGGATTTATATCAACCATATACATACTTAGCACTTACATATATACTTTTCGCCTGAATTAAAATATTTCATATATTATCAAAATTGTAATTAATAGTACAATTAAATATAATTTTGTAAATATCACACAATTTTTTTACCAAATCTATATTTTCATTTTTGAATTTAAAACATCTAATTTGACTTGGTAAACAAATATTAACTCAAAGTAGATCTAAGATATAAATTCAAAATTTCAAAATATCATAATTTTGACTTAGTAATATTTAATATAAGTATATATAAATATACATTTAAAAATAATGATAGCCCTAAAATAAAATTTTAACTCTATGTATAATACATACGTATATATGTTTATGTATATATTTATTAGTATTGAATTTGACAATTAAATAAACATTTAAAGAATATAAATATATATATATATATATATATATGTTTTGATCAATTTTTTTACGAAAGAAAAACTAGAAGTAATTATATATATAGTTCAAAAATATAAATATAGATATAATAAAAAACAGTTATTATTTTCCAAACAAATATAATTGGCTGAAACACACAGTTTTTACTTGAATTTAATTGACAACTAATTAGTTTACTAAATAAACAAACTTTTAAATTAATATTAAAAACATTTATAAAATTATCATTGCTAAAGTAATTATTTTATATTTCAAACATATATACTGTTATGGAAATGCCCAGAAATTAAATACTAAATGTTTAATTGACATTAAAAAAAGGCAAACATTGACATATATGAAAGTGTTTGCACATACACACATTTTTACATGTATAACAAACAATGATCATTGTATAAAATAAACTAGATTTACCTTAAGATAATGTCGTAGGTTCACATGTTGGTAGAATATCTCCTGGATTTCTCGGATCCTCACCCATAGTTGCAAGCATATGCTATGCTAACACCGAATCTAACTATATCTACTGGAATTAATATTAATGGAGTTGAAAAGAAAGGGGTTATGAGGTTGGTATCTATAATAAGACAACAAAGCAGGGAGCTAAAAAGTAAAAACAAAAGGTGGTGGCAAAGGCTAGAATTTATAGTGAGAACTATAGAAAATTTCTGCATGTTTTTCTCCTACCAAATAAACCCAAAAACTAATTAGTAATTTATATATTTTAAATCATATATGTGTGTGTAGGAGGAGCATTCAGTGACCCCCCAAATAGTGGAGCACCCCAATTGCCTTCTAATTTCCACCCCAAGTTTCTATTTAAATAATGAAGTGAGTGGAAAGAGAGAGAAAGAAGCATTATTTAAACAGAAACCTGGGATGGAAATCAGGAGGCAATTGGGGTGTTGCACTATTTAGGGTGCCATTGAATGCTACTATATATGTGTATGCATATATATACACATATACATACATATATACATATGTGTGTGTATACATATACATATACATATACATATACATATACATATACATATACATATACATATACATACATACATATATATATTGATATCATATGTCGATAATCACATATATAACTTTTATATACGCACTTAATTAATTACTAAAAACACCTTAACGCTTCTAGAGGCTACTCCATTTTAGTAAATTCACCTATATAAGAGATACAATAATAATTAACATTTCTTAGATATTAATTAATTTAGTTAATTTGAACCATTATAAATCAATTAAATCGAACAGTGTTTCGATGACCGAAAAATTTGGTTGTTTTACTCATAGGTGTTAATTTAACCAGCGATTATTATTCAAACATTAATGTTCATATTTCACCTTAGGTAGTAGTGCGATGGTTGACTTAATTTATTTCTTATGGCTCTTATCGATAATCCAATTTTGCTTATTTAACCGGTGCCTATTAATAACAATTATTTTACACACATTCTCTTTTTCAACGCTATATCACCTTAGGATGTGTGGAATTTGGTTTTGGTAAAATTCCAATATTATCCATATTCATCTCGGTTAGCCTGTAAACAATGTCTTTGGTTTAATAATAACATTTTATAATTGACCATACTACTCCAACTAGAGATTTTGACTTTGATTTAACTACAAACGACTGTCATATTAACCTTATAAAATCGAGGAGATGAATTATCTATTGAATATTGTTTCACTTCCAATACTTCAAATTAGACCTAAATATAGTCACTCAATGGTCATCATGCCATGATTTAATTATAATAAAAGTGGAGTGTCCACATTTAAGTTCAACATTGTCATTTTAGGATTTCTTATTTGACCTTAGTTGTTATTAACTAACAGGAAACTCTTAGATGAGTCATTCCATAGCTATCCAATAACTATGAGTAAATAACCTCATGGTGCCTTCAATGGCCTTGAGTAATGCACTGTCCAACATTTGAAGAACGTTATATATTCTATTTCAACGGATGTACCAATGTCCTTTCTTAAAGCATCTTGACTAGGAATATTTAAAACAAAATATTATTTGTGTTGTGATTAATTATTCACGATTGCACCTGTTTGTAATTTCAATCACATAATATTTTATTTAAGGACTTTCTTATAAATATACTTAAATTAGTTAGTAAATAGTTTATATCAATATACAATGAGCATTTATAAGAAACCAAACACTTTTTATTATTGACATTTAATATAGAGTTAGATAATTTGCAATAAATTAAAGAATTAGTTCCAATAAGCTTCAGATAAGATTAGTTCTATGTACGTCTACATGATATCCCAAAGATTCTATAGGATGCAATTTGTACATCATGGAGGAACAAAAGGCTATCATTTCTTGACAAACTATCTTTTTGAAAAAGGAATTTCTTCTGTTAAACAAAAAATTTGCTTAACACCCGAGATATTGCATAAGATAGTATTATTTGTGACACAGCGGATATTAACAAAACGATATAGATCGATGAAAATAGCAATCGGTGGATTGAAGATACTGAAATGCCCAAATTCGTTGATAAAAAAGATACCGAATTCTAGCTATCTTCGACACGTTGATCGCGCATGATACCGTGAAAGAAGATCTACAATTCTTCAAACGTTGATCAAGCGCACTTGATACCGTGAATTGGCTGCAACAATCGTTGAATCGAGCGCACTCGATTAACCAAAAGTGGAGATAGGAGATTACACTCAACTACCAATTTAAGATGAAAGCACACAGCAATCAAACAAGAATTTTATTCAAAATCAACCAACCAAAATGTACAACACACTCGCTATTTATAGTAGTTTCCAAACCCTGACCCTTAAGTCGTTGC
Organism: Allium cepa; assembly: GCA_030765085.1. Taxonomy (NCBI): domain Eukaryota; kingdom Viridiplantae; phylum Streptophyta; class Magnoliopsida; order Asparagales; family Amaryllidaceae; genus Allium; species Allium cepa. The sequence continues at coordinate 307,481,709 of CM060934.1, read as the reverse complement.
GGACTTAACTCCTCTTAAGTCGTTGCCGACTCATGACTCACGACTCACGACTCAACAATCGTTAGCGACTTAACAACCCCACATAACACTACATACCAGCACTTATATACAACTCATACGACTTAGACAAGGTCATTACCGACCAATTACATCTCAGTATATTCGCGGCCGACCTAACTACTTGCCGACCTAAACTTCATGCGACTTAGCACAGCCCATCTCCAAAAGCGGCTTAACATTAGGTCGTTCAGATGTCATAAACCACAACACGTTATCCCCTATCTCGTTAGGTCGCATGCGACCTAAGACTTCAGTTGTTGCTGCATCATCGAAGGATTTAGGTCTTGATTCTTTAGCCCGAGCCCCTTTAGGTCGTAGATCCTTTCCCCTTGCTTTGTTAAGTCGTAGCCGACTTAAGTCTTTAAGTCGTAGCCGACTTAAGTCTTGGCTTTTAACTCGCAGTTCCTCCTCACGTGATTCCTTAGGTCGGGAACGACCTATATCTTCCTTCTTAAGTCATGGACGGCTTAACTCCATGCCGTTAACTCGTATTGCTTCTCCCTTAGCTCCTATAGCTATAGGTCGTAACTCCTTCCCATGTGCCCTGTTAGGTCGTGGCCGACCTTGTTTAACCCGTGAATGACCTAAGCCTCCGTCCTTAAGTCATGTACGACTTATCCCCTGAGCTGCATCATCCTCCCCTGGTTGAGAAAAATTCGTCCTCGAATTTGTAAATTCTTCCACATTAGATTGTCCATCTCCATAATATGGTACAAGATGCTTAACATTGAACACGTCAGAAGTGTACACATCCTCCGGCAGCTTCAATTTATAAGCATTTTCATTAATCCATTTCACAACTTTTACAGGACCAATTTTTCTGGCTTTCAACTTGTTATAAGCGCCCACTGGAAAACGATCCTTGGTTAACACAGCATAAACCAAATCACCTTCGTTAAATTCAACACTTCGTCGCTTCAAATCTGCAGTTCGCTTATACTTCTCATTTGCTTTCTCCAATCGCTCCTGAACGATTTTATGACATTCAGTCAACTCATCAACAAAGTCTACAGCTCGTTTAACCGTCCCCTTCAGTTGTGGCACTACCGCTAAATCCAACGGTCCCCTGGGTGGATTTGAATATGCAATCTGAAATGGACTGTAACCTGTACTTCGATTAACTGCATGATTATGTGCAAACTCTGCTTGGCATAACTTTATGTCCCAACTCTTCAGATTATCTTTCACAAGACATCGCAACAAATTTCCTAGCGATCTATTAACCACCTCTGTTTGCCCATCGGTTTGCGGATGGTAAGCGCTACTAAATTTCAGTTTCGTTCCAACCATCTTCCACAAACTCAACCAAAAGTGACTCAGAAAACGAGTATCCCTATCCGACACAATAGATTCTGGCAATCCAAGAAGTCGATAGATCTCCTTGAAAAATAACTGAGCGACATGAACAGCATCCGCCGTCTTCTTACAAGCAATAAAATGTACCATCTTCGAGAAACGATCCACCACAACATATATAGAGTCATTCCCCCTTTGAGTTCTCGGAAATCCCAACACGAAATCCATGCTAATGTCTACCCATGGTTTTGTAGGAACAGGTAATGGTATATACAATCCCGCATTTGTAGCTGTCCCTTTCGAAACCTGACAAACATGACATCTACACACAAACCTTTCAACTTCCCTTCTCATTGACGGCCAATAATAAGACTGAGAAATCAACTGCAATGTTCGATCTCTACCCACATGTCCTTCTTCATGTAGCTCCTTTATAATCTTCATTCTCAAACTACCTTCTGGTACGCACAATTGATTCCCTTTGAATAAGAACCCATCTACCATCACGAATTCATCAGTACTCCCGTCCTTGACTTTCTCAACAAATTTCATAAAGTAAGGATCTTCTTCAAGCAACTCTGGCAATAGTTCAAACCCTGTCACTTCAACTTTCATTGTCGTCAACAAATGATTCCTCCTGCTCAATGCATCAGCTATACGATTCGTCACCCCTGATTTGTGCTTAACAACAAAAGTAAACTGTGTAGATACGCGACCCATGAAGCGTGCCTAGATGAAATTTTGTCCTGCCCTTGCAAATGCTTCAAAGCTTCATGATTCGTATAGAGTACGAACTCCTTCTGAAATAGATAATGTCTCCAATGCTTCACTGCTTGAACAATTGCGTAAAACTCAACATCATAAGTGCTATATCTCAACTTAGCTCCAGATAACTTCTCACTAAAATAAGCAACTGGTCTTCCTTTCTGACTCAAAACTCCACCAACCCCAACCTTCGACGCATCAGTATGTAACTCAAACAACAACTGAAAATCCGGTAAAACTAGAATTGGTGCTGTCGTCAATAGTGTTTTGATCTTCTCAAAAGCAACCCCTACTTCCTATGACCATTCAAACCTCTTTCCTTTCATGCAATCGGTTACAGGTGCCATCACAATACTAAAATGTGGAATGAATCTTCGATAGAAAGATACTAATCCATGAAAACTTCTAACTTCCGTAATTGTCTTGGGTTGTGGCCAACTTCTGACAGCTTCTACCTTACTTTCATCCACTTGAATTCCTTCCTTCGATAGAACATATCCCAGAAACAAAACACTGTCCGTCATAAACACGCATTTCTTTGTTGCTGCATAGAACTGCTCTTGACGTAGAATCAACAGTACTTCACGCAAATGCTGGACATGTTTTTCCATACTCCCACTGTAGATCAAAATATCATCAAAGTAAACAACCACGAACTTCCCAATGAATGGTCTGAAAATCTGGTTCATCACTCTCATAAAAGTACTCGGTGCATTCGATAAACCAAACGGCATAACCAACCATTCGTATAAACCTTCCCTGGTTTTGAAAGCAGTCTTCCACTCATCACCTGGTCTAATACGAATTTGATGGTATCCACTCTTCAAGTCAATCTTTGAAAACACAACAGCTCCACTCAACTGATCTATCAAATCATCAAACCTCGGCATAGGAAATATGTATCTCACAGTGATCTTGTTTAGAGCCCGACTATCCGTACACATTCTCCACGAACCATCCTTCTTTGGCACCAATAAGGCTGGCACTGCACAAGGACTCAAGCTCTCCTGAACACGCCCCTGTTCTAACAACTCCTCCACCTGCCTTCTCAGTTCCTCATGCTCCTTAGGACTCATCCTATAATGTGGCATGTGTGGTAATACTGCCCCAGGCACAAGATCAATCTGATGTTGAATATCCCGCAACGGTGGTAACTCCGTTGGTAATTCTTCAGGAAACACATCTCTGAATTCTTCCAATACTGGCTTTACTTCCTCTGGAACTTCTACAGATTCAGTGGCTTCATGTCCAATCAACAAAAATACCTTTGGACTCTCTTCTACTTCTTCAGTAAATTCCTTCAAAGTCAATAAAGTCTTAAGCTCCTCAATCTCTTCTGACTTGCTCTCTTCTTGTTGTCTCTTCTTTGGAACCAAAATGATTTTAACACCTTCAAACATAAAACTGTAGCTATTGGTCCGACCGTCATGTTGCACTGCTCGATCATACTGCCACGGTCTTCCCAAAAGTAAGTGACAAACATCCATTTCAACCACATCACACCAGATCTCGTCTTTCTATTTCTTCCCAATAGAAAATGGAACTCGAACTCGCCTGTCCACCTTCACCTCTCCTCCTTTTCTCAGCCACGCTAACTTGTAAGGATTAGGATGTTTCTCCGTCTTCAACTTCAGCTTTCTCACAGCTTCAGTAGAAATAATATTGTCACAACTTCCAGCGTCAATCACAAATTTACAAACCTTTCCCAGAATAGTGCATGTTGACTGAAAGATGTTACTCCTCAACCAACTAGCTTCTTCTTCTTGCTTCGGTATTAAACAAGACCTCCTCATCATTAGATTACATCCTTCATCTCCTGACGCAATATCCTGTTCATCCTCCTCAACTGGGCTAGAATAACCTTCATCAACATCCTCACCTTCAACTTTAACAATCATAGTTCGCTTCTTCGGCTTCGGACATTCATTACTCTTGTGACCCACTTCCTGGCAATTGTAACATTTGAAACTGTTGTTGACCTTTGCCTTCGCAACATCATTCACAACTGGTTTTGTAACAGCTTTGGTAACATTGGAACTCGCACTAGCACCCTTCACTTGATTGTTGGAATTAGTAAACACACCACCTCCACGCCTTCCCTGCTTCTCCCAAGCCAACGCTTTCTGATGTGCTTCTGCTACAGATCTAGGATCAAACATATTCACCATATCTTGAATCTGCATCCTCAACCCTCCAACAAATCTAGCAGTCAGCTGTTCTTCCGTCTCCATAATATCATTTCGAGCAATCAGTTGATAAAATTCATCAGCATAATCATTAACAGTCTTCGTCCCTTGCCTCAGATTCTGCAATCTCTGATACATGAGTGATTGATAATTGTAAGGTAAAAATGTAGCTCTCAACAACTTCTTCATCTTATCCCAAGACTCAATCTTCGACTTTCCCATTCTCTCCCTTGTAAGTTTAGTTTGCTGCCACCATGCCAAAGCTCTTCCCCTCAACCTAGTAGCAACCAACTTCACTCGACGATTCTCCGGAACCTCCTTGAAATCAAAGATCTCTTCAACATTAGACAACCAATCAAGAAATTCTTCTGCTACCATTCCCCCTTGAATTCTGGAATTTCCATCTTCATACCCGATTCCCATCGACGATCATCATCAACATCCTTATATAAGTTCCGAACTTGGTCTCGATCTCAATAATGAATGCTAGCTCTATCACCCTCTTCATTAAAATCAAATGTATGTCTATATCGATCTCGACTATCAACATCCCTTCGATCACGCATGTCTCTTCTACTATGTCTCTCTTCATCTCTATATGGTTCATCTTCAAACTCACGTGGAGTTCTTCTCTCTTCATGTCCATAGTCATGGTGATCTCTTCTCGATGAAATTGATGTTTCTCTTCTTTCTCTAAAAGATTGCGGTGATACCCTTCTCGCTTCCGTAACCGATGGCGAAACTCTGTTTCCTCCATGGTTCGAGATTGGTGATCTCCTCCTTTGATTTTGATTCAAATCATTCATCAATTTTTCTAACTTTCCAATACCTTCATCAAATTTCTCATTAATGCATTGTTCCATTTGCTCGGCTTCTTATCTTCTATACAACGCTTCAACATTTTGATGACGATTAGCTCTCCTTGGCGGCATGATTGAACTTTACAACACTTCAACTTCACAAATCTTCTACAAATCAAACTTCAAAACAAAATTCACCTAGGCTCGGCTACTTCTCACAAGTATACACGGCCTACTCTTCAAACTCTTGGCTTAAACAAGTGATGCACGACTCTACCCAACTCGGCTCAAATTCAAAAACCTTTCCAACTTTGATCCAAAATGAAATGATTCGAAAGCTTCTAACTTGTTGCAACTTCAAGATGAACACGATGAACTCCAAACTTCAAACTCCTTGGCTCCAAGACTCGTCTTAGCTATGATTGGCTAAGTCAAGCTCTGATACCAAAAACTGACGCAGCGGATATTAACAAAACGATATAGATCGATGAAAATAGCAATCGGTGGATTGAAGATACTGAAATGCCCAAATTAGTTGATCACAAAGATACCGAATTCTAGCTGTCTTCGACACGTTGATCGCGCATGATACCGTGAAAGAAGATCTACAATTCTTCAAACGTTGATCAAGCGCACTTGATACCGTGAATTGGCTTCAACAATCGTTGAATCGAGCGCACTCGATTAACCGAAAGTGGAGATAGGAGATTACACTCAACTACCAATTTAAGATGAAAGCACACAGCAATCAAACAAGAATTTTATTCAAAATCAACCAACCAAAATGTACAGCACACTCGCTATTTATAGTAGTTTCCAAACCCTGACCCTTAAGTCGTTGCCGACTTAACTCCTCTTAAGTCGTCGCCAACTCATGACTCACGACTCACGACTCAACAATCGTTAGCGACTTAACAACCCCACATAACACTACATACCAGCACTTATATACAACTCATACGACTTAGACAAGGTCGTTACCGACCTAATTACATCTCAATATATTCGCGGCCGACCTAACTACTTGCCGACCTAAACTTCATACGACTTAGCACAGCCCATCTCCAAAAGCGGCTTAACATTAGGTCGTTCAGATGTCATAAACCACAACACGTTATCCCCTATCTCGTTAGGTCGCATGCGACCTAAGACTTCAGTTGTTTCTGCATCATCGAAGGATTTAGGTCTTGATTCTTTAGCCCGAGCCCCTTTAGGTCGTAGATCCTTTCCCCTTGCTTTGTTAAGTCGTAGCCGACTTAAGTCTTTAAGTCGTAGCCGTCTTAAGTCTTGGCTTTTAACTTGCAGTTCCTCCTCACGTGATTCCTTAGGTCGGGAACGACCTATATCTTCCTTCTTAAGTCGTGGATGGCTTAACTCCATGCCGTTAGCTCGTATTGCTTCTCTCTTAGCTCCTATAGCTATAGGTCGTAACTCCTTCCCATGTGCCCTGTTAGGTCGTGGCCGACCTTGTTTAACCTGTGAACGACCTAAGCCTCCCTCCTTAAGTCGTGTACGACTTATCCCCTGAGCTGCATCAATTTGCAATGATCCAAATATTACCTATGAGTTTTAATATAGTTATGAGGTTTGTTAAAAAGTTCAAGTCACATGTCCAAGGTAAAACAGGCAAGTTGCATAAATACGCAATAGGAAATTCACATACACTATAAGAAAAATATATTTTTATAACGCCAACAGATAACGCTTTATTTCATAGTGTTATTGTTTGTTTTAATTTGTTAATTTTAACCAGCAATTTGTTAGGTAACGCTCTTTGCTAGAGCCAGCTCCCCAATTATTTTCATTCCCGCTTTCCGAATAATGGATTCCCTCCCAAAACCGTAATCTAATCCAACTTTCCCCAAAATTTAGTCGCTTTCCCATCCTTACCCTAGCGATCTTCATCAAAATCTCATGCAGCCCATCCGTCCCTACCTTCATCACCACCTCGTGCTGCTTCCCTTCTATCCACGTCGTAGTATCCATGCTCTCCTCCATCGTTCAACTTTGTTGTTGCCTGAATCTCATTGCCGCAGGTATGTCTTCGATTCGTTTTTTTCGTTTTTTATTATTATCTTGAAATACTTGTTTTTACGATTTGAATAAAATACATGTTGCATTAGTAGTCCAACCATTATGCAAACAGGATAATCAGCATCATAGGTCTACTGTTGGTAGAATTCTAAGGACGGAGCTCATACAAAAATTGAGATCAAAACTGTATACATTAATTTCCTTTTATGATAAAATTGCTGTTATAACTACATTAAATGAATAGATCACCCATTATTTTGGGTTGTGTATAATATACATACACAATTAGCTAAATGAAAAACTATAAAAGAAAAAAAATACTGCAATTTGAAGTGAACTGGATGGAAAAAACACTTCTAAATGAACGATTTTTTCTATGACAGTATGACTGTATTTCTATTTTTAAAGATTTACATCTGGTGTTGCTTGCAGATCCAATATTTGAATGTTAATATACCAATTATCTTTAATCTGAGTTAGAAAAAATAACAAAAGAAAATTGGATATCCTAGTAGAAGGAAAACCAAATGCATTTGAAATCGTTCACTTTTACCTGGAGATATGTTCATTTTGTTTGTTAGATTTTCCGAGTTCAGTTTTATGGGATGAGGCCACCTATCACTAAACGTTTGTGAACTCATGTAGCCACTAAATCTTATCCATTCATTTACTTTTGCATCTGTAAAAATTTGGAATTGGTACGATCTGCATCTGGATAACTCAGGTAAATTATCTTTATTTACCCAATACATATTGAACTTAAAAAAAATTATGGCATGTGTAAATCTGAAAGTATTAAATAATAATAGAAGGAGGTGATCAAGAATTGGCCAAATTGTAGAATCTAATGTAATATTAAACAAAGACGGGAAATCATTAAATCATTTAACGTGACAAGTGTATGATGATTGATAGAAAAGGCAGATGGATGGCTAATCACATTGGTGTACTGAATCTTGTTATTTGCTCTGTTTTCATCTCGGGAACTATTGATATTATCATTATTTCAATGCTCTACTAGCTATTATGTGGAGAATATGAGAACATGCCATACAATTTTTTATCATTTTACTGTATTTGTAGTTTTAGTGTTAATTACTGTGCTATTTTATCAAAAAAAAAAAATATAGTGTGTTGCTTTGTTTTTTGTTGTCTTATTCCAGTCTTAGATTTTTTCTAGCTTTGTGCTAGAATGCTAGATTTCATAACAGAGATATTTTTGTTGCAGTATTATAGTTATATGTGATTTGATATTGTCTTTGGCCACTTGCATGCAGCCTTTAAATATCGCCCAAAATTGAAAGATGATTAGGTACAACATCCATCACTAAGGAACTGATTTGCATTAATTTTCTTCATATGTTAAGAGATTCATTATAGTACAGTTTTATGTTTGAACGTGCATATGTTTACTATTCAAATAAAAGTGATTAAAATATTGTTCAAACCCTTTAAAAAAACATTTAATACATCCGTTTCTTAAAAAAACATTAAGCTCTGGATCATTATATTTTTAGCATATCCTTGGCCTTCCTATGAAAATTCAAAGAATGTGTTACCTGCCAGATTTTAATTCCTACTTTATTTGTTGTACCATGAAATGTAAAAGTTCCCATATTCATATTGTTTAATCCATTTATTATGCTTATGTTTACAACTCTAAATCATCTTTCATTCCTACATTTAATTGAATTGAATAACCATAAATAAATGAGCACATTGTTTTTCTATTAATCGTTGTATTTTTTTTCATATAGGTAATTATTAAAGAGCTCAAAGATGTTCTTACTTAATATATGGAGTTCAAAAGCAAGAAAGAAGCAGGTTAGAATTGAAATTTTTTGTAAACTTGGTTATGTTTTTGTTGTCATGTCAATGTGCATGTTTATGCTTCTTTCTGTCATGTAGAAACAAGTTAGTAAATGATGTTCAAAAACTGAATGCGCACAAATATATTAAAATGAATCAATTAAGTAGATAATATACAGGTAGCAATGACTTATGACAAACTATGACTTCTTGAGTTTGTGACGTGTCAATTTGTATCATCAAAGGTGATGCTAAGTGACATCACCATTTGGCCTAGTTAAAAGAAACAAAGAAAGCAAATATGCAATGCTTTCTGATAGTATTTTTTATTGTGGTTCCTTACGAATGATCAAAAAAACAAGGATATAAGTCTCTTAGCTTCATCTATTTTTCTTATTGCTAAGTATATTACAGTTTTTGCTATTACTTATCGCATTTTCACGCTTTATGTATATAATGCTGCTATAATACTTACCTACTCAAAACTGCATTTGCTATTACTTGTTCACTTTTCTTTGATTTATGTTGGATTTGTCTTTTTTTATGTTCCCATGTTGCTAGATACATATGCACTGTGACGACCGCCCATGACTCCCGCACGGAAACAAGGGAATGGTGCGCTGAAGTTGTGCCAAGCAGCCATGGGTGACCGTCAAGGTAGAAGAAACATCGCAGAATCTATCGTACAATTCACAGCGCATGGATAAAGTACAATAGAGAAATATAATATAGTGAAGCTCCATAAAACAGGACATCATCATATAAGCATCATAATAGTTTTATACAAACATATGAATCATCCATACATCAAAGCCTCACTACATAACACTCAATCAAATACAGCAGCGGAATATCCAGTACATATAATAAGAAATAATATGCAAAAGCCTCCTGCTTGTCTTCGTCGTCATCAGCGTAAACATCCATGAACAGCACCTGTCACCTGCTACCTAGTCTGCCCATCCCAACATGGATGAACAGCCCAAGGTAATAGGAGGAGACATAAAACCTTGAGTCAGACAAAGTCTTAGTGAGCAGTAAATCAACTATCAAACATACCAAAAGAGTATAAGGGATAAAAAGGAATAGGAACCAAACCATCCCACTCCACCTCTTTTTAACAGTGATAGCCAGAGTCATGGATATTTGAACGTTGGGTTGTATCATCATTCGGTCTCAAGAGCGGTGTTTCCTGGGTGCTTATCTGATCTTGGTTTAGGCCTTGGGGATTTGTATTTGGAAAACATCGACCTTGACTCGAGTGATTATTGCTTTACCTTAATTGTCTGCCATGTTATGTTTGCTTCTCTTTAGTGTGAGTCTGGGGGCTATCACTGTAGAAAGAGGTGGAGTGGGATGGTTTGGTTCCTATTCCTTTTTATCCCTTATACTCTTTTGGTATGTTTGATAGTTGATTTACTGCTCACTAAGACTTTGTCTGACTCAAGGTTTTATGTCTCCTCCTATTACCTTGGGCTGTTCATCCATGTTGGGATGGGCAGACTAGGTAGCAGGTGACAGGTGCTGTTCATGGATGTTTACGCTGATGACGACGAAGACGAGCAGGAGGCTTTTGCATATTATTTCTTATTATATGTACTGGATATTCCGCTGCTGTATTTGATTGAGTGTTATGTAGTGAGGCTTTGATGTATGAATGATTCATATGTTTGTATAAAACTATTATGATGCTTATATGATGATGTCCTGTTCTATGGAGCTTCACTATATTATATTTCTCTATTGTACTTTATCCATGCGCTGTGAATTGTACGATAGATTCTGCGATGTTTCTTCTACCTTGACGGTCACCCATGGCTGCTTGGCACACCTTCAGCGCACAATTCCCTTATTTCCGTGCGGGAGTCATGGGCGGTCGTCACATTTGGTATCAGAGCTTTGGTTAATCGATTTTAGCCGACGTTCGCTGACGTAACTACGTATGAGAGACGTAATTGTATTTTGATGGATGATTACTATATATAATATAGTAGCTTAGAAGGATTTGAACTCCTTAGGCAGTTGTTTCTTAAGGTGTTCTAATTATTCTTTTTACAGATATTAAGGATGAGTCGAAGTGAGAGACAAACTACGAGGGAAAGCCGTGCTGCTAGGGAAGCTGTTGATTATACTCCTATGTTTGAGGCCATGATGACTTCGATCATGAGAAGAATACCAGCTTCAGGATCATCGATGGATGTGGGAGTTCAAGTTCAAGCTCCAAGACCAGTGGATTTTGCTAAGCTTTGCAAGGACTATACTTCTCTTGGAGGAAAGGTTTTCTTGGGAACGGAATCGACCATTGAGGTGCAGAGATGGATTGATGCTTGTCAAAGGATTTTTGGTGACTTGGGAATTGAGGATGCAACTAAGAGGAAGCTCGCATCAAGGCAACTTCAAGGGAGAGCTTCAGATTGGTGGAATTCTATCACTATTGATACTCCGGAGGAGGAGATTACTTGGGAGCAATTCCAAGCTAGATTTGAAGCTAAGTTCATCTCTACAGCTCAGAAATCTGTTTTGTTCAAGAAGTTTGTAGAGCTCAAGCAAGGTGGGAGATCGGTCCTTGAGTATGTTTCTGAGTTTGAGGCTTTGTCCAAGTATGCCAGATCGTATATTGATTCTTCCTATCAGAAGAATGAGAAGTTTGTGACAGGCTTGGACACTTATCTTGGGAGACAGTTGGTGGATCATTTGGACGATCCGTTTGAGAAGCTTGTGGAGAAAGCTCTCAGGCATGAGAGTTTGTTTCCTAGGGAGAGTTCTGTTGTTGCTGTGACCAAGGAAGAGTCTAAACCACAGCAGGGTGGAAACAAGAGGAGGAAGCAGCAGCAACAGAAGGGTAAGGATGGCCAGAAGAAGCCGAAGAGCGAAGTGACCTGCTACAACTGCCAGCAGAAGGGCCATCTCTTCAGAGATTGCAAGAATCCCAAGGTGCCGGGAAAGTGTTATAACTGTGATAAGCTGGGACATATCAAGAAGAATTGTCCAGAGCCGAGGAAGGACATGCAGATTGTGCAAGCTTATGCTATGGGAGCCGTGCCGTCGTCTTCAAAAGCTCCTACTGCTGAAGAGAAGGGGAAGAGTGTGGTGGTTCAAGGTACTCTTTCCATTTGTGGTGTTTCAGTTAGAGTGTTGTTTGATACTGGAGCGTCGCATTCTTTTGTTTGTGATGATCTTGTAGGCCGGTTAGGTTTGAAACCGGATATTGTTGATAGGCCATTGGTGGTGACTAATCCAGTTGGGGGTTCGTCATGCTTGTGTATGATATGCCGTGGTCTAGTTGTGTCGAGTCATGATTGCTCTTTTGCTTGTGATTGCTTTGTTCTGAACTTTGCGGGGTTCGGAATTATTTTGGGTATGGACTGGCTTAGGAAGTATGCGGTAAGGATTGATTGTGAAAGGCTGGAGGTGACAGTCGGGAATGTGGAAGGGCGAAAGGTTGTGATACGATGTAAGCATGAAGAAGGCGTCTTCATGAGTTTCATGTATTCGCTGGTTGTTCCACGGGATGGACTGTCATCGGTGCCTATTGTGAATGGATTAGAGGATGTCTTTGATGAAGTCAAAGGGTTACCGCCGCATAGGGAGATCGAGTTTTGTATCGATCTAGTTGAGGGAGCCAGACCTGTTGTGATGCCTCTTAGGCGGATGGCACCTAAGGAACAGCAAGAGCTGAAGGTGCAAGTTGATGACCTTTTGCAGAAAGGATTTATTCGGCGTAGTGTGTCCGAATGGGGTGCACCAGTTGTGTTCGCAACCAAAGCGGATGGATCGTTGAGGTTGTGTGTGGATTATCGTGAGCTGAATAAGGTGACTAAGAAGAACAAGTATCCATTGCCGAGAATAGATGACTTGTTTGATCAGCTTCACGAGGCTAAGGTGTTTTCTCAGATGGACTTGGCAACGGGATTTCGCCAGTTGAGAGTGGCTAAGGATAGTGTGCCGAAGACTGCTTTTAGGACACCATCCGGATTTTATGAGTGGCTGGTAATGCCGTTTGGATTGACCAACGCACCAGCATATTTTGTGGATCTTATGAATAGAGTGTTCAGAGATCAGTTAAATAAGTTCGTGCTTGTGTTCGTGGATGATATTCTGATTTATTCCAGAACTGAAGAAGAGCACAAGACGCACTTGAGTATTGTTTTGGAAATCTTGCGGAAACATCAGTTGAAGGCTAAGTTTTCGAAGTGTCACTTCTGGAAGAGTGAAGTGAGGTTCTTAGGCCATGTTATCTCTGGAAATGGAATCGCGGTTGATCCCGCTAAAGTGGCAGCAATCCAGGATTGGGTTAGACCTAAGAATGCATCCGATGTGAGAAGCTTTCTGGGATTAGCAGGATATTATCGTCGGTTTATCAAAGACTTTTCCAAGATAGCTGCACCGTTAACAGGATTGACGAAAAAGAACCAAGTGTTCAGATGGGATGATAAGTGTGAGCAAGCCTTCGTAATCCTAAAAGAGCGACTAATAAGTGCTCCTGTTTTGACTATTCCAAGTGGGAATGATGAGATGGTGGTTTACACCGATGCATGTGGTACTGGGCTTGGAGCAGTGCTGATGCAGAAGGATAAAGTTGTTGTGTATGCTAGTCGACAACTGAAGCCGCATGAAAGGAATTACCCGACTCATGATTTGGAGTTAGCGGCGATTGTTTTTGCTTTGAAGATGTGGAGACATTACCTATTGGGAGTTCGATTCGAATTGTTTACGGATCATAAGTCGTTGAAGTATCTGTTCTCCCAAAAGGATTTGAATCTCCGACAGCAACGGTGGCTTGAATTTTTAGCATCATATGATTTTGGTATAGCCTATACTCCGGGAAAAGGCAACGCAGTGGCAGATGCGTTAAGTCGAAGACATGCAGGATTGGGAGCCATGTTTTCAGAATGGAAGAGTCTAGAGTATTTGGCTGAATTTGACTTCAGGCCTAGATGTGAATTGGAACCTGAGATGTTGGCAAACTTATCGATAAGGCCTACTCTTGTGGAGAGAATTGGCGAGAGCCAAAAGCGAGACGATAAGCTTGTCAAGATTATCCAAGATTTGGAATCTGGATTGAATCCAGAAAAGGATAAAGGATTTGAAGTCGATCGAGAGGGTTGGCTTCGAAAGCAAGGACGACTAGTTGTTCCCGATGTGGATGGATTGAGAGATGAAGCTCTTAGGGAAAGTCATCACTCGAAGTTGACAATTCATCCAGGTGGAAATAAGATGTATCGGGATATGAAGAGAACCTATTATTGGGAAGGTATGAAGGATGTTGGAAATTTTATTTCCAAGAGTATGAACTGCCAGTTGGTGAAAGCTGAGCAGAAGAAGCCCAGTGGATTACTTCAGCCATTAGAGGTTCCTACATGGAAGTGGGAGCAAGTGTCGATGGATTTTATCGAGGGTCTACCTAGAACCAGGACAGGGAATGAAGGGATTTGGGTCATTGTAGATCGTTTGACTCAAGGTTTTATGTCTCCTCCTATTACCTTGGGCTGTTCATCCATGTTGGGATGGGCAGACTAGGTAGCAGGTGGCAGGTGCTGTTCATGGATGTTTACGCTGATGACGACGAAGACGAGCAGGAGGCTTTTGCATATTATTTCTTATTATATGTACTGGATATTCCGCTGCTGTATTTGATTGAGTGTTATGTAGTGAGGCTTTGATGTATGGATGATTCATATGTTTGTATAAAACTATTATGATGCTTATATGATGATGTCCTGTTCTATGGAGCTTCACTATATTATATTTCTCTATTGTACTTTATCCATGCGCTGTGAATTGTACGATAGATTCTGCGATGTTTCTTCTACCTTGACGGTCACCCATGGCTGCTTGGCACACCTTCAGCGCACCATTCCCTTGTTTCCGTGCGGGAGTCATGGGCGGTCGTCACATTTGGTATCTTCGAAATCACCATTAATTGAATGACCGGCTCCTTCCTGAGCCATCTATCAAGGGCTAATGGTAACCCCGGTTCTAGACATAACTCCGCACGTCATCATGACCCGTGCCTAGGAATTTTCGCAACTACCCAGAGTATTCGACCACCTACCTGTAGTCTTTAAGGTGTCCAGACCACCTACCTGTAGTCTTTAGGGCAACCTTTGTACTCTTGCTTTGAGTCTGCTAGAACCTTCAACAACGATGAAATCCAAGCCTTCTAGTCATCCTCCTTGACGACTATTCTCAACATAGCCCAAACTACCTCTTGATCCATCCATTATCAATCAACTCGAACTACCCTTCAAGTTATCAACATGCTTGGAGTAATCCTTCTCGACTATACCAAGGTTACATTAAATCATGCCTCGCCTCATCTTCATCATAGCAAAGGCTCATCTTAACATCATGGTTTGCCTCATCGCATCATGGCAAAATTCCATCTCAACATCATCCAATCCATACATATGAGCGTCAACATCCACTCCATATGCCTTAAGCAAATATCACCATTCAAGAGCCTCTTCCGTAGCTTTTGAATCGTCATTGACCATACTTGTCCAAATCTATCAACTAGATAACTCATTCACAACAATCAAACAAGGCAAACACTAATCCAAACAAATAAGTAGTCAATCAAGATCTAAACAGGCATTTATAACCAAAATGGCAATTTCGTAAATAAATGAGAATAGATCTATCATACATGAATCATGGGTTTTTAGCATAGATCTAACAAATATAAATCATGGGTATTATCCCTACAATTTGATGAATGAACTTGCATAAGTAAACATCTTCATAAGTAATGGATCTACACTAGGATCTAAGGAAAAATGCATAAAATTACTATCTACAACACTCCAACAAACCACCAAACCAATATACTCCTTTGGGTCCGCGTGAGAGATAACCACCACTCACCGAATCACCCAAACACTTCAAAAACTAATCACTTCAGATCTGGACAGCAAGGATTCAAGCTTGATTCGTCGAAATCCCGCTTGAAACGATGAAATCTAGCTTCGTTGGATGAAGATCTTCAACTTTGGCTCTTGGATCTTCGATCTTGGATGGATGTTAGAACTAGAATAGAGTGGAGAAAAGAAGATGAAGAAGTGCTGTAGTCGAGATTTCAAAATGGCAGCACTTCATTGCTTCAAAAACCGATGCCAAAAAGTGAGCCAAACCCCTCTATTTATAGGCTGAAATCCCCCATGAGTCGTCCGCCCCTATGAGTCGTCCGCGACTCATGACTCACGACTCAAGCTACTACGACTCACGACTCAAGCTACTACGACTCACGACTCAAGCTACTACCACTCATGACTTAACACTACACAGGGCCACACGACCTAGTTCCCTGCCGACCTAACACTAAGTCGTCTGGACGACTCAACTACCAACGACCTAAGCCTTAACTCCTTAAGCCGCTACCCTATGAGTCGGCATCCCCTAAGCCGTTAGTTTCCCCTAGGTCAGCCAATCACCTTAAGTCGTTCCTTCCTATGAGTCGGTCCAATACATGAGTCGGTCCAATACATGAGTCGGTCACCTCTATTATTCAGTCACCCCAATGAGTCGTTTATCCTATAAACCGTTGACCCCATGAGTCGGTTATCCTATAAACCGTTGACCCCATGAGTCGGCCACCTACCCTAAGTCGCTCCATCCACTAAGTCGGTCACGACTTAAGTTCCACACGACTTAACTTTAACACGACTTATCTCTAGAATGACTCAAGCTCCAAACGACTAAATGCAACTAATATACGATTTATCGACACGTAAAATACGGGTCGTTACATGCACATTCTTCAGCGTCCTCTCTTTATTTATTTTTGTTTGCTACTTGTCAGCTTCCTCAAATTTGTTCTTGTTGCTTTATTAACCTTGTCGTGATCTATATTCAAACCCTCCCTCCCCTTCTTTTTTTAAATATATCAAAAATGAAAAGAAAACGAGGCTAAGAAAAAACAATGCGAACTCTTGTTTAAGCAACTCCGCTTAAATTTTCTTTTTTTTCTACTTGTAAAGATGAAATGACAATATAATTAAACAAATTACCTTTTTGTTCTAACTATCCTATCATCAGTGGTTGGCAGCTTACAATAGTTTTTTCTTAATTTAATTTTTCTGTTTTTTGTTACATTTACTTCATTTGCTATCGGTATTCTAAAAAAAAAACTGGTATATTTCTGGAGTTGTAGAGTTTACTTACCTAAGATCATACTTTATTTGCCATGTCACCCTATTCAGTATGTTTGAATTGTGAGAAATATGAGTATATATACAATTTGTCGATTTCTATAACCAAGAACTATCCGTATGTTATTTGAATTTCTTCAAAATATCCTGGTTGTGTAGATTGTCCAATTACTATCAAATGCAACCAAATATTCCTTGCTATGGTTACATAATCTGACATGTCTGTATTAGCATTTATGTCAAGTACCTCATCTTCAACTATATCTGCAGTGGTCTCAACTATTATCATCATTTAAGATTTCATTGAGCAATTTGTCATCCAGAAAATTCAATGAGTCTGGTTCTTCAGTACTATTGTTTTGATAGGAGCATTCAGGTTGGTCATGCAATGAACCAATATTGTCCCTTTTTGCATTACTTCGCCATATATCATTGAACCAGTTTTCATTTTTTTTCTTTCTATTGTGTAGTGTCTTCATCAGGGTTGTCTATAATTTTAGGGATCCACTTTGCTTTAACTTGTTCAGATTATATATGAATCCCTAATCCCTATAGTTGTAGATCTTACATATGGAACATTTAGGTGGTACATATAATCATAAGGTACCATGAACTCCTTTTTGGTTCCAAAATGCATTAATATAGGGGTTGATGTTGGTAATATGGGCTGTACATTTATTTCAACCAGTACCTTAGAAAACTTAGTTATTTTTATTTCTTCAGTAATTGCATCAAGTTGAGTTAGTTTGCCAATATAACTTGTAATTATAGAAATTGCATCAGGGCTATGTAGTTCCATGTCAAGATCATATATGTTTTCAAGACCATATATGTTTCCCCATATTTGAATTTTGAAACGTATAAATTGATTTCTTATAATTAAAAATTAGGTACCACTCTTGTACCATGGAGTTTATAGCTCATGTGCTATTACCTAGATTCAATCACCAATTCACATGTCGTGACAGCCTAAATGCGCACATCATCTCTAATGCAACTCAACCACTACCGGATTCTCATGCCTATTCTGTCTTAGATCCTATACTTAGCTTGGTCAGTCTTGTGCAAGTGTTTTGCATTTTTATTTTGCACATTTATCTTATGTTCAATATTTACACAAGGAAGTCTAGTTCATGCGCCTAGTGTTTTCATCGGCTGAAGAAAAACTTTACATCCTTGCTTGGTCACTCTTGCTTTAATACCTTATGCCTTTCATCTGCACAAGACCATTTATCATTAGTCTTCCATTTTAGTTGAAGCACAGCTCGAAGCAATTTTCACTTGCTATCATGTTCCAAGCAATCCACTCCGTGTACACATCAGTAAGCCCTACATTGAAGCATCCCACAATCTGACGCATTCTCCGGTTTTCATCAACACAACAAGACACATTATCTTGGTTACATATTTGTGGCTTCCGCATCAATTTGTTTAGCAATTCACTGCAGCTCTTCCAGTTATTAACGTTACTGAATGATAATAGTTTAATTGTATTAAATTATGCTTGTACAAAACGTTATATGATCATCTATGTGATGATCTAATTTATGTATATGTTTTTATGTATCTTTGTAAAATACTTGAGAATAATTTTTTGATTATGTATTATAAAGCTAAAAGAATTTAGCGGCATATATGAGCTGTAAAAGAATTTATCAATACTATAACATGTTGATTTAATAGCGTGAAATGACCGCTATTGAATAAATATTTTATAGCGTCAAAATGGTGTTATAAAGATTTCCAATTCCGTCGAGATTTGGCTGTATTATAGTGGCTATAATGGGCTATTGAATTAACGTACCATAGCGGCGAATTTGCGTATAAAACTAAGCTCAACCATAGCGGCATATTTTGTGTTATAAATATTCAACAGTTTTTTATAACATGTCGATATACAACGCTTATCAAACCGCTATGGTTGTGATTAATAGCGGCTATATGCTGCTATAAAAGATACTTTTTGTTGTAGTGATATCACAATCATTTGTTCATAGGAAAATGGGCGTAATAGTCATAATGTTAAATAAAATTTAATTTAGGCAAGAGCTTAAGTGGCCTCGTTCAAATTAAAAATATGCAAGTCCAAAGTTAAGTTCAAGTCCAAATACAAGTTATATGCATATCCATTCTCTCAATAATAGTCAAAGATATATGTCGAAGGCACTGCAATGTTTATTATCCAAGTCCTTATATGCATAAAATTACTATTATACCAAGAAATTATTAAATAAATTTAAAGTTTAAAACTTATAATTTTAGAAGTGGAGAAAAGAATGATTCGCCCCTCTCTAAGTGGCGGAGGAGGTCTATTTATAGAGGTTGCGAGAAGCAGGATTGTTACCGCGTATTTATCTAGGTAGACACTCGTTATCTCTTGGTATCATCACTACTCGGCATCCTCTTATTGTTAATGATATTCAACATCCTCTAAAGACTTTAAGTTTAGGCATCTCTTTACAAAAACACGAAGCTCTTTGCCAATGTTGAAGCCCATCATACTAGTGGAGGTTTAGTAATATCTATTTTGTAGAGACTGGACATCATTATCTGCTTAGAATTACTTTACAACAATAAAAGTGTTGCAAAGGCGATATCCTCTCTTCATGGGTAAACATTCAATATATATTTTATTGGTGTGGCGTCCTTCCTTTGTCATATATTCTATAATCCTTGTCTTATATAAGCTCGATATCCTTGTCTTCTTTTAGAAACTCGACACCTTCTTAGTATCAGGCTCTCGATATACTATTTTACTATTAAGGCTCGACATCATTCTTTACTTATGAATGCTTGTTGATTCTTATCCTTACTTTGAGGTTTGTTATCCCAAAGAGGTCCGATAACTCTTCGTGCTCTATCTAGACGCTCAACACCCCAATTACCATGAATGTTTGACTTCACCTTTTGTTTTAGATGCTCAACACCCTCTATAGCTATCGAGGCTCGATATCTCCCTTGTTTTATGTGCTTGACACCCCTTTTATAGCTATAATAGTTTGTCATTCTTACAGTGTTTAAGTTCGATAACCTTTTTCGATTTGATATCTCAATTATTTGCTGATTCCTCTAAGTTACTTCACTCTTGAGTAGGAGCCCAACTATCGCCGTCATATTACATTTTTGATACCATCTTATTGATGGAGTATTATTAGTGATTCGTTTGATCACTGATTCGATACCCAATATATTATAATATAGCTATTGGTCTTCCACCTTAACATGTTTCTACAGGATCGATATTTTCTTTTTGGGATGTCTCCATACCTCCCGTGTTTCTTTCAAGTACATTCGATAATTGGAAAATATGTAGATAACATTTGTCAAAAGAAATCAACAACGTAGTTGTAAACTTAGATAAGATTCTAGAAACTAACATAGAGGCAAAAATGTGGAATAATCAAATACACTCATATACAGTAATACACAACTTATTAGATGGTCTAGTATGGATCTCGTGCACTATAGAGTTACTATGGATTTATCGTTAATGATGAAAAAATGGATTGTGTCCTAGATAGTGACAATCTACTCATTTTGACAAGCCTTGTGAGTAAGGACTTAACTTTGTGGCTTGAAGCTATGAAATCCAAGATGAATTCTATATACACAAAAAAGCATGGACTTTAGATGCCATTCCCAATTTGGTAAACCTATTGGCTGCAAATGGATCTTTAAGAAGAAACTAAATGTAGATTGAAAGGTAGACACCTACAGAGCAAGGTAGGTTGAAAAAGGTTTCCACCAAATTCAAGGCGTTGACTATGATGAAACATTTTCACCCGTAGTGCCTCCTTCTATGAGTATGAAACATAGTAAATTGATGTGGAAATAGCTTTTTTAAATGGTAATTTAGAGGAGACCATTTACATGTCATAGTCTAAGGGTTTCGAGGTCATTCGGAATGAAGGAAAGGCTTATGAGCTATTAAGATCGATATATGGTCTTAAATAAGCTTTGAGAAGTTGGAAGTAGTGTTTTGATAAAGTGACTAAACTATTTGGCTTTTATCAGAACATGGAGGAAGCATGCATACACGAGAAAGTACAAAATGTGCTATAGTATTTCTCATTCTATATTTCGATGATTTACTCCTAGTTGGAAGTACTATATGTTTTTTTAATAAGATGATGCATCATTATTGCAACTAGTGAACGAATGTTATCTAAGAAATTCTCTGTGAAGGATTTGGAAGAAGCAACCTACAAATTATGTATTAGTGTTTATAAAGGTAGATCCACAAGGTTTCTAAGATTGTCCCGATCCTTGTACATAGACACAAAGGTTTAGTTATGAAAATTCTCAGCCTGGAAATATTCCAACATAGTCGGTAATTGTCCTTTCAAAGAAGTGTGGTCCTCATAATGATGAGAAGAAAAAGCATATGAAAAGATTTACAATTGGATACACAATGTATGCCACACTATGTACAAGATCGAAATTGGCTTTCGGTTTCGGAAGCGTAAGCTGATAGCAATTAAATCTTAGAGAAAAGATGTGTAGAATTTCAAGCAATTTAAAATGTGATAATCTCCTTTATAAATTATTTAAAATTGGTAAAATTGTTGTTTTCAAACAATAATAATAATGTGTTATTTTATATATATATAAATGGATTTTAAATAGAATTATTATTTACAAATTGAATTAGTTTTTGTTTAAATATATATGTTTGAGTTAATTTTAAATTGGATTTTAAATTTAATTTGAATTTGGGTTTGATATTGATTTTCAAAAGATAAATATATATCTTTAATATATTTTGGACTTTTAAATATATTAAATATGATTTTATTTAGAATATAGTTTGTTTTATGTCATTTTCTTTGAAGGATTTTTAAATTAAGATATGTATTTATTAATTAGGAAATTAATTATAAAAGCTTTTTAAACCATTTAAAAATTAATAAATTCATGCAAATTACATGTGTTAGCTTATAATTCTCTTTAATAACAAGTGTAAATGAATTAAGTATGGTGAAAGACAAGTGTTTAATTTTTTAACAAGTGTCACCATTTTTATTTTTGTTTTCTTTATTTTTAGTAAATCCTAAATTAAATCTATATAAACACATCTCTCCCTATCTCTCATTTTTCTTTTGTTCAGTAACCAAATACTCAAACCTGTTAATTTCAAACTTGAGACAAAAAAAATCTGTAATCAAAACAAAAAGGAAATTTTTTTGGTCAATTTAAATCTGAAACAAATTCAATCCTAAAGAAAGCAAGATCATCTCAGATCAGTAGGCAAATCATTTCAATTCAGATCAAATTTCAGTTTAAAGTTTCAAAAGGATTTAAAGCAACTTCCAGTTTAAAGTCTCATGCTTTCTATGTTTAACCTGTGAGTGAACAAATTTTATTTTAAGGTTTTAAATCTGTTAGAAATAGATGCATGCATAAATCACTTAAAGTAAAATATGAGAAATGTTTGCAAGATTGTTTAAAACAAGGATGTATATGTGTATGAATGTGGTGTGCATGTCTAGAACTAATATCATGCTCTGTTTATTATTCTCAGATTCTAAAAATCAATTGCTCTTTCTTTGATCTGTTGTAGGACTTGATGTTAAAACATAAATTATTAGAAATAACAAGATTTGAATTTTAAAAATATTTTGAATATGAATTGATGTCAGTTTTTACTGGGATGTAAGATATACAGTAAAAACTCAAAATTTGACAAAATTTGTTTTCAACAATTAAATGATTCAAGTATATAGTTTGAATCTACTATAGGAACAAGGATTTTCACGATTTTTAGTTGAGTTTTGGATGAGAAGTTCAAAGATGATCAGAGAATGGGTTTTCGACTTTTTCTGGTGATTGTCGAGTTTATGGTGGTTGGGATTTTTGTCAAAGCAAGGATGGCAATCGGAGATCTTGGCAAAAATGGTAGGAGTGACGATGGTTTTCCGTGGCGACGGCGATCGGGCGAACTAGGGTTTTTAAACCCACAACGGTCGAGGTCGGAAGAATGGGTGTTGTGGCATCTCTGGGTGCTCAAACTTCACCAAAGCTTGGGAAATGGTAGCATGAAGACCATTGAGGGTGTAGCCGGAGTTTGGGAGGTCATGGTGGTCAGCGTCCATGGTGTGAGGAGTTTTCAGGCGAAGGTTTGGTTTCCAGGTTTGTTTAGAGAACTCGATTTCGAATTTAGCTTGGAAGTGACGAATTGATGGTCGAAATGGTTAGTAGGGACAATGGTCGATGTACGCGAGGTGTCGGCGTGGTCACGGCGGCATGTATCGTCGGTGCATGTGCACGGCGACGTGTGTGTGTCTATGGGTTTGGGTTGGGGGTTGACTCGAAGGAGTACTCGGGAAAAAGAAGAATGGCTCGGGTCCTTTATCGAGTTTCATGCATGAGTATTTAAGTATGTCAGAATTTAAATTTTAATCAAGTTTTTTAAAGAAAAAGAAGAAGAGGAGGGAACTCGGGAAAAGGTTGAAGAATCTCGGGTATCTGTTCGAGTAAACCCACGCTTTCCTCGGGTAAATGTTTCAAATTCTCAAAGTTTTTAAGTTTAACAAGTTAAGTTTAAATTTAATTATCTTTAAACTATTTTAAGTAATAATTGATTTATTAATGTTTGATAATTAAAGTTGGGAAATTTATTTTAAAATTAATCCTTATTTGTTTTAACTTAATTAAGCAATTAATTAAGGTTAATTAATCAATGTAATTAATTAAGGTTAGTTAATTAAGTTGAATTAAATCATGTAATTAAAGTTAATTGACTAATTAAGATAAGGTAATTAGTAAGTATAACTAATTAATTATCAAGTAATTAAGGATTAATTAAGAATTTAATTAACAATTAGTTGGTTAATTAATTTAATGGCAAATGACTTGTAATTAACCAATGTTAACTAAGCTAAATTGAATAACTAATTGATAATAAATTAATTAAGGAAGGATTACTCGGTGTAATTAATTAAATGATTAATTAAAGTAAGTAATTAAAGGATAGTTGATCCCGAATGTGATTAATTAAAAGAGTAATTAATGAAAGTATGGAGAGTATTCCACGACGATATATTATAGTTTATCTGGGCATGTTGATTTTAACTGTCCAGTGTTTTGTGTAAATATTGTAACTCTGATGTATAGATGAAATTGACTGATATAGTTTTCCTTTGTATAACTGCTATTTTATTTGATATTATAAATTTATCCGATGCAAATGTGAGAATCTGTGTTTTGGTGTTTCTGTTTCATCTTCTTCTATCTCTTTTCTTCTTTTCCTTAGCTATCTGGAATTTTCAAGATCAAAAATTCCGGGTCGTTACATTTTGGTATCAGAGCTGAAGGTTAAGCGAGAACCTTGGCTCTGGTGGTTTTACACATTAAGGATCGGGTCAATGGTACCCTAGAATGAGTTGAGTGTGTGTGTGTGTGTGTGTGTGTGTGTATGAGAGCATACTTGTTATTTTCTTATATAAAGATTTTGAATGGTTTCAGAAATGATTTTACATAAGATTATATTTTGATACATAAAGCAATATTTCTTTCTGATAAATATTAAGGTAATTGGTTGTTAAATCATTGGAATTAAAGAAAATAATGAGAATTAAGTGGTAATAGAAATACAACCAAACTGAAATTGAATGAAGATAAGTTTGAAATAGATTCAAACTGAAATTAAAATCTTGAATTTGGAGAAGAGTTTTTAGAATAAGATAATAGTGAATTGGTTTCCAGTTGTAATAACCATGTTTATTATCCTAAAAAAATGAAAATGAAATGTTATAAGGAAGTAAACATTTAGGTGAGTGTGACTTATAAATTGGAATTGGAGATAATTTAAATTGTGAAGTTTTAAATCTAAGCCCAGAAAATTTGGAATTTGTTTCAAAGTGCTAAAAGAAATAATAAATAGTATTATTTGAATAAAAGCGTCCTGTTTCAAACAAGAGTTGTTTGAAAATTTTAAAGAAATTTATTTTGGATTAAAAACCCAAAGGTGGTTTAAAACTTGAGGTATGACTTGGTGGGCTAAGAAATAAATATGCATATATGAGGGATGTATATAATATCAAAGATGATCTAAAATAAACTCTTTGTGTTGAGTTTTAAATTTTCCTTGGAACGTGATATGAAAACCCAAGGTGATAAGGTTTTGAACTTATAAGTGGGAAAATTATTAATGAGAAGTTTAAAATTTGAAATGGAAATTCAAATTGAATAATGTTGATGGGAAAAATTGAATTGAGATTTAACTTGGGAAGTTAAATGGTTGATTTGAATTGGGAGTTTGTGTGATCTCAAAATGGGTTTGAGATCTGGAAATTGGAAACGGAGGGGTGGTTTAAAATAATTTGGATAATATCATCATGTTGTTATTAATAATCTTTAAACTATGAATTGGACTTGTTTAAATGAATGAAGAAATGGATTATGATAATATATCCATTATAGAGATAAATGAAAATTTTACTTTAATTTGAAATTAAGGATATGGAATCCCTTTGAACATAAGATTTGAATGTTAAGAATTGATCTTGTAAATTAAAATTGTTTAAGAACTGGTTTCAAAGCTTGAAGATAGAATTCGGCTATAAATTGAATTCTGAAGATAAAATTATTTTGATTACTTAAACCTTGTAATGGGTTAAGTAAAGGCAATTTAAAATGGAGTTTTGAAGTTTGGACTCAAATTTAAATTGTTTAAAAAGATTTAGCTGTTAAATTAAAAGTAAAGGTTCGTTTGATTAAATCAACATTTAAAATGTAACTCGAATTTATATAATTTGAGAAGATTTAAAAAGTGGAGATTGGAATTGCGATTAATTAAAACAGGAATTGAAATGATTTGAATTGAAATTAGTTCAATGTGAAAATTAGTCCAAATTGAAATTTGATCTGAATGATTTGGAATTATGATTAAAGTTGAATAAGTAAATTCAAATGGGAATTGATTTGAATTTGGGAAAGGAATTGAAGTTAATTCAAATTGAATGGAATTGAATCAATTTAGTAGGATGAGAAATTGATTGAAAATGGAGATTGGGAATTGAACAGTTTGGCTCTGAACTATTTTCAGATAAATTATTTTAATATAACTATTTTTAAATTTATTTTTCCTAGTTATTTACTATACAGCCTTTCTTTTTAAAACCCAAAACTACCTTATACTTATTTTACAACTACTTTTGGAACTATTTAACTATTTTACAACAATTTTACAACTGTTTATAAACCAATTACTATTTTACAACCATTTTGCAATTATCTAACTATTTTACAACTATTTTAAAATTACTTTACTATTCTACTGCTATTTTGCAACTAATAACTATTTTACAACTACTTATCTATTTTAAAAATATATTTTTCAAGCTATTTCCTTAATACAAGTTGGTCAGAGTAAAAACTATATATAATTAAATACCAATTGATATAAGAATTGAAGTGTTAACCCAAAGGGCAATTGGGAGAAATTATGGATAAGTGAATGGAATCAAAGGAAAGGTGAATAAAAGAAAATTGATTTAGCTAGTAAACGATGATAAATACGTAGGATGTACGTATATTATTCTATTCGCATAGTGATTTGATTCAGATTCGAGCATAGAATTTCGAGATAGTGTATCAATCCGTGTTGGGATTTTTCACTCGATTTTCGACGGCGAACCTGGATATGGATTTTTGAATGTTTTGGACATTCTCTATCATAGTTATGGCTATGCAAGGAGAATGATGGTTTCTGATCAAAAAACCAGATCTGAGACATCACTAGGAAGTCGGGTGGACGATACTAGTTCGGAAGAGAAATTGTGTGATCGAGTGAGCGAAGTACATCGTACGGGCTTGAATGAAATTGATCTTGAAAATTTGAGGATAAGAACTGTAAATGACTTTTGAAATGAAAAATATATTTTGTGAAATATATGATGGAATAAAGTGGAAATTGGATATTTCTATGATTAGAACTCATTTTATAGAAAAGTAATATGGTTAATAATTTTATAAAAGAGTAATCAAATTTGAATATTTGATTTGAAATAAACAAAGTTATGAATCTTTGTTATGTATATGGTAAAACTCCCCTTGTTGAACTTTTTCCAGAAGAAAAGGGTTTTTGAAAGTATTTGAAGTATAAAAAGGGAATTTATACAAGTATGAAGTGATCCAAAGATTTTCAAAGTTATATATATATATATATATATATATATATATATAAAGGATTTTATGAGAATGATTTTGGGAAAAAGGTTTTGGAACCTACAGATTTTGGAAAGGCTTTTGATTTTTGGGGAAAAATCAATTTTCGAGTTTGGAAAGCCTAGTTTGAGAATTATCGATTTTGGGATAATCGATTTTGTGTAAAGGAGCGTTATATGTGATTCACACTAGGTGTATGATTTGGGAAATACTATATGTGATAGTATAAAGTGTTTTGAAAAAGGCTCCGGAGTAAAGGAACTCCCTTGAAATGAACTTCTTAGGAGTACCATAGGTTGGTGCTGCCTTTAGCTCCAAGGGGGAGACTCTAAAGTGTATCCTGTGAGGAAGTCTGGACAAACTGAAGTTCCTAAGGATTATTGGGTAGTGAAAGTCGAGGGCGCTGATGCCTGCAGAGGCATTTGGGTTATGCTGTGACGACAGTGTAACTCGATGTCGCTGCGATCTACTTTGGACCATAGCGGAAATCGTGTGGAGGTGAGTGTTAACGGTCTACGTGCGATTTTTCTGGGAAGGCAACGTTACATCGGTAGACTGCGATCTATGGTCGAGGTAGAAGTTTCATTTTTGGCAGCTAAATTCGAGGGCGCCGATGCCTACAGTTATATGGGTTTTTCCTGTGATAGCAACGTAACCCCAGATGTAGCTGCGATCTGTAGCGGGTTCCATGGTGTAATCGTGGGGCGTGGAGTGCCTACAGTTATCTATGAATTTTGCTGGGATGGCAACGTAACCATCGGGTTAACTACGACCATGGATGAGGGTGATATCCAAAGTATTCTCACCAGAGATGTTTCTTTATTTTCAAAAATGTTTTCTATGTCTTCAACAAAATATTTTTCAATTATTTTCATTGGGTGTTGAAAACGGGTTTACCAAGTACTTATAGATTTTCAGTCCTACGCCTAATCAACATATGACCGAATTTCTGTGAGAACGAGGACGAATTTGTTGAAACATCGAGTTATAAAAAGTATATTTATAAAACTATTTTGGCAATATTATATAGATTTTAAAATGTTTAAAGATCAATTTATCTGATAATAAGTATTGAATAAATTCTGGTTTCGTTCCTTTTTGAGGACGAAAAGATTCTAAGGGGGAGGAATGTGATATCTTGGAATTTCAAGCAATTTAAAATGTGATAATCTCCTTTATAAATTATTTAAAATTGGTAAAATTATTATTTTCAAACAATAATAATAATGTGTTGTTTTTTTATATATATAAATGGATTTTAAATAGAATTATTATTTACAAGTTGAATTTGTGTTTGTTTAAAAATATATGTTTGAGTTGATTTTAAATTGGATTTTAAATTTAATTTGAATTTGAATTTGGGTTTGATATTGATTTGCAAAAGATAAATATATATCTTTAATATATTTTGGATTTTTAAATATATTAAATATGATTTTGTTTAGAATACAGTTTGTTTTATGTCATTTTCTTTTGAAGGATTTTTAAATTTAGATATGTATTTATTAATTAGGAAATTTTTTATAAAAGCTTTTTAAACCATTTAAAAATTAATAAATTCATGAAAATTACATGTGTTAGCTTATAATTCTCTTTAATAGCAAGTGTAAATGAATTAAGTATGGTGAAAGACAATTGTTTAATTTTATAACAAGTGTCACCATTTTTATTTTTATTTTCTTTATTTTTAATAAATCCAAAATGAAATTTATATAAACACATCTCTCCCTATCTCTCATTTTTCTTTTGATCAATAACCAAATACTCAAACCTATTAATTTCAAACTTGAGACAAAAAAAATCTGTAATCAAAAATAAAAAGAAATTTTTTTTGTCAATTTAAATCTGAAACAAATTCAATCTTGAAGAAAGCAAGATCATCTCAGATCAATAGGCAAATCATTTCAACTCAGATCAAATTTCAGTTTAAAGTTTCAAGAGGATTTAAAGCAGCTTCCAATTTAAAGTCTCAAGCTTTCTCTGTTTAACCTGTGAGTGAACAAATTTTATTTAAAGTTTTAAATCTGTTAGAAATAGATGCATGCATAAATCACTTAAAGTAAAATTCGAGAAATGTTTGCAAGATTGTTTAAAACAAGATGTATATGTGTATGAATGTGGTGTGCATGTCTGGAACTAATATCATGCTTTGTTTATTATTCTCAGATTCTAAAAATCAATTGCTCTTTCTTTGATCTGTTGTAGGACTTGATGTTAAAACATAAATTGTTAGAAACAACAAGATTTGAATTTTAAAAATATTTTGAATATGAATTAATGTCAGTTTTTACTGGGATGTTAGATATACAGTAAAAACTCAAAATTTGGCAAAATTTGTTTTCAACAATTAAATGATTCAAGTATATAGTTTGAATCTACTATAGGAACAAGGATTTTCATGATTTTTAGTTGAGTTTTGGATGAGCAGTTCGAAGATGATCAGAGAATGGGTTTTCGACTTTTTTCTGTGATTATCGAGTTTATGGTGGTTGAGATTTTTTTCGAAGCAAGGAGGGCAATCGGAGATCTTGGCAAAAATGGTGGGAGGGACGATGGTTCGCCGTGGCGACGGCGGTTGGGTGAACTAGGGTTTTTATACCCAAAATGATTGAGGCCGGAAGAATGGTGTTGGCGTCTCTATGTGATCGAGCTTCACCAAAGCTTAGGAAATGGTAGCGTGGAGGCCATTGAGGGTGTAGCCGGAGTTTGGGAGGTCATGGTGGTCACCATCGGTGGCGCGAGGAGTTTTCAGGCGAAGGTTTGGTTTCCAGGTTTGATCAGAGAACTCGGTTTCAAATTTAGCTTGGAAGTGATGAATTGATGGTCGGAATGGTTAGTAGGGACGATCATCGACGTGCGGGAGGTGTCGGTGATGGTCGCGGCGGCGTGGATCGTCGGTGCATGTGCACGGTGACGTGTGTGTGTCTGTGGGTTTGGGTTGGGGTTGACTCGAAGCAGTACTCGGGAAAAAGAAGAACGGGCTCGGGTCCTTTACTGAGTTGCACGTGTGAGTATTTAAGTATAATAGAATTTAATTTTTAATCAAGTTAGGAGGGAACTCGGGAAAAGGTTGAAGAATCTCGGGTACCTGTTCGAGTAAACTGAGGCTTTCCTTGGGTAAATGTTTTAAATTCTCAAAGTTTGCAAGTTTAACAAGTTAAATTTAAATTTAATTATCTCTAAACTATTTTAAGTAATAATTGGTTTATTAATGTTTGATAATTAAAGTTGAGAAATTTATTTTAAAATTAATCCTTATTTGTTTTAACTTAATTAAGCAATGTGATTAAGGTTAATAAATTAAGGTTAATTAATCAATGTAATTAATTAAGGTTAGTTAATTAAGTTGAATTAAATCAATGTAATTGAAGTTAATTGACTAATTAAGATAAGATAATTAGTAAGTATAACTAATTAATTATCAAGTAATTAAGGATTAATTAAGAATTTAATTAAGAATTAGTTGGTTAATT
Organism: Allium cepa; assembly: GCA_030765085.1. Classification (NCBI taxonomy): domain Eukaryota; kingdom Viridiplantae; phylum Streptophyta; class Magnoliopsida; order Asparagales; family Amaryllidaceae; genus Allium; species Allium cepa. Next base: position 307,450,969 of record CM060934.1, on the reverse strand, counting down.
AAGAATGGTTAATTAATTTAATGGAAAATGACTTGTAATTAGCTAATGTTAACTAAGCTAAGTTGAATAACTAATTGATAGTAAATTAATTAAGAAAGGATTACTCGGTGTAATTAATTAAATGATTAATTAAAGTAAGTAATTAAAGGATAGTTGATCCTGAATGTGATTAATTAAAAGAGTAATTAATGAAAGTAATCAGAGGATCATTAATTAATTACTGAGAGTAATTAAAGTGAATGGTTAAAAAATAATTAATTTATGTAATTAATTTAGGGCTAGTTACTTAATGTAATTAGAGAATGATTAATCAAGGATGATTAATTGAGAAAAATAATTTAAGGTGGTTAATTAATTGGTTTTTGATTAATTAATGTTAGGTGAACATGATTAAAGGTAATTTAAGTAATTAAAGTTGGTAATTAAATTGAGATTGAACATCTAATTTAGCTTGTTTATGGATGATTGAATCGTATTGAACGATTACATTTATATCTAGTCTAATAACATTTTTATGATTTGTGATATGCTATGATGGGTTAAGCTGTGATATTGCGAGTTGTCTATCGATAATAGATTTGCTGTGTGACTATGATACCCTGTATTAAATTGATTTGTATCCACTTAAACAACTTGGATTAGAAATGATATTGAAGTCGAAGAGACCGGGGTCGGGTATCTGTAATACTCGAAACCACTTCGAATAGTAATCTAAAATTCCTTATAAATTAGATATGTGAGAATAATCGGGCTAGAATGGAATAAGTCAAGTAATCTAGACATTTAATCCTGAGAACTGTTGTGTGTGATAAATGATTGACTATAATAGGTAAGAACTCATAAAGAGTACGAGTTACTCTGGCAATTCGTATAAGTTATATAGTTTGGTATTTCATGTTATATTGGTTTACTCACGCGGGTTTCTACCTGACCTAGGTGTTACTTTGATGTAATGCTCGGGTCAAATCAAGTATTACAGATTTTCAGGTGAGGACATTCTGAAGCTCAAGAGGCGAGCTGGATGGCAGGAACGTATGGAGAGTATTCCGCTGTGATATATTGCAGTTTATCTGGGGCATATTGATTTTAGCTGTCCAGTGTTTTGTGTAAATATTGTAACTCTGATGTATTGACGTAAATTAACTGATACAGTTTTCCTTTGTATAACTGCTATTTTATTTGATTTTATATTTTAATCCGCTGTGAATGTAAGAATCTGTGTTTTGGTGTTTCTTTTTTTTCTTCTTCTTCTATCTCTTTTCTTCTTTTACCTAACTATCTGGAATTTTCAGGATCAAAAATTCCGGGTCGTTACAAAAGAACTGAACTGCCATAAAATGTTTTCCTAGGTATTTATGAAATACTAAAGAGTTATTCCTATTGTATACGAATAAAGACCTCCTTATGAAGGGGTATACAGACTCAAGCTTCTAAAGGGATAACTATGATAGTAAATCGGTCTTGGGTTACGTATCTATGTTAAACATCAGGGTAATAAGTTGGAAAGTTCTAAGAAAGTGATAGTAGCCGATTCAATGATGGAGGTTGAATACATCACCTTAAATGAAGCAGCTTAAGAAGTGGTCTAGGTGTGCAAATTTTTGACTAAGTAAAGGTTGATTCCAAATGTTGAGAATCCCATGACATTATTTGAGATAATAGTGCTATAGTGCTGATCACGAAATAACCTAGAGCCCATATGAAATCAAGACACGTACCCTGACAGTTCCAATTGATAAGTCAGATTATCAATGACAAAGAAATGATGATTAATATAGTAGATAATATAGATGATATAGTAGATCGATTCCCAAATAGACTAATTTAATCGGTTCTGTGTAAACTGACTAAAAGAATAGGATTCAGAATCCATAGTTGGTCCTAAGTGCAAGTGGTATATTAAGAAAGTTATTGGTATAGCTTAGGGAAATTATGTAAATGTGTTATATAACTGACTATGTAATCTATCTTGTTCATAATAAAAGTTATTTCCGGCATTTGAGTTCTTTTATATAACATGTTATATTATGATATAATTAATTAATTAATTAATTAACTTAAAGTATATAAATATGAAAATATGTAAACATAATCACAAATAATTAATCGTAACTTAAGAAACATGTTATCTTAAAATTTTCTAATTAAGATGTTTTAACAAATGATATCGATACATCTATTGAAGTTAAACCACATAACACTCTTCAAATGTTGGGCGGTGTATTACTTATGGCTGCTGATGGAACCAAAGTGCTACGAACTTATAGTTATTGAATAACTATAAAATAACTCGATGGAGAATTTTCTATTGGTTGATAACAATTAGGTCAAACATGAAATCACAATATGATAAATTTACACAGTTCTCTCGACTTGAGAATATCATGGAACTTTGACGCGAATACTTTACTTTGATTATAGTAAAATCATGGCATGAGGACCATTCACAACAAGAGAAAGAGTTGATATTTTTCGTATGTTAGCGACACCATAGTGACTTAGTGTTGGTGCAGCGTTGCAAAATTAAATATCGTTACTAAGGCATCACTAGTCAGCTACGCCTTAAGGATGATATTAAGGCTGCATAAAGTATGGGTTAGGACGGGTTAGACCAAATGCCTCATGCAACCCATATAGGTATGAATTAAAAGTAGTTCAACCCGTACCCGACCATATATGAGGTTGGATATGGGTTTGGTTGAAGTATGGGTTGGGTCGGGTTAAGTAAGGTTGGGTCGGGTTGCATGAATCTAATATGAAAATGAGAATATAACGAAAAAAATCAAAGTTTTAATAATTGAAATATTTGCTTAAAATATCATATTTTAGCTAGCAAAATGCATCAAATATAACTAATTTACAATAACACATATTTTAGTAGAACTTCATTATAAAACACATCGCATAAAATTAATTCACTACATATTAGAGTAAGATTATCATCTAATACATTAAAATGCTCTTCAAAATCCCTTAGTCAATCTTACGTGTTTTGGACTGACATCAAATATGCTTTTCTTGTATATTTATGCCAAAATACATAAACTTTATTCAAAATTTGACTATTCTAATACTGAGACGGCACGGATTTTCGATCTTCAAAAATCGACATCAATGTGTTCACCATATTACATGCCGAACAATCGGATGCCGGAAATACCAGATTATAAGAGAAGAAGAAAGTGGTAGGGAAAGAAAATAGGAACAACAACACAGAATCTCATAATCGCGGCGGAACAATATATAATAGACAACAAACGGTCTTTATACAAAAGTACTATAACTATTATTTATACATTACATCATCAGAGTACAACCCAATCAATAACTCAACAGTGGACAGTTATAATATTGTCCTCTCCAATGCTGAATATACATCCTATAATACACAGCGGAATAAAAGCCAAGTACATGTGATATGCCTCATCATCCAGCTCGTCTTCTGAGCTCCATAGCATCCTATCCTTTATCTGAAATACTTGATCTAACCAAGCATTATAATAAAATAACACCTGAGTCAGCCTAGAAAACCAGCATGAGAAAACACACTCAATTTGAGTTGTTAAAGTTTTCAAAATCCTTTGAAAATCAAAGGTATCTCGTAAGACCACGCCACAAATAAACACGATGGGTTTTTACCATATGATAACCAAAACATTTCATATCAAAATCTTCTGGTATTATAATAGTGTCTAAGCACAAATACTTATTCAAATAGCTGAAATTGTTACATTAATTAAATTCCAGCATACCAGGACCTACAACCAAAACCGTAAAGGCACGTATTGGAGAATGGATTCCATACGAATGATTAGGCACTGGGGTATCACCTGTCATACTACGCTCTAGAAAAATGTACCGAGGATCACACCGAGATCCCTTGCAACACAAGACCGGACTACCCTTGACTTGGATAGACCAAATATGCCATCACCTCGGGTGTTCCCACCCTTTCCGAGCTCCTTCCATGTATCGTAGTAATAATGTCCGAGGATATCTAAAATGGTGATAAACATACCCTAATTTGGTACAACCCACTTAGCCTTGCTGCATCTCCCCTGTTTTTCAGTCATTTCCGGTTGAGAGGCTAGAGGCTGTAGGATCGATTTCACCATGGAGGGGGGTGAATAGGGTGATACTAAAAATAATAAAAAAGCGGAAATAAATATAATAAATGCAGCACATAAAATAGCAGAATAATAAAAGTAGAAATAGAACAATATAGATTTACCCAGCTTCGACAAACCCTGCCTACATCATGACCCCAAGGTTTCTACTAGAAATTAAGTAGTCAGATGCTTACATATGCAAACTTATGACACGCGCTAATGACTAACCTAAATTTACGCTCAAAACCCTGCCATAACTCAGCCACTGTGTTGCAGATTCTTGAACTACACCATTGTAGTTCGTAACCTAGTTACACAACTAGAGTTTGACACGATTAAAAAAGAAAAGTTACAAATAAAATAAAAATTAGACAAAACTATATATATATAAGCCCAAAGTAAATATGATCGGCCCACTTAATTTTATAACCCAATCAAAGAAACTAGGCCATCTCCCTTTTTTATATGCGGCCATTCCTTTTGTCTATCCTCTTCAAAAATTAAGGCTTTGTGAATTTTAAACCCGTTCAGATTGATTGCAATTGTGCTATTTTACTTCGATGCTTCTTCGTTTACCACTCTTCGATTCTCTTCAGCTACTTCAATGATAAGTTCGAAATAAGTATAAGATTGTTATGTGATTTTGTACTTTATTTGCTCTGTTATTTTGCTTGAATTTGAACTTGCTTCCAAACTTGATTGGAGTTATTAGTTTTTATTTAAAGTATGCTTTCTAGATTTTTTTTGTTTTGAGCTCCAGTGACTGCCGATGATGAATTTGGGTTTGATTTAGAGAGGATGAAAACCTATAATAGCGTTTCCTATATTTGTATTTGAATTCTTCCAACACTTGCTTGGCCATTCGATTACTAATCGTATGGTTTTGTTATTTGCTGACTTGTTCATCGCATACGAGTTAATCCAATAATTTGAATTGAGTCAGTTTCATTATTTTCTCCTTTGACTTCGGCATTTGAAGTTTTAAAATAAAATATTGGCTTGTTCAATTCATTGACATGTTCATATGACCATTTGTTGAAATTTTGTTTGTCACTTTGTTTTGAAAATGCTTCTTGACTTTCATCAAACTGCTACTGTCATATTCCATTTTCTTCTTGATTGGCAATATTAGAACCGTTGTTCCATTCTCTTTTTGAACCATAACTTGTTTATTCCGATGCTTATTCATATGACCTTTGTTAATTTCTTTAGTCCGATTGCACTGTCCTTCTTGTCGCATATGTATATCCTATGTTGCTTCACTATTTTGTCAACTAAAACATGTCTGGTTCTGTGTACACCATGTTCCACTATTTCGTCTACTGTATTGAGTCTGGTATCTGTTCATATGGCCATTGATTTTGACTTTGTATAATTAGTTGCAGGTCTTGTGCACTTGAGTGTTGAGGCTATGTTGTTTGTCACCATACTTGCTGTTTATTGTGTGTACTTGTATCAATTCATGTTATTCACCTTTGGTTCACTTTGTTGTCATTGTCAAGTCATGTATACATTTGTTTGCATGTAAAGTGTAGCCTTGTTTATTTGAGTCTGCACTGGTTCTAAAACTTGTGAGCATGTTGTTGTTCTAATTTGATGCACTTGAAGCATTTTGTAATCTAGGTGCGTTCCATGTCGAGTTCATGTGGTCTGAAGCATGTTGAGGCATTTGTATTTATGAAGAGTTGTATGTTGGATTATTTTGATTTCATATTGCTTCTGACCATGTTATGTTGAGTTGCTTCACATGTACATCATGCACGGTGACATGTTTTATGTGGTTGGTCTAGCTGTGTCTCGTGTACACTATTTGCTTCGACCACTTCCTTTCAAATTGCTTTCAGGTTGACTTTTTGTCTGCTACTCTATTGCATTGCATCATGTACTTCATGTTGTCTTTGGAGTCTGATTTCTTTGACATATCTTACTGATCTGGTACACTTTGTTATTGAGTGGTATGGCATTGTGTTGAGTCTTCACTGTTGATGTTCATTTAGTATGCACTAGTATTTGTTGCTCCTAATATGTATATATGTGTGCATGCATATGTATATATGTATGTGGTCACACTTGTTTTTATATGTTCATTTTCTAGTCAGTGTTGAACCTCTTGTTTTCATGTAGCTTGTTTGCTCTACTCTGACCACTGCGTGACCAATTGCATGGGTGGTTTGATCTGGTTTTGGTTGATTTGGTTGAGACTCATATGCACTTGAGTTGAATCTAGCCTTTGGCTTGGGTTGACCTTGTGCTCACATGTCCCTACAATTTTATCAAGTGTATATCGGTGTGCACGGCCTTGTGACATGTACAGTGATACACTGTGCATGTTACAAGCTATTCGTGTAAGATGGATTCAAATGAAAATGATGACGAACAACCCAAATAACTGAGGCAAATAACATTTTCAACACACATTTTAATTTGCACTGCAAAATATTTTCTTTTTCAATTTACTGCGTCAGTGTTTATTTTACAGATAATTCAGATGCAGGATACAAGCTGGAATAGAGTTCAAGATCAAATACAAGTGATGAGGGAATGTAGCGAGGTGAAAATGTATGTAAAAATTGTATAGCGAAAATTGTGTTGTAATTTGAAAATGTATTGTAACTGAAAATGTGAAAATGTAGCGAGAGCTCAAATTTATACATTTTGAATTTGTAATAAAATATTTGTCTGAATAATATATTTGTTTTAATATGAATTCTATGTTATTTATTTTATCCAACAATTATTTATTTAATTATGTGAAAAATAAAGTATTACAATAACAAATACATTTAAACGAATATATATATATATATGTTTATTATCATCAAACAAAAGTCATGTTCCAGTATATTCTACAATCTCCCTCTTTTGATGATGACAAACATATATTAAGATTTTGACTCTATTAAATGCATTTGATTTTGATGAATTCCAATTGCTCCCCCTACTTGGATGCTCCCCCTACAACAAAGCTCCCCCTTCACATATGCATGAAAAAATATGCAAATAAAAAACAATTGCAATGAGCCTATATAAGAATATGCTATGCAAATAGATGAGAATATGCAAAATAAAGCATTTGAAGTTATTTGCTAAAATCTTAACTTCTCTCTCCCCTTTTTGTTATCAGCAAAAGAGTAATAGTATTAGAAAAATAGACGTAAAGTGATAGACATTACAACAACGTTTATACTTAATTGAGTATTATTAAATTTCAATAAAAAATCAAACAAAAATTATAAATACTCTGTTAGGCGCATATTCCACTTTAGAGTGATAGGGGTAATGTCGGCAAATAAAACCATATAGTCGTGTCTATTTATGGTAGATTTATAACAAGAATTTGAATACTTACTAACCATGTGTAACCGTTAGGACTTTTATATGAGATTAGTAGTATTCGAAAAAAAATCAAAAAAAAATTGAATTTCAAGTATCTTCTAAACATGCATAACCGTGAGGACATTTAAATGGGATTAGAATCAACTCTTCTATTTACTGATTAATTTTGATATGTGTGCCATACATGCATAACCGTGAGGACTTTTAAATGAGCATGAAAGCACATAATCAAATATTCCAAGTAATTCACCCATGCATAACCGTGATGACTTTTAAATGAGAGTAAATACTTTGGCTATTCTTATTGCTAATTAATTTAAGAGAATGACTAATTTCCCGTTTAAAATACCACATTTTGACTTACTATATTGGATTTTGATGCGTGATGATCGTTAGAAATATGATAGAAATAGAGATGGTCATGGAATTTTACCAACAAAAGTTATCACAAATCTTGTTCAAATTTTTAAAGAAATTTACTAAATATACTGTCCCAAGTCATAATATATGATTAATATCGACACTCATCACTTTTTCAATCACTATTTTTCTTTTCGATAATCAGTAGGGAGTCAGATTAGTTAATGTAGTGACTTAAGATCGAATCCAAAAATAAATATAAAATCAAATTTCTAAAAGGCCTAGTCTGAAATGAAGTCAACAAAAACTATTTTCTGGAAGGGGCTTATAAAAAAATGTCTGCTAATTGAAAATCAGTTGAAATGAAAAATATGCAGATATTTTCTTTGAAAATTATGCAACTAATGAATGTCTCCAGATTAAACACGTTCCACCGGTACTTTTTCTATCAACTGGGCTACTAGTGTAATCTGCATCTAAATTCCCCTTTGACTCAAAGTTGTCATAGAACAAACCATGAAGTGTGTAATAAATACCTTATAATCATTTTAAATCTTTTAAAATGAGATTTATTTGGATTTGATTGAAAAAATGTACATAAACAACTAGTGAACATAGTGTCAGATCTAGAAGTAGTAAGATAAACAAATATATCCACGTGTATCTAAAGTAATCATCAACCAATAAAACAATATCATTAGTCCAAACACTACTGTATGAACTAGTTCAAAGACTTTAGAGATACTTATAGTGCTCTTGACATAAAAGATAATTGGCCAATAATTTTGCATAAATCAGAATCAAAATCAACATTCATTTCTTTATCACATAACTAGCTGATTTAAATCAGAATATGGTGCAGATTTTCAATATTTAATATATCGTTCAAGATAAATGAACTGTTACCTATTTTAACTTTATCGATGATTTTTCTTTGTTGCCCATTGTGATTCTGCCATCTTTGTACTAGGCTAAGGAACTTTGATTTGTCATCCGTCGTGTGCCTGGAACAGCCAGAATCCAGGTAGCACTATTGTTTTTCCTTAGCCTGCCACTACACCTACACAAGAAAAGATTTTTACGAGCTATTTATTTTTATAGGTCCATGATTGTTAGTGACAAACGATTTTGAAAAATAAGTTTCCGTGGACCCAAGACGATTTAAATTTGTTCCTTTCGGCATTCAGATTTGTTTGACTTTAAGGGATTTTATATTTGTGCCTTTTGGAACCCAAATTGGTATGGTTTTCATGTGTTTGGGTCTACACCAACAATTATTGTGATTGTGACCAATTTTTCTACAAATCGTGCACTGGAGTTGGCTTGATTAATTTCACTTTTACCTTTTCTGATTGAGCATACCCAAGTCCTCATCTAACAGTATTAACATTTTGTTTCCCTAATAGCATATTTATTGATTTTTCTCCTTTGGAGAATTTCTCTAAAGTTGAAGACATTTGTTGGACTTTTGTTTTGAGATATTCATTTTCATTCAATAACATGGGGCACCTTTTAATAGAATTTTCTCTCCTAGCATTTTCACTTTCTTCCAAAATCAGAATTTCATTTTAAAGCGATTTATTTCTAATTTTCTTATTCCTTCTTCAAGTGATGGACACTTATCACACATAGGGCTCTTGTTTTGATAGTTCTTAACCAGTTGACCAAGCTGTTTATTTGATTCTATCAAACTATCTCTTTATGATTCAATTTTTGCGTACTTCTTCCTAAGTCTTTCAAAAGAGCCATTTACTTTATGAAAATATATAAGTAATTTCGAATGAGTAAGTTTTGATACCTCGCTTGGCTCGTCGTCATCACTGCCGGTTGTTTTCTCTATGAAGACACAAATTTTCTTTTTCACTCTCACTTCTAGTTCTTTTATCAGCTTCATCAGTTTCATCCCTAGTAGCCGCAAAACTTCTCCTTTTTGATTTCTTTCCTTTGCTGAGTAGATTCTGAGGATAATTTTGCTTGATATGATCGGGTTTATTGCACATGCAACATATGATCTCCTGCCCTTCTGAGTTGTCTAGTACTTTGACTATTCTGCTTTTCAATTGTTGATTTAGAGCTAGATTTCCATATTTTTGGTTCCATCTTTTGAATCTCTTTATTAATAGTGTTAGTTCGGTTGCTCCATCATCGTCGTCGTCATCATTACTTTCCGTTGTTCTTGTAAGAACTGCTTATTTCTTTCACGTATCACCTCCTTCGCATTCTTCCTTGAATTTGATTTCTAGCTCATAAGTGGTGAGATTTCTGATGAGTTCTTCAACTTTTATTTGTTTCGGATCTTTTGATCCTTAAATGGCAGTAACTTTTGCTTCAAAATTTTATGGAAGGACTCTGAGGTTTTTCGGACTATTTCCAATTCTATGTATGGTTTTCCGAAAGCTTTTGATTTGTATACGAGATTAGAAATTCGTCCATACATCTCTTTAACATTTTCATACTTGACCATTGTGAAGTTCTCATATTCGCTACTAAGCATGGCAAGGCGAGATTCTTTGACTAGGGAGGTTCCTTCATGAGTCACTTCAAGTATGTGTTAAATTTCCTGCACAGTTAGACAATGTGAGACACGATTAAATTCATTTTGATCTAATGAATAAATAATAGAATTCATAGCTTTAGCTTAGCATTCTACAGTTTATTTTCATGATCTATCCATTGATCCATTGGTTTTTCAATTTATTGATCATCTACTACTATAGTTGGTGTCCTATATCCCGTCTCAACAATATTCCATGCACCTATGGTTTTCAAAAATATTTTCATTCTATTTTTCCAGTAAGCATATTCACCATTGAACATGAGTGGTCTAACTATGGACTGACCCTCAGCAAAAGCATGATCAAAAAAAGCCATTTAAAAAAATCAAACTTTTAACACAAAAATTGGTTTTTGAAAAATCAAATTTTTAAAATCAAAAAATAGTTTTTGTTCCTAGCTCTGACACCACTTGTAGGATCGATTTCACCCTAGAGGGGGATGAATATGGCGATACTAAAAATAATAAAAAGGAGGAAATAAATACAATAATTGCGGAACAGATAATAGCTTAATAATAAAAGCAGAAATAGAACAACACAAATTTACCCAGCTTCGGAAAAACCCTGCCTACATGTTGCCCTAAAGGTTTCTACAAGAAATTAAGTAGTCGGACGTTTACACACGTAAACTTGCGACACTCGCTAACGACTAACCTAACTCTACGCTCAAAACCCTGCCATAACTCAGCCACCGAGTAGCGAATTGTCGAACTACACCACCTTAGTTCGTAACCAAGTTACATAACTAGAGTTTGACATGATTAAAAAAGAAAAGTTACAAATAAAATAAAAATTAGAAAAAACATTACAAACATACATACATACATACATACATACATACATGTATATATATAAGCCTAAAGTAAATATGACCAGCCCACTTAATTTTATAACCCATTTAAAGAAACTAGGTCGTCTCCCTTTTGTATATGTGACCGTTCCTTTTGTCTATCCTCTTCAAAAATTAGGGCTTTGTGATTCTTAAAACCGCCGCTTGGAGATTTAATTTTAGATTGATTGCAATTGTGCTTTCGTACTTCAATGCTTCTTCGTTTACCACTCTTCGATTCTCTTCGACTGCTTCAAGGATAAGTTTGAAATAAGTTTAAAATTGGTATGTGATTTTGTACTTTATTTGCTTTGTTATTTTGCTTGAATTCGAACTTGTTTACGAACTTGATTAGAGTTATTTGTTTTGTTCAAAGTATGCTTTCTGGATTTTCTATTTCGAACTCCAATGACTGCTGATGATGAATTTGGGTTCGATTTATAGGGGATGAAAACCAATATTATTATTTCCTATATTTATATTTGATTTCTTCAAACACTTGCTTGGCGATTACTGATCGTATGGTTTTGTTATTTGCTGATTTGTTCATCGTATATAAGTTAATCCATGAATTCGAATTGAGTCGGTTCTATTATTTTCTCCTTTGACTTCGACATTTGAAGTTTTAAGATAATATACTGGCTTGTTCAATTCACTGACTTGTTCGTATGACCATTTGCTAAATTTTTATTTGTCAATTCCTTTTGAAAATGCTCCTTGACTTTCATCAAACTGTTACTGACGTATTCCATTTTCTTCTTGACTGGCAATGTTAGAACTGTTGTTTCATTCTCTTTATGAACCATGACTTGTTCATTTCGATGCTTATTCATATGGCCTTTGTTAATTTCTTTAGTCAGGTTGCACTATCCACCATGTTGCATATGTATATCCATTATTGCTTTTTTGTCAACTGAAACATGTCTAGTTCTGTGTCCATCATGTTCCACTGTTTCATCTGTTGTACTGAATCTGGTGTGTGTTCATATGGCATTGATTTGGACTTCGTACAATTGGTTGTAGGCCTTGTGCACTTGAGTGTTGAGGCTGTGTTGTTTGTCACCATATTTTTTGTTTGTTGTGTACCTGTATCAATTCATGTTGTATTCACCTCTGGTTCACTTTGTTGTTGTGGTCAAGCCATATATACATTTTTTTGCATGTAAAGTGTAGCCTTGTTTTTTTGAGTCTGCGCTGGTTCTAAAACTTGCGACCATATTGTTATTCTGATGTGATGCACTTTAAGCATTTTGTAATCTGGTTGCATTCCATGTCGAGTTCATGTGGTCTGAAGCATGTTGAAGCATTTGTATTTATGCAGAGTTGTATGTTGAATTGTTTTCACTTCATATTGCTTCTGACAGTGTCATGTTGAGTTGCTTCACAAGTACATCATGTATGGTGGCATGTTATATGTGGTTGGTCTAACTATGTCTGGTGTATATTGTTTGCTTTGACTGCTTCCTTTCGAATTGCTTTTAGGTTAACTTTGTGTCCACACTTTATTGCATTGCATAATGTACTTCATGTTGTCTCTAGACTCTGATTACTTTGACATATCGTACTGTTCTGGTACACTTTGTTATTTAGTGGTGTGGCATTGTTTTGAGTCTTCACTATTGATGTTCATTCATTCTGGACTGGTATTTGTTGCTCCTGATATGTATACATGTGTGCATACATATGTATATATGTATGTGGTCAGACTTGTTTTTATGTGATAATTTTCTGGTCAGTATTGAAACCTTGTTTCATGTACCTTGTCTGCTCTACTCTGACCACTGCGTGACCAGTTGCATGTGTGATTTGAGCTGGTTTTGTTGATTTTGTCGAGACTCATATGCACTTAATTTGAATCCAGCCTTTGGCTTGGGTTTGACCTTGTGCTCACCTATCCCTGCAATTTTATCAAGTGTATATTGGTGTGCATGGCCTTGTGACATGTACAGTGATACACTGTGTATGACAAGCTTTTCGTGTAAGATGGATCCAAGCAAAAATGATGACGGACAATCCAAATAACTAAAGGCAAATAACATTTTCAACGCACACTTTAATTTGCACTTCAAAATATTTTCTTTTTCAATTTTACCGTGTAAGTGTTTTATGCGAACCGTTTCAAAGACCCAACACGCATTTTCTTGCATTGGGCTCTTTCATAAACTGATTATTATTTTATAGATAATTCAGATGCTGGATACAAACTGGAATAGAGTTGAAGATCAAATACAAGTGACGAGTGAATGTAGTGAGGTGAGAATGTATGTAAAAATTGTATAGTGAAAATTGTGTTGTAATTTGAAATTGTATTGTAATTGAAAATGTGAAAATGTAGTAAGAGCTCAAATTTGTACTATTTGAATTTGTAATAAAATATTTGTTTGAATAAAATATTTTTTTGAATATTAATTATGTGTTATTTATTTTAACCAACAATTATTTATTTAATTATGTGAAAAAATAAAATAGTATAATAAATAATACATTTAAACGAATATATGTATATATGTTTATTATCATTAAACAAAAATAATATACTAGCATATTCTACAATAGCTACGACTACCTTTTTAAAGGAATTTTCACTTAGAATGCTCATTGTCCTCCAATGACAATATACTGAAAGCATTCATCCATCCAAGTTCGTTCTGGGTCCAAACGGAACCGAAGGCACTATTTCTACTACATCCATTTTGGAATCATCCTCAGGATTAGCAACGATTAGTCCTTGCACTTCACTGCTCCATCTTCGACTCCATGCTCTTGTTTTTACTTCGAAAACGTACTCATTGGATCGAAGTGGTTTTGGGATAACTTATCTGATATTGGTCACTTCGAAACAACGTTCGATACTTCTGGTAAACTCAACCTTGTTTCTTTAGGAAATAAACAGACGAAAATAAGATCGGATATCATCACCTAACCATTAGTGGACAGATTTCCTTATCATCGACCTAGAAGAACGAAACAAGTTTTTATGTACAGTATAGCACCTCGAATGGTAACTGTACCATATAATTTTCATGTTTCTCCTAGATATTCCCAAAGTTATATTTTGGGTCCAGATTTGATAGTCGGTAATTTAACTATCAAATAAACAATCATTCAACCAAAAATTTCCACTGAAAACACCAAGTCTTATTTTTATTTAATTTTATATAAATTAAATCTCTTTATCCAGAATATACTTATATTGCCGAATTTAGTATATTCACATACTACCCTTTTCAAAAATATTTGAAAACCCTTTTAAAATAATACGGAAAGTACCACTGCGGCATCAACCATGGATTCATAGCTCAATGGTTACGCCTCTATCCCAAAGAAATCCAAATCTGAACTACAGGCACATACTGCCTCCGATTTCGCTATGAAAATATACCATTACTTTTTGAAACTTTATTAAAAAATTTCAAAATAATACTTATAAAATTCCTATAATAATTTTCCAAGTTTACTTTAGGCAAATACTCTTTAAAATAAAAGTTATTATATAATATTAATATTGAATAATTTATCTTTTAAAATGATATACTGGTTAATTCTTAATAATAATTAACTTAATATCAACCCATTTTAAACTACTTAATTAATAATTAAATATACTTAAAACAATTTAAAACAACCATACAACTAATTTCTAAAATATTCTTAAACACCCTCTTTTTTAAAATTATATAGTTAATAATTAAAAATCCTCATTTTCAAAACAAACTTAACTTTTCAGAAAAATATATTTTTCAATTCCAATATAGCCAATCTAATATTTATAAATTCCTCTTGATTTATCATCAATTGATTTACGCTCCAATTCCGTAAATTCCCTTTTCACATTTCTAAAAAAAAATCTACCATTTGCTTTTAAGACAATTTATCCATCTCCTTATAAATTCTCACATGAATTTATAACTTTGATTTATCCGCTGATAATCACTTTACTTTATTTATAAAACTTGTTTATAAATTCCATAGTCTCATTTTCCGTTTATAACGGTTTCATTATACGTAATCGATTATAAATCAACTTCTAAAAATAAATCCTTTTACACTTAAACAATATCGCTTAAATCTATTATTTAAAATCCTTTTATTTACATTATTCAAAAATCTCTATTTTTTCCACATTTCGAAATTATCAAGTACAAGTTTTAAAATCAAAACTATTTATTTTACCAAATTCATTTCTTTTAATTAATCCAAATTCCAATAAAATACTTCACTTCCAAAATCCCTTTTAAATTTCCTTTCAAACTCAATATATATATTTATGATATTTTAAAATATCAAAATCTAGGCCAGTAATACCACATCATCCAATAACTTTAAATTGCACTATAATCTATCACAGATTATTCAACAGTTCATATATCACTATATATGAAATTAAATTCAACATTTTTGAGGAATCCAGTTGGATCCCTCTAACTTATTTCCCTGCATCCACAAATGTTAGCACAATATAGAAATACCAATCCCACTTCGAGTAGGATATCGTGGTATATAGGGTCATCCGCTATTATGCAGGGTGCATAGGGTTTCATACGCTATATATATATATATATATATATATATATATATACACACGAAAATATCAATGCCTCCAATATATATACTACTATATACAATATCACATTCAACTGATAAAAATATATCAATCAACAAATCAATAATTAATTTTAAATATTGTAGTGGTCCAAAATTAAGTAAGATTAACTCACCTTGAGTTTCAAATTGCCAACGTTTCAATTTTGAATTAAACCAAACAACGTTCGATTTAATATAAAATTTTAGCTAGCTCCGATCGACTCCAAATCAATTTCAACATGTAGTATTCATCGCTACGATTCCAAGCCGCTTGTTTTGTCCAATTCTGACAACGTATGAAAATGATATATATTTTATAAGGCTTCGATTTATAATAGAATTAATTTACAAATATTTGATTTTTTTTAAAAAATTACTAACACATCCTGGCCGCACATTTTTGCTACACGCGATCTGGCCGTTATTTTCTTCTTCTTTCCAGGAGAAAAACACGCAAGCTTGAACCCATGAACATGCACGTATGCCTGATGGCCGCTCCTTCTATTGTAGATCGAGACATTGATCAGAGAACACCACGCGAAAGCCCGCAACCCCATGTACCTCTACCCTAAACCCCTTGAAACTTGGCCACCCATCCACCTCGAAAATCAGTATGAACGCAACCTGGACACGAGCCCGTACCTCCTCGATCGATGCGATGTTCCAGATTATAGCCCTACGATTTGTAGAGCTCAAGAAGCTCTACGACTTTCATGTTGAACTCAAAGCGTGAAAGGATGTGGATTGAGAGGATTTAAGGGAGGAAAGCTTGATGGTTTCGGCCATTAAAATTTCCATTGGGGGCCGCGTGAACATTAGGTTACGGTATCGTGTACATATATACGTATATGAATTATTTTATTAATTTTTTCACTATTCATGTACTTTTTCGGATGAAATCCAAACGAAGCATGCCTCCATGCGTTTATAATTTACTCCTATTCCGAACGCAATGGAAAACTTTTGAGTCCTAATTCGATCGTATGGAGAAGACAGCTTTTTGGATCCAATTATTATATTAAATTTTCGATATAAATTTCATCGCGTTTCTATCCGGTACGACCAAACAATAATTCCAACTGCTATGAAATTTGAAATCCAATAATAATACACTATTACGTATCCAACGAACTAGTTTCGTCGAAATCTGAGAGTGTGCCCCCGGAAGGCTATTTTTAAATATCAATTTAAATGATATATTTTTAAAACTAAACAAATCACTTTTAAATTCAATTTAAAAAGTTTTATTATCTTCATTATTATTAATATAAATTTTATAAGCCTTTAAATTATTTTTATCAAGCTTAAAACTCAAGATTCAATAATTTAGCCAATTTTCAATTATTAAATTCAATAATTAATTTATCCAATATATCGTTATATTTGAAATTCAAGTTAAAAATTAACTTTTAAATATTAAAAATCATTTTAATATTCCAATTTAAAATAACCAAAATATTGGGTCGTTACATTTCTCCCCCTTAAAATAATTTCGTCCCCGAAATTGCCAAGGTAAGAAGAATGGTCCAAAACCCATTTACTATTTCAAAAAAAAATTAGTTGAAATAACTTTTTCGAAATCAATTTATTGAAACTACGTTATCACTCCTACTAATTTTTCAAAATAATCCATAGATTACACTAATATTATGCCCTCAATCATTTAAATTATCAAAATTTTCCAACTCCTTAAATTTTTTTAAAAATTTGTCAGCGGCTCCTTTGCATGGCTAGATCTGAACAACTACAATTTTGCCTCTATGGGCTCCAATCATCAAAAGAAAACAAAGCCAAGTGGCTTAATAAAAAAACCACCAATTCAAATACAATTTAAATACGTACCTTTTTGTCGGGCAATCAAATTCTACTTCTGAAATCAATGACATCAATTTAGCTTTTGCTTTTGTATACATGCACCTTACTTACCAATGATATCCAATCATTTAATTCCAAAAATATTTTATTTATTCCTTTTCAAAATTTTCAAAATTTTCTTTACTTAGGCCCGTACGATGTACATATATCATCTGTATGCATAATCAAATTTGATCGCTCACTCGAACACACAATTTCACTTCCGAACTAGTATCGTTCACACGACTCTCTAGTGCAGACTCGGATCTGGTTTCTTGATTAAAAACCATCATTATCCTTACATAGCCATATACTATGATAGATAATTCCAAAATCAATCAAAAATCCATATCCAGTGTTCGCCGTCGAAAATCGAGTGAAAATCCCAACTCGGATCTATATAACTGTCTCAAAATTCTATGCTCAAATCTGGATCAAATAGTCATGCGAATAAGATAATATACGTACAACTTACATGTTTATTTCCAATTGATTATTAGCTATATCAATTTCTTGTATTCACATCTATTTCCTTTCCATTCAATTATTCACAATTATCGTGCCTATTTAAACTTCACATTCACTAATTAACTTAGTATATTTCCTTCCATACTAATTTCACTTAAGAATTTATCCCATCAATTTTCTTAAGTCAATTTATAACCTTTTATATTAAGGTTCTTAGATTAACTTTCATTTACAATCAATTATTCACAAATCACTATTCATATCCCTTATTTAATCTGCATTCAAATATTTACTTAGTATATATCTTAAATACCAATTTCCACTTAAGAACTTCCTCTTTAAATTTCTTAATTCAATTTAAATTTTTTATACAAAAGTTCTTATGCTTATTACCACCTTCCACTTAAGTCCATATACACTTTAACTCAACCAATTTACATTTCCAAAATTTATTTATCTAGTCCCACTCAAACACAGTTTTTAATTTCACTTTATTTAACATGATGCATGTTAAATTCCATTCCAATTTTCAATTTCATTTACTTACTAATTAAATTAATCAGTTCGTCCTCTAATTTATTTCCAATTTAATGAATTCTATTTCAATAGCTATTCCATTTAACCTACTAAGGCTTAATTTTTCCGAAATTCACTTTATACTTAACTTAAGTTAAGTTTAATATTCCAATAATCAAATTTCAAAATTTCTAAAGTTATCAAACTTATTAGTATTCCATAAAACATTTCCAAATAAAATCCCGAAGTTTAACTCCTTATTCCCAAAATTATTTCAAATCATCTTTTTTTTTTGAAATCATATAAACCCCAAAATTCCTTATTATATCAAGTCATTCCTTTGAATTTCAAAATCAAAACCAGTTTTGCAAACAGACCCTAATTCAAATCATTAAGGTAGCAATTCCTCCCTTGGAAACTCGAAAAATGAACACCGATGTCGTGATCATCATCAGAATTATTTTCCAACGACCAAAGTGAATTCAATGCTTTTTTTCTCTTTTGAAGACCATTTTAAATATTTCAAATCAAAAATATTTCCCAAATAACATCACCATTGTTTGTCCAAGACCCCGAAAATCATTTTCAAATCCAATAAAAAATTAAATTCCTAAATGTCCAACTTTTAAATCCTTTTAAATTTATATTTAAATATTCCTCTGGAATTTCATTCCATTTCAAATTATAAATCACATTTACAAATTCCATTTTTTTGTATGGATTATTTCTTGACCGTTGACTAAAATATCAACTTTTATTTTGATCACCACAACAAATGATAATAGTTTAATACTATCATTTCCTAACAACCAAGCAAATCATATATAATAATTTCTCTTAAAAATTATTTCTTTTATATATACAAATAATTTGGGTAAAATTATTTTATTTACCCCATTTCAAATCAATACCATGTCGAATTGTTATGTTATAGTGTTTAGAGATCCCTATCAATAACGTTAATTACTCATATTGACCAGAATCCATAAGCCACTCAACTGACAAATACGCGCTCATATATATTAATACACTCAAACTCTTTCTAGGGCATTATTGACCCTATCACTAATGAGTAATCCCCGTCAAAGCCAAGGTTCCCACTTAACCTTCAGCTCTGGTACCAAGTGTGATGAACCAGATTTTCGACCTTCGAAAATCGACATCAATACGTTCACTGTATTACATGTCAAACAATCGAATGCCAGAAATACCAGATCGTAAGAGAAGAAGAAAGAGGTAGAAAAAGAAAATAGGAACAACACAGAATCTCACAATCGCGATGAAACAATATATAATAGATAACAACTGGTCTTTATGCAAAAAGAACCGTAACTGTTATTTATACATTACATTATCAGAGGACAACATAATCAATAACTCAACATTGGACAATTGTAATAACTTGTCCTCTCCAATGCTGAATATACAGCCTACAATACACAGTGGAATAAAAGCCAAGTACGTGTGATACGCCTCGTCATCCAGCACGTCTCCTGAACTCCATAACATCCTATCATGTATCTAAAATACTCGGTCTGACTCAAGCATTATAATAAAATAACACGCGAGTCAGTCTGGAAAACTAGTGTAAGAAAACACACTTAATTTGAAATATTAAAGTCATCAATTGAGAATGTTCATCTACAGATATTATCAAATACTGATATGCCTTAAAAATAGAATCTAATAAATAAACTTATTTTACAAATTCAAAACACCTTTATACAAATATTATCTAATTTTAACATCGCTTAAAAACGAGATCTAATAAGTAAACTTTTTTTACAAATTCGTTTGTTATTAACCAACAACAAAAATAAAAATTTAAACTAACAAAAAAATTAATGTTGCAACTTAAAAATAAATTTTTTAACTCACTAGACATGGTTTTCATGCAAAAATATGATTAAACATTTATGCAAATCATTTTCTCTTTAATGTGTTATACGTGTACAATTTGTAGAAAAACATTTCATTTGCACTATATGGCTTGTAAATAATACATGCCAAATGGACCGACTATTGTTACTGCATGAACCCAGTTTTTCTTTTTACTCCTTCCGTCCTCCTTCGACCTTTTCCCTCCCGTGCGATCCATTTCCACCGTCCCCCTCCATTCTGGACCTTCCCCCTCTTTCCGCTCGTCTGGATGGCAAACAACAGAAAATCTATTACTAGATTTGCCGCGTCGATTGATCATCCCGAGTATGCCACAGATCTGGCTGCATCTCTGCGGGTCCTACCCTGTCGTCGAATGTTTCGATTTTTATTACTGCAATGCCTCTTCTGGATTCGTTCTATCATCAAGACAATTCAATAGAATTCTGAATAGGTAAGTTAGCTCTAAATTTATCTTATGGATTGTTAGATTCTATGGACAGCAGCTAACTTGGCTACTAAATGGTCGAAGTAACATTTTATTCTTTTTTAAGCATGCAAAATGGATCAATTTTTTTGAAGATGGGAGGGTAGAATGGGTCAATTTTTAGGAAGAAAGCAATACTTCTTGAGTAGGGGTGTAAACGGGTTGGACCGGACAGGACGGAGACGTGTCCTAGTCCTGTCCTTTAAGAGATTCAAACGAACACGGACCGAACAAAATTTAACTTCGAACATTGTTCGTACGAGTCAGACAACGGACGGACAATGTTCGGACAATAGAAAAACATCGAATATTTTTGGACGGACATTTTTTCTTGTCCTAATTCAAGTCCTAAATGAAAATCGTACGGACACAGACCAGACATCTTACAGACTCGGACCGAGTCGGACAACGGACTGTCCTGTCCTATATACAGCCCTATTCTTGAGCTTGTATTTTGCTACCTCTTTTTTTTTAAGACTTGACATGTAAATTTAATTTTTCGAATGTAATATTAGGTTTAGGTTTGGGTCTCTTCGAAATTGAAGAAGAGGTTGCAAGGTAGCTAATTACATTAAATCTGCATGGAAGAGGTGGGTTGTTTTAATTTTTATTCACGATGGCAGGTGGAAATTTCGATGATGACATGAGGAAACTTGTTGAGGAAGAAGGAAGTTATGTGACAGTTGTAAGTGAAAGAAGAAGAACTGAAGCAAACATGTACACTGACATATGAAAAATGTGCACAATTTTCATGTACACAGGAAGAAAATGATGATTTGAAAGTGAATTGTATTACACATGTAATATTGAATCAAGAAATGATAATTTGGGTTTGTACTTGAAAAAAAAGGAGCAATGTATTTGTATGGATCAAAAATCCGTAGACAAATTTTCAAAAAAATTCAAGAACAAAAGATGAAATGTAAAACGACAGTTGCAAGTACCTATACCAAATGCAAGAAAGATATACACAAATGACTCTTTGTTATCAAGAAGTATAACTGATACCAAATATAACAAGAAATGGGTGATTGAAATTACAACAGAAATTACAAGATTCACTTTATCAACATTGAAGAAATTATAGGCTACTAAAATATTAACAAGACTGGCAACTGACAAGTATACGTGAACAGAGAATCAATTTACAGAAATTAACAGAGCAATTGAAAAGATAAGCACAAGAAGTAACACAATATAATATTTGTACACAAACTGAACAAGAATTAGGATTATACTATATAGAAGAGAACTAGCAGGAGATTGCAAAATCAATATTAAAACACCAAAAATGACAATATAGTTGAACTGGATAAAGAATGAAGAAGAAATACTAATGGCAATATAACAACAGAATCAACCATTACAATACCAATCCACCATTATATATATACACATATCAAGACATTTCCGCAAACAACCTGTCTACATAACCCATCCAAGCCTAAACACCAAAAATGACCCATTTCAACACATAGAAACATATACAAAAGATCTGTTTTACATAGCAAATCTACTGCATACATGTACAACTCAACACAGCCTAAATTCTGAGTGTATCATTTGTGCACGTGCATATATGCATAGACATGCATAGATTGATACACCTAATTATCGCACTGCTGCAGTCCCAATTTCAATAGCACCCATCTCTGACATTCTCCTGGCACCATCCAACAACTCCTCTGGCGAAATAGTGATCAACAGTGGTGAACTTGACATTTTCTGCTCCATTTTAGCATTATCTACAAACTGCTGACAGACTTCTTTCTCCAAAATCATGGAAATCACTCCTTGGCCGTTACATCTCCCCTCCACTTCAAGAAGGGACCTTGTCCCAAGGTCCAAGGTAGGAAACCTCCTTATCATCAGCCAATAGTCTTCCCATGTGGCCTCTTCTATAGGTTTCTCCTTCCACTTAATCAAAATCTGAACTACATGCTTATTGTTTTTGGGTATCATCCTCCTATCAAGTATGCATTTAGGCTGCTCTACTATTTCCTCCACAAAGCTAGGAACATCATCTTGTACAACAATAGAATTTCCAACCTTCCTCTTTAATTGCAATACGTGAAAAACAGGATGTGCCTTGGCAGTAGTTGGCAACTGAAGCTTATAAGCTACCTTTCCAATCTTTTCAACTATTTCATATAAGCTATCTTTCCAATCTTTTCAACTATTTCATATGATCCATAATACTTGGGTGATAACTTACATGTTGTAACGACCCTGACTCGACCTTCAAAAATCGACACCTAATTACATCATTCGTATTCGAATGCCGCAGATTCAAACGTTGAATCTGATTCGTCGGAGCTTATAACACATTAAGTACAACAACACAGCGAAAGAAAATGAATATATCATTGATACAACAATAGATACAACATCTGATACAATAGATGCTCAACAATATCAGAGACAAAAATATACAACAGCGGAACAAATAGCAGCGGAAAGATAGCACCAAAAGACAGAAGAGTCTCCAAAAGAATCCAACTCCATACTGCAACTGCATCTCCATCTCCAAATCAAAGATAGCTCGAACCCCCGATCATGTTAACTAAGCAAGGTCAGTCATGGGATTGGTGTGAGTAAACAAAAACAGTTTATCTTAAACAAAACAACAAAAGAATTTAGAATTTGAAATCCGCAATGCTTTGAAAAATGAAACTACCATAAGGCCTCCCCACACACACACAATGCAAGCGCACAATTGGAGGAGATTTCTCCTTATGATAGTAAAACATGCTTGATACGCAAAATCCTTTTGATATTATTATTAGTGCATAGTGTAGAAAACCTTTTGAAAGTATAATATAAACCTTAACCAACATAGGTACCATTATATTATGTCAGCTATAGCTACCTTCTGAGGAGGTGAGTTATACAATTTCAATCGTAAAAGGCTCGTATTGGTGGTTGGATTTCCAACAAATGGTCAGGCAAAGGAACTTCCTGGACCACATGGGTACGCCTCTGGAGGGACGTCCCGAGAACTTAACCAGCTCTCTGCCAATACAAGGCCGGGTTGCCTCTGCAACTTGGTAACTACTACACGAGTATGTCATCCCCCGGTCGTAACCAACCTTTATCCGAGGGTCCTTAACCACAAAGCAATAACCACAAAGTAATAAATTTGTAGCAACCACATAAGTTAAGTATCTGCGCTCCATACCATGATACCACTTCTATCCAGACATACCCTCAGGGGGTGCTACCCCCAAATAACATTGTTGCATCTTTCCTGTTTCGACCATTCAGGGTTGTGAGGTCCGACGATGTCACGTCCACAAAGTTACGCTTTACACAAAAGGCATGCTTTGATCAACAAATGATCAGCAGCACTTCGTATGCCACATTATCAAATTGTGAATGTATCACTAGTGACCATCAACTACATAACCTCTGAGCTTGTACGTCTCAGAGAAGGGTGTTAAGCAAAGAGAATAAATTCTCCGCCACCAAACAGAAATGTATTTGATAGAAACCAGTTTTACATCTCAAAGTGTAATGTTAGACACACATCCATACAAGTCTGTTTCAGGTTCGAACAGAACCGAAGGCACTTCAAAGAAGCCCTTGCAATCCGGGTATTCACAATCTCGATCGGACTCCCCATCACATGTGGAGATCTCTATACCGACGCGACTCAGTGCAGAGACATTCGAAGGGTTATCCTTTCGTTCTTGAAAATATCCGGTCTTCGCCATCGATCTTCAAATGCTATCCATATCGTCGTATCATTATTCGGAATGGGTTATATGACACAAGGTCCTCTCCCAGCTAATTCGAACAATGAGGGTAATAGGGTGAGCGTTCGGTTGGTTTTAAGGTAAAAAATGTCAAACCGAACTAAAACTGAAAAAAATCAGAACCGAACCAAATAAATTTCGGTTAATTCGGTCGGTAACCGATTTAACCGAACTAGAAAGGTAAGTGAAATAAATTACCATAGATTATTATTCCAATGATCAGTTTACTTAAAGGAAAACATAAATTTATGTTTAGAGAAACTATTTCGAGTACCTTTTTAAGTTTATAAGAAAAATTAACATATTTTCAATAGATAAAATTTGGTTTTTATTACTAAACAAATTATTAATAGTATTACAATGCTATGAATTTGGATAATATAATAAAAGTTCGGTTAATTCGGTTAAACCGATAACCACTGTAAAATTATTTTACAAACCGAATTCAAACCGATACAATTTCATAACCGAACCGAACCGACCGAAATGAACCGGTTTGGTCGGTTAATTCGGTTTGAACCGAATATTGCTCACCCCTAGAGGGTAATATTTAAAAACATATGGATATATGGAATATTAGTTAAGTCACAACTTAAAGCTCAAAACCTTTCTTCAAATGGTTTAAACAAATTACCATTTTCAAATCTTTAAACAAAAAATTCACTTCACAAAGTTCACCAATCTTTCACAAAGATTAATTCATAGTTTTCAAAACAATTACATTTCAAGTCTTTTATACAGTAGATATATACCTTTAAGATCCCTTTCAAAGTTTATCAATCTTTAACAAAGATTCATTTATAGTTTTCAAAACAATTTTTATTCAAAATTGAAACTTTTTCAACAAAAACTGGAAATCCTTTCTTTATTTGAAAGCCATTATCATTTAAAAACAAAGAGTTTTCGTTTCAGAAAAATCCGATCAAATGTGCACAAGTTATATCCTTTAAAGTAAAAACTTGGGTTAAATTTATATTTCCAAATAATACTTAAAAATACTTTAAAGATGGTTTTAAAATCCATATATATATTATATAATTTGTTTAAATCTTTCAAAACAATTTCAAATAATATTTTTTAAACTAAACTTTAATTTCAAAACATCCCTTTCAAAAGCTTTTCGTATCCAATTCCATTTCCAAAACCATTTGGATTCAAACTTCAATTTTTTAAAACAAAATAATATTTAGATTTCTAAATATCTATGACTTAACCGATTTCCTCGTGAAATCCATATTTGTGTGTGTGTATAGTGTAGTCCAGAGGTTTTACACAATAGTGCAACATCATCAATCATTACAGATTCAAGCACAACAATATCGATAAGCGGTACAATTTTATAACGCTTATCTTCATTCACAGCTTCATAGATAAATAAATTACATCCATCAGAGCTCAAATCAAAACAGAGCATCACACATAAGGGATATTAAACAGTTCAACATTCAATAGAATCCAAACATCCATAAGTAAGCTCAATTAATTATCTGATTAATTTAAATCAGATTAATTACTTATGAATAAACTACTAATCCTGATTAATTAATATTAATTAATTACAAACCATTCTGATAATTGTCCTTTAATCGTTTATTAATTAACTTTTAATAATAAATTAATTAACCTTTAATTATTAATTAATCAAACTTAATTAATAAATTATTCAACATTTAATCATTAAATAATTAACCCCTAATTATTTGATTATTCTTTAATTAATTATCTTTACTTAATTAATTAACCCTTAATTAATTACAATTTAATTTATTATTCTTAATTAATTACAATAAGTGATTATCCCTAATCACTTATATTAATAAATCACGAATTAATTTTAATCACTTGATTAATTAACTTTAATCATTAATTAATTACTCTTGATTAAGTAATTATCTTTAAGTAATTAATTACCCTTAATTACTTTCATTAATTAATTATCTTTTAATTAATAATTATCCTTAATCAAATCTCATAGATCAATTATCCTTAATTACTTATCACAAAACAATTAACTCTTAACAAATTAATTTTTTTTAAATAATCTTTGAAATAAATTCATTATTAACTTAAAAACTTTAAGTTAAATTAATGTTTAATATAACAAAAACATTCCATCGTTAATTAATTACAATATTAAGTTTATTTAAAATAAACTTTTAAAATAATGGTTATATAGATTAAACACTTAAAAACTTAATTAAACTGAAATAATTTTTAGTTAAAAACCTTTAACAAATCTAAAACTTAGTTATTTTAAAATAATTTTATTTAAAACCTTTTAACCAATTTAAACTTGGATGATCATTTATTAATTAAAAAGATCTGGTTTTTAACAAAATGGTTTTAAACAAAACTTGATTTTTATTTTAAAAATTAAAACTGGTTTTATACAATTCTTAGACTTGAGCTCTACCCGAGGTAAACCCGAGCCTTACTTCGAGGCTCTCACCTTCATTAGTTGCTTCGAGTCAACCACTCATTTTCCCGTGATCATCCTCGAGCATCTACCTTTCTTCTCCAATCCACAACCCAAAAAAACACAAACGTGCACGTGTGCATAGTGCACGCCACTCCGTCCATCTCCGATCAACCGTGCCACCGTCGACGATCACCTCACCCCAAACAACCATCCAGATCGACGAATTTAACCACGAATTGAAATTGAGCTAATTGGTTCAACCTGGAACCCAACCCAGTCTCTCAAATCAGCCTCGCTACGACGCCTCCGACCACTGACCACCATCCTTTAGTGACCAGAGATCCCCCGACGACCCACAGACCCTTCTACACTGGTCCGATCACCTGAATCGCTTCGATGTTAACGAAATAAACCCATCTTCCTCGTCGAACAAAACTAGGTTGAAAACCCTAAATCCACATCAACTGACTTCACCGAGGATTTAAAAATTTATTTATCATTTTTCTGATGATCATCAGTCCTCAAGCTACTTCTGACATCAAGCTCGAGATCATACAACCTCGCGACCACCAGAATTTGCCATGTTTTCAATTTCCGTTCAACTTTCAAGTTCTCTTGATTTAAAACCTTAAAAATCATGATTTTACTTTCAAAATTCATAGTTTACAAAAACGTAGCAGATTATATAAATGAAACAGTAGATTATGGAAATCAAAATCTTAACATTCTTGAGTATTTACTGTAAGTCCTTGTTCCAGTTAAAATTACCTCCAAATTCTATTTAAAAATATTCTCAAAACTAAAATCTTGATTTTCTTAATCATATTTTCCTTAAACATCTTAGACTAAGAGATAATAGAGGAAGTGATTTTGGGTTTTGAAATAGTTTTGCATCTGAGAACAAGAACAGGGGAGGCTTACATACATACTCATCACATATGAACTGATTTTCATGCAAGCCCATTTACCATTACACAAACAAATTTTCACAACATAAATTCACAGATTCATCACATGCATCAAAACAAAGCAGATAAAGTTTGATAGGGGTGATGTTTACTCACCTGTCACCAAAACAGAAGACAAATTCGAATGCTTAATGAAATGATCTGGAACCAGGCTTTGATATTTTTGACCCGAGCTTGAATTTGTTTTGATTGTTCTTGAATCATTGTTGAGTTTGATTTGCTAGCTTCTCATGTGTGAAACCATTTGATCTGAAATTTGTTTGTTGATGCTGCTTTAATTTTGCTTCAGATTTGTAGCTTATTTCCAGGTTTAATTTTTGAGATGTTTTGAATTCTGGTTGAACTTGATTTTTTTTAAACCTGATCTTTGATTTGTTTTTTAATTGTTAGCTTGCTTCCAGATTTTGATTTTCTATTGCATAGCTTCAGGTTTTATATGTTTGCTTTGATTTTTATTTTACTGGTTTTGTGAAGTATGAAGAGAAAATTATGAAGTAGAGAGTATTCAAGCCTGGTTTCTCATTTTTGATATTAGCACTATAACTTTGAAAGAAAATTGAATGGCCACTTGTTAAATTTTAATGACAATACCATTACACTTGTTAAATTGCTTGCTCCATGGATTACACTTGTTAATATCATGTGTTTAATAATTGGACACTTGTATTTTACATGAGAAACATTTATATATTAATTTTAAATTGTTTTTCCTATTTTATAAATAGATTTCCATTATATACACACACATCTTAAAAGAAATGTTTTAAATAAATTATACATTAACTAAATCACATATATATTATTTCAAGTTCAAATTGTTTTACTAAGATATTCTTTTAAATTTTAAATACCAATTCAAATTCAAAGTCAAATCCAAATCTACCCAATATATATATATATATATATATATATATATATATATATATATATACACACACACACATATATATATATATATTTAAATTTTAAAACATTTATTATTTTGAATCTTAAACTCAAATGCCAATTATATACACAAATCAATAGTTATCTGATTTGCCTTGAAAATTTCAAATAAATTCGCAATTTAATTCAAAAATTTATTTTAATTATCAAATTAAATTTGTCTTAAAAACATGAATGTTACACATGTTCTCTGATTTTTTGCAGTAAGTTGTTATATGGTTGGAGTTTAAGAAATACTCAATCCCCTACTTTAAACTTCCTCTCTGTCCTCTTCAAATCCGCATATTTTTTTCATTCTTTCACGTGCCCACTTCAGGCTATCCTTTAAATATTCCAACAAGATATCCCTAGTAAACAACATCTCTTCAACCTGTTCTACCTTGTCAGTGTGCTGGACATAGGATAGTAGGTGAGGGGATCAACACCATATGCAACTTTGAATGGAGAAGTATTTGTTGAAACTTTCCATGTAGTGTTGTACCAATACTCGGCCAGGGTTAACCATTTGCTCCATTAACGGGGTTTATGACAGATGAAACATTTCAAATATCCCTCCAATATCCTGTTTATCACTTCTGACTGCCCATCACTTTGAAGATGGTAGACAATGCTTAACTTCAAACAGCTACCTTGCAACTTGAACAGCTCTTGCCAGAATTTGCTTGTGAATATAGGATCCCTGTCACTAACTATGGTTTTAGGTAGGCCATGCAATTTAAACGCACCATTAAAGAAAACAGTAGCAACTTCCTTGGAGGTATAAGGGTGGCCGAGAGGGAAAAAGTGGGAATATTTTCTTAATCGATCTACAACAACAAAGATGACTGTGTATTTGTCATTTTTTGGCAAGTTAGTGATAAAATCCATAGCCATGTCAGTCCATATTAATTCAGGAATGGGTAAGGGCTGTAGAAATCCAGGCAGCAATACATTTTCTCCTTTATTTCTTTGGCACTGATCACGTGCTTTAACATAATCTTCCACATCTCTTCTATTTTTTGCCAGTAAAAAACTTGTTTTAACCTTTTTAATGTAGACTTGGTTCCAGCATGCTCTCCCAAAGGTGTTGAATGATGCTCTTGGATAAGTGTTTGAAGCAGGCTTTTTAGATGATGGTCAGCTAAAATCTTCCCCTTGTGAAAAATTAATCCATTCATTACTTTATATTTGCCATCGCCAAGTTCATTATTCTGAACCTTATTGATTTGTTCCTGATACCAAGCAGATGACTGTAATGTATGTGTAAGCTCCTCCAACCATGGAGTTTGTACAACAGATACGGGTTGTGCTTCTACTTCTTCCCAAGCATCTGCTTCCTTTCTAGATAATGCATCTGCAATTATTTTTTCCTTCCCAGATTTATACTCCCCCTTATAGGAAAAGCCGCAGCCCTGTGTGTAGTTTCTGTGATAACAAAAATTTCAAACTCTGATGATCAGTGTTTTATAATAAACTGCCTCTCCAAAAAATATTGAGCCCACTTTCTTGTAGCTAAAATAATGGCTCGCAGTTCCTTTTCGTATGTAAACAGCAATAGGTTCTTCCCATGCAGTGCCTTGCACATGCTATAGGTTTATTATTTTGAAGCAACACTGCTCCCACACCATGGCCATTGGCATCACATTCGAATGTAAAAGGTTGGTTGAAATCATGCATAGATAATATAGGAGGATTGGTTAGACGGTGCTTCAATTTTTCAAAGGCCTCCCTTGATTGTTTAGTCCATGAAAAAGCAATCCTTTTTAACATTTCTGTAAGTGGTTTGGCAATTACCCCAGTGTCTTTTATAAATTTCCTGTAGAAGTCTGTTAAACCCAAGAACCCTCTTAATGACTTCAAGAATTTTGGGCAGTGGCCATTCAACTACAACTTGCACCTTGCTTGGATCAACTGTTCCTTGACGAGAGATGATGTGGCTCAAATATTTCAGTATTTGCTTAGCAAAGCTGCACTTCGACAATTTAATCACTAGCAAATTTTGCTGCAAAATATGGAAAGTGATTTTAAGATGATTGATATGTTCCTCCTAGCTCTTGTTGTACACCAAAATATCATCAAAGTACACTAAAACTAACTTCCTCAAATATGGCTTAAATACGTGATTCATTAAAGGTTGAAAGGTGGATGGCGTGTTAACAAGCCCAAAAGGTATTGCAAGAAATTCATAATGACTCTTATGTGTCCTGAAAGCTGTTTTATGTACATCTGGCCCATGCATTTGAACTTGATGGTATCCTGTTCTCAGATCCAACTTGGAAATATATGTAGCTCCTTGTAATTCATCAAATATGTAATCTATTAGGGGAATGAGTAATTTATCTTTGATGGTGCAGGCATTCAAACTTCTATAATCAACACACAACCTCCATGAGCCATCTTTTTTTTCTTCTAACCATGACAACAGGAGAAGAAAATG
The DNA here is from genome assembly GCA_030765085.1 of Allium cepa. NCBI lineage: Eukaryota > Viridiplantae > Streptophyta > Magnoliopsida > Asparagales > Amaryllidaceae > Allium > Allium cepa. The sequence goes on along the minus strand of CM060934.1, from coordinate 307,419,490 downwards.
GACTACTGTTGTGCCTAATAACTCCAGCAGCCAGCAATTCGTTTATAATTTTTTCCAACTCATTTTTTATGTAATGTGAATGTCTATAGGGTTTAAGGCATATAGGTTTAGTGTTAGGTAGGAGTGGAATTTTATGGTCATGCTCTCCTTTTGGTGCCAGAAAGGGGCCATTGCAAGTGATTTCAGGGTATTGGTCGAGGAGCTCTATGATGGCAAAGGGTAGTGATGAGGTTTGTTCCTCCTTCATTTTATTCTAGAAGCGTAATATCATATTTAACTGGCCATGTGCATTTTCCTTGGTTATAGATCTTTTATCAACAATCTTCATTTTGATTGAGACACTGCCAAATGTAATATTTATTATTGTACTGAAATTTAACTTGTGATTGCCCCAAGTTTAGAGTCACATCACTCAAACTCTTCGTCCATGACCCCCCAATACTACTTGACAACCTTCCAGTGGCAATGGTAATAGTTCGACAGACATTTTGCATCCCTGATACTTGAGCATCACATTTTTGCATATACTAGAACCAGTTAAATTCTCCCCATTGGTCACAGTCACTTCATAAGCTTTGGATTCATCTACCGTCAATTCTAACTTTTTGGCAAGTTGTTCATTGATCTAGAGTTTATAATAACTTGCATCGGCTTTCTGTTGATAATTCCTTTCACTTTGATGGTAGACAAGGCTGGGATTCCACACAGCTTATAAAGTAATAGATAAGGCTTCTTCTGCTGCTACTTCCCCATCAGACTCAGTGACATCAACATTCAAACTGTCTTCTGTTTCCTCCTCTTCTCTAAGTGACATTAACCCTTCTAATACATAAACATGTGGACTTTTGCATTTATGATCTTTAGACCACTTTTCCTTGCACCCATAACAAAGATTTTGTTTTCTCATTTCTACAATCTGACTAGGGGTTAATCCTTTACTTTTTGCTACATTTTCAATAGTGGTATTGCTTCCATCTCTAGGAACTGCATCAGGGGTGGAATTTACTGGATCCTTGACATAGAATTGGGTGGTGTGATTGGAGGTGGTTTTGGTGACAGTGGCAGTGGAATGGCTAACAGTGGTAAGTTTATGATTTTTTTTGTTTGGATATATTTACTCTCAAACATTTTGCCAATGCAACCGCTTCTTCAAAGTCAACTGGTCTTGAGGTCATCACATCATATCTAATCTCCTCCTTCAACCCTCCAATAAATCTATCAAGCAAGAATTTAGGGGGTAAAGTTTCTATAACTCCTTGTAGCTACTCGAATCGACTGAGATGAGCTCTAACAGTGGTGTGTTGCTTGAGTTTGGATAATGTTTCATAGGGTCTCTCCATCTCCTCAAGGTTGAACCGTACCAAGATTTCCTCTTTGAAAATTGGCCATAACTCATGATTTATAACAGTATTGGTATACCAATGATACCACTGCAGGGCTTCCTTCTTGAGATAAAATGAACAAATTTCTACCCGATATTGCTCATCAGTGTGCTGAAATCTAAAGAGCTGCTCTACCTGTCTCAACCAATCAGCCACTCCTTCATCACCAAAAGCTGGAAAAGTCCAACTTGTATGAAGACAATAGATTGGGGTAGTGCATATTAGGATAGTTTGGATTGGGATGATTTTGATATAGGTTTCTTGGTGCAGGAGGTTCTGGGTTTAATGGAGGATTTAAAGGATAAGGGACATTTCTTGGCCGAGGTTGGGGTTTCTTGAACTGGTGGTTGCCAAAGGAGGTCCAGGCATCGAACTAGTATTATAAGTTAAATTTTCAGTGTTTTGTACTGGTGGAGGATATTGAGGCATTAGTGGTGGAGCTACGGGTTGTGCTGGTGGTGGAGCTTGCGATCTGTACTACATTTGTTGAATATTATTTGCAAGGGAGGTGAGGACATTGTGAAATCCTTCAAATCTGGTGGTGTGTCATGGGTGGTTTGCACCAATTTTCAATTATTGTGCTACAATTGAGTTAAAGAATTGGTAATATGTTCATTAAATTCTCCTTGTCGCTGCCATAGTAAGTCTTGTTCAAGAAGTGGTGGGTTTGTATAAGAATTATTGTTGTTGAGGTGTGGATCGATTTGGGGGTCTGTTTCCTCCCCATTGAACTGCTCTGATACCAAATTGGAAGAGGTGGGTTGTTCTAATTCCTTATTCATGATGGCAGGTGGCAATTTCGACGATGACATGAGGAAACTTGTTGAGGAAGAAGGAAGTTATGTGACAGTTGTAGGTGAAAGAAGAAGAACTGAAGAAAATATGTACACCGGCACAGGAAAAATGTGCATAATTTTCATGTACACAGCAAGAAAATGATGATTTGAAAGTGAATTGTATTACAGATGTAATATTGAATCAAGAAATGATAATTTGGGTCTGTACTTAAAAAATAAAATGGAGCAATGTATTAATATGAATCAAGAATCTGTGGACAAAGTTTCAGACAAATTCAAGAACAAAAGATGAAGAAATGTAAAACCGACAGTTGCAAATACCTGTACCAAAATGCAAGAAAGATACATACAAATGACTCTATGTTATCAAGAAGTATAACTGATACCAAATATTACAAGAAATGGGTGATTGAAATTACAAAAAAATTATAAGATTCACTTTATCAACACAGAAGAAATTATAGGCCACTAAAATATTAACAAGACTGGCAACTGACAAGTATATGTGAACAAAGAATCAATTTACAGAAATTAACAAAGCAATTGAAAAGATAAGCACAAGAAGTAACACAATATAATATTTGTACACAAACTGAACAAGAATTAGAATTATACCATAGAGAAGAGAACTAATAGGAGATTGCAAAATCAATATTAAAGCGCCAAACTTACAAGATAGTTGAACTGGATAAAGAATGAGAAGAAATACTAATGGAAATATAACAACAGAATCAACAGAGAGCAACAATATAATTTTTATTTCAGATTTTTCTTCACACCATTACAACACCAATCCACCACTACATACACACACTAAGACATTTCCACAAACACCCTGTCTACACAACCCATCCAAGCCCAAACACCAAAAATGGCCCATTTCAACACATAGCAACATGCACAAAAGATCAGTTTTACATAGCAAATCTACTGCATACATGTACAACTCAAGACAGCCTAAATTCTGAGTGTGTCAGTTGTGCACGTGCGCACATGCAAAGACATGCACAAACTGATGCACCCAATTATCTCACGGCTCCGGTCCTAATTTCAACAGCATCGATCTCTGATATTCTCTTGGCACCTTCCAACAACTCCTCCGGTGAAGCAGTGATCGACAGTGGTGAACTTGACATTTTCTCCTCCATTTTAGCATTTTCTACTAAATGCTGACAGCCTTCTTTCTCCAAAATCATGGCAATCACTCCTTGGCTGTTACACTGCAAAGTCTTATGGATGTAGCTAGTGTGTGGATCGCTGATACGCTGTATTTACTGTGTAGAGCTTATGATAAAGCTGCTATAAAATGTAGTTAAAAGATGAAGTCAAGTCACCAAGTTTGATCCAACAATTTATGTAGACGAACTTAATTTGAATGGTGAGTTCATTGTAGCTCAATGTTAATTTATGAGATCAAAATATTCATCAATTTTTTGGCAGATTGTAACAGAAATTAGCGTAATCTCGATCTTAGTTTGGGAAGCTCAGATCAAAAAGAAATACTATTGATCAAAACAAGGAAAAATGCTCGATGGGAATGGGTTAAAGAGTCCCTAAGATTTACGAGTCAAAGTGGAGTAACCAAAGCATGCACAAAGCGGTACACTAACTTGGATCATTGGATATACCCTGAAGGAGTCCAACACTTTCAGATATCGCAATTTGAGTTATTCCATTGACTTGTTCTTTTATATAATATAAGCTCTCTAGTAAAGAGTTCTAATGTATATGCCAATTGAACATGTTTAAGATTATGGACTTTGACTATTAGAAGCAACACAATTCAAAGTAAGTTGGCATTTGAATTCAAAGCAATAAATTCAATCACAAGGCTTAGTTTGTCTTTTGTATAAAAAATATTTAATGTCATGGAACACTTTTTGCAATAAGTGATTTTAATTAATCGTCACTATTAATCATTAAACATTTTTGTAGTCCTTACTGAAGTTCTCGAAGCTATCCACTGAATGAAAATACTGAAGATGTGTTCAATTCTGAATGAAAATAAATCACACTTGCAACTAATCCGCATTTGGTGTTCAGACTTTGTATTTGACACAAACACACAGTCTCATTTAATAGCTAGTAGTGTGGCACACGTGCGTTACTACATGGTAAAGTTGTAAAAGCATCGTATTCAGTTATAAATCAAACCTTTTATCATTCTTTATGTATATAACATTTGTTAAGTGATTTATATAATTTATATTCGAACTAAAATTTGATTTTATCATTTTATTAATAAGAATGTGGTATACATTGAAATTGATAGCTTTTAATATTTATTGGACAAATTAATAATTATTAGTTACTTAAATTTATATAAATAATTTATATTTAATTATTAGATTAACTAATTAATTTTAATATATAGACTTAAGTGCAATACAGTGAGATCGAATTGAAGAGAATTTTTTATTGCCATTACTACGAAAATGTAGGTATTTGACAGTAAAAACATGAAAAGAATCAGTAAACACCATTACAATTACGAAAATGACAACTTACACAGTTTTTTTTATAAAAAAAGGACACTAAAGAGAAGGGAAAAAATTTATATCTAAGTTCCATAACTAATGAGAGGGTTAGAAGTTCTCTGTCATGCTATTATTTATCTAGTAGATAGTTTGTTGAGATAAATAAAATATAAATTAAGACAAGCCGCATTGTTCCAGTGTCAAAAAAATTAAATTAAAGTTGTTTTCGACATTTATGTATGTAATATTTATTATGTGATTTATATATTCTTATATTTGAATAATTTTTTTTTCTATTTATGTTCATATAATATGATATGCATATTAAAATCGTTATTTTTGGTGATTTAATAGACAAAATAATAAATGGTAACTAACTGAGTTTATTTTGAATAATTTAAATTAAGATATTTAAATGTATGATTTAAATGTAAAATATTGTAGAAAACTAAGTAAAATTATTTTACTATAGAAATTATAAAGGATAAGCATTTGAATGTAATATAGTTGATGAGAATTTGTAGAACATTACTAATTTTAAAAATCATAAATTATATTAAAATATTTTGAAATTAAATAACATGAGAGAATGAAAAAGAGAGAAAATTGGCATAAGTGCAAATTCTGTCTATGCTATTTTACTAATGTGTACCCCATGTACACACGGTATGATTTAGAAAAATAATTTTAAACATATTTTTATAGAATTGAATTTATTGCCAAATATATGGTGAATTTGTTAAGATAACCGAATAATGTATTTACCTTATTATTTTTTTAGCATGTAATATGTGACTTGTGTATTTTATTTAAATAAAAAATATGAAATTGTCGTTCTGTATATAATAGTTGGTATGATACTAATTTATTATTTTTTAGCATTTATTACTTGTTAAGAAGACGTAGAGCCTTAGCGCAACGGTTAGGTCACTCCCATTGTGATTTGGGCATCCAGGTTCGAGTCGGGAAACAGCCTCTTCGCAATACGAGGGAAAAACTGTGTACATTATCGACCTTCGCATAGCCTGCTATCGTGCGGGAGCCTCGTGTACTGGGTTCTACCTTATTATTTGTTAAGAAAATAAATAAAAGTTGGTATTCAAAATTAATTTAAAATTAATAATTTTATATATTTCAATAGATAAATATTTATAGGGGTTTTTATGCTCAAGGAAAAAGATAGAGAAAATTTTGGTTTCAGGGACAAGAAGTTTGTTTTTTAGGCTGAAAGACACTTTTTAGTGTAAATCACAGAATAATAGTTGTAACTATCACTTTCGGTTTACACTAAAGATTGTCCTTCAGACTAAAAAACAAACTTGTTGTCCCCGAGACAAAAATTTTTCGCAACTTCTTTCTTGTGCCTATTTACCTGAATATTTGTATTTGTATTTTGAGTTTCGTATTTTTCTTTTAGTACCTTTTAAAAGATAAATGATATATTGATTTAATTTCAAATATTACTCTTGGAAAAGACAAAAATACCTAAAATGAAATTGTAATAGTAATGAATTAGTATGTTTTTATGCATTTTAAGCTCTTGAGTTAATATCATCATAAAAATTAGTACATAACTGTTAGCGCCAAAATTGGTCACTAACACCCAAATGTAGACGAAAGCACCAATTAACAGTCAATGATAACAGATAGAGTGTGTGTAGAGAGTAATAATATGAAGAACAGTTAAAATTAAAATGAAAGCAGTAAAGAACAGCATATTTTATAGTGGTTCGGCTAACTCTGGCCTACGTCCACTCCAGTAATTTCTTTTTATTGATATGAGAATCAGTTACAATTACAAAGTAGTAGGCTAGCCTTAGCCTTAGGAAATAGAAGGCCAGAGAGCAAAGGAGAAGAAGAAGAAAGATCCATTTTCTGAAGCCCTACATGCCCTATTTATAGACACGTCCAGGTAGTTGTTGGGCTCTCTGAATATCGTGAGCCCATCAGGGCCGAACGGCCCATGCCGAACCAAAATGTCGTGCCGAACGTACTTGCCTCTCCCAATGTCGAGCCTCATATGATGCCAAATAGCCTATCAAGCCGATCGCTTCCTGATGCCGAACATACTTCTTATGCCGATCACAGCGAGGCCGAACACTCTGAATGTTGTGGGATGTATTCGTGCCGAACGATACCGAAAGCCGACCCAATATCTTGGCTGAACGATGTACTCGGCCGAACGATGTCTCGGCCGAACGATGTCTACGCCGAACGATACAATACATCGAACGATCCATGATGCCGAACGTTCCATCCAATGCCGAACGATCCATTCAATGCCGAGTCATCCCTTATGCCGAGCGACAACCAATGCCGAGCCATCCCTTATGCCGAGCATACTCGTATGCCGAACGAGGCAACTAAGCCGAACATACTTGTAGGCCGAACGAGACAACTATGCCGAACGTACTCGTAGGCCGAACGAAGTACTCGTGCCATGTATCCCCTTCATTTCTTGACCAAATGACATATTCAAGTAAACTTCATCCTTCGAAACCAAATCCATCATACTCCGAACTCGATAGTCGTCAAGTTAGTTAGGTTGAATCCGCCTACTTATGGCTTTGACAAAAGGCGGGTTAACACTTGCCCCCAAAACATGCCTTGCTATTGGAAGGTGTGTTTTGAATAGCCTTAAATCCAACATCCAAAGTCCATATCCTTTTTATAACCGTACTATCAAATCCATGACCTCTCTGGGCTTAACCTTGAATCTATAGACCTCGCTGGGTCGCGTTATCCTGTTCCAGCCTTGACTTTTCCATCACGGGCTTGTATGTTCTCCGGCCTCGACTCTCTAGTCAAAGACTTTGATATTCACCGGCCTTGACTCCCCGGTCAAGGACTTTTTATATTCTCCGGTCTCGAATCTCCAGTCAAGGACTTTTTATATTCTTCGGCCTCGACTCTCCGGTCAAGGTTCTTTTATATTCACCGGCCTCGACTCTCCGGTTAAGGACTTTTTATATTCTCCGGCCTCGACTCTCCGGTCAAGGACTTTTTTATATTCTTCGGCCTCGATTCTCCGGTCAAGTACCTTTTATATTCTCCGGCCTCGACTCTTCGGTCAAGGACTTTTTATATTCTCCGGCCTCGACTCTCCGGTCAAGGACTTTTTATATTCAGCGACCTCGACTCTCCGGTCAAGGACTTTTTATATTCACCGGCCTCGACTCTCCGGTCAAGGGCTTTTCATGTTCTCCGGCCTCGACTCTTGGGTCAAGGACTTTGATATTCTGTCCGAGTCCATCCCATCGCTCTCCGGCGAAGGGACTCGTAATTCGTGATCATTGCCCCGTCTCTCCGGTCGGGACAGTAATCATAGAACCTGGACTGTTTATTACATTAATCCGAATCCAATCAGAAAACCAGAAATCCATATCAAAAGTCCCAATCAAAATCCAAATCAAACATCAAAACCAGAATGGCAAACCAAAAAACCAACCAAACTGGGAGTTCAATCCAAACTCCAAAAATCATACCAAAGAAAAATAAATGTCCAAAACACGAAAGAGGAAACCAAAGTTTGCAGAAAAATAGAAAGAAAGCGGGATTTCATAGACTCAAGTAGTACGGTTTTCAGTTATCTCAGAGCACGCCTAGGGACCGTCCTCAATCCCGTACGTGTGTAAGTGACCTAGCCGTATTACTTTGAGTTCTATTACTTATTCAAAACCATGAACCTGTTTAGTTGATAGTAAACCGGCGTTGATCAGACCCAATGCCGCCATTGCTAGAGGTAGGTGGTGGCTGCTCTTGCTCCCCTGCCGTAGTTCGATTCCTGACATATTGCTGTAGGTGACCATTCCTTACATGCTCCTCAATGATATCCCTCAAATGCCTACAGTCGTTTGTGTTGTGCCCATCCAGCTCATGAAATAAGCAATGCTTTCCCGATGTCCGTTTGTATTCTGAAGGCTCTCTCTTTGCTGGCCTCCGGTATTGGAGCCGCCCTCGAGTGTCCAAGTAAATCCTTTCTAGAGTCTCAGTTAAATCTGTGTAAGAAGAAAACTTTGACTCCCTCCGAGGTTTCTTCGAAGTGCCACCATTTCCATTCGTTTTCCTTTTTCCTTTATCATCTTTACTTAGATCCTCCCTGGATGGACCTCCACCCCTCACTGCATAAGCTTCAGCCTCTCTCCCTACTCTCTCAGCCTGCACATCCTCCTGTCTCAAGAACCTTTCCGCCTCATGATAGAACTCCCCGAGATCCCTCGGTGGGTCCCGTTCCAATGATATTTTGAAATCCGAGTTATCCGCGATTCCCGAGATGGCTGCCATCAAAACCATTGACGGATCGGGTCGATCCACTGAGGCTACCGCTGCGTTGAATCTGGTTAAGAAGTCCCTGAGCGATTCCCTTTTCCATTGTTTCATAGATGTCAGAGTCATCACGTTCTTGGGTCTAACTATGTGGACCCGAAACTGTCTCATAAACCTCTCAATTAGCTCCGTCCATGTGCCGATAGAACCATTCTCCAGCTGTCTAAACCACATAGCTGCGATATCTGTCAAATACAACAGGAAGCATCGAGCCATGACCTCATCTGATGCACCCAGTACCTCCATATGCCTTATGTATTTCGTCAGATGAACCGTTGGATCCGCCTTCCCATTATACATTTCCAAATTTGGTAGCTTAAATTCGGGTGGGTTCCTAGCTTGCCTGATAGTAGGAGTAAAGGGACTCCTATTTACATCCTCCAAGTCTCTATTTACCAATCCACCTCTCATAGCCCGTCTAACCATCTCCGCTAATCTGTCGTTGCCCCCAAGATGTAATCCTTGTCCATCGCCTCTGGTCTGCCCCCCGAGTTTATGAGGGAATTCTGGCACATACTCCTCATCTCGCACTCCTGCACTCCTGTTGGTGTCGGGTTGCACAACATCGTCTGGTATCCCTCCATGGGTTGGTCCAACATTTCCTAGTGGTATGCCCCCAAGTCTAGATCCATCTGGATTGATAGCTGTTTGCTGATTGGGGGTTGCCCCCTGCCGAGCTATTCCCTCTGCTTGCTGGTTGAGTGCTTCTGATCCAGCTCCACAGATCTGAGCTCCACGGATCTGAGCTCCTGCATTTTCTGTTTGTGCAAATTGTCTGAGAAGAGTCTGCATCATCTCCTCTTGTCATTTCATCATCTCCTCCATTTCCTCTCTAGTGATGTAAATGGATGCTCCACCTGCTCCATCTCCAGAGGAAGCCTCTTGACTTCCCTCCTGATTGTTCCTTTCCATTACTTGTTTCCTTGCTGATGGTCTAGCCATTGCTCTTTTAAATCCAAGTTTCTAACTCCAAAATTCCTAAGTTCAATTCTCAGTGAAAGCACCAAAATGTTAGCGCCAAAATTGGTCACTAACACCCAAATGTTGACGAAAGCACCAATTAACAGTCACTGATAACAGATAGAGTGTGTAGAGAGTAATAATATGAAGAACAGTTAAAATTAAAATGAAAGCAGTAAAGAACAACAGATTTTATAGTGGTTCGGCTAACTCTGGCCTACGTCCACTCTAGTAATTTCTTTTTATTGATACGAGAATCAGTTACAATTACAAAGTAGTAGGCTAGCCTTAGCCTTAGGAAATAGAAGGTCAGAGAGCAAAGGAGAAGAAGAAGAAAGATCCATTTTCTGAAGCCCTACATGCCCTATTTATAGACACGTCCAGGTAGTTGTTGGGCTCTCTGAATATCCTGAGCCCATCAGGGCCGAACGGCCCATGCCGAACCAAAATACCGTGCTGAACGTACTTGCCTCTCCCAATGCCGAGCCTCATATGATGCCAAATAGCCTATCAAGCCGATCGCTTCCTGATGCCGAACATACTTCTTATGCCGATCACAGTGAGGCCGAACACTCTGAATGTTGTGGGATGTATTCGTGCCGAACGATACCGAAAGCCGACCCAATATCTTGGCTGAACGATGTACTCGGCCGAACGATGTCTCGGCCGAACGATGTCTACGCCGAACGATACAATACGTCGAACGATCCATGATGCCGAACGTTCCATCCAATGCCGAACGATCCATTCAATGCCGAGTCATCCCTTATGCCGAGCGACAACCAATGCCGAGCCATCCCTTATGCCGAGCATACTCGTATGCCGAACGAGGCAACTAAGCCGAACATACTTGTAGGCCGAACGAGGCAACTATGCCGAACGTACTCGTAGGCCGAACGAAGTACTCGTGCCATGTATCCCCTTCATTTCTTGACCAAATGACATATCCAAGTAAACTTCATCCTTCGAAACCAAATCCATCATGCTCCGAACTCGATAGTCGTCAAGTTAGTTAGGTTGAATCCGCCTACTTATGGCTTTGACAAAAGGCGGGTTAACAATAACACTATCAGAGTGATAGAAAATATTTTTTTAATGACTACATGAAACGTTGATTAAAAGAAACACTACAAATTATATTGTTATTTAATTTTGTAAAAACATTAATTTGGTTCATCCCTCATTAATCTTTATTTGTAATATTTTTTTTGAAAAATATTAGCATTTGCTTCAGAAAGACAGTCAAATACATAAGTAAAACAATTTTAATCAAAATATAGTATATTTAATATATTAACCAACGTATATTATGAACATACATAAGTAATACTTAACATTTCAAAAAAAGATATTAACTGAAAATATTCATTTATTTCAATATTACAAACCATGGAATTCACCACTTGTCATTAATTAATGTTATTCTTAACAAATATAAAATTATTAATGATAAGGAATCCAGTTGTATATCAATGTTAAAAAGAAAGAACATGTCTATGTTTGTAATAATATACCAAGTTTAGCAAGAAAATTTACATGTGTTTTTCTTTGTAATAAAGCACTAATTTTAAAAAGAAATAAATTATGTAAATTTGAATGCAGAATAATGTAAAAGGACTAAAGATAGTTTTGTATATAATTGTAGAAATTTTAAGTTTCATGAATTTGAATGAAATATTAGTTTTATAATTTTTGTCAATATAAGTGAGGTAAACAATATGTGAAATTAATTGTTATAGTTTAGGACCTATTAGACCAAATTAATTGTTATAGTTTAGGATGTATTTGAGTTCTTTGTATTGTTGTTAAATATGTAATACAGTACTGAACAATGCGATACACAATGCGGCAGCTTCCAAGTAGCAGCACTGCTGCAATCAGTAATAGAACTCTTGATCTTTCAATGTTGGGGAAAAGGGAGGGGGGGGGGGGGGGGGTGCAAGATGGATCAAGCGATGGCACACAGTTTGCAGCAGCATCATCAGATCCTCAACATCAAATTGGCTACAAAATAGCACACCTAATTAGTTGAGCACTCACAACTGTTTCTTGGCCAATGTTCTCTTTATCACATCAGCTTAACAATTCTCACCGAACCTTTACTTATGAACTTTATCATCATCATCATGATCGTTTATTACACATATCGTGTGGGAGACATCTTAATCCTTTAAATGGGTTAAACTAGAGTTTTAAACGGTGAATTCTCCTTTTAGTTAAAAGAGGGAAAATGCGTTTTAAGCACGTATACTGTATCTTGATATTCTGGTATCAATTTTTTGGGATTTCAGAGCAACGGCAGTTTCAGTACTTTTTGTGTATGATAGTTTCACACTTCATTTTGTTTGATATCTCTACTTTGACTTCTCGTTTTTTGAAGAAAAGACTGTGTTCTTCAAATGACGTTGGAATAATTTTATGCAATATGAAGTATATTATAAGTCCTCGCTTTAGAGACCACACAATTGCTAAAATAGATGTACTGCTTTATTTGGGGTAAATAGGTGAAGGTTGATGTTATCTTACAAAATATGAGGCTCATCTCTAGTCTATTGAAGCTTCCACTGCTTTATATTTCACTTCTTTCACTTAATGAAATTACAACTATTGCTGATAGCGCCTATAACTTGATTTGATATTGGATACGCAGTACTTTCCGAAAACAACATATCAGTTCGACAAAGAACAGTTTGCTGACTTGTTGCTTGTAGTTGGGATTACTGGAGCCTTCTCACAAGCATGTTTGGTTTTTGTACCAAGTGACATCATTTTTAGTTTCAAAAAAGAAATCATATAGTTTCAAAAAAAAATGTTGTTATACTTTTGTTAATTTACATCGATTCATAATAAAAAAATTCAAAATTTTCAAAATTAATCAAAGTTTTAAATCTTAAATAAATAATACAGAATCTTACACACTGGATTTTTAATTAAAGCGTGTATTGCATATGTAATGTAAAAAATGTATTATAAATTTATGACAATATTGGATATTTATTAGCATATATAACAAATTAAAGCAAAAAAGTAACAGAACTAGAAAATCGAAATTAAAGCGGATCTTTCGGAATTTCCGGAGCGGAACCGGAAATTTTAAAATTACCAATGGCCGGAACGAAAACGGAAAACGGAATTTTAAACCTTGTGTCAAACGATATTCTTCCCTAAGAGTTTTATGACTTCGATGCATGTTCTTATATGCAGATAATGATAACATTAAATTAAATTTAAATCATCGATATTCTAATTGGCACAAGGATGTGTCACTGGTATTGGTTGTTTCTCTAGCATTCTATTCCCATTTGTATTTACTCCTCTGACAGGTACACGAGTCACATCTATTTTTTTTTTTTTTTTTTGCAAAATTTTGTTTTAAAACTGTGTTTCCTTTTTCTTTTTTGTCCTCAATCAGCTTTATTACTGTCAGAAAATCCTCCATTCAATTTTAAAGGTCTCAGCCTATATGCAGGCCCAGCCAAGGGGTAAGCCCACCAAGCCCATGGGCTGGGGCAACCCCCTGGTCACGGGCAAAGTAAAAACATTATTATGTATATAAATCGTAAATATAGAGAATACTTCCATAAATAACCAATTGCAGTTGCATCCTAGTAGTTAGTTCATTTATCTTTCTGTGCGAATGGCAGTGTTCAAATCTGGATAAAGGGGCAACATTTTGATTTTATTTTTTTAGCAGTTGCATCCAAATAAAAATGGGCTAGGGCATCATATTGCATGGGCCGGCTCTGCCTATATGTGTTGTGGTTTTGCATCTGTTAGAAATATATATGCTACATGCTTCTCACCTACAGTTCAGGTGTTTATCTACTGTTAAGTTTATTGAATTTATATTTCTGGTGCAGCTTGCAGCTTTTACACCAAGCATTACCATGCAGGAGGCTCTTCCAAGTTTCAGCAAGAGCACTTATAATAGGCAAGAGGTTCTAATAGTTTCAGTTCACTTGAATTTCCCACTTTATGTACATATAATTAGGGGCAAAATGTAGCATCGAGGTTTTTTGGCGTCTACACCAACTCTTTATGATAAAAAAGAGAGTTTGTGCTGGGTTGCCTTCTAGGTTGGACCCTGGTTTTGTTATTTCTGCAATGCATGCTTTGTGTGAATTGATTTGTTTTCATATTCATACGGATTCAATATTGTAAATGGAAGTGATTTAGGTTGTAAATATGTTGTTCAGATGTATATTCAGTGGATTTACGTGAATTTCTGTACAAATATGCTTGTAATTTACGAGTAAAGTTGAAACTTCGATGTATGAGATATAACTTATTTTTTATTTTTGTTTTATTACGCAATCGTGGGAAAATTCTTGTTTTATTGGATTGATTACTCTCCATTGACCAGTTTAGTCCCTTTTCTTCCATCAGTTTGTATTGGTATGCAAATGCCTTCTTAGTAAATATTTTAAAACATCATCTATGTTTTGAGAGCTTAGTAGGTGATTTTGAAGCTGCAGGTCCTTCCGTCTAAGAGAGCGCATTCTTGAATAATGTCATGGTAATGTTCAGGCTAAAGCGACACCACTGCAACGGATTTCCTGCTTAAGAAAATTGGCATCGCATGGTTCAGCGATGCCATTGCGGCGCTATTTCTTTGATATAAATGTATGTCAAAATAGGAGGTGTTAAAATTTAGTGACATCAATTTGTGATGTCTTAGCAACACCAAACAATTTAGTGATGTTCGTTTTTCTATCGGGACACTTGTGTCCCTAAAAAAATTTAACGACGCGATAGCAATGCCAAATGCGCGTCTGAAATCTACAGATTTGTAGTAGTGATCGAATGACTACAGTTAGGTCTAAGTTGAAGTGTATGAAGTGAAACAATATTCGGTAGTATTATGGTCAACCATAGTCAACTCAAAGTCAAATTTTATGGTCAGAGTAAAATTGTTAATTATAAATGTTATTATTGAACCAATGATTTTGTAGATGAACTGAACAATTGTATGTAGAAGTTGTTGGAGTTTTGATCAATACCAAACTCTTTATATCTTAAAGTGGTACAGTGTCGACGAAGATAACCTACATATATTCTATCACCGCTTAAGGATGCAATTTAAATTGATCTAAAATATGATTTTAACAAAAATGTTTATAAGCGATGAATTTAGAAAATCATCACACTGTTAGTTAAGGTGATGTGCAGTTGTTAATAATCGAATTGTTCAATATTAATCGCTGATTGAGTTCACACCTAGGAGTTGCATAACCAAATATGTGTATTTTTCGAAATACCACCAATTTGATTAGTTGTAATGTGTTGTATATTGATTAAATTTATTAAAATTTAAGAAATATTAAGTGTATTTAATATTTTAAATAAATAGGGTAGCTCTTGGAAAGATTCTGGATGCCATTGCTAATTGTTTGGGTGTGTATATGAATGTTATATGTGCATGTATTGGTATATGATATCGGTAATACCTCGTAATTTTAGAAACTAATTTGTATGGTATTTTAGTAATTTTAAACTAAGAAAGGGCAAAATGGTAATTTTATCAACATTGGAATTAGACGACGAGAATTGTACCATTGCAAAGAGCTCGTTTTTTTTGTCTGAATGATATATTGGTTTGTCTGGGTTGAAGTCCGTATGGAGGAGCTATGCGATTTTTAAGTTGGTGGTTATTGAATTGTTATTTGGGCCTAAGCGCACTTAAATGAAACGAAGATTTAGAAATTTATAAGAAGTGGGTTGAGTTGTTTTTGAACTTATTTCAGGTACATTTCAGTTTCATCTTCTTCCTCCGTCTCTCTATAAACCCTCTTCCTCTGTATTCTCACAACCTTGTCAATCATCAACCAAATTCAACAAATAAATATACTAAATCGATCAGTGTGAGAAGAGGAGCCCAGTTATACCATTTATTTGGAGATTCGGGAAGCTTCAAAGTACTGTGTTTTTGGCCAGCGAGGAATCGAAGAGCAATCAAGCAAATTCTTAGGTTTAGAGGCATAGATTGGTGCGTAAGAATCATATCCTTTGATTAAAATGTCTTTATGAGAGTATATCACTATATAATCACTGTTAGGGTTAATAATTAAGAAAATGTGTATGTAAATAGAATGTATATAATATCTAAAACTATATAAATGATTATAACGCTAAGAATGTCTAAATGACGAGTAGAATGGATCAGAAAAGATTTAAAATGTTTAAAATGCTAAAATGGTTGGAATTGGGTAAAGAGGATGATATGGAATGATATTATGAAGTTTACAAAGGTAGAAATGTGTAGTTTAATGTCTTGAAGATGTAGAAAACTTAAGAAATCGAAAATATGAAGATATGGATGAAATTTGAGGAGAATCGATGAAGAAATGCTTCAGGGAATGTTCATCTATTCACTGCTGTATGTCTATCGATCGACCGGTGCAACCTTTAATTGACAGATTGAACCTGGACCAGCCTAAGGCCGATTCGAGTAGCGATGTTTTAACATTCTGAGTTTATATGCAGCATGAGAATCTCATAAGATGTTTATACGGATGTTTACCTAGCATTGTACAATATTTTGGTATGTATGTATAGGTGCATGTTCGAATGTTAGTATTGTTTGACTAATCCTAGTGTGTTCAGAGACTAGTCGGTGTCTAGCTAGTTCTCTGTGTTAATGTTGTCTTAGACCATATTTATTTAACATAATTTCCATTTATATCAGTCTCTGTTTAACTGGTAATGGTTAGACTATGCTTATATTTACTTAACCACCATTTGTTTACGGGTTAGTCTGTGTTTAACTAACTCATACGTTGTGTGCTATATTATGCTATGTTATGGTGTCACTGTTCACAAAGTAGTTTAGGCCCACATATTATGTTTATTATGTCAGGCTAACTTTATGAATGTAGGTGAGACAGTTTTATGTACGTTTTTATCTAGATGTAGCGTTTATATAATGTTATGCAACCATATCTGCATTATATTTTTAGTTGCGTCTTTCATCCACCAACTCTTGTCGGACCCCCTCCTCTTATGTTCTTTTTTGTTTGTGGATTTATAGGTTATGATGATGGACTTGAGTGACGTTGATGGTGCGGGTGACGATGGTGTTGTTTATGTTTATTGTAACAACCAGGATTTTCGAGTCAATTAAAAAAATTAAATAGCGATTTCAATTGGAAAATTTAGATCACTAGCTTTTGAATTTATATTCTTTTATAAAAGAAAATGTAGTTTAGAATGATTTATTCTAAATCATTGTAAAATTGAGAAATATTAGTATAACTCCAAGTATTAATAATCACTTGAAATTATTATTGAAATTTTTGGTAAGTTCTAAATTTATAGAATTTTGATGTTTTGTTTAAATAAAAATTGGAATTATAGTTTGAATGGAATATTTAGTTGATTTGAATATTTTACTTTTGAATAAAAGAGAACTTGGGATTTAAATTCAAATATGGTAATATAAGAATTTAATTAGTTAATTATGTAAGTGCTTATAAAATAATTGGAGTGCAAAATAATGCAGTAGTGGAAATTAAAGGCATAGTAAGTAAAGAATATATTTTCCTTTGTTCTTTTAATGGGCCTAATTGTAAACCCGAAACCATTTTTGTTAGCAAACAAGTTGTTGCTCATTTTATAAAATCACCAGCTTATTTTCTCAAGCCATCTTAAAACCAATACGTTCAGTAAAAAGAAAGGAAGTTGGAAACTAGGGTTAGCATCTTCTTCACGATACAATCAAAATCCCCAATTTTAAAATAGAAAATAAATCCAAAAAATCATGTAAAAATCAAATGCTTTGTTCTAGGGCTTCTTCAAGTCGAAATCATGTTGGATTCGAATACAAATTTCTGGGCTAAGTATAGGAGTGACAAAGTTGAGTTAACCCTTACATATCTATCTCTAAATCTATGAGTATGCTATAGTATTGAATTCAATTCATGTTTTATTGGATGAATGATTTGTTGGATTGAGATATAGTTTACTGAATGTTATTGTTCCGATCTCAGTATAGATGTTAATAACCTAGCAAATCATGCTCTGTCAATTTAAAATGGCAGTGCTTGTTCTTGTTTTAGTGATATATGGTTAGCTATACCTTGTTGCATGCTAGGATTACATGTCGGCATCCTCTGCCTAAAGAAGCATCGCCATACTTCGTCAGGCAGCGAGCTCGGTGGAGTTTGTGGAGTCGAAAAGGCTCTAGAGATCGTCACCATCGATCGACCGATGGACCGGTGGGGCTAATTCCTAGAGCAAGTTCGACTCCAAGAAGTCTCTCACCTTATCGCTATTTACCTAGGTTGTGTGTTCTTCTTCCATGTGTGACGTGTGATGATTCTTACAGTGTTTTGCAACATAACCTTGTGATATTCTCAACCATTTAGTTATTATATATGGTATATGCTTGTATACTTAGTGAATGATCGTATAGCTTATTGAATTCTCTAGTTATAGGCAGCTGCCAATATATATATATGTATGTATGTATATATATCTTACTCTTTTATTTAAGTTGTTTATCAAATTAGCACTGTAATAAAAGAATTTATATTCCAATAACATATGATTAGTAATAAAATGTATTCATGGATTTAAAAAGAGATTTTTGTATAAGTGAGGATTACGCCCCCTTTAGTCTTTTTGAAATCCCCAAACTACCCTTCACATTACGCCCCCTTTACATCCGTTTGGTTAATATATATATATATATATATATATATATATATATATATATATATATATCTTTTTATTCCATATTCATATATGCATTGAAACTACAAAATGTTGAAAAGGGAAGCTATTTAAAAATCTCTTGTTTCAAATCATAATTATAAAATCATTTTACTCTCAACTTATTTTCGAAAGTGAACATTTTAACTACATATATAAATTATGTATATCTTTATATATCCATAATAGATATGATTTCTAAATCTAGAAAGATTCAAATTTTTGGTTTACTATAAATGTACGAATATAGTACATGTTGTTTACTAATTAAATTTTTGGAACTAGTATATTAGTTAATAGTGTAAAATGCATTATATACTAGTAATTAAATAATTGAAAGGATTTTATGGATTTTGAATTACGATTTGGAAATATAAACTCGAGTTGATTTTATACTAATGTTAGAATTCCTATATGGGTTGAATTAAAAGTAATATGGGTTTATCAAATAAATGGACTTATATATATATATATACACACACACACACACACAGATATATATCTGTGTGTGTGTATAGGATTTTGAAACAATGTTTATTGACTAAAAGTCTTGTATAAAACTATTATTGAGTTTTATGCCCTTCTTGCATATTCGGGCAACTTCAGATTTTTCTAATAGTAAATGTTTTGAGAGCCTTAGTTCTATAATATGGGGAGTACTAATAATCAACTTAGTGTTTTGGTTTAAATTTTCTCCAGTAATGCTTCGTCGAATATGGTACAACTCATTGAATAGAATGTTTGAGCGGAATTTACTAAACCATTAGCGAATACTCGAGTTTCACCGGGTAGCATGGGATGTCTTAGTTAAATTCTTATGATTGCCTTTGGGAAAAGTATTTAACACTTTAGAATTGTATTCTTTTTTGTTGTTCGGTGTGGGGCAGATAAATCCTTAAGAGAAATAGTTCAGGTTTTCCAACGGTTATTGTAATAAGTGAGATTTACTAGCTTATAGTAATTACTTGGATTTCACCAGACGGTATGAGACGTTTTGGCTAAGTTCTTGTGATTACTAAAAGTGATAGTATTTGGCACTTTAGAGTTACTCTCTTTTGGTGTTCGACGAGGCTCATAGATCCTTAAGAAGTATACTTATGGATATTTCCCTGATCCTTGTGATTGGTCGAGACTTGGTTTTCCATGATCCTTGTGATCGGTCGAGATACGAGATTTTGTTTGTTTTTGCCGATCCTTATGATCATGTTGAGATTCTGTGTTCCGTGGTCCTTGTGATCGTGTCGAGATTTTGTATTCCCGATTTTTGGTATCAGATCGTTACGAGTGACACTACAATTGTTTGTTTGCCACGGTATGCAACTGGTTTCTTTGTGTTAGGAATATTGTGCTTTATTCTTTAATTCCATGTTAGCGACTAATCTTTGTTTGTGAACTAAATAATATCCCTGCGCCTTGAGATAAATTCCGAGTTTGATTAATTCCATGACTTGTTATATATATTGGACATATGGATTTACCTATATGTTATTTATTTTATTGTTGTATCTTGTTCTCACCTTTTTAGATATATAGAGATAGTTTGACCTGGGTGTTATTTTAATGCTCGGGTCAGGCCGAGACTTTTCAGGTTACATGATAGGTTGACCTTCGGATGGTTGTGCTAGCAAGGAGATAAACGTTTTTTACTTTTAGTTAATGTCATTTAAGATTTATGTACATATTATGAGATATGTATATATTGAGTTAGAGATACGTACCGAATGTATATTATTTGAGTCTAATGTTATGTTTAATAGACTTCCAATTTTGTATATGTAGAAAAAAATTATTATTCCGCAGTGATCTATGATTGTTATTTATATGATATACTATTTTGATTTTGAGAAACCGGTCTGATTATTACTTTGAACTGAGACTGTACACATTAAATTTATTTCACATATTAAGTAAAATAGTAAGGATGATGTGTCAGCGTTAGTTGAAAGTTATGTTCACATTTGGTCGCCCTTAATAAGTCGTATTCTCCATATTATTAGGCAACATTATTATAACATTCTTTAATAATATGGTTATTGCGGTGGTGTCGTTACATATATAGTGTGTTATGTTTATCACCTGACAGTGTTAGTATGATGTATTTTGTATATGGATTTGGATGTGACCATATGTATTGGGACATTATTTGATACTTGATATTTAAAGTATATATTATGTTTGTTTCCTTCCACTGTGAGATTCTGAAAGTATAGTTAGCTTATATAGCTCTCTATATACTATTGAAATTGTTTATAATGATTCAGCTTTTCATTATATGACGACTTTATGGCCATGGAAAATTGGGTTGTTATATTTGGTATCAAAGCTAAGATTAGGACGTATTGAGAGAGTGTATTTAGATGTTTTTATAATGCAAATAAATATTTTTAGAAGGGTATGTATATATACCACTTATTTTGGGGTTAATTTTACCATCTCTTTTTACTATTCTAGGGGGAGTCGCTAATGAATCCCAGTTTATAGATAGTAGAAATGAGTAACCCGACTGGAATTTGCACTACAGAGGAGGTTATAGAGATACCGAGAGTGAACTTTTTACTATTGTTAACACTGAAGTTGGTGTTGTAGCTGCTCAGACTCACGCTTTGAATTTCCCTAAGTTATGCAAGAATTTTACGGGCTTGGGCGGTAAACTGTTTAAGGGGATGAGTCATTTGTGGAAACTTGACAATGGATTCGGGATCTTGATAAAATTTTTATTTTTTCTTGGATTTGATGATGATGTTAAGAGAAAGCTTGCCTCTTGATATTTATATAGAGAAGCATGTATTTGAAGGAAATTATAGTGGTCGAGATTAAGGAGGAAAAAATATCTAGGCCGAATTTAAGAAAATATTTGAGATTAAATTTATATCTAAGGACGAGAAGGAAGTGTGCTCGAATGGTTTATCAATCTCCATCAAGGAGAAATAACTATGAAGGAGTATATAAATAATTTTAACGAACTACCAAGGTTTGGATTTGAGCTGGTGGACACTGCATCGATGAAAGCCATGAAAGTTGCAAAGGATTGAATTCTCTGTTAAGAGAATTGGCACTTCATCAGATTTCTATAGGAGCGACATTCAAGAGTATAGTAAAAGCTGCATTAGGGAAAGTTGTTGCTATGGGATTTTATACTAGACAACTTAAGAAGGCTACTTGTTTAGGAAATGTAAGGAAGGTAGAAATCGTGGTAGTCAAATTAAGAATAAGGTGCTAAGTGTAAAAGGTGTAATATGATGGACACGAAGTAAAGGACTGTATGGTGAACCTTACGAAGATAATTGTGACCGGGTAGGGTAAATGAAAGGAGAATGGTCGGTTTGGTAAGGAATTGAAGGTATGTTGTTTATTTTATTTTTGATAATTTATGATACGAGTTTGTACGATATGGATACACGTACATAGCTGTGCATGTTCATGGATATGTCATGTATGTTTTGCAATACGTGAGTGTGCGCATTGCATATTTTCGTTCTTTGGGAATTTTAAGGATGAATTTCTTTATAGGAGAGAATGTAATACCCTATAGACTTTAGAAACTAATATAAAAGGGTAGTTTAGTAATTTTAAACTAAAAAAGGCAAAATGATAATTTTAAAAACATCGAAACTAGAAGGCGATAATTATACCACTGCGTAGTGCTCATTTCTTAGTCAGAACGATATATTAGTTTGTCGAGATCAGGGTCTGTATGGAGGAGTTATGCAATTTTTAAGTCAGTAGTTTGGAATTATTATTTGGGCCTAAGCCCACTTCAGTGAAATGATGGTTTGGAAAATGATAAGAAGCGGGCTGAGAAATTTTTGAAATCATTTCACTTACATTTCAGTTCATCTTCTTCCTCCGTCTCTTTACAAACCCTCTTCCTTTGTCTTCTCACAATCTTGTCAATCCTCAATTAAATTCAATAAATAAATATACTAAATCGGTTAACGTGAGGAGAGGAGTCCAATTATACCATATAATTGGCGAAATCGAGAATCTTTGGAGCACTACATTTCTAGCCAGCAAGGAATCAGAGAGCAATTAAGCGAATTCTTGGGTTTAGAGGCATAGATTGGTGAGTGCAGATCACCTCCTTCGATTATAGTGTCTACACGAGAGCATACCATTCTATAATCGCTGTTAGGGTTAATAATTAAGTAAATGTGTATGTAAATAGAATGCATATATTATCTGAAACTATATAAATGATTATAACCTTAAGAAATGTCCAAGTGATGATTAGAATGGAATAATTAGACTCAAAATGTTTAGAACTCTGAAGTGCTTGGAATTGGATAAAGAGGATGATATGGAATGATATTATGAAGTTTAGAAAGGTAAAAATGCATAGTATGATGTCTTAAAAATGTAGAAATCTTAAGAAATCGAAAATATAAAGATTTGGACGAAGTTTGGTGAGAATTAGTGATGAATTGGCTTCAGGCCATAGGTAGTTTTCTGCCTGGAACGTTCACCAGTCCATCGGTTTATGTCCATTGGTCAACAGGTGCAACCTGTAATTGACAGGTTGAACCTAGACCCGCCTAAGGCTGAATCAAGTGAGGATCGTTATCATTTTGTGTTTATATACAACGTGAGAATCTCATAAGATGTTTATATGGATGTACCTAGTGTTGTATAATATTTTGGTCAGTGGTATAGATGCGTGTTCGAGTGTTAGTATTGTTTATGTAATACCAGTGTGTTCAGAGACAAGTCTGTGTCTAAGTAATTCGCTGTGTTTATGTTGCGTTAGACCATGTTTATCTAAAATAATTTCCATGTATATCAGTATATGTTTAGCTAGTAATGGTAAGACTATGCTTATGTTTACTTAACCACCATTCTTTTACGGATTAGTCTATGTTTAACGAACTCATACGTTGTATGCTACGTTATGCTATGTTATACTGTCATTGTTCACAAAGTACTTTTGTGACGACCCGTCTTTCAAACCTCATAAAGACGTATCATCGATAAGGAAAGAAAGAGATAGAAATAGAAAAGATAGAAAGAAAAGAATAACAATATCAGAATCTCACAGCGGAAACAGAACAAAATATAATGTTAAACATATCCATCACCTAGTTTTATATATCAGAGTACACGAAATAATATGACTTCATTACATTAGACATTTATATGAGTCTACCTAACCATTACAACCCAAAATACAACATTAAAATGTCACTACGTAGCGAATATAGATAGATAGATATGTCTGGACTCCAGCTCCAGCTTCCAAAACACTTGATAATCCCAACCTGGTCACTTGGCTACTTATAAAAATTTGAGTACCCAAGAGTTTAAGAAAAACAAAATAAACTCCGGGTCAGACATGGGTCTGGTGTGAGTAAACAGGTTAAAGTTTTTTAACTTTAAAATCATTTGAAAACAAAAGGTATCACGTAAGACTTCCTACACATAAACATGTGTAAGTTTTTACCTTACGCTAACCAAAACATTTGATAGGAAATCCAGCGATATTATAATAGGGTCTAGGGTTTTCAAATAAACTAGAAAATAGCCGAAATTGTTACATTTATTAAATTCCAGCATACATAGGTATACAATCAAATCCAAGGACGCTTATTGGATAATGAGTTTCCATTAATTGCAGGGCTATTGGGGTACCGTCCGTCAAAATACGGGGCCTGGATCACCGTACCGAGGATCCATCCTAAATCCCCTACAACACAAGGCCGGAACCATCCCTTACTGGACAGTCCAGGACAAGACAACCCCTTAGTTGTGGCCAACAACTGCCCACACAGCCGAAATAATAAGGGACTTCTAGACAGGGGTAAATCTCGTCCTACTTGGGCATGACCCACTCAGCCTTGCTGCACCTCCCCTATTTTAGCCATTCCCGGTTGATGAGGCTTGAGGCTACGATTATCTTTATAGAACACATCTCTTAGAATGCTCATCGTCCACCTGACGATGTGCTGAAAGCATTCAATCCATACAAGTTTGTTCCGGGTTCGAACGAAACCGAAGGCATTATTTCGTTATACTCATTTTGGAATCACCCTCAGAGTTAACGACAATAACCCTTGCACTTTGAAACTCCAACTCGATCTTCACTTTGAGATGTCACGACCTAACGTTTAACTTGGATCGATGTGGTTTTCGGATAATCAAACTTAATTCCCGATCTCGGTCTCATCGAAATCCAAATGTGTCTTAAAGGTTAAGTTATTTAAAGATTTAAACAATTCAATTCAATTTTAAACATTGAATTCACACAGCATTATCCACAGATAATAACAAACATCTATCATAGATATATACAATATCTCATCACAGAATATCTCAGATTATCATCCAACAGATATCAACCAAATCCAAATATTCAATTCAAAACAATCATCCATAAGCACGCATATCTCTAATTCATATTATAATTAATTTAATTAATTCAAATTAAATTAATTACTTAAGAATTAATCACTTTACCTTGCTTAACCAATCATTAATTAATTAATCACAATCATTTAATCAATTAATCACTTCTTAATTAACCTCATTATCAATTAATTAATCTTTAATTAATTAATTAATTATCCATTAACTATTAATTAATAACTCTAATTATTTATTAATAAAACTTGATTAAAAATTAATTATTCCTTAATTAATTACTAATTAATCCTTAATTAACAATTAAGAATCTTAATTAATTGCTTAATTATTACAAATTATAAATTAATTTATCTTAATTAATTATCTTAATTACTTAATTAATTATAATTAATTAACCTTAATCATTTAATTAATTAATTTTTAATCATTAATTAATTAACTATTAATTACAAATTAATTAATATTTAATTACTTAATTAATTAACCCTAATTATTTAATTAATTAATTTTTAGTTATTAATTAATTAATCACTAATCACTTAATTAATTAATTAATATTTAATTATTTAATTAATTATCTATTAATTATAATTAAATTAATCCTTTATTACTTAATTAAATTAATTCTTAATTATCAATTAATTAATCCATAATTAATTAATAAATCTTTATAAATTAATTAATCCAAAATTATTAATTAATTTAACTTTAATTACTTTATTAATTAGAGTAATCTTTAACCATAAAAACTAAATTAACTTTCAAAACAAATCAATTTCGTTAATTACTTAAAATTATTACATATTTAAAACATTTCCACTTTGTTTAAATTTAATTACTTTTTAAAAGTAAAATTTAAAAGAATACATAAACATCTCAAATTTTAGTTATCAAAGTATAAAACTTCTTTAAATCAAATAGTTTAACATTTATCATAAAGCAATTTAAATTTAAAATTTTAAAACTAGTTTGAAAAACCTTTTAAACATCAACTCCGCTTTGGGTTCGACCTGATCCAAACTCGAGACCAACTCGAGTTCCATTCTTCCTCTCCCTTTTCTTCTTTTTCTTTCTCTTTTAGTTTAAGTTAAGTTTAAACTTTAACAAAACTGGAGAAGAAGGTAAATCACGCGCACGAGTTCAGGCTCGAACAAAACCTATTCCACCCGAGAGTCAACACGAGAAAACGTCATCACCTTCCCCAAACTCATGTGCACTGCCTGACCGGTGCACATGCACACGCCGTCAATGGCATCGCCACCTCCGGTGCCATCACGAACATGTCGCCGATCGACCTCACGTACGATCCCGACCTTCGAACGAACATCGCGAAGCCTATTCTAGAATTTCGTCTTCCAGTTAAAAAACTGAAACCCATCAACCATCTGAAACTGCCTCGACGAGGCGATTTCAATCGCCGTAATTACCAAAAATTTTCCAGCTTCTTCGCTGGACCCCACGCCATATCTTTCCCAAACAACGTGCCGCTCGATGCACTAGAGAAACCACATCGATCAATTTCCCAACTCTCGACAAAAATAGGGTTTTAAAACCAATTGGTCAATCGCCGATGCCACGGCGATCGTACGCTTCTTCCACCATTTTTCCTAGCTTCCACGATCACCATACCACCCCTATCCAAAGCCTCGACCACCAAAAATAACTCAGTCGCCTGAACCTAATCGAAATCTAAAAATTGAACATTCCCAAGAGGCTATAACAATATCGAACTAAAATTCGTGATTTTAGTTTTAAAAATCCAGTTTTCAGAGGCAATTCAAGTTGGATGCTCGATTCTTCAAAATAAAATATTTGATTTTAACATCTTCTTTAAAATCTCACCATATTTACTTAGTTTCAGAAGATTTGTAAACTTAAAGTACTTAAACATGTTTTTAAAACTTGAATTATTATTTCACAAACTTATGTTGTTTGAAACTCTAGATCTATCAGTGACTAGATAGAAATATATTGAATTTTTTTTTTGTTTAACTTCCACTCTGTAACCAAGAAATAGAGAAGAACTGATATATTCAATTTAAATTGAACAATACAATATATACACACAGAGATACATATCTATATATAAACATGCAGAACTAACATCATCCAGAAATACACATGCACTAATATTTATCACCCTAAGCATTTAGTTAAGTGTTTACTCACCTGATAGAGTTTGAAGCAGATCTTATAGTAACTGGGAAACTTGCTAAAATGCTTCAATTAAAGAAATGCTTGAACCAAGAACTGGAAATTCAGTTTTGAATTGCAGAGAAAATGCTTTGAAACTCAGGTGTTCTTGTTTGCTTCTTAACTTGAATTCGAATCTGAGCTTTAGATTTGAAACTGTAGAGAGAGCTTTGAATTGCTTTTTACTGAAATTTGATTTACAGGCTTTTTTTTTTTGCTTGTAGATTTGGTAGTTTTGAATGAACTTGAGTTTTTTCTTTAATTTTTGGTTGAAAGAGTGGAGATTGATGAAATTTCAGATTTGTGAATGAAGTAGTGATTTATTTCTTTCTTTTTAGAAAATGAGATGGGAAAAATGAATGAAGAAGATGAAGTAGAATTATATAGGTTAAATTTTTGATTTATTAAAATTAAGAAAATAAAAATGTGACACTTGTCACTAATCATGTTTAATCTCTTAACACATGTTATTAGAGGGATTTACAAGTTAACTCATGTAATTCTCATGCAAAAATAGATTTTTAAATGTTTTTATAATTAATTTTCTAATTTTTAAATACATTTTTAACTTATATAAATCAATTCTTTTTAAAAGAAATTAATATAAAACCAATTTTATATTCTAAATAAAATCATAAAAATACACTTTAAAATCAAAGTATGATTTAAGATATAAATAACTATCTTTTGAATTCCAATTTAACAATCCAAATTCAAATTAAATTTCAAATTCAATTTAAAAATCAAATTTGATATGTATACAATTTTAACAAATCCATTTCCATTTGTTTATAATAATTCTATTTTAAAATTAATATATATATATATATATATATATATATATATACACGCACAACCCATTTATTATTATTATTTAAAATAACTATTTTATCAATTTTAATTAATTTATTAAAGAGATTATCTCATTTAAATTTGGTTTGAAATTGTGGAATATCACATTCCTCCCCTCTTAAAAGGATTTCGTCCCCGAAATTTAAACAAAGGATAATCAAAAAAATTTCATTTCATTTCAACAATTCAAGCATACATATTATCCATACACTAGCAACCAACAAACAAAACATCCAAACAACAATACATCCAATACAAATATCACTAGCTATCCGGACACAAATCCGGATAAGCCTTCCTAAAATTGTCCAGAGTCTCCCAGGTACAGTCTCTGGGATCCTCTCTCCACTGGACTTTAACAAGCTTCACTATCTTGCTCCTGAGTTGCCTCTCGTCTTGATCAATAATCTAAACAGGATGTCTAACAATCGATAAGTCCGGTTCCACCTCTAAGTCTTCTTGCACAGCTGGCTCCACAATAAGAGATGGATCGTGCACGTATTTCCTTAGATAAGTTACGTGGAAAACATTGTGAATTCCAGCCATCCGGACTGGCAATTCAATCTTGTAAGCTACGACACCAATACTCTCAAGCACTCGGAATGGACCAATATATCTTGGAGTGAGTTTTCCCATCTTCCCAAATCTTACTGCTCCTTTAATCGGGGAAAATTTGACAAAGACAAAATCACCAATCTCGAACTCCAATTGTCTTCGTCTTTTATCTTCATACTTATTTTGACGATCCTGAGCAGCTTTTATCCTTTTCTTGATAAGCTCAACTTTAGCAGATGCTTCACGGATCAGATCTGGTCCAAGCACAAGACGGTCTTTCGAATCTATCCAACAGGCTAGGGATCTACACGGTCTTCCATACAAAGCTTCATAAGGAGCCATCTTAATAGTTGACTGGTAACTATTATTATAAGAGAATTCCACTAGATGAAGATGGTCTTCCCACGATCCACCAAAATCTAATACACAGGCTCTCAGCATATCTTCTAGAATTCGATTAAGCCTCTCCATCTGCCCATCTATCTGGGGATGATATGCTGTGCTCAATCTCAAAATTATTCCCATAGCCGATTGCAAAGCCTCCCAGAATTTGCTGGTGAAGATAGGATCTCGATCACTTACTATACTAACTAGAACACCATGCAATCTGACTATCTCTCTCAAGAAAATTTCTGCCAGAGAAGCTGCAGTACGGATTGCCTTAATCGATATAAAATGGGCGCTTTTGGTTAGTCGATCCACAATCAACCATATTCCTTCATTTCCATTCTTGGTTCTAGGCAAACCGTCGATGAAATCCATCGAAATCATCTCCCACTTCCACATCGGGATTTCCAAAGGTTGCAACAAACCGGCTGACTTCTGCTGGTCTCCTTTAACCTGCTGGCAAATAGCACAACTATTAACGAATCTAGCAATATCTTTCTTCATGCTTGGCCACTAGAAAATCCTTCTCATATCCTTACACATCTTACAAATTCCTGGGTGGATATTCAGTCTGGAGCGATGGCACTCTGATAAGACTTCTTGTTTCAACCCATCCACATTCGGCACACATAGACGACCATTAATCCTCAAAGTTCCTTGATCGTCAAACTCAAAATCAGAATATTGTCCCTCTTTGGTTCCTTCAATAATTTTCCTTAAAGTTTTATCCTCCATTTGCTTTCTTATGATTCTTTCCTGGAGAGACGAAACAACTTCCAAAAGAGACAGAATTGCATTCCTGCTAAGAGCATCTTCCACAACATTCGCCTTTCCCGGGGTATACAGAATATCCAAATCATATGATGCCAAAAACTCGACCCATCGCTGCTGCCTCAAATTAAGATCTTTTTGAGAGAAAAGATATTTCAATAGTTTATGATCCGTAAATAACTCGAACTTCTCTCCCAAAAGATAGTGCCTCCAAATTTTTAAGGCAAAAACAATAGCCAACAACTCTAGATCGTGCGTAGCGTAGTTCCTTTCATGAGGCTTCAATTGCCGACTCGCATATGCAATACCCTACCATTTTGCATCAGAACTGCACCCAGCCAAACTATACAGGTATCCGTATAAACCTCAAACTTGCTCTTCCCATCCGGAATAGCCAACACAGGAGCACTTGTCAATTTTGGAAAGCCTCCTCACATTCAGTTATCCACTTAAATTTAGCTTCCTTCCTTGTCAGCTTAGTTAGGTGCGAAGAGATCTTAGAATAGTCCTTAATAAACTTTCTATAGTAGCCAGCCAATCCTAGAAAACTGCGAACTTCAGTCGGTGTCCGAGGCTGTTTCCACTCCAGAATAGTCTCAACCTTTGCTGGATCTACAGAGATGCCTTTTGCAGAAACAATGTGCTCTAAAAATTTTACTTTTGATTTCCAAAAATGGCACTTAGAGAACTTCGCCTTCAGAACATGCCTTCTCAGAGTTTCCAATACTATTCTCAAGTGCTACTTGTGCTCTTCTTCAGACTTAGAGTAGACCAGGATATCATCGATGAACACCAGAACGAACTTATTCAATACATCTCGAAAGACTCGGTTCATCAGGTCGACAAAGTAGGCAGGAGCGTTGGTTAACCCGAAAGGCATAACCAACCACTCATAGAAACAATTAGGTCCCTTAAATGCAGTTAAGGAAATACTGAAACAATTAGGTCCTCTAAATGCAGTTAAGGAAATACTATCCTCAGCTACCCTTAACTGATGGAAACCTGATGCTAAATCCAATTGAGAAAAGACTGAAGCTCCATTCGGCTGGTCAAAGAGATCATCAATACGAGGAAGAGGATACTTATTTCGAATGGTCACTTTGTTCAATTCTCGATAGTCTACACAGAATCTTAGCGACCCATCCGACTTAGTGACAAACACCGCAGCAGAACCCCAACAAGAAAAACTGGGCATAATCAATCCCTTCTCTAACAGATCTTGAGTTTGCTTCACTAGCTCCTCCCTCTCCCTAGGAGCCATCCTCCTACTAGGCTAAATCACTGGTACTGCTCCTAAAACCATTCTATGCGAAACTCTATCTCTCGATGCGGAGGTAAACACTTGACTTCCTCGAATACATCTGAGAAATCTTGGACCACTTCGATATCTTCAACCTCCTCTTGAGAAGTCTCAACTCCATGTAAAAGACTACTCAAGTGTATTCCTGAGTTATCACAAATTACTCTAGAAATTCTACCTAGATCAGTTCCCAACGAAACTGTTCTTTCATCACAATTCAGGACAGCCTTATACTTATCAAGCCAATCCATCCCCAATATAAGGTCAAAACCTTTAAAATCCAACACATAAGGGTTACAAGAAAAACTATGGAATAGATAGGAAATCCTCAAATCCTTACAGATCATATCTAATTTGGTTACCCCCCATAGGATTAGATACAAAGATGGGATTGTCTAGGGGTAATAAAGAACTTCTCTATAGATTCCAGAGAAATAAAACTCAAAGAAGCACCAGAATCAAACAAAACTTTAATATACTTGCCATTTAAAAATAATGTACCTTTCAATACTCCTTTGCCCTTAGATGAAGTTGATGGTGCACCCTCCAAAGCAAATACCTTATTCTGCTGTGCTTTATGAAGTAGTGGACAATCCGTGATCATATGACCTGGTTGGTGGCAGTTGAAGCATAGAGACTTCTGAACCAAAGCCGAACCTGGTCCACTATGATGCGACTGCTGCTGCTTTCTTCCTTGAGGACACTGATTTGCCAAATGCCCAACTTGCTGATAATTATAGCACTTGCGAGGTCCATTGTTGCTTCCAGACTTCTTCTTGTTTTGCTTCTTCCAATTGGGATTGAACTTCCTCTTATTTGGGTTAGAAGAATTCCCTCCCGATGCTGCTACTGATTTCTTATTCATCAGATCCTCATATCTTAACGCCATATCAATTAACTCCACAAAAGATCCTTTCAAGTGCGTCGTCATCTTTTCATGAAATTCTGGCCTCAATCCTTGCACAAACATCTCATTCTTTTTGAGAGGAGTATCAATGAGCCCTGTTCCATAGCAAGATAACCCATTGAATTTGGTCTCGTACTCCGCTATAGTCATGCTCCCTTGCTTTAAATTCAAAAAATCCTGATACAGACGAGTTTTCCCTACCGTTGGCATGAATTTCTTCTCAAACAACTCTTTAAATTTTTTCCCAAGACATATCATCCTCAGAAACATTTGCAGTGCTGCATCCCACTAGCCTGCAGCACCTTCTTGTAATTGCCATGAAGCCATTACCCTCTTCTGCTCATCCGACAATTTCATGCTCTTAAAGATTCGCTCACAAGAGCGTAGCCAAGCTTGGACCTCAATTATAGTCTCTGACCCTTTAAATGGTTTTCCTCCAAGGTTGATGAATTCCTTTCATAAAGCACCAAAACTGACTTGAGGCGGTGATGGATTAACAGCCTCATTACCAGCCTGACCTCTCCTATCATTATCTGATGTGCCTCCTACTACTCTGCCCCTTCTGCCTCTTGAACTCATTATGGCTACCTGGCCAGGTAACCCAACCAATTTAGATAAAGATACAGTTATATAAAGAAATTACAAATACACACTCTCAAGATAGATACTATTCCAGAGCCTAGGTGTTTCTCAACCTACGCTCTGATACCAACCGTGACGACTCGTCTTTCAAACCTCAGAAAGATGTATCATCGATAAGGAAAGAAAGAGATAGAAATAGAAAAGATAGAAAGAAAAGAATAACAATATCAGAATCTCACAGCGGAAACGGAACAAAATATAATATTACACATGTCCATTACCTAGTTTTATATATCAGAGTGCACAAAATAATATGATTTCATTATATTAGACATTTATATCAGTCTGCCTAACCATTACAACCCAAAATACAACATTAAAATGTCACTACATAGCGAATATAGATAGATAGATATGTCTGGACTCCAGCTCCAGCTTCCAAAACATTTGACAATCCCAACCTGGTCACTTGGCTACTCATAAAAATTTGAGCGCCCAAGAGTTTAAGAAAAACAAAATAAACTCCGGGTCAGACACGAGTCTGGTGTGAGTAAATAGGTTAAAGTTGTTTAAATTTAAAATCATTTGAAAACAAAAGGAATCACGTAAGACTTCCCACACATAAACATTGGTAAGTTTTTACCTTACGCTAACCAAAATATTTGATAGGAAATCCAGTGATATTATAATAGGGTCTAGGGTTTTCAAATAAACTAGAAAATAGCCAAAATTGTTATATTTATTAAATTCCAGCATACAGAGGTATACAATCAAATCCGAGGGCGCTTATTGGATAATGAGTTTCCATCAACGGTAGGGCTACTGGGGTACCGCCCGTCACAGTATGGGGCCTAGATCACTGTACCGAGGATCCACCCTAAATCCGCTGCAACACAAGGCCGGAACCATCCCTTACTGGACACTCCCGAACAAGACAACCCCGCAGTTGTGGCCAGCAACTGCCCACACAGCCGAAATAATAAAGGACTTCTAGACATGAGTAAATCTCGTCCTACTTGGGCATGACCCACTTAGCCTTGCTGCACCTCCCCTGTTTTAGCCATTCCCGGTTGATGAGGCTTGAGGCTACGATTACCTTTATAGAACACATCTCTTAGAATGCTCATCGTCCACCTGACGATGTGCTAAAAGCATTCAATCCATACAAGTTCGTTTCGGGTTCGAACGAAATCGAAGGCATTATTTCGTTACACTCATTTTGGAATCACCCTCAGAGTTAACGACAATAACCCTTGCACTTTGAAACTCCATCTCGATCTTCACTATGAGATGTCACGACCTAACGTTTAACTTGGATCGATGTGGTTTTCGAATAATCAAACTTGATTCCCGATCCCGGTCTCATCGAAATCAAACGTGTCTTAACGGTCAAGTTGTTAAAGATTTAAACAATTCAATTCAATTTTAAACATTGAATTCACATAGCATTATCCACAGATAATAACAAACATCTATCACATATATATACAATATCTCATCACAGAATATCTCAGATTATCATCCAACAGATATCTACCAAATCCAGACATTCAATTCAAAACAATCATCCATAAGCAAGCATATCTCTAATTCATATTATAATTAATTTAATTAATTCAAATTAAATTAATTACTTAAGAATTAGTCACTTTACCTTGCTTAACCAATCATTAATTAATTAATCACAATCATTTAATTAATTAATCACTTCTTAATTAACCTCATTATCAATTAATTAATGTTTAATTAATTATCCTTTAACTATTAATTAATAACTCTAATTATTTATTAATAAAACTTGATTAAAAATTAATCATTCCTTAATTAATTACTAATTAATCCTTAATTAACAATTAATTAATCTTAATTAATTGCTTAGTTGATTACAAATTATAAATTAATTTATCTTAATTACTTAATTAATTATAATTAATTAACCTTAATCATTTAATTAATTAATTCTTAATCATTAATTGATTAACTATTAATTATAAATTAATTAATAATTAATTACTTAATTAATTAACCCTAATTAATTAATTCTTAATTATTAATTAACTAATCACTAATCACTTAATTAATTAATTACTAATCATTGATTAATTAATCTTTAGTTATTTAATTAATTATCTATTAATTATAATTAAATTAATCCTTAATTACTTAATTAAATTAATTCTTAACTATTAATTAATTAATCCACAATTAATTAATTAATTATTCTTTATAAATTAATTAACCCAAAATTATTAATTAATTTATCTTTAATTACTTTATTAATTAAAGTAATCTTTAACCATGAAAACTTAATTCATTTTAAAAAAAATTCAATTTCATTAATTACTTAAAATTATTACATATTTAAAACATTTCCACTTTGTTTAAACTTAATTACTTTTTAAAAGTTAAATTTAAAAGAATACATAAACATCTCAAATTTTAGTTATCAAAGTATAAAACTTCTTTAAATCAAATAGTTTAACATTTATCATAAAGTAATTTAAATCAATTTAAATTTAAAATTTTAAAACTAGTTTGAAAAACCTTTTAAACATCAACTCCGCTTTGGGTTTGACCTGACCCAAACTCGAGACCAACTCGAGTTCCATTCTTCCTCTCCCTTTTCTTCTTTTTCTTTCTCTTTTAGTCTAAGTTAAGTTTAAACTTTAACAAAACCGGAAAAGAAGGTAAATCACGTGCACGAGTTCAGGCTCGAACAAAACCCATTCCACCCGAGAGTCAACACGAGAAAACGTCATCACCTTCCCCAAACTCATGTGCACTGCGTGACCGGTGCACATGCACACGCCGTCAACGGCGTCGCCACCTCCGGCGCCATCACGAACATGTCGCCGATCGACCACACGTACGATCCCGACCATCGAACGAACATCGCGAAGCCTATTCCAGAATTTTGTCTTCCAGTTGAAAAACTGAAACCCATCAACCATCTGAAACGGCCTCGAAGAGCGATTCCGATCACCGTAATTACCAATATTTTGCCAGCTTCTTCACTAGGCCCCATGCCATATATTTCCCAAACAACGTGCAGCTCGATGCACTATAGAAACCACAGCGATCAATTTCCCAACTCCCGACAAAAATAGGGTTTTAAAACCAACTGGTCAATCGCCGATGCCACGGCGATCGTAAGCTTCTTCCACCATTTTTCCTAGCTTCCACGATTACCATACCACCCCTATCCAAAGCCCCGACCACCAAAAATAACCCAGTCGCCTGAACCTAATCGAAATCTAAAAATTGAACATTCCCAAAAGGCTATGCCAATATCGAACTAAAATTCATGATTTTGGTTTTAAAAATCCAGTTTTTCAGAGGCATTTCAAGTTGCATTCTCGATTCTTCAAAATAAAATATTTGATTTTAACATCTTCTTTAATATCTCACTATATTTACTTAGTTTCAGTAGATTTGTAAACTAAAAGTACTTAAACAAGTTTAAAAACTTGAATTATGATTTCACAAACTTATATTGTTTGAAACTCTAGATCTATCAGTGACTAGATAGAAATATATTGAATTTTTTTTGTTTAACTTCCACTATGTAACCAAGAAACAGAGAAGAACTGATATATTCAATTAAAATTGAAGAACACAATATATATACACAGAGATACATATCTATATACAAACATGCAGCACTAACATCATCCAGAAATACACATGCACTAACATTTATCACCCTAAGCATTTAGTTAAGTGTTTGCTCACCTGATAGAGTTTGAAGCAGATCTTATAGTAATTGGGTAACTTGCTAAAATGCTTCAATTAAAGAAATGCTTGAATCAAGAACTGGAAATTCAGATTTGAATTGTAGAGAAAATGCTTTGAAACTCAGGTGTTCTTGTTTGCTTCTTAACTTGAATTCGAATCTGAGCTTTAGATTTGAAACTGTGGAGAGTGCTTTGAATTGCTTTTTACTAGAATTTGATTTACAGGCTTTTGTTTTTTTTACTTGTAGATTTGGAAGTTTTGAAATGAACTTGAGTTTTTGCTTTAATTTTCGGTTGAAAGGGTGGAGATTGATGAAATTTCAGATTTGTGAATGCAGTAGTGATTTATTTCTTGCTTTTTAGAAAATGAGATGGGAAAAATGAATGAAGAAGATGAAGTAGAATTATATAGGTTAAATTTTTGATTTATTAAAATTAAGAAAATAAAAATAAAAATGTGACACTTGTCACTAATCATGTTTAATCTCTTAACACATGTTATTAGAGGGATTTACAAGTTAACACATGTAATTCTCATGCAAAAATAGATTTTTAAATGCTTTTATAATTAATTTTCTAATTTTTAAATGCAATTTTAATTTATATAAATCAATTCTTTTTAAAAGAAATTAATATAAAACAAATTTTGTATTCTAAATAAAATCATAAAAATACACTTTAAAATCAAAGTATGATTTAAGATATAATAACTATCTTTTGAATTCCAATTTAACAATCCAAATTCAAATTAAATTTCAAATTCAATTTAAAAATCAAATTTGATATGTATACAATTTTAATAAATCCATTTCCATTTGTTTATAATAATTCTATTTTAAAATTTATATATATACAACCCATTTATTATTATTGTTTAAAATAACTATTTTATCAATTTTAATTAATTTATTAAAGAGATTATCTCATTTAAATTTGGACTGAAATTCTGGAATATCACAACTTTAGGCTCGCATATTAGGTTTATTATGTTAGGCTAACTTTGTGAATGTAGGCGAGATAGGTTGAGGTACATCTTTGTTTAAATGTTGCGTTTATATAATGTCATGCAATCATACCCATTAGACTCATGTCCGACCCCCTCCTCTTTGTTTATGAATTTATAGGTTATGATGGTGGACTTGAGTGGCATTGACAGTGCATGTGATGATGCTATTACTATAAATATATGGATTTGGATGTGACCATATGTACCGGGATATGATTTGATACTTGATATTTGAAGTATAAATTATGTATGTTTCTTTGTGATGTGAGATTCTAAAAGTAAAGTTAGTTTATATAGCTCTCCGTATGCTATTGAAATTGTTTATAACGATTTGACTTTTCATTATACGGTGATTTTATGGCCGTAGAAAGTTGGGTTGTTACATTTGGTATTAGAGTTAAGGTTAGGACGTATTGGGAGAGCGTATTTGTATATTTTTATAATGCATATAAATATTTTTAAGAGGGTATGTATATATACCGTTTGGGGTTAAGTTTACCATCTCTGTTTACTATTCTAAAGGAAGTCGTTAATCAATCCCATTTTACAGATAGTAGAGATGAGTAACCCGACTTAAACTGGCACTTAGAGGAGGCTATAGATATACTGGGAGTGAACATTCCATTGTGGTTCCCCTGTTATCCACAAGCAAGGAATCATGCCATTGTAAATATTGTAGTTCCTACATCCTCAAAACAAGGTGTTGTAGCTGCTCAGACTCCCGCTTTGAGTTTTCTTAAGTTGTACAAGAAGTTTATGGGCTTAGGAGGTAAACCATTTAAGAGGACCGACTTGTTTGTGGAAATTCGAGAATGGATTTACGATTGTAATAAGATTTTTAATTTCCTTGGATTGGATGATACTGTTAAGAGAAAGCTTGCTTCTTGTTATTTATATGGAGAAGCACGTAATTAGTGGGAAATTATAGTGGCCAAGGTTAAGGAGGAGGAAATTACGTAGGATGACTTTGAGAAAAGATTTGAGATTAAGTTTATATCCGAGGCTAAGATGGAGGTGATGCTCGAAAGGTTTATCAATCTCCGTCAAGTGGAACTGACTGGGAAGGAGTATATAAATAAGTTTAACGAAGCAGTGAGGTTTGGATTTGAGCCGGTGGACATTGTAGCGAAGGAAGCTGTGAAATTTGCAAAAGGATTAAATTCTCCATTAAGAGAATTACCACTTAGTCAAATTCCTAAGGGAGCGACATTCGAGATTATAGTGAAATCTGCATTATTGAACGCTCTTTCTATGGGATTTTCTACTGGACGTTTTAAGAAGGATACTTGTATAGGAATGTGCAAGGAAGGTGGAAATCATGGTGGTCACGTTAAGAAACAAGATGTTAAGTGTAAAGATGTAATATGATGGGACATAAAGTGAAGGACTGTATGTTGAACATCGCAAAGATCAAGTGCTATAATTATAACCAGATGAGGAATATGAAAAAAGAATGCCCAGCATTGGCAAGGAACCAAAGGTGTGTTATTTATTTTGTTTTTGTAATTTGTGATATGAGTTTGTATGATACGAATACACGTACATAGCAATACATATTCATGGATATGTCGTGTATGTTATGCGATAAGTAAGTTTTTGCATTGCATTTTTTCGTCTTTTAGGAATTTCAAGGACAAAATTCTTTAGGGGGGAAGAATGTAATACCCCGTAAATTTTAGAAACTAATATAAAGATCATTTTAGTAACTTTAAACTAATAAGTGCAAAACGTTAATTTTACAAACATTGGAATTAAATAATGAGAATTGCACCATTGCGAAGAGCTTGTTTTTTTGGTCAGAATGATATATTGGTTTAGACCAGAGTCCATATGGTGGACTTATGCGAATTTTAGTTTGGTGGGTTTTGAACTGTTGTTTAGGCCTTAGCCCACTTAAGTGAGATGATGGTTTAGAGAATTATAAGAAGCGGGTTGAGAAGTTTTTGAAATCATTTCATGTACATTTCATTTTTATTTTCTTCCCCCATCTCTCTGCAAACCTTCTTCCCTCGTCTTCTTACAATCTTATCAATCCTTAACCAAATTCAATAAATAAATAGACTAAATCATTCAGCACGAGAAGAGGAGTCCAATTATACCATTTATTTGGCAATTCAACAATCTTTGGAGTACTATATAATTTGCTAGCGAGGAATCGGAGATCAATTTAGCAAATTCTTGGGTTTAGAGGCATATATTGGTGAGTTATAATCATCTCCTTCGATTATAATGTCTAAATGAGTATACCATCCTAAAACACAATTAGGGTTAAATGTGAATGTCAATAGAATGTATATAATATCTGAAACTATATAAATAATATAACCCTAAGAAATGTCTAAGTGACGATTAGAATGGATTAAATTAGATTTAAAATGTTTAAAATGCTAAAATAGTTGGAACTGGGTAAAAAGGATGATATGGAATGACATTATGAAGTTTAAAACGATAAAATTTTGTAGTATGATGTTTTATAGATGTAGAAAACTTAAGAAATAAAAAATATGAAGATCTGGACGAAATTTGGTGACAATCAATGACAAAATGGCTTTAGACCATAAGTAGTTTTTCTACCTAGAACATTAATCGGTCCATTGGTGTATGTCCATCGACCGATTGAACATGGATCCACCTAAGGCCAACTTGAGTAGCAATCGTTTATCATTTTAGGT
This sequence comes from Allium cepa, assembly GCA_030765085.1. Classification (NCBI taxonomy): domain Eukaryota; kingdom Viridiplantae; phylum Streptophyta; class Magnoliopsida; order Asparagales; family Amaryllidaceae; genus Allium; species Allium cepa. The sequence continues at coordinate 307,379,526 of CM060934.1, read as the reverse complement.
TTATATGTAATGTAAGAATCTCATAAGATATTTAAATGGATGTTTACCTAGCGTTGTATAATATTTTTGTATATGTGTATAGATGTGTGTTTGAGTGTTAGTATTGTTTAAGTAATACTAGTGCGTTCGGAGACTAGTCTATGTCTGGCTAGTTTACTTTGCTCGTGTTATGTTAGATCATGTTTATCCCACTTGTATCACTCTATGTTTGACTTATAATGGCTAGACTATGCTTATGTTTACTTAACCACCATTTATTTACGGGTTAGTGTATGTTTAAGTAACTTATACGTTGTATGCTACATTATGGTGTCATTGTTTGCAAAATAGTTTAGGCCCACATGTTATGTTTATTATGTCAGGCTAACTTTGTGAATGCGGGTGAGATAGATGTAAGTATGTCTTGGTTTAGATGTAGAGTTTATATAATGTTATTTGATCATAGCGACAATATATTCTTAGTAATGTTTTTCATCCACCAAACTCATGTCTGACCCCCTACTTCTATGTTCCTTTTTGTTTATATATTTATAGGTTATGATGGTGGACTTAAGTGACGTTGATAGTGCGGGTGACAATGATGTTGCTTATGTATATAGTGTGTTGTATTTATCACCTGACAGTATTAGTATATAATGTATTTATGTCTATGGATTTGGATGTGACCATATATACTGGGATATGATTTTATACTTAATATTTGAAGTATATATATTATGTTTGTTTCCTTCCGCTGTGAGATTCTGAAAGTATAGATAGTATATATAGCACTCTGTATGCTATTGAAATTGTTTATAACGATTTGGATTTTCATTATATTGCGATTTTGTGGTCGTGGAAAGTTTTTTATTACATTTGGTATCAGAGCTAAGGTTAGGACGTATCGAGAGAGTGTATTTGTATATTTTTATAATGGGTATAAATGCTTTTAGATGGGTATATGTATATGCCATTTATTTTGAGGTTAAGTTTACCATGTATGTTTATTATTCTAGGAGGAGTTGCTAACGAATCCCAATTTATAGACACTAGAGATGAGTAACCCGATTGAAATTGGCATTGAAGAGGAGGCTATAGAGGTACCGGGAGTGAACAGTCCATTGTTGTTCCGTCGTTTTATACAAGCAAGGAATCAGGCGGTTATTAATGCTGAAATTCCTACATCTTTAGAATAAGTTGTTTAGCTACTCAGACTCCCACTTTGAATTTCCCTAAGTTGGGCAAGGAGTTTACGAGCTTGGGATGTAAATTGTCTAAGGGAACCGAGTCATTTGTGGAAACTTGAGAACGGATTCACTATTGTGATAAGATTTTTAATTTTCTTAGATTGGATGATCTTTGTAAGAGAAAGCTTGCCTCTTGATATTTATGTGGAGACGCATGTATATTGGTGCGAAATTGTAGTGGCCACGGTTAAGGAGGAAATTACCTAGGCCGATATTTAAAAAAGATTGGAGATTAATTTTATACCTAAGGTCGAAAAGGAAGTGATGCTCAAAAGGTTTATCAATCCCCATCTAGGAGAAATGAATGCGAGGGAATATATAAATATGTTTAATGAACTAGCCGGTGGAAACTGCATCTAAGAAAGCCTTGAAGTTTGCAAAGGATTGAATTCTCCTTTAAGAGAACTGGCATTTAGTCAGATTCCTATGGGAGCGATATTTGAGAGTATAATGGAAGCTAAATTATTGAATATTGTTGCTATGGGATTTTCTACTGGACAGTTTAAAAAGGATATTTATTTAGGAAAATGTAAGGAAGGTGGAAATCATGGTGATCAAATTAAGAAACGATATGTTTAGTGTAAAAAGTGTAATATAAGGGGACATGAAGTGAAGGGCTATATGGCGAACATCATGAAGATCAAGTGCTATAATTGTAACTAGATGAGGCATATGAAAGGAAAATGCCCAGCTTTAGCAAGAAGCTGGGGGTGTTTTTTTTTTATTTTGATAATTTGTGATATGATCTTGTACGATACAGATAAACGTACATGGCTCTGCATTTTCATTGATATGTCGTGTATGTTATACATTATGCAAGTGTGCACATTGCATTTTTTCGTCCTTTAAGAATTTGGAGGATGAAATTCTTTACGGGGGGAGAATGTAAACCACGTAAATTTAAAAACTAATATAGAGAGTATTTTAGTAATTTTAAACTAAGAAAGGTTAAATTTTAATTTTATAAATATTGGAATTAGACAACGAGAATTGGACCATTCCAAAGGGCATGTTTTCTGGTTAGAATGATATATTGGTTTTTTTTTTGGATCGGAGTCCGTATGGAGGAGTAATGTGATTTTTTAATTGGTCATTTTTAATTGTTATTTAGGCGTAAGACCACTTAAGTGAAATGACAGTTTAGAACATTATAATAAGCGGGCTAAGAAGTTTTCAAAATGAGTTCACATACATTTTAGTTTCATCTTCTTCTTATGTCTTCTCACAACCTTGTCAATCCTCAACCAAGTTCAAAAAATATGTACTAAATTGATCAGCACGAGAAGAGGAGTCCAATTATACAATATATTTGGTGAATTGAGAATCTATGGGGTACTATGTTTCTTCCAGCGGATAACCAGAGAGCAATTAAGTGAATTCTTGGGTTTAGAGGCATAGATTGGTGAGTTTGAATCATCTCCTTCGATTATAATACCTATATAAGAATATACCATTCTATAATTGCTTTTAGAATCAATAATTAAGTAAATTTTATATAAATAGAATGTGCATAACATCTGAAACTATATAAATTATTATAACCCTAAGAAATGTCCGGATAAATTAGATTTAAAATGTTTAAAATGCTGAAATGATTGGAATTGGCTAAAGAGGATAATATGAAATGATATATTGAAGTTTAGAAAGGTAAAAATGTGTTGCATAATGTCTTAAAGATGTAGAAAACTTAAGGAATAAAAATATAAAGATATGGATGAAATGTGATGAGAATTATTGATGAAATGGCTTTAGGTCATAGTAATTTTTCTACCTAGAACATTCACCGATCCACCAGTGTATGTTCACCGATCAACGTTACAACCTGTAATTAATAGGTTGAACCTGGACCCGCCTAAGGCCGAATCATGTAACGATCGTTTATCATTCTAGGTTTTTATGCAATGTGAGAATCTCATGAGATGTTTATATGGATGTTTACCTAGAGTTGTGTAATATTTTGGTATGTGTGTATAGATGCATGTTCGAGTGTTAGTATTGTTTAACTAATGCTAGTGCGTACGGAGATTAGTCTGTGTCTAACTAGTTCTCTTTGTTCGTGCTATGTTAGACCATGTTTATCTAACATAATTTCCATTTATATCGATCTATATTTAACTGGTAATGGTTAAACTATGCTTATGTTTACTTAACCACCGTTCGTTTTACGTTTTAGTCTGTGTTTAACTAACTCATACGTTGTATGCTACATTATGCTATGATATGTTGTCATTGTTCATAAAGTAGTTTTGGCCTAAATGTTATGTTTATTATGTCAGGCTAACTTTGTGAATGCAGGTGAGACAGGTTGAGATACGTCTTTGGTTAAGTGTATCATTTATATAATGTTATGCAATCATAGCTGTAGTATATTCTTAGTAGTGCTTTTCACCAACCAGACTCATGTCTGACCCCCTCTTATGTTCCTTTTTATTTTTGGATCTATAGGTTATGATGGTAGACTTGAGTGATGTTGACGGTGCGGGTGACGATAGTGTTGCTTATATATATGGTGTGTTGTATTTATCACGTGACGGTATTAGTATATGATGTATTTAGGTATATAGATTTGGATGTGACCATGTGTACTGGGTTATGATTTGATATTTGATATTAGAAGTATATATTTGTTTGTTTCCTTTCGCTATGAGATTCTAAAAGTATAATTAGTTTATATAACTCTTTGTATACTATTGAAATTGTTTGTAGTGGCTCCACTTTTCATTATACGGCGATTTTATGGCCGTGGAAAGTCATGTTGTTAAAATATCAATATATATATATATTTATATTTCAATAGGTGTTAAATATGTATATAATTGTTAAATAGGATGTATAATTTTTTAACACATGATGTGTCATGGGTATGCCGATCGTAGATGGAGAAAAAGGAGGTTTGAATTGTTGTTGAAGACTAGATAAAAGGTGAAATATATTTCTCTTTACCTTTCTCTATAAATACTACCGCATACTAAATCAAACTCATACTTTCTACCCATAACCTCAGCCACCTTTCTCATGGCCAAACTCCATTGTAACACCCCATATTTCTGCTAACATTATTTAAAAGATTTAGTTAGATAAACTAAATAAAGTAATATGTTTATAGGGGAACTGAGATTTGATTTAATTAAGGTAGCCGTGCCTTTTAAATAATAAATTGAATGAAGGGTTTAAAATGAATTAGAAGAGGGGTGTTATGGGAAAGAGGCCATTCCTATATTATCTTCCTTAGGCCGTGTATCTTTCTACACATTCATTTCATTTTAATTTTTTTCTAAATTGAGGCTAACCACCATTAACAAGAAAAGAAGAAGAGGAAATAAAAGAAAAGCTTAAGGAAAGCGAATTCAAGTCAAACTCATTCAAATCTCAGGCTTCTTAATCTTTAAAGAAAACATGAATAATGTTTACATCTCTAAATTTTTATGGTTTCGATTTTAAGATTAAATCCGAATGATTTGTAAAGATTTGCTATGGTTTTTAATGATAAAATGATATATATACATGTTGATGATTTACGTATGTTTATATAGAGTTTATGATATGTTTTAAGATAAAACTGTGATGTCCCACCCTGAGATCCACATTAACAAAGAGAATTACCTAGTAATTATGTCCGCTAATGCGGAGAATAGGGCTGGTTAAGGGCGATCATCATAGTCTTGCATTAGATAAGAGCTAAGTACGTCGATATTTATACTCTTTTTTTTCATTTCGTCTCGAGTATTTGACATAATTAATTCCTATCTAATACACTACTATGGTGGCTACAGGATCGACTCAGAAACAAAACATAATAACTATATCGATACAAGTCACAGAACAGCAGCACATAAACGAAACATATGAATGCATACATCAAATGTAATACAACATGCCACTAGTAGCATACAACCACAATATATACATACATTCCACACAAAAGAATATATACATCACAAGTTCCCAACAGAAAGACTACTACACAAAAACTATGTCATATCCCAAGTCGATAGTGAAGTCCAAAAGATAAAGAAAGCTAAGAGTCCAACTACCTAACCTGCAACTCGGTCTGGCCCGAGTAATAAATACATGGGTCAGGCTAGCTAGAACTTGATATTAGTATAAGATAAGAGGAATGTAAGTGCTTAAGGGAATTCTTCCTTTAACTATAAAGGAAGGGTACAAGTATAGTATAATCTCAATGCATGGTATATGTTCACCAAGGGTTGTCGCATGAATAGGTTTAATTCAACATAAGAAATCAATACTTATTGGCATTCAACTCAAATGCAAGGAATCATACGAAAGTCATAAGAGAAACTCATCAAAATTCCAATATGAATCTCATGGAACTCAAGATAAGTTCAAATATCATAAAAACGAAATCACCCTATATAACATCTTATGTAGCACTAGCCTAGCAATGTAACAAAAATATCTCAAAATGGTGAAATCGTATAAAACTCAAAAAACTCAGGAAACTCCAGATGGGCCAGATCCCTGATTGCAAAGCTGAAGCAATGTTGCATGTGCTAAACTCTTGTCTAGTGCTATTTATAATTTAGGTACCTAACTCATGGACCTAAAGGTCATACTTGTGGTGATCGATGTCACTTTACTCGTGGTGACTGAAGTCGCATAACTCGTGGTGACCGAAGTCGCATAACTCATGGTGACCGAAGTCGCATAACTCAGATGACCCGAAGGTCTATAGCACTGGCATACTCGTGGATGTGCCACAAGCTCTCGGAAAGAAACCTGAAAAGTGTTAACGTGCGTCCCATACCACACGTTCGCGTTAAACGGTTTACTAACCACTAGTTAACTCCACATCATAAAAATAAAATCACAAACCTCAGAAATCTCAGTGTACTCATATATCTTGCCTCGTATCATCGGCAAGTGCAAATAAATCTCATACTGGTTTCTCATAACCCATAATTCCTAAAAAGGGAAATCTCATCTCAAGATTCGCCGCGTCTCTTCGACGAGTAAAGCAACATATATATAAGTGGTTCTCATTGATTATTACCCATATAATAGGAGATCTTGAACCTCTCAATTCGCCAAATATTGGCTAACTCGGATAATTCCTATAATAGGAATTATAAATTTCAATTATTAACTCAAAACAATATATCACAAGAAGTATTGATCGTACAAGTCTGGAGTTAACAAAAAAAATAAAATCACGTATCCCATACCACGTGTTTTACTAAATCATTTAATTCTCTTCCTTATACGTCCAAAAAGTGCAAAAACATGTATTATTATATATAAAAAAAAAATTATTATAGAAACAAGCTTTTAAAACTATTTTCGAAATCGTTTGGAAAATAACTTTTGAATTTTTTTATTATTGATAATGTATAATTTTAATAGATTTATATTAATTATAAATATTGTAAAATATTTATTTCAAAAGCTAAAAAAAGAATCTTTCGAAAACGGTTAAGAAGGCACTTGCAAAGAAATGGCAAAAATTAACAAAAATTCAATGAAATTATTCATAAAATCGTAATACGAAAATCTCCTAAAAACTCACCGATCCAAAATTGAGACAAGTGGTAATATTGGCTCTTCCATCTTAGGATCAAGCCGATAAAAAAAAACATCATCAAAAAAAGTCTAGGTAGAACAATTTAAATGTTCAACTGGAGCAAAACATGCTCTGATTCAAAGTTCCAAGCAAATTTTCATTTAGTTACAAAGGTTTAAAAGCCTTGATGTTTTGCAGGCATAGAGTCCAACAACTCAATTTTAAATAAAAAAAGAATGCATACAATCGTACAATAAACGAGAGAAATATGATCTCCCAAAGTTGGACTTGCAGCCAGATTTCACTATTAACGACTGGAGAAAAAAATGCTCCAATTCTAAGTTTGACAGCAGGTTTCTATAGGCTATAGAGGTCGGAATGACCTGAAATTTAACATGCATAAAGCTCAACAACTATACTTTAAACTGCAAGAAGAATCACACAATTTATACAAAGTGTGAAAAAGTTACGATGTTCCAAAGTTGAACACAGATAGTGTTTTCACTGTAAAAATCTGGGTAAAAACATGCCCCGAATCAAAGTTCGGCAGCATATTTCTATAAGCTATTTAAGTCGAAGTGACCTGAAAATTAATGTACATAAAGATCAACAACAAGACTTTAAACTGCACCAAGAATTATGCAATTTAGAAAAAGTATGAAAAAGATATGATGTCTCAATGGTTAACCCAGACAGTGTTTTCAATGTAAAATCTGGACAAAAACATGCTCCAAATCAAAGTTCGGTAGCATATTTCTATATGCTATATAGGTCGTAATTAATGACTAAAACTTTTAACACACATAAAGACCAACAAAAAAAATTTAAACTGCACCAAGAATCATGCAATTTAGACAAAGGATGAAAAAGATACAATGTCTCAAAGTGGGACCCAGGCAGTGTTTTCACTGTAAAAATCTGGGCAACAACATGCTTCGAGTCAAAGTTCGGCAGCATGTTTCTATAAGTATGTATGTTGAAATGACCTAAAATTTGGCATTCTTAATCTATGAAATATGGTCTGCAAAACAAAAAATCCAGCAGCATTTCGTTGCCCGAATAGAGAGATATTACTGCATAAAGTTGCAGCTCAAGACAGTTTACAGAGAATCAAAATAGTTCAAAAACGATTTTTTTTGTTGTTGCAAATTTTTGATTCAATTTGCGATTTTTAGCATTGCATGGGCGAGCTATTATGATATTGATACTCACCTTTGAAAATACCCGAGTTCAAGATCAAATTGGTGAAAAGAGGCGAGCTTTTGGTTGAAAGATGCTTTAACAACCTAGAAATGGAGTTTTCAAAAACATGCAAGAAAGTTACAAACAATTTCATATCTAATTCATGGATTTTGATGAAATTTTTATGGTATTTGTTTGGATTACCTTCTCTATTCTTGACTTAGAACAATATCTTCTTGAATTAGCAGCAAATCTGGACAGAAATTGATTTTAGTTGAGAGTAGCCATTGTTTTTTCCTTTTGGTTCTTTACTGTAAGTTTTTTTTGTTCTTTGAAAGAAGAAGAACAAAATACATACAACACTATTCTTTCACACCAGAAACATCTAGAGACTAGGCTACTCGATCAAATTTCTACCCAAATAAGCCCAAAAGTGCAAACACTTAAATTAAATATAAAGCTATGTATGCATTTTCTCTTATTTTAACACTATATACATACAATACTACATTTTTAAGCCAAATAAAATACATACATCAATTTGTTTTGGAATAAAATAGTTATTGCAATAAAATATAATTTATTTTAATAATAAAACGATAATTTTTACAATAAAACCCCATTTTAACAATACTTTACAATTTACACAAATTTTAGTGTAAAAACACCATTTTTAACATAACAAACTAAATAAAATTTCTTTCTTTACAAATAAATTTGCAAAAAATCATTACAACACTTTTTAATCATCAACTATTGTTTTTAAACCATATTTCATCTTTTATTTTAATAAAATACTTATTTTCTCCCTTTTTAAAATAAATAAAAGCTTTAATATAAACAATAACTTACAACACTATTGCATAACTCAAATAAAAATAAACAATTGATCATTTTCTTCTCAAACTTAACAAAATAAAGCTTTAAAACTTTATTTTCAGCATAAATATTTATTCCAACCATTAAATGTTGAAATAAATATTCAATTGATTTATTAACTTAAAGCTAACAAAAACCCAATATTTATTCTCAAGTCACATTGTTTATTCCAAATAAACAACTTTTAATAAAAATTCTTCTTCTTATCAAATTTATTTGATTCTCAATATTAAATTATAACTATCGTTGTAATTCAATTTTTATAGGTAATCACCAATACCAGTGTTGTAACAGACTCCTCCTGTTATAAAAATTGCGTCCTTGCAATTTCTAGAGGAAATCTATATTCAACACACTTTATTTCATCAAGCAAAGGAAGTTGAGATAGATTAAAATGGAAAATTCTTACCATCGGAGTGTGAAGATAAGAAATCAGGATACGATCGCCCGATGACTTCTCTGGTTTCCCAAGTGGAGTCATTGGGATTATCGGACCATTGAATCTTCACAAGTGGGAGACTCTTGTTTCGAGGGCGTCTAGTCTTCGAAGTGAGAACTCTCATAGGATGCTGCACATAAGATTGATCAGGAGAAACTTCCAACTTCTCTAAAGCTCAAGTATCAAGAACAGAATCTGAATCTCGTAGACACTTTCTTAATTGAGAAACATGGAATAAGTCGTGAACTCCAGAAAACTAATTGGAAAGTGCTACCCGATAAACAACCGAACGATACGCTGTATAATAGGAAAATGCCCAATATAGCGTGGTGCCAATTTCTCGGTCTGGCTAAAGCGTACCACTCCTTTCAGAGGAGAAGCTTGAATATAAACAAGGTCACCCAATGAGAATTCAAGAGAACTCCTACGATTATCCGCATAGGATTTCTGGAGACTCTGTGCCTCTTTCATTCTCTCACGAATAAAATGGATCTTCTCAGATGATTCTCAAATAGATTCGGGGCCTAAAATAAGCTTTTCCCCCGACTTAAGCCAACAAGATGTGAAAACGACACGGCCTTCCATATAAAGCTCCAAAAGGAGCCATGTCGATAGAAGATTGGTAGCTATTATTATAAGCATACTCAACTAGAGGAAGATCATTCTCCCAGCTACCACCAAAATCCAAGATACAAGCATGAAGCAAGTCTTTCAAAATAAAGTTCACTCGTTCAGTCTGTCCATCAGACTGTGGGTGATAAGCTATGCTAAGATTAAGCTTTGTGCCTAAAGCTTGTTGGAGACTCTGCCAGAAGTGACTTCTGAAAAGAGGATAACGATCACACACAATAGATGAAGGGACACCATGCATTCACATGATCTCCTTAATATATATCTTCGATAAAAGAGATCCTGTCCTATTCGACTTAATAGGAAAAAAATGTGCAGACTTGGTGAGACGGTCCACAACAACCCAAATACTGCTATGGCCTAACTTCAAACGAGGTAAGCCGTCAATGAAATCCATAGAAACTTGGTCCCACTTCCACAATGGAACCTCTAAAGGCTGAAGAAGACCACTGGGTCGTTGATGCTCAGTCTTAATAAGCCAACAAGTCATGCAATTACTCACATAACTTGCCACATCACGCTTCATGCCTTCCCAGTAATACAAGTGGCGCATATCAGCATACATCTTGTTGTTTCCTAGATGGATAGTATACATAGAACGGTGGCATTCAGCTAGAATGTCCCGCCTAAGTTTTAGAATAGGAGGCATGACTAGACTATCCTTCTTTCGAAGACACCCATAAATATCGATGCTGAAATCCCTCATCTCAATATCATCATGAGATTCAGACTTTCACTTCTGAATAAGAGCAGATATATCGAGGTCTTGCCGCCGAGCCTCAGCAATCTGATCTAGAAGAGTAGGACGAGCTTCCATGCTATATAATAGAATAGGAGAGTTGGATGTGGAAGCACGATCATGAATAACACACATGGAATGAGTCTCAAGAACTTTCCAATCTGCAATCATCATGAAACAATAGCTGAATGCTTGCGGCTCAAAGCATCAGCCACTCGATTCCCCTTGCCAGGGGTATACTGAATATCAAAATCATATGAAGCTAGAAACTCGAGCCAACGCTGCCGTCGCATGTTGGGCTCCTTTTGGGTGAACAAGTACTTGACAGACTTATGGTCGGTGAAGAGAGTAAAGTGATCTCCCAAAAAATAGTGATGCCACATCTTTAAAGCAAAGACAATGGCGGAAAGCTCTAAATCATGGGTAGCATACCGAACCTCATTCAGACATAATTTCCTTGAGGCATAGACAACTACCTTATCCTTCTACATAAGAACAGCACCGAGGCCACTATGACTGGTATCAGTATAGACAATAAGATCCTGATTTCCTTCAGGAACCACAAGAACATGACCATTAGTGAGAAGCACCTTCAATCTTTGAAAGGAAGCCTTACACTTATCTGACCAAGTATAGCGAACGCCTTTCTTCGTAAGGCTAGTCAATGGAAGAACAATACATGAAAAGTCTTTGACGAAGCGGCGGTAATAACCCGCCAAGCCTAGAAAGCTACGAATCTCATGAACATTCTTATGCCTCTTCCAATTTTGGATGGCTTCGATCTTAGAAGGATCGAACGAAATGGCTTCGGAAGAAACAACATAGCCCAAGAACTTTACTTTCTTTTCACAGAAGTGACACCTAGAATGTTTTGCTTTAAGTTGATGTTGTCGAAGTGTACTCAAAACAATCCTAAGAAGTCGAGCATGGTCCGCTTCAAACTTAGAATATATAAGAATGTCGTCAATGAATACAAGAACGAACTTATCAAGGAATTCTCGGAATACTCGATTCATAAGGACGATGCGGAATTCAATAGCCCGCTTAGGTGGTAATCCGGAAACAGGCTCAAATAAGTCTGGAAAGTCATAAACAACAGGAATCCGTGACATATCATCATCATCGTCATCGTCTCGAGATTCAAGAGAGAATAGAGAAGCTTCGAAATCGCCATCGACGTCCCGATGTATAAGAGGTAACTGAGCAGGAGAGTCAGGATGTCGAAGGTATAGGATTCTCTCTAATATAGAATCCTGACATCGTATCTAACTAGCCAGTCCATTTCCAATATCATATCAAAACCAAGAGAAGGAACCACGTGCAGGTTCGCACGGAAAGAAAAGCCACATAAGGATCTCAACATCTTCACAAAGCATACTAAGGGTTGTGGATCCCCCAATAGGGTTCGCAATCCTCAACGAAGTAATCAAGTAAGAAACATCCAACTGTAAAGTATGAATGAGTCCCTTTGATACGAATGAATGCAAAGCACCCGTATCGAAGAGCACTCGAATAGAACGATCATGGAACAATATAGAACCCTCCAAAATAGTAGGAGATATACCTCGAGACTGAGAAGCATTACCAGAAGCCTTTGCCACATTCAGATTACTAGAACGAGCATCCTTCTTCTTCTTAAGGAAAGTAGAAATCATATGTCCCTCTTGCTTGTAATAGAGACACTTGCGAGGATGAGGACACTCGTGAGATAGATGGTCTCGAGAATCACAATTGAAGCAGGCTAACACCTTTGCTGAATGAGGTGTGCCGCGAGGACGAGAACTAGAATTGCCTTGCTTCTTCTTCTTCGTAGGAGGAAAGGACATGGATCTCTAGAAAGGGAATTTTTTCTTGTATGAGTTCTTTCGAACCTCGGCCTCATTGCTACTATCCTTTTCCTTTTCGACGGCTTCGAGGTAAAGCGCCGAATCAACAAGCTCCTCGAATGAGAGCTTAAGCTGAAGCATGAGAGATTTCTTCAAATACTTCTTAAGTACAGATACGAACTTAAGATTCTTCTTATATGGGGTGCTGATGAACGCAAGTCCATGCTTAGATAGAGACTCGAAGGATGAAACATAATCAGATATGGAGGATTTGACCTACTTCAAAATCGAGGAAGCGACGGGCAAGAAAAGCCTTCTTGGATTCTGGCACGAACTTGAGATCAAAACGGTCCCTAAAATGTTGCCAAGCGAGGATGGACTCATCCATTTCTGCAATAAGGAGCTCAAACCAGTCTAAAGCCCGTTCTTGTAGCATACTCGATGCCACAAGAACTTGATGATGATCGGATATCTCCATGCGAGTGAAGATGCACTTGCAAGTACGGAGCCAAGCCTGAACCTCAAGAACTGTCTTAGAGCCTTTGAACGGCTTGCCTCCAAGGTGGGTGAAGTTGCTGCACATGTGTGCAAATGCGGATTTGCATGGAGGAGAGGACTGAGCTGGGGGAGGAGGCTGAGTGCTCCTAATATGCTCGAGAATCTGGTCGGTCGACATATAAACTCCTTCGGGACGAGAACCATTGGACGGTCCCGCCTCCGAAGTGTGACTTCTTCCTCTTCCAAACATTGTTGAAAGATAAGATAAGATTATTCACAGGGTTAGATATTAGCAATTCGAATGCATTAAATAAGGAATAATACATATTTTAAAATTAACATTCCTAGACATATTCCTTTCTATCTACCCCCAAAGGAATCAAAAGGATAAGGGAAGGTCGGGTTTGGTTATTATTTAGGGATGATGTTTACGAGTGTATTATACTCGATGTATGATAATCATGTATATTGTTCAGTGTTTACTATATTCAATTCTAAATCTTGCTCTGATGCCAAGCTGTAATGCTCCACCCTGAGACCCACATTAACAAAGAGAATTACATAGTAATTCTGTCTGCTAATGCGGAGAATCGGGCAGGTTAAGGACGACCATCATAGTCTTGCATTAGATAAGAGCTAAGTACGTCGATATTTATACTCCTTTTTTTTCATTTCAACTCGAGTATTTGACATACTTAATTCCCATCTAATACACTACTATGGTGGCTACAGGATCAATTCAGAAACAAAACATAATAACTATATCAATTACAAGTCATAAAACAACAAAACAGAAACGATACATATGAATACATACATCAAATGTAATACAACGTGCCACTAGTTGTTTACAACCACAATATATACATACATTCCACACAAAAGAATATATACATCACAAGTTCCCAATAGAAAGACTACTACACAAAAACTATGACATATCCCAAGTCGATGGTGAAATCCAAAAGGTAAAGCAAGCTAAGAGTCCAACTACCTAGCCTGTAACTCAGTCTGACCCGAGTAATAAATACACAGGTCAGGCTAGCTAGAACTTGATATTAGTATAAGATAAGAGGAATATAAGTGCTTAAGGGAATTCTTCCTTTAACTATAAAGGAAGGGTACAAGTATAGTATAATCTTAATGCATGGTATATGTTCACCAAGGGTTGTCGTATGAATATGTTTAATTCAACATAAGAAATCCATACTTAATGGCATTCAACTCAAATGCAAGGAATCATATGAAAGTCAGACGAGAAACTCATCAAAATGCTAATAGGAGTCTCATTGAACTTAAGATAAGTTCAAATATCATAAAAACGAAATCACCCTATATAGCATCTCATGTAGCACTAGGCTAGCGTTGTAACAAAAATATCTCAAAATGGTGACATCGTATAAAAATCAAAAAACTCAGAAAACCCCAGATTGGCCAGATCCCTGATTGCAAAGATGAAGCAATGCTGCACGTGCTAAACTCTTATCTAGTGCTATTTATAATTTAGGTACCTAACTCATGGACCCGAAGGTCATACTCGTGGTGACCAATGTCACATAACTCGTGGTGACCGAAGTCCCATAACTCGTGCTGAGCGAAGTCGCATTACTCGTGCTCACCGAAGTCACATAACTCAGATGATCCGAAGGTCTATAGCACCGGCATACTCGTGGATGTGTCACAAACTCTCGGAAAGGAACCCGAAAAGTGTTAACGTGTGTCCCATACCACACGTTCGCACTAAATGGTTTACTAACCGCTAGTTAACTTTATATATAAAAATAAAATCACAAACCTCAGAATTCTCAGAATACTCATATATCTTCCCTCATATCATCAGCAAGTGCAAATAAATCTCATCATGGTTTCTCATTACCCATAATTCCTAAAAAGGAAAATCTCATCTCAAGACTCGCCTCGTCTCATTGGCGAGTAAAGCAACATATATGGTAGTGGTTCTCATTGATTATTACCCCTATAATAGGAGATCTCAAACTTATCAATTAGCCAAATGTTGGCTAACTCAGATAATTCCTATAATAGGAATTATAAATCTCAATTATCAACGCAAAACAATATACACAAGAGGTTTCGATCATACAAGTCCGGAATTAATCGAAAAAGTAAACTCACGTGTCCCATGCCACATGTTTTACTAAATCATTTGATTCTCTTTCTCATACGTCCGAAAAGTGCGAAAACATGTATTATTATATAGAAAATAATTTATTATAGAAAACAAGCTTTTAAAACAATTTTCGAAATCGTTCGAAAAGTAACCTTTGAAATTATTTTATCATAGATAATGTATAATATTAATAGCTTTATCTTAATTATAAATATTGTAAAATATTTATTTCGAAAGCTAAAAAAAAGAATTTTCAAAAATGGTTAAGAAAGCACTTGCATGGAAACGACAAAAATTAATAAAAATTCAATGAAATTATTCGTAAAATCATCATACGAAAATCCCCTAAAAACTCACCAATCCAAAATAGGGATAAGTGGTAATATTGGCTCTTCCATCTTAGGATCAAGCCGATAAAAGCACATCATCGAAAAAAAATCCAGGTAAAACAATTTAGTTGTTCAACTGAAGCAAAATATGCTCTGATTCAAAGTTCCAAGCACATTTTCATCTAGTTATAAAGGTTTAAAAGTCTTCAAATTTTTCATTCATAGAGTTCAACAGCTCTAATTTTGAACACAAAAAAGAAAGGATATAATCGGATAAGAAACGACAGAGATATGATCTCTCAAAGTAGGACTTCAGCCAGATTTCACTATCAACGGCTGGAGCAAAACATGTTCCAATTCAAAGTTTGACAGCACGTCTTTATAGGTTACAGAGGTCAGAATGACCTAAAATTTAACATTCATAAAGCTCAACAATTATAATTTAAACTACAAAAAGAATCACATAATTTAAGCAAAGTTTGAAAAAGTTATGATGTTCCAAAGTTGGACCCAGACAATGTTTTGACTATAAAAATCTGGGTAAAAACATACCCCGAATCAAAGTTCGGCAGCATATTTCTATATGCTATATTGGTCGAAATTATCTGAAAATTAATGTGAATAAAGATCAACAACAAGACATTGAACTACACCAATAATTATGCAATTTATACAAAGTATGAAAAAGATATGATATCTCAAAGTGGAACCCAGACAGTGTTTTCACTGTAAAAATCTGGGCAAAAACATGTTCCGAATCAAAGTTCGGCAGCATATTTCTATATGCTATATAGGTCGAAATGATCTGAAATTTAGCATGCATAAAGATCAACAATAAAAATTTAATATTCACTAAGAATCATGCAATTTGGAAAAAGCATGAAAAATATATGATGTCACAAAGTTGGACCCAAGCAGTGTTTTCACTGTAAAAATTTGGGCAAAAACATGTTCCGAGTCAAAGTTCGGCAGCATGTTTCTATAAGCTATACCAGTCGAAATAACCTGAAATTTGGCATGCTTAATCCAAGAAATATGGTCTACAAAAAAAAATCCAGCAGCATTTTTTTGAAGGAATAGAGAGATATGACTGCATAAAGTTGCAACTCAAGACAGTTTACATAGAAAATCAAAATAGTTCAAAAACGATTTTTTTTGCAAATTTTTGATTCAGTTTGCGATTTTTAGCATTGCATGGGCTAGATATTGTGAGATTAATACTCACCTTTCAAAATATCTGAGCTTCAAGATCTAATTGGTGAAAAGAGGCGAGCTTTTGCTTGAAAGATGCTTCAACAACCTAGAAATGGAGTTTTCAAAGACATGCAAGAAAGTTACAAACAATTTCATTTCTAATTCATGGATTCTGATGAAATTTTTATTGTATTGGTTTGGATTACCTTCTCTATTCTTGATTTAGATGAATATCTTCTTTAATTAGTAGCAAATTTGGGCAGAAATTGATTTTAGTTGAGAGTAGCCATTGTTTTTTTTTCCCTTTTGGTTCTTTACTGTAAGTTTTTTTGTTTCTGGAAGAAGAAAAACAAAAACATACAACACTATTCTTTCACACCAGAATCCTCTAGAGATTAGGCTAATGGATCAAATTTCTACCCAAATAAGCCCAAAAGTGCAAACACTTGAAAATATAAAGCTATGTATGCATTTTCTCTTATTTTAACACTATATACGTACAATACTACATTTTTAAGCCAAATAAAATACATACGTCAATTTGTTTTGGAATAGAATAGTTATTGCGATAAAATATAATTTATTTTAATAATAAAAAGATATTTTTTACAATAAAACCATATTTTAACAATATTTTACAATTTACACAAATTTTAGTGCAAAAAAACCATTTTTAACATAACAAACTAAATAAAAATTTGTTTCTTTACAAATAAATTTGCAATAAATCATTATAACACTTTTTAATCATCAACTATTATTTTTAAATCATATTTCATCTTTTATTTTAATAAAATACTTATTTTCTCCCTTTTTTTTGGCAAGGCCAGCCGGTTTTATAGTGGACCGTCCACTTTTTATTACGAACGTAATAAAAACATGAAGTACAGGAGTAAGGCAAAAGCACCTTAACTACAAAGATAATAAGAAAATACAGCACAGGAGTGTGACAGACATATCACAACTACAACTAACTACTATCAATCTAAGACTCCTCCGAAGAGGTAGTAAGTCGTACATCATCTTCCACCTGGGAAGAAACCAAAGAGGCGTTCCCAATAATACCATAATAGGGGCGAAACATGAGAGCAAGAGAAGGATCATAAATATCAGCATCAGAAGAGTAAATAAAAGATCGATCCCAAGTAATATCAGTAAGCATAATAGAATTTCTCTCAGCATACGGTCCATCCAAATCAAGAACTAAAGAATCTCCCGAAGGACGATAATAAAGGCGCCGATGGTCCGAAAGATCACTAGAAACAAATCTAAAATATGAACCATCAACGGGGTTAAAACGCAACATTATTGCATAAAACTTACAACATTATTGCATAACTCAAACAAAAATTAACAAACGATCATTTTCTTCTCAAACTTAACAAAATAAAGCTTTAAAACTTTATTTTCAACTATAAATATTTATTCCAACCATTAAATCTTGAAATAAATACTCAAGTTATTTATTATCTTAAAGTTAACAAAAATCCAATATTTATTCTCAAGTCACATTGTTTATTCCAAATAAACAACTTTAATAAAAATTCTTCTTCTTCTCAAATTTATTTGATTCTCAACATTAAATTAAAACTATCGTTATAATTCATTTTTTTATAGGTAATCACCAATACTAGGGTTGTTACAAAAACTCTATTACATGGCATCCGTTAGTCTTGCGAATTTTTATGATGATCTAAAATGTTATTTCAGAGATGAGCTTCAATTTTCAGAATTTTCAAAATTTTCATGGAATTTTTATGAATTTTTTAAGGAAGAAAATTGTGTTTTGGATTATTAAATTATTTATAGGAAAATTAATTATAGTTTTGATCCGAAAATTTTATATGTTGAAGAGAACATATTAATTGATTTTCTGCAATTTTTTCATCATTTTCCAAGGTGTTTTAGTAGTTATATAAAATTAAAGAATGAGACTTAAATGTTTTATATAATTATAAAGGAGAAATTGGCTTTTTCAAATTTATTTAAATTTCAAAATAAGGAAAGTAGGCAGCATTTTTGAATATAAAATTCTGACAACTAATCAGTTTTAGACAAACAAGGCTGGTAGGGTACAAAAAGGATAATTTTAAAGTACAAATAAACATTTATTCTACTATTTCAACTCTCTTTCGGCAAGAGCTTCAGCCTCCATTCCAAACCTTCCGACAAAGACGAAAGGTATTAAACCTTTTGGCTAGGTCAAACACCAATGTATATGGTATCAAGCATCTGGTACGTAGTGAATTGGAAGGAGTCGAAGGGTTTATGGATGAAAGGTTATAACTTTTGAAGGAGATGAAATTTTGTTTTGGTTTAAAAGAAAATATGCCTGCTAGCTTTCGACAAAGAGCATTTGACATTGTCAAATGGTTTAAAAGAAAAGGTATCGATTCGTTTGCTTTCATGTTTTAATTGAAACCTTTCGACAAAGTCGAAAGGTAAAGCTTTCGACAAGGTTGAAAGTATAGTTGCCACTTCCAAAACTTTCGACGTAGATGGAGTCAAAGGTTATTTTTTGTTTTGTAAAACTTGCCGCCTCTCTCCATTGATTTCGAAGGGTTGGTTCCAGCACCAACACTTCATTGGTTTCAAAAGGTTTTATAAAGGTTTTGAAGCAGTTGTGTTCGACTCCAATGTTCTTCTGATCCTTTTGCCCTACTTAAATGCTTAATCCAAATGTTTTAAGTCAAAAAGGTTTCAAAGTAGTTAAATTTGAATGGTTTCGAAAGGTTTCCACTTGTTTTAAATCAAACCCTTCGAAATGTTTTTAGTTACATTGCTTTCAATGGTTTATCAATGATTTATAGGGGAGTTACCCCAGGCTTTCAAAAAAGTCGAAAGGTAAAACCTTTCAAATAGGTCGAAGAGAAACCTTCCGACAAAGTCGAATTGCAGGACCTTTCAACAAGATTGAAAGGTATGGTTTTAATGTTTTCGAAAGGCTATGGTTTAAAGGATTTAGAAGGAGAATGTCATATGTTTTAAAGCTTGTAAAAGGAAGGATTTTAAAAGGTTTTGAAGGAGTTACCTTCAATTATTTCGAAAGGTTTTTTAGAGGATATGAAGGAGTCACCTTCAATGCTTTCGAAAGGTTTTATTAATGGTTTTGAAGGAGTTACCTTCAATGTTTCTAAAAGGTTGTTTAAATGTTTTAAACAAAGGTTTTGAATTGAATGATTAGGCAGATAGCCTAAGTGTTTTAAGTTACAAACGACTTTAACTAATTTTAAAAGGATAGATAATCCTTATTGAACAACATCAATATTATTTCGAGTAAAGTATATATAACATGGTAAAAACTAGCTTAAAGTAAAGCTAAAAATATATTTTCCTTGTATATATGTGATTTGACGGACTAAATCATTTTGAAAAGGTTTTCAAAGAAAATTTAAAGGGCAGATAGCCTAGATGTTTTAAAGGGTAGTTAACCCAAAAGAAAATTCAGGCAGTAGCATATTTAAATTCGGATTGTCAGTCCATTTTAAGGGCAGTCAGCCCAGAGGATAGTTAGTCCAGATGATAGTTAGTCCAGAAAAGAGCAGTTAGCTCTGATATGAACGGTTAGTTCATTTATTAGCATAACCGAACTTGCTACTTTCTAAGCACAGTTAGTCCACTCTTTTTACCTGTTTTTGGCAGATAGCCCATTATCTAGTATAAAAGATTTTTCTATTTTGGTATAATCAGTTTTAGGACAGATAGTCCAGAATAGAGCAGCTAGCTCAGAATTTATGACAGTTAGTCCAATAAAGAACAGATAGTTTAAATTTTAGATAGATAGTCTATTTTATTTCTTGTTTTAGCATAATGGATATTGCTCTATTATTATTATAATCAGTGGATTAAACAGTTTGGTTGGAGGAAAGAATTTGCAAAAATATATGTTTTGAATAGAAATATTAGTGAGGAGAAACCCGTTCCGCTAAGCGGCATGGTCTCACTATATATATATATATATATATATATATATATCAGTTAACAGAGATGTACCAGAAATTATTCATACCAGGCTTTATGTCTGACTCAAAGTTTTTGTTTCTCCTTAAACTCTTGGGTGCTCAAAATTTGACTTGAGTAGGTTGTGGGTTTAGGTTTTCAAATTTTTGCAGGTTTTGACGAATAAAGCATTCGAAGACGAGCAGGTGGCTGACTGATAGCTAATTTAGGAATTCTTTTTAAAAATTGGTTCTGCTGTATATTAAGATAGTTATGTCTATATTGCTTTGATCATCTAAGGGGGCATCTTTATATGTCGCACTTGGCGTATTGTTTTACATTATATTTGATCAATGCATGGAATACGTTTGGGGATTTTTGTAATATGGATATGATATTATTTGAAATGTAATCGCTGAGAATTATTGTTTTGGAAATATGTGATTTTGTTCATATTCAAGTGCTTCTAATATTATGGATACCATTAACATTACCGTATTTCGTAAATAGAAGTTAATACTGTGGATGACTACATCATCCATAGCGCTTAGCTTTTGCCCTCCAGATACAGAATGTTACAAATTGGTTTCAAAGCATAGATTTATGAAAAATTTAACTAAAAATTTGTTTTGAGAACAAAAATCCAAAGAAATTAGACTAAGATTTAGGATTGGGTTAACGCTATAATGACGTACTTGTATTTGCTATATATAAGTATGCGTTTTATTTCCATTGATCTATCTTTGATTATGTTATCTTTCTGTATTTCATGAGGTTTGAATACAGATATGGATGGCAGAGGAAGTAAGTTAACCTCGTAGTTGGAAGCACCAAAAGGATGCCGAACCTAACGAAGGGAGAGGTCAAGGTCAGGCAGAGAATGTTGGTGCTGAAGTCCCGTAGGTCGGAATGAAAGCATGTATCACTTTTTCAAGAATATGATGCAGGCAGGAGTTGCAGTGGGAATGTTAGAAGGAAATGCTGCACGAGCAGGGTTTCTATAAGTTCCGGCATTTAATTATTTCGCTAAGATGAGCGATGGTTATGTGAAGGTAGGAGGGAAGCCATTTATGGGAACAAAAGATGTCATTGGAGTCGAGAACTGGTTGTTGCACTACGAAAAGATTTTTGCAGATCTGGGGCTCAACGATGAGCAGAAGAGGAGGTTGGCGTCCAGGCTGCTTCAGGGAGCCGCATTTTTCTGGTGGTATAGTGTAACAGCAACAGTCGATGAGGAGACAGTAACCTGGGAGGATTTCCAGAGGAGATTCCAAGAGAGGTTTATGTCCGTGATGGCACAGTCAGCTTTTGTTAGGCAGTTTCTTAAGCCGGTGCAGGGTGAGACGTCCGCTTCTGAATGAGAGGATGATAAAAAAAATCGATATCCATTGCCCAGAATTGAGGATATGTTCGACCGGCTAAGTGGAACAAAGGTATTTTCTCAGTTGGATTTGCCAATGGTTTCCATCAGCTCAGAGTAGCGAAGGATAGTTCATGTGCACGTAAATGTGCATATTTTTACCACCATATTTATTCTTTTTAAATTAAAATAAATGATCATATTGGGTATTTTAACTTGTTTTAACCAAAATCCATATTAATTCCAAATTGTCACATATCCACCTTCATATAGGGGCAAAACGGTCATTTGTGTGCATATATTTCCTTGAGAAAAATTAATTGGAAATTTTTATATATTTTTCTAGGAATTTGGTCTTAAATAGGAGTGGTTTCATGAAGGAATATGCATGCATAAAGGATATGAAGGAATGAAGATGGAAATAATTCATAGTGAAGATCATGGAGGACCCCGCCTACCCACCACCTTAATGTACAAATTAGAGGCTAATGCACATGTTTATGGAATTAATGCTTCATGTACACTTAAATAATGATTAGTAGAAGCTAATGATTACTTGGCCTCCACACTTTCTCAAGGGTAGTTTGGTCATTCCCCAAATTATGGATTAGGGTTTCATGCATGTATAAATAACCTCTTATGTTTCATGTAACCTCCCCTCTTACTTAGTCTCTCTTTTAGGCTCTCTTCTCTTAGTCTCTTCTCTAAGGAAAATAAATGAGAGCTCTCATCTTTCTTTTCATGGCTACTTAGCCATTTCTCTTTATGTAATTTTTATTATGCAACTTCGATACATGTTCTTTTCCTTTTCTTTGTTTATTTCCTTTCATGTTGTAGTGTAGATCTATTTTTCATGCAAGTAGAATAGTTTTTCTTTATCTTGCTTTCTTTTTCCTTTTCTTTTTGCTTTCATGTTGCAAGCTACATTTGTTAAGCAAATGATAAATATGAGAGGCTAAACCCCTTCAATTTAGGAGGTAATGAAGCTCTCTAATTATGTAGCTTCAACTATTTGTTGATTTATGCTCTCTTTTTGTGCTTAATGAATGATCAATGAAGTGGTTTAATTGTTGTTTTTTCCTTGAATTTGATAGCCTATATTGTTGACACCAAATAGGCTATGCTTAAACAATCACTAACACTAATTGCCTCTTCATCAAAATATGATTATGGCAAAAGAAAGTGATTTGAAATTAAACTTTGATGGTCTGTGTTTCTAATTAATAGTTAATAGGCCATACTTAAAATAGATTTCATTGTCATTTTTCATGAGAGTTAAAAGTTGTTTAAGGGGTGTGTTGTAGTTTGATGGCTTATGTTGAGCTAATTAATAGTACAAATAGGTCATGCTTATGATAAATACATCAACTAAACTAACTATGACCATAAAAGAGATCATGATTTCATATATGTCGAACTATGTGATCTAGAGAGTGTATTTATTCTCTAAATTGTCACTTAACTCTTATATTTGCTTTTTTTTTGAGTTAGTTAGTTAATTCTCTAGCTAAACTTTCCATTGGCTTTGGTTTAATTTGATTGAATAGAATTTTAAAATCATCAATTCCCTTTGGATCGACCCGTATTCGCCACGTACTTCAAGTGTACGTCGTGCGCTTGCGGTTATTTTTATTTCTAAATTTTTCGACGGTTTCTAATCCGATAGAAATTCCGTCGATCAACAAGTTTTTGGCGCCGTTGTTGGGGAACTGTTTTGATTTTAAATTTTTATTCTTCGGATTATTTTTCTTTGTTTGATTTTCTTGTGTGATTGTTTTGTGTGTTTGTTTGCATATTAAAAAAACTATATGTGTTGTGTGTAAGCGTGTTTGCAATTTTGTTGAGTGTTGTTATTGTTTTTTAGTTGTTAGTTTATTTTATTATAATAAAAAAAACATTCACACATCTCCTTTGGAAAAAAAATTCCATTTCATTTTCAACTTCATTTACAAATTTTCCATTTACACTTTGAATTTTCAATTTGCATTTTCAAAACTTCCTATTTACAAAACTATTCACTGTTCTCTTGCCTTCCTCTATGTTTACTGTTCTCTGCACAGTGATACAAACCAATCCCTGTCACTTCTTTTACTTCAAATCTACTGCCTATCAATACTCGTTTTTCGCTTACTACACCCCTCTGCCTAACCACTGCAAATAGTACATACTTCCCTCAGCCAATTCAGTTCAACTACCACAGCCTCGCCCCCTCGCCTTCGACATTCACATCACATTTCTGCCAGCAACTCCTCTTCACCAATACATTCAACATCTTCCACCAATATTCATCAACTCCAAGCATTACTACTGACATACTTTCTGCACAGTATTCCACCCTCAACAACTCATAACATCACCGCCCTCCTTCACAATTGATCTCCAACAACATCCCTGTCACAACCATCTTGTCATCATCATTTCAACAAACTGCCCTCACAGTCGCCGGACAACTTCAACCATCCACTAACACTTCTTCCTGAACACCAAAAACCACAAAACTTCACTGTTGTAGCCACCACCTACTGCTCCTCACACAAAGCACCTATCACAAACCATTTCTGTCAACAACTTGCACTGCCCATTCATTTCCATACAAACACCTCAAATTGCCTGAAAGTGCTGTGCAATACCACTTCATCCCACAAACCACAGCCGCAAACCAAATAACCAGCACACTATCACCTCTGATGATCTCAAAACGCAGAAATTCCTACCGACTTACCATTGCTAGCCTTCATACACCGACCATCCTAAAAAAAAGGAGAAACTACTGCAACTTCGCTTACCGACTCATCGAACATCCTCCGTCCCCTCCTTTGTCAACATACTATCGCCAGTACTTCCACCAACCTACAATCCACAACGCAATCTCATCCGCTACCAACCACTGACACTCGACAGCCATTTTAGTCACCGGAACCCCCCGTAGGCCAGCAACAATCCACGTGAACCACCTCGAACCGCACCCAAAAAAATCACAATCACAAGTTTCACCATCACCGGAAATCCCTTCGCCACCAAATCAGTGACCGCCTCCATCCACAACTGCAAATCCAAATCGACGCGATACAAAACTCACGACAATTTTTCTTCTTCTTCTTTTAATTGTGATTTGAATTGAGGATTTTCGATTGAGTTTTTTTTAGTTGCGACGATTTAAGCAGAAGGAATAAATAAAAAAAAGGATTAGGAGAAGTTGTGGATTCGAAGATCAGGATGCTGGGACTTTTTATTATTTTATTTGTGGACTGATTCAATTGGGCCGGTCCCTAGTCATCAATAAAAAAAGCAGAGTTTATCGTTTGGTTTAAGTTTCTTCTTTTGAAAAAAAAATTGTTGTGTTTGTCCTTGTTCATTTGACTTTAGTTGTTTTTCAAAAAAAAAAACCGCTTTGCTTTCCTTTTGTTCTATCTTGTTTTAATTTAAGTTCCATCCTTATCTTTTGTTAAAATTTTTTTTTTTTTTTATATATCTTGTTTTTATTTTCAGGTTGCCAAAGCAGATTGGAGGAGTCGCTTGCTTAACCTAGCTTGCAAAAAAAAAACCGCTTGCTTGGTATATCTGTTGCTTTTATTTGTCTTGAATTGTTGTCTTCTTGCATATATATTTAAAAAAAACATTTGTATTTGTATTGTTAATACACGTTTAATCTTCAGCTTTGCATTTTCATCCTAGAATTTTTGATTAATAATAACGGTTAGACATTGATAACACTTAATTGTACATTGACAATTTGTCTTCTTTGAACAATTTAATTTCTTGGTGTCTAGGCTACGTCTGACCAATAATCAGTTATAAATATTACGGTGATTCGTAAATATTATACCGAATTGTTTCTCTGAAGGTACTTAAACCTTCGGCTGCATTGCTACGGTTATTCGTAGTGCATCGATAACTCCTGCCCGTTACCTGGATGAGAACTATCTTGTTGATTTAAGAAAATCTGTGATTATACAATTTTGAGTTAACTTAGGATAAATCATTTGTAATTAACCATTGCATTCATTTAGTTGCATTAGTTCATGCGTGTTTAAAAAAAAACAAAAAATTTCAAAATCCAAAACTAAAAAATTCGTAAATATTCCTTCTCCTTTGAATTTTTTTTAAATCCTTTTTCTTTGAAATATCAAAAATCCGAAAAAAAGTTTTAGAAAAACCAAAATTCAAAAAAAATAATAAAAACTTTTCAAAAACAAAGAAAAAATTTGAAAAACCAAAAAAAAACAACAAAAATCAATTTCCCTTCTGAAAAATAAATACTATTTGTTTATATTTTTCTTTATAAAAAAACTTCTTGTAAATGTCCGAGTTTGCTTTCCATATTTACATAAATTCTACGATAGTTGTGAAAATCAATATAATCCATATAATTTCACATCAAATTTTTATGCATATTTCAACAACAACTATTGTTTAAATAATTAAAAGTTTGAAAAACAAAGTTTTCAAAACGATGATCAACCCTCAAATCTCGAAAATAGCATTTCATCTTTACTTGAACTCTCTACATAACAAAATCAAAGTATAAACGATTTGTGTAACTCATATTTGTGCAATAGTTCAAGTCAAAATAATCAAAACTTGAATTCACTTCAAAATTCAAATGATTTCGAGTATAACCCATGCCAATTCAATTTCGAGCTTCAAAATGAGTTTCAAAATCAAGACGACAATGTGAACCAATATTCAAATAATTTTGGCAATGGGAATAGTTTCAATAACGATACGATTGAAAACTTTGGTTATCAATATATTCAAAATGAAAATTTTCAAATTAATAATCATGAATTTGATTTTGTTGACCAAACGAAAAAAGATAACGGGGATTTATTACTTGAAAAATACAAAACTTTTCGTGAAAATCATAATCAAATCTCAACTCGCGAAGAATCAAATAATAATCTACTGTTTATCGAAATTGGCAATTCTTGTTCTCAACAAGTCCAAATCGAAAATTTTCAAGTTAATAGTTACAAATTTAACTTTGTTGAGCAAATGAATGAAATTTACGATGATCACACGAATTTGTTGATTAAAACATTGGAAAATTTTCGTGAGAAACAAAATCAAATTTCAATGTGTGACGAGTTAAACGATAATCCATCTTTTACCCAAATCGATGATTTTCAAATAACAACTTTTGAAATTGATAATGACGATCTTAATCAAGTTGTTGAAAGTATGGTAATTAAGTTGGATTTCAATTCTTTTGAGGGTGCAAAATTCGATTTACACTTCGATCTTCCTTTTTCTGAAAATTTGAATACGACAACTTTGAATTTTAAACTCGATTTACACGATGAAGTTGTTGATAATCCAATAAAGGAAGTCGAATTTAACGAGCATGAGTTTTATGGACTTTTTGGAAACAAGTTGTTGAATTCTGAAGGGGAAAATTTCGATCACCATTTTGATTTTGAAATCGATAATTTTGAAGAAGTTTTCAATGATAAGTTTGAACTTCAATTTGGTGAAAATAAACTTGAATTTCAATCAATTGTTTTATCAACCCTAAAAATCATCGAAAACAAAACAACTCATTCAATTTTCAATAAAACGACATTCGTTTTCCCAAATCAACATTCAACTTCAAAATCTTTTACGGTTTGGTTTTTCGTGCTTAAGCTGTATCTCACACATTTGACGAGACAAATGAATCGGTCTTTAGAAGACCGTTTCGTTTACTTTTTGACTGTATACTTTCGCATCTCTTGTAAATAATAATCTTTCATGTAAATATTGGGTTTTTATTTTATTTTTCTCCTTCCACTTAGGTTGACTGTGCGGACACAGTCAAAATCAAGTGTGGGGGAGAGACTCATCTTCATTTTTTATTTTTCATGGTTTATTTTTGCTTTAAAAACTCAAAAAAAATTGAAAAAAAAATAAATCCCAAAAACATATTTTCTTTTGATTTATTTTTAAAGAAACATTATAGGATAAATATATGGTTTTGGTTTATCAAATTGAAATCATGAAAAATATATTTGTCTTAACAAAAATAAAAGTGAAGTTTGATTACAAATAATAATGGTTTAACTAGCATATAGAAAGATTCATATGTGTTAATTATGAAGTATATCCTAATTGAAAATCTTTTTTTTAAAAAGTGGTTGATTTAAAGTAAAGGATATAACATTTTTTTGTCTTCTAAGTTAAATGGTGCTAAGATGATTTTGCAAAACTCTCTCTCTCTTAAAAAAAATATAAAATAATAATAATAACATCCAAGTATTCACTCTCATTTAAAAGTCCTCACAGTTATGCATGAGTGAATTACTTGGAATCTTTGATTATGTGCTTTCATACTCATTTAAAAGTCCCCACGGTTATGCATGTATGGAACACATGTAAAAAAAACAGATTTAATAAAAACCACCCACGGTCGATAGGTGTATGCACAAAAGTTTGTGCACTCGCCATGCTCTGTACTCCCCTCACATAAGCCCGAAAGGCAGTGCATGAGTGGTATATCTGTCCTCAGTTTAGCTGAGCTAGGTGTGTAATTTTTCTTGCAAATAATGAAAGAGAAAGCAATTGAGATCCTAGCACTATTTTTACTTAGTTGATTTGATTTGTTATTGAAAAGAAATGAAAATACCACTTTGATAAATTTTGATAATCAACTAAGGATCCTGTTCATAATTACACTTTGTTATCAACCAAAATAACGAGTTAAACTATAATCTATTTGCTATGATAACTTGATTTTTGTTGGAAATTTTGATGAGTAACATAAATTTTCAAGATAATAGCCAAAACCTATATTTAAATTATTCGTGTCGATTTAAAAATAAATCCTTCATTTGTAAATATTTTCAAAAACTTGCATTCATCTCTTTGTAAATAGATCTTGAATTTTGTAAATATTTTCATCCTGCATTTGGATTTTGTAGGTAGTATGCGCTGAAAACTCACACGAGACAACACTCGTCCTACTGGGGACACCCCGAGGTTTAACGACTTGTTGCATACGCTTAATGCAATCGTGCTTCCTACGAAAACGGATTTATCTTAGTTTCCCTTTATTCGAGGACGAATAAAAAGATAAGTGTGGAGATATTTGATGTGCACGTAAATGTGCATATTTTTACCACCATATTTATTCTTTTTAAATTAAAATAAATGATCATATTGGGTATTTTAACTTTTTTTAACCAAAATCCATATTAATTCCAAATTGTCACATATCCATCTTCATATAGGGGCAAAACAGTCATTTGCGTGCATATATTTCCTTGAGAAAAATTAATTGAAAATTCATATATATTTTTATAGGAATTTGGTCTGAAATAGGAGTGGTTTCATGAAGGAATATGCATGCATAAAGGATATAAAGGAACGAAGATGGAAATAATTCAAAGTGAAGATCATGTAGGACCCCACCTACCCACCACCTTAATGTACAAATTAGAGACTAATGCACATGCTTATGGAATTAATGCTTCATGTACACTTAAATAATGATTAGTAGAAGCTAATGATTACTTGGCCTCCACACTTTCTCAAGGGTAGTTCAGTCATTCCCCAAATTATGGATTACGGTTTCATGCATGTATAAATAACCTCTTATATTTCATGTAACCTCCCCTCTTACTTAGTCTCTCTTTTAGGCTCTCTTCTCTTAGTCTCTTCCCTTAGAAAAATAAAGGAGAGCTCTCTTCTTTCTTTTCATGACTACTTAGCCATTTCTCTTTATGTAATTTTTTTATGCAACTTCAATACATGTTCTTTTCCTTTTCTTTGTTTATTTCCATTCATGTTGTAGTGTAGATCTTTTTTTCATGCAAGTAGAATAGTTTTTCTTTATCTTGCTTTCTTTTTCCTTTTCTTTTTTCTTTCATGTTGCAAGCTACATTTGTTAAGCAAATGACAAATATGAGTGGCTAAACCCCTTCAATTTAGGGGGTAACGAAGCTCTCTAATTATGTATCTTCAACTATTTGTTAATTCATGCTCTCCTTTTGTGCTTAATGAATGATCAATGTAGTGGTTTGATTGTTGTTTTTGCTTTGAATTTGATAGCCTATATTGTTGACACCAAATAGGCTATGCTTAAACAATCACTAACACTAATTGCCTCTTCATCAAAATATGATTATGGCAAATGAAAGTGATTTGAAATTAAAATTTGATGGTCTATGTTTCTAATCAATAGTTAATAGGCCATACTTAAAATAGATTTCATTTTCATTGTCATTTTTCATGAGAGTTAAAAGTTGTTTAAGGGGTGTGTTATAGTTTGATGGCTTATGTTGAGCTACTTAATTGCACAAATAGGTCATACTTATGATAAACATATCAACTAAACTAACTAATGACCATAAAAGAGATCATGATTTCATATATGTTGAACTATGTGATCTAGAGAGTGGATTTATTCTCTAAATTGTCACTTAACTCTTATATTTGCTTCTTTTTTTCTTTTAGTTAGTTAGTTAATTCTCTAGCTAAACTTTCCATTGACTTTGGTTTAATTTGATTGAATAGAATTTTAAAATCATCAATTCCCTGTGGATCGACCCGTATTCGCCACGTACTTCAAGTGTACGCCGTGCGCTTGCGGTTATTTTTATTTCTGAATTTTTCGACGGTTTCTAATCCGATAGAAATTCCATCGATTAACAAGTTTTTGGCGCGGTTGCCGGAGAACTGTTTTGATTTTAAATTTTCATTCTTCGGATTATTTTTCTTTGTTTGATTTTCTTGTGTGATTGTTTTGTGTGTTTGTTTGCATATTAAAAAAAACTATATGTGTTGTGTGTAAGCGTGTTTGCATTTTTGTTTGAGTGTTGTTATTGTTTTCTAGCTGTTAGTTTATTTTATTATAACAAAAAAAAACATTCACACATCACATTTGAAAAATAAAAAAATATTCCATTTCATTTTCAACTTCATTTACAAATTTTCCATTTACATTTTCAATTTTCAATTTGCATTTTCAAAACTGCCTATTTACAAAACTATTCACTGTTCTCTGGCCTTCCTCTCTTCTTCTGTTCTCTGCACAGTGATACAAACCAATCCATGTCACTTCTTTTACTTCAAATCTACTGCCTATCAACACTAGTCTTTCCCTTACTACACCCCTCTGCGTAACCACTGCATACAGTACATACTTCCCTCAACCAATTCAGTTCAACTACCACAGCCTTGCCCCCTCGCCTTCGACATTCACATCACATTACTGCCAGCAACTCCTCTTCACAAATACATTCAACATCTTCCACCAATATTCATCAACTCCAAGCATTACTACTGACATACTTTCTGCACAGTCTTCCACCCTCAACTACTCATAACATCACTGCCCTCCTTCACAATTGATCTCCAACAACATCCCTGTCACAACCATCTTGTCATCATCATTTCAACAAACTGCCCTCACAGTCGCCAGACAACTTCAACCATCCACTAACACTTCTTCCTAAACACCAAAAACCACAAAACTTCACTGTTGTAGTCACCACCTACTGCTCCTCACACAAAGCACCTATCACAAACCATTTCTGTCAACAACTTGCACTGCCCATTCATTTCCATACAAACACCTCAAATTGCCTGAAAGTGCCGTGCAATACCACTTCATCCCAAAAACCACAGCCGCAAACCAAATAACCAGCACACTATCACCTCTGATCATCTCAAAACCCAGAAATTCCTACCGACTTACCATTTCCAGCTTTCATACAGCGACCGTCCTAAAAAAAAAGGGAGAAACTACTGCAACTTCGCTTACTGACTCATCGAACATCCTCCGTCCCCTCCTTTTTCAACATACTATCGCCAGTACTTCCACCAACCTGCAATCCACAATGCAATCTCATTCGCAACCAACCACTGACATCTCAGTCACCAGAACCCCCCGAAGGCCAGCAACAATCCACGCGAACCACCTCGAACCGCACCCAAAAAAAACCACAAGTTTCACCATCACCGGAAATCCCTTCGCCACCAAATCAGTGACCGCCTCCATCCACAACTGCAAATCCAAATCGACGCGATACAAAACTCACGACAATTTTTCTTCTTCTTCTTCTTTTAATTGTGATTTGAATTGAGGATTTTCGGTTGAGTTTTTTTTAGTTGTGACGATTTAAACAGAAGGAAAAAATAAAAAGATGGATTTGGAGAAACTGTGGATTCGAAGATCAGGATGCTGGGATTTTTTATTATTTTATTTATGGACTGATTCAATTGGGCCAGGCCCTAGTCATCAATAAAAAAAGCAGAGAGTTATTTATCATTTGGTTTAAGTTTCTTCTTTTGAAAAAAAAAATTCAAAAAAAAAGTTGTTGTGTTTGTCCTTGTTCATTTGACCTTAGTTGTTTTTCAAAAAAAATGCTTTGCTTTCCTTTTGTTCTATCTTGTTTTAATTTAAGTTCCATCCTTATCTTTTGTTAAAAAATAATAATAATAATTTTTTTTTCTTTTGTATATGTCTTGTTTTTATTTTCAGGTTGCCAAAGCAGATTGGAGGAGTCGCTTGCTTAGCCTTGCTTGTAAAAAAAAAACCACTTGCTTGCTATATCTGTTGCTTTTATCTGCCTTGCATTGTTGTCTTCTTGCATATATATTTTAAAAAAACATTTGTAGTTGCATTGTTAATACACGTTTAATTTTCAGCTTTGCATTTTCATCCTAGAATTTTTGATTAATAATAACGGTTAGACATTGATAACACTTAATTGTGCATTGACAATTTGTCTTCTTTGAACAATTTAATATCTTGGTGTCTAGGCTATGGCTGAGCAATATCAGTTATAAATATTACGGTGATTCCTAAATATTATACTGAATTGTTTCTCTGAAGGTACTTAAACCTTCGGCTGCATTGCTACGGTGATTCATGGTGCACCGATAACTCCTGCCCGTTACCTGACTGAGAACTATCTTATTGATTTAAGACAATCTGTGATTATACAATTTTGAGTTAACTTAGAATAAATCATTTGTAATTAACCATCGCATTTATTTAGTTGCATTAGTTCATGCATGTTTAAAAAAACAAAACAAAAAAGTTCAAAATCCAAAACTAAAAAAATTGTAAACATTCCTTCTCCTTTGAACTTTTTTTAAATCCTTTTTCTTCCAAATTTCAAAAATTCGAATTTTTTTTAGAAAAACCAAAATTTAAAAAAATTATAAAACATTTTCAAAAACAAATAAAAAATTTGAAAAACTAAAAAAAAACAACAACAAAAATCAATTTCCCTTTTGAAAAATAAATACTATTTGTCAATATTTTTCTTTATGAAAAAACTTCTCGAAAATGTCCGAGTTTCCTTTCCCATATTCACATAAATTCTACGATAGTTGTGAAAATCAATATAATCCATATAATTTCACACTAAATTCTTATGGATATTTCAACAACAACTATTGTTTAAATAATTCAAAGTTTGAACAATAAATTTTCAAAATGATGATCAACCCTCAAATCTCGAAAATACCATGTCATCTTTACTTGAACTCTCTACACAAAAAAAATCAAAGTAGAAACAATTTGTGTAACTCATATTTGTACAATAGTTCAAGTCAAAATAATCAAAATTTGAATTCACTTCAAAATTCAAATGATTTCGAGTATAACCCATGCCAATTCAATTTCGAGCTTCAAAATGAATTTCAAAATCAAGACGAAAATGTAAACCAATTTTTAAATAATTTTGGCAATGGGAATAGTTTCAATAATGATACGATTGAAAACTTTGGTTATCAACATATCCAAAATGAAAATTTTCAAATTAATAATCATGAATTTGATTTTGTTGACCAAACGAAAAAAGATAACGGGGATTTATTACTTGAAAAATACGAAACCTTTCATGAAAATCATAATCAAATCTCAACTTGCGAAGAATCAAATAATAATCTACCGTTTATCGAAATTGACAATTCTTGTTCTCAATAAGTCCAAATCGAAAATTTTCAAGTTAATAATTAAAAATTTAACTTTGTTGACAAAATGAATGAAATTTACGATGATCACACGAATTTGTTGATTAAAACATTGGAAAATTTTCGTGAGAAACAAAATCAAATTTCAATGTGTGATGAGTCAAACAATAATCCATCTTTTACCCAAATCGACGATTTTCAAATAACAACTTTTGAAATTGATAATGACGATCTTAATTAAGTTGTTGAAAATACAGTAATTAAGTTGAATTTCAATTCTTTTGATGGTGCAAAATTCGATTTAAATTTCGATCTTCCTTTTTCTGAAAATTTGAATACGACAACTTTGAATTTTAAACTCGATTTACACGATGAAGTTGTGATAATCCAACAAAGGAAGTCGAATTTAACGAACATGAGTTTTATGCACTTTTTGAAAACAAGTTGTTGAATTCTGAAGGGGAAAATTTCGATCACCATTTTGATTTTGAAATCGATAATTTTGAAGAAGTTTTCAATGATAAGTTTGAACTTCAATTTGGTGAAAATAAACTTGAATTTCAATAAATTGTTTTATTAACCCTAAAGATCATCGAAAACAAAACAACTCATTCAATTTTCAATAAAACGACATTCGTTTTCCCAAATCAACATTCAACTTCGAAATCTTTTACGGTTTGGTTTTTTGTGCTTAAGCTGTGTCTCACACATTTGACGAGACAAATGAATCGGTCTTTAGAAGACCGTTTCGTTTACTTTTTGACTGTATACTTTCTCATATATTGTAAATAATAATCTTTCATGTAAATATTTGATTTTTATTTTATTTTTCTCCTTCCACTTGGGTTGACTGTGCGGACACAGTCAAAATCAAGTGTGGGGGAGAGACTCATCTTCATTTTTCTATTTTTCATGTGTTTGCACAAAAAATGGGCAAACACCTCCAAGTCGTATAATTTAGTTGATTATATGTTGTTCTTAATGATTTGGGTGATTTACGCGAATATATAAAATAGATGTACTAAACTGCAAAAGACACACAGATTTATAGTGGTTCGGCCGGAATGTGCCTACGTCCACTTTATATGTTATTCTCCTTTTCTGTTCAGATTGCAAGCACAAAGTTTTGATTACAAGATTCTGAAAGTTGTTTGAAAGTTCTATTTATGCTTGAGCTCTCAAACTTGTGTGCCATTGTTGTACCCCTGCCACTCTATTTATAGAGTGAGACTGAGAGTAGGGGTCCTGGATGCATATAGCTGCTGGTGGGCCTGGGCTGAAGCAATCTGGCCTGGCAACGTTGGTTCGGCAATGCCTTCTAGGTCTTGATTCGGTGATGAGTGGATGGTCCGGTCTGGTGAGACTTTGGACCGGTGATAATGCCTTCCTCTCCTGGTTCAGTGGTAGGTGGATGGTCCGGCCCGGTGAGACTTTGGACCGGTGATAATGCCTTCCTCTCCTGGTTCGGTGGTAGGTGGATGGTCCAGCCCGGTGAGAGTTTGGACCGGTGATAATGCCTTCTTCTCTTGGTTCGGTAGAGGCTGGTCTTGTGAGTTGGTTTGGTAGAGGCTGGTCTTGTGAGTTGGTTCGGTAGAAGCTGGTCTTGTGAGTTGGTTCGGTAGCACGGGGAAGGAGATGGTTCGGTAGCACGGGGAAGGAGATGGTTCGGTAGTGGCTTTGGATTGGTGGTGAGAATTCGTCCAACATTTGCCCCCCAAAGTAGGGCACATGCGTGCATGTGTCACGCTTTGTTTCCTTGTAGTTGGGATAGCTTTACTTGGTTCCAAGTGCCAAACCATCCGGTCCGGTTCTCCTGCGCTCGCCTATAAGTAGAGGCACCATACCACTGTTATACCTTTACCGTTTGAGATAGCCGAATCACTTTAGTGCCGAATCTAACTTGTTTGTTTGAAACAGCCGGATCGACCATGTACCGAACTGATCCTAACTGCCGATCCAGGTGAGTTTGCTTCTGCCGAATGAACTTGTGATTGATTGCCGAATGAGGACAGGGAAGTATGGTTTCCGAATGAACCTTGAGTTGGAACCACCGAACGAATTTTGGGAGTGTGAGTTCCGAATGGGGTCTCGGACTCGTACCACCGAATGAAATCTAGTGTTTCGAATTATGGGTGAAGTTCCAGGCTGCACGTACTTGCTTGCTTATGTCTCTATATTCCTTGTTTTTAACAGTATGTTTTTCTGGTATCGTAGATAATGTCTCACAAAGTGGAAACTCGATCAGAAAAGAGAAAATCTACGGACAGAAGAGAGTCCCCTGTGGTGCCCCAGGCCTGCCAGGACCGGGACGACAGGGACCCACCCCGAGATCACTAGTGGACGGATATGGTCCTCAAGAGCTTCTGAACTCTCCTCCTGATTGCTTTCCGAGCTCTCTCAGAGAGGAGCAGCTTGATGTTATCTCCCGCTCCTTTGGGATCGATAGAGCACGCGTGCTGTTACCAGTGAAGGGGGTCATGCCATATAATCCCCTTGAAGGATACTTCGCTTATAGTAGGTACCACTGCATGTGTGGGGCCATTCCTCCAATCGATGCTTGAATAGTTAGCTTCGTCACCTATTTGAAGGTGGCCCCTTTCCAGCTCCAGCCCAACTCCTACGCTATCTTGGTCTGCCCATTCGTGATTTTCCAGAGAAAGTACGGGCGCCCCTTCTAACCGGAAGATTCGGTATCTGTATAACTTGAGAGGTTACAAGAAGAGGTCTCCATACATCATCTTGGAATCGGCCGTGTCCTTCAAGCCGGTCTTGGACTTGTATTCAAAGTTCACCATGTTTAAGAAGGAATGGTTCTTCGTTCAGGATGACACCGTTTCGATCCACCGCTTCACCTCTGGCTGTAAGTTGAAGCTTATTTATAATTTCCATTCTGACTGAGATGCTTCTTCTTATGTGCTTTTATTTCTTGCTAGCGACAGGTGGCTTTGCGGTCATGGAGAATGATCACCTGGTTCAGATGGCCGCGAAGATAGAGGCCATTTCGAGAAGGGATAGGTCAGCTTCTTACCTGATCAGGAATGCTACTCTCCTGGGACATAACTTGATTCTACCACATCAATCCGTGGTCAAGTAGAGGGATACAGCTGAGGAAAGGGCTACTAAATCCAAAGGAGGGGCCACGACAAAGAGTAGCAAGAGGAAACCCTTCTCGATACCTCCAGTCGTCGGGGGGAAGAAGCTCAAGAAAACCGATGGACCCTCTCCCAGCACGTGCTCGGATGTTCCGGAGGAGGAAAGTGGAGAGGAGGAAAGAGGCGAGGATGAGAGCGGAGGTGATGGAGAAGGTGATGGTGTTAATGGTGGCGAAGGACAAAGTGGTAGTGGTGTTGGTGCCTTGACCTCGGGGCAAGCAAGTGAGATTCAAGAGTGGACGGATGATGCTTTCCGCCAAGCTTTTGAGGGGTTAGAGGAAGGGTCGGCCTTGGTGGAGAAATCGAAGAAAACTGATAAGGCCGGTACTGGCGCCAATCCATCTTCTGAGAGCATTTCAGCTGGGGCAACTCCAGCGGTTCAAGGTGAATTTTTGACTCTTCTTTTAACTTCACATGTTTCTTGGATTATAGTCTCATGCATGCTTGTAACACTTGGTTTTTATTCCAGGAATGGGTAAGGCGGCCAAGACATCAGACATTCGGCACCGTCTCGAGCAATTCAAACTCCTCAAAGCTTCTGCTAAACCGAAGCCCTCGACTGACCGTTTCGGGGGCGTAGTTGGCTACCGTCCTCTTCTCGAAGTCATTGAAGAGGATATTCAAAAGAGAAAGAGGAGGCGTTCCATGTTCGAACCTTCACTCGGACCTCAGCCCCCAACCCAGCCTATTCATGACATCACGAGGGAGGATACTGAGTCCATACCATCTACGCATCCATCAGATAATCCTACCGTTACTCATGTTGTTCGTCCAGGCTTGGCTCGTAACCCATTTGCGGGTCATCCAGATCTGGACCCGAGTTCTCATGATATTTCCTTCGATGAGGTTACCAGTGAGCCCCTCCTACCCCGCAATCCTATGGTAAGGGTGCTTGATGAGGCTAAGTCTTTGGATCTCGACTTGTTGACCACTCAGATTGTGACTATGGGGGATGAGGCCAAGGCAAACATCGATCGGGTGGCTGAGGAGACCAAGAAGTTGATGGGGCATCACGCCCGACTGGTCAAGGCTGGAGAGGAAATCGGAAGTGCTAACATTCGATTGCGGCTAATGGTTTCCGATCAGGCCAAACAGCTTGCCAATCAGGCCATTCAGATCTCCCAGCATGAGGCGGCCTCCAGACGACTAAAGTAAACCATGAAAGAGGCTAGCAAGGCAGAATTGCGAAAGATGGAGGCCGCTTGTAAGAAACGAATTGACATGGCCATCACAACGGTGGATGAGGTTCGGAGAGCGGATCTCGAGCAGGTAGAGGAGTTATCTGGAAGGCTCGAAGCCGCAGGGCTTGCTCAGGCCAAGCTAAAGGAGGAGATGGAGGCGATGAGGAGATCCCTTCAAGCTGACTGCTCAAGATATCGATTGGAGAGGGATGCTGCCGTTGCAAAGTTGTCGGTTTCTGAGGCCCGTATGAGGGAGTTTGAGGAGAACGAGGGGATGATGGATGATATGCTGCAGGATATGTATTTTCGTACTTGGAAGCAGGGCAACCTATCCTGGATGGACGATTACCCCTGGGTCATGGCTAGGATATATCTCCGGGCTTTGGAGGAGGCCAAGGCTGATGCGGATAAAGAGGGTGGCGTGGCCTTCAGAATGGATGTGGTTACCGCTCAGTTCACCAAGGAGGAGAATGTGGCGGTGAAGGAGGGCATGCGGCTGCTTGCCGCCGAGGAAGTGGGTGTGCAGTTGGAGGATGATGATCAGGGAGCAGACGCTGGTAAGTCTTCCCTTTTAATCTTTTCTTAACTTGATTGCTTATCGTTTGTCTAATAGATTCTTCTCCTGAATTGGACAGGTGGGACCTCTGGTCAGCATGCCGGGAGTTCTGATCCTGCTGTCAAGTAGATCTTGGGGGTTTGGAAGGATAGAGATGAAGTTCTGATGCTACCGACTATTTTGACTTGATCCGGGCATTTTTGGTTTTACTTGACATTCCTATATATACTAGTTCTAAAACATTAATGTACTTTCAGCTTGTAATTATGTCATTCCAACGAATGACTTCATTTTTAACATGTAACTTTATAACATAAGCTGATTCTGTCATATTAGGATGCTGTCATTATTTTGATGTGTTGCATAGGAAATATAGTTGTGCATGTGCTAGTGATTCAATTATGTTTTGATGTCAAGTTCTCGCTTAACATATAATTTCATGTCTTGCAATGTTAATGTGATGTGCGACTATATCAGAGCTACTTATTTATACACAAGGGAAGAGAGTACCGCCCTTCAAGTTTTTGCTGTAGACGATAGCTTTGAATGCCTTGTGTAATCGAATATGGAATGCAGTTAAATGTCCTGCCATCCATCTGTGAGTTCTTATTCCCATTAGCGAGTGTCTCCTATTTTGTGTCCTGTACTTTAGTGATCGTTATAGAGGATAGGAGGAAAGTTTTTATAAATAAAATGGAAATATAAGGAATAGTAAAACTTCCAATCACGGAAGGCCTTCGATGTGCTTAAGTTCGTGGC
The DNA here is from genome assembly GCA_030765085.1 of Allium cepa. NCBI lineage: Eukaryota > Viridiplantae > Streptophyta > Magnoliopsida > Asparagales > Amaryllidaceae > Allium > Allium cepa. Next base: position 307,340,087 of record CM060934.1, on the reverse strand, counting down.
AAACGGGTTTTGTAGTCACTTTCCCTAGCTGTGGGTCTTGGAGACATTCGTCACCCATCTTACGCCTCCGCGGGGAGTTTTCTTTTTTACCACAGCCGTACTTAAGACACATCGGAGCCGAGATCGCGCACAGTAACTACCCGGGCCATTATGGCCCGTAATCGTGGGTATTATTCGATTTACCGTGGCCGGCTAGCGTGGGTGCCGATCGTCAACTGTGAACTGCCCCTGGCTGGCCACACCTTATGTTGGGGCTTATAATCGGTTCACAGTCGCCGGCGAGCCGAACGCCGTAATGAGCTGCCTCGGCTATAGTCGGCCTTCTCGGTGGCTTATGATCGGCTCATTACAGTTGGCTTTGAGGGCCGTCACGAGCAATGAGTTAACCCACAGCAGAGGGATGTTGGAGCAAAAGTGTCTCATTGACGAGGGCATAGATTCGTATAGTACCCGTTAGGTTTTGTCCAGGTGAGGTTGTGCTGTGAAGTGTCCAGAATGGAAATGACGTTATACAGGATTTTGTTCAACAGAAAAGGATAAAGCTTAACAAGCAGCCAAGATATAAAGGAACAAGTTTAAAATGAGACAAGATTTTTTAAGTGGTTCGGCACGAAAATGCCTACGTCCACTGATTCTCTTCGTTAATTCACTTCATATGGGCAGTACAAGTTAAGAAAAGTATCGACGAAGGTGTTGGATGTTCCATGCCCTCTGGAACACCTCTCCGTCCACTATTGACAAAATATAAGCTCCGTTGTGGAGATCTTTATGAATTACATAGGGTCCGTCCCAGATTGGATCTAGCATTCTAGGGCGTGGGAAGATCCGTTTGAGAACAAGATCTCCTTCTCGTAAGCTGCGGTGCTTGACTTTGGAGTTGTATCGTGCTACCACCTTTTGCTTGAGAGCTGCCGCTTTAAGTGCTGCATCATTTCTTCTTTCTTCAATTAGGTCCAAAGACATGTGTAGGAGTTCTTCATTCTCTTCTGCGTTGTAGTGGATCCTACGGTGGGAGGGCATTACAGTTTCAACTGGGAGCATGGCCTCCGATCCGTATGCCAAAGAGAAAGGAGTATGCCCTATTGATGTTTTGAAAGACGTGCGGTAGGCCCGAAGTGCCGTAGGAAATTCATCCACCCAAGCGCCTTTTGACTTTTCAAGCTTCTTCTTGATCAGAGTTTTGAGAATTTTGTTGATAGCTTCGACTTGTCCATTTGCCTGGGGATAAGCCACAGATGAGAAGCTTTTGTGAATTCCGTGCTCCCGGCACCAGTCGGTGTACTCCTCGCTGTCAAACTGAAGTCCATTGTCCGATATGATTTTGAGCGGAACCCCAGTACCTGCATAGAACATTTTTGATCAAGAAGTTGATAACTTTTGCCGAAGATATTTTATTTAAAGGTTCCGCTTCCACCCATTTGGTGAAATAGTAGACTGCCACTATAGCATATTTGGCTCCGCCTCGGCCCATTGGCAGTTCGCCAATCAAGTCAATTCCCCATACCTCAAAGGTCCAAGAACTGATCATTTGAGTAATCTCATTTGTTGGTAGTCGAGGAATCTTAGCAAATTTCTGGCATCTGTTACATCTTTTGACGAAATTTAAGGCGTCTTTGTTTAAAGTGGGCCAGTAATACCCATATCGGAGTATTTTCTTTGCTAGAGTCTGCCCTCCAGTGTGATCTCCGCAACTTCCTTGATGGATGTTGGACAGGACTTCTTTGGCTTCTCTTCTAGCGACACACCTTAATAAGGGGTTAGAGAAGCCGCGCCGATAGAGGATGCCTTCTTGTATTGTGTAGCGGGAAGCTTTCCTCAAGATTTTCTTGACTTCGTTGCGCTCGTCGGGCAGCGTGCCACTTTGTAAGTACTTTCGGATGGGAGTCATCCAAGTTTCCTCTTCGATTGCAGCTATCAGATTCACTTGCTCAAAACTCGGGGCTAGTTGCTTTGAGATGGTTATTGTTCCAGAGGTGGTGTCATCCTTCATGCTAGCTTGCTTTGCCAGTTCGTCGGCCTCCTGATTCTCTCCACGAGGAATGTGTTTGATTAAATAGTGATCCAATTGATTGAGTAGCAGCTTGGTTTTCTTTAGGTATGCTGTGAGTCGTTCTCCTCGAATTTGGAATTCTCCCAGTATTTGATTTACGATAAGTTGAGAATCGCTATGGAGACATAAAGAACCGACTCCAATCTCTAGGGCAAGTTCTAATCCGGCTATCACTGCTTCGTATTCTGCGTCATTGTTGGTGGCAGCGAATTCCAACCTTAGGGCATAGTGCAGCTTCCTTCCCCTGGGGGTGATTATCACAATACCTGCCCCCGAGCCTTGTTCGTTTGATGCTCCATCTACAAAGAGATTCCACTTGATATCTTTTGTTATTTCAGATCGATCTTTACCTTCGTTGGTAGTGAATTCGGCAATGAAATCGACCATGGCTTGTCCCTTGATGGCGGGGCGAGGATGGTAGGTGATATCATATTGACTCAGTTCAATGCACTATTTGAGCAGTCGCCCTGAAGTGTCGGGGCGATGGAGTACCTGCCTTAGCGGTTGATCGGTTAAAACTCTGATGGAATGAGATTGGAAATAGTGTCGCAGTTTCCGTGACGTGATTAGCAAACAGTATGCTAGCTTTTCAAGTTTAGGGTATCTGGCTTCTGCCCCTGTAAATCTCTTGCTTACAAAGTATATGGGCCGCTGCGCACGGTTGTCCTCTCTCACCAAAGCGACGCTTGAAGCATGGGACGATACAGCAAGGTATTGGTATAGTTCTTCACCTTCATTTGGAGTTGAGAGCACTGGTGGTCTCTGAAGGTGTTCGATTAGGTTAAGGAAGGCTGTCGAGCATTCGTCAGTCCATTCGAACTTTCCTTTGTCTTTCTTTAGAGTTTCGAAGAAAGGGATGCATTTGTCGGTTGCTTTAGAGATGAACCTGCTTAGGGAGGCCACTTTCCCGTTTAGGCTTTGCATCTCTCTTCGAGTGGATGGTATCTTGACATCTTGCAAAGCCCGGACTTGTTCGGGGTTTGCTTCAATCCCCCTGGCATGGACGATGAATCCCAAGAACTTTCCCGACGACACTCCGAAGGAGCACTTTAGAGGATTCAGCTTCATTCCATATTGGAGAAGTACTTGAAACATCTCGTCCAGGTGGTTTATATGATCGTTGGCTTTCCACGATTTTACCAGCATGTCATCCACATAAACTTCCATAGTTCGTCCTATTAGTTTCGCAAACATCTTGTTGACGAGGCGCTGATAAGTAGCTCCGGCGTTTTTAAGTCCAAAAGGCATTACTCTGTAGCAGTACAATCCCCGGTCAGTGATGAAACTAGTGTGGTCTTGATCGGGGGCATGCATAGGGATCTGGTTATATCCTGAGTATGCGTCCATAAAGGATAAGAGTTCGTGTCCGGCTGTGCTGTCCACGAGTTGATCGATTCGTGGGAGTGGGAAGCAGTCCTTCGGGCAAATGTCATTTAAGTTGGAGAAGTCGATGCATGTTCGCCACTTCCCATTAGCCTTCTTTACCAGTACCGGATTGGCGATCCATTCTGGGTAGATGGCTTTTCGTATGAAGTTATTGGCAAGTAGGTTCTTTACTTCTTCCTCGAGGGCTGCTGATCGTTCTGCCCCCATGCTTCTCTTTTTCTGCTTTACTGGCACCTTGGTGGGATCGATGTTCAGTACGTGGCATGCTACGTCTGGGGAGATTCCAGTCATGTCAGCGTGCATCCATGCAAATACATCCATGTTGTGGCGAAGAAAATCGACGAGTTGATCCTTCAATTCCGCTCTTAACTGAGACCCGACTCTCAGCAGTCTACTTGGGTCGTGTTTGTCTACAGATACAAATTCCATAGCCTCTACAGGCTCGGTGGTGGCCTCCTCCTCCTTGTCCCTGGGGTCTAATTCGTTGAAAGGATCGCTGGTATATCGAAGAGGAGGGGCTTTCTTTAATTGCTATGCTTCCAAGTTTTTCTTGCAGAGAGAAGTCTCTGCATCCTTCCCTTTATCCTTCCTGCGGTTATTGCGAAGTTCAGTCACATAGAAATCTCGTGCGGCGTCTTGATCTCCCTCTATTTCTCCTATTTCGTTATTCGTTGGAAATTTCATCTTCAGGCCCCACGGGGCTAGGACAATTTGGAAGTCAGACAAGGCTGGCCTTCTCAAAAAGGCGTTGTAGGCCGAGCGGTTCTCTATTAGCACAAATGTTTGTTTTCGCACAACGGAGCGGGGATGACTTCCTATTTCGACAAAGAGGTCCAGTTGCCCGAGGGGCATCTTCGCATCTCCAGTGAAACCATGTAGCAGTTTGCTGCAGGGAGACACACCCTTCATTGACAGCTTCATTTTGTCGAAAGCATGCTTGAATAGGATATTTACTGAGCTTCCAGTGTCTACTAGAGTTCGGAAAACCTTGGCTGGACCGAACCAGGCAGAGATGACCATAGGATCCATATGAGGGTACTGCCTTCCCTCTAGATCACGCCTACTGAATGTGATGTCATCATTCTCTTTCCGTTTCGGGTGGCGTTCTTCTGTAACAGAATTAACGTAGCCTTCATTGTTTCTAAGTGAATTATCGTATCTTTCCATCTCTGCCCAGCTTCCGTCGGCGATGTGTGGTCCTCTTGATATGGTAAGGACCACTATCTTCTCTTGACTCGAGCTGTTGGTGTTGTGATTTTCTCCACCTACTTCCGGGAGGGATAGCCCTGGGTTCTCATTGGCAGGAGTTAAAATCCTGTTCTGACCTTTCACGTAGCGCTCTAGTCTCTTCCTTCTAATGTGTTCTTCAATCAAGTCCCGGAGATGATGGCACTCATTGGTGTCATGCCCATGAGATTCATGGAAGCGGCAGAACTTTCCAGACTTAATTGCATTATCTGATTCCTTCTTGTGCGGGGGGCACTTGTATCTAACTTCGTCTTGGGTGGCCAAGAAGATGTTTTCGATTGTTTCATTTAAAGGAGTGTAAGAGTCAAATCTCGGTCCTGGCCTATATAAGCGCTTTTCCCCCTTCTTGCCCCAGCACTGTCTCTGGAGTCATTTCTTCGAACGTCCTTTGCTGCAACAGGAACCCTGTCTGGAGTTGCCTTAGCCTGTTGCCCTGACTGCCTCTCAGCGGCAGCGTCTTCAAGCCTCATATACTTCCCGGCTTCATGGAAGAAATCAGGTAAGGTAGCTGGTTTTTCTTTCGTTAATCTCCTAGCAAATTTAGTATCCGGATGCACACCACTGCAGAGGGCCATTAGGATAAGTTTCTCATCGGCATCTTGGACTGCGGCTGCTGCGGCGTTGAATCGGGTTAGATATTGTTGCACTGTCTCTCCGGCTTTCTGTTTGATATTAGATAGGGAATAAGCATCCTTGGGTTGTTTCACATGGATGCGGAACCGGCTGATGAACTTTTCTTTCAACATTTCCCATGAGCCGATGGACCCTTGGGGTAGATGGCAGAACCAGGAGGTAGCTAGATCTGCCAGAAATAGTGGAAAGCATTTACACAACACTCCCTCTGTTGCTCCGCTCATGAGCATATGCTGTGTGTATCTCTGCAAGTGTACAACGGGGTCAGAGGTTCCCTTATAAGGTTCCATTGTTGGCATTTTCCATTCTCGGGGGGTGATGGCAGTTTCGATGTTGCGGGTGAAAGGGCTGGTTACCCTAGCGCCTATCCCCCGATCCATTTGGTCCCGTTGGATGCACTCTCTGAACAATCGCACCATCCTTTCATCAGAACTTGGAGTGGATAGAAATGAGTTTGGTTCTTTCCTGCGGGATTGATTCCGTCCAGATGACCTGTAGGGATGGTATCGTCTATTACTCCTAACATTCTCCAATGGCTGCCTCTGGTCTTCCGGGGGCACGCTGGGGTCAGCCACAGTTGGCCCTTGCCTTGATCTTCCCCTGCTGGGTTCTGTTCTCAGCACTTCCTTGGGTCCAACTTCGGGCTGGACTCCAGCTCGGCCCCGTCCATTGGTGTTTCCATGGTTAGGTAGCATGGCGGGCTCATCTACATCAGACTCCTGCCTGGTACCTCTCCTGTTGGGTTTGGTTCCAAGTGTTTCCTCGGGTCAGAATTCGGGCTGAGTCCGGGCTCGGCTCCTACCATAGCTATTTCTGTTGTTAGCCTCTTCGAAGAAGAAAGACCTTTGTCGTCTCCCAGATCCTCCAGACCGGGACTCACCCCATGATTCAGTGTTGCTGTTGGTTTCTTCAACACCCCTTAAGCGTGACATGAGTTGATCCACCAAGGCTTCTTGTTGAGATGCGAAGCGGTTAGTTACTTCAGCCACAACCCTGTCCAGATCCACCCTTGTAATTGGTTGTTCCGTAGCAGGGGCTGTCGGATTTGCCTGATTTCCATTTGCTGTTGGAACCGGACGATTGTCTTGATCTCTGATCACTGGATCTGGGATACTTCCAGTTGCGATGTTATTTTCTTTGTTAGCATCTTTCTTCCGTCCGAGAGGCATGTTTTTCAAGCAATGAACGATGCTGATAGGAAAAGGGTTAAGTGGGAGAAGCTGAACCTTCGAGCTCCTATTCTCAGTGAAAGCACCAAAAATGTTTGCACAAAAAATGGACAAACACCTCCAAGTCGTATAATTTAGTTGATTATATGTTGTTCTTAACAATTTGGGTGATTTATGAGAATATATAAAATAGATGCACTAAACTGCAAAAGACACACAGATTTATAGTGGTTCGGCCAGAATGTGCCTACGTCCACTTTATATGTTATTCTCCTTTTCTGTTCAGATTACAAGTACAAAGCTTTGATTACAAGAATCTGAAAGTTGTTTGAAAGTTCTATCCGTGCTTGAGCTCTCAAACTTGTCCGCCATTGTTGTACCCCTGCCCCTCTATTTATAGAGTGAGGCTGAGGGTATGGGTCCTGGATGTATATAGCTGCTAGTGGGCCTGGACTGAAGCAATCTGGCCTGGAAACGTTAGTTCGGCAATGCCTTATAGGTCTTGATTCGGTGATGAGTGGATGGTCCGGTCCGGTGAGACTTTGGACTGGTGACAATGCCTTCCTCTCCTGGTTCGGTGGTAGGTGGATGGTCCGGCCCGGTGAGACTTTGGACCGGTGATAATGCCTTCCTCTCCTGGTTCGGTGGTAGGTGGATGGTCCGGCCCGGTGAGACTTTGGACCGGTGATAATGCCTTCTTCTCTTGGTTCGGTAGAGGCTGGTCTTGTGAGTTGGTTCGGTAGAGGCTGGTCTTGTGAGTTGGTTCGGTAGAGGCTGGTCTTGCGAGTTGGTTCGGTAGCGTGGGGAAGGAGATGGTTCGGTAGCACGGGGAAGGAGATGGTTCGGTAGTGGCTTTGGATTGGTGGTGAGAATTCGTCCAACATCATGGTTTATTTTTGCTTTAAAAACTCAAAAAAAATTTAAAAAAAATACCAAAAACATATTTTCTTTTGATTTATTTTTAAAGAAACATTATAGGATAAATATATGGTTTTGTTTTATTAAATTGAAATCTTGAAAAATTTATCTGTCTTAACGAAAATAAAAATGAACTTTGATTACAAATACTAATGGTTTAACTAGTATATAGAAAGATTCGTATGTGTTAATTATGAAGTATATCCTAATTGAAAATCTTTGTTTTAAAAAGTGGTTCATTTAAATTAAGGGATATAACATTTTTTTGTCTTCTAAGTTAAATGGTGCTAAGATGATTTTGCAAAACTCTCTCTCTCTTAAAATAATAATAATAATAATAATAATAATAACATCCAAGTATTCACTCTCATTTAAAAGTCCTCACGGTTATGCATGAGTGAATTACTTGGAATCTTTGATTATGTGCTTTCATACTCATTTAAAAGTCCTCACGGTTATGCATGTATGGAACACATGTAAAAAAAAGACTTAACAAAAACCACCTACGGTCGATAGGTGTATGCACGAAAGTGTGTGCACTCGCCATGCTCTATACTCCCCTCACATAAGCCCGAAAGGCAGTGCATGGGTGGTATATCTGGCCTCAGTTTACCTGAGCTAGGTGTGTAATTTTTCTTGCAAATAATGAAAGAGCAAGCAATTGAAATCCTAGCACTATTTTTACTTAGTTGATTTGATTTGTTATTGAAAAGAAATGAAAATACCACTTTGATAAATTTTGATAATCAACTAAGGATCCTTTTCATAATTACACTTTGTTATCAACCAAAATAACGATTTAAACTATAATCTATTTGCTATGATAACTTGATTTTTGTTGGAAATTTTGATGAGGAAGTAACATAAATTTTCAAGATAATAGCCCAAACCTATATTTAACTTATTCATGTCGATTTAAAAATAAATCCTTCATTTGAAAATATTTTCAAAAACTTGCATTCATCTCTTTGTAAATAGATCTTGAATTTTGTAAATATTTTCATCCTGCATTTGGATTTTGTGGGTAGTATCCGCTGAAAACCCTCACGAGACAACACTCGTCCTACTGGAGACACCCAAAGGTTTAACGGCTTGTTGCATACGCTCAATGCAATCGTGCTTCCTACGAAAACGGATTTATCTTAGTTTCCCTTTATTCGAGGATGAATAAAAAGATAAGTGTGGGGGTATTTGATGTGCACGTAAATGTGCATATTTTTACCACCATATTTATTCTTTTTAAATAAAATAAATGATCATATTGGGTATTTTAACTTGTTTCAACCAAAATCCATATTAATTCCAAATTGTCACATATCCATCTTCATATAGGGGCAAAATGGTCATTTGTGTGCATATGTTTCCTTGAGAAAAATTAATTGGAAATTTTTATATATTTTCGTAGGAATTTGGTCTCAAATAGGAGTGGTTTCATGAAGGAATATGCATGGATAAAGGATATAAAGGAATGAAGATGGAAATAATTCAAAGTGAAGATCATGGAGGACCACACCTACCCACCACCTTAATGTACAAATTAGAGGCTAATGCACATGCTTATGGAATTAATGCTTCATGTACACTTAAATAATGATTAGTAGAAGCTAATGATTACTTGGCCTCCACACTTTCTCAAGGGTAGTTTGGTCATTCCTCAAATTATGGATTAGGGTTTCATGCATGTATAAATAATCCCTTATGTTTCATGTAACCTACCCTCTTACTTTGTCTCTCTTTTAGGCTCTCTTCTCTTAGTCTCTTCTCTAAGGAAAATAAATGAGAGCTCTCTTCTTTCTTTTCATGGCTACTTAGCCATTTCTCTTTATGTAATTTTTTTATGCAACTTCAATACATGTTCTTTTCCTTTTCTTTGTTTCTTTCCTTTCATGTTGTAGTGTAGATCTTTTATTTATGCAAGTAGAATAGTTTTTCTTTATCTTTCTTTCTTTTTCCTTTTCTTTTTGCTTTCATGTTGCAAGCTACATTTGTTAAGCAAATGACAAATATGAGAGGCTAAACCCCTTCAATTTAGGGGGTAATGAAGCTCTCTAGTTATGTAGCTTCAATTATTTGTTAATTCATGCTCTTTTTTTGTGCTTAATGAATGATCAATGAAGTGGTTTGATTGTTGTTTTTACTTTGAATTTGATAGCCTATATTGTTGACACCAAATAGGCTATGCTTAAACAATCACTAACGCTAATTGCCTCTTCATCAAAATATGATTATGGCAAAAGAAAGTGATTTGAAATTAAAATTTGATGGTCTATGTTTCTAATCAATAGTTAATAGGCCATGCTTAAAATAGATTTCATTTTCATTTTCATTTTTCATGAGAGTTAAAAGTTGTTTAAGGGGTGTGTTATAGTTTGATGGCTTATGTTGAGCTAAATAATAGCACAAATAGGTCATACTTATGATAAACACATCAACTAAACTAACTAATGACCGTAAAAGGGATCATGATTTCATATATGTTGAAGTATGTGATCTAGAGAGTGGATTTATTCTCTAAATTGTCACTTAACTCTTATATTTGCTTCTTTTTTCTTTTAGTTAGTTAGTTAATTCTCTAGCTAAACTTTCCATCGACTTTGGTTTAATTTGATTGAATAGAATTTTAAAATCATCAATTCCTTGCGGATCGACCTGTATTCGCCACGTACTTCAAGTGTACGCCGTGCGCTTGCGGTTATTTTTATTTCCAAATTTTTCGACCGTTTCTAATCCGATAGAAATTCCATCGATTAACAATAGTGTACCTTTGACAGCATTCTGGACTAGATATGGATCATACGAATGGTTAGTTATGCCGTTCAGACTGACGAATGCTCCAGCTTTCTTTGTAGATTTGATGAACCAGATTTTTCAAGAGCACTTGGATAGATTCATGCTAGTTTTCATAGCCAATATCTTGATTTACTTTAAGCATGAAAAAGTGAGAATGAAGTTCATCTTAGAGTGGTGCTTAAGACGCTGAGGTAGCATCAGCTGAAAGCGAAGTTTTCGAAATGTCACTTCTGGGAGAAAGAGGTGAAGTTTCTTGGTCTTGTAGTCTCAGAGGAAGGGTTGTCTGTGGATTCGACTAAGATCAAGGCCGTGAATAGTTGGAAGAGTCCCACGACTGTAACCGAGATTAAGAGTTTCCTTGGTTTGGTTGGTTATTATCGGAGATTCATTAAGGATTTCTTATGGATAGCAGCACCGATGACCAGGCTGACAAGGAAGAATGTGAAGTTTGTATGGATCGATAAGTGTGAGGAAGCATTCCAGATTGAAACACTTGTTGACCCATGCACCTATGTTGGTTGTTCCAAAGGGGAATCGGGATTTGGTAGTTTATACCCTTGCATGTGGAACCGAACTAGGAGCTGTGTTGATGTAGAGGGGTAAAGTGATTGCCTATGCTTCTTGACAGCTTAGACCGCATGAGGTCAGATATCCTACGCATGATTTAGAGTTGACTACAATGATTTTTGCTTTGAAGGAATGAAGATATTACCTTTTGGAAAAAAGGTTTGAGCTGTATACAGATCATAAGTCATTGAAGTATTCATTCTTTCATAAGGAGCTGAACGTGAGATAACAGAGATGGTTAGAGTTCATAGACGCTTATGATTTTGGGATTGATTACACACAAGGAAAAGGCAACAAGTTTACAAATGCACTTAGTAGAAAACATCAGAATGCAGTGTTGGCTATGATGGCTGAGTGGAAAGATTTACAAGCATTAGCATATTGTAGAGTGTAGTGGAGATCTGAGGCTGGGTCTAGTGGAAATATAGTTGTATTGTCCTGTTTGGAAGTTTGACCGGTGTTGATCAAACGGATTGCTTCTAAGCAGATAGAGGATCCGGTATTAGCTGAACAGATCAGGAAGCTAAAGGAAGGAACTAAGAGCGATGACTTGAAAGATTTCAGTCTTGACCAGAATAGGTGGTTGAGAAAGAAAGGAAGATTATGTTTCCGAGTGTGGGAAACATAAGAAAGGAAGTCTTGGATGAATGATTTCATTCGGAGTTCACTATACATCCCAAAGGTATCAAGATGTATCAGGATATGAAGAGGAGTTTCTTCTGGGAAGGAATGAAGAGGGATATTGGTTTGTGTGTAAGGCAGCACTTGAATTTCTAGCAGGCAAAGGCCGAACACCAGAAACTAAGTGGCTTGCTTCAGCCGTTAGATATTCCAGTATGGAGGTGGGATTCTATTACCATGGATTTTATAGACGGGTCTCCAAGGTCGAACAAAGGAAATGAAAGTATATGAGTTATAGTGGATAGATTGACCAAGAGTGCCAATTTCATTCAAGTTAGGTCAACCAGGACGACACCTGTTTTAGCAAGGTTGTTTATGAAGAATGTGGTTAGACTGAAAGGAGTTTCTAGCAGTATAGTTAGTAATAAAGATCCTTGTTCGCTAGCGAGTTTTGGAAGAGTTTGCGGGAAGTTTTGGGAACCAAGCTTATGATGAGTACCGCTTACCATCCGTAAATAGATGGGCAAATGGAAAGAGTTAACAAGATCTTGGAAGATTTGTTAAGAGCTTGTGTTCTGGATTTTGGGGGATCATGGGAAGACTATCTTCATTTAGTCGAGTTTTCATATAACAACATTTATCAGACTAGTATTGGTATGTCACCGTTTGAAGCTTTCTATAGAAGGCCATGCAAATCTCCCATTTGTTGGTTGGAGACTAGAGATAGGTTGATTCTTGGTCTAGATTTGGTTAAAGAAGTTGTAGAAAAGATTGAGGTCATTTGGGCTAGGATGAAGGAGGCTCAGTCTAGGAAGAAGAGTTATGCAGATAAGAGATGAAAAGATTTGGAGTTCTCTTTTTTGGACCAGGTTTTCGTCAAAGTATCACCGATGAAGGGTGTGCTTAGATTTGGAAAGTCAAGGAAGTTATCTCCTAGGTTCATTGGACCTTTTCCTCTTCTTGACCATAGTGGGGAAGCCATAGTAAGGAAGCAAGTTCGCATTATTGCAAGAGATGAGAAGAGGCTTAGAACCAAGACGGTCAGATTAGTCAAAGTCCAGTGGAGTGACGATGACTGAAACTATACTTGGGATGTTGAGAGCAGGATTTGAGATACTTATCCTGACTTGGTTTGATGGTATGTTTTACCTTCTTGTTTGTTTCGAGTCTTATTGTAATTTAGAGGACGAAATTCTTTAAGGAGGGGAGTCTATAATACCCCAGAGTTTTGATAACATTATTTAGGAGATTTAGTTAGATAAACTAAATAAAGTAATGTGTTGATAAGAGGATTGAGACTTGATTTAATTAAGGTAGTTGTGCCTTTTAAATAATAAATTAAATGAAGGGTTTAAAATGAATTAGAGGAGGGGTATTACGGGAAAGAGGCCATTCCTATATTATCTTCCTCAGGCCGTGTATCTGTATACACATTCATTTCATTTCGAAATTTTCTAAAGTGAGGTCGGCCATCGTTAACAAGGAAAGAAGAAGAAGAAGAAACAAAAGAAAAGATTAAGGAAAGCAAATTCGAATCAAACTCATCCAAATCTCAAGCTCCTTAATCTCTAAAGCAAAAGTGAATAATGTTTACATCTCTAAATTTTTACGGTTTCGGTTTTAAGATTAAATCCGAATGATTTTGCAAAGATTTGCCATGTTTTTGAATGATAAAATGATATATAAACATGTTGATGATTTATGTATGTTCATATAGAGTTATGACATGTTTTAAGATAAAACCCTATTAAATGACATCCGTTAGCCTTGTGAATTTTTATGATGATCTGAAACATTATTTTAGAGATGAGTTTCGATTTTCAGAAATTGTTGAATTTTTGTTGAAATTTTATGAATTTTCTAACGAAGAAAATGGTATTTTAGATTATTAAATTATTTATGAGAAAAATAAATATTGTTTGGATTCAAAAATTTTATATGTTGAAGAGAACATATTAATTGATTTTTTGGAATCTTTCCAAGAATTTTCAAGGTGTTTTAATAGTTATGTAAATTTATTTAAGAAATGGGACCTAAATGTTTTATATAAATATATAGGGGAAAGGGGCTTTTTCGAAATGATTTAAATTTTCAAATAAGGAAATTTTGTAGCATTTTTGAATATAAAATCCTGGCAACCAATCAAATTTAGACAAACAAGCCAGGTGGGGTACAAAAAGGACAATTTTAAAGTACAAATAAATAGTTTTTCTACTATTTCAACTCTTTCGGTAAGAGCTTCCGCCTCCATTCCAAACCTTCCAACAAAGTCAAAAGGTATTAAGCCTTTTGACTAGGTCAAACACCGATGCATATGGTATCGTACAATTGGTACGTAGTGAATTGAAGGAGTCGAAGGGTTTAGGGACAAAAGGTTATAACTTTTGAAGGAGATGAAACTTTATTTTGGTTTTAAAGAAAATACGCTTGTTAGCTTTTGACAAAGAGCTTTTGATATTGTCAAATGGTTTAAAAGAAAATGTTTTGCTTGGTTTTGCTTTCTTGTTTTAACCTTTTGACAAAGTCGAAAGGTATAGCTTTCGACAAGGTTCAAAGTATAGTTGCCACTTCCAAATCTTTTGACGCAGATGGAGTCAAAGGTTGTCTTTTGTTTTATAAAACTTGCCACCTCTCTCCGTTGATTTCAAAGGGTTGGTTACAACATCAACATTTCATTGTTTTCGAAAGGTTTTATAAAGGTTTCGAAGCATTTGCTTTCGACTCCAATGTTTTTCTGATCCTCTTGATGTACTTGAAGGCTTAATCCAAATGTTTAAATCAAAACGTTTTAAAGGTTTCAAAGTAGTTAACTTTGAATGGTTTTGAAAGGTTTCCACTTGCTTTAAATTGAACCCAATGTCTTCGAAAGGGTTTGAGTTTTATTGCTTTCGAAACGTTTATCAATGATTTATAAGGGAGGTACTCTAGGCTTTCGACACAGTCGACAGGTGAATCATTTCGACTAAGTCGAAGAGAAACCTTCCGACAAGGTCGAATGGTAGGACCTTTCGACAAGGTCAAAAGTTATGGTGTTAATGTTTTTGAAAGGCTAAGGTTTAAAAGATTTAGATGGCAGATGTCATATGTTTTAAAGCTTGTAAAAGGAAGGCTTTTTAAAAGGTTTTGAAGGAGTTGCCTTCAATGAATTCGAAAGGTATATTAAAGGATATGAGGAGTTACCTTCAATGCTTTCGAAGGGTTTTATTAATGGTTTTGAAGAAATTACCTTCAATGTTTCTGAAAGATTGTTTAAAGGTTTTAAACAAAGGTTCCGAATGGAATGACTAGGTAGATAGCCTAAGTTTTTTAAGTTATAAAGGACTTTAACTTATTTTAAAAGGATAGATAATCTTTATTGAACACCATCAACATTATTTTGAGCAAAGTATATATAGCATGGTAAAAAATAGGTTAGAGTAAAGCTAAAGATATATTTTCCTTGTATATTATGATTTGACAGACTAAATCATTTTGAAAAGGTTTTCAAGGAAAATTTGAAGGGCGATCAGGCCAGATATTTTGATGGGTAGTTAACCCAAAAGAAAATTCAGGCAGTTAGTTCATTTAAGTTCGGACAGTCGATCCATTTTGAGCAGTCAGCCCAGAGGACAGTTAGTGCAGAAAAGAGCGGTTTGCTCTATTATGAATAGTTAGTTTATTTATTAGCATAGCGACATTGCTCCTTTTTAAGGGCAGTTAGTCCACCCTTTTTACCTGTTTGGAAAGATACCCATTATCTGACATAAAAGATATTGCTATTTTGATATAATTAGTTTTAGGATAGATAGTTCAGAATAGAGCAGTTAGCTCAGAATTTAGTAGTCCGGTAAAGAACAGATAGTTCAGATTTAGACAGATAGTATATTTTATTTCCTGTTTTAGCATAATGGGTATTGCTATATTATTATTATAATCAGTGAATTAACCAGTTTGGTTGAAGGAAAGGATTTGTAAAAATAAATGTTTTGAAAAGAGATATTAGTGAGCAGAAACTCGTTCCGCTAAGCGGTTTGGTCTCACTATATATATCAGTAAACAAAGATGTAACAGAAATTATTCGCGCCAGACTTTATGTCTAACTCGAAGTTATTGTTTCCCCTTAAACTCTCGGGTCCTCAAAATTTGATTTGAGTTGGCTGAGGGTTTAGGATTTTAGCTTTTAGTAGATTTTGGCGAATAAAGCATCTGAGAATGGGCAGGTGCTGACAGATAGCTAATTTAGGAATTCTATTTAAAAATTATTTCCGCTGTATATTAAGACAGTTATGTCTATATTGCTTTGATCATCCAAGGGGGCATCTTCATATGTCGCTCTTGGCGTATTGTTGTAAACTATATTTGATCAATGCCTGAGATACGTTTGGGGATTTTTGTAACATGGATATGATATTGTTTGAAATGTAATCATTAAAAGTTATTATTTTTGGAAATCTATGATTTTGTTCATATTCAAGTGCTTCTGATATTAAGGATACCATTAACATTACCGTATTTCGTCACCGAAAGTTAATATTGTGGATGACTGCAGCATCATATCGTTTAGCTTTTGGCCTTTAGACATGGGATTTACACCAATTGTCTCCCCTCTTCCAAATACATCACTCCATCGGTGGTAACATTGATCCTTTGTAAGTTCGGGTATTAGAATCAAGATCTTAAGAGACAGAAGCAGATTGATGTATGGTGAACAATAAGTTCTTCGAAAGGTAAATTTTATTTTATAATCGAAATAAATTTCTATGCCCATACATTAGTACAAATAACATCGCTATATGTGTGCATGTATTATTTATAAGCTTATAGGTTAAAAATAATTTATACGAACTTATTATTTTATATATATTTAACAACACCCATACAGCGCAACACCCCAAATGCCCGCTAATTTCCACTATAATCCCCCATTTAAATAATAGTGGCAGTGGAAAGAGAGAGAATGAACTATTATTTAAACCGAAGCTTGTGGTAGAAATCAAAGGGCATTTGGATGTTACAATGTTTGGGGTGTTGTTGAATGCTCTTCGCATATATATATATATATATATATATATATATATATATATATATAGACATATATATATGTATAGACATATATATATGTATAGACATATATATATGTATATATATATATATATATATATATATGTACGTACGTACGTACGTATGTATTCAAATTGTAAATCAGTACAGTTATATTATTTTTTAGGCATATATTAATATATATTGTATAAATTATTTTAAGAGTCATTGAATTGCTTTATCAAATAAATATTTATTATTAAATATTGAAAATGATTCATCTTAAATGAATATATAGGTTAACTAATAAATTAGAATATATATTTATATGATATATATATATGTGTGTGTGCACATATATTTGCATATATACATGATTAAAAAAGGCTCTCGCCTTTTGCTAAAAATAAAAATACTTTTAGACCATGAATATTTTAATTATACACACACATATATATGTATTGTATTGTATATTGGGTACGTTTGGCACAGGTCCTTGATAGGTTTCAAAATTCACAAAAACCCCAGAGGAAGAAAGTATGTAAATTAGGTCCTTCTTTTTCGAAAAGCATCAAAAAACAAAAAAAACAAAAAAAACTTCCAAATTTTAAAACTTATTTCAATTAATATTTATCTTCGTATTCATGTCAAAAAAAAAATCAAAAAACCAAAATGAAAAGGGAAAAAATGGCATATGGTATGTTTTAGCACTATTAGAAAAGGGTTAAATAGTGACGGGGGACGACGGCTTTCGATGTTCATTTTCCGACGGGCCATCGGTGGCCGTCGGAAGCCATCGGAAAATCACGTAATACTGGCTCCAGCCGAGCCCCTTCTTCCTCATTTCAGAAAACCGAAAACCTAATTAGAAATTCCCAAAATCACTCCCCAAGCCTCTAATTTCGTATTTTTGCATCCTCCCCGGCTACGAATTCAACCTCTTGCTTTCTAACTTAGGTATAATATCATATTTTAGCGAAAAATTCAATTTTTACCCTATTTCTAGTTTTGCATAAATTAATAAATTAGGGCTAATTGGTAATTCAAATTGTTTTTAATAGTATTACAATAGTTTCTAGCATTCCATGGTATACCTATTTCATCTTTTATCGTGAAATTGTGAAAAACATGTATAATTTGTGGTTGTTCGTGCACACGTAAATCGTTGTGTATGCCTTGATTTTACGATTGTATTTGTGGGCAGCGCTGCTATCATTATATTGTGTTAGTTGGAATAAGATAAAATAAATGCACGAGCTAAGTGTATTATATTGTGCACGTATTGACTTATGCAACAAAAAAATGCATGAATCTAAATTATAAATTTGTGTATTGAAAAATGACAAAAATGTTAAACCAGCCTTAAGTTGATGTAATACGTCGAATAAATGTGTTAAATTAAAATATATTTTTGTAAATGTGAACAGTTAGTAAAACTGTATTTTTTCGTAAAATGTGCACATTTAATTAATTAATGTCCCTTAGAGAGTTTTTGGCCCCGTCTGACGAGTGTTGTACATGATCATTATATAAATAGTCGTTTTTTTCAAAAAACGACCATTTATATTCATCTGGTACAATGTTTGCTGGATTTATCCCTATAGTGGACAAGTTATGAACACAATAAGCATTTACATTTTGTATACTACTTCGTCTCAAACGGTTCATAAAATTTTGACCTAACTTTTCTTTTTTGTTTCCTACGTTTGTGTACAATGCAGGGAACAAAAGGGAAATGCTGCCGAAATTTTGTTGAATCGTTTGAGACGAAGTAATATACGAAATATAAATGTTTACTATGTTTGTAATGGGAAGTAGGATGCCTGACCACGAAAAAAAATAACTTTTTGTACAAAATTTCGTATCGATACGTTAAAAATAAAATGTGTCATATTTGGAAATATTTTTTAATTTTTGAAATAGTTCTTTAAATTCAAATATTATACGACCATGAAAATAATCTTTTTCGAATTTGTATTCTTGAAAATAAATATTAAATTTTGAACTTGTGACTCATTTTCGTATATATAGACGTGTTTACTCGTACCCATGCTGCCAAGCATGTAAATCCGGACGGGACAGTTTCGTATACATGACACGGCGATAAATCCGGCAAGAACCATGTAAGCATATTTCATTTTATGCAGTATTAGTAATTATTCTACTTGTTAAAATATAATGAAATAAGATATGATGATATTAATTTGTTAATGCAAGAAAAGTTTATGGAGCAGCGCCATAAACTCCTTGCTGATACGGGTCGAGATCAGCTGACGACGGATGAGGATGATGCTATTTTTGAGTCAGTTATGGATCCATCTGAGCGTGGCAGATGATACAGATTTGGCAATCAAGTGGTAAGTAAATAATATATTGGGTATCATATAAGTTTTCAAATTCAGTATATTGGTTTTGAGTCACTTCGTTATGAAAGAATTATGCATTACCAAAACATATTAATTCGTTACCTGAATGTCATTTCAAAAAAAAAAATAACGAAAAGAAATGTTCTTTAATTTAGTTTGCCTGATATATGCTTTATACATGCATAAATTTGTCACATTTACTGTTAAAGAGATCAAAAGCAGTGATATCTTGTAATGTAACGTACTATTATTTTTGTTAATAAATGGTTGAATCACAATTTAACAACAGCCAAAAGAACATATTTTCAAATGTATACATTATACATAAGTAATGGTTAGAACTTCATTAACGAGTAAATTATTGTAGCTTTGATTTTATTGCATTAAACAACAGGAAGAAATTCAATGCAGCAAAATGGTAATGAGCAGAGTTTTGAAATAGAGTGATTTTTCCATAAAAGTCTTAGATGCTTCTAAAGACATTTATATTTATTTATTAGCGACTAATGTAACATGAGGATTCATGAAAATACTAGAGTAACATATGGTTTTTGAATGGAAATATATAAACTGAACGAGCACTTGTACGTTTGTTTTGAAATAAAATAATACAAGGATAATTTTTTTTGCATCTACATAAGTTATTTTATTGCTAATTTTTTTTCCATTTTAGGACTAGTATCTTGATTAACGAGTATAAATGAACATACAAATATGAAGTACAAATACTTTACTAGAGTAAATTACATATGGCTGCAATAATTTGTAAATAAATGCCTTCAGTGTTTCAGGTATCAAAATGTCGGTTTATGCTGTGGGAACTACATCAATTAATGCTTTTTTTCCATCATCTAATATGTGTAAATTCTAAGTTCAAATGATGCGTTATTTATTAAAATACAAAAAAATATTTTATAATGGTTGATATTTGTCCAATACATTGTCAGCCTCATTCAGTCTACAGTTTCATGGTTTAGTCGCATGACCCTTCTTAATCAATTTACAGACCACTTTTCGAAATTAGTCATTTCCTTTCAAAATAGTTATCCCTTTACTGTGTGACACAACTATTCGTATTTATAAATTGGCCAACCTCCCTCTCATTTGAAAGATAGAAAACAGAGTAATTTCAAATTTATTGCTTTCATTCTTCGCTATAGTTACTTTACTTATGCTAAATTTTTTCAAAGTTATAGTATTTCAAAATATGAATCAACAATCTTGTCACTATAGTTATTTGGTGCTACCACAATCTAAGATGTTATTAACATGCACGTACACTTACATAAAGTAAATTAAATAACATTATTACACTGCCAATCATTCACATACCTGCACATGCACTTACAGAGATCACACAGCTAAATTAAATATTTATTACAGGCCAGTAGTCAGAGACGGGATAGGCAGACTAGAGCTTAGATCGATCTAACAGAGATCGAATATTTGCGGGCTAGAGTGGCGCAGCTGGAGAAGCAGAACCGTTGGCCGGCCATAGAGACCACACAGTTGCTAGACCAGCATATCGCCGAGTACATGCAGCAGTATGGTGGTCACTTCCCTTCCTCTGCTGGCTCAGATTCTGGAGAAGATTGATTGATTGCTTTGGTCGGTATGTTGTTTTCTGTTTTGTATGATTTGTCTAAGATAAATAAAAATTTACAACACTACAAAAATATATACACCATCAAATGAAACAAAATGTAGCCCACCTAATACCCTACTCATTACCCAATTATCCCCTCCATGGTCTTCTACCAAGTAAAAAATAAAATGCGTCATCGCTTAACTCTCTACTTATAATAATCGTACTCCACACTTTCCTTCTGTATCTCGAGCCTTCTACATTAATGGCGACTACCACTTTCCAAACTGCTCATCGTCTTTGATCTATGCTTCCCACTTTAGGAAAATAACATTAACCTTCCATAAATCTTCGTTTACAGCTATTGTTGTATTTTTGGATGCTTGACTTCAACTGTTGTTGTAGATTTCACGTCAATTCAGTGAGTTCTCCTAGCCAAAAGCAACGGAGGAACAGATGTGAACGGCGACAATTCATATGATCAAAATGGTTACTTGCTTAAGCGGTGTTCGTAGCTTTCTAATATCCTCACTCTTTACAAATAGCCTGATCTGTGATGTTGTTGTACTACTACGTGTGTTTGTACTACCATGCTCTGATTGAAACATGTCTCTAAACAACCTATTGTTTCTCCTAGCCAAATGCACCAAACTGTAGTCGATACAACTGTTTCTTGGCCACTTTAGCTTTGCTTTACACCATTTCCAAATGTAAGCAGAAAATGACACTTCAAATATAAATTTGAAATGTCTTCCGCATACTCGTTACACAATACGCACTTTGGACCAACACCGATGCAACCTTGGCTATGTCCAATTTTAGTAGGATTTTTTTATTCATTGCTCCTTATAAACACACTGCCGTTTCAGAAGTGTGAATTTTATACCACAGCATTTGGTTTCATGCCAAACTCTGATATCATCTCATGCATTTCTCAAATTGTACTAACCATTTCTGCAGCAAGTCTAAACCCAATAATCTCGTCCACGATCACAAAAAATGATTGTGCTATCTATATCTTCTCTACCACATCCAAAATAAACTCATTCTACTACTTCGCCATTCTATGTTTTCAATAATATCTCCTACCAAAATCCTTTCACTTCTTATTCTATTAATCATACCCATTCTATCTGAAATTTAAGACAATGGTTCAGTTTTTTCCTCCTAAAGCCTATTTTAGAACTACATATATTCAGTTTCCCTTTTCTTTTTCTCAGTTATGAAATCAGAGAACATCAACTTTCTCCTATCCTCAACTCAACACCACATTCGCAAATCTTAACTAAAATTGATGAGACGAGTTGCATTGGATTGTAATGTGATGCAGCACGGCAAGGCATGGTCGAATTCCCATCGCCGCGACCTAATCTCCACGATCTAGCCCCATTCCCATCGCCGCGACCTAACCTCCACGACCTAACTCCATCTCCATCGCCGCGACCTAACCTCCACGACCTAACTCAATCCACATCGCCGCGACCTATCACCAATGCTCCATGGCCTAACCATCATGCGACTTAACGACCTAACCCCTCACGCGACCTAACGACCTAACCCATCCACGACCTAACCCCACCCCGTTGTGCAGTTCGCAAAACCATAGATCGCTCTCAATTTCCAGCGTAGGTCGCGAATACACAGAGTCTTGCATCGCGAAGTCTTCTTATGTCGCTATCGAAGTTGCCTAGGTCGCTGCTGTGTTTAAGTCGCTCAAGTTAGGTCGTTACTAATTGTTAAGTCATTTGTCGTAATTTCCATAGTTAAGTCAAACATGTTAAGTCGTGAGTCATGTTATGTTGAGTCGTTGTTATGTGTAAAGAGATCTATAAATAGAGGTGTGATGTCGTTGTAAAGGTTGTTGAATTTTGAATAAAATTTGGTTTGTGCTTTATGCCTCCATTAAAATTGAAAGTTGAGTGTGGACTCCTTTCTCAATTTTCGGTTATTCGAGTGCGTTGGAATCAACGGACTTGAAGCCGATTCACGGAATCTCGTGCGCGAGATCAACGTCGAAGAATCGTAGATCTTTTAACACGGTATCGTGCGCGATCATTTTTAGTAGGATTTTTTTATTCATTGCTCCTTATAAACACACTGCCGTTTCAGAAGTGTGAATTTTATACCACAGCATTTGGTTTCATGCCAAACTCTGATATCATCTCATGCATTTCTCAAATTGTACTAACCATTTCTGCAGCAAGTCTAAACCCAATAATCTCGTCCACGATCACAAAAAATGATTGTGCTATCTATATCTTCTCTACCACATCCAAAATAAACTCATTCTACTACTTCGCCATTCTATGTTTTCAATAATATCTCCTACCAAAATCCTTTCACTTCTTATTCTATTAATCATACCCATTCTATCTGAAATTTAAGACAATGGTTCAGTTTTTTCCTCCTAAAGCCTATTTTAGAACTACATATATTCAGTTTCCCTTTTCTTTTTCTCAGTTATGAAATCAGAGAACATCAACTTTCTCCTATCCTCAACTCAACACCACATTCGCAAATCTTAACTAAAATTGATGAGACGAGTTGCATTGGATTGTAATGTGATGCAGCACGGCAAGGCATGGTCGAATTCCCATCGCCGCGACCTAATCTCCACGATCTAGCCCCATTCCCATCGCCGCGACCTAACCTCCACGACCTAACTCCATCTCCATCGCCGCGACCTAACCTCCACGACCTAACTCAATCCACATCGCCGCGACCTATCACCAATGCTCCATGGCCTAACCATCATGCGACTTAACGACCTAACCCCTCACGCGACCTAACGACCTAACCCATCCACGACCTAACCCCACCCCGTTGTGCAGTTCGCAAAACCATAGATCGCTCTCAATTTCCAGCGTAGGTCGCGAATACACAGAGTCTTGCATCGCGAAGTCTTCTTATGTCGCTATCGAAGTTGCCTAGGTCGCTGCTGTGTTTAAGTCGCTCAAGTTAGGTCGTTACTAATTGTTAAGTCATTTGTCGTAATTTCCATAGTTAAGTCAAACATGTTAAGTCGTGAGTCATGTTATGTTGAGTCGTTGTTATGTGTAAAGAGATCTATAAATAGAGGTGTGATGTCGTTGTAAAGGTTGTTGAATTTTGAATAAAATTTGGTTTGTGCTTTATGCCTCCATTAAAATTGAAAGTTGAGTGTGGACTCCTTTCTCAATTTTCGGTTATTCGAGTGCGTTGGAATCAACGGACTTGAAGCCGATTCACGAAATCTCGTGCGCGAGATCAACGTCGAAGAATCGTAGATCTTTTAACACGGTATCGTGCGCGATCATTTTTAGTAGGATTTTTTTATTCATTGCTCCTTATAAACACACTGCCGTTTCAGAAGTGTGAATTTTATACCACAACATTTGGTTTCATGCCAAACTCTGATATCATCTCATGCATTTCTCAAATTGTACTAACCATTTCTGTAGCAAGTCTAAACCCAATAATCTCGTCCACGATCACAAAAAATGATTGTGCTATCTATATCTTCTCTACCACATCCAAAATAAACTCATTCTACTACTTCGCCATTCTATGTTTTCAATAATATCTCCTACCAAAATCCTTTCACTTCTTATTCTATTAATCATACCCATTCTATCTGAAATTTAAGACAATGGTTCAGTTTTTTCCTCCTAAAGCCTATTTTAGAACTACATATATTCAGTTTCCCTTTTCTTTTTCTCAGTTATGAAATCAGAGAACATCAACTTTCTCCTATCCTCAACTCAACACCACATTCGCAAATCTTAACTAAAATTGATGAGACGAGTTGCATTGGATTGTAATGTGATGCAGCACGGCAAGGCATGGTCGAATTCCCATCGCCGCGACCTAATCTCCACGATCTAGCCCCATTCCCATCGCCGCGACCTAACCTCCACGACCTAACTCCATCTCCATCGCCGCGACCTAACCTCCACGACCTAACTCAATCCACATCGCCGCGACCTATCACCAATGCTCCATGGCCTAACCATCATGCGACTTAACGACCTAACCCCTCACGCGACCTAACGACCTAACCCATCCACGACCTAACCCCACCCCGTTGTGCAGTTCGCAAAACCATAGATCGCTCTCAATTTCCAGCGTAGGTCGCGAATACACAGAGTCTTGCATCGCGAAGTCTTCTTATGTCGCTATCGAAGTTGCCTAGGTCGCTGCTGTGTTTAAGTCGCTCAAGTTAGGTCGTTACTAATTGTTAAGTCATTTGTCGTAATTTCCATAGTTAAGTCAAACATGTTAAGTCGTGAGTCATGTTATGTTGAGTCGTTGTTATGTGTAAAGAGATCTATAAATAGAGGTGTGATGTCGTTGTAAAGGTTGTTGAATTTTGAATAAAATTTGGTTTGTGCTTTATGCCTCCATTAAAATTGAAAGTTGAGTGTGGACTCCTTTCTCAATTTTCGGTTATTCGAGTGCGTTGGAATCAACGGACTTGAAGCCGATTCACGGAATCTCGTGCGCGAGATCAACGTCGAAGAATCGTAGATCTTTTAACACGGTATCGTGCGCGATCAACGTGTTGAAGATAGCTAAAATTCGGTATCTCTTGAGATCAACGAATTTGGGCACTTGGGTATCTCTAATCCATCGATTTATATTGTTTCATCTAATCGGTTCATCGATTAGTTTGACTCGAAATCTTCATTTCGTCGTCATCGTCATAATCCGCTGCATCAGTTTGGTATCAGAGCTAGATCGCAAGAAGTTTGCATTAGTTGGAGAATTGAGTTTCGAGAATTTGAAGTTTGGAGATCGGATTTGCAATTGTTGAGAAGTTTGTGTTTGAATTAAGTTGAAGATTGTTGTTGAAGATCATGCCGCCGAGAAGAGCTAACCGTCATCAAAACATTGCAGATGTGTATAGAAGAGAAGATGCTGAACAAATGGAGCAACGAATTAGTGATAAATTCAACGAAAAGTTTGATGAAGGAATTGGTAGATTGAAGAGGTTCATGATGAATATGAACCCAACTCGACAAAGAACATCACCAGTGTCAAATCGGGGTGGAAACAGGGTTTCGCCGTCGGTTTCGGGTGAACGAAGAATATCGCCACAGTCTTATAGAGAAAGAAGAGAGCCATCCGTTTCGAGAGAAAGAGACGTGCGTGGAAGTAGAAATGTTGATGGACGGGATCGACATCGACATATGTCAGATTTGGAAGAAGATAATGATTATGAAAGTAGATCTTGTCGAAATCATGGCCCAGGGAGAAATCAAGTTAGAGAATACGAAGATGATCGTCGATGGGAGTCGGGGATGAAAATAAAAATTCCAGAATTTAAAGGTGGAATAGTTGCGGAAGAGTTTTTGGATTGTGTTTCAAATGTTGAAGAAATTTTTGACTTCAAAGAAGTTCCCGAGAATCGTAGAGTGAAGTTGGTTGCTACAAGATTGAGAGGGAGAGCTATGGCGTGGTGGCAGCAGACTAAACTTACATGAGAGAGAATGAGAAAGTCAAAGATTATTACATGGGAGAAGATGAAGAAGTTAATGAAAGCTACTTTCTTACCTTACAATTATCAGTCTCTAATGTACCAACGTTTGCAGAACCTGAGGCAGGGGACAAAGACCATTAATGATTATGCTGATGAGTTTTATCAACTGATTGCTCGAAATGACATCATGGAGACGGAAGAACAGTTGACCGCTAGATTTGTTGGGGGTTTGAGGATCCAGATCCAGGACATGGTAAATATGTTTGACCCTAGATCTGTGGCTGAAGCGCACCAGAAAGCGTTGGCTTGGGAGAAGCAAGGAAGACGAGGAGATGGTGTGTTTACAAATTCCAACAATCAAGTGAAGGGAGCTAGTAGCAATACTACTGTTACAAAGGCTGTTACTAAACCGGTTGTCAATGAGGTAGCAAAGACCAAGGTCAATAATAGTATCAAGTGCTTTAATTGTCAAGAATTTGGCCACAAGAGCAATGAATGTTCGAAACCGAAGAGGCGAGCTATGATTGCTGAAGTGGAAGGTGAAGATGTTGATGAAGGTTATTCTAGTCCAGTTGAGGAGGATGAACATGATATCGCGTCGGGAGATGAAGGATGTAATCTAATGATAGAGAGATCTTGTTTAACACCAAAGCAAGAGGATGATGCTAGTTGGTTGAGGATTAATATCTTTCAGTCCACATGCACTATACTGGAGAAGGTTTGTAAATTTGTGATTGACGCGGGAAGTTGTGACAATATCATTTCTACCGAAGCTGTGAGAAAGTTGAAGTTGAAGATGGAGAAGCATCCAAATCCTTACAAGTAGCGTGGTTAAGGAAAGGAGGAGAGGTGAAGGTGGATAGGCGAGTTCATGTTCCATTTTTTATTGGGAAGAAGTATAAATATGGGATCTGGTGTGATGTGGTGGAGATGGATGTTTGTCACTTGCTTTTGGGATGACCATGGAAGTATGATCGAGCAGTGCAGCATGATGGTCGAACCAATAGCTACAGTTTTATGTTTGAGGGTACTAAGATCATTTTAGTTCCGAAGAAGCGACAGCAAGGAGAGAGCAAGTCAGAAGAGATCGAGGAGCTGATGACTTTGTTGACTTTGAAGGAGTTATTGAAGAAGTAGAGGAGAGTCCAGAGGTATTCTTGTTGATTGGATATGAAGCTAGTGAATCTGTAGAAGTTCCAAAGGGAGTAAAGCCAGTATTGGAGGAATTTGAAGACGTGTTTCCTAAAGAGTTGCCAAAGAAGCTACCACCATTGAGGGACATACAACACCAAATAGATCTTGTTCCAGGAGAAGTATTACCTCACAAGCCACATTACAGGATGAGTCCTAAGGAGCATGAGGAACTAAGAAGGCAGGTGAGGAGTTGTTAGAACAATGGCGTGTTCAGGAGAGCTTGAGTCCTTGTGCAGTGCCATCCTTATTAGTACCGAAGAAGGATGAGACTTGGCAAATGTGTACGGACAGTCGGGCTCTAAACAAGATCACTGTGCGGTACATGTTTCCTATACCGAGGTTCGATGATTTGATTGATCAGTTGAGTGGGGATGTTGTGTTCTCAAAGATTGACTTGAAGAGTGGATACCATCAGATTCGTATTAGACCGGGTGATGAGTGGAAGACTGCTTTTAAAACTAGGGAAGGTTTATACGAATGGCTGGTTATGCCGTTTGGCTTGTCAAATGCTCCTAGTACTTTTATGAGAGTGATGAACCAGATTTTCAGACCATTTATTGGGAAATTCGTAGTAGTTTACTTTGACGATATTTTGATCTATAGTGGGAGTATGGAAGAGCATGTCCAGCATTTGCGAGAAGTGCTGTTTATTCTAGGACGGGAGCAATTCTATGCAGCAGCGAAGAAGTGTGTGTTTATGACGCACAGTGTTTTGTTTCTGCGATATGTTCTGTCAAAGGAGGGTATTCAAGTGGATGAAAGCAAAGTAGAAGCTGTCAGGAGTTGGCCACAACCCAAGACAATTACTGAAGTGAGAAGCTTTCATGGGTTGGTATCTTTTTATCGAAGATTCATTCCACATTTTAGCAGTGTGATGGCACCTGTGACCGTTTGCATAAAAGGAAGGAAGTTCGTGTGCACAGAGGAAGCAGTGCTTTTGAGAAAATTAAGACACTTTTGACGTCAGCACCAATTCTAGTATTGCCGGACTTTCAGTTGTTGTTTGAGTTACATACTGATGCTTCGAAGGTTGGGATTGGTGGAGTATTGAGTCAGAAGGGCAGACCAGTTGCTTATTTCAGTGAGAAGTTGTTTGGAGCCAAGTTGAGATATAGCACTTATGACGTGGAATTTTACGCAATTGTTCAAGCTGTAAAGCACTGAAGACATTATCTGTTTCAGAAGGAGTTTGTTCTTTATACTGATCACGAAGCTTTGAAACATTTGCAAGGGCAGGACAAAATTTCAGCTAGGCACGCTTCATGGGTCGCGTATCTACAGTAGTTTACTTTTGTTGTAAAGCACAAATCAGGGGTGACGAATCGTGTGGCTGATGCATTGAGCAGGAGGAATCATTTGTCGACAACGATGAAGGTTGAAGTGACAGGATTTGAACTATTGCCAGAGTTGTTTGAGGAGGATCCTTACTTTGCGAAGATTGTTGATAGAGTCAAGGATGGGAGGACGGATGAATATGTGACGATAGATGGGTTTCTATTCAAGGGAAATCGATTGTGCATACCAGAAGGAAGATTTGCGAATGAAGATTATCAAAGAGTTACATGAAGAAGGCCATGTGGGTAGAGATCGTACGTTGCAGTTGATTTCTCAATCTTATTTTTGGCCATCAATGAGAAAAGAAGTTGAGAGATTTATGGAGAGAAGCCATATCTGTCAAGTTTCGAAGGGAACAGCTACGAATGCTGGATTATATATGCCATTACCTGTGCCTACCAGACCATGGATTGATATCAGCATGGATTTCATTTTGGATTTGCCTAGAACTCAAATGGGGAGTGATTCTATATTTGTTGTGGTGGATAGGTTTTCGAAGATGACACATTTCATAGCCTGTAAGAAGACAGCCGATGCCGTCCGAGTTTCTCAGTTATTCTTTAAAGAGGTGTACCGATTACATGGGCTACCTGAATCTATTGTTTCTGATTGGGATACTAGATTTCTAAGCCATTTTTGGTTGAGTTTGTGGAAGATGGTCGGAACAAGGCTGAATTTTAGTAGCGCTTACCATCCGCAAACTGATGGGCATACGGAGGTGGTTAACAGGTCGTTGGGAAATTTTGTTGAGATGTTTTGTGAAAGATAATGTGAAGAGTTGGGATTTGAAGTTATGTCAGGCGGAATTTGCACATAATCATGTTGTTAATCGAAGTACAGGATTCGGTCCGTTTCAAGTTGTATATTCAGCAATTCCGAAAGGACCATTGGATTTATCGATAGTTCCATTTCAAAAAGGGGTTGTTAAGCGAGCTAATGATTTGGTGAATGAATTGCAAGAGTGCCACAAAGTTGTTCAAGAACGATTACTTGCATCAAATGGGAAGTATAAACAAATGGCGGATAAGAAACGAAGAAGTGTGAACATCAAAGAAGGTGATTTGGTTTACGCCGTTTTGACAAAAGATCGTTTTCCAGTGGAAACATACAACAAGTTGAAAGCTCGAAAAATTGGACCAGTGGAAATTTTGAAGAAGATCAATGACAATGCATATCAGTTGAAGATGCCGGATCATATTCACACGGCAGACGTTTTCAATGTCAAATACTTGATTCCGTATCATGGGGATAAGCTTGTTGAGGAAAAAGAACACGCAAATTTGAGGATGAATTCTTGTCAACCGGGGAAGGATGATGCAGCACGGCAAGGCATGGTCGAATTCCCATCACCGCGACCTAATCTCCACGATCTAACCCCATTCCCATCGCCGTGACCTAACCTCCACGACCTAACTCCATCCCCATCGCCGCGACCTAACCTCCACGACCTAACTCCATCCACATCGCCGCGACCTATCACCAATGCTCCACGACCTAACCATCACGCTACTTAACGACCTAATCCCTCATGCGACCTAACGACCTAACCCATCCACGACCTAACCCCACCCCGTTGTTCTGTTCGCAAAACCATAGATCGCTCCCAATTTCGAGCGTAGGTCGCGAATACACAGAGTCTTGCATCGCGAAGTCTTCTTATTTCGCTACCGAAGTTGCCTAGGTCGCTGCTTTGTTTAAGTCGCTCAAGTTAGGTCGTTACTAATTGTTAAGTCATTTGTCATAATTTCCGTAGTTAAGTCAAACATGTTAAGTCGTGAGTCATCTTATGTTGAGTCGTTATGTGTAAAGAGATCTATAAATAGAGGTGTGATGTCGTTGTAAAGGTTGTTGAATTTTGAATAAAATTTGGTTTGTGCTTTGTGCCTCCATTAAAATTGAAAGTTGAGTGTGAGCTTCTTTCTCCATTTTCAGTTATTCGAGTGCGCTCGAATCAACGGACTTGAAGCCGATTCATGGAATCTCGTGCGCGAGATTAACGTCGAAGAATCGTAGATCCTTTAACATGGTATCGTGCGCGATCAACGTGTTGAAGATAGCTAGAATTCGGTGCCTCTTGAGATCAACAAATTTGGGCAATTTGGTATCTCTAATCCATCGATTTATATTGTTTCATCTAATCGGTTCATCGATTAGTTTGACACAAAATCTTCATTGCGTTGTCATCGTCATAATCCGCTGCATCATAATGGGATTCTCTATCATCTGAAATAAGATTCGTAGGCTATCATAGGATTTAATTAATTTCAGAAAGTTTCAATTAACGGATGAATTGGGTTTTTTGGATCAAATTGGTGAGTGTGGCTTCTCTGATCCTTATATAGCACTTTGATATTGATGTAGAATGTTTTAAGGATAAACTAGGATTTAAACCTGACATACACAAACACACACATATAAAGAACCCAGAGGCTAAGAAACAAAAGAACATAGTTTATTTTTATAAAATCTATGGAAAACTAGTTTGATGCTAATTTAGACTAAAACCTTAAAGAAACTATAATTTGATGATATATGTGCGTGTATGTATATGTATATGTGTATATATATGTGTGTGTGTGTGTATGTGTGTGTGTATGCATATGTGTGTGTGTGTGTATGCATTGATAACCTTAGAAAATTAATTCTAGTGAATATATAATGCAGAACCCTTGGAAACCAAGAACAAAGCGAAAAATCAAAATCTGGAAATAAAAGAATTAATAATAACTTCGAAAACCCATCTCTTAGTTGTATAACGGTGCATTGGTGGATGCAGACCGATGTAATTGTTATACGTCTAGTATACCAAAACAGAGACTAATCAATAATAAACTCGTCTCACAAGTTTACAAATCCGAGTTCCACTACTTTGGAATTCTGTATTAGCTATTTTTAATAGTAAGTATGTTGTAATTAATTACAACAACAAACTAACAACTATAGTAGTAATAACTATAGCGATAAATCAAACGTTATACTATTTAAAGAAATAGTACAATGCAGAAACGAATACATACATACATGTGTGTGTGTGTGTGTGTGTGTGTGTGTAAATCAACTAGAAATCTAACCGGTTGAAGAAGGAAATTTCGTCTGAGGCTTATCGTAACAATTTCCTTAAGACTTTATTCAAAGTCTCCCAAGGTACAATAGACGTGATCTGCTCGAGATTGTGATGTGTATGATCTTCTGTGTGACATGCAAAAGCGCACGGACTATAGATATTAAGAAATGAAGAGGAAGAAGAGAAAATTCGGAATTAAAATTGAGTGAGGAAAGTGTTCAGGTTTCCTCTTTATTTATAACCGAATTCCCAATTGCTACACCCATTGAGAAAAGTAGCATTCCTTCATTTGCAACGATAAAAAGTATTACTATTCGCAACAGTCACTTCCTTTCATTTGCAACGCCAAAAAACTGTTGTGGTTCGCAATAGTAACTTCCTTTCTTTCGCTACACCAAAAAGCTGTTGCGGTTTGCAACAGTCGTATCTCTTCGTTTGGAATGGACAAAAACTGTTTCTGTTTGCAACAGTCGCGTCCAATCCACTAGTCACTTCTATTTGAATTTAAACAGTGGAAAAACTGTTCACTTCTGTGCAGCAAAAATATAACACGGTCCACTCTTATTGGACCTGCACCCGCACCCGGCCCGGTTCGGTCAGACGGGAGGGGGGCGGCGCACGCGCATGTGTTAGTCTATGGCCATATAGGTCCTCCCCCTTGTACAAAATTACTTGACCTTAAGGGCCAATATAGGGATTGAGAATACACTATATAAACAAGAAAATGGACTTATTTTTGGTGATATGGAATATATCTCATTCGCTATTTTGAAAACTCTAACAATCCCCCACATGAATGATGATATATGTTTCCCCCACAAAAAATGTAATATCAGACAGTTCATATAAAAATAATGCTATATCGAGGATAAGTGGATATTTCACTTTGATCTTTCCCTAGTTAAAACTTATCAGATATACTTGGCTAATCGGTGAATTATTTCATCTTGAACCGTCAGGCGTTATTGCATAACCAGACAATAAGCTTTACAAATCATTATTTCCCTTCACATCTAATCTCTTGGTTGTGTTCATTTTGGTCCCGAACAATTTTTGGTTCTGCGAGTGTTTTTAGAGAATAAAAGCCTTTAATAATTTCATAGAGCCGACCCAGGTCACAATAATATAGGTGATCACAACCATTAAAAGTATCCTATATATACCCCACTTGTTATTTTCAAGATATGATCATCATTAAAAAACATAGTTTTATCCCTTTAATATACTTATGTAGGCATGCATTTATATTGTGCCCCATAGGAATGGAGTATGACTAAGTCCAAATAAATGCATTACGTCTTGAGTTATTCAGAACTGGTTTGTCTATTGATCCTAGTCCATGGGATCTCCAGTCGCTAGGATAGGTTTCCATATAAGATAACTATTGTTGGTTTAGGCTTTTAAACTCATTCCCCTCGATGCACAGTTAATTTTCTCTCTTGATAAACCTTTAGTAAATGGATCCGTTAGGTTATCATTTGTTCGCACATAATCGATGGAAATAGTTCCATTTGAGAGTAACTGCCTAATTGTGTTATGTCGTCGACGAATGTGTCGTGACTTTCAATTATACACAAAATTTTGGGCTTTGCTTAATGCTGCTTGGTTATCATAGTGTATGCATATGGCTGGTACATGTTTAGGCCAAAACGGAATACATCTAAAAACTGGCGAAGCCATTCTCCTTCTTCGCCTGCTTTATCTAAAACGATGAGCTCCGATTCCATAGTGGATCGAGCTATGCATGTTTGTTTAGTAGATTCTCATGATACTGCTGCCCTTGCTAAGGTAATACATAACCACTCGTTGATTTTGATTCCTCTGAATCAGCAGTCCAGTTTGCATCACTATATCCTTCTAAGCAGGTAAGATATTTTCCATAATGTAAGGAATAATTTGTGATATTTTTTAAATATCCAAGCACTCTCATTAGTGCTTTCCAGTGTTCCTTTTTTGGATTGCTTGTATACCTGCTCAGTCGACTTACGGCATAAGCTATATCCGATCTTGTGCAATTCATGAGATATATGGGACATCCTATTACACGAGAGTATTCCAATTGCATTACACTCTCATTAGTATTTTTATGCAGTACTTCTGATGGATTAAAAGGTTTTCTTACGCCTTTAATTCCAAAATTTTGAAATTTCTCAATCACTTTGTCTACATAGTGTGACTGAGATAATTCGATTCCATTAGTGTTCTTATTATTTTGATCCTCAAAATAACGTCTGCAACTCCTAAGTCTTTCATATCGAAATTGCTAATTAACATCTTCTTTATGGTCTCTATTACCTGAGTATTTGGATCAAATATTAACATATCGTCTACATATAAACAAATCATCACATACGATTGTCCAATTTGTTTATAATAAACACACTTATCACATTCATTTATACGAAAACCATCATCATGACACTATCAAATTTTGCGTACCATTTTTTTGGAGCTTGTTTTAGTCCGTATAATGATTTTACTAATCTAGAGACTTTGTTTTCATTTCCTTTGGAAACAAAACCTTCAGGTTGCTCCATGTAGATCTCCTCATTGAGATCTCCATTTAAGAATGCTATCTTTACATTCATTTGATGAATTTCTAGATTAAAGATCGATGAAATTGCCATTAGCATTCTTATAGAGGTTATTCGTGTTACCAGCGAAAATGTACCAAAAAAGTCTACTCCTTCTTTTTGACGATATCCTTTGGCTACTAATCTGGCTTTATACTTGTTGATAGAGTTATCTGCTTTCATTTTCTTCTTGAAAATCCACTTACATCCAATAGGTTTTATTCCAGGTAGAATATCAACAATTTTAAATTTTTTATTACTTAGAATTGAATCAATCTCACTTTGGATTGCTTATTTCCAACATGAAGATTTAGAAGATGACATTGCTTCCTTGTACGTTTGAGGTTCGTTTTCTAACATATATTTGGAAAAATCTAAACAAATGTCTTGGAAGTGCCAGCCCTTATGCTTCTTTTTGGTTCAACTTCCTCAATCTCATGATGAGTTTCATCTTCATGTGAATTTCTTGATTCTTCTATCGTCCTTTTAGAGACATTATTCCCTTCATTCCTTTTGTGCGGACATCTTCAAAGAATGAGGCATCTCTAGTTTCCATGATTGTATTTACATGAATATCAGCTACATTAGACTTGAATACCGAAAATCTGTAGGCACTACTATTTTTGGCTGGCCCTAGATAGTAACAATCTACTATTTTTGGTCCAGGTTTGACTCTCTTGGGAGGCGGAACTAGAACTTTTGCCAAGCACCCCCACAATTTGACATATTTAAAGCTTGGTTTATGTCCTTTCCAAATCTCATATGTAATTGTTCATGTTTTATTATGAGGGACTTTGTTTAATATA
This sequence comes from Allium cepa, assembly GCA_030765085.1. Taxonomy (NCBI): domain Eukaryota; kingdom Viridiplantae; phylum Streptophyta; class Magnoliopsida; order Asparagales; family Amaryllidaceae; genus Allium; species Allium cepa. The sequence continues at coordinate 307,305,305 of CM060934.1, read as the reverse complement.
CGATTAGACATATTTAAGGCTTTCCCCCACATGTTCGTCGGTAGACTAGAGGTTAAAAGCATGGCATTAATCATATCTTTTAACATTCAGTTCTTCCTCTCGGCTACACCATTTTGTTGTGGTGAATATGAAGTTGTTGTTTGTTGAATTATACCGTTTTCGACACAGAACTATTCAAATGGTGATTCATATTCTCCACCTCGATCAGATCTCAATATCTTGATCTTTCTATTTAACCGATTTTCTACCTCAGCCTTGTACTTTATAAATGATGTAAGTGCTTCATCTTTTCTATTCAGAAGATATAGCAATATCGCGTATAATCATCAATAAACGTGATAAAATACTTTTTCCCACCTTTCGTAGGTAATGATTTAAAATCACAAAAATCTGTATGAACCAAACCTAGTGGTTCGGTGCTTCTATCAACAGATTGAAATGGTTTTTTTAATTATTTTTGCTTCTACACATATCTCACATTTGTAGTTCTTATCTACTTGGAATTTCAGAATTAATCCCAAGTTTGATAATGTTTTCATTTTTCAGAAATTTATGTGTCCCAATATGTCATGCCATAGTAAAATATCGTGCTCAATCAAGTAAGAAACACCAATTTTATTAATAACACAATCAGAATACATAGTTTTATTGCCGATAACTGCTACATTTGCCTTAAATAGGCCATCATATATATATGTCTCCTTTCGATATACGTTCCAGTTTTAGACAGAACCATCTTGTCTGACTCGAACACCATTTTGAATCCTTTCTTCGATAGTACTGCGCCAGAGATGAGATTCTTGCGTATGTCTGGAAGGTGGAGCATGTCATTCAACTTGATAGTTTTTTCAGAAGTAAACTTGAGGATTACTATGCCATTGCCTTCGATCATGGATACTGTAGAATTACCCATATAGAGTTTATCTCGTGATCGAATTTCTGGTATCTATAAAACATGGATTTACCAGAGTAGACATGACAGTAGCACCTGTGTCAACTCACCATTGGGTACGATTCTGAACCAAATTGCATTCATATACAACTGCCGAGAAGTTGGACTCATCTACTTCCATGTTGTCTAATATATTTGCCTCTTTGTTGCGTTCCTTTTTGTGTCTGCAATCTCTAGCGGCATCTCCAACCATTCCACAAACCCGACACTCGCCATTAAACTTTTTGGTTCGTTTGTTGTCTTTTGGTTTATTGTATGGAGCTTTTCTTTTCTTCTGGAATTTCTTCTTTTTATTTTTGGTCTTTGACCCTTCAGCCACAAATGCCTCCTCGCTTGGTTTTGTAACTCCACGGCTATCTGCCTTAATTTTTATTCAGACTATGAGATCCTATAAAGAGATTTCCTTCTTCTTATGCTTTAGATAGTTGCAGTAATCTCTCCATGACAGCGATAGTTTTCCCGTAATGGCTTCAACCAAAAACAATTCTCCAACCTTATGACCTTCCGCTTCGAGTTCATGAATGATGATTTACAGTTCATGCAGTTGAGCAGTCACAGGTTTGGAGTCAACCATCTTACAGTCCATGACTTTGTCTACAATGAATTTCTTAAGACTGATATTCTGTGTCTTGTACTTCGTGGCAAGTGCATTCTAAAGTGTTTTTGCTGTCTTTAGAGGCTGATATACTTTGTATAGCACCTTGTCGAGATAATTCAGAATATAGTTTCTGCATAGAAAATCGAAATGCTTCCATGTATCAACATCTGATTCCTTGCCTGGTGCATGAATCAGTTCCTTCTCCTCAAGATACCGTTGCAGACCGAATGTGGTGAGATAAAATAACATTTGATTTTGGCATGTTATGAAGTCATCACCATCTCCTTTAAACGGATTAGGCCTGTTGTGAATAGTAACCTTTTTTGATAGTTCAACTATTGCCATCTCTGTTTTACCGAAAACAGGAAAGTCTTAAGATGTTATACGTCTAGTATACCAAAACAGAGACAAATCAATAATATACTCGTCTCACAAACTTACAAATCAAATTTCCACTAATTTGGAATTGTGTATTAGCTATTTTTAATAGTAAGTATGTTGTAATTAATTACAACAACAAATTAACAACTATAGTAATAATAATTATAGCGGTAAATCAAACTTTATACTATTTAAAGAAATAGTACAACACAGAAACGAAAATGATATATATAACCGGTTGAAGAAGGAAATTTCGTCAGAGGCTTGTCGTAACAATTTCGTTAAGACTTTATTCAAAGTCTCCCAAGATACAATATACGTGATCTACTCGAGATTGTGATGTGTATGATCTTCTGTGTGACATGTAAATGCGCACGGATTGTAGATATTAAGAAACAAAGAGGAAGAAGAGAATTCAGAATTAAAATTAAGTGGGGAAAGTGATCGGGTTCCCTCCTTATTTACAACCTAATTTCCAATGGCTACACCCGTTGAGAAAAGTAGCATCTCTTCATTTGCAATGCCAAAAAGTGTTACCGTTCACAATAGTCACTTCCTTTCATTCACAATGCCAAAAAATATTGCTGTTCACAACAATCACTTCCTTTCTTTCGCAACACCAAAAAACCGTTGTGGTTTGCAACAGTTGCATCTCTTCGTTTGCAACGGCCAAAAACTGTTGCGGTTTGCAACAGTCGCGTCCAATCCACTAGTCGCTTTTATTTGAATTTAAACAGTAGAAAAATTTTTGACTTCTGTGCAGCAAAAATATAACACGGTCCACTCTTATTGCAACCGCATCCGCACCCGGCCCGGCTCGGCCCGGTCCGGTCGGTCGGACGAGCGGGCAGCGGCGCACGCGTGTGTTAGTCCATGGCCATATAGGTCCTCCCCCTCGTATAAAATTACCTGACCCTAAGAGCCAATATAGGGATTGAGAATACACTATATAAACAAGAAAATAGACTTATTTTTGACGATGTGGGATATATCTCATTCACTATTTTGAGAACTCTAACGATAACATCTCAAAATTTTGAGAAGATATAATTTTTAATTTTTAATGTGTAATCAATTGATAACTGAACTGCATTACTTATAAATATGATGAACTAACTCCTAAAAGCATATTCTATAATTTTAGTAAAAAGTAATCGAGTGGTGAAATTATATAGCTAATGAAAAGAAACGAAAGAATAAAAGAGATAAAAGGTTTTGGACCCATCATGAAGCCCAAGACCCACCCTTCATGTATCTAGACATTGCCTAGTCTATAATGCTCTTTTTCATGTTTATGAAAGCTTCTCTCGTATGCTCATTTCTCCTCTAGCTTTCTAAAATCCAATTATGAATCTCCAATGCCCCGCTTCTTCCAAAATTCATTAAATATCAAAAAAACGTCCGAAAAACATAAAACTTTGAATATTGCTTCTCAACATCTTTTTACACCATTATAAGTTATCAAAGTCTAATTGTGATTAAGTTTGGACGGCTGAAGAAGTGTTAGAGTATGGTTCATTTTCAAGTGTACAAATAATAAAGAAGAAGCATGTTCAAAATGTGATTTTGAGTATCAAATCAAATTATTTCGGCTTCAAATTTTTCATGTGAGTTTTTTAGACTCTTAGCTCGGTTTAGTATGAATATTTTTTATTTATATTATTGCAAACTTGATTGGCGATGTTATTTATTGATGTGAAAATTTTAGGAAATTCTATGATTTTGAACCCTCTTCACTATGAAATTCATATATAATTCACATGAAGTTTAAAAATTCCCAATTGATAAAAGCCACATCAAAAAATATTATGGGTCGTTGCCTCATGAGGTGAAAATAATGTGTTCTTGCTGCAAATTGTTTGCAAAAATTAAATGACTATGATTAGTTTTCAAGTTGTATAGTCATACTATTTACCCATGATTAAGTTTATATAATCTTTGGAATATGGATTTTGATTTACTTTATGACTTCTTTTGTTATGGTGAACACTATAAAATTTTATTGTGGTATATGAACTCGTAGCTAGAATTAGCCTGATTTGGGGATTTATTTTTATTCGACACCGAGGATTATTTGCAGATTTAAGTTGACATACTTTTGGGTACAAGATGATGGACGAACCAAGTCAATGGATTTATGTACACATGTACTAAGAATTGATACAGTTGTATATTTAAAATAAATGGCTTTAAATGTATAAGATAAATTCTGATACTATATGAAATATTAGAATGCGTAATGTATATTATTTGCTTTCAATAGAGTAAGATGTGATTTATTTATTTTTGATGCTGTTATTTTTGCATTGTTCTATCCTAAAAACACGTACATCACCTCATTCTTTGTGTTACTTGATAGTATTGCTCAGTAGTACTCTTGAGTAATATGGATATAGAGGTGTGGTGTAACATTTTTGATATCCGAGCAGGTTCATAACCGTGTAAAATTGAGAAATACATATTTGGACTTAGACGAGGAAGATTTAGGAAACATACCCATTTTTTGTATGATTCTCATACATATTTTGCTTATATAAACGTTTTTGAATATCTAAAAATTATCAAGACTACGTACATATATGATATACTAAATGATGTTCTTACTTATTATAATAAGCGTTATGAACCAGAATTTGTAAAGTTTTTGAAAATTGTTACTTTACTAGTAATTTGGGAAAATAAAAAAGAAAGTAGTATTAGATGGCTGTCATAATAAAGTATTAGATTTTTGTGAAAAGTTTGGATGGTGGAAGTAATTTTAAAAGTAGTGGAATGTTTTTGAAAATTAAGTGGTGGACATTGTATGAAAGAATTCAAGTGATTTGGTAAATCTTGGCGAAAGTTTTGAAAAGTTGGCTTCGAAATATTTGAAAATTATGAAATAACAGTGGTATATTTAGAAGTGATATGAAGTATTTCCATAGGGATTCGAAAATTTATTGATTGTTGGATAAATAGTTTTGGAAATATTTTGGAAGTAAAGTCATTTTCTAATATTTTTGAAATACTATGTTTTGGATGAAAAGGTGATATTGAAGTTTAGAAAAATGTTTCCATCGGAAAGTATAACTGTGAAAAGTGCTATTTTCTCATTTGATTGAAAAATGGTTTGTGAAAATGTGATTTGGGATGAATGTGGAATGATTACTATCTTTGGAAACTACGATTTGATTGCCATTTGCTGTTGTTGTGATTAGTTTTTATAATGGGTGTGACTTTGGGTGTCACTATCGGGGACGGTAGTCATAAGGTCATACACCAAATGTGAATAGCGAGTTGTGGTTATTTGTAGTTATCAATTGATGGTTGTTTTTCCTAGATTTCAGAAGTTGATTTGAAGATTTTCGAAAAAAAATTTAAATGATTCGAAATGTTGGTTACGAATGTAATGGGGAAATATTTTGAAAAATGACTTTTTAGAAAATTGATTTCATAAAATATTCAGTTTAAATAAGTTTGAAATTTTTGAAAGGTGATATATATGATTTGAAAGTGAGATTTAAAGTAATCTATGCATTTTATAAAAGTCTTACTAATACTGTGTATTTTGGTTTTTCTTAGAAACCTCCACCATTGAAACTGTATATTTGGGAAAAATATATTTTATGACATGTTTTGAAAGGAACACCACCATTGTAAATCTTAATTTTGAAAATCTTTTCGTAAATTGATTTTGCAAAGGAAATTCCACCACAGTTATATTTATTTTAGAAAGTGATGTTTGAAAAATTGAATTTATGTAAAGTTTGAAATATTTGAGGAAACCCATGGATTTGGAAAGTTACAGAATTAAATTTTAGGATGATTTTGCAAAAGTGATTTTTTTGCTCGATTTTGAAAGCGATAATTGAAAAATACCTTAATGTTTATAAGATATTATTTGGAAGGTATATATACACATTTTTTTTGAAAAATCAAAGTGTTTATATGTGTTATATATTTTTCCTAAAATGAAATTGTGAGGATGCAATTTTATGAAGGGTGAAGTTGTAACAACTCGGAATTTTAAGAAACCATAATTTTTTTTAATATGTCATCAATTAATAGTTAGACTTAATTAATAAGATATATGATGAGCTGACTCCTAAAAGTATATTTTATAATTTTAGTAAAAAGTAATCGAGTGGTAAAATTATATAGCGAAGGTAAAGAACTGAAAGAATAAAAGACATTAATGCTTTTGAGCCCAACATGAGGCCCAAGACCCACCCTTCAGTATCTAGACATTTCTAAGTCTAGAATTCTCTTTTCCAAGTTTATGAAAGCAATTCTCGTATGCTCATTTCTCCTCTAGCTTTCTAAAACCCAATTGTGAATCTCTAATGCCCCTCTTCTTCCAAAATTCATCAAATATCAAACAAACGTCCAAAAATCATGAAACTTTGAATATAGCTTCTCTACACCTTTTTATACCACTATATGTTTCCAAAGTTTAATTTTGATCAAGTTTGGATGTTGAAGAATTATTAGAGTATGGTTTATTTTCTAGTTTATAAATAATCAAGAAGAAACATGTTCAAAGTGTGATTCGAGTATCAAATCAAATTATTTTGGCCTCAAAATTTTCACGTGAGTTATATAGAATCTAAGCTCGGTTTAGTACGAATATCTTTTATTTATATTTTTGCAAACTTGATTGGAAATGATATTTGCTGATGTGCATATTTTATGAAAGTCTGTGATTTTGAACCCTCTTCACTATAAAATTCATATTTAATTCATATAAAGTTTAAAATTATCAATTTTTGATATGTTGTTCCATATATATTCCTAGACCTCTATTTTAAATTTCATGAATTTTCATTGAGCTTTGATGTGTTAAATATGGTCATTTCTGCAATCTTTGTAGAAATTCTAGGCAAAAAACGTCCATTGATTAGAAATTCATAGTAAATTGTAGAAAATTCCATAAATTATAAAATTTGGATATGTTATTCTCAACTCAATTTTTAACAACTCTTAAAAGTTTTGTTAAATAATATTATGGGTTGATGCCTCAAATAGTGGACTTATAGAGGTTAAAATACCGTGTTCTTGTTGCAAATTGTTTTCAAAAGTTCAATGACTGTAATTAGTTTTCAAGTTGAATAGTAATACTCTTTCCCCATGATTAAGTTTATTTAATTTATGAAATATGGAATTCGATTTACTTTATGACTACTTCTGTTATGATGAATATTATAAATTTTATTGTGCTCTGTGAACTCACATCTAAAATTAGCCTAACTCAAGGATTTGTTTTTATTCGACAATCTTTGGGTCAGACTAAGGATTATTTGCAGGTTTTAGTTGACATACTTTTGGGTATGAGATGATGGATGGATTAAGTAGATTTACGTACACACGCATATTAGGAATTGTATGGTTTTATATTTAAAATAAATGGTTTGAAATGTATAAAATAAATTCTGGTACTACATGAAATGCTAAAATGTGTAATATACATTATTTGCTTTCACTAGAATAAGATCTGATTATTTATATGTGATGTTGTTATTTTTGCATTGTTCTATCCTAGAAACATCCACATCACTTCATTCTCCCTGTTACTCGGTGGTATTACTCAGTTCCATTCTTGGATAATATGGGTATAAGGTGGGGTGTAACATTTTTGGTAGCAGAGCCTAGTTCAGGATAATGTAAAAATTATGAAGAACATATTTGGCCTTAGAGGAGGAAGGTTTTGGAAACTTACCCAGTTTTTATATGATTTTCATATGTATTTTACTTACATAAACGTTTTTGAATATCTGAAAATTAGCAAGAGTGCATATAGTTTATATGATATTTTAAATGAAGTTCTTACTTATTATAAAAAGTGTTATGAGTCAAAAAGTTGTGAAGTTTTTGAAAATTATTACTTTACTAATATTTTAAGAAAATTAAAAAGAATGTAGTATTAGATGGCTTTGATAATATAGCACCAAATTTTTGCGAAAGGTTTGGATAGTGGAAGTAATTTTAAAAGTGGTGGAATGTTTTAGAAAATAAAATTATGGATAAATTTTGTATACAAGTATTTCAAGTGATTTGGGAAGCCTTGGTGAAAGTTTTGAAAACTTGGTTTCAAAGTATTTGAAAATTATGAAATGATTGCGATATATTTAGAAGTGATATGAAATATTTTCAAAAGGGATTTGGAAATTTTATCATTGTTTGATAAGTAGTTTTGGAAATATTTTGGAAGTAAAGGCACTTCCTAATATTTTTGAAATATATGATTTCGATGAAAAGGGTGATATGGTAGTTTAGTATGTTGGGGTAAATTCACATAAATGATTGTAAATCAACCTAAATAAACATAGAAGTAATAAGATCTATTGTAGCGTGATAAAATAAATAACAATAAGAGACGCCAAATAGCAAATCATGGAAAATAGTGGTTCCATTATCGCGTGATGGTGTACATCCACTTTGGAAGAGGGATTTTTTTTAACTTTCTAAGAGAAGAAAATATTATAAATTGATAATGGAGCATAAGAAGAAGAATAAGAAATACAACTTGAGAGGATGATTCCAATTTCCAGAGAATGACTACCTTTACATAAAGATTATTACTTAAGATTAAAGTAATTGATTTATGGTTATAAATCAATGCCTCTTCAACTCTCCTATCCATATGAGAAACGTTTATCTATTTGACTTTTCAGTTTCCTCCAATTTACACCGTTTGATAAGATTCCTTTAATCAGCCGATTAGGGAGTTGTTTGGTTACTTCAATCTTCCAAATCACTCTCCTTCCCATGAGGATGATTCATTGCCATTATTAATGCAATAAAAGAGACAATATATTTGAGTTGTTATCTCAAATATCTTCTACTTCTTTACTTCAAATTATTGTATCAACAAAATCAACGATATTTTTCAATTCTTTTGTAATATAGAAATATTGTATCATCAAAATCTAATAATCTCCACCTTGATACTATATTTCCATCCAAGCCTACCAACTCCACTTACATCTCTTACTCTAAGCAACTCTTGGAGAAGATATCATGGACACTTTCGTAATGAGCTTTGTCATGGCCATCACTTATTACACGTTACCAATGAACTCCAACAAGGCCATCACCTACTAACAAAGTATAAAAAGTACCCTCTCCATATAGGACCTATCAATCTCCACCAACATCTCCACCTACCAACTTACTCTCCCCATGTGCCACCAAGTGGCACCTAGCACTTCAACAAGCGAGTCAAATTCGAGCAATGCTCAAAATTTGCAATAGGTAAGGACTTAGTGTACATGTCTGTTGCATTTTCCTCAGTGTGAATCTTCTGAACATGTACCTGCTTTTCTTCATTCATAGAGACAAGGAAAGACTCTCTTACCTATATATGCTTTATCCTCGAACAAAATGCCAAATTCTTAGCCAGATGTATTGCACTTTGACAGTTGCAATTTACTAAAATACTCCTATGAACAAAGCCTAAACAACACAACAATCGCTTTAAGTAAAGTGCTTCCTTAGCTACTTCAAAAGCAGTAATCACTTCCGCCTCTATAGTAGACAAGGCAACGATAGTCCGCAACTTCACACTCCTAATAGCTGTCTTTCCAAGTGCAAAGACGTAACATGAAGTTGACTTTCTTCGATCCCTGTCTCTGGCATAATCAGGATCACAAAATCCTACCAAGCTTAAATCTTTCTCCCTTTCGTAAAAAACAAGCCTATAATCTTTGTTCCTCTAAGATAACTCAAAATGTACTTCATTGCCTCACATTGCGACTTCCACAGATCAACCATATAGTGACTAACCAAACCAACTGCCTATGCAATATCTGGTCTCGTGCAGACCATAGCATACACCAAGCTTCCAGCCGCACTAGCATAAGGTACCTTCTTCATATAAGCTTATCTTCATTTGAGATCAGAGAGTTCTTCTCTGAAAGTTGAACGTGCAAAGGCATAGGAGTACTTGCCTTCTCCATGCTGAATCGACTGAGCGCTTTCTGGATGTATTGTTTCTATATCAATCTCAACATCTTCAACTTTCTCTCTCTCTCTCTCCCCTTCTATTCTTGAAATCTTCTTCGCTTCACTAAGGTCTTTCATCTTAAATTCCACCACTAGCTTTAATTTTAACCTATCGATTCAACTTCATCCTTGGAAGCGATTTGCGTATCGCCATATACAAGAGTAAATATATCTATTTATCATCATTCATATGCTTAAAATAAATGCAAGCACCTTTAACACTTCTATCAAAAACAAGATTAAGCATAAAAGAGTCAAACCTCTTGTACCATTGCTTAGGCGACTACTTCAAACCATATAGAGACATTTTCAGCTTGTAAACCCATTCCTTATTTCCACTCTGTACAAATCCTTTTGGCTGCTTCACATAAATGATCTCCTCTAAGTCTCCATGCAAAAAAGCTATTTTTATGTCTAATTGTTCAACCTCCGTGTCATAAGCAATTATAACTAGTAATATTCAGATAGAAGTATGTCTAACACTGGAGCAAACACCTTATCAGACTTCTTCCCCTTCCTTTTAAAAACACTTTTGCAACAAGTCTAACCTTTTATCTACCTTCTTCCTTCACGTTATATCCCTATTTACATCCTATGGCTTGATATCCTTTAAGGGGCAATACCAATTCCCAAATCTGATCTTCTTCAATGAATCTATCTCCTCCTCTATAGCATTCATCCATTTCGAAATGGCATTCGAACTCATAACTTCTTCAAGGTTGAAAGGATCATCTTGCACTATATGTAGTGCATAGTAAAATTTATCATTAGTGCTAAGATTTGCATAGTTCCAGTCTCCATATAGATTTGGTGGCCTTCTAACTCTAGAGCTAACCCAAATTGGTGTAACTTCGCCTAAGCTTCTGTCCACTCTTCGTCGAGCTGAATCATCTCTAATTTCATAACCATCACCATCTTTGATAGAAGAATTTTGTGGAACTTCATGTATCACAAATGCAATTACTCTTTCTTCTTTTACAGCTCTAACTCTGCACTAAGCTGATAAGAGGGAATAGTTTAGATCTCCTTAGGCTTTTCAGCATCTAATCTACTGAATTAGATGGATTCTTCTTCAACTTGAACATAGCATACTCATTGAATGTGACGTTTCTCGAGTGCACTATCTTCCTATTAACAGGGTTGCAAATGTGATACCTTTTGATGCCTTCTGTGTATCCCAAAAATATGCCTTTATAGGCTCTAGCCTCCAACTTGTCATTTCCTATATGGTGAACATATATCAGGTTATCAAATATATGAAAATGACTGATACGTATAGATGTACATTTCCATCTTTTCTATAGAATCTTCCAACCAATTGCTAAGTATGGAATTCGATTGATAATATGGGCTTCTATCGATAAAGCTTTAACCCAAAAATCTCTAGGCAAACCTACCATCAATCTCAAACTACGAGATTACTCCAGTAGAGTCCTATATATTCTTTCAGCGACTCCGTTTGATTGTGGATCTCCGAGTGTTGTGAAGTGTCTTTGAATTCCATATTTCTTACAGAAATATGTGAATTCCTTAGGAACAAACTTACCACCATTGTTGATCTCAACACCTTCAACTTCCTTTCGACTTCATTCTCTACCAGTGCCTTCAAAGTTTTGAACTTCTCAAATGACTTCGACTTGGCTTTCATCACAAACACCCAAATCTTCTTGGAGTAGTCATCAATAAAAGAGATAAAATACTTATCTCCTCCAATTGAAGCTATAGCCAGTAGTCCCCAAAAGTCTGTATGGACATGCTCTAGTACTCCTTTAGGCTCACCTCTACAACACCAAAAGAAACCTTCATCTGCTTCCTCAATACACATTCTTGTTAGAATGCCAAATGGGTAATCTTTCACCCTTGATGATCTTCCTTCTACAAAGAAACTCCAAGCTCTTCTTCGAAACATGAGCCAATCTAAGATGAAAAAGTATGATGGCATCCATAGCTCGTGAACTATCAGCTCCAACACATGACTCTCCATGAAATGTACATCATTACAACAGATAAATATTTTGGGCCATCACTCTTTTCATTAATACAAGAGCACCATATTTCACCTTTAAGTTATCCGACTCTATCATAATCCTGTAACCTAAAGATGCTAGCTGATCCAAAGACAGAAGCGATTTTCTTCAATCTGAAACATAGCAGACTCCAGTGATAATGTACACAAAAATATCATGCATGTAAATATGCACTGATCCTTCTCCTAATGAATTGCAACTAGCATTGTTCCCCATCAATATGGAGCTTCCTTCCTTACCTCCATAAGAACTCCTTCCTAGGCATCATATGGAAATTTGCCCCTAAATCCAATACCTAGTGGTTTGATACATCGAAAATGGATGCAGTCAACACATCATCAAAAATGACCTCCTCCATCGTAATAATAAAGAGTTCACATATGAATTTATAGTGCTTCCACTTTCACGAGATAGTGTGCATTCACTTTGGGGAGAGAATATTTTTTTTTTACTTTCTATGAGAAGAAAATTTTACAAGATTGATAATGGAGGATAAGAAGAAAAATAAGAAATACAACTTGAGATGATGATTCTAATCTTTACAGAATGACTACCTTTATATAGACATCACTAAGGATTGAAGTAATTGATTTATGATTATGAATCAATGCCTTATCAATTATCATACTCATATGGAAAACATTGTACTATTTGACTTTCTAATTTGCATACGCCTGATAAGATTTCTTCTTTAATCAACTGATTAGGGAATTGTTTAATTACTTCAATCTACCAAATCACACTCCTTCTCATGAAGATAATTCATTTCTCTCTTTAATGCAATAAAAGAGGTAATATATTTGAGTCGTTATTTTAAATATCTTCAAAATCTTCTTTACTTAGAAATATTATATCACCAAAATCAATAATATTCCAAATCTTCTCTAATATGGAAATATTGTATCATTGAAATCTAAATAGTAAAACTTTTCCATTGGAAAGTATGTTTGTGAAAAGTAATATTTCCCATTTTTGTAAAAAATGATTTTTGAAAATTTAATTTGTGATGAAATATTAAATGTTTACTATCTTTGGAAACTACGATGCGATTGCACTCACTATTATTCTGATTAGTTTTACAATGTTGGGAGTGCCTTCGGGTGTGGTCATCTGGTATGATAGTCATAAGGCTATGCATGAAACGTGACTGATGAGTAGTGGTAGTTTGAAGTTATCCATTGATTGTTGTTTTTGCTAAATTTTAGAAGATAATTTAAAGGTTTTTGAAATAATGTTTAAGTGATTTGATATTCGATTCTACACGTGATAGGGAAATATTTTAAAATTTAAATTTTTAGGAAATTGATTTAATGAAGTATTTAGCGAAAATAAGTTCAAAATTTTTAAAAGGTGATATAAATGATTTAAAAGTGAGATTTCATGTAGACCATGCATTTTACAAAAACCTTGCTGATATTGAGTATTTTTAATTTTTGAAACCCTCACCATCGAAAATATATTTTTGGGAAAAATATATTTTGTGAAGTGTTTTGGAAGGTACTCCACCTTTGTAAATCTTTTCATGAAGTGATTTTGAAAAGAAAATTCCACCATATTTATATTTATTTTGGAAAGTGATGTTTGAAAATTTGGATTTACGTAAAGTTTGAAATATTAAGAAAACCCACGAATATGAAAAGTTGTAGAATTATATTTTACAATGAATTTTCCTTTATTTGCTCGATTTTGGAAGTGGTGGTTGTTAGTCCGTAAGATGATGGTTTTGATGACAACAACGTTATAATAGATTATAAAATATAAATACTAACATTATAAGTTTAGATATGTAACGACCCGTATTTTTACGGATCGAAATACTGTTATCCTTAGATAGTTGTGTTGTTAAACCATCTAGAATCTAAGTCGTTCAGAGCTTAGGTTGTCCAGAGTTGAGTCGTATGGAGGTATGAGTCGTGACCGACTTATAGGGGATTAAGCGGCTTAAGGTGTTGAACGGTTTATAGGTGTGGCCGAGTCAGGGAAGTAGCTGACTTAGTGGTGTTGAGCGACTCATGGTAGTGGCCGACTTAAGATAGGTAGTGACTTAAGGAAGGTGGCCGAGTTAAGGAAGTTAGCCAACTTAAGGAATTGACCGACCTAAGGAAGCTAGTGGTAATAGTTAACGGCTTAGAGGATGGCCGGTTTAAGGCATGGCCGACTCATAGGTGTTGCCAACTTAGAGGTGTGGCCGACTCACAGTATGACCGACCTAAGGGGATAGTGATATAGGAGTTACCGACCTAGGGGATGGTGCGGCTATGTGATAGGTCGCATGATGTTTAAGTCGTGGCCGTGTAGTTAGGTCGTGGAACGACCTCGTTAGGTCGGCAGGAGACTAGGTCGTGTGACCCTGTGTAGCGTTAAGTCGCAAGAGTCGTTAGGTCCTATGGTTAGGTCGGCGCTTGGGCTTAAGTCATGAGTCGTGCACCACTGCTGAGTCGTAAGTCGTTAGGCCGTGTTAGTTAGGTCGTCGAGTCGGCAGGGGCTTGAGTCGTGAGTCGGCATGTGTTCTGGGTTTAGGTCGGCAGGAGATGGGTCGTGGGCGACTCATGGGGGCGGCCGACTCAGTGGGATTTCTGCCTATAAATAGAAGGGGTTCGCCTCACTTTTTAGCACCGGATTTCGAAGCGACGAAGTGCTGCCATTTTAAGGACTCGACTTCAACACTTCTTCACTTCTTTTCTCCTCTCTAATCTAGTACTTACATCCATCCAAGATCGAAGATCAAGATCGAAGATCCAAGAGCCATAGTCGAAGATCTTCATCCATTCGAGAGAGATTTCATCATTTGAAGCGGAATCTTATCGGATCAAGCTTGGTTCTTCGCTGTCCAGATCTGAAGTGGGTTTCTTTTGAGGTGTTTAGGTGATTTGGTGAGTGGTAGTTATCTCTCACACGGACCCAAAGGAGTATATTGGATTGGTGGTTTGTTTATGTGTTAAAGATAGTGATTTCTTGCATTTTCCTTAAGTCTGCATGTAGATCTATCACCTATGAAGTTTTGATATCTATTTTTCTACATGTTCACTTATGCAAGTTCATTCATCAAGTTATAGAGACATTTGCCTATGATTCATACATGTTAGATTTGGACACTTTAATTACCAAATTGCCATTATTGTTGTAATTGCTTATTAGGTCTTGTTGAATGTTTGATTGCTTGGATTAATGATTGACTTATGATTGATTTGATTGTTTCAAATTAGCTAGTAGTTGATTTGAACAAGTTGGTCGAAGATGATTCAAAAGCTAAGTGGAAAGGCTCTTGAATGGTGAAAGCTGCATGTGGCATATGAAGCGGATGTGGAAGCTCATATGGATAGATTCAATGATGATGGACTTTTCCATGATGCGATAAGGCAAACCATGATGTGAGATGGGACTTTGCTATGATGCGTTGAAGCAAAGCATAATGTGTGAAAGCCTTGGTTTAATCCAGACGGGATCATCCCAAGTATGTTGATAACTCGGTGATGCGGTCCGGGTTGGTTGATAATGGTGGGCTCGAGAGGCGCTTGGGCCAGTGTGAGAATAGTCGTCGAGGAGGATGACTAGGAGGCTTGGATCTTATCGTTATTGAAGGTTCTAGCATGCTCAAAGCAAGAGTACGTTGGAACGGGTCACGATGACATTCTAGACACGGGTCATGATGACGTGTTAGTACTCTGGGCGGGTGCGATAGTCCTAGGCACAGGTCATGATGACGTGCGGAGTTATGTCTAGAACCGGGGTTGCCATTAGCCCTTGACGGACGGCTGAAAGAAGGTGTCGGTCATTCAATTAACGGTGATACCGAGGCAATGTTAACAGTGATAGCCAGAGTCATGGATGTTTGGATGTTTGGTTGTATCGTCGCTTGGGTCAAGAGCGATGTTTTCAAGGTGCTTATCTGATCTTGGTTTAGGCCTTGGGGGTTTGTACTTGGAAAACACTGACCTTGACTCGAGTGATAATTACTTTACTTAGATTGTCTGCTTTGCCATGCTTGTTTATGCTTAGTGGGTCTGGGGGCTATCACTGTAGAATGAGGTGGAGTGGGATGGTTGAGTTCCTATTCCTTTTATCCTTTATGCTCTTTTGGTATGTTTGGTAGTTAATTTACTGCTCACCAAGACTGTTGTCTGACTCAAGGTTTTATGTTCAACTCTTATTACCTTGGGCTATTCATCCATGTTGGGATGGGCAGACTAGGTAGCAGGTGACAGGTGCTGTTCTTGGCTACCAACTCTGTTAATGACGAAGACGAGCTGGAGACTTTTACATATTGTTTTCTTACTTTATGTACTGGATGTTCCACTGTTTGTTTGATACTCTGAGCGTTATGTAGTGAGGGTTGATGTATTGACTATTCAGATGATTGTATAAAACTATTATGAGTTTATATGATGAGACTTCTGTTCTATAGAGCTTCACTATGTATACTTTCTATTGTATTTTATCCATGCGCTGTGAGTAATACGATAGAGTTTCTGTTTTATCTTACCCTGACTATCGTCCATGGCTGCCTGGCATGCCTTTCAGCGCACCATTCCCTTGTTTTAGTGCGGGAGTCATTGGCGGTCGTCACATTTGGTATCAGAGCCAAGTTAATCGATTTTAGCCAGCGCTCGCTGACGTAACTACGTATGGGAGACGTAATTGTATTTTGATGGATGATTACTATATATATAATATAGTAGCTTAGAAGGATTTGAACTCCTTATGTAGTTGTTTCTCAAGGTGTTCTAAATCATTCCTTTTTGTAGATATTAAGGATGAGTCGAAGTGGGAGACAAGCTGCTAGTGAAAGCCGTGCTGCTGGGGGAGCTACTGACTATGCTGCAATGTTCGAAGCTATGATGACTTCGATCATGAGAAGGATACCAACTTCAGGACCGTCAGTAGATGTTGGAGTTCAAGTTCAAGCTCTAAGACCAGTGGATTTTGCTAAGTTGTGTAAGGACTATACTGCTCTTGGAGGGAAGGTTTTCTTGGGAACAGAATCAACCATAGAAGTCCAGAGATGGATAGATGCTTGTAGAAGGATTTTTGGTGACTTGAGAATTGAGGATGGAACTAAGAGGAAGCTTGCATCAAGGCAGCTTCAAGGGAGAGCTTCGGATTGGTGGAACTCTATCACCATTAATACTCCAGAGGAAGAGATTACTTGAGAGCAATTCCAAGTTAGATTTGAAGCTAAGTTCATTTCTACGGCTCAGAAATCTATTTTGTTTAAGAAGTTTGTGGAACTCAAGCAAGGTGGAAGATCAGTTCTTGAGTATGTTTCTGAGTTTGAAGCTTTGTCCAAGTATGCCAGATCGTATATTGAATCTCCCTATCAGAAGAATGAGAAGTTTGTGACAGGCTTGGATAGTTATCTTGGGAGACAGTTGGTGGATCACCTGGACGATCCATTTGAGAAGCTTGTGGAGAAACTCTCAGGCACGAGAGTTTGTTTCCTAAGGAAGGGTCTATTGTTGCTGTGACCAAGGAAGAGTCCAAACCACAACAGGGTGGAAACAAGAAGAGGAAGCAGCAGCAACATAAGGGTAAGGATGGCCAGAAGAAGCCAAAGGGTGAAGTGACCTACTACAATTGTCGGCAGAAGGGCCATTTCTCTAGGGATTGCAAGAATCCAAAGGTGCAGTTGAAGTGCCACAACTGTGATAAGCTGGGGCATATCAAGAAGGACGGTCCAGAACCGAGAAAGGACAAGCAGATTGTGCAAGCTTATGCTTTAGAGGCTGTGCCATCGTCTTTGAAAGCTCCTACTGCTGAAGAGAAAGGAAAGAGTGTGGTGGTTCAAGGTATTCTTTCCATATGTGGTGTTCCAGTTAGAGTGTTGTTTGATACTGGAGCGTCGCATTCTTTTGTTTGTAATGAACTTGTAGGCCGGTTGGGTTTGGAACCGGATATTGTTGATAGACCATTGGCGGTGACTAATCCAGTTGGGGGTTCGTCTTGTTTGTGTATGATATGCCCTGGTCTAGTTGTATCGAGTCATGATTGCTCTTTTGTTTGTGATTGTTTTGTTCTGAACTTTGCGGGGTTCGGAATTATTTTAGGTATGGATTGGCTTAGGAAGTATGCGGCAAGGATTGATTGTGAGAGACTGGAGGTGACAGTCGAGAATGTGGAGAGGCGAAAGGTTGTGATACGATGTAAGCATGAAGAAGACGTCTTCATGAGCTTCATGTATTCGCTGGTTGTTCCACGAGATGGACTGTCATCGGTGCCTATTGTGAATGGATTTGAGGATGTCTTTGACGAGGTCAAAGGGTTACAGCCGCATAGGGAGATCGAGTTTCGTATCGATCTCGTTGAGGGAGCTAGACCTGTTGTGATGCCTCTTAGGCGGATGGTGCCTAGGGAGCAGCAAGAGTTGAAGGTGCAAGTTTATGACCTTTTACGGAAAGGATTCATTCGGCGTAGTGTGTCCGAATGGGGTGCACCAGTTGTGTTCGCAACCAAAGCGGATGGATCGTTGAGGTTGTGTGTGGATTATCGTGAGCTGAATAAAGTGACTAGGAAGAACAAGTATCCATTGCCGAGAATAGATGACTTGTTTGATCAGCTTCACGAAGCTAAGGTGTTTTCTCAGATGGATTTGGCAACGGGATTTCACCAGTTAAGAGTGGCGAAGGATAGTGTGCCGAAGACTGCTTTTAGGACACCATCCGGTTTTTATGAGTGGCTGGTAATGCCGTTTGGATTGACTAACGTACCAGCATATTTTGTGGATCTTATGAATAGAGTGTTCAGAGATCAGTTGAACAAGTTTGTACTTGTGTTCATGGATGATATTCTGATTTATTCCAGAACTGAGGAAGAGCACAAGACACACTTGCGTATTGTTTTGGGAATCTTGCGGAAACATCAGCTGAAGGCTAAGTTTTCGAAGTGTCACTTCTGGAAGAGTGAAGTGAGGTTCTTAGGCCATGTTATCTCTAGAAATGGAATAGCGGTTGATCCCGCTAAGGTGGCAGCGATCCAGGATTAGATTAGACCTAAGAATGCATCTGATGTGAGAAGTTTTCTTGGATTAGCAGGATATTATCGTCGGTTTATCAAAGACTTTTCCAAGATAGCTGCACCGTTAACAGGATTGACGAAAAAGAATCAGGTATTCATATGGAATGATAAGTGTGAGCAAGCTTTCGTAATCCTGAAAGAGCGACTGACAAGTGCTCCTGTTTTGACTATTCCAAGTGGGAATGATGAGATGGTGGTTTACACCGATGCATGTGGTACTGGACTTGGAGCAGTGCTAATGCAAAAGGATAAGGTTGTTGCATATGCAAGTCGACAACTGAAGCCGCATGAAAGGAATTACCCGACTCATGATTTGGAGTTAGCGGCGATTGTTTTTGCTCTGAAGATGTGGAGACATTATCTATTGGGAGTCCGATTCGAGTTGTTTACGGATCATAAGTCGTTGAAATATCTGTTCTCCCAAAAAGATTTGAATCTTCGGTAGCAAAGGTGGCTAGAGTTTTTAGCATCATATGATTTTGATATAGCCTATACTCCGGGAAAAGGTAACGCAGTGGCAGATGCGTTAAGTCGGAGACATGCAGGTTTGGGAGCCATGTTTTCGGAATGGAAGAATCTTGAGTATTTGACTGGATTTGACTTCAGGCCTAGATGTGAATTGAAACCTGAGATGTTGGCAAACTTATCGATAAGACCTACTCTGGTGGAAAGAATTGGCGAGGGCCAAAAGCGAGACGATAAGCTTGTTAAGATTATCCATGATTTGGAATCTGGATTAGATCCAGAAAAGGATAAAGGATTTGAAGTCGATCGAGAGGGTTGGCTTCAGAAGCAAGGACGATTAGTTGTTCCTGAAATAGATGGATTGAGAGATGAAGTTCTGAGGGAAAGTCGTCACTCGAAGTTGACAATTCATCCAGGTGGAAATAAGATGTATCGGGATATGAAAAGGACTTACTACTGGGAAGGTATGAAGAAGGATGTTGGAAATTTTATTTCCAACTGTATGAATTGCCAGTTGGTAAAAGCCGAACAGAAGAAGCCAAGTGGATTGCTTCAGCCATTAGAGGTTCCTACATGGAAGTGGGAGCAGATATCGATGGATTTTATTGATGGTTTACCTAGAACCAGGGCAAGAAATGAAGGGATTTGGGTCATCGTAGATCGTTTGACTAAGAGTGCAAGATTCATTCCTGTTCGATCTACTAGGACTGCATCGAAGTTGGCTGAGTTGTATGTTAAGTGGATAGTTCGATTCCATGGTATTCCGAAGAGTATAGTGAGCGATCGAGACCCATTGTTCACTAGTGAATTTTGGAAGAGCTTCCAAGAAGTTTTGCGAACCGAGTTGTGTTTGAGTACAGCTTATCACCCCCAAACAGATGGACAGACCGAGAGAGTCAACCGAGTTTTGGATGATCTCCTGAGAGCATGTGTTTTGGATTTCGGAGGATCATGGGAAGATCATCTTCATTTGGTGGAATTTTCATATAATAACAGTTACCAGTCAAGTATTGGTATGGCACCGCATGAAGCATTGTATGGAAGACCGTGTAACTCTCCGACATGTTGGTTCGAAACTGGAGAAAAGTTGATACTTGGGCCAGAGATGATTCGACAGACTACAGATTGTATAGAGATCATTCAGCGATGAATGAAGGCAACCCAAGGTCATCAGAAAAGTTATGCCGATAAGCGTCGTAAGGATTTGGAATTCGACGTAGGTGATATGGTTTTTGTGAAGATTTCTCCTCTGAAGAATGTTATTCGATTCGGGAAGAAAGGGAAATTAACTCTGAGATTTGTTGGACCATTCCCGATTATCGAACGAATTGGAAAGCTCGCTTATAAATTGGAGTTACCGGAAAAGATGGCAGGTGTGCACAATGTTTTTCATGTATCTTATCTACGGAAGTATGTGCACGACTCGAATACGGTGGTTTCTGCTGATAGCTGTGAAGATTTAGAAGTTGATCCAGTTGTTACGAGACCTCGTAAGCCACTTCGTGTTGTTGGAACCGACACGAAACAGCTTAGGAGGAAGATGGTTACGTTGCTCAAGGTACAATGGAGTGATGATGTTAACGACTGTACGTGGGAGGAGGAAGAGGGGATGAAAGCAGCTCATCCTGAACTCTTCGAGGTATGGCCCTAAGGTGTCGTGACATCTCACGAATTTGTAGCTTGTTCTAAGTCTTAGAATTCTTCATGATAGGCTAGTAATTGGATGCATGGTTTGTTGATTGCTGTGGATGGTAGGCATGCAGAATAATTTTGATTGCTCTTGTTTGTTTGGAATTTCGGGAGCGAAATTCCTAAGGGGGAGAGAATGTAACGACCCGTATTTTTACGGATCAAAATACTGTTATCCTTAGATAGTTGTGTTGTTAAACCATCCAGAATCTAAGTCGTTCAAAGCTTAGGTTGTCCAGAGTTGAGTCGTATGGAGGTATGAGTCGTGACCGACATATAGGGGATTAAGCGGCTTAAGGTGTTGAACGGTTTATAGGTGTGGCCGAGTCAGGGAAGTAGCCGACTTAGTGGTGTTGAGCGACTCATGGTAGTGGCCGACTTAAGATAGGTAGCGACTTAAGGAAGGTGGCCGAGTTAAGGAAGTTAGCCAACTTAAGGAATTGACCGACCTAAGGAAGCTAGTGGTAATAGTTAACGGCTTAGAGGATGGCCAGTTTAAGGCATGGCCGACTCATAGGTGTTGCCAACTTAGAGGTGTGGCCGACTCATAGTGTGACCGACCTAAGGGGATAGTAATATAGGAGTTACCGACCTAGGGGATGGAGCGGCTATGTGATAGGTCGCATGATGTTTAAGTCGTGGCCGTGTAGTTAGGTCGTGGAACGACCTCGTTAGGTTGGCAGGAGACTAGGTCGTGTGACCCTGTGTAGCGTTAAGTCGCAAGAGTCGTTAGGTCCTATGGTTAGGTCGGCGCTTGGGCTTAAGTCGTGAGTCGTGCACCACTGTTGAGTCGTAAGTCGTTAGGCCGTGTTAGTTAGGTCGTTGAGTCGGCAGGGGCTTGAGTCGTGAGTCGGCATGTGTTCTGGGTTTAGGTCGGCAGGAGATGGGTCGTGGGTGACTCATGGGGGCGGCCGACTCAGGGGGATTTCTGCCTATAAATAGAAGGGGTTCGCCTCACTTTTTAGCATCGGATTTCGAAGCGACGAAGTGCTGCCATTTTGAGGACTCGACTTCAACACTTCTTCACTTCTTTTCTCCTCTCTAATCTAGTACTTACATCCATCCAAGATCGAAGATCAAGATCGAAGAGCCATAGTCGAAGATCTTCATCCATTCGAGAGAGATTTCATCATTTGAAGCGGAATCTTGTCGGATCAAGCTTGGTTTTTCGCTGTCCAGGTCTGAAGTGGGTTTCTTTTGAGGTGACTAGGTGATTTGGTGAGTGGTAGTTATCTCTCACACGGACCCAAAGGAGTATATTGGATCGGTGGTTTGTTTATGTGTTAAAGATAGTGATTTCTTGCATTTTCCTTAAGTCTGCATGTAGATCTATCACCTATGAAGTTTTGATATCTATTTTTCTACATGTTCACTTATGCAAGTTCATTCATCAACTAATAGAGACATTTGCCTATGATTCATACATGTTAGATTTGGACACTTTAATTACCAAATTGCCATTATTGTTGTAATTGCTTATTAGGTCTTGTTGAATGTTTGATTGCTTGGATTAATGATTGACTTATGATTGATTTGATTGTTTCAAATTAGCTAGTAGTTGATTTGAACAAGTTGGTCGAAGATGATTCAAAAGCTAAGTGGAAAGGCTCTTGAATGGTGAAAGCTGCCTGTGGCATATGAAGCGGATGTGGAAGCTCATATGGATAGATTCAATGACGATGGACTTTGCCATGATGCGATAAGGCAAACCATGATGTGAGATGGGACTTTGCTATGATGCATTGAAGCAAAGCATGATGTGTGAAAGCCTTGGTTTAATCCAGACGGGATCATCCCAAGTATGTTGATAACTCAGTGATGCGGTCCGGGTTGGTTGATAATGGTGGGCTCGAGAGGCGCTTGGGCCAGTGTGAGAATAGTCGTCGAGGAGGATGACTAGGAGGCTTGGATCTTATCGTTATTGAAGGTTCTAGCATGATCAAAGCAAGAGTACGTTGGAACGGGTCATGATGACGTTCCAGACACGGGTCATGATGACGTGTTAGTACTATGGGCAGGTGCGATAGTCCTAGGCACGGGTCATGATGACGTGCAGAGTTATGTCTAGAACCGGGGTTGCCATTAGCCCTTGACGGACGGCTGAAAGAAGGTGTCGGTCATTCAATTAACGGTGATACCGAGGCAATGTTAACAGTGATAGCCAGAGTCATGGATGTTTGGATGTTTGGTTGTATCGTCGCTTGGGTCAAGAGCGATGTTTTCAAGGTGCTTATCTGATCTTGGTTTAGGCCTTGGGGGTTTGTACTTGGAAAACACTGACCTTGACTCGAGTGATAATTACTTTACTTAGATTGTCTGCTTTGCCATGCTTGTTTATGCTTAGTGGGTCTGGGGGCTATCACTGTAGAATGAGGTGGAGTGGGATGGTTGAGTTCCTATTCCTTTTATCCTTTATGCTCTTTTGGTATGTTTGGTAGTTAATTTACTGCTCACTAAGACTGTTGTCTGACTCAAGGTTTTATGTTCAACTCTTATTACCTTGGGCTGTTCATCCATGTTGGGATGGGCAGACTAGGTAGCAGGTGACAGGTGCTGTTCTTGGCTACCAACTCTGTTAATGACGAAGACGAGCTGGAGGCTTTTACATATTGTTTTCTTACTTTATGTACTGGATGTTCCACTGTTTGTTTGATACTCTGAGTGTTATGTAGTGAGGCTTGATGTATTGACTATTCAGATGATTGTATAAAACTATTATGAGTTTATATGATGAGACTTCTGTTCTATAGAGCTTCACTATGCATACTTTCTATTGTATTTTATCCATGCGCTGTGAGTAATACGATAGAGTTTCTGTTTTATCTTACCCTGACTATCGTCCATGGCTGCCTGGCACGCCTTTCAGCGCACCATTCCCTTGTTTTAGTG
The DNA here is from genome assembly GCA_030765085.1 of Allium cepa. Taxonomy (NCBI): domain Eukaryota; kingdom Viridiplantae; phylum Streptophyta; class Magnoliopsida; order Asparagales; family Amaryllidaceae; genus Allium; species Allium cepa. Next base: position 307,281,313 of record CM060934.1, on the reverse strand, counting down.
CGGGAGTCATGGGCGGTCGTCACAAGATATATATGTATATGTAGGATTTAACCATGCAGGTACTAAGAAAGAAGACTGTACAGTATAGAGATTCAAGATATCCAGATAGAAGACTCATGAGTATCAAGATTATCAAGAGTTTAAGATTTCAAAGTTAAGTATTTTTTATTATTAGGAATTTTGTTAAAACTATAGAAAATCATTGGCATCTTAAAATCCAATTAACTGGTGGAATGGAATCCACTTCGAGCCTGTTAAAGGGATGGAACCCTAAGTAGGATGGAACCTACGAAAAATCTAGTGGAACATTGTTTTGTATCTGCTAACTTTTTATTCAAAATGATTTTTCAAAATTATATCCTGTTTTCAAAATGTTTTCAAAACTTTCCTTTTAAAAGATTCAAAACTCTCTATCCTGATTTTAAATAATTTCAGCCTCAAAATTATCTTTAATTTCAAAGTCAAATTACTCTTGATTTTAAACTATCTTTTAATATAATATATTTAACTTTTAAATATTTATACTTAGATTTAAAATATAAAATTAGAGATAAATTCTATATATATATATATACATATATTTTTCTCTATATTTACTTATGAATTTTAACTATACTCAAGTATACTTATAAAGTTTAAATTAGTTTTAATATAAGATAGAGGTTATTTTCAAAGAAAATCCAAACATCAAAAAATGCTTTGGGATGTCGACATGTCTATATACCCTATGTCGACATGGTGACGGTTGAGTTTAAAATTTAAATTTCAAAAGAAGTGTCTATTCACCATTACTCTTCACGAATGGACATGGCTATTGTTCATCTATAAATAGGGGTTAGTTTCAATGAATTTTATATCAGATTTTCTGGTTTTTCACTCCTCTTCTTCTTCCACTTTTCTTAATACATTTTCTTATCATTACTCTGCCGAAATCAACATTGAATCGAACTCGATTACTTCTAGTTTGATTCTCTATCACTCTCTCTACAAGATTCTCAGTGCTATTCAGAGTTATAGACTTCTTTGTATTCTATTAAGCGAAAAAAGGTGTGACTGTAGCCTTGAAAATCAATCAAGAAAGAAAAGGTGTGATTGTAGCCTTAGTAAATCAATTGGGTATACTTGAGGCCCGGAAATCAAGTATCTCTACCCAGAGGATCGAAATTCTAGAGGGTGTACCTCGTAGCCTTGAAACCGAGGGTGTAATTGTACAATTGCTTTTGAAAGGAAATCCGTACTTGTGTTGCGGGACTGGATGTAGGGTAACTCTGAACCAGTATAAAATCCGGTGTGTTCTTTCCTTTATTACTTTTATTTATTTCTGCATCTGTGTTTGTTTCTGTGATAATATCTGTGTTTGTATATTGCATACATCGGTGTCTAAATTAACATAAATCAAAAAAAGATTTAGTAATTCTTTATTAACACTATTCACCCCCCTCTAGTGTTAATCCTTGCCTTAAGATCTGTAATCTGCATTTCTCACAATTGGTATCAGAGCAAGGTTTTCAAAGTTTCATAATCTGATTTTTGAATTTTTTTTCAAAATGGTTGCCAACATTGGTACTGTTACTAACACTAGTATCCCTGTCACTAGTTCATTTGTAGAGGATCAGTCTACTGTCAGACCACCACTTTTTAGTGGCAGTAACTATGCATATTGGCATGTAGGATGAAAATATATTTACAATCTATAGGATTAGACACTTGGAATATCACACAAACTGAATATTCTGAACCCACAACTAATTTTGCACAGTGGACTACTGAGCAAAAGACTATTGCACAAAATAATTCTAAGGCAATGAATATTCTGTTTTGTTCACTAGATAGAAATGAATTCAACAAAGTGTCAGTTTGCAAGTCTTCATATGAAATCTGGAAAACTTTGCAAGTTACTCACCAAGGAACAAGCAAAGTTAAATAGACCAAAATTTCTATGCTCACAAATCAGTTTCAATTATTTAAAATGAATCCTAATGAGTCTATTTCAGATATGTATAGTAGATTTCAGGATATTGTGCATTCTCTAATATATTTGGGAAAGGAATTTTCTAAAGAAGATCAAGTCAGAAAAATTTTAAATTTTCTAACTCCAGAATGGGATCAAAAGACATTTGCGATCGAAGAGGCAAATGACATCGGTACTTCAAAGATAGAAGAATTAACTGGAAATCTAATGTCGTATGAAGTTCAAATGATCGAGAGAAGAGAAAGTAAAGCATATGAAAAGAAATCAATGGCATTCAATGCATTAACCGATGGATCAGACTCAAACAGTGATAATGATGAAGAGGTAGCCTTTATGACTATAAATTTTAGGAAATTCCTGAGATACAGAAAGATGAATAATCTTAAGAGAAACAACTATAAGAATTCTGAAAATCAGAATGTAGTGCCAAATAATGACAAATGTTACAACTGTGATAAACCAGGCCACTTCAAAAGAGACTGTCCGTATCCAGATAGGCAAAATACTCCTATGAACAATGATCTAGCAAAGAAACGGAAGCGTGCATTTACTGCTACTCTAGATGACTCAGACTCGTCCTCAAGTGATGATGATCAGAAAACAGATAATTCAAATTTGTGTTTCACAGCTATTCATGACTCAGACGAATTCAAAGAAATGGACTCAGAAAAAGGTACACGTTTACAATACAATTGGTTGAAATTGCTTGCTTAGAATTAGTTGCTTGATTGTTTGATTGATTGGTTTTGAATTAGTGTGTTGTTTGAATTTTAAAATTTATTTTCTATTTTTTATTATTATTTCATTATTTCATTGTTATTTTTATTATTTTTTAATAGTATAATAATATTTTCTGAAATATACTTGAAGTTTAATCATATTTCAGATATATATAGGCATTTATAATAATATTTATATATATTAGAGAACTAAGGAAAAATCAATTCATGAAAATTCAAAGGCACATGTTGACATGGTCCCTACCATGATGTCGACATGGGTACCTGAATTTGAATTTCAAATTTTGAATTCAAATGTTTGAATTTCCCTCCACCTTTTCACTTCATTCAATTCTCTGAAAAGCTACTTTTTGACCAGAGAATACGTCCTTTGAGAATCTATTTATTCACTATCTTTTATCATATCTTTTCACTCTCATTTTCAATTTCAAACTCTCTCTTCATAACTTCAAACTCTCTGCTCTCAACTTTAATGGCTTCTTAAGCAACCCCTCAACCATGAGAATTTCCAAAAAAATCAAAGAGCAATTATTCAATGATCCAGAGGCAATATAAGCATACATCAATTATGCTAACTATGCCAAAGTCCATCCCGGGAAATTTGCTATTTTTCAAGATTTTTCTTCTTATGAACTTGATTCTCTTTTTGCAAACAATGGACTTCTTGGTCTTATTGATGCTTCTCAAAATGATTTTGTTTGCTATCCAAATCTTGTCAAAATTTTCTATGCTAATTTAAACCGTGGATTTTATCATGGAAATGAGGATGAAATTTGGAGTAGTGTCAAAGGCACTAGAATTGTTTTGAATTGTGATCTTTTGGGTACCATTCCCAATTGCAAGTGTACGGGAATGGATCTTTCTAATTTTAAAATCGATGAAAATGATCGTGAGACATTTCATCATATTTTCGAAGGGATTGATAATTTTGAATTCAAAAATCGAAATTTTCGACCAAAGGCAAGAATTGTCAATCTTTTTTTGCAACATACTTTGACCCCAAGATCGGGGAATTTTAACAATCCTACTTTAAAAGTTTGTAAAGCTCTTTTTGCTATTTTCGGAAATTGTGACATAAATTAGGCGCAAGTTAGTGTTGGATGAACTTCGTCCTAAAAATCTTGAAATGGGTGAGAATACCTTATACCATGGAATCACTCGGATTTTAACTATTTTGGAGTGGATTTCGAAGGCGAAGAATTTATTTCTAGAAAAGCTTCAACCATTCCAACATTTCACTTATGAAAATTCCTTTTGTTTTTCAACCTTATGAGACCCTTGCCGAAAAAGAAGAGAGTTTGGCTCATGAGGAAATGAAAGAAGAGGAAGAGGAAGAAGAAGAAGAAGGGGATGAAATGGAAATTGAAGAAGAAGAAGGTGAAACCTCTTTGGAAAGCATTGACTATCCTCCTAATCCATCCACCAAAACCCTTCTCAAAACCAAAAGAGGATTGTTGAGAACCAACGGATTCTTAAAAGATCCGTTAGTAAGAAGTTGGAAAAACTTTCATCCAAGATGAACAAGTTCATTTCCAAAGTCAGCAAGAAACTTAGACTATCTTCATCTTCATCATCCTCTAACTAGTCTTATCTTTTCACATCTTGTTGTATTTGTTTTAGCTTGCTTTATTTGGAATGTTCTTGTAGTTTGTTGTGAGCTTAATAGTTGTATTATTGTAGTATGCAATGAAATGAAATTTCCTTTCTGTTATCTATCTTATCTTATCTCCAGAATAAATGTTAGTATAGTATATAAATATATATATATAATTACACACACAAACACACACACACACACACAATTATTCACAAAATCAAATTGGTCATAATTTTTCACTGACCCATGTCGACATCCCCTATATGACCATGTTGACATGTACTGGTCAGAAATGACAATTGATTTTGAATTCGAAATTTGAATAACTACCAAATGTATATTCATTTCAAACGAATTTCTACACCTATAAATACCTGTTTCTTCCAGAATTCTTTACTGAAATTCATTTCTTATCATCTATATCCTTTATTTCTTTCATAAATTCAACTATGGCTATCCTATTCACAATCGATCGGAAAATCTTGAAGAAACTCTTAATTCGTTCAAGAATATTCTCTCATTTATTCTACGAAACCAGCATCACTTAGAATTGAGTCAAATGCAAATGATCAAGGAACAAGAAAGGCACTTCGATGCGATACGATGGATGATCTCCTCTCTGCATAAGGATGATAACGAAGCACAACCTCCTATCTCTCTCACCAATAACAATGATAATTGGGATGCTATTAAGGCAGACCCAATCTTTGGAGAAGAAGGATGGGCGGAAGTTCCTCGTAACGTTTGATTTTTATTTTGCTTTATTTGATTTGTTTGAATTAATTTGGTTTGGATTGATACTCTGTGTGGATTGATTTCCTGATATTGGTTTGAAATTTGTTGTATAAAACATATATATACATTGAAATTTATATAGCCTTTAATTAGTTATCATGTTCATAAGTATAATTATTTCTTAATCTATATATTCCGTTGTATAGTTTATCAATGCAGGTACTGAAGAATGAGGGGGAGTGAATTATTTTGGTGATGAAAAACGGGGAGAAATATAAAATAGGGTAGTTATGCATAGATTAAGAGGGAATTATTAGTTTTAGGGGGGATTATTAGGATAGAAGTAAAATTTTATAAACAAAGGCTGTCATCATCAAAAAGGGGGAGATTGTTAATCCATAAGATGATGGTTTTGATGACAACAACCTTAGAATAGATTATAAAATATAAATACTAACATTATAAGTTTAGATATATATATGTATGCAGGATTTAACCATGAAGGTACTAAGAAAGAAGACCGTACAGTATAGTGATTCAAGATATCAAGATAGAAGACTCATGAGTATCAAGATTATCTAGAGTTCAAGATTTCAAAGTTAAGTATTTTTTATTATTAGGAATTTTGTTAAAAACCATAGAAAAGCATTGGCATCTTAAAATCCAATTTATTCGTGGAATGGAATCCACTTCGAGCCTGTTAAAGGGATGGAACCCTAAGTAGGATGGAACCTACGAAAAATCTAGTGGAACATTATTTTGTATCTTCTAACTTTTTATTAAAAATGATTTTTCAAAATTATATCCTGTTTTCAAAATATTTTCAGAACTTTCCTTTTAAAAGATTCTAAACCCTCTATCCTGATTTTAAATAATTTTAGCCTCAAAATTATCTTTAATTTCAAAGTCAAATTACTCCTGATTTTAAACTATCTTTTAATATAATATATTTAACTTTTAAATATTTATACTTAGATTTAATATATAAAATTAGAGATAAATTCTATATATATTATTCTCTATATTTACTTATGAATTTTAACTATATTCAAGTATATTTATAAAGTTTAAATTAGTTTTAATATAAGATAAAGGTTATTTTCAAAGAAAATCAAAACATCAAAAAATGCTTTGGGATGTCGACATGCCTATATACCCCATGTCGACATGGTGACAGTTGAGTTCAAAATTTAAATTTCAAAAGAAGTGTCTATTCGCCATAACTCTTCCCGAATGGACATGGCTGTTGTTCTTCTATAAATAAGGGTTAGCTTCAACGAATTTTATATCAGATTTTCTGTTTTTTCACTCCTCTTCTTCTTCCACTTTTCTTAATACATATTCTTATCATTACTCTACCGAAATGAACATTGAATCGAAGTCGATTACTTCTAGTTTGATTCTCTATCACTCTCTCTACAAGATTCTCAGTGCTATTCAGATTTATAGACTTCCTTGTAGTCTATTAAGTGAAAAAAGGTGTGATTATAGCCTTGAAAACCAATCAAGAAAAAAAGGTGTGATTATAGCCTTGGTAAATCAATTGGGTAAACTTGTGGCTCGAAAATCAAGTATCTCTACCCAGAGGATCGAAATTCTGGTGGGTGTACCTCGTAGCCTTGGAACCGAGGGTGTAATTGTACAATTGCTTTTGAAAGGAAATCCATACTTGTATTGCGGGACTGGATGTAGGGTAACTCTGAACCGGTATAAAATCCGGTGTGTTCTTTCCTTTACTGCTTTTATTTCATTTTTACATCTGTGTTTGTTTCTGTGATCATATCCGTGTCTGTATATTGCATACATCGATGTCTAAATTAACATAAATGGAAAAAGATTTAGTAATTCTTTATTAACACTATTCACCCCCCTCTAGTGTTAATCCTAGCCTTAAGATCCGTAATCCGCATTTCTCACAGTGGCTAAAAAATACCTTAATGTTTATAAGATATAATTTTGAAGGTATATATTATTTTGAAAAGTAGAAGTGTTTATGTGTGTATAGGTTTTCCCCAAAAAGAAATTCTAAGATTGAATTTTTTTCGAAATGGTACTTTATATACAAAAGATCACTGTGACAACATATCACATGTCCATAAATGATCGAATCATGCTACGCAGGTTTCGAACTTGTGACCTCTCGCACCAAAGCCAAATCACTTAACCACTGGGACAATGGTGCTTGTCGGTGATGAAATTTTCTTAAGGGAGGAAGTCTGTAACAATTCAAAATTTTGCGAAGCTACAAATTTTTGTTTTTAATATATAATAATTGATAAATGAACTTAATTAATAATAAACATGATGAACTAACTCCTAAAAATATGTTTTATAATTTTAGTAAAAAGTAATGCCCTTCTTCTTCAAAATTTCAATAAAAATCAAACAAATGTCCAAAATCCTAAAACTTTGAATATAGCTCCTCAAAACCTATTCACACCACTACAACTTGTCAGAGTCTAATTCTGATCAAGTTTGGATGGTTGAAGAATTGTTAGAGTGTGTTTTATTTTTTAGTCCATAAATAATGTAGAAGAAACATGTTCAAAGTGCGACTTTTAGTATTAAATAAATTATTTCGACTTCAAAATTTTCAAATGAGTTTTATAAATTCTTAACTTGGTTTATATGAACATATTGTGTATATATATATATATATATTACGGAAAACTAGATTGGTGATGATATTTTTTGATGTGCTTGTATTTTAAGAAATTCTATGATTTTGAACCCTCTTTACTATAAAATTCATATTTAATTCATATAAAGTTTCAAAATCCTAAGTTTTAGATATGTTATCCCTTATATGTTCCAACACCTACCTTTCAAATTTCATGAATTTTTGTTGAGCTTTTATGGGTTACATATTGTCATTTCCGTAATCTTTTCTGGAAATTCTGGACAGAAAGCGCCTGTTGATTAAAATTTCATAGTAAATTGTCGAAAATTATATAAATTATACAATTTGGATATATTATTCTAACTCAATTATGAATAATTGGTATACATATCATAAAAAATATTATGTTTTTATGACCCAGATAGTTGATTTATAAGGGTGAAATTAACGTGTCCTAGGTGCAAATTTGTTTGCAAAAGTACAATGACTATGATTATTTTCCAAGTTGAATAGTTGTACTCTTTATTCAAGATTAAATTTATTTAATCTCTAAAACATGGATTTTGGTTTACTTTGTGACTTCTTGTGTTTTGGTGAACATTATAACATTTTATTGGGGTGTAAGAACTTGTTGCTAGAATTAGCCTGACTTGGGGATTTTTTTTTATTAGAAAATTATCAGCTTAGAGCAAGGATTATATGTAGGTTTTAGTTAAATAATTTTGGGCAATAGGTGATGGACGGACCGAGTCAATGGATTCATATATACAATTGAAATAGATATAGTTGTATATTTAAAATAATTAGCTTGAAACGTATAAAATAAATTCTGATATTGTTTGAAATATTAAAATAAATTACTTAATTTATTAAAGAAATCAAACTTTAGAAAATGAATGGCACCGGCAGCAGCGACACTTTTTTTTCTGGTCCCCTCTCCCTCTTCTCCCTAGTCCCCGCGCCCTTGCCCTCCCGCCGCTTTCTTCGTTCCTATGCCTAGCACGTCTCCACCCCGCGTCGCTCTTTCCACCTCTCCCTCCTCCACGCGTTCTGGTAGGTTATTTAGAGTTAACCGTTTAGCTTCCTCATCTTCGACGCCGCCGTTGCTCTCTGATGCCGATTATCCTCCCTTGCCTCTGCTTCCTGGCAAATGCGCTGACCGTGAGCATGTTTTGTGCTCCTCTGAGTGTACTGAGTCCTCTATGGATTTTGAAGTGTGCCGCCCTGTTTGTGGTCTTTTGCAAACTAGGTTGAATGATATGAACGTTGACGGTTCCAATGGAGCGAATTTGGGAGCGGTTGGATGTGAATTGAAGCAAGTTGATGCTAATTTATTGTGTATTAACCAATGCTCTCCTAGTGTTCGTCGAAATTCTCTTGAGAAGGATGTTTCAAAGTGCAGTGGTTTGACTTCTGGTGCGTGTGTTGCTGGTGAGATGGCAGTCCCTACTTGCTGTGAACTTCCTTCTGTTGTGGCTAAACCTAGGCCTCCTTCGGCTTCGCCTGTTTGCACCAAATATGGTTCAGCTAGTGGCACTCCATCTGTTCGGCTAATTGCCAATGCTAATGACATGCATGCGGTCTCTTCTCCCATAGTTGCTCAATGCCCCATTCATGTGGCCTCTTCAGGTTCTGTGGAGTGTCACCCTACTGCTCCTTGTCCTATTGTTCCCAGAACTTGGTCTTCCCTTTTTACTTCCATTCCCCGTAATGCAGGAGTTTATAAACCAGTTGATTTCGACATCGTTGAGGAAAACGGAGTGATGATCCCGCCCCCCTGTGTAATGCAAGCCGGTTTGGATTTTTGGTCAGGATACGTAGTTGGATTCTTTTTGGACCCTAATCATCGTCTTCTTGATGCGGCTGCTGTTTGTCATAGGGCCTGGAGATTACAGGGTGGTCTTAGAGTTAAGTTGGTTGATTCCTTGTACTACCTTTTGTTCTCCTCCCCTGAGGAACATAGTCGTGTTCTTGAGTTCGAGCCTTCCTTCATTGATGGTCAGCCTTTTATTATTACTCTCTGGTCTCCGACGGTGGCTAGTGCTCGTGAACAAGTTTTATCTATCCCTGTTTGGGTATATTTCTCTCAAATACCATCTGCATTACAACCGCTTCTTGGTTTCAATTGGCTTGCATACAATGTTGGTAAATTGATTTGTTTTGACTCTAATACGGTTGCGCGTGATAGGCTTGTGTACGCCAAGGCCCTGATTGAGATTTCTCCCCTTAAGCCGCTTACGACCTCTATTCCTGTCCAGCTTGCTGTTGGTCACGTCGTGGATGTACGTGTTCGTTATGGATGGGTCGACATTTGTGCCTCTTGTCATTCATTTGGCCACGTCGCCTCTGCCTGCACTCACTCTGTTGTATCTGCTGCTGCGACTAAGATCCCTCTGCCACGGCCTCCGCTTAGGAAATGGATTCCCAAAGCTCCGGATCCTTCTCCTGAGATAGTGCGGCCTCCGTCCCCAATTGCTGCAGATGTTCCTTCTATTCTGTCTGTCGAGCCGGATCTCCTTCCGCCTCGCGTAGTTTGGGCTGAGACTGAACTTTGTTGGGTTGACCGTCATACAGCTATGAGATTCAACCCTGTGGATGACTCCTACTTTAGATATGTATCTGATGATCTTTTGGACCTACGATGCCTTTATTACAGAATTTCAGGTGATTCCTTGGTACTTGACATGGATGGATCGTTCGCTGTGACTAATTCTGTTATTCTAGCTGATACTGTCTGGGATCGATCTTTTATTCACTCCTCTGACGTTGTCAGTTATGACCCATCTCTTGCTGTTCTTTTCCGCCCCTTTATTGGTCTTCAAGGATGTGGTTCGCTGGATTCTACCCGTGTAGTTGAGGGTGTTGGTGATTCCTCCTCTGCGGAGGAGAACTAATCTAGTTATATATTTCTTGTAGCTGTGACAAGTCTGTCACACTCCGGTGCTGAATTTTTATTATTTCTTTCTATCATAGTAGCTAAGGTAGCTCAGCCTTTCTCCTGTACTTCAACTTTATTACGTTCGCAATAAAAGTGGTCGGTCCACTATAAAACCGTCGGCCTTGCCAAATTAATTAATGATGTAATTAAGGGTTGGTTAATTAAGAACAATTAATCAATGAAGGAATTAATTAATCTAATTAATTAAGGATTAATGTAATTAATTATAGTTAATTAATTAATGAAGTAATTAAAGGTTAATTACTGAATTTGGTTTAGAATAATTAATTTGTGGAATTAATAAAAGGCTAATCACTTGAATGTAATTAAAGGATAATTAATCAAGGGTGATTAATTAAGGTGATTTATTAGAGGGTAATTAACTAATTGATTTGTAATTGATGAATGGTTATGTAAGCAAGATTTATAACGATGAAGTAATTAACTTAATTTACTTTAAATTAATTAGAGAAAAGTAATTAATTTAATTCATTTTAAACTAATTATAGAATGATGATTAATAAGTCATTGCTTATGAATGCTAATTGATATTGATTGCCCTGAATAGTTGAGTTCTCAGATATGAGATAAGTGATGTTGTGTGATATGGATGCTTTGGTTGCATTGTGATGATAATATGAATTATCTGTTGTGATGATAATATGGATTATCTGTTATGATGATAATGTTGATTTTCTATTGTGATACTGTGAATTATCTATCTGTGTGTATATAGATAATATTGAATTGAATTGTTTTAAACTTTAAAACAACTTAGACCTAAAAGATGGCGTTTTGGATTTCGATGAGACCGGGATCGGGTTTCCATATTTGGATATCCGAAAACCACATCGATCCAAATTAACGGTAGGTCATGAATCTCAAGTGAAGATGAAGATTCAGAGTGCAAGGGTTATCGTCGTTAACTCTGAGGGTGATTCCAAAATGAGTGTAACGAGATAATGCCTTTGGTTTCGTTCGGACCCGGAACGAACTTGTATGGATTGAATGCTTTCAGAAAATCGTCAGGTGGACGATGAGCATTCTAAGGGATGTGTACTCTAAAGGTAATTGTATCCTCAAGCTTCATCAACCAGGAATGGCTAAAACAAGGGAGGTGCAGCAAGGCTAAGTGGGTCATGCCTAAGTAGGATGAGATTTACCCCTGTCTAGAAGTCCCTTTATATTCGGCTGTGTGAGGCAGTTGATTGCAACAACTGTCGGGGTTGTCTTGTTCGGGACTGTCCAGTAAGGGATGGTTTCGGCCTTGTGTTGCAGGGGGTTAGGGTGGCTCCTCGGTATAGTGATCTAGGCAACGTACTGTTACAGGCGGTACCCCAGTAGCCCTGCCATTGTATGGAATCCAAAATCCAATAAGTGCCAACGGTTTTGATTGTATTACCCACTTTTGTGGCTAGTAGCTGGAATTTAATGAATGTAACAATTTCGGCTATGTCTTATTTATTTGAAAACCCTAGACACTATTATAATATCATCGGGTTTCCTATCAAATGTTTTGGTTAGCGTAAGGTAAAAACTTTTCCATGTTTATGTGTGGGTAGTCTTGCGTGATACCTTTTGTTTTCAAAGGATTTTTAAAGTTAAGCAACTTTAACCTGTTACTCACACCAGACCCATGTCTGACCCAGAGTTTATCTTCTATTTTCTTAAACGCTTGGGTACTCAAATTTTTACGAGTAGCCAAGGGATTCAGGTTAGCTTTGATGAATTATGGAGGAGCAATGGAGCAGGAGGCTTCGGCGTTAGATATATAGTTTCCGCTGTGTATTCTCTGTGTTGGTATCTCTTTGTTGAGTTGTATTGAGTTGTAATAACTAGACAGGTGTTTGTAACTGACTAGTATGTGATGTATATGCCGTGTAACTCTGATTGGTGTTGTATATTATGTAAATGCTTACGTTATTAAAATAATTTATTCGTTCCGCTGTTGAGATTCTGGTGTAGTTTCTTCTTTCTCTTCTTTCTTTTCTCTTTCCTATCCCTTTCTTTCTTAAAGATGATACGACTTTCTATGGAGAAAAAGTCGGGTCGTCGTAGTTGGTATCAGAGCGCTAGGTTGAGTGAATACCTAGGCTTTGAAGTGGTTTCTTTCTTGAGAGAGCGTATTTGCAATTTTGATATATATTTATATGTATTATTTCTACCTATTTGTTAGGATACCCGTACAGGTTTTTCAATATAAGTTATAAAGATAGATGGGGGTAGTGGTGTGTATAACGCGACTACCATTGGTTGAGAGTTATATGTTTGAAGTTGGAAGTGTACTTGCGAGACTGTACCTGATACCGTCTCGAGTAAGCTTTGCTGTGGTGTGTGGATTTCATCGATCTCTGAAGGTAACCTTTTAAGGTTCGGAATCCATCTTTGAAATGCAAGTTTGGATGAGTAGAGTTTTGATCTGTTAGCTGGGCAGAAGCGAGTGATGGTATCTTGATACCTCAGGAAATAGAAGTTGCGTGATGAGATGTAGTGACTATGGATGTTTCTGAAGATGATTTCTTTGGAACAAGTTTAAGGAAGTAGGTCTGCTTCGGTGAAGTGGCTGAGTTCAGCAGGGTATTTCTGTTTGGTTTGAAGTCCAAGTTTCTCGAAGAGCTTTGGTTTAGGAATTTTTTGGTATATGAGTCAGCAGTGCAGCTTGGAGTGTTCTGTGGGTCGGCAGAAGGTCTTCTTGCTTAGCAGTGTCTGAGAGATGGAGTTCAGAAGCAGTAGAGTGGATCCATTTCTTCGATGGATTGCCTAGTCTAGCGTAAGCTGTTCTGATTGGTAAAGAGAGAATGGTTTTCTTTGGATGTTAGTTTGGATTGATCGTAAAGGTGACTTGCAATAATTGAGTATTCTCTTGGATTGTTGGAGATTTTTCTGGATGTTTTCAGGGAAGTTAGAGGTTGTCTGCATCTAGAGATTTAGTTTTCTTATCGACCAGGATTCCAAGAGTGGTACCAGTGGTTCAACTAGTTGAAGGATGGTTCCTAGAGATAGAGGCTGATGAAGCAACTCAGGTTTCAGAGGAATTTCTGAGTTTTTCTTTATGGATTTATGGAACCATATTTTTCTGGGTTTTGTTGTCCAGTTTGTGCTTGTGTTCATCATCAGCATTTTCATCTACTCCAAATCAAAGTTATGCAACGGAAGCAGGTTGGGAGTGCATCTGCTTTTCTTTTTCAGATAGGAGAAGTTGTTTTCTTCTGATGGTTGTGAATGGAGTTTGTTCTTGATCTTGGTTGATCTTGGAGGATCATTCTGGTGGATTGGGTCTGGTTCAGTTTGTTTCTTGAGATATCAGTGAGGATTGAGCTGATCAGTGAGGATGTAGGCAGCCCAGGATCGTCCGAAGAGTTTTGTGGATCAAAATCGAAAATCTGATTTTGGATAAGTTTTCTCCGGTTTTAGGAGCTATAAATTTTGGTAAGTCTGGTAAGCTAGCTCCGAGGTGTTTTGGATCTTTTCTGTGTTCTATTATGGATAATTATTTGGTTTTCTAGATTGAATTGCCAGTTTGGACAACTGGAATTCGATATGTTGCACGTATCTCTGAGGAAGTACGTGTATGATCTATTTCTGGTTTTGGAATCAGCTGTTCTAGGAGATTTGGTTGTTGAGTCAGACTTGTCTGTAGTCTGATATTCTGTTTAGCTTGGTAGATCTAGATGAGTAGGAGCTTAGTAGTGTTGATTATTTTGGTTCTGTAGAGCGAGTATCCCGGTGTTTATACTTGGGAAACTCAAGAAAATTTATATTCATAATTTTTGTCTGGATAGTTAAATTTTTTTGTTTGGGTAAATTGGTTGCTATGGTTGTTAGCATATGGTTGATAATATATGCTTGTGTTTTAAAATTAAATCTTTAATGAGATTATTAAATTAACTTTGTTTTAAATTTCGGGGACGAAATTCTTTTAAGGGGGAAGGAATGTGATATCCCGGAATTTTTGGGAATATCAATTTAATAATCTTTATATAAAATTAAATTGATTTGATAATATTGATTAATAAAATATGAATTGGTTTAATAATCTAATTAAATAAATATTTAATTAGCGATTTAATCTTTTAAAAGCTAAATAAATGTTTCTATTTATAATGTATATATTTATATATTTGTACATATATTATAGATAATCTTTGATTTGGAATTTAATAAATAAATAAAGTCTTGTTTCAAATTCTAATAATATATTTAATAATTTGGAAATTATGATTTAAATTAATACTAAGCTTTTCATAGTTATTTAATTAATAACTATATGGTTTGTAAATGCTTAAAATAAATGTTAAATTGCTTAAGATTATATCTTACCTTAATTTTTAAATTTAAATAAAACAAAGTTTGATTCATTTTTTTTAAATATTATTTGATATACATATATATGATTTGAAAATTTTATAGCTTATGGTCTTAATTCATTTAATAATAGAAGTGATTTATAATCTCTTTTATAAATCATTTAAAATTGTTAAATTTGTTATTTTCAAATGATAATTATAATACTTAGCTTTTATAAACATAAATAGAATTTATGGAAATAGGATTGTTATTTAAATTTAATAAGTAGTCATATATGTATAGATATAACTTGATTCTTAAATTTTATTTTTATAACCTAACTTGAATTTGAATTTAAAGTTTGAAATTCAATGTATAGATTTTTTATTTGTTTGGATTTTAAAATATTTATATAAACTTTTATTTATAAATGTAATTGGTTTTTATTTCTTTTAAAATTATTTATACATATATAGATACTAATTAACTAAGTCATTAAGCTTGATTTTGTATTAATCTTTTATTAACATTTAAAAATATAACTAATTAAATCATCAGACAAGTGTTAACATATTAAGTTATCTAAATACATGTGATAATTTATGAATTAAACAACATAACAAGTGTCATTCAATTTTCATCTTTTTCTTTTATTTTGTTAAATTAATTTCAGCCTTTATAACATTGTCTCCTCCTCTTCAATTTTCCTTTTCATATTTCTAAGCTAAGAAAACAAAACTAAAGTCATCTTTAAAACCAAAAACAAATTCAAATCAGTAAGTAACACTTGTCAAAACCAAATTGAAAATCAAAGCCTGCATTTGAAACCTGTATCACTTCTTAAACCTGGAACAAGTCAAAATTCATCAAACTTGTTAATCCTCTTCAATCAGTAAACTCCAAACCCTTTTCAAATTTATCAGCATGTGCATTGTTCTTCAACAGCTTGGAATCAAACAAGAACTCAAGCCTGCATGCATCAAGTTTTAAACAGGAAGCAAAAGCATTTAAGTTTTAATCAAAAAAAAGCTTTGCCATTCCAGTTTCAAGATATTATAAACTGCTCTGTTCTTTTAAAAAAAAACCCAGGTGAGTAACTATTTTTTTAAAAAAAACTTAAAGATAATCTGGTTGCTTGAGTTATGCCTAAAATAAGTTTGTATTTGTATATATATGTCGGAAAATTCCTGTGTGTTTGTGAATGTGTGATGCATGTATGATTGTGTATGCCTGTAGAACATCTCTGTTCTAAATTTCAAGCCCAGTTTTCAATCTAAAATCATTTCCCCTTGATCCATTGATTTTTAGGATTTAGGATATAAACAACATCTGTTTGTTTGATTTAAAATAAGTTTTAAAATTTATCTAAGTTAAAACAAAAGTCAAATGTGCTCTAGGAATAAAATTAATCAGGAAACTCAAGTCTTTGTAAAAATTCAAACATGTTAATTGTGCAATTCAGGTATATAAACTAAATCCTTAAACTAAGACATGATTTTTAAAACTAAAAACACAATTTTTAGATTAGAGATGTAATGGCATTTCTGGGTTGTACTGTTTTTGGGATTTTGGGAATTTCTGGTGATTCCAGTGGTCGGAGAGGCCAGGGTTGTTGCTGGAGGTCAAGAAATGGTTGGTGACTTTGGCAAAAATGTCAAGTGGTGGATCAAGACGATGTGGTGGCGGCAGGAGGTCGATATTGCATGTAACCCTAGTTTTTGGGTTGGGTTTTTAGCGTATTCATTCATCATCTCTGGTGGATCGAGCTCCACCAGAGTTTGGGAATTGATTGAGTGGTTGGAAAAGATGATGTGGCCAGAGGCATTGCCGCTCTGATGATCGGAGTTTGGTTAACGTGGATGTTTCAGGTTTGGAGGTAGGTTCAAGTTTGGGTTCTTATGTTCAACTTTGATTTTGAGTAAATGGTGAAGTTCTGATGGCGAGTTTGAGTTTGAAGTTGATCGTGGATGTGTGGGAAGCGTAGGCGATGGTCTGAGCCTCGCCGTGGATGGTGCAAGGTGCACGGTGCACTTATTTCCTAATGATCTGGTGCTTTGTTAGTTTGGGTGGATGCAGATTTTACTCGTGTTGGTCTCGGATAATTTGAGTATTTTACTCGAAGATATGTGAGGTTAGACTCGAAGTAAACTTTAGGTGGCTCGGGGTAGTGTTTGATAACAGGTTTTAGAAACCTATTCTGTTTAAAAATTTAAAGCAGAAGTTTTAATTATAAAGGAAAGATTTAAACAAAGTTTAAGTCTGAATTTTAAATCTGAATTCAAATTGAATTTGAATCTTAGGTTTTGAAAAGAAAATAAAGCTTATAAATTCAAATGTTGTAATTAAGTTTGAATGTTAAAGTATTTTATAACATGTTTTAAAATCTGAAATATAAGATTTAAACAGAGTTTTCAAATCTAAGTTTAAAATCTGGATTCAAAAATGAATTTGAATCCTAGTTTGAAATAAATAAAGTTTTTGAATTTAAATGTTTTAAAAACAAATTTGAATATTTAAAGTGTATTTTAAATTGATTTAAATTGAATATGGTTTTAAAACTATTTTAAATTCCCTTTAGAAGACAAGTATTTCTTTAACATGTAATTAAAAGGTTTTTGAATTATTAAACTTTATTCAAGTCAAAATTGTTTCCATTTTAAATATTGAATTCAAAATGGAATTTTAATAGTAAATTTAAAAGAAAATTGTTTTTAAAATACTTTGTTAATGATTATTAAATCATGAATAAGATTAAGGTTTGTCTTAAAGTTAATTAGAATTTATAATGATTAAGGTAATTAATATTTGTAATTAATTAATTTAATTAATTAATAATTTGGATTAATTAATTAAGTAATCAAGGGTTTAATTTAATTAATTAAAGGTTTAAGTAAATTAATTAAGAATTAATTAATTTGTAATTAAGAAGTCATTAATTAGATAAGATTAGATTTTAAATTAATGATTAAAAATTAATTAATTAAGTAATTAAGGATTAATTGAGTTATAGATTAACACTTGATTAATTAAATAATTTAAGATTAATTAATGGGTTATTATAGGTAAAATAATTTGTAATTAATAATGATTAATCTTAATTAATTACTTTAGAGAAGTAATTATAGACTTGTTAATAGTTAATGAAGGTCATTAACTTAGGATTATTTAATAATTAATTAATGTGATTAATTTTAATAATTAATTATATTAATTGATTCAAAGATAATCATTTGTGAATTGTTTAAGTGTAAATACATAATGGAAGTAATTAAGAAATTAATTACTAATTGTAATTAATTAATTTTATTTTGATTAGTTTAATTTAATTAATTAAGTTTAATTAATTTAAAATAATCATTGGATAATTCAAGAAGTAATTACTCAATGTAATTAATAAAGAACAATTACTTAGTGAAGTAATTAAGAAGATAATTACTGGATATAATTAAATTGAAGGATAAATAGGTAATGGAAGAATTTTGGAAATTTATTACTTTATGTAATTAATATGAAGAATAATTACTTAGTAAAAGTAATTAATAATTAATTACTTAGTGTAATTAATTAAGAATTGGTTAGTAAAGTTATTTGAAGATAATTAAGAGATGTAGTTAATTAAAGGTAGTTAATTTCTTAATGAGATTAATCTAGGGTGATTAATAAATATAACTAATTGAAGATTGATTATTAAAGATAATTACTTAAGGAGTAATTAATTTATCTAATGAAGTAATTAAGGTAGTTAATTACTGAATGTGATTAATCAAGATGTGATTAATCAGTATGGTTTAATTGATGATTAATAACTTAATGTAATTAATTTAAATAAGGTAATTATAAATAAAAATAATTTGGGATCATTAATTAATTAATGATGTAATTAAGGGTTGATTAATTAAGAACAATTAACCAATGAAGGAATTAATTAATGTAATTAATTAAGGATTAATGTAATTAATTATAGTTAATTAATTAATGATGTAATTAAAGGTTAATTACTGAATTTGGTTCAGAATAATTAATTTGTGGAATTAATTAAAGGCTAATCACTTGAATGTAATTAAAGGATAATTAATCAAGGGTGATTAATTAAGGTGATTTATTAGAGGGTAATTAACTAATTGATTTGTAATTGATTAATGGTTATGTAAGCAAGATTTATAATAATGAAGTAATTAATTTAATTTACTTTAAATTAAGAGAAGAAGTAATTAGTTTAGTTCATTTTAAATTAATTATAGAATGATGATTAATAAGTCATTGCTTATGAATGCTAATTTATATTGATTGCCCTGAATAGTTGAGATCTAAGATATGAGATAAGTGATGTTGTGTGATATGGATGCTTTGGTTGCATTGTGATGATAATATGAATTATCTGTTGTGATGATAATATGGATTATCTGTTATGATGATAATGTTGATTATCTATCGTGATACAGTGAATTATCTATATGTATGTATATAGATAATATTGAATTGAATTGTTTTAAACTTTAAAACAACTTGGACCTAAAAGATGGTGTTTTGGATTTCGATGAGACCGGGATCGGCTTTTTATATTTGGATATCCGAAAACCACATCGATCCAAATTAACGATAGGTCGTGAATCTCAAGTGAAGATGAAGATTCAAAGTGCAAGGGTTATCGTCGTTAACTCTGAGGGTGATTCCAAAATGAGTGTAACGAGATAATGCCTTAAGTTTCGTTTGAACCCGGAACGAACTTGTATGGATTGAATGCTTTCAGAACATCGTCCGGTGGACGATGAGCATTCTAAGGGATGTGTACTCTAAAGGTAATCGTAGCATCAAGCCTCATCAACCGAGAATGACTAAAACAGGGAAGGTGCAGTAAGGCTAAGTGGGTCATGCCCAAGTAGGATGAGATTTACCCCTGTCTAGAAGTCCCTTTATATTCGGCTGTGTGGGGCAGTTGATTGCAACAACTGCCGAGGTTGTCTTGTTCGGGACTGTCCAGTAAGGGATGGTTTCGGCCTTGTGTTGTAGGGAAGTTAGGGTGGCTCCTTGGTACGGTGTTCAGGCTACGTATTGTGATGGACGGTACCCCAGTAGCCCTGCCATTTTATGGAATCCAAAATCCAATAAGTGCCAACGGTTTTGATTGTATTACCCACTTTTGTGGCTAGTAGCTGGAATTTAATGAATGTAACAATTTTGGCTATTTCTAATTTATTTGAAAACTGACGCAGCGGATTAACAAACTTTGAAGTGCTATTAATGTTTCGATACAAATTGATGCAAATTCTTCCTCACGAAATGATCCATGTCAAGTAAACAAGATAAATGCCCAAATCTGTTGATCTCTCGAGATACCGGATTCTAGCTATCTTCAACACGTTGATCATGCACGATTCCGCGTTAGAAGATCTATGATTCTTCGACGTTGATCCCACGCATGAGATTCCGTGAATCGGCTTCAAGTTCGTTGGTTCGAGCGCACTCGAATAACCGAAGATGGAAGAATAAGGAGGTCACACTCAACTTCAACAAAAGTGGCACAAAGAACACAAACAAATTTTGTTCAAAATCAATCTATTTTACAATGACAACACACCCGTATTTATAGAAATTTTACAACACATATACACGACTCAACATACATGCGACACACGAGCTAACAAAATACACGACCTAACAACTCACGCGACCTACGACCTAACATCACAAGCGACGTAACAAGTTACAGAACATTGACATAACATCAACGACCTACGACATAAGAACATACGACTTAAAAATAAGCGGCTTACAAACCATGCGACTTAATGGCAGTGATATAAGGAACTTCTCGCGACCTAGGCCTTCGCGACTTAAGAAAATAGCTTCTGGAAATCTGGAGCGACTTAAGAAGCTCCGACCTATTGGAGGCGACATAAGAAAACCCCGCGACTTAAAGAGTTCTGTAGTTCGGGACCTGCTCTGCTCGCGACCTAAGGAAGATCTGCTCGTTCGCAACTTAGGTTGGAGCGATCTAGGGATTGGAGCGATCTAGGGCTTCGTTCGCGTCTTAAGGAAGGTCGTTCACGACCTAGGAAATGCTCGCGACTTAAACTGGTGAAGCAACCTACTGGAGATGCTCGCGACTTAAGGGATATTGCTGTATAATCTTCGCGACTTAAGGAAGGTCGTTCGCGACCTAGGGTTTGCTCACGACATAAGCTGGCGGCATCTGAAACTGGGCGCGATTCAAGGCTTAGGTCGCTAGGTCGTAGCTCGCTAGTGAGCGACCTAAGGCTTAAGTCATGGCTCGCGGCATCATCCTCCCCTGGTTGCAAAGAATTCGTCCTCGAATTCACACTTTCCCCTTCCTCGACAAGCTTGTGCTCATGATATGGAATCAAATATTTGACGTTGAAAACGTCAGCAGTATGAATATGATCAGGCAACCGCAACTGATACGCATTCTCAGTAATCTTCTTCACAATCTCCAAAGGACCAATCTTTCTCGCAACTAGCTTGTTGTAAGTTCCAAGAGGAAATCGATCCTTGGTCAACACTGCATACGCACCCTCTTTGAAGTCCACACTCCTTCGCTTCTTATCTGCCAGTTGCTTATACTTCTCATTTGACTTAAGCAATCGTTCATGAACAATCCTGTGACACTCCTGCAACTCATTCACGAAATCACAAGCTCGTGTAACAAACCCTTCTTGACGTGGAACTGTCGACAAATCTAACAGTCCCTTCGGAATTGCTGAATATACTACTTGAAATGGACTGGATCCAGTACTTCGATTAACAGCATGATTATGTGCGAATTCTGCCTGACACAATTTCACATCCCAGCTTTTCAAATTATCCTTCACAAGACATCTCAACACGTTTCCCAAAGATCTGTTCACCACTTCCGTTTGCCCATCCGTTTGTGGATGATAGGCGCTACTAAAATTCAGCTTAGTCCCAACCATCTTCCACAGACTCAACCATAAATGACTTAGAAATCGAGTATCCCGGTCAGAAACAATGGTCTCCGGTAGCCCATGTAGTCGATAAACCTCTTTAAAGAACAATTGAGCAACACGGACTGCATCGGCGGTTTTTTTACAAGCTATAAAATGTGCCATCTTCGAAAATCTATCCACCACAACATATATAGAATCATTCCCTCATTGAGTTCTTGGCAAACCCAAAACAAAATCCATGCTAACATCAACCCATGGTCTAGTAGGCACGGGTAATGGCATATACAATCCTGCATTCGTAGCTGTCCCTTTGGAAACTTGACATATGTGACATCTCAGCACAAATCTTTCAACTTCTTTCCTTATGGAAGGCCAAAAATATGATTGAGAAATCAACTACAAGGTACGATCTCTTCCTACATGACCTTCTTCATGCAATTCCTTCACAATTTTCATTCGCAAACTGCACTCTGGTATACACAACTGATTTCCTTTGAATAGAAAACCATCTACCAACACATACGCATCCGTCTTCCCTTTCTCGACTTCATCTACAATCTTAGCAAAGTAAGGATCCTCAACAAAAAATTCTGGAAATATATCAGACCCCGTCACTTCAACTCTCATCGTAGTCAACAAATGATTTCTTCTACTCAATGCATCTGCCACACGATTTGTAACTCCCGACTTATGCTTTACAACAAATGTAAACTGTTGCAAGTATGCGATCCATGAAGCATGTCTAGCTGCAATCTTATCCTGTCCCTGCAAATGTTTCAATGCTTCATGATCAGTACACAACACAAACTCTTTATAAAACAAGTAGTGTCTCCAATGCTTTATGGCTTGGACAATAGCGTAGAACTCCAAGTCATAGGTACTGTATCTTATCTTGGCTCTAGAAAGTTTCTCACTGAAATAAGCAATTGAACGCCCCTTTTGACTTAACACCCCACCAATTCCAACTTTAGATGCGTCAGTATTCAGGTCAAAGAGTAACTGAAAGTCCGGGTATCTAAGAATCGGTGTTGTAGTCAAAAGTGTCTTGATCTGTTGGAAAGCAGAATCAGCCTCTTCAGTCCACACAAACTGCTTTCCTTCCATACAATCTGTCACCTGTGCCATCACGCTACTGAAATGTGGAATAAATCTTCGGTAGAATGATGCTAAACCATGGAAACTTCTCACTTGAGTTATAGTCCTTGGTTGTGGCCAATCCTTGATTGCTTCAACTTTACTTTGATCCACATGAATACCTTCCTTGGACAACACATGTTCCTAGAACAAAATACCATGTGTCATGAACATGCACTTCTTTGTTGCCGCGTAAAATTGCTCCGGACGAAGTATCATCAATACTTCCCGCAAGTGTTGTAGATGTTCTTCTGTGCTTCCACTGTATATCAATATATCATCAAAGTATACCACCACGAACTTTCCAATAAACGGTCGAAAGATCTGATTCATCACTCGCATAAAAGTACTAGGTGCATTCGAAAGACCAAATGGCATGACCAGCCATTCATACAATCCCTCCCGTCTCCTAAAGGCTGTCTTCCATTCATCCCCTGGTCGAATTCGAATCTGATGATATCCACTCTTCAGATCAATCTTTGAAAAGATAACAGCTCCACTCAACTGATCTAACAAGTCGTCCAATCTTGGCATCGGAAATCTGTACCTGTAACGAACCCAAAATTTATATTAATTAAAATATGTATATTTAATTGAATTTAAATATTAATAAGTGAAATTTATAAGTCGAAATTTTTTTATTTCGAATAATTGGATTTAATTGGATAATTAAATCGATAATTTAATATGTTAAATTACAGAAATAATTGAAAATTGGGTTAAATATGATTGAAATTGATTTGTAAAATTTTATTTTATCATATTGGAGTTATAATGATGTTACGGAACTTTTAAAATCGAATTAAAAGTTTATTTGTGAAAAATTAAATATTTAAATATTTTATCGACTAGTGAAATTAGCCATTTTTCGAAAAGTTTCAGAATTGGACGAAACTAGTTCCATTGGATTCATAATAGTTAGTTATTATCGGATTTCAATTTTCGTAGCAATCGGAGTTTTCGTTTGACCGTGGCAGCTCGAAACGCATCGAAATTGTTTTAATATTAATTTGGCGAGTTAAAATAGTCATTTTTCAAACAGTCTCGAATTTCGACGAAACCAGTTTCATCGGATCCATAATGTGATATTATTGTATGGTTTCAAATTTCAAGTCGATCGGATTTACCGTTTGTCCGGGGCTAGCTAAAACGCCTAGAAATTTGATTTACCGATTTAATTTTAAATCGAACTTTATTGCCATAACTCGCACAGATGATCGAATTAGCTTCCGAAACACATTCCATTGTGTTCGGAACGCGGGGTAAACCTTAGAAATGCCAACCAACATACTTCGTTTGGAGTTCGGAAAATCCGGGATGAATAGTGTTTGAGAATTTTTCTATATAAGCCCCTAAAAATTCATTATTTGCAAAGAAAAAAAAGGCTAGGGTTTTATTCTCTTCAGCCGCCGCCTCCAACCTGATGCATGGCCAGGAATTCATCGTTTTCTTCCTCAATTTTATCTCAATCCATCAACAATTAGGAAAAACTTTCAACATGAAAGTTGTAGAGCTCGTCGAGAGCTTCAATCTCAACGGTTATGATCGAAATCGAAGTCAAGAATCAACGGCAAATTGCATGTAAATGTCGCACGTTCGGCCTCGTTTCACGTGCCAGAATGGAGGCCGAGCTCTGCCATATTGTAGCCGAGTATGGGGTTTGGCCGTGGCTTCGAAGTAGCGTAGGTTGATCGTTGTAGAAGTGAAGGTGGAGGTCGCTTTAATTCGAGAAAGGACGGCGGCAATGGGTTCGGTTTTCACTGGTGTTGCCGCGTGATGGGGAAGATGATTCCAGCGGCCTTGATTTCCTAGGGCTAGCAACGAACGACCATGATGGTATTAGGTTTAGAAATTAAAATAAATGTTATAAATTTTTATATTATAAAATCGTGTAACTTTAAAAATTCATATCTTTTTCATACGAGGTCGAAAACGCACGAAACAAGTTGCGTTGGGTTCGTATGGACGAGCACTACGCTATGGAATTGGATTGGAGTCGTTTGAATTTAGTGAAAATTTCAGATAAAATTAAACGCGTGTTTAATTTTATTCGAAATAAAAGCTGAAAACGGAATTGAAAACAAGGTGAGAACTTCTCATTCAATCGAAATTGTTTCAATTTAAATTTTAAATAGTTGGATTTAAAATTGTTGATTGTATGCATGGATGGTAAATTATTATCTATTGATTGTTAAAATAGACATTATGCGCCGTTAGTAAGCGGAGGTTATTTATTAAAAACATATACCACGAATATTTCACAGTACAGTGAAATTGGTATTATTATGTACTTGGAGTTGATTTCCCGCATTATATAGCGGATGAGACCCTATTACGCCATCTATTAAGCGGATAATATTTTTATAAATCACATATACCGCGATAATTCCGTACTGAAATGGAATTGGTATTGTGCTAATGTTTGTGGATGCAGGAAAACAGGTTGGAGGGATCCAACTGGATTCCTCAACTGTATTGATTTATTTACAGATATTTTGATATTTGTCGATTATCATATCGATATATGATATTTGGATGTTGTGATTGACTATTTGGTGCTGTTGCATCATCGGATCCATTTTTAAAGTTTAAAAATAACGATTTTGATTTTAAAAGGAATTTTAAAATGATTTTTTTTCAAAGTATACGTTTTATTAAATTTTTGAATTGATTCATTTTAAATAATTTAAAACGTTATAAATTCTTATGTTATAAAAATTAAGATTTTTGTGAAATATAAACAAAAGGTGATTTTTGAGATAAGTAGTTAATAAATTTATAAAATAGTTAAATTGGGATTTTTGAATTATTTTAAAATGGGTTATATGAAAGATGTATAAATTTGATATTTTAAAATTAAAAATGTTGGAATTATAAAACGAGTTTTTATAAGTGTTAAAATGATGTATAAATGGATTCATAAGTGAATGAAAATTTATAGATTTATGAATTGTGTAGTTATAAAATGAATAGATGTTGTAAGACAAAAGATTTTAAGGAATTAACTTATAAATCGCATTTTTGCATTTAAATTGAAATCTTTGATGAAGCAAAAATGGTTTATAGTTGAAATTTATAAAATATATATTTTATAAATTGAAATAATAGAATTTTAAAAGGAGTTCTATTAATGTTGAAAATAGGGTTATAAATGAAATCTTATAAGTAATAAGATTTATAATTTGTGAAGTTTTAAAAGAACGATTTTGTAAATAAATGGATTATAAACATTTAACTTATAATATGGACTTTTGGTATATAATTGAGTTATATAAAATTAATTGGATTAATAAAGGAGATTTGTAAATCGAAGCTTATAAATAGAAATGGAATTTATAGACATTGTTTATAAATTCGAAATCAATTGAATTTGATAAATTGAAAGTTGAAATTGGTTACGGAAGTATTTCACGATTTTGGACAGTGAATATATTATCAAATAAAATGGATATGCTTGGGAAAATGAATATTATAAAATGAAGTTAATCGTTTTAAAAATGTTTTAAAATGTATTATAAATCGAATACATAGATTTCAACATTCATTGTTGAAATAGACGTTTTCGAGAAATAAGGAAATGGTGGACTATAACACTGTTGTTATAATAAATGATTTCCGAAAGGAAATGTTTTGCATAGTATTGGGATTTATATATCTATTTTAATTTTGAATCCCTATACTAGTGATTTTGGGTCGTCGTAACGGTATTTTATGCAACATTCGTTTTGACTCAAATAAATGTGTTTAAGTGAATGTTTTTCTTAAAAAATGAAATATATACTTAATTTCGATTTAAGTATATTGAATGTTTCCCAAGTGTTGAAAATAAATGGATTTGTGAATTACTTATTATTAAATAAGCATGGAAATGTTTTCCAATATGAAGTGAATGTTTTGCGATTTTATCTTTTAAAGATAAATTGAAAATGAATATTAGAAATTGATTTGGAAATTGTATATTCATAGATATTTTGAATTGTAAATTAACTATGGAATTTATAAATGAAAAGGGGAATTTGTTTTAAAATAAACGTTGATTTATTTTTGAAGTGTGGGAATTAATTTACGGATTTGGAACGTAAATATAAAGTAAATCAGTAAGGATTTATTTAATTGGTTTAAATGAACCATGTTGAAATGAAAGTATTTCGCGTAAGGAAAATGATTGAAATTTGTTTTCAAAAGTGATAAAGGTGAAAAGTGATTTGAAAATTTGTTTTCAAATGGTTGAAGTGTGGAAAATATATATCTAGTAAAGATATTTTGGAAAGTAAATAATTTGGGAAATTATTTGGAATCTGGTGATGTTGAACATGCCTATTGATAGTTAAATAATCCAAATAGGTATTTGTTGTGATTGTTCGAATTTGAATGCCACACTTATTTTTGAATAAGCGCTCACTATTCGGGTTAGCCGGGAAAGGACCTTGGGGTCGTATAACCCATTCCGAATATGTGATACGTCGTAATGGATTGCATTCGATGACCGGTGTTGAAGACCGGATATTTTTGAAAACAGAAGGATTACCGTTGAGTTATTCTGCATCGGCTGATCTCCGATATAAAGGTTTTATCACCCTTAGTGACGGGAAGTCCGGACGTGATTAGAAATTTTCCGGAATGCAAGGACTTCTTTGTAAGTACCTTCGGTTCTGTTCGAGCCCGGAACAGACTTGTATGGATTGTATGTCTGACATTATAAGTTGAGATATAAAGCTGATTTCTTTCAAATATATTTCTGTTTGTGGCGGAGAATTTATTCTCTTAGCTTAACACCCTTCTCTGAGACGTGTGAGCTCAGAGGTTATGTAGTTGAAGGTTATTAGTGATATACTCCCAATTTGGTAATGTGACATGTTGAGTGTTGCTGTGAAATGATCATTGTTTGATCATTTGTGATATGATCATTTGTTTGATCATTTATCTTGGTGATCATTACTTTGATCATTTGTTGACCCAAAGCACAGCTTTTGTATAAAGCGTGGCTTTGTGGACAAGACTTCGTCGGACCTCACACCCCGGAAATGGTCAAAACAGGAAGGATGCGGCAAGGTTATTAGGGGGTAGCGCCGCTTTAGTGTATATCATTCCTTCTGGATAGAGGTGGTATCATGGTATGGAGCCCAGATACTTAACCTACGTTGTTGCTGCAAATTTATTGCTTTGTGGTTTTTGGAAATCGAGGATCCTCGGATAGATCGGTTACGATCTGGGGATGACATATTCGTGTCAGTAGTTACCCAGTTAAGGGTAACCCGACCTTGTGTTGGCAAAGATTCGGTTTGGTTCTCGGGTCGTCTTTCCAGAGGCGTACCCATGTGGCAATGGAAAGTTCCTTGGCCTGACCATTTGTTGGAAATCCAAAGAAACAATACGATCTTGTACGGTTTTAGTTGTAGAACCTATCATTCACTTATGGTGGCGCCCCACTGTTTGGATGGTAGCTATAGTAGGCATAAGTGCGAAATGCCTATGCTGGCTAAGATTTATATCTTTATTTTCGGAATGAATTCGGCCTACACTATGCACTAGTAATAACTTCAAATGTTTCTTTTTAATGCGTACCAAGCATCTTTGACTATCATAAGGAGAAATCTCCTCCGATTCTGCGTTTGCATTGTGTGTGTGTGTGCGGGAGGCCTTATGGTAGTCTCATTTTTAAAAAGCATTGCGAATTGACTTTAAAAATATTCCTCTATTTTGTTTTAAAGATAAACTGTTTTGAGTTCTCACACCAGTCACATGACTGGCTCGAAGTTTATTATTTTCCTTCCTAAACTCTGGGTGCCCACAAATTTCCACACGGGCAGTCTTGAGTTAGGTTATCAGGATATTCTGGAATTCAGGAGTTGCTGGAGGCAAGCTGGATAGCATGGCGTATTACTAGTATATAGTATTTCCTTTCCGCTGTTTGTTATTGTTTGTTGTTGTACACTCTGATGATGTAATGTAAAATGATGTCATGTAATAACCGATATAGTTCTTTGTTTAAAGATTATTCATTTAATTATTATATGTTGTTCCGCTGCGATTGTGAGATTCTGATATTGTTCCGTTATTTCTTTTCTGTTCTTCTTCTATCGTTTTCTTTCTATCTTCTACCTCTTCTTTAACCCTAACGTTACGTTTTTCCAACATTCGATTGCTCGGCAGTTGATATAGTGGACGTATTGATGTCGATTTTCGAGCGTCAAAAAATCGCAAACGTTACATTTGGTATCAGAGCATATGGTTAAGTGACAACCATGGCTCTGTTGGGAATTACTCATTAGAGATGGAGTCAGTAGTACTCTAGAATGAGTTGAGTGTAATAATAGATACGAGCGCGTATTTGTTAGTGAATATAAATTGTTTTATATTGTGATGATTGGTTTGTTGAGTGGTATATAGATTTTGGTCAATACGAGTAATTAACGTTGTTGATAGGGATCTCTAAACACTTGTACAGAACAATTCGACACGATATTGTTTTAAAGCGGGTAAATGAACAATTTTACTCGAAAATTATATTTTGATACAGAAGGAATAATTTTCTAAATATATTATATATCTTTGGATGTTTGGTTGTTAATGAAATAATCAAATATAAGAACTTAGAGTTTGAAAGGGTTTATAGCCAAATAAAATTCTATAGGTGTGAATTATCCAAAGGAAGAATAACTAAATTTGATTTAAACCAGAATTTAAATCCCGGGAATTTTTAAAAGTGTTTTAAATGTAATGAAAATAAAGGTTTGGGGATTTAAAACTCTTAGGAATGTTGAAATGTTTTCCAAAGTATTAAGGGAAACGATTGAATATTATTTTAGGAAATATTTTTGGAGGAAAATTGTTTTAGAATGAATTTGTGGAAGTGAGGAAGCACTGAACTTACTTCGGTCGCTGGAAGATAATCCTGATGATGATGGCCACATCATTAGAATTCATTTTCGAGTTTCTAAAGTGATGGATTGCTTCCATAGGAAATAGGGTTTGAGTTGATTATAATTTCAAAAAAATGGTTTTGGAGTAAAAACCGGGTAATTGAATTCTGGAAACTCTATCTAGATAATGTGAAAAGTTAAAACGAACTAACTATTGAACCTATTAAGTGATGTTGATATTAATAAAATAAACAAATGATATTTTAAATGGAATATAACTTAAATAATGTTGAATAAAGTTGATTTTGGTATCAAAATAAAATTAATAAGTGAATTAATGAAATGAAGTCATTAAGAATTTGAACTTGAGTTATATGAAAGAAATTCAACTTTATATTGTTAAAGGAATTAGCAATTGAATTAAACTAATGAATTGAATGTAAATCAATTGAATACAAATAAAATTGATATGGGATAATGGATGAAAGTGTTAATTCATTGAAATCCAATGTAACTAGAAGTTGAATAATTGAATTTAATATAAACCAATTGGAATTAAAAGTGTTGGACCAAATTGAATGTAAATTGAATAATTAGGTTATGTTGAATGAACATTGGTTGTTATTTGATTGTTAGTTGATTGTATATAAATTCATTAAGTGTTAATGAAAGTGAATTAGCGAAATTGGAAGCTAAAGAAATTGAATCCAACTTGGAAGAAAATGAACTTAAATGGAATTGAAATTTGATTTGGAAATGAACCGACTTGAATGTAAATTAGTAAATGCAAACTAATTGAAATTGGATATGAATAAATGTTGATAAAATCCAATGTTAATGAATTAATTGGAAAACTAATTCATTAAATATTAATGAGAAGTAAATTTATATTGATTTGGTAGTTGCATTTATTGCTATTGAATGCATTGCTATGTTGGTACATGTATTTGTTATGTTGCTATATGATGTATATTGATATTATTTTCATATATGCATGTTTCTCATGCTTTGTTGAGTGTTTAGTAGGTGCGGATTGCGCTTGCTTTGCATTTGGAGCTCGCTTTCGCGCTATATTAGCCGTATATGCTCGCTAATAAAATATAAGGTACATATCTCGGATTAAATATCGTACTTTTACACTTTTTTCCCTGCGGGATGCCTCATCACTTGATGAGATGTATATTTGTGATATATATACTATCATTTTTTTTTCAGATCGAGCCGCGCAAAGGAGACTCTGGCGATTTTTTCGAAAATTTAAGGCGTTAGAAAATTTTTGAAAAAATTGGAATTTTTTTTTGAAAACTAAATTTGGATTTGGAAACTTAGTAAAGATTTTGTAAGAAGTTTAACTATGAATTTTGGGAAGTTAAACACTTAAGAGATTTGTAAAAATCTAATTTGAATGGTTTGTTTTGGAAAGTTAACGGATTCTGTAATTTTTCTTACTTGGTAATTTCAAGGACGAAATTCTTTTAAGGGGGGAAGTTTGTAATGACCCAGAATTTATTTTAATTAATATTTGTATATTTAATTGAATTTAAATATTAATAAGTGAAATTTATAAGTCGAAATTTTTTTATTTCGAATAATTGGATTTAATTGGATAATTAAATCGATAATTTAATATGTTAAATTACAGAAATAATTGAAAATTGGGTTAAATATGATTGAAATTGATTTGTAAAATTTTATTTTATCATATTGGAGTTATAATGATGTTATGGAACTTTTAAAATCGAATTAAAAGTTTATTTGTGAAAAATTGAATATTTAAATATTTTATCAACTAGTGAAATTAGCCATTTTTCGAACAGTTTCAGAATTGGACGAAACTAGTTCCATTGGATCTGTAATAGTTAGTTATTATCGGATTTCAATTTTCGTAGCAATCGAAGTTTTCGTTTGACCATGCCAGCTCGAAATGCATCGAAATTGTTTTAATATTAATTTGACGAGTTAAAATAGTCATTTTTCGAACAGTCTCGGATTTCGACGAAACCAGTTTCATCTGATCCATAATGTGATATTATTGTATGGTTTCAAATTTCAAGTCAATCGGATTTACCGTTTGTCCGGGGCAAGCTAAAACGCATAGAAATTTGATTTACCGATTTAATTTTAAATCGAACAGTTTATTGCCATAACTCGTGCAGATGATCGAATTAGCTCTCGAAACACGTTCCATTGTGTTCGGAATGCAGGGTAAACCTTAGAAACGCCAACCGGCACGCTTCGTTTGGAGTTCGGAAAATCCGGGATGAATAGTGTTTGAGAATTTTTCTATATGAGCCCCTAAAAATTCATTATTTGCAAAGAAAAAAAAGGCTAGTGTTTATTCTCTTCAGCCGCCGCCTCCAACCTGATGCACGGCCAGGAATTCATCGTTTTCTTCCTCAATTTTATCTCAATCCATCAACAATTAGGAAAAACTTTCAACATGAAAGTTGTAGAGCTCGTCGAGAGCTTCAATCTCAACGGTTATGATCGAAATCGAAGTCAAGAATCAATGGCAAATTGCATGTAAAAGTCACGCGTTCGGCCTCGTTTCACGTGCCAGAATGGAGGCCGAGCTCTGCCATATTGTAGCCGAGTATGGGGTTTGGCAGTGGCGTAGGTTGATCGTTGTAGAAGTGAAGGTGGAGGTCGCTTTAATTCGAGAAAGGACGGCGACAATGGGTTCGGTTTTCACTGGTGTTGCCGCGTGATGGGGAAGATGATTCCAGCAGCCTTGATTTCCTAGGGCTACCAACGAACGGCCATGATGGTATTAGGTTTAGAAATTAAAATAAATGTTATAAATTTTTATATTATAAAATCGTGTAACTTTAAAAATTCATATCATTTTCATACGAGGTCGAAAACGCACGAAACAAGTTGCGTTGGGTTCGTATGGACGAGCACTACGCTATGGAATTGGATTGGAGTCGTTTGGAGTTAGTGAAAATTTCGGATAAAATTAAACGCGTGTTTAATTTTATTCGAAATAAAAGCTGAAAACGGAATTGAAAACAAGGTTAGAACTTCTCACCCAATCGAAATTGTTTCGATTTAAATTTTAAATAGTTAGATTTAAAATTGTTGATTGTATGCATAGATGGTAAATTATTATCTATTGATTGTTAAAATAGACATTATGCGCCGTTAGTAAGCGGAGGTTATTTATTAAAAACATATACCGCGAATATTTCACAGTATAGTGAAATTGTTATTATTATGTACTTGGAGTTGATTTCCCGCATTATATAGCTGATGAGACCATATTGCGCCGTCTATTAAGCGGATAATATTTATATAAATCCCATATACCACGATAATTCCGTACTGGAACGGAATTGGTATTGTGCTAATGTTTGTGGATGCAGGAAAACAGGTTGGAGGGATCCAACTGGATTCCTCAACTGTATTGATTTATCTACAGATATTTCGATATTTGTCGATTATCATATCGATATATGATATTTGGATGTCGTGATTGACTATTTGGTGCTGTTGCATCATCGGATCCATTTTTAAAGTTTAAAAATAACGATTTTGATTTTAAAAGGAATTTTAAAATGATTTTTTTTCAAAGTATACGTTTTATTAAATTTTTGAATTGATTCATTTTAAATAATTTAAAACGTTATAAATTCTTATGTTATAAAAATTAAGATTTTTGTGAAATATAAACAAAAGGTGATTTTTGAGATAAGTAGTTAATAAATTTATAAAATAGTTAAATTGGGATTTTTGAATTATTTTAAAATGGGTTATATGAAAGATGTATAAATTTGATATTTTAAAATTAAAAATGTTGGAATTATAAAACGAGTTTTTATAAGTGTTAAAATGATGTATAAATGGATTCATAAGTGAATGAAAATTTATAGATTTATGAATTGTGTAGTTATAAAATGAATAGATGTTGTAAGACAAAAGATTTTAAGGAATTAACTTATAAATCGCATTTTTGCATTTAAATTGAAATCTTTGATGAAGCAAAAATGGTTTATAGTTGAAATTTATAAAATATATATTTTATAAATTGAAATAATAGAATTTTAAAAGGAGTTCTATTAATGTTGAAAATAGGGTTATAAATGAAATCTTATAAGTAATAAGATTTATAATTTGTGAAGTTTTAAAAGAACGATTTTGTAAATAAATGGATTATAAACATTTAACTTATAATATGGACTTTTGGTATATAATTGAGTTATATAAAATTAATTGGATTAATAAAGGAGATTTGTAAATCGAAGCTTATAAATAGAAATGGAATTTATAGACATTGTTTATAAATTCGAAATCAATTGAATTTGATAAATTGAAAGTTGAAATTGGTTACGGAAGTATTTCACGATTTTGGACAGTGAATATATTATCAAATAAAATGGATATGCTTGGGAAAATGAATATTATAAAATGAAGTTAATCGTTTTAAAAATGTTTTAAAATGTATTATAAATCGAATACATAGATTTCAACATTCATTGTTGAAATAGACGTTTTCGAGAAATAAGGAAATGGTGGACTATAACACTGTTGTTATAATAAATGATTTCCGAAAGGAAATGTTTTGCATAGTATTGGGATTTATATATCTATTTTAATTTTGAATCCCTATACTAGTGATTTTGGGTCGTCGTAACGGTATTTTATGCAACATTCGTTTTGACTCAAATAAATGTGTTTAAGTGAATGTTTTTCTTAAAAAATGAAATATATACTTAATTTCGATTTAAGTATATTGAATGTTTCCCAAGTGTTGAAAATAAATGGATTTGTGAATTACTTATTATTAAATAAGCATGGAAATGTTTTCCAATATGAAGTGAATGTTTTGCGATTTTATCTTTTAAAGATAAATTGAAAATGAATATTAGAAATTGATTTGGAAATTGTATATTCATAGATATTTTGAATTGTAAATTCACTATGGAATTTATAAATGAAAAGGGGAATTTGTTTTAAAATAAACGTTGATTTATTTTTGAAGTGTGGGAATTAATTTACGAATTTGGAACATAAATATAAAGTAAATCGATAAGGATTTATTTAATTGGTTTAAATGAACCATGTTGAAATGAAAGTATTTCGCGTAAGGAAAATGATTGAAATTTGTTTTCAAAAGTGATAAAGGTGAAAAGTGATTTGAAAATTTATTTTCAAATGGTTGAAGTGTGGAAAATATATATCTAGTAAAGATATTTTGGAAAGTAAATAATTTGGGAAATTATTTGGAATCTAGTGATGTTGAACATGCCTATTGATAGTTAAATAATCCGACTATCAATATTTACCTTGAAATAGGTATTTGTTGTGATTGTTTGAATTTGAATGCCATACTTATTTTTGAATAAGCTCTCACTATTCGGGTTAGCCGGGAAAGAACCTTGGGGTCGTATAACCCATTCTGAATATGTGATACATCGTAATGGATTGCATTCGATGACTGGTGTTGAAGACCGGATATTTTTTAAAACGGAAGGATTACCGTTGAGTTACTCTGCATCGGCTGATCTCCGATATGGAGGTTTTATCACCCTTAGTGACGGGAAGTCCGGACGTGATTAGAAATTATCCGAAATGCAAGGACTTCTTTGTAAGTGCCTTCGGTTCTGTTCGAGCCCGGAATAGACTTTTATGGATTGTATGTCTGACATTATAAGTTGAGATATAAAGCTGATTTCTTTCAAATATATTTCTGTTTGTGGCGGAGAATTTATTCTCTTAGCTTAACACCCTTCTCTGAGACGTATGACCTCAGAGGTTATGTAGTTGAAGGTTATTAGTGATATACTCCCAATTTGGTAATGTGACATGCTGAGTGTTGCTGTGAAATGATCATTGTTTGATCATTTGTGATATGATCATTTGTTTGATCATTTATCTTGGTGATCATTACTTTGATCATTTGTTGACCCAAAGCACAGCTTTTGTATAAATCGTGGCTTTGTGGACGAGACTTCATCGGACCTCACACCCCGGAAATGGTCAAAACAGGAAGGATGCGGCAAGGTTATTAGGGGGTAGCGCCCCTTTAGTGTATGTCATTCCTTCTGGATAGAGGTGGTATCATGGTATGGAGCCCAGATACTTAACCTACGTTGATGCTGCAAATTTATTGCTTTGTAGTTGTTGGAAATCGAGGATCCTCGGATAGATCGGTTACGATCGGGGGATGACATATTCGTGTCAGTAGTTACCCAGTTAGGGGTAACCCGGCCTTGTGTTGGCAGAGATCCGGTTTGGTTCTCGGGTCGTCTTTCCAGAGGCGTACCCATGTGGCAATGGGAAGTTCCTTGGCCTGACCATTTGTTGGAAATCCAAAGAAACAATACGATCTTGTACGGTTTTAGTTGTAGAACCTATCATTCACTTATGGTGGCGCCCCACTGTTTGGATGGTAGCTATAGTAGGCATAAGTGCGAAATGCCTATGCTGGCTAAGATTTATATCTTTATTTTCGGAATGAATTTTGCCTACACTATGCACTAGTAATAACTTCAAATGTTTCTTTTTAATGCGTACCAAGCATCTTTGACTATCATAAGGAGAAATCTCCTTCGATTCTGCGTTTGCATTGTGTGTGTGTGCGGGAGGCCTTATGGTAGTCTCATTTTTAAAAAGCATTGCGAATTGACTTTAAAAATATTCCTCTATTTTGTTTTAAAGATAAACTGTTTTGAATTCTCACACCAGTCACATGACTGACTCGGAGTTTATTGTTTTCCTTCCTAAACTCTGGGTGCCCACAAATTTCCACACGGGCAGTCTTGAGTTAGGTTATCAGGATATTCTGGAATTTAGGAGTTGCTGGAGGCAAGCTGGATAGCATGGCGTATTACTAGTATATAGTATTTCCTTTCCACTGTTTGTTATTGTTTGTTGTTGTACACTCTGATGATGTAATGTAAAATGATGTCATGTAATAACTGATATAGTTCTTTGTTTAAAGATTATTCATTTAATTATTATATGTTGTTCCGCTGCGATTGTGAGATTCTGATATTGTTCCATTGTTTCTTTTCCGTTCTTCTTCTATCTTTTTCTTTCTATCTTCTACCTCTTCTTTAACCCTAACGTTACGGTTTTCCGGCATTCGATTGCTCGGCAGTTGATACAGTGGACGTATTGATGTCGATTTTCGAGCGTCGAAAAATCACAAACGTTACAGTACCTCACTGTAATGTTGTTTAGTGCTCGACTATCTGTACACATTCTCCAAGTTCCATCCTTCTTTGGTACTAACATGGCTGGTACTGCACAAGGACTTAAACTTTCTTGTACGCGCCCTTGTTCAAGTAACTCCTCCACTTGCCTTCTCAACCTTCGTGCTTCTTTGGACTCATTCTATAATGTGGTCTATGTGGTAACACAGTTCCCGGAACAAGATCAATATGATGTTGTATGTCTCTCAACGATGGTAATTCTTTTTTTAATTCTTTAGGAAATACATCTTTAAATTTCTTCAATACCGGCTTAACTTCCTTAGGAATTTCAACCGTTTCACTACTTTCACGTCCAATCAACAGAAATACTTCAGGCTCATCCTCTGCTTCTTTGACAAACTCCTTCAAAGATAACAGAGTTTTTAGTTCCTCGATTTCCTTCAACTTGCTTTAACTTTGTTGTCGCTTTTTAGGAACTAAAGTGATTCTAGTGCCATTGAACATGAAACTATAGCAGTTAGTTCCACCATCGTGTTGCACGGCTCTATCAAATTGCCACGGTCTTCCCAACAACAAATGACATACATCCATATGTACCACGTCACACCAAATTTCATCCTTATACTTCTTTCCGATGGAAAAAGTTACACAAGCTCTTCGACTAACCTTCACTTCCCTACCTTTCCTCAACCAAGCCAGTTTGTAGGGTTTGGGATGCTTCTCTGTCTTTAACGCTAACTTCTTTACAGCTTCTGTAGAGATGATGTTATCACAACTTCCTGCATCGATAACAAACTTATAAACACTTCCCAAAATAGTGCACGTCGGCTGAAAAATATTACTTCTCAACAAGCTAGTCTCCTCTTCCTGTTTTGGCGTCAAGCAAGATCTCCTCATCATTAAAGAATATCCCTTGTCTCCCGTCAGTAATTCTTCTTCTTCCTCTACTTGTGGTGAATTGGAACATTCTATTTCTGCATTCTCATCCTCAAGTTCAGCAACCATCGCTCGCTTCTTAGGCTTCGGGCAATCATTGCTCTTATGACCAAACTCCTGACAATTATAACACCTGAAATTGTTGTTGACCTTGGTCTTAGCAACTTCATTGACAACCGGTTTACTAACAGCCTTGGAAACATTAGTATTGCTACTAGCCCCTTTCACCTGATTGATTGAACTTGTAAGTGCACCACCTCCTCTTCTACCTTGCTTCTCCCAAGCTAGAGTCTTCTGTTGTGCTTCAGCAACGAATCTTGGATCAAACATATTCACCATATCCTGAATTTGCATTCTCAATCCTCCAACAAATCTAGATGTCAACTGTTCCTCCGTTTCCATGATATCATTTCTAGCAATCAGTTGATAAAACTCATATGTATAATCATTTACCGACTTTGTCCCTTGTCTCAAATTCTATAAGCGCTGATACATAAGAGATTGATAATTATAAGGCAAGAAAGTAGCCTTCATCAACTTCTTCATCTTTTTCCATCAAACAATCTTCGACTTTCCCATTCTTTCCCCTGTAAGTTTAGTTTGTTGCCACCATGCCATAGCTCTACCCCTCAATCATGTAGCAACCAACTTAACTCTACGATACTCGGGTACTTCTTCGAAGTTAAAAATTTCTTCAACATTTGATAACCAATCCAGAAATTCTTCCGCTATCATTCCCCCTCTGAATTCTGGAATCTCTGTTTTCATTCCCGACTCCCATCGGCGATCATCTTCAAAATCTCTATTCCGACTTCGTCCTTGGCCATGGTTTCGAAAAAAGCTACTATCACCATCACTGAATTCTCCCAAATCTGACGTATGTCGATGTCGATTATGACCATCAACATTTCTGCTACCACGCACGTCTCTTTCTACCAAAACTGAAGGTGAAACTCTTTTTCCACTATGGTGCGAAACTGGTGAAGTTCTCCTCTGACTTTGATTCATGTCTCTCATCAACTTCTCTAACTTTCCAATACCTTCATCAAACTTTTCATTGATACGCTGCTCCATCTACTCAGCTTCTTGTCTTCTATATACATCTTCAACATTTTGAAATCGATTAGCACGTCTTGGAGGAATGATCTTCAAACAATCTCTTTTCCGATCTAACTTTGATATAGTTTGACTTAACTCGGCTTGCACTACGACTTAGCTCGGCTCGGCCTAACTTTTTTCGACCTAGCTTAGCTCGGCTTCGACTTAACTCAGCCTTGATCTCAATTAGCTTCAACTTAGCTCTTCAAGCTCTGATACCAAACTGACGCAGCGGATTAACAAACTTTGACGTGCTATTAATGCTTCGATACAAATTGATGCAAATTCTTCCTCACGAAATGATTCGTGTCAAGTAAACAAGATAAATGCCCAAATCCGTTGATCTCTCGAGATACCGGATTCTAGCTATCTTCAACACGTTGATCGCGCACGATTCTGCGTTCGAAGATCTACGATTTTTCGACGTTGATCCCGCGCACGAGATTCCGTGAATCGGCTTCAAGTTCGTTGATTCGAGCGCACCCGAATAACCGAAGATGGAAGAAGAAGGAGATCACACTCAACTTCAACAAAAGTGGCACAAAGCACGCAAACAAATTTTATTCAAAATCAATCTATTTTACAATGACAACACATCCGTATTTATAGAAATTTTACAAAACATATACACGACTCAACATATATGCGACACATGAGCTAACAAAATACACGACCTAACAACTCACGCGACCTATAACCTAACATCACAAGCGACTTAACAAATTACAGCACATTGATATAACATCAATGACCTACGACATACGAACATACGACTTAACAATAAGCGACTTACAAACCATGCGACTTAATGGCCACGACATAAGGAACTTCTCGTGCCCTAGGCCTTCGTGACTTAAGAAAATAGCTTCTGGAAATCTGGAGCGACTTAAGAAGCTCCAACCTACTAGAGGCGACATAAGAAAACCCCGCGGCTTAAAGAGTTCTGTAGCTCGGGACCTGCTCTGCTCGCGACCTAAGGAAGATTTGCTCGTTAGCAACTTAGGTTGGAGCGATTTAGGGCTTGGAGCGATCTAGGGCTTCGTTCGTGTCTTAAGGAAGTTCGTTCGTGACCTAGGAAATGCTTGGGACTTAAACTGGTGAAGCGACCTACTGGATATGCTCGCGACTTAAGGGATATTGCTGTATAATCTTTGCGACTTAAGGAAGGTCGTTCACGACCTAGGGTATGCTCACGTTCGCGACCTACGGTTTGCTCACGACATAAGCCAGCGGCATCTGAAAGTAGGCGCGATTCAAGGCTTAGGTCGCTAGGTCGTAGCTCGCTAGTGAGCGACCTAAGGCTTAAGTCATGGCTCACTGCACCAAAAACCCTAGACTCTATTATAATATCACCGGATTTCCTATCAAATGTTTTGGTTAGCGTAAGGTAAAAACTTTTTCATGTTTATGTGTGGGAAGTCTTACGTGATACCTTTGGTTTTCAAAGGATTTTTAAAGTTAAGCAACTTTAACATGTTACTCACACCAGACCCATGTCTGACCCGGAGTTTATCTTCTGTTTTCTTAAACTCTTGGGTACTCAAATTTTTATGAGTAGCCAAGGGATTCAGGTAAGCTTTGAAGAATTATGGAGGAGCAATGAAGCAGGAGGCTTCGGCGTTAGATATATTATTTCTGCTGTGTGTTCTCTATGTTGGTATCTCTTTGTTGAGTTGTACTGAGTTGTAATAACTAGACAGGTGTTTATAATCGACTAGTATGTGATGTATATGCCGTGTAACTCTGATTGGTGTTGTATATTATGTAAATACTTATGTTATTAATATAATTTATTCGTTCCGCTGTTGAGATTCTGGTGCTGTTTCTTCTTTCTCTTCTTTCTTTTCTCTTTCCTATCCCTTTCTTTCTTAAAGATGATATGACTTTCTGTGGAGAAAAAGTCAGGTCGTCACATTAAATATAAAACATGATTTGACCATTTGTGCATAAATTATGTGAAGTGTTACAGTGTATATATAAATGTAACATATCCCACCTTTTATGCAACATATCATGGTAGCTCCTTGATTTAGGGGCATGGAGGGGATATCCCCCATGACCAATGTGTATAAGGAGGTGTAGGAGAGGATGGAGCTTCCATAATTCATGCACGCTATTATATATTTCAGTCCTAAAGTCAATTTAATAGACAACCCTCCTCATTCCCTATAAATACCTCTTACCTCCACACATTTCCACTTTACATTATAATTTAATTCTTCACTTCCCTTCTCTTCGTATCCAACAAATACTTCTATGGCTTCCATCTCCTTTTCTTAAGAGAAAAGTTAGTCTATATACATCAAAACCAAGTCTAAAATCACCTACATCCACATACATAACTTTTCTCCACCAAAACAAGCCTTTACATCCACTAAATAGTGTTGGACGAGCCTATTCCTAGCTTAGGCTAAGCCACCTTATACGCTTCAAGCCTACACAATTTCATAAATCCAAGTCAATGAAGTTTGCTTAGTGTTTAGTCAAGTTTGGTGGAAGTTTAGCATAAATTTAGTGCACTTTGGAGAGTAGGGCTTCCATTTTCAAAACCAAATGTTTTCAAACTATATTTGTGTTCATGTTATAACTATTGAATGCTTGTTGTATTGGTGAAATAAAATTTTGGTTGTTAGATTGGTTTGTTGCTTGAAAGTTGGTCGCTTTGAAAAATTAGTAAGCGAATCATATGATATATGAAATTTTAGCAGTTAAACTATCCCTTTGTTAATAAATGCTTTATATATGTTGTATAATTGTAAATCACCATGTGTATACGCTCATACCCTTGCCATGTGATGTGTGGTTGTGTTGCAAATGACATAAACTTGAATTTTGAACTACCCGTATAGCGATAGTCGCTATATTGGCACTTTCGAAAAATCACATTTTATTGAAACCGTCTTATTTAATTATCGCGCTTGAAATTACTTTACAAGTTAAGAAATTTTTAATTAATGATGTTTTCAAAAATAATTAATTATTTCAATAATGATTGTTTAATTAATTAATTAATTAAGGATTAAAGTTAGCTGATTAACTTAGTAACGATGTGTTTTGAATTTAACTAATTTCTTAGTAAATGATGTTTTAAATTTAATTAATCATTTTATTTAATGATATTTAAGGAAAGTTAATCTTTTGAAAATAATGGATTAAGATATATTAAATTATTAATTAATGATGATTTTAAAATTAATTAACCCTTTTCAATTAATGACTTTCAGAGGAGAATAAATCTGTTTAACCTTTCCTTAAATAAAGTTTAAATTAATTAATCACTTTTAAATAATGATATTTAATTATTTTTTAATTTATTAAATTAATTATATTATTAATTAATTGAATTAATGATGTTTTAAAGGAGATTTACCCTTTTAATTAAAGGTAATTAAAGTAAATTAATCAGCTTAGTTAACGATGTTATAAAGTTGATAATCAGTGTAATAAGAATATCTTAGGTTATTAAATCCTTTATAATGATGTTGGAAGTAATTGAACTCTTTTAAAAAAGAGTTTTAAAGCTAGTACTTGTAATATGAAGCCAAGTACGAATTTTCAATGTGAAGCCAAGTACGAATTCGGAATTTTTAAAGAAAAATTTGATTCACTTATGGAAATGAATTAATTTTCGTAAAGCGATTCACTTTACATGGAAATGATTTATTTTTATAATTAGCACTAAACATCGTAGAAGTGGACTTGTACCTATTTTTAAAGTTAAGAACAATCGTGAGACATGGCTTTGAGGTTACACTACCTTGACTTGTCCGGTATTATTGTCAACTAGGAAATAGTCCAAATTTGAATTCAATTAGTGGTGGTTAGTAAAGAAGACTTAATTTCCATATACAATCATTTTATATCCTCGAAGTTGGATTAGCGTCTATTGATTACTGCGGCTTCTTTATTTTCATCGTTCTAAGAAGATTTATTGCTCTATTGGGCATTGATATCCTTAGTCAGAAATGACGAAATCCAAAGCACGAGAGGAAGCCAAGCTATGTAGGATTGCATCCTATAACGACCCGCTTTTCCATATAGTTTAAGTGGACAAAAAGCCTCACATGACCCACTCAAATTGAATTGAAAGGCGGATAGCTAGGGGAAAGAAAAAGAAAGAAGGTAAGAAGAAACTAAAAAACACAGAATCTCACAACGGAATGAATAGTCTGTAATATACAACAAATCTTTACACAAAAGGAAGCTTTAACACACACACACAGAGACATCAATCAAAGTATACTAACCTATTCAACCCGGACAGTTATGATAACCTGTACTCACAATTTCTGATAAATACAAAATGAGTGCAGTGGAAAAAAAATACAACATACGTGAATATGCCTCTAGGCCTCCAGCTAA
Source organism: Allium cepa (assembly GCA_030765085.1). NCBI lineage: Eukaryota > Viridiplantae > Streptophyta > Magnoliopsida > Asparagales > Amaryllidaceae > Allium > Allium cepa. Next base: position 307,237,948 of record CM060934.1, on the reverse strand, counting down.
TCTCCTGAAGCTCTAAAGCAACAAAATTAAATCTATAATATGCTCGGTCCGACCCGAGCATTTAGGGAAAAAAAGCCCATGTCGTTTGGTAAAACCAACTGAAAAACTCAAAAACAAGGAATTTTATTTATTATAACTTGTAATATATTTTAAAAAAAATCAAAGGTACTCCGTAAGACCATGCTGCACATAAACACAGATATGTTCTTAACTTATGATAGCCAAACATTTTCATATGAAATTCTCTGCTATGATAATAGTGTCTAAGATATAAATACTTATTAATCGTAGCTGAAATATTACATTGATTAAATTCCATCATAATAGGTATACAACTACAACCGTAAAGGAATGTATTGGAAAGTGGATTTCATGCAATGACAGGGCTACTAGGGTACCGCCCGTCATGATGCATCTCTAAATAAAATAACACCGAGGATCTCGCCAGGAACTCCACTAACACAGAATCGGCCTACCACTTGACAAGTAGTACCAAATATGAGCCCCGCCATTAATGGGCCTTGAAGCATACGAATGAAATATCTAATCTAGATAGGGATGATCTTACCCTTCTTAGGAGCAACCCACATAGCCCTACTACATCTCTCCTATTTTTGTCATTCCTGGTTGACGAGATTTGAGGCTACGTTTTACCTTTTATATTGCACTTCCCACTTGGAATGCTAACATTGCCCTCTCGGCAATAATATAATGCTAGCATTTATCCATGCAAGTTCGTTCTAAGACTAAACGAAATGCTTTAGAGCTCTGTCTTTAGTTCCATCATCTTCAAGATGTCTTCACTTTGAAATTCTTAGGTTGGACAAAGTGGGTTTTCGGATAACATATACAATCCCAGTCTCTTCTAAACAACATTCGATAATTCCTTGTAAACTCAACCCCGATTCTATAGGAAATAAACAATCAAAGATAAGAGCAATGATCATTTCCTAACTATTAGTGAACGGAGTTACTTATCGTTTGTCCTAGGAAAACAAAACGAGATTTATACGCACAATACAACATTATCAGAGATGAATGTGCCATATAACTCACTTGTTTCTCTTAGGTCCAAATTTATGTTTTAGCTCCACATTTGGTAGTATTTTATTTAACTATAAAAAACAAGAAGAATTACACATCCTATAAAAATCGTTAAGCCTCTGAAAATTAATCTTTCATTTATTTAATACTTTATAAAACCTAATCCAAAGGTCCTTTCAAAACATATTCCCAAACTCCTTACATCCCTTTTATACTTATAAACATCAATACTTATCTTATTGGTATTAGTATAATTATAAAAATTTATAAAAGTTTTCTTCTTTCTAGATTCCATATTTAATGCTCAAATAAATTCCATATAAAACATTACTTCCTATAAAACCAACCCATTATCCTTTGTCAAATTTCCCTTTAAAAAGCTCACTTCATAATTCAAATAACATATAACTTCCGAAATAAATTTAAAATTCACTTTTATAAGCTCCAAGTTAATTTATAAAACCTATATAAAATAATAATATAACTTGAAGAATCATTTATACTTTTCCTTAATTCAAGGTCTCTTTAAGAATTCATAAGAACTCATGTTATCAAACACGCCTTGTTTTGAACAAACTTCCAAATAACTTTAATCAATAAAGTTCTTTTGATAACAATCGATTATTTAAGACACCGTTAAACAACAAAGTTACTATTTACATTCCTCGTTTAATTTCTTCAAACCTCATTCAAAATAATGACTTTAGAATACTATTAATAATATATTCAACTAACTTTAAATATTACTATTACACCAATAATTTAACCAAAAGCTTTACTAATAAAATAATTAATTAATCAATTTCTAATATTATTAATATAATAATTTATTATCTTTAAAATAATGCAATCGTGATAATTAATTTACCTTTGAATAATATTAACATAACAATTCGATAACCCTTTAAATATAATTAATTAACTAAAATAAGTATAATCAAATAATTTTAAATAATTGAAATCAAATTAAAACATTTTTCAACAACTTAAACACTCTTAAAATAACTTTAATTAATAATAAAATATAATTTAAAATATATAAATTAAATAATTAAATAACTTTAAAACCATAATTAAATATTATTAAATCTCTATATGAAATACTTTAAAGAATTATAAAATAATTAACCTTTCATTATTATTTAAAACAATAATCAATTATCTTTTAAACGATATTAATAAATAATAATTTTCTTTAAAGCCTAATTAATAATTAATAGTTATTCTTTTAAAATAGCTTTATTAGATAATTAACTTTTCAAATAAGAAGAGGCCTAGCAACTCCAGCGGCACTTAATCAGTAATTCCATTATTATCCAATTATAATTCGGGTATTTACATAGCATCACATATATAAATTAAACTCAATTAATAGTTGATTATGAATTGAATACTTCTCCAATAATAATCGACTGGAATATAATTAATTTCCACACTAAGATAATACTAGAACGGTTAATTTCTGCTGAACGTATATCCGATTTAACCTACCTAGTTAATAATAACATAACGGTGATTTATTGTGCTAAACACGTTTTTAATTAATTTAATTAGTGGAATGGTATTTTATTCCGTTAACAGATGTCCAATTTCCATATTCAATCCAAATTTGACCAAATAAGCATCAACAATTAAGGTATATAAATTAAAACTACATTATTAATTAAAATAACGTAATTTAAATCCTTTATGTTTTTATGTCATAAATTTATACTTGTCCAAAGATGTCGAGAAGTTACACTATAACGTTGTACTCGTCAATACGAGTCCATTGCAAAAATCCATGGGTATATCTTATTTCAAATGACCGAGATATGAATTTCTAAAGTTTAAACATTTTAAACTTTAACTAATCAAATAAAAATAAAAATACCTCACTCGTACTATTTGGGCCAAGGCCAGCACCACCAAGCCCATCCGCATGCAATGGTCTTCTTCCCTAAATTCACTAATTGCCCGCACTCAAAAACATGTGCAGGACATGCACATGTATGCACGCCCCAACCATCGAACTTCAAAATCAGAGCCACCAACACATTTCTCTTCGCACCAGCATCCCACTGCACCCCGCCATGACACCTCCAGCGCCATGCATCCAAACACAACCGCTCGAGCTGAAGAGAAATGCATCTAGGCCATAAAACGTGTGATAGTTTTAGCTCTGGATCTCCAACAAATTTCGCCTACCGAAGAACCTCACTGCCCCGGACCCTAAACCAAACTCTATTCATTTAATAGTCAACTATAACTCTGATGAACTCTAACCTTACTATCTAACCATAGACAAACATCGACAAGGAATCTTGCTGAAATTTCACCAAATATAGTATGCTTTGGTACGAACTCAATGATGCTAGCGTCGTCGAACTATTCGACCTGGATCAAGGGATATGAATTTTTGACGTTTCAAGCACATTTTTTCCACTTGCTGTAAATCGATGATAACTTGATCGATCCTCAATGAAATTGAGTGTCGTTAATTTCTAAATACTAAAGGTGGATACAAGCAACTTTTTTGTTGTTACATTTGGTTAAAACCGACCAGGTTGAGAAAGTATGATTTTTAGAAGGAGATGGAACTTATGTTTATTGTGTAGCAAAAATGAAGATATAAATTTTCTAATCCAAAGCTATGGATTCTCCCTAAATACTTATAGCAAGGTGAACAAGTAGCTTTTTATAAAAAAAACCCCACACTTTAGGCTAGAATCAAGGGACGGATTTAGAGAAAAATAGCAGAGGGCAACAAGGAGTATAGGGGAGAGGAAATGGGGAGAGTCACGGAATAGTTAAAGCGAGAATGGGGAGAGTCACTTAGAAGATTATTTTGGTCATTACAAAATAAATCGAGAATTGTTTTCCTAAACCAATCCAAAGAAAATACTTCTTACTTACAATTTTCACTCCATAAACTTTTTTATCTGGACCAACAAATTTTCAAATAATACTATTATTATTTTCAATCCTTAAAAATCAAAAATATTTCTTTCAAAAAGTACCGAAACTTTAGTCCTCATGTTTTCAACTTGAATTATTTTTACTTAAAAGACACCATTTTATAAATTCATTTTATAAGATTAACCTTTATGAAAACATTTTTCAAGTATTTATCTCCAAAAATATTATAAATTCCTTTTAATAAACCCCTTTCTATTAAAACCCATTTTTATAAAATCAACTTTTATCTAAAATCATTTCGAAAATATTTATTTCAAAATATTTTGATTTTCTATTAACAACTTTTATTAAATCAAAATTTTAACTTATTTTACACTAAATGCCTTATAGTCAAATTGTGAACTTAATTCATAAGGTGTTCTATTTAATGTTTCCAAAATTCCTATCTATCTAACCTAAGTTTCAAAAGGAAGATTCTAGATAAATTAATAAATAATATTTAATGCTCAGAATAAGGCGAGCATGACCGATCAAATCCTAAATGATAATGATGGAATATTATTATTTCTAACAACCAATCATAACCCAAAATAACTACATTAAATTTTTGAATTTTTTTACATATATATAAAAATATATTCCTAGGTAAAATTATTTCGTTTACCAATTTTAAAACAATATTCAGTTAGACTTGTTTAAGTGCTTAAGAAACCCATATTGATAATGTTGGTCAAACACACTGATCAGAATTCTTAAGCCACTTAACGGATCAAATAACACAATATAAAACATTTTTATGCACTAACAAATATGCGCTCATATATAATACACTCAAACTCATATAATGCATTCCATTACTTTATCTCTTAATGAGTTACTGTAATACCCTGCATTTTTATATAATAAAAATTTAGCGTATAATGATAATTAATAAAATTAAATATTTTTGAATTTATCGAAATATGGCTTTGAAACTTGTACCATTGCGTTCGAGGCGATTTTCTGATCAGTTTCCATAAATAACTTGTCAAAATCCGAGTCAATATGAAGAAGTTAGGAATGAAACAAAAACGAGTTACAAAAAGTGTGTATATATATATTACATGGACCGACCGTTAGATCGACCCATAAGGTGCCACGGTTGACTGATCGGTAGACCATTGGAGTAGGGCGGTCGACCCGCCTTTGGCCTGGATGAAGAACCGTCCAAGTAACGTGGCAGTGGCGTAAATTTTTATTTTTAGGCGATCCGAGCCATACGTTGTTCAATCTGATGACTTCAAACGACCCTGTGAAATGGTTGCTCCATATTTAATCTAAGAATCCGATGATCTGGGATCCCCAAGCTCCAATATAAATAGAACCCTAAACCTAGATATTTTCTCACAATTAGATTTTCTCTCAATGGGTTTACTGCTTGAGGCTGATCCCTAAATAGAAAATGTTTCTTTGGATTCTTGGCCTAAGGTTGAACCCTAAAAAGAAAATATTTCTAGGAAGGAGATCTTCTAAATTAAAATATTATGCACCATCCAGAAGTACCATGGAGCAAGGCTGAGCACAAGCAAAGCTAAAGACGACATGTGGGTGGATTTACTTATATTCTTTTATGTTTATAATATATTTTCGTTGAATTTCCATTAGAAAATTTATTCCGGTACTTATTTCAGTAATTAACTCTATTAATTAGTTATGCAAACCTTGTAAATTTTATAAGAGAATTTATATTATGCTTGACAGTTAGAAAAAGGTGGAAGCCTAAAAGTAAGAAATTTGCAGTTATTTACATCTAATTTAAAGTTATAATTTAGCCTAAATACTAGTTTCTTTTATTCCCTTTTTACGCGAGTAATATAGTTAAAAAGAGAATTCGTGATCATGGATTAAAATATTAGACTTTATGAAATTAGATGTAAAATATGTAAATTGGAATAATGTTAGAAAAATGGAATTCTGCAATAAATTACGCTAAAATGGGAATTGTACTCTAATAATTTGATTTGAAAGTAAGTAATAGATTAATTGGTTGGTTAAGAAAATAGGTTACATTTCTATAATTTAATATTTAAAAGGTAATGATGAACATGACTGTGAAAATAAAAGAAATAAAAAGGAAACTAGTGTAAAATATAGAAACCACTGTATTTTGCACTAGGCCAAAATAATAAAAGAAATACCTTGCAGTTACAAATTATTGTTTATAGCCTTATTTATATTAAAATATGGAAATGGACTTTTAGTATAGTTTTCACAATGAACCAAATAAAATCGAATTACTTCCTAGAATAGAAGAAAATAAAGTAAAGTATGAAATGAAACAAGTAAATAGCAGAGGATTCTCAGCTTTATGACACTTGATTGATAAGTGTTATTATATGGGTAAGTATGTACTTACTATTATATTTTAAATTAATTTCGTTGTGAGATAATTAATTAAGCTATGATATATTTATCTATGCCTATTTTTAGGATGCTAGATACCCAACTCGGGCTTCAGTGGGCTTGGGTTTTAGCATTTTTGCGAAAAATCTAGAGCACTGAAATTCAGGTTGTTACAGTCACCCCACCATAGCCAAGATTCTCACTTAACCTAACACTTTGATACCACGTTGTAACGACCCACTTTTCTTTACAGTTTAAGCGGATAAATAACCAAACATGACCCACTCAAATTGAATGGAAAGGCGGATAGGTAAGGGAAAGAAAAAGAAAGAAGGTAAGAAGAAACTAAACAACATAGAATCCCACAGTAGAAAAAATAATCTCTAATATGCAACAAATCTTTACACAAAAGCAAACTGTAATATACAAACATACATATATATCCAGACATCGGTCAGAGTATACTAACCTATTTCAAACTGTGCATTTATAACAACCCATTGATAAATACAACAATGAATGCAGTAGAAAAAAATTAATATATACGTGAATACCGTCTAGGTCTCTAGCCCATCTCCTAAACCTCCAAAGCAACCAAACTAAATCTGTAATACGATCGGTCTGACCCGAGCATTTAGAAAAAACAACATCTGGGTCAGTCTGGTAAAACTAGTGTGAGAAACTCAAATCATAAGGAATTTTATTTATTATAACTTGTAAAATCTTTTAAAAAATCAAAGGCATATCGTGAGACCGCATCGCACATAAACACGGACAGGTTTTTACCTTACGATAATCAAAACATTTTCATATGAAATTCTCTACTATATAATAGTGTCTAAGATACAAATACTTATAAATCATAGTCGAAATTGTTACATTAATTAAATTACAGCATAATAGGTACACACCTAAAACCGTAAAGGCTTGTATTAGAAAGTGGATTCCATAAAATAACTGGGCTACTGGGGTATCGTCCATCATGGTGTATCTCTAGATAAAATAACACCAAGGTCCTCGCTAGGATCCCTGCCAACATAGAATCGACGTACCACTTGACTAATAGTATCGAATATGATCACACATTCGTTAATGGGGCCCGAAGCATACAAATGAGAGATAATATCGAATCTAGATAGGTATGATCATACCCTACTTGGGAGTGACCCACTTAGTCCTGCTGCATCTCCCATTTTTAGTCGTTCCCGGTTGATGAGGCTTGAGGCTACATTTTACCTTTTACATAGCACTTTCCACTTGGAATGCTAACACTGCCCTCCCAGCAATAATACAATGCCAGAATTCATCCAAACAAATTCGCTCTGGGATTGAACAAAATGCTTGAGAGCTCCATCTTCAATTTCATAATCTTCAAGATATATTCACTTCGACACACTTGAGCTGGATCGTAGTGGTTTTTTGGACAACATATCTGATCTCGGTCTCTTCAAATCAACTTTAGATAATTCTGGTAAACTCATCCCTAATTCTTTAGGAAATAACAGTCAAAGATAAGAATCACAATTACCGTATCAGATTTTTTTATCGTTTTTCCTAAGAGAACGAAACGAGATTTATACGCACATAAGGCATGATCGGAGATGGCGTGCCATATGACTCACGTGTTTCTCCTAGATATTTTCAAAATTATGTTTTGGGTCCATATTTGATAGTTGGTTATTTAACTATCAATAACAAACAAAAAGGATTACATTTCCCCAAGAAATCACTAAGTCTCTGAAAATTAATCTTTCATTTATTTAACACTTTAAAAAACCTAATCCAATGGTCTTTTCAAAACAGTATTCCCAAACTCCTTACGTCTCTTTTGTACTTGTAAACATCAATATTAGTATAAATATATTTTCAAAAATTTATGCAAGTTTCTTCTTTTAAAATTCCACATTTAATTCTCAAATAAATTCCATATAAAACACTACTTCCCATATAACCAACACATTATCCTTTATCAAATTTCCCTTTAAAAGCTCACTTCATAATTCAAATAACATATAACTTCCAAAATAAATTTAAAATTCAAATTCACTTTTATAACCTACAATTTAATTTATAAAACCTATATAAAATAATTATATAACTTGAAGAATCATTTATACTTTTCCTCAATTAAAGATCTCTTTAAGATTATAAAAACTCATGTTATCAACTTCCCTTGTTTTCAACGAATTTCCAAATAACTTTAATCAATAAAGTTCTTTTGGTAATAATCAATTAGTTAAAACTCTTTTAAATGACCAAGTTACTATTTACATTCCTTGTTTAATTTCTTTGAACCTCATTCAAAATAATAGCTTTAGAATACCATTAATAATATATTAAACTAACTTTAAATATTATTATTACACTAATACTTTAATACGAAACAATATTAATAAAAAAATTAATTAATTTCAAATAATATTAATATAACAATTTATTAACTTTAAAATAATGTAATCGTAATAATTAATTAACCTTTGAATAATATTAACATGATAATACATTAACCCTTTAAATATAACTAATTAACTAAATTCAGTATAAATAAAACAATTTTAAACAACTTAAATACTCTTTAAACAACTTTAATTAATAACAAAATATAATTTAAAATATTTTAAATAAACATTAAATAACTTTAAAACAATAATTAAATATTCATAAATCTCTTTATGAAATACCTTAATGAATTATAAAATAATTAACCTTTCAATATTATTCAAAATAATAATCAATTATCTTTTAAAACATTGTTAATAAATAATAATTTTCTTTAAAGCCTTATTAATAATTAATGATTATTCTTTTAAAGTAACTTTACTAGATAATTAACTTTTCAAATTAGAAGAGGCCTAGCAACTCTAATAGTACTTAATCATTAATTCCATTATTATCCATGCTATAATTCGGGTATTTACATAACATCACATATGTAAATTAAACTCATAATTAATTGTTGATTATGAATACAAACTTATCCAAGAATAATCAACTGGAATGTCATTAAGTGTCCACACTAATGTAATAGTAGAATGGTTAATTTCTGCTAAACATATGTCTGATTTAACCTACCTAGTTAATAATAGCAGAACAATGATTGTTCTGCTAAACATGTGTCCAATTAATTTAATTAGCAAAACGGTTTTTTATTTCGTTAATAAATATCCAATTGTCAAATTCAGTTCAATTTAACTCAATAGTAATTTATTAAGGCAAATAAACATTAATAATAATTAAGGCATATAAATTTAAACAGCATTATTAATTAAAATAACGTTGTTTAAATCCTTCTGTTTTCATATTTCATAAATTTATACTTGTCCAAATGTTACACTATAAGTTGTACTAGTTTATACGAGTCCATCACAAAAATCCACGAATAAATCGGATTTTAAATGTCCGAGACATGAATTTTCAATGTTTAAACATTTTTACTAATCAAAAATAAAAATTCCTCACCCATGCCATTCGACCCAAGGCTTATATCATCAAGCACATCCACATGCATCAGTCTTCTTCCCTAAATTCACGATATGCATGCACTCAAAAACATGTGCTGAACATGCACATGTATGCATGCCTCGACCGTCGAACTTCGAAATCAAAGCTACCAACAAATTTCTCTTTGCACTAGCTTCCTACTGCACCCACCACGTCACCTCCAACGCCCTGCATCCAAACCCAACCATTCAAGCTAAAGAGAAATGCATCTAGGCCATCAGAACATTCGATACTTTTAGCTCTGGAGTTCCACCATTTCACTGACCAAAGCACCTCACTGCCCTGGACCGCAAACCAAACTTTATTCCTTCAATCGTCAAGTATAAATCAAATGAACTCTAACCCTACTTTCTGACCATCGATAAACATTGACATGGAATCTTGCTGAAACTTCACTAAAAATAGTATGCTTCAATACATACTCAACGATGCTAGTAGTGTCAAACCTTTCGGCCCAGGTCAAGAGATATGAATTTCTGAAGTTTTAAGCGCATTTTTCCCACTTGCTGTAAATCGATGATAACTTGATCAATCCTTGATGAAATCGAGTGCCTTTAATTTCTAAAAATACTAGAGGTGGATACGAATAATTTTTGTGTTGAAACATTTGGTAAAATCCGATCAGCTTGAGAGAATATGATTTTTAGAAGGAGATGGAGCTTATGTTTGTAGTGAGCAAAAATGAAGAAGACGCAAATTTTCTAACCCAAAGCTCTGGGCTCTCCCCGAACACTTATAGAAAGGTAAACAAGTGATTTTCCAAAACAAAATCCCCCCACATTAGGCTAGAATCAAGAAAGAATTTAGGGAAAATGGCAGAAGACAACAAGGGGGTATAGGGGAAGGGCAATGGGGAGAGTCGTGGAATAGTTAAAGCGAGAATGGGCTAGTGTGCTATATACGTAATGTTTTTGACTTGGGCTTTGAATTTTGTTCCAGTATCCGCTACACAACACAGTAATCGCGTACGATCTACGAATGACAGAAAATAGGATATGATCGCGTAAAATACTGTAATGCGGTCTAAAAACAACACTAAAACACACCGGCTGTTAAATTTTAAAAACACCAATGTCCGACGTTCAAATACGTCAAATGAAAATTTTAAATATTTTTGTATTTAAAATTTACATAAAAATCGTTTAAACTAAATTTAAAATATGTCATCAAAAATCAGACAATTATTTGAACATAGATTTTATTATAAAACCCTAAATCGAATGTTTAAAACTAATTAAATATTCTAAAAATAACATGATAAAATTTGGCGTCATTACACTTCTATTACGGTACTTTCACATCTCATCTAGATTTGGATTCGGTAGCCCTATTAAACGTGAAATATTCAGATACTCGGTAAGGTTAGGCGAGGTCAGCCTGGTATTGTCTGAGAAGTGCCACGAAGTACGTGAGCTTCTAAGAAGTATATTACTTGAGGTATACTTCAAGGGTGGTGCACCTTCTTAGTCATTTGTTGGAGATTTTCCTTTTCATATTTAATTCGAACCCTAGGATTTATTTTCTTATTGGCATCGGGAAAAGTCAACCACTTTTTATGATGTCTAATTATTTATCCATTCTTTACATTTGGATGTTGACTTATGTGGGATAAAACCGTTCCATGTTTAGCGTTGTGGTATCACATGTTTATGTTTAATTTCACACGTATTGTTTAAAAAAATTTACTCATACCAGACATATCGTCTGACCTAAGTTTTTTGTTTTTCCTAAACTCTTGGGTACTCATTTTATTTGAGTAATCTGAGAGTAGCAGGTCTTTGTTGGGCTCTTTCGAAAACAACGTCCGAGCAGGAGTCATTCATCTTCTTAGTTATCTATTTCACTATATTTTCTAATTTGTGTAATGTATTTTGTTTTAGCATATGTGAAGGCAGGATGTTATTAACTATCTAAGCTTATTGTAGTACTTTTATATAACTTTGATAACACCATGTTAAGGAGTATACTATTGACTGTATGTTTTATTTTACTATTTCATTGTGAGGTTTTCTATTCTGTTCTTTATTTTTTGCATGACGATTCATCTTTCCAATTCTTAGGCAACGGCACAAGAACACTAAGGATGTGTTAAGCGTCATACTTAGGGGTCAGAATGGTGAGTAATCATAGTTGGTATCAGAGCTTCGGTTGAGCGAACACTTTAGCATGATTAGGGTACAACTCATTAGAGATATGGTGAGTTGAGCCCTCGAAAGAGTTAATCTTGAGAGTGCATTTTCTTTCCTTCCCTAAAAGTCTAGTTTTATATTCTTTATTGCGATTTCCCTCTTTTCATCTTTGTCCCCATCTTTATATTCTAGTGATACCTATCATCTATTGAGGTTAATGAAAATGAGTACAAAAGGAAGAAGAGGGAGGGGATCTGGAACCAGCATGGCTACTAATGCAGAGCTTCTAGAAATGAGCGAATTGTAGAGTTGGTAGTAGAAGCAGTGATGCTAGTTCAGCCGCCTCAGAACTTTGCGCCTTGTGCAAGAATTACACTGCTTTAGGGGGTAAGCTTTTTTATGGAACTAAAGATATTTTGGGAGTTCGAACATGGTTCCACTCTTGTGAAAGGATATAGTGATCTTCATTTTGGAGATGCTAGAAAGAGATTGTTGGCATCGCGTCAGCTTTAGAAAGCATCAATGGATTAGTGGGATAAGGTCACGATGAATACTTTAGAAGAAGAGTTCTCTTAGGCCTAGTTTAAAGTGGTTTTTGAAGCTTATTTTATTCTGGGGGGAGGGAAGGACTCGATTGTTCAGAAGTTTTATGGATTTGAAACAAGGTGAGATGACAGTGGTACGGTATGAGCATATGTTCAATGCGTTGTCCCGCTTTGGAACAGGATTGATTGATACACCAATCAAAAAGAATGAAATGTTTGTGAACGGAATATGACCAGAGTTCCATCAGGAAATGGCCAATCATTTCAATGGTACCTTTATCAATCTGGACAATATAGCTTTGAGATTTGAAGCTCTTGATATTGAGAAAGGGGTTCAGAAGGGAGTATTACCAACAGTTAATGCCCAACATTTATCAATGATACCAGTTGCTAGTTAGCTATTTTTCAAGCACAAAGGGAAAAGAAGTGATTGGGAAAGAAGCTTGGTGGTGTAACTCTAGCTCGGAATAAGCAATTGGACTTGACCATAATCTTTTGTTATAAGTGCAACCAAATGGTCCACTTTGCAAATCAGTGCTCGAACCCGGCTAGCAAACTGCTCTGCTATAATTGCAACAAACATGGACATATAAAGAACAAGTTTCCATTTATGCAGAAGGGAGCTCATGGGAAAGCTTTTACTATTAAGGAAGTACCGTCTACTTCTACGGACCCAAAAGGAAAGCAGGTGTTGCAAGGTACATTATCCATTTCTGATATTCATGTTAGAGTGTTATCTGATACCCATGCATCCCATAATTTTATCTCATATGACCTAATGAACCTATTGAGTCTTAAATATGTATTCTCCATAATTCCCTTTGTGTGTCAAAACCAATTGGGGGTCCAACCAATCTTGATACCATATGTTTGAATGTATATATTTCTTATCCAGATCTGTCTTTCTTCTCTAACTTGTTTGTACTCGGGCTTATGGGTTTTGGAGAATTATTAGGAATAGACTAGTTATCTAAGTTTAAAGCTATCTTGGACCGTGTTAGAGGGGTGATCATAGTAAAAGATGTAATAGGTGGAAGCATTGATATATGTTGTGGAGAGCCTGGGGGTTGATGAGCAGTTTTCTGTATTCCCGTAAAGTACCCAAAGAGGAGATAAGGAATATACTAATTATCTGGGACTTCAAGGAAGAAGTCCAAGGTTTACCTCCTTATTGAGAAATAGAGTTCTGCATTGATTTGATTCCAGGAACCAGATCGATTGTTCAACCTCCTCAAAGGTTGGCTCCAATGGAAAGAAGAGACTTAGAGAAGTGGACGTTTGATTTATAGTAAAAGAGTATGATCAGACGTAGCACATCGGATTGTGGATCGCCAGCAGTGTTCGCTACCAAGTCCAATGGTTCTCTTAGATTATGTGTGGATTACGGAGAATTAAATAAGAAGTCTATCGATAATAATTATCCTTTGCCTATGATTGACGACATGTTTAACCAGCTCCACAGAGCTCGGATATTTTCTCAATTTGGATCTCGCCACTGGTTTCGCCAATTAAGTAGAGGAGAGTGTACCCTTAATAGCTTTGTGAACCTTTGATAGTTTTTATGTGTGGTTAGTCACGCTGTTTTCATTGTCTAAAGCACTTGCTTATTTCATGGATTTGATGAATATAGTGTCTGGGTATTTTCATAACAAGTTTGTCCTCATCTTCATTGTTGAAATTCTCATTTATTCTAAGTTAAAGGAAAAGCACAAGTACCATCTTCATACTATTCTAAGTACTTTAAGCAGTCATCTTTTTAAAGGCAAAGTTTTCTAAGTGCCATTTCTGAAAATCCAAAGTTAGATTTCTAGGGCACGTAGTTTTGGGTGAAGGCATATCAGTGGACCCAGCTAAAGTAGTGGCAAGTCAAGATCGGAGGAAACCGAAAATGCGACCGAGCCTAGGAGTTTCTTGGGATTGGCGGGTTTCTATAGAAGGTTGAAGATTGTAATAAACCCAAAAATGCGATCGATGTTAGGAGTTTCTTGGGATTGGCAGGTTTATATAGAAGATTCATTTAAGATTTACCGAAGTTTTCTTCTCATCTAACAAAGTTGACAAAGAAAAAGGCTAAGTTTATTTACAAAGATTTACCGAAGTTTGCTCCCGTTTGAACTATTCCATATGAGAGTAAAAAATTAACAATTTACAAAGATGCTTGTAGGACTGGATTGGGAGAGTTCTGATGCAGAATAGTAAAGTAATAGCTTATGCCAATTGACAATTGAAGCCTCATGAAAAGAATTACGCTATGCACAATTTGGATTTGTTTGTAGTGGTCTTTGCATTGCAGATGTGAGGCACTATATTTTGGGTACAAGGTTTGAGTTATATACGGATCACAAGTTATTAAAGTATTGTACCCATAATGAATTGAATTTAAGGTAGCAAAGATGGATGGAATTTCTCACGTCTTATGACCTAGAGATTGTTTATATCCCAGGGAAAGCAAATGCCATTGCAGATGCGTTGAGCAGGAATATGGAAATGATTGCAAACTTGGAAGTTAAGCCAGCGCTAATGGAGAGAATTGCATATTTCCAAGAAGAAGACCTTATTCTAGCTCGGCTTAAGAAGAATGTTGAAGAGGGAATTGTTTCTAGTTTTCAGATGTAATCCCAACGCATTTTAAGAATGAATGGTCGGATTTGTGCACTAGATGTTAATGGAATTAAATAGGATGTGTTGAGAGAATTCCATTGGGCAAGGTTATCTATCCACTTAGGAGTAAATAAAATATTTTAGAATATGAAGGAAGACCTTTTGGTGGAAAGGGATGAAGGGAGACATTTCATTCTTCAGAGCTGGTGTGCAAATTGTCAACAGGTCAAGTGTAACCAAAAGAAGACTGTTGGGTTACTCCAACCATTGGAGATACCGAACTAAAAGTGGGAGCAAGTATCCATAGACTTTATCAATGGATTTCCTAGAACAAGAAGGGGTAATGAAGGCATTTGGATAATTATAGATCGATTAACGAAGATCACCCTCTTTGTTCCAATGAACCCAACCAGAACTGTAGCTTCTTTGGCAGGTATTTATTTGAGTAAGATCGTTCGACTACGTAGAATCCGAGTAAGTATAGTCAATGATCGAGCTTTCATCTTTACCGATCATTTTGGGGAGCATTGCAAGCCGCTTTAGGAACAGAATTGAATTTGAGCACTGTCTATCACCCATAGATACACGGACAAATCGAAAGGGTGAATCGAATTTTGCAGAATCTCTTGAGAGCATGTATTTTTGATTTTGGAGGTTCTTGGGAATACCATCTACATTTTTTAGAGCTCTCTTATAATAATATTTACCAAGCTAGCATTGGCATGGTTCCGTACAAAGCTTTTTATGGATGGCCATGTAAATCACCCTATGTTTGGTTGAGACTAGAGACCGATTAATTCTTGGACTAGAAATGATTCGAGAAGAATCAAAGAAATTGGCTACGGTAAAGGAAAGGAAGAAAGAGGCCTAGGATCGATAGAAAAGTTATGCCGACAAAAGGAGAAGGGACTTAGAGTTTGCTACCGAGGATTTGGTATCTATGAAAGTTTCCCCGATTAAAAGAGTTGTGAGATTAAGAAAAATAGGAAAGCTGGCACTCAGATTCATTGGACTATTATAGAATCCTTGAGATAATTGGATCGTTGGCTTATAGAATATAATTTCCTAAAAGATTATCAGAAGTTCATAATGTCTTTCATGTAACTCATCTGAGAAAGCATGTTCATGATCGATCTTTGATTATTAAGGCGTCTGTACATGAAGACTTAAAAATAGAACCGAATTCGATGGTAGTCCGATACCCAATTTATGTTGTAGATCGGGAAGTAAGGAGATCGAGGAACAAGGGGGTGAAGCTTGTAAAGGTTCGGTGGAGCGATGACCCCCACGATTGGACTTGGTAGACTGAGGATCATATTAGAAAAGCTTACCCTAATGTAATGTCAGGTTAGTTTTTTGTTGTTTGAATGCATTATGTATGTTCTTTTATGGCATAGCTACTCTGCATTGTTATTTTAATTTCTTGGTATAATATATATTTTTTGATTGTCTTTTTGTGTATTGATTTCGGAGATGAAATTCTCTTGGCGGGGGGGAGTGTGCAACGACCTGTAGATTAATCGTTTTGTATTTGAATATTTAAATCATCTTTTAATATTTAAATAATGTTTAATGACCAAATGAAAATATTTTAAATATTAACTAATGATATTAAAATAATTTTCAAATTTTTTTACCAAAACAATTAGTTCAGATAAAAAAATGTGATCGAACAAAGTTTTCCGAAATTTCAACTTTTTGACATAAGAAAGTCATCGAAATAAATTATGCACATTATTTATAAATCATAATCAAATGCACACACATGTAATATATGTCATGTAATAAGTTAATTATAATGTTAAAGTTAATAATCATGCTTAGTTTAAATATAAAACATGATGTGACCAAATATGCATAATTATGGAAAGTGTATATATAATGTAACATATCCCACCTTTATGAAACACATCATGGCAGCTCCTTGATTCAGGGGCATGGAGGGGATATGCCCCATGACCAATGTGTATAAGGAGGTATGGGAGAGGATGGAGCTTCCAAAATTCATGCACGCTTTATTATATTTTATTCCTATAGTCAATTTAGTAAACTACCCTCCTCATTTCCTATAAATACCCCTTACCTCAACACATTTCCACTTTAAATTATCATTTAATTCTTCATTTCCCTTCTCTTCATATCTGAAAAATACTTCCATTGCTTCCATCTCTTTTTCCTAACAGAAAAGTTATTGTATATACTCTAAAACCAAGTCTAAAATCACTCACATCCACTTACATACCTTTTCTCCACCAAAACAAGCCCTTACATCCCTAAAAAGTGTTGGCCGAGCCCATTCCTAGCCTAGATCGAGCCACCTTACACCCCTCAAGCCCACACAAGTTCATAAATCCAAGTCAAGGAAGTTTGCTTAGCGTTTAGTCAAGTTCGGTGGAAGTTTTAGCATAGATTTAGTGAACTTTGGTGAGTAAAGCTTCCACCTTCAAACCAAATGTTTTCAAACTATATTTGTGTTTATGATATAGCTATTAAATGCTTGTTGTATTACTAAAATAATAGTTTGGTTGTTGGATTGGTTTGTTGCTTGAAAGTTCACAGCTTTGAAAAATTAGTAAGCAAATCATTAGACATATGAAATTTTAATAGTTAACCTTATCCCTTTGTTAATAAATGCTTCATATTTGTTGTGTTATTATAAATCACCATATATCTATGCTTATACCCTTACCATGTGATATGTGTGTATTGCAAAAGACATAAACTTGAATTCCGAACAGCCCGTATAGGGATATCGGCACTTTCGAAAAATCACCTTTTATCGAAACCGTTTGACTTCAATACCTGCTTGGAATTATTTCACAAGTTAAGTAAGTTTTTAATTAATGATATTTTCAAAAATAATTAATTATTTTAATAATGATTATTTAATTTAATTCATTATTTAGTTAATAAGGATTATAGTTAACTAATTACTTATTAATGATGTGCTTTAAATTTAACTAATTTCTAAGTTAATGATGTTTTAAATTTGATTAATCATTTTATTTAATGATTCTTAAGGCTAATTAATCTTTTGATAATGATGGATTAAGATTTATTAATTTATTAATTAATGACGATTTTAAAATTAGTCATCCTTTTTAATTAATGACTTTTAAAGGTTAATAAATCTGTTTAACATTAATTATCTTTCCTTAAATAAAGTTTTAAATTAATTACTCACTTTTAGACAATGATATTTAATTATTGTTTAATTAAATATTTTATTAGTTAATAGAATTAATGATGTTTTAAAGGAGATTTACCCTTTTTATTTAAAGGTTATTGATGTAAATTAATCGGCTTAGTTAACGAAGTTTTAGAGTTGATTAATCAATGTAATAGGAATATTTTAAGTCATTAAATCCTTCTTAATGATGTTTTGAAGTTAATGAACTCTTCTAACCAAGGGTATAAAGCTAATACTTATAATGTGAAGCTAAGTACAAATTCGGTTTTTAAAAGAAAAAGTTTGATTTGTTTATGGAAATGAATTAATTTTTGCAAAGCGATTCACTTATATAGAAAAGATTATTTGTATAATTAGCACTAAACATCAAAGAAGTAAACTTGTCGTTATTTTAAAAGTTAAGAATAATTGTGAGACATGACTTTGAGGTTACACTACCTTGACTTCTCCCGTATTATTATTAACTAAGAAATAGTGTGAGTTTGAATTCGATGAGTGGTGGTTAGTATACAAGACTTAATTTCCATATATGGTCATTTTATATCCTCGATAGTTGGTTTCTCGGCTATCAGTTACCTCAACTTCTTTATTTTTGTCATTCTAAGATGATTTATTGCTCTGTCGAGCATTGATATCCTTTTTTAGAAATGACTAAATCCAAAGTGCAAGAGGAAGCCAAGATATGTGGCATTGCTCCAATTATGGTACTTTCACATCTCATCTAGATTTGGATTCGGTAGCGCTATAAGATGTGAAATATTCGGATACCCGGTAAGGCTTGGCGTGGTCTAGCTTGCTATTGTCTGAGAAGTGTCATGGAGTATACGAGCTTCTAAGAAGTAAATTACTAAAGGTATACTTTAATGGTGGTGCAACTTCCTAGTCATTTGTTGGACATTTCTTTTTCTTATTTGATTTGAACCCATAAATTCATTTCCTGATCGGCATCGAGAAGAGTCAACCACTCCTCATGGTATTTAATTATTTATCCATTCTTTACGTTCGGATGCTGATTTATGTGAAAGTAAACCCGTTCCGTGTTCAGTGGCATGGTCCCTCACATTTGTGATTAATTTCACACATACTGTTTAAAAAGTTTTACTCATACCAGACACATCGTCTGATCCAAGTTATTTGTTTTTTGTAAACTCTCGAGTGCTCATTTATTTGAGTATTCCTAGAGTAGAAGGTCTTTTTTAGGCTCTTACGAAGGAGAGATGTTATAACTGTCTAAGCTGATTTGTAGTACTTTTGTGTAACTCTGCTAACTCCCTGTTAAAGAGTAACCTAATGTACTATTAACTGTTATGTTTTATTTAGCAGTTTCGTTGTGAGGTTTTCTATTCAGTTCTTTATTTTGCTCCATGACGATTCAACTTTTCAATGCTTGGGCAACTACACACGAACACCAAGGATGTGTTAAGCGTCGTTCCTAGGGGTTAGAAATGTGGGTCGTCCCATTGTAAATACCAATAGCCTCCACCATGATTAAGACACATTTTTTGGTGCATCCTCTACCATAGCTGCCCCTTTTGTTCCTTTCTCGATGATGCCATTTCTTCGACATTGCAACGCAAAAAGAAGGAGAAGGCATATATACTCTAAGGGATAGACTGGATAAATAATTTATTAACTCTTGGCAAGATTTATATAGAGAAAGGTAATTTTTTATTTATATAAATTCACATATATTCCCATGTGTGTGTTTATATATTCATGCTTCATTATTATTCAATATGCATGTTTCACAAAATAAAAAATAAAAATTATTTATACTTATGCCATTTTAAAACACACACAAAAGACATATACGTATGTATGTATGTATGTAAATTCATTAAATATAGGTATATATTTGTTTTATATGTTATATATTATATACATATATGATTTGGTAAACTTTATAAAAATATAATTGTTAATACACTATATTATACGTACAATATTTATTGTTTTAAACAATGAACACACACATGAACACACACAGATATATATATATATATATATATTCATATGTATATGTATATATATTTGAATATCTGCTCACGTCAGATCGATCCATAAAATATTGCTTATATAGTTTATTTATATTTTATAGCCAAGCTAGTATTTTAAAATTTGAAAGGTCGATTATAAAATTAGTAAAATAAAACTATAGCTGAAATAATTACATTAAAATATTATTTTATTTTATATATATATATATATATTGAATAAGTCACAGCACTCAAAATTTAAATTTACAATTATTTATTCATTATAGAAAATTAATATATTAATATATATACACACCCACATATATAATTATTAAATGAATGTATTAATGTATTATAGAAAATATATTTTATATTTATATTTATATTTTATACCATCATTATTTAAATTAAACATATGTATTATATATGTACATCGTATGTTTAAATTTAAATATTATTTATAAAATGTTTTTAGTGGCCAAATTAAAAGATTATTATTATTATTACATGCTTTATGTGCACATAATATATACATTAAATATCATATATATATATATATGTCACATAGATATCTTAGTGACTATATAACAAAGTGGTCAATTTTCCTCATAACGCCCTAGTTTTGGTTATATATTTGTGTGTCTATTATTGTGATATTCGTATTATGAATATAAATGTCATAACATATTTAAATAAATTAAATACTCTAATTTAAAATTAGATTATTAACAATTTTATTTTAATCATTAATTATAAAAAATATTTTATTCAACAAAATTAAATTATAACATTACAAACCTCTTTTATTAATCAAAAGACTAAATTTTCAACAGCAAAGACAAATATTTATTTACAAAAACAAAGAATAAAAATCTTGTGCAATATAATAAAGGATTTTTTTTTAAATTCACCCTTTTAACACCATTTCTAGTGCACTAGATCCAGCAATATATTAGTGCCTGCATTACGCTTATGTAAATAAATTAACTAACACTAAGGGCATCACTTTTTGAAAATGTCAAAGTAGATGGATATATAGGAAAGAGTTTCTAAACTAAGCAGAAAGATACTCCAACTAAAGACCATTATGTGTGGCAACCACCTGATCTTGTTGCCTTTACATGGCTAGTCGAAATGGTCCGATTCTTAGGTATGCCCCTGTGGACTTAAAGATGTATTTGAATAATAATTTTTATCAAAAATTAATTAAATAATTTCATAAATGTTATATAATGAAAATATAAAATTATTTTCAATTAAGTAATTAATTGCACAATTTACAAAGGGTTATGAAATAAAATTTTAAAATTATTTTGGATTTAAATAATTAAATACAAAAAGTCTTATAATTAATGAAATTGTTAATTAATGATTGAAATACGTATAAGTATATATATAAGTATGTATGTATGTATAATTTATGAATGTTATAATTAAATGTGTGTGTGTGAGAGAGGGGTCAAAAATAAAAGTAACTCGTGAGACTTAAGGGAGTACATAAAAGAAACACGATGTCATGAGTTATAATTGTTATATACTTATCTCTCTTAAATAGTCGAGAATACTTTACAAAATTAACTTTAAATAAATAATGATATTCATCATTTATAATATAAATATAGCAACTTTTGTATCCATGGTTGTTAGGCACCCTCAAGTCATGAAATATATAAGGTGATGTTTGTATTACCTATAGAATATAAGAATGGTTTGTAACTTTGTTGAGCCTCAAGGGTTACATTGCTTCCCTAAGCATATCGCAAAATAATAGGCCCGTGGTGTCTAATGTAATTCATGATTTGTTTTGGCACCATTAAGGTTATGAAGATGCTTAAGGGGATAGTTAAAATGTACAATGGTATATATGATATAATTAGTAAAGGATTACTAACCATTTATGGCGATCATGATTTTTTAAGCAAACTCAAGGTTGTAGTTAGATGATAAACTAATCCTAATACCTACTAAATGAATTTTTTAAATTTCTAAGACTCTTTAGGGTCTTTGAGAGATGTAAATTTAGTGAGAACCTTATAATAATCAACTTAAATAAATTTATGCATTAATATAATTGATAAAAAATTATTGATTAATACACAAAATGAAATTGATTAAGATTAATTAGTAAATGTAAAATAAAATAAAACTTTTGGCATGTTGTCGCTTCAAGGTCCATGCAAGAGGCAAAATTATATAACCATTAAAAACATTTGTACCATGGTAACTTAAGTCTTTATTTGCCCAAGACTGTATATACCTTCTTTAAGTTATGACTCTAACAGAATATAGGAGAACTAGTACTTGATCCATATTCATTTTGCTAAGACAAGCCAGTTGTATAGTGGACCATCTACTTTTATTTGTATAAATAGGTGTGAGAATAAAATGTTTCAAAAACAACAAAGATACAATATTATATAAGAGGAAGGCCTTTGTCTCGACTACTTGAAAACAAAAACAACTAGTCTTCCTTTGCGAAAAAGGAATTACTTACTTCTCACTCAAATCAGAACAAATAAGATGGATATAATCCCAAAATAACATTGCAATGTTGGAAATAAGTCCGACCAACTCCTCTGTAAAAATAAAATTTCTATCCTGGTTTCATCTTCAAGAAAGTCCTTGTTAAATTTTCCAAATTCATGCTTTAAAGTAAGGGCAAGGGCCTCCCCAGACATATGGTAAAATAATGACCCCATTCTCCATCTTCAATTATAACAAACTGAAATATGTACCATTTAATGGAATGCATCAAATTAAGATGCATCATGAACCCTAAGTCATTTCATTTGAAGTACAAGCAATAGGATCGGGAGGAGCATGCTTACTTTGTTCGGGATGTGTTCCAACAATAGGAGGGGTCTTGCATATCCATGCATGTATCGCTACCTTAGGAAGAGGGACCTTTTACGAGATAGGAATTTTAATGTGTTCTTTCACTACTCACATTACATAAGGAGAGATAGGAGAATGCTTGTAAGAAAAAGCAAGATGACCAAGGGAGAGACATATAGAACAGGTTGGAATCAACCACTTGAAATTAACATCCATAGTGGCAACTTTCCTATAATAGATAGGAACAATATATGGCAATGAAAATCTATTTGATCTTAGTCGATACTTTAGCGTATCCAAGTCCATCCCTTTTTAAACATAGCCATGTTAAAACAAACCAAATCACCTATCAAGTTTTCTAATAAATCTATACCGGTTAAAGATTGTAAAACTTTTGGTGTTCTAGAAAACCAAACCCAAACAAGTGTAGAAAAACTTGTTCCCTAGCAGTATCAACAGAGGGGTTCCATTGAGAAATTTAAAGGTTTCGCTAGAATAATAACCAGTTCGGCCTTGAGAATAAGAATTATATCTTCTAAGCAGGTAAATTTAAAGAAGAACGTTGTGTTGCCATAGCTCATTGTAAATTTTCCTTCGAGTTTCCACACTCTCATCAAGTGATATTTAATGGAAGAAAAAAGGGAATTTTCACCCAAAAAGAATCCAACAAGATGTTCTCACCAAAGCACTATACTTGCTTTGATAACATCAACTAGGGGATATTGATTCCATTAACAATATTAATATCAAATATCCTATGAGTGTACTTTAAATTGTAGGGTTTGTTAGTGAACAAGGAGAACCACTTTAAACAAATTGTTTCATAAGAGTATGTAGAGTTTTGTGCTATGGAAGGAGACTTTGAGATTTTGAAGATTTGGGGGACTGAGAAAATTATCCAAAGGGTAGACTACAAGCTATAGCTACAAAGTGTTAAAGTGATGCACCTACATCAACCATAGAAACATCTACATTGAAAATTTCATTATTTGCAATAACACAAGAACTCCACTGAAAATGGAGGAAAACTAGCTAAGTTATCAATTTCATGTAAAATTCTAGGCATTACAACATCTAAAGTTTCTAAACTTGAATCCTTAGACAGAAATGACTTAACCTTGGGCACTAGAACGTTTCGACCGAAGTGAGTAAGGGAGGCCTCGGATACCCAATAACTCTTGAGTCTCATCTTACCATTACTATTCTTACCCATTCCATATCTGGAGAAAAGGGGATCATGCAATTCAAGAAACTAGATGATCAATGTGGGGGAGGAAGCCATAGTAGGCGAGGAAGAAGACGTAAGGGGATGCGATGATTAGATCCATGCTTGGAAAAGAATCATAAAAGGGAATATCATTGTCCTTATTTTTAATTCAAGATGTAAAATTATTAGATCTATGTTCAATCGCATAAGATATTTGTACGGTGAATAGTCACAACCATAGTATATGAAATCTCAATGAATATGTTTCATTCAAAATGAGAAAATAAAGCATAGTACGAGATCATGTGTTCAATACAATTGAATACAATATGGATCTTGGTATGCTAGATATAACACTAAAATAAGGATTACAAGATAGATATGGGAATTTGATAACTTAAATGATAATTTGATTGGTTTACTTAATTGCAACTTATTTGATATCTTTAAAATGTAAAGGATGATTAGACACATTTTTGGTAAAGAATACAGTGCAGTCATATAGTAAAGAATTTTCTCTTATAAAAGTCTGAATTTCCATAAGATAAAGTGAAAGTTTGAGAATGGTTCTAGCATAATTGGGATGAAGGGTGTGAATAATCACTTCTACTTCATGAAGAGACACTGGAAACACATTGGTTGTAATATTTATATACGCTTTTTAAGGAATAATTAGTATGAGTTCTATTTCAAATGTACTTTACTTATAGAAATTTTGTTATGCATAAAATATTTCTCTAAATTAGAGTTGTTTGATCAAGTACTCTTGACTGTGAGTTAGTTATATTAAAGGAAATAAATAGCCAGTGGTAAGTTATTGAATGGTGCTCTATATTTCAACGTTGTTATTGCAACAATAAAAGTAGTGGGAGCATATCATAAAAAACGTGCTAGTTGACACATCAAGTGTTGAAATATCACTTTCTTGTATGCTGAATATTATTTATGAAATAATAACTGTTTTTAATATGGATCGAAAATAGAAGAAATTTTTTATATGAATATTATGAATATTCATTATAAAATAAAACTTTATATTGGCAATTTGACAATGGTATTTTTTTCATACTAATATTAATGTGAGAATATAGAAAATATAAAAGCGTCTGTAATATTTTATTAATAAATTTTATTAGTACAGATTAATATATACATTTGAGAAATGATTCTTTAATCATATGATTACGAATCATATGGTTTATGAATTGAATATCGCATTAAAGGCCCATTTGATGGGAGCGACAAAAGATTTAACAAACTCATCAGATTGATAAATATAGATGTATATATAATCTAAAGTCGTATGATACCCAAAGTGCATCCACTTACTTTATTCAGTTCACCAATTGAATTATCTAAGATGTAAATATGATTATTTGATACACAAGTTAGTCATCCATGATAAGTTCATAAAATATAAAATAGAAGTAAAAAAACAAAATTTCAAAGGAATAAATCAATTCGATTGTATCAAATATGTGAGTATTTTTTAAAAGATGTTCAATAGCACCTAAAAGTCAATAAGATTCAAACTCTAAAATCACTCCTCCTTATGGTGCATAATGATGTATCAATAATAAGTGACCTAATTTTGTTAGACAAAGTACGATTGATAATGAATGAATTTGAGTTACTTATATCTATAAGAATATGTCCTAAGATTTAACGCATATGTTAACTTTAATTTTATATAAGAGAATAGTTTACAATTTCATATATGATATGAATTAGTAAGGAACGTCGATCTTAAATAGTTTGAGATAATGCGTGTTGGGAATGGGCCAGTATGCAGGGTTGATTTTGAAAAAAAATCTAGTTGGATATTAGTAGGCCCATGAAGTTTAATAATTGTATAAGATCCAATCTAATTAGTTCAAATAAGATCATATTTTATTTAATTTTCTTGATTTAATTAATAGATGTATGTTAATTAGTTTAAATTTTATATGTTTTTAGTATATCAATATATACTCATGTGAATATATAAATGTAATATGCAACATAGCAAGTTGTACATTATTACAAAAGTAGATATTGGGATTTATATCCATTATGTAAACATTGACCATTTATATATGTGTTCGTTGTCACAAAACATAGTTTAATATATTTATAAAATATATAAATATAAATATAAATATAAATATAAATTACAAAGTTATTTATATATAATAATATATAGAATATCTAATCTAATTTTGACTAAGTCAATAAATTTTAAACTTAAATTTTGTATCTAAGATATCTGATCAAAGCCTAGTAAAACATTTTAAAATTCAAAACTATATCTTAAAAATATTTTTAATTAAATTTAAATATGTGTATTTATGTAAAAATAATTATAAAAACCTAATATATATATATATATATTTGTTTTTTATTTATTCATTAAGAATACACAACACTATTTTGTGTATAAACTTTATGTATTAAAATTATATATTTATAGACCATTATTGTGCCAGTAAACAAAATTTAGTTGGAAAACTAGTTTTAATAAGTGTGTGTATGCATATACATTATAGCATCAAAGACACATATTGTATGTGACACCCTACCTCTATAACGATATCTTCCAAAAGTATTACTAAGTAATAATGTAGCGACCCTACCGTTATACCTATATTATTAAAGAATATTATAAATAATGTTGACTAATCATACGAAAAATACACCTTGTTAAAGGTGACCAAATGTGAATATAACTTTAAACTAACGCTTACACGTCATACTTACCATTTAACTAGATCTTTGGAATAAATTTTAACGTGTATAGACTTAGTTCAAAGTAATAGACACGTCGTTTTCTCAGAATTCGAAAAGTAAATCATATAAGAAAGTAAATCACATATCATAGTGGAATAATAAATCTCATATACATATACTAATTATGAGTCTACAAATAAAATACTAACCCCACATAATATACATATTTTACAAATCTCTAACTCATATATACATCTTATATATAACACAAAATCCTAAATGAGATAAACTAACAGTCAAAATGGTTTATCTCCCTACTAGCCAAACCCAAAGGTCTACCTATCCTATAACCTAAAAGTCTCGGCCTGACCCGAGTATTATAAGATATAGGTCAGACTATCTCTAAATATCCAAAAGGGTGAGAACAAGATATAACACAAAACTAAATAACATATAAGTAAATCCAGATATCTAAAATATAACAAGTCACTTAATTAATTTAATCCAGAATTTAATTCGAGGCACAAGTATATATATTTGGTCACAACCACACATTAGTCACTAAACATAGAATCACAAAATAAATCATGATATTCCTAACACTGAGAAACCATTTCCATAGCATGGCAAATAAATAATTGTGGTATCACTCGTACTGATCTAATACCAAAGAACGAGAACATAGAATCTCAACACGATAAATAAAGATCAGGAAATAGAGAATCTCAACACGGTCACAAGGATTAGGGAAAACCAAATCTCAACTGATCAAGACTACCGTGGCCGCCATGACTTGAATATTCTAGATTATTCAATCTTATTATATATTTCTATTCAAAAAGAAATCCATGAGTATACCTCTTAATGATTTATCGGCCCCCAGCTGAACCCTAAAAGGAAATACTCTAAAGTGCCATATACTATTTCTTTCAGTATTCACTAGAATTTAACCAAAACGTCCCACACTGCCTGGTGAAACTAAAAGCTAGTAAATCTCACTCGTTAAGAATACCAATGGAAAACCTAAACTATATTCTTTTAAGGATCTATCGGCCTCGTCGAACACCAAAAGATAATACAACCCTAAAGTGGTAAATACTTTCTAATAGCAATCATAAGAATTCAACCAAAAAATCCCATACTATCCATTTAAATACAAGTATTCACTAATGGGCTACTATTTACTACTCAAACATTCTACTCAATGAGTTATACAATATTTGATGAAGCATTACTCGAGAGCATTTAAACCAATCGGTGCCACTAAGTTGATGATCAGTACTCTCCATTTTATGGAACTAGGCTCTCAAAACATTTACCTTATAGAAGTTTATGGTTTAGAAATCCAATGACATCATTTTTCATATAGGAGATAATTTCTAAACACTTTACTTGTTATTAGATAAAATAAACCATTTATTTAATTTTGATCTTAATATATATATGTGCGTGTGTGTGTGTGATCGGCTCTAAATTCCATTAAGTTATTTTGTTTGCAAACTACATTTCAAATACCATACACACACACACACACACAGATATATATATCGTTTTATAAAATATATGGCTACTTATATATATATATATATATATATATATATAAGTAACCATATAATTTATAAAACCATAATTTCACTTATTCCAAACCCAAATTGGTATTTATACATTTGTTAAAAGCGACTTAAACTTAAATTTCCAAAGCCATACCTAAAAATCCATATAATCCTTTCTATTATTTAATTGCTGGTATATAATACATTTTCCACTATTATTTATATAATAGTTCCAAAGATTTAATTATTAAATAAAATGAAATTATATGCATATAATTATAGTAAACAAAAACATAAATCTTTGTAGTTTTAGATATCAGTTTCTAATATATACATATACATACATATATATATATATATATATATACGTGTATATGTATGAATATATAATGTGTGTGTGTACAAATACTTCCTTTTAAAATCCATAACACAAGTTAATACTAAACCTAAGCTTATAAAAATATAGCAGTTAGGTTAATTTCCAGATCTAAAACAAAGTATAACATAAAAATGTTATTGTTCATAGATAAGAGAGTTCACTAGATTTGTAAAGTAATTTAACTAATACTTATTTATGTACTATATTTAACCATTCAAGAACTGAAAACACCAGAAGGTTGCAGAGATATAATCACTAGAAACCATCACTAATAAGAAAAGGTAAGAGGGTCTGACAAGACGGAAATGAATGATATAAAGGAGAAGTGCCTGAAGCCAATATTGCTCTAGGTTATCACCCCACAGGCCCATCGACGGATTACCACCGGTCAACTTGTGGTGATGATTCCTGGAATCATCTTGGCTCTAGGAGCTACGTCGAATAGATGCCCGACAAACTATAGAGATACTTCTTCGAGCCGAGGTCATAATTATGTAACCCTAGCATGCATCGATGATAGCTAGCCATATATCATAAAAAATAATGAGAACCACAATTTCAAACTGACGAAAACAGGATTTGCTAGGTTATTAACATCTATAATGAAATGAGAAACGATAATATTAGTAAACCATAACTCAATTAGACAAATCATTCATCCAGTAAAACATGAGTTGAATTCAATACTATAACATGCTCATAGATTTGGAGATAGATATATGAGGGTTAACTCACCTTATTTCTTAGTTCCTTGGCTAGAATTTACACCAACTATTGTAGCTACTTTCTCAATCCAACAAAACCCTAAAATAGCAATTTTGCAAACAATATACAATAGATTATAAAGTTACTCGAAATCAGAAACTGAGGGTTCTAAAATATTAAGATAGAGAGGAAGATTGTACCTTGAATTTCTTATAATTTCTAGGAATTTCTACAATTAGATTTTAAGGATTTTATGCTAGGCTTTAAAGCAGGATTTATAGTTTTTCTTCCTTATCTTAAATTTCTGAGTTTATGAACATATTGTATTGAACGTACAGTATATCCAAAGAAAAAAATAATCTCTTCTCTCTACCTTATTCTTAAAAATCGGCTCCGACACAATAAGAACTAATTACTTACTAATTATTTCCAAAATCCTTTCTACCCGATTTTCAAAAGCTTTAATTTAGAATTAAAATATTCTGCTTTTTCTTATTACTAAAAATATTTTAAACCTATTCTAAAAAAACATAATTTCATTTGATAGTTAAATAATTCAACTTAAACCAAATTCAATTTATCTTTCCAATTAATAGTTCATTTTTATTATCAAAAACCTTTAGTAATTAAATCAACAATAACTTAACTTAAATAGAAATCATTTTTAAGAAATGATGACTCCTATCATTTTAATTAGATCAACTCAATTATTCATGGACTAAATTCAACTACATAGTTAAGTTTAAATTCACATATTAAAATTAATTAACCATAATTAAACTTAATTAATTATTCAATTAACAATAGGGTTGTTACAAATACTACTGATTAACATGAAGAATGAGGCAATATGGGTATTTTAAGGATTGAACAATGCAAAAAATTTAGCATCACGTATAAATCATTCACATCTTAATCTAAAGAAAACAAATAATGTATATTACATATTTTAATTTTTTTTTTTGGAAAGGCCGACGGGGTTAATTGGACCCCGACCAATTTATTAAATCACAGAAGAGAACAAACACTTATAGAAAAGGAGCATGCACAAAGAGAACATAGGAACAAGAGCAGCACACACACACAAGAAGACACAGAAATAAAACAAAGACCTAAGAGAAAATAAATTACAGTTGCAGTATCATGGATATCCCAGGATCATGAACAAACAGCATTTCCAGGGAGCATTTAACTTCATGCTTTATCCAAAGTTTGAATGTAGCATCAGTCTTTCCATTAATTGCATCAAAAATTCTTGTATTACGTTCTTTCCAAGTTGCATATATGAAGCTTTTCAGAACCACAGTGTTGATTCTATTATGCTTTTGCTTACCACCTGTCATAGATTGAATTCTATTCCACTCGACAATGTTGTCAAGAGATGGTCTGTTACCTTCAATGCTCACCATGATATCAGTCCAGATTTGCATAATTAATTCACACTCAAAAAATAAGTGTTCAGCAATTTCAACATACTCACTGCAGAATGGGCATAACACATCCAAATTCATTCCCATAATAGCTAATTTCGCCTTAGTTAATATAGCACGCTTCAGTACCTTCCACAGCAATAAATTTTCACGCATACTACAGTCATTATTCCATACACTCTTCCACCAAGTCCAAGCTGGAATGTCACTATTTCCTTGCATATACTCATAAGTATCACCAATTTTATATGCAGCTTTCTTCTCTCCCCATATAATTCTAGCAGAAGTAGATTGTAAAGGGGTAAAATTTCTTATCTTATCCCAAATAATCTGGACACGCTGATTGGAAGAATATTTGCCTACTCCCTGGAAAATGTAAAGAACATCCAAGACTTTCGTAGATAGATGAATACCAGTTTGTATAATTTCGTTGTATGAAAGTTTACGTCTAATAATATAACCCTTATCAAGCAAAGGATCATCCCAGAATTTAACTCTGTATATAGGGTCAGTGTTCATTTGTATAAGAGGGAGAACATACTCCTTAAGTTTGAATATGCACTTCCATGTCCAGCTTAAATTCTGAGGCTTATTCATATTCCATAAATTTTTACCCTTAATCACATTCATTTTAGACCACTTAGCCCATAAGCTATCTGGGTTATTGAACAGAGTATCAATATGTTTTGCAAATGCTGTTTTATTCCATTGCTTGAGATTAAAAAGACCTAGCCCTCCCTTATTTAAAGGAATCTCAAGAGAACTGAAATTAATACGAGCAAGGTATCTTCCCATGGTTCTGCCAATCCAAAAGAATCTCATAATGGCACTTCTGATCATTTTAATTAATTTAAAGGGGAGAACATAGGTTCTTCCCCAGTACACTTGCATTGCAAAGATGATAGACTTGATAAGAGTTAGCCTACCAGCTTGGCTCAGCATCCTGGTGGTCCAATTTGTCATTCTAGAAGTAATTTTCTGAAACAAAGGTAGACACTGATTAGTAGTTATCTTGGAAGATGTTAGAGGCAGACCTAGGTACGAGGCATTGGATAGGTTAAGAGTTAATCCAGTGATATTTGCTATATGAGAAATCTGCTGCAAATTCACTCCAGCAACAGAGATAGCAGATTTTTAGATGTTAACTTTAAGGCCTGTCATAGTATAAAACTGCTTGAGAATATTCATTATGTTCTGAACAGTGTTAACTTCTGGAGCACAGAACAAAACAAGATCATTAGCGAACATGAGGGTTGATATTTGGGGATCTTTACACTTTGGATGGAGCTTAAATTTTCCATGTTGTATTGCTTCATTAATCATCCTAGTTAGCAGCTCCATCACGAGGATGAAAATGTATGCAGATAATGGATCCCCTTGCCTAATTCCTTGTTTGCTTCCAAAAAATCCTTTCATCACACCACTGATGTTGATCGAATAAGTAGGAGTTGACATACATTCGTAAACCCATGCAACAAAATGCGTTGGGAAATTCATATAACCCAATATGCGAACTATGCAATCCCATTGCAGCATATCAAAGGCTTTCATGATGTCAAGTTTCGTCATCGCTTTAGGGGCTGAATTTGTACTGTTGTATCCTTTTAATAGCTCGTGAGCTAGAAGAATATGATCTAGAATATTTCTTCCAGGAAGGAATGCTGCTTGATTGTTAGATATAATATTGGGGAGCACCAATTTTAATCTAGTAGCGATAATCTTAGAGATGCACTTATAAATAGTATTACAACAGGATATAGGACGAAAGTCTTTAACATCATGAGCATTCTTGGTCTTGGGGACTAATGTAATATTAGTGTAATTAAAGGACCGATAGAGTTTACTCTTTTTGAAGAACATGGTTATGGCATTACATACATCAGTAGAAACAATGGACCAGCAAGTGGTATAGAAACAAGCATTCATACCATCAGGACCACCACACGAGTTTGTTTTAAGAGAGAACATAGCATCATGTATTTCATCTTGGGTAACTTCAGTACAGAGATAATTATATTCATTTTTTTCAAGTTTTGGCAAAATGTCAGATGGTATAATATCAATATCAGAAATGAAGTTATCAGAGTTATCAAACATGGAAGTGAAGTAATGTTCAAAGGCTTGTTGAACACCATCAGCAGTAGAATGAAGCACACCATGTTCGTCAACAATAGTAACTATGTTTTCTTTACACTGCTTGCTTTTAAGACTGGCATGAAAATAAGCACTGTTTCTATCACCTTTATCCCACCATTTAATTCTAGACTTCTGCCTTATCATCTCACTTTCTTTAGTTAATGCATCATAGTATTGCATGGAAAGAGTTGCTTCAGTAGCCGATAATTGAGGGTCATTAACATCATTCATCATAGCCTTTTGCATATCAACAAGCTTCAACAAAATAGAGGCACTCAGACCATCTCCTTTACCGTACTTCTTAAATGCCCATTGCTTCAACACTGTCTTCATTTCTTTTAATTTTTCCTGCAAAACAAATAAATGATTACCTCTCTTTGTCTTGTTCCAAACTTTAGAAACAGTAAGTTTAAAGTCAGGTTCAAGAACCCAAGAGTTAAAAAATTTAAAATTTGTTTTCCCTCTCATGTCCATTTCACGAAGGTGGATAATTTGCGGGGAGTGGTCAGAGAGGATTGGAGGGGGAAGGAAACTATACAGGAGAGGCCATTTGAGAAGGGCTTTTTGGTTGGAGAAGGTGTGATCTATACGTGAAAAGGTTCTGACACCATTTCTTCTTTTATTATTCCAAGTATATTGCATCCCTACAGATTTCATTGGTATAAGATCAGCATCTATAAGAGTAGCATTGAGAGGTTGAATTTCATTGAGGGACAGAGGATTCCCTCCTACCTATCAGTGAGATTTAAACAGCAGTTAAAGTCTCCAAAAATTAACCATGGGTGAGTATTCTGCCGAAGAGAAGGAAAGACAGCATGTAGGGATCCTCTGGCAGCAGCAGAGTTAGCCGCATAAACAATGGTAACATAATAAGATGTTTTATCTTTGATGTCCAGAGCATGACAGTGTATCATTTGGTCAGTGGAGAGGATAGTAGTAAGAAGGAGGTGAAGGGGATTATATAGGATCATTATTCTCCCATAAGGAGCTTCATTCAAATTATGTATAAGTTTCCACTCTTTTTTTATGTATTCAGCAGCCTTAAGGGTCAGTGGAAGATTTAGCTTAGTTTCAAGAATTACCAAAAGAGATAAATTGTTTGATGCTATGAGTTGTTTACATTGATCAAGCTTGATCATGTTGTGCCCCCCACGAATATTCCATGCACCAATGGTGGACATCATAAAAAAAAAATTACATCATTAATTAATTAATGATCCCTAATTATTTTTATTTATAATTACCCCATTTAAATTAATTACATTAAGTAATTAATCGTCAATTAAACCATATTGATTAATCACATCTTGATTAATCACATTCAGTAATTAACTACCTTAATTACTTCATTAGATAAATTAATTACTCCTTAATTAATTATCTTTAATAATTAATATTTAATTAATTATATTTATCAATCACCCTAGATTAATCTCATTAAGAAATTAATTACCTTTAATTAATTACATCTCTTAATTATCTTCAAATAACTTTATTAACAAATTCTTAATTAATTACACTAAGTAATTAATTATTAATTACTTTTACTAAGTAATTATTCTTCATATTAATTACACACAATAATAAATTTCCAAAACTTCTCCATTACCTATTTATCCTTCAATTTAATTACATCCATTAATTATCTTCTCTATTACTTCACTAAGTAATTATTCTTCATTAATTACATTGAGTAATTACTTCTTAAATTATCTAGTGATTATTTTAAATTAATTAAACTTAATTAATTAACTTAAACTAATCAAAATAAACTTAATTAATTACAATTACTAATTAATTTCTTAATTACTTCCATTAAGTAATTGCACTTAAACAATTTACATATGATTATCTTTGAATTAGTTAATCTAATTAATTATTAAAATTAATCACATTAGTTAATTATTAAATAATCCTAAGTTAATGAACTTCATTAACTATTAACAAATCTTTAATTACTTCTCTAAAGTAATTAATTAAGATTAATCATTATCAATTACAAATTATTTTATTTATAATAACCCATTAATTAATCCCAAATTATTTAATTAATCAAGTGTTAATCTATAACTTAATTAATCCTTAATTACTTAATTAATTTCTAATCATTAATTAAAATCTAATCTTATCTAATTAATGATTTCTTAATTACAAATTAATTAATTCTTAATTAATTGACTTAAATCTTTAATTAATTAAATTAAACCCTTAATTACTTAATTAATTAATCCAAATTATTAATTAATTAAATTAATTAATTACAAATCTTAATTACCTTAATTTCAGAAATAAGTACAATTCTGCCAAAGCTTTTGTTTCTAAACTTAGAGACCTTAGGATTTTCCTTAAGAATTGGAATAGAAATGTTTTTGGCAATTTAAAAATCAAAAAAGATAATATTATTAATGAAATGCTTAAAATAAACAAGATAGAAGAATCTAGACCTCTTAATCTAGGAGAACGCAACGTTCTTTCTAATTTAAAAGATGAACTGAATTCTATTTTATAGAAAGAGGAGGTGATGTGGCAGCAGAGATCCAGAATTCAATGGATCAACGAAGGTGATAATAATACCAAATTTTTTCACAACATTGCTAATGGTATAAAGTGTTCTAATAATATTAACTCTATTTCTGTTAACAATATAGAGTTAGTTCATCAAGGAGATTTTAACAAGGCTTTTACCGACTATTATAAGAGTATTTTTGGATCTTAAACCAAAAATAGAATCAATGTTAGATGGACTGATCTGTATCCATCAGACTCTATTGTTGATTTATCTGAGTTAGATATTCCTTTCTCTGAAGAGGAAATTAGGAAAGCCATTAATGATATGCCTAGCGATAAATCGCCGGGACCTGATGGGTTTCCAATTCTTTTTTATAATACCTTTTGGGATGTTTTAAAATTTGACTTAGTAAATTGTTTAATGACTTTTATAATGGTAATTTGCAATTAGGGAGATTCAACTTTGCAAATGTTATTTTGCTGCATAAAAAAGTTAGAGCTAACAATTTAAAAGATTTTAGACCTATTTCTTTGATTAACTGTTCAGTTAAAATCATTTCTAAAAGTGCTAGCTAATTGACTAAGTAATAGAATGAATGATTTAATTGATTGTTCACAATCGGCTTTTATTAAAGGGAGAAATATTACCGATGGTGTGGCTGCTGTTCAAGAATATATTAACACTGCTTTAAGAGCAACATAACTTGTGCGATTTTAAAAGTTGATTTTGCTAAGGCTTTTGATTCAGTGGATTGGGATTTTCTTGTAGATAATTTTCTGGCTAGAGGATTTGGGCATAGATGGATTAGTTGGACTTTGACTTTACTTAAAACGGGTAACTCTAATATTATGGTTAATGGTATTCTAGGTAATACAATTCAGTCTAAGAGAGGCTTAAGGCAAGGAGATCCTTTATCCCCTTTACTGTTAAACTTACCTACTGATGTTTTTGCTAAAATTATTAAAAAAGATGTTGATAATGGTTCTCTAGGAAGTGTTGGTAATGATATACCGCGTAATGGTATTTCGGTTTTACAATTTGCGGATGATACCTTACTTTTTTCTTCTCATCTTCCTAGACACATTATTACTCTCAAGTTTATTCTCTATAGTTTTGAGCTTTTATCTGGCTTAAAAATTAGTTTTGACAAAAGCTCTGTTCTTATTTTAAATGATTTTGAAAACGTAGAAAACTTAGTTGCAAATACCCTAAATTGTAAAAGTATGAAATTTCCTTTTGATTATCTAGGGTTTGTGATTAGCCTACCAATCTCAAGCATGATGATTGGCTTATTATTATTGATAAAATTAAGAATAAGATATCTAAATGGAACGGGGGATTTCTTTCTAGAGCAGGTAGACTTATTTTAATCAACTCGATTTTATCTTCCCTACCTATCTATTGGATGTCTATGCATCTGTTTCCAGATTGGGTTGTTGAAAAAATTGATAAAATTAGAAGAGATTTTCTATGGAGTGGGGATTATATTAATAACAGTATAAAATGTCTCGTTAACTGGGAAACTGTTTGTAAAGCTAAAAGTGAAGGTGGTTTAGGAGTTATTAATTTACGCAACATGAATTTGTCCCTTTTAGGCAAATGGCTTTGGAAATTTAAGGATATAAATGATAACGCTGCTTGGAAAGAGATTATTTCCAAATATTACTATAATGGTAGCTTCAATTTACACCAATTTGATCTTTCTTTTTACCATAATTTTTCTAATTTTTGGAGAAACATTTTAAAATGTTATGATTTCTTTAAATTAGGAACTAAGACGATAGTTCATTCAGGAAATTGTACTTCTTTTTGGCATGACTGTTGGATTTCGATCTTGCCTCTTAAATTTGAATTTAAGGATTTGTATGATATTAGCAACTTTAAATATGCTTTAATAAATAAAGTTTATTCTCCGGAGAATGATCCTCCCTGTAACTTTAGTTTTAACATACTTTAATTGGTACTACCCTTAGGCAACTCTCCTTGCTTTACGCCATAGTAAATCTTTATAATATTGATGACGATAATGACCTTATTAGTTGGGAATGTGATAAGTGTAAGAAATATACTCCAAAATCTTCTATAGTTTTATTAATTTTTTGGGTACTATTAATAACTATTTTAAATATATGCGGAATTCTAATGCTCCTCCTAAATCCAAAATTCACATGTGGTTAATTCTTCATGGTAAACTCAATACAATTGAACTTTTAAAGAGAAAAAACATCCATATTGATAATAAATGTTATTTTTGCAATCTGCATCTTGAGAACATAAATCATATTTATTATGAGTGTTTGGACGCCAATTACATCCTAATTAATACTCTTAAAATTTTTAACTTTAATATAATAACTTCTATTTCGGATTGTGAATTCTACTAGAAAAAATATAGATTCAAATTCAACAAAATTGTTAGGTTTTTACTAGACACTTTATTCGTTATTATTAGTTGGTTTATTTGGTTTGAGAGAAATCAAAGAATTTTTAATAACAACAATAGTCATCTTAACAAATTGATTTTTTCAACTTCCATATTTCGTCTTAAATGGATTTCTAATCCCAAATATAAACTAGCTAGTAATATCCTCTTTAAACGGTATCTTAACAAGGTTAGTTATAATATTAATCTTTTTAAACTTAACAATATCTTTTAGTGTTCTAACAATAGCATTATTAATTTTATTCCAAGCTTAAATGATAATATCACCTTACATCATAGCTTGCTTATGATTCAAGGCATATAAGTCTAATCTATCTCACTCTTTGTTCTTGTTTTCGTTTGGTTTTTGGTTTCAGTTTATTCGTTTCTTTTGTTTTTGTCCTGTTAGACTATTTTAGGTTTTTTTCCTTTTAAATCCATATATATGTATATTTTTTTATTAAATATACATATATATGTATCATTATAATTTTTCCTCTAGTCTTGTTCCAGTTACAGGTTTTGGGAGATAGGATACCAGATTCTTTTCGTAGGTATCTCTTGGAGTCAGATTGCTAGATTTCGGATCATAGAGAGGTCATCAGAATAGAGTTATCTTCATCCTGGACGTCTTGCTGTCTTTTCCTCCGATATAGGATTCCGCTATCTTCTCTTTGGAGTGCTCTTCCAGGATGTCCCTCCCTTCTGTTTGGCTCCGCTCCTTTATTCTGAGACTTCGGAGCGTTCTCTCTTTTCAGCAGATGCACTTCTGAGCAGATGTTTTTTCTCTTCCTAATATCGAGGGTTTGACCATGTCGGTGCTTGACATTAGGGTGTGACGGATGGGGGACTTGCCGGATCTCACCTTAGGTTTTATTGAGTTTTTTTGCTTTTTGTAGTTTAGTTCCTGTTACCTGCCAGGCATATTGGCAGCTCCTTATGTTCGTGTTATATATGTATTCACATGTGTTCTCTCCTCTATGCGTAGAGGATCACATATTTTTCTCAAATTTTTTTACCTTAATCATTATAAATTCTGATTAACTTTAAGATAAACCTTACTCTTATTCATGATTTAATTATCCTTAACAAAGTATTTTAAAAACAATTTGCTTTTAAATTTACTATTAAATTCCATTTTAAATTCAAGATTTAAAATGGAAACAATTTTGACTTAAACAAAGTTTAATAATTCAAAAACCTTTTAATTACATGTTAAAGAATACTTGTCTTCTAAGGGGAATTAAAAATAGTTTTAAAACCATATTCAATTTAAATCAATTTAAAATACACTTTAAATATTCAAAGTTGTTTTTAAAACATTTAAATTCAAAAACTTTATTTATTTCAAACTAGGATTCAAGTTCATTTTTGAATCCAGATTTTAAACATGGATTTGAAAACTCTGTTTAAATCTTATATTTCAGATTTTAAAACATGTTATAAAATACTTTAACATTTAAACTTAATTACAACATTTGAATTTATAAGCTTTATTTTATTTTCAAAACCTATGATTCAAATTCAATTTGAATTCAGATTTAAAATTCAGATTTAAACTTTGTTTAAATCTTTCCTTTATAATTTAAAACTTCTGCTTTAAATTTTTAAACAGAACAGGTTTCTAAAACCTGTTATCAAACACTTCCCCGAGCCACCTAAAGTTTACTTCAGGTCTAACCTCACATATCTTCGAGTTAAATACTCAAATTACCCGAGACCAACGCGAGTAAAATCTGCATCCACCTAAACATAAAGCACCAGATCACCAGGAAATAAGTGCACCATGCACCCTGCACCATCCACGGCGAGGCTACGACCATCGCCTATGCTTCCCACACATCCACGGTCAACTTCAAACTCAAACTCGACCATCAGAACTTCACTATTTACTCAAAATCAAAATTGAATATAAGAACCCAAATTGGAACCTACCTTCAAACCTAAAACATCCACGTTAACCAAACTCCGATCATCAAAGCGGCAATGCCTCCGGCCACATTATCTTTTCCAATCCCTCAATCAATTCCCAAACTCTGGTGGAGCTTGATCCACCAGAGATGATGAACGAATACGCTAAAAACCCAACCCAAAAACTAGGGTTACAGGCAAGATCGACCTCCTGCCGCCACTACATCGTCTTGACCCACCACCTGACATTTTTGCCAAAGTCACCGACCATTTCTCGACCTCCAGCAACAACCCTAGCTTCTCCGACCACTGGAATCACCAGAAATTTCCAAAATCCCAAAAACAGAACAACCTAGAAATGCCATTACATCTCTAATCTAAAAATTGTGTTTTTAGTTTTAAAAATCATGTCTTAGTTTAAGGCTTTATTTTATATACCTGAATTGCACAATTAACATGTTTGAATTTCTACAAAGACTTGAGTTTCCTAATTAATTTTAATCCCAGAGCACATTTGAATTTTGTTTTATCTAAGATAAATTTTAAAACTTATTTTAAAATCAAATAAACAGAAGTTGTTTAGATCCTAAATCCTAAAATTCAATGGACCAAGAGGAAATGATTTTAGATTGAAAACTGGGCTTGAAATTTAGAACAAAGATGTTTTATAGGCATACACAATCAAACATGCATCACACATTCACAATTACACAGGAATTTTCCTACATATATGTACAAGTACAAACTTATTTTAGGCATAACTCAAGCAACCAGATTATCTTTAAGTTTTTTTTAAAAAAAAGTTACTCGCCTGGGTTTTTTTAAAAAGAACAGAGCAGTTTATAATATCTTGAAACTGGAATGGCCAAGCTTTTTTTTGATTAAAACTTAAATGCTTTTGCTTCTGGTTTAAAACTTCATGCATGTGGGCTTGAGTTCATGTTTGATTCCCAGTTGTTGAAGAAAAATGCACAGGCTTATGAATTCGAAAAGGGTTTGCAGTTTACGAATTGAAGAGGATTAACAAGTTTGATGAATTTTGACTTGTTCCCGGTTGAAGAAGTGATATAGGTTTCAAATGCAGGCTTTGATTTTCTATTTGGTTTTGAGGAGTGTTACTTACTGATTTGAATTTGTTTTTGATTTTAGAGATGATTTTAGTTTTGTTTTCTTAGCTTAGAAATATGAAAAGGAAAATTGAATAGGAGGAGACAATGTTACGAAAGGCTGAAATTAATTTAACAAAATAAAAGAAAACGATGAAAATTGAATGACACTTGTCATGTTGTTCAATTCATAAATTAACACATGTATTTAGATAACTTAATATCTTAACACTTGTCTCATAATTTAATTAGTTATATTTTTAAATGTTAATAAAAGATTAATACAAAATCAAGCTTAATGACTTAGTTAATTAGCATCTATATATGTATAAATAATTTTAAAAGAAATAAAAACCAATTTTATTTATAAATAAAAGTTTATATAAATATTTTAAAATCCAAACAAATATAAAATGTATACATTGAATTTCAAACTTTAAATTCAAATTCAAGTTAGGTTATAAAAATAAAATTTTGGAATCAAGTTATATCTATACATATATAACTACTTATTAAATTTAAAATAACAATCCTATTTCTATAAAATCTATTTGTGTTTATAAATGCTAAGTATTGTAATTATCATTGGAAAATAACAAATTTAACAATTTTAAATGATTTATAAAAGAGATTATAAATCACTTCTATTATTAAATGAATTAAGACCATATGCCATATTGTATTTTAAACTTGTATACAAAATTTTCAAATCATATATATGTATATCAAATAATATTTAAAAAAATGAAACAAACTTTTTTTAATTTAAATTTAAAAATTAAGCTAAGATATAATCTTAAGCAATTTAACATTTATTTTAAGTATTTACAAACCATATAGTTATTGATTAAATAATTTTGAAAAGCTTAATATTTATTTAATTCATAATTTCCAAATTATTAAATATATTATTAGAATTTGAAACAAGACTTTATTTATTTATTAAATTCCAAATCAAAGATTATCTATAATACATATACAAATATATATATATATATATATACATTATAAATAGAAACATTTATTTAGCTTTTAAGAGATAAAATAACTAATTAAATATTTATTTATTTAGATTATTAAACCAACTCATATTTTATTAATCAATATTATCACATCAATTTAATTTTAAATAAAGATTATTAAATTGATATTGCCAAAAATTCCGGGATATCACATTTAAATTAAGCATGATTATTAACTTTAACACTATAATTAACTTATCATATGACACATGTACATGTGTGCATGTATATCTACATGAGTTATAAAAAATGTGTATAATGTTTTTCGACGACTTTCGTATGTCGAAAAGTCGATATTTCGGAAAACGTTTTTTGCATTTTCTATTTTATTTGGACTAATTATTTTGGTTAACAAAATTTGAAATGAATTTAGTATCATTAATTAATATTTAAAATATGTTTATTTGGTTATTAAAATCCATTATCTAGATATTAAAAATAATAATTTAAACATTCAAATACAAAGCGATTAATTTATGGGTTATTACATACAACTAAAGTATACACCTTTCTTTCTACTATATCCTCTTGCTTCTAAGACATGGTAGTAGCCCTAAATATGCCCTTCTATGGTCGGCCCTGTAGTGTCTACCAAGCATGGTCAAACATCCCTCCTTTTGAGTTATCATTTAATTAATTAATTAATTGACGACTCTAGAATTGATCAAACCATCGTATAACATTTATACATCATTTTGTCCAATTTTAAGCCCGTAATAAATAATTAAAATTAGCGATAAATACAACTACATTTTTTTATTAATTTTTTATTTATTTATAACATTATAAATTAATGTTATCCATGGTCAAATTCATGAATAACTGATAACCTAGTTGTATTGACTCGCTGATGCAAACTAGATCCATCATCAATATTTAAACATTCTAAATATTAAATTTAAATAGACTTTGCTAAAGCATAGTATTGGTTCAAGTTCTAAACATACGGACCATCTAGGAGAAATCATATTTCTAGTCTAG
This sequence comes from Allium cepa, assembly GCA_030765085.1. NCBI lineage: Eukaryota > Viridiplantae > Streptophyta > Magnoliopsida > Asparagales > Amaryllidaceae > Allium > Allium cepa. The sequence continues at coordinate 307,194,780 of CM060934.1, read as the reverse complement.
TATGAGCTTCTAATAACGATAATTTTTAGATAGATTCTTTTCGTCATCATTGTATCACTTAGATATCATGGTGACATCAAGCATCAGACCTTCAAGTTAAATCTATACTAGTATAGCATAAATATTTAAGCTTCATTTATGTATACCTTTCATACACTCTACATTATCTTACCATTATTTCTGAATTAAATATAATCAAGGGTAAGACATTTTTGATTCAATCAAGATAAAATTTAGCAATATGGTTCATTTAACCATTGGAATTTGATCCGTTTTGTAGGGAGAAATGGGTAAATTTAAATAAAAAACCCTATTTGGAACTTAGTGGGCCTATGAGGTCTATTAACTAGCATTAGATCTAATCTATTTACTTAGATAAAATCATAATTTATTTAAAATTATTTTTCATTCATTTAATCAACCATATCATTTAACATAATTTAATGCTATTTTGAATATTATCATGTAAAATACTTATACCATGACATGATAACGTAGAGATAAATAAGCATGTACATTACTATGTATACAGATATAGATATTTTGACTTATATCTATTGCATATACATATATATATGTATATATGTGTGTGTGTGTGTTATCCAACCTTTTGGTCAAGGCTGGAATATCAACAAGTTAGCTGGAAAGGATGGATATCAGGATTGGAGATCGATCGAAAACAAGGCTGCGATCGATGTCGTCAAAATTTGGCCAAGCTCTGATCGAAAAGAAATTGCTAGAGAGTGAAAAGCAAGGCTGGGAAGGCTATGTTCCAAATTTCAAGTCGAAAGGAGTTCGTTTGTTCGAGATATTGATGGATGCGTGCTCAAGGGAATCTCGTTCGTATCGATACCCATGGATACGAACAAGACGTTTATATCGATCAGGGAGAAGGATTAAATGGGTTCCGACTTGATGGCTGTGGACTTGGATTGAATAGAAAGGCACATGGTGATTTGTTCGACTTGATGATTTCATGTCAATCAGGATAAAGCGTAGAAGTATACTTCTAATCGATATTGTTCATATCGATCAACATGACTACCTCAAATCGATATTTTCATAGCGATCAACATTGGATACTTCGAGTCGAAGGGAATGGGGGTTGGTCGATGGATATGAAGAACACCAAAAACGTTAACAGATGGATGGTAGCATATGGATACGAACTGCGAGTAGTAGTGGATACGAAGGAATGCGCTTTCGGAGTGCTCAAGGATCGATACGAACAGAACGGAACTACTAATATCGATACGAGCAAGGCTTCGGTATTCGACATGATTAAGACTCGGTCGCTCGGCATGAAAAGTTGATTGACCCACGAATTTAGTGCCATGTCATCTAATCACGTGCGTGGTCATCGATATGAAGTGATCGATTCGAACAACATCGATGCGAAGAGAACGACAACCGAAAAACCCAAGTTTGCATCTGTAATAACCCAGATTTTTGGACATCCAGTAATTGGATAATTAACTGATTTTCTCTATTAAGATACTAATTTTATTTGGTTGAATAAGTAGAACTTTGATAATTAGAATATATCTGGATATGTATATAGATGAATTTGAACTATAATAAATGCTTAATTATAAATATCTAGATAAATATTCATTTGATAATATTTGTTTAATGATCTTCTTTTATAAATATTTATTTGGCAAAATTTATCTTTTCTAACCAAATAAGAATAATTTTCTAATATGAGAATATATATTTATTATATTGAAAGTTATGATTTGAAAGTAATATATATATATATGAAATTTAATTAATGAAATTTAATTAATGATTTAAAAATACTTTTCTTGGAAATAGATATAGTTAATATATATGTGAAAATACATAACACATACGTAATGTAAACATATGTAGATATAAAACTAAGTAATTTATGAAACGAAAAATATTTAAATCATAATATATATAAATACGTAGGACATATGTAAAAAGAATGTATGCTTATGAAACATGTAGGATAAGTAACAACATCAATTACAAGTGTTAACATAAAATAATACAAGTGTCATTATTATTTTTTTGTTTTAAAAAACTAATAAATAAAAGATAAAATAGGCTATATAATCATCTCCACTTCTTTCTCATTTTTTTCTTGGATCTGTTCATTTTTCAAACCCAACCTAAGAAAGGAATTAAACCAGAAAAAAAAAAGAAAACCAAACAAAACAAATCAAAACAAATTCAATCTTCCTCATGCATTTCAAGTCAGAAGTTAAAATTCAAATTCAAACTGCAAGCTAACAAGCAGTAGATCAACTCAAGTAAATTCATATCAAACTAAGAAAATTCAAAGATCGGTTTCAATTCAAGTTGTTCAATCAAGCATCAGGTTTCAGATCAGTGAGGGAAGCCTGGTCTCTATTTTATAATCTGGTGAGTAAACAACTTGTATTTTTTCTTAAAAATCTATTGCATGGTATAGGAATACGAAGAATGATGTGAAAATGGTTTGTATGAATAGAAATTTGCTTTGCATGTTGATAAATATATGTGATATATCGGTGCATGTCTCAGAGCAAGAAAATTTGCTCTATTTTATATTTTTACAGGTTTAAAAACCCTTTAAAATTCAAAATATTTTATCTTGATCATATTAGAGGATGTTTTAAACTAGGAATCTGTTTATCTTTAAGTATGGTTATGCCAAAAATAGTTCGTGAATAAAATTTTATTGCATTATAAAAAAATGGTAGGATTTATAGTAAATAACCAGTTTTGATGAAAACTAACTATTTTTAATTTAAAGATTCAGGCATGCAATTAGGATGCTTATGTGAAATTACGATTTTTAACAATTAAATTGAAAATTTTAGCAATCTATACTTTGAGATATTAGTAAATGAACGTTTTTCGTTTAAAAAATATTTCCGTCGAATTCATCTACGAGGGGGTTTGCGGCCAGTTCTAGGAGGTGCTGGTAGTCATTGGGGTGGGTTCGACCGTGGAGGATTTTTGGATTTGGGTTTGGTTTGGTTGTGCGTGTGGCTTTAGGGTTTTGGGGTCTTTAATTTTGCTTCGATAACGCGATTGATTTGGGAAAAGGAAATGCAACCGGAACACGTAATTTTGGCATGGGAGGTAGCCGCTGGAGTGGGCTATCGATCGAGGTTAGTGGTGTGTGGGGTAATGGCCAGGCGTGGGTGCAGAAGCTCGATTCGCGGTGGTTGTTGGTTTCTGGTTTGGGAATTAGTGGAGACGAAGATCGATTTTTCGATCGGAGGTGATTTTTGCTTTGACGTTGCTGCATTTAGGGTCTGGGGTAATAGAGTGACCGGGTGGCGGTATCGCGATGGTCGGGAAGGAAGGCGTATATGTGCACAGCGTGTACGTTCATCTCCATGCAAATTGATCTGGGTAGAGCAATCATCTCTTGTTTTCAGTTTAAGTGATCGGCGAGGTCTCGAGTATCGTAGCAGTGCTCAATTCAATCAAGCTGAGTTTGTTTCTGGAGTCGATCGTGGGTGATCGTTGTCATGTGGATTTGGAAGATTTCTAGAAGAAGAGAGGTGATGGAGAAGAAGATGGATTGTTGCGTTCGTGTTCGATGCTTTAGGTCTTCGGGTTAGTCTCGATGCGTTCTACTGTGGGTTTCGGTCTAAATAGTTTCGTTTTGGCCTGATCAAAGTTAAGTGAGGGTTGTTTACTTGGGTTGTGGGCTTCAATCCAATAAGTTTTGTTATAACAAAAGGTGAGGTTTAGTTTATGAAAGGAATTTGGTTTTAAAATAAAACAAAATAAATCCAAAATCAATTTACTTTCCAAAAGTTATAACAAACATGTTATTTTTAAATAAATATTTTAAAACCAATTTACTTTAAAGTAAATGTTTATTAAAAAAAATTATATAATCAAAAAAATTGGAAATAAGCTGGATTTTCTTTAAGATTTTGTTTACTTTAATTTTGGTAATCAATTTAAAAGACTGATTATTAATATGATTGATTAATTAAGGTAATTAATTTAAAAGATGATTAATTTTATTAAAGGTTAATTACTTAATGAAACTAATTAGTGATAATAATGAAAGTAATTACTTAACATCATTAATTTAGTAAGGTAATTAATGGGTAATTACTAAATGTGATTTATTTAATTAATGTAAGTAATTAAGAATTTATACTTAGTGTAATTAATTAAAGGATTGATTAATTAAGGAAATTAATTAAGGGTTAGTTAACTAATGAGTATGATTAATTAGAGGATAATTAATCAATGTAAGTGATTATAGAATAATTAATTTGACCAATTAATTAAGAATAAATGTAATTAATGAGAATGGGTGAAGGTTTATTAATTTGTATTATTAATTAAAGGCTAATTACTTAATGTAATTAAAAAGGTTTATTAAAGGATGATTAATTAATGGTTTGAAATTAATTAATGTTGAGTAAGCAGGATTAAAAGTAATTGAAGTAATTAATTTAAATTTAATTTAAATTAATATTAAAATGGTATGACAAATTAATCTTGCTTATGAATGATTGAATGATATTGTATGCCTTAGATTAGTTGATATCGATATGTGGCTTGTGATGCTATGAGATATGCAATGCTTGGGTTGAACTGTGATAATATGGTTTGTTTATCTAAGTTGAATGTCTATGTAAATATGTTATTCTGGATACAAATGGAATTGTTTAAACTTAAACAGCTTTGTCTTTAAGTTTTTTTGGATTTGAAGAGACCGGGGTCGGGTATCAGTAAATACCCGAAACCACTTCGATTTGGAATGTACAATAATTCTTTATAGATTTGATTTGTGAAATCAATAGGCTGGAATGGAATAATTCAAGTAAACTGGACCATTTAAATTGTGTAATGATGCTTGAAGGATTGTGTGTGTAATAAGTTTGATTATGGCAAGTTAAGAACTCGTAATAAGGTAAGAGTTACCCGGGTTCTTAAAAATTGTATGCATTGGTATTTCTTGTTAGATGGGTTTACTTACACTGGTTTTCAGCCTGACCCGGGTGTTACTTTGATGTATTGCTTGGGTCAGACCGAGTATTATAGATTTTCAAGTGAGGACGTTCTGGAGCTTAGGTGGCGAACCGGATGGCAGGGACGTATGGAGTATTCCGCTGTGCACTAGAGTGATTATTTGGGACAAGTTAATTTTTAACTGCCCAGCTTTTGTGTAAGGGTTGAAAACTATGATGTATTATATGTATTTAACTGACACAGCTTCTTTGTATAACTGATATTATTTGATATTTTATTTTATCCGCTACGAATATGAGAATCTGTGACTTGTTTCTATTTCTTCTTCTATCTCTTTTCTTCGTTACCCTAACTATCTGGAATTTTCGGGATAAAAAATTCTGGGTCGTTACAACATCGATCATAAATTGCAACCCACAAGTCTAAATGCTATGAAATATTCACAAGAGCTTACGTACGAACTAAGGAATGTTCATGCCAAGTTTCGGCACGATTGGGCCAAATCTTGATCGATATGAAATTGGTTTGTATCGATCACGGACCGAGTGTAAATTGCATGAATCGATCGGGTAAGCCCGTCGACGTGCTAGAAGAAGTGCCCCGAGATCTGAGCAAGATATTTGTAGCCTATGCCTATAAATAGCACCTCAGAGCCTACATAAAGGGGATCTTTTTGGCTATCCGACGTCCAGACTCTTTTGAAAACATCTTTGCATTGCAAGGCTGCTGTTGTACTCGAGTTTCATCACTGTAATCTGCTGTAATCAGTTGTACCCAGCAAGGAAGTTCAATAAAAGATTAACTTTTGAAGTGGACATAGCCTGGAGATAGCCGAACCACTATAAATCTTGTGTTTTTGTCTATTTCTTTCCATTTTAAGTTTATCATTCTTCATTTTTTATCCTCTACATTACTTAGATCTGTGATTTCTGGTGCTTTCACGATATTTGGGGTTTGTCACCAATTTTAGCGCAAATAATATATACACATATATTATAATTACATATGCATATAAAAATTTAAGTGCATATCGAGAATATGAATGCCTAAGTATATACATATATTTACTACAATATATGTACATGGTTGTATACACATATTAATACCACCATACAGATATAGTTTAATGTATACTTTATGTGAAATATATACACACACACACATACACACACATGTATGTGTGTGTGTATATGTGTATGTATTGCCACTTATATATATATATATATATATATATATATATATATATATATATATATATATATAATATAATAGTATGTGTACACATATATCAAAACAAATCTATATAGTTAAAATTAGATACGTACAAAAATAAGTGAATGCTTCGTGTCTGAGAGAAAATGAAGACAAGTATACTTAGATTTGGTTCTAATCAAATCCGTATCGAAGAAGAAAGAAGAAAAGGTTAACCTGTTTAATTATCCTAAGAATATATTAAATTTAGATCCAATCAAATTTGTATTGAAAGTAGAATGAGAAAATTGTAAAGAAAAAAATTGATTCCACTTTCCTCCTTTACAAATTCCCTATTAATTCTATATGTAATTTCTATATAAAAAGAAAGGTGATTCCATAGTTGTCCATAATTAAAATTATCTGAGCATTAAAATTTAATCTCTAAAATATCACACACACACGCATATATATATATATATATATATGTATGTATGTATGTATATATATATATATCACTTTAAAAGTAATGTCATAATTGGTATTTCTCCAACAACGTGAACTAAGTAAAACATTCTATATGTGCACACACACACACACACACATATATATATATAAATTTCAAATATATATTTCATTGAAGAATAAAACATTAGGAAATTCATCTGAAATCAAGATTAACTTAATCAAATGATTTAACTCAAAAATGTTTTACTATTTTGAATACTATAAAGAGTCATATATAGAAATCAGATATTTGAATATCAATTATTTATTTTAAATAAATTAAATTTGTGTAAAAATATGCACATTTTATCATTTCCGAAGCTAAACGAACATTAACAATATACTTCTCTTAAGCATATGCATAAAATTGGTTTTATATTTGTAAAATAAAAATTCTCAGATAGTTTTAAATCAAGTCTAATAAGCGGCAATAGAATTTATATAATCGTGAATTTCGGTCAAGGTTTAATGTTGTAAATGAATAATGTAAAATAGAATTGAAACATAAACGATCTCGTCTTTTGTAACATAATGACCGGCAAATCATCTCCTAGATCGCTTCAAACACCAATCTATCTTACTATAGTCGAACGAACCACATTGATCTTATCTATAATTTAATTTTGAGTAGAAAAAATTTCATCCATAATTGAGATAGAGTAGGTAGCCATGGATGAGAGTAGAAGGAGAAAAAGAAAATTAAAGAATAAATAAATGAGAAGATTTTGTTTTGATGAGAAAATAAAAAACCTTTTTGATTCTCTCTTTAAAATTCCTTTTTTATATTTTCAATTAGGCATCTCCACCTCTTCATATGTATGGTTGGTCATGTCTTACCCTTGGATGGATTAATTTATTTTTTCAAAAGCCCATTAAGTAATTATCTATATTTAAGCTCCCTTAAATAAATAGGGATAACGTATATTGATATTGCACATGTAATTTTTTTATACACATCCAAATAGTAGCTAGAAACACCCAAAAGATCAACTAAATTAATAAATAATATTTCAGAAATTTTGATTAATTTAATTAATTTATAACACTTTATAAACTAATTAAAACATGTACTTCTTCAAAAAAATTGCGTAGGCGGTTGTGTGACCTAGAGGTATAAATTCAGTCAATGATTAATACTGAACAATTAAAATATTAATTTTCACATGTTACCTTAGACAATATATGATTATTTAGCCAAATTCATTGCTTATAGATCACTGTGCTAAAATGACATTTTTATATAATCTTAAAATACCAGTAATGACAATAATTTACACATGCTTTCTTCGCTAACACTATAGCATAATAGGATGTATGGAGTAAGGTATTGTTTAAAACTCCATTGGCATACACATTCAACTTGATTAATCTATAAACAAAGTCCTTGGCTCAATAATTACATTTATTTTTAATCTTACTACTTTGGTAACAGATTAATTTTTACTTTGAATTGACTATAATGACCGTGTACTAACCACAGTTAACTAAGGAGACAAATTCTCTATTGAATAGTGCTTCACTTCAATGCTTCAACTTAGAACCAACTATAACTGTTGATGGATGTCATGCTATGATTCAAATATAGTCAAAGTTGAGTATTTATATTGAAGTCCCATGGTTTCTCAAGTCAAAAAATTATGTAACCTCACCACAATTGATATTTCCTATTAACCTAGTTGTTATCAACCGACAGATAAATCTCTGATGAGTCATTCCATGATTATCCAATAACTATGAGTGTTTAACCCCTTGGTGCCGCCAAACCTAGTTTATGCATAGTTATCTAAAGAAGTGTGTAGTACACTACCAAACATTTATAGAAGGTTATAATGAATTTATAAATATCCTTTTCTCGAATCACCTTGACATGATTATTTTAAAAAAAATTGTTTCTATTTTGTGATTAATTACTCACAGTTGTGACTATTTGCAACTACAATCATATAACATTTTATTTAAGGATTTTCTTACTAATATACTTTAAATTATTTACTTTATTAATTATATCACAATATAACAAAGTATATAATAGAAATCAAACACCTTTATTATGAACAAGATTGACTATTGAGTTAGACATACGAAATAAATTACATAGTTACCTCTTGGGAATTCCTTTAACTCTTTCGGTCTCTTATTTACATTTAGGGTTAATCATGGAAACTTAATCCTATTCCTCTGATTGGTTTAGAACCAATGAAGTAACTTCCTTACTAAACATCTCTTCTAAATTGTATTACTATCTACTCTATCAGCCAATATTTCTCCATTGTTAATAAACTAATTTAATCATGAGGAATTTCAAACCATATGTCTAGACATCTTGTACGAGTTAGGTTCACTCACGATCTATATCGTGACATTTCTTTCATAAAATAATGCCATGAGTTTCTTAAGATTTGGAATCACCATTTTATCCAGCCTTTTGAGAATATTCGGATAGATCGAATAAATCAAACTTGAAAACTATTGAGGCAGAAAGCCCAAAGAGATGACCCATGAGTTCAAAAACCAAGTGCAAACAAAGCCGCAAGACGAAAGGTAAGCCATCCGAGAAGCAGAATACAAAAATCTAACTGTATATTGGGTTAGTACCAATCCAACATCATGGATCAGTAACAATCCATGTTCCTTCACTGATATTTTCCCATATTTAAGGGATCCACTCTTCATAATTCTAGAAGCCTATTACAAGCACTACTTTGTCAATCCTACAAAATCCTCTATCGATCTCCATGAGCATTTAAATTAGCAACTCCATACTTTTATAAATCCGTTATTTTGTCTCAAAAACAAGCTAATAATGATTTAAAAGAGTTTGGAATCATGAAGCTAATCACAAATCAAGCCTAGGTACAGAGTTTAAGACAACCTGTAGCGACCCAACTTTCTAACACCAGAAAATCGCATCACTAATTAAGAAAGAAAGGGATAGAAGAAGAAAAGATAAGAAAGAAGAAACACAACAATATCAGATAACTCACAGCGAAACGAATGAAATATAATATATCACATAAAATATTACATGGTATCATATTACATCAGAGTACACAACTTATTCAACACATATTAGACAGTTATAAACATCTGTCTAACAATACAACTCAAGAACACAAGATACAAACACCATACAAACACATCAGAACCATAATATATCTACACGTGGAAGCCTCCTGCTCCATAACTCCAGAATTTGTCAAGCAAACCTGATTCACTTGACTAATCATACATAATATGAGTATCCAAGAGTTTAATAAAACAGAAAATAAACACTCGGGTCAGACAGGGGTCTGGTGTGAGTAAACGAGTTAAAATTGCTTAACTTTAGAAAAAACTTTGAAAAGAAAAGGTATCACGTAAGACTTTCCACACATAAACATGGAAAAGTTTCTACCTTACGCTAACCAAAACATTTTATAGGAAATCCAGTGATATTATAATAGTGTCTAGGGTTTTCAAATAAATAAGAAATAGCCGAAATTGTTACATTATTAAATTCCAGCTATTAGCCACAAAAGTGGGTAATACAAACAAAACCGTAGGGTCTCGTAGGAAGAATGGGTTTCCATCAATGGCAGGGCTACCGGGGTACCGCCCGTCACAGTACGTGGCCTAGATCACAGTACCGAGGATTACGCCCAATCCCCTGCATCACAAAGTCGGGACCACTCCTTACTGAACAGTCCTGAGTAAGATCACTCCATGGTTGGCGTGACCAACCACCCACTAAGCCGAAATAAAAGGGACATCTAGACAAGAATGATCTCACCCTGAAATGGGTGCTACCCACCAAGCCTTGCTGCACCTCCTTTGTTTTAGCCATTCCCGGGTTGATGAGGCTTGAGGCTGCGATTACCTTTATAGAACATATCTATCTTAGAATGCTCATCGTCCACATGACGATGTTCTGAAAGCATTCAATCCATACAAGTTCGTTCCGGGTTCGAACGAAACCGAAGGCAATATCTCGTTGCATTCATTTTGGAATCACCCTTAGAGTCAACGACCATAGCCCTTGCACTCTAAATCACCATATCGAACCTATAAGTACTATCTCCGTCAAACTCATCACGGAATCACCCCTAGGGTTATACTGACGAATAGTTCTTACACCTTGAGTCTTCACTAAGCTCCACTTGGATTCACGACCTAACATTTAATTTGGATCGATGTGGTTTTCGGATTCCAAATATGGAAACCCGATCCCGGTCTTACTGACATCCAAACGCCATTTTAATGTCTAAGTTGTTTAAGGATTTTAAACAACTAAACTTATATTCAGGATGATATAAACAGATAGATGAATCACATTATCACAATAGATAATTCATATCAAACATTCATCTCACAAAGCAGCACATCACATAACAGAGATATCCAAATCATCCAGTATCAACCAATCACCCAATATCAATCATCCAATGGAAATCAATCAATATTAATCAATCATCCATAAACAGAATTGATTAACTCTAAATCAAATGGATTACCTTAATCCTTCTTCATTTATTTATTCCAAATAAATAAATTAATCATCTCTTAATGATCTTCTTTAATTAATATTCCTTGATTAATCATTCTTTAACTACATTCAAGTAATTAGTCTTAACCATATACAGTAATTAACCTTTAATTACTATCATTAATTACAATAATTAATGATCCTTCATTTATTTCCATTAATTAATCAACTATAATTAATTACATTAAACCTCAATTAATTACAATTGATTAATCACACTTAAATTAATCACTTTTATTAATCAACCTTGATTAATTAATTAATTAATTATATTAACTAATGATCCTTATTAATTAATTAACCCTTTAATTGAATAATTAATCATCTCATTAATCATAAACAGTAATTAATTAACAACTTGTAATTACTTATCGTAATAAATTAACTTCTTGATTAATTATAATTAATCAATTAATCTAACTAATTAATCTTTGATTACTTCATTAATTAATTCAATTAAATTAATTAATCCTTAATTAATTACTTTATTAATTAATTACATTTTTAATTAATTTCACTTAGTAATTAATCTTAAATTAATCACATTTATCAACTAATTAATCACATTAATTAATTAACTAAATTAATTAAGTAATTAACTCTTAATTACTTACATAAGTAATTATCTTCTAATTACTCCATTAGATGATTACTCTCTTAATTAATTACTTAACAAGTAATTAATTCCATCATTAACTAATCCTTAATTCTTTAATTAATTACTCTATAATTAATTAACTTCAAAACAATTGTATTAATCCATCCTTAGATTAATAACACCCAGTGATTAAACATTAATCACTTCCATTTAATTACTCCCATGAGTAATTTTCCATTAATTACTTCCATAAGTAATTACTCTTCCCATAATTACATTCAGAATTTCACCATTAATTACTTCATTAAGTAATTACACTTAGTTAATCCATAATTAAGTGATTATTTAGAATTAAATAAACAATTAACTAATTATTTAAAATTAATTAAATAATTAATTAACTTCTTATATTTCAAGATCCTTAATTAATTAAGAAAAACATTTATCTTAATTAAACTTTACTTATTAACAAATCATGATAATTAAGTATTCTTAAGTTCATATCAAATATAATTTAACCTTATTTATCTACATAAATAAATTATTTGAAATTAATCAAATTTTAATTACCTAAAAACAACTATTTTATTTGGTTTTCCAAAAATCATAACAATAACCTTATTTAAGAATAAGGCATTTAGAGATCAAATTTAAAATTTAAAACATTTTAAATTATCTAATTTAAACTTATTCGTTTTAAATAAAATTTGAAAACTTGGTTTTAAAAACATTACTTTAAAATTTACTTTAAACTTTGATTCAATATTTAAATTCAAAATATTCTTTTAAATTGAAATCCAAAATTTAATTAAGATAACTACTTTCAAAAACAATCATCTTAAAACATTTTAAAATTGAAAATAAATTCAATTATCACTTTTAAAAGTTTAGGTTTACATTTACTTTAAAACAACAAGTTTAACTTTGTATTTTGATTTCTTTTATAAAACTTGTTTATAGTGTAATGCTTACCTTCAATTATACAAACTCAAGTTTATCCAATCAACAGGTTTTAAGATGCAAACCCAATATCTAAGTTTTACTGCACTAAACATTATACGATAACCAGAAAACAACGACCCTAAAAAAAACTCGAGATGAACACTACAAATCACACGAGACTACCCTAAAGCAAAACCCAGCACCATACTTCGAGTCGACCTTCGAAAAATACGAGAGAAATTCCGAGCGAAACTTGTCTTCCCCAAATTTTTATTTTCTAGATCCAAAACCATGCACCACATTCACGTGTGTACTTGCGTGATCACCTCCGGCCGTCGTAGTTCGTTACGATCGTCGACGACAGTCCCAAAATCACACATGAGCAATAATTCGAACCCAGATCCAACAATTCACAAACGAATCGAAATTTTGACCAAAAGCTCGAATTACTGCAGAAGCTCGAACCAAAAAAACCAACCACCACTGATGATCTTGCCACCGGAACCTTCAACACCTTCACCAGAGCATCGCCGTGACACCACGCTACCCTTCCCTAAGTCGCGATCACCTCCGGTCATATATTCAAGTCGCAAATACTCCGACAACCCATCCGAACCACAAACCAGTAAAAACCCTAGTTCATTTGAATTCGAACGATTCACTTATTGGAAAATTTTAATTGCAATTTTCCCATCATCTACAACCTAAAAACAAGCTTCAATCAAAATTCTAGCTTAAATCATCACGTTGATCTTCGGCAATTCGTCGAATTGCCGAAATCAAACATTTCCCAATTACCAACAGATTATCAACTTTAAAATTATGAATTGCATGTTAAAATTCATGATTTTCAAACACGAATCCAATCCTATAATGTAAATTCGAAATTAAGTAAGTTGATTTTTGAGAAAAATTTGGCTTTCACTGTTATTTTAAAGATTTCAAAATGAATATTCATTTTAAACACCTGGAATGATTTTAACAATGAAGTTACATGATCTCAATCATTCTTGTTTGAAAATTACAGATTAACAATAAATAAAGAATGAGATATTGAATTTAAAGAGGGAAATCAAATCTGTTTAGAACAACAGAACTTACATTCCAATCTACAGGCATTCAAACAAACATGCATTCATGTAAACTAATATTCATCATCAAAGCAAATTTCATTGCATGCATCATCATTCAATCTTAGATTAATTTAAAACTATTTTTAAAATAATTTAGTCACCCAATTATAAGAAGAGCAGTTTTAGACTTTTCCAGCTTGAATCTTTAAATCTGAAAAATGTGCTTTGGTTTGCTGTTGAAAATCTTACTGCATGCCTCCAATTTGTTGTTTAAAAATGTTGCAATTGATCTTGAACTTGCAGGTTAAACATTCCTTTGAATTGCAGTCATTTTGATTTGAAGGTTGCAGATTCTAATTTTGCTTTTGATTTCCATTTGAATTGCACAGAATTTGAAATTGCAGGTTTGAAGTTGATATGAAGTACTTTGCTTGATTTTGAATTTCAGGTTTCAGGTTTTTAAAATGATTTTCTGTTTTGAACTTAAGAAGTGAAAACAAAGAAAAAGTGTTTGTGAAAAACTAACTTTCTTCTTAAAACATTTATTAAAATTAAAAATGAATATATTGCCACTTGTTATTAATTTGAACAAATGTCATCCATTATGCTTAATTGCTTTACATATGTCACTAACTTGTAAATATGTTTACACATATTCCTTTAACATTTTTTAAATAATTTTTTTATTTAATTTAAATGTAAATATAAACTTGCATACTTAACTCTAAATAAATAAATACTTATGTATGCATAAATTTACTTTCTAAAGAAAATATTCTAAAACTAATTATGATACAAATATACTCTTATACATAGATTTAAAAATCTAAAACATATATATATATATATACACACATTTATAACCATTTTAAATTAAGCATTTTAAAGAAAACAAGACAAAACTTTATTTAAACTATCATATTTAAAAATAAACAATTATCTTATATTTTGAAACAAATTGAATTAAACTTAAATTTACTTTTGAATAATATAAACTTTAAAAACAAAGCTTTTAAATTACAATTCATACATATATGAATTATCAACAGATTAAATTAAATTTCAAAACAATTCCAAATTATAACATATACATACATATATATTACAATTTGAAAATTCATCTTTAATTTAAAACAAAAGATCTTCTATTCACAATATATATCAAATACATATATATATATATATATTATAAACAGAATAAAATTTTATTAGCTTTGAAAAATAAATCCTATCCATTTTAAATTTGTTAGAAAGATATTGATCAAAATTACCATATTAAAACTTATTAACTTTTAAAAGATTAAATTAACCAATTTAAATTAAAATTATAAAGAAAAATTATCAAATCAAATTAATTATTAATACAGATTATTAAATTGATATTGCCTAAAATTTCGGGTCGTTACAATCCTCGCCCCTTAAAAGAATTTCGTCCCCGAAATTTAAAAGCAAAGGTAATTTAATAACCCAGCAAAGATTTCAATTTTCAAACAGCAAAGCATATCTATCATCCATTTACTAACAACCAAAGCAACCCATCAAACAAACAGACCTAACCAATTATCCTGACGCAAATCTGAATAAATCTCAAATACTATCCAGAGTTTCCCTTGTAAAAACCACTGGGAGACTCGCTCTACAGAAGCTAAACTAACTACACCACCAAAATCAGAGCCCCTCTCATCTCAAGATCCATCAATCTGAACAGAACATCAGACTATACCCAAGTCTAATACAACTTCCAAATCCAACTGGACTGCAGATTCAACAATCAACAATGAATCATACACGTACTCCCTCTGAGATACGTGGAATATAATGAATTCCAGCTATCCAAACTGACAATTCAATCTTATCCTATTACTGCTCTCTTAACCAGAGAGATCTTAACAACAATGAAGTCTCCAACTTCGAATTCCGAACTCCTTATCTCATATCTGCATAACTCAACAGATAAACATGGGCTGCCAATCTTCTTCCTGATCAGCTCAACCTATGCTGACGCTTCCAGAAACAACTAGACCAAAACAAACCAGTTCCTGGATCATATCCAAAAGAAAAGTCTTCCAAAATCCATCGAAATCCAGAACATAAGCTCTACTTCCTAAGAAATAGCAAACTGAACTTACTTCCTTCCTTGTACAGCTGCTACCTCTCTTCCGCTGCACAACTCTTATTCTGGAATAGATGAGAATACTATACGAGTACAAACTTATCCAATATATCTGGGAAACTTTGTTCATTAAATCCATAAAATCCGAGTGACCCATCTGACTCGGCCACACAACCTTATAGCAGAATCCAACTCAAAAACTAGATCTAACCAATTCAAATCCAAAAAAATTCTGAGCTGCTACACCAACTCTTCCTCTCCAGGAACCATCCTACTACCGGGCTAACCACCAAATCGCTTCTGGAACCAAAAAAATATGGAACTCGACTC
The DNA here is from genome assembly GCA_030765085.1 of Allium cepa. Lineage (NCBI taxonomy): Eukaryota > Viridiplantae > Streptophyta > Magnoliopsida > Asparagales > Amaryllidaceae > Allium > Allium cepa. Next base: position 307,178,542 of record CM060934.1, on the reverse strand, counting down.
CATATGCAGACAAACTTCTGATTACATCAGTAGCCCCTATTTCCACATGAGAACCCTCAATCTCAAACAAAAGATTGCTTAAGATAAATTCCTAAACTAATCGCGAGTCACTTTTGCGATCCTACCTAGTTCGGATTCCAAAGAAACTGTCCTCTCTTTACCAAATAGAACAGCTTTAAGTTTTTCCAAACAAGGTTAACCCTTCAAGAAAAATTTCACCAACTGCCCGGACTGCTGATGAAGAACCACAAAAATTCCTGAACCATCGGAGAAACGAGCCACACTGCTGCTTCCAAACTCTACCTCGATGATACTGCAAAGCTAAAAGACCTTCTCGTCAGCACACCGAACTCTTCGAGATGGCAGACATCCTCTCAAAAAATTTGGGCTCCAGACCAAGCATCAACGTCTCGCTCTCCTTAAGGAATGACAAATGAGACCATGCCGAAGCGAAGCAACTTATAGACCTTAGTCTCATATTCCAAAACATCCAAACTCCTTGCTAAAGATCCAGACAACTTCTACACAGACGAATCTTCCCTGCAGCAGGTAAAGACTGCTCCTCAACTACTTATAAAACTGCTTCAAGAGAAAACATCTTCGAAAATGTCCATGGATACTGCATCTCATCACGCGGTTATCAAGATATCATCACTTACTTCTACACTTTCGACAGATCCAAACTTAGACTTCAAAGATAAACTCCGAATCTTTAAAAGAATTCCTTTGGATATCAAAGAAATCCTTACTCCAAACTACAAATCTCACTCGAGACGGTATTAGGTCTACAGTCTCGACAAATACTTCCAACCTCAAACATATGGACCTCTTCCATTAGTGGTAGTCGTGTTACACACACACACCACTACACCATCTACCTCTAAAGCTTATGTTAGAAAATCCGAACAGATAACCCAACAAATCAGATATATATATATATATATATATATATATATATATATATATATATAGTTATATATAAAAATTACAAGTACGCTTTCTCAAGAAAGACACCACTCCAGAGCCTAGGTATTCACTCAACCTAACGCTCTGATACCACCTGTAGCGACCCAACTTTCTAACACCAGAAAGTCGCATAACTAATTAAGAAAGAAAGGCATAGAAGAAGAAAAGATAAGAAAGAAGAAACACAACAATATCAGATAACTCACAGCAGAACGAAGGAAATATAATATATCACATAAAATATTACATATTATCATATTACATCATAGTACACAACTTATTCAACACATATTAGACAGTTATAAACATCTGTCTAACTATACAACTCAAGAACACAAGATACAGATACCATACAAACATAGCGGAAGCATAATATATCTACACGGGGAAGCCTCCTGCTCCATAACTCCTCAAGAATTTGTCAAGCAAACCTGATTTACTTGACTACTCATACATAATATGAGTACCCAAGAGTTTAATAAAACAGAAAATAAACACTCGGGTCAGACAGGGGTCTGGTGTGAGTAAACGGGTTAAAATTGCTTAACTTTAGAAAAACCTTTGAAAAGAAAAGGTATCACGTAAGACTTCCCACACATAACATGGAAAAGTTTTTACCTTACGCTAACCAAAACATTTGATCGGAAATCCGGTGATATTATAATAGTGTCTGGGGTTTTCAAGTAAATAAGAAATAGCCGAAATTGTTACACTATTAAATTCCAGCTACTAGTCATAAAAGTGGGTAATACAAACAAAACCGTAGTGTCTCGTTGGAAGAATGGGTTTCCATCAATGGCAGGGCTACCGGGGACCGCCCGTCACAGTACGTGGCCTAGATCATAGTACCGAGGATTACGCCCAATCTCCTGCATCACAAAGCCAGGACCACTCCTTATTGAACAGTCCCGAGTAAGATCACTCCGTGGTTGGCGCGACCAACCACCCACTAAGCAGAAATAAAAGGGACATCTAGACAGGAATGACCTCACCCTGAAATGGGTGCTAACCACCAAGCCTTGCTGCACCTCCCCTGTTTTAGCCATTCCCAGGTTGATGAGGCTTAAGGCTGCGATTACCTTTATAGAACATATCTATCTTAGAATGCTCATCGTCCACCTGACGATGTTCTGAAAGCATTCAATCCATACAAGTTCATTCCGGGTTCGAACGAAACCGAAGGCACTGTCTCGTATCACTCATTTTGGAATCACCCTCAGAGTCAACGACCATAGCCCTTGCACTCTGAATCACCATCTCGAACCTATAAGTACTATCTCCGTCAAACTCATCATGGAATCACCCCCAGAGTTATACTGACGAATAGTTCTTACACCTCGAGTCTTCACTAAGCTCCACTTGGATTCACAACCTAACGTTTAATTTGGATCATGTGGTTTTCGGATTCTAAATATGGAAACCCGATCCTGATCTCACCGACATCCAAACGCCATTTTAATGTCCAAGTTGTTTAAGGGTTTTAAACAATTAAACTTATATTCAGGATGATATGAACAGATAGATGAATCACATTATCACAATAGATAATTCATATCAAACATTCATCTCACAAAGCAGCATATCACATAACAGAGATATCCAAATCATCCAGTATCAACCAATCACCCAATATCAATCATCCAATAGAAATCAATCAATATTAATCAATCATCCATAAACAGAATTGATTAACTCTAAATCAATTGGATTACCTTAATCCTTTTTCATTTATTTATTCCAAATAAATAAATTAATCATCTCTTAATGATCTTCTTTAATTAATCTTCCTTGATTAATCATTCTTTAATTACATTCAAGTAATTAGTCTTAACCATATGCAATAATTAACCTTTAATTACTATCATTAATTAAAATAATTAATGATCCTTCATTTACTTCCATTAATTAATCAACTACAACTAATTACATTAAACCTCAATTAATTACAATTGATTAATCACACTCAAATTAATCACTTTTATTAATTAACCTTGATTAATTAATTATTAATTATATTAACTAATGATCCTTATTAATTAATTAACCCTTTAATTAAATAATTAATTTATAATTAATCATCTCATTAATCATAAACAGTAATTAATTAACAACTTGTAATTACTTATCGTAATTAATTAACTTCTTAATTAATTATATTAATCTTTGATTAATTAATCTAACTAATTAATCTTTAATTACTTCATTAAGTAATTCAATTAAATTAATTAATCCTTAATTAATTACTTTATTAATTAATTACATTTTCAATTAATTTCACTTAGTAATTAATCTTAAATTAATCACATTTATTAACTAATTAATCACATTAATTAATTAACTAAATTAATTAAGTAATTAACTCTTAATTACTTACATAAGTAATTATCTTCTAATTACTTCATTATATGATTACTCTCTTAATTATTACTTAATAAGTAATCAGTTCCATCATTAAATAATCCTTAATTCTTTAATTAATTACTCTATGATTAATTAACTTCAAAACAATTTTATTAATCCATCCTTAGATTAATAACACCCAGTGATTGAACATTAATCACTTCCATTTAATTACTCCCATGAGTAATTTTCCATTAATTACTTCCATAAGTAATTACTCTTCCCATAATTACAGTCAGAATTTCACCATTAATTACTTCATTAAGTAATTACACTTAATTAATCCATAATTAAGTGATTATTTAAAATTAAATAAACAATTAACTAATTATTTAAAATTAATTAAATAATTAATTAATTCTTATATTTCAAGATCCTTAATTAATTAAGAAAAACTTTTATCTTAATTAAAATTTACTTATTAACAAATCACGATAATTATGTAATCTTAAGTTCATATCAAATACAATTTAACCTTATTTATCTACATAAATAAATTATCCGAAATTAATCAAATTTTAATAACCTAAAAACAACTATTTTATTTGGTTTTCCAAAAATCATAACAATAACCTTATTTGAGAATAAGACATTTAGAAATCAAATTTAAAATTTAAAACACTTTAAATTATCTAATTTAAACTTATTCATTTTAAATAAAATTTGAAATCTTGGTTTTAAAAACATTACTTTAAAATTTACTTTAAACTTTGATTCAATATTTAAATTCAAAACATTCTTTTACATTGAAATCCAAAATTTAATTAAGATAATTACTTTCAAAAACAATCATCTTAAAACATTTTAAATTTGAAAATAAATTCAATTATCACTTTTAAAAATTTTGGTTTACATTAATTTTAAAACAACAAGTTTAACTTTGTATTTTGGTTTCTTTTATAAAACTTGTTTATAGTTTAATGCTTACCTTCAATTGTACAAACTCAAGTTTGTCCAATAAAAAGGTTTTAAGATGCAAACCCAATATCTAATTTTTACTGTACTAAACATTATACGGTAACCAGAAAACAACGACCGTAAAAAAACTCGAGACAAACACTACAAATCACACGAGACTGCCCCGAAGCAAAACCCAGCACCATACTTCGAGTCGACCTTCGAAAAACTCGAGACCAACTCCGGGTGAAACTCGTCTTCCCCAAATCTTTATTTTCCAGGTCCAAAACCGTGCACCACGTACACGTGTGTACGTGCGCGATCACCTCCGGCCTCCGTAGTTCGTCGCGATCATCGACGACAGTCACAAAATCACACGCGAGCAATAATTCGAACCCAAATCCAACAATTCACAAATGAATCGAAATTTAGACCAAAATCTCGAATTACTACAGAAGCTCGAACCAAAAAACCCAACCACCACTGATGATCTTGCCACCGGAACCTTCAATACCTTCACCAGAGCATTGCCGTGACTCCGCGCTACCCTTCCCCAAGTCGCGATCACCTCCGGTCATATATTCAAGTCGCAAATACTCCAACAACCCAGCCGAACCACAAACCAGTAAAAACCCTAGTTCATTCGAATTCGAAAGATTCACTTATTGGAAAATTTTAATTGCAACTTTCCCATCATCTACAACCTAAAAACTAGCTTCAATCAAAATTCTAGCTTAAATCATCATGTTGATCTTCGGCAATTCATCGAACTGTCGAAATCAAACATTTCCCAATTACCAACAGATTATCAGCTTTAAAATTATGAATTGCAGGTTAAAATTCGTGATTTTCAAACACGAATACAATCCTATAATGTAAATTCGAAATTAAGTAAGTTGATTTTTGAGAAAAATTGGGCTTTCACTGTTATTTTAAAGATTTCGAAATGAATATTCATTTTAAACACCTGGAATGGTTTTAAAAATGAAGTTACATGATCTCAATCATTCTTGTTTGCAAATTACAGATTAATAATAAATAAAGAATGAGATATTGAATTTAAAGAGGGAAAATCAAATCTATTTAGAACAATAGAACTTACATTCCAATCTACAGGCATTCAAACAAACATGCATTCATGTAAACTAATATTCATCATCAAAGCAAATTTCATTGCATGCATCATCATTCAATCTCAGATTAATTTAAAACTATTTTTAAAATAATTTAGTCACCCAATTATAAGACGAGCAGTTTTAGACTTTTCCAGCTTGAATCTTTAAATCTGAAAAATGTGCTTTGGTTTGCTGTTGAAAATCTTACTGCATGCCTCCAATTTGTTGTTTAAAAATGTTGCAATTGCTCTTGAACTTGCAGGTTGAACATTCCTTTGAATTGCAGTAATTTTGATTTGAAGGTTGCAGATTCTAATTTTGCTTTTGATTTCCATTTGAATTGCACAGGATTTGAAATTGCAGGTTTGAAGTTGATATGAAGTACTTTGCTTGATTTTAAATTTCAGGTTTTAGGTTTTTAAAATGATTTTCTATTTTGAACTTAAGAAGTGAAAAAAAAGAAATTTTTTTTTGTGAAAAACTAACTTTCTTCTTAAAACATTTATTCAAATTAAAAATGAATATATTTCCAGTTGTTATTAATTTGAACAAATGTCATCCATTATGCTTAATTGCTTTACATATGTCACTAACTTGTTAATATGTTTACACATATTCCTTAAACATTTTTAAATAATTTTTTTATTTAATTTAAATGTAAATATAAACTTGCATACTTAACTCTAAATAAATAAATACTTATGTATGCATAAATTTACTTTCTAAAGAAAATATTTTAAAACTAATTATGATACAAATATATTCTTATACATAGATATAAAAATCTAAAACATTTATATATATATATACACACACACATACACACATTTATAACCATTTTAAATTAAGCATTTTATAAGAAAACAAGACAAAACTTTATTTAAACTATCATATTTAAAAATAAACAATTATCTTATATTTTGAAACAAATTGATTTAAATTTAAATTTACTTTTGAAAAATATAAACTTTAAAAACAAAGCTTTAAATTACAATTCATACATATATAAATTATCAACAGATTAAATTAAATTTCAAAACAATTCCAAATTATAACATATACATACATATATATTACAATTTAAAAATTCATCTTTAATTTAAAACAAAAGATCTTCTATTCACAATATATATCAAATATATACATACATATACATATATATATATATATTATAAACAGAATAAAATTTTATTAGCCTTGAAAAATAAATCCTATCCATTTTAAATTTGTTAGAAAGATATTGATCAAAATTACCAGATTAAAACTTATTAACTTTTAAAAAGATTAAATTAACCAATTTAAATTAATATTATAAAGAAAAATTATCAAATCAAATTAATTATTAATGCAGATTATTAAATTGACATTGCTTAAAATTCCGGGTCGTTACAGAACCAATTTGGCGATCTCATGGATCGATACTGATCCAAGCCCATGGATCAATACCGATCCATGCAAATTGCTGAGGTATCTACCTATTTTCTTAGAGAATTAGTCTTTGACATGGAAAATGAGGTGGAGATTATCGGTGAGACTTTAGGCTTCTTACATCTATAAATTGAGAAGTAGGGCTCCACTTTATGGATATTTTTAGCTCTTGCTTTCTCTACTCCAGTTTCTTATAATCACCCTTAAATTTACCTCAATTGGTAAGAATTTTTCTTGTAATCTAGTGACCTAAGCAATAAAATCACTAAGTGAACGTAGGCCAAGATTAGGTAAACCACTATAAAATTTGTTTGTTCTTTTCTTACTCATTTTAATTTATTTTCTTCACTCTTTATTCTCTGCACAATCATTTGGGTGCTTGTACCATTTTTGCTCTAAACATTTTGGTGCATTCATTGAGAATTGACCTTAGGCTACTTGGATCCATCATCTACTATTGGATTTCATAGATCAAAGAGAATGGTCCAATATTTCAACCTTACCGTTCTACAACTTAGATTTTCGACAATCTAAGAAAAGTTATTCGCCATGGCCCAATCAAGAAGAGAATGCGCTATAACTTCCAGAGCCATGAATGATGTTGAGAACCAGGATGCCTACCGTGTGGATAAAGTTGCCCAGTAAAACCTGCCAGAGATTTAAAATCCGACTGAACTCGTGGCCAGAATGGAGATGGATTGTATTATGAAGCATATAGAGGATAGAATCTAGGATACTCGCAATAAGATGAACCAGCAAATGCAACCAAACTTGAGGCTGCTGAATGAACTAACTCAAATAGCTGTAGGAGGAATAGGAGGGATTTGGAGCATTCAAGTTCAGAATTTGAAAGTTCCTCATCATCCGAGCGAAGACGGAGGGATAGGAAGCAGAAGAAGATGAAAACATAGACGGGACCTCAAATCAAGGGACGAGACAAACTCTGGCATGAGTTTGTGGATCGGTACGGATCTAAGAGTATGGATTAGTATTAATCCAAATTATATTGGAGCTGGCCTTCCCCTCTGGATGATGGCATGGATGTGACAATAGGACATGCTTTTGATGATAAAAAACAGGAATATTGAGCTACTACTAATGACACAATGCACGAGAATCAAATAAGGGGAGCCGATGGACAAGTGGATCTCCAAGACTCTAGAGGGCCTAGGTATCGAGAGGCCTACCCAAAAGCATTTTCCAGGCCGAACACTCAGGGTAGACCCTAATTATTTCTGTTCATTCAAACCTGTAGATCTCATATACCTTGAAGATATAGTCATGAGACTTGTAAGTGAAAACAGATTTAGAAGCAATGATGAGATGGATACTTCTCCTAGTCGAAATCCACTTACTGAGAACATTCGATGTATGTAGTATCCACAGAGGTTTGTAGTGCCAACAATGTCACTATATGGTGGAAAGACAGATCCAAGGCAGCTATTGATGAATTACGAGTGGCATATAGACTCAGCTAAAGCATCTGATGCCGTGAGATGTCGTTGCTTTCCAATTTTCCTAGAAAGAGTAATGATGATGTGGTTTACTTGGCTCCAAATGAGATTAATATCGTCTTTCGCTAAGTTGTCATGAAAATTTCTAAAACAATTCCGTTCACACACTTCACGTCCGAAAGATATAATGTCATTATCATACCTCTTCTTGGGCACAAGTGTGTCATTAAAGGATTTCTTGAACCGGTACCATATAATTGTGATACAAGTAATAAATCCCAACGATGCTATGGTATTGATGGCATTTACCAAGGGGATTCATTTTGAGACCAACTTTGGGAGATGGTTAGAAATGGAAACCCCGGCAATGATGGATGCTCTACTATAGAAAGGCTAATCACTCCCTGCATTTGGAGGAGGCACACAATCATCCCTAAAGAGGCAAAGCTAGGAGTTTAGCTGAAGTGATGCAGAACAACATTACTGTGAAATAGTCTAGAGGGGGTTCCGAGAATGTGGATGTGAACATTGGCAATAAGAGCGATGGTCAAAAATAGAATGACACTAGGGCCAGAAAGAGAAAGCCTGATAATAGGAATCATCCCAAGATTCCTAGGTAAGATAATTATACTGAGTTGAATAACTCAATCAAATATATCTATCTAGCAACTCAAGCTACTGAGCAGTACAATGACCAGGCTCCGAAGGAATTGACTGAGAAGGAGAAGAGATTTAGTAAGCTCTATAGGTTTCTTGAGAAGCACGGTCATAATGAATGCAGGAACTTGCGTGATATGATTAAAGAGTTAATTCTAAGGAAAAAATTGGGACTATTTGTGAAATCCCCATAGGATGGTGAGCAAGGAAACTCTAACCCTCCTGCGTTGACAACCCAGCGGGGGCAAGATGGTCATGTTGGTAAGGAGCCTAGGCAGCTTGAAAAATGTTTGGTGATAAATACAATCATCGGTCGACCACATCCAGTCGTTAAGAGTTTGAATCAGATGATAAGTATGTTGATGCGCTGAAACACATAGAGAATGAAAGCTACTTTTCTGTAGAGGATGGAGCTCCAATAAATTAGTTTAGAACCATGAACAACATAATGTTTTTCGAAACTGAGACGCTGATAGTGTGGAAGCCCTGACGATTGACTCGTAGGTTATAAGGACCATGATTGGCCCTACTATTGTACTAAATGTGCTGGTTGACTGTGGGAGTTAGGAAAAATTTGTATTCAAAAAATCTTATGACCATATGCTTTTGGAAAGAAAGGACTTGAAACCATTTAAATCTCGGATACAAGGATTTAACGGGATGGTTATGGAGGCCAGTTGGATATGTGGAACTATCGGTAGCACTTGGAGAGGGTGACCACAAGCAAGTGTGGGTCAAGCCATTTATTGTACTGGATATTTACTCTGCTTACAACGAATTTTTAAGCCGATGGACCTGGCTGAATTTAGAGCGGCTATAGCTCCATGGTGCATGACAATGAAGTTTTCTATAGAAAACAGTGTGGGAATAGTCCAAGGAGATCAGGGATGGGCCACGAATGTTATGAGACCGAGCTAAATAAGGCGAGGCAAAGAGAGAAAGGACAATATATAGAGAGGACTCTCCACATCAATGCTTTGAATGCATAGCAGCTAACACATAGTTTGTTCCATAGGGATATGAATCCATGGAAAGAGCCAATAGGTAGAAGAGTAGCTCCTACCGAGTTAACTATCAAGGTTCCAGCTAGTCCGATGACCTGACATAGGTCCTAAAAGTCATATCATAGCTTGGTGTGAGAATGATAAAGGAGTTGGATAGTTTTTTCCGAGCGAACCTGGATGTATTTACTTGGGTATGCTCTGTTATGTATGGGATATCGCCAGAGATAGTGAGACATGCATTGAATATAAATCTTAAATGTATTACTACGAAATAGAAGCGCCACAGCCTGGATCTAAAGAGACCCCCTGCACTCAAAGAAGAAGTGGAGAAGCTGAAGGACAATCACTTCATCCGCGATGCCTTATTTTGGAATGGGTATCAAATCCGATCTTGGTGAAAAAGTCAAAAGGAAAGTGGAGGACATGCGTTGATTATATTGATTTTAATAAGGCATGCCCGAAAGACAACTTCCCACCCTTGAGAATTTGTTAGCTGGTAGATTCGACAACTGGGCATGAGTGCTATCGTTCATGGATGCATATTCTGGATACAACCAAATACCAATGCACATATTAGACTAGTAACACACTAGATTTATTTACGACTTGGGTTGTATTGTTATTCGGTCATGCCTTTTGGACTAAAGAATGCCGAAGTGACTTACCAAAGGTTAGTTAACAAGATGTTCAAAGACCATATTTCGCATTTGATGGAAGTCTAGGTGGATGACATGCTCGTATAGTCACAAGGAGTAGAAAACTATGTTGATGATTTGCAGAGATGTTCAACGTTCTTCGAAAATACAGAATGAAGCTCAATCCCTTGAAATGCTCTTTTGGCGTTGCATTAGTGAAATTCTTGGGTTTTATTATGAATTCCTATGTGATCAAAGCTAATTCGGAAAAGATCCAGGTCTTGAGAAATTTCGAGGCCCCGAAGGCGATCAAGGAAGTCCGGAGCTTGAATGGGAAGGTTATCGCACTAAGTCGATTTATCTCTAGAGCCACCAACAAATGCATCCCTTTTAAGAAGAGAAAAAGGAACTTTTCTTGGATACAGGAATGTAAAGATGCATTCTAGGCTCTGGTGAATCACTTGGAGAGACCCCCATTTTTTTGAAGCTGGTGGATGATGAAGACTTGTTTATATATCTTGTAGTATCGGTGCATGGTTTGAGCGCCACACTCGTATGAGAGGAATCCCGCATCTAACAATCGGTATACTACATCTCGTAAACCATTGATAGGAGCAGAAAGAATTTACCTAAGGCTGGAAATACTTGTGTACTACCTATTGATCACTTTAAGGAAGCTCCGTCCTTACTTTTAGGCTCATTCGATCAAAGTTCATATTGACCAGCCTTTGCGACAAGTCTTGCAAAGACCCATGACTTCTAGATGGCTATTGAAATTGAACAATGAATTGAGCCAATATGATATAACCTATCACCCTCGAAAAGCTATCTAGGGTCAAGCTTTGATGAATTTCACAGCTGAATCCATCGCGCTAGACGATACCTCCAAAAGCACCGGTGAGCAAAATGTTAGGTGGAAGGTACATGGATGATGCATCAAACGAAAAAATGTTCTGATGCTAGAGTTATAACTATCACTCCTGAGGAACATTAAATCTGTTATGTCTTGAGACTGGACTTTCCTACAACAAACAATGAAACGGAGTATGAAGCATTGATTGTGGGACTGAAAATTGCCAAGGGACTGGAAGTTAAAATTTTACCCATCTTTTGCGATTCCCAACCAATGGTATGTCAAGGCCGGAAGGGGTTTTAGGAGAAATGAGCGAGGCTGTCTCCTTATGTAAACTGCACCATTGAGCTTTTCAATGACATTGAATATTACATGATAACGCATATTCCAAGAGAGAAAAACGCAAAGGCCGACTCGCTAGCCAAACTGGCTAGTTCTGCAGATGCGCATCTTATGGGCCTGGTTATGATAGAGGTATCGTCGACTTTGAGCATTGACCATATGGATGTCAATTGTATCCAAGAGGCCGAGCATGAGAAGGATTCATAAATGTCCCTCATATAAAATTATTTGCAGAGGGGAATCCTTGCGGGTAGGAAGAGAAAATGAGGAAGATCCTTCGTCAAGCATCGAGATACATCTTTCAGCAGGAGCACTTTAAAGGATTCTCAGTCCTACTACTATGATGTGTCGCCAACGACAAAGCCAAAAAAGTCCCGACAGATGTGCATGAAGGGGCCTATGGCGATCATATTAGGGGGGCAAACCTTGCAAAGAAGAGTCCTCACTAGAGGTACTTCTAGCCAAAAGTCAACGAAAACGGGACTGATTACACTAGAATGTGTGACAAGTGCCAAATGTTTTCTAAGATTCCAAGAGCCCCATCAATGGAGATTACTTAAATGGTCAGTCCTTGGTCTTTACAGTCTAGGGAATTGATATCATCGGTGTCTTGCTGACATCTAAAGGTGGTGCGAAGTACAACATCATTGCAATTGATTACATCACCAAATGGGTTGAGGTGGAGCCATTTTCCATGATTACGATAAAGAAAGTAATCAACTCATGGTTCAGAAGATTGTCTGTAGTTTTGGGGTCCCATAAGAAATTATTATCTACAACGGAACCCAATTCGACAGCATAGAATTTAAGGATTTCATCCGTTGACATCGCATAGAGAAGAGATTTGCTACGGTGACACATCCACAGGCTAATGGATAAGTTAAAGCTATAAACAAGATTATCAAGTCCATTCTAAGAAAGCGATTAGAAAAGGCTAAGAGCAAGTGAGTTTGTGAACTTCCACAATTTCTTTGAACTTATCGAATGACCCACAGGTCAGGGACTGGGCATTCTCCATTTGTATTAGCCTATAAATCCGATGGTATGATTCCAGTTAAAGTGAACTTATCATGGAGTGATTCATTACAATCCATGGACGAATAAACAACTCCTTCTGGAATCTCTTAACATAATTGATGAGAAGTGAGACGAAGCTCACTTAAGAGCAGTTCCACACCGAAACCTAGTCGCTCAATATTATAATGACAAGGTCAAGAATCGAACCTTTAAGATTGGCTTCCTCATTCTCAACGAGTCTTCCCAGGCCCTAGGAATTTAGGCCTGACATGGGAAGGTCCGTACACAATAGAGAAAAAGCTTGGAGATGACACTTTCAAGTTAGCTATGGTTAACAGGATCTCACTCCCGAGGGTTTGGAATAGGGAGCCTTACGATGCCATTTCACATAGAAATAAATTTTCACATAATTGAATAAAGTCATGTAATGAGGCAGAACCTTTCATTTCCCATCTTAATAAACGGTTTTTCAGATTTGTCTCATTCTTTAGATAGCTAAAGAGTTGTGAAATATGGCTGACTCGAATGAATCTATATGTGTATAATGCACGTATGTAGGTACTGAGAGTTAGATGCCAACTAAAAAAACTTCTACGATCCATGATTGGACCGTCGGAGTTCAACCATTCTTTGTGTCCAAAGATGGATGCCAGCTAACTCTTGTCCTTGATGTGGGGGTAGAAGTATAAACCAAATAGGACATGATTTGACCGTCTGCAACAAACTCTGATCCTTAGTTTCATAGCAGGAGTATAAACTAAATAGGACATGATTTGACCGTCCACTGACTAACCCGTGTCCTTGATGTAGATGTAGAAGTGTAAACCAAATAGGACATGATTTGACTATCCATCTGCTAACTCTTGACCTTGATGTAAGGGTAGGAGTATAATTCAAAATGAATGTGACATGACCATCCAATCACTAACATCTTTCCTGAAATAGGCAAGATAAAAGATCCATGCCCAACTAAGGTGGGATCTTATCTGCAAACTTTGATCAATGCCCAGAGTTAGGCATGATTGAAGTAGACATCCTAGATGAGGATGTGAAAACTACGATCTAAAGTAATAAGCTTAAACTAGCTCCCAGAGCTTTGCACAATCGAATGCCACTATCCTAGAAAAGGATACTTGAACCGTCATGGTTTACCCCATTCAATGCCTAAAATTTGGCGGTTCAATGATTACTTTGTGTTCACTAGAACGATAAATGGCAGGAAAATTAGAGAATAGACTAATGACTTAGTCTGATAATGACATGAAAAGGAATGGGTAGCACGTATATTGAATGGAAAGCGCATTTCTTAAATACTTAAACAAATTCCAACAAATATTGGACCGAAAAAACGTTTTTGTTATTCACATTCACAATGGAAATTGAAAGGAGAAGTACAAGTTTTATTTACATCCAAAATAAAGAGCAAAAGTGGAGGCTGAATCCGTGCAACACCAGCCCAAAAAACAAAAATGAAGATCTAGACAGTGCCTAAATATACAATGAAAACAGAACAAACTAACAATCACTTTTTATGCTTTTTCTTCTTGGACTTTTTGTTTTCTTCCTCAGAAGGAGGTATAACTTGATCTGGTTTCCTCCTACCTCTCCTTGAACCCTTAGTTTGGGTGCTTTGAAATGATCTAGCAGGCACGCTTTGGGTGCTCTTGGGAGGAGGAAAGTGACAGGAGCAGAGATAGTCTGATCAAGCAGAGCAATGGATAGAGGAGGAGAACGATCTCTATCTTCTCTAGCTTGACCTATTTGGCTAGGACAAGTTCCTTCTCAATCATATTCATGGGAGGACCCTACGGGGGCTTAGAGGACCCAATGATAACATCGTCATCAGTTTGAGCTTCCTGAAGCTCACCAATCCCTTAATCCTACAAAGCATCTATCATTTTCTTGCCATGCCCAAAAGTCTCACCAATCGAGATACTCAGCAACAATGTTGAAGTAGTCTCGGTTACTAATTCTATTGTAGATGCTTGTTGTCCTGATTGGAGACCTTTTTCAAGCAGCATGACGACTAGAGGCTGACCTAAAACTTGAGAAATATAAAAAGATAGATTAGCGACATAAATATATAACATATGGACTCTCTAAAATACAAGCGAGGTAAATGAGATACCTCCTTCATTTTGGGGTTCTATAGAGGCTCATGTGCCATTGGAATTCCTTCTAGTATAGGAGGACTTTCGTATTTGGGGTTAGTCTGGATTATATCCTGGAACCAAGGAAAAACCATGAGTGGTTTTGGGTCTAGAGGTGTCCCAATAGTGGCATCTTAGGTTGATGATTCGGAGTCCTTGCTAAATCTGTCTACACTGTATCAGCTAGCTCCGGATGGAGAATAAGCTATCCCTCTTTTAGCACCGTGGGCTTATCTCCTATTAACATATCCTTCTCAAGTTGTGCGAAATCCACTCTACCACCTTTCAGGAATTCATTTTCTTCCTCAACGACTTGTTCCAAGGAAAGGGCAAGAACTCTGGGGTAATCACGGCCAAACTATTCTAAGTTACGAAACTTGAATACGATGGCATTGTTCTTGTTGAGCATTGGTACTTATCCATCATTTACTTTTCTACAGCCTCAACCTCTTTCTTTACAAGCGCATCCACACCTCTAATGCATTAAACCTCCTTATCTCTTTCCTCACAAGCGGCAACCAACTCTTTTTAATACCCCTAATCTTCTTAGGGAGCATCATTCTTTTCCTTTGCCTCGCTCTCAAGCTTGAATGTCATCTCACTTAATTTTGTGGTAAGAGCATCTTTTTTCTAGCACTAAGTCACAATTCCGATGGTGTGTAGCCTCCATCTCATCGTGATGCTTGGAACTCTCACTTTCTAGTGCCTTGCTGGCATCCTCGACCCTTTTCTCAGCTTCAGGTTGTGGTTTTCTTAAGTTTTAAACTTCGGTGTTAAGATGGGTGATGATCCTTTTGTCTTGTGCCTTCAAATGTTTTAGATTTTTAATCTCGATTTTCCTATCCCTAGAACCTTTAGACATGTGATAACCTATTATTTTATCATCTGTCAATTGATAATTAAAGATATATTTATTTAAAATACTGATTCGTAAGATGATAAAAAAATTTTGATAAATATCTGGATAGACGAATAATATACTTCACTATTTAATTCAAGATAAAATATCTTTGTATATAAATAGATTTGCAAACTTTTTGATGATGGGAATCTTGGGTATGTACATATACAAGCAAAAGTGATGACCCGAGATTTTGGCAATAGAAATTGGATAATTTCTTATTTATTTAAAAGATATATTTTAAGCTTAAGTTTAAAATTAGATTTAAATTAAAAAGTTCATTTGTTTTAAATATTCTTTCATTTTTAAAAATTCAAACATAAGGCAAATTTGGATGGTAAAAATTTATATAAAGTTAAAATAAAATTCTTAAGCATATAAACATATGATACATTTATTTGGATCAAAAGCATATGTAATTTATAATTGTTTACAAAAAGTCACTTTTGTATATTTATATAAATCTAAAATCTTATTTACATAAAAATAAATACATTTTATATACATTTGAATAATGTTACATAAATATATATTTGGCCTAAATGTATTAATAAAAAAAAGTTTAACACTTGTAAGTACATTAGAGTGGTTTAAAGACATTTGTAAAAATAATTGTATATGTGTAAGCAAATTAGCACATAAGTGGACAAGTGGCTTTATTTGTCTTTCTCTTTGTAAATTAAAATTTAAAATTTTCGAAAAGAGATTTGCTTTTACTCTCCAGTTCCAATTCTTTTCTTCATTTCAACTAAAAAAATAGATCAAAGAGAGAAAATATGAAAATAGAAAGATCAAAGAAAAATAAAATCTGGAAAATTTGGAAATCTGAAACAAGAAAATGAAGGCAAAGGCAAGTATAACATCAATGCAAAAAATTTCAAATAAAATCAGACAGGAGACTAATCAACAAGCAAACTGGAATCAACAGCAAAATTTAAAAAAAATTCAACAAGCAAAAGAAACCAATCAAGTCTGGAAACCATCAACCTGTAGTATTCTCTGTCTCTGTTCATTGCTAGGTGAGTAAAACTAATTTAAAAAATAGTTTAATCCTGGATTTCATTTTAAAGTTGTGAATGAAAATCATGTTGTTACTTGAAATGCTTGGATTAAGATGAATGCATGTATGTGTAATAAGTATTGGATGCCTGTGACTATGCAAATACAGGCTCTGTTGTTTTATCAGGGTTTATTTCCTTTAACATGCTATATCTCATCTTTGAATCATAATTAGCTTATGATTTGTAAATGAAAAGTGTTTGAAATCATGCAGTAACACTATTAAAAATCATACTAGGAATTTATATTGAATATTTGTCTGGAAATTTTTGAAAATAACAGTGAAATTGTAATTTGGGTCAAAATTTTATCAATTCAATTTTAAGATTGGATTGCATGGTTGAATTTGTGATGGAAAATCATGAATTTTAATGGGTATATCTCAATTTTTAGTTTAAAATCAGTGAGCTTCCTCGAGTTGAACGTTTGTGACGTTTTGAGCAATTTCGATCGATCAATGACGAATTGGCCGACGTGGTTGAATTTGACGATTGAGGCGGACGAGGTAATCATCGAAAAAATGGAGTTGGGATTTTTAGATGATCAGTGTGGATATGTGAAGGAAAGATAGGGTTTTATACCCTGTGTGTGTCGTCGGAGTTCTGATGAGTTTCGCGGTGACGAGAAGCGATCGAAGTCAATCGCGAGGTGTGTCGTGGGTGCTCGAAGGCATGGCGGAGCAATGGTGAGGACGACATGGCATCTCGAGGTCTAGATCATCAGTGGCGGTCGAATTTCCGATGGCGTATGGTTTAGGTTGTATGGGTTTCGATTCATTTGAATCAAGTGTGATAATTGATCGAGAGGGGTTTGTGGATCGCCGGTGAAGTGTCGGGATCAACATCGACGGTCAGAGGGCCGTGGTTCATCGGTGTAGGTGAACATGCAAGTTTTCATGCACCTGTGAAGTTTGTTTTGGGAAAGAAGCGCATGTGCTCGGGTTTTTGTTTGGGAATACTCGTGTTTTACTCGAAGTAGACGAGGCAGCTGAAGACTCGTGTATTGAATCGGGTTTTCCATGTTTTGGCTCGGCTCTGTAGTGGTTAAGCTACAGTTTTGAGGAAATTTGTTTCCAAAGTTTCAAAATTTATATTAAGCTGAAAAGAACCAGGATGTTATCAAGTTTAAAACAATGTAAAGTGTTAATCTAGCTTTTCAAGGGATTAAATTTATAAAGTAAATGTGTTTTGGATTCAAATTGTTTATTTGACTAATTTCTATTTTATATGGGGTTGATTATGTAATTTTCTATTTTAGCTCTGGTTTTTGCGAGGTGTAGAACTCGAGTTTTAAAAGCTTTTCAATTGAAAAACAGAGTGTAATACAAGTTCTAGTATTTGCAAGATTAAATGTTAATGGTAATTATATAATGGTGATTTAAATGACTTAATGTAATTAGTAAAATATGGATTAATTAAGGGAACTAAATTAAGGGGTATAGGTTAATAAATTATAGATTTATTATTTTGTAATCAAAGATTAATTTCTTAAATGATTAATTACTTAATGTAAGTAATTAAAGGATTAATCTGTTGAAGGTTAATTAAATAAATTAGTAAATAAAGGTTAAACTAAATAACGCTCAAGGTTAATTAATTGAGGATAACTAACCAATGGGATAAATTACTTGATGGAAGTCATTAATTATAGGTTAATTAATTAAGGAGAGGTCATTAAGGATTAACTACTTGGTGTAATTAATTAAAGGATTAATAACTAATTCAGGAGATAATTAATTAGGATAATTACTTTATGTAATTGAAGATAATTATTCAAGGATGATTTATTAAGATGAGTAATTATGAGATGATTAATGAATTTGTAACCAATTAATGGTTAAGTAAAGGTAATCTAAGTGATTAGAAGATTAGTAATTAATTTAATTAGAGATAAATTAAATTAATCTGAAAGTGATCAATCTTGTTTATGAATGATTGAATAATGTTCAATGCCTAGATTATTGATACCTCTGATGTGAGATTTGTGATGTTTTTGCGGTATGAGATATTTTGATTGAATTGTGTTAATATGGGATATTTATATGAGATGAACCATTGTGTGGATATGATATCCTGAATATAAATTGTAATTGTTTAAACTTATTAATCTGACTTGAAGAATGATATTGGACTCGAAGAGACCAGGGTCGGGTATCAGTAAATACCCAAACTGACGCAGCGGATTAACTCTTTGACATGCTAATAATGTTTTGATACAAGTTGACGCAGCTTTCTTCCTCACGAAATGATTTCGTGTCAAGTAAACCAAGATAAATGCCCAAATCCGTTGATCTCTTGAGATACCGAATTTTAGCTAGCTTCAACACGTTGATCGCGCACGATTCCGCGTTAGAAGATTTACGATTCTTCGACGTTGATCTCGCGCACGAGATTCCATGAATCGGCTTCAAATTCGTTGATTCAAGCGCACTCGAATATCCGAAGATGGAAGAAGAAGGAGATCACACTCAACTTCAACAAAAGTGGCAAAAGCACACAAATTTTTTAATTCAAAATTCAACTCCCTTTACAAGTGACACAACATCCCTATTTATAGGGATTTTACAACACATATGCGACTTACCCCGTGACTTTGCGACCTAACATCACACGACCCAACTTTACACGAGTTACAACACACATGACCTAACAACAGCGACTCACCACTTACACAATACAACGTACAAGCGACATAACAATACACATGCGACTTAATCAACTTCGGCAACCAATAGCGACTCAGGGAAACACGGCAGCGATATAAGGACCTTGCGACATATAGTAAGCGACTTAAGAAATGGCCTGCGAACGACTTAAGAGATGTGGCATAAGGCAAGCGACTTAAGAACCCGCGACTTAAGGAGTTAAACGACTTAAGAATTGAGCGACATAAGAAATCACTGCGGCATACGGTTGAGCGACTTAAAAAGGAGCGGCATAAGTGATCAGCGACTGACGACTTAAGAGAATGCCAGTGACTTAAGTAATGAGCATCAGGGAACGACCTAAGAGATGTGGCCTGATATTTTGAGTCGCTTATCAAGGCCGGCGACTTAAGGCATAACTCGATAGGTCGTTCAGGCGACCTAAGACCAAGCGAGCGACTTAAGGAATTGGGGAGACTTAACTCATTATGGCACGTTTTTTCTGCTTCCTGCGCTGCATCATCCATCTCCTTATGTCGCGGGCGACTTACGGCAAGCGAACGACGTAAGATCAAAGAGCGACTTAAAGCAAACGAGTTATCATGGTGCGCTGCATCATCCTTCCCTGGTTGAAAAGAATTCGACCCTGAATTCACACTTTCCTCTCTTTCGACATGTTTATTCCTATGATATGGAATCAAGTGTTTGACGTTGAAAACGTCAGCAGTATGGATATGATCCGGCAATCCCAACTGATAGGCATTCTCATTAATCTTCTTTACGATCTCCAAAGGACCAATCTTTCTAGCAGCTAGCTTGTTGTAAGCACCAATAGGAAATCGATCCTTCGTCAATACTGCATATACAAAATCTCCTTCTTTGAATTCAACATGCCGTCGTTTGATATCTGCGGATTGCTTATATTTCTCATTCGCCTTAAGCAATCGTTCCTGCACAACCTTGTGGCATTCTTGCAACTCATTCACAAAATTACTAGCTCGCTTGATCACTCCTTTATGCTGTGGTACTATAGATAAATCCAATGGTCCCTTAGGAATTGTTGAGTAAACGACCTGAAATGGACTGAACCTAGTGCTACGATTAACTGCATGGTTGTGTGCAAACTCAGCTTGATACAGCTTGGAATCCCAACTCTTCAAATTATCATTCACGAGGCATCTCAATAGATTACCCAGGGATCTGTTCACAACTTCTGTCTGTCCATCCGTCTGTGGATGATAAGCACTACTAAATTTCAGCTTTATCCCGACCATTCTCCATAGACTCATCCAAAAATGACTCAGAAAACGAGTATCTCTATCAGATACAATAGATTCAGGAAACCCATGAAGACGATAGATCTCTCTGAAGTATAATTGTGCAACATTGACTGCATCTGCCGTCTTCTTGCATGCAATAAAATGTACCATTTTTGAAAATCGATCAACCACCACATAGATAGAAACATTGCCACGTTGCGTCCTCGGCAAACCTAATATAAAATCCATACTAACGTCCACCCATGGCTTAGTAGGTATAGGCAACGGCAAATATAAACCTGCATTCGTCGCAGTCCCCTTTGAAACTTGACAAATATGGCACCTCAGAATGAACCTTTCAACTTCTTTTCTCATTGACGACCAAAAATAAGACTATGAGATCAACTGTATAGTACGGTCGCGGCCCACATGTCCTTCTTCATGCAATTCTTTGTTGATCTTCATTCGTAAACTGAAATCTGGAATACACAATTGATTTCCTTTAAATTGAAAACCATCAACCAACACATATCCATCTATGCTTCCCTGCTTGACTTTGTCTAGGATCCTGGAAAAATACGAATCTGAAGTAAGCAAATCTGGAAGTAAGTCAAAACCCATCACCTCTACTCGCATAGTTGTTAGTAAACTACTCCTTCGACTCAATGCATCGGCAACGAGATTAGTTACTCCAGATTTGTGCTTCACGACGAATGTAAATTGCTGCAAATAAGTTATCCACGATGCATGCCTAGCTGCAATTTTATCCTGCCCTTGCAAATGTTTCAATGCTTCATGATCCGTATACAAGACAAATTCTTTGTGGAACAAATAATGTCTCCAATGCTTCACAGCTTGCACAATCGCATAAAACTCCACATCATAAGTATTGTATCTCATCTTTGCTCCAGAAAGTTTTTCGCTGAAATAGGCAATTGGACGACCCTTCTGACTCAACACTCCTCCAATTACAACTTTAGATGCATCTGTGTGTAACTCAAATAGTAATTGAAAATCCGGCAACACTAGAATCGGTACTGAGGTTAAAAGTTCCTTGATTTGCTTAAAAGCATATCCTGCCTCTTCCATCCATGAAAACTTCTTTCCCTTCATACAATCAGTAACAGGGCCATCACACTACTAAAGTACGGTATAAATCTTCGATAAAATGAATCTAACCCATGAAAACTTCTGACTTCTGTGATAGATTTGGGCTGTGGCATTGCGGCTACTTTACTCTAATCCACCTGTATTCCCTCCTTGGATACGACATATTGCAGAAATAAAACACTTGGCGTCATGAACACGCATTTCTTCGTCGCTGCATAGAATTGTTCTTGACGAAGAATAGTTAACACCTTTCGCAAGTGTTGAATATTCTCCTCTGTTCTTGCACTGTAGATCAAGATATCATCAAAGTAAACAACAACAAACTTTACAATGTAAGATCTGAAAATTTGATTCATCACCCTCATAAATGTACTTGGTGCATTAGATAGACCAAACGGCATAACGGACCATTCATATAATCCTTCCCGAGTCTTGAATGTTGTCTTCCATTCATCACCTGTTCTAATGTGAATCTGATGATAACCACTCTTAAGATCAATCTTCGAAAAGATTACAGACCCACTAAGTTGATCCAATAGATCATCAAGCCTTGGCATAGGAAATCTGTATCTGACAGTTATTTTGTTGAGTGCCCTGCTATCTATACACAACCTCCACGAACCATCTTTCTTTGGTACCAACAAAGCTGGTACAACACAAGGACTGAGACTCTCTCGAACACGTCCTTGCTCAAGCAGCTCCTCAACTTGTCTCCTTAACTCTTCATGCTCTTTCGGACTCATACGATGATGTGGCCTATGCGGTAAAACAGCACCTGGCACTAGATCAATCTGGTATTGTATATCCCTTAGCGGCGGTAATTCCTTGGGCAATTCTACAGGAAAAACATCTTCAAACTCTTCCATCACCGGTTTAACCTCCGCAGGAATTTCAAGAACTTCGTTTGTTTCATACCCAATCAACACAAACATTTCAGCTCTATCTTTCACTTCTTCAACAAATTCTCTCGAAGATAATAGGCTAGTTGATTCCACCTTCTTCTCTGACTTGCTTTCACTTTGTTCTCGCTTCTTAGGAACCAAAGTAATTTGAGTACCTTCAAACATGAAACCGTAGCTGTTGATGCGACCATTATGTTGTACAGCTCTATCATGTTGCCATGGTCTTCCCAATAGTAAATGACACACATCCATATCCACAACATCACACCATATATCATCTTTATACTTCTTCCCAATAGAAAATGTAACAAATGCTCGTCTTCCCACTGTAACTTCTCCACCTTTCTTCAGCCATGCCAGTTTATAAGGTCTAGAATGTTTTTCAGTCTTCAACCCTAACTTCGTAACGGCTTCTTCCGAAATAATGTTATCACAGCTTCCCGCATCAATAACAAATCGACAAACCTTCCCCAAGATAGTACATGTAGACTGAAAGATACTGCTTCTTAGCCAACTAGAATCATTCTCATGCTTTGTCACTAATCAAGACCTTCTTATCATCAAATTACATCCTTCATCTCCCGACACAACTTCTTCATCTTCATCAAATTTTGATGGTTGAACATAATCAACTTCAGCTTCCACATCCTCATACTCACATTCCTCTGCAACTAATGCTCTCTTCTTTGGCTTTGTACATTCATTGCTTCTATGACCAAACTCCTGACAATTATAACACTTGATACTGTTGTTGACCTTTGCTTTAACGGCTTCATTGACAATTGGTTTACTAACTGCCTTGGAAACATTAACACTACTACTAGCAACCTTACTTTGATTGTTAGAACTTGTAATCACACCACCTCCTCATCTCCCTTGTTTCTCCCAAGCTAAGGCTTTCTGATGTGCTTCAGCGACATACATCATCTTTCTGATGTGCTTTCATCATCTTTCTCATCTTCTCCCAAGTGACAACTTTTTATTTTCCCATTCTCTCCCGAGTTAGTTTAGTTTGCTGCCACCAAGCCATAGCTTTTCCCCTTAGCCTTGCAGCAACAATTAAACTCTTCGATTCTCAGGCACCTTCTTGTATTCCAAAATTTCTTCGACATTAGACAATCAATCAAGAAATTCTTCTGCCTGCATACCACCTTTGAATTTTGAAATTTCCACCCTCATACCTGACTCCCATTTACGATCATTTTCTGAATCCACATATTGATTTCGCACTTGGCCTCGATTTCGATAATGAATACTTCCTCTATCACCATCATCCTCAAAATCATATGTATGTCAATATCGATCTCAACCATCGATGTCTCTTCGACCATACATGTCCCTTCTACCCTGTCTTCCAATCACGATAAGGTTCATTGTCAAACTCACGTGGGGTTCTTCTTTCTTCATTTCGGTACTCACGGTGTTCTCGCCTTATTGAAACTGAAGATTCTCTCCTCTCCCGATAAGACTTGGGTGACATTCTCCTTTCTTCCGACACCGATGGTGAAACTCTGTTTCTACTTTGGTTTGAAACTGGTGAAGTTCTCCTTTGACTTTGATTCATTTCTTTCATCAATTTCTCTAACTTTCCAATACCTTCATCGAACATTTCATTGATACGCTGCTCCATCTGCTCAGCTAATTGTCTTCTATATACATCTTCAACATTATGATAGAGATTAGCACGTCTCGGAGGCATGTTTTTCAAACAATCTTGGTTCTGAACTCTGCACTAGCTCAGCTCTGAACTGCATGGCTTTAACTCGGCTTCGGCCTTGATCTAACTTAGCTTGGCTCAAACCTCCCTTGATCTTACTTAGCTCTGATACCAAATAAGTGACGCAGCGGATTAACACTTTGACGTGCCAATAATGTTTTGATACAAGTTGACGCAGCTTTCTTCCTCACGAAATGATTTCGTGTCAAGTAAACCAAGATAAATGCCCGAATTTGTTGATCTCTCGAGATACCGGATTCTAGCTATCTTCAACACGTTGATCGCGCACGATTCCGCGTTATAAGATCTACGATTCTTCGACGTTGATCTCGCGCACGAGATTTCGTGAATCGGCTTCAAATTCATTGATTCAAGCGCACTCGAATATCCGAAGATGGAAGAAGAAGGAGATCACACTCAACTTCAACAAAAGTGGCAAAAGCACACAAATTTTTTAATTCAAAATTCAACTTCCTTTACAAGTGACACAACATCCCTATTTATAGGAATTTTACAACACATATGCGACTTACCCCATGACTCTGTGACCCAACTTCACACGACCCAACTTCACACAAGTTACAACACACACGACCTAACAACAGCGACTCACGACCTACACAATACAACATACAAGCGACATAACAATACACATGCGACTTAATCAACTTCAGCATCCAGTAGCGACTCAAGGAAACACAGCAGCGATATAAGGACCTTGCGACATATAGTAAGCGACTTAAGAAATGGCCTGCGAACGACTTAAGAGATGTGGCATAAGGCAAGCGACCTAAGAACCCGCGACTTAAGGAGTTAAACGACTTAAGAATTGAGCGACATAAGAAATCACTACGGCATACGGTTGAGCGACTTAAAAAGGAGCGGCATAAGTGATCAGCGACTTACGACTTAAGAGAATGCCATCGACTTAAGTAATGAGCTTCAGGCAACGACCTAAGAGATGCGGCCTAATATTTTGAGTCGCTTATCAAGGCCGACGACTTAAGGCATAACTCGATAGGTCGTTCAGGCGACTTAAGACCAAGCGAGCGACTTAAGGAATTTGGGCGACTTAACTCGTTATGTCGCTTTTGTTCTGCCTCTTGCGTTGCATCATCCATCTTGTTATGTCGCGGGTGACTTAAGGCAAGCGAACGACGTAAGATCAACGAGCGACTTAAAGCAAACGAGTTATCATGATGCGCTGCATCACGAACCCACCTCGATTTGTAATCTACAAAGATTCTTTGTGGAATTTGACTTTGGAAATAATAGACTGGAGTGGAATTATAATGTAAGCTTGGTCATTTAAATTAAGTAATAATACTTAGATATGAATGTATGGTGTGTATTTACTATGGTAAGTAAGAATTCGTAGTATGGTACGAGTTACCCGGGTTTTTAAATACTTTTATGCATTTGTATTTCTGGTTAGATGGATTTACTCACGCTGGTTTCCAGCCTAACCCGGGTGTTACTTTGATGTAATGCTCGGGTCAGACCGAGTATTACAGATTTTTAGGTAAGGACACTCTGGAGCTCAGGAGGCGAACTGGATGACATGAATGTATGGAGTGTTTCCGCTGTGATATATAGTTGTATATCTAGGACATGTTGTTTTAAACTGTCTAGTGTTGTGTAAATGTTGTAACTCTGATGTATAAAAAAGTAAATGTACTGATACATTTCTTCTTTGTAAAACTGTTATTTTATTTGATATTATATTTTGATCCACTGCGCATGTGAGATTCTGCGACTTGTTTCTGTTTCTTCTTCTACCTCTTTCCTTCTTTTCCTAACTATCTAGAATCTTCGAGATCGACCGAGTTACAACATTAATTTAAAATGTAAGTTTAAGATTTTATAAAAGTAAGTATTAAAATACAAATTGTAATTAGTTTTGAAACCTATACTTGATAATGTTTTAAGTTATTTAAGGAAGTTTATTTTTGTTAACTTTAAAATCATCAAATTAAATGGTTATTTTATTCCAAGTCTTAACTAAAGGATTTAATTAAGTAAAGATTAATTATAATTTAAAATGTTTAAAAATGTTAATGTAATTAAGGTATTTATGTGATAATGTTTTTATCTTAAGATGGTGAAGGTTTAATGTCTTAAGATTAACTAAGTTAATTGTGGAATTTAAGTAAAATTTAATTAATTTGATTAATTAATTATAAAGGATTAATTAAGTGATAAATTAAGAGGTAATTAGTTAATTAAAGATTAATTGTAGGAATAACTATGGATTGATTAATTTGTATTAAGAGATGTTGATTAATAATTAAGGTTATTAATCAATAGATAATAGATAGTTAATCGATTAATTAAAGGTTAATTAATTGATTATAAAAGTAATTAAGGATTGATTACTTTGAAATGAAGGAGATTAATTAATAATTAAGGTTTATTAATTGATTGATAAGATAATCAAGGAGTGATTAATTAATTAAAAGTTGTAATTAATTAATGATTGTTTCAGCAGGATTAGGTGATTAATTCTTGACTAATTAATTTAATTTAAGGTAATTAAATTAATTATAACATGGATTAATAATTCCTGTTTATGGATGATTGATTGTGTAGAATGTTTGAATTGAATGATATCTATGGGATGATATCTATTAGATTGTATCTGTTGGATGATATGCTGTAATATTCTATTGTTATGATTTTGGATATATCAATGATAAATGTATGATATTTATCTATGTTAATTGCTGTGTGAATTCAATAAATGTATTGAATTGAATTGAATTATTTAAACTTTTAAAACAACATGGCCTTTAAGATACGTTTGGATTCCGAAGAGACCAGGGTCGAGTATTAGAAGTACTCGAAACCACTTCGATTCTTTATAAATTGATATGTGGAATCAATAGGCTGAGTCGAAGGATTTAAGTGAATTGGACCATTTAATCTAAGTTTTGGTACTTATAAATTGATGTGTGATGTAAGTGATGGCTATAACGACTTGTGAAGTTGTAAATTGATACAAGTTACCTCGGGTTTTTATAAGTTGTATGCTCTTGTGTTCCATGTTAGATGGGTTTACTCACACTGGTTTCCAGTCTGACCCGACTATTACTTTGATGTAATGCTCGGGTCACACCAAGTATTACAGATTTTCTGGTAAGGACGATCTAGAGCTTAGGAGACGAGCTGGATGGCGGGAACGTATGGAGTGTATACCTCTGTGATATTGTAGTTTATCTAGGACAGTCTGATTGAATCTATCCAGTGTTTGTAAATGTTGTAACTCTAATATATTAAAGTGAAATTTGACAAGTACAGTTTCCTTTGTATAACTATATTTATTTGTTATTATATTTTGATCCGCTGGGAATGTGAGATTCTAGTTTTCATTTCTTTTTCTTCTTCTATCTCTTTTTCTTCTTGTCCTAACTATCTGGAATTTTGTGGATCGAAATTTCCGGGTCATCGCATTTTTAAGATTGGATTGCATGGTTGAATTTGTGATGGAAAATCTCGAAGTTTAATGGGTATATCTCGATTTTATTTTGAAAATCAATGAGCTTCTTCGAGTTGAACGTTTGTGATGTTTTGAGCAATTTCCATCAATCAATGACGAGTTAGCAAACATGGTTGAATTTGAAGGTTGAGAGGGAGGAGGTAATCATCGAAAAAATGGAGTTAGGAATTTTAGACGATTAGCGTGGATATGTGAAGGCAAGGTAGGGTTTTATACCCGGTGTGTGTCGTAAGAGTTCTGATGGGGTTTGCGGCGACGAGAAACGATCGGAGTTGATCGTGAGGTGTGTCGTGGGTGCTAGGAGGAGCGGCGGAGCAATGGTGAGGACGGCGTGGCGTATCGAGGTCTACATTGTCAGTGGCGGTCGAATTTCCAATGGAGTATGGTTTAGGTCGTGTGGGTTTTGAGGTCGATTTCGATTCTCGTTTGAATCAAGTGTGATGGTTGATCGAGAGCGTTTTCGTGGATCGCCGGTGAAGTGTCGAGGTCAACATCGATGGTCAGAGGGCCGTGGTTCATCAGTGTAAGTGAACGTGCATGTTTTTCTGCATCTGTGAAGTTTATTTTCGGGAAGGAGTGCATCTACTTGGGTTTTTGTTTGGAAATATTCGTTTTTTACTCGAAGTAGACGAGGCAGCTAAATACTTGTGTATTGGATCGGGTTTTCCATGTTTTGGCTCGGATCTGTAGTGGTTAAGCTACAGTTTTGAGGAAATTTGTTTCCATAGTTTCAAAATTTATATTAAGCTGAAAAGAACCAGGATGTTATCAAGTTTAAAACAATGTAAAGTGTTAATCTAGCTTTTCAAGGGATTAAATTTATAAAGTAAATGTGTTCTGGATTCAAATTGTTTATTTGAATAATTTTTATTTTATACGGGGTTAAGTCTGTAATTTTCTCGTTTAGCTCTGGTTTTAGTGAGGTGTAGCAATTGAGTTTTAAAAGCTTTTCAATTGGAAAAGGGAGTGTAACACAAGTTCTAGTATTAGCAAGATTAAATGTTAATGGCAATTGTAACGACCCAGAATTTTAATTAATTAAAATTTGAATATTTAATTAATTTTAAATATTAATAAGTGAATTTATAAGTAGAATAAAATTTTATTTCGAATAATTGGATTTAATTGAATAATTAAATCGACAATTTAATATGTTAAATTATGGAAATAATTGAAAATTGAGTTAAGTATGATTGAAAATGATTTGTAAAATTTTATTTTATCATATTGAAGTCAGAATGATATTTTAGAACTTTTAAAATCGAATTAAAAGTTAATTTGTGAAAATTGAATATTTTAATATTAAAATCGACTAGTGAAAATAGCCAATTTTTGAACAGTCTCAGAATTGGACGAAACCAGTTCCATTGGATCCGTAATAGTTAGTTATTACCGGATTTCAATTTTCGTAGCAATCGGAGTTATCGTTTGATCGTGGCAGCTCGAAACGCATCGAATTGTTTTTAATATTAATTTGGCGAGTTAAAATAGCCATTTTTCAAAAGTCTCGGATTTTGATGAAACCAGTTTCATCGGATCCGTAATGTGATATTATTGTAAGGTTTCAAATTTCGTGTCAATCGGATTTACCGTTTGTCTGGTACAAATTAAAACGCCTAGAAAATCGTTTAAATCGGTTTAATTTAAATTGAACGTTTATTGCCATAACTCGCACAAATGTCCGAACTAGCTTCCGAAACCTGTTCCATTGTGTCCGGAACGCGGGGTAAACCCTAGAAACGCTGGTTACGGCGCGTGAATCGGAGTTCGGAATTTCCGGAATGAATAGTGTTTCGTCGGTTCCCTATAAATAGCCCCCTCTCTCTCTAAAAAAAATAAAAATAAAAATAAAAAAAATAAACAAAACCCTAATTCTATTCAGGCCGCCACCCTTAGCCATCAATGGCCGAAAATGCTCCTTTCTTCTCCTCCAATTATCTCCCAATCCACTCAATGATTTCGAAAACTTTCAACTAAGAAAATGTCAAGCACACTAGGATCTACAACTTCAACGGTTGTGATCGAAATTGGAGTCATAGATCGACGGCAAGAAGGAGAAGAAGGGCATGCGTTCGGCCTCGTGATGCGTGCATATGTGTCGACCGGACCTAGCCGCACTTGGGCCGTGGGTGGAGCTATGGGAGGCGCGCGACATGAGGTATCCTGATCGAATTTTAATCGAGTTTTGGAGGTGCAAGAATTAACCCTAGATATATGATGATGGGTTATTTGTTCGGCCTGGGCATACACGCGCGTGCGTTGGGGAAGACGCAGTGAAGGGCCCAGATGCAAAGTCACAGGGAAGAAAGGCAGTGATCAGTGGAGGTTAATTTTTTTAAATAATATGGTTGTAAATTATTTATATAAAAATCGAGTAAACTTGTAAAATTGATATCTTTTTCATACGAGGTCAAAAACGCGCGAAACCAATTGCGTTGGAATCGTATGGACGAGCACTTCGCTATGGAGTTGGATTGGAGTCGTTTGGAGTTAGTGAGAATTTTGGGTAAAATTAAACATTCGTTTAATTTTATTCGAAATAAATCGCTAAAACGAAATTGAAATCAAGGTGAGAACTTCTCACTCAATCGAATCAGTTTCGATTTTAATTTTAAATAGTTAGACTTAAAATATTTGAATGCATGTTTGAATGATGATTGTTATCTATTGATTGTTAAAATAGACATTATGCGCCGTTATTAAGCGGATGTTATTTGTTAAAAACATATACCGCGAATATTTCATAAACAGTGAAATTGGTATTATATGTAATAGCAATATATATATATATTGGCATATGTATATATTGGAGTTATTGATTTCCCGCATTTGTATAGCGGATAAGACCCTATTGCACCGTCTATTAAGCGGATAATATTTTAAATCCCATATACCGCGATAATTTCGTACTGGAGCGGAATTGGTATTGTGCTAATGTTTGTGGATGCATGAAAACAGGTTGGAGGGATCCAACTGGATTCCTCAACAGTTTTTATTTGATTTCAGATATTTTGATATTTGATGGATTATCATATCGATATATGATATCGTTGTTGTCGTGATTGATTATTTGGTATGTAGCATCATTGGACCAAATTTGGAACTTTAAAATGATTTTAAAGTGATTTTTGAAAGTATACGTTTATAAAATATTTTTGGAACTGATCCATTTTAAATAAATAAACGTATAATTTTTAATGTTATAAAAATTATGATTTTTGAGAAATATAGTTAAAGGTTGATTTTTGAAAATATGAGGCTAATGATTTTATAAAATAGTTTAATCGGGATTTTTTTGAAATTATTATAAAGAGTTGAAAATATAGGATTTATAAAATTTAATTATTTTATGAATCAAAATGATGAAATTATAAAGGAGATTAAAGATGTTTTAAAAGAATAATATAAATTGATTTATATAAAAAGATTTATAAATTGATAATTTATAAATGAAAATATTTGAATTATAAAACGAGTTTTTATAAGTGTTTGAATGAAGTGAAAATGGATTGCATAAGTGAATGGAATTTATAAAATTATAAATGGTGAAGTTATAAGTGAAATTTATAAATAATAAGATTTATAAATTTCGTGAAGTTATTAAAGAATGGTTTTGGATAAATAATTGAATCTTATAAGTTATAAGATTTATAATTATGAAGTTCCAAGGAACGATTTTTGCAAACAAATAAATTATAAGTATTTCACTTATAATATGAACTTTTAGTATATCATTGAGATATGAATTGAGATAGGTTAATAAAGGAATTTATAAAGGAAGTTGTGGTAAAATAAATAGAAATGGAAATTTATAAACGTTGTTTTATAAATCCGCAAACGACTTATTTTGATAAGTAAATTGTTGAAACCTATTAATGGAGTTATATTCACGTTTTTGACTGTGAATAATCCTTTGAAATAAAATGAATAAAAGGATGAAATTGGTTAACGTAGTATATTCACGTTTTTGAATAGTGAATAACATGTTAAAGAAAATGTTTTAGATATGATGTTTTAAATAGAATTAAAACGATCTAACGATATTTTCAAAAGGTGTTAAGATTCGAAACCATAGATTTCAACATTCATTGTTGAAATAGACGTTTTCGAGAAATAGAAGGAAATGGTGGACTATAACACTGTTGTTATAGTAAATGATTTTCGAAAGGAAATGTTTTGTATAGTATTGGGATTTATATATCTATTTTAATTTCGAATCCCTATACTAGTGATTTTGGGTTGTCGTAACGATGTTTTACGCAACATTCGTTTCGGCCCAAATAAATATGTTTAAGAGAATGATTTCCTTAAAGAATGAAATATACTTAATCTCGATTTAAGTATATTGAATATTTTCCAAGTGTTGAAAATAGATGGATTTGAGAATTACTTAATAAGTAAGTATGGAAATGTTTTCCAATATAAAGTGAATATTTTGAGAATTTATCTTTTTGAAGATAAATTGAAATAAATAATTGAAATCGTATATGCATAGATATTTTAGAATATAAATTCACTAAGGAATTTATTAAAGAAAAGGGGAATTTGTCTAAAAATAAATATTGATTTATTTTTGAAGTGTGAAAACTATATATCTTGTAAAGATATGAATTTTGGGAAATAAATAATTTGGAAAATTGTTTGGAATCTGGTGATGTTGTGCATATCCATTGATAGTTCAATAACCGACTATCAATATTTACCTTTGAAAGGTATTTGTTGTGATTTGCTGAATTTGAATGCTACACTTATTTTTAAATTATTGCGCTCGTTATTCGGATTACCCATTCCGAATAGTGATACGACGTAATGGATAGCATTGATGACCGGTGTTGAAGACCGGATATTTGTGAGAGCGATAGGATGACCTATCGATTGTCTTTGCACAGAGTTGCAACGGTATAGAGACTCCTTAAGTGATGGGAAATCCGATCAGGATTGTGGATATCCGGATTGCAAGGACTTCTTTGTAAGTACCTTCGGTTCTGTTCGAGCCCGGAACAGACTTGTATGGATTGTATGTCTGACATTACAAATTGAGATATAGAGCAGATTTCTTTCAAATATATTTCTGTTGGTGGCGGAGAATTTATTCTTTTAGCTTAACACCCTTCTCTGAGATGTACGAGCTCAGAGGTTATGTAGTTGAATGTTATCAGCGATATATTCCCAATTTGGTAATGTGACATGCTGAGTGTTGCTGTGAAATGATCATTGTGTTGATTATTTGTGATAGGATCATTTGTTTGATCGTCTATCCTGGTGATCATTTCTATGATCATTTGTTGACCCAAAGCATGGCTTTTGTATAAAGTATGTTTTTGTGGACGTGACTTCGTCGAGCCTCACACCCCGGAATGGTCAAAACAGGAAAGATGCAGCAAGGTTATGAGGGGTAGCGCCCTTTAGGGTATGTGCATTTCCTTCTGAAAAAGGGTGGTATCGTGGTATGGAGCCCAGATACTTACTCATGTTGAAAACACTTTATGATTGTGTGAATTGATTACGAGCGGTCGGTGAAAGGTCCCAAAGGACCGGGGGATGGCATACTCGGTCAGTTGTTACTCAGTTAGGGGTAACCCGGCCTTGTGTTGGTAGAGATCCGGTTTGGTTCTCGGGGATGTCCTTCCAGAGGCATTCTCATGTGGCAATGGGAAGTTCCTTGGCCTGATCATTCGTTGGAAATCTAATTCCCAATACGAAACCCTGTACGGTTTTAGTTGTAGAACCTGCCATTTACTTATTGTGGTCACCACTGTTTAGATGGTAGCTATAGTAGGCATACGATAATGGTCGTATGTTGGCTAAGATTTATATTCTACTTTCGAAATATTTTCCTACACTATGCACTAGTAATAATATCAAATGTTCTTTTAAATGCGTATCAAGCATCTTTGACTATCATAAGGAGAAATCTCCTCCGATTCTGCGTTTGCATTGTGTGTGTGTGCGAGAGGCCTTATGGTAGTCTCATTTTTAAAAGCATTGTGAATTGACTTTAAAAATATTCCTCTATTTTGATTTTAAAGTTAAATAAACTATTTTGAGTTCTCACACCAGTCACATGACTGACTCGGAGTTTATTGTTTTACTTCCTAAACTCTAGGTTCCCACCAATTTCCACACGGGCAGTCAAGAGTTAAGGTTTATCAGGATATTCTGGAGTTGCTGGAGGCAAGCTGGATGGCATGGCGTATTACTAGTATATAGTATTTCTTTTTCCGCTGTTTTTTGTTGTACACTCTGATGTAATGATGATGTGATGTAATGTAATAACTGATATAGTTCTTTGTTTAAAGATTATTCATTTATTTATTATATGTTGTTCCGCTGCGATAGTGAGATTCTATTGTTGTTCAGTTGTTTTCTGTTCCGTTCTATTTTCTATTTTCTTCTCTCCATTTTCTCACTTTTCTCTCTCTCTCTCTTTCTTTTTCTTAAACATTGATAATTCGTATTTCTGTTCATCTTGAGTTAATCTATGGAGATTAGTGTATATTCAAGGAGTACGGATTTACGGGTCTTCACAGGTGGTATCAGAGCTTATGGTTAAGCGACAACCATGGTTCTATTGGGTATTACTCATTAGAGATAGAGTCAGTAGTACTCTAGAATGATTTTGAGTTGTAATAATAGCTATGAGAGCGTATTTGTTAGTGAATATATAAAATTGTTTTATATTGTGATGATTGGTTTATCGAGTGGCATATGAACCTTCGTCAGCACGGTCTGTACAACTATGCCGAAGGGGTTTATAAACATTTGAATAGAACAATTCGGCACAATATTGTTTTAAATTGGGTAAATGAAATAATTTTACCTTGATTATATTTTATATATAAAGGAATAATTTTTCAGAATTATTAAAGTGTATATAAGTTGATTGTTTAGTTGTTTGAATAAACTAAATAAAAAAATAATTGTATAAGTAAAAAGAATTATAAGAATTGAATTATAATTAAAGTGATTTCAATTGAGAAATAAACTTATATATATAAGAAGTGAAACTATACGAATATATTTATGAATATGAGTTGTAATAAAAATGAATTTAAAGTTAAATGGAAATTTACTTTAGAATTTGAAATCTGAATTGATTTATAAGTTGGAATTTAAGTTAAGTAAAACCAAGTGGTGTTTAAATGAAATATAACTTAAGAGATGTTGAATGAAGTTGATATTGGTATCAAAGTAAATTAATAAAGTTAAGTGATAAATGTGAACTTGAGTTTTATAAATGAAATTCAACTTTAGGAATTAAATTTGATTAACCAATTGAATGTAAATCAATTAAATGTAAATAAATTGGTATGGAAATAATGAATGTAAGTGTCAATTCATTAAATTCTAATGTTATTGGAAGTTGAATAATTGAATGAAATGAATATAAGCAAAGGAATTTGGTTGTGATTAATATACATTGATTGTTATATGGTTGTTAGTTGATTGATTGTATATAATTCATTAAGTGTTAATGAAATTGAGTTAATGAAATTGAGTTAATGAAATTGGAAGCTAAAGTAATTAAAATCCAATTGGAAGTTAAGTGAATCTTAAATAGAATTGAATTTGATTTGGAAGTGAACCAACTTGAATATGAATTAGTGAATATAAACTAATTGAAAATGAATGTTAGTAAATTCCAATGTAAATGAATCAAATATGATTAAATTGAAAACCTATTTCATTGAATATTAATGAGAATATGAATGAATATTTATTGGTTATGAATGCTAGTTGGTTGATGGTTGAATATATTGCTTTTGTTTCAATTGCTATGTTGACATATATAGTTATTATGTTGCTATATGTTATATATTGATACTATTGTCTATATGCATGATTCTCATGTTGTTTGTTGAGTGTTTAGTAGGTGCGGATCGCGTTTGCTTCGCATTTGGAGCTCGCTTTCGCGCTATATTAGCCGTATATGCTCGCTAATAAAATATAAGGTACATATCTCGGATTACATATCGTACTTTTATACTTTTTTCCCTGCGGGATGCCTCATTACTTGATGAGATGTATATTTGTGATATATGTACTGTCATTTATTTTTTCGGATCGAGCCGCGCAAAGGAGACTATGGCGAATTTTTCCGAAAATTTAAGGCGTTAGAAAAAATTTGAGAAAATTGGAAAATTTTGAAAACTATAAGTTTGATTTGGAATTGAAAGTTAAACAATAGTAGTTGTTTTGAAAAGATAACTAAGTATGATTTGGAAACTTAGTAAAGATTTTGTAAGAAGTTTAACTATGGATTTTGGGAAAGTTAATAGATTCTGTAACTTTTCTTACTTGTTAATTTCGAGGACGAAATTCTTTTAACGGGGGAAGATTGTAACGACCCAGAATTTTAATTAATTAAAATTTGAATATTTAATTAATTTTAAATATTAATAAGTGAATTTATAAGTCGAATAAAATTTTATTTCGAATAATTGGATTTAATTGAATAATTAAATCGATAATTTAATATGTTAAATTATGGAAATAATTGAAAATTGAGTTAAATATGATTGAAAATGATTTGTAGAATTTTATTTTATCATATTGAAGTCATAATGATATTTTAGAACTTTTAAAATCGAATTAAAAGTTAATTTGTGAAAATTGAATATTTTAATATTAAAATCGACTAGTGAAAATAGCCAATTTTTGAACAGTCTCAGAATTGGACGATACCAGGTCCATTGGATCCGTAATAGTTAGTTACTACCGGATTTCAATTTTCGTAGCAATCGGAGTTATCGTTTGATCGTGGCAGCTCGAAACGCATCGAATTGTTTTTAATATTAATTTGGCGAGTTAAAATAGCCATTTTTCAAAAAGTCTCGGATTTCGACGAAACCAGTTTCATCGGATCTGTAATGTGATATTATTGTAAGGTTTCAAATTTCGTGTCAATCGGATTTACCGTTTGTCCGGTACAAATTAAAACGCCTAGAAAATCATTTAAATCGGTTTAATTTAAATTGAACGTTTAATGCCATAAATCGCACAGATGTCCGAATTAGCTTCCGAAACCTGTTCCGTTGTGTCCGGAACGCGGGGTAAACCCTAGAAACGCTGGTTACGGCGCGTGAATCGGAATTCGGAATTTTCGGAATGAATAGTGTTTCGTCGGTTCCCTATAAATAGCCCCCTCTCTCTCAAAAAATAAAATAAAATAAAATAAAATAAACAAAACCCTAATTCTATTCAGGCCGCCACCCTTAGCCATCAATGGCCGAAAATGCTCCTTTCTTCTCCTCCAGTTATCTCCCAATCCACTCAATGATTTCGAAAACTTTCAACTAAGAAAATGTCAAGCACGCTAGGATCTACAACTTCAACGGTTGTGATCGAAATTTGAGTCATAGATCGACGGCAAGAAGGAGATGAAGGCCATGCGTTCGACCTCGTGATGCATGCATATGTGTTGACCGGACCTAGCCGCACTTGGGCCGTGGGTGGAGCTAGGGGAGGCGCGCGACATGAGGTATCCTGATCGAATTTTAATCGAGTTTTGGAGGTGCAAGAATTAACCCTAGATATATGATGATGGGTTGTTTGTTCGGCCTGGGCATACACGCGCGTGCGTTGGGGAAGACGCAGTGAAGGGCCCAGATGCAAAGTCACAGGGACGAACGACAGTGATCAGTGGAGGTTAAATTTTTTAAATAATATGGTTGTAAATTATTTATATAAAAATTGAGTAAACTTGTAAAATTGATATCTTTTTCATACGAGGTCAAAAACGCGCGAAACCAATTGCGTTGGAATCGTATGGACGAGCACTTCGCTATGGAGTTGGATTGGAGTCGTTTGGAGTTAGTGAGAATTTCGGGTAAAATTAAACATTCGTTTAATTTTATTCGAAATAAATCGCTAAAACGAAATTGAAATCAAGGTGAGAACTTCTCACTCAATCGAATCAGTTTCGATTTTAATTTTAAATAGTTAGATTTAAAATATTTGAATGCATGTTTGAATGATGATTGTTATCTATTGATTGTTAAAATAGATATTATGCGCCGTTATTAAGCGGATGTTATTTGTTAAAAACATATACCGCGAATATTTCATAAACAGTGAAATTGGTATTATATGTAATAGCAATATATATATATTGGCATATGTATATATTGGAGTTATTGATTTCCCGCATTTGTATAGCGGATGAGACCCTATTGCGCCGTCTATTAAGCGGATAATATTTTAAATCCCATATACCGCGATAATTTCGTACTGGAGCGGAATTGGTATTGTGCTAATCTTTGTGGATGCAGGAAAACAGGTTGGAGGGATCCAACTGGATTCCTCAACAGTTTTTATTTGATTTCAAATATTTTGATATTTGATGGATTATCATATCGATATATGATATCGTTGTTGTCGTGATTGACTATTTGGTATGTAGCATCATTGGACCAAATTTGGTACTTTAAAATGATTTTGAAGTGATTTTTGAAAGTATACGTTTATAAAATATTTTTGGAACTGATCCATTTTAAATAAATAAACGTATAATTTTTAATGTTATAAAAATTATGATTTTTGAGAAATATAGTTAAAGGTTGATTTTTGAAAATATGAGGCTAATGATTTTATAAAATAGTTTAATCGGGATTTTTTTGAAATTATTATAAAGAGTTGAAAATATAGGATTTATAAAATTTAATTATTTTATGAATCAAAATGATGAAATTATAAAGGAGATTAAAGATGTTTTAAAAGAATAATATAAATTGATTTATATAAAAAGATTTATAAATTGATAATTTATAAATGAAAATATTTGAATTATAAAACGAGTTTTTATAAGTGTTTGAATGAAGTGAAAATGGATTGCACAAGTGAATGGAATTTATAAAATTATAAATTGTGAAGTTATAAGTGAAATTTATAAATAATAAGATTTATAAATTTCGTGAAGTTATTAAAGAATGGTTTTGGATAAATAATTGAATCATATAAGTTATAAGATTTATAATTATGAAGTTCCAAGGAACGATTTTTGCAAACAAATAAATTATAAGTATTTCACTTATAATATGAACTATTAGTATATCATTGAGATATGAATTGAGATAGGTTAATAAAGGAATTTATAAAGGAAGTTGTGGTAAAATAAATAGGAATGGAAATTTATAAACGTTGTTTTATAAATCCGCAAACGACTTATTTTGATAAGTAAATTATTGAAACCTATTAATGGAGTTATATTCACGTTTTTGACTGTGAATAATCCTTTGAAATAAAATGAATAAAAGGATGAAATTGGTTAACGTAGTATATTCACGTTTTGAATAGTGAATAACATGTTAAAGAAAATGTTTTAGATATGATGTTTTAAATAGAATTAAAACGATCTAACGATATTTTCAAAAGGTGTTAAGATTCGAAACCATAGATTTCAACATTCATTGTTGAAATAGACGTTTCGAGAAATAGAAGGAAATGGTGGACTATAACACTGTTGTTATAGTAAATGATTTCCGAAAGGAAATGTTTTGTATAGTATTGGGATTTATATATCTATTTTAATTTCGAATCCCTATACTAGTGATTTTGGGTTGTCGTAACGATGTTTTACGCAACATTCATTTCGGCCCAAATAAATATGTTTAAGAGAATGATTTCCTTAAAGAATGAAATATATACTTAATCTCGATTTAAGTATATTGAATATTTTCCAAGTGTTGAAAATAGATGGATTTGAGAATTACTTAATAAGTAAGTATGGAAATGTTTTCCAATATAAAGTGAATATTTTGAGAATTTATCTTTTTGAAGATAAATTGAAATAAATAATTGAATCGTATATGCATAGATATTTTAGAATATACATTCACTAAGGAATTTATAAAAGAAAAGGGGAATTTGTCTAAAAATAAATATTGATTTATTTTTGAAGTGTGAAAACTATATATCTTGTAAAGATATGAATTTTGGGAAATAAATAATTTGGAAAATTGTTTGGAATCTGGTGATGTTGTGCATATCCATTGATAGTTCAATAACCGACTATCAATATTTACCTTTGAAAGGTATTTGTTGTGATTTGCTGAATTTGAATGCTACACTTATTTTTAAATTATTGCGCTCGTTATTCGGATTACCCATTCCGAATAGTGATACGACGTAATGGATAGCATTGATGACCGGTGTTGAAGACCGGATATTTGTGAGAGCGATAGGATGACCTATCGATTGTCTATGCACAGAGTTGCAACGGTATAGAGACTCCCTAAGTGATGGGAAATCCGATCAGGATTGTGGATATCCAGATTGCAAGGACTTCTTTGTAAGTGCCTTCGGTTCTGTTCGAGCCCGGAACAGACTTGTATGGATTGTATTTCTGACATTACAAATTGAGATATAGAGCAGATTTCTTTCAAATATATTTCTGTTGGTGGCGGAGAATTTATTCTTTTAGCTTAACACCCTTCTCTGAGACGTACGAGCTCAGAGGTTATGTAGTTGAATGTTATCAGCGATATATTCCCAATTTGGTAATGTGACATGCTGAGTGTTGCTGTGAAATGATCATTGTGTTGATTATTTGTGATAGGATCATTTGTTTGATCGTCTATCCTGGTGATCATTTCTATGATCATTTGTTGACCCAAAGCATGGCTTTTGTATAAAGTATGTTTTTGTGGACGTGACTTCGTCGAGCCTCACACCCCGGAATGTCCAAAACAGGAAAGATGCAGCAAGGTTATGAGGGGTAGCGCCCTTTAGGGTATGTGCATTTCCTTCTGGAAAAGGGTGGTATCATGGTATGGAGCCCAGATACTTACTCATGTTGAAAACACTTTATGATTGTGTGAATTGATTACGAGCGCTCGGTGAAAGGTCCCAAAGGACCGGGGGATGGCATACTCGGTCAGTTGTTACTCAGTTAGGGGTAACCCGGCCTTGTGTTGGTAGAGATCCGGTTTGGTTCTCGGGGATGTCCTTCCAGAGGCATTCTCATGTGGCAATGGGAAGTTCCTTGGCCTGATCATTCGTTGGAAATCCAATTCCCAATACGAAACCCTGTACGGTTTTAGTTGTAGAACCTGCAATTTACTTATGGTGGTCACCACTGTTTAGATGGTAGCTATAGTAGGCATACGATAATGGTCGTATGTTGGCTAAGATTTATATTCTACTTTCGAAATATTTTCCTACACTATGCACTAGTAATAATATCAAATGTTCTTTTAAATGCGTATCAAGCATCTTTGACTATCATAAGGAGAAATCTCCTCCGATTCTGCGTTTGCATTGTGTGTGTGTGCGGGAGGCCTTATGGTAGTCTCATTTTTAAAAGCATTGCGAATTGACTTTAAAAATATTCCTCTATTTTGATTTTAAAGTTAAATAAACTGTTTTGAGTTCTCACACCAGTCACATGACTGACTCGGAGTTTATTGTTTTACTTCCTAAACTCTGGGTGCCCACCAATTCCCACACGGGCAGTCAAGAGTTAAGGTTTATCATGATATTCTGGAGTTGCTGGAGGCAAGCTGGATGGCATGGCGTATTACTAGTATATAGTATTTCTTTTTTCGCTGTTTGTTGTTGTACACTCTGATGTAATGATGATGTGATGTAATGTAATAACTGATATAGTTCTTTGTTTAAAGATTATTCATTTATTTATTATATGTTGTTCCGCCGCGATAGTGAGATTCTGTTGTTGTTCAGTTGTTTTCTGTTCCGTTCTATTTTCTATTTTCTTCTCTCCATTTTCTCTCTTTTCTCTCTCTCTTTCTTTTTCTTAAACATTGATAATTCGTATTTCTGTTCATCTTGAGTTAATCTATGGAGATTAGTGTATATTCAAGGAGTATGGATTTACGGGTCTTCACAGCAATTATATAATGGTGATTTAAATGACTTAATTAATTAGTAAAATATTGATTAATTAAGGGAAAT
Organism: Allium cepa; assembly: GCA_030765085.1. Lineage (NCBI taxonomy): Eukaryota > Viridiplantae > Streptophyta > Magnoliopsida > Asparagales > Amaryllidaceae > Allium > Allium cepa. Next base: position 307,136,625 of record CM060934.1, on the reverse strand, counting down.
AAATTAAGGGTTATAAGTTAATATATTATAGATTTATTAATTCATAATCAAAGATTAATTTCTTAAATGATGAATTACTTAATGTAAGTAATTAAAGGATTAATTTGTTGAAGGTTTATTAAATAAATTAGTAATTTAAGGTTAAATTAATTAATGATCAAGGTTAATTAATTGAGGATAATTAACCAATGGGATAAATTACTTGATGGAAGTCATTAATTAAAGGTTAATTGCTTAAGGAGGGGTAATTAAAGATTAATTACTTGGTGTAATTAATTTAAGGATTAATAATTAATTCAGGAGATAATTAATTAAAGGATAATTTACTTTATGTAATTGAAGGTAATTAATCAAAGATGATTAATTAAGATGAGTAATTATGAGATGATTAATCAATTTTAACTAATTAATGGTCAAGTAAAGGTAATCTAAGTGATTAAAAGATTAGTAATTAATTTAATTAGAGATAAATTAAATTAATTTGGAAGTGATCAATCTTGTTTATGAATGATTGAATAATGTTCAATGCCTAGATTATTGATATCTCTGATGTGAGATTTGTGATGTTTTTGCGGTATGAGATATTTTGATTGAATTGTGTTAATATGGGCTATTTATATGAGATGAACCATTGTGTGGATATGATATCCTGAATATAAATTGTAATTATTTAAACTTAATAACTTGACTTGTAGAATGATATTGGATTCGAAGAGACCAGGGACGGGTATTAGTAAATACCTAAACCCACCTTGATTTGTAATCTACAAAGATTCTTTATGGAATTTGACTTTGGAATTAATTGACTGGAATGGATTTATAATGTAAGCTTGGTTATTTAATTTAAGTAATAATACTTAGATATTAATGTATGATGTGTATTGACTATTGTAAGTAAGAACTCGTAGTAAGGTACGAGTTACCCGGGTTTTTAAATACTTTTATGCATTGGTATTTCTGGTTAGATGGATTTACTCACACTGGTTTCCCTGGGTGTTACTTTGAGGTAATTCTCGGGTCAGACCGAGTATTACAGATTTAAGGTAAGGATGTTCTGGAGCTCAGGAGGCGAGCTGGATGGCAGGAACGTATGGAGTGTTTCTGCTGTGGTATATAGTTGTATATCTAGGACATGTTGTTTTGAACTATCCAGTGTTGTGTAAATGTTGTAACTCTGATGTATAAAAATGTAAATGTACTGATACAGTTCTTCTTTGTAAAACTATTATTTTATTTGATATTATATTTTGATCCACTGCGTTTGTGAGATTCTGTGACTTGTTTTCTGTTTCTTCTTCTACCTCTTTCCTTCTTTTCCTAACTATCTGGAATCTTCGAGATTGAAAATTTCGAGTTGTTACATTTTGGTATCAAAGCTGAAGGATTAGCGAGAACCTTGGCTCTGGTGGGATTACACATTAAGATAGGGTCAATGGTACCCTAGAATGAGTTGAGTGTGTGTGTATGTGTGTGTATGAGAGCGTACTTATTATTTTCTTATATAATGATTTTAAATGATTTTATATAAGAATATATTTTGTTATATAAAGCAATATTTCTTTCTAATAAATATTAAGGTAATGGGTTGTTAAACTATTGGAATTAAATTAAGTGGTAATAGAAATACAACCAAATTGAAATTAAATAAAGATAAGTTTGAAATGAATTCAAACTGAAATTAAAATCTTGAACTTGGGAAAGAATTTTCGAATTAGATAATAATGAAATGGTTTCCAGATATGATAATCTTGGTTATTATCATAAATGGTTGTTGTATTTAATAAAGAAATGTTTTAAGGAAGTAAAACATAAGGGTAAGTATGACTTATAAATTGGAACTGAAGATGATCTAAATTGTGAAATTTTAAATCTAGGTCCAGAAATTTGGAAATTTGTTTCAAGGTGATAAAGTAATAATATTATTCAGACTATTTTGAATATAGTATTATTTTAAAATAAGAAGTTGTTTGAAAACTTTAAAAGAATTTGTTTTGAGTTAAGAACCAAAGGTGGTTTAAAATTTAAAATATGGCCTGGTGGGCTAAGAAATAAATATGTATATGTGTGGATATACATAATATCAAAGATGATTTAAATTAAACTCTAAAGTGTTGTGTTTTGATTTTCCCTGAAAGTGTGATGTAAAAACCTATAGTGGAATAAATCTTTGAACTTATATGTAAGGAAGAAAATTGATAGAATTTGAAATTTAAGTGGAAGTTCAAATTGAATAAGGTTGACCAGATTAAGTAAATTGAATTTAACTTGGGTGAAGTTAAATAAGTTAACAAGCAACATGAATTGGAAATTTCAAGATGAAATTGGGATTTTACTTGGAAAGTTAAATAGTTAATTTGAATTGGGAGTTTGTGTGATCTCAAAATGGGTTTCAGATCTGGAAATAGGAAATGGATGGACGTTTTAAAATAATTTGAATGATACCATCCTGTTGTTATTAATAATCTTTAAGCTGAAATTGGATTTGTTTAAATGAATGAAGTAGTGGGGTGTGGTAATATATCCATTATTAAGATAAAATGGTATCATTTTGGACTTAAGATTTGAATGTTTATGATAAAACTTCAAAGATTTGGTTTCAAAATTGAAATTTAATGATAAATTGAATTTCAAAGATTTAGCTGTTTAAAAAACGGATTGACTTATTATTTGAACTTTGAAATAGGTTAATAATGGAATTTGAATTTAGAATTAAATGGTTTAAAAATATAAGTTGATTTGATTTAAAGGATTAAATCAACATTTAAAAATTTAACTTGAATTTATATAATTCGGGATGGTTTAAATTTGAAATTTGAATTGAATTAGTTCAAATTGAATTTGATTTGAATTAATTGGAATTGTGATTGAAGATGGATAAGTTTAAAAATTCAAATGGAAAATTTGAATTGGATTAATTTGAAATGAAAATGAAGTTGAATAGGTTAAAAATTCAAGTGGGAATTGATTTGAATTTGGAAAGAAATTGAGGATTATTTCGACTCGAATTGGGTTTAAATCAACTTCAATGGAAATTGAAGTTATTTAAATTGGAATTGAGTCAGTTTAAATGGAAGTGGAAATTTAAATTGAATTGATTGGAAATGGAGGTTGGGAATTGAACCGTTTGACTCTGGACTATTTTCAAAATAAATTGTTTTTATATAAACCTATCTTTCCAAGCTGTTTATTATCTATAATCTTTCTTTTTAAGGCCAAACTATTTTATACTTATTTTACAGTTAGTTTTGGAGCTATTTAACAATTTTCAAACTGTTTAATGTACTAATTACTGTTTTTCAACCACTTTATAGACTAATTACAATTTTACAACTATTTTGAGAGTATTTAAAAATTTCTATAACTATTTGACTATTTTCCCGCTATTTTACAATTACTTAACAGTTTTACAGCTATTTTACAAATTAATAATTATTTTTCAACTACTTATCTATTTTAAACTTTTTCAAGCTATTTTCTAAATTTACACTGGATAGAATTTGAACTGTTTATAATTAAATATCCATTTGAGATAAGAATTGAAGTGATAATCTAAATGAGGATTTAAGAATTGTGAGTAAGTTAGTGAAAATATAGGTGAATGTGAATAGAAAAGAAAGTTGATTTGGCTAATAATCAATGGAGATAAATACGTAGGATTTACGTATATTATTATATTCGCATAATGATTTGATCCAGATTCGAGCATAAAATTTCGAGATTGTTATATCGATCCGAGTTGGGATTTTTCGCTCGATTTTCGATGCGAACCTGGATATGGATTGTTGATTGGTTCTAGATATTCTCTATCATAGTTATGGCTATGGAAGGAGAATGACGGTTTCTGATCAAGAAACTAGATCTGAGTCCGTACTAGGAAGTCGGATGGACGATACTAGTTCGGAAAATAAATTGTGTGATCGAACGAGCGATCAGATTGATATAGCGTATTGATGATATGTGTACATCATACGGGTTTAATGAAATTGATATTGATTTTTAAATAAGAGCTATGAAATGGTTTTTCAAATGAAAGGTATACTTTGTGAAATATATGATGAAGTCAAGTGGAAATTGGATATTTTTATGGTAGAAATTACTCTATGGAAGTAAGTAATATGGTTAATAACTTTAGAAGAGTAATCAAATTTAAATATTAGATTTGGAATAAATAAAGTTATATATCTTTGTTATATAATATAGATCTCTCCTTGTTGAATCTATTGATGGAAGGAAAGGATTTTTGAAAGTGTTTGAAGTATAAAAGGGAATTTATTCAAGTTTGAAGTGATGCAAAGATTTTTTTTAAAGTTATATATATATATATATATATGTGTGTGTGTGTGTGTGTGTAAAGGATCTTATGAGAATGATTTTGAGAAAAGGTTTTTGGAACCTTTGGATTTGGAAAGGCTTTTTATTTTTAGGTAAGATCAATATTGGGATTTGGAAAGCCTAATTTGAGAATAATCGATTTTGGAATAGTCAATTTTGAGAAAGGAGATTTATATGGGATTCATACTAGGTGTATGATTTAGAAGATACTATATGTGTATAGTATGAAGAGTTTTGAAAATGGTTCTGAGGAAAAAGGCGCTCCCTTGAAATGAACTTCTTAGGAGTGCCACAGGGTGGTACTACCTTGAAACCTACAGGGGGGACGGGTTCTAAAGTTGATCCTGTGAGGAGTCCGGACAAAACTAGTTCCTGAGAATTATGAGTAGGGTGTAGCGAAAGTCGAGGACGATGATGCCTATAGAGGCATTTGAGTTATGCTGTGACGACAGTTTAACTCGATGCCATTGCGATCTACTATAGACCATAGTGAAAGTCGTGTGTGCCGCTGAGAGCCAACAGTCTACGTTTGATTTTATATCAGTAGACTGCGACCTATAGTGACATAGTGAAAGTCGTATGTGCCGCTGAGAGCCAACATTCTACGTTTGATTTTATATCGGTAGACTGTGACCTATGTGGGTGTGGAGAAGTTTCATTCTTTTGGCAGCGAAATTCGAGGGCGTCGATGCCTACAGTTACATGGACTTTTGCTGCGATGGCAACGTAACCCTGGATGTAACTGCAATCTGTAGCGGGTTCCATGGTGTAATCGAGGGGCGCGGAGGCCTACAGTTATCTATGGATTTTGCCGAGACGGTAACGTAACCATCGGGTTAACTGCGACCATGGATGGGGGTGATGATTTCCAGAGCATTCTCACCAAAGATATTTCCTCTATTTTCAAAAATGTATTCTATATTTTCGATAAAATATTTTCCAAGTATTTTCACTGGGTGTTGAAAATGGGTCTGCTAAGTACTTATGGATTTTTAGTCCTACACCTAATCGATGTATGACCGAATTTCTTAGAGAACAAGAATGGACTGGTTGAGACATCAAGTTATAAAAGTATTTTTTTACAAAAACTATTTTGGCAATATTATCTAGATTCCAAAGTGTTTTAAAGATTTTTAATAAAAAAGAGTTCATAGTTTAAAAATGTTTAAAGACTTTTTTTTACTAATATAAGTATTTTAATAAATTCTGGCTTCATGCCTTTTCGACGACAAAAAGATTCAAAGGGCGGAGGATTGTGATAACCCTTTTTTTATCATCTGTTGATTGATAATTAAAGATATAATTTATTTAAAATACTGATTTGTAAGAAGGATAAATAAAATTTTGATAAATATCTTGATAGATGAATAATATACTTCACTATTTATTCAAGATAAAATATCTTTGTATATAAATAGATGTGCAAACTTTTTGATGATGGGAATCTTGGGTATGTACATATACAAGCAAAAGTGATAACCCGAGATTTGGTAGTAGAAATTGGATAATTTCTTATTTATTTAAAAGGTATATTTTAAGCTTAAGTTTAAAATTGGATTTAAATTAAAAAGTTTACTTGTTTTTAATATTCTTTCATTTTTAAAAATTCAAACATTAGGTAAATTTGGATGGTAAAAATTTATATAAAGTTAAAATAAATTCTCAAGCATATAAACATATGATACATTTATTTGGACCAAAAGCATATAATTGTTTACATAAAGTCACTTTTGTGTATTTATATAAATCTAAAAGCTTATTTATTTGAAAATAAACACATTTTATATACATTTAAATAATATTACATAAATACATATTTGGCCTAAATGTATTAATAAAAAAGTTTAACACTTGTAAGTACATTAGAGTGGTTTAAAGACATTTGTAAAAATAATTGTAGATGTGTAAGCAAATTAGCACATAAGTGGACAAGTGGCTTTATTTGTCTTTCTCTTTGTAAATTAAAATTTAAAATTTCTGAAAAGAGATTTGATTTTTACTCTCCAGCTTAAATTCTTTTCTTCATTTCAAATAAAGCTAAATAGATCAAAGAGAGAAAATCTAAAAACAGAGAGATCGAAGAAAAATAAAATCTGGAAAATCTAGAAATCTGAAACAAGAAAATGAAGGCAAAGGCAAGTTCAACATCAATGCAAAAAATTTCAAATACAACCAGACAAGGAGATTAATCAACAAGCAACCTGGAATCAACAGCAAAATTTAAAAAAAAAATCAACAAGCAAAAGAAATCAATCATGTCTGGAAACCATCAGCCTATAGTGTTCTCTGTTTCCGTTCATTGCTAGGTGAGTAAAACTAATTTAAAAACAGTTTAATCCTGGAGTTCATTTTGAAGTTGTGAACAAAAATCATGTTGTTACCTGAAATGCTTGGATTAAGATGAATGCATGTAGTAATAAGTATTGGATGCTTGTGACTATGCAAATACAGGCTCTATTGTTTTATCAAGGTTTGATTTCCTTTAAAATCCAATATCCCATCTTTGAATAATAGTTAGCTTATGATTTGTAAATGAGAAGTGTTTGAAATCATGCAATAACACTGTTAAAAATCATACCAGGAATTTATATTGAATATTTGTCTGGAAATTTTAAAAATAACAGTGAAATTGTAATTTGGGTCAAAATTTTATCAATTCAATTTTAAGATTGGATTGCATGGTTGAATTTTTGATGGAAAATCATGAATTTTAATGGGTATATCTCGATTTTTAGTTTGAAAATCAGCGAGCTTCCTCAAGTTGAACATTTGTGATGTTTTGAGCAATTTCCGTCGATCAATGACAAGTTGGCAGACATGGTAGAATCTGAAGGTTGATGTAACGACCCAGAATTTCTATCATTTGAAATTCGTATATTTATTTGATTCTAAAATATTAACAAGTAAAAATTTGTAAGTTGAATAAATGTTATTTCGAGTATCTAGATTTAATTGGATAATTAAATCGATAATTTAATATTTGAAATTACCGAAATAATTGGAAATTGGGTTTAATGTGATTAAATTTGATTTGTAAAGTTGTATTAAATCATAGTGGAGTTAGAATGATGCTATGGAACTTTTAAAATTTAATTAAAAGTTAATTTGTGGAAACTGAATATTTTAATATTTAATTGACGAGTAAAAATAGTCATTTTTCAAACAGTCTCGGATTTCGACGAAACCAGTTTCATCGGATCCGTAATGTTATATTATTCTAAGATTTCAAATTTCATGTCAATCGGATTTACGGTTTGTCCGGGGCAAGCTAAAACGCACTGAAATCGGTTTAAGTGAATTTTAAATTTAAATAGTCGATTTGAAAACCTATCTTCCAAATACTTTCGAATTGGCTCCCGATATATCTACCATTGCGTTTGGAATAGGGGTAAAACATTATAAATGCCAGGCGGCATGCTTCGTTTGGAGTTCGGAAAAATTTCGGGTGAATAGTGTTTTGCAATTTTCTATAAAAGGCCCCCTATTTTCACATTTTGCAACAAACTCTAGTTCTAAGCTTCAGCTGCCACCTCCAATCCTTTAATGGATGAAATTTTCCAAATTTACTCTATTAATTTCTTTCAATCCGTGAAGAATTAGCAACTACTTTCAACTAACTAATCGTAGAGCATCATGAGAGCTTCAAATCTATATGGTGATGATCATGAACGACGCAACGATCGAGGGGATAAAGGCATGTGAAGTCGTGCGTTTGGATTTGTTTTCTGTGCCAAGATGGAGGCCGAGTTCAACATGGTGGCGACGGCAGGTGGAGCTCGTGACGCTCGTTCGTATGGCACTCGCCGATCGTCTTCAAAATCGACGTGGTGGTCGCGAGCATTAGGGCATAAGGGCGGCTTTGGGTTTCTCAATCGCGACTTTTGCCTGGGTCTTCGCGCGTTGGGAAGAAAGGATCACGTGGCCATGATTTCATCAAGCGAAACCTACGGCCAGATTTGAATCTAGGTTAAAAATAAAAGAAATTGAAAATTTATATTATATTGTTTAATTCGTATAACTTATAAATATCATAACTTTGTCATATGCCGTTTCGCACGAAAAAAATTGCGTCGGGTTCGTATTAACGAGCACTACGTGATCGAGCCGGGTTGGAGTTGATTTGAACTAGTGTAAATTTTGGGTAAAATTAAACGCGCGTTTAAATTTATTCGGAACAAAACACTGCAAATGTATTGGAAACAAGGCGAGAACTTCTCACTCAATTGAATTTATTTTGATTTAAATTTTATATAGTTAAATTTAAAATTGCTTGATTGTGTGATTGAATGATAAATTGCAATCTGTTGTATTGAAATAGACCCTATACGCCATATATTTAGTGGATGTTATTTATTAAACACATATACCGCGATATTCCACCTTGAAGTGGAATTGGTATCATATATGTACTTGGAGTTGATTTTCCCGCATTATATAGCGAATGAAACCCTATTGTGCCGCATAATAGCGGATAATATTTTATATATACCCATGTACCGTGATATTCCATCTTGAAATGGGATTGCTATTGTGCTAACATCTGTGGATGCACGGAGACAGGTTGGAGGGATCCAACTGGATTCCTCAAATAATTGAATTTGTTTCAATGTTGTGTGTTGATTATTTATAATCTCTGTGTGATTATCTTTATGATTGAAATCTTTGAAGGCTAAAACTTAGCCGAATATAATTTTGGTATCGTTAGATACCGGGAATAAATAAAAATTTGATTTTTGAAAATTCAGGTTGAAAGTTTATATAAAAAATTATTTTTGAGGACTGGATAAATTTAAAAGAATAGAATCTACGATTTGTGAAGTTATAGAGTGAATGAATTTGTAAATAGAGAATTATAAGTAATTTGCTTATAATTTGGATTTTGGCGTGTAAATGAGATATGGATAGGATTTGTTAATTAAGTAATTTATAAGTTGAAGTTGTTATAAAATATAAATGGAATTTATAAACGTTGTTTTATAAATCCGAAATCTACTTATTTTGATAAATAATTATTACAACTTATTAAAGGAGATATATCCACGATTTTGGACGGTGGATAATCCTTTAAAATAAAATGTGTAGAAATGTTGAATTTGGTTAACGAAGTATATTCACGATTTTGGACGGTGAATAATATATTTAAGAAATGTTTTGGGGAAGTGATATTTTGAATAGAATTAAAATGATTTAAATGTGTTTTAAAATGTATTGAGTATCGAAACCATAGATTTCAACATTCATTGTTGAAATAGACGTTTTCGAGAAATAAGGAAATGGTGGACTATAACACTGTTGTTATAGTAAATGATTTTCGAAAGGAAATGTTTTATATAGTATTGGGATTTATATATCTATCTTAATTTTGAATCCCTATACTAGTAATTTTGGGTTGTCGTAACGATGTTTTACGCAACATTCGTTTGGACTCAAATGAATGTGTTTAAGAGAATGTTTTACTTAAGGAATAAAATATATATACTTAATTGTGTTTTGAGTATATTGAATATTTTCCAAATGTTGAAAATAAATAGATTTGTGAATTACTTATTATTAAATAAGTATGGAAACGTTTTCCAATATGAAGTGAAATGTTTTGAGATTATATCTTTTAAAGATAAATTGAAAGTGAATATTTGAAATCGATTTGAGAATCGTATATTAATAGACATTTTTGGAAAATAAATAATTTGGGAAATTATTTGGAATCTGGTGATGTTGTGCATATCTATTGATAGTTAAATAACCGACTATCAATATTTACCTTTAAATGGGTGTTTGTTGTGATTTTCTCGAATTTGAATGCTCCACTTATTTTAAAATAAGCGCTCGTTATTCGGTTTAGCCGGGAGAGCGCCTTTGGGTCATGAATCCCATTCCGTATAGTGATACGTCGTAATGGATAGCATTTGAAGACCGTTGTTGAAAACCGGATATTTTCGAAAATGAAAGGATTCGTCGAATGTCTCTACATCGGTTGATCTTCGATATAGAGATTTTATCACCCTTTGTGATGGGAAGTCCGGTTGTGATTATTGAATATCCGGATTGCAAGGGCTTCTTTGGAAGTGCCTTTGGTTCCGTTTGATCCCAGAATGGACTTGTATGGATGTGTGTCTGACATTAAAATTTGAGATGTAAAGCTGCTTTCTATCAAATATATTTCTTTTGGTACCGGAGAATTTATCCTCTTAGCTTAACACCCTTCTCAGAGACGTACTAGCTCAGAGGTTATGTAGTTGATGGTTACTAGTGGTACATTCCCAATTTGGTAATGTGGCATACAAAGTGCTGCTGATCATTTGTTGATCAAAGCATAGCTTTTGTGAAAAGCGTAGCTTTGTGGACGAGACTTCGTCAGACCTCACACCCCAAAAATGGTCAAAACTGGAAAGATGCAGCAATGTTTTAGGGAGTAGCGCCCCTTAGGGTATGTACATTTCCTTCTGGATAGAAGTGGTATCATGGCATGGAGCCCAGATACTTAACTTATGTGGATGTCGCAAATATATATGATTTTGTGACTGATGTTGGTTGAGGATCCTCGGTTAAAGATTGTTTACAACCGGGAGATGGCATACTCGTGTCAGTAGTTACCTACTTTTGCAAAGGTAACCTGACCTTATGTTGCTAGAGATCCGGTTAGGTTCTCGGGGCGTCTCTCCAGAGGCGTACCTATGTGGCAATGGGAAGTTCCTTGGCCAGAACATTTGTTGGAAGTCCAAAGAAACAATACGAGCCTTGTACGGTTTTAGTTGTATAACTTGCCATTTACTTATGGTGGTGCCCCACTATTTAGATGGTAGTTATAGTAGGCATACGATAATGGTCGTATGTTGGCTAAGATTTATATTATACTTTCGAAATGTTTTCCTACACTTTGCACTTATAGTAATAATATCAAATAAATTTGCATATCAAGCATGTTTGACTATCATAAGAGAAATTTCTTCCGATTCTGCGTTTGCATTGTGTGTGCGTGTGTGCGGGAGGCCTTATGGTAGTTGCATTTTTCAAAAGCATAGCGCATCTTTTTTAAAATATTTTTTTGTTTGTTTTTAAAGAATAACTGTTTTAAGTTCTCACACCAGTCCCATGAGTGACCTGGAGTTTATTGTTTCCTTCCTAAACTCTGGGTGCCCACCACTTTCCACACGGGCAGTCTAGAGTCAGGTTATCAGGTCATTCTGGAATTCAGGAGATGCTGTAGAGATATAGAGGCAAGTTGGATGGCATAGCGTATCAACTAGTATATAGTATTTCTTTTCCGCTGTTTTTTGTTGTAAACTCTGATAATGTGATGTAATGTAATAACTGATATAGTTCTTTGTTTTAAAGATTATTCATTTATCTATTATATGTTGTTCCGCTGCGATTGTGAGATTCTGATATTGTTTTTGTTGCTTCTTCTTTCTTTCTTCTTCTACCTCTTCTTATTTAACCGTAGCAATTCGGTTTTCCGGCCTTCGATTTCTCGGTAGTTGATACAGTAGACATATTAATTTCGATTTTCGAAAGTCGAAAATCCCGATCGTTACAATGTGGTATCAGAGCATTTGGTTAAGCGACAACCTTGGCTCTGTTGGGAATTACTCACTAGAGATAGAGTCGGCAGTACTCTACAATGAGTGTGAGTGTAATAATAGATATGAGCGCGTATTTGTTAGTGAATATAAAAATTGTTTTATATTGCGATGATTGGTTTGTTGAGTGGTATATGGATTCTGGTCAATACGAGTAATTAACGTTATTGATAGAAATCTCTAAACACTTGTACAGAACAAATTCGACATGATATCGTTTTAAAATAGGGTAAATGAAATAATTTTACCTAATTATTCCGTATATAAAAGAGAATTTTTTTTTGTGAATTATTATAATATATGATAGCTTGGTTGCTAGAAAGTGATGATATTAAATTATTATCATTAAAGTTGAAAAAAGAAATTGAAATCGTAACTCCAAAGTTAAGAAATAAATTCACATACAAATAGAATTGGAGAATGTAAATTGTAAATGTGATTTGTAATTTGAAGTAAAGTTTCAAAGGAATATTTGGAAATGTTTTGAAAGGGTTTGCAATTTGGAAAAGATTAAATTCCTTTTTGAGTTTGAAAATGGTTTTCAAGGGTTTGGAAAAATGGTTTTGGAGGGATAAAAGCTCTAAACTCTTTTCGGTCGCTGGAAAACAATTCCGATGGTGATCGCGACATCATCGGTGTTCATTTTCGGGTTTCCAAAAGAGGGATTGCTACCAAGTTGTTTTAAATAGAAGTTGTTTGGAAAATTTGGGTTTGGGTTTTGAAATTCAAAGGATAATTTGAATTGATTTCAAAAATGGTTTTGAAATGTTGGAAAGACTCTGGAATCTGATAAAAATAGTTATGGAATAAAATTTATTGAGTTGAAAATAAATTTGGGGTAGAAACAAATGAATTGAAATTGAGTTTGAATTATGGAAATAAATTTATGAATGAATGAATTTACAATTGCGAGTAAATGAAATTGGAAACTAAATGTTGAAATTCATCTTGAAATTCCAAGTAAATTGGAAATTTGTCAAGTTGGATCAAATTAAGCTAAGTATTAAACTAAAATTAGTAAGTAAAACTAATTGAAGAAATGACAAATTTAATATGAGTTGAAATGAATTGAATTCAACATTTATAAATAAAGGGTAAATTAAATTCATATGGAATTTGAAATCCAGTTTAAATATAAGTGGTTATAAACAGAAATAGTGAATTGAATTGTGTTTGGGCACGAACAAAAGAAAACAACTAAAATTGAAAACTGAATATCGAAAACCAATTTGAATTGTGCGAGATGAAATGAGTTAGAACTTGTAATGAATTACTAAAAGAAACTAATTTAAAATAGCAAGATGAATCAGTTGTGAATGAAAAATAATTGATAAAATTCAATATTCAGAAGGTAAATTGAATCCAAATAGAATTGAAATTGTAAATTAAATTCAAATGAAATTGATAATGTGAGATTGAATGAAAATGGATATTATAGTTAGCATGATATACAGGTGGATTAAAGGAAATTGGGATTTTGATTTCGAAGATAAAAAAATTGAATTGCTCGACGAAGGGTATGTATTTGAATTTCAGTATGAAATTTGATGATTTTCTTGTCCAGCCACTTGGCCTTTTCTTTTCCTTTTGAAATCTGGGGGCCGTGGTGCCATTTTTGTAGTCGTACCGAACTATCCGCGCAAAAGAGACGCTGGCGAAATTTTTTGAAAATTTAAGACGTTAGAATTTTTTTGAGAAAATTGGAAATTTTTGAAAACTATAACTTTGATTTTGGAGTGAAAAGTTAAACGATATAGTTGGTTTTGAAGAGATAACTAAGTATGATTTGAAAACTTAGTAAAGTTATTGTAAGAAGTTTAACAATGGATATTGGAAAATTTGAAATGTTTAAATGAATTTGAAATTTAATTTGAATAAATGGTTTTGAAAAATTAATGGATTCTGTAACTTTTTCTTGCTTGGTAAATTCGAGAACGAAATTCTTTTAAGGGGGAAGTTTGTAACGACCCAGAATTTTTGTCATTTGAAATTCGTATATTTATTTCATTTTTAAATATTAATAAGTAAAAATTTATAAGTCGAATAAATGTTATTTCGAATATCTAGATTTAATTGGATAATTAAATCTAGAATTTAATATTTGAAATTACAGAAATAATTGGAAATTGGGTTTAATGTGATTAAATTTGATTTTTAAAGTTGTATTAAATCATATTGGAGTTAGAATGATGTTATGCAACTTTTAAAATTTAATTAAAAGTTCATTTGTGGAAATTGAATATTTTAATATTTAATTGACGAGTAAAAATAGTCATTTTTCAAACAGTCTCGAATTTCAACGAAACTAGTTTCATCGGATCCGTAATGTTATATTATTCTAAAGTTTCAAATTTCGTGTCAATCGGATTTACGGTTTGTCCGTGGCAAGCTAAAAAGCACTGAAATCGGTTTAAGTGAATTTTAAATTTAAATAGTCGATTTGAAAACCTATCTTCCAAATACTTTTGAATTGGCTCCCGATATATATACCATTGCGTTTGGAATAGGGGTAAAACATTATAAACGCCAGGCAGCACGTTTCGTTTGGGGTTCGGAAAAATTTCGGGTGAATAGTGTTTTGCAATTTTCTATAAAAGACCCCCTATTTTCACATTTTGCAACAAACCCTAGTTCTAAGCTTCAGCCTAGTCCTTCAATCCTTTAATGGCTGAAATTTTCCAAATTTCTTCTATTAATTTCTTTCAATCCGTGAAGAATTAGCAACTACTTTCAACAAACAAATCGTAGAGCATCATGAGAGCTTCAAATCTATATGGTGATGATCGTGAACGACGCAACGATCGAGGGGATAAAGGCACGTGAAGTCGTGCGTTTAAGTTCAGTTTTCTGTGCTAATATGGAGGCCGAGTTCAACATGGTGGCGACGGCAGGTGGAGCTCGTGACGCTCGTTCGTATGGCACTCGCCGATCGTCTTCAAAGTCGACGTGGTGGTCGCGAGCATTAGGGCATAAGGGCGGCTTTGGGTTTCTCGATCGCGACTTTTGCCTGGGTCTTCACGCGTTGGGAAGAAAGGATTCGCGGGACCATGATTTCATCAAGCGAAATCTACAGCCAGATTTGAATCTAGGTTAAAACAAAAGGAAATTGAAAATTTATATTATATTGTTTAATTCGTATAACTTATAAATATCATAACCTTGTCATACGAGGTCCGTTTCGTACGAAACAAATTGCAACGGGTTCGTATTGAGGAGCACTACGCGCTGGAGCTGGATTGAAGTGGATTTGAGCTAGTGTAAATTTTGGATAAAATTAAACGCGCGTTTAGTTTTAATCGGAACGAAACACTGCAACTGTATTGGAAACAAGGTGAGAACTTCTCACTCAATCGAATTTTTTCGATTTAAATTTTAAATAGTTAAATTTAAAATTTCTTGACTGTGTGATTGAATGATAAATTGCTATTTGTTGTATTGAAATAGACCCTATACGCCGTATATTTAGCGGATGTTATTTATTAAACACATATACCGCGATATTCCACCTTGAAGTGGAATTGGTATTATATATGTACTTGGAGTTGATTTTCCCGCATTATATAGCGGATGAGACCGTATTGCGCCGCATAATAGCAGATAATATTTTATATATACCGATGTACCGCGATATTTCATCCTGAAACGGGATTGGTATTGTGCTAACATCTGTGGATGCACGGAGACAGGTTGGAGGGATCCAACTGGATTTCTCAAATAATTGAATTTGTTTCAATGTTGTGTGTTGATTATTTATAATCTCCGTGTGATTATCTTTATGATTGATATCGTTGAAGGCTAAAATTTAGCCGAATATAATTCTGGTATCGTTAGATACCGGAAATAAATAAAAATTTGTTTTTTGAAAATTCAGGTTGAAATTTTATATAAAAAATTATGTTTGAGGACTGGATAAATTTAAAAGAATAGAATCTACGATTTGTGAAGTTATAGAGTGAATGAATTTGTAAATAGAGAATTATAAGTAATTTGCTTATAATTTGGATTTTGGCGTGTAAATGAGATATGGATAGGATTTGTTAATTAAGTAATTTATAAGTTGAAGTTGTTATAAAATATAAATGGAATTTATAAACGTTGTTTTATAAATCCGAAATCTACTTATTTTGATAAATAATTATTACAACTTATTAAAGGAGATATATCCACGATTTTGGACGGTGGATAATCCTTTAAAATAAAATGTGTAGAAATGCTGAATTTGGTTAACGAAGTATATTCACGATTTTGGACGGTGAATAATATATTTAAGAAATGTTTTGGGGAAGTGATATTTTGAATAGAATTAAAACGATTTAAATGTGTTTTAAAATGTATTAAGTATCGAAACCATAGATTTCAATATTCATTGTTGAAATAGATGTTTTCGAGAAATAAGGAAATGGTGGACTATAACACTGTTGTTATAGTAAATGATTTTCGAAAGGAAATGTTTTATATAGTATTGGGATTTATATATCTATCTTAATTTCGAATCCCTATACTAGTAATTTTGGGTTGTCGTAACGATGTTTTACGCAACATTCGTTTGGACTAAAATGAATGTGCTTAAGAGAATGTTTTCCTTAATGAATAAAATATATACTTAATTGTGATTTAAGTATATTGAATATTTTTCAAATGTTGAAAATAAAAAATTTACTTATTATTAAATAAGTATGGAAATGTTTTCCAATATGAAGTGAAATGTTTTGAGATTATATCTTTTAAAGATAAATTGAAAGTGAATATCTGAAATTGATTTGAGAATCGTATATTAATAGATATTTTTGGAAAATGAATAATTTGGGAAATTATTTGGAATCTGGTGATGTTGTGCATATCTATTGATAGTTAAATAACGGACTATCAATATTTACCTTTAAATGGGTATATGTTGTGATTTGCTTGAATTTGAATGCTCCACTTATTTTAAAATAAGCACTCATTATTCGATTTAGCCGGGAGAGGACCTTTGGATCATGAATCCCATTCCGAATAGTGATACGTCGTAATGGATAGCATTTGAAGACCGATGTTAAAGATCGGATATTTTCGAAAACAGAAGGATTACCGTCGAATGTATCAGCATCGGCTGATCTCCGATATAGAGATTTTATCACCCTTTGTGATGGGAAGTCTGGTGGTGATTTGTGAATATCCATATTGCAAGGGCTTCTTTGGAAGTGCCTTCGGTTCCGTTCGATCCAGGAACGGACTTGTATGGATGTGTGTCTGACGTTACAAGCTGAGATGTAAAGCTGGTTTCTATCAAATATATTTCTGTTGGTGGCGGAGAATTTATTCTCTTAGCTTAACACCCTTCTCTGAGACGTACGAGCCCAGAGGTTATGTAGTTGATGGTTACTAGTGATACATTCCCAATTTGGTAATGTGGCATAAGAAGTGCTGCTGATCATTTGTTGATCAAAGCATAGATTTTGTGAAAAGCGTAGCTTTGTGGACGAGACTTCGTCGGACCTCACACCCCGGAAATGGTCAAAACAGAAAAGATGCAGCAAGGTTTTAGGGAGTAGCACCCCTAAGGGTATGTACATTTCCTTCTGGATAGAAGTGGTATTGTGGTATGGAGCCCAGATACTTAACTTATGTGGATGCCGCAAATATATATGACTTTGTGATTGATGTTGGTTGAGGATCCTCGGTTAAAGGTTGTTTACAACCGGGAGATGGCATACTCGTATCAGTAGTTACCTACTTTTGCAGAGGTAATCCGGCCTTGTGTTGGCAGAGATCCGGTTAGGTTCACGGGGCATCTCTCCAAAGGCGTACCCATGTGGCAATGGAAAGTTCCTTGGCCTGACCATTTGTTGGAAATCCAAAGAAACAATACGAGCCTTGTACGGTTTTAGTTGTATAATCTGCCATTTACTTATGGTGGCGCTCTACTGTTTAGATGGTAGCTATAGTAGGCATACGATAATGGTCGTATGTTGGCTAAGATTTATATTATACTTTCGAAATATTTTCCTACACTTTGCACTTATAGTAATAATATCAAAGAAATTTAATTATCAAGCATGTTTGACTATCATAAGGAGAAATCTCCTCCGATTCTGCGTTTCATTGTGTGTGTGTGCGGGAGGCCTTATGGTAGCTGCATTTTCCAAAAGCATAGCGCATCTATTTTAAAATATTTCTTTGTTTGTTTTTAAAGAATAACCGTTTTAAGTTCTCACACCAGTCCCTTGACTGACCTGGAGTTTATTGTTTCCTTCCTAAACTCTGGGTGCCCACTAATTTCCATACGGGCAGTCTAGAGTCAGGTTATCAGGTCATTCTGGAATTCAGGAGATGCTGTAGAGATCTGGAGGCAAGCTGGATGACGTGGCGTATCAACTAGTATATAGTATTTCTTTTCCGCTGGTTGTTGTTGTAAACTCTGATAATGTAATGATAATGTGATGCAATGTAATAACTGATATATTTCTTTGTTTTAAAGATTATTCATTTATCTATTATATGTTGTTCTGCTGCGATTGTGAGATTCAGATATTATTTCTGTTGCTTCTTCTTTCTTTTTTCTTCTACCTCTTCTTCTTTAACCCTATCAATTCGGTTTTCCGGCCTTTGATTGCTCGGCAGTTGATACAGTGGACGTATTAATGTCGATTTTTGAAAGTCGAAAATCCCATTCATTACAGTTGAGGGGAGGAGGTAATCATCGGAAAAATGGAGTTGGGATTTTTAGGTGATCAGCATGGATATGTGAAGGCCAGGTAGGGTTTTATACCCGGTGTGTGTCGTTAGAGTTCTGATGGGTTTCGCGACTACGAGAAACGATCGGAGTCGATCGCGAGGTGTGCCGTGGGTGCTGGAAGGCACGTCGGAGCAATGGTCAGTACGGCGTCGTGTCTCGAGGTCTAGATCGTCAGTGGCGATCGAATTTACGATGGCGTATGGTTTAGGTCATGTGGGATTTGAGGTCGATATCGATTCTCGTTTGAATCAAGGGTGATGGTTGATCGAGAGGGGTTTCGTGGATAGTCGGTGAAGTGTCGAGATCAACATCTATGGTCAGAGGGTCGTGGTTCATCATTGTAGGTGAACGTGCACGTTTTCGTGCACCTATGAAGTTTGTTTTGGGGAAGAAGTGCATGTGCTCGAGTTTTTGTTTGGGAATACTCGTGTTTTACTCGAAGTAGACGAGGCAGCTGAAGACTCGTGTATTGGATCGGGTTTTCCATGTTTTGGCTCGAGTCTGTAGTGGTTAAGCTACAATTTTGAGGAAATTTGTTTCCAGAGTTTCAAAATTTATATGAAGCTGAAAAGAACCAAGATGTTATCAAGTTTAAAACAATGTAAAGTGTTAATCTAGCTTTTCAAGTGATTAAATTTATAAAGTAAATGTGTTTTGGATTCAAATTGTTTATTTGAATAATTTTTATTTTATATGGGGTTGACTCTCTAATTTTCTCGTTTAGGTCTGGTTTTTGCGAGGTGTAGCAATCGAGTTTTAAAATCTTTTCAGTTGAAAAAGGGAGTGTAATACAAGTTCTAGTATTAGCAAGATTAAATGTTAATGGAAATTATATAATGGTGATTTAAATGGCTTAATGTAATTAGTATAATATGTATTAATTATGGGAAATAAATCAAGGGTTATAAGTTAATAATTTATAGATTTATTAATTTGTAATCAAAGATTAATTTCTTAAATATTTAGTTACTTAATGTAAGTAATTAAAGGATTAATCTGTTGAAGGTTAATTAAATAAATTAGTAATCAAAGGTTAAACTAATTAATGATCAAGGTTAATTAATTGAGGATAATTAACCAATGGGATAAATTACTTGATGGAATTCATTAATTATAGGTTAATTACTTAAGGAGTGGTAATTAAGGATTAATTAATTGGTGTAACTAATTAAAAGATTAATAATTAATTCGGGAGATAATTAATTAAAGGATAATTACTTTATGTAATTGAAGATAATTAATCAAGGATGATTAATTGAGATGAGTAATTATGAGATGATTAATTAATTTGTAACTAATTAATGGTTAATTAAAGGTAATCTAAGTGATTAAAAGATTATTAATTAATTTAATTAGAGATAAATTAAATTAATTTGGAAGTGATCAATCTTGTTTATGAATGATTGAATAATGTTCAATGCCTAGATTATTGATATCTCCGATGTGAGATTTGTGATGTTTTTGCGGTATGAGATATTTTGATTGAATTATGTTAATATGGGCTATTTATATGAGATGAACCATTGTATGGATATGATATCCTGAATATAAATTTTAATTGTTTAAACTTAATAATTTGACTTGAAGAATGATACTGGATTCGAAGAGACTGGGGTCGGGTATCAGTAAATACCCGAAACTACCTCGATTTGTAATCTACATATATTCTTTATGGAATTTGACTTTGGAATTAATAGGCTGGAATGGAATTATAATGTAAGCTTGGTCATTTAATTTAAGTAATAATACTGAGATATGATTGTATAATGTGTATTGACTATGGTAAGTAAGAACTCGTAGTAAGGTACGAGTTACCTGGGTTTTTAAATACTTTTATGCATTGGTATTTGGGTTAGATGGATTTACTCATGCTGGTTTCCAGCCTAACCCGGGTGTTACTTTGATGTAATGGTCGGGTCAGACTGAATATTACAGATTTTTAGGCAATGACCTTCTGGAGCTCAGGAGGCGAGCTGGATGGCAGGAACGTATGGAGTGTTTCCGTTGTGATATATAGTTGTATATCTAGGACATATTGTTTTAAACTTTCCAATGCTGTGTAAATGTTGTAACTCTGATGTATAAAAATGTAAATGTACCGATACAGTTCTTCTTTGTAAAACTGTTATTTTATTTGATAATATATTTTGATCCAATGCGTATGTGAGATTCTATGACTTGTTTTATGTTTCTTCTTCTACCTCTTTCCTTCTTTTCCTAACTATCTGGAATCTTCGGGATCGAAAATTCCGGGTTGTTACAATAAACTTTCTCACCTACCTGTGCCTATTCATTATATTAGTTGCAAGCATTCGATACATAAACAATTATCATATCTTTGACCTCAGGTGGAATTTTCTTTAGGTTGGGCACCAACATGAGATAGTTAGTGCATACTAGAAACTATTCTCTTAGTTCGGCTATTCGAGCATCGACGTTTAGCTGTTTGCACCATCATGATGACTTCAGCTTCTACTGGCTTCTTACCAGCCTTGTGATGAGAAGTCTTAGAGCTGCTCTTATGGTGCATGCGGTCGGAAGATCTATTGGAATAGGATGGTGCCAAATGCTTCACAAGAACGGAAGCTGGATGGGGTGCACGAGAAACATAATCTAGTTGAAAGTCATCACAACGATTACAATGTTTGTCCAAGCTCCTTGATGGAGGTAACCTAGACCTAGAGCGATACTTGGAGGTAGAGTCAGGTAGTCTCTATCATGACTTCCTCTGTCCTAGCTAGACCGATGACGAGATTCAGAATCTCGACCACTGCCTTGATGGTATATGCTTCGACGATGACGATGGGGTTGGGATACATTTTCCTCAGGAGTTTGAAATATATACTTTTTCCTCTTCATAGATCCCGCAAATGAAATAAGAATGAATTAGTCGACAAGATAAGATGCGAGTCAAGTGCAATGCAAACATGTGTGTGAGAGTGTCCTAGTGTCCCCCGACGAACCGTGTTCTGGAGCATTGCTCATAGGAGTGATCTCCCCGATGCTAGTAGAAGTGATGTCATCATCAACGCGAAAGGGAGAACCGAGATCCTATAGGCTTATGTTTATAATAGAAGGAGCCAACTCAGTAAGAATTGGCTCTACGTTAGAAAATGTATCTGTTGAAGGAAAGGAAGGAGTTTTCTCTTCGGTTGTGACTGGTGCAAACTGTGTAGAAGTCTACGCTTTAGTAATCTTTAGTACTAGCCTTTTCTTCAAAATGAACTGCTGGTCATCCTTGGACTGCTTAATCGAAGGCTCGTGGCCTACATTAACATCATTAAGGCAAGCTTCACCACCTTCGCCTATGAATTTGCATTCTTCAGTGTGCTCTTGCTCTTTTTCAACTTCGGCCACTGGACTTGGGACTGAGCGTGCATCAGGTTTTACATCACCGCCTACAGGCGAGTTATTATCGTCAGCGTTATCACTATCATCATCAAAAGCCACTTGGACTAGACTAATGCTATAGACCGCTTCTAAAAAATCATGAGCTAGGAGATTATCATTGAAAGAAAAACTTAAATATCTCTATTCCTCTCCAATAGTCCCAAAAGAACTCTGATGGCATCTAAAAGAGTCACGCCGCTGGATCTTGCACGAACATCTGAATAACAACGAATATGAGTAAAGCTTGAAAATTCACAAGATGAATTCATAGCAAATGGATGAAGTACAACTTACATCCAAATAGCCATCTTCATGCAAATCTAGGTGGACAGCGGATATATAACCGTTCACTTTTAAAACAGCTCAACTTATTTCATGTACCGTAATGATCTACAACTTATGAATAGTTCTAGATAGATCAGAGAAGGGCTTCCTTTTCAATACTTGATACTATATGTATATCGAATCTCCTCATCGCTGTGTACTCAGTGCAAATTTTTATCAAAGATAATATATGTGCATGATGGAACAAAGCTATCTGGATGTAGTTGCGCCGAAGCTAATCTCATGAAGTTTAGGGCTCGATGAACAAATTTGTTGAATGATGGGATGCAACCCGCCAGACATATGTATCATTTGCAAGCAGTGTAACCCTTTGAGGGAATATAAGGTCTCTAATGGTGAGAAGGGACTAATACATCCTCGAATGGAATTCCACGCTTATTGCAGATTCTTCAAAGTGACCCCTTTCTATTTTAGAAGCAGTGGAATCAAAGGGGTCGTTTAAAATGATGACATCTTTAAGAGTATTAGGAGCAGTTTCTACCTTTGGTTCTTCAACGGGCTCTATTGGACTTTTCAAAATATGTTGCTCTGCTTGTGGTTTTCTAGCTAAGTTACCGACTACACCGTAGTTTTTTGTATAAATGGAACTATACTCGAGCTCTGCTCGTTATCAGATTTGGCATATTTGGAAGTAGATGGACATATACCTTGAGTGGCAAGATTCTTGGAACATTTGTGCTCTGTTTCTATAAATGCTCAACAGACGATGTAATGACCCGAAATTTTCGATTCTGGAAAATTTCAGATAGTTAGGAAAAGAAGAATATAGATAGAAGAAAAACAGAAACAAAACGCAGATTCTCACATTCGCAAAGGATCAAAATATAATATCATATAATATTATTTGTACAAAGAAAGCAGTATCAGTAAATTTACATTTTTAATACATCAGAGTTACAACATTTCACAGTCACTGGACAGTTAAAATAACTTGTCCCAGATATACAACAATATATCACAGTGGATACAATCCATACGTTCCTGCCATCCAGCCTGCTCCAGAACGTCCTTACCTGAAAAATCTATAATACTCGGTCTGACTCGAGCATTACATCAAAGTAACACCCGGGTCAGGCTGGAAACCAGCGTGAGTAATCCCATATAATTTTGAAATACTAAGTCTTATATCATAAATGAAATCTGGGGTAACTCGTACTTTTCTACGAGTTCTAAACTTATTTGAATCAATCACTTATTTCAAACAATATCTAAGAATCACTACTCAGTTTAGATATCCAAAATTCTTAACTTAATTCATTCTAGCCTATTTACTTCTAAACTCAAATTTAAAAAGAATCGAAGTGGTTTCGGGTATTCGCTAACATCCGACCCCGGCCTCTTCGAATCTAAAGTTATTTATTAAACCAAGTCATTCAATTAAATACAATTCAACTTTAAATACATGATGTCACATTTTACCCAGCAATTCATCATTGATAAATAACCATACTATCACTATCTACCCAAACATATCATATCACAAAACACTTCATATCAGAGATATCAACCAATTCAAGCATTGAATGTCATTCAATCATTCATAAGCAAGATCTATCGCTTCTAAAATTAATTTAATTTATCTCTAATTAAATTAATTACTAATCTTTAATCACTTAGATTACATTTACTTAACATTAATTGATTATAAATCAATTAATTGATTATCATTTAATTATCCATCTTAATTAATCACCCTTAACTAATTATCCTTTGATTACAATAAGTAATTTAACTCTTAATTAATTACACAAATTAATTCACCTTTACCCATCACATTAAATAATCCCTTAATTATTCTTATAAAATAATTAACAATGATTTATTACAGTTACCATTAATTAATTACTCAAAGTAATTAATCCTTAATTACTTTCATTAAGTAATTTTCCTTCAATTATTTACTTTTGTCTAGTAATTGTCTCATTGGTTAATTATCCTTAATTAATTAACCTTTAATTAATTAATCTTTAATTAAAAATCAATTGATTAATTAATACGTCTTAATCACCCAAACCTTATTAATTTTAAACAAATTCATTTATCTTACTCACTTTCTTAATTATCATCAAAATTTAATAACTTAGAATTAATTATTATTAACTTGTAAATTTACAAAAGTCCTTAAATTTAATTAGCGATAAAACATTTCATCAATTTAATTTGTACTAAATACATTATAAATTAAGTTTAAAATAAACTTAAAATTTAACCAAATCTAAGTTCAAATAGTCTCCACATCTTTACTTAACCAAGCTTTTAAAATAATTATTATTTGAAAGAAATAATTTAAGAAATAAATTTTAAAGCTTGATTTTGTTAAGCATAAACATGTTAACATCTTAATTTTAACCCGAGAAAGTCAAGAAATAATTCGAATAGAATCCCCAGCTATCTTCTCCTATTCCCGAGCTTTCTCCTCTTATTTTTTAACCTTCCCTATTTCGAGACAAAACTTGGGCAAAACATCGTCTTTCCAGAACCCAAATTCATGCGTACAAGGAAACTGGTACACGTGCATGAACGTTTTGGTCATCTCCGACTAGCGCCAAGACCCTCGATTCATCAACGACATCATCGTAGTCCTACCTGACAACCCAAAAATTTGAAATCATAACTCACTCGAAATTGAGCAAGACAGCTTCCTCTGAATCCAGACGATCATCCCAAAATTTCCTCGACTTCGTCGACTCGATCACCTGAAGCCTCAAAATTCCGGCCACAGCTCCTCCAGAGATCCTCGCATCCATTCCCCCATGACCGATCATCTTTCGACAACCCATGACCTCGCAAAAAATCCCACTTCGTCGACAATCCAATAGGTTTCCAAAACCCTACCTCATCGATTTGCTGCCCCCATGGTGGCCTAAAACTCCACTGACGATTTTTACCAGAATCACCGAACTCTCAGTCTGCTCCAACAGTGACCCTGACCATCCAAGTTTCATCGATCACCAGAATATGTTAGAAACTCAATTTCTGATCAACATACAATATCTCACTATTTATAGATTTAAAATTCATGATTTTTCTTTTTAAATTCATGATATTCCAATGCAAATCCAATTATATGCATGAAACATTTAATTATTGAGGTTAATTCTTGATATGATTAAGTTTTACTTTAATTTACCTTCCAGTTAAAAAAACTATTTCCATATTTAACTTTAAAATATTTCTAAAATTTAGAACTTGATTTAACAAACAACCTTTGTTTATGTACAAAAAACTGAAGAGATTCAGAAGAAGATCTTAAATTGTTTTTCAAGTTTTAAAATATGAACAACTAGAACAGAGCCAATCAGGTTTGTATATAGACATGCATATCCATATATTCAGATATATATATATATATATATATGTATGTATGTATGTATGTAGGTATGTATACACACACACACACATATAATTCATATCATGTAAACAATAATTACACCTAACATCAAAGATTTTCGATACATTCAAATTTAAAACAGATTAAGGTAGGTTTACTCACAGTTAAAAGGAGAACAGAGAAAGCTTCTTTGAAAAGAAACTGGAAATGCTTTTGATAATGAATCGGAATTTGCCTTGTTTTTAATTTTTATTTGCTTACTGATCTGGATTTACTTTGAAACTGGATTGTACTTGAATTATGTTGAGCTTCAGGTTGGAAACAGTTTGATTTTGGTTTAGGCTAAAGTTGTTTATATTTGATTTATTTCTTTTTAGTTATAGAAGAAGGAAAGGAAGAGAATTTAGAAATTTGGACTGAAAATCAGTTTTCTCCCTAACTCATATTATTAATATAACTAATTTTTAAAAGAAAATCTATATTGCCATTTGTAAATTTTGCATGTCATCAAGTTTACATATCTTATCATATTTACAAATGTCAATTTCAATAATTAAATGTTCACAAATGTCTAAAACTTAATTTTATTATACTTATGTTTTCTTTTATCAATATCATTAGTGTTTTATATTTATATATATCCATCAATGCATTTTTTATGTTTATATTATGTAACTTTAAAGAAGAAATAATATGAAATCTAATTATATATTAGTTAATAACCACATATATATTTAGTAAAAATGTAGAGTCTTAATCTAATTTTTTTGAGATTTTGAAAATAACTTTGGAATATTAGAATACCTTAAAAATCCATATTGTAATCAACTTCCCTATATTATTCATGGGCATATATATACTTATATACATTATAAAGTTGTATATATCCATTTATATATATATATCCTATCTTGAATTAAATAGTGAATATATTATTTCTTTATGTACCATAAGATTTATCATCTCCAGAGATTTAAAATTCAACACTAGTTATAGTTTCTTATATATATATATATATATATATATATCAAAAATTTATTTGTTCAATTAACAATTGATTATTTTAAAAAATTAGTTCTGTTAATTTCAAATTAACAGATGCCCAAAAATTCAGGTTATCACATTCCTCCCCCCTTTGAATCTTTTCGTCCTCGAAAAGAAACGAAGCCAGAATTTATTAAAATACTTAATATTAGTTAAATCTATTCTTTTATCATTTTTAAAACATTTTAAAAATAAAATATTTATAATATTACTAGATTAGTTTTTATAAAAATACTTTTATAACTCGATGTCTTAACCAGTCCATCCTTGTTCTCATAGAAATTCGTTCATACGTTGATCAGGCGTAAGACTGAAAATCTATAAGCACTTGGTAAACTCGTTTTCAACACCCAGTGAAAATATTTGGAAAATAATTTTTTTGAAAACATAGAAAATGTTTAAAAATAGAGGAAATATATTTGGTGAGAATGCTCTGGAAATGATCACCCCCAACCATGGTCGCAGTTACATCTTGGGTTACGTTTGCCATCACAACAAAAGTCCATGTAACTGTAAGCACTCTGCGCCCCTCGATTATGCCATGGAACCAGCCACGGATCGCAGTTACATTCCAGGGTTACGTTCCATCACAGCAAAAGTCCATGTAACTATAGGCATCAGCTCCCTCGAATTTCGCTGCCAAAAATGAAACTTCTCCACTCCCACATAGGTCACAGTCTACCGATGTAAAATCAAACGTAGACTTTTGGCTCTTAGTGGCGCACACGACTTTCGCAATATCACCATAGGTTGCAATCTACCGATGTAAAATCAAACATAGACTATTGGCTCTCAGCGACACATACTACTTTCGCTAGGGTCTGTACTAGATCGCAGTGACATCGAGTTACACTATCGTCACAGCATGCCCCAAATGCCTCTGTAGGTATCAGCGCCCTCGATTTTCGCTACACTACACAAAATCCTCAGGAAGTAGTTTTGTCCGGACTCCTCACAGGATCAACTTTAGAACCCTCCTCCCTTAGCGTTCAAGGTAGTACCAACCTGTGGCACTCCTGAGAAGTTCATTTAAAGGGAGCGCCTTTTTCCCCAGAGCCAATCTCAAAACACTTTATACTATACACATATGTATTTTCCAAATCATAAACCTAGTATGAATCCCATACAATTCTCCTTTCTCAAAATCGATTATCCCAAAATCTACAATTCTCAACTAGGCTTTCCAAATTCCAAAATTGATTTTCCCAAAAAATCAAAAGCCTTTCCAAATCCATAGGCTCCAAAAGTGTTTCCTCAAAATCATTCTCATAAGATCCTTCAAATATATATATATATATATATATATATATATATATATATAACTTTAAAAATCTTTGGATCACTTCAAACTTCTATAAATTTCCTTTTCATACTTCAAAAACTTTCAAAACCCCTTTCTTATGGAAAAAATTCAAAAGGGGAGATTTATATTATATAACAAAAATATATAACTTTGTTTATTCCAAATCAAATATTCAAATTTGATTGCTCTATAAAGTCACTTACCGGTTTACTTACTTCCATAAAGTAAATTTTTACCATAGAAATATCCAATTTCTATTTTATTTCATCATATATTCACAATATATATATTTTTCACTTCAAAAACCATTTTACAGTTTTTATCCATAAACCTTCAATATCAATTTCATTCCAATTCGTACACGTACACATATCATCCGTACGCAATATCAATCTGATCGCTCACTCGATCACACAATTTCTCCTCTGAACTAGTATCGTCCACCCGACTTCCTAGTGCAGACTCAGATCTGGTTTCTTGATCAGAAACCATCATTCCCCTTGCATAGCTATAACTATGATAGAGAATATCCAAAACCAATCAAAAATCCTTGTCCAGGTTCGCCGTCGAAAATCGAGTGGAAAATCCCAACTCGAATCGATATAACTATCTTGAAATTCTATGCTCGAATCTGGATCAAACCACTATGTGAATAGAATGATATACGTACATCCTATGTGATGCATTGCATACCCCAATTCACGGCGAAGCTATAGATCGCTTCTACCTAGGTCGCGAGCGACCTACCTTCAGTCACAAAGCCTCGCTCCCGAATTCCAACGCGATTGCAAGCAAACCTTATGTCGCAAAGCATCTTAAGTCGCAAGCTCCAGTAAGTCACGAAGCGCGAATTCCAGTAGGACATTCCAGTTAACTCGCGAACTTCCTTTGTCGCAAAACCTAAGTCGCCTCCTCCTTAGGTCGCGAACGAAGTTTATCTCACGACCAAATTCTTAAGACACGAAAGAGAGAGTCTTATGTCGCTGATTGCTTCCAGCCTCGGTCGCGAGCATCTCCTTATGTCGCCGAAATCCTGTTAAGTAGCTATGCCGCATTTTTTTTGGGTCGCCGATTGATATGTTGTTTTTCTTATGTAGTATATTGTTAGGTCGTGTTATGTTGTAACCGTTTGTTGGTCAAGTCGTTTGTACTGTTTGTGATGTAACGTGGGTTGAGTTGTAGGCTTCTATAAATAGCGAGTGAGTTGTATCATTTAAAGGTTGATTTTTGAATAAACTTTTGTTTGAGTGCTTTGTTCCTCTTTAAAATTGGAAGTTGAGTGTTATCTCCTTTCTCCATCTTCGGTTATTCGAGTGCGCTCGAATCAACGATTTTGAAGCCGGTTCATGGAATCTCGTGCGCGAGATCAATGTCGAAGAATCGTAGATCTTCTAACATGGTATCGTGCGCGATCAACGTGTTAAAGATAGATAGAATCCGGTATCCCACGAGATCAACGGATTTGAGCATTTATCTTGGGTATTATCAATCCATCGATTCAAATTTGTATCATTCCATCGTCGTTTGTTCGTTGTGCATCATTTGGTGACAACTTGTTGTTAATCCGCTACGTCAATTTGGTATCGAAGCCTAAACTTAGCTAATCATAGCTAAGCCGAGCCTGTGGAGCCAAGAGGAAGAGTTAAAGTTAGATCCGAGCTATGAGTTGGAGGCGTGCATCACTTTTGTAGATCAAGAGTTGGAGTTAAGTTCAAGCTGAGAGTTAAAGTTAGTTTGGAGTTTGTTGATGATTATGCCGTCGAGACGTGTTAATCGATTTCAGAATGTTGCAGATGTGTATCGAAGACAAGAAGCTGAAAAGTTGGAGCAGCGTATCAATGAGAATTTCAATGAAGGTATTGAGAAGTTAGAGAAGTTGATGAAAGACATGAACTAAAGTCAAAGGAGAACTTCACCAGTTTCGAGTCACGGTGGATACCAGGTTTCGCCATCAGTTTTGGGAGAAAGATGAATGTCACCACAATCTTATCGAGATAGGAGAGAATCATCAGTTTCATTGAGGCGAGAACACCATGAGTACATAAATGAAGAGAGAAGAACTCCACATGAGTTTGTAGATGAGCCATATCGTGATGCTGAAAGACATAGTAGAAGAGATATGCGTGATCGTAGAGATGTTGATGGTCGAGATCGATATCGAAGTACATTTGATTATGATGAAGATGGTGATAGAGGTAGTATTCATTATCGAGATCGAGACCAAGTACGATGTCAATATCGGGATGTAGAAGATGATCGTCGATGGGAGTCAGGGATGAAAACAGAGATTCCAAAATTCAAAGGGGGAATGATAGCGGAAGAGTTTCTAGATTGGTTATCAAATGTTGAGGAAATTTTTGACTTCAAGGAAGCACCCGAGCATCGTAGAGTTAATTTGGTTTCTACACGATTGAGGCGAAGAGCTATGGCATGGTGGCAACAAACTAAACTTACACAGGAAAGAATGGGAAAGTCGAAGATTGTTTCATGGGAAAAAATGAAGAAGTTGATGAAGGCTACTTTCTTGCCTTATAATTATCAGTCTCTTATGTATCAGCGCTTACAGAATTTGAGACAAGGGACAAAGTCGGTCAATGATTTTGCAGATGAGTTTTATCAACTGATTGCTAGAAACGATATCATGGAAACGGAGGAACAGTTGACATCTAGATTTGTTGGAGGATTGAGAATGCAAATTTAGGATATAGTTAATATATTTGATCCAAGATCCGTTGCTGAAGCACACCAGAAGGCTCTAGCTTGGGAGAAACAAGGTAGAAGAGGAGGTGGTGTGTTTACGAATTCTAACAACCAGAACAAGGGTGCTAGTAGCAATACTAATGTTTCTAAGGATGTTAGTAAACCGGTTTTCAATGAAGTTGCTAAGACCAAGGTCAACAACAATTTCAAGTGTTATAACTGTCGGGAGTTTGATCATAAGAGCAATGAATGCCCGAGGCCAAAGAAGCGAGTGATGGTTGCTGAGGTTGAGGATGAGGATGCAGAAATAGAATGTTCCAATTCACCACAAGTTGAGGAGGAAGAAGAATTATTGGCGGGAGACGAGGGATATTCTTTAATGATGAGGAGATCTTGCTTGACACCAAAGTAGGAAGAGGAGACTAGCTGGTTGAGGAGTAATATGTTTCAGTCGACGTGTACTATTTTGGGAAGGGTTTGTAAGTTTGTTATCGATGCAGGAAGTTTTGATAACATTATCTCTACAGAAGCTGTAAAGAAGTTAGCGTTAAAGATGGAGAAACATCCAAAACCCTACAAATTTGATTGGTTAAGGAAAGGTGGGGAAGTAAAGGTTAGTCAAAGAGCTTGTGTAACTTTTTCCATCGGAAAGAAGTATAAGGATGAAATTTGGTGTGACGTGGTAGATATGGACGTATGTCATTTGTTGTTGGGGAGACCGTGGCAATTCGATAGAGCTGTGCAACATGATGGAAGGACTAACTGTTATAGTTTCATGTTCAATGGCACTAGAATCACTTTAGTTCCTAAAAAGTGACAACAAAGTGAAAGCAAGTTGGAGGAAATCGAGGAACTAAAGACTCAGTTGTCTTTGAAGGAGTTTGAGTTTGTTAAAGAAGTAGAGGATGGACCTGAAGTATTTCTGTTGATTGGACGTGAAAGTAGTGAAGCGGTTGAAGTTCCTGAGGAAGTTAAGCCAGCGTTGAAGGAATTTGAAGATGTATTTCCTGATGAATTACCGAAAGAGTTACCACCGTTGAGAGACATACAACACCAGATTGATCTTGTTCTGGGAGCTGTGTTACCACATAGACCACACTGTAGAATGAGTCCAAAGGAGCATGAAGAGTTGAGAAGGCAAGTGGAGGAGTTACTTGAACAAGGGCGCGTACAAGAAAGTATAAGTCCTTGTGCAGTACCAGCCTTGTTAGTACCAAAGAATGATGGAACCATGGAGAATGTGTACAGATAGTCGAGCACTAAACAAGATTACAGTGTGGTACAGATTTTCGGTGCCAAGATTGGACGATCTGTTAGATCAGTTGAGCGGAGCTTCTATCTTTTCAAAAATTGATCAGAAGAGTGGGCATCATAAGATTCGAATCCGACCAGGGGATGAATGGAAGACAGCCTTCAGGACACAGGAGGGGTTGTATGAATGGTTGGTCATGCCATTTGGTCTTTCAAATGCACCTAGTACTTTTATGCGAGTGATGAATCATATCTTTCGACCATTTATTGGAAAATTCGTAGTGGTATACTTTGATGATATATTGATATACAGTGGAAGCGCAGAAGAACATCTAAAACACCTGCGGGAAGTGTTGATGATATTTCGTCAGGAGCAATTTTACGCGGCAACAAAGAAATGCATATTCATGACACACAGTGTTTCGTTCTTGGGGCATATGTTGTCCAAGGAAGGCATCCATGTGGATCAAGGTAAAGTTGAAGCAATTAAGGATTGGCCACAACCCAGGACTATAACTGAAGTGAGAAGTTTCCATGGGTCAGCATCATTCTACCGAAGTTTTACTCCACATTTCAGTAGCGTGATGGCACCAGTGACAGATTGTATGAAAGGAAAGCAATTTGTGTGGACTGAAGAGGCTGATTCTGCTTTCCAACAGATCAAGACACTTTTGACTACAACACCGATTCTTAGATATCCGGACTTTCAGTTACTCTTTGAGTTGGATACTGATGCATCTAAAGTTGGAATTGGAGGAGTGTTAAGTCAAAGGGGACGTCCAATTGCTTATTTTAGCGAGAAACTTTCTAGAGCCAAGACAAGATACAGTACCTATGACTTGGAGTTCTATGCTATTGTCCAAGCCATAATGCACTGGAGACACTACTTGCTTTATAAGGAGTTTGTGTTGTATACTGATCATGAAGCATTAAAACATTTGCAGGGACAGGATAAGATTGCAGCCAGGCATGCTTCATGGATCGCATACTTGCAATAGTTTACATTTGTTGTAAAGCATAAGTCGGGAGTTACAAACCGGGTGGCAGACGCATTGAGTAGAAGAAATCATTTGTTGACTACGATGAAAGTTGAAGTGACGGGGTTTGATGTACTTCCAGAATTGTTTGTTGAGGATCCTTACTTTGCTAAGATTGTAGATGAAGTTGAGAAAGGGAAGACCGATGAGTATGTGTTGGTAGATGGTTTTCTATTCAAAGGAAATCGGTTGTGTATACCAGATTGCGAATGAAGATTGTAAAGGATTTGAATGAAGAAGGTCATTTGGGAAGAGATCGTACCTTGCAGTTGATTTCTCAATCGTATTTTTGGCCTTCCATGAGGAAAGAAGTTGAAAGATTTGTACGTAGATGTCACATATGTCAAGTTTCCAAAGGGACAGCTACGAATGCAGGATTGTATATGCCATTGCCCGTGCCTACTAGACCATGGGTTGATGTTAGCATGGATTTTGTTTTGGGTTTGCCAAGAACTCAACAAGTAAATGATTCTATATATGTTGTGGTGGATAGATTTTCGAAAATGGCACATTTCATAGCTTGTAAAAAGACCGTTGATGTAGTCCGTGTTGCTCAATTGTTCTTTAAAGAGGTTTATCGACTACATGGGCTACTTGAGACCATTGTTTCTGACCAGGATACTCGATTTCTAAGTCATTTTTTGGTTGAGTCTGTAGAAGATGGTTTGGACTAAGCTAAATTTTAGTAGCGCCTATCATCCACAAACGGATAGGCAAACGGAAGTGGTGAACAGATCTTTGGGAAACTTGTTGAGATGTCTTGTGAAGGATAATTTAAAGAGCTGGGACATGAAATTGTGTCAGGAAGAATTCGCACATAATCATGCTGTTAATCGAAGTACTGGATTCAGTCCATTTCAAGTAGTATATTCAGCAATTCCGAAGGGACCGTTGGATTTGTCGACGGTGCCACTTCAGAAAGGGGTTGTTAAACGAGCCTGTGATTTCGTGAATGAGTTACAGGAGTGTCACAGGATTGTTCATGAACGACTGCTTAAGTCAAATAAGAAGTATAAGCAACTGGCAGATATAAGAAGCGAAGGAGTGTGGACTTCAAAGAAGGTGATTATGTTTATGCAGTATTGACGAATGATCGTTTTCCAGTTGGAACTTACAACAAATTGAAAGCTCGAAAGATTGGTCCATAGAAATCTTGAAGAAGATCAATGATAATGTGTATCAGTTAAGGTTGTCGAAAAATGTTCATACGTCTGATGTTTTCAATGTCAAACACTTAATCCCGTATTATGGGGAGAAGTTTGTCGAAGACGAGGAGAATGTGAATTCGAGGTCGAATTCCTTCCAACAAGGGGAGGATGATGCAGCACATAACTCAATTCGCGGCAAAGCTATAGATTGCTTCTAACTAGGTCGCGAGCGACCCACCTTCAGTAACAAAGCTTCAATCCCAAATTCCAACGCTATTGCAAGCAAAACTTATGTCGCAAAGCATCTTAAGTCGCAAGCTCCAGTAGGTCGCGAAGCGCGAATTCCAGTAGGACATTCCAGTTAACTCGCGAACTTCCTATGTCGCAAAACCTAAGTCGCCTCCTCCTTAGGTCGCGAACGAAGTTTATGTCGCGACCAAATTCTTAAGACGCGAAAGAGAAAGTCTTATGTCACTGATTGCTTCCAGCCTCGGTCGCGAGCATCTCCTTATGTCGCGGAAATCCTGTTAGGTCGCTATGCCGCATTTTTTTTGGGTCGCCGATTGATAAGTTACTTTTCTTATGTAGTATATTGTTAGGTCGTGTTATGTTGTAACCGTTTGTTGGTCAAGTCATTTGTATTGTTTGTGACGTAACGAGTGTTGAGTTGTAGGCTTCTATAAATAGTGAGTGAGTTGTATCATTTAAAGGTTGATTTTTGAATAAACTTTTGTTTGAGTGCTTTGTGCCTCTTTAAAATTGGAAGTTGAGTGCTTCTCCTTTCTCCATCTTCGGTTATTCGAGTGCGCTCGAATCAACGATTTTGAAGCCGGTTCACGGAATCTCATGCGCGAGATCAACGTCGAAGAATCGTAGATCTTCTAACACGGTATAATGCGCGATCAACGTGTTAAAGATAGCTAGAATCCGGTATCCCGCGAGATCAACGGATTTGGGCATTTATCCTGGGTATTATCAATCCATCGATTCAACTTTGTATCATTCCATCGTCGTTTGTTCGTTGAGCATCATTTGGTGACAACATATTGTTAATCCGCTACGTCACTATGCATTTATCTTCATTGATTATTAGCCAAATAAATTTCCTTTTACATTCACTTTAATTTCTATTCATTTATTCACAATTGTTTCAATCCCATTTGGATTATCACCTATATTCTTGTCTCAATTGGGTATTTAATCATAAACAGTTTGCACTCTGACCAACTTAAATTTTGAAAATAGCTTGAAAATTTTAAAAATAGATTAGTAGTTGAAAAATAATTATTAGTTGTAAAATAATTATAAAATAGTTAAGTAATTGTAAAATAGTTGGAGAATAGTCAAATAGTTATAGAAATTTTTAAATAATTTGCAAAACAGTTGTAAAATAATAATTAGTTATAAAGTAGTTGAAAAACAGTAATTAGTTTATAACACAGTTGAAAAATTATTAAATAGTTCCAAAAATAATTGTAAAACAAGCGTAAGATAGTTTTAGGTTTAAAAAGAAAAATTGTATAGTAAATAGTTTGGAAAATTAGATTTATATTAAAACAATTTATTTTGGAAATAGTCCAGAGTCAAACTGTTCAATTCCCAATCTCCAATCCCATCAGTTCAATTTAAATTTCCACTTCCATTTAAATTGACGCAATTCCAATTTAAATAACTTTAATTTCCATTGAATTTGATTTAATCCTAATTCAAGTTGAAATAATCTGCAATTTCTTTCCTAAATTCAAATCAAATTCCATTTGAATTTACTTATTCAACTTTAATCATAATTTCAATTAATTCAAATAAATTTCAAATTGAACCAATTTCAATTCATATCAATTTCAGTTTGAATTAATCCCAGTTCCCATTTGAATTTTGAACACATTCAACTTCAATTTCATTTCAAATTAATCCAATTCAAAATTTCCTTTTGAATTTTAAAACATATCCATCTTCAATCACAATTCCAATTAGTTCAAATTAAATCCAATTTGAACTAATTTGATTTAAATCTCAACTTTAAACCATTTCGAATTATAAATTCGAGTTAAATTTTAAATGTTGATTTAATCTCTTAAATCAAATTAACTTTTATTTTTAAATCAACAATCTTGATCTTTAAACAATTTAATTCTGAGTCAGAATTTCAAAATTCCATTTTAAGTTATCTTTACTTAACTTCTTTCAAATCCCAAATAAGAATTCAAAAACAATTTATCTTCAGAATTCAATTTTATTTCTCTAATTTTAAACTTCAAAACCACTTCTCAGTTTCATAGATTATTTATAACAATAGAATAATATCTGGATAAATAAACATCTGAATTTATCCAAACACCAATTAACAGCATCCATTTTCAATTTCCAGATCTCAAACCCATTTTGAGATCACTCATAACTCCCCATTCAAATCAACCATTTAACTTCCCACGTCAAATCTCAGTTTCATCTTGAAATTTACAATTCAGGTTGTTTGTCCTAAACTTATTTAACTTTCCCTAAGTTAAATTCAATTCAATTTGAACTTCCATTTCAAATTTAAACTTCTCATTAATAATCTTCCCTCTTCAAATTTCAAATTTCTGTTAATATTCTTCCTTCCTTATAAATTCAAAGACTTATATCACTTTGGTTTTTACATCACATTTCAAGGAAAATTCAAAACACAACCTTAGAGTTTATTTCAAATCATCTTTGATATTATATATATCCCTCATTTATACATATTAATTTCCTTTACACACCAAGTTATCCTTAAAAAAAATTAAACCACATTTGGTTTCTAATTCAAAACAAATTCCTTTAAATTTTCAAACAACTCTTGTTTGAAACAGGACCCTTCATTCAAATACGTTAAATAACATTATTTATTATTTCTTTATCACTTTCAAACAGTTTTCAAATTCTGGACCCAGATTTAAAACTTCCCAATTTAGATCATTCTTCAATTCCAACTTATAAGTCATACTTCCCTAAATGTTTTACTTCCCTAAAACATTTCATTTTGCTTACTCATTAATACACATTTTGTTATTAAACACAACAATCATTTACGATAATAACCAAGATTATTATATCAGGAAACCAATTCATTATTATCTTATTGTGAAACTCCCTTTTTTTAAACTCAAGGTTTAATTTCAGTTTGAATCCATTTCAAACTTATCTTTATTGAATTTCGATTTGGTTTTATTTCTATTACCACTTAATTTAATTCCAATAATTTTAACAACCAATTACCTTAATATTAGAAAAACTATTTCTTTATATATTAAAATATAAGCTTATATAAAATCATGTAAAATCTTTATATAAGAAAATAACAAGTACGCTCTCATATATATGTACACTCAACTCATCCTAGGGTACCACTTACCCTATCCTTAATGAGTAATCTCACCAGAGCCAAGGTTCTCGCTTAACCTTCAGCTCTGATACCAAATGTAACGGTCAAGGCTTTTCAACTATCGACAACGGCCACTCTCGACTGGTAGGCTTTTCAACCATCCCAGCCCCGCCGTGGCATACGATCTCGCGAATAATCCCACTTCGTCGACAACCCAACAAGTTTCCAAAACCCACCTCATCAGTTTGCTGCGCCCATGGTGGCCTAAAACTCCACTGGTGATTTTTACCAGAATCACCGACCTCTCAGCCTGCTCCAACAAGTGACCCTGACCATCCAAGTTTCGTCGATCACCAGAATATGTTCGAAACTCAATTTCTGATCAACATGCAATATCTCACTATTTATAAATTTAAAATTCATGATTTTTCTTTTTAAATTCGTGATATTCCAATGCAAATCCAATTATATACACGAAACATTTAATTATTGAGGTCAAAATCTTTATATGATTAAGTTTTACTGTAAATTTACCTTCCAGTTAAAAAAACTACTTCCATATTTAACTTTAAAATATTTCTAAAATTTAGATCTTGATTTAACAAACAATCTTTGTTTATATACTAAAAACTAAAGAGATTCAAAAGAAGATCTTAAACTGTTTTTCAAGTTTTACAATCTGAACAACTAGAACAGAGCCAATCAGGTTTGTATATAGACGTGCTCATCCATATATTCAGATATATATATATATATAATTATATCATGCAAATAATAATTACACCTGACATCAAATATTTTTCATACATTCAGATTTAAAACAAATTAAGGTAGGTTTACTCACAGTTAAAAGTAGAACAGAAAAAGCTTCTTTGAAAAGAAACTGGAAATGCTTTTGATAATGAACTGGAATTTACCTTGCTTCTGATTTTGATTTTCTTACTGATCTGGATTTACTTTGAAACTTGATTGTACTTGAATTTTGCTGAGCTTCAAGTTGGAAACAGTTTGATTCTGGTTTAGGCTGAAGTTGTTTATATTTGATTTATTTCTTTTTAGTCATAGAAGAAAGAAAGGAAGAGAATTTAGAAATTTGGACTGAAAATCAGTTTTCTCCCTAATTCATATTATTAATATAACTAATTTTTAAAAGAAAATCTATATTGCCATTTGTTGATTTTGCATATTATCAAGTTTACACATGTTATCATATTTACAAATGTCAATTTCAATAATTAGTTTACAAATGTCTAAAACTTAATCTTATTATACTTATGTTTTCTTTTATTAATATCATTGGTGTTTTATATTTATATATATCAATTAATACATTTTTTATGTTTATATTATGTAACTTTAAAGAAGAAATAATATGAAACCTAATTATATGTCAGTAAATAACGACATATATATATTTAGTAAAAATGTAGAGTCTTAATCTAATTTGTTTTGAGATTTTGAAAATAGCTTTGGAATATTAGAATAACTTATACATCCATATTGTAATAAACTTCCCTATATTTTATTCATGGGCATATATATACTTATATACATTATAAAGTTGTATATATCCATATATATATATATATATATCTTGAATTATATTATATATTATTTCTTTATATACCATAAGATTTATCATCTCCAGAGATTTGAAATTCAACACTAGTTATAGTTTCAAATCTATATATATCTAGATATTTATCAGAATTTTATTTCTTCAATTAACAATTGAGTATTTTAAAATTTTTAATTCTGTTAATTTTCAATTAACAAATGCCCAAAAATTCAGGCTGTTACAGACAATGAACAATAGATTAATTGTAAGCCATATCCCCCATGCTACAGTGAAATCTCGCATGGTGTTGTGTTGTATCGTGTAGTATAGTTATAAAATTGTTCATTTTAAGGGTCTAGATATTGTCCAGAATGACCGTCATCGCCAACAGTCTCAATGGACTTCTCATCGACGACCTTGCATTGGAAATGCATGAAAGCTCAGGAGGAAATGTTTAACGCAACTCATGTTCAATTAAAAAAAATTGGCTCGGTGGGATGCTTGAAAACAAAAAACCCACCAACGGTTGGATTAGCTCCAATCCAAACCCTTGGGAGGATTTTGGTTCCTTCTTCCACCTTTCCTCCTTCTACCTTTTCCTTTACCCCAAAGAAAGGTTGTTCCCATGAGTTCACCTATGTTAGTCCCAAGATCCACCGCCTACCTAAGAATGTTAGAAATCAAAGGAAAATGGGATTTAGGCTTCGGATTTAAGATTCAAGATTGCGTCTAAATCAAAGGGTGAGTGGAATTGTGAATGAGCAAGATTTGGGTGACGTCGCTGATGGTTTCGAAGGTGGCGATGGTGATTGCTAGTACTCGAAGGTAAGGAGAAGTTGAGGTCGTAGGAAGGAAAGTTCAATGAGGAGCTCAAAACTTTAGATCAGAACAAATACAAGAAAAGAGGAAAATAAAATGAAATGGGTTATATAGGCCCAAACGCGATTCTCCAGGAAAAAGAACAGGGCTTCTCCATGTCCTGGATCGGTATTGATCCAAGGATTTGGATTGGTACCAAGTCTTATTTTTTCTTAAAAGGAAAGATTTATGATGATGGTTGAACAATACATGCCAACTAAGTATGTTCATATGCTTGGGATCTAACAAGGATGTGCACGTGTATATAAGTGCATGAACGTATCCAACTCCGGCAACTAGAGTTAAACAAAATCAGATTCAAAATTGGAAAGTTCATAAAAGGAGTCAGTTCAAAATTACACAGTTTGGAATGACAAATCATGAGAACATACTTTAGATTTACAGTACCAGATGCTAATAAAGCATCGTGATGAACAATTATAGACATAACTCATCACAAAAACTTTCCACGGGAAGGATAACGACCATTCAAAGAATAGAGTGGAGTCCTTTATAGCAATTTTGAATTGTCTTGTTTTAAATCACATCATGTTTGAAACAAGATGTACTTCTGGGGGTAAGTGTTATCCAGCTTTTTGACCAAGAAA
Source organism: Allium cepa (assembly GCA_030765085.1). Classification (NCBI taxonomy): domain Eukaryota; kingdom Viridiplantae; phylum Streptophyta; class Magnoliopsida; order Asparagales; family Amaryllidaceae; genus Allium; species Allium cepa. Next base: position 307,096,076 of record CM060934.1, on the reverse strand, counting down.
TATTTAGAGAGACTGAACGAACAAGATTTAAACTATCAAGGCAGAAAGCCTAGAAAGAAGGCCCAAGAGTCTAAAAACGAAGTGCAAACAAAGCCACGAGACGAAAGGCAAGCCATCAAAAGAAGCAGAGTACAAAAATCCAACAATATGTTGGATCGGTATTGATCTAAATTCCTTCACCAATTTTTTCCCTCGTTCATGTGATCCACTCTACATGGTCCCGGAAGCATATTTCAAGCACTAGTTTGTCAATCCCATGCAATCCTTTATCGATCTCTATGAGAAGTTGACTCAGCAACTCCATTCTTCTATGGATCCATCATTTGGTCTAAAAAACAAGCTAATATGGTGTAAAAATTTTGGATTCACGAAGCTAATGATGAATCGAGCCTAGGCAAGGAGTTCAAGACAACCAATTTAGAGATCTCATGGATTGGTATCGATCCAAGCCCATGAATCAGTACCAATCCACGCACACCACTGAGATGCCCGCCTATTTTCTTAGAGAATTTGTTTATGGCATGGAAAATGAGGTGGAGATCATGGGGGCAAGATTTTAGGCTTCATATGCCTAAAAAGAGAGAGGCAAGGCTCAATTTTATGGATCTTTTTGTCTCTTGCTTTCTCTACTCTAATTTCTTATAACCACCCTCATATTTATATCGATCCGTAAGAACAACTACATGTAATCTAGTGATCTAAGTAATAAAATCACTAAGTGGACGTAGGGAAAGATTAGACGAACTACTATAAACGCCATGTATTCTTTTTTTGCTCATTTTTATTTATTTTCTTCACTTTTTATTCTCTACACAGCCTTTTGAGTGTTTATCACATTTTTGGTTCAAACACACCTCTTGCTTAGTTAAATTTGTGCATTTATATTTATATGCCTTTTATAGTGGTGCTATCCAAGGCAATGTAATTAGCCTTTCAACTGAATCATCCACCACTCCTTGTTTGGCTTATTTCCAATGTAAAGCCCCTTAACTTAGGATGAACATGAATTTAGGATTGAAATACTACATTTGATGTCACTTATGAAGTTCGAATCCGAAAACTTCTTCAAAGAAGTTCATTATTTCCATAAATAGTTCTCTAATATTCACAAATGCTCAAGAATACTCTTAATTATCATTTAGTAATCTTAATTCAAATTTGATGCTTGGTCGTGGGTCAGTTACATAAAAGAATTATGATATAGTAGAAAATATAGCATATACGATATTTCATATTTCCAAAAGATAAGGACTCTACCTCATATGCACCATATTAAACCTTTTAATGCAGTGTCTATGTTTATCGTTCGGGACAGTCCCAATGTCATATTATACTAGCTATAAAACATGTAATTTTCAAATACTTATATCAGGAAGTAAGCAACCATAATAAATCCGATTTTAACATGGATGCATAATTAACAATTAGCTGTTAGAATAATCTCAATACCTTTTTGAAATTTTCTCTTACCGATATGCATTTCCTTTGCATTTTAACTGAAATCAAACATTTTAATTTCTTTGTGAAAATAATATTTTAATTCTAATGCATGTCAATGATACTTCATATCAATTCTTTATCCTATCAGATAATCATAAACTCAGTTATCGCTTCCACTAACTTAGAGACATTTTGGTCGCTATGTGCAAATAGTATAGCACAAATCATTATTTATAAGTTATTTTTGGATAGCGATGTGCCAAAACCAAAGTCTTACCAGGCGATAATTTTGTAAGTAAAAAATATGAATTAATTTAAGCCTGATAAATGATGAAACTATTGCGATAATTTCAACAACTAAAACTTACGAAGGTATTCTCATCAATGTTGCTTACATATTCCAATCACGTTGGCCTTTTGTTCCAAGATATACTCACGTCTAAAGGAACGTATCACTTTGGGTACAACTATGAAATCATATTTCGATAATGTACATGGAATCTCTTTCGGGTTTAAGCATACTGCCATTTAGTAAGGTCAATACTCTTCATGGCTTATTGAAAATTGAGGAAATTATGATAACTAACAATTATTTTTCTTGACAATGATAAGAAACTCATAATTTATTTTAAACGTGCGAGAACTCTTATTATACACTTTAATGAGTTGTGTCCGTTTTAGGCTTAGTTAATCTCATTTCATCTTATATAAACAGTTTCTATGTTATAGTCTCTATATCATATCCTCAACATAAAATAAATTGATTTAATTTCAAGTTCATCAAATTTATATTTATAATATAATTTACTTGACTATTATTGGTCAATCCCAAACTCCTGTGGGCTAATCCATAGAAGATACCTCATAAGCGAATTTTACTTGCAGCTTCTTGACTCACACAACTTATCAACTCCTTAACATATGGGGTTTCTTATCCATCCATATCTTATATGATTCTCGACTCACACAACTTATCAACTCCTTAACATATGTGGTTTCTTATCCATCCTTATCTTATATGATTCGTAAACTGCACTTTGGATGAAATTAAATTTAAATGTGTTTAGCCTCAAGTACATATCCATATGGAAAAAAATAATCTCAACTTTACTCATTATTAGTCATACTTTGTCCAATAAAGTCCGACTACTTCTTATCGATATATTATTATGTATCATAAAGAGGAGTAACTCTATGTCCAACAAATGTGCCTTGGGATTTTGACATTGAGTTTTCTCAACAAATCATAGGCCCGCAAGTGATGGCTAACTCTTTATCGGTTGTATTATATAAAACTCCTAATATGGTCTATGACTTTGCTTGATCTTGATATTGAGTTTGATCAACAAATCAAAAGATAATATTCACTCTTACCTATCATTTCTCGACGGCTTAAGCATAATGCATATATCTTACCTTGTTTAGGCAATATATTAATAGTACTACACATAACATGCTTAGCTTAAGTTTGCTTTACAACTAGTTTGTATGTAAGTAATCAATCAATATATAAATATTGGATATATTAAAGTTTCTTAATCTATTATATATCTTGGATGATACCAATTTAAGGAATAATGTATTTTTTTTTGAAATGCACTCGTGATTCAAGTGTCGATCGTACTGAAATCATGATATACATACCCTATGTATGTATTTATTTCAAAAACCTATTTCGGTTTATTTCAATTCTACTCATATATAATTTATACATATAAGTATATAAGTTTAATTTATTTATAACTATTGTAATTAATTAACTTATAAAATATTCAATTCTATCTTATTAGTTATATATTTAATTAATTTTAATTTTAATTTATTAACACTTTATTCATCTTAAATAATCTAGGAAGAATATATAACTATAACCTTTACGTTATATATATATATATATATATATATATATATATATATATATATATATATATATATATATATATCAAATACATACATGCACATACAGACACATAGATTTATATATGTGTGTGTGTATTAGTTGAAACTTGGTTCTGTCCTTATTTTCAAACATAATACCTAAGGAATCCTACTCAAAAGATGTTCCACAAAACACCCCCATCAATGCTTTTAACGATAATATGCACTTCAAACTACACATATTTGCATTTGAACTACATATGTTTACGGTTAAAGCGTAAATATATGAAGTTTAAAATTCAAATATTTGTAAAGTAGATATTTGCAATGTAGATTGTAAATATTTAAAGTGTAGGATGTACATTCTTGCGATGTAGATTGCAAATTTCCATTTTACAAAAATGTGCAGTTAAAATTACTAATATTTGCAGCATAGACTGCAAACGTTAGTAGGATTTTTCGTGAAACCTTTTTTTTGGGCATAGCAAGAAGAGTTGAATTGGGCCCTTACGAAATTTATTAAACAAAAAAAAATAAAGGAAAAAACAGGCTAAATCCTCCAAAAGAAACAAAGAAGAGAAAAGAGGAAAAAAGCACAAAACAGAAGACAAGAAACAAACAGCAGCACAATCATGCACAGCAAGACCATAGTGCCTTAGCATCATGATCATTGAGTAAGCCATGCAAAACTGCACTAAATCTTACTCGACTATAAATGACATTACAAAGCACCTTTACATGGACACTTCTTTTAAAAATCCCCTAAATTCCTTTTCTTCCAAACCTCATCAAGCACCACTTTCAAACACAGCAACAGATGCAGGGAATTTTCATTTTTCCACCTAGTAGCCTTAAAAATTCTATTCTACTCATCAAAAACAAACCAAATAGGAGGAGGAAATCTTCCCTTATTAAGTACAACAGCCCAAATAGAGAAAGTATATGCATAACTGAGAAATAAATATACATTGTCCTCAGTGTAGTTAGCACAGAAAATACACACATTATCAATAGTAAGCCCTCTTGACCTTAACTTTTTTTGTCATTAAGGTATTTCTAAACATCTTCCAAAGCATGAAATTTAATTTAGGAGAGCAATGCTTGTTCCAAACTCTCTAATACCTTCTGAATACCAGGAATGATACTACAACCAGCAAGAGCAGAATAAGCAACGGAGATAAGAATGAGGAAAAGGCTTTTCAGTCCAAAGATAACCTGCCTCCTCAACCTGGACTTTGGAGCTTTGAATATTCTGCCATAAATGTTGAACTCTCACATTGCTTATATAAGGCAAAGAGACATGCCCATCATGTAAGTAATCACCAACTTTGGCATTCAAAAAAATACCAGTTTGCCTTATCTCATCATGGGTTAAAGTGAAACCTATTTTTGATAGGAATGAAAGTGAATTTTAAAACTTTAAAGAGCATTTGATCCCTATGCACTAATTAATTTACTATTTATTCAATCAACCATTCAATTAAGCATTTTAGTTAAATATTTAATAAATTTCAAAATTTTACTCAGTTTAATTTATTAAAAAAATTTAAATTATTAGACTATAACCTTTATAGATTTATTTACATACATATATCAAATACACACATATCAAATACAGAATATGCACATAGACATATAGATTTATATACATATGTGTGTGTATATATGTCTGCTTATGCATATACATACATACACACATACATACGTATGTATGTGTGTGTGTGTGTATTAGTGGAAATCTGGTTCCCCTTTTATTTTCAAACATAATACCCAAGGAACCCTTCTTAAAAGAAATTGCATGAAACACCCCAATCCATGTTTTCAATGACAATATGCATTCTAATCTACACATATTTACAGTTACAACTGCGTATATTTGCAATTTAAAATGCAAATATATGTAGTTTAAAATTCATATATTTGTAAAAATAGATATTTCACTACAAGAACGACAATAGATAGCATGGCTTTTAGCTGTCGCCGGCCGTCGCTAGCCGTCGCAAGGAGACGCTAAAACCCGTCGCTAAATTTGTCGTCGCCCAACAGTATAGCGACGGCTCCTTCACGTAAATAGCGACGACTCGCGACTGCAAATGTGCCACATGGAAATTTTTGCAACACCTAAATGCCGTCGCTAGTCGTAGCTCGCCGTCGCTAACCTGAACCAGAAGGCCGTCGCTAGCCGTCGCTAATCTAGACCACATAGCCGTCGCTAGCCGTCACTAATCTGGGTTAAATTCCAGTGCACATGCACAGCCTATATACACTTCATCCAATCTGAACCAAACAACCGCTATATACTATATTCATCAAGTATAACCATCATATATCCATCATATAACATCACTATACATTGAAACAATATAAAATCCAATCAAATCTCATTTTCAAATCCAACCAAATCTCATTTTCAAATCCAACCAAATCCATTAACCTGAATATGTACATAGAAAACCAAAATTTCTACATAATATCCCGACATACATATACATAACTTGTATATGTCCAACCAAATCCATCAACTACAAGTCATCAAAATATGTACATAATATCCTGAAATATATATACAGCATACCAACCAAAATGTGTATATACCAAACCATAAGAAAACAAACATACCTACTCCTCGCCATTGCTGCCGTCCTCTCCAGGCATACTCCCATGCTGTTGCAAATAAGCCGCAATCTGCTCATCCAGCTGTTGCTCAAAGAAACTCTTCCTTCAATCATTTATTTATTCCACTGTCGCCCTCAACTGAGCAATCTCCGCCTCTTGCTGCGACCTCCTGTATGCACTCTGCATTCTCATCGCCTGTAAAATAATTCATAATTATATATATATTAGTATATATATATAATATTATTAAAATTATTTAACTGTTCATATGCATGAGTAAATTTATATATTAGTACATGTCAAAATTTACCTCCACATTTCCATAGCTATACCGTCGACTGGTCCGAGAAGGCGGGTCAATAATAGCATCCCAAATATGGTTTTCCTCCTCTAACGTAAGCTCTTCCCGACCAGTAGACTGTGCTACACGAGCCCGCTCTGCTTCGTACCTCTCCTGCGATTACAAACAATTATTTTACATGATAAAAACCAATTTTCAAAATTTTGAAAATAAAATAAGAAAAAATATTGTTATTAACAGTAAATTAATTTACCATTACGGATTGTGATATGTCATCCGTCCAATCGTACGAAACATTGCCCTCTTCGTCAGTCCTCTCCACGGCATGCGTGGCCTTGAACAGCTCGGCCATAGTGGGCTCGCGGTTGTATCTCGCGGCCTGAAAATATATAAATATTAATTCTAATCTGCTTATAAAGTATTGTAATAAAATGTAAACACGGTTTATTAATTTAATTACCAGATCTCTCTTATGCTCCTAAAAGGATTTGGAGCCACCACGGTGCAATGCAGGATTTTTATTCCTGTTTGCCGGTTCCGCGCAGATAACTCCTACAAATTAAGATAAATTATCACATATATATCTTGCGAGATTAATATTAGATTTAAATAACAAAGCAAAAATATATTACTTACTCTTGCTGCCGGACTGTCCCAAAGCCGAAGAAAATCATTCCATACACCCTCACCCATCCAGTTCGGCTTTTTCCCTGAATTCTTAGCCTTCGACAATGTATCTCTATAATTTTTTCTCATTCGTTTGTTCCAATGATTTAAAAAAGTGTCCAAGTCATCAGGGTCGACGCGGACTATAGCCTGTAAATTAAAATTATTTTACGTTACATAGATTATATTAATTTACAACTGAAATTCAAACTACTACTTACAAGTAAATCCGCCTGTATTGCATTCTTGACATGAGAAGGGATGTCGTCCCAGTGAGGCCAACAACCATCCATGCGGCTCTGAAAAGCCTTCCTCGACACCTATAAAATATAATCTGATGGCTCCACCTCAAAGCCACTGCAAAAGTTATGATATACATGTTTAGTGGATTTTAAAACTTATACTTTAAATAAAATTGATACATACCCAACACTTCTAGGAACAACTTCTGCAATCGGATGGTTTCTTCAACTTTTCGATCAATGGTTGTAAATATACATCAATTCCTTAGGTTGGATCATGAGGGCCGGGAACGACAGTGGTGAAAAACATATATGGTGTCTTCATACACATCCATGGAGGTAAATTATATGGAGTAACGATAATTGGTCAGGATGAATATTCACTACCAAACTGTGAAAATGGTGAAAATCCATCTGTACATAAACCAAGTCTGACATTACGGCTTTCCGCAGCAAATGCAGATAAGTCTTATCGAAATGTTTCCATGCTTCACCATCGGATGGATGTATCATAGTTCCTTCTTCCGCTGTTCCTACACTATGCCATCGCATATGACAGGCCGTAGCAGAAGATGCATATAGTCTTTGAAGTCTGGGAGTGATGGGTAAATAATGCATTCTCTTGTACGGGACTTCTTTCCCTTTCTTCTTTCTTGGTTTGTATCTTTTTTCGTTACATATTTTGCATTTTCTGAGGTCAACGTCGTCTTTCCAATACAACATGCAACCTTTCACACGTGCATCTATCTTCTCGTACGGTAGACCGAAAGCGGACATCAATTTTTTTACTTTATAATGACTATTGCACATCAGATTATTGGGTGGCATGTGGCATTTTGCAGCTTGTACAACTGCTGTAAATGCAGCTTCTGTAACAACCCGGTCTTTTCGCATCAATTAATAATCGATATCTAGACGATTAATATTGTTGCAAATTGCCATTTTAAGTTTTTAAATTTGAATTTAAAAATTCTTTTACAAATTTTTAGTAAAATTAAAGGGCTTTAAAAATTAAAATTTTGTGGCCCATGTTTTTATCGTGGACGTGAAAATTAACTTGGGCTAATACCCGTTCTTTTCCCCTTTTTTCATTTTCATTAGCAACCGTAGAAAAATCGAAACAAACGAAAATGGTGACCGTTCCTTTTCTTCCTCTTCGACATTTAGGGCATCGTTCCAAAATTGGGGGTTCGCCTGTTGGCTTGCTCGATCGTTGCTCGCCTCTTGTGGTGCTCGCGGCCGCTTGAATTGTTATCGTTCCTACTTCAATTCATCAACAAGGTGAGTAATTAATACTCACATCTAATTCAAATTCATAGTTAGGTGATTTTGTATTTTGGCCTTGAACTTTTGGTACCTGACTTCGGTCCTGATTTCTTGGCTTGTTTAATTCGTGATTTTTGGTACCTGTCTTCGGCCATTCGATTTGTTTTGGTATCGACGCTTTCTTTACCTCGGCCATTCGACTTTGTTGATTTTATGAAAATGATTAGAGTTGGCATTGATTTTTATTTCCTGGTCACCTTAATTCTAACTGCAGGCGACTTCGGTATTACTATGAACTGCAGATGTTTGAATTCAAATATTTTGGTTTGAAAAACCAATCCATTTTAATTGTAGCTCTTGCTCGATCCATTTCAATGTTGCTGGCCTTTGTTGTTGCTTCGGCAATGTGCTTTTGTTTTTGGTTGTGATGCTTGCATTATCCAGTTTCATGCATTTGTTACTGGTGCCTCCTTTGGTTCAAAAATGCATTCACTTGCCTACCCATTCATCACATAATTTCCTGTATTGAGTTTAGAACCGGGTAGTTGATTGTTGTACACCCCTGTGTACGTTTCTCTGTGCACATTGAATTTGTTGTATTTTTGAGTAGTTATTGTTTTGGTCATAACTTCATTTAAGGCCCAGTTAAAACCATTTGATAGTTGCCAGTTTGCGTAGTCGGAATTATATCACCTTTGTTAGTGCTCGAGTTTGATACATTGCATTGATGCATTGTATTCATTTGCATTTTAGTCCATTGTATTTAATTGTTGTGCGCTGTGGTGCCATAATTTTGGGTGCCCTCACCTTCATCCTACTGCCTTCATGTAATTCACGTGCAGTTTGTAGTTTCTGTCTTGTACCACTTGTGTTACTTGATGTTGCACTTGATAGACCCAGGTCCATTCTTTCTTGAGCCTGTTGTGCTGTGCATTGAGCATTGCTTTGTCTAGTCTTCATTGCATATGGTCACTGCATCAAGTATGATAGGGGTTACCTTTGAGTTGAACATGGACCAATTCCACTTAGTTATTCACTGGTCACTATATACAAGTCATCACGAAGTTCACTGTTCTGTTCTGTACTTGTATTCATATTGAAGTGATCGTTGTGCATGTTATTGTGTTGCCATATCTGGGGTACACATACTTGTTTCAGCTGTTGCATGCTTTGTTCATGCACCTTGTTGTTACTGTCCCATTTCATTTAGTGTTTGCTGATGCATTTGTATCAATTAGTTGATAACCCACGGCTTGACTTGACTTGCTGCATACATGTATCCCTGTGTTCATTTTGCATTGCACTGGATTGTGCTTCGATTTCAGAGTTGCATATTCCCTGGTGCGTTGCAGTATTCATGCTTTATGCTTCGAGTCCTTTGTACTTGAAGTCTGGTACTTGTGAATTTTGAAGTCTTGATGCATTTCTGATTTGTCAGCTTCATGGTGCATTAATAATATTGGAGTTCAAATGCATTTGTGCCTTCTTTGTCCATCTGAATATCTATGGCTTTGTCCATTCCTGTAGCTGTCTCGACTAACTGAGACAGTTTACAAACTTGTTTATTATGGTTTGGTCTTTACCATGTTGTATTGTGTTGAGTCACGATGGTTGTGACCTGACCTCTGCAGTTTCGATTATTGATAGTAATTGGTGTTGCGATGGCATCATATATGTAGTGGCAAGGCAGTGCACGCAAGCGTGAACTGCAGCCTTACTCGTGTTGACCTTTTAATTGATGTTCCAATTGTTTGAATTGGTTCGCGTTATATTTACCGTTATCCGATTTCTTATTTAAGAGTCGGATAGGTAAATTTATTTCTATGACTGTCATCTATTCGTTATTTAATTATTATTGCTTCTGTGCACAAATAACTGAGTTTGAATTAGACTGACCCGAGTATTATTTTCTTTTGAATTTAATACTCGGGTCAGACCGAGTATTTTCAGGTTGTAGATATTCTGCTTTGAGATGCTGCTCGAGCTATGAAGACTTTTCATATCTTTTGGAGTAGTCGTCATCATTTGTAGTAGTCTGTATAATTGTATAGGAAGATATGTATTCATGCATATTATATACGTTAATGTACTTGTATATGTAACTTCCTGAGTCGACTGTAGTAGTTGTATCACATGTACCGTGTAAATGTATTGTAACTAACATCAGTTATTATATATATATATATATATATATATATATATATATATATGAGATTTTCTGTTTCATCTGTGTTCCGCATTTATATTATCTGTGTTATTATTTTATAATTTTGTCCTAGACTATTATAGCCACTGTGTAGTAGCTTTGAGTTTGCATCGGCATGTCGGATTTCCTCCTGAAATGAAATGCACGTTTTTACTATCTGGCATATCGGTGCTCGCACAAAGCAATTACACGGATGGTCGCTCCTCAACAGCCTTATTCTCCGTGCTAGTCAACAGCACTACACCGTAGTGTTCTTGGCTAGCGTGGGCATAGAGGTGAGGCGTCACAGCTTGGTATCAGAGCCTGGGGTTTAGGACGAATATAAAACATAACTTAGATGGAACATGTGTTACAACTATTTGTCGATGTTTTATCTCTCATCTTTGCCTAAGATCATCTTTGATTTGTTAGGTATGAATTCCTAACGCTTATTTATGAGCATTGCTGCTATTCTCTGTTGCACTTGCTCATTCGAGTATGCACTGCTAAGTATCCTTGTGTATATGCTATACCAAGTTGTATATTGCTGTAACTCGTACCCACTTCGATTTGAGCTCGCATTGTTTATTCGAACTGTTGTACATATGTATTCTTGTCTCTGATTCGTGTACTTGATGTAGTCTCCATGCAATTGGGTTTTGGGTATCAATCTTTGAGACAAATTGCATTTCAATTGTCGACTCTGTCTGTTTATCCATGGTTGGTTGGTTTTCATGTGCCTCTCTCTGTTAGTTTTAAAATTTCTTTGGTATAAAAGAAATTGTCTTGGACTTTGCCTTGACGATATCGACATTGACTTGACTTTTACTTTTGTTAAAGTCATTCACGCATTTATGCTCGTTTTGCTTTGTCTTTCCAATTGTTGATCGATTCTTCTTTTCCGGTTAGTTGTTATCACCTTTGTCGACTTTGATAACTTCTATTTCTGGAATTTTTGAGAATTCCTACTTTGACGGTTTTGGAATCGAATTCTTTGGATTTTATTCATGTCTTTGAATGTGAATTTTAGTGAATTGATTTGGTTTCCAAATTTAATCGATTCTTGATAATTTCCCGATTTGTTGCTATCATTTATTAGCAACTTTGATAACATTTTCTTCGGGATTTTCGTGAACATACCTTTTGATGGATACAGTATCGATTTCTTTGGATTCTATTCACATCTTTGTATGTGAATTCTTATGATTGATTGTTTCTACAATCATTTTTGTGATTTGTCACTTTAAAAATATAAAGGTTTTCTATACTAGTAGTAAATATCAAAACCCTTTTCTCCAAACGATTTCAAAACTATTTTACTACAAAACACTTTTCCTAAACAGTTTTTCAATCTATTAGTATATACTAACCTTTACCTCACTCGTATGAGATATCTAATTAAATGACTTAGTAAAACGAGTGGTATATAACGCTTGCGTTTACTTCGCCGGTTAATTCTTGGACTTATTCGATTGAATCTCTTGTGACAATTTTCTAGTGAAGATTTACAATTTGTTCGTAAATATTTTAGTTAAGCAAGTGGTTATGGGACATGAAGCTAAACTTTTATATTTGCTAGCTTAGTGTAACTGACACTTCTCGATGATCTTGACGATCATTTTATGAATTAGACTAGCAATAGTGCGATGTCTCTATGTTTGCTTTGTGGTTAGCCTAGACACCACTTGTGTGATTCCATTCACACGTATCTTTTTGCTTTCTGGTTAGGCTAGACACCACTTGTGTGATCCATTCACACATATCTTTTTGCTTTCTGGTTAGGCTAGACACCACTTGTACGATTCCATTCACACATACCTTTATGCTTTTTGGTTAGCCTAAACACCATTTGTGTGATTTCGTCTCACACATATTTCTTTGTTGCACGGTTAGACTAGGCCTCATCGGTGTGATTTCGTCTCACACATATCTCTTGGGCTTTGAGGATTGTCTAGACACCATTTGTGTGATTTCGTCTCACACATATTTCTTTGTTGCACGGTTAGACTAGGCCTCATCGGTGTGATTTCGTCTCACACATATCTCTCGGGCTTTGAGGATTGTCTAGACACCATTTGTGTAATTTCGTCTCACACATATTTCTTTTCGTTACACGTGTTGATGAGTTTTCATGCTCCCGTTCTCGCTTTGCGTTACACGTGTTGATGAGTTTTCATGCTCATGTGTAGGTGAGTTTTCATGCTCCCGTTCTCGCTTTGCGTTACACGTGTTGATGAGTTTTTATGCTCACGTGTAGGTGAGTTTTCATGCTCCCGTTCTCGCTTTGCGTTACACGTGTTGATGAGTTTTCATGCTCATGTGTAGGTGAGTTTTCATGCTCCCGTTCCCGCTTTGCGTTACATGTGCTGATGAGTTTTCATGCTCACGTGTAGGTGAGTTTCCATGCTCCCGTTCTCGCTTTGCATTGCACGTGTTGGTGAGTTTTCATGCTCGCATGTAGGTGAGTTTTCGTGCTCCCGTTCTCGTTATGTGTTGCACGTGCTGATGAATTTTCATGCTCGCATATAGGTGAGTTTTCGTGCTCCCGTTCTCGCTTTGCATTGCACGTGTTGATGAGTTTTCATGCTCGAGTGTAGGTGAGTTTTCATGCTCCCGTTCTCGCTTTGCGTTACATGTGCTGATGAGTTTTCATGCTCGCGTGTAGGTGAGTTTTCATGCTCTCGTTCTCGCTTTGCGTTACATGTGCTGATGAGTTTTCATGCTCGCGTGTAGGTGAGTTTTCATACTCCCATTTGAGTTTTCATACTCCCATTTGAGTTTTCATACTCCCATTTGAGTTTTCATAGTCTTCTGGAATTTGTGCTTCACCAATTTTCGTGATTTCTGTTGATAAGTTTTATCAATTTTTGTGCATTGGTGAATTCGTGTGTCATTGACTTGTTATGAGTACAAGTTTAGGGTATGATATCCCTTTCTATCTTTGAGAAGATTCTTGTGACATTTTTGATGAATGAAAATCCACTTATCGAAGTTGCTACTGATGTCGCTGTTTTAATCACGTGTTTTAAAAATTGTTTCAAAATAAAAATCATTTTCAAAATTTTTACAGTTTACGCTTTCAAAAGAATGAGGAAGCGATTTAAACGTTTCAGCAAAATCGAGGACTATGACCCCTTTCTTTTACTGATTCGTTTAATTCCGGACTTGTCCGTTTGAGAATGTGAAATGTTATTTTTAAAATACACAATTCTTTCACCTTCAAGGAAACGATGAAGTGAATTAAACGGTTTAGTAAAACTCGTGGTTATGGGACATGTGCGTTTGCTATTTCGGTTAATTCCGGACTTGTTAATTGAATATTTGTGATTTTTGGTTATCGTTTTTGATAATCGAATATTTTGTGATTGTATTGCCCATTGAGTGCTTTAAGAATTCTGGTCGATGCGCTTGATCAACGTTATCGATAGAAATCTCCTAGATGCTTTGATGAGACAATCAAACACAGTAAATTGAATTTTAAAATGTAAATTTGTCTGAAAAGATAATTACATAAAGTAAATCATAAATTTCGAAAGTTTTAACTTTTCGGGAAAGAATATTATTTAAAACAACTTTTTTCCGATACTTCTATTCTTGCGATTCCCGAGGGGAACCAAGACTTTATAGTTTGTACCAATGCTAATCGTATTGGTTTGCATGCCATTCTCTTGCATAAGAGAACGTTCTGTCTCTTGTGTTTCTTAATCATTGATGCCTATTGGGACTAGATATGCCACTCATGATCTAGTGCTCGTGGCTATTGATTTCGCTCTTGAAAATTTGGCATCATTATTTTTGGGTGAAGATCTTGAATCTTGGGAATATTTATTTTCTCTTAAGGAACTTAATTTTCGTCAACCACGTTGACTCGAGTTCCTTATATCTTATGATCTTCTTATTCTTTGCACTCCCGGAAGGGAAAATCTTGTTACCGATGCACTTGTCGTAGGCAACAAGTGGTTTTTCTTTGATGATGTCCAAATGGAATCACCTTTTTACCAAGTTCACCAGACGTTTTGATGTATTTCATTTTATTGAGCTTCGTCTCATTCCTTTTATGGACTTACGTCTGATGTTCTTTTATGGTGATCGGTTCATTGGACATACCGTTTTTGTACTACGTCGGCGTTCCAAATTAATGAAGCTTTGATTCATCTGGCGTATCGTTATTGTACTACACTGTTGTTCCAAATTATTCGTGTCTCACCTATGATAGGTGTTGTGCGTTTCAGTCGGTTGGGAAAGTTAGTGCCTCGATATATTGGGCCATTTCCTATCACTGAACGTATTGGTTTCTTGGCTTATCGCCTCTTATTACCGGCTCAATTTTCTGTTATTCATGACGTGTTTCACGTGTCTTCCTTCTACGGAAATGCCTTAGGGATTCCGATTTTATTCTTGAGCCCGGTATTATTGAAGAAATTGAACTTTCACCAGATTTGACTTTGAGCAACATTCTATTCACATCAATGTTTCGGGGGTTCAGCACCTTTGAAATAAAGATGTTCTTCTCGTGAAAGTTCAGTGTTCTCAAGTCCTATGGATTTCACTTTGGAATCCAGAGAATTCATCGAGCAAACACGTTCAGGCTTTCTCTTTCATGCTCTATATGGTGAACTTCTTATTTTCAAATTTCGTCATTTTATGATGATATGTTTTTATGGTTGTTACCTATTGTCCATTTATTCCTTAAGATTGCGAGGACGCAATTTCTTTAAGTAGGGGAGTCTGTAACAACCCGGTTTTTTCGCATCAATTAATAATCGATATCTAGACGATTATATTGTTGCAAATTGCCATTTGAAGTTTTTAAATTTGAATTTAAAAATTCTTTTACAAATTTTTAGTAAAATTAAAGGGCTTTAAAAATTAAAATTTTGTGGCCCATGTTTTTATCGTGGCCGTGAAAATTAACTTGGGCTAATACCCGTTCTTTTCTCCCTTTTTCATTTTCATTAGCAACCCTAGAAAAATCGAAACAAACGAAAATGGTGACCGTTCCTTTTCTTCCTCTTCGACATTTAGGGCTTCTTTCCAAAATTGGGGGTTCGCCTGTTGGCTTGCTCGATCGTTGCTCGCCTCTTGTGGTGGTCGCGGCCGCTTGAATTGTTATCGTTCCTGCTTCAATTCGTCGACAAGGTGAGTAATTAATACTAACATCTAATTCAAATTCATAGTTAGGTGATTTTGTGTTTCGGCCTTGAACTTTTGGTACCTGACTTCGGTCCTGATTTCTTGGCTTGTTTAATTCGTGATTTTTGGTACCTGTCTTCGGCCATTCGATTTGTTTTGGTATCGATGCTTTCTTTACCTCGGCCATTCGACTTTGTTTATTTTATGAAAATGATTGGAGTTGGCATTGATTTTTATTTCCTAGTCACCTTAATTCTAACTACAGGTGACTTCGGTATTACTGTGAATTGCAGATGTTTGAATTCAAATATTTTGGTTTGAAAAACCAATCCATTTTAATTGTATCCCTTGCTCGATCCATTTCAATGTTGCTGGCCTTTGTTGTTGCTTCGGCAATGTGCTTTTGTTTTTGGTTGTGATGCTTGCATTATCCAGTTTCGTGCATTTGTTACTGGTTCCTCCTTTGGTTCAAAAATGCATTCACTTGCCTACCCATTCATCACATAATTTCTTGTATTGAGTTTAGAACCGGGTAGTTGATTGTTGTACACCCCTGTGTACATTTCTCTGTGCACATTGAATTTGCTGTATTTTTGAGTAGTTATTGTTTTGGTCATAACTTCATTTAAGGCCCAGTTAAAACCATTTGATAGTTGCCAGTTTGCGTAGTTGGAATTATATCACCTTTGTTAGTGCTCGAGTTTGATACATTGCATTGATGCATTGTATTCATTTGCATTTTGGTCCATTGTATTTATTGTTTGTGTGCTATGGTGCCATAATTTTGGGTGCCCTCACCTTCATCCTACCGCCTTCATGTAATTCACATGCAGTTTGTAGTTTCTGTCTTGTATCACTTGTGTTACTTGATGTTGCACTTGATAGACCCAGGTCCATTCTTTCTTGAGCCTGTTGTGCTGTGCATTGAGCATTGCTTTATCTAGTCTTCATTGCATATGGTCACTGCATCAAGTATGATAGGGGTTACCTTTGAGTTGAACATGGACCTATTCCACTTAGTTATTCACTGGTCACTATATACAAGTCATCACGAAGTTCACTGTTCTGTTCTGTACTTGTATTCATGTTGAAGTGATCGTTGTGCATGTTATTGTGCTGCCATATCTGGGGTACACATGCTTGTTTCAGCTGTTGCATGCTTTGTTCATGCACCTTGTTGTTACTGTCCCATTTCATTTAGTGTTTGCTGATGCATTTGTATCAATTGGTTGATAACCTACGGCTTGACTTGACTTGCTGCATCCATGTATCCCTGTGTTCATTTTGCATTGCACTGGATTGTGCTTCGATTTCAGAGTTGCATATTCCCTGGTGCGTTGCAGTATTCATGCTTTATGCTTCGAGTCCTTTGTACTTAAAGTCTGGTACTTGTGAATTTTGAAGTCTTGATGCATTTCTGATTTGTCAGCTTCATGGTGCATTAATAATATTGGAGTTCAAATGCCTTTGTGACTTCTTTGTCCATCTGAATATTTATGGCTTTGTCCATTCCTGTAGCTGTCTCGACTAATTGAGACAGTTTGCAAACTTGTTTATTATGGTTTGGTCTTTACCATGCTGTATTGTGTTGAGTCACGATGGTTGTGACCTGACCTCTGTAGTTTCGATTATTGATAATAATTGGTGTTGCGATGGCATCATATATGTAGTGGCAAGGCAGTGCACGCAAGCGTGAACTGCAGCCACACGGTATTCATTGGGTACATCATCACTGTAGTGGCAAGGCAGTGCACGCAAGCGTGAACTGCAGCCCTACTCGTGTTGACCTTTTAATGGATGTTCCAATTGTTTGAATTGGTTCGCGTTATATTTACCGTTATTCGATTTCTTATTTAAGAATCGGATAGGTAAATTTATTTCTGTGACTGTCATCTATTTGTTATTTAATTATTATTGCTTCTGTGCACAAATAACTGAGTTTGAATTAGACTGACCCGAGTATTATTTTCTTTTGAATTTAATACTCGGGTCAGACCGAGTATTTTCAGGTTGTAGATATTCTGCTTTGAGATGTTGCTCGAGCTATGATGACTTTTCATATCTTTTGGAGTAGTCGTCATCATTTGTAGTAGTCTGTATAATTGTATAGGAAGATATGTATTCATGTATATTATATACGTTAATGTACTTGTATAAGTAACTTCCTGAGTCGACTATAGTAGTTGTATCACATGTACCGTGTAAATGTATTGTAACTGACATCAGTTATTATATATATATATATATATATATATATGAGATTTTCTGTTTCATCTGTGTTCCGCATTTATATTATCTGTGTTATTATTTTATATTTTTGTCCTAGACTATTATAGCTACTGTGTAGTAGCTTTGAGTTTGCATCGGCATGTCGGATTTCCTCCTGAAATGAAATGCACGTTTTTACTATCTGGCATATCGGTGCTCGCACAAAACAATTACACGGATGGTCGCTCCTCAACAGCCTTATTCTCCGTGCTAGTCGACAGCACTACACCGTAGTGTTCTTGGCTAGCGTGGGCATAGAGGTGGGGCGTCACACCTTCCGTAAGGTTGAATTTTGATTTCATAGTTATGTATTCGGCGGTTACTGAAAGTTCGGTTCCGCTTTTACATCCGTCCCACAACGGCCTCTTTGCAAAATCCAACAAATCGTATATTTTTTTAGCTCCCGCAGTCGGTTCTTCTTCGACATTTTCGTCTTCATCGACAACTTCAGTTGTAGGAAACATTGATCGTGCTGCGTCATCCACCATATTTTCTATCGTCATCATATTAGCGTCCTCTAAAACTTCAGTATTAGGTGTAGGTTCAACAAGTTCTCCATGACGATCCCAGAAATAATAATCAGGCACGAAATCATATTTATACAAATGTGCTTCAACTATATCCGGTTTCCAATGCTTCAAATGTTGGCACTTACTACACGGGCAACGAATTTCTGTATTGTTTCGGTTATTAGATTTAGCAAATCTAATAAATTCTTGTGCACCGTTGCAGAAATGTTGCTTTATTGATCCCTTCTTTTCAGTTCTGACTTCATACATCCAAGTACGATCGAGAAAATAATTGAGCATTTTTCCTGATTTGAAAATGTATGTTAGACAATTTAAGTCATTAATTTTCAACCATTCTCCATTCTAAAAAGTTCATCGTTCCAGAAAATTCAAAATATAAACTTTACTTTATTTTTTTATTTTTTGGTATTTTGGTTTTCACTTCGGTGGTCAGTCATCCTACTTCCCATTACAAACAAAATAATGTAATTACATTTTATAAATCATTTCAAATTAAACGGTTCAACAAAATTTCGGCAGCACTTCCCTTATGCTCCATGTATCGTACACAAATGTGTGTACACAGGGAACGTAAAGGAAGTGCTGTCGAAATTTGTAACCGTTTAAAATGAAATGATTTATAATATGTAATTACTTTATTGTGTTTGTAACTTGTCCAATACAGGGACAAATCCGACAAATATTGTATCAGATGAATATAAATGTCCGTTCCGTTACAAAACGAACATCCATATAACGATCATATACAACACTTGCCAGACGGGGCCAAAGCCAATCTAAGGGATAAAAAAATTTCTTTAAATTTTATCAAATATTATTGTTCTTTTCAAATTTTGACAATGTTTCAACTATTTATATTTTATTTCAAAAATTTGTGTATTTAAATTTTAGTTAAGCATTCAATTAACAATTTTAGTTCAATATTCATCTCTTTATTTTTTTACGACATAGATTTTATGTGACTATTTGTTGTTGTTATATTCATTTCTTAATTTCTTTACAAAATCGATTTTAGTACAATATCAGTTATTTTTAAAGTCATTTCCTAATTTTTTTCAAATAAATTAGATATTTGCAGAATTTTTAATGTTCTCATATTCATTTTTTAATTTTTTGTACAAACTTTATTTTTTACAATACACACAACCTTTTGCATTTTGACCGTCGCTAGTCACCGCTAAAATTATTAAAATGGTCGTCGCTAGCCGTCGCTCAATCAACAAGGTAAATATAAGAATTATCAATGAATATAATTATAAAACAACAAATTCTAATTATCAAATAGATAATTAGAAAACAATAAAAAAAAACTAATTATTAAATAAAAATTTGTCAATTTAAATTCACTTAACAACTTAAATTTGTAATTTATCAATTTCATAAACTATGAAATACTTTCATGTACATTTATCAATAACCAAGTTAACCATTAATATACGTTATTTTTTCACCTAAAACAACTAATCATGTTAATCACCAACACTAATTATCTACATCAACCATTTATTCAACTTGATTATGATAAACTAATTAATATGTAATACTTAATTCAAGTTCATGATGATAAACTAATTAATCTACCAAATCAACATACAACACTACTAATACATAATTTAACAACACTACTAATACCCAATTTAACAACAAATCTCAATTTTACAACAAATCATAATTGAATTAGGGTTTAAACTAAACTTAAAAACATCAAATTTACATTCAAACAAGAGATTAGGAGCATACCGATACAAAATTGGGTGATTTGGAGGCATTGAAGGCTGGGGCGCCGGCTACGGTGACGGGGGGCGACGGATTGGGGGAAGGAGGAAGGGTTTTGGAGAGGAAGGAATGTGAATCTGATGCTTTCGGTCAGGACCTGTATATTGCGTATAGCGACGGCTAGCGACGGCCGCTTTTTTTAGCCATCGCTACGGTGCGTCGCTACACTAAGCCTTTCTTGTAGTGTTTGCAGTATGGACTCCAAATATTAGAATGTGCGATCATGCGATACAGATTGCGAATTTTTATTTTACAAAAATTATGCATTCAGAACTGTAAATATTTGATAACGAGTTGGAATTTTTAACGTTTTGAATGAGAATATTTAATTTATTTACATATTCAAGTTCAATTCAAAATTTTATAAATAATAGAAAAATTAATTGTTAATAAAACGACTGATGTGTTTTTTTTGCAGAGGCAAACAAAGTTGAAAACTAGACCCTTACCAGATCTTATTAAAAAAACATATAGAGTTACAAGGGCAAATATGGAAAGGTATAAAAGAAAAGCAATAGAAAAATAAAATACAACATTATCATTGGACAACCCATGGAAAACCCGAATGATTTGAGTTAAATGTGCTCCGCAGACACATGCAACGAGTAACGTGATGTTTAATTTTAGCCACTAGGTCATGTTTCGTTCTTTCCTTGCACTCAAAGGTGCACGTGTTTCTTTCTTTCCACATAACTTTGATGAATAACTTCAACATGTACAACAAAGATCTTGCACTGATAATTTTGTGGAATGCCTGGGAAAGGATAGAGAGCCATTCGGTGTTGTGGATCTGGGATGGTCGATGTAAATTAATGTGAAGCAATATATCATCCTATACGTCAAAAACAAGAGGGCGTTCAAAGAATACGTCCTTGATAGTTTTATTTGGGAAAGCATAGAATAAGCAAGTTGCATTGACAGTGATACCTAAGATGCAACAGCTTATCCTTAGTTAACAGAGCGTTTTTTAAAATTTTCCAAAGAAAAATGTTGTCTTTCTATATGTCCTCCTTGCACCAAATCAACTTATGCCAAGAGTGGTTGTTGTTCATCTATGTAATGTTCTTCATAGCATTGTACACACGTCTGATGGTTTGAGTTTCGAGCGCGGCAGGGACCAATGTACATTATACTCAAAGACAGTGTAATACTTCTGCTTAAGGACATCCCATATTTATTGTATCTGTGTACTGCTTGTCTTAGGCAAAGAGACTCTGCCATTTAGAATGTAATTACATGCCAGCACCGTCTTTGGGACCCCAACATAATACTGTGATTATAATCTAATTTTTTCTCGAGAATGTGCCCAAAGTCACCCCATGGACTATTCCAAAATGAGCGTTTATTTTGCAGAGATGCGATGTGGATAATATGTGGGTGAATGTTGGGTCTTAGTTCAAGTAAACATCTAAATAACCAACTAGAATTGGTCGAGATCTCCATAGTCCAGAAATGTTTGCTTTAGAGGTAGTTAAAAGCCATCCACCTGACCATAAGTGGTTTTTCATTATTCAATAAATCATCAATGTATTTAGAAGCTGCAGCCTTGTTCCATGTATGTAAGCCAGAGATACCCAGGCCATTATTAATCTTCGAGACGTACAGCTTGGTTAAAGAGATGGGACAAGCTTCCTAGGGTGGCAATACCATGACATAAGAAGTGGTTAAGGCCTCTATTGATCATAGATATTAAATTTTTAGGAATGAAAAACATTCTAGACCAATAATTTGTCATGCCAATGGAAATTAAGATAACAATAATAAGTCTACCAGCTTGGGATAGGAAAGAGCATGGTCAGCTACTTAATTTAAAATAGAATTGCTTCATACATGGGCAAACTTTGGGTGGTGGTGACTCTGGAAGTTGTGATAGGTATACCAATATAAGAGGCATTAGGTGGCATATGATTAGGAGTAGACAAGTGAGTTATGTGTAAAAGAAAACAAACGAAACATAGGGTTGCTACATATAAACAAACACACTTGGTGATCCACTTCTCTATCTCTGTTGCATATCAGCCGTTGATCATCATGAAGGGCCAGATTTCTCCAGTTTTGTTTCTTAAGATCATCAGCTAAAGTTTGGGCTTGTATCTTTAGGCCCATCACTATTATGTATCTCTGTATATAAATGAGAAGCAATGTATATCTCGTTTTGTACTGAAAAATATTATTATCAATAAAATTTCTTCATTCTTAATTTGGTATCAGAGCGAGTAATAGCCTAACGGCAAACTCAATCACAAAATCATATCAAGATAGAATCATCTTGATTCTTGATCTGTTACGTTGTTTTGATCACCTCAGAATAATATCATCATCGGGGAGGCATGCCCTTCTTCTTAATCATATAGTAATCCATTCTTTTAGTGCAAATCTTATTTTTGCGCCATCCAAAAGAAGAAATCAGATCTTTATCCTCATCTTTCTCCTCTGGTTGCACATTTATTTCGCTGTAAATCGTGCATATTATTGATTCACAGAGAAACAATAATATACCCCATCATTACAGATCTTCTTTTCAATCTATTTCTTGGCTGCTATATTCAAAATAGCCTCGCCATTTTTTGAAATTCCTTGAATATTACTTCACATCCCCAAGAACCCGACATTTCAAGTTTCTTGAATCACCATGGCAATTGAGGAGGAAGATCTGTCATCAGCCACCTCTGGAAATCCATCAAGAGATCACCACAGTTCGGATCAGGCCCTGATTAAACCAAAGAATCAGGTCATTTCTACTCCATTAGATGAAGATAACTATATCTTATGGAAATATCAAGTAGAGATCGCATTAAAAGGGTATGACTTACATGACTATGTCAATGGCACCAAGATTATTCCACCAGTCATGATCACTGACAAAGAAGGAAAAGCCATAAGTAATCCTGAATACAATTATTCCAAAAGCAAGATAATCTGCTATCATCATGGCTGTTGTCCTCAATCAGCCAAAGTCTACTATCACAAATTGTAGGATGCAATAGTTCCTACGAAATATGGTCAGCTATTCAGCGTATTTTTAGTTCTCAATCTGCAGCAAGAGTAATGCAGTATAGAAGGGAACTACAGAATGCTAGAAAGAATGAGATGCCCATGAGAGAATATCTTGCCAAGATCAAAAACTTATGTGATAAATTAAAAGGTGTTGGTCATGATGTTTCTACTGCAGAACAAATTCTCGTGATAACTAATGGATTAGATCAAGATTATGAGTCATTAATAACATACATAGCAACACAACCAACCCTGCCAGATCTAGAATACATTCACTCAGCCCTCCTTGCAATGAAGGAAGGATTGATCAGAGAAAACATATGCAAGAAGATTTCAGTGCCAATTATGTCACTACATCAAGAAATAAAAAAGGTGCATCTAATCAGCCCAAACAAGACAATCACAGTCAGAGAGGAGGCTACACTCAAAGAGGCAGAGGCAGGGGGAGAAACAACTATAACAACAGAGTTAAATGTCAGATTTGCGAAAAATTTGGACATATGGCAAACAAGTGTTATTTCAGATACAAGAAAGACACAAATAATGGCCAGTCATCTCATCTTAACAAGCAAGTTAATGCAAACATGGTTCAAACTCAATCCAGAAATAATGTGGAGACTGTTACTGATGACACAGGAAAAGCAAATGACTATAGTACAGATGAATGGTTTCCAGATTCTGGTGCTACAAATCACATCACAAACAACTTGCAAAACTTAAACTTGGGCAGCAAGGAGTACACAGGTAATCAAACTGTTCTCATGGGAAATGGTGAAGCTACAAATATAACACATGTTGGTACTGGCAGTATAAAAGGTACAAGGCTGCTCTACTTAAATAATTTATTAAGAGTGCCAAGTATCAAGAAAAATCTCATTAGTGTTTCACAACTAGCCAATGAAAACAAGGTGTATTTTGAGTTTCACCCAAAATTTTGTCTAGTTAGAGACACCCTAAATAAAAACATATTATTACAGGGTAAGCTGGACAATGGCCTGTACAAATTCAGCAATATGGCAACAAATAATGCTGCTAACAAGAGAATATGGTCTAATAATGTTAGTGCAAGGTGTGACAATGATGTAAAAACCTTTTATAGATGGCATTGTAAACTTGGGCACCCTAGCTATAATGTTGTCAAACAAATTTTAATGCAAAATAATATTCCTATTCCAGATATGTCTAAATTACACATATGTGATCACTGTCAAATGGGTAAAATGCATAAATTACCTTTTCCCATTTCTGAAACCATATATGAAAATCCTCTTGAGTTAATTGCTGCAGATCTGTGGGGCCCAGCACCACTCAATTCAACTTAGGGTTACAGGTATTATCTATCTCTTGTATGTGCACACACCAGATACACTTGGTTATATTTTCTCAAGACAAAATCAGATACTTGCAATGTTGTCATACACTTCATAACTCATATTGAAAGGCAAATTAACAAACATATCAAGATCTTTCAAACTGATGGTGGGGAGAATTTAAACCATTAAAAGATTTCTTTAGTCAAAAAGGAATACTTCATAGAGTTACTTTCCCCCACACGTCTGAGCAAAATGTTTTAGTAGAAAGAAAACACAAGCACATTGTAGAGACTGGTTTAACACTCTTGTCTCAAGCATCACTACCATTGAAATACTGGAGTGAAGCATTTTCAACTACAGTATATCTCATTAATAGGATGCCAACAAAAGTGTTAAACTGTGTCTCTCCATATGAGAAATTTATGGAGCCAGACCAAAATATGATCATTTAAGAACTTTTGGGTGCTTATGTTTTCCCTACACTAGACCATATAACAAGCATAAATTAAGCCATAGATCAAGTCCATGCACCTTTTTAGGGTACTTACAGAATCAGAAAGGGTATAAGTGCATGGATAGCAAAGGCAAAATTTATATTTCCAGACATGTTGTTTTTAATGAACATACTTTTCCATTTGCAGATAAGGAAAGACAACACAAGAAAATCAATGAAAAGACACATGTTGTTCACATTCCAGAACTGTCTCAATATGTTAAGAAAGATAATCAACCAATGCAGAGACATGGAAATAAAGATGCATCTATATCAAGCACTATACCAGGGTACAGCTCAGACCATATCAATGAATTCACAAGCTATCTACCAATTGAATCAAGTAATGATTAGTGTACCAGTGTGCCAAACAACAGTCACAGCAATGATCAGAGTGATAATATTTCCAACAATAGTAAAGAAGATAATACTACAGCAAGCAGTGATAATCAACTAAAGAGTGCACATAACCAGCATACAGAAACAAGACATCCTATGATGACAAGGTCCAAAAGTGGGATTTTCAAGCCTAAAATCTACACAGCACAACTGAATGAAGTAGAACCAGTTTCATATGATCAGGCAATCAGGCATGAAAAATGGAAAAGAGCCATGGATGAAGAATTTAATGCCTTAATCAGAAATAAAACATGGACTCTTTTCCAACCTCCAAAACACAAAAACATTGTAGGGTGCAGATGGACTTACAAGATCAAAAGAGATGCTGATGGTAACATAGTAAAAAATAAGGCCAGGTTAGTGGCAAAAGGATACTCTCAACAATATGGGTTTGATTTCACAGAGACTTTTTCTCCAGTAATTAAACCCACAACCATAAGGATCATGTTGACACGTGCACTTCACAAAAATTGGAGAATAAAGCAACTAGATGTTCATAATGCCTTTTTGAATGGGGAGTTATGTGAAGAAGTTTATATGCAACAACCAGAGGGATATAATTCAAATAAAAGCCTCGTGTGCAAACTTCACAAAGCCATATATGGACTAAAGCAAGCATCCAGAGCATGGCATGAGAAATTAAAAGATACTCTTACACAATTGGGTTTCAGTGCAACAAAATCAGATAACTCACTCTACTTAAGGAAAGAAAAGCATATGAGTATATATGTACTTGTATATGTGGATGATAT
This sequence comes from Allium cepa, assembly GCA_030765085.1. Classification (NCBI taxonomy): domain Eukaryota; kingdom Viridiplantae; phylum Streptophyta; class Magnoliopsida; order Asparagales; family Amaryllidaceae; genus Allium; species Allium cepa. Next base: position 307,069,821 of record CM060934.1, on the reverse strand, counting down.
ACTTATCACAGGAGATGATCAACAGGAAATCAATCAAGTCATACAATTACTTGACAAACACTTTGCCATTAAAGACATGGGTGAATTAAAGTTTTTTCTGGGAATAAACATTCAAAGAATATCTGACAGCAGAATCATCTTATCCCAAAAACAATACATCAGTGACATTCTAGTCAGAGCAAAAATGGATAAAGCCAAGCCAATATCAACACCAATGATAAACAGCAAGCAGTTATCTAAAAACAAAGGGGAACCAATCGAAAATATCAAGCAATACCGAAGTATCGTTGGAGCACTTCAGTATGCCACTATCACTAGGCCTGACATATGTTATAGTGTGAATAAGGTATGTCAATACATGCAAAATCCGCTAAGTGAACATTGGTGCGCCGTGAAACGTATACTCAGATATCTCAAAGGGACTTTAACATATGGTTTGCATCTCGAGGCAAGTAAAGATATAAACATACGAGCTTACAGTGATTCTGACTGGGCTAATGACATCGACGACAGAAAGTCCATTTCCGGATTTTGCATCAATTTAGGGCCAAATCCCATCTCTTGGTGCACGAAGAAGCAATCCACCATTTCCAGAAGCAGCACGGAAGCTGAGTATAGGTGTATTGCAAGCACAGTCGCCGAAATCATTTGGATCGAAACCCTAATCGGAGAATTAGGATTCAAATTAACCCAGAAACCCACTATTTGGTGCGACAACCTCAACGCCATATCTTTGTCCATGAATCCAGTCCAACACGCTCGCACGAAGTACATGGAAATTGATCTCCACTTCATTCGAGAAAGAACAGGAAGCGGCAGACTTGCCATCAATCATGTCCCATCATTTTATCACAGAGCGGACTTCTTGACAAAGCCATTATCGGCGAAATTTTTTAATCGATTTCGAGATGAGCTCAAATTTTTTTCAGCCGACATGAATATAGAAAGAAAGGAGAAACCCTAGTTTTGTTTGCGGGGGAATAAAAGAAAACAAACGAAACATAGGGTTGCTGCATATAAACAAACACATTTGGTGATCCACTTCACTATCTTTGTTGCATATCAGCCGTTGATCATCATGAAGGGCCTGATTTCTCTAGTTTTGTTTCTTAAGATCATCAGCTAAAGTTTAGGCTTGTATCTTTAGGCCCATCACTATTATGTATCTCTGTATATAAATGAGAAGCAATGTATATCTCGTTTTGTACTGAAAAATATTATTATCAATAAAACTTCTTCATTCTTAATTATGTGAAGGCTATCAAGATGATTGATCCAATTATAAGGATATGGGATTTGACTTTGTTAGTTTGTAGGACAGTCATGCTATGGAAAGTTTGGAGGCTATTAAAAATGAAGGAGATAGATGTTGGAGTAGGTTTGGAAAATAGCACCAGGTCATTTGTAAACATCAAGGAGGTAATCATGGGGTTGCAACACTTAGGATGGAGTGCATAGCTTCTAGGGTGGACTTGCTTGAGAATGATGTCATTGAATACCTCCATTGCCATAATAAAGTGATAAGCTGAGAGGGGGTCACCTTGTCTAATACCATTGGAAGACTAATAGTAACCTGAGACCCATCCATTGACAGATATAGAGTAATTAGAACAAGTGAAAATCCAAGCAATGGCAGCTTTAGGGAACCTCATTTTGGCCATGATGGCAGCTAGAGAAATCCTAGATATAGAATCAAATGCTTTTTGAATGTCTAATTTTAGCATACGTCTAGACAAACATTAATGGTGTTATAGCCTCTAAGAAGCTCGTGGGTTAAGAGGATGTTGTCTAAGATACTCCTGGATGATAAGAAAGAAGACTTATTGCCACCAATAATTCTAGATAGAGTAGGTTTGATTCTAGTGCTATAATCTTGGTTATGTATTTGCTTATAACAATATAATAGGCAATGGGTTTGTATTGATAAACATGGATAGGTTTGGGATGTTTTAGAATCATAGCTAAGTAGGTAGAGTAGATGCCACCTAGTTGCTTATTAGTATGGAAGAAGTGTATGTAGCTTTGCAGAATATAGGAGATATATGAGTCCGTGTATGTTTGAAAAAATGAGAGTTAAAGCCTTTGGACCACCAGATCTAGTGGAGCTAATCATGAACAAAGCATTTTTAGCTTTTTCATTGATGATAGGAGCAATGAAACTAAGTGTTTATGATCGACACTGGGGAGGCTGAGGTCATTTAGCATGGATAAGTTGATGGGGAAGGTGGAGTCATTAAGGGAAGAGTGGAAATAGTCAACATATGCTTTATTGATTTCATGATGCTCAATCCTGCATATACCATATCTATCAACACAAGATATAATTTTCGATTTAGTATGTTTTACCCAAAGAGCGGTATGATTTTGTCTCCTTCAAACAAGAATTATTTGCCTAACTTTGTTTGATCATGTCAAGCTCGTCTTGTAAGGCAGTAAAGAGCTGCTTATTCAAATTGTGTTCTATCAAGGATAGTGCCACATCTGTTAGGATTTAATACAGAGAAAGAGAAGAGAGATACAACCTTAAACAAAAAGAGACTACACTGTTATTCACGAGACAAAGTTTTAAATAAAAGGAAAATACCCACTACTTCCTAAACTCTAGCCACTAACATATAAATAGGAACATATGGTTAACACCATATTGACTATTTCTAACACCCAACATTTAACTGAATGTGCTATAATTCAGTTTACAACACAATTTTTCATCGTCTTCCATAGACGAACTCGGTCACAACTTTCATCTCTACCTGGTTAGGCATGCTCAACTGTTTCACGTTGATTGGAAATTTAACCATCAACAAATACTCTTAGTTTACTCTTAGGGATCCACTGACATCTCCATTCGGGTCGTCCCTTGTATCTATCATCTCCCAATAAGTGAGAACCACGGCTTTTCTTTCTTACTTGTTGGATGACACAAAACCAAATCTTCCTCACTCCGCCTACTTCACATGTAGACATGCCTATCTTCTCTTAGGCATATCATTAAATAATTTTCGTGCATTCTTCGAATTGTCCAACCTCATAACCGACATCGTTTTCTTCACTATCAACATCTGCAGCCAACGTTTTGCAGAACGTCTTCTTCATGCTAACATCAACATCACTGTTGCGACAAACATCTAAAAAACAAACTCAGCCTTCATCAACTCAATCACAACACTGCAACTCTTCTTCACGACAACTACAAAACTGCATACCACACATCTCAGTTTCAACACATACACATTCACCATTATCTCAAAACAGCATTCTACAGTCAAGGTACATCACCCCAACTACACAAATCAATCTACTGCCACAACCTTCGGTCATCAATACATGACAGAAACGAATTCCCACACCCAAACTTCCTTTGACCTTCAGCCTGCACTACCTAAATCCACAAACCCCAACTGCTTCAACACTTCATAACTAGAATCATCTCTAACTGCTCGACCACCTTTACTGCCATGTACTATACTAACCCTCCTTTTCGAACAATACTTTGTCGCGACTAGACAGCTTGAACATCTACTACTTCATCATAAAAAAAGATAGATTGCGCTATTGGAAAATCTGCATCTTTTACAAACACTACCAATTCTTGTAATGATGTTCCAAATGTTGGTTGCGGAAGAAATGAATCAAATTCTAGTTCAATAATTGTCCTGAGGCGTAAAAACCCAAGTTGTGGTGCCTTTTCTTGCTTAGCTCGATCAAACTATCTGACAAGTATAGAAAGAAAAGAACTTTGCTTCATAGATCACATCACTTTTCTGTTTGGGGACAACTCAAAAATGTCACAAAACAGCTTTCAACAGTCTCCATACAATCAGCCATCCCATATTCACTTCCTCTGCCTAACACAACATCACTCCAGGCAATATACATCATCTTCAATCTCTACATACACTTCAACCATACCACATCCTCACTGCCCTCCTACCATTCCAACCTCCACAAAGTAAACTGCCTCCCACTTCTGCTCCTCCACCAACTTCCACCACTTTCCCATACCAAAACCCATACATCAACCTTCACAACCAAAAACACTTACCTCGTCAACCTGCACCACCATTCACAAGCCTTTCATCTTCGACGGTCCATCACTTCAGCTTATAACCACCTCTTCTTCACACTTCATCATACTTCACAATCAAACACTCACAAACCGCAAATCAAAACACAAACAGTGACCATCGAATCTCCCCGAATCAACTGCAAAACCACTCCAAAACAATTCACCCCTCATCTTAAATCTCCAAGACCAAAAAACCCACCAACTAAAACTACCACTGCTTCCAACTCAATTCAACTGACTGCTTTTCCATCACTTCCACACCAAAAAAAATCCACATTTAATTTCACTTCAACAACTCCTACTGTGCAGCATAACTCTTACATCCCTCTCCATCACGCACGCTCACTCATTTTCTACCATCAAATCCACTGCCTCATTAGCTAGACCTGCCACTGAAACCCAATGCAACAACAATACCACAGCAAACCAATACTTTCCTCTCCCTCACTGTCCAAACTGCCAAACATCCCTGTCACCGATCCACTACACACATAACCATATCTACTCAAGTTCACTGATCCTTACTGCCCATCACCTAACTTCAACATCATCTACCTTCAACACTTCCTTTGCGACTGCATCACCTTCAAAATCTCCTCTTAACCAAATACATAGCACAAACTTCAGACTTAATCACGAATCACTTCACATTGACCTACTATCAACACATTTCAACACTACAAAACAATCCACAACTGAAGTCATAATGCACCATCAAAATCCATTTTCTTATAGCGTTGCAAATACAACAATGCCATTAAAATTACTACTTAGATCATCCAACACCGTGTTAAAAACAGCTTCAGGAATTGGTAGTTGTAGGATTCTCACCTCTCAATCTCCTCAAACGATCCAACCAATTTTTCTTCTTTCTCGATTCTTCCATTCAGATCTGCTGAGGATAAAGCAGGTTCAGAAGGAAGTGGCTTATCGAATTCCGACTCGGAGTCAGAGTTGAAGGATATCGGGTGGTACGAGGCTTCGAAATCGGAACTATCGGCTTCAAAGTCTGAGTCGGTGACAACGTCTAGACTACCAATACCTTGGATGTGTTGTCGCTGACTGGCATTTTCTGAAGCAGCACAATAGGAGAGGTAATTTGGGACATATGGAAATTTGGAGCTTTCTAATCATTATTACTTATAGTCGGCTATAAAGAGTTTGAACTGTAAATTAGGGGTTTTGAAGCCATGATGAAGTTGAAGGGAGAAAGTGGCCTAAAGTGGTCATTCAGTTGTTTTTTTAATCACTCTCACTCTCTCTCTCTCTCTCTCTCTCTCTCTCTCTCTCTCTCTCTCTCTCTCTAGTGCGCTCTCTCTCTCACCAGGCTCTGATACCATGTTAGGATTTAATACAAAGAAAGAGTAGAGAGATACAACCTTAAACAAAAAAGAGACTGCATTGTTATTCATGAGATAATAAGAACTACGTACAAAGCTTTAAGTAAAAGGAAAACACCCACTACTTCCTAAACTCTAGGCACTAACATATAAATAGGAACATATGGTTAATACTATACTGACTATTTCTAACAACATCATTAGGATTAGCTAACATGTTCAGTTGAGCTAAATCCATGTTCTAAGCATTGTCGTGGTATATTTGAGTTTCTGCTGCTTTATAAACATAGGGTTGCCATGTGTACCTATGTACCAACCCTGTAGAAAACTTCTTAAAATTCTATATGCTTAGTCCATTGATTAAAAAAATTAAAAAGAGGTATAGCTTTCATAGGTTCCACTCCCCACTTAGCATTAATTGGGCTATGATCGGCTAGGCCTAGGTTATGGATAAGGGTGTATAGGCAAGGCTATAGGGAGAGGGAAAAGTGGTTAAAGAAATAGTGATCCAAGGTACAAAAGGTTCTAGTGCCATTATGGCTATTGTTATTCCAGGTATAAAATGAACTAGTAGAGGGCATATGAATGATAGTGACTGAACTAAGGCCTAGTTAAGAGGTGATAGGTCATGAGCAGAGAGTGGGTTACCATCATGCTTTTGATGGGAGAGGAACATGCAATTGAAATCTCCTAGGAGATTCCACGAAGTATTGGGGGGACTGAGTAGGTGCATATCATTAAGCATAATGTTTCTTCAGTCATAATGGTTGAATGCATAGATGAAGGTAGTACAGAAGATAGGAGGTGAGTATGGTGGAGATGAATGAGTTGAGGAGCTATAAGGATAGGGGTGGCAGAAAAGATGATAGGATTCCATAGAATAAGAAATCTTTCATAAGGCACAGAGACGAGATCGTTGATAGAGGACCACTCAGGTTTAATATAGTTATAGGCTTTGTCATTTAGTTCAAGATTGAGTTTGTTTCCAAGATAGCTATCATACTGAGATTATGGTCGGTGATTAAGCCGAGAACTTCCTTTTTTTAACATTGAGGTGAGCATCTCGAATGTTCCATGCTGCAATGTTGTCTATCATTTAGAATGGTCTTTGTTTTCCGAGAAGGACCGGATCTCATCTTCCTAGAGGAGTTATTATCCAGACTGTCATAGTCCATTTCCCTTTTAGTTTGTGTGCACAGTGTCTATAGAGTGGCTACTTCTCTTCTTCAATTTTTTGTTCCTACTTTTCTTGTGAAATTTTGGTTTTTTGCAAGTTTCTTCAATGAAAATAATGGTGTCATTGATAGAAAGTGAGGTTGGAGAGATGGAAGGGGACAGGGTAGAGGAATCAACATGGTGCTAGTACGGTTGAGTCGTGTAAGGGAGTTCTTACGGTCAAGAAAGGTTTTGCGTTGGATGATGTGATGTTGAGTGAGAACATCAGAAATTGAGGAAGGAAGGTGAATGTTGCTAAAGGGTTGGGAAGCACCAAATGATGATGGTTTGGTAGGCCGTGATTCAACGATAAGCAATAAGTGGGCAGTTGTGGTCAGTGAACGGATAATGGTGGATAGTGAGGCAGATGAGATAGCGTTCATAGAAGATGATGATGGTCTGATACAGGATGGGGAATGTGCATGTAAGTGTCAATGCACAAGTTAGGTTGGGTATCAAATGTGCTGTAATGTGAAGAGGCTTCCAGGCTGATGACGGTAACCAGTGCAATTTATTGTTGTTTTAATTAATGAAGTATTTTTAATTTAATTTATAAGATTTTTTATAATTTTAATTTGACAGTTATTTAAATTATCATTTGACGTATTTTACGGCAAATGTTGGTATTTTTGTAATCTCACAAAATAAGATAACCAGTGTATTGTATTACTTTTTGAAGGTCATGTCGCATTGTTGTGCGCGGTCGTATTTTTATTTCTAATATTAATGGTCATACGCGAACTAAATTCTTTACAGTGGTGTAACGATCCGTAAATTAATCACTTTAAGATATGAATATTAAATATATTTTTAAATAATTAATTTATGGAATTTATAACAAAAAACTCTTTTAGATATTTATTAACGTTGGTGACATGGTTTTCCAATTTTTTTTTACAAAATCATCTATTTCAAAGAAAAAATAGAAAATGTGATCGGAAAGTGTTTTCTGAATTTTTGAATTTTCGTTGATTAAAATATTCTCGAAAACGTTGTGAACTCTTGCGTAAATATAAGCACATACATTTATAATTAAGTTAGTATCATATATACACACATACATGTACATACTTAAACATATCAAAGTTTGATGTGACTTAATATGAAAATAAAATAAAAAATTAGATGTTTAAAATAAAAAGATGCTTTGTGAAATATTAAGAAACATAAGTACATATAGGAATTAATGCATGTTGGCTAAGACAAAGAGGGAGGCATTGAACACCTAAGCAACAAGCGGGGTACAAGGTGACGACGTGGAAAGCTTTAAGTGGAGGCAAGGTACTAAGGCTGATTTGGTAATTTAGTAAATCCACATTGTATATAACCAAATTTCCTTATTCTTTTTCTCCTTTCTCATTTTTTTTTCATTTTCTAAAACCTCCTCCAAGCTCTTGGGTAAAAATTCCATAGCTTTCAAATATTTATAAAGTTCAAAACCCGTAGTTCATTCACTTTTAAGAACACTTAAGCCTTGTTTAAAAGTCTTCCATCCACTTCTACAACAATTCCTTCGAAAAAAGTCAATACACCGCCCAATCCAACCATGGTCGAGCACATGATGCCCATGGCCGAGCACGTGATGCCCATGGCCGAACTCATCTAGCATATTTAGGCTCTAAAAATCAAAGCTTTAGTGAAGAAAAAGGTAAAACGGGTGTTAGTCAATGTGAAGTGGTTGTTCGACTATGTTTGGTTGTCACTATGGTGAGTAAAATCTCACCTTCTAAACCAAAATTTTCTAACTTTACTATTGTTCATTTTAGTAGTTGATAATTGCTTGTTATATATGTATCAAAACGTAATGGCTGTTGGCTTGGTTTATGTTTTGAAAAGATGACACCTTTGGTAGTTAGTAACTGATTTGAAAACTAGTTGTAAAAGTTTAAGCAGGTGATATAAGTTTCACCTTCCATGTTATGATTATTATTTGCTCTTGTATATATGTCATACTTATGTTTTGTTATGTGATTCTTAAATGTAAATAAAATGACATGTAGGTAGTTATAAAAGTGTCTGTATAGTGACTACGTATATCAGCACTTTTGGAAAACACCATCTCTTCAAAACCTTTTGATTTATTCTCGAGCTTGGGTTTTGTTTTACAAAGTTAGTTAGTTATTGAACAATGATGGATTTAAAATTAATTATCTATTTTAGGAATGATTTTTAAATTTGATTAATCATTTTAATTAATGAGGATTAAGGTCAATTAATTAACTTAACAATGATGTGTTTAGAATTAATTAATTACTTTGTTAATGATACTTAAGCTTAATTAATCATTTTATCGATGATGTTTAAGGTTAACTAATCATTTAATAATGATGGAATAAAGTTATTTAATCATTTTATTTATGGTGTTTAAAACTAATTAACCGTTTTAATTTAACAACTTTTAAAGTTAATTAATTATTCTTAATTTAACCAATCTCTTTCTTTCATGATATCTTAAATTAATTAATCGTTTTTAATTAATGGTATTTAATCTTTATTAATTAATTTAATTAATGATATTTAATTTTTTATTTATTAATTTAATTAACAATGTTTTTAAAAGTGACTAACATTTTTAATTAAGGGTATTTAAAGTTAATTGATCAAATTAATTAACGAAGTCTAAAGATAATTAATCATTCTTATTAATGATAGTTAAGATTAACTAATCAATTCAATAAACATGGTTTAAGTTATTAAATCCTTTTAATAATGGTGTTTTTGTAACGACCCGGATTTTTCGACGTTTGATTTAGGATATTTAAATGTGTTTAAATATTGATTTGGAATTTATAATTGAGTTGGTAAGTTTTCAGGACTGAAATTTTAAGCCATTTTGCAAGATTTCGAAATCGTCGATTTGATCGACGCGTTAAAATAGCAATCTAGGGAATAGTCTCGGAATTCGATGAAACTAGTTCCATTGGATCTTTAATAGAGTGTTATTATCGGATTTCAAATTTCACAGCGTTTGAGTTTACTGTTTGGTCTTATGATCTGAAAAGGCCTAGAGATAATTTAACTAAATTTAATTTAAATTATCGATTTAAAAAGCTACCTTCCACATAAGATCAAACTAGGCTTCGAGGCTTGTTCCATTTCGTTCGAAATAGGGGTAGAACATTAGAATGCCAGGCGACACACCTCGATAGGGGTTGGGGATTTTAGGGTGCCGTCAATGAGATATTTATATATATAAATAATCAAATCAAAGTTAATCTCAGCCACCCTAGCCTGTCTCGTGCCAACCTATTCTTATAAGAAGCTGGTTATTCATTGTTTAAATCACGTCTTATTCTTCCCAAATTCAAATCAGTTGAAAGCAGAAAGAATTTTTTTATAAAATAGAACGAAATCTCGTTTGACTTAAAATATACATATATAATCGAAATTAATTCGACTTTCAGATGGAAATCACGAAATTTTCCCCTTCCTCCCATCATCAGTTCAAAATTCATGAAAAGAATAATTCGTTCAAATTTAAAAAAGAGAATGAACGAGCGAGAGAAGGCGACATCGATGCTGAAGGGGAAGGGCTCGAACTTGAGCATGGCAGCATCGGATGTGTCTGCAGTCGACTAGGTGGTTCGATTTCGTGAATTCAGGAGAGGTCGAGGTCGTGGTGGCAGTTTGGGATATCAGGAAGTGCCGACGGCGATTTTTGAAAGCGACAGTGACAAGGGGCCAACACCTCAACTTGGTGATGGTAATCGCGAGTGATTCTGGCAACAAAACGCGACTTAGAGGTCGAGCTTGGAACGGCGTGGCTATAGGAGGAGGTGATGCAGGCGTAGGGCATGCGTGAAGATTGCTCGCGTGCAGGTAGGAGTGTACGGTGGGTTCGAACTTGGAGATGAGCGGTTGTTGTTTGAAAGGGAAAGTGGTATTAAACGTAATTAAAGATTAATTTTAAAAATTAGTTCATTTTAACCATTAGCTTATCAATTATGTTTAACTCTGATCGTATAAATAAGAATGTCGTTTTAAATTTATTCGAGGACTAAAAACGATTGAAACAAGTCAAGTTAGTTTGTTTTTGGATAGTATTTGCATTTGAACATGTTTGGAGTTTTTCGAAGGCAGCTGGATAATTTAAAATCTGGATGTTTCGAAAAATAAAAATCAAGGTGAGTAACTCTCACTCATTTGGATTTCCACTATTAATTTTAAATGATTAAAATTAATTTTGGATGATTATTTGAATTTATAAATTGTTATCAGTTTGAATGTTATATATATATATATAACAGTATATATATTAGTAGTTCGATTGATATTCCCACATATTTTAGCGGATGAGACCCAATGCGGCCCGCATAATAGCGGATGACCCTATATACCGCGATATCTCACCTCAAAGCGGGATTAGTATTTTTATATTGTCTAACATCTGTGGATGCAAGGAAAACCGGTTGGAGGGATCCAACTGGATTCCTAAAAAATGTTGGTTTTTAATTTCATATATAGTGATATATAATTTGTGTGAATAATCTGATATAGATTATTGTCGTGATTTGAATTATTGGATGCTATGGTAGCACTAGTCTAAATTTTGGTATTTTAAATACCATAAACATTATTTTTGAATTTGAAGGAATAAAAAGGAATTTTGAATATAAAGTATTTATATTGTTATTTTGGTTATTTTAAAGGAAATTGAGTTGGAGAAAAAATAATAAATATTTGTTTTAGTTGTACTTAACTATTCGTAAATTTCTTAAGATAGAAATTTTTATAAATGAATTATATAAAAGAATTTATATAGGATATTATGAAAATATGAAAAGGAATTGAAGTCAATATTAAAAATAGATTCGAAAATAATAAATGGAATTCATAAAGGAATGGATTTATGAAAATGGAATTTTATAAACGAGATTAGTTTTATAAAAAAAGTGAAACTCAAAGGAGATATAAATTTTATAAACGACATTTATAAATAAGGGAAATCGATATCAGATGATAGATTGGGAACATAAATTTACAGGAAGAATTTATATTAGAATATGGAAATAGAGTGAGAAAAATAATGGATACTATTTTGGAAAGTGAAAAAGGTTAAGGAGATCAGAATGGAATTGATGTGATGTGATTCGAGAGGAATTTATAAACTGAATTGGTTATTGAGGTTTTAAAATATATTTTTAATTCTAAGAAGTTATGTTTGTTTTTAAAAGGAAAATATAAATATTTAAAACTATGAACTTTTAAACTAGTTGGGATGGAAATATTTTCGGTACCTAGATTATCAAATATTAAGTATTTATTTTAGTAAATTCTAACTTTTAAATCAGCTTTGAAAATTGATTTGTTTATCTAAAACTGAGTTATTAATGTTTATAAATATGTTTTCGAAATTTTAAATAAATACTTGAACATGTTTTAAAAATAAATTATTATTCTTTTAAATAGTTATTATATATATAGAGAGTTTTGAAGTGATTGAAAATTTTATTTGTAAATTCTCTGGAGATTCGTAAATGGGGCTTATAAATGGATATGATTTTGAAGAGAGGAATTTTATAAGGGATTTGGAGGAAAAGGAATTTCAAATTGTTGAGTATAGGAACTTTAAAAATGAAATCTAAAGCCTTAAAAGAAGTTAGAAATTGTTGAATGGGGTTATAAATAAGTATAATGGATTTTGGAAATTGTAAAAGGGGCTTTGTTAATGATTCCAGAGACTTACGAGATAAGTTACGAAATATTCTCTAAAGCATTGATAGTTGAAATGATTTTGGAAAATAAGACTTATAATATTTTCCTATGTATTAAAATGAAAAGTCGGAAATATTTCTGCATGTTGTAATGCTTTGGGGATATCCTGTTATGGATTTGAGTATTTGAAAATTGTTTTCATATATTGGAATATGGAACGGAATTTAAATATATACCTTTATAAAGGTATTTTAAAAAGAATATTTTTGGAAAATGTATAATAAGGCCTGATATCAACTTATAGATGTTTTATTGATAGTTAAATAACCAACTATCAGTTTTGGTCCAATTCGTTGATTGTTTCTAAGAGACCGGGATCAGATTTGATTACCCGAAAACCACTTCAATCCGGTTTGAACTTTACGGATGGATATCGTGAAGATAATGAAGACGGTGACTCGGTTTGTCTAGACCCAGGACAACTTGTATGAACAAATGCTACCAGAACATCGCCGTTGGAGAACGATGAGAATTCTAAGTAGAATTGTTCTTGAAAGGTAACGTTAGCCTTAAGCCACTTCAACTGGGAGCGACTAAAATAGGAGAGATGCAGAAAGGCTAAGTGGGTCGCACCAAATTAGGGTATGTTATCACTTTTCTAGATATCCTCAGAAATATATATATAAACTATGGATATGGTTGTACATAAAAAAGGGAGCGCTCGATTTTTAAGGGTGGGAACACATGGGGTGATAACATATTCGATTCTATCCAGGTTAGGGGTAGGCCGGTCTTTTGTAACAGGGGATCCTGACGAGGGCCTCGATATTTTTTTTAGAGGTGTACTGTGATGGACAGTACCCCAATCATTGTATGGAATCCATTCTCCAATACGAGCCTTTACGGTTTTGTTTGTAGAGCTTAGTATGCTGGAATTTAATTAATGCAACAATTTCAATTATTTGAATAAGTATTTGTACTTAGACACTATTATAATATCACTAGATTTTCTATAAAATGTTTTGGTTATCATAAGGGAAAAATCCGTCGTGTTTATGTATTACGCGGTCTTACAAGATACCTTTATTTTCGAAGGATTTTGATAACTTCAATAATTCAAATCAAGTGTGTTTTCTCATGCTAGTTTTCTTAACTGACTCGGTTGTTATTTTAATATAATGCTTGGGTCGGACTGAGTATTATAGATTCAGGATTGAATGCTATGGAGCTCAGGAGACGAGCTGGATGAGTTCAGACGTATATCACGTAATTGGTTATTTCCGTTGTGTGAGTTATGTATATCAAGACAAGTTATTGTAACTTTCCAAATTTATGTAGTGATTGTTGTACTGTGATGATTGTAAGTATAAAACAGATATAGTTCTTGTATTTAAAATCTGTTATTATATATTATATTTTGTTCCGCTGCGATTGTAAGATTCTATGTTGTTGTTTTTTTTCATTTTCTTCTACCTCTTTTATCTTCTTCACGCTAGTTATTCACTCTTTCGTACAATTTGGGTTGAACAAGAGTGAATTATTATCAACTCAACGGATACGGAACTGCTGATCGCTATAGTTTTAAAGATGGCAAACAATTTTTATAAAGTTGTTTAAAGTTAAAACTTGTAATGATAAGCCCAAGCATGAATTCATTTTTAAAAGTAAAAGTTTGATTCATTTATGGAAATGGATTAATTTCCGCAAAGAGAAATCACTTATATGAAAAGTACTTAGCTGTATACTTAACACCAAACATTGAAGTGGGAGACTTGACTCTACTTCAAAAGTTAAGAATGTATGCTGAGCTATGACTTTGAGGTGACACTACCTTAACTAGTCTGGAATCACTATTACCCAAAGGGATAGTACAAGTTTGAAATCGGTGAGTGGTGACAGTTATACTAGATTTAATTTCCATATATGATCATTTTGTTATCTTTGATGGTCGGTTCGTCGACTATCGATTACCTCGGCTTTCTTTGATTTTTCACTCTAAGACGATGTGTTGCTCATTTGAGCTTTTCTATCCTTTGTCGAACATGACTAAAACCAAAGTGTGAGTTAGGGCTAAGCTACGTGGGGTTGCCCCCATTAGGGTATTATAACATCTACTCTAGATTTGGTTCAGATATTCGTGCACCTAGATGTGAAATACACGGATTCTTAGTAACAGTTGGTGGGGTCCGGCTTGGAGTTTCTGTGAGCCATCGAAAGTCTTAAGTATCTTTCTAGAGGTATGATTCCATTAAGATGGGTGCACCCTCCTAGTCATTGTTGGAAAATTCCCCTTTTCCTTGTTTGATTCAAGCCTTTGAATTAGTTTTTCCTAAATTGCATTGGGAGGAGTCTAGTTCTCTTCGTGATATTTATTATTTGTATCCATTCTTTACATTTGTGTGTTTTTCTTGTACGAGGAAATCAACTCTGTGTTTGGTGTTGTGGTCTCACATTCGTTGTTTAATTACACCTATTGTATAGAGTTTTACTCACACCAGGCATATTGTTTGACCGGAGTTGTTTTTTCCCATAAACTCCCTCTTACTTATTATTATTTGAGTAGTCCAAGAGTAGCAGGTCTTTTATGGGATCCTTTGAAGGTAGCGTCTTAGCAGATAGTTGTCTATTTCCGTTGTTTGTTTAAATCGGGTAAGTATATTTTATTTCAGCATGTATAATGTCAGGTTGATATAACTGCCTAAGTTGATTGTAGTACTTTTGTGTAACTCTGATAACTGCATATTAGGAAGTAACCTTATGTACTATTTGCTATTATGATATATTTAATAGTTTCGTTGTGAAATTTTTTATTCTTTTTATTTTACCCTTGATAATTCATCTTTATGATGCTTAGGAAACGACACATGAATACCGTGGATGTATTAAGTGTTGTTCCTAGGGGTTAAACGTTGGTTGCCACAGTTGGTATCAAAGCTTCGATTGAGTGAACACCTTAGCCTGATTGTGGTAAACTCATTAGAGATAAGGTGAGGAGAGCCTAGAATGAGTTAATCTTTAGAGTGTGTCAGTATCACCAATCCTAAAGCCTCGTTTTAGATCCTTTCATGTTGTTTCCCTTAAATAATTTTGGTCCTATCTTTGTATTCTAATAATATCTGTCATTATTCTGGTAATTGAAAATAAGTACAGGAAGAAGAGGGAGAGGATCTGGAATCAACATGGCTAAAAATGGCAGAGCTGGTAGAATTGGCCATTTGTAAAGATCGTAGAAGAAGCAGTAGTACAAGTTCAACCGCTTTAAAACTTTGCTACTATGTGCAAAAATTACACTGCATTGGATGGTAAACCATTCTTTGGAACTAAAGATATCCAGGAAGCACAAACATGCCTCCCCTTTTATGAAACGATATTCAGGGATCTTCAATTGGAGGATGCAAGAAAGTGATTGTTGGGGTTGCGATAGCTCCAAAAGTTAGGAATGGATTAGTAGGATTTAATTGTAGATAACACCCTAGAGGAAGATTTTTCATAGGTTCGGTTTAAGGAAGTTTTTGAAGCTATTTTTATGTTGAAAGTGGGGAGGATTCGGTTGTTCAGGTGTTTCATAGATTTGAAGCAAGGTGATATGATATTGGCGTAGTATGAGCATAAATTTAATGCACTGTCTCGCTTTGGTCCAAGATTTATAGACACACCACTCAAAAGGAACGAGTTGTTTGTGGAAGGACTACGGTTAGAATTTCATCATGAAATTACCCATCATGATAGTGGTACCATTACCAATTTTACCAGTATGGCTTTGAGGTCCGAAGCTTTAGATATTAAGCAAGGAATTCAGAAAGGTGTAGTGCTTGTAGTTACTGCCCATCCTTTACCAGTTATCCCAATTCCAAACAAGCTGAATTTCAAGCTAAGTTTAAAGGGAAGAAGCAGTGTGTAGAAAAGAAACACAGAGTTTGGGATCCAACTTAGCCAACATTCTTTGTTTCAAGTGCAACAAGATGGGCCACATGCAAATCAATGTCCAAATGTCTCTTGTTTGAACTATGGCTAGCTGGGACACATGAAGAATGAGTGTCACTTCACAAAGAAGAGGTCGCAAGGACAAGCTTTTGCTATTGAGGGGAGACCATCTATGTAAAGATCCGTTTTTTCGACTCTCAAAAATCGACACTAATACATCTTCGGTATTCACATGTCATAAATCCAAATGCCAAAGAACAGATTCTCAAGGGAAAGAAGGAAAAATCTCACATATGTTATTTCAATAAAAAAATTACAGCAAAAGTTAAAATACATTTTTTAGAGTTAAAAACATGGACAGTTATAAATTCTCATCCTTACAAATGCGGAATACTATAGTACATGAGCGTGTTGGAAATATACCAAAATATTTAGAAAAATCTACTCCATGCTTCGAGCTCCATACAGGTCCTTCTAAACTAAACCAGACTACTAGGTTGCTCAACAAAATTAGGGCATCCGGAGTTTTAGGAAAGGGAAAAATAAACTCCGTGTCAATCATGGGACTGGTGTGAGAACTCAAAATACGCCTTCTAAAAACAAAAAGGTATCTCATAAGACCACGCCGCGCATAAATCATGGAACATGTTTTTACATTATGATAACTAAGTCATTATTTCATAAAATCACTTGAGCGATTAGTCCTTGCATTGAATATTTCATAACGAAGAAACTACTGCTTCTATATGTATATTGGGAGTTTATCCCCAAATGCTTAATAAGCAGTCTTTTATTATGAAAATCCCAAATATTTTATACACATCTTCACTTCGAATACAGAAAATGGTTCAAGGTGGTCTTCGGATAGGAATTACCCAAATCCGACTTCGGTTCCTTCAAATACAATCATCGATAAAAAGATATTCTATGAACAGGGAATCATTCTTTAATTTATTAAGTTCTTTTTATCAAAATCTCATTTCGAGACATATTAGGTTTAAAACAATACTTTCTAGTATATACGGAATCAATAAACCTCTCTTATCAAATCTTTTCATTTATTAAGACCTTTTTGAACGTGGAATAATTCGAAATCATTTCATTTTTCACTTAGGAAATTTTTTTCCAATTCATTTCATTTAAATCTTAACAAAGATTTCTTAGTTCAAAACTCATAATTTTAATTGATTTAAAACTATGTTATCTAGGATGTTAATCCAAAACTAGTAAATAATAAGTGAGCAGAATCTATAGAAATTATCAAATTCTACTCAGTATCAATTTTCATATTCTACAAATATTATAGGTGGAATAATGGTGAAATCACCTTTTAAATTCCACGAATAGTACAAATTCCATCTTTAGGCTTTAACACTGAGTATATGAAGATCATCTCTATAAAATAAAAGTTGTATGTAATTTAAATTTGGAAATTTTAAATCTTTTTATACTTAACTCATTTTCAAATTTCTACCTTATCTATCCCTCACCCAAGGAAGAGGCCAGGTGAGCTAAGACACTGGTTTCTCCTTAACATCTCCTTAGTTTAAGCATCTCACATCCGGATCTCACGAATATAAAAAATCTAGTCTACTCGTCGGCTTTTAGAGCCAAGATTAAACCATTTTAAATGAAATAGCTTTTCTTTAAAAAAATTATTTAAACTTTGGTGAATAAGCTTATAAAAACATCAAATCATTGTAAAAATACTTAATTATTCCTTTGAATACAGCTATAAAAGAATTGGATTATATTTATAAACGAATAATTTTCTCAAATCGATATAGTTAACTATGATGTGTTTGTTTGTTAGGAAATGATAATATTTGATAATTATCATTTACTATTTGTCGATTTTTGAATTGTGATGAACCAATTTATGAGTAGTTTTACCTTTCACTACATGGGTTGGGTAGATGGTAATTGCGAGAACATTAAAATGAACACCTTATAATTAAATTTCATAGTTTGGCTATAAGGCACTCGATGATAATGTTAGGTTAAAATTCAATTTTAACATAAGTTATTTATTATTATCTAAACAAAGATGAACATTTTGAAATGATTTTATATAAGAAAGTGAAATTATATGAGTATGGTTTATATATATAGTTTATAAATAATAAGGGTTTAAACTGAGAATTTAAGAACTTAAATTTTGGTATTTTTGAAAATTTCTTTCCGAAGTTTTGAAGAAAATAATAATAGTATTATTTGAAATTATATATGAACTGAATATTTTAAAAGGGGTTTAAGAGAGATAGAAAGCATTAAACTCACTTCTATTGGTGGAAAATAATTCTGGCGATGACTACAACATTATCGGCGTTCATTTTTAAGTTTTTAGGTGGGGGAACGCTACATAGTAATTTGCTATAGAGTTGTTTTGGTATGACGGATCTTGATTTAAAAATCCTAAATATATGATTTGATATACTAAAGTTACAAGTATATATTATTATTTCAAAATGATTTGAAATAAAACCCGGTGTTTAGTTCTGAAGTTTTCGGTTAGGTTATTTTACGGACTCGTATATCTTATGCGTTAGGGTAGTTTGGTTTATGCATCCTATTATGACTATTGTTTGGTAGCTTTCATTTATTGAAATGAAATGAAATTTTCGGTGATGTTGGATAGTCGAAAACATTCAAGTTCGTTTAGAACTTGAAGCTAAGTGTTTGTGAAAATATAAAAGTAAGGTTTTTTAATTCTATAATGGAGAGACAGTAAGTTAAACAATTCTTAAATTTGTTGAACATCCTGCTTAAGTAAAACAAATCTAAAATTTTGTATATACTTTTAGGATGTAGAAGAGTGTTATATGTGTACGAACTTGAGTTATAAAATAGACTTAAGTAAAGGTTTCATGAAATGGTTCGTAAATATTTTAGTATTAAATGAAATACTATTGAGGTAAATGAATGTGAATTGAAGGAATGGGTATTGTTAGGAAACCAATGGAATAAATACGTAAGTTGTATGTCGATCATTTTATTTTCAAAATTATTCTAGATCTAGAATCACGTACATGACTTTGTGTTGATTCACACAGATCCAAACAAGTATTTTTCACCCGATTTTGAATGGAGAACACTTGATACAGATTCTTGATATGATTTTGAAGTTTTCGATCATAGTATATGGCTATATGAGGAGAACGAAGGTTTCTAATCAGGGAACCTGATTAGAGTTTGCACTAGGAAAGTCGAGTGAGTGATACTACTTCGAAGAGAAGTCTATGCATTCGAGCAAGTGATCGGATATGACATTACATATGGATGACATATATACATCATATTAGCTTTAATATATTGCATGCTTCTTACATTAGAAGTGCAAGTTATATAGTTTGATGGCATGTTAGCGTAAGATATATGCAATATATCATTTACATGCTTAGATTCATGCTATATAATGATGAGTTGTTGTATTGTTTCATTTGTCATGTTTAACTCTCTTTTGGGTTATGTAAAGAAAATTCAGGTACATGGAAGCAAAGGCTTGTTAGTTGCTTTTGGTTTCATGTGTAGAGTTTGATTGCTCGATAATATGGTACATGTTTATTACGTAACTGGTGTTTGCAAGCTATCATACACACTCTATAAGGTATATCATAAGTATATATTATTGTTATGCTGTCCCTAGATATGGGCTTATATTAATATTGTGATTTTTTCGGACCTAGCTACGCAAATGAGGTGCGACCAAATTTTTCGGTAACATGATTGGTTTTCAAAAGTCTAAGGGTGTGAAGATATTTTTCTTCCTTTAGGAATTTTGGGGAATAAATTCTTAATTAAGAAGGGAAGAATGTAACGACCTTGAATTTTTAACATTTTGAATGGGAATATTTAATTTATTTAAATATTCAAGTTTGATTTAAAATTTGATAAATAATAAGAAAATCAATTATTAATAAAACGAATTAATTTTAATGAAGTATTTTTAATTTAATTTATTAAAATTTTCCAAATTTATCATTTTGAAAATATTTAAATTATCGTTTTACGTATTTTAGGGAAAACGTTAGTATTTTTGAAATTTCATGGAATCAGATAACTAGTGTATTTATTATTGTTATAGGATTGTATCGCATTATTGTGCGCGAACGTAATTTTATTCTATCGTTCGCGGTTCATACATGGACGAAATTCAATGCAATGACATATCGAAAATTTTAAAATTTAATCACTCAACACTTTACATTTTCATTACTTCTACCTTTCCTCTTTTTTTTTCCAGTGAACGAAATAAGCTTCCCCTTTTCAGAAATCAAAATCAAAATTTATGGTTTGTTAAAAATTATGAAATTAGATATGTTGAGTTTGTTTTGGCATAGGCTTTGAATCTAGATGGGTTGTTTGGGGTGCGACATGATTTGGTGGAGCTCGACGTGGCCATAGTCGAACTATGGTTCAACATTGACGATAAGCATGGGGGAGATAGGAGAAACGGAGGTCACCATCATCTTTCTCTTCGTGACAAGCTTCTTGCCACGCCAACTGCTCATGCTTTGGTGTCCCCTCGCAATTCACGTCATGTGAACAATAAAGGGGGAAAGAGGAGCTCAAATTTCGAAGGAGGGGGCCAAGCTTCAAGTGGCGGGGTTCTTCGTGGAGAGGGCTTGAAGAGAAGTTCGTCGGAAGAATCGGTGGTGGATTTCGTGGAGCAAGAAAGGAGAAAGGAGAGAGGAGGTTCGCCCATGGGTGCGTACGCACAGCCTATGCACTGGGAACGAATTTGAGATTTGGGGGAGATGGATTAAGGGTAATTAATTAAGTAATTAAGTTATTTTAGTATATTTTAATTTCTAAAATTTATAAAATCAATAACTTCTTCATACGAGGTCCAAACAAGACACGGTCTTTTGATTGATGTAACGACCCAGAATTTCACTCATTTAAATTTGAAATATTTAATTGATTTTAAATATTGAAAAGTTAATTTTATAAGTTAAATAACTTGAATTTCAACTATAGAGATTTATTTGAATAATAATATAAAATAATTGGAAGTGTTTAAATAATTAAATCTTGAATTTAATATGAATGAAAATGATTTTGAAAGATGATTTAAATTTTATTTAAAATGGAACGAGGATAGCAAAATTTGGAATTTGAATTAAGGTGATTAGAAATGATTTTAATAATAATTCGTTTTAATTAACTTGTAAAAATAGCCTTCCGGGCACTGTCTTAGATTTCGATGAAACCGTTCATTGGAGTCAAATTGGTAAATTGTAGTATGTCGTTGAATTTCATGGCAATTGGATGTATCGTTTGGTCATGCGAGCTCCAAAAGCTTAGAATAAATTTCAAGAATTTATATAATATAATTAGGTTTGGTAAGCTATCTTCTGCAATGATCAAAATAGGTCTTGAAACTAGTTTCATTGTGTTTGAAATAGGGGTATTACATATAAATGCCTGATAGCACACCTCGTTTGAAGTTCGAGATTTTTTGTGCTTCGAGCTAGATTTTTTGAATATAATAATATATATATTCACCATACATTAGCCATACCCTACTCAGAGCTACATTGTTCAAAGCATTCTCAAGACGTGCCCCCCGTTCCTCCTTTCCCTTATATTAACGCATTCAACCGGAGAATTTCGTTTCTATTTCTCGTATCAAAACCAATTAATCCAGCAACCGTGGTTTGATGGAGCCGCTAAAGACATCGTTGGTCAAAGTCTTGAACTAGGGAAGTGTCGAGGATGGCATGATAAAGGAGTTAAATGGTGGAGATGGGATGATGAGGTCGGAGGCGG
Organism: Allium cepa; assembly: GCA_030765085.1. NCBI lineage: Eukaryota > Viridiplantae > Streptophyta > Magnoliopsida > Asparagales > Amaryllidaceae > Allium > Allium cepa. The sequence continues at coordinate 307,047,846 of CM060934.1, read as the reverse complement.
CAACAGTTTATTGATGAATGGCGCTACAAAACTTGGATCTCGACATGGTGATTTAAGGGACGAGGAGAGGAGCTGTTAGTGGTGATAGTTGGGATTAAGGGCGTGCTACGATGATGGAGCGGTGACCATTCATGGTTTGGCGGCGTCGGAATTTTGAAGTTGAACGATGTTCATTCATTTTGGTTTTCTTTATGGTGGAGATGATTCTAGTGACGAGGATGGTGGTTGAAGGTAGCTTGGTATGGGCTTGCTTGACTGAGATCGCGGTGGTGGGTCATGACCAAAGTCGAAGGCTATTAGGCGAAGAGTGGCACCTGAATTTGGATTGGAATGCTAGAGGAAGGAGAGAAGATTAGTGGCGGTTTAAAAATTTAATAAGGTTAAGTGTAAACTATTTGTAATTAAGGATTATAAATAATTATTTAATTCTTGAATCATATTAATTCGATAACTTTTTCATCTTAGGTCCAAATAGAACGCGATCAGTTGCATTACACTCAAGCCAGCAAGATGTATGAAATGGAATTTGATTGGTTTAGATGTGTGCTTGTAGAATTTTAAGCTAAATTCGAATGTCGTTCGTATTTAGACGGAACCAGAATGCCTCAGCGACAACTGGAATAATGGTGAGTTAAACTCGCCTTTTTGGTTAACTAGTAGTATTATATAATTGATAAAAATCATTGATTAAATGTTTGGATAATTTACTATTTATCAATTGGTTTGGATATAATTCCCACCCTTGGAGCAGATAATCTTTTATATATATACCCGCATACTAGCGGATGATCCATATTATATAACTATATATTGTTTATGATGCTGGGAGACAGGTTGAAGGAATCCAACGGGATTCCTTATCATTGATGATTTTAATTTCAATAATATTTCTATTATATGAATTATTGGATATTAAACCCAATTGTCGACACTTTCGATTATGACATTATTATATGTTTGAAACTTAAACCCCTATAGTGATAGAAAATCAATATCAATATTGTTTGAGCGCTTGGTAGCTATATGCCTTAAATTAGTATTTTTAAATACTATAAATTACGTTTGAATTTGGGATTGATTTTGAAATAGGAAATGATTTTAAATCTTGAATTGGGTTTCCGAAATATTTTGTTTTTTAAGGATTTAATTTCTATTTAACTTTAACTTTATTAACTGCCTTTTCTAAGTCATTAGAAATGTTTTCTATCGTAAATTACTTATTTATATTTAATATTGTTATTTCTTATTTATATTTCATATTGTTTTATAAGTTATTTACTTATATTTAATAAATTTTTAAGATTTTTAACTTTAATATTATTTTAAGGATATTTTTTATTTTATTTTTGAAGTTATTGAACAATATTTTAATATTTTGAGGTTATTTATCTAAAAAAAATATGTTTGAAATTTATAATACAGGTTTATTAATAATGATTTGAGAATAAATTACTAGTTATAGTAACGAAAAATATTAATTATTATTGTTTTATAAAAATGTTCGAAATTATTAAATATTATATCTAAGATATTTTTGAAGTTAATAATTATTATTTATTTATAATGTTTACTATTAACAATAATTACTATATAATATTGTTAAAGTGAGTGATTAGACCTTATTTATAAATGTTAGATATATATAAATAGAGTTTTATAAAACAGACCTGAGTTTTATAAGAGGAGTTTTATAACATGGTTTGGGAACTTAAAGGAAGATTGGTTAATGGTGAAAGAATTTTGTAAATAGTTTATGGATTTATAAAGGGTTTATAAATGATTTTAGAAGTGTATAAAAATGAAGTTTTATAAATAATACTTAGAAATTAATGAATGGGGTTATAAATGGGTTGGAGATTTATAACGGAATAAATGGTTTAGAATTGTGTAAAAAGGGAATCTTTCTCTATTTTTGAAATACTTATACGGTTGAAATAAGTATATGGATATTGAAACGTGAGGGTTTGTGAATGAATCTTTGTAAAAGTATCTTGATACAATTCTACAAAGTAATATTGTTTAATGAAAAGATTAGTCAAGGAGGTGAGTGGTCGCTTACGTGCTTAACCAATGTTGGTTTCCCTTTTGTTGTAAATCCATGATTTGGATGTATGTTTGTTGATAGTTAAATAACCAACTATTGAATTTGGGCCCAAAATTAACTTTGGAAATATCTAGAAGAAACATATGAGTTATATAACATAGTCATCTCTGATGATGTTGTACTATGCGTATAAATCTTATTTCGATCTCCTAGGACAAATGATAAGGAAATCCGTCCACTAACGGCCAGGAGGTGATCTTCATTCTTATCCTTTACTATTTGTTTCCTACAGAACCGGGGTTTAGTTCACTAGAATCTATTGAATGTTGTTTCTGCAACGCACTGGGATTTTTGACCCACGAAAATCGGCATTAATACGACCACTTATAAAATGCCGAGCAGTCAAGTGCCGGAAATACTAGTTCATTAGGGGTGAACAAGAAAAAGGTAGAAGAAAAATAGAAGCAACAACAAAGAATCTCACAATCACAGTGAAACAAAATATTGTATTTAATAACAAATTTTAAATACAAGAACTGTACTATTAATATACATAATATTATCAGAGTATAACAATTCAATACATCAAATGGATAGTTATAATAACTTGTCCTCATACAGCAGAAATATAACCAACTATGGAGATACGTATTTGTCATCCAGCTCATCTCCTGAGCTCCATGGCATTCTAACCTGAATCTATATTACTCGGTTTGACCCGAGCATTATAGTAATACAACACCCGAGTCAGATCTGAAAACCAGCGTGAGAAAACACACTCAATTTGAATTATTAGCTTTTCTCAAAATCCTTTGAAAAAAAATGGTATCTCGTAAGACCACATCACACATAAACACGACGAGTTTTTAGCTTACGATAACCAAAACAATTTTTATCAAAATCATTTGATATTATAGTAGTGTCTATAGAAAGCAAATAGAAAATATCTGAAATGCTTGCATCTCACGTTTTAGCATAGTTTGGCACAATCAAAACTGTATGGTGCTTGTTGGATAATGGATTCCATCGAATGACTAGGCCACTGGGGTACCACCCACCACAGTTCGCCTCTAGAATAATGTACCGAGGACCACGAAGGGATCCCCTGCTACACAAGACTGGCCTACACCAAACCTGGATAGACCGAATATGTTATCTCCCCGGGTGTTCCCACCCTTACCATCGAGTACTCCTTCTTTAATGCACAACCAATTTCGTATTATAAATGCTTACGAGTACATCTAGAAAGATGATAACATACCCTAATTAAGTGGGACCCACTTAGCCTTACTACATCTCCCCTGTTTTAGTCATTCCCTATTAATGAGGCTCGAGGCTAAGTGTTACCTTTCAAGAACAAAATTTTACTTAGAATGCTCATGTCCTCGAATGATGATGTTCTGATAGCATTCGTCCATACAAGTTGCCCTGGGTCCGGACAAACTGAATCACTGTCTTCATCATCTTCACGGTATTCATTCGCTACATTCAAACTAGATCGAAGTGGTTTTTAGATAATTAAATCCAATCTCGGTCTCTTCGAAATGATTAACGAAATTAGCCAAAATTGATAGTCGGTTATTTAACTATCAATAAACATCCACAAGCAGAGATCAGGTCTTATTTCAAACTTTTCCAAAGTTTATTCCAAACATCTTTATAAGATATTACTTCCAATACTTCAACATTTTGAAATAGGTTTCAAATTTGTTTATTTTTCGACGGAATATACTACCCCTGTAACGACCTTCTATTTCAACCATTCGTATCTGAATATGCCAGAATTGAATTGCTCAAAAAACTAGATTGTAAGTTATTATTTGGCAAAACACAGCATATACGGTAATAAATAATCACAGACACAGAGTAATACATGCAGCATAAATAAAAGATAATAGTTCATGAAGCTACTATGTATATAACAGAGTTAAACAAGTTACAACAAAAGTCTCAAATACAATAGTCAAATACAAGAATCAGAATACAACACTAGAATCAACTGAACATCTGAAAATTGGATAACTGGATCTCCAAGCGAAGCTCCAACTCCAAAGGTGAGTGTCGAATACTGGTACACTCAGTCTGACCCGAGCGTAAAGCAAAACACAAAACACTCGAGTCAGGATTAACATGCTTATAATAATAAATCCAACTCAAGTGAAATAACATCTGAAATTACAAGTAACTCAAAAGATGCTAGGATACCGATCTTTTAAGGATCCATTAAACTATCTATTATGTAGTAGTCTATGATATTATAATAATGTATAAAGTAAAGTAAACTATTAAAATAGCTTTAAGGCGTTACCATTATCCCCCTTAACACATTTTATATAGGCGTCATAGTCTATACAGCACTGTAACTCCACCGTAAACTAGTGGGATACCAGGGAGTACTCCATAGGTATAATACAAAACAAATCGTAGTGGTCGCGCATAGGGATACGAGTATGACAAGGCACATGAGGCAATACCCAAGGTAGTGAAACTACCGTTTGCCTGATCCGGACCGGTGAGAACACATCGCCGCAACGATCGCAACACCGTGAAACAACACTCCCAATTCAAGGGTGCACACCAATCAATAACAAGTAATGAGTAGTTTACGAAGAAGTGTGTTCACTCGAGGTGGCTAACCTAATTTGGCCCGGCGCGGCTCCTGTTTTAGTCATTTCCAATTTGACACTAGTGTCAAGGCTATCCATTATCGTTCTCTTTCTTCAGTCATCACGTACATCATTCCAACCACTTCATTCTGGATCACACTCCGCGTATAGTTATTAAAGTGGTTTTCGGTTTAGACAGAGAGTATGTCCATAACCGATCCCGGTTTCTTTAATAACTTTCGTAATTATTACACCGATTGGTCGTTTAATTAATTTCAAAAACCAAATCAATTTCAATCTCACTTAGAATTTGAAAGCCAACATTTCATTCGTCTTTCAATATCAATTTCTATAATCCACGTTTCAAAACTTCCAAATTTACCATTTCAAAACTCTATAATTCAACTTCAATTTTTTTTATTTAAAACAATTCAAATATTGATTTAAATTCATATATAGGTTTCATTCCAGTAATCATTTAAATTAAGTTAATTTAACATTTCAAAATCATTCCAGTTGAATTTCCAATTCGTTAAATCAATCACTTAAGTTTACCTACATTATATCAAAACTTATGAATTGAATTAAATTAAATTCGTCAAATTAAATTCTTTAAATTACAAGCCTCATATTAATTTCTATCATTCACATTTCATTTCTTATTAAAGATATTCAATTTCACGTATTTACTTATTTAATTTAAATAAATTTCAACATTTAGTTATTAAAGAAACTCAATTTCACTTATTAAAGAATTCAATTTCATTTAATTATTAAATAATTTCAAAACTTAATTTAATAATTTACTTAAATTTAAACAACATTCTTTCATCAACATTTTGTTAATCATAATACTTTGGAAATCAAAATTTAGAAATCATAATGCTTGGAATCATAACACTTCCCACTTAACTGTTTAAATATAAATAATAGTATATATAATAAAATAGTTCATAATTTAAAATAGTTTACAGTTATAATTTAAAATAGTTTATATTAAAAATATTTTATATTAAAATAGTTTATATGAAATAAATTTATAAAATAACATATATAAATAGTTTTAAATATAATTTAAAATACCTTATATAATAAAATAGCATTCTCAAATTTCATAAATCGATTCAAATTAACTCAATTTCCAAAATTCAAATTTAATCAAATCCCAAGTCATCAATTTTAATTTATTTCAGTTTCTCAATAAACCATTTGAATTTATATCGATTTCAAATACAGATTTTTAACCACAAAATAAACCATTTCAATTTCAATACTTCCAAAGCTTTAAATATTCAACATTTCAAAACAAGAATTGACGATTCCATATATATATATATATCAAATTCACTATATAGCTTAAAATCAAGAATTTTACTATATATAAAATAATCATTTATATAATATTAAAAATCAACATTTATACAAAACCATATATTTCTTTCCAAAACGATAGAAATCATTTTCAAAATATTTATATATATAGACCAACGGTGTCCGTATATAATTTTCTATCTTATGGTCAAATGATACGGATATTTATCATTTCAATTCATAATTTAAATATACACGGGAATATATATTGTAACAACCCGCATATTTATCGATTTTATATTTAAATATTTTATTTAAATATTTTATCGTTAGTCGGATTTTAGTCCGAAAATCTACTTTTTGCATACGGTCGAATTAGGGCTCGGGACCACTCCCATTGAGTTTAAAATGCCGTTTGCGACCTTTTTGAGTATAAGCTTCGATATGTTTGGAGAAAGTTGATTTCTGCTACTTTTTACTTTGGGTTTGGTTTTTGGGCTCAATCCTATGTTAACTTATGCTCAAATCTGAGCCACTCTTCCCCACTCACCCTCATTCTCTTCTCATTTCAGTTTTTAGAGTGTTAATGGTGGGAGAGATTGGAAATTAAAATTCCAAAACCCTAGTTTCCCTTGCAAATCAAATTCCTTGCTCCGAACTCAAGAAGAACCCATTGGTAAGCTTCTCTTCTTCTTCTCCAACTTATTCTCTTACCAATTTCAGAAATTCCTAAACCTAATCTTGGGAATGTTCTTGTTTTTGAGCTTAGATTCAAGCTCATTTGGGTTGTGTTGAAGAGAGGTTGATTCTCCATTTGCTTTCAAGCTTCTTCTTGTTCGATTGTGTGAAAAGGTGAGATTTTTATCTCACATCTATGACTATTATTATCTTTGGTTGTTGGGTATAAATTCCTAACACTTCTTCATGTGCATTTGCTCTTGATTTGGATTGGTTTTGTGAATATTCCAATTTTTGAGCTTTTGAGTCAAATTTGTGTGAAATCCTTTTATGGATGTTTGATCGTGCTTTTGGTGATGCATCGAGGAGCATATAGGGCCGGGTTGCCGATTGGCATAAACCCTTAGAGCCAATGTTCGTCCGGGTGCATTTTGGAAGAGTTGGCTCTTCATTTGTATAAGGCTGAAAAACAGCCCAGGCATGATTCAGTCGACTGAAATCTCTGTTCAGTCGACTGAACCTGAAACTCGAGAGTTTCCAGGCATGATTCAGTCGACTGAAAAACTCTGCACAGTCGACTAAAACTGGAAACAGAAAGTTTCCTGAACCTGGAAAATTTCCATGTACAGGGTCAGTCGACTGAAAAACTCTGTTCAGTCGACTGAACCTGCTGTTTGAGTCCAATTTGCCTTTTTGGATTGAAATTCTAATTTAAATCGATTCGTGATAATCCTATTTGTTGTTATCATCTATTATGACTTTGATGACTCTTTTTAGGGATTTTTGAATATCCATTTCGATGGATCCTTTATCGATTTCGTAGGATTTTATTCACGTCTTCGTATGTGAATTTTTGTGATTTGATTGTTCTTACAATCTTCTTCGTGATTTGTTACTTTAAAAATATAAAGGTTTTCTATACTAGTAGTAAATATCAAAACTCTTTCCTCAAACGATTTCAATACTATTTTAATACCAAATTCGTTTATAAAACCGTTTTCCAATCTATTAGTATATACAAACCTTTACCTCACTCGTATGAGAAATCTAATTAAACGGCTTAGTAAAACAAGTGGTATGAAACGCTTGTGTTTACTTTGTCGGTTAATTCTTGGACTTGTTCGATTGAACCTCTTGTGACAATTTTCTAGTGGAGATTTACAGTTTGTTCGTAAATATTTAAGTTAAGCAAGTGGTTATGGGACATGAAGCTAAACTCATATATTTACTAGCTTATTGTAATCGACACTTCTTGCTGATCATGACGATCATCTTTGTGATTTAGACTAGCAATGTGCGATGTCTCTTTGTCTGCGAGGGAGACTAAACCCCATTTTGTGGAGTTTCGACTCAATTTGTGATGGGGTAGCAACCCATGGTCTTCGGGCCGTTTGTGGAGCTTCGGCTCAATTTGTGATGGTTAGCGACCATGGAATTAGCGTTCCATTTGTGATACACGTGTTGGTGGGCTTTATGCTCCCGTTTGTGATAGGCCTCCCCCCTTTGTGATTTCTGGATTTCTTGTGTAGATTCCTAGAATTTGTGGTTCACCAATTTTCGTGATTTCCATTGATAAGTTTTATCAATATTTGTGCATTGGTGAATTTGTGTGTCATGATTTTAGTGATTTCTGGATTTCTTGTGTAGTCTTCTGGAATTTGTGTGTCATTGACTTTTGTGATTGACATTGATATTATCGTCAATATTTATGGTATGGTGAACGAAATAAGGAGTATGACGTTTCTTTGATTCTTGTGTAGATTTGGTGACATTGATTAATCTCTTGTTGATTATAAACTAAGTATATACATATATATATCACAGCTTGGCATTGTGATTATTAGGTGTTTAGTCATATCTCTTATTCTATATCGTTTCATCTGATATTTATAGTTAGACTGATCCGTTTATTATTTTCTTATTAAATAATACTCGGGTCAGATCGAGATGTTACAGGTGCTTCTGCTTGACTTCTCATCCGGGATTAACTCCTTGACTTTTGGGTTAACTACTTAGATTAGTAGTTATTTTGTTGTATACATTTGAGATATAGACTCCTTAATGTATACTTATTCTTTTGTGTAGTTCGTGTAACTATTCTTTTGTGATATTGTGGATCTTTTTAGACCACTACTCTGATGTACACTTTCTAGTGTAATATTCATATCTTATTCCGCCTTTATGATATGAATTGTCTGTGACTGATTTGTGTTATGCTTATTTCTATATTTGTTTTCCGAAGGATTCATATAGCCACCGTGTAGTAGCTTTGAGTTTGTGTCGGTATGTCGGATTTCCTCTTGAAATAGAATGCATGTTATATTATCTGACATATCGGTGCTCGCGCAAAGAAATTACATGGATGATCGCTCCTCAACAGCCTTATTCTCCGTGCTAGTCGACAGCATCACCGCAATGTTCTTGTCTAGCGTGGGTATAGAGGTGGGGCGTCACATATATGTATATATATATATATATATATATAACATTTCAACACATAATTCCAAATTCAATGTCAATGCATATCGCTTGGGTCTATCATTTTAACCCATAACGATTTTCTCCTATTCTAAAGTCCGTTCGGGTATGTATCATTTCAACCCATAGTGATTCTATACTAACAGGGAACTTGTAGAGTGATAATAGATATGGTAATAATATAACATGCATATATAATAAATATAAATAACAGATAATGGTTTCAAATGTCACAGGTGAACTGATACAGGTAATAGCATATATAAGAGTGTAAATAACTAACAACAACATATTTCAATTATCGTTTCAATTGAAATCAAATTTAATAAGTAAAAGAACGTTAATCTGAGTGATTACTCACCTTTCGATGCTAGAGAATACAGAAGATGACTTGGATATGCACATTAAAATTGAATTATGAATCCAAGCAAAATAGGCACGAATTCGACAGATAAGCTGATAGATAAAAAGTCGATGAGAACGAATCAAATCAATTATTGATATAATCTAAGAATAGATACATTATTGTTATAATATATATCATTACTACTAATAGAGGAAATTCATTGAACTAATTTACTTGGTGTCTTTTGAAATTCCGAAATTCCCTTGATTTTCGTTTACAGTAATACAAACAACCCGTGGGTGAAGCATTGGCTCGTGTTATTAGTGATTGCTCATCAAATCGGTTTAATGCTACAAATTTTGTTCTCGGGTTGCATTTATATTTTATTTCTGGTTTGTATTCACCGCAGTCCATGCTCAACTGGGGCATAATGACGTGCTAGATATCCACCACTTAGATGTTTAGATTTTCTCACCTATGTTCCATGATTAATACATTGTGATATTGTTCTCTCATTAAGGTGTTAGGTAACATGAAAGAATTTCACCTGATCTTTTTCTATCTAATATGAATTGAGAACGGTGATTCATTTTAAACCATTTTGATAGGAAAACTGTATGCTGACATGCAATGAAATGGTCTTTGTAGAGATGGTTTAAATGAAGGAGATAGAATTTATTCGGCAATGCTATTTGTAAAATTACCAATTGCGTTTTATGATTTTTCTCTCTCACTGCACTTCTAACTTAAACCCTATTTTTTTGACTCGAGATATTCCATTGTCGACGGTTCATTAATTATTTCTTAATAATTGGAGTGATATATAATCTTGTATATATAATAAAATCAAATATCAATTTATATATTTATACATATAATGTAAACTTCATATAATTAACAAGACTTATGTGTAACTTATATACAAAGCTAACAGGTTATATATATCAGAAATATAAACTTAAAAAATCAAATATGTATATAAATAACTCACGGCAAATGCAAATTATACATACAGCTGAGATAACATGCAGACTTATAAAAAAATGCAGACCCTATTGTAAACATAGATACGAATTTAAACAAATAGCAGGCTAATGGCTCAACAGGTAATACACAAGCTAATATAAACTTATATATTGAAACAACATATCACAAAACCTTATATAAACTTGTACATGTTAATTAAAATTTATACATCACTTCATACATGCTAGGTAGAGAAAGAGAATGAAATGAAATATATAATTAAATATATATACTTTGAAATGTTTAGACAAACGCACAAATCTATAAATACATATATATCAACCATATAACCAAACTTTATAACTCGTAAAAAAAAGACTTAGAACTTAAAAATCTATATATATATATATATATATATATATATAATAACCCATATAAATATATATGCACTAATCCAATAATTGTTGCACGAGAACAGCGAGGTGCAAAGGGACGTGAATGGTGACAGACACTAGGGAGCTGTCGAGGAAATCGTGTGGATAGGTGGGGAATGGCCGTGTGGGGTGTGAGTAAGGGAAGGTTTCTGACGCGAGCTAGGGGAGGAGGCGCGATCAGGTGAGGGCTGATGGGGAAAGAGGAGACTTGCATTGTTCACATTCTTATTTTATTTTATTTTTTATGTGAAGAAGAACGAAAATGAGAGAAAAGGCAAAGCAGCGTTCATGAAAATAGACTAGATTCGGCCATGAGCCTTGGGGAGTTTTGTGAAAGCAAACTAATATTCTATTTCTTTTGTATATAATGTTTCCAAATGAAACAGCCGGAAGACGAGGCAATTGAAAGAAATCAAACGAAGCAACGTATTATGAATTTGAATGTTGGGAATAAAAAAAATGAACAGTCAAGGAATGAGAAAGGTTAAAGGTGATTACAGAAATTATTTAAATTCTAATGACTGTTGGAACCAACGAATGGTCAGTGGAAAACGGAAAGGCTCAAATAACGAACCGCAACGGTCAACCATTTACCGGGGTTCGAAAAACAAAAATGAATATACCGTTGAGATCAGCACGACGAGATGATCAAAACAGTGTACAAATATTGGTGGTATGATCATCCTATCAAAAGTCGATAATTGGTACCGAAAATGCTGTTAATTTGCCGAAAATAAGATAAACGGAGCAATATCAGTCCAAATTTGACGAAACGAAATATGACATCTCACTCACAAGATGATTTACAAATTATCTATAGTAAAATATTCACGTTTCGAAAACATTTTATTATCATCAAATATTAACTGATTCAAATTGAAATAGAATTACATAAGAAAATAAACTTTGATATTATCTGATAGAAATTTACCAGTTGCTATGTTTAATTAGACGTATTCCAAATATTAAATTTTTATTTCCAAATTCATTTATATAAAATTTCACCAAAAATTCAATTATTTAAATAAATAAAACCGTTAGAAATTTACGGGTCATTACAACCCCTTTCCAACACTTAGAATATTTTCCCACTTCATTTTATATTCAACACTTAGAAAGTATTCTATTTATTTCCTATTTCTTTTCTCAAAATCATTTACAAATTTTATTTATAAATTCATTGACTAGTTTATAACGAATTCTATAAATCCCGAATTCCTTAATTAATTCTCTTTAATATTTCCAAAGCCAATTATGCTTACTTATAATCCCAATTTCTCTTCTACTTCTTTATGAATTCTATTTCATTTTTCGAAGCCTTCTTTTATTTAACTACTTCGGAATTTCCTAATTTTTTTTCCCAAATTTCGTTTTGAGAATTCTCTTATAAGTCCCATATATTAAATAACCCTTTCCAACTCTCAAGAAGATTTATAAACAAATTTTAAACCATTTCAAACTCTATATATACATATGTAAATAAAAATAAGTATTTAAAGGAAAATAATAATATTTTATTTTTAAGATATATTCAAATAATTATTTAAAATATTGAAAACATCTTTTTTTTTTAACATCACTTTTCAAAGCAGGTTTAAAAATTAAGGATTTTATTAACATAAATATTAAGTATTTAAAAATTCACTTCCGAAATATCTCAATGCTAACTGCCTTTAAAATTACATAGTTTAATAAATAAAAATTTCCTTTTTAAAATTTAAAAATTAACTTATAGATAAAAAATATTTTTAAATCTGGATAACCAAATTTACAATTAATAACCCCTCTCGATTTTAATCACATTACTCCCATTCTGGTCTCCTTAACCATCTTCACTTTAAAATTACTATCTACTATTTTTCTCACCCTATTTCCATATTCAAATATAAATTCTTCCCGTAAATTTATATTCCAAATTTATCATTCGATATCACTTTACTTTATTTATAAACTTCATTTATAAATTTTTATAACTCTTTTGAGTTTCACTAAATATAATTTGTAACGGCCTGAAATTTCAAAGCCAAAAATTCCAGATGTTATTAAAAAGAAGAAAGAGATAGAAGAAGAATAACAGAAACACCAAACATCTCACATTCGCAGCGGATAAAATATAATAATAAATAATAACAGTTTATAAAAGAATAATATTCTGTCGACTACATTTTTATACATCTGAGTTTTACATATACACAGTCACAGAATATATACAATTATCATGTCTCATATTAGGAATAATATAACAAGGCGGAAATACTCTACACATTCCTGCCATCCGGCTCATCTCCTGAGCTCCAGACATCCTTACCTGAAATCTGTAATACTCGATCTGACCCGAGCATTACACCATAGTAACACCCGGGTCAGGCTGGAAACCAGCATGAGCAATCTCAACTAACATGGAATACCAAAGCAAACAACTTATATAAAACTCGGGTAACTTATATCAATTTAACCAATTCACAATTTACTATAGACAACACTTACTTCACATATAAATTTCTAAGTACCAAACCTAGATAATCCAGTTCACTTAAATCATTTCATTCCTGCCTATTGATTCCACAAATCAATTTATAAAAAAAAAATCGAAGTGGTTTCGAGTATCTTCTAATACCCAACCCCGGTCTCTTCGAAACTCATGTTATCCTAATCCAAGTTATATAATGAAATACACAACATATCATATCAGAGATATCAACTCATTCAAAGCATCCAATACATCCAATCATCCATAAGCAAAGCTTAATCACATACAAATCAATTCAATTAATTCTAATTGAATTTCAAACCTCAATCACTTGGATTCCTTTATTAACATTAATTAATTCCAAATCAATTAATTAGTCAACCCATCATTATTCATTTTATTAATCACCCTGGATTAATTATTTTTCAATTAAATTTAAGTAATTATCTTTAATTAATTTCTCGATATTAATTATTCTTAACCAAAAATGAATAAGAAATCTTAATTACTTTATAAATTAATCAATTACTTCATAAATTAATTATCTATATTAATTACATTAATTCTTAATTACTTATAGTAATTAATTTCTCATAAGTCATTATTTATTAAATTGATTTAGTCTTAATTAATCAATTTTTAATTACATCAATTATTATATAAATTAATAATTTCCAATTATATTTTAATTTTTTCTAATCCAAATCAATTACTTTAATTCAACCACAATATTAGTCATTCTCGATCAATCTCAATCTATAATTATCTACCTTGTTATTTACTTCATTAAATAAATAAATTATTCCTCAATTAACTATTTTAATTAATCTCTTGATAAATTTCACAAAGTAATTATATTTTATTAATTTCATTAAGTAATTACATATCAACCATCAATTGATTGTTCTAAATTAATTTAACTTAACCCTTAATTAATTCAAACCCTTAATTACTACATTAATTAGCACAATCATTAATTAATTGAATTAATTCATTATCCATTCAAATTATTCTACCTATTTAATGAATCACCAATCATTAAACCCTTATTAACTCGAGAATCTAACAAAACCAAAGTCACAGATCATCAGCACACATTCAATCAACTCAACCAATCAACCAATTATTTAAATTTAACCATTTAAATTTAAATAATACCAGACGAGTGAGATTTACCCACCTCTAATTTCGATTTCCAAATCCGAACCAATCTCGGCTTGGCTTCACGGTTTCCGACCTTGTATAAACATTATATAATTTATCAATATTTGAATTATTTAATGATCAATTTTCATGTAATAAATTCTGGTTGACTATTAATTTCCCTTTTCGAAATTACTAATAAAATAAATTATAGATTTCAAAAAAAATCTACTTGCATAAATTCCTTAAACCATTAAAACTCCTTATATATTTTAAGTTAAAACATAATGGTTTTATATATAACTGACTGCAAATTTTAACACTTAGTCATATATATATATATAGGGTATTTATTCTCCTGGACCTCATATATCTATATAACAGATAAAATTAACTACATACCTTACTGTAAATCCCAGAAATCAGATTCTTTTTATTTAACAAAACAACATTACTTTTATAACTTCAAAATAAATTTTTACAGAAGAAGGGAAAATGAATCTAACCTTCCCGATGCCTTACCGCCGAAACCCCAGAGGCGACCTCTTCTCGATCACTGCGTCGACCTCTAACCAACGCCTCGCGTGCTCATCAGGCCACGCGAGTTCGCAGTCGCTCCCAAAGTCGACCGAACATTCCCAAAGCCTTGAGCCAAACCCTCACGCGTATCAATTGTAACAACCCGTATATTTATCGATTTTATATTTAAATATTTTATTTAAATATTTTATCATTCGTCGGATTTTAGTCCGAAAAGCTACTTTTTGCATACGGTCGAATTAGGACTCGGGACCACTCCCATTGAGTTTAAAATGCCTTTTGCGACCTTTTTGAGTATAAGCTTCGATATGTTTAGAGAAAGTTGATTTTTGCTACTTTTCACTTTGGGTTTGGTTTTGGGCTCAGCCCTATGTTAACTTATGCTCAAATCTGAGCCCACTTACGTATTCAGTCCCAACCCCTCACATCCTCATTTACTTCATTTCCAATTCCTAACCCTTCAAGCTTTAGCAACAATGGTGGAGAGGAGTGGAAATTAAAACTCCAAGCTCTAGTTCCATAGCAAAATCCAAGTTCTTGCTCCAAAATCTATGAGAACCCATTGGTAAGCATCTCCTTCATCTTCTCCAACTCTTTCTCCATTCAATTTCAGAAATTTCCTAAACCTAACTTAGGGAATGTTCTTCTTTTAAGCTTAGATTCAAGCTTCTAGAGTTGGATTTGAAGAGTGGTTGATTCCCCTTTGCTTTCAAACTTCATCTTCATAAATTTAGTTCAAAGGTGAGATTTTTAATCTCACATCTATGTCTATATCTATCTTTGTTGTTAGGTATGAATCCCTAACATTTATTCATGTGCAATTGCTTTTGATTTAGATTAGTTTTGTGAATATTTCCATTTTTGGTGTTTGAAGCCAAATCTTTAAGAATCATAACTTTGATGTTTGATCATGCTTTAAGAGGTGTTTCGGAGAGCCTATAAGACCGGGTTGTCGCTAGGCATAAATCCTTAGTCGTCGTTGCTCGTCCGATCGCTCCCGATACGTTTTGGCCACTTTGGCCTAGGCAAATTGTTGCCTAGACCAGGTGACCAGACGTCTGGTGACCAAGTCCCAATGTCTGGTTTGGACCTGGAAAGTAAAAATGTATGCACGCATGTTATAAAAAAAAGCCAGAGACTATTTTCAGACGTCTGAACCATCAAACCAGACGTCTGGATAGGTCTCAGACGTCTGACTTGAGGTTTCAGACGTCTGGGTGTTCTCTGGGTTATTTCCAGAGAACAAATCCAGACGTCTGGATTCCAAATCAGACATCTGGAAATGTTTATTTTTGCCTATTCAGGCTGTTTTGTGTGAATTTCCATTGTTTATCGATTTTAGCGATCCTATTAATCGTTATCACTTATTTTCGACTTTGATGACTTCTTTTTATGGATCTTTTTGGAAATATCCATTTCTATGGATTTGGTATCGATTTCTTTGGATTTTATTCACGTCTTCGAATGTGAATTTTAGTGATTGATTGTTCTACAATCATTTTTGTGATTTGTCACTTTAAAAATATAAAGGTTTCAATACTAGTATTAAATATCAAAACTTCTTTATCAAAACGATTTCAACTATATTTTCAATATCAAACTCGTTTATAAACCATTTTTCGATCTACTAGTATACACAAACCTTTACCTCACTCGTATGAGAAATCCAATTAAACGGCTTAGTAAAACAAGTGGTATGAAACGCTTGCGTTTACTTGTTCGGTTAATTCTTGGACTTGTTCGATTGAATCTCTTGTGACAATTTTCTAGTGGAAACTTACAATTTGTTCGTAAATATTTAAGTTAAGCTAGTGGTTATGGGACATGATGCTAAACTCATATATTTACTAGCTTAGTGTAACTGACACTTCTTGATGATCATGACGATCATCTTTGTGATTTAGACTAGCAATGTGCGATGTCTCTTTGTCTGCGAGGGAGACTAAACCCTGTTTTGTGGAGTTTCGACTCAATTTGGTGGGGTAGCAACCCATGGTCTTCGGGTCGTTTGTGGAGCTTCGGCTCAATTTGTGATGGTTAGCAACCATGGAATTAGCATTCCGTTTGTGATACACGTGTTGGTGGGCTTTATGCTCCCGTTTGTGATAGGCCTCCCCCCCTTTGTGATTTCTGGATTTCTTGAGATGATTTCTAGAATTTGTGTTTCACCAATTTTCGTGATTTCCATTGATAAGTTTTATCAATATTTGTGCATTGGTGAATTTGTGTGTCATTGACTTTTGTGATTGACATTGATATTATTGTCAATATTTGTGCATTGGTGAATTTGTATGTCATTGACTTTTGTGATTGACATTGATATTATTGTCAATATTTGTGCATTGGTGAATTTGTGTGTCATTGACTTTTGTGATTGACATTGATATTATTGTCAATATTTGTGCATTGGTGAATTTGTGTGTCATTGACTTTTGTGATTGACGTTGATATTATCGTCAATATTTGTGGTTTGGTGAACGAAATAAGGAGTATGACATTTCTTTGATTCTTGTGTAGATTTGGTGATATTGATTAATCTCTTGTTGATTTTCAATTACTTATATATATATATATATATATCACAGCTTGACATAGTGATTATTATGTGTTTAGTCATATCTCTTATTCTATATCGTTTCACCTGATATTTATGGCTAGACTGATCCGTTTATTGTTTTCTTCTTAAATAATACTCGGGTCAGACCGAGATGTTACAGGTGCTTCTGCTTGACTTCTCTCTTGGGATTGATTCCTCTGACTTTTGGTTAACTACTTAGATTAGTAGTTTTTGTTGTATACATTTGAGATATAGACTCCATAATGTATACTTATTTTTTTGTGTAGTTCACGTAACTATTCTTTTGTGATATTGTGGATCTTTTTAGACCACTACTCTGATATACACTTTCATGTGTAATATTCATATCTACTTCCGCCTTTGTGATATGAATTGTCTGTGACTGATTTGTGTTATGTTTATTTCTATATTTGTTTCCGAAGACCTTTATAGCCACTGTGTAGTAGCTTTGAGTTTGTGTCGGTATGTCGGATTTCCTCTTGAGATGAAAAGTTATATTTTTATCCGGTATATTGGTACTCGCACAAAGCAATTATATAGATGGTCGCTCCTCAACAGCCTTATTCTCCATGCTAGTTGACAACATTCACAGTAATGTTCTTGGCTAGCGTGGGTATAGAGGTGGGGCGTCACAGCTTGGTATCAGAGCCAAATTTCGGAACAATATGGAATATTATAACAAGGATCATCGTCCTAAGTCCATCTTAGGAGTCGTGCTTTCGGATTTCATTTGTGTCTTCGTACCGATTCATCCTATTTTCTTTATGATTCCTTGTTTTATCAATCAAGTTTGATTGAAATTTATTCTGAGAATAACTTTTTCCTCTTCTTTCTTTCTTTCTTAAAGAAGAGAAATGGTTAGACCTGGCCGTCCCTGCGCCGGTCAATCTAGTGCTACTCCCCTAGATGGAGTTTTTATGTCTGCTCAACAACTTTTGGATCTTGTAAAGAATCAAGAGTTTATCTATGCTTTGAGTAAGAACCCCGAAATGGTTCTACCTTTGAAACTTGAAGTTTCTTTTAATCAGCTTGTGGATGTTACTCTTCTTCATGGAGAGGTTGGTAAAGGAAGTGTTTGTGATATTGGGACTTCCAAGAAGAGGCATATTAAGTTCAAGAGCCTTAATCCCAATAAGAGAGTGAAGCAAACTACTTTTGCAGCAAAGACTCCAATCCCTAATCGTGGAGGATGCTACAATTGTAATTCTAAGGAACACTATGCGAATATGTGTCCAAAACCCCATTCTTGTCGCTATTGCAAGAAACCAGGTCATCTTTTATCTGCATGTCCCAAACTTTTGAATAAGGACATGAGAAAGCTAAATATTGTGCAAGCCCCTAGCAACTCTTCTCTTGGTCAAGGTATTTTTCGCTCAATCCTTGATGGCATTGTTTTATTTCGTGATCTTCTTATTCGAGTTCTTTTTGATATGGGTTTCATCTCATTATTTTTATATCAAAAGAACTTGTCGATTCTTTTTCTTTGAATATTTTGGGCTTGTTGACTTCATTGAGAATTGCGAATCCGGATGGTAGATCCGCAACACTCAATTTGCTTTTGTTTAGATGTCAAGATTGTTTTATGTGACTTTTCTTTCCGAGCCGATATTTACTTTGGCTTCGGAATTGACTTTTTCTGTAAGGATTGGCTTAAATTGTGAAGCCCATATCCTATTTTTCCGAGTGGATTATTCATCTTCGACATTTTCAATCTGTTAAGCAGATTTCTATTTTTCCTTTGTGATTTTGATTCCAATTTGATGGCATCATTTTATTCCTTAAAACCCGCATGATAAGGAAAGTATTATTTCTCTCAATCATATCGTTTGAAAAAAATTCTGGTATTTTTGAGCTTGTCTTAGGATCATCACCTAAGCAATATCTTTTGTGTGGTGCTAAGGTCTTTTCAGTTTGACTTTATCACCGGTTTTCGTTTGCTACGAGTTGCGGAAGTTAGCATTCCACTTACCGCATTCCGCACTCGTTATGATTCTTATGAATGACTTATTTTGTCATTCAATTTGTCCAGCTTATTCCATCCATTTTATAAATCGAATATTCTATGAATATTTCGATGAGACCATTCTTGAGTTTATTGATTTTGGATGAAAATAGTAATTTAAAATTTTGCAAATCTTTTTCATAAGATTTATTTATAAGTAAAACTGGATTTTGTTCTTGAAACGAACAAAGAATATTCTTAAAATTTTTTAAGAGATTTATTTATCCTATAAAAGATGATTTTGTGATTGTATTGCCCGTTGAGTGCTTTAAGAATTTTGGTCGATGCGCTTGATCAACGTTATCGATAGGAATTTCCTAAACGCTTTGATGTGACAATCAGACACGATATATTAACTTGTAAAATGTAAATTCTTCTAGAAATAATTTTTACATTGAAATAAATGTAACTTTGAAAGTTTTAATTTTTCGGGAAAGAGGATTATTTAAAAGAACCCTTCCTTTCGATACTCTTATTCTTGTGATTCCTGAAGGGGAACCAAGACTTTGCTATTTGTACCGATACTAGTCGTATTGGTTTGGAATGCCATTCTCTTGCAAAGGAGAACGTGTTATCCCTTGTGCTTCTAAATCATTATAGCTTCTCGAGACTAGATAGCCACTTATGATCTAGTGCTCTCGGCTAATGTTTTTGCTTTTGGAATTTGGCATCATCATATTTGGATGAGAAATTTGTTCTCTACCTCGATCATAAATCTTTGGAATATTTATGTTCTCTTAAGGAACTGCATGTTGACACGAGTTCCTAGCATCTTATGATCTTGATATTCTTTTTATTCCCGAAGGGGAAATCGTGTTGCCAATGCGTTTCGTCGTAAGCAACAAGTGTATGATTCTTTGATGTTGACCAAATGAAATTATCTTTTTGTCAAGTTCATCGGGCGTTTTGATGTACTTCGTTTTATTGAGTTTCATCCCATTTCTTTTATGAACTTGCATCCGATGTTCTTTTAGTGTGTTCGGTTCATTGGACGTACCGTTTTTGTACTACGTCGGTGTTCCGAAATCATTCGGGCTTCGGTTCATTGGACGTACCGTTTTTGTACTGCGTCGGTGTTTCGAATTATTTGACTTTTGATTCATTGGATGTACCGTTTGTACTACATCAATGACTTTGTATTTGATTCATTGGATGTACCGTTTGTACTACATCAATGACTTTGCTGTTTGATTCATTGGATGTACCGTTTGTACTACATCAATGTCTATGCTTTTGATACATTGGATGTACCGTTTGTACTACATCGATGTCTTTGCTTTTGATTCATCGGATGTACTGTTTGTACTACATCGATGTCTTTGCTATTTGATTCATTGGATGTACCGTTTGTACTACATCAATGTCTTTTCTTTATTGATTCATCGGATGTACCCTTTGTACTACATCGATGTCTTTGCTTTTGATTCATCGGATGTACCATTTGTACTACATCGATGTCTTTGCTATTTGATTCATTGGATGTACCGTTTGTACTACATCAATGTCTTTTCTTTATTGATTCATCGGATGTACCGTTTGTACTACATCGATGTCTTTGCTTTTGATTCATCGGATGTACCATTTGTACTATAACAATGTCTTTGCTGTTTGATTCATTGGATGTACCGTTTGTACTACATCAATGACTTCGCTTTTTGGTTCATTGGATGTACCGTTTGTACTACATTAGTGTCTTTGATTCATTGGATGTACCGTTTGTACTACATCAATGTCTTTTCTTTTTGGATACATTGGATGTACCGTTTGTACTACATCAGTGTCTTTGATTCATTGGATGTACCGTTTGTACTACATCAATGTCTTTGCTGTTTGATTCATTGGATGTACCGTTTGTACTACATCAATGACTTCGCTTTTTGGTTCGTTGGATGTACCGTTTGCACTACGTCAATGACTTGGCTTTTTGGTTCACTGGACGTACCGTCTTTGTACTATGTCGGTGTTCCAAATTATTCGAGTTTCTAATTTCTCGGGCGTACCGTGATTGTACTATGCCGTTGCACCGGCTCAACTTTCTGCTATTCTTGACGTTTTCCACGTCTTTTAACTATGGAAATGCTTTTATGTTTCTGGTTTTTATTCTTGAGCCCGGTATTATTGAGGGATTGAAGTTTCACCAAATTTGACTTTTGAGCACCATTCCATTCGCATCATTACTTCGGAGGTTGAGCGCCTTCGATATAAAGATATTCTTTTTGATAGAAGTTCAATGGTTCTCAAATCCTAAGGATTGCTCATGTGAAATCTTGGGAATTCATCGAACGAAAACTATCGGATTTACTCCTTCGTGCTCTTAATGGTGAACTTCTTGATTCAAATTTTCTTTTGTGTTAATATGCTTCTATAGTTGTTACTTCTTATATTTCCTTCTTAATTATTGCAAGGATGCAATTTCTTTAAGGAGGGGAGTCTGTAACAACCCGCATATTTATCGATTTTATATTTAAATATTTTATTTAAATATTTTATCATTCGTCGGATTTTAGTCCGAAAAGCTACTTTTTGCATACGGTCGAATTAGGACTCGGGACCACTCCCATTGAGTTTAAAATGCCGTTTGCGACCTTTTTGAGTATAAGCTTCGATATGTTTGGAGAAAGTTGATTTTTGCTACTTTTCACTTTGGGTTTGGTTTTGGGCTCAGCCCTATGTTAACTTATGCTCAAATCTGAGCCCACTTATGTATTCAGTCCTAACCCCTCACCTCCTCATTTACTTCATTTCCAATTCCTAACCCTTCAAGCTTTAGCAACAATGGTGGAGAGGAGTGGAAATTAAAACTCCAAGCCCTAGTTCCATAGCAAAATCCAAGTTCTTGCTCCAAAATCTATGAGAACCCATTGGTAAGCATCTCCTTCATCTTCTCCAACTCTTTCTCCATTCAATTTCAGAAATTTCCTAAACCTAACTTAGGGAATGTTCTTCTTTTAAGATTAGATTCAAGCTTCTAGAGTTGGATTTGAAGAGTGGTTGAATCCCCTTTGCTTTCAAGCTTCATCTTCATAAATTTAGTTCAAAGGTGAGATTTTTAATCTCACATCTATGTCTATATCTATCTTTGTTGTTAGGTATGAATCCCTAACATTTATTCATGCGCAATTGCTTTTGATTTAGATTGGTTTTGTGAATATTTCCATTTTTGGTGTTTGAAGCCAAATCTTTAAGAATCATAACTTTGATGTTTGATCATGCTTTAAGAGGTGTTTCGGAGAGCCTATAAGACCGGGTTGTCGCTAGACATAAATCCTTAGTCGTCGTTGCTCGTCCGATCGCTCGCGATACGTTTTGGCCACTTTGGCCTAGGCAAATTGTTGCCTAGACCAGGTGGCCAGATGTCTGGTGACCAAGTCCAGACGTCTGGTTTGGACCTGGAAAGTAAAAATGTATGCGCGCATGTTATAAAAAAAAGCCAGAGACTATTTTCAGACGTCTGAACCATCAAACCAGACGTCTGGATAGGTCTCAGACGTCTGACTTGAGGTTTCAGACGTCTGGGTGTTCTCTGGGTTATTTCCAGGGAACAAATCCAGACGTCTGGATTCCAAATCAGACGTCTGGAAATGTTTATTTTTTCCTATTCAGGCTATTTTGTGTGAATTTCCATTGTTTATCGATTTTAGCGATCCTATTAATCGTTATCACTTATTGTCGACTTTGATGACTTCTTTTTATGGATCTTTTTTGAAATATCCATTTCTATGGATTTGGTATCGATTTCTTTGGATTTTATTCACGTCTTCGAATGTGAATTTTAGTGATTGATTGTTCTACAATCATTTTTCGATCTACTAGTATACACAAACCTTTACCTCACTCGTATGAGAAATCTAATTAAACGGCTTAGTAAAACAAGTGGTATGAAACGCTTGCGTTTACTTGTTCGGTTAATTCTTGGACTTGTTCGATTGAATCTCTTGTGACAATTTTCTAGTGGAAACTTACAATTTGTTCGTAAATATTTAAGTTAAGCTAGTGGTTATGGGACATGATGCTAAACTCATATATTTACTAGCTTAGTGTAATTGACACTTCTTGATGATCATGACGATCATCTTTGTGATTTAGACTAGCAATGTGCGATGTCTCTTTGTCTGCGAGGGAGACTAAACCCCATTTTGTGGAGTTTCGACTCAATTTGGTGGGGTAGCAACCCATGGTCTTCGGGACGTTTGTGGAGCTTCGGCTCAATTTGTGATGGTTAGCAACCATGGAATTAGCATTCCGTTTGTGATACACGGGTTGGTGGGCTTTATGCTCCCGTTTGTGATAGGCCTCCCCCCCTTTGTGATTTCTAGATTTCTTGAGATGATTTCTAGAATTTGTGTTTCACCAATTTTCATGATTTCCATTGATAAGTTTTATCAATATTTGTGCATTGGTGAATTTGTGTGTCATTGACTTTTGTGATTGACATTGATATTATTGTCAATATTTGTGCATTGGTGAATTTGTGTGTCACTGACTTTTGTGATTGACATTGATATTATTGTCAATATTTGTGCATTGGTGAATTTGTGTGTCATTGACTTTTGTGATTGACATTGATATTATTGTCAATATTTGTGCATTGGTGAATTTGTGTGTCATTGACTTTTGTGATTGACGTTGATATTATCGTCAATACTTGTGGTTTGGTGAACGAAATAAGGAGTATAACAATTCTTTGATTCTTGTATAGATTTGGTGATATTGATTAATCTCTTGTTGATTTTCAATTACTTATATATATCACAGCTTGACATAGTGATTATTATGTGTTTAGTCATATCTCTTATTCTATATCGTTTCACCTGATATTTATAGCTAGACTGATCCGTTTATTATTTTCTTCTTAAATAATACTCGGGTCAGACCGAGATGTTACAGGTGCTTCTGCTTGACTTCTCTCTTGGGATTGATTCCTCTGACTTTT
Source organism: Allium cepa (assembly GCA_030765085.1). Lineage (NCBI taxonomy): Eukaryota > Viridiplantae > Streptophyta > Magnoliopsida > Asparagales > Amaryllidaceae > Allium > Allium cepa. The sequence continues at coordinate 307,023,317 of CM060934.1, read as the reverse complement.
GGTTAACTACTTAGATTAGTAGTTTTTGTTGTATACATTTGAGATATAGACTCCATAATGTATACTTATTCTTTTGTGTAGTTCATGTAACTATTCTTTTGTGATATTGTGGATCTTTTTAGACCACTACTCTGATATACACTTTCATGTGTAATATTCATATCTATATCCGCCTTTGTGATATGAATTGTCTGTGACTGATTTGTGTTATGTTTATTTCTATATTTGTTTCCGAAGACCTTTATAGCCACTGTGTAGTAGCTTTGAGTTTGTGTCGGTATGTCGGATTTCCTCTTGAGATGAAAAGTTATATTTTTATCCGGTATATCGGTACTCGCACAAAGCAATTATACAGATGGTCGGTCCTCAACATCCTTATTCTCCATGCTAGTCGACAACATTCACAGTAATGTTCTTGGCTAGCGTGGGTATTGAGGTGTGGCGTCACAACAATCATTGCCTCGCCACCTCGCTCCTCGCGTGACCCACGCCAAACCCTAGCCACACGAAAATCGATTCAATCCGAGCCTTCCCCCACGACTTCGATCTGGAATCGAGCTTGAACGAATGAATTTGTTTGCTTTTTTTATATCGGAAACTGGAATTCGCGATTTAAGGCCAAGGAATGGAGCGTGAGTTACAAAAAGATTGTTTTGGGGTTTTCATCTGAGAATGAATTTCGAAAAATATTGATGTACAGGAAGAAGGAAGTTCGGCCCCCTTTTACTTTTTTTTTCCTTTTTTCTCGTTAGTTTGATTACGGTCTGGAACTTGAGGGAGACGAAGATAAGATATAGATTTTAGGAAGCTTCGCGAGTACGATTGTTGAAAACAAAATATCTCTGGCTAATGTACTTCATAATTTATTATATTATAAAACTTCAAAACGTCCCGTTAATCGCCAATTAAAATTTTGAACTCTTCTTAATGAATGCCGCTAGTCGATTATGGTTTTACCCACGTTCCGAACACAATGGAACGTGTTTCGAAGGTTAACTCGATCGTATGCACAAGTTACGGAAATAAACGATCAATTTTAAAATTAAATCGATTAAAATAGTTCTAAGCGTTTTGAGCTGCCATGGTCAAATGACAACTTCGATTGCTACGAAAATCGTAATCCGATAATAAATAACTATTACGGATCCAATGGAACTGGTTTCGTCAAATTCCGAGACTGTGCCTCGGAAGGCTATTTTTAACTGTCAATTTAAACGATATATTATTAAAATTGAACAAATTACCTTTAAATTAAATTTCAATTATTCTATTATCTTCGGAATCATCGTTATAAATTCTATAAGCCTTCAAATTATTTTAAAGAGGCTTAGAAATTTCAAATTCAACAATTTACCCAATTTCAATTATTAAATTCAATATTTAAACTATATAATTCAACGATTTAATTATCAAGTAAATATTGATATCTGGAATTCAAGTTAATATTAACTTTTAAATATTTAAAATCAATTAAATATTCCAATTTAAATTGTTAAAAAAATTCCGGGTCGTCACATTCCCCCCTTAAAAGAATTTCGTCCCCGAAATTACTAGTTAGGAAGAATGGTTCAAAACCCGTTTACCTCTCCCCCAAAACCAACAGTTATATCAACATCCTTCCAACTGTCTTTTATTAAAGACCCACTATCACCTTAACCAACTACCCAAAACCTCCTATAGTTTCAATCAATACCCTTCTGCTCAATCATTTTAAATTTCAATTTAAAACTAAATTTTGAATTATCAAAATTTTCACAAAATTTTTCTAACTCCCTAAATTTCCGAAATTTTTTGCCAACGTCTCCTTTGCGCGGCTAGCTCGGTACAACTACAAAAGGCCTCTATGGGCTCCCAAATTCCAAAAGAAAACAAAAGGCCAAGTGGCTAGATCCAAAACCCAATCCAATTTCATACAAAAATTTAAATACATACCTTTTTGTCGGGCAATCAAATTTATCTTCTGGAATCAAATCCAATTTTCTTTTTCCCTTTAATACCTTCATATCTCACTTAGCAACAATATCCAATCGTAGCCTTTCAAATCATGTTATACGTTTCCTTATATAGGTTCTCACAACTATTTCTATGAAAATTAGTTTTCCCCTTTTTCATATGAATTCAATTTATTTTCAATTTTGAATATTAAATTTTATCTTTCATTTATAACTGATTCATATTAGTTTCGTCTACTAATTTATTTTGGTTTCAAGTTTGAAATCGTTTTATTACTTAACAAAAAATTTCCAAAAATTTCCAAAAATTTTCGAACTCCCAAAATTTTCGAAAATTTTTGGCAGAGTCTCCTTTGTACGGAGGAGCTATTGCAATTTGACAAGAGATATAAGTATGTATACATCGACCCACACGGTCGAAAAAAGCAAAAACAGTTCATATTTCCTATTTTGTTGCGTAGGCGTACCTTATTTAGCATTCTAAGCAAAAAGCTTGTTAATTTAAGCAATTAGCGCAATCCAAACCAGCCAAATGGCCTTCAGGTACCTGTACTTACTCAATTTAAATATGTAAGTGCCATATAAATAAAATCTATTAGCATTTCACTTATATTCAATAGCTAAACACATGTATATTATAAGCAACAAGCTCCAAAACGCTTTCCATAAGCGATTTATATAACTTTAAAGCTAATTCAATTACTTTCTATCAATTCATAAGCCATTTCATTTAGTTTCAATGGTTTTCAACTCAATTTCTTACATCCAATTGATTTTTAATCCAAACAAGCTCATATTCACTTCAATTTATTTAAACTCTATCAGCTCACAGAAATTTAATTACTTTTGTTTACGCCAAATGACAATTATTGTTATGCAATTTCGACGATATTCTCTTAATAAAGTATCTATTTTAGTTTTTAACTACTTCAAATTAATTTCAACTCATTCTGCATTTAATTCCATTTCATTTCTAAATTATTTACCAACCATACATTGTATTTCATTTCATCTCCGCATTGGATTCATTCAAAACAATTTATTAAGCTTTGCTCATTCAAACTTATAAATTAATAACCATTTCCAAATTAATTTAATCCAAGCTTTTATTCAATGGGCTTTCACTCTTACTCGAAGCCAAGCTTCCATAAATTTTAAACTTAAGTGAATTTACTTTAATTTATTCCAACATCAAACTTAAGTTTACTTCTATTTGATTCTCATTTAATCAACTTCCATTAAATTCAGTTAGCCCATCCATTTTAAATTTTAATTTTAAATTCACCTTCTCAATTTATCAAAATAATATCCAAGCACATACTTAACTCATTTATACTTCAAATTAATATGCCATCAAACTTAAGTTCAGTCTGGTAATCCAATTCCAATCACAGCTTTGATTTAGTTTTTATTCAATCTGACTTCATCCATTTATTATTTAACTTAATTGACCCATTTAAAATTTTTAATTTACTTACTTAATTCGTTATCGAATTTATTTTATTAATACAAGGCCATTCCCAATTTATTTCTATTCACTTGGGTTTTGTTTTGCAACTCAAACCATTTCTATTATAATCACTTCTCTTATGTCCAATTTACTTGCAAATTTCATTAAATATTATTCAAATCACCCTTGAATTTTATTTGTAATTCAAACCATCACATTTTTCAATCAAACTCTATTTTATTTTTATTTTTACAACATCTCTTCTAATTTATTTCATTATCAAATCCAAGTCGAATACTATTTACCATGTGAATTCATTACCAAACTCCATTATTAATTCGCAATCCATTTTATTTAACCGAGTTAAATTTTATCAACATACTCTATCGAATAATTATTTAGCCAATTAGCTTACTTCCAATTTTTATATCAATATTCGATTTTATTACTGAATAATCACCTTATTAAATTTTTCCTGAATTAAATTTTTTTCATAATTCCAGTTTGAATCTTCTTTTCATTTTCCGAAATTCTTACGCTTTTATCTTAAATTTTTAGAAATGCCTTTAAATCCACATAATACTATTAAAATAGCTCTTTATAAAAATACTTCTTATAACTCGATGTCTTAACCAGTCCATCCTTGTTCTCACAGACATTCAGTCATACGTTGATCAGGCGTAGGACTGAAAATCTATAAGTTCTTGGTAAACCCGTTTTCAACACCCAGTGAAAATACTTGGAAAATAATTTTATTGAAAATATAGAAAACAGTTTTTTTGAAAATAGAGGAAATATATTTGGTGGGAATTCTCTGGAAATCATCACTCCCATCCATGGTTGCAGTTAACCCGATGGTTACGTTGTCATCCCGACAAAATCCATAGATAACTGTAGGCCTCCGCACCCCTCTATTACACCATGGAACCCGCTACAAATCGCAGCTACAACTGGGGTTGCGTAGCTATCACAGCAAAAACCCATATAACTGTAGGCATTAGCGCCCTCGAATTTCGCTGCCAAAGAATGAAACTTCTCCACTCCACTCGACCATAGATCGCAGTCTACCGATGTTGCGTTGCCTTCCTGGAAAAATCTAGTGTAGACTGTTAGCACTCATCCTCCACACGATTTTCGCTATGGTCCCCACAGTAGATCGTAGTGACATCGACTTACACTGTCGTCACAGCATAACCCAAATGCCCCTATGACGCATCAGCGCCCTCGACTTTCGCTACCCAATAATCCTCAGGAACTAGTTTTGTCCGGACTCCTCACAGGATCAACTTCAGAACCCCCCTTGGGGCTCAAGGCAGCACCACCCGGTAGCACTCCTGAGAAGTTCATTTCAAGGGAGCGCCTTTTTCCCCAGAGCATCATCAAAATACTTTATACTATACATATATAGTATCTTTCAAATCATACACCTAGTATGATCTCATACAAAGCTCTTTACAAAATCGATTATCCCAAAATCGATAATCTTCAAACTAGGCTTTCCAAATTCAATATTGATTTTACCCAAAAATCAAAAGCCTTTCCAAATCCAAAGGTTCCCAAAACCCATTTTCCAAAATCCTCATAAGATCCTTTATATATATATTCAGATATATATATTTTTTAAAAACTTTGGATCCTTCCAAACTCGTATAAAACTCCTTTTATACTTCAAACACCTTCAAAAATCATTTTCTTCCTGCAATAGATTTAACAAGGGGAGTTTCATCTTACATATAACAAAGATATATAACTTTGTTTATTCAAAATCAAATATTCCAATCCGATTACTCTTTTCAATATCAAGTTCATTCAAATCCGTACGATGTACACATATCATCCGTACGCTATACCAATCTGATCGCTCACTCGATCACACCATTTCACTTCCGAACTAGTATCGTCCACCCGACTTTCTAGTGCGGACACAGATCTGGTTTCTTGATCAGAAACCGTCATTCTCCTTGCATAGCCATAACTATGATAGAGAATATCCAGAACCAATCAATAATCCATATCCAGGTTCGCCGTCGAAAATCAAGTGAAAAATCCCAACTCGGGTCGATATAACTATCTTGAAATTCTGTGCTCGAATCTAGATCAAATCACTATGCGAATAGAATAATATACGTACATCCTACGTATTTAACTTCATTGATTATTAGCCAAATAAATTCCCTTTCTATTCACATTTCCTTTAATTCCCTTTCACTTATTTACAATTGCCTTAATTCTCATTAGATTATTACTTCAATCCTTATCTCAGTTGGGTATTTAAATCAACAACAGTTTGAACTCCGACCAGTTTATATTTAGAAAATAGCTTAAAAGTTGAAAAATAGGTAAGTAGTTGAAAAATAATTATTATTTTACAAAATAGCTATAAAATAGTTAACTAATTGTAAAATAGTCAGAAAATAGTTGAATAGTTTTAGGAATTTTAAATAATTGCAAAATAGTTGTAAAATAGAAACTAGTTTGTGAAATAGTTGAAAAATAGTAATTAGTTTAGAAAATAGTTGAAAAAGTTGTTAAATAGCTCCAAAAATAATTGTAAAACAAGTTTAAAAAAATTTGGCTTTAAGAAAGAAAGGTTGTATATATTTAATAGCTTATAAAAATAAGTTTATATCAAAACAATTTATATTGAAAATAGCCAAGAGTCAAACTGTTCACTTCCCCAACAATTCAATGTAAATTTACACTTCCATTTAAATTGATCCAATTCCAATTTGAATAACTCCAATTTCCATTGAAATTTATTTAAACCCAATTCAAGTTGAATCAAGATTGATTCTCAATTTAAATCAAATTCCATTTGATTTTAATCCTGTTCAACTTTAATTATAATTTCAAATAATTCCAATCAGTTTGAATTATTCTCAATTGAACCCATTTCAAATTCAAATCATTTCAATATAATCCAATTCAATTTCCCATTTAATTTTTTTTAACTTATACATCTTCAATCACCAATCCAATTAATTCAAACCAAATTCAATTTTGAACTAATCCAATTTCAATCTTGAATTTAAACTATCTCGAACAATATAAATTCGAGTTAAATTCTCAAAGGTTGGTTTATCCTTTTAAACCAAATTAACTTTTATTCAAAGTTTTTAATCATTTTAATTTCTGAGTCCAATTCTCAAAATTCCATTTTAAATTATCTTTACTTATGTATTTCAAGGTTCAAATAAGAGTTCAATACAATTTTATTTTAAAATTTTAATTTATTATTAAATTTTTTCTTCCAGTTTGAAGCAAGTTCTTAAATAATTTTAATTTACAAACTCAATTATTCAAATTTCCAGTTTAAAGTGATTCCATATCCTTAATTTCAAATTAAATTTAGATTTCCCTTTGTCTAAATAATGAATATATTACCACACTTCATTTCCCATTCATTTAAAAAAATCTAATTCGCAAATTTAAGGATTTTTCATAACAATAGGATGATATTATCCAATTTATTTTAAAACGTCCATCCATTTCCAATTTTTAAATCTCAGACCCGTTTTTAGATCACACACATTTCCCAATTCAAATCAACCATTTAACTTTCCAAGTTAAATTCCAGTTTCATCTTAAAATCTCCAATTCAATTTGTTCATTCAAACTTATTTAACTTCTCCCAAGTTAAATTCGATTTACTTAATCCAATCAACCTTACTCAATTTTAATTCCCGCTTCAAACTTCAAAATTCTTTTACTCTTATAAGTTCAAAACTTGTATCGCTTTGGGTTTTTACATCACACTTCAGGGGAAATCAAAACTCAACCTCTTAGAGTTTATTTCAAATTATCTTTGATATCATATATATCCATACATATATACATATTTGTTTCTTGGCCCTCCCAGCCATGTTTTAAAATTTTAAACCACCTTTGGTTTTAAATTCAAATCAATTTTCAAACAACCCATTGTTTGCAACAAGTCCCAGTTATCCAAATAATACTTATTTATTATTTTTCATTACTTTGAAACAAAATTTTCAAATTCTGGGATCAGATTTAGAATTTTATTTTCAAGTAATTTAAATTTTTAATTTGGTTGTATTTCCGTTTTTACTTAATTTAATTCCAATTCAAGTCTTCAATTATATTACTTCTAAATTTTAATTTCAATAATTTAACAGCCAATCGCTTTAATATTTATTAGAATGAAATATTTCTTTATATATCAAAATATACTTTTATATAAAATCATTTAAAACCTTTATATAAGAAAATAACAAGTACGCGCTCATATATATACACTCAACTCATTCTAGAGTACTACAGACTCTATTTAATGAGTAATCCCCACCAGAGCCAAGGTTCTCGCTTAACCTTTCGGCTCTGATACCAAATGTAACGACCCGAAATTTCAAAGCCGAAAATTCCAGATAGTTATGAAAAAGAAGAAAGAGATAGAAGAAGAAGAATAGAAACACCAAACATCTCACATTCGAAGCGGATAAAATATAATAATAAATAATAATAGTTTACAAAAGAATAATATTCTGTTGATTACATTTTTATACATCAGAGTTTAACATATACACAGTCACAGAATATATACAATCATCATGTCTCAGATTAACAATAATATAACACAGTGGAAATACTCTACACGTTCCTGCCATCCGGCTCGCCTCCAGAGCTCCGGACGTCCTTACCCGAAATCTGTAATACTCTGTGTGACCCGAGCATCACACCAAAGTAACACCCGGGTCAGGCTGGAAACCAGTGTGAGCAATCTCAACTAACATGGAATACCAAAGCAAACAACTTATATAAAACTCGGGTAACTTATATCAATTTAACCAATTCACAATTTACTATACATAACACTTACTTCACATATAAATTTCTAGGTACCAAACCTAGATAATCCAATTCACTTAAATTATTTCATTCCTGCCTATTGATTCCACAAATCAATTTATAAAAAAAATTCGAAGTGGTTTCAGGTATCTTCTAATACCCGACCCCGGTCTCTTCGAAACTCATGTTATCCTAATCCAAGTTATACAATGAAATACACAACATATCATATCAGAGATATCAACTCATTCAAAGCATCCAATACCATTCAATCATCCGTAACCAAAGCTTAATCACATACAAATAATTCAATTAATTCCAACTGAATTTCAAACCTCAATCACTTAGATTCCTTTATTAACATTAATTAATTCCAAATCAATTAATTAGTCAACCCATCATTATTCACCTTAATTAATCACCCTGGATTAATTATTTTTCAATTAAATTTAAGTAATTATCTTTAATTAATTTCTTGATATTAATTATTCTTAACCAAAAATGAATAAGAAATCTTAATTACTTTATAAATTAATCAATTACTTCATAAATTAATTATCTATATTAATTACATTAATTCTTAATTACTTATAGTAATTAATTTCTCATAAGTCATTATTTATTGAATTGATTTAGTCTTAATTAATTAATTTTTAATTACATCAATTATTATATAAATTAATAATTTCCAATTATACTTTAATTTGTTCTAATCCAAATCAATTACTTTAATTCAACCACAATATTAGTCGTACTCGATCAATCTCAATCTATATTTATATATCTACCTTTTTATTTACTTCATTAAATAAATAAATTATTCCTCAATTAACTATTTTAATTAATCTCTTGATAAATTTCAGAAAGTAATTATATTTTATTAATTTCATTAAGTAATTACATATCAACCATCAATTGATTGTTCTAAATTAATTTAACTTAATCCTTAATTAATTCAAACCCTTAATTACTAAATTAATTAGCACAATCATTAATTAATTTAATTAATTCATTATCCATTCAAATTATTCTACCTATTTATTGAATCACCAATCATTAAACCCTTATTAACTCAAGAATCAAACAAAACCAAAGTCACAGATCATCAACACACATTCAATCAACTCAACCAATCAACCAATTATTTAAATTTAACCATTTTAATTTAAATAATACCAGACGAGTGATATTTACTCACCTCTAATTTCGATTTCCAAATCTAAACCGATCTCAGCTTGGCTTCACGGTTTCCGACCTTATATAAACATTATACAATTTATCAATATTTGAATTATTTAATAATCAATTTTCATGTAATAAATTCTGGTTGACTATTAATTTCCCTTTTCGAAACTACTAATAAAATAAATTATAGATTTCAAAAAAAATCTACCTGTATAAATTCCTTAAACTCCCTATAATTTTAAGTTAAAACATAATGGTTTTATATATAACTAACTGGAAATTTTAACACTTAATCATATATATATATAGGGTATTTATCTCCTGGACCTCATATATCTATATAACAGATAAAATTAACTACATACCTTACTGTAAAATCCCAGAAATCAGATTCTTTTTATTTAACAAAACAACATTACTTTTATAACTTCAAATAAATTTTTACAGAAGAAGGGAAAACAAATCTAACCTTCCCGATGCCTTACCGCCGAAACCCCAGAGGCGACCTCTTCTCGATCATCGCGTCGACCTCTCACCAACACCTCGCGCGCTCACCAGGCCACGCGAGTTCGCAATCACTCCCAAAGTCGACCGAACATTCCCAAAGCCTTGAGCCAAACCCTCGCGCGTATCAATCATCGCCTCGCCACCTCGCTCCTCAGTGACCCACGCCAAACCCTAGCCACACGAAAATCGATTCAATCCGAGCCTTCCCCTACTACTTCGATCTGGAACCGAGCTTGAATGAATGAATTTGTTTGCTTTTTTTTATATCGGAAACTGGAATTCACGATTTAAGGCCAAGGAATGGAGCGTGAGTTACAAAAAGATTGTTTTGGGGTTTTCATCTGAGAATGAATTTCGAAAAATATTGATGTATAGGAAGAAGGAAGTTCGGCCCCCTTTTACTTTATATTTTTTTCCTTTTTCCTCGTTAGTTTGATTACGGTCTGGAACTTGAGGGAGACGAAGATAAGATATATATTTGAGGAAGCTTCGTGAGAATGATTGTTGAAAACAAAATATCTCTGGCTAATGTACTTTATAATTTATAATATTATAAAACTTCAAAATGTCCCGTTAATCGCCAATTAAAATTTTGAACTCTTCTTAATGAATGCCGCTAAGAGATTATACGGTTTAACCCGCGTTCCGAGCACAATGGAACGTGTTACGAAGGTTAACTCGATCGTATGCGCAAGTTACAGAAATAAACAATCAATTTTAAAATTAAATCGATTAGCATAGTTCTAAGCATTTTGAGCTGCTATGGTCAAATGACAACTCCGATTGCTACAAAAATCGAAATCCGATAATAACTAACTATTACGGATCCAATGGAACTGGTTTCGTCAAATTCCGAGACTGTGCCTCGGAAGGCTATTTTTAACTGTCAATTTAAATGATATATTATTAAAATTGAACAAATTACCTTTAAATTAAATTTCAATTATTATATTATCTTCAGTATCATCGTTATAAATTTTATAAGCCTTCAGATTATTTTAAAGAGGCTTAGAAATTTCAGATTCAACAATTTACCCAATTTCAATTATTAAATTCAATATTTAAACTATATAATTCAACGATTTAATTATCAAGTAAATACTGATATCTAGAATTCAAGTTAATAATAACTTTTAAATATTTAAAATCAATTAAATATTCCAATTTAAATTGTTAAATAAATTCCGGGTCGTCACATATTCTCAGTTATAAATTCGATTTTATAAATTCAATTTCTTATGAATTCCATTTATTTTTGCCAATCTATTTTTAATATCGATTTCAAATTCTTTCTATATTTTCTCGAATATCACTTTGAAATCCAGTCTTTAAAAATTCCTTTATATAATTTATTTTAAATCCTATCCATTATTGCTTATTGTAAATCAATCTCTTTTAAATAATCTAAATTTTGATATATATACATTTTTATATTAAAATTTTCTTTTAGTTCCTTACAAGTTCAATTAATATTTATGGTATTTAGTATACCAAAATTAATTCCCATGTTGTTATGACTTTAAAAATAACCCAATAATCCAGTAGATTTTTAAATCACATCATATATTTTATATATGTGAAAACACTAAACATATTTGAGGAATCTAGTTAGATCCCTCCATCCTGTTTTTCCTACATCCACAGATGTTGGACAACAATAAAAATTCCAATCCTACTTCGAGGGGGATATCACGGTATACAAGGTCATCCGATATTATGCGGGGCGCATAGGGTCTCATCTGTTATAATGTGCGGGAATATCACTCCAGTTACTTGTATATACTACTATATATATAGCCATCCAACGGATAATTATAAATTTACTAATTCAATCAAGCATCAATTAATTTAAATTTAAACATTTAAATTTAAAAGTGGCGATCCATAAGAGTGAGAAATTCTCACCTTGATTTTTAATTTTCTGATCGTCCATATAAATCCTATCGCATAGACTCCGCAGTTTCTACTCCTACACGACTGATTTCGTGCGATTTAACCTCGTATGAATTCGTGGTAGAATTTTGTAAGTTTCATGAATTAATTTATATGTAAATTTCACTAATTCCTTTATTAGAAAATTAACTGCCTTTATTAAACTAAATCTGAAATTACCTAGCCTCCTTTTCTTCAATTGCAACAAGAACAGACACCGCCATCACTACAACTCGCATCCCTTAATATCAACTGCACTGCCTCTAATTTCATCCACCGAAACCACTACCTACGATATCTCCAAAATGGACACAAACCTCACGCCTGCCGAGCATTATCCCTATCGGCCGAACATAGTTGTAGCAATAGCATCCTCCCCGAAATCGCCTGAGCACCATAAAGGCACACCCTATATGCATTGCTCCACTTGCTTCCCATCAGAGACCGCCGCATCATGTCAAAATATGCCAAGGACTTGCCCTTTTCATTTACACCAGTCACGAACCCTCGATGCCTCACGCCTAGCCACATCCACTCATACGTACACACGTACTCGAATTCCACCTCGACGCGTTTCCCTTGCGAACGCTGCAACTTCGGCCCACGATCGAGGATGAACCACACCTCCATACCCTCCTCCATATCGCCTCATGAACTGAATCGACTTTGCAACATCTTCCCGAAACTCCCGTTCACGAACATGCCGCCTCCCAGCCCGCGCGCGCGCGACGCGATTTGATTTTATTTTTATCTTTCTCTGATTCGTTTTGGTTTTGTTCTCTTCTGAGAAACGATTTCAATTTCATTTTTGTTTTTATTTTTATCCTTTTTATTTTAGTTTGAGGGGAAAAGTGGTAATATACACAATTTTTGAATTGAGGGCTGAAAAGGGGAAGTGATTCGAATTGAAAGAATGTAAGGTGGCGTGTATGAGAAGCTGGCGGATTTGACTTTCCAACCTTTTTATATTTACAAATCAAAATATCTCGTTTTCATATCTCGAAATTCCAAACCTCTATTGAGGCGTGCCACTAGGCGTTCATAATGTTACACCCCTATTCCAAACGCAATGGAAAAGGTTCCGAGTCCTAATTTGATCGTATGGAGAAGATAGCTTTTTGGACTCAATTATTATATTAAATTTCGATATTAATTTCAGCGCGTTTTAATCCCTTACGACCAAACAATAATTCCAAACGTTACAAAATTTGAAACCTGATGACAATACACCATTACGGATCCGATGGAACTGGTTTCGTCGAATTCCGAGACTGCATCCCAGAAGGCTATATTTAAATGTAACTTAAACGATATATTTTTAAAACTGAACAAATCACTTTTAAATTCAATTTTAAAGGTTGTATTGTCTTCAAAAGTATTAATATAAATTTTGATACTCCATAAAATTATTTTTATCAAGCTTAAAACTCCAGATTCACTATTTTAACCAATTTTCCATTATTAAATTAAATAATTAAATTTTCCAAAAATTGTTTATATTTGAAATTCAAGTTAACATTTAACTTTTAAATATTAAATCGATTTAATATTCTAATTTCAACTATCTAAATGTTTGGTTCGTTACATTCCTACCCTCTTAAAAGAATTTAGTCCTCGAAATTGCTAGGTAGGAAAATTGCCCCAAACCTATTTACCTATCGAACCCCGCTTAGCGAAAGCTCGATACTGCACTTTTCAAACCCTTTACCTTCATTTAAACAATTAGGTTTATCATCCTAAACCAAAATCCTTTAATTTGATTATAATTTTCAACATCGATTTCCACTAAAAAAAAATTTCAAAAATTTTCTTAGACCCTAAATTTTCGAATTTTTTTGGCAGAGTCTCCTTTGTACGGAGTGCCATTTGCAATATGACAAGAGAGATAAATATATATACATATCAACCCACATGGTCGGAACACACACGCACACACACACACATATATACATATATTAATATTTATATATTTGCAGTATTTAATCTAAAACATACCTTACTTTAGCATTTTTAAGCATTATTAAGCAAGCAAGTTACTTCATATGCAAATACGCAACCAAAATCTAGTCCGACAGCCTCTAGTTACATGTACTTACTCAATTTAAACCACATAAGTACAAAAATATGAAAGTTCAATAACATTTCATTCATTTCATTAACTTTATACATGAATTTCGTATATATCATACCAACAAAGATTTTTAAGCAATCATAACGTTCCAATTCTAATTTAATTATTACCACTTGATCCATATACCATTTCATTCAACCTGAAATGCTTTACAAACCAATTTATTAGTACTCAACTCATATTCATTCTAAATTTATTTAAAAATCAATTTTTTCACTCTTCCGTTTACATCAAACGAAAAAAAATTCTATGCAAATTCGACGACACTCATTTAATAAAATACCCTTTTTAGTTCATAGCTATTTTAAATTGATTCCAAATCAATTTATATTTAATTTTACTCATTTAAAATTTATTCTTAATCAATTTATTTACATCACCTTTCATACCCACATTCATTTCATTCAAAACCATTTTATTAAGCTCGGAACCATTTCTCCTTTTTACTTATGAATCACTTTATCAATTCATTCAGGCCATTTCTATAAGCTCCCATACAAACTCATTTGTTTATATCTTTCCGAAGTCTATACTTGAGTTCTTAAACCATTTTATAATTGAACTTATAGTTATGTATCCATTTTACACTTCAAGTCTTTATATACAATTCAATTTGTGATGGTTTCAAGTCAATTAATTTAATTTGTTCATTCACTCAATCCACTTCAACTTCTAATTCCATACTCAAATTCATTTAAATAATATTCCAAAGTCATATTCAATCGATTTCCACTTACATTGGATTTATTTATAAACCAAGCCATTTTTATTTCAATCAAATTTTTATTTGATCGCATTCAACATATATTCAATCAGCTTATATATAAGTCATTTTTTTATTTATTACTCAAATTCTATATTCAACTTCAGTTTCAACCCACAATCCATTCTATTTAATCAAGCTAAATTCCATTTCTTATCCAATTAACCAATTAATTTATCTAATTAGTTCACTTCCATTTTACTCCAGTTTTGGATTTTTTATTTCTTTACTAGACATCCAATTATCTTTATTTTGATTTTTCTATTCCTCTTTTCCAATTTTTATAAGTTACAAGACTTATTCTCTCACATTTTTATCAATTTTATACTCGATTATATCCACATTTTATTTTTGACACAAGATTATACATCACTCGTAGCACAAGTACACTTTTATTCCATAAATTTCAAATTTTATGAGCTATTCAAATTTTTTTATCCACGATCTCAAATTTTCACTCAAATTTTATTCCATTTAAATTTTTACAACTTATAGTTATTTTGTCGCTTAACAATCCAAGTTTATATATTCCATTCAATATGGTTTCAAATCCAATTTAATTTAACTTTCAATTCCCTTTAACCAATATTTGTGAACCATGTTCGAGTTAATTCACACTTAAATTAATTTCGTCCCAAACAAATTTTATTTTAAATCATTCAATTTATCAAGCTAGAATTTAGCTTCAAATTTCTAGTTTTTCCACACCCCCTTACTTATATTTATTTATTCCATTTACTTGCACATTCATATGCACTTTTATTATTTGACTTCATTACATCCTAGTCATTTCATCTTATTCATTTTGATCACTTTGTTTCATTTTATTTCTTTAACTTTTGCTTAAGTTAAATTCCAATTCGTACGAATTTTTATTTTACAAATCCAATCGATTTAACTTACACAAGTTAAATTTCCAACTTCATTTCGAAGTTTACTTTTTCATGTTTTATTTAAAAAACTTATTCTCCTCTTATTTCACTTCTCTTCTAATTAGAAATTTCAGAGTTCAAACACTCGGTACTTATCTCAAACCATTTGAAATAATGTATACACACACACACACAACTCCGTTTTAACAACCCATTTCCTTCAACTTCCAAAAATCAACTTAATTTTTCTCCCAGAACAATTTCCTTGGAATTTCTAAAATAGCATTTGTTTTTCACAAAAATTCCCATATCAAATTACTACGGTAGCAATCCATTACCTAGAAACTCGAAAATGAATACAGGTGGTGCTGCAGTAATCACCAAAATTATTTTCCAACGACTGAAGTGAGTTTAGTGCTATATCTCTTTCCAAATCCATTTTAAAACAATTTTCTTAAAAAACATTCCCAAAAATAATACTCTTATTATTTTTCCACACCACTTTGAAAACATTTTTTCAAACTTCCCAGGATTTAAATTTCCAGTTTGTTTTGAATCCAATTTTAATTATAACCCATTTGTATAATTTATACTAAACAAATTTTCATTTGGCTATATAAACCATTTTCAATTTTATAATATTATTTGATTGTAATATTATCGTTCAAATAATCCAACTATATATAATAATTTTAGAAAATTATTTCCTTTATATCAAAATATATCTTTTGGTAAAATTATTTCATTTACCATATTTAAAAACAATATTGTGTCGAATTACTCTAATCAAGTGTTTAGAAAGCCGTGTCGATTCAGTTGTACGGACTGTGCCGACCAGAGTTTATAAGCCACCCAATAAATCAACCAACATAATATAAAACATTTTAAATTCACTAACAAATATGCGCTCATATCTATTAATACATTCAAACTCATTCTAGAGTACTACTGACCTATCTCTGATGAGAAATCCCTACCAGAGCCAAGTTTCTCGCTAAACCGTCAGCTTTGATACCAACTATAACGGACCGGGATTTTCGAGGATTTTCGACCCTCAAAAATCGGCATTAATACATCCACCCTATAAAATGCCAAGCAGTCGAGTGTTGGAAATACCAGTTCATTATGGGCGAAGAGGAAAAAGGTAAAAGAAAAATAGAAACAACAACATAGAATCTTATAATCACAGCGGAACAAAATATAATATATAATGACAGATTTTAAATACAAGAACTGTACTGTTAATATACATACTATTTTCGGAGTACAACAATTCAATACATCAAATGGATAGTTATAATAACTTGTCCTCACACAGCAGAAATATAACCAAGTACGGAGATACATCTCTGTCGTTTAGCTTGTCTCCTATGCTCTATAGCATTCTAACCTGAATCTGTAATACGGTCTGACCCGAGCATTATAATAAAACAACACCCGAGTCAGTCTAGAAAACCAGCGTGAGAAAACACACTCAATTTGAATTATTAGCTTTTCTCAAAGTCCTTTGTAAAACAAAGGTATCTCGTAAGACCATGTCACACATAAACACAATGGGTTTTTACCTTACGATAACCAACACAATTTTTATCAAAATCATCTAATATTATAGTAGTGTTTATAGAAAGTAAATAGAAAATAGCTAAAAAGCTAGCATCTCAGGTTTCGGCACAGTTGGGCACAATCAAAACCGTACGACGCTTATTGGAAAATGGCTTCCATCGAATGACTAGGACACTGGGGTACCGCCCTACGCAGTACACCTCTAGAACAATATACCAAGGACCACGTCGGGATCCCCTGCTACACAAGACCGGCCTACCCCTAACCTGACTGAATATGTTATCACCCCATGTGTTCCCACCATTACCATCGAGCGCTCCTTCTTTCATGCATAGGCATATCCATAATATAAAGGTTTCTGAGGACGTGTAGAAAGGAGATAACATACCCTAATTGGATGCGACCCACTTAGCCTTGCTGCATCTCCCCTTTTTTTATCATTCCCGATTAATGAGGCTCAAGGCTAAGCGCTACTTTTCGAGAACAAAATTTTACTTAGAATTCTCATCGTCCTCCAATGACGATGTTATGATAGCATTCATCCATACAAGTTATCGTGTGTCTGGATAAACCGAGTCACCGACTTCATCATCTTCATGGTATTCATTCATTACGTTCAAACCGGATCGAAGTGGTTTTCAGATAATTAAATATGATCCCGGTCTCTTCGAAATGATTAACGAAATTGACCAAAATTGATAGTCGGTTATTTAACTATCAATAAACATCCACAGGAAGACATCAGGTCTTCCAAAGTTTATTCCAAAATATCTTTATAAGATATTACTTCCAATATTTCAACGTTGAAATAGCTTTCAAATTTTTTATTTTTTCAACGGAATATTCTACACGTTTCCATTACTTAGAACATTTTCCCACTTCATTTTATATTCAACACTTAGGAAGTATTCTATTTACTTCCTATTTCTTTCCTCAAAATCATTTACAAATTTTATCTGTAAATTCCTTGACTAGTTTATAACGAATTCTATAAATTAGGAATTCTTTAATTAATTCCCTTTAATATTTACAAAGCCAATTATGCTTACTTATAATCCCAATTTCTCTTCTACTTCTTTATGAATTCTATTTTATTTTTCGAAGCCTTCTTTTATTTAACTACTTCCAAATTTCCTAACTTTTTTCCCAAATTTTGCTTTGACAAGTCTCATCTATTAAATAACACTTTCCAACTCTTGAGAAGATTTATAAACAAAATTTAAACCATTTAAAACTCTATATATATATATACACACATATGTAAATAAAAATAAGTATTTAAAAGAAAATGATAATAATGTATTTTTAAGACAAATTCAAATAATTATTTAAATATTGAATACACTTTTTTTATAACATCACTTTTCAGAGCAGGTTTAAAATTTTAGGATTTTATTAAAATAAATATTAAGTATTTAAAAATTCACTTCTGAAATAGCCCAATACTAATTAACTTTAAAATTACATATTTCAATAAATAAATAGTTTCATTTTAAAATTTAAAACTTAACTTATTGATAAAAATATATTTTTAAATCTAGATAACCAAATTTTCAATTTATAACCCCTCTCGATTTCCATCACATTAGTTCCATTCCGGTCTCTTTAGCCATCTTCACTTTAAAATTAGTATCTACTATTCTTCTTACCCTATTTCCATATTCAAATATAAATTCTCCCCGTAAATTTATATTCCAAATTTATCATTCGATATCACTTTCCTTTATTTATGAACTTCGTTTATAGCTTTTTATAACTTCCTTGAATTACATTAAAAATAATCTCATTTATAAATTCAATTTTATAAATTCAATTTTATGAATTCGATTTATTTTTGCCAATCTATTTTTAATATCGATTTCAACTTCTTTCTATATTTTCTCCAATATCACTTTAAAATCCAGTCTTTAAATTTCCTTTATATAATTTATTTTAAATTCTCTATTTAAAATATTTTTTCCCACATTATATAGTACGATCAAAAATCCATTATTGCTTATTCAAATCAACATCTTTTAAATAATCCAAATTTTGATATACATATTTTTATGTTAAAATTTCCTTTTAATTCCATACAAGTTCAAATAGTATTTAGGGTATTTAGTATACCAAAAATTAATTCCCATGTTGTTATAACTTTTAAAAACAACCCAATAATCTAGTAGATTTTTTAATCACATCATATATATTTCATATATGTGAAAACACTAAATATATTTGAGGAATCCAGTTGGATCCTTCCAACCTGTTTTTCCTACATCCACAGATGATAGACAACAATAAAAGTACCAATCCCACTTCGAGGGGGATATCGCGGTATATAGGGTCATCCGATATTATGCGGGGTGCACACGGTCTCATCCGCTATAATGTGCCGGAATATGACTCCAATTACTAATATATGTACTACTATATATATAGCCATCCAACATATAATTATAAATTTATTACTTTAAATTTAAATATTTAAATTTAAAAGCGACAATCCAAAAGATTGAGAAATTCTCTCCTTGATTTTTAATTTGCTGAACGTCCAAATAAATTCTATCGCGTAGACTCCGCAGCTTCTACTCCTACATGACGGATTTTGTACGGTTTAACCTCGTATGAATTCAAGATAGCATTTTGTAAGATTCATGAATTAATTTATATGTAAATTTCACTAATCCCTTTATTAGAAAATTAACTGCCTTTATTAAACTAAATTCGAAATTACCTAGCCTCCTCTTCTTCAGTTGCAACAAGAACAGTTACAACCATCACTTAAACTTACGTACTTTAATCTCAATTGCACCGCCTCAAATTTCATCCACCGAAACCACTACCCATGACAGGTCCAACATGGACACAAACCTCAGGCTTGCCGAGCCCAATCCCAATCAGTCGAACATGACATTAGCAGTCATACCCTTCTCGAAATCGCCTGAGCACCACAAAGGTGCACCCTATACGTGCTGCTCCACTTGCTTCCCATCAGAGACCACCACATCACGTCAAAATACGCCATGGAATTACCCTTCCCATTTCCACCAGTCACGAACCCTTAATGCCTCGTGCCTAGCCACATCCATACGTACGTATGTACGTACACACGTACCCGAATTCCACCTCGACCGTTTCCTTTGCGAACGCGGAAACTTCGGCCTTCGATCGAGGACGAACCACGCCTCCATACCCTCCTCCAGATCACCTTGCGAACTCAGTCGACTTCACAACATTTCGCTAGAACTCCCGTCCTACCACCCACGAACATGCCACCACCCACCCCACTCACGCGTGACGCGATTTGATTTTATTTTTATCTTTCTCTGATTCGTTTTGGTTTTTTCTCTTCTGAGAAATGATTTCGATTTTAGTTTTATTTTTATTTTTTTCCTTTTTATTTTGGTTTGAAGGGAAAAGTGTGAATATGCGCGATTTTTGAATTGAGTGTTGAAAAGGGGACGTGATTTGAGTTGATAGAATGAAAAGTGGTGTGTATGAGAAGGTGGCATGTTTGACTGTCCAACCTTTTTTTTATTTACAGATCAAAATATCTCATTTTTCATATCTAGAAATTTTGAACCCTATTGACGCATGCCGCTAGGCGCTTATAATGTTATACCCCTATTTCGAATGCAATGGAAAGTTTTTGAGTCCTAATCGATCGTATGGAGAAGATAGTTTTTTGGACCCAATTATTATATTAAATTTTGATATCAATTTCAGCGCGTTTATATCCCGTACGACCAAACGATAATTCCAAACGTTGCGAAATTTAAAATTCGATGATAATACATTATTACGGATGCGATGGAATTGGTTACGTCGAATTCCGAGACTGCACTCTGGAAGGCTATTTTTAAATGTAACTTAAATGATATATTTTTAAAACTAAATAGATAACTTTTGTCTTCGGTATTATTAATATGAATTTTATAAGATTTAAATTATTTTTATCAAGCTTAAAATTCTAGATTCACTATTTTAACCAATTTTCCATTATTAAATTAAATAATTAAATTATCCAAAAATTGTTTATATTTGAAATTCAAGTTAAAATTTAACTTTTAAATATTAAAAATCGATTTAACATTCCAATTTCAACTATCCAAAATTCTGGGTCGTTATAGTTTCACAGAGACCGGGATTAGATATGTTATCCGAAAACCACTTCGATCCAACTTAAGCGTTTCGAAGTAAAGGCTTCTTAAAGAATGCAGAATTGAAGACGGAGCTCTCAAGCATTTCATTCAATCCCAAAATGAACTTGTATTGATGAATGCTGGTATTGCATTGTTGGCCTGGAGGGCAGTGTTAGAATTCCAAGTGGGAAGTGCTATATAAAACATAAAATGTGACCTCAAGCCTCATCAACCGGGAATGGCTAAAACAGGGAAGATGTAGCTGGGGTAAGTGGGTCGCGCTTAAGTAGGTTATAATCATCCCTATCTTGAGTCGATATTATCTCTCATTTTATTCTTTGGGTACGATTAACCAAGGGGTGACCATTTTCGGTACTACCAGCCAAATGATAGGCCAGTTCTGCGATGGCAGAGGACCTTGGCGGGGTAATCTATGTTATTTTATTTAGAGATGCACCATGATGGATAGTACCCAGTAGCCCAGTCATTGTTTGGAACCTATTCTCTAATACGAGCCAGTACGGTTCTAGTTGTATATCTATTATGTTGGAAGTTAATTAATGTAACAATTTCAGCTATGATTAATAAGAAATTATATCTTAGACACTATTATAATATCATGGATCTTCTACAGAAAATGGTTTGGTTATCATAAGATAAAAACGCACATGTGTTTATGTGTAGCGTGGTCATATGATATATTTTTGATTTCAAGGGTTTTTATAATTTTAAAATTTTATAATGTTTAGGTCAGAATGAGCATTTTAAGATTTAGATTGGATACAATGGAGCACAGGAGATGAGCTAGAGGCCAAAGACGTATCTACGTGTTTATTTGTACTGTTCCATTGTGATATTTATTAGTTGTGTTTATCAGCAAATTGTGGGGACATGCTACTATAACTATCTAGGCTGAGATAGGTTAGCGTGCTTTGATTAATATGTGTATATACATTTCTTCTTCGTGTAAAGATTTGTTGTATACTATAGATTATTTGTTCCCCTATGAGATTTTGTTTTGTTTAGTTTTCTTCCTTCTTCTTTTCCTCTAACAATCGAGTTTTTTGGCATTCGGTTGCTCAATATGCAATACAATGGATGCATCAGTGTCGATTTTCGAAGGTAGAAAATCTCAAGCCATTACGATTGCGCTTGTAGGAGCGTTGTCTATGCATTGGAATTTGTTTCATTAAGTTTAGAGCAAGTGCAATTTTAAGCAAAAATCGAATGTCATTTGATTTTAAATCGAACCAGAACACTTAAAGGTCGGCTTTAATTTTGGTGAGTTAACTAACATTTTGATGAATACTATATGATATATATAGTAGATATAAATTATTGATTATGTGCTTGAATGATTTATTGGTTTGGTTTGGTTAAATATCCGCTTTAGTTTGGTTAAATTTCGACTTTAAAAAGCATATGACATATAAAATGAAATATAGAAAATTTTGTAGAGGAATCTGGATTTGCTCACCATTATTGATTTTAAATTTCAGTTATATACTTGTTGTATAGATTGTTGGAAGCTAAAAGTTTGGTAGTTAGACATATAGGATATGACATTGATATATGTTAAAAGTTGAACCTTTTTAGCGATAGTTAAGTGTTGTGGTAACTATTAGCCTCATTAAGTATTTTAAAAATACTAATAGTTTTTATTTCGATTTGAAAATGATTTGATTCAGAGAATGATTTTTAAAGGTGATTTTTGGAATTTTCTATGATATTTTATTAAAAAATGGTTTTTGAACTTCTCTATTTTACTCCAATCTTTTTGGAAATGTTTTAAAAAGTATTTCGAAAAGTATTTATTTTATAGAAAAGTTAATACAATAACGGATGTTTATTTTAAAGAAAAGGGGGATTTATCTTTTATAATAAAATGATTGTGTTTTAAAAGAAGATAAATATTATGGGAATATATATTTGTGAAACTTTCAATATAAAATGTTGTAATAAATGAGATATTATAAATGGTATTTTATAAATAAAAGATATTTATAAACGGTATTTTATAAATTAAAGAATGGATTTATAAATAGAAATGGATTTATAAAAGAAGTTTATAAATAAATTTAGAAATTATAAAAGGAGTTTTATAAATATGAAAGAGGTTTATAAAAAGGAGCTTTATAAAAGGAATGAGATTTGATTACTATAAATGATCATTTTAAATTATAATGTATGGAAAGTATTATTTCATACTTAAGACCAAATTCCGAGTTGAGGAAACTCATCCCTACCCTGAGAATTAAGAACGTATGTCGAGACAAGAGTAGTACGCTTACTTGTCTGACTTCATTATTAGTCGAGGGATAGCATAAGTTTGAAATATGGAAGTGATGGTAAGTATATTTGGTCTTATTTACATACGATCCATTTACTTCAACCTAATTGAAATTATTTTGGGTTTACTGTTATCAGTGTTTTAAAAGAGATTTGTTTTAACCCAAATAAATATGGCTTTGAAAGTGAAATATTTCTTCAGGTTTTGTGAATATTATTATACCGTTGAGATAAGTATATGGTTACATTTTCTAAGTATTGAAAGCGTAGTGGTTTGTGAATATACTTATATCGTTGAGATAGGTATATGGTTATATTTTCTAAGTATTGAAGTGTAGTGGTTTGTGAATGTACTTATACCGACGAGATAAGTATATGGATATTTTTCCAAGCAGTGAAAGGGTATAAACGAGTAGTGAATGAATAATATACATATGTTTATCTTTGTAAAAGTATTTTAATACAAATGTTTACAAAGTGATTTTAATCAATGAAAGGATTAATTAAAGGAGGCTTAGTGATTACTATGTGTTTAATCATGCTTGGTTTCCATGTGAAATTAAATCTCTTGATTTGATTGTTTGTTTGTTTGATAGTTAAATAACCAACTATCAAGTCTTGCCCAATTTTTAAACTATCAGTTGTCTATTCGAAAAAACAGGGATTGGATATGTTATTCGAAAACCACTTCGAACCGGCATAAGCATTCGAATTGGGATATCTTGAAGATAACGGAATTGAAGATGGAGTTCTTTGAAGTGTAAGGGCTATTTTCTAGTAAGCCTAAGGACATAGTAGAAGTAGTCCCTTTTGGTTTGTTCAGTCCAGGAACAATTTGTATGGATGAATACGAGCATTGCAGGGTTGCTTGGAGGGCAGCGTTAACATTCGAAGTGGGATTTGCTAAAAGGTAAAAAGTAACCTCGAGCTTCACACCTAGTAATAGCTAAAGCAAAGGATATGCGACAATGCTATATGGTTCACTACCATTAGGATATGATCTTCGCCCGATCTAGATCGATATTGACCCATTTATGAATGCAAGTGATTCAGTATGGTTGTTGGCCGGCAACGGGGGTGCTGATATATTAGATACTATCCAGGACGAGGTAGATCGATTCTATCTTGGCAGGGGTGCAAATATTTTGTGACATTGGTACGTTTTTCTAGAGATGTATTATGATATACGATACCCTAGTAGCCTTGACATTGTATGAAATCCATTCTCCAATAAGTGCCTTATAGACTTAGTTATGTCCAAATATGTTGGAATGTGAGATGTAAGCATTCCAACGATGTTATATATTTATTTTAAACCCTAGATATTATTATCACATAATTAGATTTTCTATTTGAAATGGATCGGTTATCATAAGGTAAATAGTGGTTCTTTTTTATATGCACTGTGGCCTTACGAGATACCTTTATTTTTGAAAGGTTTTATAACAGTATAAATCCATATGATTTGAGTTTCTAATGCCGGTTTACCAGACTGATTCAGACATTATTTTCTTATAATGCCTGTGTTAGTCCGAGCATATTTCTATATTTTGTTATGGATTCTTTGGAGCTTTAGAAGACGAGTTGGATGCCTCCAAGACGTATTCACGTATCTTTTATTTTTGCTGCATTTGTTGTTTTATATATATTAGCATTTGTGAGGATAGGTTGTTATAACTGTCCAGGCTTATGATAGGTTAATTTACTCCAATTGATGTATGTATATAAAACTTTTCTTTTGTGATGATCTGTTGTAATTGATATCTTACTCATCACGATCTGAGATTCTATTCTATTTTTTCTTTCTTTCACCCCAACAATCTGTCTTTCCGCCTTGGATGTTCGGCACGTGAATACCACAAATGTAGTAGTGTCGACTTTTGAGGATCGAAAAGGTTGGTCGTTACATATTTGTAGCATAGAATGCAAATATTTTCAATTTTAAGTGCAAGTATGTACAGTATAAAATACACATTTTCGCTAGAAAAGTTGATAAGGTTTTTCGTGAAACCTACTTTTGATAGGGGTGGAAGTGAATTTTAAAACTTTTGAAGGGAATTTGATCCATATATACTAATTAATCTACTATTTATTAAATCATCTATTCAATTAAGTATTTTAATTCATTATTTAATAAATTTCAAAATTTTATTCGGTTTAATTTTGAAAACATTTTAAGAAAATTAAAACATTTTAAATTGTTAAAATATATAACTTTTACAGTTTATTTACATACATACATATATATATATATATATGTTTGTGTATACACATACATGCATATTAGTTAGCTAACATTTAGTTAATTATATATCCAATAGATTAGTTATTTACTTAAATCTTTTAATTAAATATTTTAATGAGTTTTAAAAAAATTATTTAATTAACCTTAAACAATTTAAGATAAATTTTCAGTTACAACTTTTATAATTACATATACATATATCAATATATATATATATATTTAATTAATTAATTTCTAACTAATTACTTATTTAATCAATCAAATTAATTAAATGATTATAATAATTTTAAAAAAATAATAAATTAATTTCTTAAAATAATTTGGAATTTAATAATTTATTTAATAACATTCATAAAATTTCCTTCTGTAATTTAAAGTTAACATTTAAATTTAAAATACATTTAATATTTTTGAATCTTAATTTGGAAATCAGCTCAATGGCCTTATATCTAGGTCAAGCTTTTGGATTTACACCTCCCATTGGGGTAAGCCAGTATCTCGAGAGAGATGAATACTTTTTATCTCACTGGCACTACTATTATTGGTAACCATTAAAATGAAAATTTTATTAGTTGGTCCCTAATACTGTAACAACCCAATATTTTCAGCCATTCGCATCCATACATGCCGGACTTGAATTGCTCAAAATACCGCATTGTAAATAAATTGGAGCAAATGAAAGACAAATCACAGAATCATAGACACAGAAATATCAGAATAACTCGCAGCGGAAATTAAAATAACATAGTAATTCATGAAACTACTATAACAAACTCTCAAAACATAATACATAATATCAGTCTGAAAAACATATACAATAGAAATCTCAAGTACATAGCAATTTATAAATACCAGAGCTGAAGTAGAATAACTGAAACTAAAAGGGAACAGATAACTAAACAAGCAGAATCTCCAGTGATTTCTAGATCCAGATAGAAATCCAAAGCTAAGCTGTAAATACTCAGGTTGACCCGAGCATAAAGTAAAACACAAAACACTTGAGTCAGGACATATATACTTATATAATGTAAACCAACTCAAGTGAACTGTAGTAATAATGCACTATAACTTAAAGGATGGTTGGGATCGCCCATCCTCTAAGGATCGGCTAAACCTTAAATTTAATACATCCCGTGGTTAAAATTTCAAAATAGTAATTTATACTTCGAAATCAAATATCATTTCAAAATTCAATATCATTCAAAATCCATTTCAAAATATCATAATTATCGTATCTTTCAAAACCTTATTCAGTTTTATTTAATTTAAATTCCATTTCGAATTACAATTCAAAATGGTTTTTATTTCAAACAAATTACTTCATTTTAAATCATAAAAATGAAGTTATTATATTTAATAATTAAATTATTAAATTTCCAAAATTTTAATCTTTCAAAATTCACTTATTCACTTAAATTTATTAAAACAAATGAAAATTCAACTTTCGCAGCATTTAGAAAAATGCTACAGAAACTTACTTTTTAAAACAGTTCAATTTAACAAAAGACATCATTCAAAATGCTGTAATAGGGTTGCATTAATTCAAATAAAACCTTAGTTAAATTCAAAAATTATAGCACTTAAAAAGTACTATAATAACCCTTTATTAAAATTTAGCCATTTGGTTCATTTATATCAACTACAGCATTTACAAATGCTGTAATATCCTTTACATTAGAAATAATAGCAGTTCAAAAATGCTGTTAATTAAATTTCAAATATTCACTATAATTTCATAAACAATTAAATTTTTATTTAAATTATTTTAAACTTATCAAATCATACATTTTCACTTTTAAAACAATCATTTAATTATCCTTATATTCATGTTTTATGGAGTTAAATATTCATTCAAAATTCAAAATTGAATAATAATTCACATATTAAATTCAAGCATTAAATTTCAATTCATTAAATTAAATTTTTAACTCAACACTTAAGTTTAAATTCTCAAATATAACTTGTTTTTCATTTTATTTACTGAACTTAAAATTCATTTTTAAACAAAATTCACAAATTTTCAAATTAAGTTATATTTCAAAATTGAACTTAAATATTCATTTATCTCACCTTTTAGTTTATTCAAAAATCATTAATACTTTATAAAACTCATTTTAAATTCATTTTAATTCAAAATATCACAAATTTATCATATTTTCATTTTTAATTTAAATTCCATTTATCACCAAATTAAAATTTCCAATATAACGTATATTTCAAATTTCTAACTTTACCATTAATTTATTTCACTTATAAATTCTCAAAAATTCAATAACACTTTACAAAAATAATTTTAATTAATTTTAAATCAAAATCTTCTAATATTTACATTTCTAAAATATTTAAATTTTTTTATAAAAACATATTTTTACCACGGGTCTGTATATCATTTTCTAGCCTAGGCAAAGTGATACGGATAATATATCATTTCAATCCGTAATTTACAAAAAAACTCGGGTTTTATCATTTCAAACCCGCAGTCCCAAGTAAAATGAAATACTTGAAAATCGTTCAGGCCTATCATTTCAGCCCATAACGATTTTCCCCTATTCTAAAGTCCGTTCGGGTATGTTCATTTCAACCCATAGTGATTTTAATCTAAAGGGAACTTGCAATGCGATAAACTGATATAAATAACAGAACAACATAAAATAACAGTAATATATTATATAACAGGTAAATAAGCATGGGTGGACATCATATGATCATAATATAGCAGATATAACATGGTGATGCATTTTACAGATTCAAATGTGATCGATTTACTAGTTATATAAGTATAAAACTGTCTGGTGAGAATAATTCACATGTATACGCTAGAGATGACAACAAACGAATGCACAACTGAGATCCACAAAAGCACAATAGCACGACAAAGATTCGAGTGAGAGAGCTAAAGATTAATTTCCTTGAATACAATTCAAACAAAACAATATAACCACATAAGTTTTTCAACCCAAAATATAGTAAAACAATGTTAGAATTAACAGCATAAAACAAAGCCAAAATCTTTGCACTTGCTTTCAACCTTCATTAGGCTTGGCTACAAGTTAGAATACATGGCTAAGGCATGGTTTTTGATCTGGTTTTGGGTCCAATGGGGTCGGCCTACATGGGTTTGATGATGGTGCAAAGTATGGTGCATGAACAAAACAAGCTAAGGAACACCACAAGGTTTCAATGCAAATCTAGGCCACGGCCAAGGCCATATGGGCACGGCCTGGGTTCAGGTGGGTCAGGGATTGACATGGCAGAGGGTTCAGGTGAGGCAGGGGTTGGAGATGGTGGTGAAGGTGGCGGCTAAGGTGGTGTTTGTGGTGGTGGAAGGCTAGTGTGCTCGGCTATGGGTGTTTAGGTGAATCATTTTGCATTTTTATGGTGGATCTTCTATCTAGGGTGGCTCGGCTTGGCTAGGAGGTTGGAGAGGAGGTGGTGAAGGTTGGTTCAGGTGGTGGTGGAGGCGGCCAAGCTGAAGGAGTGGTGGGGCCGAACCTAGAAGAAAGGAAGCAAGAGCAAAATTACAAAAATCAAGTATAAAAACAATGAAAAGAAGTAAAGAAAAAGAAGTTTTACCAAAAAAATTCACAAGAAGAATGGCCGACATTTTTCTCAGGTTTGAGAAAGATAATTCATGTGAAAAATGAATAGAAGTTGGCTAAAGGTAGTGAGGAGTTATGGCAGCAATTTTATTAAAGTGTTGGTTGAAATTGAAGAGAAAAGCATATAAAAAGCCTTAAGCAAATAAAAAGTCACAAACTCTTCATATTACCATAATTTCTTTTGGAATTTTAAATAACTGAAAAATAAATATAAATTCGGATAAAAAACCTAAAATTTAGTAAATAAACAAAAATAAATAAATAAATACTAATTATATATAATTAAATTAAGAAAAAATAGCAAAAATTGCAAACTAGTCTTAAAAATATAAAAATAAATGCAACAAATTTTGGAAAAATTCTATGTACTTGAGAAATATTTATAGATAAAGATAATAACATAAAAAATAAAATGCATTCATCAAAATAAATAAATAAATTTTAATTAAATATAATTAAATGAAGAAAATAGCAGAAAAATGGAAACTAGGCTTTAAAAATAGCGAATAAATGCAATAAATTTTGGAAATTTTTTATTATCACTTTAAAAATATTTATAAATGAAATCTTAAAATAAAAACAAATTTAAAATAATTTCAAACAAAATAAAGTCAAACTTAAATATTATATTCAAAAATCTAGGGTTGTTACACTCTCCCCCACTCAAATCTTTTCGTTCTCGAAAAGAAATGGCACGGAAAATAATGGGAAACAAGATAGAAAACAAAATAGTACCTTAAATGAACAATTACGGATTCAAAGCACGAATGCTCTCCTCCGTTTCCCAGGTACAATCTCGATCGTCAGTACTCCACTGTACTTTGACCAGATTAATAGATTTCCTTCTGAGCTGCTTCATACCTTTGTTGACAATACGAAGTGGCTTCCTCTCGACAATCAGATTAGGTTCAATATCCAAACTATCAAGAGCAGAAGGCTGGACAAAAGAGATAGGTTATGAAGATACTAGAGAAAATGTGAGACATGAAATACATCATGCACTCCAGACAGCTTCTCGGCAAATCCAGACGATAAGCCAAAGAACCAACTCTTTCCACAATGCGGAAGAACCCTCAAAGAAGAAGAAGGTAGGAATAGCTAGGAGGAAAATAGGTTGGAACACAAGGATGGATCATTATTTTAAAACCATATACATTTCAATTTACAATTTTATATTTACAACATTTTAAACATTTAATAATATGATAAATAGTCATTTGATTCAAATCTGATAGTTCGAAGTAAACAATATTTTAAAGCATTTTAAATTAGTTAGGAAAGTAAAATAAATGATCAAAATATCCTTTATATGATACTTTATCAACATACTTCTATAACTCGATGTCTTAACAAGTTTACTTTCGTTCCTGCAGACTCTAGCCAAGCGTTGATCAGGCGCAAAGCTAGAATTCTCCAAGTA
The DNA here is from genome assembly GCA_030765085.1 of Allium cepa. Taxonomy (NCBI): domain Eukaryota; kingdom Viridiplantae; phylum Streptophyta; class Magnoliopsida; order Asparagales; family Amaryllidaceae; genus Allium; species Allium cepa. Next base: position 306,992,479 of record CM060934.1, on the reverse strand, counting down.
CTTAGTAGACTTGTTTCAACACCCAGTGAAAATACTTAAAAATCCCTTTAAAAACAGATATGGAAAGTACAATCCAAACAAATCAACCAAACCAAAACATTTGTCTAACCATGGATCGCAGATACACAATGGTTACGCTTGGATCCTCCAGGAAACAATCCATATCCGTAAGCTTTCTCTGCCCTACGAGTTACACAATGATGACAAGTAGAATGCAAGATACACAATGGTTACGCCAGGATCTCCCAGGAAACAATCCATACCCCTAGGCCATCTTAGCCAGGCAGTTTCGCTACTAATGCGACTTACATAGATTGCAGGATACACAATGGTTGTTATGCCTGGATCCCCCAAGAAACAATCTATACCCCCAGGCCATCTCAGCCAGGCAGTTGCGCTATGCAGTTGCGCTCGTAAGACCATGGAGATCGCCATGGAATTCGATGGACACTCGAGTATCATATCCAGAAAACCTAAATCAGAGAGAGAATAATATCGATAGAATGAATCAATAGTGTGGCCACAAAGCGGATATCAAGCAGAAGGCATTTTCCATATCTTTACTTTGAAAATATGTATCATATAGTACCTTTCAAAATCTCTTCAAATATCATACTTATATAAAGTCCATTATATATAAGATTTCATTTTCAAATCAAATACATCCCAATATCAATAGTATATCAAATCACACTTATATAGACTTCGATTATATAAGATTTCAATTTACAAATTTAGTACCTTTACAGATCAATAGTTTCAAATCACTTCATACTTATACAAATCAATTTTTAAATAATTTCGATAACTCCCAAATCAAGTATTTAGTAAATCAAGGTTCTCAATTTCAATTCCTTTCAATAACGTTTCAGTTTCACAATCGTATATGGTTTTGCCAAATCATTTCTTCCTAATTTCATATATTCAGTTTCAAAGTTTCTTAAAACAATAGATTTAGAAAATTATCCAAATTCCCAAATCAACAAAAATTTAGGTCAAACAAATTCATTTTCATTTCAAACATATATTCACTTCAAAAATCATAATACTTCCAAAGTTATAAATCTTTCGAAACCAAAATACTTGAAATCATTACACTTTGAAATCATAATATTTCGAAATCATACATTTGAAATCATAAAACATTCCTTTAATTCTTTACATTTCATGAATTTATTCAATTAAACCCAAATCTAAAATTTCCAATTTTAATTCAATTCAAACCATGAGTTTCAATTCAATTTAGTTTTTCAACAAAACCATTTCAAATATTATCAAATTTCAAATAAAGATTTGATCCATAAAGTAAACTATTAAATCTTTAATATATTTCAAAGCTTAAAAATACCATATTCCAAAAATATATTTTATAATTTCATATATCCTAAATTTTTCTTCATTATTACTTAGTTCTGAAATATTCATTCCATAAATCCATCATTTTTAAATAAACTCAAATTACAAGTAAACCAAATATCCTTTCATACAAATATAAACTTCAAATATTCATTTAAGAAAATCAGTTATTAGTTCAAATTCACATTCTTTACCAAAATAAAGATTAAATCATTTCCAAACCATTTCAATCATCAAAATATCTAAAATGGTTACTAAGTTTAAAACCATCTCTTTTTAAAACCTTAAACTATTTATTTCTGTATGAAAAATCCAATTTACCATTGGAAAGATTTTTATTCTATATATATACTTTATTCAAAACATTTCAAATCTATATTTCATACCAATATGATTTAAAATAGTCCTATTTATTTCACTCAAAAAACAGTTTCAAACTTATATAAATCATATTACTTTATACTTTAATCATTCCAAACTAAACTTATATTCTTTATCAAATACCTTATACCTTTCAAAATTTCTTAACTTTGAAAAGTTAAACTTGATTTGAAAGTGCTCGAACCTTCAAGATATTCGAAGAAATAATATTTTCAATCTAAGAGTTGGAAATCACCAACAAATCAGTAAACCAATTTCAAAAGATAGGGTTATACCAAAACAAATCATCATCTCGAGGACGGAACACCAGCTTACTTTATATCATTTCAAATATATATATATATACATATATATATCTTTCGAACATCAAACCATACTTCGAAATCTGAAATCAAAAATTTGGTTTCCCAAAATCACTCGCATAGCAAAGCTACTAGAGTGGCCTTTGTCCTACTCGAAAACTCGAAAATCAATGTCGATGATGCATGCATTCATCACCGAAATTATTTTCCAGCGACATAAGTGGGTTCTGGACTTTTTATTTTCTTGAAACTTCTTTGAAATCACTTCGAAAACATTGGGATTAGTTCGGATACATTTGAAACATTTTTATTTGGAGAAATATCTTTAAATCATATTGTTATTATCTATTTTCCAAAATCCTAAAACCGATTTCAAAATACCGGAGTTCGAGTCCTCGAAATTCAAATTCAAAACCCTTTAGTTATAAATCATTTATATAAGTCAAATTCCTATAAATTTTCAAATTTTCAAATCCTTTCAAAATTTCAAATTTTCATTTTTAAAAGGTATATAATCCTTATCGAAAACATTTCACTTTTATATAAAAAGGTGGTCATCCTTATCAAAATAAAAATTTCATTGTATGCACAAATTCAAAATACAATCAAACACAAATTTCCAAAGAATGATTCAAGGTTAGATTTTAAACAAACAGAGATTCGAATTTAGATAAACTCTAATCAGATATAATTATGGTTCGAAGATAAGCTCGAACGAATATGAGATAATTTTATTACCAAATAGAAGATGAATAAGCCTTTATAAATCGTGGGCGACCTTAACTGGTCAACGGTGACTGCAGGAATATAATCAATTCAGAAATCTAAGGCAAATCGACATTTGATCGCCAGAGATAGAATCCGGGTAAAGCGGGAGATAGATAGCATTGTAAACCGAGGATATAGAAATCTCCGGTGAATCAATGCCAATTGTAAAGGAGTTTCACCCATTTACAAATTATTCAAAGATTTGCGGAATCACCGATCTTTATAGAGGCCATTCCAAAGTGGAGTTATGGAATGCCCCGAGATCAAAAGGGTAAAATAGGAAAGACAAGACTGGATTTCAGAACGAGTGGGAGCGTTCCAAAGTTCAAGGAATCATAATCGATAAGAATCCTAACCAAGAGATTTCTAACAAGGTGGATACCGAAGAAATGAAGTTTAGAAAATACTTGATTTCAAAATAAGAAGATTTTTATACTAATATAATCTTTGAAAATACTTTAAAAATCATTTGGAAATCAATTTATACTTCAAAAATACGTTTTCTCTCAAAGAAAGGATTTTGAGATTAATTTCTCTCATTCTAGGGCATTTCTACCCTATCTCTAATGAGTTTTTGCTCCGCAGGCTATGGTTTGCCTAAAACCTGGCTCTGATGCCAACTGTAACAACCCGATATTTTCAGCCGTTCGCATCCACATATGCCGGACATGAATTGCTCAAAATACCGCATTGTAAATAAATTTAGAGTAAACGAAAGACAAATCACAGACACAGAAATATCAGAATAACTCGCAGCGGAAATTAAAATAACATAGTAGTTCATGAAGCTACTATAACAAACTCTCAAAACATAATACATAACATCAGTCTGAAAAACATATACAATAGAAATCTTAAATACATAGCAGTTTATAAATACCAGAGCTGAAATAGAATAACTGAAAATAAAAGGGAGCAGATAACTAGACAAGCAGAATCTCCAGCGATTCCTAGCTCTAGAAAAGAAATCCAAAGGTAAGTTGTAAATACTCAGGCTGACCCGAGCGTAAAGTAAAACACAAAACGCTCGAGTCAGGACATATATACTGATGTGCACATAAATGTGCATATTTTTACCACCGTATTTAATCTATTCAAATTAAATAAATGGTCATATTGGGTATTTTAACATGTTTTAACCAAAATCCATATTAATTCCAAATTGTCGTATATCCATCTTTATATAGGGGCAAATCGGTCATTTGTGTGCATATATTTCTTTGAGAAAAATTAATTGGAAATTTATATATATGTGTCTAGGAATTTAATCTCAAATATGAGTGGTTTCATGAAGACACATGCATGCACAACATGAATATAAAGGAATGAAGATGGAAATAATTCAAAGTGAAGATGATGGAGGACCCCACCTACCCACCCCTTAATGTACAAACTAGAGGCTAATGCACATGCTTATGGAATTAATGGCTTCATGTACACATAAATGGGGATTATGACATGCTAATGATTACTTAGTGGCAACACTACCTCATGGGCATTTTGGGAATTCCCTAAAAATATGAATTATGGTTTCATACATGTATAAATACCCATATGTTTCATGTAATCTCCTCTCTCTTACTTAGTCTCTTTTTCGTTAGTTTTAGGCTTAAAATAAAACCAAGCCCTCTTCTTTCTTTTCATGGCTACTTGGCCATTTCTCTTTATGTAATTTTTCATGCAACTTCAATGCATGTTATTTTTCTTTTCATGCTTATTTACTTTCATGTTGTAGTTTAGATTTATTTTTCATGCAAGTAGAATAGTTTTTCTTTTTCTTGCTTTCTTTTTCAATTTCTTTTTCTTTCATGTTGCAAGCTACATTTGTTGTTTTAATGACAAATATGAGAGGCTAAACCCCTTTAATTTAGAGGGTAATGAAGCTCTCTAATTATGTAGCTTCAACTATTTGTTGATTCATGCTCTCTTTTTGTACTTAATGATGATGATAGAAATGGTTTACTAGTTGTTTTTGTTTTGAATTTGATAGCCTACATGGTTGACACCAAATAGGCTATGCTTAAACAATCACTAACACTAATTGCCTCTTCATCAAAATATGATTATGGAAAAAGAAAGTGATTTGAAATTAAAATTTGATGGTCTATATTTCTAATCAATAGTTAATAGGCCATACTTAAAATAGATTTCATTTTCATTTTCTTTGTCAAGTTTCATGAAAGTTATTAAGTTCTTTAATGGATGTGTTATGGTTTGATGGCTTATGTTGGTTAATCAATAGCACAAATATGTCATACTTATGATAAGCACATCAATTAAAGCACTAATGACCATAAAAGAGAGATCATGATTTCATATGTGTTGAACTACATGATTTAGAGAGTGGATTTATTTCCTAAATTGTCACTTAACTCTTATATTTGCTTCTCTTTTCTTTTAGTTAGTTCTCTAACTCTCTAGCTTAACTTTCACTCGACTTTGGTTTAATTTGATTGAATAGAATTTTAAAATCATCAATTCCCTGTGGATCGACCCATATTTGCCACGTGCTACATTCGTACACCTTGCGCTTGCGGTTATTTTTAATCTAAATTCGTTCGACGGTTTTCTAAACCTATAGAATTTACGTCGACGAACAAGTTTTTGGCGCCGTGGCCGGAGAATTTGTTTTGATTTTATTTTCTATTCTTCGAATTATTTTTCGTTTGATTTCATTGTGTGCGTGTGCATGTTGTGTGTTATTAAAAAATAAAAAAAATATTTTGTGTGTATGTATGTTGTGTGATTTTGTTTGTGTGTTCATTATTGTTTTCTAGTGTTTTGTTCATTTGCATTTCATATTTAAAAGAAAAAAAAAACAGATACAATTTCATAACAAAAAATAATATTATTTCACTTTCCATTTACATTGCATATTTTTTATCTACATTGTTTTCTAAAATTACAGAAGCAGTTTGCAAGTTCACTCACTGTTTCCCTTAGCTTTCTGTTGTTTTTGTGTGCTTTGTTTCAGTTCTTTTGCATACATCTCTTTTGTTCTCTGTTTCAGTTCTTTTGGATAGTTCTGCTACAGTCCACACTTCCCATACATCAACACACCACATCTTCACAAACTCCTCGACCACTTAACCTCAAACATCCCCCAAATATCCATCATCAAGCTGCTGACCATACTTCACCACATACCCCAACCCAAGCAGCAGCACTTCTCCTCTTTTCCATAGCATATACACCTCCATCCATGGCCTAATTTCCAAACTGCCGGATCACTACTAAACTGCCTTGCTGCTGCGACAATCCAACCAAACCTACTACCCAAACCACACACTTCTCAAACACCACAAACCACACCCACCTCACTGACTTCACCTCTGCCTTGTTACCACCTACCACTGCACATCACTTCCTCAACCAAACCTGCCGTACAACATCTCTGACTCCCTTGTAGTGCTTGTTCACACTTTAGCTGCCAAACTCACTGATCATCACAACCAGACAACAAACCTACTACCCAAACTCATCATTGCAGACACCTCTTCTAACTGCCACATCCCTCTTCCACAACCGTGCTATATAATTGCAAAACCAAACACCCACCATCTCACTACTTTCTGACCACTGCACAACAACCAGGGCAATACATAACCGATCAAATATCTCATACATCACACATCCTTACCCCTTGTTTGCTGGCAAATTGACAGTGACCCCACCATTGCTGCCTTGTGACAGATACCACTCTCCTCAAAACAACCCCACATCAATTTACTTCTCTTTTATTTTGCCTTCATATATCATCATCCACTTTGCTGCCTGAGCACTAAACACCTCACTGTCAAAATCATACAAGCTAATTGTCCGCAACATTACCTCTGGCCATACTTTCCTTCCACAACAACAACCCTGTGTAGCACTGCCACTCGAATCAACAATCGCGACCCCTAATTCACAATCAATCTTCCATCGAAACTCCATCGCTCATCTCCAGCCGCAATCGAAATCGAACCCACCACAAAATCGCCTCGACTACCCTTTAAACTTCGAACTCCATTCGAATCGAACAACCGCGCAAACACTGCCTTACGACTTCCTGCAATCACTCCACAATCGCCAATCGACTTCGCAAATAATCCAACACCTTCGCCTTGACCAACTTCTCCAAGAACAACCGGCAACCGAATCCCCTCAATCCACCTCCTTCCGCAACCTTCCAAACTCCATCATTCACGACTCACGAACTCCAACCAGCTAATTGCAACCCTAAGTCTCCACTACCAAATCAAAACTCAACAATCGATGTGTATATGGGTGCAAGAATCTGAATTTGTGTTATTTGTGAGTTTGGTTTTGTATTTGCGAGTTCGAGTGAAAGGTCTAGCTTTTGAATTTGCGAGTGAGAACAAAGGAGGAGCTTTTGATCTTTTAGTTGATTTTTCTTTTCGTTTGATCTGTGATTTTTTTTATCCTGTGTATTCGTGGAGTGGGTCGGGCCAAAAAAAAAAGAATAAAAGGCAAATGGGTTGTGGGGTGTTTTACTTTAAAGAATAATTGAATATTGAGTTGTTTTGTTTGGTGATTTTTCTTTTAAAAAAAGTTATTTAGGTTTTGTTTTTTTAGTTTATGATGGTTTGGTAATTTGGTTTTAAATTCCTTTGTCTTTATATTCGAAAAAAAAACTTTTTTTCTTTTTTAAGTAAAACTTCACTTTTAAATTCTGTTTCCTTTTAAAAAAATAGAAATTTTGTTTAGAGTAGTTTTCTTTCCAAAAATTTTCCTTTATAAAAGGAAAAAAGAACCAAAAGATAATAATAATAACAACAATTGTATATATCTTGTTTTTAATTTTCAGGTTGCAAAAGCAGGAAATAAAGGAAGAATAGCTTGCTGAAAACTGCCGCTCTGCTTTCCAAAAATAAATTGCTAGCTTGCTTATATAAGAAAATTTACTTCTTTTAAACCTCATCTCTAGTTTTATTTGAATTGCATTGTTGGTTACTTGCATTCGCATTTTATTAAAAAAAAGTCAAAAAACATAATTCATTCATAGTTGCATTGTTATCATATGTTTAATTTCTGCTTTGCATTTCATGCTAGAGTTTTGATTAATAATAACGCTTAGACATCGATAAATCTTAATTGTATATTGACAAGTTGTCTTCTTTGAACAATTTATCTTCTCGGTGTCTAGGCTACGGTAGAGTAATAACCATTTATAAATATTACGGTGATTCGTAAATATTATAGTGGTTGTTCCTCTGAAGGTATTTAAACCTTCGGCTGCATTGCTATGGTGATTCGTGGTGCACCGATAACCCCTTCCCGTTACCTGGCTGAGAACTATCTTGTTGAATTAAGACAGTGTATGATTATACAATTTTGGGTTGACTTAGGATAAATCGTTTGTAATTAATCCTTGCATTCATATAGTTGCATTAGTTCATGCATATTTAAAAAAATTCAAAATCCAAAACTAAAAAAATTGTAAATATTCCTCTTCTTTTTCTTTGACATTTTTAAATCCCTTTTCTTTGAAATTTCAAAAAAAATCCAATTTTTTTAGGAAAACCAAAAAAATTTTATAAAACCTTTTCAAAAGCCAAAAAAAATTGGAAATCTAAAAACAAAACAAAAATCAATTTTTCAATTTGAAAAATAAATTCTATTTGTAAATATTTTTCCTTTATAAAAAAACAAAAAAAACAAATTCTTGAAAATGTCCGAGTTTCCTTTTTCTTACTCACTTGATTTTAGTTTTGAAAATTCATATAATTTCACTTCAAATTCTTATGGATATTTCAACAACTATTGTTTAAATGATTTAAGTTTTGAACCACAAAGTTTTCAAAACGATTACCAACCCTCGACTCTTGAAAATAACGTTTCATCTTTACTTGAACTCTCTACACAACAAAATCAAAAGATAAATGATTCGTGTAATTCATATTTGTGTAATAATTCGAGTCAAGGATTTCAAAATTAGAATTCAATTCAAAATTCAAACGATTTCGATTATAACCCATGCCAACTCAATTTCGAACTTCAAAATGAATTTCAAAATCAAAATAAAGGTGGAAATAACTTTTCAAACAATTTTGGTAATGGAAATAATCTCAATTTTAATGCAATTGATAATTTTTGTTTTTAACAAATACAAATCACGAATTTTCAAGTGAATAACTATAAATTGGATTTTCTTGAGCAAATAAATGAAATTTATGATGATCACACGGATTTGTTGATTGAAACATATATGAAACAATGTGAAAAAAAAAAATCAAATTCCAACGTGTGGTGAGTCAAGCGATAATCCATCTTTTACCCAAATCGACGATTTTCAAATAACAACTTTTGAAATTGAAAATGAAAATCTTAATGAAATTGTTGAAAACACGGTACTTGAGTTGGATTTCAATTCTTTTGAGGATGTGAAACTTGATTTAAACTTCGATCTTCCTTTTTCTAAAAATTTGAATATGACAACTTTGAACTTCAAACTCGATTTACGCGATGAAGTTGTTGATAATCCAATAAAGGAAGTCGAATTTAACGAACATAAACTTTTTGGACTTTTCGAAAATGAGTTGTTAAATTCCGAAAGGGAAGAGTTAAATCACCATTTCAATTTTGAAATCAATAATTTTGAAAAATTTGTTGATAATGAGCTTAACTTTCAATTTGGTGAAAATAAACTTGAATTTTAATCAATTGTTTTATCAACCCCGAAAATCATCAAAAATAAAACAACTCATAAGGTTCTCAATAAAACGACATTCATTTTTCCAAATCGACAATCAACTTCGGAATCTTTTATGAATTGGTTTTTCGTGCTTAAGTTTTGTCTCGTATACTTGACGAGACAAATGAATCGATCTTTGGATGACCGTTTCATTCACTCTTTAACTGTATATTTTCTGATCTCTTGTAAATAATAACCTTTTCATTTTCATTTAAATAAATGTCATTTTTTTATTTTTATTTTTCTCCTTCCACTTGGGTTGACTGTGGGGACACAGTCAAAATCAAGTGTGGGGGGAGACTCGTCTTCATTTTTAATTTTTCATGGTTCATTTTTGCTTTTTCTTCCAAAACTCAAAAAAAAAATCAAAAAACTAAATTTTTTTTAAAAACATTTTGATTAATGTTTAAAGAAACACTGTATGATAAATATATGGTTTTGGTTTATTAAATTGAAATTTTTGAAATTTTTTTTGTCTTAACAAAAATAAAAATAAAGTTAAATTACAAATAACAATGATTTAACTAGTATATAGGTAGATTCACACGTGTTAATTATGAAATACATCGTAATTGAAAATCTTTGTTTTAAAAAGTGGTCGATTTAAAGTAAAGATACAACATTCTTTTTGTCTTCTAAGTTAAATGGTGCTAAGATGATTTTGCAACTCTCTCTCTCTCTCTCTCTTAAATATATATATATATATATATATATATATAACATCCAAGTATTCACTCTCATTTAAAAATCCTCACGGTTATGCATGTGTGAATTACTTGGAATCTTTGATTATGTGCTTTCATACTCATTTAAAAGTCCTCACGATTATGCATGTATGGAACACATGTAAAAAAGAAAAAAGAAAAAAAAAAGAACAGTCTTAATAAAACCACCTACGGTCGATAGGTGTATGCACGAAAGTGTGTGCACTCGCCATGCTCTGTACTCGCTTACATAAGCCCGAAAGGCAGTGCATGTGTAGTATATTTGGCCTCGTATTACCTGAGCTAGGTGTGTAATTTTTCTTACAAATAATGAGGAGAACGCAATTGAAATCCTAGCACTATTTTTACTTATTTGATTTGAATTGTTATTGAAAAGAAATGAAAATACCACTTTGATAAACTTTGATAGTCAACTACAGATCCATTTCATAGATACACTTTGTTATCAACTGAAACAACAGTTAAACTATTGTCTATTTGTTATGATAACTTGATTTTTGTTGGAAATTTTGACAAGTAAATGACATAAATTTTCAAGATAATAACCAAAACCTATATTTAACTTATAAGTGTCAATTTAAAAGTAAATCCTTTATTTGTAAGTATTTTCAAAAACTCGCATTCATCTCTTTTTAAATAAATCTTGCATTTTTGTAAATATTTTCACTTTACATTTTTTATTTTGCATTTGGATTTTGTGGGTAGTATCCGCTGAAAACCCTCACGAGACTACAATCGTCCTACTGGGGATACCCAGAGGTTTAACGGCTTGTTGCATACGCTCAATGCAATCGTGCTCCCTACGAAAATGGATTTATCTTAGTTTTCTTTATTCGAGGACGAATAAAAAGATAAGTGTGGGGGTGTTTGATGTGCACATAAATGTGCATATTTTTACCACCATATTTAATCTATTTAAATTAAATAAATGATCATATTGGGTATTTTTACATGTTTTAACCAAAATCCATATTAATTCCAAATTGTCACATATCCTTCTTTATACAGGGGGAAATCGGTCATTTGTGTGATATGTGTGTGTGTGTGTGTGTGTGTAGGAATTTAATCTCAAATATGAGTGGTTTCATGAAGACACATGCATGCACAACATGAATATAAAGGAAAGAAGATGGAAATAATTCAAAGTGAAGATCATGGAGGACCCCACCTACCAACCCCTTAATGTACAAACTAGAGGCTAATGCACATGCTTATGGAATTAATGGCTTCATGTACACGTAAATGGGGATTATGACATGCTAATGATTACTTGGTGGCCACACTACCTCATGGGCATTTTGGGCATTCCCTAAAAATATGAATTAGAGTTTCATACTGTATAAATACCCATATGTTTCATGTAATCTCCTCTCTCTTACTTAGTCTCTTTTTAGTTAATTTTAGGTTTAAAATAAAACCAAGCTCTCTTTTTCCTTTTCATGGCTACTTGGCCATTTCTCTTTATGTAATTTTTTATGCAACTTCAATACATGTTCTTTTTCTTTTCATGCATATTTACTTTCATGTTGTAGTTTAGATTTATTTTTCATGCAAGTAGAATAGTTTTTCTTTTTCTTGCTTTCTTTTTCAGTTTCTTTTTCTTTCATGTTGCAAGCTACATTTGTTGTTTTAATGACAAATATGAGAGGCTAAACCCCTTTAATTTAGAGGGTAGTGAAGCTCTCTAATTATGTAGCTTCAACTATTTGTTGATTCATGCTCTCTTTTTGTACTTAATGATGATGATAGAAATGGTTTACTAGTTGTTTTTGTTTTGAATTTGATAGCCTATATGGTTGACACCAAATAGGCTATGCTTAAACAATCACTAACACTAATTGCCTCTTCATCAAAATATGATTATGGCAAAAGAAAGTGATTTGAAATTAAAATTTGATGGTCTATATTTCTAATCAATAGTTAATAGGCCATACTTAAAATAGATTTCATTTTCATTTTCTTTGTCAAGTTTCATGAAAGTTAGTAAGTGCTTTAATGGATGTGTTACGGTTTGATGGCTTATGTTGGCTAATTAATAGCACAAATATGTCATACTTATGATAAGCACATCAATTAAAGCACTAATGATCATAAAAGAGAGATCATGATTTCATATGTGTTGAACTGCATAATTTAGAGAGTGGATTTATTTCCTAAATTGTCACTTAACTTTTATATTTGCTTCTCTTTTCTTTTAGTTAGTTCTCTAACTCTCTAGCTTAACTTTCACTCGACTTTGGTTTAATTTGATTGAATAGAATTTTAAAATCATCAATTCCCTATAGATCGTCCCGTATTCGCCACGTGCTACATTCGTACACCGTGCGCTTGCGGTTATTTTTAATCTAAATTCGTTCGACGGTTTTCTAAACCTGTAGAATTTCCGTAGACGAACAAATACTTATATAATGTAAACCAACTCAAGTGAACTGTAGTAATAATGCACTATAACTTAAAGGATGTTTGGGATCTGTAACAACCCGCAAATCCGTACCCCTTGACTCAACACTATTCTACAACAATCAACTCAAGTTGCACAGAAATACAAACCATTTGGGTTTAAGAAGAAGAGAATAAAAACAACAACAGAATCTAACCATCGCAGCGGAATAAAATATAATAGATAATAAATAATCTTTACTCAAAATCAAATATATCTGTTTACATATATTAAATCATCAGAGTACATCAAACACAGCTCAACATCCATATCATACAAATGAATACACAACAACTCAACATAGCGGAATTATATGTAAATACAAGTACGAGAGTACGTATCGTCATCCAGCTAGTCTCCTGAGCTCCACAGCATCATATCCTGTATCCTATAATACTCGGTCTGACCCAAGCATTACAGTTAAATAACACCCGAGTCAGTCTGGAATACCAGCGTGAGAAAATCACACCCAATTGATTATTAAAGTTTCAAAAATCCTTTGAAAACAAAAGCATCTCGTAAGGCCACGCCACAAATAAACATGTCAGGTTTTTACCTTACGATAGCAAAAACAATTTTTATAGAAATCCTCTGATATTATAATAGGGTCTATACACAAATACTTATAAAATAGCCGAAATTGTTACATCTATTAAATTCCAGCTACTAGCCATAAAAGTGGGTAATACAAAAAAACTCGTAAAAGGCTTGTAGGGAGAATGGATTTCCAACTAATGACTAGGCACTGGGGTACCACCTGTCATAGTACGGGGCCTAAATCACCGTACCGAGGAGTACGCCCGCTCCCCTGCAACACAAAGCCAGGACTATCCCTTACTGGATAATCCCGAGTGAGATCACTCTGCGGTTGGGATCAGCAACCGCCCACTAAACCGAAAAATAAAAAGGGACATCTAGACTGGAATGGCCTCACCCTGCTTGGGTGCTACCCACCTAGCCTTGCTGCATAACCCCTGATTTTCAGTCATTCCCATTTGATGAGGCTTGATGCTAAGCGTTACCTTTAAGAACTTATCTCTTAGAATGCCCATCGTCCACCTGACGATGTTTCGCAAGCATTCATCCATACAAGTCCGTCCCGGGTTCGAACGGAACCGAAAGCACTATTCCTACTACATCCATTTTGGAAATATCCTCAGGATTAGTAGCGACTAGCCCTTGCACTTCACTGCTCCATCTTCGAATCCACACTCATTTTCACGAAACTTACAAACCGGATCGAAGTGGTTTTCGAGAAATTAATCTCGATCCCGGTCTCTTCTAAACGATCAACGCATTGTCCAATATTGATAGTCGGTTATTTAACTATCAATTAATATGCATAAACATCCATCAACCAATAAATAATTTCCCAAACTATTTTTTTATCTCAAAATATCTTTACAAGATAAATTATATTTTCAATCTTTTGAAAACAGTTTCAAAACCACCTTACTTTTCAGAATAAACTTTCCCAAATATTTTCTATCTCCTTTGAAATCACCAAGCACAAAACTAGAATTTTAAAATAATTTAAAACACTTTACTTTGAAATATATACTTTAAAACACTTAGGATAAAACTGCTTAAATAATTTGTTAAAAATACATACTATATGAATTTGAGAAAATAAGGTTACTTTATAAAATATAAAAACAGGTTTTCACTTTTAACACAAATACGAAGTCACTTTTAAATAATTTATGCTATAGTATATTAAAAGGAAATACTTGCTTTAGAAATTAAATATTAGAAATAATAGATTTTACAAAATTTGCTTTCTATAAAAACAACTTTAAACCATCAAATTAATTTTTAAAGATTTACTTTTTAAAACAGGTACTTGACTATCCAAAGAAAATCCCAACTTCAATCACTTAAATCAATTTCCCAAATTGATTGCCAATTTATTCTATTTGAAATAAATTTCTTAACTTGCTCGGTTCATTTCAAAATTCATTAATTATGGACTTTATTTTTATTATTATTATTATTTGCTGTTTGATTTTAAATCTTTTAACTGAAATATACAAATTTCAGGCTTTTCCCATTTTCTTCTTTGTCCCTTTCAAAATTTAAAATCTTAAATTTGAAATAAATATTCTGTTCTTTTAGATATTAGCATTGGATTTTGCAATTCATTAACGTTCTATTAATTCAAAAGTCTCCTTTCTATATCCAAGATTTATTATGTCACTTTATTTTATTTTTATTTCATTCTTAATTTTTCAAAATTTCCATAATTATTTTACTTACAAATTCACTTCCTTTCTTTTCTTTCCAACATACAAGTTACATATTTTTTTCTAGAAATTCATTATACCCAATTATACCCAGTCAACCATAGCATTCAATATTTCAACATAATCCATCATAAAATATCAAATCATCATAACAGGGGAATTTAAATAATTTAAATAAATGTTGAGGGATCCAGTCGGATCCCTCCAAACTGTTTTCCCTGCAACCACAGACGTTAGCACAACAAATATGCTACTTTCTGAATATAACATACTATAGCACATCCAACAATTCCAACCATTCAAACAATTATTTAAATTTAATCAGTTAAATTTAAATTTAAACTGAGTGAGATTAACTCACCTTTGATTTGATTTGCAATCCACATCATTATTGTCTTGGTTTTCCCCTTTTTTGTGACCTTGAATAAACATATTATGATTTTATTAATATTCTAAATAAAATCGAACAATTAAATTTCCATTTATTAATATAATTAGCTAAGAATTTGGATTTAAACTAATAAATTTGATTTTTCAACAAATTTCCCTTTTAATAACATATTCCTAGTAACTAAAATAAATTAAATGAAATTCCTTCCAAACCCATATACGTATATTAAATTATAACAGAATTGCTTCCTTTTTTTATATAATTTTTTTTTAGCTTTTTATCTAAAAACAATCTTATCTTACTATTTAAACCTACCAATATATATATATACACATATATATATGTTTTCATTTCTTGTATCTATAAATACATAAACTCTACTGAAATTGATTTTTCTTCCGCATAAAATATTCACATATGTAAAAATTTAAGGAAAAGAAAAACACAATACCTTCACTGCCCAAAATGCAATCGAACAAAATCCTGACCCTCCTCTCTGCGTGACTCCACCCTGACGTCCACCTTCGAGAGCAAGCTCGAGCGACTTCGAACGCATTTCTGAGCTCGCTCTAATACGCATCAACCCTTCCTCAAATCCAAGCGCCCCCTACGACGCGTTGCCCCACGACAGCCACCGATGCTCCAAATTGTTCGACCATTCGAACCCCTCGCGCGCGCCAAAGCATCGCGATCTGGCCTTGAATCGAATGACGCGAAACCCTAAACTGCAGTCGCGATGCCCTAGCGTGCGATCCGATCGCATACGAACACCCATCGCCTTTTACGGCAAGCTCGAACTTCCCCCCTCCTTTCGCGGTGATTCAATTTAATAGAAATCGAATTGGAAGCGGAAACAAAAACTGCCATTATTGTTATTTTGTTTCGAACGAAACGACTTGGTTTCGTTAGCACAGTTGTTTATATTTGATCCGGGATGAAGGGCTTCGGCCATGATATTTATTTTATTTATTTATTTATTATTTTTATTTTTTGAAAGATCTCGGTTTTGATCTGAAGGATAAGGCTTCGGCCAAATTATAAAATTGAAAACGAAGCTTGCGCTAGAAGCTAGGGGAGTGAGACTTCTTTAAAAAGATTTGACTATATCTTTGATTTTTCTTTGATATGAATATTTTATTTTATAATCTCCTGAACGAAAAATGTTCTTTATTAACAACGAAGCGTATTGAAGAAGGTAGCATGTACTTTTTTTGTTTTTTTGTTTTTATTTGAATCCAGGTGTTTATATTAGATTCCCGATATAAATTTCAGTGTGTTTATATGTCGTACGCTCACACGACAACTCCAAACGCCACAAAAAAATTGGAATCCGATAATAATAAACTATTACGGACCCAATGGAACTGATTTCGTCGAAATCCGAGACTGTGCCTCAGAAGGCTATTTTTAAATTCAATTTAAACAGTATAAATTTTAAAACTGAACAGATCACTGTTAAATTCAATTTTAACACTTCTATTATTTTCAACAAGCTTAAAATTTCAGATTCAACATTTTACTCAACTTCAAATTATTTAGTTCAATAAATTTAATTATCAATAATTAGTGATATTCGTAATTCAAGTTAGAATTACTCTATTGAATACTTAAAATAAATTAAATATTCCGATTTTAAATGCTTGAAAATTCCGAATCGTCACATTCCTCCCCCCTTAAAAGAATTTCGTCCCCGAAATTACTAATTAGGAAGAATGGCCCAATACCCGTTTACTTACCTCCAAAACCAAACAATTCAACATCTTACTAACTATCTTTTATAAAAGACCCATTATCATTCTTATTATTTCTCCAAACCTTTCCCTAGTTTGCATACAATCCTATTTGCCCAACCATCCAAGTTTTAATCTTAAAACCAATTTTGAATTTATCAAAATTTCTCAAAATTTTCTAACTCCCTAAATTCCCGAAAAATTTCGCCAGCGTCTCCTTTGCGCGGCTGACTCGGTACAACTACAAAATGGCTCTACGGCCTCCCAAATCCAAAAAGAAAACAAAAGGCCAAGTGGCTCAATCCAAAATCCCAATCAAATTCACACCAAATGTAAATACATACCTTTTTGTCGAGCATTTCAAATTTATTTTTCTGAAATCAAAAACCAATTCTCTTTTCCCTTTTATAATACCTGCATATCCTGCGTAGCACTAATATCTTAACTCAATATTCCCAAAACATTTTATCGACTTTCTTACCAAATGTCAATATTCATCCAAATATCAACTTAGAATATATTTGCAATATTCGATTTTCAATTAAGAATTGACCATTCCTTATTTAAGTTAACCTAAGCATTTTACATGTTTCTTTATTTATTTCCATCTTACCACTTTAGTTTATATCCATTTCTATTCACATTGGTTCTCTCATTTCCATACGAATTCAATTCATCTTCAACTTTAAATATTAAATTTTATTTTCCATTTATAACTAATTCATGTCATTATTTTAGTTAGTCTCATCGACTAACTTATTTCAATTTCCAGTTTAAAATTGTTTTGTCGTTAGCAAAATTTTCCAAAATATTTCAAAAATTGTCTAACTCCAAAAATTTCTAAAAATTTTTTTGGCAGAGTCTCCTTTGTACGGAGGTGATTTTGCAATTTGACAAAAGATATAAATATATATACATCGACCCACACGGTCGGAAAAATCAAAAACAGTTCATATTTCCTATTTTAATTGCGTAGGCGTACCTTATTTAGCATTTTTAAGCATGCAGCTTATTATTTAGCAGTTAATACCACCCAAATCCAGCCATACGGCTTCTAGGTACCTGTACTTACTCAATTTAAACATGTAAGTGCCAAATATATAAAGTTTAACAGCATATCACTTATTTGCAATAGTTAAAACATATGAATTCTAAAAGTAATGCACATCATCATTTTCCGTAAGCAAATTTTTTTTACAACTTTCATAGTAATTCAACTATTTCAATTAATTTACAAATCATTTTCGTTCAAATTTGAATGGTTTTCAATTCATTTGTGTACCACTTCATCAATCGAAATGGTCTAAACTCAATCGCTTACATTTAATCTATTCTTAAGAAAACTGAACTCATATTTAGTTCTATTGCTCTCAAAATCAATTTATTTACTTCTATCAATCCATAGAATTTTAATCACTTCCATTTATAACAAATGACAATTTGTTCTATGAAATTTGACGAGATCCATGTGAATAAATAAGTATTTAGGTTTTATAACCAATTTAAATGGATTTCAACTCAATTTATACTTAATTCTATTTCATTTCAAATTTATTCACAATCTATATACTCTCATTTCATTGCATATCAAATTTGAATACATTCACTTGCATTTCATTCTATATTTGTTTATTCCAAACAATTTTATCCAGCTCGAAGACAATCCAAGCTATTTCATTCAATAACCATTTCTCGACTTATTTAAATCATACTTCCTTTGGTTCTTATTTATCCCATCCATTCACTCATTCAATATAATTAACCTATCCACTCAATCCATTTCGAATTTTCCATTTTCTTAAATATTATTACAACCCACCAAGTTCTATTTCAATCCATATTTATTTTTACTCGATTCAAATTTAATCCAATATCATTAAACTTGGTTTAAGTTGAATTAAATTCAAATCGTTATTCAGCTTAAGTCAATTTACTTCAATTTATTCAAATTTACACTTAAGCTCATTTTCATTTTACAAGTAAATTTTCTGTTTTCAATTTAACTTGATTCTATTTTCCAATCCCATTTCAAATTACAAATTTATTTGATTAGTTATTATAAAATTTAACTTTCTAGATTCCACTCATCCAATTTATCTCCACTTATTTGGATTTTATTTGTAATTCATTCCATCACTATTTTAATCCATTTCCATTTTTTTTTCTTTCGATACATTTCAATTATATCTAGTTTGTTAACACTTCAAGTTAAATTTTAAATTAATAACTCAGGTTCTGATTCCACTATTCACTTTTTAATTTACCATCCAATTTTATTAACTTACATTGCAATTTCATTCACAAATCACTTAATTAATTGCAAGGCCACTTCAATTATATTTTCTTCACTAATGATTCAAGTCGAATTTGATTTATAACTTGAGTTCTATTTCCAATCTTCATTATTAGCCGACAATTCAGCTTTTATTTAACTACATTGATCTCCATTTACACATTTCGTTAACTAATTTATTATCAATTAGTTCTTCCCTTATTTATAGTACAATATTTGATTTTATTTCCAAATATCACTTCATTTAATTTTCTTAGTTCACATTATTTTATAATTCAAGTTTGGCTTTTCTGTTTATTTTCCAATTCACCAAAGATATTTATTTTTGGGTTTTCTATCTCACCTTCAAATTTAACAAGTCACAACTTATATTTCATATAATCACACTCATTCTAGGCTTGAATATATTCATCTTTTATTTTTAACCCAAGCCTTATGCTTATTTATAACGCAAGCATATTTTTATTTCATGGATTTTTAATTCTTTTACAAGTCATTCTGATTTATTTAACTCAATCTAATTCTTATCCAACTTATTTCCCAGTTATCCAGGTAAAAATTTAATTTCATTTAATAACTTAATTGAATCCTTATTCCAATTCAAATTTATTTTAACTCAGTTTTATTTAATTCAATTCGATTGCAACTAAATTCGAATACAACTGGATATTATTTCCAGCCTATCTAGTTAATGTCAATCCAGTTAAATTTTTATTTCCTCAATCCAAGTTAATTTCATTTCTAACTTTTCCCTTTAAATTTAAATTCCAATATTCAAAGCTTATATTCCTTTCCTGGTTTAAAAATCATCTCAATTTACAAGCTTACAATCCATATCATCAGGAATTTAAAAACACCGGCTTTTGGTTTCAAATTATTTTGAAATCTCCAACATCTCAAATCATATTTCTCACAAATTAAACCAATCCTGGTTTTATTCCCAATAAATTTCCTTTGAGATTTCCAAAAATAAACAGGTTTTCCTGAATAAATCAATTAGGCAGCAATTCATCACTTAGAAACTCGAAAATGAACATCGATGATGCTGCAGTCATCACTGAAGTTATTTTCCAGCGACTGAAGTGAATTCAATGCTATCTCACTTCCCAAAATTTATTTGAAACAATTTCCTTTCAGAAATACCCCAAAAACAACAATATTACTATTTATCTTCAAAATATTTCCAAAATCTCCGGGGTTTTAAAGTTTCAAATTTTATTTTAATTCCAATTTTAACTATAATGCATTTGTACAATTTATGCTTATACAAATTCCCATTTTATTTTAATTCAATTTATAAATTACATTTACAATACATATTTATAAATTTCATTTCATAATTGGATTTATCTTCTCAATCTTTGATTATATTTACAATTTCTAATTAAATATTTCACTTAACAATGATAATACTTTAATATTATCATTTCTAACATCCAAGCAACCATATAATAGCTATATAGTTTACCAAAAACTTTATTTACATCAAAAATATATTTTTAGGTAAAATTATTTCATTCACCCATATTTAAAACAATACCGTGTCGATTGTTCTATTCAAGTGTTTAGAGACCCTTTCGATACAGTTGTCCAGACTGTGCCGACGAAGGTTCATATGCCACTCAATAAACCGATCAACACAATATTAAAACAATTTATATTCACTAACAAATACACGCTCATATTTATTAATACGCTCAAACCCATTCTAGAGTACTATAGACTCTATTTTATGAGTAATTCCCACCAGAGCCAAAGTTATCACCAACCTATGCTCTGATACCAAGTGTAACGGCCCGCAAATCCGTACCCCTTGAGTCAACACTATTCTACAACAATCAACTCAAGTTGCACAGAAATACGAACCATTTGGGTTTAAGAAGAAGAGGTAGAAGAAGAGAATAGGAAACAACTACAGAATCTAACCATCGCAGCGGAATAAAATATAATAGATAATAAATAATCTTTACTCAAAATCAAATATATCTGTTTACATATATTACATCAACAGAGCGGAATTATATGTAAATACAAGTACGAGAGTACGTATCGTCATCCAGCTCGTCTCCTGAGCTCCACAGCATCATATCTTGTATCCTATAATACTCGGTCTGACCCGAGCATTACAGTTAAATAACACCCGAGTCAGTCTGGAATACCAGCGTGAGAAAATCACACTCAATTGATTATTAAAGTTTCAAAAATCCTTTGAAAACAAAAGCATCTCGTAAGACCATGCCACAAATAAACATGTCGGGTTTTTACCTTACGGTAGCTAAAACAATTTTTATAGAAATCCTCTGATATTATAATAGGGTCTATACACAAATACTTATAAAATAGCCGAAATTGTTACATCTATTAAATTCCAGCTACTAGCCACAAAAGTGGGTAATACAAACAAAACTCGTAAAAGGCTCGTAGGGAGAATGGCTTTCCAACTAATGACTAGGCACTAGGGTACCACCTGTCACAGTACGGGGCCTAGATCACCGTACCGAGGAGTACGCCCGCTCCCCTGCAACACAAGGCAGGGACTATCCCTTACTGGATTGTGACGCCCCACCACTATACCCACGCTAGCCAAGAACATTACTGAGAATATTGTCAACTAGCACGGAGAATATGGCTGTTGAGGAGTGACCATCTGTATAATTGCTTTGTGCGAGTACCGATATACCGGATAAAAATATAACTTTTCATCTCAAGAGGAAATCCGACATACCAACACAAACTCAAAGCTACTACACAGTGGCTACAAAGGTCTTCGGAAACAAATATAGAAATAAACATAACACAAATCAGTCACAGACAATTCATATCACAAAGGCGGAAATAGATATGAATATTACACTAATAAGTGTACATCAGAGTAGCGGTCTAAAAAGATCCACAATATCACAAAAGAATAGTTACATGAACTACACAAAAGAATAAGTATACATTATGGAATCTATATCTCGAATGTATACACCAAAACAAACTACTAATCTAAGTAGTAAGCCAAAAGTCAGAGAAATCAATCCCAAGTGAGAGGTCAAGCGGAAGCACCTGTAACATCTCGGTCTGACCCGAGTATTATTTAATAAGAAAATAATAAACGGATCAGTCTAGCTATAAATATCAGATGAAACGATATAGAATAAGAGATATGACTAAACACATAATAATCACAATTCCAAGCTGTGATATATAAGCAGTTGAAAATCATCAAGGGATTATTCAATGTCACAAAATCTACACAAGAATCAAAGGAAATGTCATACTCCATATTTTGTTCATCAAACCACAAATATTGACGATTATATCAAAGTCAATCACAAAAATCAATGACACACAAATTCACCAATGCACAAAAATTGACAATACTTATCAAGGGAAATCACAAAAATTGGTGAAGCACAAATTCTAGAAATCAACACAAGAAATCCAGTCAATGACACATGAATTCACCTATGCACAAAAATTTATAAATCATATCAATAGAAATCACAAAAATAGGTGAAGAAGAAAATTCCAGAATTCGACACACGAAATCCAGAAATCACACAAAATAGGGGGAAAGGCCTATCACACGAACGGGAGCGTGAAAACTCACCAACAGCTGTAACACATGAACGAGAAGCTATCTCATGGTAGCTAGCCATTAATTTGACACACGAATGGTTCGAAGACCTGACACACGAATGGTCCAAAGACCGTGGGTTGCTACCCCACCAATTTGAGTCGGAACTCCACAAAGCGGGGCTTAGTCTCCCTCGCAGACAAAGAGACATCGCACAATTGCTAGTCTAAACCATAAAATGATCATCATTGATCATCAAGAAGTGTCAATTACAATAAGCTAGTAAATATATGAGTTTAGCATCATGTCCCATAACCACTAGCTTAACTTAAATATTTGCGAACAAATTGTAGATCTCCACTAGAAAATTGTCACAAGAGTTTCAATCGAACAAGTCCAAGAATTAACCAACAAAGTAAACGCAAGCGTTTCATACCACTCGTTTTACTAAGTCGTTTAATTAGATTTCTCATATGAGTGAGGTAAAGGTTTGTATATACTAATAGATTGGAAAACGGTTTTATAACGAATTTGGTATTAAAATAGTATTGAAATCGTTTGAGGAAAGAGTTTTGATATTTACTACTAGTATAGAAAACCTTTATATTTTTAAAGTGACAGATCACAAAGAAGATTGTAAGGACAATCAATCACTAAAATTCACATTCGAAGACGTGAATAAAATCCAAAGAAACCGATAAAGAATCCATCGAAATGGATATTCAAAAATCCCTAAAAAGAGTCATCAAAGTCATAATAAATGATAACAACAAATAGGATTATCACGAATCGATTTAAATTGGAATTCTCAAACAAAATGTAAGAAGGCAAAATCACAACAGTTTCAGACGTCTGAAACAAGTGGTTCAGACGTCTGAATCTGAAAATATAAAAGTTTCTAGAACACGATTCAGACGTCTGAACCAAATGTTTCAGACGTCTGAAATAGGCATATTTTAGCCTATTTTCTTTCTGTTTGAAAATAAGCCAATTCAGACGTCTGAAACCATTTATTCAGACGTCTGAATCTGGGAATAGAAAACTTCCCAGACAATATTCAGACGTCTGAATATCACGTTTCAGACGTCTGAATCTGGGGTTCATGGCATTCCCTGAACCTAGGCCATAAATGGCCAAACGAATATCGGAAACGACCAATCGAGCAAATGGCAATGACTAAGGACTTACGTTAAACGACAACCCAGCCTAAACGGCTCTTCGATACGCTTCAAATATCAATGGCCAAATATCCATAAAAGGATTTTCATAAATTAGACCAAAACACCAAAAAATGGAATATACACCAAATCAACCAAACCAAAATAAATTGCACAAGAATAAGTGTTAGGAATTCATACCTAACAATCGAAGATAATTATAAACTAAGATGTGAGATAAAAATCTCACCTTTTCACAAAATCAAACAAGAAGAAGCTTGAAAGCAAATGGAGAATCAACCTCTCTTCAACACAACCCAATTGAGCTTGAATCTAAGCTCAAAAACAAGAACATTCCCAAAATTAGGTTTAGGAATTTCTGAAATTGGTAAGAGAATAAGTTGGAGAAGAAGAAGAGAAGCTTACCAATGGGTTCTTCTTGAGTTTGGAGCTAGGAATTTGATTTGCAAGAGAAACTAGGGTTTTGGAGTTTTTAATTTCCAATCTCTCCCACCATTAATGTTATAAAAACTGAAAAGAGAAGAGAATGAGGGTGAGTGGGTAAGAGTGGCTCAGATTTGAGCATAAGTTAACATAGGGCTGAGCCCAAAACCAAACCTAAAGTGAAAAGTAGCAAAAATCAACTTTCTCCAAACATATCGAAGCTTATACTCAAAAAGGTCGCAAACGGCATTTTAAACTCAATGGGAGTGGTCCCGAGTCCTAATTCGACCGTATGCAAAAAGTAGCTTTTCGGACTAAATTTCGAGTACCGATAAAATATTTAAATTAATATTTAAATATTAAAATCGACAAATATGCGGGTTGTTACAGACTCCCCTCCTTAAAGAAATTGCGTCCTCGCAATATTTAAGAAGAAGATATATAGTAACAACCATAAAAGCATATTCAACACAAAAGAAATTTGAAATAAAAGGTTCACCTCAAAGAGCACGAGAAAGTAAGTCCGGATGTGTTCGCTCGATGTACTCTCTAGATTCCCAAGAACAATCCTTAGGATTTGAAGACCATTGAACTTTAACAAGCGGAACATCTTTATTTCGAAGTCGTTTGACCTCCGAAGCAATGATACGAATAGGATGTTGCTCATAAGTTAAATAAGGCGAAACTTCAATCTCTTCCACAACACCGGGCTCAAGAACAGAATCAGAATCTCGAAGGCACTTCCGTAATTGAGAAACGTGAAACACGTCATGAACAGCAGAAAATTGAGCCGGTAATAAAAGGCGATAAGCCATGGAACCAATACGTTCAGTGATAGGAAATGGCCCAATATATCGAGGCGACAATTTTCCCGATCGACTGAAACGTACAACACCTTTCATAGGTGATACACGAATGAACACAAGATCTCCCACAGAAAATTCTAACTTCCTTCTCCGGTTATCGGCATAGGATTTTTGTCTACTCTGGGCTTCTTTCATCCTATGACGAATAAGATCAATCTTTTCTGTGGAATCGCGAATAAAATCTGGACCTAAAACCAGCTTCTCACCGGCCTCAAGCCAACAAGAAGGAGATCGGCATGGCCTTCCATAGAGTGCCTCGAAAGGTGCCATACCAATACTAGATTGGAAGCTATTATTATAGGAAAATTCAACAAGTGAAATATGATCTTCCCAACTTCCACCAAAATCCAGAACACAAGCACGAAGAAGATCTTCAAGAGTTTGACTCACACGCTCGGTTTGTCCATCGGACTGAGGATGATAAGCGGTGCTAAAATTGAGCTTCATTCCCAAAGCTTTTTGAAGACTCTTCCAAAATCCACTAGTAAACAATGGATCACGATCACTAACTATAGAAGTAGGAACTCCATGTAATTTGACAATCTCTTTGATAAAGAGTTTGGCCAAAAGAGGAACGGTTCGGTTAGACCGAACGGGAATAAAATGGGCGGATTTAGTAAGTCTATCAACGATCACCCATAAGCTATCATGACCCGAACGAGAACGGGGAAGGCCATCTATAAAATCCATGGAAATCTGGTCCCACTTCCAAATTGGAATTTCTAAAGGTTGGAATAACCCACCGGGCCTTTGATGTTCGGCCTTAACGAGTTGGCAAGTCATGCAACGCTTAACAAAGTTAGCGATGTCAAGTTTCATTCCCTCCCAATAATAAAGTCGCTTCATATCTGCGTACATTTTACTACTACCGGGATGAATGGTAAATTTAGAACGATGAGAATCTTCTAAAATACCTTTACGAAGATCACTAATATTTGGCACGACAAGTCTACCAAATCTCCGAATGTCGCCACGAGAATCGATATCAAAGTCTTTCAATCCTTCAATATCAATCTTATCCTTAATATTTTGGCTAAGAAGAGCCAATTCGGGATCTAACCTTTGAGTTTCAAGAATGCGGTCTAAAAGAGAAGGATGAGCCTCAAGGCTACATAAAACAAGAGATGAACATAAATCGGATAGCGGTCTCGAATCTCACAAGTGGATAAGATCTCGAGATCGTTCCATTCGGATATCATCATAGAAACAACTGCTTGTTGCTTACGGCTAAGAGCATCGATGACACGATTACCCTTACCGGGGGTATAAAGAATATCAAGATCATAAGGTGCAAGAAACTCGAGCCAACGCTGTTGACGCAAATTAAGTTCCTTCTGAGAGAATAAATATTTCAAGGACTTATGATCGGTATATAGAACAAATTTCTCTCCTAATAGATAATGACGCCAAATACGAAGGGCGAAAACAATAGCCGCGAGCTCTAAATCATGAGTGGCATATCTAGTCTCAGCAGGCTTCAATTGCCTAGAAGCATAAGCAATAACACGTTCTCTTTGCATAAGAACGGCACCCAAACCAACGCGACTAGCATCGGTATAAACAACGAAATCTTGATTCCCCTCGGGAATAACAAGAATAGGAGCATCAGAAAGGAGTTCTTTTAATTTCTGAAAAGAAGCTTCACATTTGTCCGACCAAATGTATTTAACACCTTTCTTAGTCAAGCTAGTGAGAGGTACGACAATCTTAGAAAAGTCTTTGATAAAACGACGGTAATAACCTGCCAATCCAAGGAAACTACGAATCTATGTCACACTCTCCGGTCTCTTCCAATCTTGAATCGCTTCAATCTTTGAAGGATCCACGGAAATTCCGGATTCGGAAATAATATGACCGAGAAACTTCACACGAGATTGCCAAAAATGGCATTTAGAATATTTTGCTTTTAATTGATTACTCCTAAGAGTTTCCAATACAATTCGAAGATGTTTTTCATGCTCCTCCTCGGTTTTAGAATACACAAGAATATCATCAATAAAGATGAGAACAAATCGATCGAGGAAGTCTTTAAAAACTTGATCCATTAAGTCAACGAAATAAGCCGGGGCATTCGTTAACCCAAATGGCTTAACAAGCCATTCATAAGATCCATACCGAGTACGGAATGATGTCAAAGGAATGCTATCCTCTGCAATACGAAGCTGATGAAAACCGGTAGCCAAGTCCAATTGTGAAAAGACTCTAGCACCACTAAGTTGGTCAAATAAATCATCAATCCGAGGTAAAGGATATTTATTTTTGATAGTAAGATCATTAAGCTTGTGGTAGTCAACGCAAAGCCTAAGTGTACCATCGGATTTCTTCAAAAAAATAGCTGAAGCTCCCCAAGGCGAGGAACTAGAGCGAATAAATTGCTTCGTCTCTAATTCGGATAATTGTTTATGCATCTCCTCGTTTTCTTTATTAGACATACGATACGGAGGACGAGTGATAGGTTAAGCTCCAGGAATAAGATTAATTCTGAACTCAATTGCTCGCTTAGGTGGTAATCCTAAAACGGGCTCGAATATGTCGGAAAATTCACGAACGACGTGAATAAGAGAAATAATATCACCCTCATCGTCATCATCGTCATCACGAGGATTTAAAGAATATAAAGATGCAACCAAGCTGGAATCTGAATCTTTAAGATTAATAGAAATCTGCTTAACAGATTGAGGATGTCGAAGATGAATAGTCCGCTCAGGACATAGGATATGAGCTTCATAACGGTTAAGCCAATCCATTCCCAAAATCATTCCAAAGCCTAAATAACGCATGACATGCAAATCGGCTAGGAAATGAAAATCACACAAAATAATCTCGACATCCTTACACAATAAACTGATCGTTGCAGATCCACCAACCGGATTCGCAATTCTCAAAGAAGTCATTAAACACAAAACATCCAAAGAAAAGGCATCAACAAGTTCTTTCGATATAAAAGAATGGGACGCACCCGTATCAAAAAGAACTCGAATAGGATGATCACGAAATAAAATAACTCCATCCAAAATAGAATGAGAAATACCTTGGCCACGAGATGTGTTGCCAGGGGCTTGAGCAACATTAAGCTTTCCCTCCTTCCTATTTTGAAGTTTGGGACACACATCCATAAAATGGTCCGGGCTTTTACAATAGCGGCAAGTGCGAGGCTTAGAACACTTGTTCGCAAAATGGTCTCTAGAACCACAGTTGTAGCATTTCCCTTCACTAGAGGAAAAGTCTTAGCAGTATGAATTGCTTGCTTCCCCTTTTTATTGGGATAAGAACCTTTAAATTTGTTTGGCCTCTTCTTGTTGTTGAAGCTAGGTTTGGAAGCTACTACTTCAACGTCATTCTCCCTATCCGCCTCTTCAAGACGAAGAGCGATATCAACGAGTTGGTCAAAAAAAACTTCTAATTTTAGAAGTAATGGCTTCTTGAGATTTTTGTTTAAGCCATAAACAAATCTCTGATTCTTCTTCAGAGGGGTGTTGATGTATTCAACCCCATATTTGGAAAGTGATTCAAAAGAAGCAACGTAGTCCGTCACGGAAGAATCGCCTTGAACAAGGTCAATGAAACGACGAGCCATCGTCACTTTCTCAGCTTCTGGCACGAATTTCAATTCGAAGCGTCCTCGGAATTGCTCCCAGGTGAGATCCGCTTCATTAATCTCAGAAATAAGAAGCTCGTACCAGTCCAATGCTCTTTCTCGGAGCATACTAGAGGCCACCTGAACTCGGTGAAGGTCAATAAGATTCATGCGAGAAAAGATTCGATCGCATGACCTTAGCCAAGCCTGTACTTTAATAACAGTTTCGGAACCTTTAAATGGCTCCCCACCCAAGTTAGTGTAATCGCTGCACAAGCGTGCAAATCCCGACTTTGGGTGAGTAGGTTCCGGGTTAGCTCCAGCTGCTTGAGCATTCGTCACTAAATCAAGAAGCTGTTGAGCAGTCATGAAAACTCCATCCTGGGGCGGAGTGCTAGATGGCACGGCTCTGGGGCGGCCAGGTCTAGACATTTCTCTTCCTTTAGAAAGAAAGAAGAAGAAAAAGGTTATTCACCAAATTGAATATCAAGCAATCTTGATATACAAAACAAGGAATCATAAAAGAAAATAGGATGGGACGGTACGTAGACCCGAATAAAATCCGAAAGCACGACTCCTAAGATGGACTTAGGACAATGATCCTTGTTATAATATTCCATATTGTTCCGAAGTTTGGCTCTGATACCAAGCTGTGACGCCCCACCACTATACCCACGCTTGCCAAGAACATTACTGAGAATATTGTCAACTAGCACGGAGAATATGGCTGTTGAGGAGCGACCATCTGTATAATTGCTTTGTGCGAGTACCGATATATCGGATAAAAATATATCGTTTCATCTGATATTTATAGCTAGACTGATCCATTTATTATTTTCTTATTAAATAATACTCGGGTCAGACCGAGATGTTACAGGTGCTTCCGCTTGACCTCTCACTTGGGATTGATTTCTCTGACTTTTGGCTTACTACTTAGATTAGTAGTTTTTTTTGGTGTATACATTCGAGATATAGACTCCATAATGTATACTTATTCTTTTGTGTAGTTCATGTAACTATTCTTTTGTGATATTGTGGATCTTTTTAGACCGCTACTCTGATGTACACTTATTAGTGTAATATTCATATCTATTTCCGCCTTTGTGATATGAATTGTCTGTGACTGATTTGTGTTATGTTTATTTCTATATTTGTTTTCGAAGACCTTTGTAGCCACTGTGTAGTAGCTTTGAGTTTGTGTCGGTATGTCGGATTTCCTCTTGAGATGAAAAGTTATATTTTTATCCGGTATATCGGTACTCGCACAAAGCAATTATACAGATGGTCGCTCCTCAACAGCCATATTCTCCGTGCTAGTTGACAATATTCTCAGTAATGTTCTTGGCTAGCGTGGGTACAGTGGTGGGGCGTCACAGCTAATTTCCAGAACACGATTCATACGTCTGAACCAAATGTTTCAGACGTCTGAAATAGGCATATTTCCAAACCACTATACCCACGCTAGCCAAGAACATTACTGAGAATATTGTCAACTAGCACGGAGAATATGGCTGTTGAGGAGCGACCATCTGTATAATTGCTTTGTGCGAGTACCGATATACCGGATAAAAATATAACTTTTCATCTCAAGAGGAAATCCGACATACCGACACAAACTCAAAGCTACTACACAGTGGCTACAAAGGTCTTCGGAAACAAATATAGAAATAAACATAACACAAATCAGTCACAGACAATTCGTATCACAAAGGCGGAAATAGATATCAATATTACACTAATAAGTGTACATCAGAGTAGCGGTCTAAAAAGATCCACAATATCACAAAAGAATAGTTACATGAACTACACAAAAGAATAAGTATACATTATGGAGTCTATATCTCAAATGTATACACCAAAACAAACTACTAATCTAAGTAGTAAGCCAAAAGTCAGAGAAATCAATCCCAAGTGAGAGGTCAAGCGGAAGCACCTGTAACATCTCGGTCTGACCCGAGTATTATTTAATAAGAAAATAATAAACGGATCAGTCTAGCTATAAATATCAGATGAAACGATATAGAATAAGAGATATGACTAAACACATAATAATCACAATTCCAAGCTGTGATATATAAGCAGTTGAAAATCATCAAGGGATTATTCAATGTCACAAAATCTACACAAGAATCAAAGGAAATGTCATACTCCATATTTTGTTCATCAAACCACAAATATTGACGATTATATCAAAGTCAATCACAAAAATCAATGACACACAAATTCACCAATGCACAAAAATTGACAATACTTATCAAGGGAAATCACAAAAATTGGTGAAGCACAAATTCTAGAAATCAACACAAGAAATCCAGTCAATGACACATGAATTCACCTATGCACAAAAATTTATAAATCATATCAATAGAAATCACAAAAATAGGTGAAGAAGAAAATTCCAGAATTCGACACACGAAATCCAGAAATCACACAAAATAGGGGGAAAGGCCTATCACACGAACGGGAGCGTGAAAACTCACCAACAGCTGTAACACATGAACGAGAAGCTATCTCATGGTAGCTAGCCATTAATTTGACACACGAATGGTTCGAAGACCTGACACACGAATGGTCCAAAGACCGTGGGTTGCTACCCCACCAATTTGAGTCGGAACTCCACAAAGCGGGGCTTAGTCTCCCTCGCAGACAAAGAGACATCGCACAATTGCTAGTCTAAACCATAAAATGATCATCATTGATCATCAAGAAGTGTCAATTACAATAAGCTAGTAAATATATGAGTTTAGCATCATGTCCCATAACCACTAGCTTAACTTAAATATTTGCGAACAAATTGTAGATCTCCACTAGAAAATTGTCACAAGAGTTTCAATCGAACAAGTCCAAGAATTAACCAACAAAGTAAACGCAAGCGTTTCATACCACTCGTTTTACTAAGTCGTTTAATTAGATTTCTCATATGAGTGAGGTAAAGGTTTGTATATACTAATAGATTGGAAAACGGTTTTATAACGAATTTGGTATTAAAATAGTATTGAAATCGTTTGAGGAAAGAGTTTTGATATTTACTACTAGTATAGAAAACCTTTATATTTTTAAAGTGACAGATCACAAAGAAGATTGTAAGGACAATCAATCACTAAAATTCACATTCGAAGACGTGAATAAAATCCAAAGAAACCGATAAAGAATCCATCGAAATGGATATTCAAAAATCCCTAAAAATATTAATCAAAGTCATAATAAATGATAACAACAAATAGGATTATCACGAATCGATTTAAATTGGAATTCTCAAACAAAAGGCAAGAAGGCAAAATCACAACAGTTTCAGACTTCTGAAACAAGTGGTTCAGACGTCTGAATCTGGAAATATAAAAATTTCCAGAACACGATTCAGACGTCTGAACCAAATGTTTCAGACGTCTGAAATAGGCATATTTTAGCCTATTTTCTTTCTGTTTGAAAATAAGCCAATTCAGACATCTGAAACCATTTATTCAGACGTCTGAATCTGGGAATAGAAAACTTCCCAGACAATATTCAGACATCTGAATATCACGTTTCAGACGTCTGAATATGGGGTTCAGGGCATTCCCTGAACCTAGGCCGTAAATGGCCAAACGAATATCGGAAACGACCAATCGAGCAAATGGCGATGACTAAGGAATTACGTCGAACGACAACCCAGCCTAAACGGCTCTTCGATACACTTCAAATATCAATGTCCAAATATCCATAAAAGGATTTTCATAAATTAGAGCAAAACACCAAAAATTGGAATATACACCAAATCAATCCAAACCAAAATCAATTGCACAAGAATAAGTGTTAGGAATTCATACCTAACAATCGAAGATAATTATAAACTAAGATGTGAGATAAAAATCTCACCTTTTCACAAAATCAAACAAGTAAAAGCTTGAAAGCAAATGGAGAATCAACCTCTCTTCAACACAACCCAATTGAGCTTGAATCTAAGCTCAAAAACAAGAACATTCCCAAAATTAGGTTTAGGAATTTCTGAAATTGGTAAGAGAATAAGTTGGAGAAGAAGAAGAGAAGCTTACCAATGAGTTCTTCTTGAGTTTGGAGCTAGGAATTTGATTTGCAAGAGAAACTAGGGTTTTGGAGTTTTTAATTTCCAATCTCTCCCACCATTAATGTTATAAAAACTGAAAAGGGAAGAGAATGAGGGTGAGTGGGGAAGAGTGGCTCAGATTTGAGCATAAGTTAACATAGGGCTGAGCCCAAAACCAAACCCAAAGTGAAAAGCAGCAAAAATCAACTTTCTCCAAACATATCGAAGCTTATACTCAAAAAGGTTGCAAACGGCATTTTAAACTCAATGGGAGTGGTCCCGAGTCCTAATTCGACCGTATGCAAAAAGTAGCTTTTCGGACTAAATTTCGAGTACCGATAAAATATTAAAATTAATATTAAAATATTAAAATCGACAAATATGCGGGTTGTTACATGGATAATCCCGAGTGAGATCACTCCGCGGTTGGGATCAGCAACCGCCCACTAAGCCGAAAAATAAAAAGGGACATCTAGACTGGAATGACCTCACCCTGCTTGGGTGCTACCCACCTAGCCTTGCTGTATAACCCCTGATTTTCAGTCATTCCCATTTGATGAGGCTTGAGGCTAAGCGTTACCTTTTAGAACTTATCTCTTAGAATGTCCATCGTCCACCTGACGATGTTTCGCAAGCATTCATCCATACAAGTCCGTCCCGGGTTCGAACGGAACCGAAAGCACTATTCCTACTACATACATTTTGGAAATATCCTCAGGATTAGTAGCGACTAGCCCTTGCACTTCACTGCTCCATCTTCGAATCCACACTCGTTTTCACGAAACGTACAAACCAGATCGAAGTGGTTTTCGAGAAATTAATCTCGATCCCGGTCTCTTCGAAACGATCAACGCATTGTCCAATATTGATAGTCGGTTATTTAACTATCAATTAATATGCATAAACATCCATCAACCAATAAATAATTTCCCAAATTATTTATTTATCTCAAAATATCTTTACAAGATAAATTCTATTTTCAATCTTTTGAAAACAGTTTCAAAACCACCTTTCTTTTCAGAATAAACTTTCCCAAATATTTTCTATCTCCTCTGAAATCACCGAGCACAAAACTAGAATTTTAAAATAATTTAAAACACTTTACTTTGAAATATATACTTTAAAACACTTAGGATAAAACTACTTAAATAATTTGTTAAAAATACATACTATATGAATTTGAGAAAATAAGGTTACTATATAAAATATAAAACCAGGTTTTCACTTTTAAAACATATACGAAGTCACTTTTAAATAATTAATGCTATAATTATTAAAAGGAAATACTTGCCTTAGAAATTAAATATTAGAAATAATAAATTTTAAAAAAATTGCTTTCTATAAAAACAACTTTAAACCATCAAATTAATTTTTAAAGATTTACTTTTTAAAACAGGTACTTGACTATCCAGAGAAAATCCCAACTTCAATCACTTAAATCAATTTCCCAAATTGATTGCCAATTTATTCTATTTGAAATAAATTTCTTAACTTGCTCGGTTCACTTCAAAATTCATTAATTATGGACTTTATTTTTATTATTATTATTATTTGCTGTTTGATTTTAAATCTTTTAACTGAAATATACAAATTTCAGGCTTTTCCCATTTTCTTCTTTGTCCCTTTCAAAAATTAAAATCTTAAATTTAAAATATATGTTCTGTTCTTTTAGATATTAGCATTGGAGTTTGCAATTCATTAACGTTCTATTAATTCAAAAGTCTCCTTTCTATATCCAAGATTTATTATGTCACTTTATTTTATTTTTATTTCATTCTTAATCTTTCAAAATTTCCATAATTATTTTACTTACAAATTCACTTCCTTTCTTTTCTTTCCAACATCCAAGTTATATTTTTTTCTAGAAATTCATTATACCCAATTATACCCAGTAAACCATAGAATTCAGTATTTCAACATAATCCATCATAAAATATCAAATCATCATAACAGGGGAATTTAAATAATTTAAATAAATGTTGAGGGATCCAGTCGGATCCCTCCAACCTGTTTTCCCTGCATCCATAGACGTTAGCACAACAAATATGCTACTTTCTGAATATAACGTACTATAGCACATCCAACAATTCCAACCATTCAAACAATTATTTAAATTTAATCAGTTAAATTTAAATTTAAACTGAGTGAGATTAACTCACCTTTGATTTGATTTGCACTCCATATCATTATTGTCTTGGTTTTCCCCTTTTTTTGTGACCTTGAATAAACATATTATGATTTTATTAATATTCTAAACAAAATCGAACAATTAAATTTCCATTTATTAATTTAATTAGCTAAGAATTTTGGTTTAAACTAATAAATTTGATTTTTCAACAAATTTCCATTTTAATAACTTATTTCTAGTAATTAAAATAAATTAAATGAAATTCCTTCCAAACCCATATACGTATATTAAATTAAAACAGAATTGCTTCCTTTTTTTATATATAATTTTTTTTAGCTGTTTATCTAAAAACAATCTTATCTTACTATTTAAACCTACCAATATATATACATATATATATATATATATATATATATATATTCCTTTCTTGTATCTGTATATACATAAACTCTACTGAAATTGATTTTTCTTCCACATATAAATATTCACATATGTAAAAGTTTAAGGAAAAGAAAAACACAATACCTTCACTGCCCAAAATGCAATCGAACAAAATCCTGGCCCTCCTCTCTGCGTGACTCCACCCTGATGTCCACCTTCGAGAGCAAGCTCGAGCGACTTCGAACCCATTTCCGAGCTCGCTCTAATACGCATCAACCCTTCCTCAAATCCAAGCGCCCCCTACGACGCGTTGCCCCACGCAGCCACCGATGCTCCAAATTGTTCGACCATTCGAACCCCTCGCCGCGCCAAAGCATCGCGATCTGGCCTTGAATCGAATGACGCGAAACCCTAAACTGCAGTAGCGATGCCCTAGCGTGCGATTCGATCGCATACGAATCCCCATCGCCTTTTACGGCAAGCTCGAACTTCCCCCCTCCTTTCGCGGTGATTCGATTTAATAGAAATCGAATTGGAAGCGGAAACAAAAACTGCCATTATTGTTATTTTGTTTCGAACGAAATGACTTGGTTTCGTTAGCACAGTTGTTTATATTTGATCTGGGATGAAGGGCTTCGGCCATGATATTATTATTATTATTATTATTATTTTGAAAGATCTCGGTTTTGATCTGAAGGATAAGGCTTCGGCCAAATTATAAAAGTGAAAACGAAGCTTGCGCTAGAAGCTAGGGGAGTGAGACTTCTTTAAAAAGATTTGACTATATGTATGATTTTTCTTTGATATGAATATTTTATTTTATAATCTCCTGAACCACAAATGTTCTTTATTAACAACAAAGCGTATTGAAGAAGGTAGCACGTGCTTTTTTTGTTTTTTTTTATTTGAATCCAGGTGTTTATATTAGATTCCCGATATAAATTTCAGTGTGTTTATATGTCGTACGCTCACACGACAACTCCAAACGCCACAAAAAAATTGGAATCCGATAATAATAAACTATTACGGACCCAATGGAACTGATTTCGTCGAAATCCGAGACTGTGCCTCAGAAGGCTATTTTTAAATTCAATTTAAACAGTATAAATTTTAAAACTGAACAGATCACTGTTAAATTCAATTTTAACACTTCTATTATTTTCAACAAGCTTAAAATTTCAGATTCAACATTTTACTCAACTTCAAATTATTTAGTTCAATAAATTTAATTATCAATAATTAGTGATATTCGTAATTCAAGTTAGAATTACTCTATTGAATACTTAAAATAAATTAAATATTCCGATTTTAAATGCTTGAAAATTCCGGTCGTCACAGGATCGCCCATCCTCTAAGGATCAGTTAAACCATAAATTTAATATATCACATGGTTAAAATTTCAAAATAGTAATTTATACTTCGAAATCAAATATCATTTAAAAATTCAATATCATTCAAAATCCATTTCAAAATATCATAATTATCGTATCCTTCAAAACCTCATTCATTCTTATTTAATTAAATACCAATTCAAAATGGTTTTTATTTCAAACAAATTACTTCATTTTAAATCATAAAAATTAAGTTATTGTGTTTAATAATTAAATTTCCAAAATTTTAATCTTTCAATATTCATTTATTCACTTAAATTTATTAAAACAAATGAAAATTCAACTTTCGCAGTATTTAGAAAAATGCTATGGAAAGTTACTTTTTAAAACAATTCAATTTAACAAAAGACAGCATTCAAAATGCTGTAATAAGGTTACATTAATTCAAATAAAACCTTAGTTAAATTCAACAATTATAGCACTTACAAAATACTATAATAACCCTTTATTAAAATTTAGCCATTTGGTTCATTTATATAAATTACAGCATTTACAAATGTTGTAACATCCTTTACATTAGAAATAATAGGAGTTCAAAAATGCTGTTAATTAAATTTCAAATATTCACTATACTTTCATAAACAATTAAATTTTTATTTAAATCATTTTAAACTTATGAAATCATACATTTTCACTTTTAAAACAATCATTTAATTATCCTTATATTCATGATTTTATAAAGTTAAATATTCATTCAAAAATCAAAATTAATAATAATTCACATATTAAATTCAAGCATTAAATTTCAATTCATTAAATTAAATTTTTAACTTAAAACTTAAGTTTAAATTTTCAAATATAGTTTATTTTTCATTTTTATTTACTTAAGTTAAAATTCATTTTTAAACAAAATTCACAAATTTCTAAATTAAGTTTTATTTCAAAATTCAACTTAAATATTCATTTATCTCATCTGTTAGTTTATTCAAAAATCATTAATACTTTATAAAAAACATTTTAAATTCATTTTAATTCAAAATATCATAAATTTATCATATTTTCATATTTAATTTAAATTCCATTTATAACCAAATCAAAATTTCCAAGATAACTTATATTTCAAATTTCTAACTTTACCATTAATTTATTTCACTTATAAATTTTCAGAAAATCAATAATACTTTACAAAAATCATTTTTAATTAAGTTTAAATCAAAATATTATAATATTTACACTTCTAAAATATTTTAAAAAATTTAGAAAAACATATTTTAACCACGGGTCTGTATAGCATTTTCTAGCCTAGGCAAAGTGATACGGATAATATATCATTTCAATCCGTAATTTACAAAGAAAACCCGGGTTTTATCATTTCAAACCCGCAGTCCCAAGTAAAATAAAATAATTTAAAATCGTTCAGGCCTATCATTTCAGCCCATAACGATTTTTCCCTGTTCTAAAGTCCGTTGAGGTATGTATATTCTAATCTAAAGGGAACTTGCAGTGTGATAAACTGATATAAATAACAGAACAGCAAAAATAATAGTAATATATGATATAACAGGTAAATAAGCATGGGTGAACATCATATGATAATAACATAGCAGATATAACATGGTGATGCATTTTACAGATTCAAATGTGATCGATTTAATAGTTATATAAGTATAAAACTGTCTGGTGAGAATAACTCACAGGTATAAGCTGGGGATGACAAAAAACGAATGCACAACTGAGATCCACAAAAGCACGATAGCACGACAATGATTCAAGTGGGAGAGCCAAAGATTAATTTCCTTGAATATAATTCAAACAAAACAATATAACCACATAAGTTTTTCAACCCAAAATATAGTAAAACAATGTTAGAATTAACAGCATAAAACAAAGCTAAAATCTTTGCACTTGCTTTCAACCTTCCTTAGGATCGGCCATAGGTTAGAATACATGGCTAAGGCATGGTTTTTAATCTGGTTTTGGGTCTAATAGGGTCGGCCTACATGGGTTTGATGATGGTGCAAAGTATGGTGCATGAACAAAACAAGCTAAGGAACACCACATGGTTTCAATGCAAATCTAGGCCACGGCCTAGGTTCAGGTTGGTCAGGGATTGACATGGAAGAGGGGTCAGGTGAGGCAGGGGCTGGAGATGGTGGTGAAGGTGGCGGCTAAGGGGGTGTTTGTGTTGGTGGAAGGCTAGTGTGCTCGGCTATGGGTGTTTAGGTGAATCATTTTACATTTTTGTGGTGGATCTTCTATCTAGGGTGGCTTGGCTTGGCTTGGCTAGGAGGTTGGAGAGGAGGTGGTGAAGGCTGGTTCAGGTGGTGGTGGAGGCGGCCAAGCTGAAGGAGTGGTGGGGCCGAACCTAGAAGAAAGGAAGCAAGAGCAAAATTACAAAAATCAAGTACAAAAACAATGAAAAGAAGTAAAGAAAAAGAAATTTTACCAAAAAAATTCACAAGAAGAATGACCGACATTTTTCTCAGGTTTGAGAAAGATAATTCATGTGAAAAATGAATAGAAGTTGGCTGAAGGTAGCGAGGAGTTATGGCAGCAGTTTAATTAAAGGGTTGGTTGAAAATGAAGAGACAAGAATATAAAAAGCCTTAAGCAAATAAAAAGTCACAAACTCTTCATACCATAATTTCTTTTGGAATTTTAAATAACTAAAATATATATATATATATATATATATATATATTTAGATAAAAACACAAAAATTTATTAAATAAACAAAATAAATAAATAAATATTAATTATATGTAATTAAATTAAGAAAAAATAGCAAAAATTGCAAACTAGCCTTAAAAATATGAAAATAAATGCAACAAATTTTGGGAAAATTCTATGTACTTGAGAAATATTTATAGATAAAGATAAGAAGACAAAAAATAAAATGCATTCATAAAAATAAATAAATAAATTTTAATTAAATATAATTAAATGAAGAAAATAACAGAAAAATGGAAACTAGGCTTTAAAAATAGCGAATAAATGCAATAAATTTTGGAAAATTTTATTATCACTTTAAAAACATTTATAAATGAAATATTACAATAAAAAAATTAAAATAATTTCAAACAAAATAAAGTCAAATTTAAATATTATATTCAAAAATCTAGGGTTGTTACAAATACCGACTAACTGGATTACATAGACCAGTTGGGCTCTATACCATTATTGGAAACTTATCTATTTTGCAGTGCGTGGAATTAGTAAATTTATAAAAAATCCTAGTTGGATCTTAATAGGCCTATAAGTTTTATTTACTAACATTAGACTTAATCTATCTATTTGAATAAAATCATATTTTATGTAAGAGTATTTTGTATTTTTTAATTAATCACATTAATTTAATGTTATTTTGAATATATATCATACATATACAAATAATATGACGTGACAACAAAGAGATAAATAAGCATTTATATAACTATATCTATAAATATAGACACTGACATTTATATCTTTAATATATACATATACATATATATATACATTCATACATACATACATACACACACACAAATATATATATATATATATATATATATTTTACTTAAATATACATATGAAAATTTATACCGCATATCAGGAATATAAATGCCAAAGCATATACGTATGTTTGACTATATTATAGTATATGTATATGGTTTGCATACACATACAGCGCCGTTCCTAGGGGTTTTGGTACCTAAAGCCAAAAGCGGAAAAAATGCCCTATTACAAAAACTAATATATTATCGTTAATTAAATCATTAAAATAATTTATATTGTTTAAAAGTAACGAGAATATGAAAAAAGGAAATAACTTTATTCGTACCAATAATTCAAGTTTCTAGACATTATAAAATATCAAACGATATTGTATATTAATAATTATTAAAATAACAAAAACATTTTAATTTATGAATGTCTAATCTACTAGTTACAATTTAAAAAGAATATCAATGATAAATTAAAGCAAAAAAATCTTTTTACATAACAGAATTTCTTCTACACCCTTACTTTAGCGATAGATATTACTATATTTCTCAATTCTTGCATACTCTATTATGCGTAAAAATAAACTAAAAGTTGAAGGCACTATCTCAAAAAGGAAAGCTTGGAAGAAAGAAACTATTGAAAGAGAACTAAATGTTTAGATAGGAAGATTCGTTAAAGCTTGAGTATTGTTTAGCGCAAATATAAATCCCTTAAATAAAAATAAATGCAAATGATCTCAAAAAATTTCGAGAAGAATTCAAATTATATGCAAGGATATTTAGGTGATAGTGCATATTGCAGCAGTAGCAATCTCATGTTCTTTGAAATTTTGTTGATTGAAAGTATCCAATAGCTTTTCTGAAACTTCTTTTCTTTTTTGTTATCCTTTTTTTTGCAAGCAGAAAAGTATATCTCAATGCAAACCTGTCACAATGCCCTAACAAAGAGA
This sequence comes from Allium cepa, assembly GCA_030765085.1. Taxonomy (NCBI): domain Eukaryota; kingdom Viridiplantae; phylum Streptophyta; class Magnoliopsida; order Asparagales; family Amaryllidaceae; genus Allium; species Allium cepa. Next base: position 306,951,227 of record CM060934.1, on the reverse strand, counting down.
ACCAAGTGTACAATAGGATAGGCCAGTACCCCCATATATACTGCAAATTGATATGAGAAAAATGAAAATTGGAATACTGTAGTGACCATGTGAAATTCCCTAAAACATCACAAAGGCATACAAAGAAAACTTCTACCCTTTTCATCGAAAATCAGCAAACTGTAGGTTAGTCATCACATAGCAAGTTCAAGTTCAACCTAATAGACGTTCATTCCCAAGAGAATAAAAGGATAAAAAATGTTTCCGAACACTCGGTAGCTTCACAACAGCCAGTTCTAACAAGTATTGGTGCATGCATGACCATAAGAAAAAATGGACATTTGTTTTCCATAAAAGTAAGGAAGGTTATAGTGACTAACAGAGTAACTGATGCTGATTTTGTTCCCTAGGTCCTTCTGCCATCATCTCGATTGATTTGGAGCGTTGGAGGAGATAATGCTGAGAGGGAGTAGTCGCCGCCGCCTTGCCTCATCAGTCGCCAGCCGGCGTGGCAATTTAATTTAATCTTTTTCGTTCGTGTTTTTTTGGTGCCCTAATTTTTTGGGACCCTAAGCGACCGCTTCTACCGCTTTGGGGAAGGGCCGGGCATGTACACATATAAATAGTACCACATATAAATAGTTTAGACATACATACTTATATGTGACATATATTGCCATATATGTATGTATGCAAGCAGGCATGTATATATGTATGTGTATGCGTATGCATGTCTATATATGTATATATGAAAACAAATCTATATACTTAAAATTAGACATCTTCAAATATAGATGAATGCTTGGTGTTTAAGAGAAATAGAGATAAGTGAATTTTAGATCTAAACCAATCAAATTAGCGTCCAAGAGGAAAGATGAAAACGATCACATCTCTAATTGATTTCAAGAATATATTAGATCTATTAAAATTTATATCCCAAGAGGAATGAGAAAAACATAACGTTTTCAATCGATTCCACCTTCCTATTTTACAAACTCTCAAATAATTTTAAATCTAATCTCTATAAGAAAAGAAAGGTAATTCCATAATTGTCCATAATCAAAATTATCTTACTATTAAAAATTTATATAGGAAATATCACAAAATATATATAAAGAATATGGCTTTTAAAGGAATTTCATAAGTAATATTTCTCCAACAACATGAATTAAGTAAAACATTCCATATGCATGTGTGTTTGTACGTGTATATACATACATAGTATAATTTAAAAGCTTAAACTTCAAATTTGTATATTTAGTTGAACGATAAAATATTTAGTAAATTAATTTGAAATCAAGATTAACTTAACCAAATGATTTAACTCAAAAATGCTTTACTATTTGAAATAATAAAAAAATGCATATATAAAAATAAAATATTTAAATATCAAATTCATTATATCAATAAATTAACTTTGTTTAAATAGACATATATTTTATTACAACCAAAATCAAATGATAATCAACAATCTACTTCTCTTACATGTCTGCATTAAATTGGTTTTATATTTTCAAATGACAATACAGGAATAATTTTAAGGTTTCTCTATTCAATACCATTAATGGCTTTACCTACACCGTATAAATTTTAATAAAATATTAGACAGAAACATTATATTTAATAAAATAAAAATCAATATTAAATGAAAATTCATAGGCTAATCAATAGTTTCTTTTATAAGTAACTAAAGTATCTATACATCATCAGTTGAATTTGATTTAAATTGCTATTAGGTATTTTTACAGTTTCAAATTAGTATTCATTCGCAGTCCATTTTAACATTTTTCATTACAAACTAAATAAAAAAATTAAATTTTAAAATTCATTACTGAGATTAGTATGATTTGTAGAGTACTAAATTCTGCTTTAAAACTTGATTTAATAAAACCGAGCTTAAATTTAACACCAAATTTTTTAATAGTTTAACATTTTACTATTGAAATTTAATTTGGTTTTCTATATATGAGCAATTAAGCAAACTTAAATTTTATTAGGAATCTTAGTTTCATTAATGCATGAAAAAGAAAATATTAATGAAATGAGATAAATGTTTTTTTAATTTCGCTGGGGGTAGTTGTGTATTGTGTATGGTGTATGTTGAGTAAAAAGTTGTGTGCATAAGTTTTGCTAAATTTATGGTGTACTTTAGTGAACAACGGTGTATAAATAGAACTTTCTTAATTTTAAATCAAATCTAATAAGTGGAAATACAATATTTGCATATATGTGAAATTTGGATCAGGATTGAACATTATGAAAAAAATGAAATAGAATAAAATTAAACCTGAGAAGATCTTGCCCTATGTAACACATAGATTTGCAAATCGTCGTCTAAATCGACCATCGCTCGATCTTGCTGGAATCAATTAAACCATAGTGATTTAATTTTGTTTGACTTAATTTTTAGTAAAAAATATATTTCAATAATGAATGAGATAGAGAAGGCGACCATGGATGAGGGAGGAAGGAGAAAAAGAAAATTAAAGAGGGAAATGACCGAGAGGATTTTATTTACAAATCGAATACAAAACCTTTCTCATTCTCACTTAAAAACTTCCTCTTTTAATTTCCGTTTAATTTTCAATTAAGGAAATCTCCTCCTATCCCCTATGTATGGCTTTCCATGACTTATCCTTGTATGGATTATTATTTTTCTAATGCCTATTAAGTCATTATCTATGTTTATAGGCCGGTTTAATAAATAATGATTTAGTATATCAATACTTGCAGACATAACTTTTATATACACATCCAAATACATACCAGCCACACCCAAAAAATCAATTAAATTAGTAAATAATATTTCTTAAATATTAATTAATTTGTAACACTTTATAAACTAATTAAAACATGTGGTTTTTCAAAGGATCCACAAATGCGGTCACATGACTTAAGGATGTGAATTCAGTCAGCGATTAATACTAAACAATTCAAACATTACTGTTCACATGTCACCTTAGCTAAGGTGTGGCTATTTGGCCATACATCACTTATAGTTCTTTTTGGTAAAAATCATATTTCTTACCTTAAGAATTACTATCAATGACTACAATTTACACATGTTCTCTTTGTCAACACTATATCACATTAGAATGTATGGAGTCGGGTATTAGTAAAGAGTCTAATATTATCTATATTCAACTGAATCAGTCTATAAACAAAGACTTTTGTTCAATAATAAAAATTATTATTAACCATTATACTCTGACCAAAGATTTTGACTTTGAGTCAAGTATAATTGACCTTGATACTAATCTCATTCAACCATGGTGACAATTTCTTCGGAATAGTGATTCAATTCCAATGCTTCAACTCAGACCCGACTATCGTCGTTTGACTGATATTATGCCATGATTTAATTATAATTAAAGTGAAGTATTCACATTGAAGTTCCACATTATTCTTAAGTCGAGGGAACCGCATAACATCGACACATCGAGATTTCTTTTCGTATGTAATTATTATCAACCAGTAGAAAACTCTTAAATAAGCCGATCTATATTTTTCTAATAAATACAAGTACGTAACCCCATGGAGCCCCTAGTAGCCATGAGTTATACACTATCAGCATTTGGAGAGCATACTCTAGTTTCAACAAATGTATTGATATCCTTTCTCAAACATCTTGATTAGGAATATTTAAAATAAAATGTTATTTTTTGTTGTGATTACTTATCCGTGATTTCAAATATTTATTACTACAATTAAATAATATTTTATTTAAGGATTTTCTTATTATTATACTTCAAATTATTCACTTAATCATAATATAACAAAGTATATTTCAAAAATCAAAAATGATATTATGAACCGTATTGACTACAAGGCTAGATATGTGTAATAAATTACACAATTGACTCTAGCACATATCAATAACTTTTTCTTCGATGACATTTGCATTGTTTCAAATGTTTTCAGATAGTTAAATCATGGAAGTGAAAGTAGTGTGTACCAAATCAAACTTTTAGATTTATAAATCATGGAATTAGAAAGAACATTCAAAGGAAACATTTTAAAACACCAAATTAATTTTCTGAATCATGTTGGAAATTTTAGCAATATGGTGTGAGGCGAAAGTTGTGACTTTTATAATAAAAAGTAATTTTTTTGTAAATTAAAACAACCCAAAGAGTATTTGTAGCATTGAAGCGGATTTAAGTGACAGTAAAACTTACAGTTGAGAAAAGTAATGTAAAAAAACTAGCATGTCTTTAAATATCCTTTCTAGAAAGTACAAATTCATTAAAAATGGTAAAGGGAATCAAAATTTATGACTTGAATATGGTAAAGGATTTGGATTAAGTTTTGACAACCTAGCCGAAAATAATCTTAACTTTAAACAAGGATTTCAAGTAGTAAACTATTAAATTTGGAAAAGAGCATAATATTAAAATTATAGATCCTTAAATCATTTGTCTATGAAACAAAGGTTTAGCCAAAAAGATCAAGAAAATCAAAAGTTATACTTAAAATACATCAAGGTTTCTAGATTGCATTTATATCCAATCAAAAAAAATACATATGAAGTTGCAACTAGATTTCAAGTTAAAAAATAATTGATTCTCAAAGAGTGTACAAGACAAATGTTGTAGATATTTTCATTAGCTTTATAGAAAACCAAAACCTGCGAATCCATTTTGAGGATCAATAGATATTCTCAAAATATAAAAAGGGTTTTGGATTGTAGTTGTGACGACCCGGATTTTTCGTTGTTAAATTTCGAATATTTAAATGGTTTAAATATTGAATTTTAATTATAGATTGACTTTGAATATGAAATTTTGGGGTATTTATAAAATAGATTCAGAATTTGAATATAGCAATTTATTGAATAATGTAATTTTGGAAGTTATAATTGAATTTTAGTTAAAATTGTGAATCGGGAGTTTTAAGCTTTGTTAAAAATAATTTAAAGGCTTATAAAATTTATATTAATAATACAGAAGACGATGCGACTTTTAAAATTTATTTAAAAGTGATTTTTTCAGTTTTAAAAATATATCGTTTAAATTGACATTTAAAAATAGCTTTTCGAGGCATAGTCTCGGAATTCGACGGAACTAGTTCCATCGGATCCGTATTATTGTATTATTATCGAATTTTCATATTATGTAGTGTTTGGAATTATCGTTTGACCGTATGGTGTATAAACGCCTTGAATTTAATATCGAAAATTCAACGTAATTGTTGGGTCCAAAAAAACTATCTTCCCCATATGATCGAATTAGGACCCGAAACCTTTCCCATTATATTCGAAATGGGGGTATAACATCATAACTCCTAGCGGCATGCCCCGAAAGGATTTTGAGATTTTAAGCTATGAGAACAGAGATAATTTAAAAACTTATATATATATATATATATATATATATATTATTTGTTGACTTGACCATATGCCCATCAGCTGCTTTTTCCTTTTCCATCAACATACTGTAGCACGCAAAGCATCTTCCCTCGTTTTAAAACCACGTCATCTCCTTTCAAAAATTACAATCCCATGTTCAAAAAGAAAAAGATTAGAAGAACGAAACTAAATTCGTTCGTTCAACATATACAGAACGATGTAGAAAATATCGTTTAAAACGAATCCAAATCTCATTCCAGTTCAAAAAAAATAGAGATAGATGTCGCGAGAAGGGGGACAATGTGACACCCCACCTCTATGCTCACAATAAGAAAGATTATTAAAAGAAATACTGCATGTTATTACGAAGAATAAGGCTGGAAAGGAGCGGCCATCCGTAGTTTGGCCTTACACTAGTGTTGGTTACCTCAATAGGAGTGCTATATATTTTTATTTTTCATCTTCTTGTTTATTTACTCCCATCGACATACCCAATTCCAATATAAAATGAACTACGATGGTTCATATTAGTTTAGGACAATATATATAATAATAACACAGATCAGCTAAAGGCGGAACACGGATAATAAAAAGTCTCATATATATATAATTGAAGTCAGTTACAATACATATGATACCATACATATGATACAACTACAACTGTCGACATAGGATGTTACATATACAAGTACATTAATATAATTAATATACATGAATACACATCATCCTATACTATGACAACAACTACTCCAAAAGATATAAAGAGACTTCATAGCTCTAGCAGCAACCCAAAGCAAGATATCTACAACCTGTAATAACTCGGACTGACCCGAGTATTAAATTCAAAAGAAAATAATACACGGGTCGGTCTAATTCAAACTCAGTTATTAATGCACGGAAGCAATAATAATTTAATAACAATTAGGCGATAGTCAAAATAAATTCACCTATCCAATCCTTAAATAAGGAAATCGGATAATGGTAAATATAACACGTAATAGTGTTAAACAACAAATCAACAAATTCAAATTATCAACGAAGATAAATAAAAGGGTTATCAATGAAGATAATTTAGAAAACAACAGAGTTGCCTAAATGGCAATTAACGACAAAATCTAATTATTAAATTAATAATTAGAAACTCATAATCTAATTATCAAAAAGATAATTAGATATCAACAAAATCATAAAGTTAAACCAAATCAAAATACAATTCAAATTATTGAATTGGACAAAACAATTCAAGTAATTAAAATATCACTTAAAAACATCAATACTGATAGGGTTGCAGTACACGCACGCGTGCACTGCCTCGCCACTACAGTGATTAAATACACAAAAGCTCAGTGAATCAAAATGCACATAAATACAGTGGTTAGTGCAATACAAAACAACAAGGGCCAAATTGCTACAAAAGAAACTGCAACCACCACAAGTATACAAGGGCAAACTGCAACAAAACTCAAATGTACAGTACTCAACTCGAATGACCAAGTGCGCAAAGGCATAGCAACTGCACCATCAACCAAACTATATGCAAGCAAGATGGTGATCAATATGCAGTTCAGTGAAGTGCAAAATAAGTACACAAACATGACCACAAAAGTCAAGTTCAAGACTGAGCCATAAAATGTCCAGACCAGATTATAGTGCAACATGGTCAGAACCAAGACAACAAATATGCAACACTTCAAATATCAATGCCATGAAATAGCACATTAACTCAATTACAACTAGACTGTATGTATAAATGCAGTAACACATAGCATATAGGCATATGCTGCAGAGCAACATAGTAGCCAAAGCCGAAGTCAAGAAAAACCAAACCAAGTAGATAATAGGTTCACATCAAAATCAAAGCCTAATGCACCAGAACATAGCGTATAAGCCTATGAACAGATCGAAGCAAACATATCACAAAAGCATGGAACAACAGAACGAAGGTGAAAGCACCATGTATGGGCCGAAGTGGTCAAGGAAGTGTACAAAGGAATGATATGGCAGCAGTTTCAAACCAATGCAGCAGTACACATATATATATAACAAGCATACTGCGCAGTCGACTATATGAGCACAGTGGTATGAAGGTGAGGGCACCAAAAATATGGCACCACAACAAACAACAGCAAAAGACGCAGAGTAGCTTCACCTGAAAATAATGTCACCAGTGAGGCACGGTGCCCCAATGCAAATGAATACAATGCATCAATGCAATGTAACAGTAATTGAACAAGGCAGTCAAAACAACACACAGGTAACCAAAACAATCAACTCAAGTTGCACAGAAATATGAACCATTTGGGTTTAAGAAGAAGAGGTAGAAGAAGAGAAAACAAAATCAACATCAGAATCTAACCATCGCAGCGGAATAAAATATAATAGATAATAAATAATCTTTACTCAAAATCAAATATATCAGTTTACATATATTACATCATCAGAGTACATCAGTCACAACTCACATCAATAACATACATGGGTACACAACAACTCAACACAGCGGAAATATATATATATATATACAAGTACGAGAATACGTATCGTCATCCAGCTCGTCTCCTGAGCTCCACAGCATCATATCCTGTATTCTATAATACTCGGTCTGACCCGAGCATTACAGTAAAATAATACCCGAGTCAGTCTGGAATACCAGCGTGAGAAAATCACATCCAATTGATTTTTAAAGTTTTAAAAATCCTTTGAAAACAAAAGCATCTCGTAAGACCACTCCACAAATAAACATGTCGGGTTTTTACCTTTCGATAGCTAAAACATTTTTTATAGAAATCCTCTGATATTATAATAGGGTCTATATACAAGTACTTATAAAATAGCCAAAATTGTTACATTATTAAATTCTAGCTACTAGCCACAGAGTGGGTAATACAAACAAAACTCGTACAAGGCTCGTAGGGAGAATGGATTTCCAACCAATGACTAGGCACTGGGGTACCACATGTCACAGTACGGGGCCTAGATCTCCGTACCGAGGATTACTCCCTTCATCCCCTGCAATACAAGGCCGGAACCATTCCTTACTGAACAGTCCCGAACAAGATAAACCCCGTGGTTGGCGCGACCAACCACCCACTAAGCCGAAATAATAAAGGGACATCTGGACAAGGGAAATATCTTATCCTGCTTGGGCATGACCCACCTAACCTTGCTGTATATCCCCTGATTTTCAGTCATTTCCATTTGATGAGGCTTGAGGCTAAGCGTTACCTTTAGAACGTTTTCACTTAGAATGCCCATCGTCCACCTGACGATGTTTCGCAAGCATTCGTCCATACAAGTCCGTCCCGGGTTCGAACGGAACCGAAGGCACTATTCCTACTACATCCATTTTGGAAATATCCTCAGGATTAGTAGCGACTAGCCCTTGCACTTCACTGCTCCATCTTCGACTCCGTACACGTTTTTTCCGCACGAAACGTACAAACCAGATCGAAGTGGTTTTCGAGAAATAAATCTCGATCCCGGTCTCTTCGAAACAATCAACGCATTTGTCCAATATTGATAGTCGGTGACTTAACTATCAATTATATTCACAAAACAACCATCAACCAATAAATAATTTTCCAAATTATTTATTAATCTCAAAAATATCTTCACAAGATATATTTCTATTTTCAATCCTTTGAAAACAGTTTCAAAATCATCTTTCTTTTTCAGAATCAACTTTCCCAAATATTTTATCCCTCTGAAATCACCAAGCACAAAAATAGATTTTTAAAATAATTTAAAACACTTTACTTTGAAAATACATACTTTTAAACATTTAAGTTAAATTGCTTCAATATTTTGTAAAATACATACTATATGAGTATTTGAAAATAAAGTTACTTAATAGAATATAAAACTAGATTTTCACTTTTGAAAACAAAATACTAGGTCACTTTTTGAAGTAATTACTACTATAATAGATTTAGGAAAATACTTACTGATTGAATTTAAATATTAGAAATAATAAATTTTCTAAAACTTGCTTTTTACAACAACTTTAAAACCTTTAAATTTATTTAAGAATTTACTTTAAACATGTTACTTGGTTATCCAGAGTAAAATCCTAGCTTCAATCACTTAAATCAATTTCCCAAATTGATTTCCAATTTATTCCCTTTAAATTCAGAATTTATTAATTTCAGATCTCATTTCTTGATTCCAATCTTTAGATTTCTCAATTTCTTCTTCGTTCCTTTAAATAAATTTAAACTTTAAATTTCAAAAAAATTCTTTATTTCTTTAATTGATATAACTTAAGTTTACAATTCATCAGTTTCATTTTATTCAAAATTCCATTTCTCTTCATACTCGAAGTTATTTATTATTATTTTCATATTACTTCTATTTCTTTTCAATTCATTCTTAATTTATTCAAACTTTCTATAATTATTTCGCTTACAAATTTACTTCCTTTTAAAAAAAATTCAACAATCCAATTCATATATTTTGGTAATTCATTATACCCAAATATCCAATCAACCATAACATTCAATATACCAATATAACTCATCATAAGATATCAAATAATCACAACAGAGAATATGGAATGATTTATATAAATGTGAGGGGTCCAGTTGGATCCCTCCAACCTGTTTCCCTGCATCCACAAATGTTAGCACAATATAATATGCCAATTCCAAAATATCATACTAAATCACATCACTCAATTCATCCATTCAAACAATTATTTAAATTTAAACATTTAAATTTAAATTCAACTGAGTGAGATTAACTCACCTTTGACTTAAAATTTGTAGACCATTCCAATCCACTTTCAATCCAGCTTGTTTCTCTATTTTGGACCTTGTAAAATCATTAGATGTTTTATTAGTATTTGTTCAATCGCGCTAATTAATTCCCATTTGATAATTTAAACTTAATTAACAATGATTTTATTTAAATCAAATTTTTGTTTAAGAAATTAGTTTCAGAAACTAAAACAAACTAAAAATGTCAATAAAACAAATTAGTTATCTTAATACATATTTTCCTTTTCATTTCGGTAAATAGCAAAACAAATTTCTACTTTACTGTTTATAATTTCCCTAACTTATACATATTCATACATTCAAATTTAAATTTGAATAAACATTTTCATAGACCCTTGATAAAATTAAACTACGTTAGTTCCTAAATAGACCCTGTCATAGACAATTATTTATAGAAATCCCAAACATAGACCCTCTGATAAAATAGTTTTCAAATAAACATCTTCAATTTATTACCTATTTATTATCCATTATAGATTGTTCAGGTATAAACATTTTTATATACCTACTGTATATATAAATTAAGTTAAATAACAAATTGGAAAAAACTAATACCTGCTGCCTTGCTCACGAGATTACGTTACTCAATTGCCTTCAATCCCTCAGCTACGAACGCGGCCCTAGAAACGTCGCCAAATCCTAACGACAATGACAAAAATACCCATTCCATCCTCATAAAGCCTCCCCCTTCCACGACAGTTCTCGCGATCAACCACCGAGCTTCCCATCTCGCGAGTCATCATGCCTCGCGACGATGCCCTAGGGGTCGCTACCTTCGCTCCTCAAGGCGATTTGTGCTTCGCTTCGGCCGTGGCCCCCCTCTCCTCTCTCTGCTTTCGATAAGGATCGAATCGACTTCGATTCGATTTCGAACCTACTCACGAGGATTCGGCGATGTTTACAATGGTGTTCGCCATTTTTTTTATTATGTCTCTCGAGATCGGTAAGAAACGAAAGGGCTCGGCCCCTTTTTTTTTCTAAACGTGAAGATTAGCCGGAGGACAACTATACCCCTTCGTTCGTTAGCTTACACCCGAAGCCATACTATTTTATATATTAGGTTTCTTTTATTCTGAATCTTCCAAAGAAAGGCTTGCTTGTCAGGCCAAGCTACAGGACGATGATTTGGCCTTAAAACTGCTGTAATTATTAAAAAGAGAAGCATGTCAATGAAGGCACCGATGACATTGATTTGATCAATTAAAATTTATTTAGTTTCAACGCGTTAATGTATCGTACGCTCACATAACAACTCCAATCAATACGAAATTGAAACCCGATAATAATTCAATATTACAGATCCAATGGAACTGGTTTCGTCGAATACCGAGACTGTGCCTCGAAAGGCTATTTTTAAATTCAATTTAAAACGATAAAATTTTCAAAACTGAACAATTCAGTGTTACATTCAATTTTAACACTTCTATTATATTCAATGTTATCAGTATAAATTTATAGGCCTTTAAATTATATTTTTAACAGGCTTAAAATCTCAGGTTTCATATTTTATCTAATTCACATTATTTAATTAATAATCTAATTGGCAAATAAATTTTGATATTCGTAATTTAAGTCGATAATTAACCTTTAAACAATTTAAAATCAATTAAATATTCCAAGTTTTAATGCTCGAAAATTCCGAGTTGTCACATTCCTCCCCCCTTAAAAGAATTTCGTCCCCGAAATTACTAGTTGGGAAGAATGGTCCAATACCCGTTTATTTATCCCCAAAACCAAACAAATCAACATCTAACCAACTATCTTTTGTAAAAGACCATTATTATTCTTATTAACTTCCCAAATCCTCCCAAAGTTTCAAACTATACTATTTGTTTAACCATTCAAGTTTCAATTTAAAAATCAAATTTTGAATTATCAAAATTTTCTCAAAAATTTTCTAACCACCTAAATTTCCGAATTTTTTTGCCAGCGTCTCCTTTGCGCGGCTGACTCGGTACTACTACAAAATGGTTCTACGGCCTTCCAAATCCAAAAAGAAAACAAAAGGCCAAGTGGCTCAATCCAAATTCCCAATCAATTTCATATCAAATTTAAATACATACCTTTTTTGTCGAGCATTTCAAATTTATCTCTTGGAACCAAATCAAATTTCCTTTTCCTTTTTATATACCTGCATATCCTGTTTAGCACCAGTATCCAATCACAATATTCCCAAACATTTTATCGACTTTCTTACAAAATGTCAATATCTATTCATTTCAATATTATCTTAGATTATATTTGTATTATCAATTTCCAATCTAGAATTTACCATTCCTTTCTTAAGGTAGTATAAACATTTTATATGCTTTTTATATTTATTTTCATTTTCCACTTAAGTTTATACCTATTTATATTCAAATCGATTTCCACATTACATATGTATTTCATTTATTTTCAACTTTGAACTTTTAAATTTTATCCTTCATTTATAACTAATTTAAGTCATTACTTTAATTAGTTTCATTTACTAACTTATTTTAGTTTCCAATCTCAATAGTTTTGTCGTTAACAAAATTTTCCAAAATTTTCAAAAATTTTCTAACTCCCAAAATTTCTGAAAATTTTTGGCAGAGTCCCCTTTGTACGGAGGAGCTTTTGCAATTTGACAAAAGAGATAAATATATATACATCAACCCACACGGTCGGAAAAACCAAAAATATTTCATATTTCCTATTTTTATTGCGTAGGCGTACCTTATTTAGCATTTTAAGCAAGCAACTTGTTATTTTTAGCAAATAGCACAATCAAATCAGCCACATGGCTTCCAGGTACCTGTACTTACTCAATTTAAACATGTAAGTGCCAAATATATGCAGTTTAACTATATTTCACTTATTTACAATAGTTAAAACATATGAATTCTAAAAGAATCTCATACCAAACATTTTTCCGTAAGCAATTAATATAGTTTCATGCTAATTCAACTGTTTCAATTAATTTATAAACCATTCTCATCCAATGTGAATGTTTTTCAATCCATTTGTATATAACTTAATTAACTTGAATGGTTTAAAACTCAATTGCTTACATTTAATTTATTTTTAAGCAAATTGAACTCATATTTAATTCAATTGCTTTCAAAAATCAATTTATTTTACTTCCACCAACTCATAGAATTTTAATTACTTCCATTTACATCCAATGACAATTTATTCTATGCAATTTGACAAGATTTATGTGAATAAATAAGTATTTATAACCAATTTATATTGACTCCGACTCAATTTATACTTAATTCTATTCCATTTTGGATTTATTCACAATCCATATATTCTCAGTTTCATTGCATTTCAATTTTATTAACCAAAATTAGTTCATTCAAAACCATTAACGATTTAGGTACATCTCCATTAGCAATTAAAAATTCCTTCTTATTTTAATTCATTCACATCCATCCATTTACATTTAAAACCATTCTGTAATTGTTTATTCCAAACTATATTATTTAGCTCGAAAACAATCCAGGTTATTTCATTTAATAACCATTTCACAACTCATTTAAACCAACACTTCATTTGGTTCTTATTTATCCCATCCATTCATTTATTCAATATAATTAGTTTATCCACATTCACTTATACCATTCTAATAAACTCGAAACATCCTATTTTCCTTATTGTCTCAAGTTAGTTCAATTCCTTAATAATTTAAATGGTTTACAATAATTTATTTAAGCATTTTCATCCCATTAACTATTATTGGAAACTCACCGAATTTTATTTCAATTAAAATTTATTTTTACTTGATTTAAATCCAATCCACTATTATTAAATTTAATTTTTAGTCGAATTCAATTCAACTCTTTTCCACCTTTTAGTTTAAGTTTAGTCACTCCAATTTTATACTTAAGCTCATTTCGTTTCAAGTAAATCCTTCTCTTCCATTCAATTTAACTTGGTTCTATTTCAGTTAAATCTCATTTTAAAATTTACAATTTCACTTGATTTGTTATTATCAAATTTACCTTTCAGATTCAGTTCTTCCAATTTATTACATGGCCATTTCCAATTTATTTCCGCTTATTTGGATTTTTATTCGCAATTCAAACCATCACTATTTTAATCTACTCTCATTTTTATTCTATACATTTTCAATTATATTTATTTTGTTAACACTTCAAGTCTAATTTTAATTAATAACTCAAGTTCTGATTCTATTATTCACCTTTAATCTACCATCCAATTTATTAATTCACAATTCAGCTTCATTCTCAATTGCTTTCACTTCATCAACAATTTGAATCAATTTTTATTTATAACTTGAGTTTATTTCCAACTTCATCATAAACTCACCATTTAATTTCATTAACTAATTTATTATCTAATTAATTCTTCCCTTATTTATAATCCAACACTTGAATTTTTTTATCCCAAATATCACTCCATTTAACTTTCTTAGTTCAATTTAGTTTATAATTCAGGTTCTGATCTTCATTTTATTTTTCAATTCATCAAACAAAATTAATTTTTGGGCTTTGCATTCCATTTTCAATTTTATAAGTCACAACTTATTTTTCATACAATTCCATTCATCGTAAGCTTGAATATATTCTTCTTTTATAAGTTATTCTGGTTTATTTATTTCAATCCAATCCTTATCCAACTTATTACCCATTTATTCAGGTAAGAATTTAATTTCATTAATTAATTCAATTGAATTCTCATCCCAACTCAATTTTACTTTAACTCGGATTTATTTAACTCAATTCGAATACAACTGGATATTCTTTCAGCTTATTCAATTAATTTCAATCCAGTCAAATTTTTATTTTCAAATCCAAGTTAATTTCATTTTCAACTTTTCTCTTTAAATTTTAATTCCAACATTCAAAGCCTATATTTCCTTCCTGATTTAAAACTCATCTCAATTTTATAAGCTTACAATTTATCTCATCAGGATTTTTAAACTCCCGGCTTTTGGCTTCAAATCATTTTGAAATCTCCAATATCTCAAACCACATTTCTCAAAAAATTTAATCCAATCCTGGCTTTTATTTCCAACAAATTTCCTTTGAAATTTTCAAAAACATCTTGCTTTCCTAAACAAATCAATTTGGTAGCAATTCTTTACTTAGAAATTCGAAAATGAATACTGATGATGCGGCCGTCATCATCAGAATTATTTTCCAATAATCCAAGTGATTTCAATGCTATATTACTTCCAAAATCCATTTATAACAATTCCCTTTCAGAAATATCTCCAAAACAATGCTATCATTTATCTTCAAAACACTTCCAAATTTTCGGGATTTAAATTTCCAAATCCTACTTAAATCAAATTTTTTTTCTTCTTTTTCTATAATTCATTTGCATAGCTTATGTTCATACAAATTCTCATTTGATTATATTTCAATTTATAATTTACATTTATAATTTACATTTATAAATTTCATTTCATAATTGAATTTATCTTCTCAATCTTTGATTATATTTACAATTTCTAGTTAAATTTTCACGTAAAAATGATAATACTTTAATATTATCATTCCTAACATCCAAGCAACCATATATTAGCTAAATAGTTTACAAAACTTTTATTTATATCAACATATATTTTGGGTAAAATTATTTCATTTACCCACGTTTAAAACAATACCGTGTCAATTGTTCTATTCAAGTGTTTAGAAACCCCTTCGATACAGTTGCGCAGACTGTGTCGACAAAGGTTCATATGCCACTCAATAAATCAATCAACACAATATTAAAACAATTTATATCCACTAACAAATACGCGCTCATATCTATTAATACGCTCAAACTCATTTTAGAGTACTATAGACTCTATTTTAAATGAGTAATTCCCACCAGAGCCAAGGTTATCTCCAACCTAAGCTCTGATACCAAGTGTAACGACCCGCAAATCCGTACCCCTTGAGTCAACACTATTCTACAACAATCAACTCAAGTTGCACAGAAATACGAACCATTTAGGTTTAAGAAGAAGAGGTAGAAGAAGAGAAAACAAAATCAACATCAGAATCTAACCATCGCAGCGGAATAAAATATAATAGATAATAAATAATCTTTACTCAAAATCAAATATATCAGTTTACATATATTACATCATCAGAGTACATCAGTCACAGCTCACATCAATAACATACAATGGGTACACAACAACTCAACACAGCGGAAATATATATATATACAAGTACAAGAATACGTATCATCATCCAGCTCGTCTCCTGAGCTCCATAGCATCATATCCTGTATTCTATAATACTCGGTCTGACCCGAGCATTACAGTAAAATAATACCCGAGTCAGTCTGGAATACCAGCATGAGAAAATCGCACCCAATTGATTTTTAAAGTTTTAAAAATCCTTTGAAAACAAAAGCATCTCGTAAGACCACGCCACAAATAAACATGTCGAGTTTTTACCTTACGATAGCTAAAACAATTTTTATAGAAATCCTCTGATATTATAATTGGGTCTATATACAAGTACTTATAAAATAGCTGAAATTGTTACATTATTAAATTCCAGCTACTAGCCACAGAGTGGGTAATACAAACAAAACTCATACAAGGCTCGTGGGGAGAATGGATTTCCAACCAACGACTAGGCACTGGGGTACCACCTGTCACAGTACGGGGCCTAGATCTCCGTACCGAGGATTACTCCCTTCATCCCCTGCAACACAAGGCCGGAACCATTCCTTACTAAACAGTCCCGAACAAGATAAACCTCGTGGTTGGCGCGACCAACCACCCACTAAGCCGAAATAATAAAGGGACATCTAGACAGGGGAAATATCTTGTCCTGCTTGGGCATGACCCACCTAACCTTGCTGCATATCCCCTGATTTTCAGTCATTCCCATTTGATGAGGCTTGAGGCTAAGCGTTACCTTTAGAACGTTTTCACTTAGAATGCCCATCGTCCACCTGACGATGTTTCGCAAGCATTCGTCCATAAAAGTCCGTCCCGGGTTCGAACGGAACCGAAGGCACTATTCCTACTACATCCATTTTGGAAATATCCTCAGGATTAGTAGCGACTAGCCCTTGCACTTCACTGCTCCATCTTCGACTCCGTACACGTTTTTTCCGCACGAAACGTACAAACCGGATCGAAGTGGTTTTCGAGAAATAAATCTCGATCCCGGTCTCTTCGAAACGATCAACGCATTTGTCCAATATTGATAGTCGGTGATTTAACTATCAATTATATTCACAAAACAACCATCAACCAATAAATAATTTTCCAAATTATTTATTAATCTCAAAAATATCTTCACAAGATATATTTCTATTTTCAATCCTTTGAAAACAGTTTCAAAATCATCTTTCTTTTTCAGAATCAACTTTCCCAAATATTTTATATTCCCTCTGAAATCACCAAGCACAAAAATAGATTTTTAAAATAATTTAAAACACATTACTTTGAAAATACATACTTTTAAACATTTAAGTTAAATTGCTTCAATATTTTGTAAAATACATACTATATGAGTATTTGAAAATAAAGTTACTTAATAGAATATAAAACTAGATTTTCACTTTTGAAAACAAAATACTAGGTCTCTTTTTAAGTAATTACTACTATAATAGATTTAGGAAAATACTTACTATTGAATTTAAATATTAGAAATAATAAATTTTCTAAAACTTGCTTTTTACAACAACTTTAAAACCTTTAAATTTATTTAAGAATTTACTTTAAACATGTTACTTGGTTATCCAGAGTAAAATCCTAGCTTCAATCACTTAAATCAATTTCCCAAATTGATTTCCAATTTATTCCCTTTAAATTCAGAATTTATTAATTTCAGATCTCATTTCTTGATTCCAATCTTTAGATTTCTCAATTTCTTCTTCGTTCCTTTAAGTAAATTTAAACTTTAAATTTTAAAAAAATTCTTTATTTCTTTAATTGATATAACTTAAGTTTACAATTCATCGGTTTCATTTTATTCAAAATTCCATTTCTCTTCATACTCGAAGTTATTTATTATTATTTTCATATTACTTCTATTTTTTTCAATTCATTCTTAATTAATTCAAACTTTCTATAATTATTTCGCTTACAAATTTACTTCCTTTTAATTTTTTTTCAACAATCCAATTCATATATTTTGGTAATTCATTATACCCAAATATCCAATTAACCATAACATTCAATATACCAATATAACTCATCATAAGATATCAAATAATCACAACAGAGAATATGGAATGATTTAAATAAATGTGAGGGGTCCAGTTGGATCCCTCCAACCTGTTTCCCTGCATCCACACATGTTAGCACAATATAATATGCCAATTCCAAAATATCATACTAAATCACATCACTCAATTCATCCATTCAAACAATTATTTAAATTTAAACATTCAAATTTAAATTCAACTGAGTGACATTAACTCACCTTTGACTTAAAATTTGTCGACCATTCCAATCCACTTTCAATCCAGCTTGTTTCTCTATTTTAGACCTTGTAAAATCATTAGATGTTTTATTAATATTTGTTCAATCGCGCTAATTAATTCCCATTTGATAATTTAAACTTAATTAACAATGATTTTATTTAAATCAAATTTTTGTTTAAGAAATTAGTTTCAGAAACTAAAACAAATTAAAAATGTTAATAAAACAAATTAGTTATCTTAATACATATTTTCCTTTTCATTTCAGTAAATAGCAAAACAAATTTCTACTTTACTGTTTATAATTTCCCTAACTTATACATATTCATACATTCAAATTTAAATTTCAATAAACATTTTCATAGACCCTTTGATAAAATTAAACTACGTTAGTTCCTGAATAGACCCTGTCATAGACAATTATTTATAGAAATCCCAAATATAGACCCTCTGATAAAATAGTTTTCAAATAAACATCTTCAATTTATTACCTATTTATTATCCATTATAGATTGTTCAGGTATAAACATTTTTATATACCTACTGTATATATAAATTAAGTTAAAAACTTATACCTGCTGCCTTACTCATGAGATTACGTTACTCGATTGCCTTCAATCCCTCGGCTACGAACGCGGCCCTAGAAACGTCGCCAAATCCTAACGACAGCGACAAAAATACCCACTCCATCCTCACAAAGCCTCCCCCCTTCCACGACAGTTCTCGCGATCAACCACCGAGCTTCCCATCTCGCGAGTCAACATGCCTCGCGACGATGCCCAAGGGATCGCTACCTTCGCTCCGCAAGACGATTTATGCTTCGCTTCGGCCGTGGCCCCCTCTCCTCTCTCTGCTTTCAATAAGGATCGAATCGACTTCGATTCGATTTCGAACCTACTCACGAGGATTCGGCGAAGTTTACAATGGTGTTCGCCATTTTTATTTTTTTTATGTCTCTCGAGATCAGTAAGAAACGAAAGGGCTCGTCCCCTTTTTTTTTTCTAAACGTAAAGATTAGCCGGAGGACAACTATACCCTTTCGTTCGTTAGCTTACACCCGAAGCCATACTATTTTATATATTAGGTTTCTTTTATTCTGAATCTTCCAAAGGAAGGCTTGCTTGTCAGGCCAAGCTACAGGACGATGATTTGGCCTTAAAACTGCTGTAATTATTAAAAAGAGAAGCATGTCAATGAAGGCACCGTTGACATTGATTTGATCAATTAAAATTTATTTAGTTTCAACGCGTTAATGTATCGTACGCTCACATAACAACTCCAATCAATATGAAATTTGAAACCCAATAATAATTCAATATTACGGATCCAATGGAACTGGTTTCGTCGAATACCGAGACTGTGCCTCGAAAGGCTATTTTTAAATTCAATTTAAAACGATAAAATTTTCAAAACTGAACAATTCAGTGTTACATTCAATTTTAACACTTCTATTATATTCAGTGTTATCAGTATAAATTTATAAGCCTTTAAATTATATTTTGCCAGGCTTAAAATCTCAGGTTTCATATTTTATCTAATTCACATTATTTAATTCAACAATCTAATTGGCAAATAAATTTTGATATTCGTAATTTAAGTTGATAATTAACCTTTAAACAATTAAAAATCAATTAAATATTCCGAGTTTTAATGCTCGAAAATTCCGGGTTGTCACAGCAACATAAAGAAAATTCAAAGCCATATACAGTGAAAACAGAGGCAATGCTCATGTCATACTAGATTCATAAGAACCAAACATGCGGCAGTTTCAAATAATGTCAACAAAATGATAGTGCAGCTGCAAGTAACATAATACAAGGGCAGTGACATCGTACATTAATGACCAGGTAGCAAGCCTATATGCAACATAACCAAACTCAAAGTCAAGTGATAAAATCAAGTCCAAGTCTGGTGATAACAAATCAAGCTGAAACAGTGAGCTACTTAACAAAATCATGGAATCACATATCCAAAACCAATATCGAACCAATTCAAATGCCAAAGTGAAGCCATCAGAATTTCAGATCAAGCAAGACAGAGGCTCAATATCAAAAACCACATTCGATAAACAGAAGCATTCAGTTCAAATTGAAATGATCAGAAACAATACCAAAACAATGGTTATGGCTGACGATAATACAAAGTCATGGAATCACATTCACACAACCACGTGACCGAAGTCAGATGGAAGTCGAGCCATGGTGGTCACAAGATAAAGCAGTGCTGTGAATATCAGAAACAAGAAATCAGCAACATCGAAACAAAATTACCAAAAAAACGAACAGTTCATAATCAACGTCAAACAAATCAATTGTCGAAGCATAACACCAATGAATTAGAAGACGTGAGTGAAGAAATCACTCACCTTTCTTACGACAATTTGAAGCAGCCGCGATTTCTCTCAAGCTCGGTCAAAATTCAAAGTAAAAAGAGTCGGCTCCTTCGTATTCACGAAAACCCTAATTTAGAGGAAGGAACGAACGAAAGGACGAGCCGCCATTCTTTTTCTCTCGTTTATTTAGTTTTAGGGTGGCGGAGTGAAAAATGAAAATAGAGAGGAGGGAATGGGCCTGCCTTGATAATGCAACACCAAAATAAAAAGGAGCTTGGGCCGAGATTTCAATTTTAAAGCCCAAACAGCACAAACAATTTTGTAAACGAATTTCAACTCGATTTAAAAACTCCAACATCATTAGCAAACCAATCTAGTCGTCATTTGACGATAATAATTGTTACGAAATCTCAGGTTGTTACAGACTCCCCTCCTTATAAAAATTGCGTCCCCGCAATTTTCATAATTAAGGTTGTCAATAACAATTATATTTCTAATATAAACTGGTTAAGCTAGAAAAATAAAGGTCGAGAATACAAACGCTAAAGAAATCTTTTAATTTCATAAAAGAAATTCACAAATTTTCAACAAAATCTAACTATCAAATAGATAATCAGAAAACAACAAAACTGAATAAATGTAATTATCAGCAATATTCAATTATCAATTAGATAATTAGAATACAGAAACCACAAAACGGCAATATCTAATTACCGATACGATGATTAGCAAACAACAAAATCTAATTATCAACAAAGATAATTAGGAAACATAAACTCACAAATCGAAAAATCGCAAACATCTAGTTATCAACCAGATAATTTGAAAACAACAATTTCTAATCACCAAAAACGATAATCAGAAATCACATATCAACAAATATCCAATTATCAAAAACGATAATCTAAAATCTCAAATCAACAAACATCTAATTATCAAAAACGATAATCAGAATCAACAAATACCCAATTACCTAAAACAATAATCAGAAATCTCAAATCAAGAAATATCTAATTATCAAAAACGATAATCAGAAATCTCAAATCAACAAATATCTAATTATCAAAAACGATAATCAGAATCAACAAATATCCAATTCTCAAAAACGATAATCAGAATCAACAAATATCCAATTATCAAAAACGATAATCAGAATCAACAAATATCCAATTACCAAAAACGATAATCAGAAATCTCAAATCAACAAATATCTAAGTATCAAAAACGATAATCAGAATCAACAAATATCTGATTATCAAAAATGATAATCAGAATCAACAAATATCCTATTATCAAAAACGATAATCAGAATCAACAAATATCTAATTATCAAAAATGATTATCAGAATCAACAAATATCCAATTACCAAAAATGATAATCAGAAGTCTCAAACCAACAAATATATAATTATCAAAAACGATAATCAGAATCAACAAATATCTAATTATCAAAAACGATAATCAGAATCAACAAATATCTAATTATCAAAAACGATAATCAGAATCAACAAATATCCGATTATCAAAAACGATAATCAGAAACAACAAATATCCAATTACCAAAAACGATAATCAGAAATCTCAAATCAACAAATATCTAATTATCAAAAGCGATGATCAGAATCAACAAATATCCAATTATCAAAAACGATAATCAGAATCAACAAATATTTAATTATCAAAAACGATAATCAGAATCAACAAATATCCGATTATCAAAAACGATAATTAGAAACAACAAATATCCGGTTATCAAAAACGATAATCAGAAACAACAAATATCTAATTATCAAAAACAATAATCAGAATCAACAAATATCTAATTATCAAAAACGATAATCAGAATCAACAAATACCTAATTATCAAAAACGATAATCAGAATCAACAAATATACGATTATCAAAAACGATAATCAGAAACAACAAATATCTGATTATCAAAAACGATAATCAGAAACAATAAATATCTAATTATCAACAACATTAATCAGAATCAACAAATATCTAATTATCAAAAACGATAATCAGAATCAACAAATATCCAATTATCAAAAACGATAATCAAAATCAATAAATATCTAATTATCAAAAACGATAATCGGCATCAACAAATATCCGATTATCAAAAACGAAAATCAGAAACAACAAATATCCGATTATCAAAAACGATAATCAGAAAGAACAAATATTCGATTATCAAAAATGATAATCAGAAACAACAAATATCCGATTATCAAAAACGAGAATCAGAAACAACAAATATCTAATTATCAACAAAGATAATTAGAACTCATATCAACAAATATCCAATTATTTGCAGATAATTGGAAACAACAAATATCTAGAAATCAATTAAGATAATCTAGAAAATCAACATAAAAGGTTGGATCGATCCCATCAAATGGCGAGTTTTTAAGCTACGCCGCACGTGTAACAACATATGGCCGAAGCCTACTAAGTACTATCAACATAATTTTGGCGCCCAACAAATGACCCGGATGTCCAACAAATGACCCGAAGGTCTAGTACTGGTATTGACCCGAAGGTCCAACATATGACCCGAAGGTCCAACATAGTGGCTCGAAAGCACACAGAATCATCAAAACCATCAAACAGCAGATGTTTCAATTAACGAGTCTGGAATTAACCGAAATATCAAACGCACATGTCCCATACCACGTGTTTTACTAAATCGTTTGATTCTCTTCATCGTTTCCTTGAAAGTGCAAAACTGTGTATTCCAAAAATAACATTTCACATTCTCAAACAGACAAGTCCGGAATTAAGCAAATCAGTAAAAGATAGGGATCATAGTCGTCGATTTGGCTGAAACGTTTAAATCGCTTCCTCATTCTTTCAAAAGCGCAAACTGAAAAACTTCTGAAAACAATTTCGTTTATTTTATAAAAGAAATAATTTACATTCTCAAACGGACAAGTCCGGAATTAAGCGAATCAGTAAAAGAAAGGGGTCATAGTCCTCGATTTTGCTGAAACGTTTAAATCGCTTCCTCATTCTTTTGAAAGCGTAAACTGTAAAAATTTTGAAAACAATTTTTTTTGAAAAACTTTTTAAAGCACGTGATTAAAATAGCAACATCAGTAGAAAATAGACAAGGAAATTCCACTTCTCAAAATACCGTAAAACGGACAACAAAATCAGCATTGCGGGATAACCGCTTGAAAATCCACTTTAAAATTTAACGGTTACTGAAGTCAAAGCGACAGTAATTTTAAACATCAAAATTTCATCAAAATAATTTGCATCAAAATATAATACCAGTGAATTTTCATTCATTAAAAATGTCAACAAAACACCGTGCTTCAAAAACTTAGGACCGATGTAAAAATCCCGTTATAAAAATAACGACAACAAAATACGTTTAAAACCAAACACTGGTTCAACGTAAAATTAATGCAGTAATGTGAAACACAAATTTGCACGTAGACCACAAAATGAACAAAGAAATCCCTTGAATATATCTTCAATGAAGATAATTCAAAATAGCAAAAATCTCAATAAAATCACATAACTGCAATCGCTTCGGATTCTCAAATCGGATTCGAAATTTTTAAAGAAATCAAAATAAACACATCTATGTAACCACATAATGAAATATATTTTTATTTTCATATTTTGATTTTTTAAATCAAAAGAGTTATCAGCTGTACTCAACGAAGGCAGTCTCACTGTTTCCGCTGCGCACTCTGATAAACAAAACACAAATTACTCAATCATCAAAACAAAATTTCACTATTATTTTCAAATAAAGATATTTAAAAATTTCATCATACTTTCAAAACTTTAGTTTTGACTCAAAGCACACTAAAAACATTGACAAATAGTTGCAACACATGTTCCATCTAAGTTATGTTTTATATTATGTCCATAAACCCCAAGCTTTGATCCAACTGTGACGCCCCACCTCTATGCTCACAATAACAAAGAGTATTAAAAGAAATACTGCCTGGTTTTAGGAAGAATAAGGCTGGATAGGAGCGGCCATCCATAGTTGGGCCTTACACTTGTATTGGTTACCTCGATATGAGTGGTATATATTTTTATTTTTCATCTTCTTATTTATTTACTCCCATCGACATACCCAATTCTAATATAAAACGAACTATGATGGTTCATATTAGTTTAGGACAACATATATAATAATAACACAGATCAGCTAAAGGCGGAACATGGTTAATAAAAAGTCTCATATATATAACTGAAGTTAGTTATAATACATGTGACACCATACATATGATACAAATACAACTATCGACACAGGATGTTACACATACAAGTACATTAATATAATTAATATACATGAATACACATCATCCTATACTATGACAACAACTCGATTTAAAAACTCCAACAGCAGTTAGCAACCCCATCTAATCGTCATTTGACGATAATTAATTTTTACGAAATCTCGGGTTGTTACAGACAAGATCGACGACATGGGAGGAGTCGTGATGCTCGTTTTAGCATGACATTGTAGAAGCATGCACGCATAACAAGGGTCGAATGAGTAGGGGATCACGAAGCTGTAGGGGATCGCGAAGCTGGAGTGCACGCGCACGAATGGAAAGGATGAATGTCGGCAGTTGCATGTGCGCATAAACGCGATGGGATTGGGTTCATTTTTCTTTAGGTATACGAAGGAGGGGGATGGCACAGGATTGTCCTTGTCGTCGATGCCGTGGCTTGGGAAAAGTGTCTGAGCGCGCGAGGGGATGGAAGGTTCCAGGCGATTTTAGGCAAAGTCGGAATTTTTGGGCTTCATGGTGATGGTAGCTTCGACGTTTTTGGATCGCGATGCGTTGCGGCTGGCAGCTTTATAAAGGGAAGGAAGGTTTATCTAATGGCTAAGTAATTTTTTTCTATTAAGGGTTAATTAAATTCATTTTAAGTAATTATTTGAACTAAGTAATTAGTCAGTTTATTATAATTAAGATTTAAAGTCGTTAACGTATATAAGTTTGAAATTTGCTTTTGCGAGGTTCGATCAAACGAAATCAATTATGCGGGATTCGTAGCTGCGGATTCTACGCAACGAAATTAAAGTTTGGAACAGATTGCAAATAAAAATCAAGGTGAGAATTTCTCACTCATTCGGACTTCCAAATTAAAATTAAAATGTTAAATTCAATTATTTGATGCTTGACTGGATTGGTAAATTTTGAAGTATATGTTGAATGATTGTATGATATATATATATATATATAGTAGTATATATACTAGTATTTGGAGTGATATTCCCACACATTATAGTGAATGAGAACCTATACGCCCCGTATAATAGCGGATAACCCTATATACCGCGATATCCCCCTCAAAGTGGGATTAGGATTTATTTTATGTGTATTGACATATGTGGATGCAGGGAAATATGTTGGAGGGATCCAACTAAATTCCTCAAATTTATTTCTTATTTTTCATATATAGTGATATATGATTTGTGTAGAATAATCTATTATAAATTATTGTAGTTATTGAATTATTAGATGCTGTTGCAGCACTGGCCTGAATTTTGATAATTAAAATACTATGTTGTTCTTTTTAAAATTTATGGAATTGAAGGGAATTTGAAAATAAAACAGACATATAGGAATTAGGGTTATTTAAAAGAAAATGAATTAGAAAAATATAATTGATTGGATATACTTAAACATTGTGAATTGGTAAATAAGGATATTTTTTCGAATTATATAAAAGAATTTATAAGTGATATTCTGGAAATATAAAAAGAAGTGGAAACCAATATTGATGTAACAGGCCGCAAATCCGTACTCCTTGATTCAACACTATTCTACAACAATCAACTCAAGTTGCACAGAAATACGAACCATTTAGGTTAAAGAAGAAGAGGTAGAAGAAGAAAATAGAAAACAATATCAGAATCTAACCATCGCAGCGGAATAAAATATAATAGATAATAAATACTCTTTACTCAAACATCAAATATCTTGTTTATATATTACATCATCAGAGTACACCAATTACATCTCAACATCAATGTCATACAAATGGATACACAACAACTCAACACAGCGGAAATATATAAATATACAAGTACGAGAGTACGTATCGTCATCCAGCTCGTCTCCTGAGCTCCACAGCATCATATCATGTATCCTATAATACTCGGTCTGATCCGAGCATTATAGTTAAATAACACCCGAGTCAGTCTGGAATACCAGCGTGAGAAAATCACACCCAATTGATTATTAAAGTTTCAAAAATCCTTTGAAAACAAAAGCATCTCGTAAGACCACGCCACAAATAAACATGTCGGGGTTTTACCTTATGATAGCTAAAACAATTTTTATAGAAATTCTCTGATATTATAATAGGGTCTATATACAAATACTTATAAAATAGCCGAAATTGCTACATTCATTAAATTCTAGTTACTAGCCACAGAGTGGGTAATACAAACAAAACTCGTACAAGGCTCGCAGGGAGAATGGATTTCCAACTAATGACTAGGCACTGGGGTACCACCTGTCACAGTACGGGCCTAGATCACCGTACCGAGGAGTACGCCCGCTCCCCTGCAACACAAGGCCGGACTACCCCTTACTGGATAATCCCGAGTGAGATCACCCTGCGGTTGGGATCAGCAACCGTCCACTAAGCCGAAATAAAAAGGACATCTAGACTGGAATGACCTCACCCTGCTTGGGTGCTACCCACCTAGCCTTGCTGCATAACCCCTGATTTTCAATCATTCCCATTTGATGAGGCTTGAGGCTAAGCGTTACCTTTAAGAACAATATCCCTTAGAATGCCCATCGTCCACCTGACGATGTTTCACAAGCATTCATCCATACAAGTCCGTCCCGGGTTTGAACGGAACCGAAGGCACTATTCCTACTACATCCATTATGGAAATATCCTCAGGATTAGTAGCGACTAGCCCTTGTACTTCACTGCTCCATCTTCAAATCCAAAATCGTTTACGCGAATCGTACAAACCGGATCGAAGTGGTTTTCGAGAAATGAATCTCGATCCCGGTCTCTTCGAAACGATTAGCGCATTTGTCCAATATTGATAGTCGGTGATTTAACTATCAATTAATATTCACAAACAACCATCCAACCAATAAATAATTTCCCAAATTATTTATTTATCTCAAAATATCTTTACAAGGTATATTCTCGCTTTCAAATCCTTTTGAAAACAGTTTTCAAACTACCTTCCCTTTTCTCAGAATAAATTCCGAGTATTTCATTTCCACTGGAATCACCAAGCACAAGATTTTAGATTTTTAAAATAATTTCAAAACACTTCAATTGTAAAGTATAGTTAATATTTAATTTAGAAAATCTTACTATAGTACTTAATTTAAAATAATGCTTTAAAAAAATACCAAGTCATTCTTTATATAATTATTACGATAATAGATAAAACAAAAATACTTACTTTGGAATTTACCTTTAAACACTTAAATTAAGACTACTTTAATAATTTACTAAAATACATACTATATAAACATTTGAAAATAAAGTTACTTAATAAAATGTAAAACTAGATTTCTACTTTTAAAACCAAAATACTAAGTTACTTCTTAATAATTACTGCTAGAATAGATTAAAGAAAATACTTACTTTAAATATTAGAAATAATAAATTTTACAAAACTTGCTTCTTTAAAAACAACTTTAAAACATATAATTTATATTTGCAAATTTACTTTTAAAAACATGTACTTGGCCATCCAGAGAAAATTCCAACTTCAATCACTTAAATCAATTTTCCCAAATTGATTTCCAATTTATTTTATTTGGAATAAATTCTTTTACTTATCGGTTCATTTCCAAATTCAATAGTTATGGTCTTTATTATTATTATTATTATTATTATTATTATTTTCAATTTCTTCTTTAGTAATTCAAATCTTAAATTCTAAATAAATGTTTGTTCTTTTAAATTAATAATACTGCATTTTAAACTTCATTAATTTTCTGTTTATTCCAATTTTCCTTTCCATTCTCAGGATTCACTCATTAAAATTTAAAGTCACTTATTTCTTTTTTTCAAGTTATTCTTGAATTTATTCTATAATCATTTTACTTGCAATTTCACTTCTTTTATTTTCATTTCCAAAATCAAATTTATATTTTTGATAATTCATTATACCCAATTATATCAACCAAGCCATAGCATTCAATACTTCCACATAATCTATTATAGAATATCAAATAATCAGAACAGATAATATTAAATAATTTAAATAAAAGTTGAGGGGTCCAGTTGGATCCCTCCAACCTGTTTTCCCTGCATCTACAGATGTTAGCACGATATAATATGCCCATTTCCAAATATCCCATACTATAATACATCAACCAATCCAATCATTCAAACAATTATTTAGACTCGGTCATTTAAATTTAAACTAAAATTTAACTGAGTGAGATTAACTCACCTTTGCTTCTGTTTGTAGTCCAACCCAACCATCCCGTTTCCTTTCAGATTTTGACCTTGGATAAATATTAGATGATTTTATTAATATTCGAACAATTTGAATAATTAATTTCCATTTGATAAATTAATCACCTAATTTATTGCATTTATTTTGTTGTTTTCTAAATCTTGTGTTCACATACATTTAGTTCTGTAAACTTATATATTCATTAAATCCAAATGGAAATAAAAAATATATTCTTCCTAGCATTTTTATATTAAACCGAAAATGGTTTATACTTACTGTAATAAATTATTTTTCTGCTTACCTATGTATATACATTTATTGTAATATAATTTCATTGTATATATATATTTTTCTCTTCACATATATAAATTAAATAGAGATTTCTTCTCTGCATGTATATTAAAATTTTCTAGTATATATATACTTAAATTAAAAGGAGCTGCAATACCTCACTGCTAAAATCGACCAAGCCCACCTAACACGCAGCCAACACCGTTCAACACCCATGACAGGCTGCTACGCGACCCACCAGTTCCTTGCGACTCGCCTACGCCTTCGCCGAAACTGCCTTGAGCTGTCGCACCATCCAAAATCGACCCAAACTCCAAAGCAAAATCGTGACAACCCAATCGCGAATTTGGCCGTCCCCAAAACCCTAATCGCGACCGACCCTCACGTCGACGCTCACCGAACCCCCACCTGAAACGAACGCCAACCCCTTCATCAATGAACTCCGGTCGAACTCCCCTTCCACCAAAGCACGAGAGCACTCCTCTAGGTCACGAATTCGATTCGCCTGCCCTTGATTATTAAATCTCGATTTGGTTTGAATGGAGGAAGCGGCCCTCCCCCTTTTTTTTTGATTTCGAACGAAAAATGAATTTCGTTCAGTTGATTTCCACGGCCATTAATTGAATTTTGTGTTTTTTTTATAACTTTTATACGCTCGAATAGAAGGAAAAAAGAAGGAACGCAAGGCTTAGATTAGAAGGCCGGCTTGGCTTCCAAAAGAAGGAAGAACACGCATACTAGTCTCTGCCTAGTGCTGAACCCAATAACATATGTAATTTATCTTTTGGAAATAGTACTATATTAAATACATCTACATTTTTTTTATACAAATTTAAATTTGAAACTGTCATAATTATGCAAATTCGAAACCTCGATCGTACGGAAAAGATAGCTTCTCGAACCAGTTATAAAAATTGAATTTTCGATTATATTTTCAGCGCGTTAAAACGATATATATACATTTTTTTTTTAAAAACTGAATAAATCAGTGTTAAATTTAATTTTAACACTTCTATCCTCTTCAGTATTATCAATAGAAATTTTATAAGCCTTCAAATTTTTTTTTTTTTATAGACTTAAAACTCCAAATTCAGCATTTTACTCAACTTCACTTATTTAATTTAATAATTCAATTTTCAAATAAATTGTGATATTCGTAATTCAAGTTAAAAATTACTCTTTTGAATATTAAAAATCAATTAAATATCCCGATTTTAAATGCTCGAAAATTCCGAGTCGTCACAATTGAAAAATAGTTTGGAAGTATTAATGGGATTTATATGAAATAAAATTTATATAATGGATTTTATAAATAGAATTGTTTATATAAACAGGTAAAACCAAAGGGGGTTATAAAAATTGATAAAAGATGTTTATAATGAAGAAATTCGATATCAAATGAAAATTGGGAATGTAAATTCATAGGAGGAATTTATATGGAAACAAGGTTCGGAAAAAAATGGAAAATTCTATTTTTGAAATGGGAATCATTAGGGAATCGACAAATGAATCGATTTGTTGTGAAATCGAGAGAAATTTATAAATTAAAGTTGGTTATTAAGATTTCTTAAAAAAATATTTTTAATTATAAGAGGTGAGATTCTTTTGAAAGGGAAAATTTTACTATTTTAAAACTATGGTATTTGAAACCAGTTGAGATTTAAATAACTAGGTAAGCAGATTTTTAAATACGAAGCATTTATTTGAGTAAATTCTAACCTTTTTAAAAATCAGCTTTAAAAATTTATTTATTTAACTAAAAATGAGTTATTAATGTTATGAAAGTGTTTTGATATTTTAATAATTACGTGAAAATATATTTGAAAATAAATTATAAACTTTTAAAATACTTATTATATATATAGAGTTTTTAAAGAAATTTGAGAAAAAATTATTATAAACTCTCTCGAGATTCGAAAAGGTGGCTTGTAAAAGGATACGATTTGAGGGGAGGAAATCTATTTGTGATTCCGGTGATTTTGGGAAAAAGTAATGGAATAATTTTTCTGAAACGTCAATGTTGAATGAGTTTTTGGAAAAAAAAGACTGGTAATATTTTCCTAAGTATAAAAAATGGAAATTTGGAAATATTCCTAAGTGTTGAGGTGTTAAAGGTTTAAGTATTTGAAGATTGTTTTCAGATGTTGGAAGGGATAGATATATCTTTTAGAGATACTTTGAAGGCAAATATTTTAGGAAAATCTATAATAAGGCCAAATGATTGCTTATGGATGTTTAATTTGATAGTTCAATAACGGACTATCAATATTGGACAATTTCGTTAATCGTTTCGAAGAGACCGAGATCAGATTTAATTATCCGGAAACCACTTCGATCTGGCTTGAACGTAACGAATGAATATTATGAAGATGATGAAGACGGTGATTCAATTTGTCCAGACCCAAGACAATTTGTGTGGGCGAATGCTATCAGAACATCGTCGTCGGAGGACGATGAGAATTCTAAGAGAATGTGTTCTTTAAAATGGTAAAGCTTAGCCTCGGGCTTCATCAACCGGAGAATGACTAAAATAGGGGAGATGCAGCAAGGCTAATTGGGTGCCACCCAAGTAGGGTAAGCTCACCCCTATCTAGAGTCCCTTTTATTCGGCTGTGTGGCGGTTGCTGATCCCAACCAAGTGGTAATCTTATTCGGGCTATCCATTTTATGGGGTAGTTTGGTCTTGTGTAGCAGGGGATCCCGGAGTGGTCCTCGGTACGCTGTTCTAGAGGTGTACTGTGATGGGCGGTACCCCAGTAGCCAAGTCATTTGATGGAATCCATTCTCCTTAAGCGTTGTACGATTTTGATTGTGCCCAACTATGCTGGAACATGAGATGGAAGCATTTCAGCTATATTTTGTTTACTTTCTATAGACACTATTATAAGATGATATGGATAAAAATTGTTTTGGTCATCGTAAAGTAAAAAACCGTTGTTTTTATTTATGACGTGGTCTTACGAGATACTTTTATTTCAAAGGATTTTTGAAAAATTAATAATTCAGATTGAGTGTGTTTTCCTCATGTTGGTTTTCTAGACTGACTCGGGGTTTATTTTATTATAATGCCCAGGTTAGAACGAGCACTACAGATTCATGAGAGGATGCTATGGAGCTCAGGGAACGAGCTAGATAGCAAGACATACTCTTGTACTTGATTATTATTCCGCTGTGTAAGAAAAAGTTATTAAACTGTCAAGATTTGATGCATTGGATTGTTGTACTCTGATAAAGGTATGTATAATAACAGTAAAGATCTTGTATTTAAAATCCATTATTATTTATTATATTTTGTTCCGCTGCGATGGTGAGATTCTGTGTTGTGTTGTTTTCTTTTCTTCTACCTCTTTCTTCTTTACCCTTAATGAACTGGTATTTCTGGCACTCGACTGCTCGGCATTTTATATAGTGGACGTATTGATGCCGATTTTTGAGGGTCGAAAATCCCCGTTTGTGAGATTTGGTATTAGAGCAGAAGATTAAGCGAGAACCTTGGCTCTAGAGGGGATTACTCATTAGAGATAGAGTCAATAGTACTCTAGAATTAGTTGAGTGTAATAATGGATATGGGCGCATATTTGTAAGTGAATATAAATGGTTTTATGTTGTGTTGATTTATCGATTGAGTGGATTATAAATTACGATCATATAGCGGGACACCGCTAATTTGATAGGAGTTTCTAAACACTTGAACCCGATGAACTGACACAATATTGTTTTGAAGCGAGTAAATGAAATAATTTTACCCAAATTATATTTTTTATATAAAGGAAATAATCTTCTAGAAATTAGTACAGCATGTCGGAGTGTTTGGATGATAATTGTGACGCCCCACCTCTATACCCACGCTAGCCAAGAACACTACGGTGTAGTGCTGTCAACTAGCACGGAGAATAAGGCTGTTGAGGAGCGGCCATCAATAGTTGGCCTTACACTAGTATTGGTTATCTCGATAGGAGTGATATATATATTCTTTCATTTTTCATCTCTGGTTTATTTTCTCCCATCGAAATACCCCAATTCCAGTATAAAACGAACTACGATGGTTCATAATAGTTTAGAACATTAAATATAAAATAATAACACAGATAAATATAAATGCGGAACACAGATAAAACAGAAATTCTCATATATACAATAACTGATGTCAGTTACAATACATTTGACACGGTACATATGATACAACTACAACAGTCGACTCAGGAAGTTACATATACAAGTACATTAACGTATATAATATACATGAATACATATCTTCCTATACAATCATACAGACTACTACAAATAACGACGACTACTCCAAAAGATATGAAAGAACTTCATAGCTCTAGCAGCAACCCAAAGCAGAATATCTACAACCTGAAATACTCGGTCTGACCCGAGTATCAAATTCAAAAGAAAATAATACTCGGGTCAGTCTAATTCAAACTCAGTTATTAGTGCACAGAAGCAATAATAATCAAATAATGAATAGACGACAGTAATTAAACCGAATCAGAATGCAATTCAGAATATTGAATTGAAATAAACAAAACAGTTCAAAACATTTAAATATCAATTAAAATATTAAGTCGAGTAGGGCTGCAGTACACGCGCGCGTGCACTGCCCCGCCACTACGGAATATGGAATACGCAAAAGATTAATAAATCACAACAAAAATAGAATATCACAAAATCAAACCGTGTGGCTGCAGTTCACGCTTGCGTGCACTGCCTTGCCACTACAATGACGAGGTACCCAATGAATACCGTGTGGCTGCAGTTCACGCTTGCGTGCACTGCCGTGCCACTAAAGTGATGATGTACCCATTGAATACAGACAGCAATCAAAAACTGCAGAGGTCAAGTTTGGACGACAGAAATGCGAACCCAAATGTACACAATGGACGTACACTACTGGTTGCACATGAATAAAAAGAAACTGGGGTGCAACATGGAACAGCACCAAGTAAATGGCACAAGAGACAGTATGATACAAATGCAAGTATCATACACGAGAACAAAGTCAACATAATATGCAGACTGCAAACTCGACTAACAAGTTCAGGTCTAATGCACAGTGAAGTACAACCCCTTGCAACAGCGTGAAAGGTCACAGAGATGAATGCACCAATATACAAATGCAGTTGGGAAATAGGGTAACACTGGTTAATGTCATGAACGGTGCACAAAGGCTACAACAGTGCACTAGAAATGTGAACAATTTTCGACCAAATCAAAATGTATTTATGCAACCAGAAATAGGACCGTGCAGCCTTCAAAGTATCAGACACAAGCCCAATACAGTGTACCACAGTCCTATATGCTATGGACGGTGAAAAATATACCCCAAGCTCAACAAATTGAATTGCAAACTGTATCAACATGATACAGTGACAATTATGAAGTCAGAAAAATACAACTTCAATGCTTATGTGGAAGTACCACTACTAAGTGCAACATTTTATAACAACATCAAGCTGCATGAACACAGTGTATAGGACTATCAATTTCCAGTCTTCGAAGCATGTATGAAGTAGTAACAAAATGTAGGGACAGCATATAATAGTGACTGGGCAGCAATGAAATGCAACTGACAACCAGCAAACATAAAACTTGAAACTATAGTGCTACTGGCAATATACATCTACAACTATCAGTACTGAAGTAAAGAGAAAAGACATATTGCTTCAATGAAACCCAAAAATTGCAAGTACACTAAATGCTCAATGCAAACCACCAATGTGCAAGCTACAACTTCAAATGAAACTGTCCTAAAGCAACTAGCATGCAAGCCTCAGGTAGAGCTTTAAGGAATGCAACAGTCGAGCATCATGTCAATAATGCAACAGGTAAATGATGAAAGGCATATCTTATAGATAGGATCCCAGTTTCAAACTTAAGTATGGTGAAGCAACAACCACAACAACATGTGATAACAGGTAACTATATCAAGATCCAGGCGTATATACTTAGCCAGAAACAATACAAGTGCATTCTCAAGTGATGCAAGAAGCTAGTATGCAAAGACCAATGACTACAATTTCAAGTAACTCATGCAACATAACCAACAGACCCCACTATGCAGTGTACAAGAACAAGTCGAGATGAACAATTGCAACTACAATGTAAACTGTGAATGGCAGGGCAAAGAGGAATCACATGAACAAGTTCGAACAACCAGACAACATCATATTCAACAATGCAATGTTCAAGTGGAGACCAGAGAAGATGGCAAAAGACGAGGGCTACAAGATGAACGAAGTTCAACAGTACAGAGAAATTCACAAAACAAATTTAAAGTCAAAGACAGTACAACCATACTTCGAGACCATGGAAAAGTACTCGAAATCGAATCCAAGTTAAACAAGGAGTCGAACGAATCAAGCCTAATCAATTTAAACAGCCCCAACAATCAACTCGAGGCAGTAATGGATCAACCACGAACAAAAATCAAGTCGAAGTCAAAACCCGAAAACAAAATTACGCAAAACGAAATCGAACTAGGTCTAATTAGATGTGAGTACTATAAAGTACTCACCTTTGCCAAACCGAAGCAATCGAAGCTTTGAATCGCTGCTTCCCAAAAACCCTAGCTGCCGAAGAAGACGTGCGAAGGCTCCAACGAGGTTGAACTCGATCGAACTGAAGACGACGCCTTGCTTGTGAAAATGCCCTACTCTCGGTCGAAGAAGAACGAACGACACGAGCAGCCGCCATTTTTACTCTCGTTCGATTTCACTTTTTAGGGTTCGTGAATGGGAAGAATGATAGAAAGGGGGATGGGTTTTAAAAATAAGAAGAGAACGACGATTATCCCTGTAAATTTTCACGGCCCAATAATAAATGGACCACCATTTAATTTCTCAAAGCCCATCAAACTTTATAACAATTTGTAATTTAAATTTTAATTTAAATTTTAAAAACTTCAAAATGGCAATCGACGAAAAATATAAATCGTTTTAACGTCGATTATGAATTGACGCGAATATCGGGTTGTTACAGACTCCCCTCGTTAAAGAAATTGCGTCCTCGCAATCCTAAGGAATAAATGGACAAATGGTAACAACCATAAGAGCATCTCATCACAAGATGAAGAAATTCGAAATAGGAAGTTCACCATAAAGAGCATGAAAGAGTAAGCCTGAACGTGTTTTGCTCGATGAATTCTCTGGATTCTTAAGAGAAGTCCATAGAATTTGAGAACCATTGAGAATCTCCACAAGAGAACATCTTTATTTCGAAGGTGCTACACCCCCGAAGCAATGATGTGAATATAAGGTTACTCAAGAATAGAAATCGGAAATCCCTAAGGCATTTCCGTAATTGGAAGACGTGGAAAACATCATGAATAGCAGAAAATTGAGTCGGTACACCGGCGTAGTACAATATAAACGCCAAAGAAATCTTTTAATTTCATAAAAGAAATTCACAAATTATCAACAAAATCTAATTATCAATAGATAATTCAGAAATCTCAAATCACAAATATTCGATTATCAAAAACGATAATCAAATCAACAAGTATTCGATTATCAAAATCGAAAATCAATCTTAAATCACAAATATTTAATTATCACAATTGATAATCAAATCTCAAATCGCAAATGTTTAATTATCACAAACGATAATTAAATCTCAAATATCTAATTATCAATAGATAATTAGAAACAATAATTATCTGATTATCAAAAACGATAAATCAGAAATCACGAATCAACGATTATTTAATTATCACAATTGATAATCAAATCACAAATATCTAATTATCACAAACGATAATTAGATCTTAAATATCTGATTATCACAAGCGATAATCAGAAACAATAAATATCTGATTATCAAAAACGATAAATCAGAAATCATAAACATCCAATTATCAAAACGATAATCAGAAATTACCACAACGGTAATCAAATTTCAAATTACAAATTTTTCAATTAACGAGTCCGAAATTAACCGAAATAGCAAACGCACATGACTCATAACCACGAGTTTTACTAAATCGTTTAATTCACTTCATCGTTTCCTTGAAAGTGATAAATTGTGTATTTTAAATAAATAACATTTTACGTTCTCAAACGGACAAGTCCGGAATTAAGCGAATCAGTAAAAGAAAGGGGTCATAGTCCTCGATTTTTCTGAAACGTTTACATCGCTTCCACATTCTTTTGAAAGCGTAAAGTGTAAAAAAAAAATTTGAAAACCATTTTTATTTATAAAATTACAATTTACATTCTCAAACGAACAAGTCCGGAATTAAGCGAATCAGCAAAAGAAAGGGATCATAGTCCTCGATTTTACTGAAACGTTTAATTCGCTTCCTCATTCTTTTGAAAGCGCAAATCGTAAAAATTTTGAAAACAAATTTGATTTATATTTTGAAACAATTCTTTTAAAATATGTGATTAAAACAACGACATCAGAAGCAACTTCGATAAGTGGATTTTCATTCATCCAAAGAGTCACAAGAATCTTCTCAAAGATAGAAAGGGGTATCATACCCTAAACTTGTATTCATAACAAGTCAATAACACACGAATTCACCAATGCACAAGAATTGATAAAACTTATCAATAGAAATCATGAAAATTGGTGAAGCACAAATTCTAGAAATCCTCACAAGAAATCCAGAAAACATAAGCTAAGAGTATGAGAACTCGAACGCGAGTATGAAAACTCGAACCGGAGTATGAAAACTCGAACGCGAGTATGAAAACTCGAACCGGAGTATGAAAACTCGAACGCGAGTATGAAAACTCGAACGGAGTATGAAAACTCGAAGGAGTATGAAAACTCGAACGGAGTATGAAAACTCAAACGGAGTATGAAAACTCGAACAGAGTATGAAAACTCAAACGGAGTATGAAAACTCGAACAGAGTATGAAAACTCAAACGGAGTATGAAAACTCGAACAGAGTATGAAAACTCAAACGGAGTATGAAAACTCGAAGGAGAGTATGGAAACTCAAACGGAGTATGAAAACTCAAACGGAGTATGAAAACTCGAACAGAGTATGAAAACTCAAACGGGGTATGAAAACTCAAACATAGTATGAAAACTCAAACGGAGTATGAAAACTCGAACAGAGTATGAAAACTCAAACGGAGTATGAAAACTCGAACAGAGTACGAAAACTCAAACGGAGTATGAAAACTCGAACGGAGTATGAAAACTCGAACAGAGTATGAAAACTCAAAGGAGAGTATGGAAACTCACCAACACGCGAGCATGAAAATTCATCAACACATGTAACGCATAACGAGAACGGGAGCACGAAAACTCACCTACATGCGAGCATGAAAACTCACCAACACGTGCAATGCAAAGCGAGAACGGGAGCACAGAATCTCACCTACACGTGAGCATGAAAATCACCAACACGAGCAACGCAAAGCGAGAACGGGAGCACGGAATCTCACCTACACGCGAGCATGAAAAATCATCAACACGTGCAACGCAAAGCGAGAACGGGAGCACGGAATCTCACCTACCCGCGAGCATGAAAAATCATCAACACGTGCAACGCAAAGCGAGAACGGGAGCACGGAATCTCACCTACACGTGAGCATGAAAATCACCAACACGGGCAACGCAAAGCGAGAACGGGAGCACGGAATCTCACCTACACGCGAGCATGAAAAATCATCAACACGTGCAACGCAAAGCGAGAACGGGAGCACGGAATCTCACCTACCCGCGAGCATGAAAAATCATCAACACGTGCAACGCATAACGAGACGCTATCTCATGGTTGCAAGCCATTAATTTTGACACACGAATGGCCCGAAGACCGTGGGGCGCTACCCCACATGTGTGAGTCGAAATCACACAGATTGAGGTCCAGACTAACCAAAAAAATCAAAAGAGGTATGTGTGAGTGGAATCACACAAGTGGTGTCTAGTCTAACCTCACAATCAAAAGAAAAGTATGTGTGAATGAAATCACACAAGTGGTGTCTAGACAATCCTCAAAGCCCAAGAGATATGTGTGAGACGAAATCACACCGATGAGGCCTAGTCTAACCGTAAAAATGATCGTCATGATCAACGAGAAGTGTCAATTACACTAAGTCAGTAAATGTAAAAGTTTAGCATCATGTCCCATAACCACTTACTTAACTTAAATATTTACGAACAAACTGTAAATCTTCACTAATAAAATTTGTCACTAGAGGTTCAATCGAACAAGTCCAACAATTAACCGACGAAGTAAACGCAAGCGTTTCATACCACTTGTTTTACTAAGCCGTTTAATTAGATTTCTCATACGAGTGAAATAAAGATTTGTATATACTAATAGATTGGAAAACAGTTTCAAAAACGAGTTTGGTATTGAAAATAGAGTTGAAAACATTTTGATAAAAGAGTTTTTGATATTTACTACTAGTATTGAAACCTTTATATTTTTAAAGTGACAAATCACAAAAATGATTGTAGAAACAATCAATCACAAGAATTCACATACGAAGACGTGAATAGAATCCAAAGAAATCGATACCGAATTCATCGAAAGGTATGTTCACAAAAATCCCGAAGAAAAGGTCATCAAAGTTGCTAATAAATGATAGCAACAAATCGGGAAATAATCAAGAATCGATTAAATTCGAAAACCAAATCAATTCACTAAGTGTAACGACCCAGTATTTTCAACCATTCGAATTCGACAATAATAGAACATGTCGAGCTTGAATAGTTCAAAATACTACGTTGTAGAATAAATTTGGCAAAACTCAGAATATACAATAAATAAATCACAGAATCACATACACAGATATCAGAATCTCGCAGCGGAAATTAAAAATTTAGTGGTTCATGAAGCCACAGATATAACTTTACAAACAGAACTTACATTGTCTATAATACTCAATACAAATTTGAACATAAATAGAGATAGAGTCTTCAAAGACTTGGATTCCAGAAAAGATAAAGGCTGAATCAACTTCCAACAGCACGCATGATTTACTGAGTGTCCTAGCCACGGAGAAGAGGCTGAAACTGCAACTCAGGCTGACCCGAGCGTAAAATAAAACAAAACACTCGAGTCAGGACATACATACTTATATAATGTAAGCTAAATCAAGTGTACTGTAATATAGAGCAAGTAACTCAAAGGATGCTTGGGATCGCCCATCCTCTAAGGATCCGTTAAACTATTTACTATGTAGTATATTGCGCTATTATAATAGGGTCTATATTAAAATAAACATACTTTTAAATAGCGTTAAGGCTTTACATTTTCCACCTTAACACGTAATAGTCCCAGTAGTCCATCCAATACCATAGCTCCTCCTACTCGGGAAGCAACTAGAGGATACCACACGGGCTACGGGAGAAAACCAAACTCGTACAAGGCTCGATATGGTAGGTGACACGGCACAACGAGGCAATGCCAGGGTAGATATACCAATTGCTATCCGGACCGGTGGTAACGCGAAGCCGCAGCGACCGCCCACCTCGAACAACACTCCCAAATCAAGGGTGCACCCAAACAATCACAAGAGTAATAGAATGGTATACGAAGAAGTGCGTTCGATCAGAGGAGCTACCTCATTAATCCGAGAATCGCTCCTGTTTTAGCCACCTTAAGCCAACTCACGGGAGTCGGGTCCACGTATATACCTTTCAAGAAACCGTCACCACCAACCTACTTCATTCTGGAATCTCCACCGCGTACACGGTTAGTCAAAGTGGTTTTCGGTATCGACAGAGAGTATGTCCATATCCGATCCCGGTCTCTTTGCCAACCCATCGTTATTATAACCCGTGGTCATTTAAACATTTTATACTTTAAAACCAGAGTAAACATTTCCCTTTTCAAAACTATAAATACGATATTATTTTAAACCCCAAAACAATGTGATATAATTCCTTTCCAAAACCATACTGTTTAAAATTTATAATATATGGAAACCAAATATTTGAATTATACCTTCAAAGCATAATAATTTGGAGATTTTTCTTTAAAATCCATAACTCCCAAACACAATGGTTTGGATATTTAACGGTATATAGAATAATGGGTTAACTTTATGGTTACTTTGTAAAGAAAGGAATTTACATAGCTTTACAAATAATTTCTCTATTTAAGATTTAAACCATAATTTAAATATCATTTTATATCCCCAAAACATTACAATTCCCATATATATTGGAGTATTTACTATTCAAACTAAGTTTGGGTTTATTCTTTCACAAATCAATGTTTTATTATTTAGTCTTGAATAAAACTCCAAAAAAAAAAAATTATTTTTTTTTTATTTTTTTGCCATTAAATTTTCCAAAAATTTACTTAATACCAGAATATTTATCTTTAATCTATTAAAGAAAATACAGTTATAAATATTATGTCTTGAGCTTTTCCAAAACTTAAGATAAAATAAAATTTATCAAATTCCATAAATTTTAGAGCAATCAAATTCTAGATTCCATAGCACTTAGGAAATGCTACCTAAAGTTATGGGTAAAACTAGTCCAATTTCAAAAGACGACATTTAAATGCTATAGTAGATGTTTACTTAATAAAGATTTTCAAATATAACCTATTTATTTACTTATTAACTGAAATCTTATTCTTTCAAAATCCCGATTTACCAAATAAGTTATATTCCAAATTTATTCAAATATTTATTTATTTTTATTTATAACTTATTAAAAATCAATATCAATTCCTTTAAAGATATAAAATCAAATATTTAGCTTCTAGAATAATTTTAAATATTTCAGAAAATATTATAAGGACCACGGGCCTGTATAAAATTTTCTAGCCTAGGTCAAGTGATAGGGATTTATATCATTTCAACCCGTAAGTTATAAATGCCCCGGGTTCTATCATTTCAAACCCGCAATCCCAAGTTATCAGTTAAGCAGTTAACAGCATAATTTAACAGCGATAATCATTTAGGCCTATCATTTCAGCCTATAACAATATATATAACAGGGAACTTGCAGTGTGATTTAAGCAGTAAATATATAATAACATAATATAACTGCAGATATAATACACAGATGAATAACTGATGAGATGTCAATTTAAATGGGGTTCATCATTCATAACAGACAGATAGTAGTGAAATAAATTTCTACACATACACTTGCAATAATTTACGAAATATAAATACGTATGTCTGGTGAGAAATACTCACCTGAGAGTTGCAGAAAATTTGAATACAAAACGACGATTCACCGATAAAGCACGACAGAGAATAACGATCAAATTCTTCTGACGTAGATTCAAATCCAGAACAAAATTTCAATTATGGAATACGTGACTTAAGAATTTACGATCAAAGAAAAGATAAAATAGAACGAGAATGGTTTGACGTGCTCGACCACTCCACCGTGTACCGTGACCAAAATATACTTAATATGTGAACCGTGCTAACACAAGATTTTACGACAAAATCTTTCCTAAAACCATTATGACAAAAGTTGAATACATACTCGTGCATACACAATTTCACTGCTCTAAGGCCATGATACGCTCATGTGCGTGTACACCTCCTACCTTTTGGTTTGCTTATGTACACGGCACATCTATGTGTAGACAATCCTTTCTCTCTCTTTTTTTTTTCTTCTCACTTAAATTTCCTTTAAATTATAATAAATTTTTTTTTTCAAACTGGTCCATATTTTTGTTCGCTCTGCAATTTAACTGAGTTTTAAAAGTATCACCACTTGCCTGAACTCATCAGATTCCAAAATATGCAAAGCCCTATACTACTACTTCCAATTAGCTACAACAGCTAGACTTTTACTTTTACTGCAATCACTAAAGTCCTTACCCCTTTCCAGTCTAAGTTCCTTTCCCAGTCTTCAAAACTGAGCATGCAGAGGCTAAGTTAAATAGCTGTAGATATGTTCATTCATGCATATCACGTGACCATACAAAACAAATCAGAACCTAATATGTTTACATCACTTGAATCACTTCAGCCCAGATCTGCATACACTTCCCCGGGTCACTCCCTTCATAACTTCGAGAAAACGTGTGTTTGCTTCGAGCAAGCAGGCAGTTGCTTCGAGTCCCCTTACTTCTCTCTGTATATACTGAGGCAACTCTTCCAGACCCACTGAGCTTTGCACCAGATATTTCTATCTACTTTCATTTCCATCCTTCCAGCCATCGCTACACATTTGTTTCAATCTTTACCAACCTTCTCAGATCTGTTTGTTTTCAAAGCATGAATGCATATTACCTCTCATCCAAAGTACTGAAACTTCTTACCTATCTACTTGCCTATATTCACAAGCATCAACACTCTCAGACAAGTACAGGCCTAAGTGCTTTACCTAGCATACTAGATTCAATTCTATGTGCAACCATTCCTTTCTCATGTATTCAAAAATTGGACTTTCAGGCTTTTTTTTTTTTTTATGTTTAGTCAGAGGCCAACTTCCATACAGCTGCACTTGGTATATTATGCAGACAAGATGCTTGTACCCATCCTTATATTTCCACCTACAGGCTATCAATCCAACCTAGGTAGTTGCTTCGAGTAAACCTATCTCTCTCCCCTCTGTTGTATTATGAATTCCTCTGGCACATGTTCAACTCCTATGCGTATGTCAGCTGTGCACGTGCACACAGTGATCCATCTCATTACAACACAAATTCTCCGATATGTAGACTTGCTTTACGAATGTAAGCAAAACTTACCCTATAGTCACATCCAAACCTATTTTATACTAACAATTTATACAACTCTTCTGCATAAATACTTAAGTCCCACCCATTCTTCCTACTGGTTCAACTACTATGCTATGCCAAAAGAGCTTATGCAACTGTGAGATTCAACATTTTTCAGGCTATCTTTCCATCACTAAAGCTTTTCCTCTTTTGTTTTATTCCACCTTGCTCTCGTCTTATACATATATATTCTCATGTTCCTGCAATATCAAACTATAGTATGCACATACCCAGCCTATCTTAGTCTCGCAAATATCCTCTACACTATGTATGTATACTGTCTGGATTTATAAATGCAGACTAACACTCCCCTAAGTTTTCACTAAATTTACTCATGTATGTCTATATATATATTTTTTTTCTT
Source organism: Allium cepa (assembly GCA_030765085.1). Taxonomy (NCBI): domain Eukaryota; kingdom Viridiplantae; phylum Streptophyta; class Magnoliopsida; order Asparagales; family Amaryllidaceae; genus Allium; species Allium cepa. The sequence goes on along the minus strand of CM060934.1, from coordinate 306,906,665 downwards.
GCATTCAATCCCTAAGTCTAGGACTCCCCATCTTTCAACTGCATCAGTTAACATCAACTACCTCCCCATTCTCTGATCACAAACACAACTGCCTATACAATATAACTCATCCCCTGTGTGCACTGCAACCACTAGCACCTAACATTTTAACTCAGATTCCACTTTTGATACAGATCTACCCATATACCCCCATAATATATTGTTTACAAGCTGGTACATTTTGTTCCCAGGTTCTATCGGTGATGTACTACAACTCACTCATAAATGGAAAAGGTTGATCATAAGGGGAGGAGTGGCCGAGCAAAGTAAAAGAATAACAGAGAAACCAGGAGAAGGAAAGAAAATATAAAAGAAGAGGCCATACCTGGAAAAATTTACGCAAGAGAAGAAATGAGCAAAATATGAGATGTACATGAATATGTAGAGAGGTGATTAAGATGCCTAGTATTTATAAGGGGTTTGTGGTTCCTTTGCACGCAAGGAAAAAAATCAAGGATAGGCAGGATTTAATACTTTAGTTGATTTTCTGATAGGAGAAACGGCCATCATAAATACAACGTATGAGATGATCTCGCTGTATTTTTAGACTGAATGCAAGATCAAGGGAACAAGTGAATTAATTTACTATATACAATATATTGAATCAATCAGGGGAGGCCGAGCTTATAAAGTAACTGCTTGATTTGTGAGCAATTTAAGGATTTGTATAATTGGTGGTCTTGAACATAACTGATAGCGAAATCAAAGGAGGAGAGTGATTATCATAAATCAGTTTACAAAAGAATTAACACATGCGTGCATCAAGCAAGACTGGCAAAGTTTGAAGCAAGTAAAATATGTAGAATTTTTAATCGTTTTTTTTTTCCACGTGATACCTTGCCAGATATTAAGCTTTCAAACCTCAGAGCAGTTTACTAGTTGCGAGATTGAAGGCAAAGGAATGAGGCCGCTTGATTAAGGAAAAATAAATGCTGATGAACAGAGGAAGAGAAATAGAATGCAAATGCACGTTTCAGTTTCACATTTTGATTGCAGGCACCTTGATTTGATACATATCTGTTAAATCTTGTATGAATGTAGATGTGAAAGTAAAAGTCAGTGGAGGAATGCATGCATTAGTTATGTTTAAAATTTGGTAAGTGCGTGATATATGGTATGTTATAAAAATTTTGAACGTTACATGTGATTTGTTTTTAATTTAGCTGAATTTTGATTTTAGTTTGATTAAAATAAGTGAAATGGTACGAGTTTATGCAAAGCTTTTAAGAAGGAAAAATGTATACAGATTTATAAAAAAATAGACTGTCAGTTAACCAAATACCGGTTACCATAGAATTACTGACTGATATTTTATATCCAAAAATATTTAAAACTTGATTTTTACACTACGCTAAACAGACGCAGTCTAAAACATCAAAAAATTTCACAAAATTCACATTTTAAAAACACACGTTTTGTTACGTTGCTTTATACCCTATAATTGACGCGTCTTTTGAACGCGAAATTCAACTGTTCCAACATAGCTTAAAAATTCACAGTTATTATTAGATTTTATTGGCATATGCAATTTTATAAAATATATCTTCAAATTAAATAATTAAACTATATCTTTAGACACAATTTATATAAAATATCTTAAAAATTAAATAATTAAAATAAAATAAAATAGCTAAAAATTAGGGTTGTTACACTCTCCCCCACTTAAGAACTTTTCGTCCTCGAAAAGGAACGAAAAAGAGAAACAACAGGAAGATAAGCTAGATAAACAAGTACCGTAAACGAATAGTTCCGGTATTTGAAGCACGAAGAAGATCCTTAGAATCGGATTATACCCTTTTCAGTTTGACAGTCATGCTCTGGGTGCTCAGCGGTGCTCAGGTCCCGATGAGTAACAAAGATTTCAAAGATTATAGAAAGATTTCTAAACAGACTGGAATAAGCAATAGCCTTCCCAATCCGTAGCAGATAGGGAAACCAAGGATACTCGAAGATAGTTTGAAAACAAAGTAAGATAATAACTTTGAAATCATAATGCCTTTGAAATCATAATATTTTGAAAGTCATTTAAAATCTATAGATATTATTTGGAAATCATATTACTAAAATCATATTACTATCAAAATAATCCTCATTTATATCTTTCAGTTTCAATGCCAAATAATATTCATATCAAAGTTTAAATATTCCTGAGTTCATTTATCCAATTATAAGAATTTCAAAACAAATTTTTATTGTTAGAGACAGCAGCACTTATAATATGCTATAGTAGATATGATAGCACTCCTAATCAGTTTATTATTGCATTTAATTCTTAATTTTAACAAATAACCTAACACTTTGTTTGAAATACCTATTTTAATAAATAAGATATTCCTTCTTGAAATTTCCAATGGAAAACCAATTCTCAATTTATCAAAATTTAGTGATATTGAAATATGTCTTAACTATTTAAATCATAATTATCTATTTTCAAGACATGTCTATTTCATAAATAGAATATTTATTATAGCAAATATAACAATCAAATTTCTTTTCATAATATTTTCCTTGGACATTAATTTTCTATGATTTTAAGATAAACAATCCTTATTACAAAACATTCCTTCCAAATATATTTTTCTTATCTCTATATTACCTTTATTTATCTTTTTTTTTTATAACTAAAATTTAAGTGTATAACATTAATTATAACCACTCAAATTTTATTTATAACCTCCTTTTTATATTGTATATTATCCAGATTCATTTTTCACTTTTGAAAATCAAGGTAAGTTATATTGAAATGAAATTTCTTAAGATAAAATTTTAAGAATTAAATTTCTGATTCCCCTCAAACCATATAGAGATAAATAAATATATATACGTAATATGTCAATCAATTTTAAATTATATATCTATATATATTAAATCATACTTAAGAAATTCAAATCAATTAAAAACTCAAGGAAATACTGTAGCCAGACTACAGGATGGTCTTTTCCCTTCGAAACTCGAAAATGAATATCGATGATGCTGCAGTCATCACCGAAATTATTTTCCAGCGACAAAGAGGAAAGCACTAATTTTAAAATTTCTTTGGAAACAAATTTCTATAAAAATACTCTAAATAATATATCCTTTAAAACTTTTTAAACCCAAGGTTTGAAATCATCAGAAATTGAATTCTCAAGTTCTTGTTTTAGATTCATTTCTGTTTCTAAATTAATTTATACCCATTGTTTATATTCAAATTTTTATTCTAGACAAAATACCTATCTTACAAAACCATAAATAAAATCAAAACTATTATCTTTTTGACAACTAGTTAAATTAATTATAAAATTCTGAAAATCATACTTATATATAATATTAGATTTTATTTTCAAATATAGGAATAAAATTTTTCAAAACAAGGATAGAGACTCAAATTTGATGGACTCAAATCAAATAGAATTCAAGATAAATGGAAATCAGAAAGACTGATGATTTAATATCAAAATAAGGAACTGGGTGAGTTTATATAATCGCGGACAATCTTGATCTGGTCATCCGTGACTTTGAAGAGTCAGATCGGTGTGGTTGAGTAAATCTACACTTGATCCGAAGAGATAGAGTTCGGAATAACTAAAGATACTAGCATATAAACCGAGGATAAATATAAACCTCTGGTGAATCAATGCTAATTGCAAAGGAGTTTCACCCTTTATTAGAATAATGGCGAGACCGCCAATTCACTATAAAGATCATCCGAAGTGGAATTATGGGGTACTCCAGAGTCTAAAGATGATGAAAAGTGAGGGACACGAATGAACTTTGGAACCATAGGGGATGTTCCAAATTCGAAAAGGAAGAGATTCAATCTCGAATGAAGGTGATTCTGTAAATCAAACTTACCGTACATTCTAAGTTTTGCCTAGAGCCAAAGCTCTGATACCAAATGTAACGACCCAGTATTTTCAACCATTCGAATTCGACAATAATAGAACATGTCGAGCTTGAATAGTTCAAAATACTGCGTTGTAGAATAAATTTGGCAAAACTCAGAATATACAATAAATAAATCACAGAATCACATACACAGATATCAGAATCTCGCAGCGGAAATTAAAAATTTAGTGGTTCATGAAGCCACAGATATAACTTTACAAACAGAACTTACATTGTCTATAATACTCAATACAAATTTGAACATAAATAGAGATAGAGTCTTCAAAGACTTGGATTCCAGAAAAGATAAAGGCTGAATCAACTTCCAACAGCACGCATGATTTACTGAGTGTCCTAGCCACGGAGAAGAGGCTGAAACTGCAACTCAGGCTGACCCGAGCGTAAAATAAAACAAAACACTCGAGTCAGGACATACATACTTATATAATGTAAGCTAAATCAAGTGTACTGTAATATAGAGCAAGTAACTCAAAGGATGCTTGGGATCGCCCATCCTCTAAGGATCCGTTAAACTATTTACTATGTAGTATATTGCGCTATTATAATAGGGTCTATATTAAAATAAACATACTTTTAAATAGCGTTAAGGCTTTACATTTTCCACCTTAACACGTAATAGTCCCAGTAGTCCATCCAATACCATAGCTCCTCCTACTCGGGAAGCAACTAGAGGATACCACACGGGCTACGGGAGAAAACCAAACTCGTACAAGGCTCGATATGGTAGGTGACACGGCACAACGAGGCAATGCCAGGGTAGATATACCAATTGCTATCCGGACCGGTGGTAACGCGAAGCCGCAGCGACCGCCCACCTCGAACAACACTCCCAAATCAAGGGTGCACCCAAACAATCACAAGAGTAATAGAATGGTATACGAAGAAGTGCGTTCGATCAGAGGAGCTACCTCATTAATCCGAGAATCGCTCCTGTTTTAGCCACCTTAAGCCAACTCACGGGAGTCGGGTCCACGTATATACCTTTCAAGAAACCGTCACCACCAACCTACTTCATTCTGGAATCTCCACCGCGTACACGGTTAGTCAAAGTGGTTTTCGGTATCGACAGAGAGTATGTCCATATCCGATCCCGGTCTCTTTGCCAACCCATCGTTATTATAACCCGTGGTCATTTAAACATTTTATACTTTAAAACCAGAGTAAACATTTCCCTTTTCAAAACTATAAATACGATATTATTTTAAACCCCAAAACAATGTGATATAATTCCTTTCCAAAACCATACTGTTTAAAATTTATAATATATGGAAACCAAATATTTGAATTATACCTTCAAAGCATAATAATTTGGAGATTTTTCTTTAAAATCCATAACTCCCAAACACAATGGTTTGGATATTTAACGGTATATAGAATAATGGGTTAACTTTATGGTTACTTTGTAAAGAAAGGAATTTACATAGCTTTACAAATAATTTCTCTATTTAAGATTTAAACCATAATTTAAATATCATTTTATATCCCCAAAACATTACAATTCCCATATATATTGGAGTATTTACTATTCAAACTAAGTTTGGGTTTATTCTTTCACAAATCAATGTTTTATTATTTAGTCTTGAATAAAACTCCAAAAAAAAAAATTTATTTTTTTTTTATTTTTTTGCCATTAAATTTTCCAAAAATTTACTTAATACCAGAATATTTATCTTTAATCTATTAAAGAAAATACAGTTATAAATATTATGTCTTGAGCTTTTCCAAAACTTAAGATAAAATAAAATTTATCAAATTCCATAAATTTTAGAGCAATCAAATTCTAGATTCCATAGCACTTAGGAAATGCTACCTAAAGTTATGGGTAAAACTAGTCCAATTTCAAAAGACGACATTTAAATGCTATAGTAGATGTTTACTTAATAAAGATTTTCAAATATAACCTATTTATTTACTTATTAACTGAAATCTTATTCTTTCAAAATCCCGATTTACCAAATAAGTTATATTCCAAATTTATTCAAATATTTATTTATTTTTATTTATAACTTATTAAAAATCAATATCAATTCCTTTAAAGATATAAAATCAAATATTTAGCTTCTAGAATAATTTTAAATATTTCAGAAAATATTATAAGGACCACGGGCCTGTATAAAATTTTCTAGCCTAGGTCAAGTGATAGGGATTTATATCATTTCAACCCGTAAGTTATAAATGCCCCGGGTTCTATCATTTCAAACCCGCAATCCCAAGTTATCAGTTAAGCAGTTAACAGCATAATTTAACAGCGATAATCATTTAGGAGTGTAACAACCCTAGTTTTATAGCCGTTTATTTCTTTTAATTATTTAATTTTGAAATATATTTTTATATAATTGTGTAAACCAATAAAGTTTTAATAATAACTGTGAAAATTTAAGCTATTTTTGAACTGTTAAATTTCGCGTTTGAAAGACGCGTCAATTATAGGGTATAAATGGCATAATAAAACGTGTGTTTTAAAATAATATTTTACGAAAATTTCTGAAGTTTTAAACTGCGTCTGTCTAGCGTAGTGTAAAAATCATGTTTTAAATATTTTTGGACATAAAATATCAGTCGGTGTTTTTAACGAACGTTACGTATTTTTATTTGTCAGCTGGTTTTATATTTTGGCATACATTCTATTTAAACTGACTACATAAGAACTTTAACGTTAGCATTTAACAATAATCAAACTAAATCAAGAGAAAACTTTAACCAAAAATGAATCACAACATTTATATATGGAACGTTCAAACATTTTATTGTTCATTCTCTCTGGCAGTTTCCTTTGCAACTTGTACACTTTCATGTTCATCTCAAAACCTGGAACATGCACAATCATCTTCTTCTATCTCATCCATGGCCAAACAAATCGTAACATATATATATATATATGAATTAAAGAAACCCATAGAATTGATGTTCGAAAAATTAAGTATACGTTTGATAAAAGAATAACTGAAAACATGCATCAACCTTTCCTTTACTTCAGCCTTCAGTTATCAAAGCATATGTCTCGCAAGCTATATCAATGATCAGTTTTTCTTCAAATCAAAGCTGCCATTTAATTGCTTTCAAAAGCATCAAATAACCTTCAAGGATTTGAAACTGCTCGGCCTTATATGCGTTGATAAATTTAGGCAAGATTTTAAACGTATTGCTAAGAAATAAAAGCTCTGGCTTGCCATTTATCTCCCCATCCCACCATCAGTTGCTTCAATCACGCAAATCAGAAATTTCGTCTTGAAACTGATGGACCACTTGCTCGCATTTCACCAGAGTTATGACAAAGGAAACTGATCCTTGATTTCCTCTGCATATTTCAAGCCTCTGCCTATATATTATTCATCTTCCTCTACATATTTTTCTCTGCATTCCAGTCCATTCTTTTGCTCAAGATCAGGTAATGGTATTCCTTTTCTTTTCCTATACTATGGGTCTTCTTCCTCTGACTTGCTCGGCCATGCCCAATTTTGGTATGAGGTTCATGTTGTGCTGTCTACATGTTTTACAGAGTAGCATATAGGGAAGTTTAAATGTGTCTAACATGATATCGTTGTAGATCTGGGGTGTGTGTTCTTTTGATGAAGCCTGCAGTGGAAGAGGTAGGCTATAAATTGGTATAGGAGTTTGTCTGCATCAGGTAGGCATATGTTTTCAGTGCATCTATATACATATTAAGTGTCAGACCCACCATTCATATGAATCTTGTGTAAAAGTGTGTCTGCATCATGGTAGGAGTCAGTGCATATGAATATGATTTTAGTTTGCATCATGTAAGCATGTTATAAGTATCATAGGAGACATGGTTTCAGTTTACATATGTATGGGGTTTAGATCTGCATGAATTTCAGTCTGCACTTGCACTAGATGTAGCAGTGTAAATGGCATGAGAGGGTAGCATGGGTGACTGAATGTAGTGGTAAATAGTTGAGGTTGGTGAAGCTGCCAGGTCTGGAAATCTGGAAGGGGGAAGGTTGAGTGAAGACTGGCAGATCTGAAAGGTGCATCTGGTGAAGTGATGTCTGGTGATGCAGTTAAATTGTGAAGTTGGTTAGCAGTAGAAAGCTTTGGGAAGAAGTGGGAAAATGATGCAACTGTTAGCATACCTGGAGTGTGCACGTGCACAGGACCTGCACATCAGAAACACACACAAATCCAGGGGCTGGGATGGTCTGACACACTAGCATGGGGTATAGGAGGTGGCTGAGATAGGTGAAGTCAGTGGTAGGAGGAAGGAATGGCAGTGAAGGCCAGAGAAGGTGGATTTCTGGAAATTGAAGTGTTTCAACACTTCCACAAATGACTCGAAGTAGATGCTTATGTAACCCGAAGCAGACTAAAGTTTGACTCGAAGAAATTCCTGATCTGACTCGAAGCATAGAAGGGAAACTCGGGTAAATGTCATTTGGGCTGGTGGCAGTGAAATCTGATATTTATTTGAGATTTTTGGTAATCAAAATAAATAAAAAAAAAAAAGGGGAAGAAGAAAAGAGAAAAAAAATTAATTGATGAATGAAGAAAAGGGTAGGCATTGCATATGTATAGGGTAGGCATGAACAAGTTAGGGGTACACTCGTATTCATTTTTGCAATCGTGTCTTAGAAAATTTGGTCGAGCAAGTCAAATTTCTTTTCCTATCTTTAATTTTTCGTTGACTATAAAATCTAAGTCGCGTTCCTATATTTTTGAAATTTGTTCTAGATCTAAATCTAGACGACGCCCGCAAAATTTGACTGTTATTCTCTGTCAGTCTGTACCAGTAAATTTTCAATTTTGAATTCGAATTTGCTGCAACATCCAGGTGAGTATTTCTCACCAGACATATGTATTTATATTTTGTAAATTATTGCAAGTGTATGTGTAAAACTGTATTTCACTATTATCTGTCTGTAGTGTAATGATGAACCCCATTTAAAATTTACACCTCATCAGTATTCACCTGCTGTATTATATCTGCAGTTATATTATGTTATTATTTATTTACTGCTTAAATCGCACTACAAGTTTCCTGTTATATATATATTGTATGGCTGAAATGATAGGCCTAAAATGATGATTATTGTTCATATACTGTTAACTGATAACTTGGGATTGCGGGTTCGAAATGATAGAACCCGGGATTTGTAAATATCGGATTGAAATGATATAAATCCGTCTTCACTTGACCTAGGCTAGAAAATCTTATACAGGCCCGTGGTATATATATTATTTTCTGAAATTATTTTAAATTGTTTAAAAATTTGATGATATTCTAAATTCAAATTATATAAAGGATTTTTATGAGATTTACAATGATTTAAAAGGGGTTAAATAAATAAATGTTGAGTTAAAATTTTGGAATATAACTTGTTAGAAATTCTATATTTTTGGAAAGGTAAAGATTTCAATACAGAAATAATAAATAATAAGTTATATTTGAAATTTGATGTTTAGCTAAAAGTCTACTACAGCATTTAATTGCTGCCTTTTGAAACTTGACTATTTTAAACCCATACTTTAGATAGCATTTCCTAGATGCTGTAGAAGTGGAATTGATTTAAAATTGATTTATTTAAAATTTCATCTCTATTTTGGGAATACGTTAAGATTTGGAATTTAAATATGAAATTGCTAATAAAGTAAGAAATTGAGTTTGGAAAGATTTAAAAGAAGAAAATTGATTTCTATTCTTTTGATAAAAGCAATAAATTCCAAATTTAATTGAATAAATTGAAATGGTATATCTTCAAAAGAAATGTTTTAAATCAAGAATTTGAAATTAAAGGTATTTGAAATATATATTGATTTGAAAAATATGAATACCATTTCAAACTAGAACCACGGGTTATAATAACGTTTGGTTGGCAAAGAGACCGGGGTCGGATATGGGCATACTCTCTGTCGATACCGAAAACCACTTTGACAACCGTGTACGCGGTGGAGATTCCAGAATGAAGTAGGATGGTGGGGGCGGTTTCTTGAAAGGTATATACGTGGACCCGACTCCCGTGAGTTGGCTTAAGGTGGCTAAAACAGGAGCGATTCTCGGATTAATGAGGTAGCTCCTCTGATCGAACGCACTTCTTCGTATGCCATTCTATTACTCTTGTGATTGTATTGGTGCGCACCTTTGATTTGGGAGTGTTGTTCGAGGTGGGCGGTTGCTGCGGCTTCGCGTTACCACCGGTCCGGATAGCAATTGGTATATCTACCCTGGCATTGCCTAGTTGTGCCGTGTCACCTACCATATCGAGCCTTGTACGAGTTTGGTTTTCTCCCGTAGCCCGTGTGGTATCCTCTAGTTGCTTCCCGATCAGGAGGAGCTATGATATTGGATGGACTATTGGGACTATTATGTGTTAAGGGCTATATGGGTAACCCCTTAACGCTATATAAAAAGTAAGTTTATTTTAATATAGACACTATTATAATAGCGCAATATACTATATAGTAAATAGTTTAACGGATCCTTAGAGGATGGGCGATCCCAAGCATCCTTTGAGTTACTTGCTTTATATTACAGTACACTTGATTTAGCTTACATTATATAAGTATGTATGTCCTGACTCGAGTGTTTTGTCTTATTGTACGCTCGGGTCAGCCTAAGTTGCAGCTTCAGTTTCTCTCCAGAGCTAGGACACTCGTTGATCACTCTTGCCATTTGGAAGCTTTTTCATCTGTATCTATTTTTGTAATCCAAGGCATTGAAGACTCTATTTTGCTTATGGCTTAAAGTTGTATCAAGTTTATAAACAATGTATTTCTGTTTGGTAAAAGCTTCAGTGGCTTCATGAACCACTGTGTTATTTTATATTCCGCTGTGAGATTCTGATATCTGTATCTGTGATTCTGTGTATTTGGTTTCATTTGTTCCGTAGCTATATTTACAATCTATTATTTTGAACTATTCCAGCTTGACATGTTCTATTATTGTCGAATTCGAATGGTACAAAATAGTGGGTCGTTACAGTTGGTATCAGAGCCAGGTTTAAAACTAGCTTAAGGAACAAAAACTCATTAGAGATAGAGTAGCAATACTCTAGAATGAGTGAAGTCAAATTCCGGAATCTTTTCTTGTGAGAGAACGTATTTTTAAAAGTATAAATGATTTTCTAAAAGATTTTTAAAGAAGTATTTTAGTATAAAAAAAAAAAAAACTTCCTGTTTTAAAATAAGTTTCCAAACACTTCTTCTTTCTCTCCATCGTTATACTCGAGCTTTTGTTAGTCGCTTAATTTTATCTTATCCTAGAATATCTTAATATTTTCCTCTATCCTTAGTATCCATCCTTAATCTTTCAGGATGAATAGAAGAAACAATCGAGGTCGAGGGCAAGCTGCTCCTCCTCCTGCTGCCCCTGTCCGTTTCACTAAATTGTGCAAGGACTATGTTGAGTTAGGTGGCACAAAATTTATGGGGACAGAGACTATCATAGAAGCTCAGCAATGGCTTCGAGATCTAGAAAGGATTTTCTCCTGCCTCGAGATTACTAATGCCCAGCAGAGGCAACTCGCGGCCTGGCAAATGAAGGGCGCTGCTTTAGATTGGTGGCTATCTATTACTGCTCAAACAAATGAGGCTGACCTCACTTGGGAGCAATTTAGGTATCTTTTGGTTGTCAAGAAATTCGAATTTGAATTCCATCTTTGAATCTATCTTTTAAACTCTTATCGTGCTTTAGGGAGGCCTTTCTGGCCAAGTGGATGCCCGAAGCAGGCAAGTCTCAACTCTATAGGGAATTCATGGATCTTAAGCAAGGCAATATGACCTTCACGGAGTATGAGAGGAAGTTTAACGAACTCTCACAGTATGGTCTGAACCTGATTGACACCCCGCTCAAGCTGAACGAGAAGTTTATCGCTGGAGCTCGACCTGAGTTCTACGATCGACTCATTACTCATGTGCATGGGACATTTACGGCATTGATGGATATGGCTCTCCGGTACGAGAACCCTACATCTAAGAACACTCCAGCTACCCAGTCTGCATCAGCTCGGTCTTCCGGTAATTCAAGAAAAAGGAAGTCAAATTTCTACCGTCATAAGAGGAACAAGACTCAAGGGCTAGGTTCATCATCGTCTTCTGCATCTGCAAGGCCACCAGTGGATCTGTCCACCATCACTTGCCACAGATGCCACCAGAAAGGACATTTTGCCAATCGCTGTCCTACCTTGGGTGCTTCCATTCCACCACCAGCTCAGTTTGCTCGGAGAGATCTTTGTCATATCTGCCTCCAGCCAGGACATTTCAAGAAGGATTGTCCCACTCAAAAGAGAGGCACAACATCCGGAGTCTTTGCAGTAACTTCTGCATCTTCGACAGCTCCGCAGCCTGCTCCTGCACCAGTATCAGATCCAGCCCCAGATGATTCTCAAGGTACTCTTCAAGGATCTTTTACTTTGTTCAAATTACCTGTTCGAGTTTTATTCGATACCGGAGCTTCCCACAGTTTCATTTCATCTGATCTCTGTAATAAATTTGAACATCGCCTTTCTCCTGAACTTTCTCCCATATCTTTATGTGTCTCAAACCCCATCGGTGGTCCTGCGAACCTTAGTAAAGTTTGTAGGGATGTGAAGCTCCTCCATTTCCAACAATGCTTCACTGGAGATTTTTATGTTTTGGGTTTCGACGCTTTCGATCTTCTACTCGGAGGCGATTGGTTAGATAGGCATGGTGCAGATATCTCTTGTAGTTCTCGTACTGTTGCTCTTAAAGATGATTTAGGGAATCCATTAGAGATCCGGTGTAAGTTGCCTCAGGAGTTTGCTGGTAGTTTCATCTATTCTCTTGACACCTTTCCGGATGATATCCATTCCACCCCTGTAGTCAAACAGTTTCCCGACGTGTTTGGGGAAGTCACTTCTTTACCTCCAAAACGGGAAATTGATTTCCGTATCGATCTTATCCCTGGAGCACGACCAGTAGTCCTTCCACCTAGAAGAATGGCACCACGGGAAAAGACCGAATTAAGGAATCTGATTCAAGACTTATCTTCTAAAGGTCTGATCAGACCTAGCTTCTCAGAATGGGGAGCCGCTGTTGTCTTTGTCACCAAATCCGATGGTTCTCTCCGGATGTGTGTTGATTATAGGGAACTCAACAAGCTTACCATGAAGAACAGATATCCTATGCCCCGCATAAACGATATGTTCGATCAGCTCTATGGAGCAACTGTTTTCTCTCAGCTTGATTTAGCCACAGGTTTCCATCAGCTTAGAATTGCTGAGGAAAGCATTCCCAAAACTGCTTTCAGAACGGAGAATGGTTTCTTTGAATGGCTAGTTATGCCCTTTGGCTTGACAAATTCCCCTGCTTTCTTCGTCGACTTGATGAACCGAGTTTTCCGCGACGTGCTCAATAAATTTGTCCTTGTCTTTATTGATGACATCCTTGTTTTCTCCAAGTCCGAGGAAGAACATAGAGTTCATTTGAAGTATGTTTTAGAGACTCTCCGAAATCACCAATTGAAGGCTAAGTTCTCTAAATGCCATTTCTGGGAAGAAGAAGTCCGATTCCTTGGGCATATTGTCTCTAGAGAAGGAGTTTCTGTAGATCCAGTCAAGATTGCTACAATCCAAGATTGGGAAGAACCTAAGACTCCCACCGATATCCGCAGTTTTCTAGGCCTTGCCGGTTACTATCGAAGATTCATTGAGAATTTTGCTCGGATTTCGGCTCCTCTGACTGCTCTAACTCGGAGGAATGTCAAGTTTGTATGGAGCGATAAGTGTAAAGCTGCTTTCAAAGAGTTAAAGGATAAGCTCACCTCCGCTCCAGTACTTACTGTACCAAATGGAAGTGAAAGATTAACGGTATTCACCGATGCTTGTCGAGAAGGTTTGGGAGCAGTGCTAATGCAAGATGGGAGAGTAATTGCTTATGCTAGTCGTCAGCTGAAGACACATGAAGCTAACTATGCTGCCCACGATTTAGAGTTGTTGGCTGTTGTTTTTGCCTTGAAGCTTTGGAGACACCATCTCTTGGGAGCTAAGTTTGATCTCTTTACTGATCACAAATCTCTGAAATATATCTTTACCCAGAAAGATTTAAATCAGAGACAAGTGCGATGGCTCGAGTTCCTTGCTGCATATGATCTCGACATCAACTATACTCCTGGGAAAGCCAATGTAGTGGCAGATGCGCTAAGCAGGAAGAAATCTTTGTTATGTCAGATTTTTGTATCTTCCCCTCTTTTGGATCGTATCGTGGCTAAACAAGATGAAGACGAGATGCTTAGGCGTATAAAGGGAAGTGTTCGTAGCAGAATTGGTGGTAATAGCTCTGATGGAAAGGGAGCTCAGATCGATGATAAAGGAGTTTTAAGGATAAATGGAAGGATTTGTGTCCCTAATGTTGACGGTTTAAGGCAGGAATTACTCCGGGAACATCATCAGTCCCGACTCTCCATTCATCCTGGCGTAGCTAAAATGTATCAGGATTTGAAGAAGCTATACTGGTGGAAGGGTATGAAGCGAGACGTCTCCATCTTTGTCAGTAGATGTGCGACTTGCCAGCAAGTTAAGGCAGACCATCAGAAAACACCCGGTTTGTTGCAGCCTTTGGAGATTCCAAACTGGAAGTGGGAACAAGTTTCTATGGATTTTATTGATGGATTGCCGAGATCCCGGAGAGGAAATGAAAGTATCTGGGTTATTGTGGATAGACTGACTAAGTCTGCTCATTTTATTCCAGTCAGATCTACCCGCACGGCTTCGAGTTTATCTGAGATTTATATGAGGGAGATTGTTCGTCTCCATGGCGTTCCTCTTAGCATTGTCTGCGATCGTGACCCCATTTTCACTAGTCAGTTTTGGAAAGCGTTCCAAGAATCCTTGGGTACTCGTTTGAACCTGAGCACCGCTTATCAACCACAAACTGACGGTCAGACTGAAAGGGTAAATCAGATTCTAGAAGATCTTCTTCGTGCTTGCATCTTAGACTATGGAGGATCTTGGGAAGATCATCTCCATCTTGTGGAATTCACCTATAACAACAGTTATTAGGTATAGATTCCAATCCTTTGTTCTTATTTTATCTTAGTTCTCTATCCGTATCTCATTCTATCTTTTCAGGCTAGTCTTAAGATGTCCCCTTTTGCTGCTCTATACGGGAGACCGTGTAGATCTCCTTCGTGCTGGATTGAGTCTGGTAACCGCTTAGTTCTTGGTCCCGAGATGATTCTAGAAGCTTCAGAGAAGGTAGAGGAGATTAAGAGGAGGTTAAAGGTTGCTCAAGATAGACAAAAGAAGTACGCTGATCGGCGTAGAAGGAGGTTAGAATTTGATGTTGGTGATTTGGTGTTTCTGAAGATCTCTCCTTTAAAGAATGTAGTCCGGTTTGGTCGGAAAGGAAAGCTAGCACCTAGATTCATCGGTCCATTCCGTATCTTGGAGAGAATTGGATCTCTGGCATATAGACTGGATCTACCAGAGAAATTTGCCGGAATTCACAATGTCTTCCATGTATCTCACCTTCGCCGCTGTCTTCACGATCCATCTTTAGTCATCCAGCCTACTGCTCTCGATGGTCTGGACATCGAACCCGATCTAACTATTGAAAGAAAGCCGCTTCGTATCGTCGATCGAGGTACGAAACAGCTTAGAAGAAAATCTGTCCAATTGGTCAAAGTGCAATGGAGCACCGATGAGCGAGATTGCACATGGGAGACGGAGGAAAGCATTCGTGCTTCAAACCCGGAACTGTTCGTTTAAGGTACTGTGATCTTCTAGCTTATCTTCCTTTGTTTTCTTTCTTTCGTTCCTTTTCGAGGACGAAAAGTTCTGAGTGGGGGAGAGTGTAACAACCCTAGTTTTATAGCCGTTTATTTCTTTTAATTATTTAATTTTGAAATATATTTTTATATAATTGTGTAAACCAATAAAGTTTTAATAATAACTGTGAAAATTTAAGCTATTTTTGAACTGTTAAATTTCGCGTTTGAAAGACGCGTCAATTATAGGGTATAAATGGCATAATAAAACGTGTGTTTTAAAATAATATTTTACGAAAATTTCTGAAGTTTTAAACTGCGTCTGTCTAGCGTAGTGTAAAAATCATGTTTTAAATATTTTTGGACATAAAATATCAGTCAGTGTTTTTAACGAACGTTACGTATTTTTATTTGTCAGCTGGTTTTATATTTTGGCATACGTTCTATTTAAACTGACTACATAAGAACTTTAACGTTAGCATTTAACAATAATCAAACTAAATCAAGAGAAAACTTTAACCAAAAATGAATCACAACATTTATATATGGAACGTTCAAACATTTTATTGTTCATTCTCTCTGGCAGTTTCCTTTGCAACTTGTACACTTTCATGTTCATCTCAAAACCTGGAACATGCACAATCATCTTCTTCTATCTCATCCATGGCCAAACAAATCGTAACATATATATATATATATATGAATTAAAGAAACCCATAGAATTGATGTTCGAAAAATTAAGTATACGTTTGATAAAAGAATAACTGAAAACATGCATCAACCTTTCCTTTACTTCAGCCTTCAGTTATCAAAGCATATGTCTCGCAAGCTATATCAATGATCAGTTTTTCTTCAAATCAAAGCTGCCATTTAATTGCTTTCAAAAGCATCAAATAACCTTCAAGGATTTGAAACTGCTCGGCCTTATATGCGTTGATAAATTTAGGCAAGATTTTAAACGTATTGCTAAGAAATAAAAGCTCTGGCTTGCCATTTATCTCCCCATCCCACCATCAGTTGCTTCAATCACGCAAATCAGAAATTTCGTCTTGAAACTGATGGACCACTTGCTCGCATTTCACCAGAGTTATGACAAAGGAAGCTGATCCTTGATTTCCTCTGCATATTTCAAGCCTCTGCCTATATATTATTCATCTTCCTCTACATATTTTTCTCTGCATTCCAGTCCATTCTTTTGCTCAAGATCAGGTAATGGTATTCCTTTTCTTTTCCTATACTATGGGTCTTCTTCCTCTGACTTGCTCGGCCATGCCCAATTTTGGTATGAGGTTCATGTTGTGCTGTCTACATGTTTTACAGAGTAGCATATAGGGAAGTTTAAATGTGTCTAACATGATATCAGTTGTAGATCTGGGGTGTGTGTTCTTTTGATGAAGCCTGCAGTGGAAGAGGTAGGCTATAAATTGGTATAGGAGTTTGTCTGCATCAGGTAGGCATATGTTTTCAGTGCATCTATATACATATTAAGTGTCAGACCAACCATTCATATGAATCTTGTGTAAAAGTGTGTCTGCATCATGGTAGGAGTCAGTGCATATGAATATGATTTTAGTTTGCATCATGTAAGCATGTTATAAGTATCATAGGAGACATGGTTTCAGTTTACATATGTATGGGGTTTAGATCTGCATGAATTTCAGTCTGCACTTGCACTAGATGTAGCAGTGTAAATGGCATGAGAGGGTAGCATGGGTGACTGAATGTAGTGGTAAATAGTTGAGGTTGGTGAAGCTGCCAGGTCTGGAAATCTGGAAGGGGGAAGGTTGAGTGAAGACTGGCAGATCTGAAAGGTGCATCTGGTGAAGTGATGTCTGGTGATGCAGTTAAATTGTGAAGTTGGTTAGTAGTAGAAAGCTTTGGGAAGAAGTGGGAAAATGATGCAACTGTTAGCATACCTGGAGTGTGCACGTGCACAGGACCTGCACATCAGAAACACACACAAATCCAGGGGCTGGGATGGTCTGACACACTAGCATGGGGTATAGGAGGTGGCTGAGATAGGTGAAGTCAGTGGTAGGAGGAAGGAATGGCAGTGAAGGCCAGAGAAGGTGGATTTCTGGAAATTGAAGTGTTTCAACACTTCCACAAATGACTCGAAGTAGATGCTTATGTAACCCGAAGCAGACTAAAGTTTGACTCGAAGAAATTCCTGATCTGACTCGAAGCATAGAAGGGAAACTCGGGTAAATGTCATTTGGGCTGGTGGCAGTGAAATCTGATATTTATTTGAGATTTTTGGTAATCAAAATAAAAAAAAAAAAAAAAAAAGGGGAAGAAGTAAAGAGAAAAAAAATTAATTGATGAATGAAGAAAAGGGTAGGCATTGCATATGTATAGGGTAGGCATGAACAAGTTAGGGGTACACTCGTATTCATTTTTGCAATCGTGTCTTAGAAAATTTGGTCGAGCAAGTCAAATTTCTTTTCCTATCTTTAATTTTTCGTTGACTATAAAATCTAAGTCGCGTTCCTATATTTTTGAAATTTGTTCTAGATCTAAATCTAGACGACGCCCGCAAAATTTGACTGTTATTCTCTGTCAGTCTGTACCAGTAAATTTTCAATTTTGAATTCGAATTTGCTGCAACATCCAGGTGAGTATTTCTCACCAGACATATGTATTTATATTTTGTAAATTATTGCAAGTGTATGTGTAAAACTGTATTTCACTATTATCTGTCTGTAGTGTAATGATGAACCCCATTTAAAATTTACACCTCATCAGTATTCACCTGCTGTATTATATCTGCAGTTATATTATGTTATTATTTATTTACTGCTTAAATCGCACTACAAGTTTCCTGTTATATATATATTGTATGGCTGAAATGATAGGCCTAAAATGATGATTATTGTTCATATACTGTTAACTGATAACTTGGGATTGCGGGTTCGAAATGATAGAACCCGGGATTTGTAAATATCGGATTGAAATGATATAAATCCGTCTTCACTTGACCTAGGCTAGAAAATCTTATACAGGCCCGTGGTATATATATTATTTTCTGAAATTATTTTAAATTGTTTAAAAATTTGATGATATTCTAAATTCAAATTATATAAAGGATTTTTATGAGATTTACAATGATTTAAAAGGGGTTAAATAAATAAATGTTGAGTTAAAATTTTGGAATATAACTTGTTAGAAATTCTATATTTTTGGAAAGGTAAAGATTTCAATACAGAAATAATAAATAATAAGTTATATTTGAAATTTGATGTTTAGCTAAAAGTCTACTACAGCATTTAATTGCTGCCTTTTGAAACTTGACTATTTTAAACCCATACTTTAGATAGCATTTCCTAGATGCTGTAGAAGTGGAATTGATTTAAAATTGATTTATTTAAAATTTCATCTCTATTTTGGGAATACGTTAAGATTTGGAATTTAAATATGAAATTGCTAATAAAGTAAGAAATTGAGTTTGGAAAGATTTAAAAGAAGAAAATTGATTTCTATTCTTTTGATAAAAGCAATAAATTCCAAATTTAATTGAATAAATTGAAATGGTATATCTTCAAAAGAAATGTTTTAAATCAAGAATTTGAAATTAAAGGTATTTGAAATATATATTGATTTGAAAAATATGAATACCATTTCAAACTAGAACCACGGGTTATAATAACGTTTGGTTGGCAAAGAGACCGGGGTCGGATATGGGCATACTCTCTGTCGATACCGAAAACCACTTTGACAACCGTGTACGCGGTGGAGATTCCAGAATGAAGTAGGATGGTGGGGGCGGTTTCTTGAAAGGTATATACGTGGACCCGACTCCCGTGAGTTGGCTTAAGGTGGCTAAAACAGGAGCGATTCTCGGATTAATGAGGTAGCTCCTCTGATCGAACGCACTTCTTCGTATGCCATTCTATTACTCTTGTGATTGTATTGGTGCGCACCTTTGATTTGGGAGTGTTGTTCGAGGTGGGCGGTTGCTGCGGCTTCGCGTTACCACCGGTCCGGATAGCAATTGGTATATCTACCCTGGCATTGCCTAGTTGTGCCGTGTCACCTACCATATCGAGCCTTGTACGAGTTTGGTTTTCTCCCGTAGCCCGTGTGGTATCCTCTAGTTGCTTCCCGATCAGGAGGAGCTATGATATTGGATGGACTACTGGGACTATTATGTGTTAAGGGCTATATGGGTAACCCCTTAACGCTATATAAAAAGTAAGTTTATTTTAATATAGACACTATTATAATAGCGCAATATACTATATAGTAAATAGTTTAACGGATCCTTAGAGGATGGGCGATCCCAAGCATCCTTTGAGTTACTTGCTTTATATTACAGTACACTTGATTTAGCTTACATTATATAAGTATGTATGTCCTGACTCGAGTGTTTTGTCTTATTGTACGCTCGGGTCAGCCTAAGTTGCAGCTTCAGTTTCTCTCCAGAGCTAGGACACTCGTTGATCACTCTTGCCATTTGGAAGCTTTTTCATCTGTATCTATTTTTGTAATCCAAGGCATTGAAGACTCTATTTTGCTTATGGCTTAAAGTTGTATCAAGTTTATAAACAATGTATTTCTGTTTGGTAAAAGCTTCAGTGGCTTCATGAACCACTGTGTTATTTTATATTCCGCTGTGAGATTCTGATATCTGTATCTGTGATTCTGTGTATTTGGTTTCATTTGTTCCGTAGCTATATTTACAATCTATTATTTTGAACTATTCCAGCTTGACATGTTCTATTATTGTCGAATTCGAATGGTACAAAATAGTGGGTCGTTACAAGGCCTATCATTTCAGCCTATAACAATATATATAACAGGGAACTTGCAGTGTGATTTAAGCAGTAAATATATAATAACATAATATAACTGCAGATATAATACACAGATGAATAACTGATGAGATGTCAATTTAAATGGGGTTCATCATTCATAACAGACAGATAGTAGTGAAATAAATTTCTACACATACACTTGCAATAATTTACGAAATATAAATACGTATGTCTGGTGAGAAATACTCACCTGAGAGTTGCAGAAAATTTGAATACAAAACGACGATTCACCGATAAAGCACGACAGAGAATAACGATCAAATTCTTCTGACGTAGATTCAAATCCAGAACAAAATTTCAATTATGGAATACGTGACTTAAGAATTTACGATCAAAGAAAAGATAAAATAGAACGAGAATGGTTTGACGTGCTCGACCACTCCACCGTGTACCGTGACCAAAATATACTTAATATGTGAACCGTGCTAACACAAGATTTTACGACAAAATCTTTCCTAAAACCATTATGACAAAAGTTGAATACATACTCGTGCATACACAATTTCACTGCTCTAAGGCCATGATACGCTCATGTGCGTGTACACCTCCTACCTTCTGGTTTGCTTATGTACACGGCACATCTATGTGTAGACAATCCTTTCTCTCTCTTTTTTTTTTCTTCTCACTTAAATTTCCTTTAAATTATAATAAATTTTTTTTTTCAAACTGGTCCATATTTTTGTTCGCTCTGCAATTTAACTGAGTTTTAAAAGTATCACCACTTGCCTGAACTCATCAGATTCCAAAATATGCAAAGCCCTATACTACTACTTCCAATTAGCTACAACAGCTAGACTTTTACTTTTACTGCAATCACTAAAGTCCTTACCCCTTTCCAGTCTAAGTTCCTTTCCCAGTCTTCAAAACTGAGCATGCAGAGGCTAAGTTAAATAGCTGTAGATATGTTCATTCATGCATATCACGTGACCATACAAAACAAATCAGAACCTAATATGTTTACATCACTTGAATCACTTCAGCCCAGATCTGCATACACTTCCCCGGGTCACTCCCTTCATAACTTCGAGAAAACGTGTGTTTGCTTCGAGCAAGCAGGCAGTTGCTTCGAGTCCCCTTACTTCTCTCTGTATATACTGAGGCAACTCTTCCAGACCCACTGAGCTTTGCACCAGATATTTCTATCTACTTTCATTTCCATCCTTCCAGCCATCGCTACACATTTGTTTCAATCTTTACCAACCTTCTCAGATCTGTTTGTTTTCAAAGCATGAATGCATATTACCTCTCATCCAAAGTACTGAAACTTCTTACCTATCTACTTGCCTATATTCACAAGCATCAACACTCTCAGACAAGTACAGGCCTAAGTGCTTTACCTAGCATACTAGATTCAATTCTATGTGCAACCATTCCTTTCTCATGTATTCAAAAATTGGACTTTCAGGCTTTTTTTTTATTTTTTATGTTTAGTCAGAGGCCAACTTCCATACAGCTGCACTTGGTATATTATGCAGACAAGATGCTTGTACCCATCCTTATATTTCCACCTACAGGCTATCAATCCAACCTAGGTAGTTGCTTCGAGTAAACCTATCTCTCTCCCCTCTGTTGTATTATGAATTCCTCTGGCACATGTTCAACTCCTATGCGTATGTCAGCTGTGCACGTGCACACAGTGATCCATCTCATTACAACACAAATTCTCCGATATGTAGACTTGCTTTACGAATGTAAGCAAAACTTACCCTATAGTCACATCCAAACCTATTTTATACTAACAATTTATACAACTCTTCTGCATAAATACTTAAGTCCCACCCATTCTTCCTACTGGTTCAACTACTATGCTATGCCAAAAGATCTTATGCAACTGTGAGATTCAACATTTTTCAGGCTATCTTTCCATCACTAAAGCTTTTCCTCTTTTGTTTTATTCCACCTTGCTCTCGTCTTATACATATATATTCTCATGTTCCTGCAATATCAAACTATAGTATGCACATACCCAGCCTATCTTAGTCTCGCAAATATCCTCTACACTATGTATGTATACTGTCTGGATTTATAAATGCAGACTAACACTCCCCTAAGTTTTCACTAAATTTACTCATGTATGTCTATATATATATTTTTTTTCTTGCATTCAATCCCTAAGTCTAGGACTCCCCATCTTTCAACTGCATCAGTTAACATCAACTACCTCCCCATTCTCTGATCACAAACACAACTGCCTATACAATATAACTCATCCCCTGTGTACACTGCAACCACTAGCACCTAACATTTTAACTCAGATTCCACTTTTGATACAGATCTACCCATATACCCCCATAATATATTGTTTACAAGCTGGTACATTTTGTTCCCAGGTTCTATCGGTGATGTACTACAACTCACTCATAAATGGAAAAGGTTGATCATAAGGGGAGGAGTGGCCGAGCAAAGTAAAAGAATAACAGAGAAACCAGGAGAAGGAAAGAAAATATAAAAGAAGAGGCCATACCTGGAAAAATTTACGCAAGAGAAGAAATGAGCAAAATATGAGATGTACATGAATATGTAGAGAGGTGATTAAGATGCCTAGTATTTATAAGGGGTTTGTGGTTCCTTTGCACGCAAGGAAAAAAATCAAGGATAGGCAGGATTTAATACTTTAGTTGATTTTCTGATAGGAGAAACGGCCATCATAAATACAACGTATGAGATGATCTCGCTGTATTTTTAGACTGAATGCAAGATCAAGGGAACAAGTGAATTAATTTACTATATACAATATATTGAATCAATCAGGGGAGGCCGAGCTTATAAAGTAACTGCTTGATTTGTGAGCAATTTAAGGATTTGTATAATTGGTGGTCTTGAACATAACTGATAGCGAAATCAAAGGAGGAGAGTGATTATCATAAATCAGTTTACAAAAGAATTAACACATGCGTGCATCAAGCAAGACTGGCAAAGTTTGAAGCAAGTAAAATATGTAGAATTTTTAATCGTTTTTTTTTTCCACGTGATACCTTGCCAGATATTAAGCTTTCAAACCTCAGAGCAGTTTACTAGTTGCGAGATTGAAGGCAAAGGAATGAGGCCGCTTGATTAAGGAAAAATAAATGCTGATGAACAGAGGAAGAGAAATAGAATGCAAATGCACGTTTCAGTTTCACATTTTGATTGCAGGCACCTTGATTTGATACATATCTGTTAAATCTTGTATGAATGTAGATGTGAAAGTAAAAGTCAGTGGAGGAATGCATGCATTAGTTATGTTTAAAATTTGGTAAGTGCGTGATATATGGTATGTTATAAAAATTTTGAACGTTACATGTGATTTGTTTTTAATTTAGCTGAATTTTGATTTTAGTTTGATTAAAATAAGTGAAATGGTACGAGTTTATGCAAAGCTTTTAAGAAGGAAAAATGTATACAGATTTATAAAAAAATAGACTGTCAGTTAACCAAATACCGGTTACCATAGAATTACTGACTGATATTTTATATCCAAAAATATTTAAAACTTGATTTTTACACTACGCTAAACAGACGCAGTCTAAAACATCAAAAATTTTCACAAAATTCACATTTTAAAAACACACGTTTTGTTACGTTGCTTTATACCCTATAATTGACGCGTCTTTTGAACGCGAAATTCAACTGTTCCAACATAGCTTAAAAATTCACAGTTATTATTAGATTTTATTGGCATATGCAATTTTATAAAATATATCTTCAAATTAAATAATTAAACTATATCTTTAGACACAATTTATATAAAATATCTTAAAAATTAAATAATTAAAATAAAATAAAATAGCTAAAAATTAGGGTTGTTACACTAAGATTCACATTCGAAGACGTGAATAAAATACAAAGAATTCGATTCCAAATCCATCAAAGTAGGAATACCCAAAATTCCTGAAATAGAAGTTATCAAAGTCGACAAAGGTGATAACAACTAACCGGAAAAGAAGAACCGATCAACAATTGGAAAAACAAAGCAGAACGAGTATAAATGCTTGAATGACTTTAGCAAAAGTAAAAGTCAAGTCAACGTCGATATCGACAAGGCAAAGTCCAAGACAATTTCTTTTATACCAAAGAAATTTTAAAACCATCAGAGAGAGGCACATGAAAGCCAAAAACCATGGATAAACAGACAAAGTCGACAATTGGAATGCAATTTGTCTCATAGATTGATACCCAAAACCCAATTGTATGGAGACTGCATTAAGTACACGAATCAGAGATAAGAATGCCTATAGATAGCAGTTCGAATAAACAATGCGAGTTCAAATCGAAGTGGGTACTAGTTGCAGCAATATGCAACTTGGTAGAGCATATATACTCTGATACTTAGAAGTGTAAACTCAAGTGAGCAAGTGCGACAGAGAATAGCAGCACTACTCACGAATAAGTGTTAGGAATTCATTCCTAAAAATCAAAGATGGTCTTAAGACAAAGATGTGAAATAAAACATCGACAAATAGTTGTAACACATGTACTATGTAAGTTATGTTTTATATTTGTTCTAAACCCCAGGCTCTGATACCAAGCTGTGACGCCCCACCTCTATACCCACGCTAGCCAAGAACACTACGGTGTAGTGCTGTCAACTAGCACGGAGAATAAGGCTGTTGAGGAGCGGCCATCAATAGTTGGCCTTACACTAGTATTGGTTATCTCGATAGGAGTGATATATATATTCTTTCATTTTTCATCTCTGGTTTATTTTCTCCCATCGAAATACCCCAATTCCAGTATAAAACGAACTACGATGGTTCATAATAGTTTAGAACATTAAATATAAAATAATAACACAGATAATTATAAATGCGGAACACAGATAAAACAGAAATTCTCATATATACAATAACTGATGTCAGTTACAATACATTTGACACGGTACATATGATACAACTACAACAGTCGACTCAGGAAGTTACATATACAAGTACATTAACGTATATAATATACATGAATACATATCTTCCTATACAATCATACAGACTACTACAAATAACGACGACTACTCCAAAAGATATGAAAGAACTTCATAGCTCTAGCAGCAACCCAAAGCAGAATATCTACAACCTGAAATACTCGGTCTGACCCGAGTATCAAATTCAAAAGAAAATAATACTCGGGTCAGTCTAATTCAAACTCAGTTATTAGTGCACAGAAGCAATAATAATCAAATAATGAATAGACGACAGTAATTAAACCGAATCAGAATGCAATTCAGAATATTGAATTGAAATAAACAAAACAGTTCAAAACATTTAAATATCAATTAAAATATTAAGTCGAGTAGGGCTGCAGTACACGCGCGCGTGCACTGCCCCGCCACTACGGAATATGGAATACGCAAAAGATTAATAAATCACAACAAAAATAGAATATCACAAAAATCAAACCGTGTGGCTGCAGTTCACGCTTGCGTGCACTGCCTTGCCACTACAGTGACGAGGTACCCAATGAATACCGTGTGGCTGCAGTTCACGCTTGCGTGCACTGCCGTGCCACTAAAGTGATGATGTACCCATTGAATACAGACAGCAATCAAAAACTGCAGAGGTCAAGTTTGGACGACAGAAATGCGAACCCAAATGTACACAATGGACGTACACTACTGGTTGCACATGAATAAAAAGAAACTGGGGTGCAACATGGAACAGCACCAAGTAAATGGCACAAGAGACAGTATGATACAAATGCAAGTATCATACACGAGAACAAAGTCAACATAATATGCAGACTGCAAACTCGACTAACAAGTTCAGGTCTAATGCACAGTGAAGTACAACCCCTTGCAACAGCGTGAAAGGTCACAGAGATGAATGCACCAACATACAAATGCAGTTGGGAAATAGGGTAACACTGGTTAATGTCATGAACGGTGCATAAAGGCTACAACAGTGCACTAGAAATGTGAACAATTTTCGACCAAATCAAAATGTATTTATGCAACCAGAAATAGGACCGTGCAGCCTTCAAAGTATCAGACACAAGCCCAATACAGTGTACCACAGTCCTATATGCTATGGACGGTGAAAAATATACCCCAAGCTCAACAAATTGAATTGCAAACTGTATCAACATGATACAGTGACAATTATGAAGTCAGAAAAATACAACTTCAATGCTTATGTGGAAGTACCACTACTAAGTGCAACATTTTATAACAACATCAAGCTGCATGAACACAGTGTATAGGACTATCAATTTCCAGTCTTCGAAGCATGTATGAAGTAGTAACAAAATGTAGGGACAGCATATAATAGTGACTGGGCAGCAATGAAATGCAACTGACAACCAGCAAACATAAAACTTGAAACTATAGTGCTACTGGCAATATACATCTACAACTATCAGTACTGAAGTAAAGAGAAAAGACATATTGCTTCAATGAAACCCAAAAATTGCAAGTACACTAAATGCTCAATGCAAACCACCAATGTGCAAGCTACAACTTCAAATGAAACTGTCCCAAAGCAACTAGCATGCAAGCCTCAGGTAGAGCTTTAAGGAATGCAACAGTCGAGCATCATGTCAATAATGCAACAGGTAAATGATGAAAGGCATATCTTATAGATAGGATCCCAGTTTCAAACTTAAGTATGGTGAAGCAACAACCACAACAACATGTGATAACAGGTAACTATATCAAGATCCAGGCGTATATACTTAGCCAGAAACAATACAAGTGCATTCTCAAGTGATGCAAGAAGCTAGTATGCAAAGACCAATGACTACAATTTCAAGTAACTCATGCAACATAACCAACAGACCCCACTATGCAGTGTACAAGAACAAGTCGAGATGAACAATTGCAACTACAATGTAAACTGTGAATGGCAGGGCAAAGAGGAATCACATGAACAAGTTCGAACAACCAGACAACATCATATTCAACAATGCAATGTTCAAGTGGAGACCAGAGAAGATGGCAAAAGACGAGGGCTACAAGATGAACGAAGTTCAACAGTACAGAGAAATTCACAAAACAAATTTAAAGTCAAAGACAGTACAACCATACTTCGAGACCATGGAAAAGTACTCGAAATCGAATCCAAGTTAAACAAGGAGTCGAACGAATCAAGCCTAATCAATTTAAACAGCCCCAACAATCAACTCGAGGCAGTAATGGATCAACCACGAACAAAAATCAAGTCGAAGTCGAAACCCGAAAACAAAATTACGCAAAACGAAATCGAACTAGGTCTAATTAGATGTGAGTACTATAAAGTACTCACCTTTGCCAAACCGAAGCAATCGAAGCTTTGAATCGCCGCTTCCCAAAAACCCTAGCTGCCGAAGAAGACGTGCGAAGGCTCCAACGAGGTTGAACTCGATCGAACTGAAGACGACGCCTTGCTTGTGAAAATGCCCTACTCTCGGTCGAAGAAGAACGAACGACACGAGCAGCCGCCATTTTTACTCTCGTTCGATTTCACTTTTTAGGGTTCGTGAATGGGAAGAATGAAAGAAAGGGGGACGGGTTTTAAAAATAAGAAGAGAACGACGATTATCCCTGTAAATTTTCACGGCCCAATAATAAATGGACCACCATTTAATTTCTCAAAGCCCATCAAACTTTATAACAATTTGTAATTTAAATTTTAATTTAAATTTTAAAAACTTCAAAATGGCAATCGACGAAAAATATAAATCGTTTTAACGTCGATTATGAATTGACGCGAATATCGGGTTGTTACAATAATATTACAATAAAAAAATAGATTATAAAACCTGGAGTTGGTTATATACAGCCAAAGGGGAATTGTATGAACGTGGATTATACAACTAAATTAAAACTAAAACTTGATTAAAAGCCCGAGTTTAAAATATTAAATCCCGGAAATTTTTGAAAATATTTTCCAAAGTGATTTGAATGAATAATAGTAATATTATTTTTGAAAGGATTTCGAATAGAAATCGATGTTAAATGGATTTTGAAGATGTTATAGCACTGAATTGCTTTGGTCGCTAGAAAATAATTCCGATGACGATCGCGACATCGTCGGCGTTCATTTTCGAGTTTCTAAGTGATGGATTGTTGCCATGGTCGTTGTTTTGGGTTGTTTTCGAGGAAAAACAGGTTTGTTTTGAAAATTCCGGAGGGAAATTGTCTTGAAATGGAACCAAGTAAAAATAATTTGAAACTTCAAATGGATGGTTTGTTTGAAACAAAGAGTTATATATGTATGTTGATTTCAAAATGATTTGAAATAAATACCGGTTGTTTAAAAATTATGGAACCCTTATTTAAATAATTTAGAGATAGTCAGGAAATAAGTTATAAACATAGAAATGGCGAGTAATTTTGAAGAAAAATATGAGGATTGAATTTTGGAATTTAAATTAAAAGCGAAAAATATAAAATAAAGATTAACTTAGATTGAGTTGAAGAAATTAAAATTTTGAAACTAAATTGATGGTGGTTTGAATGGAATAAATTAGTGAAGTTGACTAGTTAAACGGATTAATTGGGATGTGAATGAATTGAATTGGAAAACAAAACTTAAATTGAACTGAGAAATAAAATTGAATTGAATTGGACTTAAACTAAATGAAATTGAGTTGAATCTGGATTGAATTGAAATGAAATTGAATTGAGTTGTAGATGATATTAAATGTAATTGAATTCTTATCTAAATAATAAAAAGGAAATGGCTTGGGTTACAAATAAAGTTCAATTTAAGTGGAAATAAATTAAATATGGCCGTGGAGTGGTTTAAATAAAATTCAAACTTGAAATTAAAATTTGAAGTGAATTAATTGAAATAATTAGCAAATGGATGGAGTTTGATTGAATAAAAATCAAATCAAAATGAAATGGAATTTGTTCCAAATATAAATAAACTTAAGTGGTTGGTTGACATGATGGAAATACATAAACTTAAGTTATGGAGTTGGAATAATTCGAAGTAAATTAAGTTAAGTTAAACATTAATAGAAGCTTGGCTTCGAGTAAGTTGTGAAATGTCCATTAAATGAAAAGCATGGAATGTTTTCAAGCTTAATAAAATGGTTTTGAATAAAACAAACGTGGATATGAAATGAAGTGCAAATGAATGGATTGTGAATAAATTTTAAAGGGAATAGAATTAAATATAAATTGAGTTGGAATCAATTTAAAATGGTTATTTAATTAAATGAATATCATCGAATTTGCATAGAAAATTTGGTGGTTGACATATATGGAAGTAAACAAAATTTTATAAATAAATAGAATGTGAATAAAATTGATTTTTAGTCAATTTGGAATGAATATCTATTTGTGTAGTACAAATGTAAATTAAATGTAAGCAAATTTGGCTGTAAATCATTTTAGATTGAGTGAAAGGATGTATGGATTGATTGAAGGTAATAAAATGAATGTCAAAACCTTATAATTGCTTATAATACATGTTTAGCATGATCGGTTATTGAAATCCATGTGTCGTAGTTGTTTAACGAAATAAAATATTAGCGAATTTCATATATGTGATATATTCATGTTTAAATTGAGTAAGTACAAGTACCGGGAGATGTTTTTCTTGACTTTGATTGCACAAATTGCAAAATAAATAAGCCGCTTGCTTAAAAATGCTAAAATAAGGTACGTTTCAGATTAAATATTACAAAATATAAATATTGATATATTTTTTTTTCCGACCGTGTGGGTCGATGTATATATATTTATCTTTCTTGTCATATTACAAAAGCCTCTCCATTTTATTGGAAAAAGTTAATGTGTTTGGAGCATTCTTCTGCCATAGCAATTTCGGGGATGAAATTCTTTTAAGGGGGGGAGGAATGTAACGACCCAAATTTTTCGTTGTTAAATTTCAAATATTTAAATGGTTTAAATATTTAATTTGAATTATAGATTTACTTTGAATATGAAAATTTAGGATATTTATAAAATAGATTCAGAATTTGAAATATAGCAATTTATTGAATAATGTAATTTTTGAAGTTATAATTGAATTTTGGTTAAAATGGTGAATCTGGAGTTTTTAGCTTGATAAAAATAATTTAAAGGCTTATAAAATTTATATTAATAACACTGAAGACAATGCAACTTTAAATTTTGATTTAAAAAGTGATTTTTTCAGTTTTAAAATATATCATTTAAATTGACTTTTAAAAATTGCATTTCGAGGCACAGTCTCGAAATTCGATGAAACAATTCCATTGGATCCGTAATATTGTATTATTATCGAATTTCAAATTTTATAGTGTTTGGTGTTATCGTTTGACCGTATGGTGTATAAACGCGTTGAATTTAATATCGAAAATTCAATATAATAGTTGGGTCCAAAAAAATATCTTCTCTACATGATCGAATTAGGACCCGAAATCATTCACATTGCATTCGGAATGGGGGTATAACATTATGAACGCCTAGCGGCATGCCTTGAGAGGAGTTCTAAATTTTTAAGCTACGTGAACCGAGATAGATTAAAATTTTATTTAAATATATTATTTGTTGACTTGACCATATTCCCATCAGTTGTTTTTTCCTTTTCCATCAACATACTGTAACACACAAGGAATCTTCCCTCGTTTTAAAATCATGTCCATCTCCTTTCAAAAATCACAATCCTCTATTAAAAAACAAAACGATAAGAAGAACTAAACTGATTTTATTCATTCAACATATACAAAACGAAATAGAAAATCTCATTCCAGTTCAAAAACAAATAGAGAGAGATGTCGTGAGAAGGGGTATAAGCTTGACAACAGGGAAGGAGTCGTGACGCTCGTTTTAACGTGACAATAGGGAAGCACGCGCGCACGGTAAGGGTCGAATGAGTAGGGGATCGCGAAGTCGTATTCGAGGCAAGGGTGGAGTGCATGCGCACAAATGGGAAGGATGGAGGCCGACAGTTGCACGTGCACATAGTCGCGATGGGATAAGGTTCGTTTTGCTTTGGTATACGAAGGAGGGGGATGGCTCAAGATTATCCTTGTCGTCGATGTCGTGGCCTGGGCGTAGTAGTTGAGCGCGCAAGGCCACGAAGTAGTCGGTATTTTTGTGGTCTCGGTGATGGTGGCTTCGACGATTTTGGATCGCGATGCGTTGCGGCTGGCAGTTTTTTAAAAGGGGAAGAAGGTTTATCCAATAGTTAGGTAATTTTATTTTTGCAACTAAGGGTTAATTTAATTCATTGTAAGTAATTAGTTGAATTAAGTAATTAGTCAGTTTATTATAATTAAGATTTAAAGTCGTTAATGTATATAAGTTTGAAATTTTCTTTTGCGTGGTTCGATCGAACAAAATCAATTGTGCGGGATTCGTGGCTGCGGAATCTATGCAATGAAATTAAAATTTGGAACGGATTACAATTAAAAATAAAGGTGTGAATTTCTCACTCATTTGGATTTCCAAATCAAAACTAAAATGTTAAATTCAAATATTTGATGCTTGAATGGATTGGTAAATTTTAAAATATTCGTTGAATGATTTTGTGATATATATATATATATATATATATATATATGTTAGTATTTGGAGTGATATTCCCACACATTATAGCGGACCCTATACACCCCGCATAATAGTTGAATGCCCTATATACCGCGATATCCCCCTCAAAGTGGGATTGGTATTTATTTTATGTGTATTGACATTTGTGGATGTAGGGAAATAGGTTAGAGAGATCCAACTGGGTTCCTCCAATTATTTCTTATTTTTCATATATAGTGATGTATGATTTATGTAGAATAATCTATTATAGATTATTATAGTGATTGAATTATTGGATGTTATTGCAGCACTGGCCTGAGTTTGACAATTTAAATACTATATTGTTATTTTTAAAATTTATGGAATTGTAGGGAAAATAAATAGACATACAGGAATTGGGATTATTTTAAAGAAAATGAATTAGAAAAAGATAATTTATTGGTTATACTTAACCATTCTGAATTAACAAATGAGGATTTTTTTTGAATTATATAAAATAATTTATAAGTGATATTCTGGAAATAGAAAAAGAAGTTGAAACCAACATTGAAAAATAGTTTGGAAGTATTAACGGGATTTATAAGCAATAAAATTTATATAATGGATTTTATAAATATATTTGTTTATATAAATAGGTAAAACCAAAGGGGGTTATAAAAATTGATAAACCATGTTTATAATGAAGAAATTCAATATCAGATGAAAATTGGGAATATAAATTCATAGGAGAAATTTATATGGAAACAGGGTTGAGAAAAGAATGGAAAAATCTATTTTTGAAATGAGAATCATTAGGGAATCGACAAATGAATCGAGATGTTGTGAAATCGAAAGAAATTTATAAATTAAAGTTGGTTATTGAGATTTTTTTTAAAAAAATATTTTTAGTTATAAGGGGTGAGATTGTTTTGAAAAGGAAAATTTTATTATTTCAAAACTATGGTATTTTAAACCAGTTGAGATTTAAATAACTGGGCAAGTAGAGTTTTAAATATGAAGCACTTATTTGAGTAAATTCTAAGCTTTTTAAAAATCAGCTTCAAAATTTTATTTATTTAACTAAAAATGAGTTATTAATGTTATGAAAGTGTTTTGATATTTTAATAATTACTTGAACATGTATTTAAAAATAAATTATAAACCTTTAAAATACTTATTATATGTAACAACCCGCATATTTATCGATTTTATATTTAAATATTTTATTTAAATATTTTGTCATTAATCGGATATTGGTCCGAAAAGCTACTTTTTGCAAACGGTCAAATTAGTACTCGAGACCTAACCCTTAGGTCGCTCACGTGTTCTGGCCATTTTCTGTGTTCGGAGTTAGGTCGCTCACGTGTTATCGCGCTAGGGCGCACTGCCTTGAATTAACGTCTTCGTAGTTAGGTCGTATGGACCTTAGGTCGTAGGTCATATGGACCTTAGGTCGTAGGTCGTATGGACCTTAGGTCGTAGGTCGTTCTGGCAATTTCTAACGTCTTCGGAGTTAGGTCGTATGGACCTTAGGTCGTAGGTCGTATGGACCTTAGGTCGTAGGTCGTTTTGGCCATTTCTAACGTCTTCGGAGTTAGGTCGTATGGACCTTAGGTCGTAGGTCGTATGGACCTTAGGTCGTAGGTCGTTTTGGCCATTTCTAACGTCTTCGGAGTTAGGTCGTATGGACCTTAGGTCGTAGGTCGTATGGACCTTAGGTCGTAGGTCGTAGGTCGCTCGACCTGTTTTATGCTAACCCCTTAGCTCGACCTAGCTTAGGTCGTTAGGTCGCGAACCCTGTTAGGTCGCGTGATCCAATACACTTAGGTCGTTTGACCTTATATTCTTTTAGGCCTTTACCTCGTTAGGTCGTAGGTCGCTCGACCTTATTACCTTGTTAGGTCGCGAGTTACTTAAGTCGTTCGTCTTCCTTAGGTCGCTCACCTGGTTGAGTCGCACCTTACCTTAGCTCGGCCATATTAGGTCGCGAGTTTCTCTTTGGTCGCGTACCCCCTTAAGTCGCTCGACCACTAGGTCGTGAACACCTCTAGGTTGCTCGACCCCTTAAACTCGTAGGTCGCTCGGCCCCTTAATTCCTTGGGTCGTTCGAATGTTAGGTCGCTCGACCTTGTTTAAGACCTTAGGTCGTTGCCCCTTTAGATCTCTCAATCCTATCCTCCCTTAGGTCTTCACTAGGTCGTACCATTTTGGACGGGGCGCTGCCCCCTGGACCCCCGCGACCTGACCGGGCAGGTCGAACCCCGTAGCAGGGGCGTTGCCCCCGCACCCCCACCTTGGGGGGTTGCCACCCCCCTCCGTAGGGGATCTTATCTGAAAAACATTCAACAGAACTTGCTTTGTTGAGATGCTGAGTTGACCATTCTTCGAGACAAACTATCTTTGGATTCTCGGTCGATTTTATGGATTTTTGAATATCTATTTCGATGGATTCTTTATCGGTTTCTTTGGATTTTATTCACGTCTTCGAATGTGAATTTTTATGATTGATTGTTTCTACAATCACTTCTATGATTTGTCACTTTAAAATATAAAGGTTTTCTATACTAGTAGTAAATATCAAAACTCTTTCAAAAAAATGATTTCAACTCTGTTTTCAATAACAAAGCTCTTTTCTTAAACCGTTTTCCAATCTACTAGTATATAAAAACCTTTACCTCACTCGGATGAGAAATCTAATTAAACGGCTTAGTAAAACAAGTGGTATGAAACGCTTGCGTTCACTTCGTCGGTTAATTCTTGGACTTGTTCGATTGAACCTCTTGTGACAATTTTCTAGTGAAAATTTACAGTTTGTTCGTAAATATTTAAGTTAAGCAAGTGGTTATGGGACACGAAGATAAACTTTTATATTTGCTAGCTTAGTGTAATTGACACTTCTCGTTGATCATAACGGTCATTTTATGATTTAGACTAGCAATTGTGCGATGTCTCTTTGTTTGGAAGGTTAGACTAGACCTCATTGGTGTGATTCCGACTCACACATATCTCTTTGTCCGCAAGGTTAGTCTAGACACCATTTGTGTGATTCCACTCACACATACCTTTTTGTTGCGAGGTTAGGCTGGACACCATTTGTGTGATTCCATTCACACATACCTTTTTGCTTTTTGGTTAGCCTAGACCTCATCTGGGTGATTCCGACTCACCCATATGGGGTAGCTCCCCATGGTCTTCAGACCGTCATGTGATAGGCCTCTTTCCCTTTTTCTGTGATTTTTGAATTTCTTGTGTTGATTTCTGGAATTTATGTCATTGACTTGTTATGAGTACAAGTTTAGGGTATGATGCCCTCTTTGGATCTTTGAGGAGATTCTTGTGACATTGATTTATCTCTTATTGATTGATCTTCTGTTGATCATCATTTGCATACTTATAGTAGTATGTCAGTA
The DNA here is from genome assembly GCA_030765085.1 of Allium cepa. Taxonomy (NCBI): domain Eukaryota; kingdom Viridiplantae; phylum Streptophyta; class Magnoliopsida; order Asparagales; family Amaryllidaceae; genus Allium; species Allium cepa. The sequence continues at coordinate 306,871,445 of CM060934.1, read as the reverse complement.
TGGATATTTTATGTTTATGCCATATCTTTTATTTTACATCATGTCACCTGATATTTATAGCTAGACTGATCCGTTTATTATTTCTTAAATAATACTCGGGTCAGGCCGAGATGTTACAGGTGCTTCTGCTTGACTTCTTCCCGGGATTTGCTACTCTGACTTTTGGCTAACTATTTAGATTAGCAGTTTTTGTTGTATACACTTGAGACATAGACTCATAGTTGTATTCTTTTGTATAGCACGTGTTGCTATTCTTTTGTATTATTGTGGATCTTTTTGACCACTACTCTGATGTACACTTTCGTGTGTTAGTTATATATTCATATCTTCTTCCGCCTTTATGATATGGATGTCTGTGACTGATTTGTGTTATGCTTATTTCTATGTTTGTTTCCAAAGATTATTTATAGCCACCGTGTGATAAGCAATCACATGGATGGTCGCTCCTCAACAGCCTTATTCTCCGTGCTAGTTGACAGCACTACACCGCAGTGTTCTTGGCTAGCGTGGGTATAGAGGTGGGGCGTCATAGTTTGGTATTAGAGCCAAACTTCGGAACAATGTAGAATAACTTAACAAGGATCATCGTCCTAAGTCCACCTTAGGAGTTATGTCTTAGGATTAATTTGAGTCGTTGTACCGATTCATCCTATATCCTTTATGATTCCTTGTTTTATCTAGCAAGATTGCTTGATATTCATTAGTGAATAATCTTCTTCTTTCTCTTTTTTCTTTCTTAAGGAAGAGAAATGGTTAGACCTGGTCGTCCCAGAGCTGGACCATCTAGTGCTCTACCCCAAGATGGAGTTTTTATGACTACCCAACAACTTCTTGACCTTGTCACGAATGCTCAAGCAGCTGATTCTAATCCAGAACCTACTCACCCTAAATCTGGGTTTGCACGTTTGTGCAATGATTACACCAACTTGGGTGGGAAGTCATTTAAAGGTTTTGAAACTATCATCGAGGTCCAGGCTTGGTTGAGGACCTGCGATCGAATCTTCATTCGCATGAATCTCGTCGATCTTCACCGTGTTCAGGTGGCTTCCAGTATGCTCCAAGAGAGAGCATTGGACTGGTATGAACTTATTTCTGAAGTGAACGAAGCGGACCTTACCTGGGAGCAATTCCGGAAACGGTTCAAGTTAAAATTTGTACCAGAAGTAGAGAAGGTAATTGTGGCTCGATGCTTTATAGACCTTGTTCAAGGTGAGTCCTCTGTGACTGATTACGTCGCAGCCTTTGAGTCGCTTTCCAAATATGGGGTTGAATACATCAACACCCCATTGAAGAAGAACCAGAGGTTCGTTTATGGCTTAAACAAAAGCCTCAAGAAGCCATTACTTCTAAAGTTAGAAGTTCCTTTCGACTAACTTATAGATATCGCTCTTCGTCTGCAAGAGGTTGATAAAGAAAGTGATGTTGAAGTAGTAGCTTGCAAACCCAACTTCAACAACAAAAAGAGGCCCAGTAAATTCAAAGGCCCTTATCCCAACAAAAAGGGTAAGCATGCAACCCCTGCGGCAAAGTCTCCTTCTTCTAGTGGTTCGAGATGCTTCAACTGTGGATCTGGGGGTCATTTTGCAAATAAGTGCTCTAAGCCCAAATCTTGTCGCTATTGTAAGAGCCCAGATCATTACATATATCAATGCTTCAAACGTGAAGGTAAGAAGGAAGGAAAGTTGAATGTGGCTCAAGCCCCTGGCAACACATCTCATGGCCAAGGTATTTCTCACTCCATTCTTGATGGTATTATTTTATTTCATGACCAACCTATTAGAGTTCTTTTTGATACGGGTGCATCCCATTCTTTTATATCAAAGGAACTGGTAGACACTTTTTCCTTAAGTGTTACTGCATTAATGACTTCTTTAAAAATTGCGAATCCTGTTGGTGGATCCGCAACTCTTAGTTTGCTTTGTAAAGATGTGGAGATTATTTTATGCGATTTTTCTTTCCTAGCCTATTTGCATGTTATGCGTTACTTAGGCTTTGGAATGATATTGGTTATGGACTGGCTTAACCGTTATGAAGCTCATATCCTATGTCCTGAGCGAACTATTTATCTCCGACATCCGCAATCTGTAAATCATATTTCTATTATTCTTAAAGATTCGGATTCTTCTTTGACTACATCTTTATATTCTTTAAATCCTCGAGACGATGATGATGATGAGGAGGAAGACATCATTTGTCGAATTCACGTTGTCCGTGAATTTTTCGACATATTCAAGCCCGTTTTAGGTTTACCACCTAAGCGAGCAATTGAGTTCAGAATTAATCTTACCTCTGAAGCTCAACCTATTACTCGTCCTCCTTATCGCATGTCCAATAAGAAAAATGAAGAGATGCGCAAACAATTATCCGAATTGGAGACGAAGCAATTTATTCGCTCTAGTTCCTCACCTTGGGGAGCTTCGGCTATTTTCGTAAAGAAAATCGATGGTACTCTTAGGCTCTGCGTTGATTATCACAAGCTTAACGATCTTACTATTAAAAATAAATATCCTTTACCTCGGATTGATGATCTATTCGATCAACTTAGTGGTGCTAAGGTCTTTTCACAATTGGACTTAGCTACCGGTTTCCATCAGCTTCGTATCGCAGAGGATAGCATTTCTTTGACATCATTCCGTACTCGATATGGATCTTATGAATGGCTTGTTATGCCATTTGGGTTAACGAATGCTCCAGCTTATTTCGTTGACCTCATGAATCGAGTTTTCAAAGATTTCCTCGATAGGTTTGTTCTCATCTTCATTGATGATATCCTTGTGTATTCTAAAACCGAGGAGGAGCATGAAAAGCATCTTCGGATTGTATTGGAAACTCTTAGGAGTAATCAATTAAAGGCGAAATTTTCTAAATGCCACTTTTGGCAATCTCGTGTGAAGTTTCTCGGTCATATTATTTCCGAATCCGGAATTTCCGTGGATCCTTTAAAGATTGAAGCGATTCAAGATTGGAAAAGGCATGAGAGTGTGACTGAAATCCGTAGCTTTCTCGGGTTGGCGGGCTATTACCGTCGTTTTATTAAAGAATTTTCTAAGATTGTCGTGCCTCTCACTGGCTTGACTAAGAAGGGAGTTAAATACATTTGGTCGGACAAATGTGAAGCTTCTTTTTAGAAATTGAAAGAACTCCTTTCCGATGCTCCTATTCTCGTTATTCCTGAGGGGAATCAAGATTTTGTTGTTTATACCGATGCTAGTCGAGTTGGTTTGGGTGCCGTTCTTATGCAAAAAGGACGTGTTATTGCTTATGCTTCTAGGCAATTGAAGCCGGCCGAGACTAGATATGCCACACATGATTTAGAACTCGCGGCTATTGTTTTCGCCCTTCGAATTTGGCGTCATTATCTGTTGGGAGAGAAATTTATTCTTTACACAGATCATAAGTCTTTGAAATATTTATTTTCTCAAAAGGAACTTAATTTGCATCAACAGCGTTGGCTTGAGTTCCTTGCACCTTATGATCTTGATATTCTTTATACCCCCGGTAAGGGTAATCGTGTCGCCGATGCTCTTAGCCGTAAACAACAAGCAGTTGTTTCTATGATGATATCTGAATGGAACGATCTCGAGATTTTATCCACTTGTGAGATTCGAGAGCGCGTATCCGGTTTATGCTCATCACTTGTTTTATGTAGCCTTGAGGCTCATCCTTCTCTTGTAGACCGCATTCTTGAAGCTCAAGGACTAGATCCTGAATTGGCTCTTCTTGGCCAAAATGTTAAGGATAAAATTGATATTGAAGGTTTGAAAGACTTTAATATTGATTCTCGTGGCGGCATTCGAAAATTTGGTAGACTTATCGTACCAAATATTGGTGATCTTCGTAAGGATATTTTAGAAGATTCCCATCGTTCTAAATTCACCATTCATCCCGGTAGCAGTAAAATGTACGTTGATATGAAGCGACTTTATTATTGGGAGGGAATAAAGTCTGATATTGCTAACTTTGTTAAGTGTTGCATGGCTTGCCAACTTGTCAAGGCTGAACATCAAAGGACTGGTGGGTTATTGCAACCTTTAGAAATTCCAATTTGGAAGTGAGACCAAATTTCCATGGATTTTATAGATGGTCTTCCCCGTTCTTGTTCGGGTCATGATAGCTTATGGGCGATCGTTGATAGACTTACTAAATCCGTCCATTTTGTTCCCGTTCGGTCTAACCGAACCGTTCCTCTTTTGGCCAAACTCTTTATCAAAGAAATTGTTAAATTGCATGGAGTTCCTACTTCTATTGCTAGAGATTGAGATCCATTGTTTACTAGTGGATTTTGGAAGAGTCTTCAAAAAGCTTTAGGAACGAAGCTTAATTTTAGCACTGCTTATCACCCCCAGTCCGATGGACAAACCGAGCGTGTGAATCAAACTCTTGAACATCTTCTTCGAGCTTGTGTGCTCGATTTTGGTGGAAGTTAGGAAGACCATATTTCACTTGTTGAATTTTACTATAATAATAGCTTCCAATCTAGTATTGGTATGGCACCGTTCGAGGCACTTTATGGAGGCCATGCCGATCTCCTTCTTGTTGGCTTGAGGCCGGTGAGAAGCTGGTTTTAGGTCCACACTTTTTTCGTGATTCCACAGAGAAGATTGAACTTACTCGACATAGGATGAAAGAAGCCCAGAGTAGACAAAAATCCTATGCCGATAATCGAAGAAGGAAATTAGAATTTTCTGTTGGAGATCTTGTTTTTATTCGTGTTTCACCTATGAAAGGTGTTGTACGTTTCAGTCGGTCGGGAAAGTTAGCGCCTCGATATATTGGGCCATTTTCTATCACTGAACGTATTGGTTCCATGGCTTATCGCCTTTCATTACCGGCTCAGTTTTCTGCCATGCATGACGTGTTTCACGTTTCTCAATTACGGAAATGCCTTCGAGATTCCGATTCTATTCTTGAGCCTGGTATTGTGGAAGAAATTGAAGTTTCGCCAAATTTAACTTATGAGCAGCAACCTATTCGAATTATTGCTTCGGAGGTCAAGCGACTTCGAAATAAAGATGTTCCGCTTGTGAAGGTTCAATGGTCCTCAAATCCTAAGGATTGCTCTTGGGAATCCAGAGAATTCATCGAGCAAACACATCCGGACTTGCTTACTCCTGCTCTTTAAGGTGAACTTCCTATTTAAAATTTCTTTTGTGTTAATATGCTTTTATGGTTGTTACTTGTTATTTCCATCTTATATATTGCGAGGACGCAATTTCTTTAAGGAGGGGAGTCTGTAACAACCCGCATATTTATCGATTTTATATTTAAATATTTTATTTAAATATTTTGTCGTTAATCGAATATTGGTCTGAAAGGCTACTTTTTGCAAACGGTCAAATTAGGACTCGAGACCACTTCCATTGAGTTCGAAATGCCGTTTACAATTTTTTTAAGTATAAGCATTGATAGGGTTGGAGTTAATGGAATTTCACTTACTTTTCCCGCTTTGGACTTTGGGTTAGATTAGCCATTATAACTCAAACCCACTTCTCTCCTTCTCCTCACTCTTCATAAATTTCCTAACAACCAAGCTTTAGCATTAATAGTGAGTGGAAGGGGAAATTAATATTCCAAGCTCAAATTCTCTTGCAAATCCAACATTCAATTCCAAATTCAAGAAGAAGATATTGGATTCAAGCTTGTGATTACTTCTCCATTGCTTTCAAGCTTTTCTTCATAAATTTGGTGCAAAGGTGAGATTTTTATCTCACAATTCTAGCCTATAACTATATTGGACTGTTTGGAATGATTCCCTATCATTTTTGCATGCATATTAGCATTTGATTTGGATTGGATTGGCAAAAAACTCCAATTTTTAGCGTTTTGGTGAATTTTCTGCACTTAGGTCGTTCTGGCCATTTTTCTGTGTTCGGAGTTAGGTCGCTCGCGTGTTATCGCGCTAGGTCGCACTGCCTTGAATTAACGTCTTCGGAGTTAGGTCGTATGGACCTTAGGTCATAGGTCGTATGGACCTTAGGTCGTAGGTCGTTCTGGCCATTTCTAACGTCTTTGGAGTTAGGACGTATGGACCTTAGGTCGTAGGTCGTATGGGCCTTAGGTCGTAGGTCGTATGGACCTTAGGTCGTAGGTCATTCTGGCCATTTCTAACGTCTTCAGAGTTAGGTCGTATGGACCTTAGGTCGTAGGTCGTATGGACCTTAGGTCGTAGGTCGTATGGACCTTAGGTCGTAGGTCGTTCTGGCCATTTCTAACGTCTTCGGAGTTAGGTCGTATGGACCTTAGGTCGTAGGTCGTATGGACCTTAGGTCGTAGGTCGTATGGACCTTAGGTCGTAGGTCGCTCGGCCTATTTAACTCGACCTGTTTTATGCTAACCCCTTAGCTCGACCTAGCTTAGGTCGTTAGGTCGCGTGACCCAATACACTTAGGTCGTTTGACCTTATATTCTTTTAGGCCTTTACCTCGTTAGGTCGTAGGTCGCTCGACCTTATTACCTTTTAGGTCGCGAGTTCCTTAAGTCGTTCTTCTTCCTTAGGTCGCTCGCCTGGTTGAGTCGCACCTTAGCTCGGCCGTGTTAGGTCGCGAGTTTCCCTTAGGTCGCGTACCCCCTTAAGTCGCTCGACCACTAGGTCGTGAACACCTCTAGGTCGCTCGACCCCTTAAACTCGTAGGTCGCTCGGCCCCTTAATTCCTTGGGTCGTTCGAATGTTAGGTCGCTCGACCTTGTTTAAGACCTTAGGTCGTTGCCCCTTTAGATCTCTCAATCCTATCCTCCCTTAGGTCTTCACTAGGTCGTACCATTTTGGATGGGGCGCTGCCCCCTGGACCCCCGCGACCTGACCGGGCAGGTCGAACCCCGTAGCAGGGGCGTTGCCCCCGCACCCCCACCTTGGGGGGTTGCCACCCCCCCTCCGTAGGGGATCTTATCTGAAAAACATTCAATAGAACTTGCTTTGTTGAGATGCTGAGTTGACCATTCTTCGAGACAAACTATCTTTGGATTCTCGGTCGATTTTATGGATTTTTGAATATCTATTTCGATGGATTCTTTATCGGTTTCTTTGGATTTTATTCATGTCTTCGAATGTGAATTTTTATGATTGATTGTTTCTACAATCACTTCTATGATTTATCACTTTAAAATATAAAGGTTTTCTATACTAGTAGTAAATATCAAAACTCTTTCAACAAAATTATTTCAACTCTATTTTCAATAACAAAGCTCTTTTCTTAAACCGTTTTCCAATCTACTAGTATATACAAACCTTTACCTCGCTCAAATGAGAAATCTAATTAAACGGCTTAGTAAAACAACTGGTATGAAACACTTGCGTTCACTTCGTCGGTTAATTCTTGGACTCGTTCGATTGAATCTCTTGTGAAAATTTTGTAGTGAAGATTTACAGTTTGTTCGTAAATATTTAAGTTAAGCAAGTGGTTATGGGACACGAAGATAAACTTTTATATTTCTAGCTCAGTGTAATTGACACTTCTCGTTGATCATGACGATCATTTTATGATTTAGACTAGCAATTGTGCGATGTCTCTTTGTTTAGAAGGTTAGACTAGACCTCATTGGTGTGATTCCAACTCACACATATCTCTTTGTCCGCAAGGTTAGTCTAGACACCATTTGTGTGATTCCACTCACACATACCTTTTTGTTGCGAGGTTAGGCTAGACACCATTTGTGTGATTCCATTCACACGTACCTTTTTGCTTTTTGGTTAGCCTAGACCTCATCTGGGTGATTCCGACTCACCCATATGGGGTAGCTCCCCATGGTCTTCAGACCGTCATGTGATAGGCCTCTTCCCCTTTTTCTGTGATTTCTGGATTTTTTGTGTTGATTTCTGGAATTTATGTAATTGACTTGTTATGAGTACAAGTTTAGTGTATGATGCCCTCTTTGGATCTTTGAGAAGATTCTTCTGACATTGATTTATCTCTTATTGATTGATCTTCTATTGATCATCATTTGCATACTTATAGTTGTATGTCAGTATGGATATTTTATGTTTATGCCATATCTTTTATTTTACATCATGTCACCTGATATTTATAGCTAGACTGATCCGTTTATTATTTTATTAAATAATACTCGGGTCAGACCGAGATGTTATAGGTGCTTCTGCTTGACTTCTTCCCGGGATTTGCTACTCTGACTTTTGGCTAACTATTTAGATTAGCAGTTTTTGTTGTATACGCTTGAGACATAGACTCATAGTTGTATTCTTTTGTATAGCACGTGTTGTTATTCTTTTGTATTATTGTGGATCTTTTTGACCACTACTCTGATGTACACTTTCATGTGTTAGTTATTTATTCATATCTTCTTCCGCCTTTGTGATATGGATGTCTGTGACTGATTTGTGTTATGCTTATTTCTATGTTTGTTTCCGAAGATTATTTATAGCCACCGTGTGATAAGCAATCACATGGATGGTCGCTCCTCAACAGCCTTATTCTCCGTGCTAGTTGACAGCACTACACCGTAGTGTTCTTGGCTAGCGCGGGTATAGAGGTGGGGCATCACATTGTATATATAGAGTTTTTAAAGAAATTTGGGAAAAATTTATTTTATAAACTCTCTTGTAACATCCCTGAATTTTATCCAGGATAATTTGATAATTAATATAATTTTTGAAATTAAATTGTGAATCTATTTATGAACTAATTAGAAATCTCTGGGATAAATAAATATTTTAGATTATAAATAGAATTATAAAGTTTTAAGATTTATAAAAGAGAGGTTCTGTTATTTATTTATATTTATAAATTTAGTTTAAATTAAATCTTGGAATTAAAATAAGAAAATGAAATTATCATTTTAAATTGAATAAGTTGACTTTATTTTGGATTTCAAAAGTTTAATTTGAATTTGGAATTTATTTTGAAATTCAAAATAATAGGTTCTTAAAATATTTGGACAAACTTTAATTTATAATTTGTTTTTATTACATTTTCTTTACATAAGTAATTCACATGTATATTTATATAAGTATAAATAAATTAAGGTTAAAATTTTATCTAACATTTAAAAATAAAAATAAAATTAAACAAGACAAGTGTTAACATATTGAATAATCAAATAACATGTGTTAAGGTATGAACTAAACAACATGACAAGTGTCAATTTATTTTTATCTTTTCCTTTATTTTGTTAAGTTAATTTTAGCTCTTATAAACATAGTCTTTTCCCCTTCATTCTCTTTTTCAAAATCAAATTCTGAGCCAAGGAAAAAAATCTGAAATCATATTTAAAACCAAAAACATATTCAAATCAGTAAAAACACTCCTCAAATAAAAATTTGCAAATCAAAGGCCTGATTCTTTTTACAACCTGAAATCAACTTAGCAAATCAAAGAACCTGTATTTTGTTCAACCTGTAGATCAATGCCTGCATTTCTTCCTCTGGAAATCAACAGCATGCAAACTACAGTTCTAAAATCATGTCTGCATTTCTTAAACATGGAAATGAATTCAAAAAGAAAAGGAAAAAACCTGAAAACAATTTTTTCCTGAGATCAGTGAAATATACAAATGCAAGATCCTCTCACCAAAAGTTTAATCAGAAATCAAATGCAACTTTTAAGCATCAAGATCAGGGAAAACAAAATCAAATGCAAGTTTTAAAACCAGTTTCAGAAATTCAAAAGCAAGTTAAAATCTGGGGCTTCAAAACAAAACCGGAAACAAAGAAAAATTCCCAAATTCCAGGCCTCTGTCTTCAGAAAGATGAGCAACTTTTTAAAAATTTAAAATTTAAAATTTTTTTGCATGCTAATATACTGAAATGAAATGGTATTGGTTGTGTTTATACAAAAATGTTGATGTGAAAATGTATTATGTGCATGCTGTTTTAATTGTCTGTTCTGTTTTGTTATCCAGGCACAAAATTTTATTTAAATCCTTATCTTTTAATTAGTTTCTGATAGAAAGCAATTTATAAAGCAAAGTTTTTGATTTATCTTAGGTTATTATTTAAAGATTTTAAGTAAGTTGAAATATAAGCTTGATGGTCTCTAGAAAACATAAGAACATCAATGCATGTTGATGTGAATTAAAATTCATACTGTATAATTTGTAAATCCAGTACTATAAATCGAAAAACATCAACTGAAATATGATTTTTAACAAAAGAATTAGGATTTTTAGAATTAAGTTGAAGGTGAAGTTTGGTATTGAACTGAAATGGGATTATTTGAATTTTCTTGTGATCTATGAATCGTGGAGGCTCGGGGTTCTTCCAGGTGATGGAGAAGGTTTAGGAGTTGCTAGGAAAAATCATTGTTGGTGATGGAAATCATTGTGGAAGTTGCGATGGTGGTTTTTCTTTTTAAACCCTATTTTTTACCGTGTTTAAAATATTGATCACCACAGCTAGTATTGTTGATCGAGCGTAGTAAGATTTTGGGGATTGGTAGCTAGGTAGTAGATGAAGTCGAGGCTGGAGTTACATCACTAACGGTGGTCGGAGGATGGATATTGGAGCGTTGATAGGTTTGGGTTTGAGGAGGGGTTTGGTGTTCCAGGTTTGGGTATTGTATCTAGATTTTGAATTCGAGGGTATGTTGAAATTCTGGTGGTCGGATTCAAGTTCGTGGTTGATCGTGGTTGAGTGGGAAGCGTAGGCGATGGTCGGAGCTTCGTCGTAGGTGGTGTAGGGTGTACGGTGCAAGTTTGGGTGTCAGGTTTTTCTTTTGCTTTGGGAAAATGTTTTGAACTCGGGTTTGTCTCGAGTAAATCAAGTGTGTAGCCCGAAGATTTTTGGTTTTGGACTCGGGGCAACGTCGTTTGACTCGAGTAACTCAAGATTACAGGTTTTGTTTTAAAACCTGACTTTGTTCAGTTTTTAAAAATTTAAACTAAATTTAAATAAAAGCAAAAGTAGGTCGTAAACAAAGGTTTTAAAATAAGTTTAATCTGAATTCAAATGAGGCTTTAATTTTACTTTTTAAAAACTTTTATAAAAATGAAATGTTTCTAACCACTTTAAATTGTTAAAGTATTTTTATAAACTGTTTTAAAATCTGAAAATGAGATTTAAACAAGATTATAAATTAAGTTTAAATCTGAATTTTGAAATCTAGATTCAAATTGAATTTGAATCTTAGGTTTGAAAAGAAAATAAAGGTTATAAATTTAAAATGTTGTAATTAAGTATGAATGTTAAAGTATTTTATAAAGTGTTTTAAAAATTTGAAAATGAGATTTAAATAGGATTTTAAATTTAAGTTTAACTTTAGATCTGAATTCAAATTTGAATTTGAATCTTAGGTTTTGGAAAAAAAATAAAGTTTATAAATTCTAATGTTGTAATTAAGTTTGAATGTTAAAGTATTTTATAACATTTTTTTAAATCTGAAATATAAGATTTAAACAAGATTTTAAATTTTAGTTTAAATCTGAATTCAAAGCTTGATTTGAATTCTAGTTGAAATAAATAAAGCTTCTGAATTTAAATGCTTTAAAACAACTTTGAATGTCATAAATATGGTTTAAGTTGAAAATGAACTTGGTTTTTAAAATTCTTTTAAATTTCTTTTATAAGGTAAGTAATACTTTAATATGTAATTTAAAGGTTTTAAATTGTTAAAATTTGTTTAAGTTAAAATTATTTCCATTTTAAATCTTGAATTTAAGATGGAATTTTAAAAAAAGGGAAACAGATTTAAAATACTTTGTTAATGATAATTAAATCATTAATAAGATTAAGGTTAATTAGGCCTTAATAATTTTAATTCATTTAAATTATTAAGGTAATTTAGATGGGTTATTAGTTAATTTTAAATTAATAATTTGGTTAACTAATTAAGTAATTAAGGGTTTAATTTAAATTAATTTAATAACCAAGTAAGTTAATTAAGAATTAGATTGAATTGTAATTAAGAAATCATTAATTAGATAAGATTTGATTTTAAATTAATGGTTGAAATTTATTAATCAAGTGATTAAAAAAGTTAATTTATAGATTAACACTTGATTAATTAAATAATTAGAGTTGAAGTTGATGAGTTTTATGGATAATTTAATTTGTAATTAATAATGATTAATCTCAGTTAATTACTTTAGAGAAGTAATTAAAGATCTGTTAATGGATAATGAAGATCATTAACATAGGATTATTTAATAAATAATTAATGTGATTAATTTTTAATGATTAATTAGATTTAATTAATTCAAAGATAATCATTTGTGAATTGTTTAAGTAATTACTTAATGAAAGTTATTAAGAAATTAATTACTAATTGTAATTAATTAAGATTATTTTAATTAGTTTAAGTTAATTAATTAAGTTTAATTAATTTAAAATAATCACTGGATAATTTAAGAAGTAATTATCCAATGTAATTAATAATGAAAAAAATTCACTTAATGAGGTAAATAAGAAGATAAATTACTTGATGTAATTAAATTGAAGGATAATTGGGTAATGAAAGAGTTTTGGAAATTAATTACTTTGTGTAATTAATATGTAATTAGTACGCAAAATAATTACTTAGTGGATGCAATTAATAATTAATTACTTAGTGTAATTAATTAAGATTTGATTAATGAAGTTATTTGAAGATAATAAAGAGATGTAATTAATTAAGTGTAATTAATTACTTAATGTTATTAATCAAGAGTGATTAATCAATATGGTTTAATTGAAGGTTAATTACTTAATGTAATTAATTTAAATAAAGTAATTTAATTTAAATATGATTAGAGATCATTAATTAATATAATTAATGATGTAATTTATAATGGACTAATTTAGGAAATAATTAATAATGAAGTGATTAATTGATGTAATTAATTAAGGTGATTGATTAATTAATTTATATCAAATGATTTGTAATTAATTAATCAGGATTGGATACTTAATTCATAAGTAATTAATTTAATTGGAAATTAGTTGAAGTAATTAGGATCAAACGATTAATTAATCCTAACTATAAATAATTATTTAATATTTGACTTTGCTTATGAATGTTTGCCTTGTATGAATTGCCTTGAATTGATTGATCTGTGATATTCTGTTCTGTAAATTGAGCTGTGTGTAATTTATTTGTTTATTCATTTATTCATCTGTGATACATTTATCTGTGAATCTGTAAATGAAGATAAGCGTTATAGATTATACCGCTTATCGATATTTCTGTGTTTTGATCTGTGATGATTGAACAATATTACACTATTGTGTTAAACCCCCGGACTACACCATATACACATAAATATGGATTTCACGAGGAAATCGGTTAAATCACAGATATTTGAATTTAATATTTTGTAATGGTTTTAAAGTTTGAAGTTTGAATCCAAATAACTTTAGAAATGAAATTGGGTTTTTTGAAACGGAAACAAGTAGTTTCAAAAAAAAATTATGATGAAAAAATTTCAAATTTGAAATTGAATGGTTTTGAAAGTTAAATTTGAATCTTTGGGAATTGTTTTGAAAAGCTATGAATGAATCTTTGTTTAAAAGATTGGTGAACCTTGTTTTAAATTGAAAGGGGTCTTAAAAGTAAATCTTTTGTTTAAAAGATTTAAGTGTGGAAATTGTTTAAACCATTGAAAGGTTTCTGGAAGTGAATCTTTTTGGTTAAAAAGATTTATAAATGATAATTCATTTTAACCATTTGAAAGAAAAGTTTTGGGTTTTAAAGTCGTGACTTAACTAAAATCCCACATCCATATGCTTTTTAATATTGCGCTCACTATTCGGTTTAGCCGAGAGAGGACCTTTGTGTCATATAACTCATTTCGAATATGTGATATGTCATAAATGGATAGCACTTGAAGACCGGTGGTGAAGACCGGGTATTTGCGAGAACGATAGGATGACCTATCGATTGTCTCTGCACTGAGTCGCACCGGTATAGAGATTCTATAAGTGATGGGAAGTCCGATCGGGATTGTGAATATCCGAATTTGCAAGGGCTTCTTCGGAAGTGCTTTCGGTTCTATTCAAACCCAGAACAGACTTGTATGGTTGTGTGTCTGACATTACACTTTGAGATGTAAAACCGGTTTCCATCAAATACATTTCTGTTTGGTGGCAGAGATTTATTCTCTTAGCTTAACACCCTTCTCCGAGACGTACGAGCTCAGAGGTTATGTAATTGATGGTTACCAGTGATACATTCCCAATTTGGTAATGTGGCATACGAGGTGCTGCTGATCATTTGTTGATCAAAGCATGGCTTTTGTGAAAAGCGTAGCTTTGTGGACGAGACTTCGTCGAACTTCACAACCTGGAATGGTCGAAACAGGAAAAAATGCAGCAAGGTTATTTGGGGGTAGCGGCCCCTGAGGGTATGTTCATTTCCTTCTGGATAGAGGTGATATCATGGTATGGAGCCTAGATATTTAACCTATGTGGTTACTGCAAATACATTACTTTTTGGTTGTTGGTATCGAGCGCTCGGATAAAGGTTGGTTATGACCGGGGGATGACATACTCGTGTCAGTAGTTACCTAGTTACGGAGGTAACCTGGCCTTGTGTTGGCAGAGATCCAATTAGGTTCTCGGAGCGTCCCTCCAGAGGCGTACCCATGTGGCCCAGGAAGTTCCTTAGCCTGCCCATTTGTTGGAAATCCATTCTCCAATACGCGCCTTGTACGGTTTTAGTAGTAGAACCTGCCATCTAACATGGTAGCTATAGTAAGCATACTATAATGGTACGTATGCTGGCTAAGATTAATATTATACTTTCCAAATGTTTTCCACTATGCACTAATAATAATATCAAATGGTTTTCGCGTATCAAGCATATTTGACTATCATAAGGAGAAATCTTCCTCAAGTCTACATTTGCATTGTGTGTGTAGCGGGAGGCCTTATGGTAGTTTCATTTTTCAAAAAGCATTGCAGATTTCAATTTTTAATTCTTTTGTTTATTTTTAAAGATAAAACTGTTATTGTTTGCTCATACCAGTCCCATGACTGACCCGGAGTTTATTGTTCCCTTCCTAAACTCTGGGTGCCCACTATTTTCCACACGGGCAGTCTAGAGTTGGGTTTTTCAGATATAGATATCGATTCGGTAGCTTCAGCTTTCTCTTTGGAATTCTTTGGATACTTGGATATTGAAGTATTTGGATTCATGGACGACTGGACTTGCTCAGCTTGGTGCAACCTGATGGTGGTTCAAGCTTGTGATTTGGAGTTTTGGCTTTGAGCATTGGATTGGAGTTGCAGTCTGATCATTGGAGTTATCTCTGTTGTTATTCATTTTCTGCTGTAGCATTGTTATCTTGTATCTCTGACATTGATTCAAATTGTATCATTGTTGTATCGAATGTTGTATATCAATGATATTCATTTCTTTTTCTTCCTCTGTGTTGTTTTACATAATTGTGTTATAAGCTCCGGCAAACCAGATTCGACGTTTGGATCTGCGGCATTTGAATACGAGTGTTGTATTCGGTGCCGATTTTCGAAGGTCGAGTTAGGGTCCGTCACATCTCTCGAGATTTGAAAAGGTGGCTTATAAAAGGATTTGGTTTTAGGAGAGGAAATCTATTTGTGATTCCGGTGATTTTGGGAAAAAGTTACGGAATAATTTTTCTGAAACGTCAATATTGAATGGGTTTTTGGAAAAACAAGACTGGTAATATTTTCCTAAGTGTAGAAAATGGAAATTTGGAAATATTCCTAAGTGTTGAGGTGTTACTGGTTTAAGTATTTGGAGATTGTTTTCAAATGTTGGAAGGGATAGACATATCTTTTAGAGATACTTTAAAGGCGAATATTTTGGGAAAATATGTAATAAGGCCAGATGATTGCTTATGGATGTTTAATTTGATAGTTCAATAACAACCTATCAATATTGGACAATTTCGTTAATCGTTTCGAAGAGACCGGGATCAAATTTAATTACCCGAAAACCACTTTGATCTGGCATGAACGAAACGAATGAATACTATGAAGATGATGAAGACGGTGATTCAGTTTGTCCAGACCCAAGACAAATTGTATGGACGAATGCTATCAGAACATCGTCATTGGATGACGATGAGAATTCTAAGTGAATGTGTTCTTTAAAAAGGAAACGCTTAGCCTCGAGCCTCATCAAGCGGGGAATGACTAAAACAGGGGAGATGCAGCAAGGCTAATTAGGTGCCACCTAAGTAGGGTAAGGTTACCCCTATCTAGAGTTTCTTTTATTCGACTATGTGGCGGTTGCTGATCCCAACCGTAGAGTAATCTTATTTGGGCTATCCATTTTAAGGGGTTTCCAATCTTGTGTAGCAGGGGATCCCGGAGTGGTCCTCGGTACGCTGTTCTACAGGTGTACTGTGATGGGCCGTACCACAGTAGCCCAGTCATTTGATGGAATCCATTCTCCTTGAGAGTCGTACGATTTTGATTGTGTCCAAATATGCTGGAACATGAGATGGAAACATTTCAACTATATTATATTTACTTTTTATAGACACTATTATAATACCAGATGATTTTGAAAAAATTGTTTTGGTTATCGTAAGGTAAAACCCGTTGTGTTTTGGTTATCATAAGATAAAAATTGTTTTGGTCACAGATTCGAGATAGGATGCTATGGAGCTCACGGAACAAGCTTAATAGCAAGGAGTACTCCCGTACTTGATTATTATTTCGCTGTGTACGGACAAGTTATTAAACTATCCGGATTTGATGTATTGGATTGTTGTACTTGATAATGGTATGGATATTAACAGTACATATCTTGTATTTAAAATCTGTTATTATATTTTATTCCGCTACGATTGTGAGATTCTTTGTTGTGTTGTTTTCTTATCTTCTACCTCTTTCTTCTTCACCCTTAATGAACTGTTATTTTCAGAATTCGACTGCTCTGCATTTTATACAGTGGATGTATTGATGTCGATTTTCGAGGGTTGAAAATCCCCTTTTGTGACAGTAGTTGCCAAACAAGTCCAAAAACTACACTTTGTAACTTGATTTTAGATTAGTGAACACTTGAATCTGCAAAAGCATGTAAAATAGAAGTTTTAGATATTCTACTTAATTTTCCACTAAAATAAAATTTACTCAAATCAATTCACAGGATAAAAAGTTACGCTTAAAATATAGAAAGGGTTCTGCATAGCACATTTTATTCGAGTTTTTAACCCAACAGGAGTCCGAACAACTTGATCGAGTCAGAATAGCTCCATGGTCAACTGAAAGGACTAGAACAAGGAGTTAGAAGAAGCTGGAAGAAAAGGAAGAAAAATATCCTAAGGACATGGATAGCTATGGATCCATGGCCAATGGATTGCCAACGATCCATAGCATAAACCCGAGAGTTCGCAAACAACGTCAACACAAGACAGCAAAGATCTACGAACACCAAAATCCAAAAATAGACTAAGTGTATGGATCACCAGTGATCCATACAATATGGATTGCTAACAATCCATGAATCAACATAAGGTCATCCCGATTCATAGATGACAAAGCAAGGGCAAAAATAAAGGAGTTGGCTCGCACCTGAGCAAACACCATGGATCGTTGCGATCCATGGTTTCGGTTCGGGTCACGAGGCAAGCTCTAGTGGACCTTCCTGTGATCATCTGCGAGTAGTTGGCGCGAACAAACCTGGCCCAAAAGATCTCTGATCTCTATAAATATCATCCTACCTGCAAGACAAAAGGGGATCTACCGGTGACTGGTTTCGGAAACTCTGCTGGAAGCTTTCTTCATTCTTTACCTCCTTCGCGATAATATTTAGAGAAGTCCACTGTGATTCTCTAGTGGATTCTAACTTCAGAGATTCAATCTAGCTAAAGAAAATTAAGATCTTTGTAATCAAATACTTCTTGTAACAACAATCAGTATATAATAAAAACTATAAAGTGGACGTAGGCTTTGTTAACAGCCGAACCACTATAAAAATCTTCTTGTCTTCTTTCTCTTACTGCTCTTTTGATATCTATTATCTACTTTATTACTCTGTGAGAACAAGGCTAGTGCTTTCACACTCAGACCAGGTTGTTCGATCATTTTTTGGGTTAACATTAGTGCTTTTACTAAGAACCCAACTTAGGCTTAGATCTAGCTGTCTATTTTGGATCAGATAGGTTTAGAAGTTAGATCCTCAATCTCTGCATTAATCAACATCAAATACAAATCAAAATTATCACTATTGGGTTACAAAAATGTAACAACATCAACTTCGTAACATGTACCGCCGTTTGGGTTGTTCGGAGGGGATATAATGAATAGAAGGAGAAAACAACAAGAAGTAGTGTGAAAAGCTCCAAGAATCATGACAAAAAAATTGTTAACACACCACCTACTGCTAACAACGCTTGCAAAAAACTCGAACTTAGGGGTAAAAACCACATGCGGAGATATAACGATCGCTCTCTCGAGTTCTAAAGATGACAAGCAATTTGGGGAAACAAATTAGATGAAAATGCTAACGTGCAAAACGGTAGAAGAGGCTCTAAAACCTTTGCCGTAGCATAGTGCCAAATAATAGACGGAGAATTGCTACTTCAATGGTACTTTCAAAGGTAGGAGAACCAAGAAGATGTGAAACAAATTAGAATCATTTACAAGGACAAGCTTTTATGGTATATTGTGAACACTCCTAACTCACCAGACTCCAATCCCATAATGGAGCTCCCACCGTCTAATCATGAAAGGTCGTCATCGAACATCGTTAAAAATCGTCAAAACGGTCATTGAAAAACTCACTGCAGGGTTGACTCGAAATCGAACTCGGGTAATTGCCTATTCGACTCGAAGCAGATTTTGGAAATCTTGACTTGAAGTCGAACTCGAGTAATCATCCATTTGACTTAATGCAAACCTAGGAAATTCTAGCCCGAAATCAGACTCGGGTAAAACCAATATTTTCTGCAAGAAAACATGCAAATGACTCTGTCGCCAACCCAACACTTCAAATTTTGTGACTCAAAGCGATCCATGTGCTGACTCCAAGCAAACGGTGAATTTTCTCGGGTCAGACTCCAAGTAAAATACCATCAATCTATAAATGTCGATCCACCTTCTTTTGCCCATAACTAGAACTTGTGAACTCCGAATACCTTGAAATTTGGGATGCAATCTTATGGGGCCATCTTTGTCACCCCAGACCGATCTCACCTAGTTTCAAAATTTTGGGGACCGTTACCGATCCATGGTCCCATCATAAGTGATTTGTCATTCATCGGCATTTCCAATCATTTAAGCATATACAATCATGCATATATCATTATCAAGCATTATAAACAGTCGTAACTTGAAAACGGACTGGTCTGACAACGATTATAGCATCTTTCCTAGTCGAAACCCATTCATCAAACCCGTTCAACATGTAAAATATCTAAAGATGTTTGTCATGCCAACTATACCTTTTTACAACTGTACAACTAATTCGAAATTGATTTTTTTATAGATATGACTAGCATACGGATGAAGCAAGGACGATGGATGCAGTCTACTACAAGGCCTTAAAGAATTATTAAAGGATGAAACAACCTACTACCTTGGAAGAATTCTATGGAAAGGAAAACCGGTCCTAAAGACTGGAAGTGGTGCAATTGGAAGAAGGCGAACCCGGCAATTTTCCAAAGAACATACCAAATGGTGAAGGAGCTACAGGACCTCAGGGACCTTCTGCCTAATCAATGCTACTAAGACCCGATAGAAAAGCATCACAACTAACTGATGAAATCAGACGAAAGGATGATTATCAAATAACACTTTAGCTACCTAGAAACTAAGGAATGGGGCAGCAATCTAAGGCAATGCCTTCTCATCCATTCTTTTCTACTTCCCTTTTCCAAATGAGCCGTACTGGAACACTGCAGCATTGCAGATGGCATGGCGAAAGAAATGCTTCTATGCCCTAAACAGTCATGTTGATCCCCCTTTTGAGAATCCGATTTTCTCTGGTAGCGTCAAGAAGCCTTGCCTAAAAGATCGTCAACAAACAGATCCAATCCTTAGTCTTCAGGAACCGATAAATCTGTGTTCCCACGAGCTGAATCTCGAAAATTCCTCTTAAAGTCATTGAATCATCGCTTTAGTATCGTTCGGCCGTGAGACATACGACCCAGAACTCTTCTTAGAATCAATGAATTATCGCTTTAAGGTCGTTTGGTTGTTGGATGTCCGACCAAAACTCCTCTCAATATTGATAAATTACCATTCCAAGGCCGTTTGGTCGCTGGACATCCAACCACAAAAAGTCTTTCATGAAATAAAGTGCCAAGAAGGTAAACTGATGGATCAGGAGTCATCTAATCCCAAAAACTCTTCGCAAATGTGAAAGTCTTCCACGAACTAAAGCATCGTGAAGGTGAACCGGTATATCAGCGGTCATCTAATCCAAAAAATCCATCGCGAACGTGAAGATCTTTCACGAACTAAAGTGCCGTGAAGGTGAACCGGTAGATCAGCGGTCATCTGATCCTCCTTCGCAAACTTGAAGGTCTTTCATGAACTAAAGCATTGTGAAGGTAAACCGGTAGGTCAGCAATCATCTAATCCAAAAACCCTTTGCGAATGTGAAGGTCTTTTAAAACCTAAAGGTCGTGAAGGCAAACTGATAAATCAACGGTCATCTGATCCAAATAACCCTTCACAAACATGGAGGTCTTTCACAAACTAAAGCGTCGTGAAGGCGAACCAGTAGATCAGTGAAATTTATGTATGATTAATATCTATAAAAGTGAACTGGAAGATCAGCAGTCATCTAATCTATAGGCCATTGAAGTCAACAAAGTCATGCTCTAGAGCCACAAATCGACAATCATATCAGTCACTCCGCATAGTTAAACATAATCACTTGCAATGACTGATGAAACAAACAATGCTGAACTCTTGAGCCTCAAAGTTGCCCAAAGGAATTAAGCCAAAACTAGATCGACCTTGTGGTTAATCAGAGGCTGACTTGAGTTAAGCCAAGACTTAGAACTCGAGGGAACCGCACCCACTGGACCAGGGGCAACCAAGTTGTGGAGAGATCTTGGATACAGTTCAAATGCACCAACAGCCCTGTGGCATGGAGGCACCACACACACACTTGGATAGCCATAAGAAAGGCTAAGACTAATCATACCACAGTTCTGTTATGCCCGATCAAAAATTCTGGCATTTTGAAAACTGCGGACTTAATGACCTAGCTAGTGCACAAATAAAATATTAGCATAATGCTTGCCCACTTCTTTCCAACTACTACTTTACCGCTCTTGGTAACCAAACCCTCTTCCTCTTAGACCGTACGCCAGCTAAAGACACATTCTCTAAAGGCAGTTTGAACCAAGGGCTAAGAGTCATGCCCTGAACTCCCACAGGCTCTTTCTCTAATCCATCTTCATCCTATCAACTGTAGATCTCCCCACCATGGCAGCCTGATCTATTTGGATGTCTACACCTTCTAGAAACACGGAAGGATCATCCAAGCCATGGTTAAACCGTGTTCATGTAGCAACCTACTGAGTCGATAGGGTCAAATCAACTCGAAAATCATTGTTTAGCTACTTGGACCAATCAAACTACGCCAAATATGCTCCACCAACTAGCCAAGTCGAAGAAAGAAAATCGACTCGAATTGCTAACTCTCACGTTTCCCGAAGATTGGCAACGTCGAGAAGTTCCAAACCGTTCCAAATCAACAGGTCATATGGATCCCATAAGCCGTGCATTTCATAAGCCATGCACCCCCAAAAGTCGCGCATCCTATAAGTCATGCACTCTCTTAAGTCGCGCCACCTATAAGCCACGCACTATCAGAAGCCACGAATCTCATATACCGTGCACTCTCATAAACCACGCATCTCATAAGCTGCAAACACTACTCAATGTCACTCTAGCATCATTACTGAACTGTCAAAATTCTCTAAGTATCGATGTTGTCTTGACAACACCAAGAACTTGTTTATTTCAGGCTAAATACCGATCCCTACCAACCAAAAGGACCGACATTGCTCTGACAATGCCACAAAGTTCCTAAACATAGATTTCATAAAGTATTCCGATCTTTGACCAAAATGTCTAAAGTCAAGACATTCAAATCACAAGCTCCCGATGATAGGAGCTGCGACACAACTTTGACGGAGGACATCCAGAGAGCCGCCCAAAACATCAAGTCTTGCATCAAGTGTTTAGAGTAATCAGCCCTATGGACCGGCGACACATAACGCACTAACAATTGGTCAGGACAATAAATCATTACATGGTTCTGTTACGCTGAACAGAGAATTTCGGCAATCGCAACAAAACTAAGCAGTATAGTAGGCTGGACGAATGTGGAATTAAAAAGGAAACTGCTCCAACCTGCTTGACATAGATATAGTCTTAGCAACATCAACAACTCCAGACTGTCATATCAACAAGAAAATTGAACTCCTTAAGATTCACCGTCGCTTGGAAATAGGTAATGAAAGGAGGGACTTACCGTCGACCAGAGATAGATAATGATGGAAGACATTTCCAGAATCAAGTCATCGACCCAACGGCTTCCAAAGACATAAGCAGGTGCTCGAATGAGGTCTCAAACCCTAACTTGCAAAAAAACCAATTGTTATTTAAAGGCAGACA
This sequence comes from Allium cepa, assembly GCA_030765085.1. Classification (NCBI taxonomy): domain Eukaryota; kingdom Viridiplantae; phylum Streptophyta; class Magnoliopsida; order Asparagales; family Amaryllidaceae; genus Allium; species Allium cepa. The sequence goes on along the minus strand of CM060934.1, from coordinate 306,848,956 downwards.
ACGACAATGAGAGAATGCTCAAAATCAAGCAGCTAAACCATTGATTCCCAAAGATTGTAACCAACTAATAAGGTTGATATCCACAACAATGTTGTTAGTCTAGCATAATGCATATGGCCTGAAACAAGCAAGGTTAAGTGTCATGGATTTAAGACAAACACTACCGAACTCTACCGGTCTATGATCAATATAGGAATGAACGCGGTTGTACCAGGGGCAATGTGACGACTTGCTCCACAATTTTAGACTGCCTATTACAACCTAGAATTTGACACCTAGAAGTGAAGGATTCAGCAAATAGTCGTCAGATCATAACAAAAACCGGTGGGAGGAAATTCTATTTTTCATGAATAAGAATAGCTATGGAAGCAATAGCCCTGCATCTCCAAGGGTAATACTTAACGGTCATAAAAAAAGCTAGCAGTGGAAACGCCTGGGACTCTCACCTTTCCAGAACATGGCATCTCCCAGATTTAAGCAACGTTGAGAAAACAGCCACATTGGGTTAAAAGGAATCTACTCAACTCTACAGGATTAGATGAATGATTCAACCCACACCAACGTGACTTTAACACCGCCCGAAGACAGGCAACACTAAGAAAATACAACTACAATCCAACCATCGAAGTGCTAGTTTTCGAAGGCTGAAACTAGTACCCAACTGGATTAAGAGCACCGTCGAATCGAAGTGGAAAATCGTGTAACGACCCAAAATTTTATTGATTTTATTCATTAAATTAATTGAAAATTTATGAAATTTTAAACAACAAAATTTGAAAATAAAAATTATTATTTGGAATACGTCTATTTAAACATAGCAACCGGTAAATTTTCATCTAATGATATTGAAGTTTATTTTATTGTATAATTCTATTTCAGTTTAAATCAGTTAACAATTGATGGTAATAAATTAATTTCCAAACCTGAAATATTTTTCAATAGAAAAATTCTAAATCATTTTTTGAAAGCGACATCAAATTTCGTTTCGTCAAATTCGGACTTTTTTAGTTCCGTCGAACTTATTTTTCTGCGTTTTTGCTGCATTTTTCCGCTAGCAGAAATTCTAATTTTTATAATTCGATTGTGCCACTGATATATATACACACACACCATTTTGATCGCATCGTCGTGTCGATCTCTACGGTAAGTTCAATTCTATGTTTTGAAGCCCGACTCACAGCGGAATCCACAGAAACGGTTACCGTATCGGTATCGGTTTCGTGACTTTTGGTTTCTTATGGCTATTCAATTTCCACCGTATAAATGCCAGTAGTCATTAGCATTTAATTTCTTTGAATTTAAGAACATCGGACCTTTACAGTTCTCTGCGTTGAATGGTTCACCGGTTCATTTCAGAATTTGGTTCGTTCTTGTTTTCTATACTATCCAAAAACAAAATTTTATTTAATAACAAACATATATATTTAGGTATTCGTGCTCATATCCCAAAGCCTGTTCATTTTCTTCTATTTTTCTCTTTGAAACCTGCTTTTTTGTATTTATTGGAATAATGCACAGAAGCATGTTTCACTTGAGATAAATGAGCTACCGTCCTCTTCCCATTTTTTCCATTGCTCTGCCACCATTCATTTCTACAAAAGAAAAAAGAAAAAAAAGGCACGGCCACAAATCTTGGACTCCACAACACAGCCGATCATGCACGCACGGGACCGCCTCCACTCGCCGACACCTCCTCTCCACAGCCCGCACCAAGCATTTGACCACATGGATCCACACAGCGGTGCCTGTAGCAGTCTCAACCCAAAGTCGGAGCCTTCCCCTCCAAGCAGCCATTCGCCCCTCTTAACCCACCATCCGCGAGTTGTTTACCACCCATAAACCGCTGCCGCGTGTACTTCTGGCACCAACGTGGTCAAGTGACAGCGTCAACACCTATCCCGTCGGCCACGCATCACTCCTTATTTTTGGCCTCACAGCTGAGCCTCTTTAGTTGATTGATATCGAGGTATATTTATTTTGTATTTATAGTATATGTATATACGTAAGTTTATGTTTTATTTTCATATATTAGTATTCTTATCTAGGGATTCTTTTGGCATCGGTTGTGTAATATATGGGTAAATATATGGGTATTGACTTACTTATTGTATTATAGATGTTTTACAATAAAAATATATTTACAGTATTGTATAAATTAAAGCGTACAACAATATTTGCAAGGTATACATATATAATTAATATAATATATGTTTTGTTATTTGTAAGAGTATATATAGTTATAAAAGTTTACTTTACTTTGGGTTTTGGGTCGGCAAATCTGTTCACAAAATAATAATATTTCCAAAACTTTGTACATATTGTTAGCTTACATCATGATATATATATATATATATATATATGTTAGCCTGCATACTCTTTGATCATTAGTATAGATATATGTAGTTATGTTAATATTAAAATATGATATGTGTACAAGTTAAGATATTGGTGGTATAATTTGGATATCGACTGCATATAAGCGTTGTTTATATATTACCCTATATTGGTCTGGAACGAAGCATTGTATAGGTCTGCATTCATATTGTAATACATTTTTTCCGCATATGACTGTTTAACAGTCTACTTTATGTATATATATTTGTTTATCTTATAACTGATAGTCTAACCTCTATATATGGTTATAAATATAATCTACATTAAATCTTCGTAGTCTGCGTATTTTTATGTATAGATTCTGTTTGTGTTTTATGAAGTATGTAAAATCTGTAAGATTTGTTATATGTAAAGTTATATAAGTTCTTATTTGAAACCTGGTAACTTTTTAAATTATATATATATATATATATATTATTTAGTACATCATCGGTTATTATAATATCTGGGCCCGTTTTAGTTTTATAAATTATTTGTTGACTACTATAGATATATATTTTACATTGGTTCGAGTATATATAAATATTTCATGTTTAAATGTTTTATTCTAATATGTGTGTGTATTTATTTACTTGCTTATTTATTTATTTAAATTTTTGCTATGTAGATATGTTGTTTATATGGGTTTTATTTAAAACAATGATTTTGAAATATATAATTTAATATAATTTGTGTTTAAATTTATTTTGATTTGAAAATAAATATAACGTATATTTTTTTTCGATTATATCAAGATGATTCTGATTCATTTCCATCAATTCCTGTTTTTTCGCTTAGCCCATCAAATCCACTTTCAGCTTACTTTTCTTTGAGATTGTTGTTTGGATTTGTTCATTTGTCTAGATAATGATCCAATTCGCAGCTTAATTCTTTGTCGGATCCATCAAAGCCTCAGAAGGTGAGCAATCACTCACGATTAATGTTCTTATATTTATTAAATTTGATTATAATTGAAATGACAATTGAAATATACTGCTGTGGTTATTTAAATTGTTATATATGTTAGTATTTATAATTGTTCACCTATGGGATATGACACCATATCCTGTTATTTATATTATATTGTTATTGATGATATATGCTTGTTATTCTTATTTTCATATCTGCTATCACTCTGTAAGTTCCCTGTTAGTATAGAATTCACTATGGGTTGCAATGATACATACCCGAACGGACTTTAGAATAGGAGAAAATCATTATGGGTTGAAATGATAGACCGAAGCGATTTTCATTTGAATTGAATTTGGGATTACGGGTTGAAATGATATCTACCTGTATATATTTAAACTATGGATTTAATTGATAAATATCCGTAGTATAGGAAATTTTATGCAGACACCGTTGGCCTATATATAAATATTTCGAAAATGATTTCTATGGTTTGGAAAGAAATATATGGTTTTTATTAAATATTGGTTCTTAATATTTTATATAAATGGAAATTTTATATATGGATTTAATAATATTATTATTGAGATTGGTAATACATATAATATGTTTAAGTATTAATGTAAATCTATATTTAAAAACAGATTGTTGTAATAGTTTGAATAAGTTAAGGTTGAGAAGATAAAGTGGAATTAATGGAAATTGTATTTAATTAAGAATTCTACTAAATTAAATCAATTCGAACTATTGAATTCGAAATTTAAGGTTTGATCTTTATAACTTGATTTTTGATTCAAAGTGATTAAATGGATATTTCAAGTTTAGATAAATCGAAAGCAATATTTAGTTTAAGGGTAAATTTAGGTTATTTAGATAATACTGAATTTATTTAGTGAATAGTTGAAGACTAAATAATAATGAGGTTAAATCGAGATCTATACGAAACTATTAAATTGAACTTCGAAATGTTGAATATTAAAGTTTTGAAGTATAATGGAATTTAAGTGGTTTATTTTGTGATTCAGATCTGAGTTTGAAATCAATAAAATTGGAAATTGTTATTTAGAAACTGAATCGAATGGTAATTGACAAATTGAGATTGAATTAAATTTGAGTAGGAATGTCGATTTGATTTTGAAGCAATTTGTGAAGTTTGAGGAAATTACGAATACTTTACCGTATAAATTATTTAATATATACACACTATTTTGGAAAATAGATATATTTGAAATGAAAATGATATCTTGGTTTTGAACTATAAATTAATTTGAAATGACCACGATGTCATAGTGTATATGTCTGCATCGTAGATAGTTCCAAGGATCCTTAGAGGATGGTTATCCCAAATATCCTTTAAGTTAATTATATTTCAATTGATATTTCACTTGAGTTGGATATAAGAATGTTAATCCTGACTCGAGTGTTTTGTGTTTTGCTTTACGCTCGGGTCGGACTGAGTGATACAACATTTGTGACTCACCTTTGGAGTTTGGAGCTTCACTCGGAGATCCACTATCGATTCAGCTTTGAGCTTTCCAGTGGATTGGTCCAGAGAAGTCATCCGTTCTACTGAAGACTTCACTATATTTGAGATATTCTGTTGTATTTTATTTATAACTCTGATGTTTATATAGTAGCCTCATGAACTATGTTTATCTATTCCGCTGCGTTATTATTATATTACTTTGTGTTCGTGGTTCTGCGATTGATTTATCTATGGTATATGTTGAGTTATGCCAAATTTAAATTAAGAATATGATATTTTGAGCAATTCAAGTCTGACGTGTGTGGATGCAAATGGTTGAAAATATCGGGTCATTACAGTTGATATCAAAGCTTGGCTCTAGGCAAACCTAGTGTATATAGCAAATTTATTTACAGAATCACTTTCGTTCGATCTTGAATTTCTTCCTCTTTGATTTGGTTTTCTTTTGGACTTTGGAACATTCCTTGCGGTTCCAACATCCGTTGTCTTCTCTCCCTTTCGTGTCTCTTGATTCTAGAATAGCCAATAACTCCACTTCGAATGATCTCTGTGAAGAATAGGCGATCCCGTCAATCTTTGAATGATTTGTAAAGGGGTGAAACTCATTTACAATCAGCATTGATTCACTGGAGATTTATTATCCCTCGGTTTAGCTGTTGCTATCTTTTGTTATGTCGAATTCTATCTCTGGCGATCGAATGTCGATTTGCCTCAGAATTCTGCACCGATCTTATTTAGAAATCACGGTTGACCAGTTAAGGTCGCCCGTGATTTATGTAAGTACCCATCCTCTATTTTGTAATTTAATTATCTCAACTTCATTTGAGCCTATCTTCGAATCAGAATTCTATTTGATTGGAGTTTCTCCATTTTGAATCTCTATCTTCGTGTTGAAATCTATTCTGGAATACCTTCTTGAATCATCCTTTGAAAAATCGGGTTGTTTGTATTTTTAAATTTTTTTATAAACCGAAATTATTATTTTGATAAGTATGATTATATTCTATATATAAAAGTGAAGATGTTTTCGATAAGGATTATACACCTTTTAAAAGGTAGAATTTGAAATTTCGAAAGGACTTGAAATTTTGAAAATTTCATAAGAAATTGATTTATAACTGAAGGGTTTTGAATTTGAAATTTGAGAGATTGAACTCTGGTATTTTGAAAATTGGTTTTAAGGTTTTGAAATATATAATAATGCGATTTGAAAGTATTTTCTGAATAAGAAATGTTTCGAATGAGTTCGAATGAATTCCAATGATTTCGAAGAAATTTCAAAGAAGTTTTTAAGAAAATAGAAGTCCAAAACTCACTCGTGTCGTTGGAAAATAATTTCGGTGATAAGTGCAAGCATCATCGACATTGATTTTTGAGCTTCAGAGTGGGGGAGAGGCCACTTTAGTAGCTTTGCTACGCGATTGATTTTGTAAAACAAATTTTGATTTCAAATTTCGAAGTATGGTTTGATATTCGAAAGATATATGTATATATATAGTTGAAATGATTTAAAGTAAGTCGATGTTCAGTCCTCGATTTCAGATTTGTTTTGGTATAACCTTATCTAATGAAATTGATATACTGATTTGTTGTTGATTTCCAACTCTTGGATTGGAAAATTCGATTTCTCCGACTATTTTGAATGTTCGAACACTTCTAAACGAAGGTTTAATTTTCAAAGCTAAGTAATTTTCAAAAGGTAAATTGGATCTTCCATATAGAAATAAATAGTTAAAGGTTTTAAAGGGGTGGTTATAAATTTTGGGTATAATTGATTTTGAGAAAAATATTTGGTTTCGAAAATAGATTGGAATTTAAAACCCAGTATTAATATAAGGATTTTGGAAATGAATTTGTTGGGCGTAAATTATGTGATTTGGAAGCTAGGTTTATTTTCTAAGCCCATTATTTGGAAACTTTGAAACTGAAGGTATTAAATTTGGAAGAAATAATTTGGTGAAATAGTATATGACTTTGAAATTGAATTGTATTGAAATGAATTGAAATTGAGAATCTTGTTTTATTAAATACTTGATTTGGGAGTTATCGAACTTATATAAAATTTATTTATATAAGTATGAAGCTGATTTGATATACAATTGTTTTGGAAAGTATTCGATTTGAAAATGAAATCTTATATAATGGACTGTATATAAGTATGATATTTGAAAGTGATTTGAAAAGGTACTATATAATACATATTTTTGAAGTAAAGATGTGGAAAGTGCCTTCTGCTTGATATCCGCTTTGTGGCCACATTGTGGATTCATTCTATCGATGTTACTCTCTCTGATTTTGGTTTTTCGGATGTGATACTCGAGTGTCCTAACATGGCGTAACACATGGTCGTTTTTTTGGATGGCGTAATCCGCAAGGCAGAGATTGCTTAAAGGGTATGGATGTTTCCTGGGGGATCCAGCCGTAACCATTGTTATGTACCCTACGGTGCACAGTTTTGGTTATCATGGCGTAATTCGAAAGGCAGCGATTGCCTAAAGGTATGGATGTTTCTTGAGGGATCCAGGCGTAACCATTGTGTATCTGCGATCCAGGTAATTTTTTTTGGATTGTACTTTCCATATCGGTTTTGAAAGTTTTTCAAGTATTCTCACTGGCTGTTGAAACAGGTCTACTAAGTACTTGAAGAATTCTAGCTTTGTGCCTGATCAACCCATAGCAAGAGTCTGCAAGAACGAGGATAAACTTGTCGAAACATCGATTTACAAAAGTATCATTTGTTTCGATGTAAAGGTATTTTATTGTAAAAGTAATTCCAACAAAGAAATTTTGAACTAATATTTGAAATTGAAATTATTATTGTCTGTATTAACTATTCGTGTCTGATACTATTCTTTTGAATCTACCTTATCTGCTCAGCTTTATTTATTCACCTATATTTTGTTTCCGAATCTACCTTCTTTTCCTTTTGAATATAATGTTTAAAATATTGTTTATTTATATACTACATGGTTTAGTAGGAAAAATTATTAATATTTTAGAAGTATTAATTAAATAAAAACATATTTAAAGTAAATAATTATTGATTTATTAATAATATCTGAAAGATATTTTTAGATAAAATTAATAAATTTATGAATTATGGATTTAATATCTCAATAACGTATAAATGGAAATATTTTGATTTGCAAAGTTTATAAACGATAATTTATGGACATAATAAACGGGTATAACCAAATTAATGAATATCAATTAACTTAAAGTGAAATTTATATAGTTTTAAAAATTATTGTCTATGCTTGTCTTTTAATCTATTTTTCTTTCTGATTGTTCCATCCTCCTACATCCTTCCTTTTCGGGGATGAAAAGTTTTGTGTGGGGGAGAGTGTAACGACCCAAAATTTTAGTGATTTTATTCATTAAATTAATTGAAATTTTGTGAAATTTTAAACAACAAAATTTGAAAATAAAAATTTATTATTTGGTATATGTCTATTTAAAATAGCAACAGGTAAATTTTCATCTAATAATATTGAAGTTTATTTTATTGCATAATTCTATTTCAATTTAAATCAGTTAATAATTGTGATAATAAATTAATTTCCAAACCTGAAATATTTTTCTATAGAAAAATTCTAAATCATCTTCCGAATGAGACGTCAAATTTCGTTTCATCAAATTCGGACTTCTTTAGCTCCGCCGATCTTATTTTTCTGTGTTTTTGCTGCATTTTTCTGCTAGCAGAAATTCGAATTTTTATAATTCAATTATGCCACTGATATATATATATATATATATACCGTTTTGATCGTCTCGTCGTGCTGATCTCTGTGGTATGTTCAATTCTATATTTTAAAGCCCGGCTCACAGCAAAATCCATAGAAACAGTTACCATATCGGTATCGGTTTCGTGCCTTTTGGTTTCTTGTGGCTATTCAATTTCCACGGTATAAATGCCAGTAGTCATTAGCATTAAATTTCTTTGAATTCAAGAACATCGGACCTTTACAATTCTCTACGTTGAATAGTTCACCGGTTCATTTCAGATTTGGTTCGTTCTTGTTTTCTATACTGTCCAAAAACAAAAACTTATTTAATAACAAACATATATATCTAGGTATTCGTGCTCATATCCCAAAGCCTGTTCATTTTCTTCTATTTTTCTCTTTGAAACCTGCTTTTTGTATTTATTGGAATAATGAACAGAAGCATGTTTCACTTGAGATAAATGAGCTGCCGGTCCCTTCCCATTTTTTCCATTGCTCTGCCACCATTCGTTTCTACAAAAGAAAAAAGAAAAAAAAAGAACGCACGACCACAAATCTTGGACTCCACAACACAGCCGGTCACGCACGCGCGCGACCGCCTCCACTCATCGATGCCTCCGCTCCACAGCCTGTACCAAGCGTCCGACCACATAGATCCACGCAGCAGTGCCTACAGTAGTCTCAACCCAAGCTCGGAGCCTTCCCCTCCAAGCAGCCATTCGCCCCTCTTAACCCACCATCCGCGAGTCCCCTACCACCCATAGGCCGCTGCCGCGTGTACTTCTGGCAATCCACGTGGTCAAGCGACAGCGTCAACACCTATCCCCTCGGCCACACATCGCTCCTCATTTTTGGCCTCACAGCCGAGCCTCTTTGGTTGATTGATATCAAGGTATATTTATTTTGTATTTATAGTATATGTAAATACGTAAGTTTATATTTTATTTCATATATTAGTATTCTTATCTAGGGATTCATTTGGCATCAGTTATGTAATATATGGGTAAATATATGGGTATTGATTTTCTTATTGTATTATTGACGTTTTACAATAAAAATATATTTACAGTATTGTATAAACTAAAGCATGCAGCAATATTTGCAAGGTATATATATATATATATATATTACTTATATAACATATGTTTTGTTATTTGTAAGAGTATATATAGTTATAAAAGTTTACTTTACTTTGGTTTTTGGGTCGGCAAATCTGTTCACAAAATAATAATATTTCCAAAACTTTGTACATATTGTTAGCTTACATTATGATATATATGTTAGCCCGCATACTCTTTGATCTTTAATATAGATATATGTAGTTATGTTAATATTAAAATATGATATGTGTACAAGTTAAGATATTGGTGGTATAATTGGGATATCGACTGCATATAAGCCTTGTTTATATATTACTCTATATTAGCCTGGAATGAAGCATTGTATGGGTCTGCATTCATACTGTAATACATTTGTTTCGCATCCGACTATTTAATAGTCTGCTTTATGTATATATATTTTTTTATAAAAGAAATCTACTTATAATTGATAGTCTAACCTGTATATATGGTTATAACTATAATCTGCATTAAATCTTCATAATTTGCATATTGTTATGTATAGATTCTGTTTGTGTTTTATGAAGTATGTAAAATCTGTAAGATTTGTTATATGTAAAGTTATATAAGTTCTTATTTGAAACCTGGTATTTTTTTTTTCAAGTTATATGTGTGTGTGTATGTATGTATGTGTATATATATATATTATTTAGTATGTCATCGGTTGTTATAATATCTGGGCCCATGTTAGTCTTATAAATTATCTATTGACTGTTATACATATATATTTTACATTGGTTCAAGAGTGTGTGTGTATTTCCTATTTACATGTTTTATTGTAATATGTGTGTGTATTTATTTACTTACTTATTTATTTATTTAAAATTTTCCTATGTAGATATGTTGTTTATATTGGTTTTATTTAAAACAATGATTTTGAAATATATATATATATATTTAATATAATTTGTGTTTAAATTCATTTTGATTTGAAAATAAATATAACATATATTTTGTTTCAATTATATCAAGGCGATTCTGATTCGTTTCCATCGATTCCTGTCTTTCATCTTTGCCCGTCAAATCCACTTTCAGCTTACTTTGCTTTGAGATTGTTGTTTGGATTTTTTCGATTGTCTATATCGTGATCCAATTCGCAGCTTAATTCTTTTCCGCATCCATCTAGCATCGGAAGGTGAGCAATCACTCACGATTAACGATCTTATATTTATTAAATTTGATTTCAATTGAAAGGATAATTGAAATACACTGTTGTAGTTATTTAAATTGTTATATATGTTAGTATTTGTAATTGTTCACCTGAGGGATATGTGTAACGACCCAGGATTTTTATATAATTAAAATTTGAATATTTAATTTATTTTAAATATTAAGAAGTGAATTTATAAGTCGAATAAATTTTATTTCAAATAATTGGATTTAATTGAATAATTAAATCAATAATTTAATATGTTAAATTATGGAAATAATTGAAAATTGAGATAAATATGATTGAAAATGATTTGGGAAATTTTATTTTATCATATTGGAGTTAGAACGATATTTTAGAACTTTTAAAATTGAATTAAAAGTTAATTTGTGAAAATTGAATATTTTAATATTTAATCGACTAGTGAAAATAGTCAATTTTTGAACAGTCTCAGAATTGAACGAAACTAGTTCCATTGGATCCGTAATAGTTAGTTATTACCGGATTTCAATTTTCGTAGCAAACGGAGTTGTCGTTTGATCGTGGCAGCTCGAAACGCATCGAATTATTTTTAATATTAATTTGGCGAGTTAAAATAGCCATTTTTCAAAAAGTCTCGGATTTCGACGAAACTAGTTTCATCGGATCCGTAATGTGATATTATTGTATGGTTTCAAATTTCGTGTCAATCGAATTTACCGTTTGTCCGGTACAAATTAAAACGCCTAGAAAATCGTTTAAATCGGTTTAATTTAAATTGAACGTTTATAGCCATAACTCGCACAGATGTCCGAATTAGCTTCCGAAACCTATTCCATTGTGTCCGGAACGCGGGGTAAACCCTAGAAACACTGGTTACGGCGCGTGAATCGGAGTTCGGAATTCCCGGATGAATAGTGTTCAAAATTTCCTATAAATAGACCCTTACCCCTTCGTAAATTAAAAAAAATATATATATATATAAACTAAAACCCTAGCCGCCAGTTACAAATGGAAGGCCGAAAATCACTCTCCTTTCCCCCTCGGTTTCTTCCAATCCACTAACAATTACAAGAAACTTACAACTAGAAAGTGGTAGAGCTACGCGAGATCTTGAAGTTCAACGGGTATGATCGAGATTGGAGCTGTATTTTGGGAGATAATGGCCTGCATTCGGCTATGATTGCGCACGCAATTCGAGAACAATGGTGAGGCCGAGCTGGCTAAGGTTGCAGCCGAACGTGGAGGAGGCGAAGGGCTTCAAGATGGAGTGTCTTGATCGTGTTCATGTCGCTCGAATCGGAAGTAAAATTTAAACCTAAATTTGAGCACGATGGGTTCGTGCGTGAGTTACTGGAACGTGAAACGTGAAAGAAGAAGGAGAAAGGAGATAAGGGAATGCACGACTATGATGTGGGGGGGGGGGGTTGAGATCTCACGGCCTGGGTTAGTTTAGGTTATAAAATATAAAATTTATTTGTAAATTATGTATATAAAATTTGTGTAAACTTCAAATATTCATAACTTTTTCATACGAGGTCGAAAAAGCGCGAAACCAGTTGCGTTGGAATCGTATGGACGAGCACTACGCGTTGAAATTGGATTGGATTCGTTTGGAGTTAGTGAGAATTTCGGGTAAAATTAAACGTCCGTTTAATTTTATTCGAAATAAATCGCTAAAACGAAATTGAAATCAAGGTGAGAACTTCTCACTCAATCGAATCAGTTTCGATTTTAATTTTAAATAGTTAGATTTAGAATATTTGAATGCATGTTTGAATGATGATTGTTATCTATTCATTGTTAAAATAGACATTATGCGCCGTTAGTAAGCGGAAGTTATTTATTAAAAACATATACCGCGAATATTTCATAAACAGTGAAATTGGTATTATATATAATAGCAATATATATATATATATTGGCATATGTATATATTGGAGTTATTGATTTCCCGCATTTTTTAGCGGATGAGACCCTATTGCGCCGTCTATTAAGCGGATAATATTTTAAATCCCATATACCGCGATAATTCCGTACTGGAGCGGAATTGGTATTGTGCTAATGTTTTTGGATGCAGGAAAACAGGTTGGGGGGATCCAACTGGATTCCTCAACAGTTTTTATTTGATTTCAGATATTTTGATATTTGATGGATTATCATATCGATATATGATATCGTTGTAGTCGTGATTGATTATTTGGTATGTAGCATCATTGGACCAAATTTTGGAGTTTTAAAAGGGATTTTAAAGTGATTTTTGAAAGAAAACGTTTATAAAATATTTTTGGAATTGATCCATTTTAAATAAATAAACGTTATAATTTTTAAAGTTATAAAAATTATGATTTTGAGAATTACGGTTAAAGATTGATTTTTGAGAAATATGGGTTAATGTTTTTATAAAATAATTAAATTGGATTTTTGAATTTATTATAAAAGTTTAAATATAGGATTTATAAATTTGATTATTTTATAAATCAAGAGAATGGTGAAATTATAAAGGAGATTAAAGATGTTTTAAAATAATAGTATAAATTGATTTATAAAAGAATTTATAAATTGATATTTATAAATGAAAATATTTGAATTATAAAACGAGTTTTTATAAGAGTTTGAATGAAGTAAAAATGGATTCCATAAATGAATGAAATTTATAGAATTATAAACGGTGAAGTTATAAATGGAATTTTATAAGCAGTAGGTTTATAAAATTTATAAAGTTATTGAAAGAATAGATTTGAATAAATAAATGAATCTTATAAGTTATAAGATTATAATTATGAAGTTTAAAAGAACGATTTTGTAAAATAATCGTTTTATAAGCATTTAACTTATAATGTGAACTTTTGGTTTATAATTGAGTTATAAATTGAATAGGTTAATAAAGAAAGTTTATAAAAGGAAGTTGTTATAAAATAAATAGAAATGGAATTTATAAACGTTGTTTTATAAATTCGCAAACGACTTATTTTGATAAGTAAGTTGTTGAAACCTATTAATGAAGTTATATTCACGTTTTTGACTGTGAATATTCCTTTAAAATGAGATGAATAGAAAGGATGAAATTGATTAACGTAGTATATTCACGTTTTTGAATAGTGAATAATCTGTTAAAGAAATTGTTTTGAATGTGATATTTGAAATAGAATTAAAACGATCTAACGATGTTTTAAAATGTGTTGAGATTCGAAACCATAGATTTCAACATTGATTGTTGAAATAGACGTTTTCGAGAAATAGAAGGAAATGGTGGACTATAACACTGTTGTTATAGTAAATGATTTCCGAAAGGAAATGTTCTGTATAGTATTGGGATTTATATATCTATTTTAATTTCGAATCCCTATACTAGTGATTTTGGGTTGTCGTAACGATGTTTTACGCAACATTCGTTTTGGCCCAAATAAATATGTTTAAGAGAATGATTTCCTTAAAGAATGAAATATATACTTAATCTCGATTTAAGTATATTGAATATTTTCCAAGTGTTGAAAATAAATAGGTTCGTGAATTACTTATTTAATAAGTATGGAAATGTTTTTCCAATATTAAGTGAATATTTTGAGAATTTATATTTTTGAAGATAAATTGAAAATGAATATTAGAAATCGAATTGAAGTCGTATATTCATGAATATTTTAAAATGAAAATTCACTATGGAATTTATAAAAGAAAGGGAAGTTGTTTAAAAATAAATATTGATTTATTTTTGAAGTGTGAAATTATATATCTTGTAAAGATATTTTGGAAAATAAATAATTTGGAAAATTATTTGGAATCTGGTGATGTGTGCATATCCATTGATAGTTCAATAACCGACTATCAATATTTCCCTTTGAATGGGTAATTGATGTGATTTGTTTGAATTTGAATGCCACACTTATTTTTGAATAAGCGCTCACTATTCGGGTTAACCGAGAAAGGACCATGGGGTCGTATAACCCATTCCGAATATGTGATACGTCGTTGTGAATTGCATTTGAAGATCGGTGTTGAAGACCGGATATTTGCGAGAGCGATAGGATGACCTGTCGATTGACTCTGCACCGAGTTGCTCCGGTATAGAGTTCTCCATATGTGATGGGAAACCCGATCAGGATTGTGGATATCCGGATTGCAAGGACTTCTTTGTAAGTGCCTTCGGTTCTGTTCGAGCCCGGAACAGACTTGTATGGATTGTATGTCTGACGTTACAAATTGAGATATAAAGCAGATTTCTTTCAAATATATTTCTGTTGGTGGCGGAGAATTTATTCTTTTAGCTTAACACCCTTCTCTGAGACGTACGAGCTCAGAGGTTATGTAGTTGAATGTTATCAGCGATATATTCCCAATTTGGTAATGTGACATGCTGAGTGTTGCTGTGAAATGATCATTGTGTTGATTATTTGTGATAGGATCATTTATTTGATCGTCTATCTTGGTGATCATTTCTATGATCATTTGTTGACCCAAAGCATGGCTTTTGTATAAAGTATGTTTTTGTGGACGTGACTTCGTCGAGCCTCACACCTCGGGAATGGTCAAAACAGGAAAGATGCGGCAAGGTTATGAGGGGTAGCGCCCTTTAGGATATGTGCATTTCCTTCTGGAAAAGGGTGGTATCATGGTATGGAGCCCAGATACTTACTCATGTTGAAAACACTTTATGATTGTGTGAATTGATTACGAGCGCTCGGGTGAAAGGTCCCAAAGGACCGTGGGATGGCATATTCGGTCAGTTGTTACTCAGTTAGGGGTAACCCAGCCTTGTGTTGGTAGAGATCCGGTTTGGTTCTCGGGGATGTCCATCCAGAGGCATTCTCATGTGGTAATGGGAAGTTCCTTGGCCTGATCATTCGTTGGAAATCCAAAGAAACAATACGATCTTGTACGGTATTAGTTGTAGAACCTATCATTCACTTATGGTGGCGCCCCATTGTTTGGATGGTAGCTATAGTAGGCATAGTTCGGAATGTCTATGCTGGCTAAGATTTATATTCTACTTTCGAAATATTTCCTACACTATGCACTAGTAATAATATCAAATGTTCTTTTTAATAGGTATCAAGCATCTTTGACTATCATAAGGAGAAATCTCCTCCGATTCTGCGTTTGCATTGTGTGTGTGTGCGGGAGGCTTTATGGTAGTCTCATTTTTAAAAGCATTGCGAATTGACTTTAAAAATATTCCTCTATTTTGTTTTCAAAGATAAATAAACTGTTTTGAGTTCTCACACCAGTCACATGACTGACTCGGAGTTTATTGTTTTCCTTCCTAAACTCTGGGTGCCCACCAATTTCCACACGGGCAGTCAAGATTAAGGTTTATCAGGATATTATGGTATTCTGGAGTTGCTGGAGGCAAGATGGATGGCATGGCGTATTACTAGTATATAGTATTTCTTTCCGCTGTTTGTTGTTGTTTGATGTTGTATGATGTTGCACACTCTGATGATGATGTAATGAAATGTAATGTAATAACGGATATAGTTCTTTGTTTAAAGATTATCCATTTATTATTATATGTTGTTCCGCTGTGAATTGTGAGATTCTGAAGTTGTTCTGTTTTTCTTCTGTTCCGTTCTATTTTCTATTTTCTTTCTGTTCTTTCTATTTTCTTTTCTCTTTATTTCCTACCGTCTTCTTTCTTTCTTTTCTTTTTCTTAAACATTGATAATTCGTATTTCTGTTCATCTTGAGTTAATCTATGGAGATTAGTGTATATTCAAGGAGTACGGATTTGCGGGTCATCACAATATGACACCATATCCTGTTGTTTATATTATATTTTATTGATGATATATGCTTGTTATTCTTATTTTCATATCCGTTATCACTCTGCAAGTTCCCTATTAGTATAGAATTTACCATGCGTTGAAATGATACATACCCGAATGGACTTTGGAATAGGAGAAAATCATTATGGATTGAAATGATAGACCCAAACAATTTTCATTTGAATTGAATTTGGGGTTATGGGTTGAAATGTTATCTACCGTATATATTTAAACTATGAATTTAAATGATAAGTATCCGTAGGATACGAAATTTTATGCAGACACCGTTGGTCTATATATAAATATTTCGAAAATGGTTTCTATATTTTGAAAAGAAATATATGGTTTTTATTAAATATTGGTTCTTAAATATTTTATATAAATAGAAATTTTGTATATGGATTTAATAATAATACTATTGAGATTGGTTTTAATACATATAATATGTTTAAGTATATATGTAAATCTATATTTAAAAATAGATTATTGTAATAGTTTGAATAAGTTAAGGTTGAGAAGACAAAGTGGAATTTATAGAAATTGTATTTAATTAAGAATTCTACTAAATTAAATCGATTCGAAATATTGAATTTGAAGTTTAAGATTTGATCTTTATAACTTGATTTTTGATTCAAAGTGATTAAATGGATATTTCAAGTTTAAATAAATCGAAAGGAATATTTAGTTTAAGGGTAAATTTAGGTTATTTAAATAATACTGAATTTATTAAGTGAATATTTCAAGACTAAATAATAATGAGGCTAAATCGAGATCTATACGAAACTGTTAAATTGAACTTTGAAATGTTGAATATTAAAGTTTTGAAATATACTGGAATTTAAATGGTTTATTTTGTGATTCGTATCTATGTTTGAAATCAATAAAATTTGAAATTGTTATTTAGAAACTGAATCGAATGGAAATTGACAAATTGAGATTGAATTAAATTTGTGTGGGAAAGTCGAGTTGATGTTGAAGCAATTTGTGAAGTTTGAGGAAATTACGAGTACTTTACCGTACAAATTTTTTAATATGTACACACTATTTTGGAAAACAGATATATTTGAAATGAAAATGATATCTTGGTTTTGAAGTATAAATTAATTCGAAATGACCACGGTGTTATAGTGTATATTTCTACATCTTATATAGTTCAAAGGATCCTTAGAGGATGGTTATCCCAAACATCCTTTTAGTTGATTATATTTCAGTTGATATTTCACTTGAGTTGGATTTATTGATGTAAGAATGTTAACCCTGACTCGAGTGTTTTGTGTTTTGCTTTACGCTCGGGTCAGACTGAGTGGTATGGCATTTGAGACTCGCCTTTGGAGTTTGGAGCTTCGTTCGGAGATCCAACTATCGATTCAGCTTTGAGCTTTCCAGTGGATTGGTCTAGAGAAGTCATCTGTTCTTACTGAAGACTTCACTGTATTTGAGATATTCTGTTTTATTTTGTTTCTAACTCTAATGTTTATATAGTAGCTTCATGAACTACTATTTATCTATTCCGCTGCATTATTATTATATTACTTTGTGTCTGTGATTCTGTGATTGATTTATTTACTATATATGCTGAGTTATGCCAAATTTAAATTAACAATCTGATATTTTGAGCAATTCAAGTCCGACGTGTATGGATGCGAATGGTTGAAAATATCGGTTCAACCTCATGAGTGTCGGTGTTGCCTCACTAATGCCAAGGCCTTCTTTTATCTTCTAAGTACTGGTGTTGCCCTGACAATGCGGCAAATTTTTCTATTTCTTAAGTACCAGTGTTTCCTCGGCAATGCTAGGAAACTTTCTTTTTCGCAAGTACCATGTTCCCCCGGCAACTCCGGGAAACATTCCACTCGCTAAGTACCTTTATTTCCCCAGCAATGCTAGGAAAACATTAATCTATAGAGCTAATGAGAAACGCTCATCATAGTGGACCATCGATGCACTAGATTTTAGAGATAGAAGTTGGTCCTCAACTGAGTTTCTATCTTCACTTTAGAAAACGATTGTTGCCCAATGACAGGCAACGATTGGAAGACGAATCATTTCATAGGTCAACCGGATGGTTCAACCTTTCATTACAGGAATCAACCACTACATAGGAAAGTAGTGTTGAAAGAAAATCCTAGGATTGAATTGCCCATGTACTCAATTCTAGGGATGAAAGGCGGTGCACAATCAAATTTCCTAAATTCAACTTAGAAAGAATTTAGACACAGTCAAAAGATATGTAGCCTCGAGGAAATGTTGCTTGAAACCAAGCAGTTAGGTTATCAATTCTCAAAGTTAGGAGTTGACATATGAACAAAACTTCCGTGACAACGTCAACAACCAAGAAGAGCATGCATGGCCAAGGACAAGCATGAGCTATCATGGAAGGTCGAAAATAAAATCCCCAAACATCCTCAATTCCATAGTGGGATTAAGAGCCAGACTGGGGGCAATTGAGTAATTCACCCAACAGATTTCCATCTCTCACAATTGCCCAAATATAGGCATTTGAAATAGCTAGTCCCTCAAGAAGGGATAGAAGCACAAATACTTGATAGAAAGGAATGTTTCAAAAGTCCAAACATGAGTAACTGTGAGGTTGGCTAGATAACGGTTCTATACCACAAAACAGAGCATTCTGACAACAAAATCGCCAACAAAGGAAATTAAGGATTTAACATTCAGAAATCAACCATCGCTTATAGTCTGGCGACAATGAAAAGGATCGATGACCTACTTACGGTCTAACTAGAACATTTGGTTCCAACTTGCAGGAATATGTCATTACCCGAAGTTTGGTGATGTTGGAAGAAAGTCCAAAATGAAACTATCGATACATCGACTTTTAAATATAGAAGCAAGAGTTTGATTGAATCTTCAGCCCTACCTTCTAGCATCTCATGCTATGTGAAGATTCACAACATTAGGAGAAAATCCATAGAGTTGAGTCATCCGTCTATGAGTTTTAAAGATAGAAACCAACACATGATTAAGATTTCAATGACGGACTAAGAAGAATTTACTTTAGCAAAAGATGCCAGAAACACATCATTCTAATACATAACGACATCATTACAGAGCTCAGATCTTAGGATTAAGCAACAAAGTCCATAATTCCCGAAGAAAGGAGCTATCATATCAATCAAACTAGGGCAATCGAACTTATTTCTTTAGAGACCTAGTCTTCGAAAACATGTTGGTTCAGTAGTCAAAGTAATCAACCCTACGGACTAAGGCATTTACATCAACACTTTGTTGAAATGAACTCAACTGAGTATAAGTAGGGATTAGCTACATAACTGGCTAGACCAAGCTAATTCATAGTTATGAACAAAGCTATGAAATAGATTATGCCGAAATTACCGTAGAAGTATTGCTTACATACATAGAATTACAGTAAACGAGTATGCTACACATGAGCACAAGAAGTGCAACGGCGAGAAAAAGCAATGCTCGGAATCGAGCAATTAAGCTAGCAGTCCTCAAAGATAGAGGCTGGTGTGTGTTCACTTTCAAAAAACGCAAAGGAAGGATAATCGCAACGAAACATCTCATGCACTTGTTTCTAAAGGAATAATAAGCGAAGCCTAAGTTGCAAAGGACCAAGCTTCTAGGGTAGTGGATGTACCTACCCCAGACTAATTGGATGACCGAAAAGTCATTTCAACAACAAAAATTGGCATTCATCCCCTTCGGGTATATTCTACTTTAAATAATATCCTCATATAACCAACGCTCGGAATTTAAGGGAAGTCGATGTACATTGACCAGTCGGATTCTGAGCGATGACCGAGGTAGATGTAATGTTATCTACATGAGAAGAGTCCAGTATTCCAAATACTGCAACCAAACAATCTAGTGTACATAGCTTGCTTACATTTGAAAAACAATCCATGTTGTCCTTTGAAATGGTCTCTTCCATACTTACCCGTTATCGATCAACGACCGTTAACAAAGCCGCCATCTGAAGCGATGCGGGAAACTTTTCTTTTCAGGATCACTAGAGTACAGAAACAGGAAGAGCGATACAATCGAACCATCCGCTATATCCAATTTTGGAATAAATCACTGTATTGGAATTCAAAAACATTGATGAGAACTTAACCAGGTTCTCGAAAAGGAGAAGTTAAGGAAAAGAAAGAAAGAATTCGCTCCAAGACAGCATACAATCGTTCAAGACAAAACTTAGCTTCATTGCCAGTTGAGTTAAAACATATAGGTCGACTCCAAACCTACGTCATGCATCCACTTATCTACCTTACCCCTCGTGTAAACTATGAAGCAAAGATTGCGTCGTCAATATAAGGAATTGAAATCAAAAAACGAAGGCAATCAGAAGTCAATCAATTGAAAACAACATCTAGAGATGGACTCCGACGATTCACTGAAATTCACAGAATAGTAATATGAAACTTGTCTTATTCCAGTGCACACTTATTTCCAACAAAAGCATACTCTAGGGACCAAATGTTATCCGGGTTTTTAACCTAGCAGAATCCAACAGAAGTCGAAACAACTTGATCGAGTCAGAATAGCTCCAAGATCAACCAAAAGGACTAGAACAAGGAGTCAGAAGAAGTTGGAAGAAAAGGAAGAAAAATACTGTAAGGGCATGGATTGTTAGCTATCCATGGCCAATAGATCACCAGCAATCCATAGTATTAATTTGGGAGTTCGCAAACAACATCGACGAAAGACAGTGAAGATCTCCAGACACCAAAATCCGAAAATTCACTAAGCGTATGGATCGCCAGCGATCCATACAATATGTATCGCCAAAGATCCATGCATCAACATAAGACCACCGCTATTCATGGAAGACAAAGCAAGGGCAAAAATAAAGGAGTTGGCTCGCACTTGAGTAAACACTATGGATCGCTAACTATCCATAGACCATCAATCGCTAGTTATCCATGGTTTTGGCTCGGGTCGCGAGGCGAGCTCCATGGACCTTTCTGTGATCATCTGCGAGTAGTTGGCGCAAACAGTTCTGGCCCAGAAGCTCTCCGATCTCTGTAAATACCATCCTACCTGCAAGACAAAGGAGATCTTCTGGGGACTTGTTGTGGAAACTTTGCTGGAAGCTTTCTTCACTCTTTACCTCCCTCACGATAATCTTCAGAGGAGTCTACTGTGATTCTCCAATGGATTCTAAACTTTGGAGAT
Source organism: Allium cepa (assembly GCA_030765085.1). Taxonomy (NCBI): domain Eukaryota; kingdom Viridiplantae; phylum Streptophyta; class Magnoliopsida; order Asparagales; family Amaryllidaceae; genus Allium; species Allium cepa. The sequence goes on along the minus strand of CM060934.1, from coordinate 306,827,297 downwards.
ACAATCTAGCTAAAGACAGTTAAGCGCTTTGTAACTAAACATTTCTTGTAACAACAATCAGTCTATAATAAAAACTATAAAGTGGTCGTAGGCTTCGTTAACAGCCGAACCACTATAAAAATCTTCGTATCTTCTTTCTCTTGCTACTTTTTTCAATATCTATTATCTATATGATTGCTTTGTGAGAACAGGTCTACTGCTTTCATACTCAGATCAGGATGTTGATCTATTTTTTGGGTTAACGGTACATGTACTGATCTAGCAAAAAAATATTCATTTTTGCTAAACAATTTTAGAGCAACAAACGTCTGAATTTGCATAAGTGTATAAAACTAAAGATGTATATCTTTCAATTAGCTTTCCAAGAAACAAAAGACTACCACAATCCATTCAGTAAATCAAAGTTATGTCTAAAATACTGAAACGGTTTGGGTAGCACCTGTATCTAGCTGGCCAGAAATATATACGACTTTACAACAAGCTTTCAAGGCAGTAAACATCTAAATTTGCACAAGTGTCTAAACAAAAAATTTATGTCTTTGAGTCGCCATTCCAACAAACTCAAAATCATTGAAAATATTGGAGAATATAGAAAATTATTCCAATTACTAAAAGGGTATAAAAACTTCAAATTGTATCTTAGTCATTTTATTACCCGCTATATTATAGAATAATATAAAATTTTAAAGTAAGATAGTATTACTTACTTTAGTGACGTATATTCAGATGCAGGCTGAAATCCTTCCACTTTCATTTATTTTTATTTGATTCTACCTTACTTTTCTTTGCTTGAGTGAAATGATGAAGGGGGTGGTGTTTATATAGTGGATGGAAGGGGTATTATGATACTTCAACTAAGTGATCCCTAACTCAACTTTGATGTCTCATACCCTCCTCTTAGGAAACCCTTAATACCTTAACTAAGGTATTGTATTTATTAGCAATATTATGTATGCAAATTTGGAATCATTCCAAAAAGTATATGCCCTTAAAAATGATATTTCCAGTTAACGGGTAACATAATGTTACGACGGCTCATAATTGCTTGCAATTTTAAAGCAATTAATTTTTTGGAATTGTTTTCAAATTTTGCATAGATAATGTTGCTAATATCAACTATTAATAATATAGATTCAATCAATAGAATATTAAATATATATTTTTAAAAATTTGAAAATACATAGATAGTGACTCTTTCTTGACCGTCCAACGATGGAATCTCATCATCAATTTGTAACCTCCACCACCATTCCCATTTTGATGATCCCTCAATGAAATCTCACTATCGATTTACAGTCTTAACCATGAATAAGACTGGTTGAAATAAAGATGCATGTAACCAACAAATCTTTTGTGCTTATAACGCACAAATAACGAAACAAAATTAGTGTAATAAAATCATTTTCTACGTTATTAGACACACACGAGTGCATGCATTTATGCTAGTGTATATAACGTATGTACACAAATTCACTTTGTAGATTTTATGTGCGGAAATAAAAAAAATATTGGAGGAAGATTTATAAAAGGGGATGTACGGGAGTGGGTTTTTAATCCCTCTTTTTAATTTTCTAAAATCCTTTCAGCAAAAGGATCTATAAGATACGGGCACACGGATCACCTATAGAGATTTGGATCTAGTCGGAACTTTTAGCCTTTTTGAATTTACATTTAGTGGTTAAATAAATAAATTTTATGCATTGATCCACGTTATAAGATCCATACACCAAAATTTTCTCATTCCACAAAGAAAGAAAATAGTATGAATAGGGTGATGGTACGTGCGTAGAGTGTATATAATGACAAAAGGACAAATACCATATATCACCCGAGAAACTCAAAGCCACAAAATACAAAGATAAAACTATAAAAAAATAAGCGTAAGAAAACACAAATTACAAGGCAATTATGTGTTCAAAATGTAAGAGTACAATGTACAAAGATAGCACTAACAAACTTCAAAATGAAATTTCGAAAACAAACGCCAATAATCCATAAAGAAGGTGCAGAGATAAAAGGACCCACATATCATCCACTAACATTACATAAAAGTCTTAACAAATTTACTTCAATGCGTAGTTTCACCGTTATTGTATCCATTTAAAATTAAATGGTATCAAAACACAAGACAATTTATTTATAAAAGTCTTACCTAAAGAAATATAGACAACATATTCAACCACACAATACAGGATGAGAGTCGAAAAATAAAAAACAAATACCACTAGTCACACTATTTCAGAAAGCAAAAAACAACCAATGTTAAGAAAGCTACACATATATATATCAAGAATTACTCATATTAAACCCACTACCACCAGCGCTATCATTATTAGCATTATGATTAACATTTCCATCATCACTGCCATTCTCATCGTCATCATCCATGGAAACAATAATCATATCATTCTCGTGGCCAAAAATACCGACATTATAATAAAAATTGTTCTATTAGCATAGTTAGGATTAGCATGATAACTGGTACACATGCCAGTTAGTAATACAATAATTAACCCCGTCATCTTCTATATAGTGACTTGGGCTTCTAACAATCTGGGCTCTTACTAATAGAAATATTGCTAAAAGTTTTATTTAGAAGAAAGTTGTATATTACACTCATTCAAAACAGAGTGAATGGCATTTATATATATAACGTGTACATAAGAAATGATCCAGTATGATAAACTATTGGATTAAATGATTCGGCCCATTACCCTGTAAACCGAGAACCCAGTCTCTCTTATATTATACAACTCTTTGGATACATCGTTCATTCTAACTCCCCCTTTCAATTAGATCAAGGTTTCCTTTTCCCTTCTCGTCTCTCCACGGCCACCTTCTATTTTGAGCTCCTGGTTTAATCTAGTGAAATTCTTTGTAGAAAGTGGCTTCATAAGAACGCTCGGTCTTTGATATAAGGCTAGAATGTGATTTACTTTCAGTCTTCCACTAATAACTTTCTCACGAACAAAGTATAAATCGATTTCGATATACTTCGTTCGTGAGTGCAAAAATGGATTAGCAGAGAGTGAAACTAAGCTGAGATTATCACACTAGATAAACGGAATGCTTGTAAGGTTGATTTCAATTTCGTAAGATATCTTCGCTATTGTGCTGACGGTGGAACGATATTCCGATTCAGCACTGGAGCGAGATACAGTAGCTTGCTTCTTTGAGCTTCAAGAGATCGGGTTACCTCCTAGGTAAATATAATATCTGACGCCGATCTCCTATCGTCATGGTCGGTTGCTCTGTTTGGATTAGAGTAAGCTAGTTTGTTTAATTCCTTTATATTATTAAAATGAAGTCCATGATTCAATGCCCATTTTAGCTATCTCAAAATACGTTTTACTTCTTTCCAATGATCAATGAGAGGTTTATGCATATACTGGCACACTTTATTTACACTATAACTTAGATCTGGCATTGTTATTGTAATGTACTATGGAGCAAAGCAGTACTTCTATATTGTTTTTCATTTGTGATGGCTTCACCCTTGTCTCTTGAAAGTCATAGATTATTGGTCATAGGGTAGGTAAAGGTTTGGCCTGATCCATATTTGCTCTCTTAGTATGTCAAGTATATATCTCCCTTGGCATAAGAATAATTCTGATTTTGATTTCTGTGCAACTTCCATACCAAGAAAGTAGTGTAGATTACCCAAGTCTTTTATAGGAGAAAATTGGATCCAAGTGCTTGATTGTCTGGTCCATGGTTTTGTTGTCATTTGCAGTAATGATAATATCATCAACATATATCAATATGTATGTAATATTGTCTTGTTTAGATTGTATGTATGACGACCCGAAATTTTAGATATTTGAAATTAGAATATTTGATTGAATTTAAATATTTGAAAGTTTAGTTTAACTTGAATTTAAAATATCAAAGTTTAAGTGGGTAATTAATTTTTTGAATTTAATTATTAAAACTTGGGTAAAATATTGTATCTTCAATTTTAAGCTTGTTAAAAATAATTTGAAGGCTTAGAAAATTTATATTGATAATACTGAAGACAATGGAAGCTTCAGAATTAAATTCGAAAATGATTTATTCAGTTTTGAATATATATCTTTTGAATTGATATTTAAATATAGTCTTTCGAGGCACAGTCTCAAAATTCGACGAAACCAGTTCCATTGGTTCCGGGATAGTGTATTATTATCGGGTTTCAATTTCCGTAGCATTCGGAGTTGTCGTTTGATTGTGCGGTAGATAAACACGCTGAATTTATATTGAAAATTCAATTTAATAGCTGGATCCAAAAAGCTATCTTCTCCATACAATCGAATTTGGACTCAGAACCTTTTCCATTGCGTTGGGAATATGGGTATAACCTTATGAATGCGTGGCGGCACACCTCAATTAGAGATCGAAATTTCGAGTTGCGTTTATCGAAGCGATTTGAATTTGAATTTTAATTAGAATATATATATATATATATATATATATATATATATATATATTCACATATATGGGGGAAATAGACACATTGAGTAAAATTCAAAGCATGTGTCTACTCTTTTCCGTCAAAATGAAACACGCGTCATTTATAAAAAAATTGAACATCTCGTTAAAATAAAAGTCGAGCTTGTGAATGAATGAAAAAATTATACGAAAGAAAACAAAAATAATGGCCTTAAATTCTCTATAAATTCAAATCAAAATCAAATGAAAACGTTTCTTCATTACCCTTCTTCTTTTCTCGCATTCAAATCATGGTCGAGTATCGATTCATTAAATGGCGGAACTAGATTCAAAAACCCAATTCATTATTTTTCGAGATTCAAAATGTCGAGGCCGGTCGAATCGATCTCCTTCGACTTAGAAGAACGAATCTGGCGGGATTTGTTCGAACAAATTGGGTCACACTGCCTCTGGCTACAAGCGCGCACGCAAGGAGAGAGAGGGCTCTAACGTCAGATGTAGGCGATGATGTGGAGGTTCGCGTTAGATTTTTGGGTCACGTTGGATTTGTGGGTCATGGTATTCGAACGTCGGAAGTATTCGATTTATCCTTTTTTTTATTTTATTATTTATTTATTTATGAATATAATTTTAATTTAAATTATATACGTATGTATACATTACAGCAAAGTACAAAAATGTTTATTATTTTCAATTTAAAGATTTATATATATAAACATATACAGAAAAATAGAATATATATATATATATATATATATATATATATATATATAGTACAGTGAGATTTATTGCAGTTTTTCAATTTAGATATATATAGAAAAATATATTTACATAAGATTTAGAAAATAAGAATTTTTGAATAATAATATAGGTTATTTTATAAGTATATACATATGTAGCTTTAAAAGAGAATAAATATACATATACATATTTTCATTTACGGATTTAATTTTAATGGTAACGATTTTTTTTTAATTGGATATAAATTATTTTAGTTACCAAATTATTTATAAAAGTAAAATTTGTTTACAATTTAATGGTTTGTTTAAAATAAAATTCATGGTTAACTAAATTTATTAAAGGAAATTTATTTTTAAATTAAATGGTTAGTTAATTAAAATTATTAAATGGAAATTTATTTTTAAATTACATAGTTAGTTAATTAAAACTATGAAATGGAAATTAATTATTCGATTAGAGGAATTAATTTGTTTAAGTGGTTCATTTAATTATTGTCTTTATAAAAAATATTTTTTATTAAAGGAAATTTAGTTTTAAATTTAAATTTTTGTTAAATGAATTTGTTAAAATGAATTTATTTAAAATTAAAAGTATTAGTTTAAAATAAAATCATAGGTTAATTAAATTATCAAATGGAATTTAATTGTTCGATTTATTCGAAAGTTAATAAAATCATATAATTGTTATGCAAGGTCAAAAATCATGAAAACGAGCTGGAATGAAAATGGGTTGCATGCGTAGTCAATGTGAGATCTTCTCACTCAATTGAAAAATTAGAATTTTAGTTATTGATTGATTGTCTGATTATGATAGTATATATAGTAGTTGTGTGTGTGTGTATATATTAGAGTGATTGATTTCCCGCATTATATAGCGGATGAGGCCCTATGCGCCGCATAATAGCGGATGATATGATATAATCCCATACACCGTGATATTCCACCTCGAAGTGGAACTGCTATTTAATTGTTGTGCTAACATCTGTGGATGCAAGGAAATAGGTTGGAGGGATCCAACTGGATTCCTCAATATTTGAATTTATTTTCATGTTGTGATGTGATTATTGATAATCTATGAATGATTATATTGCTGATTGGGTTTTATTGAAAGATATGGTTTAGCCGAATATATTTTTGGTATCGTAGGATACCAGAAATATAAAATTAGATTTTTGGAAATTAAAGCAGAAGATTTTAAGTAAATTAATTTTAAAGAATTGAATAAATTTAAAAGAAAGAATTAAAAAAGGGTAAAGATTGATTTTTGAAATCCGATTGAATAAATCCCAAAATATGGGGAAAGATGTTAATAAATGAATTTTTAGTAATATTGTTTAAAATTTGAATAAATTATTTAAAATTCGGATTTTAAGTAGTTTGGGAGAAATAAAGGGATTTGTTTTAAAAGGTAATAAATGTTTAGAAAATCAATTTGGAATTTGATTTTATGTTAGAAATAAATGTTTGGAAATTGATTTGGAAGTTTGTTTGGTATTTGAAATAAATGTTTAGAAAATCAATTTGAAATTTGATTTGATGTTTGAAATAAATATTTGGAAATCGATTTGGAAATTTGTTTGGTATTTGAAATAAATGTTTAGAAAATCAATTTGGAATTTGATTTGGTGTTTGGAAGTGAATATTTGAAAATCGATTTGAAAATCGTATCTTATTGGATATTTGGAAATTTAAATTCGCAATGGGAATTTATAAAGGAAAGGGAAATTTGTTTAAAAATAAATATTGGTTTATTTTTAAAAGTGTGGAAAGAAATTTATGGACTTGGAATATAAATTAAAATGAATCGAAATGGATTTATTAATTGATTTAAATGTCCATTTTGAAATGGAACCCTGGAAAGCCGAGTATGTTCTCAAAGTAGTTTTTAAATTATAAATTTAAAGTTCTAAAGTTGGTTTGCAAAAAGGATGTTTTGGAGAAATTAATTTCGTAAATTGTTTTAAATCTTTAAAGTAAATATTTATTAAGTTAATTTTAGAAGTGATTATTTTAAAGATTTAATTGTTATTTGATTTAGAAAATGGTTATTTAAATACTTATTCTCTATCTAATAATTTTATTTTTAAAATTAGTTTGAACTTGAGTTTTTATGAGATATTAGTATAATATTTTCATAACTAATATTTAGTTAAGAGTTTAAAAATAGTTTTTTTCTAAATGTTTCCAAGTATATATTTTTTGGATAAATGATTTAAATTATTTTAAAATATCCGAACTCGGTAAATTTTCAGTGGAAATAAATGATATTTGGAAATTTATTCCGCGTGAGGAAAGTGATTTGAAATTTATTTTCAAAGTGTTGAAGTTTCAAAATATATCTTGTGAAGATATTTTGAAAATAAATAATTTAGAAAAATTATTAAATATGGTGAGTGTTGTGAATGTTGATTGATAGTTAAATAACCGACTATCAATATTGGCCTTTAAATGGCATTTGAATTTCGATGCCACCGGGGGTCGGATTCCAAATGATTATCCGAAAACCACATCGAATCTTTGTGTTTTGGATCTTTTGTTTAAAAAGATCAAAGTGGAAATTTGTTGTGATTTACTTGAAATCTGAATGTAACACTTACTTTTAAAATAAGCGCTCATTATTCGGATTAGCCGGGAGTGGACTTTATGTCATAAAACCTATTCCGAATAATGATACAACGAAATGGGATTGCATTTGAAGATGGTGGTTGAAGACCGGGTATTTTCGAAAATGAAAGGATTATCTGTCGAATGCCTCTACACTGAGTTGCTCTGGTATAGAGATTTAATCACCCTTTGTGATAGGGAGTCCGGACGTGATTAGTGAATATCCAGATTGCAAGGGCTTCTTTCCTTAATTGGAGGAAGTGCCTTTAGCTCCGTTCTAACCCAGAAAGGACATGTATGGATGTATGTCTGACGTTACATTTGAGATGCAAAGCTGGTTTCTATCAAATACATTTCTGTTGGTGGCGGAGAATTTATTATCTTAGCTTAACACTCATTTCTGAGACGTACGAGCTCAGAGGTTATGTAGTTGATTGTTACTAGCGATATATTCCCAATTTGGTAATGTGGCATGCTAAGTGTTGCTGATCATTTGTTGATCAAAGCATGGCTTTTGTGAAAAGTGTAGCTTTGTGGATGAGACTTCGTCGGACCTCACACCCCAGAAATGGTCGAAACAGGAAAGTTGTGGCAATGTTATGTGGGTCGCGCCCCTCAGGGTATGTACATTTCCTTCTGGATAAAAAGTGGTATCTGGTATGGAGTCCAGATATTTAACTTGTGTGGATTATTAAAAGTGGTATTCTGGTATGGAGCCCAGAGTATTTACTGTGTGGTTGTTGGTTGATGAGGCGCCTCGGATAAAGGTCGGTCTAGACCGGGGGGTGGCATACTCGGTTCATTAGTTACCTAGTTACAAAGGTAACCCGGTCTTGTGTTGGCAGAGATCCGGTTAGGTTCTCGGGGGCGTCCCTCCGGAGGCGTTCCATTCGGTAAGGAAGTTTCTTAGCCTGACCATTTGTTTGAAATCCAAAGAAACAATACGATCCCTATACAGTTTTAGTTGTATAACCTGCCTTTTACTTATGGTGGTGACCTGCCGTTTAATTGGTAGCTATAGTAGGCATACTACTAAATGTGTATGCTGGCCAAGATTTATATTATAATTTCAAAATGTTTTCCACACTATGAACTAATGATAATATTAGAAAGATTTTGCGTATCAAGCATGTTTGACTATCATAAGGAGAAATCTTCTTCAATTGTGTGTTTGCATTGTGTGTGTGGCTGGAGGCTTATGATAGTTTCATTTTCCAAAAGCATAGCGGATTTCTTTTCCTTTCTTTGTGAAAATAACCGTTTTAAGATCTCACACCAGTCTCATGACCGACCTTGCCTAATACAATGTGATAGGGGGTTCTCGCTTCGCGTTTGGTGGCCAACGCGAGATTCTTACCCCTACATGTCCCTAGGGAAGGGTTGGCAAGCCAAGTAGGTGAAGAAGTCAAATGGCTGGCCGTAAAAGCAAGTTTAGGGTACCGTTGTCTGCCACGGTGGGTCGTTATATGGCCACTGTTGTATCGCTTATACTATGTAGTATCCGCTGCGTATGGGTTGGTGCAAGTTTAGTTCCATGTAGTCAAGTTATAATATATGCCAGTGTGGTATTATGTTGTTGTAAACTCTGATGATGTATGTATAAACTGATATAGATCTTTTGTTTAAAGATTATTCATTTCTCTATTATATATTGTTCCGCTGCGAATGTGAGCCTCTGTTATAGTTACTGTTTCCTTCTTTTATCTTCTTCTTTAACCCTAACGGCTCGGTTTTCCAGCATTCGATTGTTCGGCATTTGATACAGTGGACGTATTGATGTCGACTTTGAAAGTCGAAAAATTGGGTCGTTACAAATTGGTATCGGAGCATTTGGTTAAGCGATAACCTTGGCTTTGGTGGGGATTACTCATTAGAGATGGAGTCAGTAGTATTCTAGAATGAGTTTGAGTGTAATAATAGATAGGACCGCGTATTTGTTAGTGAATATTAAAATTGTTTTATATTGTATTGACTTATCAGTTGATTGTTTATAGATTCTAATCGGTGCAGTTTGGCCAACTATATCGATAGGGGTTTCTAAACTCTTAAACAAGATAAACTGACATAGTATTGTTTTAAAATAGGGTAAATGAAATAATTTTACCCAAACTATTTTCATATATAAAAGGAAATAATTTTCCATAAATTATTATAGTATATGGTTGCTTGGTTGTTAGGAAGTGATAATATTAAATTATTATCATTAATTATTGAATAAGAAATTGAAATCATAATAAAGAGCAAAGAAAATAAATTCAATTACAAATGAGATTTGTAAAAATGAATTGTAAATGTGATTTGTAATTTGAAGTAGAATTCCAGAGAAATATTTGGAAATGTTTTTGAAAAGATTTGAAATTTGGAAAATCTGAAAATTAAATCCCTTTTGAGTTTGAAAATGGTTTTCAAAAGATTTCGAAAAATAATGGTGATATTATTTGAGAAAATATTTCTTGAATTGGATTTGAAATATGATGACATTTGGGATTTAAAAATATTTGGAAAATGTTTTTGAAGGGATAAAAGCACTAAACTCTTTTTGGTCGCTGGAAAATAATTTCGGTGATGATTGTAGCATCATCGATGTTCATTTTTGAGTTCCAGGAGAGGAATTGCTGCCAAAATGTTTTAAACTGGAATTGTTTACAAAAGTTGAATTTGATTTTAGAAATGCAAAGGATTTTGGATAAATTTGATTTCAAAATGATTTTGAAATATTTTAAAAGACTCTGGAATCTTATTAAGTTTGATAACTTGTAAAATTTGAAATTGTCAAAATAAAATCTAATTTGAAAGGAGTTAAAGTTAAATTAAGTATGAAATGTAAATAAGTTGGTAAACGTATCAAGGCTTAAAAATTTGAATTGAAACTGGATATTTGAATTAGGTTAAATTAAGTGAAATGGAATTTGTCAAGTTGAACCCAATGAAGTAAAGTATTGAAGTAAAGTTAGTAAGTGAAACGAATTGAAGAAATGACAAATTAAATATGATCTGAAATGAATTAAATTCAATATTAGAATGGAAAGGAAATTGAATTCATATGGAATTGGAGATCCAGTCTAAATTTAAGTACTTATAAAACTTTAGTGGTGAAGTGAAGAATAAATATAAGAAATGTATAGAATATTTGCATTGAAGTTAAGAAATAAATGGTGAAATTGTTAAGTAAAATTTGGAATTGAGGAAATATACAAAGTTAATAATTGGGTGAAGATTAAACTGGAAATTGTGGAATGGTAATTGTGAACAAGGGAATGAAAATAGACGTGGATAAAAGAAAAGAAAATTATACGGCTAATAATCAATTTAGAAATGAATACGTGGGATGTACGTATATTATTTTATTCGCATAGTGATATGATTCAGAATTCGAGCACAGAATTTCGAGATAATTATATCGATCCAAATTGGATTTTTTCACTCGATTTTCGACGGCGAATCCCGGATATGGATTTTTGGTTGATTCTGGAAATTCTCTATCATAGTTTATGGCTATGCAAGGAGAATTAAGGTTTCTGATCAAGAAACCAGATCTGGGTCCGCATTAGGAAATCGGATGGACGATTACTAGTTCGGAAGTTAAATTGTGTGATCGAGTGAGCAATCAGATTCGGTATTGCGTACTGATGATATAAGTACATCGTACAGGTTTGAATGAAAAAACGATTGAAATGTGCAAAAATGATTTTGAATTTTAAAATTGGATATTATTGTTAAGTAAAATATACAGGTGTTATAAAGGGAAAGGAAATTGGGATTTTTGATTTCGAAGATAATTTAAATTACTCAACAAAAGGTATGTATTTAAATTTCTATATGAAATTTGGTGATTTTCTTGTCTAGCCACTTGCCTTTTTGTTTTCTTTTGAAATTTGGGGGCCCGTAGTGGCATTTTGTAGTCGTACCGAGCTAGCCGCCCAAAGGAGACGCTGGCAAAATTTTTAAAATTTTAGGGAGTTAGAAAAATTTTGAAAAAATATTGATAATTTAAAATTTGAATTTGAATTTAAATTTGAATTGTTAAGAACACAATGTTATTTGAATACTATGGAAGATTTTGGAAAGTTAGTTGAAGTGCTAATGGGTCTTTGATAAAAAGATTTGTTTTGCTTGTTGTTAAAAACTATTTGAATTGGAAAAATGATAAACGGGTTAAGGATCATTCTTCTTAACTAGTAATTTCGGGACGAAATTCTTTTAAGGGGGGAAGAATGTGACGACTCGGAATTTTGGACATTTGAACTTAGAATATTTAAATGAATTTAAATATTTGAATGTTAGTTAACTTGAATTTCAAATATCAGAGTTTAATTGGGTAATTAAATTTTTGAATTTAATTATTAAAACTTTGGTAAAATATTTTATCTTCAATTTTAAGCCTGTTAAAGTAATTTGAAGGCTTAAAAAATTTATTTTGATAATACTGAAGATAATGGAAGCTTCAGAATTGAATTCGAAAATGATGTATTCAATTTTGAATATATATCGTTTAAATTGATATTTAAGACTAGCCTTCCGAGGCACAGTCTCGAAATTCGACGAAACTGGTTCCATCGAATCCTTAATAGTGTATTATTATCGGGTTTCAATTTCCGTAGCATTCGGAGTTGTCGTGTGATCGTACGGTAGATAAATGAGCTGAATTTATATTGAAAATTCAATTTAATAGCTAGGTCCAAAAAGCTATCTTCTCCATACGATCGAATTTGGACTCGGAACCTTTTCCATTGTGTTCGGAATAGGGGTATAACCTTATGAACACCTAGCGGCACGCCTTGATTGGACATCGAAATTTCGAGTTGCGTTTATCGAAGCGATTTGAATTTGAATTTAAATTAGAATATATGTGTGTGTGTGTGTGTGTATTCACATATATGGGGCAAATGGACACGTTGAGTAAAATTCAAAGCATGTGTCTGCTCTTTTCTGTCAAAATGAAACACGCATCATTTATAAAAAATTTGAACATTTCGTTCAAATAAAAATCGAGCTTGCGAATGAAAAAAAAATTATACGACCGAAAACAAAAATAATGGCCTTAAATTCTCTGTAAATTCAAATCAAAATCAAACGAAAACGTTTCTTCGTTACCCTTCTTCTTTTCTCGCATTAAATCATGGCCGAGTAAAAAAAAATCAGATCGATTCATTAAATGGCGGAACTGGATTCGAAAACCCAATTCATTATTGTTCGAGATTCAAAATGTCGAGGCCGATCGGATTGATCTCCTTCGGCTTAGAAGAACGAATCTGGTGGGATTTGTTCGAACAAATTGGTCACGCTGCCTCTAGCTACAAGCGCACACGCACAAAGAGAGAGAGAGAGAGGGCTCGAATGTTAGAAGTAAGCGGCGACGTGGAGGTTCGCGTTGGATTTGTGGGTCAAGGTATTCGAACAGTAGTCTGGTCGGAGGTATTCAATTTATCCTTTTTTAATTTTTATTTTATTATTTATTTATTTCTCAATTTAATTTTAATTTGATTTATATACATATGTACACATTACAGTAAAGTATAAAACTGTTTGTTATTTTCAATTAAAGATTTATATATATATATATATAAACATGTACAAAAAAACAGAAAAGAAAAATATATATGTATATATAGTATAGTGAGATTTATTGCAGTTTTTCAATTTAGATATATACAGAAAAATATATTTACATAAGATTTAGAAAATAAGAATTTTTGAGTAATAAGATAAGTTATTTTATAAGTATATACGTATATAGCCTTAAAAGAGAATAAATATACATATACATATTTTCATTTACGGATTTAATTTTAATGGTAAAGATTTATTTGTTTAATTGGATCTAAATTATTTTATTTACCAAATTATTTATAAAAGGAAAATTTGTTTACAATTTAATGGTTTGTTTAAAATAAAATTCATTGGTTAACTAAAGTTATTAAAGGAAATTAATTTTTGAATTAAATAGTTAGTTAATCAAAATTATTAAATGGAAATTTATTTTTAAATTAAATAGTTAGTAACTAAAACTATGAAATGGAAATTAATTATTCGATTAGAGGAATTAATTTGTTTAATGGTTCATTTAATTATTGTCATTATAAAAAAATATTTTTTATTAAAGGAAATTTAGTTTTAAATTTAATTTTTTGTTAAATGAATTTGTTAAAAGGAATTTGTTTAAAATTAAAAGTATTAGTTTAAAATAAAGTCATGGGTTAATTAAATTATCAAATGGAATTTGATTGTATGATTTGTTCGAATATTAATAAAATTACATAATTGTTATGCAAGGTCAAAAATCGTGAAAACGAGCTGGAATGGAAATGGGTTGCATGCGTAGTCAAGGTAAGAACTTCTCACTCAATTGAAAAATTAGAATTTCAGTTATTGATTGTCTTATTATGATAGTATATATAGCAGTATATATATATTAGAGTGATTGATTTCCCGCATTGTATAGCGGATGAGACCCTATGCGCCGCATAATAGCGGATGATATGATATAGTCTCATATACTGTGATATTCTACCTCGAAGTAGAACTGGTATTTGATTATTGTGTTAACATCTATGGATGCAGGGAAACTGGTTAGAGGGATCCAATTGGATTCCTCAATTGTTGAATTTATTTTCATGTTATGATGTGATTATTGATAATCTATGAATGATTATATTACTGATTGGAATTTACTCAAAGCTATGGTTTAGCCGAATATATTTTGGTATTGTAGGGTACCAGAAATATAAAATTGGATTTTTGGAAATTAAAGCAGAAGATTTTAAGTAAATTAATTTTAAAGAATTGAATAAATTTAAAAGAAAGAATTAAAAAAAAGAGTAAAGATTGATTTTTGAAATCCTATCGAATAAATTTCAAAATACGGGGAAGGATTTTCATAAATGGATTTTTAGCAATATTGTTTAAAAGTTAAAGAAATTATTTAAAATTCGGAATTTAAATAGTTTGAGTGAAATAAAGGGATTTTTTAAAAGGCAATAAATTTTTGGAAAACCAATTTGGAATTTGATTTGATGTTTGAATTAAATGTTTGGAAATCGATTTGGAAATTTGTTTGGTATTTGAAATAAATGTTTAGAAAATCAATTTGGAATTTGATTTGATGTTTGAAATAATATTTGGAAATCAATTTGGAAATTTGTTTGGTATTTAAAATAAATGTATAAAAAATCAATTTGAAATTTTATTTGGTGTTTGAAAGTGAATATTTGAAAATCGTACATCAGTGGATATTTGAAAATTTAAATTCACAATGGGAATTTATAAAGGTAAGGGAAATTTGTTTAAAAAATAAATATTGATTTATTTTTAAAAGTGTGGAAATAAATTTATGGATTTAGGATATAAATTAAAATGAATCGAGAAGGATTTA
This sequence comes from Allium cepa, assembly GCA_030765085.1. NCBI lineage: Eukaryota > Viridiplantae > Streptophyta > Magnoliopsida > Asparagales > Amaryllidaceae > Allium > Allium cepa. Next base: position 306,812,153 of record CM060934.1, on the reverse strand, counting down.
TTAATTTATTTAAATGTCCATTTTGAAATGGAACCCTGGAAAGCCGAGTATGTTTTCAAAGTAGTTTTTAAATTATAAATTTAAAGTTCTAAAGTTGGTTTGCAAAAAGGAAGTTTTGGAGAAATTATTTTCGTAAATTGTTTTTAAATCTTTAAAGTAAATATTTATTAATTTAATTTTCGAAGTGATTATTTTAAATATTTAATTATTATTTGATTTAGAAAATGGTTATTTAAATACTTATTCTCTATGTAATAATTTTATTTTTAAAACTAGTTTGGACTTGAGTTTTTATGAGATATTAGTATAATATTTTCTTAACTAATATTTAGGTAAGAGTTAAAAATAGTTTTTTCTAAATGTTTCCAAGTATATATTTTTTGGATAGGTGATTTAAATTATTTTAAAATATTCGAACTCGGCAAATTTTCAGTGGAAATAAATGATATTTGGAAATTTATTCCGCGTGAGGAAAATGATTTGAAATTTGTTTTCAAAGTATAGAAGTTTTAAAATATATCTTGCGAAGATATTCTGAAAATAAATATTTTGGGGAAATTATTAAATCTGGTGATTGTTGTGAATGTTGATTGATAGTTAAATAACTTACTATCAATATTAGCCTTTAAATGGCATTTGAATTTCGGTGCGACCGGGGGTCGGATTCCAAATGACTATTCGAAAACCACATCAAATCTTTGTGTTGGATCTTTTGTTTGAAAAGATCAAAGTTGAAATTTTTTGTGATTTACTTGAAATCTGAATGTTACACTTATTTTTAAGATAAGCGTTCATTATTCGGATTAGCCGAGAGAAGACTTTGTGTCATAAAACCCATTCCGAATAATGATACGACTAAATGGGATTGCATTTGAAGACAGTGGTTGAAGACCGTGTATTTTCGAAAATGAAAGGAATACTTATCGAATGTCTCGGCACTGAGTTGCTCCGGTATAGAGATTTTATCACCCTTTGTAATGGGGAGTCCGGACGTGATTAGTGAATATCTGGATTGCAATGGCTTCTTTCCTTAATTGGAGGAAGTGCCTTCAGTTCCATTCGAACCCGAAACAGACTTGTATGGACGTATGTCCTACGTTACACTTTAAGATGTAAAGCTGGTTTCTATCAAATACATTTCTGTTGGTGGCGGAGAAATTATTCTCTTAGCTTAACACCCTTCTCTGAGACGAACGAGCTCAAAGGTTATGTAGTTGATTGTTACTAGCGATATATTCCCAATTTGGAAATGTGGCATGCTAAGTGTTGTTGATTATTTGTTGATCGAAGCATGGCTTTTGTGAAAAGCGTAGCTTTATAGACGAGACTTCGTCGGACCTCACACCCCGAAAATGGTCGAAACATGAAGGTTGCGGTAAGGTTATGGGGGTCGAACCCCTCAGGGTATGTACATTTCCTTATGGATAAAAAGTGGTATCTGGTTTGGAGCCCAGATATTTAACTTGTGTGGATTATTATAAGTGGTATTCTGGTATGGATCCCAGAGTATTTACTATGTGGTTGTTGGTTGATGAGGCACCTCGAATAGAGGTCGGTCTAGACCGAGGGGTGGCATACTCGTGTCAGTAGTTACCTAGTTACAAAGGTAACCCGACCTTGTGTTGGCAAAGATCTGGTTAGATTCTCATGGGCGTCTCTCCAGAGACGTCCCATTTGGTAAGGAAGTTCCTTAGCCTGGCCATTTGTTGGACATCCAAAGAAACAATACGAGCCATGTACGGTTTTAGTTGTATAACCTGCCTTTTACTTATGGTGGTGACCTGCCTTTTAATTGGTAGCTATAGTAGGCATTCTACGAAATGTGTATGTTGGCTAAGATTTATATTATACTTTCGAAATGTTTTCCACACTATGCACTAACGATAATATTAGAAAGATTTTTTGTATCAAGCATGTTTGACTATCAAGCATGTCTGACTATCATAAGGAGAAATCTCCTCCAATTGTGCGTTTGCATTATGTGTGTGGCGGGAGGCCTTATGGTAGTTTCATTTTCCAAAAGCATGGCGGATTTCTTTTCATTTCTTTGTGAAAATAACTATTTTTAAGATCTCACACCAGTCCTATACTGATCTTGCTTAATACAACGTGATAGGGGATTCTCACTTTGCGTTTGGTGGCGAACGGGAGAGTCTTACCCCTACATATCCCTGGGGAAGGGTTGGCTAACCGGGTAGGTGAAGAAGTCGAAAGGCTGGCCGTAAAAGCAAGTTCAAGGTACCATTGTCTGCCGCGGCGGGTTGTTATATGGTCGTTGTCGTTTTGCTTATACTATGTAGTATCCGCTGCGTATGGGTTGGTGCAAGTTCAGTTCCATGTAGTCATGTTATAATAACTGCTAGTGTGGTATTATGTTGTTGTAAACTCTGATGATGTATGTATAAACTGATATAGTTCTTTTGTTTAAAGGTTATTCATTTCTCCATTATATATTGTTTCGCTGTGAATGTGAGATTCTGTAACGACCCGTAAATTTTCGATAATTTAAATTATTAATTTAATTTAATTTTGTTATTTAATAGTGGAAGAAATAAAAATTTGTAATTTAACAATGAAATAATATATTGTTAATGATGATTGAATGAAATTTGTGTATGTAAACTATTGTAACAATTGTTAAGGAATAATAACTTATAAGTGTGATTAAAAGAAATGGTAACAAATATTTTATATTACCTATTTATTTATCCTGTTAATTTAAATTTGGTAAAAATTGCAATAAATCGAAATTAAATATTTTGTTAATGTAAATTTAGTTAATAATGATGAATAACTTTTACTTTATTCATAATATGAAAGTTGGTTGAATAAAAGGAATGGAAATCAATATTTATTAACTCATTAGAATTTAAATCATAATAATTGGATAAATTGCAATTAAATGAATTAATAATCAAATATTATGTAAACGGAAATTTAGATGAAATGGGGAAATATTACTGTGCTAAGATGTAAACCAATGTTAGTTATATCCTTATTGTGACAAAAGACTTGAATAACAAGGTTTAAAAATTTAATAAATGGATTTTGGAATTTTAAATGTATAAATTTCTGAATTTAGTGAAATTGAAATTAAACACTGAAATTGAGGAATTAATCAATTTTTAATTGACATCTAAATTTGTTAAAATTAGTATGAATGATTAAGAAATTTAAAAATGACAAATTGTCAATTATAGAATTGAAATTGAAAATTTGATTTAATTAATTAATTAATTATTTTATTTAATTAATATGAAAATAGCCATTTTGACCACTGACTCGAATTTCGATGAAACTAGTTTCATCGGATCCGTAACGGTGAATTATTGTAGAACTTGAAGTTTCGTAGCAATCGGACTTGTCTTTTGATCGTACGAGCTAGAAATGTCTAGAAATCAATTAAATTGAAATCAATTGAAATCAATTTGAAATAATTTGATTTTAGCATAACTTCTTCATACGATGGAATTTGGACCTGAAACCTGTTCCATTGATTTTAAAATATTTTAAAACATCTATTTTGATATATGGGTTGGCCCAATTTCATTCCAGAGTCATAACGGGCTTTTCGGGCCATTTATCGTTCAACGTGTAAATCAATCATGTCCATCTATTCTATTTCAACTTTGCGTATGTATACCTTATTATAAACCATAGCCTATTTCTTATGTTCATTTTTTTGTACGTTCAATTCCAATTGCTCCTCTTTCTCAATGGCAGACAAACTATAAATTCCACAGTAAATTGCAAATCAAAAATTTCTACTTCAAAATTCAAACTCCTCAATACATATCAAATTATATATGGATTTGAAGCTCTTCACGAGCGCAAGTCAAATCCACTGTTCATTTCTAGATCTGTGTTTATGTGTTGCCAAAATCGACTCGTTATTCTCGGTGTCCGTCGCATGGTGATCAACTGGGACGGATCATCAAATCAATGATGCCATTGTGTAGAGGGGACCGAGGGGAGTCGATCTGAGGTGATTGTTTGGAGTTTCAATGGCTAGATTGCCTATGAAAATTCAATTAGGCTCCGCGTTTTGGCGGCGGCTGCTGCCCATCGCGTGCGCGATGGTGGCACTGAGGCGTGGGGGTTGGCAGCGTGGGCCGCGGCGAGGTTTGAGGCGGCTTCGGCCGACGTCAAGCGTGAGGCGACGCTTGGTTTTCACCTTGTTTTTTTCACATATGTGGGTTAGCGGCTGGAAGGTCGCGTACGCTTGGGCTTCGAAGGAGAAGAAGGTGACGTGTCCTTTTTTATAAACTATTATATTTTTAACATTCAAACATTCTAATATGCATAACTTTTTCATACGAGTTCGGATTTGGGCACGGTTTGATCCACTGGGATCATATCAAAATTTCGGACATTTTGACGCCGGTTTGGACAAATTCAAAGACTGTTCAAATTTTGGGTTTAAATTGGATTTAAATTCAATTTAAATTCAAAAGGTGAGTGCTTTAACCTACTCACAATTTCTAAAATTTCTTACGTGTGTTAAATTAGTTTTTGATGTGATTAGAAATTTATTTATGACTGTTTGGTATATTTTTAATCATCATCTCGGTTAAATTGAATTTGTTTGAGTTAAATTGTTATTTAATTTGTTACTGCATATAAACTGCCTGTTAAATTGTTATTTAATTTATCATTAAATGTAAATTGCCAGTAAATACCTATTATTTATTATCTGTTCTATATTATTGTTATTGATTGAATTGGATGATGATTTCGATAACTGTTTGATGATTGATATTGGATGAATGGATGTTGCATTTTATACGGTTATAAACTGCAAGTTGTTATGGATTTTTATTTCATTTGGGATTGCGGTTTGAAATGATATATGACCGTATTTATATTTTAAATTATGGGTTGAAATGATAAATATCTGTATCACTTGACAATAGGATAGAAAATTTTATACAGGCACCGTGGTCCATATATATATATAAATATTTTGTAATGATTTCTATTGTTTTGTAAAGAAATATATGGTTTTGTATAAATATCGATTCTAAATATTATATAAATGTTATTTTATTATTAAATTTTAAGCTATGAATAAACTGTTTTAATATAGAATAAGCTTAATATTAAGTTTGATTTCCATTATGGTAATACAGATAAGTATTTAAATTTTATTTTAATACAAAGTTTATAATGATCTAAATAAATTAAGGTTGGAAGATAATTTGAAAATTTATTTGAAATTGAATCTATGTAAGAATTAAACTCGAATAAGTTGATGTAAAATTTATTAAATTTGGAACTTTAAAAGGTGTGATTTTATAACTTCAATTTGGTTTAGGGTGAATTAAACAAATATTTCAAGTATAAATAAATTTATTTGCAATTTGAGTTCTATTTAGATGATAATGGATTTATTATGTGAAATATTTCAAACTAAATAATAGAAAAGTTAATTGTTGGATCGTAATTACCAAACTCAGTTTGAAATTGTGAATACTTACAGTTTGAAATATATTAAATTTGAAATGGTTTATTCTTTGGATAAAATCTGTTTTGAAATCAATATAAATTTGGAATAGTTTATTTGGAAACTTAATTACATTGAAATTTATAACTTGGGATTTGGTTAAATTTAAGATCTAGAAATTCGAGTTGTTTTGGAATTGATTGGTGAAATTTAAGAAGCTAGTTTATTATATAAAGTATTTTATTATTTGAACCATTTAAGTGATGGAAGTTATGTTTCAAAGTTACGAATTTCAATATATTATGATTTGAAAATGTTATAATTTCAAGTGTTCAATTTCGAAGTGTTATAACATTGAAAGTGCAATGATTTTGGGAAAGAGGATATATTTGAACTAAAAAAATGATATCATGTTGATTTGGGTTTTAAAACGAAAATGATATCGTATTTATATGGGTATGAAGTGGATATTATATTCTAGATTTAAAAGTATAAACTATTTTGAAAAGACCGCGGTTTTAGAATAACGTTTGGTTGTTAAAGAGACCCGGATCGGGAGTTGTCATATTCTCTGCCAACTTCGAAAACCACTCTAACAACCGTGTACGCGGTGGAGATTCCAGAATGAAGAAGGATGGCGGCGGTGTTTCCTTTGAGGTAAATACGTGCACCCAACTCCCATGAGTTGGCATAAGGTGGCTAAAATAGGAGCGATTCTAGGCCAGTGAGGTAGCCCCTCTTATCGGACACACTTTTTCGATACCATTCCATTATATACTGACTTTGAGATTGATTCGGCGGTCACTTTTGATTTTTGATTTTGGGGGTGTGGCTCGAGGTGGGCGGTAGCTGCGCGCTATGCATCACCACCAGTCCGGATAACAATTGGTATATCTACCCTGGCATTGCCTAGTTGTGCCATGCCACCTACCCTTGCGCGCCTCATACGAGTTTGTTTTTCTCCCGTAGCCCGTGTGGTATCCTTTGGTGGCTTCCCGATCAGGAGGGACTATGATACTGGATGGACTACTGGGACTATTACGTGTTAAGGGGGAGATTGGGTAACTCCTTAACGCTATTTAAAAGTAAGTTTATTTTACTATAGACATTATTATAATAGCGAAATATTACTACATAGTAAATAGTTTAACGGATCCTTAGGAAATGTGAATCCCGAGCATCTCTTAAGTGACTACACTCACGTTAGACACTGGATAGGAGATGTCAAATCTCGTAAACATTTCTGACGCCGTTCCACTCATATTTATTTCTGTTGATTTAACTCATATAAGATCTTTTAGTTCTGACTTGAACGTTTTGTCTTTTCAATTCGCTCGGGTCAGTCTGAGCATTTCAGGATTCGAAGACTTTATCTCTGGAGAACGAAGACGAAACTTTGTATTACTATTACTTATTATATTATTCCACCACATTCATACTGTTCCGCTGCATTATTTATTTATTCTATGGTATGTGTAACTCTAATATGTGCTGTGGAAGTATAAGAAAATGTTTTGTGAAACAGCTTCATGAACTGTTATTTGATTATTATATTTTATCGTTCCACTGTCAGCACTACAACAAAGCAACCATATTATAACCTTCCCTTTACAACTGTTCATTTTTAACAGTTGTAATAAGTAGTTTGTAACAACTGTTCATCTTTAACAGTTGTAGAATAGATATTTTTAACAACACTATTTGTATAGCAGTTGTAATATGCCTTTTTAACAACCGCTTATCTACGCCAGTTGTAAAAAAACTATTTATAACAACTGTTTTTGTCAGTTGTCCTCTAACATTACTTTCCTACCCTAAAAGTTACAACTTCCCTCCCCTATTTTCGTTGGCCACTCAATTCATTAGTTAGGGAAAAAGTTCCCAAAACTAAACTCACTGCCGATTCAACTCGCAAACCCCTAACTTCTAAAAAAACCTAATCTGATCCTCGAAACCGCTGCTGATATCATTTTCTATTTCCATATTCTTCCTCGCATTAACGTGCTTGGTCCTCAAAACCGCTACTGATATCGTACGCTTAAGGTATATTCATTTCGTTCTATTTGTTCTAGTTGAGTGTTCTAATTGCATATGTGTGTGTGTTCAAGGAGTATCAAGATTCATGATTTGGGTTTTGGTTTTGCGATTTCTGGAATTTTTAATCTATGTCAGATTTGGATTTTGGGTTTTGAATTCATTTTTTATATTTGGAATGACTTGTTTTGGTTTATGTAAGATGATACATGGTTGATGAGATTTGTAAAGGCCCATAAATCCGTACCCCTTTTGAGCTGGCAAAATTCCACAACAATTCAGCCCAAAGTGGACCAAATATACGAGTCTTCAGGTTTAAAGAAGAAAGAGGTAGAAGAAGAAGAAAAGAAAACAATAACAGAATCTAACATATCGCAGCGGAACAAATAATAGATAAATGAATATCTTTAAAACAAAGAACTATATCAGTTATTACATCACATCACATTACATTATCAGAGTGTTACAACAACAAACAGTAGAAAAGAATATAACATATACTAGGGATACGCTTCTCCATCCAGCTTGCTCCTGATCTCCACAGCATCTCTTTTTCGACTTCGCTCCAGAATAATGATAACCCGACTCTAGGTTGCCCGTATGGAAAAATTGTGGGCACCCAGATTTTAGGAAGGGAACAATAAACTCAATGTCAGTCGTGGGACTGGTGTGAGATCTTAAAAACAGTTATTTCCACAAAGAAAGGAAAAGAAATTCGCTATGCTTTTTTGAAAAATGAAACTACCATAAGGCCTCCCGCCACACACACAATGCAACGCAGAATTGGAGGAGATTTCTCCTTATGATAGTCAAACATGCCTAATACGCAAAATCTTTTTTATATTATCATTAGTGCATAGTGCATAAAACATTTAGAAAGTATAATATTAATCTTAGCCAGCATACAACCATTATTATATGCCTACTATAGCTACCATGTTCAATAGCAGGTTACCGCCACATTCCATGGCATGTTATACAACTAAAACCGTATAGAGCGCGTATTGTTTCTTTGGATTTCCAACAAATGGTCATGCTAAGGAACTTCCTACTGCCACATGGGTACGCCTTTGGAGGGACGTCCCGAGAACCTACCCGGCTCTCTGCCAACACAAGGCCGATTACCCCCTTCCCGGGGAGTAAAACCTAAGATATGCCACCCCCGGTCGTTTGCGACCTTTATCTGAGGATCCTCTACACCAACAACCACAAAGAAAAGTATTTGCAATAACCACATAGGTTAAATATCAGGACTCCATACCTACCCGGCTAGCTCGCTACGACTACAAAAATGGCACCACGGCCCCTCGATTCAAAAAAGAAAATGAAAAGCCAAGCGGCTAGACAAGAAAGTCATCAAATTTCAAACTGAAATTTAAATACATACCTTTTTGTCGAGCAATTCAATTTTACCTTCAAAATCCCAATTCCAATTTTTCTTTTTCCTGCAACATACCTGTTTATTCTACTAGCCATAATATTCAATTACAACATTCATGTATCATTTTGCATATTTCATTATAAAAGTTTGAATACTTACTTCTTATACCAACTTTTCTTCATTATTGAAGTTATATATTCATTTTCATTCAACTTTACATTTTCAATTTCATTTGAATTCGATTTACACTTTCAACTCTATTTGGATTCAATTTAACTTCTGAATATTAAATTTTTATCAACTATCTTTCATTCGCAACTGATTCATATCACTATTTTAAATTAGTTCTATTTACTATTTCATTACAAATTCCAATTCATTTTATCTCAAACCATTTCTTTATTTCACCTTTATTATCTTTAGTTCACTTCGAACTAATTTTACAACTTCATTTTATTTAACACAATTCAAATTGGTTTTCAATATTCAGTTTCATTTCCAGTTTTATTCTTTTATTCATTCCCAAACATTTATTTTAATACTCTACTCTAAAAATCAAATTCAATTCCAATTCCAGTTCTATTTGCTTACAAATTCGAAATGAATTTCAACATTTAATTTCCCACTCATTTATTTGCAATTGCAAATTTATTTATTCATTCTCAATTTTATTTTCCACCTTAATAAATTTTATTCCAGACATTTAGCCTATTAGACTAATTTACCTTTATTCAAATTACTCAAGTTAATTTCAGTTTAAATCTGAATTTTTCTTAGTTTTCTAACTTATTTATTATTCCATAATTATTTTAAATAAGATTCCAGAGTCTTACCAATATTTTCAAAATCATTTTTTTAATTCAATTCAAATTTTCTTTTGAATTTCCAAAACCAAATCCAGTTTGTAAACAACCACCATTTAAAATAATTTGGCAGCAATTCCTCTCTTGGAAACTCGAAAATGAACACCGACGATGTCGCGATCATCATCGGAATTTTTTTCTAGCGACCGAAAAGATTTTAGAGCTTTTATCCTTCCAAAACATTTTTACAAAATCTTTCAAAACTCATTTTAAAACTCGAGTGGATTTAAACTTTTTCCAAATCTTAAAACTTTTAAATCCTTTCAATTTCTTATTCAATAATCAATGATAATAATTAAATATTATCACTTCCTAACAATCAAGCAACCATATACTATATTAACTTATGGAAAATCATTCCTTTTATATACGAAAGTAATTTGGGTAAAATTATTTCAATTACCCCATTTTTTAAACAATATCGTGCCGAATTGTTCTGTACGAGTGTTTAGAGATCCCTATCGATAGAGTTGTACGGACTATACCGACCAGAATCCATATACCACTCAACAAACCAATCATCACAATATATATTCACTAAAAAATACGCGCTCATATCTATTATTACACTCAAACTCATTCTAGAGTACTACTGACTCTATCTCTAATGAGTAACACCCAACAGAGCCAAGGTTGTCGCTTAACCAAATGCTCTAATACCACTGTAAAGGGCCGCAAACCCGTACCCCTTTGAGCAGGCAAAATTCCACAACAATCATCCCAAAGTGGAACATATGTATGAGTCTTTGGGTTTAAAGAAGAAAGAGGTAGAAGAAGAAGAAAAGAAAACAGTAACAGAATCTCACATATCGCAGCGGAACAAATATAACAGATAAATGAATGTCTTTAAAATAAAGAACTATATCAGTTATTACATTACATCGCATTACATTATCAGAGTGTTACAACAACAAACAGCGGAAAAGAATATAACATATACTTGGGATACGCTTCGCCATCCATCTTGCTCCTGATCTCCACAACATCTCTTTTTCAACGTCGCTCCAGAATAATGATAACCTGACTCTGGGCTGCTCGTGTGGAAAAATTGTGGGCACCCAGAGTTTAGGAAGGGAACAATAAACTCAAGGTCAGTCGTGGGACTAGTGTGAGATCTTAAAAACAGTTATTTCCACAAAGAAAGGAAAAGAAATCCGCTGTGCTTTTTTGGAAAATAAAATTACCATAAGGCATCCCGCCACACACACAATGCAACGCAGAATTGGAGGAGATTTCTCCTTATGATAGTCAAACATGCTTAATACGCAAAATCATTTTTGTATTATCATTCGTGCATAGTGGAGAAAACATTTTGAAAGTATAATATTAATCTTAGCCAGCATACAACCATTATTGCATGCCTACTATAGCTACCGTGTTCAATAGCAGGTTACTGCCACATTCCATGGCAGGTTATACAACTAAAACCGTATAGGGCGCGTATTGTTTCTTTGGATTTCCAACAAATGGTCAGGCTAAGGAACTTCCTACTGCCACATGGGTACGCCTCTTGAGGGACGTCCCGAGAACCTACCCGGCTCTCGGCCAACACAAGGTCGGTTACCCCCTTCCCGGGGAGTAAAACCAAAGATATGCCAGCCCCAGTCGTTTGCGACCTTTATCCGAGGATCCTCTACACCAACAACTACAAAGAAAAGTATTTGTAGTAACCACAGAGGTTAAATATCAGGGCTCCATACCTGACACCACCCTTTTCCAGAAGGAATGGACATACCCTAAGGCAGCTATCCCTGAAACCTTGCCGCATCTTTCCTGTTTCGACCATTACAGGTTTGTGAGGCTCGATGAGGTTTCTTCCACAAAGCCATGCTTTGATCAATAAATGATCAGCAGCACTTCCCGTGCCACATTGCCAAATTGGGAATGTATCACTAGTAACCATCAACTACATAACCTCTGAGCTCGTACGTCTAAGATAAGGGTGTTAAGCTAAGAGAATACATCTCCGCCACCAAACAAAAATGTATTTGATAGAAACCGGTTTTACATCTCAAAGTGTAATGTCAGACACACATCCATACAAGTCTGTTCCGGGTTCGAACAGAACCGAAGGCGCTTCCGAAGAAGCCCTTGCAAATTCAGATATTTACAATCTCGATCGGACTTCCCATCACTCAAGGAATCTCTATACCGTGGCTACTCAGTGCAGAGACAATCGATAGGTCATCCTATCGTTCTCTTAAATATCCGGTCTTCACCACCGGTCTTCAAATGCTATCCATAAGGTCGTATCATTATTCAGAATGGGCTTTTATGACACAAAGTCCTCTCCCGGCTAATCCGAATAATGAGCGCTTATTTTTTCAAAATAAGTGTTCAATCAGATTTCAAACAAATCACAACAAATTTCCACTTTGATCTTTTAAATAAATGATCCATCACAACTACAAAGGTCGACGTGGTTTTCGAATATCCATTTGGAATCCGATCTCCGGTCGCATCGAAATTCAAATGACATTAAAAAGGCCAATATTGATAGTCGGTTATTTAACTATCAATCAACATTCACAACAATCGTTGGAATTTAAATAATTTTCCACAATTATTATTATTTTCAATATATCTTCGCAAGGTATAATTTTAACGCTCCAACCATTTGAAAACAAATTTCAAATCAATTTCCACCTTTCAATCCTTTGAAAACAATTTGCAAATTGCTTTTCACTTTTCAAACCTTTGAAAAACAAATTTCAAGTCATTTTCCTCACGTGGAATAAATTTCCAAATATTCATTTAATTCCACTCAAAGTCTGGCGAGTCCAAATATTTTAAAATAATTTAAAATGCTTATCCAAAATATACTTAGAGATATTTAAAATAAAACTATTTTGAAACACTTGCTTAAATATTAGTTATGAATATATTATACTAATATCTCATATAAAAATTCAAGTCCAAAACTAATTTTTAAAATAAAATTAGTGAATAGGATATAATCATTTAAATATCCAATCTCTAAAATAAATATCAATTTAAAACTTTAAATAATTACTCCTATAATAGTTTAAAATATATTTTACTTTAAAGATTTTCAAAATAACGTAAGTAATTAATAAATTTTTTTCAAGCATTCTATCCTTAAAACCATTTTTACAACTTCAGTCTATATTTATAAACTATATTGAAAACATTTTCGGCTTTCAGGGAAAGCACATATTCCATTCTAAAATAGTTCATCCAAATCAATTTATGAATCTTTCTAGATTTATTTTAAATTTACGCCCCAAATCTGTAAATTCCTTTCCAACTTTTCAAAATAAAATAATATTTAGTTTTAAAACAAATTTCCCTTTCTTTTATAAATTCCCATTTTGAATTTTAAATTTTCAAATATCCACAGATATATGATTTTTAAATTGATTTCAAAAATAATTGTATGCAAACACCAAATCAATTTCCAATTTGATTTTCAAATTTCATTTTTAAACACCAAATCAAATTCCAAATTAATTTCCCAAAGATTTATTTTAAAATACCAAATTAATTTTTAATTTGATTTACAAATTTATTGCCTTTAAAAATAAATTCCTTTATTAAATCCTTTCCCCTTCTTTTGAATTTATTCAATAGGATTTTACTATAGATTTTCTACTTAAATTTAAAAATACAACTTTTTATTTATTTCTAGTATCTTACGATACCAAAAATATATTCGGCTAAATTTTAGCCTACAATGATTTCAATCACAATATAATCACACACGGATTATAAATAAATCAACACACAATATTGAAACAAATTCAAATATTTAAGGAATCCAGTTGGAACCCTCCAACCTGTTTTCCCTACATCCATAGACGTTAGCACAACAGTTAAATACCAATTCCACTTCGAGGTGGAATATCACGGTATATGTGATTTATAAAATATCATCCGCTATTATGCGGTGTATAGGGTCTCATCCGCTATATAACGCGGGAAATCAACAACTCAAAATGCATATATAATGCCCAATCCACTTCGAGGTGGAATATCGCGGTATATGGGATTTATAAAATATCATCCGCTATTATGCGGCGTATAGGGTCTAAATCATTATACTGATAATTATTTATCATTCAAGCACTCAATCAACCATTTAAAATTAAATCAGAAAAAAAACTGACTGAGTGAGAAGATCTCACCTTGCTTTTATTTTGCAATTCATTCTCATTTCATTTTGTTTTCTCCACTTTAGACCTTGTATAAACATTTATACAATTCATTAATATTCGAAGTAATCGAATAATCAATTTCCGTCCTCTAATTTAAATAATGATTTAAATTTTAAACTAGTAATTTTCCTTTTTAAACTCATATACATTTTTTTTTTTCTGTTTACCGCATATAAATTGAAAGATATGCTTATATACATTACTATCAAAAAAATTTCTCTGCTTTCAAACTTATATATAATTTCTCGAATCTGTGTCTATGTATATATATTCCAACTTGAATCAAAGGAAAAAGAAACGAACACCTTGCTGAAATAAGATAAACCCAGACCTCGTCGAGTTCGCACGCGACTCTACCCTTGCGACCACGAACAACATTTCCAGTGGTGACCAAAGCATCGCCGACCCAGTCAATTCCTGCGTGCGACGATGGACTCACATCCTCACCAGTCTCGTCGCAGATGGCTCGCCTTCCTACACTATATCGTCTCGCGAGTCTCCAGCCCAACGTCGCCCCACAATCGAGTCACGATCTCGACTTCATACTCCCACCGCAAGCCACCCCATCACCATCCAGATTTGCGACCACCCCATTACCGCATGCGAGCGCCTTCCCTAATCACTGTCGCGATTCGTTAGAACAACCCCTTTTTCTTTTCGAGTTCGAATTCAATTTCGAACGAGGCTCGGCCATTATTATTTTTATCTTGCTCGATTTGAATTGAGAGGAAAGGGAAATGGTGCGGTTTGACTTGAATAACTGGAGATGGAGTTCGATTCTCGCTTGATTTGTTTTCAAATGCTTGGCCATTATATTTTCGTTTTATCTCGTTTGAATATCTGCACTTCGGCTGTCAACATAAAGAAGAGGGAGATACCTTGCGTAAATTTTTTGCCTTGCTACAGTGACTACGAGATGAAAGCAAAAAGCACCGACGTGAAGTAAATGCGGTTGGGAAATGACCAATATATAAAAATATATTATTATTATTATTATTATTTTAAATTCAAATCATCACGATCAATGCAACTTAAACTACCGAACTCCTATCTAGGCGTGCCGCTAGGCGTTCATAACGTTATACCACTATTCCGAACGTAATGGAAAAGGTTTCGAGTCCTAACTCGATCAAACGGAAAAGATAGCTTTTTGGACTCAGTTATTATATTGGATTCGATTTAATTTCCAGTGCATTTGCTTATCGTACGATCACATGACAACTCCGAATGCTAGGGAAATTGAAATCCGATAATAAAACACAATTACGGATCCAACAGAACTGGTTTCGTCGAATTCTGAGACTGTGCCTCGGAAGGCTATTTTAAATATCGATTTAAACAATATAAATTCAAAACTAAACAAAACATTTCCAATTTAAATTCTGAAGCTTCCATTATCTTCAGTATTATCAATATAAATTTTCTAAGCCATCAAATTATTTTTAACAAGCTAAAAATTGAAAAGTGAAATTTTTACCCATCATTAATAAATCAAATTCAATAATTTATTGCCAAATTCATAGTTATATTTGAAATTCAAGCTAAACTAACCTCCAAATATTTAAAATCAATTAAATATTCCATTTCAAATGTTAAAAATTTCCAGGTCGTCACAAGATTATTTTCAAGTTCAGATTTTCAAAATCCTAACTTTTCTAAATCAGATTTTACAAATCAAATAATTCTAAAATTCAGTCTTTTCGACATCAAAAAACTTTACACTTCAAATTCAAAGAAAAAGGATCAATTTTTGGTAATTATTTTCATTAAAAAATAATAATATTTATTTTCATCAAATTTTTTGGTAATTATTATTTTTTAGAATTAAAATATTCCCAAAAATCATAATTTTTCAAATATTACTTAGCAACCCCTACAATCTGTAACTGTCTGATGCTGTTAGCAAGCAAAGTATTCAAGTTATGTTTATTAACATAGATATTACTCAACAAAGTTAACACTAACACTTAAGTACTGACTTGTGGTAGAAAATAATATGTATATATAGAATATATTAGAAATGAAATAATGTAGGGACCTTATTCTTGAGTAGGTGCACAAGAAAAATTCTATGAAAAAACTTATGTAGAACCAAATATGCGTGTGTGTATAAAAATTGTATATGCTCACACTTAAGCATGATGTTATATTAAGCAGGCCGAATCGTTGGTTGTTTGGTAGGTTGTAGAAAAGAGAAAGGCCAACGTGCAGGGAAACATGTATATGAGAAAAGTGTAGGCGATGTGCAGGCAAAAGGAATGACCCATGTGCAGGCAACGTGCATGTAATGTTCAAGTACGAGTCAGCTAGAATACACTTCAACAACCAATTTAATTGATCCCATCCATGCCTTTTGTTATTGAACAACCCCTATGGACCCAGAACATGCATCGGTAAGTTTTACAGCTCAAATAATCCTCCATGTTGGTTTTGTCTATCTTGACTACATCGTTTTTATATTAAAATGCAAGTACCATGAGTCTGATTATTTGGAATCATAATATGCATTTAAGCTATCACTGAGTTCAGTTAGATCTGAATAATGGTTCATTGATTTTAGTCCTATATGCTCTGAAAAAATATAAAATGAATCACTTTCTCTTCTAATTGAAAAATAAAATAAAGATAAATCTAAAATTAAGAGCCTTTGTGTACAAAATTTATGATTTTTTAACCACCAATATAGTTTAATAAAATTACTTCAGTTGAAGTGTACATGTAATCTACGTCATTAATATGTTAAACTATTGGCGACACTAGCACCATAGATTATTAGCAAATTCATTTATATTTGATTACAAAAGCTTCGAAATCATTATTCCTTTTGCTGAAGTCACCACAATCGAAGCTTGTAGGTACTCCAGTTTTGAATTTTCTAATTCAACCGACACACCTTTGGTTGTATAGATGCTTACCTGAACACAAACCTCTGAGTTGAATTTTAATATTAAAAAGTTTACAAACTAACCGTGGTAATCTTTCACACAGCCTATAATAGAATAATCAATATTACACTTACGGAAGGAGATGATGTTATGCCACAACATGGAGCAAACACAGTGTTGAGCTCTGACTTTTCTAAACCATCTAAATTTCGAACAATGTCAATCTTTTCAACCTGTAAAACTTCTTTTTCTTCCATTTTTTCTTTTGAGCTGTTCAAGAAAGGCACACACATACAAATATAGGCATGTATATAAAACCAGTAGTCAAGTGTTGACATCTTTCAATAACCACTAGATATGGTTTAGGTATCTTATATTTATAATTTTCACATAATATAATGACCAGTTCCACATTGTTCATCTTGTGCTAAGAAATATGAATTATTATTACAAGTTGATGTTTTGATTTAGCATTGCATAACTTAAATTTGTTCATCTACTCTTACAAATGCATAAATTTCTGCTAATATAGTCTTTCCTTGATAATCTTGGCAACATATTGGATTTTTGAAGGATTTATGTGATTGAAATTGGGATTTTTGAAGGATAATAGGAGATTTGGGTTTGTAGAATTGCCTGAAGTGTGGACATGAAAAGAATATTAACATCATATTATAACAATTAATTTTAAAACACACGATGTTTGTGATATATGTATGTATGTATCACTACACCAAATAAGCAAAATGGAAACACGTAATATTTTTTTGAAACACGTTTTTACTTTCTATCTTTGAACCGGTTTTCTAGTGTTCCCATTCCTACAAAAGTGTTTCCTCGTTTTTTTTAATTTGATACTTTATTTTCTTCGAAACCTATGCTGGAACTACTTGAACAAACCATACCGATATATTAAACAAAAATTACCATTCCAAAGCTAGTTTTGGCCGCTTTATTCTCTATCAAACCCTTCAAAATTCTATGAACTTTTATCCTAATGTCAAGTTTCTCTATATCAAAGTTGAATTCCTTTGTCAATTACGAGCTTCCATCTGAACAAGCTTCATTTCTCTATCCATGGACCATGTTCCATCAATCTACATCAAAACCATAAGTTGATAGTTATTTAAACCATTCTTATTTGTTTTTTATACAGGAATTTTTAGGTTATGTATGAAAAAACTAAGAGTAGATATTAATAAAATTAAAAACAAAATCTGTAATTTTTCGTGCTATACTACATTATAAGACTTTTTTTTTGCTTCTAACTTTTTAGGTCCAAATTACTCAGTTACTCTGAAGCAATTTTTTGAAGCATTAAAAAAGGTTGTTTCTTCTAATAAAAGTTGATTCATGGAGAAACAGCCCAAAATTGATGAGCAATCATCGATCTAATCGATTATTTTGTCTTATTTCATTCTTAAAAATATATTTCTACTATTATTTTCATTTTATATAACAAATCAATTTTTTGTATCTTACTAGAACATAATGACAGTTTTGTTAATGTTATTTTCAAGATCGAAAAGTGTTCAATTCACAATACAACATGATACTTGAATTGTGTTTACTGATTTGCTACTTAGTGGTGTTGGTGCCACTTTATAATGAAAACTTTGAATATTGTCACCTAATAGTAACTTCACATTTTTGATACTTGATTAACTGCTCTACATGTATTCAATATTTTAATTTTAATTACTTGGTTACCTTTGTTATGTTGCATAATTTAGGGCTTTGTTTTGTGCTAACTATTCAAGAAGTGGATTAGCATACATAATTAAGAAGTAAAATAATTATTAGTCTAAAATCAAGGAGCTTGCATACAAGTAACCAAAGATTTACGATTTCGTGGCTGTATATTGCGCTAAAGTTTAAACTATGATGTTGTTCTTATGTGTTTAAGTTATTGCAATTATTATTTTGCGAGGCACTGATGGTGAAGTTTAACCAAAATAAGGATTTGTTCTTCTTTGCACTTTTATTGCTATGGTGTTAAAAGCACGACTGTTTACTAGCCTTATTATCATGTAGGTTATATTATGATTAATATTATTTGAAATTGTGTTATATGTTATTTCCCTAAAACACCTATTTCAAGTGAATAAATGCCATCTTATTGCTGGTTGTAAACATGTACATTCACTGGGTAACCTTCAACATTAATCTGTTGACTTCTGTCCCTTATAGAGAAATGACGTGTTTTTATTTTTGTAATTTGCGGCATATGGAGAGTTTTGAAAGGCTAATGGTGAAGCACCTAGCTGTGAGATGGAAAAGAGCTATGTCCGTGGAGGAAGTGCCAAGAGAGGGTGACGTGGTTAGTAAACAATCTTAAATTTTTAGTCACTACAACAAAACAACTATATTACAACTTTATCTTTACAACTTGCATAAGATGGCGAATCAGTCTTTATAATTCTCGTGTCATCTCTTTGCTAGATAAGTGTTTTCAATTTATATTTGATTTTTATTTATTCAGCCAGCATGATGCCTGACTATCATCTTTTATGTGCAGATCTGGACGTGAAAAGTTAGCAGAAAAAGCAGGGCAATGAATAAATAGCAATGCCCTTTCGAACCTGACTACGGAAGCTGGAAGTAGCATTTACATTGTCCCATTTTGCCAAATCTTGAAACAGTAGCCATAATCCGATCTTAAGAAGGTTAAGGGGTAAGTGATACTATATCCACTACTAGCATATATTTTCCTCTCTGTCATCAATGAATGTTCAATGTTTGGATCTAGATATTCTTACTTTAACCATGTACACAATCGTTTAACACACTTCACGTTCTGTTTTCTGTTTTTTGATTTAAATATTCTCACATTTCTTTCCTTCCAAATACACCAAATGCATATTGCGAATGCAATTTGGGTTATATCCCTACTTTTACACTTCACTTTGAACTATTGTTGGATGTCACTTAGTTCAGAACTGATTGATAGTGAATTTGTGTGGTTAACTGACCATAGAAGTTTAATTCTAACCCATTTCCATATGTATGTGCTAGACTTACACTTAAATTCATTTTCCAAATTTTCACTTTCTTCGCCACATGGAAACGCAATAGATCCACTGGAACATGTTTTTGTATTAATTGACCCTTTGTGGGTAAAAGGTTATGTATAGCTCTATAACAACCAAAGGCTGATTCAATGTGTAACAACCCGCATATTTATCGATTGTATATTTAAATATTTCATCGTTCGTCGGATTTTAGTCGTAAAAGCTACTTTCTGCAAATAGTCGAATTGGGACTCGAGACCCCTTCCATTGAGTTCAAAATGCCGTTTGCAACCTTTTGAGTATAAACATCGATATGTTTGGAGCTAGCTAAAAAATTGACATTTTTTCACTTAGGGTTTGGGTTTGGGTTCAGCCCACTAGCCATTATAATACCCCAAACTGAATCATCCCTCCCCATTCACTCTCACTTCCTCCTCTTTTCAGTTCTAAAGTAAAAATGGTGGAAAAGATTGGAAATGGAAATTCCTAAGTCCTAATTTTCTTTGCAAATCCAACTTCTAGCTCCAAATTCAAGAGAACCCATTGGTAAGCCTTCTCTTCATCTTCCCCAACTCATCCTCTCTTTGATTTCAGAAAATTCCTAAACCTAATTTGGGAAATATTTCTCTTTTAAGCTTAGAATCAAGCTTCTTGAGTTGGGATTGAAGTGTGGTTGATCTTACTTTGCTTTCAAGCTTCTTCTTCATTAATTTGGGTTCAAAGGTGAGATTTTTATCTCACATCTTTGTCTATAATTATCTTCGATTGTTAAGTATGAATTCCTAACACTTATTCTTGTGCGATTGATTTTGGGTTTGGATTGATTTGGTGTATATTCTAATTTTTGATGTTTTGAAATCAAAATCTATGAAAATCCTTTTATGGATATTTGGATATTGATATTTGAGGCGTATCGAAGAGCCGTTAAGGCTGGGTTGTCGCTAGACGTAAATCCTTAGTCGTCGTTGCTCGTCCGATCGCTTTCGGTATTTATTTCAGCCATTTTTGGTCTAGGTTCAGAGAATGCCCTGAACCCAAGTTTCAGACGTCTGAAACGTTATATTCAGACGTCTGAATATTATACTGGGAATTTTTATTCCCCAGGATTCAGACGTCTAAATCATATTATCCAGACGTCTGAATTGGTTCGTTTTGAACCAGAAAGGAAATAGGCTAAAAAATTCCTATTTCAGACGTCTGAAATTTAGGGTTCAGATGTCTGAAATATACTCTGGAAAACTTTTGGTTTTCCAAATTCAGATATCTGAATCCTTGATTTCAGACGCCTGAATCTGCACTCTTTTGCCTATTTGCCTATTTGCTTGAGAATTCCAACTTTGATCGATTTATGTTGATTCCGATTTGTTGATTATCATTTATTATGGACTTGATGACTTTTATATCGGGATTTTTGGGAATATCCATTTTGATGGATTCGGTATCGATTTCTTTGGATTTTATTCACGTCTTTGAATGTGAATTTTGATGATTGATTGTTTCTACAATCATTTTTATGATTTGTCACTTTAAAAATATAAAGGTTTCAATACTAGTAGTAAATATCAAAACTCTTTCGTCAAAGCAATCTTCAACGCTATTTTATTACCAAACTTGTTTATAAAACCGTTTTCCAACCTACTAGTATATACAGACCTTTACCTCACTCGTATGAGAAATCTAATTAAACAACTTAGTAAAACAAGTGGTATGAAACGCTTGAATTCACTTCGTCGGTTAATTCTTGGACTTGTTCGATTGAACCTCTTGTGACAATTTTCTAGTGAAGATCTACAATTTGTTCGTAAATATTTAAGTTAAGCTAGTGGTTATGGGACATGAGGCTAAGCTCATATATTTAGTAGCTTATTGTAATTGACACTTCTTGATGATCGACGATGATCATTTTATGGTTTAGACTAGCAACGTGCGATGTCTCGTTGTCCATGTGGAGGACTGTACTTCATTTTATTGAGCTTCATCTCATTTCTCGCATGGGTCGTACCTATTTAGGTGCGTCGATGTTTATTTACACATGGGTCGTACCTATTTAGGTGCGTCGATGTTTGTTTACTTCGTGGAGCAATCGGCTCAATAAGTCGGTGCATGGGGCGTATCTTTCTCGGTACGTCGATGTTTGACTTTGCATGGGGTGTATCTTTCCAGGTGCATCGATGTTAGGCATTACATGGGGCGTATCTTTCTAGGTGCGTCGATGTTGATTTATGCATGGGGCATATCTTTCTAGGTACGTCGATGCTTATTTATGCATGGGGCGTATCTTTCTAAGTGCATCGATGTTAGACATTACATGGGGCGTATCTATTAGGTGCATCGGTGATTGTCTTTGCATGGGTCGTACCTTTCTAGGTGCGTCGATGTTTGACTGTGCATGGGGCGTCTCTATTTAGGTGCGTCGATGTTCGGTCTATGGAATAGCGTTCCGTTTGGGATTGGCCATCCTTTTCTTGTGATTTCTGGATTTCTAATTGATGATTTATGGAATTTATGTTTCACCAACTTTTACAATTGGCATTGATATGTATGTCAATTTATTGTGGCTTGGTGAATGAAATAAAGAATATGACATTCTTTTGATGCTATGAGATTCTTGAGATATTCTATGACTTTTGTGGATTTTCTAATGTATACTTGTCTTAGTATGACATTTTTGGTTATCATACGTCTTTTTATTATATCTCTTCTTATATCTCATTTTATCTGATAATTATAACTAGACTGATCCGTTTATTATTTTCTTCTTAAATAATACTCGGGTCAGACTGAGATATTGCAGGTGCTTCCTCATGACTTCCTATCTGGAACCATCTTCTGACTTTTGCTTAGCTACTTTGGATTAGTAGTTTTTGTTTGTTGTATACACTTGAGATATAGACTCACAGTTGTATTCTTTTGTATAGCACGTGTTGCTATTCTTCTGTATTATTGTGGATCTTTCTGACCACTACTCTGATGTACACTTTTATGTGTGGAATATTCATATCTATTTCCGCCTTTGTGATATGAATTATCCGTGACTGAGTTATGTTATGTCTATTTCTATATTTGTTTTCGAAGATTATATATAGCCACTGTGTCATAGCTTTGAGTTTGTATCGGTACGTCGGATTTCCTGCTTTACTATCTGACATATCAGTGCTCGCACAAAGAAATTACACGGATGGTCTCTCCTCAACAGCCTTATTCTCCGTGCTAGTTGACAGCATTACTCCGTAGTGTTCTTGGCTAGCGTGGGTATAGAGGTGGGGCGTCACAGCTTGGTATCAGAGCCAAACTTCGGAACAATACGAAATATTGTAACACGGATCATCGTCCTAAGTCTATCTTAGAAGTCGTGCTTTAGGATTTAATTCGAGTCTTCGTACCGATTCATCCTATTTTCTTTATGATTCCTTGTTTTATCTATCAAGATTACTTGATACTCATTTGGTGAATAACCTTTTCTTCTTTCTTTCTTTCTAGAGGAAGAGAAATGGTTAGACCAGGCCGTCCCAGCGCCGGTCAATCTAGTGCTACTCCCCAAGAAGGAGTATTCATGTCTGCTTAGCAGCTTTTAGATCTCGTGAAGAATGCTCAAGCTGCAGGACCCATTCCAGAGCCTACTCATCCTAGATCCGGTTTTGCACGCTTGTGCAGAGACTACACCGATTTGGGTGGAAGGCCATTCATGGGATCTGAGAGTGTTATAGAAATTCAGGCTTGGCTCAAATCATGCGACCGCATCTTTTCTCGCATGAACCTTATTGATCTACATCGAGTCCAATTGGCTTTTAGCATGCTCCAAGAAAGAGCATTAGATTGGTATGAGCTTTTACTTTCTGAAGTCGTTGAAGTGGATCTCACTTGGGAGCAATTCCGGGAACGATTCGAACTAAAGTTTGTGCCGGAGGCTGAAAAAGTAACTTTAGCACGGCATTTTATTGACCTTGTTCAAGGTAAATCTTCCGTGAAAGATTATGTCGCATCGTTTGAATCTCTTTCCAAATACGGGGTTGAATACATTAATTCCCTATTGAAGAAAAATCAAAGATTTGTCTATGGCTTGAATAAGAATCTTAAGAAGCCATTAATCCTGAAACTTGAAGTTTCATTTGATCAGCTTATTGATATCGCTCTTCGTCTTGAAGAGGCCGATAGAGAGAGTAATATTGAAGTTGTGGTTGCCAAACAGAACTTCAACGAAAACATGAAGAGGCCGATTAAATTCAAAGGCCCCTTTCCCAACAAGAAAGGGAGGCAAGAAACCCCGGTAGCAAAAGCCCCTACCCCTAGTCGTGGACAATGCTACAATTGTGGTTCCACGGACCACTATGCAAGGGAGTGTCCGAAACCTCTTTATTGTCGCTATTGCAAAAATTCGGGTCACCATATAACTGCATGTCCCATACTTCAAAGTAGGAAGGAGGGAAAGCTCAATGTAGTGCAAGCTCCTAGCAACTCTTCTCTTGGTAAAGGTATTTTTCACTCAATCCTTGATGGCATTGTTTTATTTCGTGATCTTCTTATTTGAGTTATTTTTGATATGGGTTTCATCTCACTAATTTATATCACAATAACTTGTTGATTCTTTTTAAACATTTTTGGGCTTGAAGACTACTTTGA
This sequence comes from Allium cepa, assembly GCA_030765085.1. NCBI lineage: Eukaryota > Viridiplantae > Streptophyta > Magnoliopsida > Asparagales > Amaryllidaceae > Allium > Allium cepa. Next base: position 306,787,741 of record CM060934.1, on the reverse strand, counting down.
GGGTTGTGAATCCGGATGGGTCCGCAACACTCAATTTGCTTTCTATTGATGTCGAAATTATTTTATGTGATTTTTTTATTCCGAGCCGATATTTTTACTTAGGCTTCGGAATTGACCTTTTTTAAAAGGGTTGGCTTAATCATTGTGAAGCCTATATCCTATTTTTTCGAGTGGACTATTTATCTTCGACATCTTCTATCTGTTAAGCAGCTTTCTATTTTTCTTTGTGGTTCCGATTTCAAATTTTTGGTGGAATCATTTTATTCTTTAAGCTCACATGATGAGGAAAATGTTATTTCTCTCATCTAAATAGTTTGTGAAACTTTTCGGTATTTTTGAGCTTGTCTTAGGATTATCACCTAAGTAATCTTTTGTGTGGTGCTAAGGTCTTTTCAGTTCGACATTACCACCGGTTTTCATTTGCTATGAGTTGCGGAAGTTAGCATTCCACTTACCGCATTCCGCACTCGTTATGATTCTTATGAATGACTTATTATGTTATTCAGTTTTCCCATCTTGTTTCATCCATTTTATAAATCGAGTATTCTATGAATATGTCGATAATTCCATTCTTATATTTATTGATTTTGGATGAAAATAGAAATTTAAAATTTTGCAAATCTTTTTCATAAGATATTTTTATAAGTACATTTGGATTTTGATCTTAAATAAGCAAAGAATATTCTCAAAACTTTTAAGAGATATTTTCATCATATAGAAGATGGTTTTGTGATTGTATTGCCCGTTGAGTGCTTTAAGAATTCTGGTCGATGCGCTTGATCAACGTTATCGATAGGAATTTCCTAACGCTTTGATGAGACAGTCAGACACAATAAATTGACTTGTAAAAATGTAAATTTTTCTAGAAGGATTATTACATAAAGATAAATGTAATTTTGAAAGTTTTAACTTTTCAGGAAAAAAGATTATTTAAAAGAAATTCTTTCTTTTCGATACTCTTATTCTTGTGTTTTCCGAGGGGAACCAAGACTTTATCTTTTGTACCAATGCTAATCGTATTGGTTTGGATGCCGTTCTCTTGCAAAAAGGAAACGTTCTACCACTTGTGCTTCTAAGTCATAAAAGCCTATCGAGACTAGGTATGCCCCTCATGATCTAGTGCTCGCAGCTATTGTTTTCGCTTTTAGGATTTGGTATCATCGTTTTTGGGAAGAAATTTGTTCTCCACATCGATCATAAGTTTTTGGAATATCTATTTCTCATAAGGAACTTAATTTGCGTCAACCTCATTGGCTCGAGATTCCTTGTATCTTATGATCTTTTTACCAAGTTCATCGGACGTTTCGATGCACTTTGTTTTGTTGAGCTTCGCCTCATTTCTTTTATGGACTTGCGTCCGATGTTCTTTTATGGTGTTCGGTTCATCGGATGTACTGTTATTATACTACATCGATGTTCCGTCTTATCTGGATCAATGGATGTAACATTATTATGCTACATCGTTGTTCCGGTTTATCGGTTCATTGGACGTACCGTTTTTGTACTACGTCGGTGTTCCGAGATTATTCGAGCGTACCGTTTTTGTACTACGCCGTTGCACCGGCTCAATTTTCAGCTATTCTTGACGTTTTCCGCGTCTTTTAACTACGGAAATGCTTTTATGTTTCCGATTTTTATTCTTGAACCTGGATTTATTGAAGGGGTTGAAGTTTCACCAAATTTGACTTTTGAGCAACATTATATTCGCATCATTGCTTCGGAGGTGGGGCGCCTTCGGAATAAAGATGTTCTTCTTATGAAAGTTCAATAGTTCTCAGATCCTAAGGATTGCTCTTGGGAATCCTGAGAATTCATCGAGCGAACCCATTCGGGCTTACTTTTTCGTGCTCTTTATGGTGGACTTCTTGATTCAAATTTTCTTTTGTGTTGATATGCTTCTATGGTTGTTACTTCTTATTTTCTTCTTAAATATTGCGAGGACGCAATTTCTTTAAGGAGGGGAGTATGTAACAACCCGCATATTTATCGATTGTATATTTAAATATTTTATTTAAATATTTCATCGTTCGTCGGATTTTAGTCCGAAAAGCTACTTTTTGCAAACAGTCGAATTGGGACTCGAGACCCCTTCAATTGAGTTCAAAATGCCGTTCGCAACCTTTTTGAGTATAAACATCGATATGTTTGGAGCTAGCTAAAAATTTGACCTTTTTTCACTTAGGTTTTGGGTTTGGGTTCAGCCCACTAGCCATAATAATACCCCAAACTGAATCATCCCTCCCCATTCACTCTCACTTCCTCCTCTTTTCAGTTCTAAAGTAAAAATGGTGGAAGAGATTGGAAATGGAAATTCCTAAGCCCTAGTTTTCTTTGCAAATCCAACTTCTAGGTCCAAATTAAAGAGAACCCATTGGTAAGCCTTCTCTTCATCTTCCCCAACTCATCCTCTCTTTGATTTCAGAAAATTCCTAAAGCTAATTTGGGAAATATTTCTCTTTTAAGCTTAGAATCAAGCTTCTTGAGTTGGGATTGAAGTGTGGTTGATCTTCCTTTGCTTTAAAGCTTCTTCTTCATTAATTTGGGTTCAAATGTGAGATTTTTATCTCACATCTTTGTCTATAATTATCTTCGATTGTTAGGTATGAATTCCTAACACTTATTCTTGTGCGATTGATTTTGGGTTTGGATTAATTTGGTGTATATTCCAATTTTCGATGTTTTGAAATCAAAATCTATGAAAATCCTTTTATGGATATTTGGACATTGATATTTGAGGCGTATCGAAGAGCCGTTAAGGCTGGGTTGTCGCTAGACGTAAATCCCTAGTCGTCGTTGCTCGTCCGATCGCTTCCGATATTTATTTCGGCCATTTTTGGTCTAGGTTCAGGGAATGCCCTGAACCCCAGTTTCAGACGTCTGAAACGTTGTATTCAGACGTCTGAATATTATACTGGGAATTTTTGTTCCCCAGGATTCAGACGTCTGAATCATATTATCCAGACGTCTGAATTGGTTCGTTTTGAACCAGAAAGGAAATAGGCTAAAAATTTCCTATTTCAGACGTCTGAAATTTAGGGTTCAGATGTATGAAATATACTCTGGAAAACTTTTGGTTTTCCATATTCAGACGTCTGAATCCTTGATTTTAGACGCCTGAACCTGCACTCTTTTGCCTATTTGCCTATTTGCTTGAGAATTCCAACTTTGATCGATTTATGTTGATTCCGATTTGTTGATTATCATTTATTATGGACTTGATGACTTTTATATCGGGATTTTTGGGAATATCCATTTTGATGGATTCGGTATCGATTTCTTTGGATTTTATTCACGTCTTTGAATGTGAATTTTGACGATTGATTGTTTCTACAATCATTTCTATGATTTGTCACTTTAAAAATATAAAGGTTTCAATACTAGTAGTAAATATCAAAACTCTTTCGTCAAAGCAATCTTCAACACTATTTTATTACCAAACTTGTTTATAAAACCGTTTTCCAACCTACTAGTATATACAGACCTTTACCTCACTCTTTGAGAAATCTAACTAAACGACTTAGTAAAACAAGTGGTATGAAACGCTTGCGTTCACTTCGTCGGTTAATTCTTGGACTTGTTCGATTGAACCTCTTGTGACAATTTTCTAGTGAAGATCTACAATTTGTTCGCAAATATTTAAGTTAAGCTAGTGGTTATGCGACATGAGGCTAAGCTCATATATTTACTAGCTTATTGTAATTGACACTCCTTGATGATCGATGATGATCATTTTATGGTTTAGACTAGCAATGTGCGATGTCTCGCTGTCCATGTGGAGGACTGTACTTCATTTTATTAAGCTTCGTCTCATTTCTCGCATGGGTCGTACCTATTTAGGTGCGTCGATGTTTATTTACACATGGGTCATGCCTATTTAGGTGCGTCGATGTTTATTTACACATGGGTCGTGCCTATTTAGGTGCGTCGATGTTTGTTTACTTTGTGGAGCAATCGGCTCAATAAGTCGGTGCATGGGGCGTATCTTTCTAGGTACGTCGATGTTCGACTTTGCATGGGGTGTATCTTTCTAGGTGCATCGATGTTAGGCATTACGTGGGGCGTATCTTTCTAGGTGCGTCGATGTTGATTTATGCATGGGGCGTATCTTTCTAGGTACGTCGATGCTTATTTATGCTTGGGGTGTATCTTTCTAGGTGCATCGATGCTAGACATTACATGGGGCGTATCTATTTAGGTGCGTCGGTGATTGTCTTTGCATGGGTCGTACCTTTCTAGGTGCGTCGATGTTTGACTGTGCATGGGGTGTCTCTATTTAGGTGCGTCGATGTTCGGTCTATGGAATAGCGTTCCGTTTGGGATTGGCCATCCTTTTCTTGTGATTTCTGGATTTCTAATTGATGATTTCTGCAATTTATGTTTTACCAACTTTTACAATTGGCATTGATATGTATGTCATTTTATTGTGGCTTGGTGAATGAAATAAAGAATATGACATTCTTTTGATGCTATGAGATTCTTGAGATATTCTATGACTTTTGTGGATTTTCTAATGTATACTTGTCGTAGTACGACATTTTTGGTTATCATACGTCTTTTTATTATATCTCTTCTTATATCTCATTTTATCTGATAATTATAACTAGATTGATCCGTTTATTATTTTCTTCTTAAATAATACTCGAGTCAGACTGAGATATTGCAGGTGCTTCCTCATGACTTCCTATCTGGAACCATCTTCTGACTTTTGCTTAACTACTTTAGATGAGTAGTTTTTGTTTGTTGTATACACTTGAAATATCAATCATAGTTGTATTCTTTTGTATAGCACGTGTTGCTATTCTTCTGTACTATTGTGGATCTTTCTGACCACTACTCTGATGTACACTTTTATGTGTGGAATATTCATATATGTTTCCGCCTTTGTGATATGAATTATCTGTGACCGATTTATGTTATGTCTATTTCTATATTTGTTTCCGAAGATTATATATAGCCACTGTGTCATAGCTTTGAGTTTGTATCGTATGTCGGATTTCCTGCTTTACTATCTGACATATCGGTGCTCGCACAAATAAATTACACAGATGCTCGCTCCTCAACAGCCTTATTCTCCGTGCTAGTTGACAGCATTACTCCATAGTGTTCTTGGCTAGCGTGGGTATAGAGGTGGGGCGTCACACAATGTAGTTAATCTTAACCTAAATCCACTTCCACCATGTTACCAGGTTAAATTTTGTCTTGTCGCTTCTATAACCTTATTTAAACTGAAATTCCCTTTCTTTATACCTATGAATATCCAAAAACCTTGTTCCTATTCTTCACTTATCTTGATAGATTCTATTTTGTTCTTACAATGACCAGATAACTAAATCTGTCGCATTTCCATATTCTGTTGACAATAGTATCCTCGACCAGTTCACCCATTACCCGCATCATAGTATCCATTCTCAGTTTGTAAACAATGTCACTCCCTTTAACCAACATATTGAACCAAAGGAGATTACGTTTTCAATCAACAGTCTGACTACATATGCATTTCATATCATTTTATCTTATGCTTAAAACGTATTTCCAAATTCTAGAGGCATCAAGGTGTTTATGACATTCCTAAAATGACTAATTTATTTTGGTAAAACTTTACCATTGCCTCTGCATATCAGTTCTGTTGTCATTCTTTGTGCATTGTTCTTTGTTTTCATTTAGTTTTCATTTCTTAGTTTTCATTGTTTTTTTTTGCAATTCGTGCATCTTTTATTGTTTTGTTTTCATTGTTATACAACAGTTCACCTAGAGTCTCTTGCCATCACCCTCCTCTATGAGTTCATTTCTTATTTCATTTATTGTTCCCGCACTTCCATTCTCCAATTCAACCTGCACCCCACCACAACGCATGACCTTTGAACAAGTTCTCAAGCTTCACCATCGAATACCCTTGAAACTGCCTACACAACTGCCTACAACTTCCACCTGAATCCACACTTACTTACAAAAACTGCCTAAAACTTCCTCAAACACCATCTCATCATACCATCATGACTACCAACGGACAAATCCACAGCCAAATACCCCAACAACCTACCTATCACAATATTTTTATGATCATATATCACATAAATATTGCTTCGATTCTTGTTTTCTTTCCCATTAAATGATACAATTTTATATTTTAGGTGCATTTTTATGAATCGCCATTTTCACCTCACTAGCCCACTTTAGCCCTTATAAAAAATGTAATGTGAATTTTGTCATACTGCAATTACTCTCTATTATTTGTGTCAGGTGTTTATTGCGCATATAATTTCATATTTATCAAATAATATGTTGTAATTATTATTTTAACAATGGGCTATCATATTTCAGTTTGGCAGAGAATGCTGCTAGCATCATACGGAGTGGATGGCGAGGATGTCAGTCTCGTGGATACAATTGATGAGACAGATCCATTCATGTATGCATATTTTTATATGTTATTAATTTTGTTGCATAGAGTTGCATCTTACTAATTGTATATTCAATTTCAGGTTCAACGCTGAATAAGCGATAGGGAACATCTTGCTTGGCATGGGGAATTTATCTCTTTTGATCATGTTGAGTCAAAGCTTCTATGAAGATTTTGATTGCTGACAACAATATAAAGGCAATCGACAAATCAAGACCTACATATGGTACTCTAGATTATAGGTTGATTATTTGATGTTGTAATAGTAATAAACTTGTTAAAATCTATCCTCAAATAATCATGCATCTCAAATATAGTCGATATATATACATTTAAACATCATTGCACATTCACTGTGAAAATTTACACAGACCGGTCGACCGGTTGAAAATGGGGCGGTCGACCGTTTCTGGTAAAGTTGCACAGTAAACGTGCACACATGCACATAACGACTATATATTTAAAATCCTGTCTACCGGTCATTTTTTGACCTGTCGACCGTTTTTAAACAGAAAGCAAGTTTTCCAAACGACACTTCTCTTCTCCAAAAGTTGCATCTCCTACCTTTCACCAATAATCACAACTCTTAATGGCAACTGTTTCACCAAGAGTTACAACTATTTCTTCTTATATATACTCATCTAAATCGTTGATTCAAACATGAATTTATATGATTATTATATGCTTTCTCTGATCTTACTTTCTAACATTCTTGCATTCTAAAAGCACTCATTTAATTAATAGCTTATTGAATCATTGAAACTATTTTATACCTTTTGATTCAATAAGCAATATACCTTCTTTAATCTTCACAAAACATCAGTCATATACTTTGAGGATAAGATTATAGGAAGGGTGTACTACTAGTGACAAATCCGTGTTTTGAAGAACACAAGTTGTCAACAACAATTGTATTTGTTTGTGTTGAAGTCCTCGTGTTGTAAGAGGCAAGTGTTGAAGTCCTCAGTGTATTAGAGGCGTGAAATCCCGTTCGGCTGTTCGGGTATTGTAAAACTGTTCCTCCGGGTGAAGCGAGGTAGTTAATAGTGAAAATCCAGATAGGAGTCTGGGACTGGACGTAGGACGGTGCTCCGAACCAGTATAAAAATCTCTGGTGTGATTTTTCTATTTTTATTTTCGCTTTGCTACTATCATCTATTTTCCGCATTTATATTATAGTCCATATTACACGATCCGTGTGTACTATATTAGTACGTGCATTAGTGTACTAATTAGTGTCCATCTTATTGAACTATGGCATGTATGGTAGTTTTCAAAACATCTTATGTTTAAATATGTATTATGCATTGTTCTTTTTTGGTTCATATTCTCTTTTGTTTACTCCTTTTTGTCGATGACAAAGGGGGAGAAAGGTGCTAATAATTGTTTGCAGGGAGAAAGGTGCTAATAATTGTCTGCAGGAAATCACATATTCAGGGGGAGATTCAATACTTTAGCTATATATTGTCATCAATCAAAAAGGGGGAGAATGTTGAGTCAAAGCTTCTATGAAGATTTTGATTGCTGACAACAATATAAAGGCAATCGACAAATCAAGACCTACATATGGTACTCTAGATTATAGGTTGATTATTTGATGTTGTAATAGTGATAAACTTGTTAAAATCTATCCTCAAATAATCATGCATCTCAAATATAGTCGATATATATACATTTAAACATCATTGCACATTCACTGTGAAAATTTACACAGACCGGTCGACCGGTTGAAAATGGGGCGGTCGACCGTTTCTGGTAAAGTTGCACAGTAAACGTGCACACATGCACATAACGACTATATATTTAAAATCCTGTCTACCGGTCATTTTTTGACCTGTCGACCGTTTTTAAACAGAAAGCAAGTTTTCCAAACGACACTTCTCTTCTCCAAAAGTTGCATCTCCTACCTTTCACCAATAATCACAACTCTTAATGGCAACTGTTTCACCAAGAGTTACAACTATTTCTTCTTATATATACTCATCTAAATCGTTGATTCAAACATGAATTTATATGATTATTATATGCTTTCTCTGATCTTACTTTCTAACATTCTTGCATTCTAAAAGCACTCATTTAATTAATAGCTTATTGAATCATTGAAACTATTTTACACCTTTTGATTCAATAAGCAATATACCTTCTTTAATCTTCACAAAACATCAGTCATATACTTTGAGGATAAGATTATAGGAAGGGTGTACTACTAGTGACAAATCCGTGTTTTGAAGAACACAAGTTGTCAACAACAATTGTATTTGTTTGTGTTGAAGTCCTCGTGTTGTAAGAGGCAAGTGTTGAAGTCCTCAGTGTATTAGAGGCGTGAAATCCCGTTCGGCTGTTCGGGTATTGTAAACCTGTTCCTCCGGGTGAAGCGAGGTAGTTAATAGTGAAAATCCAGATAGGAGTCTGGGACTGGACGTAGGACGGTGCTCCGAACCAGTATAAAAATCTCTGGTGTGATTTTTCTATTTTTATTTTCGCTTTGCTACTATCATCTATTTTCCGCATTTATATTATAGTCCATATTACACGATCCGTGTGTACTATATTAGTATGTGCATTAGTATACTCACCCCCACTTTCAGATCAGTATGTATATGTAATTATATTGACGTATGTTATGGATTTAGTTATGTTTTGTAATAGAATTATGAATTCAAAATGGGTGTAAAATTGGATAGTTTTAGCTTTTATTAAATGTGAATGGTTCGTGTTGTTTCAAGTAACGTTAACGATTGTAGTTATTATTAGTGAAATATCGGTTTTAATTATAATGTTGTGAAATTTATGGTTAATTGCAGCTGTCGGAAGATGAATTGCAATTGTTGGTAGCAGTTGTAAAAAGATTTACTGCAACTATCAATAACAGTTGTAAATGAATCTATTACAACTGCGAAAAGCAGCTGCAAAAGGTATTATTGCAACTTGCTATTAGCAGTTGCAAAAGAGACCTATAACAACTGTCAATGCAACAGTTATGATAGACATTACCACAACTCTCAAAAGCAGTTGTAAAAAGGTTTTCTACAACTGTCGATGAGAGTTGTAAAAATCTCCAACTCTATTACAACTTCGGATATTAAGACTGGTGACCGCCCGTTGTAATAGACCTATTGCAACTAGTTTTGGTAGTTGCGAAGAGGTATTTTTGTTGTAGATTCTGTTTGTTTTATTTCTTTCTTTCTCTGTTTTTCTTATTTACCCCAATAATAATCCGCCCTTCTGTATGGTTTGAGTCTGACGTGTGTGGTTTATCGTCGATTTAAAGCGTACAAAAGGTGGGATGTTACATCTGGTATCAAAGCTTTGGTTTAGCGATAAACCTTAGCTTTGTGGGATCTCACTCTTTATTAATAGGGTAGTAATACCCTATGATGAGTCACTAAGAGTATATATATGAGAAAGCGTATTTGTTAGTGTTATAAAAAGGTTTTTACATTGTGTTAATTTGTTCCGTTTTGTATTTATAAATTCTGGTTAGTGCATAGGATGCTATGACATCAATAGGAATTTCGAAACACTTAATAGGACAGATCGACACAATATTTGTTTTGAATATAGGTGAATGAAATAATTTTGCCTATTATATTTTATATATATAAAATAACTTTTGTAAAGGTTATATTTGGTTGTACTATATTGATTGTTAGGTAGTGAAATTTATAAATATTAATTGGAAATTTAGAACATAAGTTCCGGGGTTTTGAAACTTGCTTACGAATAATTTTCAGATATAATAATAATATTGTTAGTAGTATTTTCTGATATGAATATTTCAATATGATTTGAAAGAAATTTTTTAAAGAAATTTTGAAAGAAATAAGTTCTGTACTCCCCTCTCTATCGCTGGAAAATAATTTCGGCGATGAGTGCCCACATCATCGACGTTCATTTTCAAGTTTCAAGGTGGGAAGGCCACGGTAGTAGTTTTACTACAGATTTATTTTGATAAACAAATATAAATTTTAAATTGTTTTAAATATAATTGGATATAGAAGTTGCAAGTATATATATCTATTACTTTAAAATGATTTTAAATTTAACCCGGTATTCAATTCTTAAGTTTCCATTAATTAATAGTTTCAATTATTGTAGTGAAATGAAATTCAACTAACAAATTGAAACCTCTAAAGGAAATAATAAATTTAATGCTAAGTTGTAAATGGAATTAAAAGAAAAGTTGAAATTTGCAATCTATAAAGACAGAAGATATGAGTGTTGAACATTAAATTAATTTAAAGGAAATGAGAAAAATTTGTATAAATTTATATTGCATTCTTATAAGCATACATATAACTTACCAAATAATAAAAGTTAAATGTTTAATAAGAAAATGCAATATAATATTATACAAGTAAAAACTTGAAGTAATGAAAGTATTCAATGAAATTCTTTAATAAATAAGAAGTTGATGTTGTAATCGTTGTGAACTTAAGTTGGAATTGAAATGTTACTGTAATAAAGGTAATAGGAAGTAAGTATTGTGAGTATAAGATTATAAACTTAAGTAAATGAATTAATATGCAGAGAAATTGAATTAAACATGAATACTACAAAAAATGTAAACGAATATCTGTAAGTAATAAATGAAAATAAATGAAGTAAACATTGAATCAATGAAAAAAACTAAAAGTTTGTACGAAAATGAAAATTTAAAGGATGAATCATTATATATATAAATAAAAAGGGAGTGAAATAATAAATGTTATAAGATGAAATTAATAAGAATGAACTAAATTTATTGTTTGAGATCGTTGGGTGTTTGGTTTATGGTTGTTTCGGCAAGGATACTTTAATGTATGAATAATCTATTTAGTTTCATCTAAGATTGTTGAGTAAATGGTGCACTTAATAGTTTATTTTTCACTCTGTACAATTTGAAGTTTTGAACCCAAACAACTATATGTTTTGTTTGATGTGAATGGATAATTGAATTGTGTTGATTCTGTATGATGATTGTATGCTGCGGTTGTAAGTGATTGCTGTTGTTTGACGTTGATTTGTTTGCTAGTGGATGAAACAAAATTAATATTTCATTCTATATAATTATTAACTCTTTAGATTATATAAGTGAAATGCAGGTTATGGAAGCAATTGCTACTGCTTTTGGTTTCATAATTAAGCGTATATTGCCTGACAAATAGGTACGTTCTTGGATTATGGTTTTATAGCATTATCATATTGTTTTCCCGTTGTTGGGATATATTATTTCGAAATACTGTGATATATTTTGTTATATTTGATATTATATTTTCTCCCGAGCCTCTCTGTACAAAGGAGACTCTGCCGAAATTTTTCATGAATTTTGGACTTAGAATTTTTTTAAAAGTTTTTCCAAACTTTATTAATTTGAGTATAAAAAGATTTAATGGCTATAAATTAGTATATTTTTTCTAAATTAATTAATTTTGTAATTTATTTGTCATAAAGTTAATATTTTGAACAAGACATATTGACTATTTGATTCTTTCTTTTCCCTTCTTTTTCCTTTTCGGGGACGAAAAGTTTTGAGTGGGGGAGAGTGTAAACCCTTAAATTTTCGATAATTTAAATTATTAATTTAATTAAATTTTGTTATTTAATAGTGGATGAAATAAAAATTTGTAATTTAATAATGAAATAATATATTATTAATGGTGATTGAATGAAATTTGTGTATGTAAACAATTGTAACAATTGTTTGGGAATAATAACTTATAAGTGTGATTAAAAGAAATGGTAACAAATATTTTATGTTACCTATTTATTTAGCCTATTAATTTAAATTTGGTAAAAATTGCAATAAATCTAAACTAAATATTTTGTTAATGTAAATTTAGTTAATAATGGGGAATAACATTTACTTTATTCATAATATGACAATTGGTTGAATAAAAGGAATGTAAATCAAGATTTATTAATTCATTGGAATTTAGATCGTAATAATTGGATTAATTGCAATTAAATGAATTAATAATCGAACACTACGTAAATGGAAATTTAGATGAAATAGGGAAATATTACCGTACTAAGATGTAAATTAATGTTAGTTATATCCTTACTGTGATAAAAGACTTGAATAACAAGGTTTAAAAATTTAATAAATGGATTTTGGAATTTTAGATGTATAAATTTCTGAATTTAATGAAATTGAAATTAAACACTGAAATTGAGGAATTAATCAATTTTTAATTGACATCTAAATTTGTTTAAATTAGTATGAATGATTAAGAAATTTAAAAATGACAAATTGTCAATTATAGAATTGAAATTGAAAATTTGATTTAATTAATTAATAATTATTTTATTCAATTAATGTGAAAATAGCCATTTTGGCCATTGACTCGGATTTCGATGAAACTAGTTTCATCGGATCCGCAAGGGTGTATTATTATAGGATTTCAAGTTTCATAGCGAACGGACTTGTCGTTTGATCGTACGGGCTAGAAACGTCTAGAAATCAATTAAATTGAAATCAATTGAAATCAATACAAAATAATTTGATTTTAGCATATCTTCTTCATACGATGGAATGTGGACCAGAAACCTATTCCATTGATTTTAAAATATTTTAAAACATCTATTTTGATATATGGGTTGGCCCAATTTCGTTCCGCAGTCATAACGGGCTTTTCGGGCCATTTATCGTTTAACGTGTAAATCAATCGTGTCCATCTGTTCTATTTCAACTTTGCATGTATATACCTTGTTATAAACCCTAGCCTGTTTCTTATGTTAATTTTTTTGTATGTACAATTCCAATTGCTCCTCTTTCTCAATGGCAGACAAACTCTAAATTCCACAGTAAATTGCAAACAAAAAATTTCTACTTCAAAATTCAAACTCCTCAATACATATCAAATTATATATGGATTTAAAGCTCTTCAAGAGCGCAAATCAAATGCACTATTCGTTTCTAGATCTGGGTTTCTGTGTTGCCAAAATTGGCTTGTTTATTCTAGGTTGTCCGTTGCATCGTGATCAACTACGGCGGATCATCAAATCAATGATGTCGTTGTGTAGTGGGGACTGAGGGGAGTCCATCTGAGGTGATTGTTTAGAGTTTCAATGGCTAGATCGCCTGTGAAAATTCAATCAGGGTCCGTGTTTTGGCGGCGGCAGCTGCCCATCGCGTGCGCGATGGTGGCACTTAGGCAAAGGGGTTGGCGGCGTGGGCCGCGGCGAGGTTGGAGGCGGCTTCGGCCGACGTCGAGCACGAGGCGACGCTAGGGTTTCACGCTTTTTTTCATGTGCGTGGGTTAGCGGTTGGAAGGTCGCGTACGCTTGGGCTTCAAACAAGAAGAAGGTGACGTGTCCTTTTTTTTTTTATAAACTATTATATTTTTAACATTCAAACATTCTAATATGCACTACTTTTTCATACGAGTTCGGATTCGGGCATGGTTTGATCCGTTGGGATCGTATCAAAATTTCAGACATTTTGACACTGGTTTGGACAAATTCTAAGACTATTCAAATTTTGAGTTTAAACTGGATTTAAATTCAGTTTAAATTCAAAAGGTAAGTAACCCACTCACAACTTCTAAAATTTCTTATGTGTGTTAAATTAGTTTTTGATGTGATTAGAAATTTATTTATGACTGTTAGGTGTATTTTTAATCATCATCTCGGTTAAATTGAATTTATTTGAGTTAAATTTACTTAATTTGTTACTGCATATAAACTGCCAATTAAATTGTTGTTTAATTTATCATTAAATGCAAATTGCCAGTAAATGACTGATATTTATTAGCTGTTCTATATTGCTGTTATTGATTGAATTGGATGATGATTCCGACAAATGTTTGATGATTGATATTGGATGAATGGATGTTGTATTTTATACTATTATAAACTGCAAGTTGTTATGGATTTTTATTTCATTCGGGATTACGGTTTGAAATGATATATAACCGTATTTATATTTTAAAGTACAGGTTGAAATGATAAATATCTGTATCACTTGACCATAGGATAGAAAATTTTATATAGGCACCATGGTCTATATATATAAATATTTTTTAATGATTTCTATAGTTTTGTAAGGAAATATATGGTTTTTATAAATATCGATTCTAAATATTATACAAATGTTATTTTATTATTAAATTTTAAGCTATGAATAAACTGTTTTTATATAGAATATGCTTAATATTAAGTTTGATTTCCATTTTGATAATATGGATAAATTTTTAAATTTTATTTTAATACAGAGTTTATAATGATCCAAATAAACTAAGGTTGGAAGATAATTTGGAAATTTATTCGAAATTAAATCTATGTAAGAATTAAACTCGAATAAGTTGATGCCAAATTTATTAAATTTAGAACTTTAAAAGGTATGATTTTATAACTTGATTTTGGTTTAGTGCGGATTAAACGAATATTTCAAGTATAAATAAATTTATTTGTAATTTGAGTTCTATTTAGATGATAATGGATTTATTATGTGAAATATTTCAAACTAAATAATAGAAAAGTGAATTGTTGAATCGTAATTACCAAACTCAGTTTGAAATTGTGAATACTTACAATTTGATATATATTAAATTTGAAATGGTTTATTCTATGGAACAAATCTGTTTTGAAATTAATATAAAATAAATATAAATTTGGAATAGGTTATTTGGAAACTGAATTGCATTAAAATTTATAATTTGGGATTTGGTTAAATTTAAAATCTAGAAATTTGAGTTGTTTTGGAATTGATTGGTGATATTTAAGAAGCTAGTTTATTACATAAAGTATTTTATTATTTGAACCATTTAAGTGATGGAAGTTATGTTTCAAAGTTACAAATTTTAAAATATTATGATTTTAAAATGTTATAATTTCAAATGTTTGATTTCGAAGTGTTATAACATTGAAAGTGCTATGATTTTGGGAAAGAGGATATATTTGAACTAAAAAAAATGATATCATATTGATTTAGGTTTTAAAACGGAAATGATATCGTATTTATATCGATTTGAAATGGATATTATATTCTAGATTTAAAGGTATAAACTATTTTGAAAATACCACGGTGTTATAATAATGTTGTTGTTAAAAAGACCGGGATCGGAAGTTGTCATACTCTCTGCCAACTCCGAAAACCACTTTAACAACCGTGTACGCCGTGGAGATTCCAGAATGAAGAAGGATGGTGGCGGCGTGTCCTTTGAGGTAAATACGTGGACCCGACTCTCGTGTGTTGGCATAAGGTGGCTAAAACAAGAGCGATTCCGGGCCACCGAGGTAGCCCCTCTTATCGGACACACTCCTTCGATATCATTCCATTATATGCTGACTTTGAGATTGATTCGGTGGCCACTTTTGATTTTTGATTTGGGGGGGGGGGGGGGTGGCTCGAGATGGGCGGTAGCTGCGTGCTATGTGTCACCACCAGTCCGGATAGCGATTGGTATATCTACCCTGGCATTGCCTAGTTGTGTCGTGTCACCTACCCTAGCGCGCCTTGTACGAGTTTGGTTTTCTCCCGTAGCCCATGTGGTATCCTATCGTGGCTTCCCGATCAGGAGGGACTATGATGCTGGATGGACTACTGGGACTATTACGTGTTAAGGGGAAGATTGGGTAACTCCTTAATGCTATTTAATAGTAAGTTTATTTTACTGTAGACATTATTATAATAGCGGAATATTACTTGTCGAATGCCCGTTTGGTTTTCTGGCATTCGATTGTTCGGCATTTGATACAGTGTACGTATTGATGTCGACTTTCGAAATTCAAAAAATTGGGTCGTTACAATACGTATAGGGAATTGTCTGATTTAGTGGGACAAAGCCTAGCTCTATTAAGGTTGACTTGAGTTTTTCATTCCAGACCCGAGGTGCTTGCTTCAACGCATAGATGGCCTTATGTAATTTTCATACTAACTTGCCGTTGACTTCATTCTTGTATTCTTTTGATTGTTCCATGAATACATCTTCTTTCACATCCCCATTGAGAAATGCAATGTTTACATCCAACTGTCTAATTTTCAATTTTCGGTATAATGCAATAGTTAAAATGATCCTTATTGTAGGTGGTTTCACCACTGGAGAAAATGTTTCCTTGACGTCGAAACCGTACTATTGATTGTACCCTTTAGCTACAAACCTTGCTTTATATTTTGATATGCTTCCACCTGGGTTTCTTTTGATTTTCTAAGTCCATTTGCACCCTATAACATTTTTATCCTCTAGTATTGATACAAGACTCTAATTTGAGCGTTATGTTCTTCATTCATTGCTTGTTTCCAATTATCATCTGTAATTGCTTCTTCATATATTGTTTCCTATTTCTGTCTGATCTAACTGCGTACTATCAACTTTAGGCTTGAATATTCCACTTTTTGATCTAGTAATCATATGATGTCCTCTTCTTGCAGGTGGTGATTCTTGAGTACTAATGTTATCATCTATATGCTGAGACTTAGATGAAGAGAATTCTCTTTGATGTGAGTTGGTATTATTGTTTGACTTGTGTTGTCGAAGGTATTAGAGAGCTCATATACACCATAACCTGATCCAGTGGCTACTCTGGATAATGTGTGATGTGGTCCTTAGCCTCTTTACATGCCTTCACCATTTTGATTTGTATTCCAGTTAGATATCACAGGTATTGAAGGAATTGACATGTTACTTTTGTTGTACACATTTTTTGTTGTTTTGATTCTTTCATCTGCAAATGGAAAAATGCTTTGATTAAACACCACATGTCTTGAAAAAAATATCCTACCATCACTACTCAAATACACGTATCCCTTTCGATTACTCCCATTTCCTAGAAAGGTACAAGGGGTAGATCTAAGGCTTAATTTGTGATTGTTGTATGCTCTAAGACATGGAAAACACAAGCATCCAAATGTCTTTAGACTTGGATAGTATGGTTTAACCCCAAATAACACTTCAATAGGATTCATGTGTTTGAGTGCTTAGTAGGAAGTCTTTAAATACATAGCAGTGTTAAAAGCTTCTGGCCAGAATTTCATGGGTAGAGAGGCTTGTGCTAGTAGAGTTAGTCATGTCTGTACTATATGCCTATGTTTTCTTTCCAATAGCTCATTTTGCTCTGAAGTATATGGACAGGTTGTTACGTGAACAACTCCTCTTTTTAGAAAATAATCTTTTAATGATTTGTATTCTCCACCTCCATCAGTTTGTATTATTCTAAGTTCACTGTTTACTTGCTTTTCAGCTTGTGTTATGAACTTTATTACAACCTTAAATGCATCTGATTTTGATTCAAAAAATATATCCACGTATATTTGGAAAGGCATCAACAAAAGATATGTTGTACTTAAATCCATAGTTAGAGCTTACTGATGCTGGCCCTCATAGATCTATGGCCACTAGTTCTAGTGGTTTATTAATAATGGTGGTTGAATCTGTAAATGGGAATTTGTGCCTTTTGCCTAATTGACAGTAAGTACACAAATATAGAAAAGATACATCAAAAGAAATATTATTATTCTTAAGTACTTGCTTTACAACATTCATATAGGATGCCCCAGTTTACAGTGCTAGAAATCTAATCTTTTAATGATTTGTATTCTTCACCTCCATCAATTTGCATTATTTTAAGTTCACTGTTTACTTGCTTTTCAACTTATGTTACGAACTTTATTACAGCCTTAAATGCATCTCATTTTGACTCAACAAATATATCCATGTATATTTGGGAAAGCATCAACAAAAGATACGTCGTACCTAAATCCATAGTTAGAGCTTACTAATGCTGGCCCTCATAGATCTATGACCACAAGTTCTAATGGTTTATTAATAATGGTGGTTGAATCTGTAAATGGGAATAAGTGCCTTTTGCCTAATTGAAAGTAAGTACACAAATATAGCAAAGATACATCAAAAGAAATATTATTATTCTTAAGTACTTGTTTTACAACATTCATATAGGATGCCCTAGTTTACAGTGCTAGAAATCACATATTTCTTTGCCGTTTTTAGTATATTATTCAGAATTTTTACACCACATATTTCTAACTTTGCTCTTTCTTATGTTTCCAAAGTTGAATTTGTAAAACCCCTTGTCCAGTTTACCCTATAGCAATATATCTTGATTTAGTAAATCTAGCTACACAGAATTTAGGGTGAAACTCAAAATACACATTGCTGTCATTAGAAAATTGAGATACACTCATTAAATTTTTCTTAATTTAAGTAACTCTTAATAGATTATTAAGGTAAAGATACCCTTTACCTTGAATGCTGCTAGTTCCAACATGTTTGATATTTATAGCTTCTCCACTTCCCATATGTATAGAATTCATACCTGTTTATACTTTATTGCCAAGACTAAGATTTTGAAAGTTATTTGTGAGGTGATTAGTGCCACTTGAGTTTGGATACCGGTCTTCACTTGCAATGTCCTCTGTTCTGGTAAGACATTCTGAATTTAAATGCTGCATTATTGAACATTCAGTCTGATTGTTTTGCCTTTGATCCAAATAAGCTACATTTGCACTAGAATTGTAGTTTCTTTGAATTTCTTGATTTTGTTGACTGTGGAAGTATTCCATGTTGAGTCTAAAGTAACACCGCCTTGTTGTGTGTCCAGGTTTTTCACATATTTGACACTTTTTTCTGTTAGTGTTCCATCTGTTATTCTTGCCTCTTACTCTCTGCGTAGTACCACCTTATTGATTATATGATTCTTGTCTGATATTTTGATTCCTTGTCTCCTTCCTTGGTTCCTATTTTTAGAGGTTGATGTATAGTTGATTGATAATTCTGTGTTGCTTTCGTTCCTCTATTTTACACTTCCTTCATGTGATAATAGAATTGAGTGGACATACTGCATACTGGGTAGATTTTGTTGTGATAAAATAATGGCCACTATTGATTTATATTCTATAACTAGTCCATTCAATATAGTGAGAATTTTCTATGATTCTGATATTATGTGACCAGTAGTTTCAATAAGAACATAATAGACTTCACCTTGGCCAGATACTCCCTCATTGACATATTTTCTTTTTTTAAATTCTGCAATTGTCGCATGTAAATGCATAATTCTTGTTGCCGACTGTGTGTTGAATATTTGTAGTATTGCAGTCCATATATCATATAATGTCTTGCATCCAATTATCTGTGGTAACAATCTAGAACTGATGGAAGATAATAACAATGCTGCAAGTAAATTGTCTTGCCTTTGATGATTAATGAACTCTTTTTTGATGACTCTCTCTCCTTTACTATTCGTGATCATTCTTATGGGGGTAATAGCGGTTCCATATAGAAAATTTTCTAACCCATAACCTTTTATGCTGGTTTCAATTTGATACTTCCATAGTATGAATTATTTTTCATCTAATGAGTGGTTACCAAATGACTCTTTGGTTTGAGAATACTACAGCAATTATTCTCTAAAATCGATGGTTCTTGATTCTTGAATCCACTTGATGCGATGGATGAAATATCATCATCTCCAACCATAATGAATTAATAGAGCATGATCTTGCAAATCTTGATATAGATCTTTCACTGTGCAGCCAGATTTTGCAGTTCTTGATGCAAGTTTCTTGGCGAGGCACTTTGAATGAAGTTCTTGAGTTCTTGATGATAATCAAGATAGTAAGTGGAAACTGTGACTCTCAGATGATGAAAATACTATTTTTCTAAGAGCAACCGAAGGTCGTGAATGATGAGAATACTCTGACACCCTCTTCTGGATGGCTAAATGATGATGAAAAATAGTTCTCTGATGAGAACCGGTAGATGATTAGCTAATGAATACTGTCGTTTGATAGTTTTTAGGCTCTGATACCATAATAGAAATATTGCTGAAAGATTTGTTGAGAAGAAAGTTGTGTATTACATTCACTCAAAATAGAGTGAATGGCATTTATATATATACACCGTGTATATGAGAAATGATGCAGTGTAATAAACTATTGGGCTAACTGATTCGGTGCATTCTCCTATAAAATGAGAACCCGATCACTCTTATAATATACAACTGTCTAGATACATCGTTCATTCTAACTCTTACAACATCACATCTTTTAGAGTTTTCAAGAAGTGCTACATCCGAAAGACAAGCACTCTTTTGAATCTTTCATACAAAACATCAACGTTTAATGACAAACCTTCCCTTATTATATACTTGGATTTATTCTTAGGGAAATTGACTCTTATATCTCGGAAGGAAAATTTACAAGATGTGTTCTTGCATTGCCCCATTGTGCACGAATATGTAGCATAGATTTGAAATATGCAGTTAGTATGTCTGATAATAATGTATATAATGAAAAATTTTATACATACTGCTTCAAAGTGCTAAAATAGAAAAACTAAATCTATGTTCTCCTAGTAATGGAAAAAGTCTTAGTAGGGGAAAAATGGACTTGATTTGTTGTAAAAATGTACAAACAAATGGTGATTGACAATCATTTGACTAATTAACATAGAAAGTAAAGTGATGCTATCATAAGTAACACATGCATGTGAAATCTAGACGTTTGGAATATGGAGATAAACATAAGATAATGTAAAACCAACGGTTTCTTTACTATAATATTTCCTACTTTGAGATGGAACCCAAAATGATATATTTTGCATCTATGTGTTATGCCATAAGATTTATGGTGGCAGACCCATAATGGAACAAAAAGAAATATAAGGTAAGAAACAGAAATAAAGGCGTTACTAGGGTCTCATACACTTGTTTTTTTTTGCGTAATTGATGGCTTTTGATTCAGCCCTTGTAGTAACTTTGAAGTCATAAAAGGAAGGGAAGTTAGATATGTCAAAAAGATTGTGACATTCCTGATTTTTAAGCCTAATTAATTTGGTAATTAATATAAAATTTTGGTTAAATGATGAATTAATTGGAAAAAAATTCCATAATAAATACAATGTGATTTTGAATTTTAATTAATATATTGAAAATAAATTGAAATTTGGATTTGAAATTCAAATATAAATTGGATTTAAAACTATATTTTAAAAATTAATAAGAATTTGTTTTCTAATTTTAATATACATATAATTTGAAAGTTATATTTTGAATTAAATACAAATGATTTTCAAAGAAATTGTTTAAAGCTAAATTCTATAATATGCACATGTGTGTTTATTTATTTAAAAGTATAATAACTTGAATTTAAAATTTAAAATAAAAATGAATAAAAGCTTTAGATATGTACACATAAGGAAATGTGTTACTTAGGAACAAAATGGAAAAGGTACATATAAAATATATGTGTTAAAGTATAATTTAATTTTAAATCATATTTCTTTAGAGAATATAAATATATATATATATATTACTAAAAGTAAACTAATGTACATATTGTATAAAATTCTTATTAATACTTGCAAACATTTTATAATGTAAAAGGACATGTGTAAGCAAATTGAAATGTGAGATTAATAAGTGTAGGCTTATAGAGATACAAATAATACAAGTGTCACATACCTTTGAATTTTCCTTTTATTTTAGATTTAATAATAATAAGAGGGAATCAAAGTTATAAATATCACTAGCCTTTTCATTCCTCATTTTCTTCGATTCAAAAACAAACAAACTTTATAAAACCTAAGAAAAAAATGTACACACCAGAAAAAGAGAAAAACAAAAAAACCACAACCTCTCAAATTCAAAACCTATTTTCAAGCAAACCTGAGAAGAATCATCTCTTCGGTTTTCAAAAAATTTCAAACTGAAAATCTGAAGCCATGAATCCAAATCAAACTACAACCTACAAACAAAAAAAATATTGGAATCTCAAGCAAGGCAGCCGATTCAACTCAGATCAAAACCTATTCAAAACTATAAATCAAAAAGCAGTTTGATGCTTCAGCTTCAACCTGGAAACCCAAAAACCAAGATAGATAAGAAAATCAAGCAAACAATTACAAGTTGGAGCATCTAAATCTGAGGCAATTAGATCAGTTTCAAGTTCAAAAACCTACTTCCAGTTTTAAATTCAAAAAAAAAAAAGAAATTCGAGGCAAAACTTCTTTGTTCTCTATTCATCATGACAGGCTTTTTCCTCTGTCTTCATCCCTTAGGCGAGAAAATTTCGCTTACATATTTATGCAATCTGGTATATATACTTGGCTGATGTGATGCACTTTTTATTTTGTTCTCTGATTTGGTACCTACGTTTGGAGCAATCTGTGTTCGCATTTTCATGCTTGCCTGGGTGTATTTGTACCTATGAGTATAAATATAGTTATGCGTGTGTGTTGTAAAGCCAGGGCTGTTGAAAAATTAGTGTGTACATGTTTCATGCGTGAGTATTGTACTGACGGTAACCCCTTGACACGTCCATACTTGTGCTAGAAATCAATGTACACTTTGCAAATAATGTTTATTTATAGATATTTAAAAAAGGAATTATATGTAACTTGTATTTATTTAAGTATATATATTGAAATTTTAATTGAGATCTATTTAAATTATAATTCAATGTAAGGCGCAATTGCAAATCCATCTTGTAATTCGGTTTAGAAAGAATAGGACTGGCCTTATAATGTGTAATAATAGTTCCCTTTTCATTGGTGTACATTATGTTTTTCCCTCACGCTTCTGCATAGAAGATTCAACTTAACGTTTAACTTTGAATGATGACTATTTCTCAATTGTGACATAATCCAACTAAATGGGTTCCTTCTTCCCTATGTACTTTGTTCACAGTTTATCCAAATTTTGGTCACTGGCGTTTGGTAATCCTTGGACCTGTATTAGATTTTAATTGTTTTTTTTTCATAACTTTACTTCTGGTATATAATGATTTCAATATTCAAGCGACTTTGAGTTGGATGGTTCGAAGCTTCAGTGTGTGCTCGTTTTAAGTCCAGCATGCTTTTGTTTTCTGTCATCTTTGCTTGATCTATGGATGGTTCTCTTAGAGCAGATAATTGTGTGCGTTCATGAAAACAATCTTTGCTTGAGTCGATCAGCGTTTGTATTCGAGAAGATGAGGAGGATTGTCTCGGGGTTAGTTTCGAGAAAAGAGAGGATTGTCTCGAGTTTGGCTTGGAGTACGTGAATGTTAATAACTTATAATAGTTTTAAAAATTCAAAACAAAGTGGCTCGAGAAAAACATGGGTTTGCACGGGAGTCTACTCGGGTTTGTGATCAAGTGGTCGTGTAGTTGTGGAAAACGGACTTTAAAATTTAAAACAAAAATATAATAGGTTTGTTTAGCTCGAGGGAGTTTTGAGTCTGGTTCGAGCATTATCTCGGGAATTGTTAGTTTAGGCTCGGGTTTGTTTAATTTGACACCAGGTTTCCAAAGTTTTTAATAACCAGTTTTAAAATAAAAGCATGATCAAGATAAGATTTTATAAAAGCAAAGTTTTAAATTTAAAATGAATCTAGTTTAAATTATTACATGACAATGTTTTAAACTATTTGATTAAAGGATGTTATAACTTGTTTAAACCTAATTTTGTTAAGTTAAATGTTTACGTCATTTTAAAAACTGAAATTTCATGAATTAATTAAATAAAGTTTACTTAATGTAAATAATTAAAGGTAATTAATTACTTAAAAATAATTACTTAATTAAAAGTAATTAATTAATGACTAATCCAGTGATTAAATAATAATTACTCAATATAATTAATTTGTGATTTAATTAATTAAAGTAATTAGGGATTATCATTTATTGTAATTAATTAAGAATAATTAATTAAATGGTGATTAATTAAGGGTTAATTAATTAATGTAATTAAGAATAATTAATTAAAGAATAATTAAATAATCAGGGGTTAATTATTTAATGATTAAAGGTTAACTAACAAATTGAAGGATAATTAATTAAAATAGTTTATAATTAATTAATGATTAATTAACTAGGAAAAGTAATTTATTTATAAGTAATTAATCTAATTTAAATTAATCAGATAATTAATTGATCTTACTTATGGATGTTTGGATTCTATTGAATATTGAATTGTTTGATACCCTTGATGTTTGATGCTGTATTTTGATTTGAGTTGTGATAAATGCAATTTATTTATCTGTGATAAATGTATATTGTTTATCTGTAAATCTATGAATGGAAGATAAGCGTTATAGATTATATCGCTTATCGATGTTGATATGATTGAATCTGTGATGATTGAATGATGTTGCACTATTGTGTAAAACCCTTGGACCACACCATACGCATACAAATATGGATCGCACGAGGAAATTGGTTAAGTCATAGATTTTTGAAATAGTTTTAAAGTTGAATTTTGAACCCAAATAATTTTGGAAATGGAAAAGCTTTTGAAAAGGAATTTCAAAGATAAAAGTTATTTTGAATAAATTGATAAAGTTTTGGAATTTAAATAATTTGATTTGAATTTAAATTCAAGATTTGTAATTGAATTCTATATTTGAAAATTATGGTTTAAAAAGATTATACAAGTTATAAATGTGTTTATATGGGTTTTAAACCATTTTAAAAGTATTATTTTAGGAATTTTAATTTATCCCAAGTTTTATACTTAAAAGGCTTTAACTCGTGCAAATGAAATTGGATTTTTTCGAAACATAAACTATTGGTTTTCAAATAATAATAGCTTTCATAAAAGGAAAGGATTTCCAATTTGTGTTGAAAGATTTCAAGTTTGAATTGAAATAGTTTTGAAAGCTGTGAATTAATCTTTGTGAAAGATGGTCGAACCTTATTTTGAAATTGAAGAAGATTTACAATGGTGTATCTTTTATATATAAAAGATTTGAAATGGAAATGGTTTTGAAAGCTATGAATGATTTAACGATTGGAAGAGTTAATCCAATTTGAAATGGAAGTGTTTTGAAAGGATATGAATGAATCTTTGTGAAAGATTGGTGATCTTTGTGAAAGAATATTTTTGTTTAAAGATTTGTAAATGGTAATTTGTTTAAACCATTTGAAAAGAATGTTTTGGTTTTAAGTTGTGACTTAACTGAAATCCCATATTCATATGTTTTTAAATATTGTGCTCATTATTCGGTTTAGCCAGGAGAGGACCTTGTGTCATATAACTCATTTCGAATAATGATACGGCTTTATGGATAGCATTTGAAGGCCAGTGGTGAAGACCGGGTATTTTCGAGAACGAAAGGATAACCCGTCGATTGTTTCTGCACTGAGTTGCGCCGGTATAAAGATCTCCATATGTGATGGGGAGTCCGATCGGGATTGCGAATATCCAGATTGTAAGGGCTTCTTCGAAAATGCCTTCAGTTCTGTTCGAACCCGGAACAGACTTGTATGGATGTGTGTTTGACATTACACTTTGAGATGTAAAACCGGTTTCTATCAAATATATTTCTGTTTGGTGGCGGAGATTTGTTCTCTTAGCTTAAAACCCTTCTCTGAGACATACGAGCTCAGAGGTTGTTTAGTTGATGGTTACTAGTGATACATTTCCAATTTGGTAATGTGGCATACGAAGTGCTACCGATCATTTGTTAATCAAAGCATGGCTTTGGAAAAAAGCATGGCTTTGGGAAAAAGCATAGCTTTGTGGACGAGACTGCATCAGGACCTCACTCCCCGGAACTGGTCGAAACAAGAAAGATGCAGCAAGGTTGTAGGGGTCACGCCCCTAGGGTATGTCCATTCCTTCTGGAAAAGGGTGGTATCATGGTATAGAGCCCGGATACTTACTCATGTGGACACTGTAAATTTATTACTATGTGATGTTGCTATGTGGTAGAGGATCCTTGGATAAAGGTCGCAAACGATCGGGGGTGGCATATCTTTAGGTATTACTCTCGGGCAGGATGGAAACCGGTCTTGTGTTGGCAGAGAGCTGGGTAAGTTCTCGCGGCATCCCTCTAGAGGCGTACCCATGTGGCAATGGAAATTTCCTTGGCCTGACCATTTAATGGAAAATCCAAAGAAACAATACGCGCCCTGTATGGTTTTAGTTATATAACATGCCATGGAATGTGGCGGTAACCTGCTATTGAACATGGTAGCCATAGTAGGCATACAATCATGGTTGTATGCTGGCTAAGATTAATATTATACTTTCGAAAGGTTTTTCTGCACTATGCACTAATAATATCAAAATGGTTTTTGCGTATCAATCATTTTTGACTATCATAAGGAGAAATCTCCTCCAATTCTGCATTTGCATGGTGTGTGTGGCGAGAGGCCTTATGGTAGTTTCATTTTGCAAAAAGCATTGCAGATTTCATGTTTTAAAATCTTTTGTTGTTTGTTTGAAAGATAAACTGCTTTTGTTTGCTCATACCAGTCTCATGACTGACTCGTAGTTTATTTTTCCCTTCCTAAACTCTGGGTGCCCACAATTTTCCATACGGCCAGACTAGAGTTGGGTTTTTCAGATAGTCGAATAATAGGTGTAGAATTCGATAGCATTCAGCCTTTGAAGTTTTCGGATATTGGCAAATCGCATCGTGATGGAGTTTGGTTCAGTTCAGCTTGATTGTGGTTCAAGTTTGAAGTTTAGAGCTTTGGCTTTGGAGATTTGGTTTGGAGTTGTAGATTTTGGATTCACTCTTCATCGAAGATCATATTTGAGTTGTCTCTTTCGTTGTTATCATATTCCGCTATGTATATTTGTCTCCGATATTGTTGTATCATATTGTATCAGATATTGTATACATTGTTGTATCAATGGTATATTATTCATTTCTTACGCTGTGTTGTTGTACTTCATGTGTTATAAGCTCCGGTGAACCAGATTCGACGTTTGAATCTACGGCATTTGAATATGAGTGACGTATTCAGTGCCGATTATCGAAGGTCGAGTCAGGGTCGTTAGAAAATTATGCAAAACACTTTATACAAATAAAAGGATACTGGTAGGATTAGTATGTAGAAAACATAATAAGGAAGGACCAGTACGGTAGAAAATAAATTTGATGATATTAACCAATTTGACGTCACTTTCAAACGGAATTACATTCTCCTTTACATCAATTTTCTTATTCTAAAAGACACAAAATAATGAAGAGATATTTGACTTGTAATCACTAAACTCTTCCTATAAGAGTAGAATAACTACTAAAGGTATTCCGTGAATTGCAAATCAAAAGCATATTTAATGTGCAAACAAAGAAATTTGTCGTTTTCTAAGTTTTATTTGGGACAAATGCCAATCCGAACTTAGACGTTAGCCTAACCGCACAGTTGAACCCAATTTGTAGTAAATTAACCGCACTTTATAGCCTAATATTGTCAATAAAATGTTGTTTTTTAATCTAAGAAATATGATTTAGGTATGCAGTGCACAAAAACGTTTCTGAAAATTGTTCCTATGCAACTCCAGATGGGAAAGAAAGTTTCTAACAAAAGTTTCTCTTGCATAGAAACAATATGCTCAAGAATAAAGTCTACAAAAAAAGAAAGGTAAATTTCCATATTCAAGCAAAATAATTCAGAATAAAAAATAGCCTATATTGGAACTTAAGGTTTAAAACATGGTCACTATGATAATTAGTTATTTAAATGAGCTTATATCAAAAGGAAAAAAGCAAGTCAATTGACTTAAAGTTTAGAGAACATGTATTTATGTATGACTGCTTTCATAGCAATTCCAGTAAGTCAATTGAAATTCTAAAGCAAGACATATGAGATATGATACAAGGAGAAAATCGGTATAACATGGGGATGAAGCCATTTTAACTCTACAATAAGGGCATACATAGTAGTTAGATGAATTTTTGGAATGTTCATCGGTGATCATCTAAAGTGTCTGGAAAAGAAAAATACAACTTCTTATAAAGAGAAAATTACCAGTGTAACTCCTTAAAAGTAACCAAATTATGGTTATGAGAACATTTAATTCAATAGTATGTAATCATTTAATTCACAAACACATTTTCTATTTTCCAAAACAAGAAAGGCTAGTGATATAGAAAAACATTTTGAATCGATCATAAATCAGCTCAAATTCCACGTCAAGGGTAAAAAGAATTAACAATAATAGAATAATATATTTTTAGTTGTTGCCACATTTACAGCCAAAGTGTTAAGAATTTTTTTAAAGAAAAGAACATCATAACGCAATTGATATAGCGCGCATACAGATATATACAACACATGTAATAATGACATACACACACGTGTATGTCGACACACATGAGTCCGAAAATGATATTACACCATCGAAGGGTTAGAAAGGGAGGATGACATGGATTAGCTTTGCCTGGAAATATATTAAATTTTGAAAGTTCACAATCAGGAGTCGTGCCTGCCATGGAACATACATTTTTTTTCTAACTATAAAACAAAACTTAGGTATTCCTCTCTACATTACTAAATTTCCATAAAAGTCTTCCATGATACGCTTGCAACAAAATATTTATGAAGATCGGGTAATAAAGGTTCCTAATGGGCCCTAGAATACAAAAAAGTGTTCTCATTGAATAAAAATAGATTAATTACCCAGTAGAATAAATAAACTTCAGATCTTACTCTCAAGAGATAAACTCATAATGATGTCATAAAATGATCTATTCATAACACCCTAGAAAAATTATTCTCTCACTAATAAAATGAAAATATTATTTTAATAATCTTACATAGATACCATGCTAACATTAATTGTATATTTGCCAAAGTTCATCAATCAAACATCTTATAAACTTTGGGTATCAAACCAACGGTTGATGGTTAAAATTTTCCTTTTATCACAAGCATATTCTATGAAATAAGATATAGGTAACAAAAGATCATTGGCTAATGAAATCCTTTGTTCGTATATACATAGTATGTTTTTTTATATAAATAAAATAAAATAAAATTACCATTTTGAGGAAAACAATTAAAATTTAAAATCAAGGAATGTGCAAAAAAATAGTTGTGTGAAATAGTACAGAAACACAAGTATATGCAGATGCCTATAAATTTGAAATGAATGCAAATCACATGCAACGTTGGACAAAAGAAGGATGCATGAAATGTTCTTTGGTTAGAAAATTAGAATACTAAAATTGTATATGATGATTAATAACTAAATCATTTAAACATGCTTACATTGTTTAACCGTACTCGGCTTTAGTTTGGAAGTTCTATAACTATATAATATTTGATCGTTAAAAAAATCAACTTACAAACCTGCACCGATTTTGGCTTAACTTGGAAAGTGTTATGAGCTTATCGTAACATAACTTTTGACAAAATTGTATTGCAACAAAATTTCAACATGTGAAAATGCATAATAAAGAAAGGTAAAAAATCCATCAGACTTAACTTTGGTACAAAAATAGTTATAGCCTATTTACAACTACATTAAAATATGTTGCCTAAAGAGAAATTACAAAGTAATGAAATGATTGGTATTCATCAAGAAAAAATAATCATCATACAAACAACTAAAAGCATGTATACCCAACGCAGGCTAAAAGCACAAGGTTTTCTATTATTAAGATATTTGTTATCAAAAGCGTGCTTAAAATGCACATGACAATTATGCCTAAGATGTATGTAGCATCAAACCAACAATGGTAGTTGTTTTAGAACGCACTTCAAACCTTGTGGTGTAATTTAGTGCAAGGGCAATTGCAGTCGTTTTCCATTGTCGTTTATCAACCAAATTGTTGATTGTCAATTCATTTTACTAATTGGGAATAACAAAATGTCAATAATGAAATTGGTTTTTGAATTTATTCATTTTATACAATAATAACAGCTATGCAATTAAAAATGAAGTGAATTTTGAAGTACTAAAATTATATTAATGTAGTAGAATCCACTAATTCCTCCAACAATTGAATTTCTAATATTTGGCAACACAATAACCAAGTTAATCAATTGTAATATGTGGTCCATATATCACATTGCTTTACGTGGACTATCACCAATTTCTTTCTAAATTGACAATTTCTTTTCCAACCAATTTATGGGTTTGACTATCCTAGTTGGATGTCGTCATGCCGAATGTAGTCAAAATTGATCGACTTGTGAACTATATTTTGAAATCAAAATCGGTGTAACTAATCTATAAATATATCGATTTAAAGAAGAAGAAAAAAAAAGTCCACAAATGACTGATATGATCTAAACTCAGGGATATTTAACCCTCGAAACAATTTATTTAGTTATTAATCATTAATTATTGAATGATATAATTCCCCTCGAGGTTTTAAGACTGAGGAAAATGCATTAGTTGTTAAACACAACATATTTTTGAGCCTTGATCATAAGTAAATTAAAATACACACACTATATATTAACGTGTCACCGGTTCTCGAGAAAATTGATTTCAAAACATATAGCATCTCCAATGATAGCTATCAAATTTGTACCAATAGACGTGCACCATATTCTGCATAACATTATTATTTTCAAGCTATTTTTTTTTCATTTAGCAACCAAATAAAGTGATGGACCAATAATGGAGATTATTCATCAGTCGACTAATTCCAGTGCAAAAGTATGTTTCCTTACTAAACTAGTTTGCATTCATACCCATAAACATAATACATAAATTAAATTGAAATATATTCATGTAAAACATTAGAATTTAGACAGCAGAGAAAATGTTGAACCTTAAAAAAGCAAAGAGCATTCACATAAATCCATACATTAAAGATCATAAATGTTTGTCTCTATAACTATACTATTGTCCAAAGGTTTCTCCATTTGCAACAAGTAGCGACCAAAATGCAGGGAAACTAAGGATTGACTAAAACAGGACTACTCGAGATTAATACACGTTTCACATACAATTCACATACTTGAATAGTTCATTAAATATAAGGACTAGAATCGTTCCAAAAGTCGAAATATTTTATAAAATAAAATGTTTAGAACAAAGCGAAAAAATAATGATACTCAAAATCTTATTGGAACAAGCAATAGCACATTACATGACCTTTCTATAAACCTGGTGTGATGTCCCGAAATTTTAGGCAATATTTATTTAATAATCTTTGTTAATAAGTATTTAAATTGGTTTATAATTTTCTTTTATAAATATTTAATTGGTAAATTTTACCTTTTAAAAGCTAATAAAATTGTTTTCTATTTATAATGTGTATATATTGATGTGTATGTTGTAGATAGGAAGTCTTTGGTTTTAATTTAGTAAAAGATATGTTTTAAAATTGAAATATATATGAATGTATATATTGTGATTTGAAGTTATGTTTTAAAATTCAATATAATAATTTTCAAGGCTAATATTATAATGTTTTCTATTTATAATGTATATATATTTGTATATATTGTAAATAGAATAGCTTTGATTATAAATACATGTTTTCAAATTCTAATATATATATATATATATATATATTGGTAATTTGGAAATTATGATTGAATTTAAGATAAAACTTTTCAAAAGCTATTTAAAAAAAGTTAACCATATAGTTTCAAAACACTTAAGGTAAATGTTTATTTATTTAAAATATATTTTAACTTAAGTTTAAAATAAGATTTAATTAAAAATTCATTTCTTTTGTTTTAATATTCTTTCTTTTAAAATTTAACATGAGATAATATGGTTTGTAAATACATAAAAGTTTAAAATAAAATCCACAAACATTTAAAAAAAATATAAATCATATAATACATTAATTTATTCAAAACATAAGTAATATATAAATAATATATATAAATTCATATTTGCATAAATATAAAAACATAAGGTATTTTTGAAGCAAGGGTTTAAACATAAAATTCTTATTTCTAACATTTGTTGTAGCGACCCGACTTTCTATCACCAGAAAGACGCATCACTATTTAAGTGTCCATATCTATGTGTGTGTAAGTGTGGTCTAATGGTTTTACACAATAGTGCAACATCATCAATCATCACAGACTCAATCACAATAATATTTGATAAGCGGTATATCCCTATAACGCTTATCCTCATTCCTAGAATCATAGATAGATGTGTAAACGCATCACAGATAAATATGTAAATACATTACAGATAAATAATATACATACATAGCTTAATTAAAACAATTCACATCGTAGAATCATTATAGATCAACCCAAGGCATTCATACAATTCATACATCTATAAGCAAGACTAATAAACTATCCGAGTGTAATGAATTATCTAACCCTATTTAATTATTATTAAGCAATTACAATCATTTGTATTAATTAATCACATAATTACTTTCATTAATTATCCTTAATTAATGATTAATTATTCTTAATTACAAATTAATTAATCCTTAATTTATTCATTAATTACCTTTCAAATCGGTATTTAACTATTCCTTCATTATGTTATTAATCAATCCTTAATTATTTATTTATTAACCTTTAATTAATTAGATAAAAATATTAACCACCTTGATTAATTATTCCTTAACTAATCACATTGATTAATTTAATCACATAATAAATCAAACTTTAATTACTTGATTTATTAACCTTTAATCAGTTAATCTTTAATCAACCTTTAATTAATCATCAATCAACTTTTAAATAAATCATTAATTATTCGTTAATTAAGTAGTTATTCTTTTAAATTACTTACATTAAGTAATTATTTTTAATAACTTAAATCAAGTAATTAATCTTTAATCACTTAAGATTTTAATCAAATTAAAAGACAATCCTTTTATCTTAATTAATTACTTAATTATTATAAAAAAAATATTTATTTAATAAACCATGTAATTAATTTTTATTAACAAAATAAATTACTTAGATTTTAAAGTTAGTTAAAACATCTTTTATTAATCAAATTCTTAATATTATTAAGTTTATCTAGAATAAACTTTCAAAACAAAGGTTATAATATATATATATATATATATAATTTAAAACACTTTTAAACTTAATAAATTTTAAAAAAATTTTATTTTAAAACCTTGAATAATCTCAAACATAAAAGCACTTGTTATTTTAAAAAGAAAAGTGTTTAAACAAATATTTGGATAAAACTTGATTTTAGTTTAAAGTTTTAAAACTGTTTTTATCTAAATTTCCAGACCCGAGCCAATTCTTATTTTACCCGAGTCAATTACAAAATTTCCACGAGTATCCCACATCTTTCTCCTCCTGGAGTATTTCCACAAATTGAATTGAGTTTGTGTTGCGACTTTTCTTTTGATTAGAAAAGCACAAATTTTAATAAATTCTACAAGCGCACGGGCGAATAGTATGCAGGTCGAACACAGGGAATTGTATGTTAAAACAATTAAAATCCATAATTAAATCTTAGGCGTGTTAAACGAATTCGACGGTGAATTTTGAACAGAAAATAAAAACAATAATATACTCCGAATCGATTTCGAAACTAATCGAAATTGCAACCAAAATATAGAATTGTAAAAAAATTCAGAATAGAAATTGAAATTGCGGAAAAGAAGATTACCAAGCAAACAACTGAAATAATTATTAACTAACTGAAAAGAGTGCAGAAAATAACTAAGAACAAGAATAAATAAATTGCTAAATCTAATCAACAATCCTACGTATTCTGTTCGAAAATAAAAACAGTGCTGAATTTAAATCTAAACTTGAAGAAAAGTGATGAGGTAAGAGATGATCTGAAGGTGTTGTATAATGTTGTATATATAGGCCTCAGCCCCTAAAATCAGTCCATCTTTTTAGCAATAGGACCGGTTCTATTCTTAGTACTTGCCAAGATAATTGCACTGACTGGGTCCATTCCTTGAATTGGTGAAGAGTGAAGTTGCCACGTCATTGCTTGAAATACTTTTATATGTGAATTGGTCCAAATTCATACGTAAGCTACTTTTGAATGTGTCCCATTTTTCTTCATATCATGGCTATGTATTATGCTACTTTTTAGAAGGAACTGGTCCTTTGCTTGAATTAGTGAAAGAGAACATATATACGTCCACATCATTGCTTGAATTGGTCCATATTGCTTCGAATTGATGTTTGCTACCTTGAGAATATGCAGCCAATATTTACTAAATCAAAGTATGTGCATGCTTGCCACGTCATTGATTGAGGTTGGTCCCCACTTGCTTGAATTAATTAAATTTGTTCCTTGCTTTGAGTTTGAGCACGTGACTTGAGATATAAATATGATTTGTTTCCCATGTTGCTTGCACCCATATGCTGAAGTGAAAATGTGAACTAACTCATTTCGCATAAATTGAAGTGTGACATTGCTTTGATTTATTTGGTGCTCAAAATGTTGCACTCATGCCGCTTGTCTTTTGAACCAAAGGACGCCACAACCGATTAATTTCAACGTTGCACTTCGGAATCTATAATCTGCAAAACCACAACAAATACCCGTATAATACCGCTTTATTAAAATAAAAATATATGAAACAAACGGTTTAAAATGCAGAAAAATACGTTCATCAAATACCCGCACACTTGAACTTTATTCGTCCTCGAATAAACGAGAAAATAAAAACTAATTAAATCTTTTTTTCATAGGAAACACGATTGCATTGAGCGTATGCAACAAGCCGTTAAACCTCTAGGTGTCCCTAGTAGGACGAGTGGTGTCTCCTGAGGGTTTTCAGCGGATACTACCCACAAAATCCAAATGCAGTATGTGATGATTCTAATGTGCTGCATGAATGCAAAATTCTACACAAATGGAGACTCGATTTACTTCAAAATAGTTGCAACAAAATAATGTATATCAGTTTTAGTCAACTTCTTCAAATTTTTGGTTCCTCACTAATCAAAAATTTGAATGTAACTCAAGTTTTCATACATTAGATTCTAGTTTGGCCAGTTGTTTCGGTCGATAACATAGTGCAGCCATGAAATAAATTCTTCACTGTTGATCACAGTTTTTTTCAAAATGGTATTTTTCATTTCCATTTGTATAACAAGCCAAATCAACAAAGTCAAGAAGTGTTTGGGTTTCAAAGCTTAGTCTCTCTTTACTAGTTTTTTTCTTCTTCTCTTTTTTTTTACACCTATCCTTTGGACCAAGGTATACCACCCATGCACTGCCTCGCGGGCTTACGTGAGAGTTGGGACAGAGCTTGGCGGATTGTGCAAACCGACGCTGACTATGTCAGAAAAGGTCGGTAATCCTTAGGTGATTATTTATTTAATTATTTATACACCTAACTCAGAATGCTGAGGCCAGATATACCATCCATGCACTGCCTTGCGGGCTTACGTGAGAAGAGTATAGAGCGTGGCGAGTGCACACACTTTCACAAGTGTGCACACCTATCGACTTTAGGTGTTTCTTATTAGTTTTTTTTTTGAGAAGAGCTAAAGGGTGTTATGCAAATCAACTTAGCACCACTTAACTTTAATGATTTGAGATGTCAACGCATGTACTTTAAATCTGCCATTTTTTTTAAACAAAGACTACAGTTTAGAAAAGATTTCATAACCATCACCTATGAATCCCCCTATATACTAACCTCACTATTATCGCTTGTAATTCAACTTTTCATTATATTTTACATTTGAAATTAGTGATTCACAAAAATCTTCATCAATTGACTTCAACTGCTTACTTACTTTGTCTTGACTAATTAAAAATAAATCGAAGTCCTAAAAATATTGGGAAATGAAAAAAAATTGAAAGGAAATTTGAAAACAAATAATGAGATGATTTTTTTTAAAAAAAAATGATGCTACACTATGAAATATGAACAAACAGGATGAGATATGCGTCCCCCCACACTGGAATGAGACAGTGTCCCAACTGTCAAATAGAATGCAAATGCAAAATAGAAGAAGAAAACTAAAAAAAATACAACCTGATATGTGCAAGGTAGTGAGCGGCTCATGCCGAATAGCTAGGTTCGTGAAGATCCACGAACTCATTGTCCTCGTGCTGTTCAAACTCTAGAAATGGCTTCAAGCGTTGTCCATTGACCTTTGAAATGGAACCGTCCCTAGGATTTTCAATTTCAACTGCGCCATAAGGGTATACTGTTTTCACAATATATGGACCTGTCCAACGGGATCTCAATTTTCCCGAAAATAAATGAAGTCTGGAATTATATAAGAGAACTTTCCGACCTACTTCGAATGTCTTACGAAGTATGGATTTATCATGATAGAATTTGGTTTTCTCTTTATAAATCTTTGCATTTTCGTACGCATCATTTCTTAGTTCTTCTAACTCTGACAATTGTAATTTACGATGCGATCCGGCTTTTTCTATGTCAAAATTAAGGTATTTGATTGCCCAAAGTGCGCGGTGCTCGAGCTCAACGGGTAAATGACATGCTTTTCCAAAGACTAATCGGTATGGTGACATTCCTAGATTGGTTTTATAAGCTGTGCGAAATGCCCAAAGGGCGTCTATCAAT
This sequence comes from Allium cepa, assembly GCA_030765085.1. Classification (NCBI taxonomy): domain Eukaryota; kingdom Viridiplantae; phylum Streptophyta; class Magnoliopsida; order Asparagales; family Amaryllidaceae; genus Allium; species Allium cepa. Next base: position 306,751,208 of record CM060934.1, on the reverse strand, counting down.
TTAGATGACCAATCTTTTCTGTTGGAGTTAACCGTCTTTTCAAGAATTTGTTTAATTTGTCTATTGGAAGTCTCGACTTGACCGTTGGTCTGTGGATGATATGGAGTAGATAGTTTATGAGTGATAGAATATTTCTTAAGAAGAGATTCAAAAGCACGATTACAAAAATGAGAACCGTTATCACTTATAATGGCTCGAGGTGTGCCAAAACGGGAAAATATGTTTTCTTTCAAAAATTTGACAACAACTTTATTGTCATTCGTTTTGGTAGGAATGGCCTCAACCCATTTAGACACGTAATCTACTGCAAGTAGGATGTAGAGATTTCCAAAAGAATTAGGAAAAGGACCCATGAAATCGATGCCCCAAACATCAAAAATTTCGATGACAAGGATCGGATTTAGGGGCATCATGTCACGTTTGGAAATACGACCTGTTTGTTGACATCTAGCGCATTTGGAGCAAAATTCGTGGGCATCACGAAAAAGAGAAGGCCAATAAAAACCGCACTGTAACACCTTGGCAGCAGTTTTCTTTGCTCCAAAATGTCCTCCACATGCTTGATTATGTGAAAAAGAGAGGATGCTATGGAATTCATGTTCTGGGACACATCTGCGAATGATTTGATCGGTGCAATATTTGAAAAGATAAGGATCGTCCCAGTAAAAGTTTCGAGCGTTGGAAAGAAATTTTTGTTTATCTTGTTTTGACCAATGGGAAGGTGTTTCATTTGTGACAAGATAATTTACAATGTCCGCATACCATGGTGCACTAGAGAGTGAAAGAATTTGTTCATCGGGAAAATGATCGTTGATTTGAGAGTTATCATAGTTTTCAGAACTATACGAGAAAGATGGTCAGCTACGACATTTTCAGAACCGTTTTTATCTCGTATTTCTAGGTCAAACTCTTGAAGAAGGAGAATCCAACGGATTAAGCGGGGTTTGGTATCCTTTTTCGTGAGTAAATACCGCAAGGCGGCATGATCGATGTAAACTATGACCTTAGAACCTACGAGATATGATCTAAACTTATCGAGGGCAAAGATAACTGCTAAAAACTCTTTTTCTGTGGTTGAGTAATTCAATTGAGCTTCATTAAGAGTTTTGCTAGCATAATAGATGACTCGAGGAAGTTTATCGGGTCATTGACCTAAGATGGCTCCGATGGCATAATCAAAAGCGTCACACATTAATTCGAAAGGCAAAGTCCAATTTGGAGGTTGGATGATAGGAGCAGTGGTCAAGATCGATTTGAGGGTTTCAAAAGACTTTTTACATTCATTGAAAAATTCAAATTTGACGTCTTTAGCCAGAAGATTTGAAAGAGGTTTTGAAATTTTTGAAAAATCTTTAATGAACCTCCTATAAAATCCTGCGTGGCCGAGAAACGAGCGAATGTCCTTTACGGACCTTGGAGGAGGAAGGTCAACAATAAGATCAACTTTAGATTTGTCAACTTCTAGGCCATTTTTAGAGACAAAATGACCTAAGACTATTCCTCGCTTAACCATAAAATGACATTTTTCCCAATCAAGAACAAGAGATTTCTCCTTACATCGCTTTAAGACACGTTCTAAACGAAGGAGGCATTGATCAAAAGATGACCCATAGATTGAAAAATCGTCCATGAATATTTCTAAGAAATCCTCCACCATATCAGAAAATATACTCATCATACATCTTTGAAAGGTAGCAGGAGCATTACAAAGACCGAAGGGCATGCGACGATAAGTGAAAGTTCCAAAGGGACATGTGAATGTTGTTTTATGTTGGTCCTCTAATGCGATGGGAATTTGATTATAGCCAGAGTAACCATCAAGGAAACAATAATATTCATGACCGGTTAAGCGTTCGAGCATTTGATCAATGAAAGGGAGGGGAAAATGATCTTTTCTTGTTGCTGCATTGAGTTTTTGATAGTCGATGCAAACGCGCCATTTTGTTTTGACCCTTGTCGGAACAAGTTCGTTATTCTCATTTGTTGTCACATTGATTCCAGACTTCTTTGGTACAACTTGTACCGGACTTACCCAAGTACTGTCAGAGATAGGGTAGATAATGTTATTGTCTAAACATTTGATAACTTCTTCCATTACCACTTCTCTCATATTAGGGTTTAATCGCCTTTGAGCTTCACGAGTGGGTTTAGCCTCGTCGACTAAATGTATTCGATGTTCAATAATTGATGGACTAATTCCCTTAATGTCAGCGATTACCCATCCTATTGCCTCTTTATTTTCCCTTAAAATTTTCAAAAGTTGTTCTTCTTGGTCCTTAATGAGATCGGATGCCAAGATTACAGGGAAATTTCCCGAAGAATCTAAGTATGCGTACTTAAGATCGTTTGGAAGAGGTTTGAGGTCTAATTTAGGGCGTACTTCTTTTGAGGCTTCAGTAGACATCAACTGATTGAATTCTAGTGAATTATGAAAAGAGCATAGCATATCATTTAATTCCTAAATGTATTCATCTTCGTGGAAGTTGGAATTAAAATGATCTAGGCGCATGCTAAGAGACTCCGTAGTATCACTAAAATCATTTTCAACAATTGTTTGGATCATGTCAACTTCTTCTGTTTCAAAATCCCTTGGTTGTGTGTTAAGATTGAAGATATTTAGTTCAATGGTTAGGTGCCCAAAGGAAAGTCGGAGTTGACCATTCCTACAATTTATGATAGCATTTGATGTTGCTAAAAATGGACGACCTAATATCAAAGGAATCTGACAATTGGGATTTGAGACAGGTGCAGTCTCTAGGACTATGAAATCGACTGGGAAATAGAATTGCTCGATTTGTATCAAAACATCTTCAACTGTGCCCAATGGTTTTTTGACAAATCGATCAGCTAGTTGAATTGTGATGTTTGTAGGTTTTAATTCCCCTAGTCCAAGTTGACAGTACACAGTATAAGGCAAAAGATTCACACTCGCTCCAAGATCGAGTAAGGCATGACTAATGTGAGTGTTACCGATTTTACAACCGATTGTAGGACAACCGGGGTTCTTATACTTGATTGGGGAGGGATTTGAAAGAACAGAGCTAGTGTTTGCAGTTAGAAATGCAGTCTTAGGAACGTTAGTGGCACGTTTTTAAGTACATAGCTCTTTCAGACATTTGGCATATTGAGGAATTTGCTCGATGGTATCAAGAAGTGGAATATTGACTTGAACTTGTTTGAAGATTTCAAGAATTTGGTCAAAATTAGCGGGCTTCTTCTTTTTGTTGAGTCTATGAGGAAATGGAGCTATGGGTTTATAGACTCGTTCGGAAGTTTTTTCATTCGAAGAAGAAGGTGTTATATTAGAGGGTGAAGATAAGGGAGCTGGAATGTTGGGGTTGCCAACATCAGAAGGTGAAGAGTGGTCGGGATTGCCAACCTTAGATGAACAATTAGAATCGTTTTGATTGACAGCCGTGGTTGTCGACTGAGTTTCAGAATTTGGAACATGGAAAGATTTAAGAAGGATGTCGGGGTTGCCAACGTTGTTGTCTACCTACTTTCCAGACCTTAATGTGGTGACAGCATTAACCGGATTTACATTTTCGTCCTCACAAATATTTACTCCTCGAGAGTTATACTTTGGATTCACTTCGGTTTGACTAGGCAATTTACCTTTCTCATTGATTTTCATGAGATCCTTCATCATTATCAACATTTGTTCATTTGGTTTGGTAATTTTCTCAATTCTTGCATCTTGGTTAGTGATTTGTTCATTTTGTTTAGAGAGTTGTTTTTCCAGTCGAGCAATTTCTTGTGAAGGCTGAGAAGGTTGGGTTGATGGATTGAAATTAGGATGCCTGTACGGTTGATTCGAAGGTTTCGTTTGAGGAGCGGGTTGAGAATTTTGAGCATTAGAGGTTGGGGCTCGATAATTCGGATTTGGTATCATTGGATACATATGTGATGGATTAGCCACGTTGTTAGGATTTGACCATGAAAAATTGGGGTGGTGCTTCCAGTTAGGATTGTATGTGGATGAATAAGGACTATTTTGAGCTATAGCATTGATTTGGTCTTGTGTGTAGTAATGGGGTGGTCCTTCTCCTTCTTGAGGAATTTGGGCATCTATAGGAAGATGTGATGGGTCAATGGCATGTACTCCTCTGTTTGGAGTACGAATTGGAACACGAATTGTTTCCCATTGCAAATCCTTTTCCGAATATTCTTCTAGAAATTCCCAAGCTTCCTTGTCAGTCTTTGCCATGAATTCTCCTCCGCACATTGATTCAAGTTGGGATCTTGTTTGATAGTTAAGCCCTTCATAAACGATTTGGCACAAAACGTGCTTAGGGATTGCATGATGTGGGCAACTATATAACAGTTGATTGAACCTTTCAAAGTATTTTGAAAAAGTTTCTCCTTCATTCTGAGAGAATTGATTGATTTCAGTTCGAATTTTAAGAGTTTTGTGGAAAGGAAAAAACTTTTTCAAAAATATAGTAACGAAATTGTCCCAACTTTTAATTGAATTTTTAGGAAGAGAATTAAGCCATCTTTTCGCGCTTTCTAGAAGCGCGAATGGAATAAGCCTTAGCTTGATAGATTCATTAGAAAGTTGTTGCATTTTAGTTGTAGAAGCATATAACTCAAATTCACTAAGAAATTCATATGCATTTTCAGACCCAGTGAATTTTGGTACCCCTTGGATAAAAGAATGTTTTAGCTCAAAATTATTTCCTTCGGCAGGTGGAAATGAAATAACCGAAGGTTGAACAGTCCGTGTTGGATAGCATCGGTCTCTAAGGGATAATGGTCGGTTCTCATGAAATTCATTATTTCCAACATGTGATTTAGGTGATAATTTCGGTGAATTGTGGTGTGAACTGTGTTGTGAACGGTGTTGTGAACCGTGTTGTGAACCGTGATTGCTCATATTTGTTTGATTTGAAGATTCCGTTGATTTGTTTAATGAAATATTTTGGCTTTCTAAACAGTTAAAATTATTTCTTGCCCAAACGCGCATAAACAAATCAAGGTGTAACAGGCAAAAGTAAATTAAATCAGTTTTCAGTTGGGCACCTGTAGAGTTGAAAATTACTTACAGAGGTGTATGATAGCCCGTCCAATGTAGCTGAGTAGCGCTAGCGGATCAAACTCCAAAGTTTGTGGTTGCTACCTGTCAGATATCTAAGAGATGATAAGCTTAGAAAAAATTAAACTGCAACTGTGTATATATAAATGAAATGTGATTTTTGAAAAACGAGATTTTTTTTTTTGGTTACGTGGAAACCAAAATAGACCAAAATAGCAATGCAACTAAATAACGTGTAGCAGCAGTAAGTTGACACACAAAAATGAAAGGAGAAGTTCACGTATATGTGACAGCTAGTAATGCTTAAAATGAGATTATATGTGATAGCATACACATGAACGTGAGAAACACAATTTAAACTAACGTAAGCTGAGTATGTGAACAGAAACCAACTAAATGAGATGTAACTCACATGCAAAATGTAACGGAAAAAGCAAATGCAGCGAACGAACAAAATGCGATTTTTTTAAGTAAAACGCTACTTTGGTGAAAGGAACTGAAAAACGAAAAAAAAAACGATTTTTTTTTTCGAAAACTAGTACAAAAACAAATAAATTAACACGAATAGACTTAAAAACGAAAAATCAAAAATTTCAAAATAGCAACTCCCCGGCAACGGCGCCAAAAACTTGTTGCGACTTTTCTATTGATTAGAAAAGCACAAATTTTAATAAATTCTGCAAGCACACAGGCGTATAGTATGCAGGTTGAACACAGGGAATTGTATTTTAAAACAATTAAAATCCCTAATTAAATCTTAGGCGTGTTAAACGAATTCGACGGTGAATTTTGAACAGAAAATAAAAACAATAATATACTCCGAATCGATTTCGAAACTAATCGAAATTGCAACCAAAATATAGAATTGTAAAAAAATTCAGAATAGAAATTGAAATTGCGGAAAAGAAGATTACCGAGCAAACAACTGAAATAATTATTAACTAACTGAAAAGAGTGCAGAAAATAACTAAGAACAAGAATAAATAAATTGCTAAATCTAATCAACAATCCTACATATTCTGTTCGAAAATAAAAACAGTGCTGAATTTAAATCTAAACTTGAAGAAAAGTGATGAGGTAAGAGATGATCTGAAGGTGCTGTATAATGTTGTATATATAGGCCTCATCCCCTAAAATCAGTCCATCTTTTTAGCAATAGGACCGGTTCTATTCTTAGTACTTGCCAAGATAATTGCACTGACTGGGTCCATTCCTTGAATTGGTGAAGAGTCAAGTTGCCACGTCATCGCTTGAAATACTTTTATATGTAAATTGGTCCAAATTCATACGTAAGCTACTTTTGAATGTGTCCCCTTTTGCTTCATATCATGGCTATGTATTATGCTACATTTTAGGAGGAACTGGTCCTTTGCTTGAATTGGTGAAAGAGAACATATATACGTCCACATCATTGCTTGAATTGGTCCATATTGCTTCAAATTGATGTTTGCTACCTTGAGAATATGCAGCCAATATTTACTAAATCAAAGTATGTGCATGCTTGCCACGTCATTGATTGAGGTTGGTCCCCACTTGCTTGAATTAATTAAATTTGTTCCTTGCTTTGAGTTTGAGCACGTGACTTGAGATATAAATATGATTTGTTTCCCATGTTGCTTGCACCCATATGCTGAAGCGAAAATGTGAACTAACTCATTTCGCATAAATTGAAGTGTGACATTGCTTTGATTTATTTGGTGCTCAAAATGTTGCACTCATGCCGCTTGTCTTTTGAACCAAAGGACGCCACAACCGATTAATTTCAACGTTGCACTTCAGAATCTATAATCTGCAAAACCACAACAAATACCCGTATAATACCGCTTTATTAAAATAAAAATATATGAAACAAACGGTTTAAAATGCAGAAAAATACGTTCATCAGTTTACCCCGAGAATTGTCCTTCTTCCCAAATTCGACAGCATAACCTGTTACACGTATATCAGTGCATCGTGCATACCTCCACAACTATCATTGATCGACTTCATCGACATCGACGGGTCAACATTGACCTCTTCTTCGATTCCAACCACCCACAAACTGAATCGCGCTTGAAAATTGATTTCGAGCATAAATGACCACCACCAGGAACAATCCGACCACCCAAATCTTCCCCGTTTCGCCGTCCCGGTCATCAGGACCTTCGCCACATCACCCAAATGTTCGCTAGAGTCCAATCTCCTTTCCTCTGAGTGCGATCACCTCCGATCCCCTGTGGTTAAAAAAATCATCCCTTCTTCCACATCAAAATAAACTAGGCTAAAACCCTAGAACCTCATCGATCAGCTTCCCTGGTGAACAAAAAAAATTCGATTATTTTTCCCGTATTCTCCAACCTTTCAGCCTCCTTCACCATTAATATCAACCATGAACACTCCGTCCATCATCAGCAATTGACCAGAATTCAATTTCCGTTCAACTCAAGAGTTCTCCATCGAAACAAGATGAAAAATTTTGAATCCATTTTTAAAATTCATGATTTTCCAAAACAAACAAGATGATGTAAAAGAAACTGCAATTTTGGAAGTTCGAATTTTTTGATATTCTTACAATCCTACTGTATTTTCTAAATTCCAGAAAATATTCTAACTAATTTTAATTAAAAATATTTTTACAACTTAAATCTTGATTATACAAGTATGTTTTGTTCAGATCCTAAGACCTAACAAGAATCAAAGGAAGATTGTTTGATTTTTGAAATAGTTTTGTAACCTATACAAAGTGCAAAGGCTTATTTCCAAACAGGCACATCCCAGTATATACATACATACATATATATATATATATATATATATATATATATATATATATATGCAGATATATTTAAATCCATTCAACATTATTCACAACCAATTCCAAGCATTCATTAAGATATATATATATATATATAACAAATCCAGGTTTTAATGGGTTAGTTTGCTCACCAATCTGTTTTGAAAAGCAGAGAACTGGAAATGAAGACAGTGGACTGGAATTTTGTTTTAATCTGAGAACTTGATACTTGAATTGATCTGGTTTTGATTCAGCTTTTGAGATGATCAACAACTGCTGGTTTGAAGCCTTTGTTTTGTGTTCTTTTCTCTGGTTTGTATTTTGATTCCCAGGTTTTGATTTCAATCTGCAGTTCCAGGTTTGAATCTTTTCTGTTTTGATTTTTCCAGGTTTTGAATTTTTTGCTTTGGTCTTCATTTTAATTTCCAGGTTCCTGATTCTTTTCTTTGTTGTTTTTAATTTCTAGATTTGAAAAATTTTAAACTGAGGATAGCCTAATTTCTATTCTCTTATACATGTTTATACGATTTCAAATTAAAAGAAATTTATCTTTGCCACTTGCATTATCCAAATCATGTTATGCTAACACTTGTTAAGTCCTATAATCTCCACTTTACAAATGTTAATATGTAAGAAATTTGTGTTTAAATCCTTACTTCAAATAAGTTTACAAATTTTGTTTTTAAACCCTTTGTGTATAATATTTTCTATTTGGTTTAAATATATATTTCAAGTATAAAAGAAAAGTATTTTAAACTTTTTATTAATTTAGGAAAATTATAATTTTATAGATTTACAAACTATATTTTTAAAAGAAAATTTTCTAATTTTTATAACCAATACTATTTTAAACTTAGTTTGTTATACCTTTATATGTATTGTATACATACAAATTTCATTTAGTTTTATATAAATTTAAAATTAAACTTAAGTTATTATTCTTAAATTCATATAAATAATACTAGTGTTGAAAATGTTAAAATTTAACTTTAAAAAAATTATTATATTAATTTCAAAATATAACTTCCAAATATTTATATTATAATTAGAAAACAAACTTTATTAATCTTGAACAAAGTATTTTCAATAAAATATCTACAATTGAATTCCGAGATTAAATCCAATTTATTTTCAAAAATATTTATTTTAGAGTTTCAAATTCAAAATGCAATTCAAAACCAATCTGTATACATATAAATAAACAGGCACCTATCTTATTTAATTTGGAGAATACCAAATTAATTTGCAATTTAATTTGAAAAATTAAATTAATTACCAATTTAAATTTGATTTAAAAACAGGGATGTTACAGATTTCCCCCTTAGGAAAATTTCGTCCCCGAAATTTGCTAGACAGGGAGACAATAGATAAAATGATGTTTTACCAGATCAAACTGAATATCCATTCTGCATTTGGTTTAAAAAATTAGAATATCATCAATAAATATGAGATCGAAATTATTCGATACTTCATGAAATACTCGGGTCATCTGATCTACGATATATGCAGGGGATTGGTTACTATGAAGGATAACTAACCACTCATAGAATATATCGGTACCCCAAAGAATAGACAATGGATACTAAGTTCAGATTGGAATATCCCAAAGTATACACTAGCTTGTCCCTCCTCGGACTTTGATCTTCACAAGAAATCACAAAAATTTCAAACTTTGGTTTTGACTGAAATCGTTTTATTGATACAATCTAATTTAACTTCATTTTCTGTTGACCAATTTATCTCAAATAAATTTCAAATTTATTAAATTAAAATCGAAAAGCTGATAAGGAATCGATGAAGAGAATATGAAATAGGAATTAGAACCTTTCCTACAATGATTCGCAGGGCCACCATCACACCGAAGCTTCTTCTTCGAGCGACCACGAAGCCTTCAAAGAATTTGAAATTTGAATTATGATCAAAGAAGATTGATAGAAAAAGTTGTTCCTTTATTGCAAGGTATTGACCATTTGTAGTGGTATTCCCTTGTCCCCTATCTCGTCCTCTTCTTGCACTCATACTCACTATCAGCGGATAGTAAGAGAAATTACCAAGGCAAACAGACAAATATCTTAGGGATATACTCATTCTAGAGCATTTGTAACCCTATCTCTATGAGTTACCTAATGTGTTATACTCCTGGGCTAAAGTTCTTACTCAACCTTCAGCTCTGATACCACTTATAACAACCCTGACTTGACCTTCGAAAATCGGCACTAAATACATCACTCATATTCAAATGCCGCAGATTCAAATGTCGAATCTGGTTCGCCGAAGCTTATAACACACTAAGTACAACAACACAGTGGAAGAAAATGAATAATTTATATCATTGACACACAAAATTTGATACAAGACATTGATACAATTGATATTAGTATCAAAGATACAAGATCACAGTGGAAAGAATAAGACAGCAACAGCAGCGGAACACAATATCATCAATATGATATTCCAAAAAATAGAAAGAAAGACAGAATCCAGAACTGCAACTCCATATCCAAGCGCCAAAGTCTCCAATTCAAAAGCTGTTATATCCAAACCATAAACTCGAACCACCATCACGTTGTATTGAGCAAGGTCAATCCAAGTGAACAAATGCAATAGCCAAATCCAAAGGCTCGAGGCTCCAAAGATATCGAATCTACATCTACTATCTGACCATCTGAAAATCTAACTCTAGACCACCCGTGTGGAAAATTGTGGGCACCCAGAGTTTAGGAATGGAACAATAAACTCCAGGTCAGTCATGGGACTGGTGTGAGCAAACAAAAACAGTTTTCTTTGGATAAAACAAATAAAAGAATTTAAAAAGAAATCCGCAATGCTTTTTGGAAAATGAAACTACATAAGGCCTCCCGCCGCACACATAATGCAAATGAAGAATTGGAGGAGATTTCTCCTTATGATAGTCAAACATGCTTGATACGTAAATTTCTTTTGATATTATTGTTAGTGCATAGTGCATAAAACATTTCGAAAGTATAATATTAATCTTAGCCAATATACAGCCATTATTGTATGCCTACTATAGCTACCATCTAAACAATGGTGACTACCATAAGTAAATGGTAGGTTATACAGCTAAAACCATATAAGGCGCTTATTGATGATTGAATTTCCAACAAATGGTCAGGAAAAGGAACTTCCTAGGCCATATGGGTACGCCTCTAGAGGGATGCCCTGAGAACTTAACCAGCTCTCTGCCAACACAAGGCCGGGTTACCTCTATAACTAGGTAACTACTACACGAATATGCCATCCCCAGATCATTATCGACCTTTATCCGAGGATCCTCAACCACAAAGCAACAACCGCAAAGTAATGAATTTGCAGTAACCACATAGGTTAATTATCTATGCTCCATGCCATGATACCAACCTTTTTCAGAAGGAAATGACATATCCTAAAGGGCGCGATCCTCATAACCTTGCCGCATCTTTCCTGTTTCTACCATTTTCGGGTTGTGAGGTTCTGATGCAGTCTCGTCCACAAAGCTATGCTTTACAAAAAAGCCATGCTTCGATCAACCAATGATCAGGAGCACTTCGTATGCCACATTACCAAATTGGGAATGTATCACTAGTTACCATCAACAACATAACCTCTGAGCTCGTACGTCTCAGAGAAAGGTGTTAAGGTAAGCGAATAAATTCTCCGCCACCAAACGGAAAAGTATTTGATAGAAATCAGGTTTACATCTCAAAGTGTAATGTGAGACACACATCCATACAAGTCTGTTCCGAGTTAGAACAGAACCGAAGGTACTTCACAAAGAAGCCCTTTCAATGCAGGTATTCACAATCCTGATCGAACTCCCCATCACATATAGAGATCTCTATACCGGCGTGACTCAGTGCAGAGACATTCGACGGTTTATCCTTTCATTCTCGAAAATACCTAGTCTTCACCACCGGTCTTAAAATGCTATCCATATCGTCGTATCATTATTCGAAATGGGTTATATGACACAAAATCCTCTTCCGGCTAAACCGAATAACGAGCGCAAAATATAAAAACATATGGACATTGGGATCATAGTTAAGTCACAACTTTTAGCCCAAAACCTTTCTTTCAAATGGTTTAAATAAATTACCATTTTCAGATATTTAAACAAAAAGATTCACTTCATAAAGTTCACCAATCTTTCACAAAGATTAATTCATGGCTTTCAAAACTATTTAGAATTCCAAATCTTTTTATGTAAAAGATACACCTCTAAGATCCTCTTTATTTGAAAACAAAGTTCACCAATCTTTAACAAAGTCTCATTCATAGTTTTTTCAAAACTATTTTCATTTCAACTTGAAACCCTTTCAACAAAAACTGGAAATCCTTTCGTTATATGAAAGCAATAATCATTTAAAAACAAAGGGTTTTCATTTTGGGAAAATCCGATTCAACATGCACAAGTTATAGCCTTTAAAGTGTAAACTTGGGTTAAATTTAAATTCCAAAATAATACTTTTAAAATACTTTAAAGATGGTTTTAGAAATCTATATACATATTATATAACTTATATTACCACTTTTCAAACCATAGTTTTCAAAATAATTTCAAAACTTAAATATATAAAAATCAAACTACATTTCAATTTCAAATTACCTTTCCAAAAGCTTTTCATATTCAACCCACTTCCATTTCCCAAACCATTTGGACTTAAAATTCAATTTTCAAAAGCTTTTCATTATTTTGAAAAACCTGTGACTTAACAGATTTCCTCTGAAGTCCAGGGGTTTTACACAATAGTGCAAAATCATCAATCATCTCAGATTCAAGCACAATAATATTTGATAAGCGGTATATCCCTATAACGCTTATCCTCATTCCCAGAATCACAAATAGATGTGTAAATGCATCACAGATAAATATGTAAATACATTACAGATAAATAATATACACACATAGCTTAATTAAAACAATTCACATTGCAGAATCATTATAGATCTACTCAAGGCGTTCATACAATTCATACATCCATAAGCAAGATTAATAAACTATCTGACTGTAATGAATTATCTAACCCTGTTTAATTAATATTAAGTAATTACAGTCATTTTTATTAATTAGTCACATAATTTATTTCATTAATTATCCTTAATTAATTATTAATTATCCTTAATTACAACTTAATTAATCCTTAATTTATTCATTAATTAACTTTTAAATCAATATTTAATAATCCTTAATTATGTTATTAATCACTCCTTAATTATTTATTAATTAACCTTTAATCAATTACATAAAAATAATAATCACCTCGATTAATTATTCCTTAACTAATCACATTGATTAATTTAATCACATAATTAATTATCCTTTAATTACCTGATTAATTAGCCATTAATCAATTAATCTTTAATAAACCTTTAATTAATCATTAATCAACTTTTAAATAAATCTTTAATTAATCATTAATTAAGTAGTTATTATTTTAAATTATTACATTAAGTAATTATTTTTCATAAATTAAATCAAGTAATTAATCTTTAATCACTTAAGATTTTAATTAAATTAAAAGATAATCCTTTTATCTTAATTAATTACTTAATTATTATAAAAAAAAATTTATTTAATAAACCATGTAATTAATTTTTATTAACAAAATAAATTACTTAGATTTTAAAGTTAGTTAACAATTAAAACAACTTTTGTTAACTAAATTCTTAATATTAATAAATTTATTTAGAATAAACTTTCAAAACAAAGGTTATAATTTATATATATATATATATATATATATAAATTTAAAACACTTTTAAACTTATTAAATCTTAAAACAATTTTATTTAAGAACCTTTAATTAATCTCAACATAAACAACACTTGTTATTTTAAAAAGAAAAATGATTTAAACAAATTATTTGGATAAAACTTGATTTTAGTTTAAAGTTTTAAAACTGTTTTTATCTTAATTTCCAAACCCGAGCCAATTCTAATTTTACCCGAGTCAAATATAAAATTTCCTCGAGTATCCCACACTTTCTCCTTCCCAAGTATTTCCACGAATTGCTTCGAGTTTGCCCCGAGAATTTTCCTTCTTTCCCAAATTCGACAGCATAACCTGATACACATATATCAGTACATCGTGCACACCGCCACAGCCACCATCGATCAACTTCATCAACATCGAGGAGTCGACGTTGACCTCTTCTTTGGTTCCGACCGCCCACAAACTGAATCGCGCTTGAAAATCGATTTCAAGCATAAATGACCACCACTAGGAACAATCCGACCGCCCATATCTTCCCCGTTTCGCCATCTCCGATCATCAGGACCATCGCCACTTCATCCAAACGTTCGCAAGTCCAATACTCCTTTTCCTCTGAGTGCAATCACCGTCGATCCCCTATGGTTAACAAAATCTTCCCTTCTTCCACATCAAAGAAAAACTGGGCTAAAACCCTAGAACCTCATCGATCAGCTTCCTTGGTGAACAAAAAAATTTCAATTATTTTTCTGTATTCTCCAACCTTCCAGCCTCCTTCACCATTAATCTCAACCAAGAACACTTTGTCGATCATCAGGAATTGACCAGAATTCAATTTTCGTTCAATTCAAAAGTTCTCCATCGAAACAACATGAAAATTTTTGAATTCATTTTTAAAATTCAAGATTTTTCAAAACAAACAAGATGATGTAAAAGAAACTAGAATTTTTGAAGTTCGGATTTTTTGGTATTCTTACAATCCTACTGTATTTTCTAAATTCCAGAAAATATTCTAACTAATTTTACTTAAAAATATTTTTACAACTTGAATCTTGATTATAGAGATATGTTTTGTTCAGATTCTAAGACCTAACTAGAATCAGAGGAAGATTGTTTGATTTTTGAAATAGTTTTGAAACATGTACTAAGAACAGAGGCTTATTTCCAGACATGCACATCCTAGTATATATATGTATATGTGTGTGTGTGTGTATGCGGATATATTTAAATCTATTCAACATTATTCACAACCAATTCCAAGCATTCGTCAAGATATATATATATATATATATATATATATAATTCAGGTTTTAATGGGTTAGTTTGCTCACCAATCTGTTTTGAAAAGCACAGAACTGGAAATGAAGACAGAGGACTGGAATTTTGTTTCAATCTGAGAACTTGATACTTGAATTGATCTGGTTTTGATTCAGCTTTTGAGATGATCAACAGCTACTGGTTTGAAGCCTTTGTTTTGTGTTCTTTTCTCTGGTTTGTATTTTGATTCCCAGGTTTTGATTTCAATCTGCAGTTCCAGGTTTGAATCTTTTCTGTTTTGATTTTTCCAGGTTTTGAATTTTTTGCTTTGATCTTCATTTTAATTTCCAGGTTCCCGATTCTTTTCTTTGTTGTTTTTAATTTCTAGATTTGAAAATTTTTAAACTGAGAATAGCCTAATTTCTATTCTCTTATACATGTTTATCCGATTTCAAATTAAAAGAAATTTATCTTTTCCACTTGCATTATCCAAATCATGTTATGCTAACACTTGTTAAGTCTTATAATCTCCACTTTACAAATGTTAATATGTAATTTAAATCCTTACTTCAAATAAATTTACAAATTTTGTTTTTAAACCCTTTGTGTATAATATTTTCTATTTGGTTTAAATATATACAAAAATAATTTATTTCAAGTATAAAAGAAAAGTATTTTAAAAATTTTACTAATTTAAGAAAATATACTTTTATTTATTTACAAATTATACTTTCAAAAGAAAATGTTCTAATCTTTATAACCGATACTATTTTAAACTTAGTTTGTTATACCTTTATATGTATATGTATACATACAAATTTCATTTTGTTATGTATAAATTTAAAATTAAACTTAAGTTATTATTCTTAAATTCATATAAATAATACTAGTGTTGAAAATGTTCAAATTTAACTTTTAGAAAATTATTATATTAATTTCAAAATATAACTTCCAAATATTTATATTATAATTAGAAAACAAACTTTATTAATTTTAAAAATTCTATTTTCAAATCCAATTTATTTGTAAAATATCTACAATTGAATTCCCAAATTAAATCTAATTTATTTTCTAAAATATTTATTTTAGAGTTTCAAATTCAAAATCAATCTATATACATATAAATAAACAGGCAACTATCTTATTTAATTTGGAAAATACCAAATTAATTCACAATTTAATTTCAAAAATTAAATTAATTATCAATTTAAATTTGATTTAAAAATAGGGATGTTATAATTATAATTACAGCACTTCATGTCTGGGCTTTGTATTCAGCCCATTAGTGTATTTTATCAAATAATTGATGTATGTTGTACAATATAAATACTTATACATAGCTAACTATATCAGTTATGAAGTGAAAAACAAATTCTCTCAATTTTATCATGCTAATCAACTTTTCTGTTGTAACGATCCAGAATTTTTGTTAATTAAAATTTGTATATTTAATTGAATTTAAATATTAACAAGTGCAATTAATAAGTCGAATAATTTATTTTTCGAATATTGGATTTAATTGGGTAATTAAATCGATAATTTAATAATAGAAATTCCAGAAATAATTGAAATTTGAGTTTAATATGATTGAAAATGATTTGTAAAATTTTATTTAATCATATTGGAGTTATAGTGATGTTATAGAACTTTTAAAATCGAATTAAGAGTTAATCTGTGAAAATTGAATATTTCAATATTTAATCGACTAGTGAAAAATAGCCAATTTTTGAACAGTCTCAGAATTGGACGAAACTTGTTGCATTGGATCCGTAATAGTTTGCTATTATTGGATTTCAATTTTCGTAGCAATTGGAGTTGTCGTTTGACCGTGGCAGCTCGAAACGCATCGAAATTGTTTTAATATTAATTTGGCGAGTTAAAATAGTCATTTTTCAAAAAGTTTCGGATTTCGACGAAACTAGTTTCATCGGATCCGTAATGTGATATTATTGTAAGGTTTCTAATTTCGTGTCAATCGGATTTATCGTTTGTCCGGGCAAGCCAAAACGCATAGAAAATAGTTTAATCGGTTTAATTTAAATTTGATCGTTTATTGCCGTAACTCGCACAGATGATCGAATTAGCCTCCGAAAGCTATTCCATTGTGTCTAGAACGCGGGGTAAACCCTAGAAATGCCGGTTACCGCGCGTAAATCGGAGTCCGGAAAACCCGGAATGAATAGTGTTTTGAATATTTTCTATATAAGGACCATTTACTCTCATTTTTGCAAAAAAATAAAATAAAACTAGGGTTTTGGTTCGTAGCTGCCACCCTATTTTCGAACGGCCGAAATCATCTCATCTTCCTCCCTCAAATCCTCCAAATCCATCAATCTATATGAAATTTCTCCAACTACGAAGTTGTAGATCTCGTTGAGAGCTACGTTCTCAACGGTGATGATCGAAAAATATTGAATCGATCGACGGCAATTTGCATTTGAACGTGTGACGTTTGCACATGTTTTTCAAGCTAGATGTAGGGCCGAGCTTCAGGGCCTTTGGGGCGGAAGTGGAGAAGGCTGAGACGAGTCGAATGGCGGTGGTTTGATGAACTCTCGACGTTCGTGGAGGGAGAGGCGATGAACCCTAGTCGGCGGCAAAAAAATTGGGTTCTCTGATACGCCAAACGAACGCGTTTGGGAAGAAGGTACACGTGGCCCTGATGCTTGCAAGTGAAAATCAACGGCTAGATATGTTTGGGTATAAAAATAAAATAAAAGGTTGTAAATTATTTGTATTTAAATTGTGTAAACTTCTAAATATCATAACTCTTTCATACGAGGTCCATTTTGGACGAAACGAATTGCCTTGAAATCGTTTTGTCGAGCACTACGCTATCGAGCTGGATTGGAGTCATTTGGAGCTAGTGAAAATTTTGGGTAAAATTAAACGCTTGTTTAATTTTATTCGAAATAAAACGCTACAAATTGATATTGGAAAATCAAGGTGAGAACTTCTCGCTCAATCGAACAGTTTCGATTTAAATTTTAAATAGTTAGATTTAAAATTGCTTGATTGCTTGTTTGAATGATGATTGCAGTTATTGATTGCTGTTTGGTTGTGATATTAGATATAGTAGGATATATCTATATATAGCAATATATATATATATATATATTGGAATATGTACATATTGAAGTTGTTGATTTCCCGCATTGTATAGCGGATTTGACCCTATTGCGCCGCATAATAGCGGATAATATTTTATAAATCCCATATACCGCGATAATTCCGTACTGGAACGGAGTTGGTATTGTGCTAACATCTGTGGATGCAGGGAAACAGGTTGGAGGGATCCAACTGGATTCCTCAATAGTAGTGATTATTTACAAATATTGTTATATATTCTGTCGTCATATCGATATATGATGTTTGTTGTCGTAATTGACTATTAGGTGTTGTTGCATCATCGGATCCATTTTTGAAAGATTTAAAAATAATGATTTTGATTTTAAAAGGATTTTTAAAGTGATTTTTGAAAGTATATGTTTTATTAAATTTTTTGAATTGATTCATTTTTTTTTTAAATAAATAAAAGTTAAATTTTTAAAGTTATAAAAAGTTATATTCTTGTGAAATATAACCAAAGTGTGATTTTTAAAATAAATAGTTAAGTAATTTATAAATTGGTTTAAATTGAGATTTTTGAATTATTAAAAACGATGTATATAAAAGACTTATAAAATTGATATTTTATAAATTAAAAATATTGGAATATTAAAACGAGTCTTTAGTGTTAAAAATGAAATAAAAATGGATTTCATAAGTGAACGGAATTTATAGATTTATAAATTGTGAAGTTATAAAATGAATAGATTTTGTAAAATAGAAGATTTATAAGTAATTGTCTTATAAATCGGATTTTGGCATTTAAATGAGATATAAATGGAATTTGTTAAAAATGAGATTTATAAATCAAATATTATAAATAGAAATGGAATTTATAAACATTGTTTATAAATTCGAAATCAATTGAATTTGATAAATTGAATATTGAAGTTATTAAAGGAAATATATTCATGATTTTGGACAGTGAATACATTATTGAATAAAATGGTCATATTTGGCAAAATGGATATTATTAAAAGAAGTTGATTGTTTTAACGACGTTTTAAAATGCATTAAATATCGAAACCATAGATTTCAACATTCATTGTTGAAATAGACGTTTTCGAGAAATAGAAGGAAATGGTGGACTACAATACTGTTGTTATAGTAAATGGTTTCCGAAAGGAAATGTTTTGTATAGTATTGGGATTTATATATCTATTTAAACTTTGAATCCCTATACTAGTGATTTTGGGTCGTCGTAACGATGTTTTACGCAACATTCGTTTTGACTCAAATTTATGTGTTAAGAAAATGATTTCTTAAAGAATGAAATATATACTTAGTTTTGATTTAAGTATATCGAATATTTTTAAATGTTGAAAATAAATAGATTTGTGAATTACTTATTATTAAATAAGTATGGAAATATTTTTCCAATGTGAAATGAACATTTTAGAACTTATCCTTGTAAAGATAAATTGAAAGTGAATATTTGAAATCGATTGAAAATCGTATATCATAGATATTCTGGGATTATAAATTCACCATGGAATTTATAAAAGAAAGGGGAATTTGTTTAAAAGTAAATATTGATTAATTTTTGAAGTATGGAAATGAATTTACGGATTTGGAACGTAAGTTTAAAATAAATCGGTAAGGATTTATTTGATGATTTGAAATTGTTTTCAAAGGGTATAAAGATGAAAAGTAATTTGAAATTGGTTTTCAAATGATTGAAGTGTGGAAATTATATCTAGTAAAGATATTTTGGAAAGTAAATAATTTGGGAAATTATTTGGAATTTGGTGATGTTGAACACGCCTATTGATAGTTAAATAACCGACTATCAATATTTACCTTTAAATAGGTATTTGTTGTGATTGCTTGAATTTGAATGCCACACTTATTTTTGAATAAGCGCTCACTATTCGGGTTAGCCGGGAAAGGACCTTAGGGTCGTATAACCCATTCCGAATATGTGATACATCGCAATGGATTGCATTTGATGACCGGTGTTGAAGACCGGATATTTTTGAAAACGGAAGGATTACCGTTGAGTTACTCTGCATCGGCTGGTCTCCGATATAGAGGTTTTATCACCCTTAGTGACGGGAAGTCCGGACGTGATTAGAAATTATCCAGAATGCAAGGACTTCTTTGTAAGTGCCTTCGGTTCTGTTCGAGCCCGGAACAGACTTATATGGATTGTATGTCTGACATTACAAATTGAGATATAAAGATGATTTCTTTCAAATATATTTCTGTTGGTGGCGGAGAATTTATTCTCTTAGCTTAACACCCTTATCTGAGACGTACGAGCTCAGAGGTTATGTAGTTGAAGGTTATTAGTGATATACTCCCAATTTGGTAGTGTGGCATGCTGAGTGTTGCTGTGAAATGATCATTGTTTGATCATTTGTGATATGATCATTTATCTTGGTGGTCATTACTTTGATCATTTGTTGACCCAAAGCACGGCTTTTGTATAAAGCATGGCTTTGTGGACGAGACTTCATCGGACCTCACACCCCGAAAATGGTCAAAACTGGAAGGATGCGGCAAGGTTATTAGAGGGTAGCGCCCCTTTAGTGTATGTCATTCCTTCTGGATAGAGGTGGTATCATGGTATGGAGCCTAGATACTTAACCTATGTTGTTGCTGCAAATTTATTACTTTGTGGTTGTTGGAAATCGAGGATCCTCGGATAGATCGATTACGATCAGGGTATGACATATTCGTGTCAGTAGTTACCCAGTTAGGGGTAACCCGGCCTTGTGTTGGCAGAGATCGGGTTTGGTTCTCGGGTCGTCTTTCCAGAGGCGTACCCATGTGGCACTGGGAAGTTCCTTGGCCTGACCATTTGTTGGAAATCCAAAGAAACAATACGATCTTGTACGGTTTTAGTTGTATAACCTGCTATGGAATGTGGCGGTAACCTGCTATTGAACATGGTAGCTATAGTAGGCATAAGTGCGGAATGCCTATGCTGGCTAAGATTTATATCTTTACTTTCAAATATTTTCTACACTATGCACTAGTAATAATATCAAATGTTTCTTTTTAATGCGTATCAAGCATCTTTGACTATCATAAGGAGAAATCTCCTCCGATTCTGCGTTTTCATTGTGTGTGTGTGTGCGGGAGGCCTTATGGTAGTCTCATTTTTTAAAAAGCATTACGAATCTATTTTTAAAATTATCCTGTACTTCGTTTTAAAAATAAACTATTTTAGTTCTCACACTAGTCACATGACTGACTCGGAGTTTATTGTTTTCCTTCCTAAACTCTGGGCTCCCACCAATTTCCACACGGGCAGTCAAGAGTCAGGTTATCAGGATATTCTGGAATTCAGGAGTTGCTGGAGGCAAGCTGGATGGCATGGCATATTCACTAGTGTGTAATAACTGATATAGTTCTTTTGTTTAAAGATTTTTCATTTATTTATTATATGTTGTTCCGCTGCGATTGTGAGATTATGATATTGTTCTGTTGTTTTTTTTTTGTTCTGTTCTATCTTTCTCTATCTTTTCCTACCTCTTTCTTCTTCTATAACCCTAACAGTACGGTTTTTCGGCCTTCGATTGCTCGGCAATTGATACAGTGGACGTATTGATGTCGGTTTTCGAGTGACGAAAAATCGCGGTCGTTACATCTGTTATGGTGATTAATATGGCCCACGATATCTTATACATAGCTAATTTCCTAACTCGTCGCTATTATTGTAACCTTCAATCAACCGCTAGTAATATGTATTCAAACAACAAATAATAATTGAAAGTTACAATAATAGCGACGAGTTTGGAAATTAAATGAAATATAATGAATAGGTAGCTAAAGAAGTGCTTTTCTTATACAGATAATATTAAGGTCAAAAACAAACTGAAAGAAGTTTGATTGCCAATTTATGATCTACAGGCCCAGCCTTGGCCCTAGGCCACCCTGGGTGGTGGCCTAGGACCCTCAATTTTAGGGCCAAAAATTTACGATTTTGATATAATACGATATGTTGTCCATAAACAATTGAAATTTTGTTTAGCACAATGGTCAAGTATATGATAATGCTTCTAAACAACACGGATTCAAGCCCAGCTTGTGCTTATTTTTTTACTTTGTCATTTTTTACATTCGAACTCATTAAAATTTATTTCTGTGCACTTCAACTAAAAATTTCCTCGGGCCTCCAAAATACAGGATCGGGCCTGATAATTTGTGTAATCGTAACATAATGAATCAATTTGTTTTTGCTTTCATAAATTTCAATTATTTTAATAGAATGGCAAGATTTAATTCTATTTAAAATGAAAGTTTCATCATTTGAAAATAATGCACTAAGTGCAAGTAACAAAAGCTCAAAAAATTCTGGTGGTAAAATGAAAGTTCAAAAATCTCACTTGAACATGTAATATATGTTCAAAATAATTCATGCACTACTACAAACCTCAGAAAATAAAGAATTTGTCAATCATTCAACAAGATCATGATCTTTAAATATACTGATATTTTTTCAACCAAGTACTGTAATAAAATGAGAATCGTGAATTCCATAACGAATCCAAGCTCTACAACGATAAAAAGGGAAAAAAACAACTTAGAAGGATTAAAGACTTTTATTCTTCTCATTACAATACTAAATATGGAAAATTGCAATTATAATCTTATTTTATTCTTTTGGAAAGAATATCAAGGAAATGATATTTGATACCGGTGATTAAAGAAAGCCAAAAAAATTAATAAAATAGAACTTTAAATATCAAATAACAAAAATTCACCAAGCTCAATGAGATCCGTCAGATCTCCATGAATCATAGTAAATTGAGCACAAATCCTTTATCGACCTTTGACCATTTAAAGTAGAAGTACCACTAAAAAGAACATATATCGAAAATTGAATTAGAACTGGTTTTCATATGCATCAAGTTTTTTGCTTTAAATTAATGTGGAAATTAAGAGATAAAACAGTATAAGAAAAATACATTGGAGTTGCAAATTGCATTAGCTTTTTTATTGAAAGGCAGATAAGGCTTATTATGAAACCCCTCAACTCCACCTACCTCCATGAAATTAATGTGTAGTGATGATAAGATTTTTGTCCTTATCTAAAATCAGGGCCTGTTTAGGGTATTCAATGCTTTAGACCAGTTTTTTTAATCATTTTTTGCCCCATTTCTTAAAAAAAATACAATAATTTTAAATGTAAAAAAATGAATTGTTTTTCATATATTAAATGGTCATCACAAAATATTGGACAATTAAGTCGTTTAAAGTACATACTCAAAATCTAAACGAGAGCATGATATTATAACATACCAATACAATAATGGAAACAACTTCTTCTTGCTTTTTTGAAACAAACTGATATATTATCTCTTCATAGTTAAGCATATCCATATATTCATTTTCAATTGAAATCATAGCTAATTTACTCAATCTTTCTTACGACATGGTAGGCCGAAGATATGTTTTAATCAATTAAATTTTGAAAAAAAAAATCCATCAAAACGACTGTTACCGAAATGGTAAATAAAATTCAGTATGCAGCACAAACATTTAAAAATCCACTTACATCACTATAAGACCTTAAAAACTTTAAAATATTAATTGATTTAGTAACTTTCGATGGTGGAATAAGCTCATGGAATAATTCTTTACCACAAATATCTTGCTCTTCCTTGTGTTCTCAAAAAACCTTCAAATTTCATGCAATGATTCTTCAATTTGCCATCATCAATATTTTTAAAATTTAAACTCAACAAAAAACCAAAAGTTCCTTCATAAAGCTTAAATTGGTTAAAATTTTAATTTATTTACAAAACGAATGAAATCAATGTTATTCATTTTTAAAAATTTAATCCATTCACAATGAGAATGAAATCAACACGATTCTATCTAATCTAATCATAATTTAATTCATTCAAAAAAGTAGAATCAATGTCAATAATTTAATTACACGTCTATCTAGTTTGTACATTAAATTAACTTATAGAATTACTTAAAAGTGTAGTTTACTATTTCCACTGAAAATGCAACTAAGTTTTTGCCTTTTTAGGATCTAGCATATTTTATATAGCAAAAGCTTGTATGAAATTTTATGCATTTTTAAGGAAAGACGCCACTTGTTTCGACCAACGGATCGCATGACTTTTATCATATTCACTTTCAACAACCGAGTTGCAATTGTACAGTTAATCAATTAACAAAAAACATAGCAAATCAAGAGCACAGCAGGCAAAAATCATATATTTATATTTAAAATTTAATTAAAAACTTACATTTTAGGAATAGGAATAAGAGTTAAACCTCAAATCAGAGATTATGGCGTCAAGCAGCAGCATGCATCAGCATGCATCATCAACAATTGAAATTAGGGCATCGCCATTCTGAAATTGCAATTGGGGCAGAAATTGGTCGTGCGCGAGAGGCAAAGGCTTGCTTGGAATGGTCGCACATGAGAGGAGCACCGCTTTGGCCACTTGGGAGGCTGGCTGGACGTGGCCGTGTTGACGTCTGTGCCGTGGTTGGCTGGTTGCGTGCGACGAGCGAGATTGAGAAATGAAATTTTTTTTGTTGCCCCGGGCTTCGCGTTGCCCTAGACCAAGAGCTTGTTCGCCTTGGTCTTGGGCCGGGCCTGTCTAGAATTAAGGGGTGCAAAAGATTTATGTTATTATTTAGATTGAACCCTAAGTCAAATTAAAAAAGTAAAACTTATAGTATTGCTATTTATTTCATGAATATATCAGTCTTATCAATGATTTTATTTTTTTGGAAAATGCACTAGAAAACTAGAGCACTTTTTTGAGAAAATAACTTCAATAAAATTTCTAAGTTTAATCTATGTTTCTCAAAATGTTTTATCGCTTGATTTTCATATTAATTTGAAGAGGAAAGCTCAGTGGTAAAGCAAACATGCTAGTATCAATGAAATGACTAATTTTAGGCATTATCTATCAAAAATTATTGTTCCAAGGAAATTATCTTATTATATAATGATTAGAAATTGTTATATGCTAAGTGGGTGGTTAAATAACAATGAACAATCCATCAAAAATGTCGAATCATAGTTAACATGAGCTGATTCTTTTATATTATTTCAAAATCCAAGATGGGCTGAGACATATAAATATCTTATCATTACAAAAATGAAGGTTTCATTCATAATTGACTAAGATAGTGTATAAGATTTCCCTTATCAATATTTTTATATTATGATGTATAGGATTAAAAAAATTGCAAAAAATGATGATCTAACCATGCGGATTTTAGATTATTGTAACACCTCGTAAAATAAATCATAAATAATAAATAAAGTAAAGTAAATATGATAAGGGTTAGATTTGGAAACATATGAAAGTGGAAATTGA
This sequence comes from Allium cepa, assembly GCA_030765085.1. NCBI lineage: Eukaryota > Viridiplantae > Streptophyta > Magnoliopsida > Asparagales > Amaryllidaceae > Allium > Allium cepa. Next base: position 306,726,024 of record CM060934.1, on the reverse strand, counting down.
CCACAAAGTTGCATTCGCGACAAAATTCTATATGTTTCCACATATAATTTGCTGAAAACGGAGCTCAAACAAAGAAGTTATGAGCATTTGAAGTTCTCGGATTTAAAATAATTTAGTCCGAATTCAAATTCCTATGAGAAATCAAATTTACAATTAAAATTTTAAAAATTAGCTTGGGAGCTAAACAAACGATTAATTAAGGCTTAATGTTAAAAGGTTAATTAGGAAATAAAATAACCGACAACGAAAACAAGAATAAACGCCCTGAATAAAAGAGGGTCGATCTAAATAGGTTAACTGGTCGACCGTAGCAGCCGCCCACTCACCCAAGGGCTATCGACCACTTGGAAACGATAGTTGCCAGTGGTGGCTAGGGTTTTATGTTATGTTCTATTCGGTTGTGCACTACAGATTCACCCCTTTTTTTACATACTTCCATCATATGGTTCTGGTGTTTTTCAGCTCCTATAAATAGGACCTTATCCTCCCCACTTCTATTCATATTATTTTGGGGAATATGACGAAACTCTGCCATTGTTATCTCCTTAATAAGATTCAAAAACTCCGTAGAAAATTCATGTAAGGATTCAACTTATTTCCTGTTTATTTCTTCTTCCTCCAATCTATTTTTATCCTATTCTTCTTCAGCTGTTCTAAATCTAATGAATATATATACCTCTTTCCTTTTATGTGTGTGTGTGCGCATCAAAAGAAAAGGGTTCTAGAAGAGATTTGAATGCTGCAAATCCATTTGAGTAAGCTAAGGCTAATATGTGAGTGGAAACCTTAGTATTTATTTTCAGCAATCGGTTAGCGTATTCTTTTGGATTTGAATATGCCTTAGTGATTTTAGGATTTCAAGAAAAATACGATAGAAAAAACCGCCAAAATTCCTTTTTATTTCAAAATTTCAATTTTATGTTGAGATCCTTAATTATATATATTAGTTTAATGAAAATTGTTTCGTTTATGCAATTTTTGATAATTTCATAGTCAATTCCACTTCTCTTTCTTCTTTGGGTCAAATTGCGATCCTTTAATAAAATAAAGGGTTTAGATTACAAATTCTATTCGTATTTTACACCTCTTATTCTTATCTATATCCTTGTAAAAGAGAAGTTGAATAGAACATGAGGTTTAGATTGCAATTTTTTTGTTTAAGATATTCCATTGAATTGGTGTAATAAATTGAGTTTCTATACTATTAAGAAGTTTTGAGACGACCCGCCCTTCATTCCACAGAAAGAAGCACCATTTTAAGAAAGAAAGAGGTAGAAATAGAATAGTTAGAAGAAAGAACTCAACAATATCAGAATCTCACAACGGAACGGAACAAAATATAATATATAACATAACTATTACATAGTCAATTACATAGATACAACAACACAAAATAGACAGTTATAAAAGTCTGTCTATTCTACAACTCAAATACAACTCAGAGATACATCACAGCGGAAACACAATATAACTACAAACGCTGAAGCCTCCTGCTCCATATATCCTCCAGAATTCGTCAAAGCTAACCTGAATCCCTTGGCTACTCGTAAAAATTTGAGTACCCAAGAGTTTAAGAAAAACAGAATAAACTCCAGGTCAGACATGGGTCTGGTGTGAGTAAACGGTTAAAGTTGCTTAACTTTAAAAACCTTTGAAAGAGAAGGCATCATGTAAGACTTCCTACAAATAAACATGGGTAAGTTTTTACCTTACTCTAACCAAAACATTTGATAGGAAATCCAGTGATATTATAATAGGGTCTAGGGTTTTCAAGTAAATAGAAAATAGCCAAAATTGTTACATTCATTAAATTCCAGCTACTAGCTACAAAAGTGGGTAATACAATCAAAACCGTAAGGGCACGTAGGAAGAATGGGTTTCCATCAATGGCAGGGCTACTGGGGTACCGCCCGTCACAGTACGTGGCCTAGATCACCGTACCAAGGATCCACCCTAAATCCCCTGCAACACAAAGCCGAACTGAATAGCTCCGAGCAAGACCACCCCGGCGATTCTAGCTAGCAACCGCCCACACAGCCGAATAAAATGGGACATCTAGACAGGGGTAAATCTCGTCCTACTTGGGCATGACCCAGTTAGCTTTGCTGCACCTCCCCCATTTTAGCCATTCCTGGTTGATGAGGCTTGAGGCTACGATTACCTTTTTAGAACACATCTATCTTAGAATGCTCATCGTCCACCTGACGATGTTCTGAAAGCATTCAATCCATACAAGTTCATTCCAGGTTCGAACGAAACCGAAGGCATTATCTCGTTACACTCATTTTGGAATCACCCTCAGAGTTAACGACAATAACCCTTGCACTCTGAAAACTCCATCTCAAACATGAAAGTACTATCTCCATTATACTCGTATTGGAATCACCCACAGAGTTTTTAACGACAGATAGTTCTTACACTTCGAGTCTTCAACTCGATATTTCCTTGAATTCACGACCTAATGTTTAACTTGGATCGATGTGGTTTTCAGATAATCAAATTTGATACCCGATCCCGGTCTCATCGAACCAAACGTGTCTTAAAGGACAAGTTGTTTAAAGGTTAAACAATTCAATTCAATTCAATACTTGAATTCACACAGAATTAACACATTTATCATTGATATAACCAATATCATATCACAAAATGTCACAACATATCATCAATAGATATCAATCCAAAAGATATCATCCAATTCAGACATTCAACAACCAATCATCCATAAGCAAGAATTATCAATTCATATCATAATAAATTACTTAAATTAAATTAATCCCTAAAGAATTAATCACTTAATCCTGCTCATACAATAATTAATTGATTACTAACCTTAATTAATTAATCACATCCTTGATTAACTCAATTAATCAATTAATCAATCCCTAATCCAGATTAATCATCCTTTAATTATCAATTAATAAACCTCAATTATTAATTAATCTCCTTTAATTAAACTAATTAATCCTTAATTACTTCCATAATCAGTTAATTAACCTTTAATTAACTGATAAATTATCCATCAACTATCGATTAATAACCTTAATTATTAATCAATATTCCTTAATACAAATTAATTAATCCATAATTACTTTTATAATTAATTAATTAATCATTAACTAACTAATTAATTATCTCTTAATTATTAATTAATAAAACTAATTATTAATTATTAATTAACAACTTAATTACAGATTAATTATTCCTTAATTACCAGTTGATTAACCATTTGATTAATCCTTAATTAACTGTTAACCTACCCTTAATTAGTAGTTAATCAATCCTTAATTACCATTTGATTAATCCTTAATCACCGTTGATTAATCAATTAATTACCATTTAACAACTTCTTAATTAATCCTTAATTACGGATTAATTATTCTTTAATTATTAATTAATAAAACCTTAATTATTAATTAATAAAATTTAATTACAAATTAAGCACTTCTTAATTACTAATTAAGTAACCTTTATTTACTTAATTAACTACTCATTAATTACTTAATTAATCGATCTTAATCACTAGATTAATTAAGTCTTAATTACACTTAATTACTTGATTTATTAAGCTCTCATCATTATTAATAATCTAGTTAATGATCTTTTTAATTACAATTTAATTAATCTTAAATAATTAACCTTAAATCCTTAATCATTTATTAATCAAGTAAATTATTTTCCCTTGATTAATTTCTTAATCAATCCTTTATAATTAAATTAATTAATTAAACTTAATTTCTTTAAATTAACTTAATCAAAATTAAGATATTAAAACTTTAATTAAGCAAAAACATTATCTTGTTAATATCTTCATTACCATTAACATAATTACCCATTTATCTTTAAAATTATCTTTGCTTAATTATATCATTAATTGAGCTTTAACATAAATAATCATTTGTCTTTAAAATTTAAAGTTATCAAAACATAATTTTAAATAGCTTAAACATTTATCAATTAATAGTTTTAAAAACTATTTTCAATTTGAATTTAAAAACTTGTCTTTTATACAAACTTTTAAAATTACTTTCAAAACTCGATTTTAAAATCACGTTAAAATTTCTTAACAAAGTTTAAATTTATCAAACTTCAAAACTTCTTAAATCAAAATGTTTAAGTAAACATTTATTAAACATCAAGTAATTTATATAAGAGTTTTAAACCAATTAAAATTTTTAAATTTCAAAAAAACCAAGTTTTAAAACTTTTAAAATCTTAAAAACTGTTTTAAAGCTTCTACTTCGGGTCGAACCCGAAGCTTACTCGAGTCAAACCCGAGTTTCTCTTCTTCCCCTTTTTTTAATGCTTTGATCAAATTTAAGTTAAAAATCTACAGGAAAACCATATCCAATATACTCGAGAACGAACTCGAGCCACCCATCCAAAAAACTCGAACACGACTTCGACCAATCCCACGAGCCAAAAACACTGACACCCCAAACGACTCTGTGCACATGCACACTGCCGTTGGTTGTCTCCGACCATCGTCATAGCCTCCGGCACTTCACCCTACCTCACAGCATCACAACCCGACCACAAAACCACACAAACAAGACTTCGATAATGATTTGACTGCCCAGTTCGCCTGGAACCAAAACAGCTTCCCATAAACTCCCTTCGACCACCAAGCTCCGACCACCAGAGATCGAGCAACTCTGGCCACCCCTCGCTGACCCAACACGCGACCATCTCCCTGAGTTACACGACGCTCGATCAATCAGGTACAAAGCACTGACCAAAATTCTTGCTTCAACCAAACTAGGGCTTAAAACCCATACTCGACCATTGCCGACACCACACACTACACCATAAATGACAATTTGATATGGCTTAGTCGTATCTAATAAGATTAGATACGGCTTATAGCTATATCAAAATTTGGCGAGCTTATAGTTTTGATACGGCTCAAAGCCGTATCTAATTGTCCATTTAGGTACGGCTAAAAGCCGTATCTAATTGTCAAATTAGCTACGGCTACAAGCCATGTCTAACTGTCCAATTAGGTACAGTTAAAAGCCGTATCTAATAGTTGAATTAGATACGGCTTATAGCCGTAGCTAATAGCACAATTAGATACGGCCTAAGGTCGTACCTAAGTGAACCTCGTCTTGTAAGTCATTTAGATACGGCTGATGGCCGTGTCTAACTTGTTAGTTAGATATGGCTTTAAGCCATACCTAATGACCTGCTCCTACGTACCTGTTTAATTTGATACGGTTGATGTTGATAATATTCTTATAGGTGGACTTTACACTTTCAATTCGATTAGACATGGATTTCAATTACCGAGAAAAAGTGAAAGTGAGACGAGCTAACAATCAGACATAATTTATAGAATTATCATACGAGTATAAGCATAGAGTATGTGCATCATGCAAGCTATATGGACATAATTCAGAACATTGTGTGTGTTAACAAAACAGTCATGGCAACCGAAAAATACAGTCCAAAACATTCAAAGTTGTACAAATGACAGGATTGATACAACAAAGGCTCAAACTGATAAGGCTACAACAGCTACAGAGGATCACAAGAAGGATCAACATAAGGGTAAAGAAAAGTTGTCTAAATCTCCTAATAAGGCAGCCTTTGATATCTCCACTTCGAATAGGTTTGACTGCCTTAGTGAAGCACACATGTTTCCTGCATCAACTTCTGCAGTCCACACTAATGCTTCAGTTCACCATGATTTTCCAGATGTGATCCTACCTACACAATCAACTGAAAAACAATAGGAAACTAATTTAGATGAAGTTATAGTGGAAGATTGTAACTTTGAGGACTCAGATGCAGACAATGCAGAAGTTGATGCTTTTGATACTACCCAATAATTTATGGAAACTGTTGCAACACATATACAAGAAAATCCAAAAACAACAAAAAAGAGAAGTTTCCCACATAGTTTCAGTAAAACCTAAATATGTGGCCAAGTTTTCTAAAAATATTCCCAAAAGTATAACTCCTACTAAAAGACTGACAAGGAGCTCGATTGCTTTTAAATGAAGATAATGTCTTGGAATATCAGAGGAATGAATACTAATACAAACTATATCATGTATTCAACCTTCTGCATACCCACAAACTCACTATTTTGAGTTTGTTAGAGAACAAGTTAGACACTGGAAGCATGTTCAGATTACAATCCTTTTTGAGATTTAACATATTCAACACGTGCTCCTGCAGTCACTTGAAAAAGGGTGGAATGAAACATATGCGTCAACTGAACAAAACATAACCCTGTTTCTGGTGCCTGAGGGCAAATCTTACTGTCTCAAGCCAACTAAATTTGATGGTCCATGCAAATCCAATGTTTTTTTTTTCAGGTGATACATTATATAAAATTGTAAGTCATGCTGATATAAAACAGAGGTATCATCCTTTTCTATTTTATATTAGATCAAGGAAAAACTTGAAGCTCCTTCAGACTAATCTTACTGGATTAACACAGATAAAAAAATATGGATTGAATTCAATCCATTGAAACATTTTGTGGCAAATGGTGGAGGGGAAGTTGACGGTAATGGACAAATTTGGTGGGAACATTCTTGCAAGAGAAACTAAAGTCTGATATACTACAAAATCACTTTAACACACACACCCACCCCATAGAAAAATGATAACCAAATTGTTTAATTCTCTGGTTATTTTATGTCAGTTCGTACTGAGTGTAAGCTTGTTATTTTAGATGGTATGACACAAACAAATCTTTAAATTGTACCACAAATATGGTTTGCTCTCTAAATCATTACATGTTCTTTTACTTTGTTTTGTATTGTGTTTTTTGAAAATGACAATTAAATTTAAGGCCACTTTACCATATATACCTGTTTATCACTTTTGAAAAATGACTGATTATCTTTGTTCCATTTTGAACAGCCAGTTGTGCGGTACATAAAGGCTGGATTTTGATCAGCATATTGGTGTGCATCAGAAATTAAACTGAAGAGAGTTATTCTCCTCAGTAACTGAGTTGCACACATGGTAAAATATTAACATAAACAGAAAATATACCTGCTCTAACATCTAAAGAAATTGAATAGGACCCTTTGGATGGCACACATACCCACCCACTCCTACTTCAGCATAGGTCTCTGCAAATTGATGATTTATTTTGCTGGTTCTCTCATCTGGTAGTAGTATGTTGTCCAACACCACTTTTTCATGTGTGGGTGTTATAGATTTCCCATGGATTTTGGACGATGTAGAATCTCGGCATGCAATACCTGTTGCAATAAATATGTTTAGATCTATCCAACAAAATATCTACTCGAAAGCAACTAAAAATAGAAATCTTGTAATAAATACCTTTTGCTATTATGTCTAAATCAAAGTTGAGGATTTCACATCTTTGATTGCTCGCTACATCGGTCGAATTCTGGAACTGCGAAGCAAGGAATTCAGGAGCATTGAATTGTGTGGCGCATCCTCCATCAAAAGAATTGACCGGTGCGCGAATTCCCCGTTCGATGTTTCCCACCATGTTGATCAGAACCACCATTTGCCTAGAAAAATTTCCCACTGTACCCTCCAAACTTCCCACCCTCATTTTCAACTCATCATGCTCTCCATGAACATGTCTGAGTCGTTTCTGCGCAATGGCACAAGCCTTAACTTTAGTCTTTGGTATAACGGTCCTAACACCGCGGCTCCTACCCCTTGCATCCTTACCAAGCACTTGTGATAAGATGTCTTCATCCACTGTCAATTTTTCTTCATCACTATCAGTGATCTTTTCCTTCCTTTCGCAATTTGATCCTGAAATATGATAATACTTATATGAATAAGGAATTTTAAAGAATATGCACGTTAGTATTTGTTATAAGTATGAAGAAGTGGCATACGCATATTTTAGCATCTGATTAGTATTTGTTTAACTTACAAAGTATGAAGAAGTGGCATCTGATATGCTACCATCTTTTTTCCTGTGTGTCTTCTCCCATACTTGACGATGACTGATATTTGTTGATGGACTAGCAGTGATCTGCAATACAAGTACAAATTTAATTGAAATAGTTGATGTTTGTAAACATGTAGATGTATGCATGTAGAATGTAGATACAGTGAACACTAAAGCATATGAATGAAAATGGATATAAATTACCATTTCTTGTTCTATTTTAGCGTGATTTTTACGTCCTGCATGGTGACCATAACTGAGCGATGCTCTGTTCTTTTTGCCTGTCTCCCTTCTTCCGCTCGCTTCAGGCGTTGCTTCATTTTTTATGAACTGTTCCCAATCTTCTTGAGCAACTGTAGGTGGACAATTTTTCAACCGTTCTTCGTCATTTTTGAAAGTGTCATAATAAACTACTCTCAGGTTTTTCTTGTATCTCCTAAAAGCCTCGGCCATTCTCTTTAAAAACATTTCCTTTGAAAGCAGATCGAGCTCATAGATTTTCTGCAAAAATTATATTAAATTAGAAAGAAATGAGGTAGTTTAATAATTATATTAAATTAGAAAGATATGAGGTAGTTCAATATTAAATTAGAAAAAAAATATAATTCACCAGGTGATATCAAGAGTTGAGAAAAGAACACGTTTGAATACCAAAATGTTAGTTCAGCTAAATCCTATATGTGCAATAAATATAAATAGTAGCTACTTGAATTCATATGAGTACCCCTTAATTTACCCACTAACATGAGATCACTTAATATATTAGCAAAGGTGGAAGTTGAAACACAATTAACTTTCTATTCGATTAATACATCCTGATGCTTTCATTCTATAAGTAAATAACTCAGCTTGTTCACTGAAAGTTTAGATACTTCAATTCATACAGAAAGAAAAGTGAAAATGAATACTTTGTAAAATAGTACACATACAATTGGGTTTCATTGGAACACTTCATGGATACCAAAATTATATACACGAGTCTGTCATTATCGGGAATGTCGTGTCATTGGGTATTGGTATTGAGTACATTGTTGTATTGTTATTTTGATTACAAAAAAGTGGTATGTGAATATATTGGGCTAACCAACATTGTGCATAATTCAGTGCAGTTGTACATCATTCCAGAGAAATGGTATAGGAGATATCACTACATCCTAATAATTCATTTCAGATCCTTAGATAAAGTTTAGGTCCATAAAAGAACATAAAAATAGGCACCCATGGTTTAATCTCATAGTGTATAGAAGTAACGCCAAAAAAAACCAACTGAAGTGAAGCATTAATAGCGTTTATCATTTGATACAGTGCTGTTAGAAATCATATTTGTAAAACCAAATAGAAAGGCAACAAAAAATGTGGCAAGAAGTATTAGTAATAACATCTTGTATATAACTGGGGGGACAACAGTATTTACATCCCAACAAAGTCCATTCTTCTTGATCAAAATAGAAGAAAACAAAAGGAATTATAACTAAGCTTCAGTAACTCTCAAACTAATTATGCAATGAAATTGTAATCTCAATCAGAAATAAAGTAAAGTAAATTCATAATATGTATGTAAATACGTAAGTTAATATCAAACAAAATAAGTAAAAAAGCATGATCACGAAGGTGTATTGCACACTTATATGCACATGAAATACTTAAGACGATGTTATATCTCATTAGGTAACCATAGATTACAACTTTGAATGACTTCCACGGTGGTAGCCCTGCCTAGAGGTTGAAATCTAGTATTTTTCACATAGGAGTTATACCTCCTATGGAAAACACATATCAAAATGTATATATAAAATGAACTAAAAAAAATTGAAATTCTGAACAAGTTCGTGAACTTACTTCTTTCATTCATCCAATCCATCGTACTTATTAAGGACCCATCTACGCACTTGTTCAAACTGCATTTGGGTTAACGTTATATCTTTACCATTATCCAGAGGTATCTCACCAGCAAACTCATCGTCCTCGTCTAAAAACGCTTCACGGGTATGTTTATGATTGCCATCACCTCCGTTTGGCATATATTCCATGCAGTAAAGACTAGCTTCTTGTACGATATATCCTTCTGCAATACACCCTTCAATGTATCTTTTGTTGCGCACATATCCTTTATATGTTTTCATCAACCTATAAATGAGATCAATTATATATTATACACGGTAGCTATTTATATGAAATAATGATGTACATAACTGAAAGTAGAAATTTACCGTTCAAATGGATACATCCATCTATATCTGACAGGGCCACAAATCAACGCTTCATCGGCTAAATGAACCATAAGGTGGACACTGATATCAAAAAATGCAGGTGGAAAATGTTTTTCAAAAACACACATTTCTTCTACTAAGCTAGCCATTTCTTTTAAAAGATGTTCCCTATTGATCACCTTTGAACACAAAATGTTAAAGAATAAACTAATACGATGAACAGCATTCCGCGGATCCTTATGTTGTGGATAAGAATGTTGAAGCAATACCAGAAGCAAATGCTGCATTATGACATGGTAATCATGTGACTTCATATTTCTTAGTTCAGGAGGATTGATGCTCACATTGTTGTGGAAGTTAGAAGAGAATTTGTTAGGCACTTTCAGATTTTTCAAAACAGCGCAAAACCGTATCTTTTCTTCTTTGCTCAAAGTGAAAGTTGCCTTTGGTATGCTTATTTTATTTGTTTCAAGATCTTCCATCACCCACAACTTTTGTTTTATACCCATGATTTTCAAATCTTTGTGTGCATTGATGCCATCTTTTGACTTATCTTTATGGTCCATAATGGTGCTGATGAGATGCTCCGTGACATTCTTCTCCGTATGCATAACATCAATATTATATCGGATAAAATTTGCTTTCCAATATGGTAAATCAAAAAAGATAGACCTCCTATACCATCCAGAAATATTGTCAACATCTTCATTGGTTGACTTTTTCGATTTTCGACCAATTTCTTCTTTTTGTTTACCAACTTTCATTTTGATATTCGCTACTTTCTTTTCAACTTGAAAACCAGTCAATGGCCATTTAGGACGAGGAAGTTCTTGTTCATTGTTGAAATTTGTCTAATCGTATCGAAACTTGTGTTCGTTAGGAAGAAACATTCGATGTCCCATGTAACACATCTTCTTACTTTCAGGAAGATGATAAGAACAAGTGTTTTCCCCACAAATAGGACATGCAAAGTAACCGTGAGTTGTACATCCCGATAAAGTCCCAAAAGCAGGGTGATCATGGATTGCCCACAGCACCCTAGCTCTCATCGTGAACTCAGATTTACGTAACGAGTCAAATGTAACGACTCCTTCCCATAGCTCTTTAACTCGTCTATCAACGGCTGTAAATAAACATCAATATCCTTTCCTGGTTGTTTTGGCCCAGAAAACAACAACGTTGATATTGAGAACTCTCTTTTCATGCACATAGATGGAGGAAGATTATATGGTACTACAATTACTGGCCAACAACTATAAGGGCTAGAGAGAGAAGCATGTGGACAGGAACCATCTGTTGTTGTTCCAAGTGTGACATTTCGTGGCTCGGCAGCAAAATTTTGGTCAAAAGAATCTACGGCTTTCCATTGAGAAGTGTCACATGGATGACGCATTACGGTTGGATCAGACTTGACACGACCATGTCAGGTCATCGCATCTGCTATCCATGGTATAGTATATAGTCTCTTCAATCTAGAAATTAAAGGAAAATGTCTAAATGTCTTTCAAGGTACTTTGGTGCATTTTCACTCTTCGTTTAATGATGTCATATATCTAGGTTCATTGAAATTTGTACAAGAAACTTTGTTCTCGTCATCTTTCCAGTACAATATGCAATCATTGATGCATGCATCATAAGTTTTGTAATTCATCCCAACTTGCTTAATGATCTTCTTCACGTCGAAGTACTTTGTCGGCAGCGTGTTACCTTCGGGGAGTAACTCCTTTATTAGTTCGAGAAGTGCAGTCACACCATTATCTGAAAAGTCGTATTGGGTCCTCAAGCTATTCAGTTTCATAATGGCATACAACTTCGTAATCCCTTTTGAACATGAAGGATACAGTGGCTCTTTTACGCTACCAAAAAGTGATTTATACTTCTTACTTTCATTGGCCTGCCAATCTGGATAATCAGTAGACTGCTCTCCAACATTAGCATGATCAGGCAACGGATTTGTAGGTTGAAAATGATGAAATCTATCTTCATCATTGAGAAGATCTTCCATCCTAATATGTTCAGACTCATCAGTAGTTGTGTTATGACTAACTGGTTGTTGTTTTTCCATCTCCGCCCTTTTTTCCCCATGAAAATACCACACTGTGTATGATTGGATGATACCCCATCTAAGCAAATTAAAATGAATTTCGTCTAATTTGATCGTCTTCATATTTTTGCACCGGGTGCAAGGGCATAAATACACTCCTTTCTTACCACTGTTTTCTTCAACAAAACTAATGAACTTCTGCACCCTGTCTATATAGTATGTAGATCTTAGATCTGCAGTTATCCATTGTTTGTATATGCTGAAAGACATACTACCCTCCTATATCATATATAACAGAACATGAAACTTTCCCTTCAATGGGTCCTCATTCCAATTGCTCGAAAAGAAAATTTTTGAAAAATTCAAGTGGGAAATTATTGGAAATTTTTTGAATTGAAACGAATTATTAAAAATACAAGAAGAGAATAGTCCCACATTGTAAGGTAAGGGTCATGTTTTCAGATGTGTGAAGTATATTGATATAGACTATTTTCTATGATACTCTTAATTATAAAAATAGCATTTCTGTAAAAGTTAACACTAGCACCAAACTATTTCCAAAAATTTTGCCATTACAACAGTGCTATTTTGTAGCACCGGAGTAATGTCTACGCATTACCCCTCTCCTGACCTGGCTTGCACCATTAACAACAATTTTGTTCCTAATATTAACACGGTGACCATCTACAACACATAAACAAAAAATCTTCATTCCTAATATTCATAACGGAATCATGGTAAATGCATTCAATTTTAGGAAGTTAATCCTACTAATGTAGAACAAGTAAAAATGCGGTACAAAAATCAAAGATGTCTTTTCACTCAAAATCGGCGGGCCATCATGTCTACACATTAATAACCACTATTGTTAATATAGAAATTTAGAATGTATCATTGAATTGAATTACTAATGAGCATCTTTTGTTGCCTTGCAGTTGAAGATTATCTCCGTTGTTGGGAGCGTGGGCATGCTGCTTGTGTAAAAATTTCCTAATTTTACAGGACTTTCAAGTCACAAATTCCGATTGCTTCTAGAACTTTTGCAATTTCACCTTCTGATGAAGTGTAAAATTATTATTGGAAAATTTAGCTATTGATGCTTTTCTGTTACTGGTTTAGTTGCAAAAAATACATCCAATCAATCACATACTAAATTTCTCATCCCTCTGTGCAACTCACATCTTAACAAATGTTCCCTTCTCAAGTCAAGAAATACATCCAATCAATCACATACTAAATCAAGACATCAGTGCAAGTAATATTAACGACTTGTACTTTAATTAAAGTCATAGAGATTTAATGAATTTAAATATACATAATTTTATATAAAACTTCACCTTTTTAAAAAACCTAAACATAACTCTGAGTTGTATTTTTTTATTCTTTCTTTATATATTTTCTTTACTGTTATATATGCACAAATATGTCTCTATAGAATCAAGGCATCAATTTGGCGTAGCTGAGTCTAAATCAAAAGAATTTTTTGCATTACATAAAGTAGCCTAAAATTTTTGTAAGTACTCAGTTCTGTATATGTGATAATTTCCCTTGTGTTTGTAAACTATTATATTCTATACTTAATTTATATGTTCAGGCAAGTGATCACATCAACCATGGAGTGTATATATTTACACCAGAGATCTTTTATGCTATCCAAGATGAAACACTGGAGTAGCCAAGATGAATCATAGTAAATTGAGCACAAATCCTTTATCGACCTTTGACCATTTAAAGTAGAAGTACCACTAAAAAGAACATATATCGAAAATTGAATTAGAACTGATTTTCATATGCATCAAGTTTTTTGCTTTAAATTAATGTGGAAATTAATTGATAAAACAGTATAAGAAAAATACATTGGAGTTGCAAATTGCATTAGCTTTTTTATTGAAAGGCAGATAAGGCTTATTATGAAACCCCTCAACTCCACCTACCTCCATGAAATTAATGTGTAGTGATGATAAGATTTTTGTCCTTATCTAAAATCAGGGCCTGTTTAGGGTATTCAATGCTTTAGACCAGTTTTTTTAATCATTTTTTGCCCCATTTCTTAAAAAAAATACAATAATTTTAAATGTAAAAAAATGAATTGTTTTTCATATATTAAATGGTCATCACAAAATATTGGACAATTAAGTCGTTTAAAGTACATACTCAAAATCTAAACGAGAGCATGATATTATAACATACCAATACAATAATGGAAACAACTTCTTCTTGCTTTTTTGAAACAAACTGATATATTATCTCTTCATGGTTAAGCATATCCATATATTCATTTTCAATTGAAATCATAGCTAATTTACTCAATCTTTCTTACGACATGGTAGGCCGAAGATATGTTTTAATCAATTAAATTTTGAAAAAAAAATTCCATCAAAACGACTGTTACCGAAATGGTAAATAAAATTCAGTATGCAACACAAACATATAAAATTCCACTTACATCCCTATAAGACCTTAAAAACTTTAAAATATTAATTGATTTAGTAACTTTCGATGGTGGAATAAGCTCATGGAATAATTCTTTACCACAAATATCTTGCTCTTCGTTGTGTTCTCAAAAAACCTTCAAATTTCATGCAATGATTCTTCAACTTGCCATCATCAATATTTTTAAAATTTAAACTCAACAAAAAACCAAAAGTTCCTTCATAAAGCTTAAATTGATTAAAATTTTAATTTATTTACAAAACGAATGAAATCAATGTTATTCATTTTTAAAAATTTAATCCATTCACAATGAGAATGAAATCAACACGATTCTATCTAATCTAATCATAATTTAATTCATTCAAAAAAGTAGAATCAATGTCAATAATTTAATTACACGTCTATCTAGTTTGTACATTAAATTAACTTATAGAATTACTTAAAAGTGTAGTTTACTATTTCCACTGAAAATGCAACTAAGTTTTTGCCTTTTTAGGATCTAGCATATTTTATATAGCAAAAGCTTGTATGAAATTTTATGCATTTTTAAGGAAAGACGCCACTTGTTTCGACCAACGGATCGCATGACTTTTATCATATTCACTTTCAACAACCGAGTTGCAATTGTACAGTTAATCAATTAACAAAAAACATAGCAAATCAAGAGCACAGCAGGCAAAAATCATATATTTATATTTAAAATTTAATTAAAAACTTACATTTTAGGAATAGGAATAAGAGTTAAACCTCAAATCAGAGATTATGGCGTCAAGCAGCAGCATGCATCAGCATGCATCATCAACAATTGAAATTAGGGCATCGCCATTCTGAAATTGCAATTGGGGCAGAAATTGGTCGTGCGCGAGAGGCAAAGGCTTGCTTGGAATGGTCGCACATGAGAGGAGCACCGCTTTGGCCACTTGGGAGGCTGGCTGGACGTGGCCGTGTTGACGTCTGTGCCGTGGTTGGCTGGTTGCGTGCGACGAGCGAGATTGAGAAATGAAATTTTTTTTGTTGCCCCGGGCTTCGCGTTGCCCTAGACCAAGAGCTTGTTCGCCTTGGTCTTGGGCCGGGCCTGTCTAGAATTAAGGGGTGCAAAAGATTTATGTTATTATTTAGATTGAACCCTAAGTCAAATTAAAAAAGTAAAACTTATAGTATTGCTATTTATTTCATGAATATATCAGTCTTATCAATGATTTTATTTTTTTGGAAAATGCACTAGAAAACTAGAGCACTTTTTTGAGAAAATAACTTCAATAAAATTTCTAAGTTTAATCTATGTTTCTCAAAATGTTTTATCGCTTAATTTTCATATTAATTTGAAGAGGAAAGCTCAGTGGTAAAGCAAACATGCTAGTATCAATGAAATGACTAATTTTAGGCATTATCTATCAAAAATTATTGTTCCAAGGAAATTATCTTATTATATAATGATTAGAAATTGTTATATGCTAAGTGGGTGGTTAAATAACAATGAACAATCCATCAAAAATGTCGAATCATAGTTAACATGAGCTGATTCTTTTATATTATTTCAAAATCCAAGATGGGCTGAGACATATAAATATCTTATCATTACAAAAATGAAGGTTTCATTCATAATTGACTAAGATAGTGTATAAGATTTCCCTTATCAATATTTTTATATTATGATGTATAGGATTAAAACAATTGCAAAAAATGATGATCTAACTATGCGGATTTTAGATTATTGTAACACCTCGTAAAATAAATCATAAATAATAAATAAAGTAAAGTAAATATGATAAGGGTTAGATTTGGAAACTTTATGAAAGTGGAAATTTGACCACAAAGTTGCATTCGTGACAAAATTCTATATGTTTCCACATATAATTTGCTGAAAACGGAGCTCAAACAAAGAAGTTATGAGCATTTGAAGTTCTCGGATTTAAAATAATTTAGTCCGAATTCAAATTCCAATGAGAAATCAAATTTACAATTAAAATTTTAAAAATTAGCTTGGGAGCTAAACAAACGATTAATTAAGGCTTAATGTTAAAAGGTTAATTAGGAAATAAAATAACCGACAACGAAAACAAGAATAAACGCCCTGAATAAAAGAGGGTCGATCTAAATAGGTTAACTGGTCGACCGTAGCAGCCGCCCACTCACCCAAGGGCTATCGACCACTTGGAAACGATAGTTGCCAGTGGTGGCTAGGGTTTTATGTTATGTTCTATTCGGTTGTGCACTACAGATTCACCCCTTTTTTTACATACTTCCATCATATGGTTCTGGTGTTTTTCAGCTCCTATAAATAGGACCTTATCCTCCCCACTTCTATTCATATTATTTTGGGGAATATGACGAAACTCTGCCATTGTTATCTCCTTAATAAGATTCAAAAACTCCGTAGAAAATTCATGTAAGGATTCAACTTATTTCCTGTTTATTTCTTCTTCCTCCAATCTATTTTTATCCTATTCTTCTTCAGCTGTTCTGAATCTAATGAATATATATACCTCTTTCCTTTTATGTGTGTGTGTGCGCATCAAAAGAAAAGGGTTCTAGAAGAGATTTGAATGCTGTAAATCCATTTGAGTAAGCTAAGGCTAATATGTGAGTGGAAACCTTAGTATTTATTTTCAGCAATCGGTTAGCGTATTCTTTTGGATTTGAATATGCCTTAGTGATTTTAGGATTTCAAGAAAAATACGATAGAAAAAACCGCCAAAATTCCTTTTTATTTCAAAATTTCAATTTTATGTTGAGATCCTTAATTATATATATTAGTTTAATGAAAATTGTTTCGTTTATGCAATTTTTGATAATTTCATAGTCAATTCCACTTCTCTTTCTTCTTTGGGTCAAATTGCGATCCTTTAATAAAATAAAGGGTTTAGATTACAAATTCTATTTGTATTTTACACCTCTTATTCTTATCTATATCCTTGTAAAAGAGAAGTTGAATAGAACATGAGGTTTAGATTGTAATTTTTTTGTTTAAGATATTCCATTGAATTGGTGTAATAAATTGAGTTTCTATACTATTAAGAAGTTTTGAGACAACCCGTCCTTCATTCCACAGAAAGAAGCACCATTTTAAGAAAGAGGTAGAAATAGAATAGTTAGAAGAAAGAACTCAACAATATCAGAATCTCACAACGGAACGGAACAAAATATAATATATAACATAACTATTACATAGTCAATTACATAGTCAATTACATAGATACAACAACACAAGATAGACAGTTATAAAAGTCTGTCTATTCTACAACTCAAATACAACTCAGAGATACATCACAGCGGAAACACAATATAACTACAAACGCTGAAGCCTCCTGCTCCATATATCCTCCAGAATTCGTCAAAGCTAACCTGAATCCCTTGGCTACTCGTAAAAATTTGAGTACCCAAGAGTTTAAGAAAAACAGAATAAACTCCAGGTCAGACATGGGTCTGGTGTGAGTAAACGGTAAAAGTTGCTTAACTTTAAAAACCTTTGAAACATATATATATACACTTCTTATAAACAAAAATGTATACACTTCAAAGTTTTTTATAATACGAACTCGAGCTACCCATCCAAAAAACTCGAACACGACTTCGAGCAATCCCACGAGCCAAAAACACTGGCACCCCAAACGACTCTGTGCACATGCACACTGTCGTTGGTTGCCTCCGGCACTTCACCCTACCTCATAGCATCACAACCCGACCACAAAACCACACAAGCAAGAGTTCGATCAAGATTTGACTACCCAGTTCGCCTAGAACCAAAACAGCTTCCCATAAACTCCCTTCAACTACCAAGCTCCGACCACCAGAGATCGAGCGACTCTGGCCACCTCTCGCTGACCCAACACGCAACCATCTCCCTGAGTTACACGATGCCCGATCAATCAGGGACAAAGCACTGACCAAAAATTCCTGCTTCAACCAAACTAGGGTTTAAAACCCATACTCGCTCATTGCCGACACCACAGGAGGTAATAAACCCTCCTAGCATTTTTGCCGGAACCCCCATTACCTCCTCCACCTCCAGTAGTATTCCCGACCACGCCAAATGCTCCAGCCTCCAGAAATCACCCAAAACCCATTTTCCAGAAAACCCCAAAATTTACATTCATTTCATCACTAAAAATTATGATTTTTGTTATAAAAATCCTAACTTTCAGAGATTTTCCAAGATATATACTTGAATCATCTAATTGTTGACATCCATTTTTGACTATATCAGAGTTTATACTGTAAAATACATATCCTGATAGATACTATTATCAATTCTTTCTTTTCATATTTTTACAGTTTAAATCTTGTTGTTTTAAACAAATTTTGTTTAAATGTCTCAACATAAAACTAACCAGAGAAGTAACTAACTGATTTTGAATTTATTTTACACCCTGTAGTTCAAAAGCAGAAAGAAATTGACATGCACACACATTAACACATTCATATATATATATATATATATATATATATATATATATATATATATATATATATATATGCAGTAATACCACAAACAAGCATAATTAACTTAGAACTTTCATTAGCAACCGTCATTTACTTACTTAAACCTTTAATTAAAAAGTTTACTCACTGTTTAAATAGGTAGAGCTTGAAATTGGAATGAAAAACTGAAGCCCCTTTTTTTTGAAAATTTGAAAACTGTTGTTGCTAATTCCTGAAAGCTTTGATTTCTGAAACTTGACTTTGCTTTTAAGACTGGAACATGATGATATGATCAAGACTTTGAAAATTGGTTATTTCCAGGTTGTATTTTGAACTTGAGAACTTGATTCACAGGCTTGTAGTTTTGAAAAAAACTACAATCTTTTGATAAATGTTTGATAAACAGGTTACTTGGTTTGATATAAATGGTCATAGGCTTTGGAAATGCTTGCGGTGTTTTTGATGGAAGGCTTGATAGAAGAGGATCACAAGTTGGTTTTTGAGGATTTTGGGTTGAAGATTTGCTACAACTTGTTTTTGAGGAAATGAATGCAAGACTTGCTATGGATTTCTTGAGGAAAGTTTACAGGGATTTGGAAAAATGGTTTTCAGGTTGATTTGGGAAATTGAATATAAGAGTGGCCATTAATTTCTGAATTGAAAGAAAATGAATAAAGAAGGAAATGGAAGTTTATATTTTTGTAATTTGTGGTTTATCAAAAATTAAGAAGAGAAAGACACTTGTTCAATTTTGTTTACATTTTTCACAAACCATTGCTTAATTCATAACACATGTATTTAATGAGTTTTAGAAACTAATACATGTCATTCCCTATTTTTAAATTATTTTTAAATGGTTTTGAAAGCCTTTATTATTAAATTTCCTAATATATATGTACCTTTTATAAATTTATAAATGCTTTTTCTTATCTTATAAAAATAAAACTTTTAAAAGAAAATCAAATAAAAACAATTAGATTCTCAATAAAATCATATAAAATTATTTGATCCATTTTACATGCTAATTTAAATGCTTTTGCATTTATTTTCTATTAAATAAATATTTTCTAAATTTATATAAATAAAATTCTTTTGTTTTAAATTAATATAAAACAAATCTTATATACTTTTTTAAAATAAAAACTTTTATTCATAAATCCTTTTATATCCAAAATTATTTTCAAGATATAAATTCTTTTTAAATTTCAAATTTCAATTCAAATTTCAAATTTTAAATCCAAATTCAATTTAAACTTCAATTTAAAATCAAATCAAATATATTTATATTAAATTAAATAAACACATTATTAAATTAAGAAATATTAAGTTCTAATTTTAAAGTCAACTTTTAAATAAATATATTTATTTAAACAACACTTATTAAATTGAAATGTTAAGCCTATTAAAATCAAATTTATAAAATAATACAATTTAAATAATCATTCTATTTAAAAATCATTTTATCTCTAAATTTAAAAATATCACATAAATTTTATTTTGGTTATTTATATTTGAAGATAACAATTTTATCAATTTTAAATGATTTAATTAAGAGATTATCACATTTTAAATTCCCTGAAATACAGGGATATTACAAGTTTGTTATTATAGTTTTGATTATGAATATTTATTTCTTCTTTTGGACACTAGAATTCCAAGAAATCTTGGAAAAAATAAAAAAAAGTACTTGTAATAATAATTGGTGAGGGAATTGACATTTAACGCTAGTTTAGGGCATGAAATTCATGCGTTTAGAACTTATTAAGCGCGAATGTTTATTAATTTCTATTTACATAATTAAAGTACAACTATCGTGTATATGGCATAGTTAATTAGGAATTTATTAAAATCTATTTTTCCCTATTAGGAAGGTAATTGATTTTGAGGTGAAAATAAGAGGAAACTCTTATATAGCCTAATTATTATTTTAAGGCGTAATAAAGAATATCCCTTATAAGGCCTTATTTATAAAACCGAGAGATGACTATATGTCTACACACAAAGATATATATGTGTGTGTATATGGAGAGTAATTGATTTCACTAAAAGACCAACAGTATATTCCGCCGACGGTTCTTCTCGGCTTGTATATTCTGGACTTTGTTACGAATACAATAATTAGCCGTCGGAAGCCGTTAGAATATTTCCACTGCGACCATTGGTAGCCGCCAGGAAATCACGTATACCTTCTTCCCCTGGCCGAACCAGAAACATTTTGCATCACCCCAAATCAACACAAGCTTCCTCCACCATTTCCCCTCTAGTTTCAAGCATAGAAATTCTGCCGAAATCAACTCCAGCTTTGTCAATTCAGAACTCATCTCCTCCAATCCCTAATCTCCTCTATTTTAAGTATTATTCCTAAACCCTAATTTCATGAATTTGTTATTTAGGATTAATTTGTTAGTTTAATTGTTTATATTGTCTCATTGATTATGCAGTATAGTTTATTGAATGATAATTACTGTTATTTTCCTATAAGTGTTGAATAATAACTTATTTAGCTTGTGCGATAAGAAATTAGTGTGCATTAGTTGAATAGTTTAGCGCTTTTATGCTTTGCTTGGGTTATTTAGTGTGGATAAACATAATTTAGTTTATGAGTTTTCTAAAACGTCGAAACAATAATTAATTTTATATTCGTACAATAAGTTAATTAAAGTTTTAAACATGTGCATATGTGATAAACTATCGTATATGGTAGTTTAACTTAAGTTAAATGTTAATCGGTTTAATGTAAACGTAAAAAGTCAATTTTTTAAATATAAGATATGTAATATACTTTATTCATAAAACCCTTAGAGTGTTTTTTGACACCGTCTGATAAGTATTGTATATGATCGTTATGCGGGTATTCGTTTTTTGACAGAAGAACATCTACATTCATCATATACAATATATGTTGGATTTGTCTTTGTATTGGACAAGTTAAAAACATAGTAACGTAATTACATCTTGTAAATCATTTCATTTTCAATGGTTCATAAAATTTCAACAGCGCTTCCTTTATGTTCTCTATGTACATGCAATCGTGTACGACTCGGAAACAAAAGGAAAGTACTGCCAAATTTTTTTTTCAATCATTTAAAATGAAATGATTTACGAGATTTAATTACATTACTGTGTTTTAATGGGAAATAGGATGACCCAGCAACAAAGTGTCAATGATCAATTAATATAAACATTAAACTATAAAATTATATTGAAAAATAAATTGTCAATGTGATTTCCATTTATATCGTATTTTTTAATTATAGTGGGAGAGATGATGAATTATTTTATTGTTCGAAGCTGAATGTATCAACAATGAAGGAAAACTGGAGGCTCAATAAGTGAACATTTTAATAATGATGTACACGTTTTTATTGATTTCTCTTTAAATAATAATGGAAACGAAGAAGAAATCTGTTGTCCATGTAGTAGGTGTAAATTTTTAAAGCATTTGATACCAGAAATGGTTAGAGTTCATTTATGTCAGTATGATTTTATTCCAAACTATTTGGTATGGGATCATCATAGAGAACTGGTAGTACCTAATCCTGTACAGTCAGAGGAGGTAGTGAGTAATGATATTGTTACGACAAATCTCGTAGAACATATGGTTGAAGATGCGACACATTCAATATTTTCTACTGCACAGTTTTTTGATGACGATGTTAATGTTGAAGAAGAACCAAATATTGAAGCAAATTTTTTTTTATGATTTATTGGATTCATGAAGAAACCCCTTTGGGAAGCTGTACAAGCGGCACCCAATTATCAGTAATTATAGAATATATTGTGATGAAATCTAAATACAACCTCACAGAAGCTGGATTTACAGCTGTTTTACAAGCTGCGAAGCGGCATATGCCTTCCGATAATTTAATGTGGGAAAATCATTATGAAGTAAAAAAATTATGTCGGCTTTTGGTTTACCGTATCAAAAAAT
Organism: Allium cepa; assembly: GCA_030765085.1. Lineage (NCBI taxonomy): Eukaryota > Viridiplantae > Streptophyta > Magnoliopsida > Asparagales > Amaryllidaceae > Allium > Allium cepa. Next base: position 306,703,090 of record CM060934.1, on the reverse strand, counting down.
AGAAACATACTTAAATGGTTGCATTTTGTTTTTGAAAGAAGATATCAATCTTAGGAATTTTAAAATATTTAATTATGAAAGATACAAACCAAGAAAGAAGATGGGAAAGGAAGTCCCATATAAATGTATGCATTATTTACCTATGACTCCTAGGCTTCAAAGGTTATATGCATCTTATGTAACCACGCATCATATGAGATGGCACAGTGTTAGAACACAGGAAGAAGGTATTTTAATACACCCAGCTGATGGGGAAGCATGGTGGCATTTTGATCATAAATATCCCGATTATGCAACGGAGAGCCGTAATGTAGACTTGGTTTATGTACGGATGGATTTTCACCATTTTCTCAATTTGGCTCTAAAGATTCATCTTGGTATATAATCGTTACACCTTATAACTTACCTCCATGGATGTGTATGAAAACTCCATATATGTTTCTCACAATTGTCATCCCCGGCCCTAATGATCCGATACAAGGAATCGATGTTTATTTACATCCATTGATTGAAGAGTTGAAAACATTGTGGTACGAAGGAGTTGAAAGATACAACTTCTCAAAAAAAATTGTATGTTTTCTTCTTTGTTGTGAATTATTAGCGATTTTCCTACATATGCAATGCTTCAGGTTGGAGTACGGCTGTTCGCCTAGTAGTCTTTATTGCATGGAGGAAACACGAGCATTTTCTTTACCATATGGAAGGAAAATTTTGTGGTTTGATTGTCATCGGTGTTTTCTCCATATTAATCATCATTTTAGAAGTGACAAAAAAACCTTTACAGTAAATAGACACGAGCCCTTACAACCACCAACGGTTTGGTCAACCGAAGATATATATAAAATTGTAAAGGATTTTCCAAAGATTCATGAAACCGAAAAACAAACTGAAATTCAAGGTAAATCAATAATTCATAATTGGTGCAAACAAAGTATATTTTAGGAATTTCCGTATTGAAGAAATCTACCACTTCATCACAATATTGACATGATGCATAATGAGAAAAACGTGATTTACAACATTTTTAATACAACTTTGAATGTTAAGGGGAAGATGAAGGATGATTTGAAATTAAGACGCAATATTAAAGCAATATGTAATCGCTCTGAGCTTCATATCAAGCCAAACGGCACAAAAAAACTAAAAGTATGCTATGAGCTAGACAATAATCAAGTTAAAGTACTTTTAAAATGGGTGGAAGGATTAAGATTTCCTAACGATATTTCTTCCAATATTCGAGGATGTGTCGACTATATGAACAATAGACTTAGTGGGATGAAAAGCCTTGATTTTCATATTATGATGGAAAATTCGTTACCCTTTGCTTTTAAAGATCTATTGCCCATAAAATTTGTGCGGTCGTAAAGTACTTAGTTTGTTTTATTAGCAGCTTTGTTCTTCTACATTAAAAGTTGATCGTCTATGTAAACTTGAGCAAGAAATCCTCATACTGCTGTGCAAACTAGAGAAAATATTTCATGTAGGTTTATTTAATGTAATGGAGCATTTACCTGTTCATCTTCCATCTTAAGCATGTCTTCGAGGTCCTGTGCAATATGGATGGATGTATCCATTCGAGAGGTATTAATGTTTAGCACGTTAATATTAGTTTAATTCATGTAGAAATAAATCTTAATTTGGAATAATTCTTAATAGGTTCTTAAATCATCTAAAGAAAAAAGTTAGATAGAAAGCACGAGTTGAAGGTTCGATTTACAAATCATATATCAAAGAAGAAGCTTCGTTTTTTTCCTCTCATCATTTTAGTGACCATGTGAACTTATCGTTTGAAAGTGCGACGCGTAATGATGAAGGCATTGATCAAGATGATTGTCAAGCGAGTTTATCTAATTTTTTTAAAAATGGCCGACCTGTCGGTAAATGTGTGGAATTATGGTTGGACGACAGAGATTACCATATAGCACACACATATATTCTTCTCAATTATGCTAAAGTTGCATCATTTGTTAGGTAATATGCATATATTCTTCTTAATGCATTATATCATCTTTGTTAGGTAATGTACATATATTCTTCTAAATGCATTATATCATCTACATACGCTTATACATACATATGCACACGTGTGTGTTAATTATAATGCAATATTTCTTCTATAATTGCAGTGTTTATGAATCACAACATCCAAACGGCGATATCGGCAAAGATTTCACTATTGGTTTTCAAATTAGGTTTATGACACGACAAATTGTGTGGTCGACGAAGGATTGAAATATTTAGCTATGGGACCAAAAAGGAAAGTAAAGACCTATCTAATATTCTTCGTTAATGGATATAAATTTAACACCAAAGAATATGGTGCTAAAAAATTAACTAACAATACCTGTATATTTGTTAAAGCTAGTGATGATCCAAATGATCATGTAAATGATTTTTTATGGCGTGTTAATCCAGATTTTGCAATTAATATATTTCACAAGATCCGTAGAAGAAGTGTTTTTTGTTTAAATGCAACTGGTTCAGCAATGTTCTAGGTTTTGGAATCTACATGCACCCAAAGTATAATCTTGTAGAAATAAAGCATACTTCGCGTTATTATAAGTACGATCCTTTTATACTTGCCAAACAAGCTCTTCAAGTTTATTATGCTCTATACCCATCTCTATTAAAAGATAAAGCAGACTGATCGGGTGTTTTTAAAACAAAGGCAAGTTTTACATTTGATGGACAGAATATTCCAAACGAATAAGCTTATCAAGTAGATATCAAGAAAAATACTGGAATTATAATAACCGAGGATCAAACTGATTTTGGACCTCTACGGTGAAACAAATGCATTAATAGAAGCATTTGAGACTATAGAGTACGAAACAGAGTCTGAATCAGGAAACGAAGAGAACTGATTAATAATCTACATATCGGGAGAAGGTAATTTGTGTGTTTATTTATGTTACATTTTCTCATTAAAAATGATGTATTCTGCAAATGATATTTTTAATCATAATCATTTTCACATAATCCTTTTATGTTCTGCCATAACGTATGTTTCACAAAATTAAATGATATATTTCTCATATAAGATATGTGTAACAACCCGCATATTTGTCGATTTTATATTTAAATATTTTATTTAAATATTTTATCGTTAGTCGGATTTTAGTCTGAAAAGCTGCTTTTTGCATACGGTCGAATTAGGGCTCGGGACCACTCCCATTGAGTTTAAAATGCCGTTTGCGACCTTTTTGAGTATAAGCTTCGATATGTTTGGAGAAAGTTGATTTCTGCTACTTTTTTTACTTTGGGTTTGGTTTTTGGGCTCAATCCTATGTTAACTTATGCTCAAATCTGAGCCACTCTTCCCCACTCACCCTCATTCTCTTCTTATTTCAGTTTTTAGAGTGTTAATGGTGGGAGAGATTGGAAATTAAAATTCCAAAACCCTAGTTTCTCTTGCAAATCAAATTCCTTGCTCCAAACTCAAGAAGAACCCATTGGTAAGCTTCTCTTCTTGTTCTCCAACTTATTCTCTTCCCAATTTCAGAAATTCCTAAACCTAATTTCGAGAATGTTCTTGTTTTTGAGCTTAGATTCAAGCTTCTAGTGTTGAGATTGAAGAGTGCTTGTTCTTGCCATTACTTTCAAGCTTCATCTTCATAAATTTAGTTCAAAGGTGAGATTTTTATCTCACATCTATGACTATAATTATCTTTGGTTGTTAGGTATGAATTCCTAACACTTCTTCATGAGAATTTGCTCTTGATTTGGATTGGTTTTGTAAATATTCCAATTTTTGGGTTTTTAAGACAAATTTGTGTAAAATCCTTTTATGGATGTTTGAGCATGCTTTTGGTGATGCATCGAGGAGCATATAGGGCCGGGTTGCCGTTTGGCATAAACCCTTAGAGCCAATGTTCGTCCGATTGCAATTTGGAAGAGTTTGCTCTTCATTTGTATAAGGCTGAAAAACAGCCCAGGCATGATTCAGTCGACTGAACCTGAAACCCGAGAGTTTCCAGGCATGATTCAGTCGACTGAAAAACTCTGCACCGTCGACTGAAACTGGAAACAGAAAGTTTTCTGAACCTGGAAAATTTCCATGTACAGGGTCAGTCGACTGAAATTCTCTGTTCAGTCGACTGAACCTGCTGTTTGAGTCCAATTTGCCTTTTTGGATTGAAATCCTAATTTAAATCGATTCGTGATAATCCTATTTGTTGTTATCATCTATTATGACTTTGATGACTCTTTTTAGGGATTTTTGAATATCCATTTCGATGGATCCTTTATCGATTTCGTTGGATTTTATTCACGTCTTCGTATGTGAATTTTTGTGATTGATCGTTCTTACAACCTTCTTCGTGATTTGTCACTTTAAAAATATAAAGGTTTCCTATACTAGTAGTAAATATCAAAACTCTTTACTCAAACGATTTCAATACTCTTTTAGTACCAAATTCGTTTAGAAAACCGTTTTCCAATCTATTAGTATATACAAACCTTTACCTCACTCGTATGAGAAATCTAATTAAACGGCTTAGTAAAACAAGTGGTATGAAACGCTTGCGTTTACTTTGTCGGTTAATTCTTGGACTTGTTCGATTGAACCTCTTGTGACAATTTTCTAGTGGAGATTTACAGTTTGTTCGTAAATATTTAAGTTAAGCAAGTGGTTATGGGACATGAAGCTAAACTCATATATTTACTAGCTTAGTGTAATTGACACTTCTCGTTGATCATGACGATCATCTTTGTGATTTAGACTAGCAATGTGCGATGTCTCTTTGTCTGCGAGGGAGACTAAACCCCGTTTTGTCGAGTTTCGACTCAATTTGTGATGGGGTAGCAACCCATGGTCTTCGGGCCGTTTGTGGAGCTTCGGCTCAATTTGTGATGGTTAGCGACCATGGAATTAGCGTTCCGTTTGTGATACACGTGTTGGTGAGCTTTATGCTCCCGTTTGTGATAGGCCTCTTCCCCCCTTTGTGATTTCTGGATTTCTTGTGTAGATTCCTAGAATTTGTGTTTCACCAATTTTCGTGATTTCCATTGATAAGTTTTATCAATATTTATGCATTGGTGAATTTGTGTGTCATTGACTTTAGTGGTTTCTGGATTTCTTGTGTAGTCTTCTGGAATTTGTGTGTCATTGACTTTTGTGATTGACGTTGATATTATCGTCAATATTTATGGTATGGTGAACGAAATTAGGAGTATGACGTTTCTTTGATTCTTGTGTAGATTTGGTGACATTGATTAGTCTCTTGATGATTATCAACTAAGTATATATTCATATATATATATATCACAGCTTGGCATTGTGATTATTATGTGTTTAGTCATATCTCTTACTCTATATCGTTTCATCTGATATTCATAGTTAGACTGATCCGTTTATTATTTTCTTATTAAATAATACTCGGGTCAGACCGAGATGTTACAGGTGCTTCTGCTTGACTTCTCATCCGGGATTAACTCCTTGACTTTTGGGTTAACTACTTAGATTAGTAGTTATTTTGTTGTATACATTTGAGATATAGACTCCTTAATGTATACTTATTCTTTTGTGTAGTTCGTGTAACTATTCTTTTGTGATATTGTGGATCTTTTTAGACCACTACTCTGATGTACACTTTCTAGTGTAATATTCATATCTTATTCCGCCTTTGTGATATGAATTGTCTGTGACTGATTTATGTTATGTTTATTTCTATATTTGTTTCCGAAGATATTATAGCCACTGTGTAGTAGCTTTGAGTTTGTGTCGGTATGTCGGATTTCCTCTTGAGATGAAAAGTTATATTTTTATCCGGTATATCGGTACTCGCACAAAGCAATTATACAGATGGTCGCTCCTCAACAGCCTTATTCTCCGTGCTAGTCGACAGCATTCACAGTAATGTTCTTGTCTAGCGTGGGTATAGAGGTGGGGCGTCACAGCTTGGTATCAGAGCCAAACTTCGGAACAATATGGAATATTATAACAAGGATCATCGTCCTAAGTCTTTCTTAGGAGTTGTGCTTTAGGATTTTATTCGGGTCTTCGTACCGTTCTATCCTATTTTCTTTATGATTCCTTGTTTTATCTATCAAGATTGCTTGATATTCAATTTGTTGAATAACCTTTTCTTCTTCTTCTTTCTTTCTAAAGGAAGAGAAATGTCTAGACCAGGCCGCCCCAGAGCCGTGCCATCTAGCACTCCGCCCCAGGATGGAGTTTTTATGACTGCTCAACAGCTTCTTGATTTGGTAACAAATGCTCAAGCGGCTGGAGCTAACCCGGAACCTACTCACCCAAAGTCGGGATTTGCACGCTTGTGTAGCGATTACACTAATTTGGGTGGGGAGTCGTTCAAAGGTTCCGAAACTGTTATTGAAGTACAGGCTTGGCTAAGAACATGCGATCGCATCTTTTCGCGCATGAATCTTATTGACCTTCACCGAGTTCAGGTGGCCTCTAGTATGCTCCGAGAAAGAGCATTGGATTGGTACGAGCTTCTTATTTCTGAGATTAATGAAGCGGATCTCACTTGGGAGAGATTTCGAGAACGCTTCGAGTTGAAATTTGTACCGGAAGCAAAGAAAGTGACGTTGGCTCGACGATTTATAGACCTTGTTCAAGGTGAGTCCTCCGTGACTGATTACGTCGCCTCCTTCGAGTCGCTTTCCAAATATGGGGTTGAATACATCAACACCTCTCTTAAGAAGAACCAGAGATTCGTTTATGGCTTAAGCAAAAGCCTCAAGAAGCCATTACTTTTAAAGTTAGAAGTTTCTTTCGACCAACTCGTTGATATCGCTCTTCGTCTTGAAGAGGCGGATAGAGAGAATGATGTTGAAGTGGTGGGTTCCAAATCAAACTTCAACAACAGAAAGAGGTCAAACAAATTTAAAGGCCCTTATCCCAATAAGAAAGGGAAGCAAGCAACCTCCGTGGCAAAGACTTCTTCCTTTGGTCGTGGGGAATGCTATAATTGTGGTTCAAAGGACCATTATGCGAACAAGTGCCCAAAGTCTCTTTCTTGTCGCTACTGCAAAGTTCCCGGTCATGTTATATCTTCATGCCCCAAGCTTCAGGGCAAGAAGGAGGGAAAGTTAAATGTTGCTCAAGCCCCTGGCAACACATCTCGTGGCCAAGGTATTTCTCATTCTATTCTAGATGGAATTATTTTGTTTCGTGATCATCCTATTCGAGTTCTTTTTGATACGGGTGCGTCCCATTCTTTTATATCAAAAGAACTTGTTGATACTTTTTCCTTGGATGTTTTGTGTTTAATGACTTCTTTGAGAATTGCGAATCCGGTTGGTGGATCCGCAACAATCAGTTTATTGTGTAAAGATGTCGAGATTATTTTGTGTGATTTTTCTTTCCGAGCCGATTTGCATGTCATGCGTTATTTAGGCTTTGGAATGATTTTGGGAATGGATTGGCTTAACCGTTATGAAGCTCATGTCCTATGTCCTGAGCGGACTATTCATCTTCGACATCCTCAATCTGTTAATCAGGTTTCTGTTATTCTTAAAGATTCAGATTCTGCTTTGGTTGCATCTTTATATTCTTTAAATCCTCGTGATGACGATGATGATGATGAGGGTGATATTATTTCTCTTATTCACGTCGTTTGTGAATTTTCCGACATATTCGAGCCCGTTTTAGGATTACCACCTAAACGAGCAATTGAGTTCAGAATTAATCTTATTCCGGGAGCTCAACCTATCACTCGTCCTCCTTATCGTATGTCCAATAAAGAAAACGAGGAGATGCGTAAACAATTATCAGAATTGGAGACCAAGCAATTTATTCGCTCTAGTTCCTCGCCTTGGGGAGCTTCAGCTATTTTTGTGAAGAAATCCGATGGTACACTTAGGCTTTGCGTTGACTACCGCAAGCTTAATGATCTTACTATCAAAAATAAATATCCTTTACCTCGGATTGACGATCTATTCGATCAACTTTGTGGTGCTAGAGTCTTTTCACAATTGGACTTGGCTACCGGTTTTCATCAGCTTCGTATTGCAGAGGATAGCATTCCTTTGACATCGTTCCGTACTCGGTATGGATCTTATGAATGGCTTGTGATGCCATTTGGGTTAACGAATGCCCCTGCTTATTTCGTTGACCTTATGAATCGAGTCTTCAAAGATTTTCTTGATCGATTTGTTCTCATCTTTATTGATGATATTCTTGTGTATTCTAAAACCGAGGAGGAGCATGAAAAACATCTTCGGATTGTGTTGGAAACTCTGAGGAGTAATCAATTAAAGGCAAAATTTTCTAAGTGCCACTTTTGGCAATCTCGTGTGAAGTTTCTCGGTCACATTATTTCTGAATCCGGAATTTCCGTGGATCCTTCAAAGATTGAAGCGATTCAAGATTGGAAGAGACCGGAGAGTGTGACAGAGATTCGTAGTTTTCTCGGATTGGCGGGCTATTACCGTCATTTTATCAAAGACTTTTCTAAAATTGTCGTGCCTTTCACTAGCTTGACGAAGAAAGGTGTTAAATACATTTGGTCGGACAAATGTGAAGCTTCTTTTCAGAAATTAAAAGAACTTCTTTCTGATGCTCCTATTCTTGTTATTCCCGAAGGGAATCAAGATTTCGTTGTTTATACCGATGCTAGTCGCATTGGTTTGGGTGCCGTTCTTATGCAAAAGGAACGCGTTATTGCTTATGCTTCTAGGCAATTAAAGCCTGCTGAGACTAGATATGCCACTCATGATTTAGAGCTTGCGGCTATTGTTTTTGCTCTTCGGATTTGGCGTCATTATCTCTTAGGAGAGAAATTTGTTCTTTACACAGATCATAAGTCTTTGAAATATTTATTCTCTCAAAAAGAACTTAATTTGCGTCAACAGCGTTGGCTCGAATTTCTTACACCATATGATCTTGATATTCTTTATACTCCCGCTAAGGGTAATCGTGTCGCCGATGCTCTTAGCCGTAAACAACAAGCTGTTGTTTCTATGATGATATCCGAATGGAACGATCTCGAGATTTTATCCACTTGCGAAATTCGAGACCGTGTTTCCGATTTATGCTCATCGTTTGTTTTATGTAGCCTTGTGGCTCATCCATCTCTTTTAGACCGCATTATTGAAGCTCAAGGGCTAGATCCCGACTTGGCTCTTCTTGGCCAAAATATTAGGGATAAAATGGATATTGAAGGTTTGAAAGACTTTGATATCGATTCTCGTGGCGGCATTCGGAAATTTGGTAGACTTGTCGTGCCAAATATTGGTGATCTTCGTAAAGATATTTTAGAAGATTCACATCGTTCTAAGTTTACCATTCATCCCGGTAGTAGTAAAATGTACGCGGATATGAAGCGACTTTATTATTGGGAGGGAATGAAACTTGACATCTCTAACTTCGTTAAACGTTGCATGACTTGCCAACTCGTTAAGGCCGAACATCAAAGGCCCGGTGGGTTATTGCAACCTTTAGAAATTCCAGTTTGGAAGTGGGATCAAATTTCCATGGATTTTATAGATGGCCTTCCCCGTTCTCGTTCGGGTCATGATAGCTTATGGGTGATTGTTGATAGGCTTACTAAATCTGCCCATTTTATTCCCGTTCGGTCTAATCGAACCGTTCCTCTTTTGGCCAAAATATTTATCAAAGAAATTGTTAAATTGCATGGTGTTCCTACTTCAATTGTTAGTGATCGTGATCCATTGTTTACTAGTGGATTTTGGAAGAGTCTTCAAAAAGCTTTGGGAACGAAGCTTAATTTTAGCACCGCTTATCATCCCCAGTCCGATGGACAAACCGAGCGTGTGAATCAAACTCTTGAAGATCTTCTTCGTGCTTGTGTTCTTGATTTTGGTGGAGGTTGGGAAGATCATATCTCACTTGTTGAATTTTCCTATAATAATAGCTTCCAATCTAGTATTGGTATGGCACCTTTCGAGGCACTCTACGGAAGGCCATGCCGATCTCCTTCTTGTTGGCTTGAGGCCGGTGAGAAGCTGGCTTTAGGTCCAGATTTTATTCGTGACTCCACAGAAAAGATTGATCTTATTCGTCATAGGATGAAAGAAGCCCAGAGTAGACAAAAATCCTATGCCGATAACCGAAGAAGGAAGTTAGAATTTTCTGTGGGAGATCTTGTGTTTATTCGTGTTTCACCAATGAAAGGTGTTGTACGTTTCAGTCGATCGGGAAAACTTGCGCCTCGATATATTGGGTCATTTCCTATCACCGAACGCATTGGTTCCATGGCTTATCGCCTTTTATTACCGGCTCAGTTTTCTGCTATGCATGACGTGTTTCACGTTTCTCAACTTCGGAAATGTCTTCGAGATTCCGATTCTATTCTTGAGCCCGGTGTTGTGGAAGAGATTGGAGTTTCGCCTAATTTAACTTATGAGCAACATCCTATTCGTATCATTGCTTCGGAAGTCAAGCGACTTCGAAATAAAGATGTTCCGCTTGTTAAAGTTCAATGGTCTTCAAATCCTAAGGATTGTTCTTGGGAATCTAGAGAGTACATCGAGCGTACACATCCGGACTTACTTTCTCGTGCTCTTTGAGGTGAACTTCTTATTTCAAACTTCTTTTGTGTTGAATATGCTTTTATGGTTGTTACTATATATCTTCTTCTTGTAATATTGCGAGGACGCAATTTCTTTAAGGAGGGGAGTCTGTAACAAGCCGCATATTTGTCGATTTCATATTTAAATATTTTATTTAAATATTTTATCGTTAGTCGGATTTTAGTCCGAAAAGCTACTTTTTGCATACGGTCGAATTAGGGCTCGGGACCACTCCCATTGAGTTTAAAATGCCGTTTGCGACCTTTTTTAGTATAAGCTTCGATATGTTTGGAGAAAGTTGATTTCTGCTACTTTTTTTACTTTGGGTTTGGTTTTTGGGCTCAATCCTATGTTAACTTATGCTCAAATCTGATCCACTCTTCCCCACTCACCCTCATTCTCTTCTCATTTCAGTTTTTAGAGTGTTAATGGTGGGAGAGATTGGAAATTAAAATTCCAAAACCCTAGTTTCTCTTGCAAATCAAATTCCTTGCTCCAAACTCAATAAGAACCCATTGATAAGCTTCTCTTCTTGTTCTCCAACTTATTCTCTTCCCAATTTCAGAAATTCCTAAACCTAATTTCGGGAATGTTGTTGTTTTTGAGCTTAGATTCAAGCTTCTAGTGTTGAGATTGAAGAGTGCTTGTTCTTGCCATTACTTTCAAGCTTCATCTTCATAAATTTAGTTCAAAGGTGAGATTTTTATCTCACATCTATGACTATAATTATCTTTGGTTGTTAGGTATGAATTCCTAACACTTCTTCATGAGAATTTGCTCTTGATTTGGATTGGTTTTGTAAATATTCCAATTTTTGGGTTTTTAAGACAAATTTGTGTAAAATCCTTTTATGGATGTTTGAGCATGCTTTTGGTGATGCATCGAGGAGCATATAGGGCCGGGTTGCCGTTTGGCATAAACCCTTAGAGCCAATGTTCGTCCGATTGCAATTTGGAAGAGTTTGCTCTTCATTTGTATAAGGCTGAAAAACAGCCCAGGCATGATTCAGTCGACTGAAATCTCTGTTCAGTCGACTGAACCTGAAACCCGAGAGTTTCCAGGCATGATTCAGTCGACTGAAAAACTCTGCACAGTCGACTGAAACTGGAAACAGAAAGTTTTCTGAACCTGGAAAATTTCCATGTACAGGGTCAGTCGACTGAAATTCTCTGTTCAGTCGACTGAACCTGCTGTTTGAGTCCAATTTGCCTTTTTGGATTGAAATCCTAATTTAAATCGATTCGTGATAATCCTATTTGTTGTTATCATCTATTATGACTTTGATGACTCTTTTTAGGGATTTTTGAATATCCATTTCGATGGATCCTTTATCGATTTCGTTGGATTTTATTCACGTCTTCGTATGTGAATTTTTGTGATTGATCGTTCTTACAACCTTCTTCGTGATTTGTCACTTTAAAAATATAAAGGTTTCCTATACTAGTAGTAAATATCAAAACTCTTTACTCAAACGATTTCAATACTCTTTTAGTACCAAATTCGTTTAGAAAACCGTTTTCCAATCTATTAGTATATACAAACCTTTACCTCACTCGTATGAGAAATCTAATTAAACGGCTTAGTAAAACAAGTGGTATGAAACGCTTGCGTTTACTTTGTCGGTTAATTCTTGGACTTGTTCGATTGAACCTCTTGTGACAATTTTCTAGTGGAGATTTACAGTTTGTTGTAAATATTTAAGTTAAGCAAGTGGTTATGGGACATGAAGCTAAACTCATATATTTACTAGCTTAGTGTAATTGACACTTCTCGTTGATCATGACGATCATCTTTGTGATTTAGACTAGCAATGTGCGATGTCTCTTTGTTTGCGAGGGAGACTAAACCCCGTTTTGTGGAGTTTCGACTCAATTTGTGATGGGGTAGCAACCCATGGTCTTCGGGCCGTTTGTGGAGCTTCGGCTCAATTTGTGATGGTTAGCGACCATGGAATTAGCGTTCCGTTTGTGATACACGTGTTGGTGAGCTTTATGCTCCCGTTTGTGATAGGCCTCTTCCCCCCTTTGTGATTTCTGGATTTCTTGTGTAGATTCCTAGAATTTGTGTTTCACCAATTTTCGTGATTTCCATTGATAAGTTTTATCAATATTTGTGCATTGGTGAATTTGTGTGTCATTGACTTTAGTGGTTTCTGGATTTCTTGTGTAGTCTTCTGGAATTTGTGTGTCATTGACTTTTGTGATTGACGTTGATATTATCGTCAATATTTATGGTATGGTGAACGAAATTAGGAGTATGACGTTTCTTTGATTCTTGTGTAGATTTGGTGACATTGATTAGTCTCTTGATGATTATCAACTAAGTATATATTCATATATATATATATCACAGCTTGGCATTGTGATTATTATGTGTTTAGTCATATCTCTTACTCTATATCGTTTCATCTGATATTCATAGTTAGACTGATCCGTTTATTATTTTCTTATTAAATAATACTCGGGTCAGACCGAGATGTTACAGGTGCTTCTGCTTGACTTCTCATCCGGGATTAACTCCTTGACTTTTGGGTTAACTACTTAGATTAGTAGTTATTTTGTTGTATACATTTGAGATATAGACTCCTTAATGTATACTTATTCTTTTGTGTAGTTCGTGTAACTATTCTTTTGTGATATTGTGGATCTTTTTAGACCACTACTCTGATGTACACTTTCTAGTGTAATATTCATATCTTATTCCGCCTTTGTGATATGAATTGTCTGTGACTGATTTATGTTATGTTTATTTCTATATTTGTTTCCGAAGATATTATAGCCACTGTGTAGTAGCTTTGAGTTTGTGTCGGTATGTCGGATTTCCTCTTGAGATGAAAAGTTATATTTTTATCCGGTATATCGGTACTCGCACAAAGCAATTATACAGATGGTCGCTCCTCAACAGCCTTATTCTCCGTGCTAGTCGACAGCATTCACAGTAATGTTCTTGTCTAGCGTGGGTATAGAGGTGGGGCATCACAATATGTCTATAACAGGTACTATATATGTCTTTTCTCTGTAGACGTATCTCTTCCCATACAAGATCTCACTCTTTTTCCCAAAGAGGGACTGGTGTGCCTCCAACTGGTGATGGTAGTGGCCTATCACAGGAGGCAGCTCTTCCTGCAGTCTAGTTGCAGGCCAAAGCTGATGGATCGTAAGTATTAAATTTATTTCAGTATTAACAATATTTTATGTACGATCTATTATATATTAGTATTGCTTTATTAAATGTTCGTTTCTTTTTAACACAGTGTCTTTGAGCTCAAGCCATCAGCTACAGTACTCTCTATATCTAGACAGACGTATATGACCAGGATGAGTGCTTTTTGGCCCAAGTGGAGCAAGATACTGGATAATGTCAAAGAGAGAATTTGGTAGGACTTCCTAATAAGTGTAAATTTATATTTTGCATTTTCTAATTGATCCCAGACTTCTATATATATTGTAGACTATTTATAAAAATGTATAACTTTCATTTTCTCAACGTGTAGGGTTCGATGGTCCTATAAGAGACAGATCTTTCCTTGGTGTAGTGCCTTTGGAACAACAAAATTGCCAAAAATTATAGGGATACAGTGTATGCTATGAGAATAGTGAGAGAAAAACCGAACTGAATGAGTGCTAGCGTGTGGCACGCCTAAGTCGCATGGTAGGGCAATGAGGAGTTCCAGGTAAGTTTACCAGTATTAATTACTTTAAATTGTTCCATGTATTTAATACATAATTTAGAACTGTAAAATGTTATTTCCAATTTAAATTTATAGAGGGGGTCAGATAAGAACTCCGCAAACAGAAATAAGAATCCCATCACACATCGCGGTGGTTCTAAGTCGTTCCAAAATCATCACGAGGATTTGGTAAATTTTTATATTCACATTTTTATATTTTAAGTTATAAGTTTCCAGTAGATAGTTAATAAAACAATATATATATATATATATTAGGAAAGAGTGTGTGGGGGTACTGTTTCTTATTGGGATGTTTTTTCTCATACTCATGCCCTGAAGTAGACCGACGATTCGGGCTCAGTCGTATACTCATGGGGGCATGATGATAAAGCGAATGCTGCCTATGTACCTATGTAAGTATATTATAATTAAGTTAAAAGTTATCGGTTAATTAATTAAGTACACATTTATAAATATATTAATTAGTGTTATTTATACCAGTGACCATTTCAATTTTTTGTTAATTAGTATAGCGATTACTCAACTAAATTGTATTTTGTATTTTGCATTACAGCAAAAGTTCCAAGAAGCATGAGCACAGCTGTTGGCTGAGATAAGACGGGATGAGTTGACAGCTAATGAGGAGGATGCTATTTTCGAGTCTATCATGGGTCCACCATCCCACAGCAGACGCTATGGATTTGGGAACCAAGCGGTAATTTTTAGAAAATAAACTAAATTCAAATATTGCATATTTTTCAATTAAAGTTATGTAAATTACGTTTATGATGTTGGAGGCCATATAACAATTTATTTTTATTCATAGGCTAGGACAATGCATATGGCATATAAGATGGCTTAAGACAAAGAGGAAATTTTAGAGCTACGAGCCGAGACCGATGAGCCATGGGAGCATGATCACCGTCGTGTGGCACATATGGAGCAGCTGAACATGTGCTTGGCAGAGTATATGGAGTAGCATAGGAGGCTTCCTTCGTCGGGTGGTTCTGCAGGGGATGATGAGTGATGCTAGGTATGTTATGATATGTTTTTTGTCTGTATATATACACTTCGAGTGGATGAGGATGTGTTTGATACTTTTTGATGGATTGTACATTATTTATGTGGATTTGGATGTTGATTTTTTGAATTATGTTGAATTTGGATATGGATTTTTTGGATGGAATATGATGTATGGTTATTTATATGATTAGTGGTTTATTTATGCTTGAAAAGGAGCTATTATGTGTATTGATGGATGTGTGGTGGCCGGAAGGTAGCAGGCTCCAATTCAGAAGAAGAAGAAACACTCGGAATTTTGATAGCTACTAACGGCTACCGATGGCTTATAGGTCATGATCTTGCAATGGCTACCGACGGCACTCTACGGCGAATTCAGACTGTTTCCGACGGCCTTGAATGGCTATTTGGTTATTTAGGTGTGCCACCTGGCTAACGTTGCCATTAGAAACGGCCATAGATTACCGTTACAGGCCATCGGAAATTTGCCGTTGTGGCTGTCGAAAGTTGTTACAAGACGGGATTCATATGCTTATAACTTTTCTTACGGTTTTCGACGGCCTACCGATAGCCACCGACGGATAGCTGACATCGAAAATCACTGTTGTTCTTGTAGTGTTTATGGCTAAGTCATATGGACGTGAGGTCAATAGAGTTAAATAACTAAAGTATTCCCTTCACTTGAAGACTACCATTAGTTATGTGCATTTTAATTGATGTGAGATATCCTTATGATAAATCTTTGTAATGATGCGAGGTCAATTCTAAATTCTATAAGGGAAACTAGCCAGTTGATCTGGTTATCCATTACAATGAATAGCGGACAAATGTGAGACGTCGTTATAGGTATGGGCCATGAGATAAAGGGTCTGCTTCGAGGTTGAAGTATTAAGTGGTTAAACCTGCCTTTCTCCCCATATGAAGCATTAAATGGGACAAGAGATTACGCTAGGTGGTATCTCTACAGGGGTACAGGGGTCTACTTTTGAAATTATGCCCTAATGACGGGGTCTGCCTATTTTCCACTTTGAAGCATTAAGCACGAGGACCACCTTAAGGAGGCATTGGAGACCTTGAGAAGAAACCAACTCAAGCCAATTTTTCAAAATACCACTTTTGGGAATTGAAGTTAGGTTCCTTGGGCATATTGTTTCGAAGAAAAGATTGGCGATGGACCCTACTGATGTGGAAGCTGTCCAAGGATAGAAGGTTCCTAGTAATGCATCGGAGGTTAGAAGTTTTCTAGGGTTGGCAAGCTACTATAGGAAGTTCATAAAGAGCCTTGCATAAAGAGCAGCCCCTTTAACCCGATTAACTAAGAAGAATCTATTTTTTATTTGGGATGGTAAGTGCACCAAGGCATTTGAGAAGCTTAAGGATTCATTGATTAGTGCACCGTGCTAAGTATTGCAGATGGAAGAAAGGCGTTTATGGTTTTCACGGTTGCATGTGGCATAGGATTAGGAGCGGTTCTTATGCAAGAAAGGAAGGTAGTTGCTTATGCTAGTAGGCAACTAAAAGATAATGAGAAGAGGTATCTAATGCATGATTTAGAATTAGAACCCATTGTTTTTTCCTTGATGATGTAGAGGCATTATCTCTTGGGGAGAAGTTTTGAGCTATTCACTGATCGTAAATCACTCAAATACCTATTTTTTCAAAAAATAATAGAATCTTAGGTAATGAAGGTGGATGAAGTATATAGCATCCTTCGACTTTGGTATTCAACATACCCCTGGAAAAGGGAATGCAGTCGTCGACACCCTTAGTAGGAAACACGCTGCCCAAGGTGCTAAATATGAATGGAGATAGTTGGAGTTTCTCTTGAATTTTAACCTCCAACCATCAATAGAACCCATCCAAGGTTTTTTATTAGTTATGGAGGTTAGATGGCCTTGATGGATCGCATAGGGAACGAGCAAGTAAAAGATAAGGAGTTAGTTGAGATTTTGGAAAAATTAAGAAAATGATATCATTTTCCCAATGCTAGGAGATACTCAGTTAATGAGAAGGGCTATCTGAGAGGAGATGGAGATCTTTTCATCCTAATGATTGATGACTTGATGAGAGATGTGCTTATGGAGTGTCATCACTCAAGGATGACCATTCATCCCAGAGGAGATAAGATGTATAAGGACATGAAGAGAATTTTCTTTTGGAATGGAAAGAAGTGGAGCGTAGCTGAGTTTGTTGTCAGGTGTTTGACGCGTCAAAAGATAAAAGATGAGCGAGGGAAAGGCGAATGGATTATTATTACCTTTGAAAATTTCAATTTGGAAGTGAGAGCATATTTCAATGGATTTTTTGGAAGGATTGCCTAAAAGTCAGAAGAGCGATGATGCTATTTAGGTTACTGTAGATAGACTCACCAAGCATGCTCATTTTGTTTCGATTAGGATAAATAGGACTAGTGCCTCTCTCTCCTAGATTTATAATAAGAGGTAGTTCGTCTACATGGAATTCTTGTAAGCACATCAATGATAGGGACCCTTTGTTCACTAGTGAGTTTGGAGGAGCCTACAGACAGCTTTAGGAACTTCTTTGAACCTTAGCACGACATATCACCCAAAAACTTACATACAAACAGAGAGGGTGAATAGAATCTTGGAAAACTGGCTGAGAGCTTGTATCTTGGATTTCGAAGGACATTAGAAATAGCATCTACCTTTGGTTGAGTTTGCATATAGTAGTAGCTACCGGACTGCGATTGGTATGGCCCATTCTGAAGCACTTTATGGGCGGCCATGCAAATTGCCTAGTTGTTGATGGGAAACCTCTAATAAAGTGTATCTTATACCCAATTTGATCCGTGATACTGGGGAAAAAGTAGAGTTGATCATATAGAGGATGAAGGTAGCATAAGACCGTCAGAAATCTAATGCGGATAAAAGAAGGAAAGAACTTGAATTTGAGGTTGGAGATATGATATTTGTTAAAATCTCCCCTCTTAGAAAAGTTGCTAGATTTGACGAGTCCAAAAAATTGGCACCTAGATTTACCGGGCCATTCAGAATTCTTGAAAGAATAGAAAATTTGACATATCGTGTGGCGATTTCTAACAAGTTCACAGGAGTCCAAAATGTTTTCTACGTTTCTCACCTAACGAAATACCTTCATGACACCACTAGAAGAGTAGAGCGTGATCAGTTGGTGGATTTTGAGATGGAGCCGACATTGCCTTATGCTACCGCGCGCATTGTGGAGCACTGTGCTAGGAGACTGCGCAATTATTGGTCTGAGTACAATAGGGAGATAATCAGGTGGAAATCAACTTGGGTGTATAGAGAACTTGGCTGTGTAGAGAACAATGGGGCTCAATTAAGTCTGCAGTATATAATCATATTGCACTAATGGTTGAGTAGATGGATGTATAGAGAACTTGGCTATATAATATGGATGTATTACGAGTTACACTGTCCGCCACTTGAAAGATTTCAGGATGAAATCCTTTTTAAGGAGAGAAGAACGTAACATATCATAAAATGAACCATAAATAAGTAAAGTATATTAAATTAAATATGATAAGGGTTGGATATGATAATTTTATAGAAGTTTGAATTTGACCAGAAAATTTATTATGATGCCTTGGTGACAAAATTTTGATATATTTCCATATAAATATGCTGAAAACGAAGCTCAAAGAATGAAGTTATGAGCATTTGAAGTTCTCAGATTTAAAATAATTTAGTTGGAATTCAAATTCAAATGAGAAATCAAATTTAGGATTTAAATTTCAAAAATTAGCTTGGGGGTAAGTAAATGATTAACTAAGGCTTAACATAAAAAATTAGGGAATAAAATAATTCGGCAATAGAAATAAAAATAAACGTCCTGAATAAAATTGCAGTCGATCTAAATAGGTCAAACCGCTAAAGGCGATCAACCACTTAGCAACGATAGTTGCCAGTGGTGGCCGGTTTTATGTTATGTTTTATTCATTTGTGCGCTCCAGATTTACCTGTTTTCTTCCTACTTCTATCCTATGGTTCTGATGCGTTTCAACTCCTATAAATAGGACCCCATCCTATCCACTTTTATTAATATTATTCTGGAGAATACGACAAAACTCTTCCATTTCTATCAGATAAAATTCGAAAACTTCATTGAAAATTTAGGTAAGGATTCAACTTAATTCTTATTCGTTTCTTCTTCCTCTAATCTATTATTATCCTATTCTTCTCCAATTATTCTAAATCTAATGAATATATACGTCTTATGTATTATGTGTGTGTGTATATCAAAAGAGAGATATTCTAGAAGAGATTGAAAGTCGCAAATCCATTTGAGTAAGGCTAAGGCTTATCTATGAGTAGAAGCCTTAGTATTTCTTTCCAGCAATTGTTTAGTGTATTTCTCTTGGATTTGAATATGCCTTAGTAATTTTGGGATTTTAAAAATATGATAGATCAAATCCCTCAAAATACCTTTATATTTCGTAATGTCAATTCTATGTTGAGATCCTAAATTCTTTATTTTAATTTGATGGAATTTTTTCATTTATGCAATTTTTGAGAATTTCATAGTTTATTCCACTTCTCCTTCTTCTTAGGGTTAAATTGTGATCCTTCAATAAATAAGGAGTTTAGAATGTTAACTCTATTCGTAATTTACACCTTTTATTCTTGTTTATTTCCTTGTAAAAGATGAGTTGAATAGAATATGGGGTTTTAATTGCCATTCTTATTATTTAACATATTCCATTGAATTGGTGTAATAAATTGAGTTTCTATTTTACTTACAAGTCTGTTATTGAAGTTTTGATTAAGAATATTTATTCTCTATTTTGGACATTAGAATTCCATGAAATTTTGTGAAATTGAAGAAAAATGACTTGTAATGATAATTTGTTAGGGAATTGACATTTAACGCTAGTTTGAGGCGTAAGATCCGTGCGTTTAGAACTTATTAAGCGTGAATATTTATTTATTTCTATTTACATAATTAACGTATAAATATTGTGTATATGGCGTAGTTAATTATGCATTTATCTACATTTATTTTCCCCCATTGGGAATAATTGATTTTAAGGTGAAAATAAGGGGAACTCTTATAAAGCCTAATTATTATTTTAAGGCGTGATAAGGAAGATTCATTATAAGACCTTTTTTCATGAAATGGTGAGATGAGTGTGTGTGTATTTATATCAATATATATGTATGTATGTATGTTTGTATGTATGTATGTATGTATGTATGTATGTATGTATGTATGTATAGTAATTGATTTGTGGCTAAGTCGTAGGGACGTGAAATCAATAGAGTTACATGAAGGAAGTCTTCCCTTCACTTTGAGGCCACCACTAGTTGTGTACACTTTTTTTGATGTGAGATATCCTTATGATAAATATTTGTAATGATGCATGGTTAGTTCCAATTTCTGTAGGGGAAATCTATCCAACTAATCTAGCTACCGGTTCTTACCAATAGCGGACCAATGTGAGATGTCATTATAGGTATGAGACATAAGACAAAGGGTCTGCTTAGGGGTTTGAGCAATTAAGTGGTTGGACCCACATTTTCCCTAGATAAAGTATTAGATGACCAAGGGGTTATGCTAAGTGGTGTCTCTACAGGGGTTCGCTTCTGGGATTAGGCCTTAAATGACGGGGTTTGCCTATTTTCCACTTGAAAGTGTTAAGTAGCCTATGAGATTCCATATGATGTCAGCTAGATAGTACCATTGAGGAGCACGCTTCTAGAATTAGACCTTAAATGATAGGGTCTGCTTATTTTTCATTGGGAAGTATTAAGTGGCTTGGGTATCGTCTCTTACATTATTAGTTATTTATGATGTATGATTGGGAAATGGAATTTACTTCTGAAATGGAAGGTATTAAATGGTTGGATCCGCCTCCTTTCCTTATAAAGAGGTATTAAATGATTTTAATGGTATCATGTTCGTAGACATATTCTTATTATGAAATATATAGCACAAGTACTGATAAGGTAAGATTCGATGTTTTTATTCACCGGGCACTCATTGTTCTGACTCCCTCCTCATTATAACACAGGTTAAGGAGGAGTGATGGCAGTGACGATGCATAAAGGTGAAGAAGCTTGCTAAGTGGCAGTATTTATTACTATTTGTTTTCATATGTCACCATGGATTTAAACAATTGTTGTAATAGATATTCTATCACGGTTTTTATGGGATTTTGCGTTATGATGTTTTATGGTTTTGAAATAAATGGGTACACTTTACTATTATATTTTGTTCCATCCACTGTGAATTCTGAAAGTTTAGTTGTGGCTTTGTAATGTTATTTCTTTTTACTACCAACAACTTGCCTTAGAATGTATCTAAGTTTCAATGGGGCTTTTCTAGATCGAAATTTAGGCATGTTTCGGGGTGGGTTGTTCAGTTATCTTAAAACTTCTTGCTATTTCAAAACCACTGTCACTCCAAAAATCCACCTTTCAATTAATTTGAAAAGATCTTCAATAAAGACTAAGGAAGAAAAGCTCAAACCAACCTTTCGAAGGAGTCGAAGGGATGCAGTCATCAGAGTTTAGCAGCCTCAAACCTTTCAAAGAGGTCGGAAGGTTCCATCTCATGGCATCCATGAAACTCCTGCCTTTTGAAGAAGATAAGGAAGTCAAAGCAAGGGTCAGCAACCCCATGGTGAACTTTTCGAAAGCATGGCAAGCCTTTCGAACCGGTTATGACTCATCGAGATACCTTTCGACAAAGTTAAAAGGTTCTATGAAGAAGGAAACACTCAAAAATCAACAAAGAATGAAAGACAACCTTTCGACAACATTAGAGGGAAGCACAACATTCAAGTGAAGAGCAACCTTCTGACAAGATCGAAGGGTTCACAACAATCAAGTGAAGAACAACCTTTTGAGAAGGTTGAAGGATTCGAAACAAAATATAGAAGGAAAACCCTTTGACAAAGTCGAATGGTTCATGAAGGCATAAAGAAAAACAGACCTTTCAACAATGTCAGAAGGTCCATAATGGCATGTGAGAAGCAAACCTTTCGACAAAGTCGAAAGGTTCATAGCCGCATGTAAAAGGGAGACCTTCCATCCTGGTCGAAAGCATGGAGTCGAAAGGGGGGTCGCCTGCATCTATAATGTGACCCAAAGGGTCATGTTTGGGGGATTCGATTTCTCTCATTCTAATCTTGTATCTTCTTAATCGAAGCATTATAATCCTAATTGGGTGTTGATTTAGGAATTTAATAAAATAAAGCTTTTCTAGGATAAAGAGGAAATCCTAAGCTTTGTCAATTACTTTACTGTTTTCTTAAACTTTTTTGGCTTAACTCCTATTTTTAGGTTCAAATTCATCTAAAGGTTCTTGCCGACAAGGTCGACAACACTTCTATTTCATAACTACGCAACCCTTCGAAGCCTTCAACTTTACAATCCGAACCCTTCGACAAGGTGAACAACTCAAATAGTAATAATACACATTGTAACCTTCCGAAACCATAAGCTTTGAGGCTAAACCTTTCGACAAGGTTAGGAGCTCTGTATGCTATAACAATACCAGAAACCTTTCGAAGCTTTAATCCAAGTGGTTTAACCTTTCTACTAGGTTGAAAACTGTTCTCTAAATAGAAATACCTGAATTTGTAAGGCATAAACTGAAAGAGGTCATTGCCATACATTTCAACAAGGTTGAAACCTACTCCATACAAATGATCTAACCTTTCGATGAGGTCAAAGCTACTATATTTCCACTAAGGAATTTGATATCCAGCCTAAACCCAAAGAAGGCTATCATCCAAACCTTTCAACAAGATTAAATCCAACCTTTTAAGGACAAACTCAGGGAATTTTAACCTAACCAAAAATAATTTTTTTTGCAAGAGATCTCATACAAGTTCAACTGAGACGAAAGGTTATTGAATCCAAGGACTAAACCTTTCGACGACGTCGAAAGGTCTGATCCAAGAATAATCAGCAAATAAAATTAAATAAAAAGACAATTCCCAAGGGAATTTCACTTGCTGCTCTTAAAAAGGATATTCGTCTTTTCTAGCATTACTTTGGGTGTTGACTAAAAACCTTGTTAACATTTTCGAGCTAGAATGAGGACCCGAACCTCCGATCCCTGACCGCTTTCATTTCGTATTTATTGCATAAAGTAAGTCATTTGAAAGAAGAAAAATGGTAAGAGCAACGAGTAATAATTGCAAACCAAATGAAGAGGCTACTTCACAGTCAACTTTGAAAGATCACATGGTTCAAAACTCTAACTCAGAATAGGAGTTGGGCAACTCTCGTCCCTAACAAACTTGGTAAGCAATGTGATCAAGATCCAAAATCAACGACCACAAATGGTAGCAATACAAGAATATCCTGAAAGAGCTCCACCCCATGAATCAATAAGAATTATGGAAATAGAAGATGAAGTGCAACTTCAAAATGAGGTAAAGAATCAAGAGTTAAATCGAGAAATTCAAATAAAAGGGTCCCTCGAGCGGTCAAATAGCCCAGTCTAAGGAAACAGTATGAGTAGTTACAAAAACGAAACTGACCAAGAAAAGGTCCAATGCCAAAAAATGATGATTATGCTTAAAGAAAAGGAAATTTTTGATTCAGAAGAATATGTTATCCTGCAAAAGGCTCCTTTTCCCGAAGAAATAATGGAAACAAATCTCTCCCAACACATCCAAATTCCTTCGCTAAAGTATGATGGAACAGCTGATCCAGATGACCATTTTGTCATCTCTGAAAATTGGATGAACTTATACAATGCTCCAGAGGCAATTCGCCGTAAACTCTTTCCCGTTACTTTTCAAGGAGCAACAATCAAATGATATAGGAGTTACTGAACGGAAACCATCTATTCTTAGGAACAATTTACTAGCAACTTCGTGGTCTAATTTTCTAAATTCAGAGATACAACTATGGACTTTAGCTTGCTAGCAACCATCAAGCAAAGGCCGAGGAACTACTTGGCGAATATTTGAACAAATTCAGTGTAGAAGCGTTAAGGGAAGAAAGTACAACTGATAGAGAAAAGCTTATGGCAGTTCGATCAGAACTAACTGAACAAAATCCATTCTGGAAAGACCTTTATATCAATGGATGCAAAGATCTATAATATTTCTTTCTCTGGGCTGAGAAGTTTATTTAATTGGATGAGATGCGCCGTTCTAAGAAAGAATTCCACCAAGAATCCATAGAAGAGAAATCTAATTTTAGGCGTCTTGAAAAAAGACTAAGGGAAAGTGAAAACTCAAAGGGAAGTCAAAGAAAGAATTCCAAAATAATTATACAGTCTTAAACAAACCCCACCCCTACATATTCACCATGATGAAAGCAAATGAGAATTTTACTGCGCCTCATAAGGTTTGGAGCGCACCGGAGTCAAATAAAGGATGAAGTTACTACGAGTACCATACAACAAATGGACATGAAACCAATGAAGGCCGCGTCCTATCATAGAAAATTCAAGGCATGATCAGGGCAGGTTTTGCAAGAATTCGTCAAAGAAACTTGAAAGACATCTTATTCAAGCCGAGACAAAAGCAATTCGACGACTCTAAAAATGCAGATTCCTATCAAAACACGAGGACTTACGACATCAAATCAACTATGAACTCTCTCCCTTTCTTTTCATAGCCCTTTGACTTGATTTGTATTTCCATTCATACTTGAATATGTATTGTGCATTGATCATGTACTGATTAAAATTTAAGTGCTATTACAGGTAAAAATAAAATCAAACCGAAGCACTCAACAAACTCTAAGAGCACAACAAACTTCAGATTACTAAAAGAGGACAACCCAGAATCCTAACACGAGATAATTATCAACATTTCAGTCAACACAATACCAAGGCTTCTCGATAAGAATTGTTATATCACCGCCAAACTCAATACCCATTTTGGATAAAATCCATATACACCAAATCTATTTTTAGCAAATGATTTAAAAAAAAATTCTCAAATTATATCCATTTAAGAAAATTATTTTCAATTACTCCATGGCCTGGGGAAAACAAATACTTATTTACCCCCAAAGCAGATTTATGCAACTAAATTGAGATATTATATAGCATTAATGAATGGGAACAAAAAGACTTCAATCTGAGCAATTTCAATATTCTGAAGTTTACTAAAATTATGGGTGGAGGAAAGCCTATTCATGCTTTTTCAAGAAATATTTTGAAAGCAAAAAAAGTTTATTGGAACTCAAATTAGAGAGTCATATTCCCAACTAAAAGATTATTGGTTCATAAATCATGACCTCCTGGTCTCCTATTTGAGATTTGTGTCTCCATTATGACACCAGCAAGAAAGTTCTTGCAAAAGACTACATTGAGGAGAAAAAAATTTCATAAAAAGGATTCATGAGTTCAAACTATTTTTCTAAAGAAACACTTCAATATAATAGAAGGGTTTATTTACAAAATCTTTTCTCTCGAAGGAGACTCCATTTTAATTGGCCAAATTTTCTTTTCATATACAAATACTCAAGCCTACGATGCTATTGCATAGCACCTACTAGAGGGAGGGACATAAGCCTACGACGCTATTCTTTGGCACCTCTTAGAGGGAGGGACATAATCCTATGACGCTATTCTGTATCATCCCCTAGAGGGAGAGATTGAACCCCTAATGTCAAAACCATCTCTTAGGATATGGGTCAAGGTAGCACCCATCGGTGGCCTTCTGGAGGAACGTCAGCTAAGTAAATATCCCTTTGAGACAAGGGAAGCCCAAAGAGAGGCTCATCCAAGAATGGACTAAGATGTCCAAGCCCAAAGAGAAGCTCATCAAATAGTGGACTAAGACGTTCAAGCCTGTTGGAGGTCTAGATAAAAGAATAAAGACAACAATGTCTACAAGTCAAGGCAAAGTTAAAACCCAAGAGAATAAAGGTTAAAGAAAGAAATCTATCTATCAATTTGGACAAAGTTGAAATCCTAAAAAGGAATGCATATAGAGGCAATAGGGAAAAGATGCCCATACTACAATTGAGACTAGACAAAGAAACAAGAATCAAATCCAAAAGAGACGAGATAGGAATCAGTGAATTATAGAACATCTATTACTTGTGAAATAATATCATATCAAAGGACTAAGGAATCTGAATCCTCAGAGATGACATGAGACAAGAAAAAGGATAACAGAAGTCCCTAGCATGATACCAAAAACAAAAATCTCTGCCAAAGCCACAAGAATGGAATAAGCAACAAGTTACCACAAATGATGGTAGAGACTATACTCCAAGATAGATTGAGTAAACCACAATTGGATCCCACTAAATAGTGAAATTCCTTGAAACAAGGAAACTCTACTAGTATATTAGGAACCAATTTTCCAATTAATTACATGGCTTTGCAGATGCGCCGCAACTCCAATATATCAAGAGCTCTACTAACCCATAGGTCTAGAAGTTTGTTGTTTGGACTTACTAAATTTATTATGGCCAGACAGAATTCTAACTTTGATATTAAATAAATTTCTAATAATCTATTTTGGATCCTAACAAGATTTTGGTTAAACTCCTGATTTTATGAACTTTCAATTCCTTTTCATGAAGATTTCATTTATCATGATTTATTGATTTCATTGACTTCATCATGATTTATTGATTTCATTAGAGATTTTTTATAAGGGCTTAATATTGAATTCTCGGTTTCAAGGTTTCCCAATTCTTTCGTTAACTTTCGAGATATTTTATGACTTTTACATAAATGGATTTTCATGATAAGTTCCCATCAGTAATTCGTTTTATGAGTTCTTAATTTCTTAACTCCTTTGTGGAGTTTCCATGATAATTTATGGATTTCCCGATGATTTGCTGATTTTGTTTTTATGATTTCTTTGTTAAAACATTGTGGTAATTTCTTGTTGAATTATTGCTTTAATGGATTTTCAATTTCCCCATTGACTTCTGATGTGCACGTATGTGCGCAAATATTAATTTGAGAGAATTTAATTGGAAATTTCTATAATATTTTGTAGGAATTTAGCTTCTCATATTAGTGGGTTCATGAAGAAACATGCATGCACAAAATGGATATAAAGGAATGAAGATGGAAATAATTCAAAGTGAAGATCGTGGAGGGCCTCACCTACCCACCTACCTTAATGTACAAATTAAAGGCTAATGCACATGCTTTTGGAATTAATGGTTTCATGTACACTTAATGGGGGATTAAGACATGTTAATGATTACTTGGCCTCCACACTTCCTAAGGGGCATTTTGGGCATTCCCCAAAAATATGAATTAGGGTTTCATACATGTATAAATACCCATATGTTTCATGTAACTATCTCTTACTTAGTCTCTTTTAGGCCTCCTTCTCTTTAGTTTAGTTTAGATCAAATAAAAGAATGCTCTCTTTCTCTTTTCATGTCTACTTATCAATTTTTATTTTATGTAATTTTCTTTTCTTTTTATGCAATGTTAATTAGTGTTTCCTTTTACTTACATGTTCATTTCCTTTCATGCTAGTATTGTAGATTTACTTTTATGCAAGTAGAATAGTTTTCTTTTCATTTGCTTTCATTTTTCTTTTTTTTTTGCTTTCATGTTGTTGCTACAGTTGTTAATAAAATGACAAATATGAGAAGCTAAACCCCTTCAATTTAGGGGTAATGAAGCTCTCTAATCATGTAGCTTCAACTTAATTTGATGTTTATGCTCTCTTTTTGTGCTTAATGAGAATGATTGAAGTGGTTTAATGATGTTGTTTAGCTTTGAATTTGATAGTCTATGTTGTTCATAACAAATAGGCTATGCTTAAACAAACAAAACACAAATTGCCTCTTCATTTACATATGATTATGGCAAAGAAGTGATTGTTGAAATTAAAATTTGATGGCTTATATTTCTAATCAATAGTTAATAGGCCATACTTAAAATAGATTTCATTCTCATTTTCTTTGTCAAGTTTCATGAAAGTTAGTAAGTGTTTTAAGGGGTGTGTTATAGTTTGATGGCTTATGGTGGCTAATCAATAGCTCAAATATGTCATACTTATAATAAACACATCAATTAAAACACTAATAACCATAAAAGAGAGATCATGATTTCATGTGTTGAACTACATGATCTAGAGAGTGGATTTATTCTCTGAATTGACATTTAACTCTAATATTTGCATTTCTTTTCTTTTTGTTAGTTAGTTCATTTTCTTATTTCTAGCTTAAATACACTCTCGACATTGGTATAATTTGATTGAGTAGGAAATTTAAATCATCAATTCCCTGCGGATCGACCCGTATTCGCCACGTGCTACATTCGTACACCGTGCGCTTGTGGTTATTTTTAATTTAAATTCGTTCGACGGTTTTCTAAACCGATAGAAATTCCGTCGACGAACAACTTCTATGATGGTTCATGAATTTTGCAAGTTACGATTCCCTATTAAATTTGCATGACGATTTCCTATTGATCACATGTTTCATGAGTTCATCATTTCTTGATTCCCTTTATTGAGTTTGCAAGATGATTTTTGGATTTGCCATTAATTTCATGATTTTGGGTAAGAATGGACAAGTTTCGAATCACACTTTTGGAATTCTTGAATTTTTTTAGCTTCGTTTTATAATAATTTTCCAATTCAATGAAATTTAGATTTCCTTGTTGATTTTTGTGGAGATTTATTGATATTACATTCCTAATTTCCTTAATTGGATTTTTCATTATCTTTTACTAAGCTTTCGACTTGATGAATTTTGAATTACTCGTTGATTTTCATGATGACTGGTGAATTTCTTGTTTCCTTATTAAGTGTTTGATAATCCATTATGAGATTTCTGATTTAGTGAATCCCAAATTTCCTTATGGATCTTTATGACGATTGATGAATTTTGTGTTTTTAATTTCCTCAATAGATTTGTGATGATCTCGCATGGGATTTCTGAATGTTGAATTTCCTTGCTGGTTTTTATATTATTTATGAATCTTATGTTCCTTATTTCTTTGTTGAAATTTGGGCGATCCTCTATCGGTTTTTCGATTTGATGAACCCTATACTTCTTTATGAATTTTGATGAAGATTTATGATTTTTTATTCTTAATTGCCTTACTGAGTCTTTGGATCCCATATTTTGTGAATTCTGAATTTCTTTATTCATTTCCCGTGAAGACTTGTGAGTTAGTATTTCTAATTTCTGAGTTGAAGTTTTTAATGAGCACTCATTGGATTTTTGGTTTAGTGAGTTCTAATGTTTCCTAGAAGGTTTCAATGATGATTTAAGGATTACATGTGCATGACTTCATCATTGGATTTTGAATGATCTCTTGATGGATTCCAGGTTTTATGGATTTTAAACCTTCTTGTGAATTCTGTTAGTAATTCATGGATTTCATATTTTTTATTGAGATCCCCATTGGGTACCTGACTTTGAAGAATTCTATATTTTATTATTCAATTTTATAATGGCTTGAATTCTTCATTAAATCTGAAATTCAATTCCCATGCAAGATATTCATACCACCAAATGAAGTTGGTATAAGACTGCTTACTACTTTCTCACTAAGTAAGAAATATTCACCGATAATGTTAGGAGAGATTTGACTCAAGGAAGAAATACCCAGAGAATATAACCGATTTCTCCCAAGGTTCATTAAATTGAATCGGTATTTGCAAATCAGATGATATTACTCCATATTCCTAATCATACATATCTCGTAATATTTTATCCAAAAATATTAACAGACCACATCTTGAACATTAACTCTATAGAATTAAGATTACCTTTTAAGATCTCCTAACATGGTTACAATCTTAATAGAGGTATTTATCTATTCCATAAGAAATAAAGAGAAAAAGCGTACTTTATAAGAAAAGTCGCCCAAATTCTCAACCTTGGATAAGTTTTAAATGGACATCCCAAACCAAAGAGGGAAGGCCAAGAGGTGGGAGTTTTCTTAGCTTTCGACAATGATGACTTGGAAAGTCAAGAGCATCCCTTCGAATGGGGGAAGGGAAATGTTACTCCAAAAATCCACCTTTCGACTAAGTCGAAAGGTTCTTCAGTAAACTAAGGAAGAAAAGCTCAGACAAAAAATTTCGAAGGAGTCGAAGGGATGTAGTCATTAGAGTTTAACAGCCTCAAACCTTTTGAAGAGGTCGGAAGGTTCCATCTCACAGCATCCATGAAGCTCCTACCTTTCGAAGAAGATAAGGAAGTCAAAGTAAGTGTATAACGATCCTGACTTCGCCTTCGAAAATCGGCACCGAATACGTCACCTATATTCAATTGCCGCAGATTCAAACGCCGAATCTCGCTCGCGGGACCTTATAACACAATTAAGTATAACAACACAGTGGAAGAAATGAATAATATCATATACAACTCCAATGAATACAATATCCAATGATATACAATAATGATATCAATATGATACAAGAATATCAGAGACAATAAACAACAGCGGAAAACAATATAGCAGCGGGAAGAATAACTGTGATCTCAAATAGAAAGAATAGTCTTCAGAAGAGAACTCCAATGCTTGTACTCCCTAGCTCCAAACATCAATCCAGAACTAGCTACTAAACCTGATTATCTAAAAAACCCAACTCTAAACTGCCCGTGTGGAAAATTATGGGCACCCAGAGTTTAGGAAAGGAACAATAAACTCCAGGTCAGTCATGGGACTGGTATGAGTAACAAAAATAGTTTATCTTTAAAAACAAACAAAGAAATATTTTAAAATAGATCTGCAATGCTTTTAGAAAATGTAACTACCATAAGGCCTCCCGCCATACACACCATGCAAACGCAGAATTGGAGGAGATTTCTCCTTATGATAGTCAAACATGCCTGATACGCAAATTTCTTTGATATTATTACTATAAGTGCAAAGTGCAGAAAAGCATTTCTAAAGAATAATATAAATCTTAGCTAGCATAGACATTTCGAACTATGCCTACTATAGCTACCATCTAAACAGTGGGGCGCCACCATAAGTAAATGGCAGGTTCCATAACTAAAACCGTACAAGGTGCGTATTATTTCTTTGGATTTCCAACAAATGGTCGGGCCAAGGAACTTCTCATTACCACATGGGTATGCCTCTGGAGAGACGCCCCGAGAACCTAACCGGATCTCTGCCAACACAGGGCCGGGTTACCTCTGAACTAGGTAACTACTGACACGAGTATGCCATCCACCGGTCGTAACCGACCTTTATCCCGGGATTCACCAACAACCACAAAGTAATAAATTTGCAGCAACCACATAGGTAAAGCATCTGGGCTCCATACCATGATACCACCTCTATCCAGAAGGAAATTAACATACCCTTAGGGGGCGCTATCCCCAAATAACCTTGCTGCATTCTTCCTGTTTTGACCATTACCGTGTTGTGAGGCTCGACGAAGTCTCGTCCGCAAAGCTACGCTTTTCACAAAATCCACACTTTGATCAACAAATGATCAGTAGCACTCAGCATTCCACACTACCAAATTGGGAGCATATCGCTGATAACCTTCAACTACATAACCTCTGAGCTCGTACTCTCAGAGAAGGGTGTTAAGCTAAAAGAATAAATTCTCCACCACCAACAGATATGTATTAGAAAGAAATCTGCTTTATACCTCAAAGTGTAGTGTCAGACATATGACCATACAAGTCTGTTCCGGGTTCGAACAGAACCGAAGGCACTTCTGAAGAAGCCCTTGCAATCCGGGTAGTCACAAACCCGATCGGACTTCCCACCACTTAGGGAATCTCTATACCGGCACGACTCAGTGTAGAGACAATCGACGGGTTATCCTTTCGTTTTCGAAAACACCCGGTCTTCAAATGCTATCCATAACGGCGTATCGTAATTCGGAATGGGCTATATGACACAAGGTCCTCTCCCAGCTGAACTGAATAATGAGCCCAATATTTTAAAACATATGGATATTGGGATTTCAATTAAGTCACAACTTATTACCCAAAACTTTTCTTCAAATGGTTAAACAAATTACCATTTTAAATCCTTAAACAAAAAGATTTATTTCACAAAGTCCACCCAGTTTCACAAAGATCCATTCATGGATTTCAAAACAATTTCCATTTCAATTTGGGTTAACTTGTTAAACCTTTAAATCAAGATTTAACTTATAGCTTTCAGAACTCGTTTCCAAAGATTCATTCATAGCCTTTCAAAGCAATTCCATTTCAAGTTAGATTAATTCATCCAATCTTTGAATCAAAGACTCATTTCATAGCTTTCAAAACACTTCAATTCTATTTCAAACTTGAAGCCTTTCAACACAATTTGGAAATCCTTTCTTTAAATGAAAGCTATTATTATTTGCAAACAAATAAGTTTCATTTTAGGAAAAACTGATTACAATTACATCAGTTAAAACCATAAAACATGGGTTTAAATTTAAATTTCCTAAACCATACTTTTTAAATGGTTAAAAACCCACATAAACACCTTTATAACTTGTATAATCTTTTTAGACCATCATTTCCAAGTCATCGAATTCAATCTCAAATATTGAATTCAAATTTAAATCAAATTATTAAGTTATATAAAATAACTTTTATTTTTGAAAACTCATTTCAAAAGCTTTCGATTCCAATTCCAAAAACTATTTTGGGTTCAAGAATTCAATCCTTAAAATTGTTAAAAATCTGTGACTTATCCGATTTCCTCGTGCAACCCATATTTGTGTGTGTATGGTGTAGTCCAGGGGTTTTACACAATAGTGCAACACCATAAATCATCACATCACATATTTAAGCACATCGATATTGATAAGCGGTATAATCTATAACGCTTATCGTTCATTCACAGATTCACAGATAAATAATATTAATTTATCACAGAAAATAAATTTCATTTATCATAGATCACACCGAAACAATTCATAGCACCAAGCACAACATATCAGAAATATCAAAAAAATTCGACAATCAATAAAATTCAAACATCCATAAGTAAGCTCGATAAATTATCTGATAAATTTGAATCAGATAAGTCATCAATCATGGTTAATTAACATCAATTTTTTTCGAATCATTTGATTAATCGTCCTTTAACCATTTATTAATAAACCAACCTTTAATTATTTATTATTAAATTAATTATTCTTAATTAATTGTGATAATCAATACTTAATTGACCTTTATTATGTAAGTAATTAACCTTGGTCATGAAATTGATTATCTTTAATTATCCAAATATCCATAAGTAATTATCAGTTAATTTTCTGATTAATTCAAATCATATTTAGTTTCTTATGAATCACTAATCCTGGTTAATTAACATTAACAAATTACAAATCATTTTGATTGATTATCCTTTATTAATTACAAAAGATTAATAAACCTTAAGTTAATTACAAAACTGAATAATCCTTGGTTACAAAAATTAATTTCAA
This sequence comes from Allium cepa, assembly GCA_030765085.1. Taxonomy (NCBI): domain Eukaryota; kingdom Viridiplantae; phylum Streptophyta; class Magnoliopsida; order Asparagales; family Amaryllidaceae; genus Allium; species Allium cepa. The sequence continues at coordinate 306,669,596 of CM060934.1, read as the reverse complement.
AAATTGATTATTCTTTAATCATTTTCATTAATTTACCCTAATTACTTTCATTTAGTAATTATCTTTAAGTAATTAATTACCTTAATTATAAATAAATGAACCTTTAATTTATCACATTAATTTATCAACCACTGATTTATTATATTTAGAAAATAACATCATCTTTAGATTTCAATAAGAAATTACTCAAGATCTTAATTAAATTTTAAAAGATAAACTGTTTATCTTTATTTATTACCAATCATCATTTAGATCTTATTTTAAACATCCTTTGAGACAAATTAGTGTTATAACCTAATTTAACTTAGAATCTCTTAGAAAAACAAACATTAAATCTTTTTAATTAATGAAACTTTAAGACACTTCCTTAATTACTTTTTCATCACAATATTATATTTCCTTGAAAACACTTGTTAATTTACTTAATAAATTAACAAATATGTGATTATTGAATTCCAAAACAATCTTGAAAATATTCTTAACTTTCAATTTAAATCTTTAAAAATATTACTTAAAACTTGTTTACATTTCTAATTTGAAAACTTAATTTATGTCCTTGAAGCTTTGAAACTTAAGTTACAAAATTTGTTGAAGCCCAAACTGCCTGAACCTATATTTAGTTATCACGAGAAAAACAGGCCGAAGCCCAAACCAAAGAAAAACAAAACCCAATGCCATTTCACTTTCTTCCCCGATCCCAAATTCACCCAGATACACGAAATTACTCGTGCACGTGCACCGCACCTCCAATGACCTCCGACCGACCACTACCCCTCCAATATGTCGACGAACTCGTTGACAACGAACCCCGATAGACAAAAAACTCGAATAAGTCCTCGGCCAAAATCGAGCATAGCTCGAGCGATCACGAACAAACCTCCAACCCAAAAATCTGCTCTCCTGAACGATTCTGACCACCGGAAAATCCCCGCCTCCGGTCACGAACGCGTGAACCCCAAAGCCATCATCTCCCTGAGAATTCTCGAACTCGATGTATCAGACGTGGTGTAAACATCTCGTTTCCAGACCATATCAATTTCGAGTCCAAAACCCTAATTACGCCTTGTCCCCAAAATTCTTGCAATAGATAACTTTTTCAACATTTTTCCTAGGATCCATGAGGATCAAGCAAGCTTCAAACAAAATTTTAACAGGTAAAAATTCTTTGGTTACCAGAAATCGATAAAAATGTATTTCCAGTTCATTTATAAACTGCTCATAAATTACACCACTAAAAATCACCATTTATGTTTTAAAAATCTTATCTTTGACTGTTGATTCAAGTTACACAATCGAATTAATATTTTAAAATGTTCGAATTTATCATATGATTGCTTTTATACTGTAAAACTGAATTTACAGACAATTTACTTTGTAATACTGCTTGTTTTTATTTTTAAATATCGTATTACAGAGTTATCATTACTTTCTATTTAGATTTGAAGCTTAAATCTTTTTATATTTTGAGGTATGATTTTATTTCTATGAAAAATCCTTGCTTGAAGAATACAGAGGTGCATATACATAACCTGACATACACACCTCAATTCACACCTAGAAGCATACATATAAATTGCAGATATATACACACATCCATCCAATATTTCAAACCATCATCATCACCAGCATACAAATCAAGAAAATTTGGTTTAAAAGGTGAAGTTTGCTCACCTGGGTTTAGCAAAGCAGAGAGGAATAGAGAAATTTTCCTGGAAATGATTTGTTTGAACTTTGATTTGAGTCTAGTACTTCATGCTGCATTTGCATGTCTCAGACTTGAATCAAGTTGAAGGTTCTTGGACTGAATTTTGATTGTTGAACTGCTCTGCATTATTCTTTCACAGAGTTCAGTTTCCAGGTTGATGATTGTTTGTTTCCAGATCTTGAGGGATTGAAGACAAAGTTTGGATCAAATTCTTTGGTTTGAGTTTTGTAAGATAATGATGCTTATTTTTCTTTTCAGGTTTGTCAAGTTATGAACGAATAAGAATGAGATGATGTATATAAAAAAAACCCAATCTTGTACAAGGTAGTCTTTCAGTACAAGGTAGGTTTTTCAAATTGAGGCTGAAATGATACTTTGATCAGACAAGATTTTTTATTTTTGGAGGCTGAATGATATCAGTAAGTACATATGTCTCAATTCTTGTTTACAGCTCATGTTATTTTATTTATGTGTACATAGGTACTTAGATTTTTATTTGTTTTAGATCATACTTAAAGATATTTTGTTTGTACTTGAATGTGTATCTATCTTGTTTTTCTTCTTTTGTTTTATGCTTTGTTCGTTTTTCTTCCAGGTCTTGTTACTTTTTTCTAACTTCAATATTTTACTGTCTTGTATGTCTTCATATACATAGATTTATATTTTATAAATATACTTTGTTTGTAGTTCATTTTACTTATATATTAAATTCTAATTTAACTTAAACATTTATTTCTAGAATTTCATATTTTATATAACTATAAATTTATTTGAAATATTTGTTTAACATCAACGCAAATTTTATTTCCTTTTAAAGTTAACTATCTAACGTTTTATAATTTATTTTCAAATATCCAAATTTATTCTCGATTAAAATTTAACTAAAATTTTATATAAATTGCCAACTATTACACAATTTTTATTCAAAAATGAAATTAATTGTCAAATTAAACTTATTCAAAATCTAGGATCGTTATATGTTCCCCCATAAAGAAATTTCGTCCCCGAAATTTGCCAAAGAGATAACAAAGATGGATGAAAGATAGATAAATATCTTTTCAGATCAAACTGAATATTTATTCTGAATTTACCTTACCAAATCAGAATATCACCAATATGAGAACAAGAATGAATCTATTTAACACTTCACAAAATACTTGGATTATCTGGATTTACGAAATATGCAGGGGCATTGGTTAGTCCGAAGGGATAACTAACCATTCGTAGAACATATCTGGACCCAAAAATAGACAGATATATGGATACAATTTTAGAACTTTTAGTTTAGAACTAAAGCATACTTATTAATCATAGCAACCAAAGCAACCGATTCATCTAAACAAACAATTCTGACCTATTTGGAGTTTATATCCCATTCAAATATATCCAATCTTCTTCATGGATCTACCAGGAACTATCGAAGAATTGAAAAGAGATGCTGAAAAAAAGAGATTGATAGAGAAAATATTATTTCCTTGTTGTTACAGGGTATTGACCATTTATAGTCATACTTCCCTGTCCCCTATCTCGTCTTCTTCTTGCACTCATACTCACTATCAGTGGATAGTAAAAGAATTTACTGAGGCATTCGAAAGGATATCTTAGGGATTTACACATTCTAGGGTTTACTTTACCCTATCTCTAATGAGCTACTTAATGTGTTATACTCCTGAGCTAAAGTTTCAACCTTCAGCTCTGATACCAATTATAACGATCCTGACTCCGCCTTCAAAAATCGGCACCGAATACGTCACTTGTATTCAAATGTCGAAGATCCAAATGTCGAATCTGGCTCGCCGGAGCTTATAACACAATTAAGTATAACAACACAGCGGAAGAAATGAATAAGATCATATACAACTCCAATGAATACAATATCCAATGATATACAATAATGATATCAATATGATACAAGAATATAATAGATAATAAACAACAGCGGAAAACAATATCGCAGCGGAAAGAATAACTGTGATCTCCAATAAAAAGAATAGTCTTCAGAACTCCAATGCTTGCACTCCCTAGCTCCAAACATCAATCCAGAACTAGCTACAAAACCTGATTATCTGAAAAACCCAACTCTAAACTGCACGTGTGGAAAATTATGGGACCCAGAGTTTAGAAAAGGAACAATAAACTCCAGGTCAGTTATGGGACTGGTAGGAGTAACAAAAATAGATTATCTTTAAAAACAAACAAAGAAATATTTTAAAATAGATCCTCAATGCTATTAGAAAATGTAACTACCATAAGGCATCCCGCTACACACACCATGCAAACGCAGAATTGGAGAAGATTTCTCCTTATGATAGTCAAACATGCTTGATACGCGAATTTCTTTGATATTATTACTATAAGTGCAAAGTGCAGAAAAGCATTTCGAAAGTATAATATAAATCTTAGCCAGCATAGACATTTCGAACTATGCCTACTATAGCTACCATCTAAGCAGTGGGGAGCTACCATAAGCAAATAGCAGGTTCTACAACTAAAATCGTACAAGGTGCGTATTGTTTCTTTGGATTTCCAACAAATGGTCGGGCCAAGGAACTTCCCATTGCCACATGGGTACGCCTCTGGAGGGACGCCCCGAGAACCTAAACAAGATCTCTACCAATACAAGGCCGTGTTACCTCTGAACTAGGTAACTACTGACACGAGTATGCCATCCCCCGGTCGTAACCGACCTTTATCCCGGGATTCACCAACAACCACAAAGTAATAAATTTGCAGCAACAGAGGTTAAGCATCTGGGCTCCTTACCATGATACCACCTCTATCCAGAAGGAAATGAACATACCCTCAGGGGGTGCTGTCCCAAATAACCTTGCTGCATTCTTCCTGTTTTGACCATTACCGGGTTGTGAGGCTCGACGAAGTCTCGTCCGCAAAGCTACGCTTTTCACAAAAGCCATGCTTTGATCAACAAATGATCAGCAGCACTCAGCATGCCACACTACCAAATTAGGAGTATATCGCTGATAACCTTCAACTACAAAACCACTGAGCTCGTATGTCTCAGAGAAGCATGTTAAGCTAAGAGAATAAATTCTCCGCCACCAACAGATGTGTATTTGAAAGAAATCTGCTTCATACCTCAAAGAGTAGTGTCAGACATACGACCATACAAGTCTGTTCCAGGTTCGAACAGAACCGAAGGCACAAAGCCCTTGCAATCCGGGTATTCACAATCCCGATCGAACTTCCCATCACCGAGGGAATCTCTATACCGGCGCGACTCGGTGCAGAGACAATCGACGGGTTATCCTTTCGTTTTCGAAAATACCCGGTCTTCACCAGCGGTCTTCAAATGCTATCCATAACGACGTATCGTTATTCGGAATGGGTTATATGACACAAGGTCCTCTCCCGGCTAAACTGAATAATGAGCACAATATTTAAAAACATATGGATATTGGGATTTCAATTAAGTCACAACTTATTACCCAAAACTTTTCTTCAAATGGTTAAACAAATTACCATTTTAAATCTTTAAACAAAAAGATTTATTTCACAAAGTCCGCCCAGTTTCACAAAGATCCATTCATGGACTTCAAAACAATTTCCATTTCTATTTGGGTTAACTTGTTAAACCTTTAAATCAAGATTTAACTTATAGTTTCAAAACTCGTTTCCAAAGATTCGTTCATAACCTTTCAAAACAATTCCATTACAAGTTAGATTAATTCATCCGGTCTTTGAATCAAAGACTCATTTCATAGCTTTCAAAACCAATTTTATTTCAATCTTGAAGCCTTTCAACACAATTTGGAAATCCTTTCTTTAAACGAAAGCTATTATTATTTGAAAACAAATAGGTTCCGTTTTAGGAAAAACTGATTACAATTACATCAGTTAAAACCATAAAACATGGGTTTAAATTTAAATTTCCCAAACCATACTTTTTAAATGGTTAAAAACCCATATAAACACCTTTACAACTTGTATAATATTTTTAGACCAACATTTCCAAGTCATTGAATTCAATCTCAAATATTGGATTCAAATTTAAATCAAATTATTAAGTTACATAAAATAACTTTTATTTTTGAAAACTCATTTCAAAAGCTTTCGATTGCAATTCCAAAAACTATTTTGGATTCAAGAATTCAATCTTTAAAATTGTTAAAAATCTGTAACTTATCCGATTTCCTCGTGCAACCCATATTTACGTGTGTATGGTGTAGTCCAGGGGTTTTACACAATAGTGCAACACCATAAATCATCACATCATATATTTAAGCACATCAATATTGATAAGCGGTATAATCTATAACGCTTATCGTTCATTCACAGATTCACAGATAAATAATATTAATTTATCACAGAAAATAAATTTCATTTATCATAGATCACACTGAAACAATTCATAGCACCAAGCACAACATATCAGAAATATCAAAAAAAAAAAATCGACAATCAATAAAATTCAAACATCTATAAGTAAGCTCAATAAATTATCTGATAAATTTGAATCGGATAAGTCATCAATCATGGTTAATTAACATCAATTGATTTCAAATCATTTGATTAATCGTCCTTTAATCATTTATTAATAAACCAACCTTTAATATTTATTATTAAATTAATTATTCTTAATTAATTGTGATAATCAATACTTAATTGACCTTTATTGTGTAAGTAATTAACCTTGGTCATGAAATTGATTATCTTTAATAATCCAAATATCCATAAGTAATTATCAGTTAATTTTCTGATTAATTCAAATCAGATTTAGTTACTTATGAATCACTAATCCTTGTTAATTAACATTAATAAATTATAAATCATTTTGATTGATTATCCTTTATTAATTACAAAAGCTTAATTAACCATAAGTTAATTACAAAACTATTAATCCTTAATTGATTACAAAAATTAATTTCAAAAATTGATTATTCTTTAATCATTTTCATTAATTTACCTTAATTTCTTTCATTTAGTAATTATCTTTAAGTAATTAATTACCTTAATTATAAATAAATGAACCTTTAATTAATCAAATTAATTTATCAACCACTGATTTATTATATTTAGAAAATAACATCATCTTTAGATTTCAATAAGAAATTACTCAAGATCTTAATTAAATTTTAAAAGATAAACTGTTTATCTTTATTTATTACCAATCATCATTTAGATCTTATTTTAAACATCCTTTGAGACAAATTAGTGTTATAACCTAATTTAACTTAAAATCTCTTAGAAAAACAAACATTAAATCTTTTTAATTAATGAAACATTAAGACACTTCCTTAATTACTTTTTCATCACAATATTATATTTCCTTAAAAACACTTGTTAATTTACTTAATAAATTAACAAATATGTGATTATTGAATTCCAAAACAATCTTGAAAATATTCTTAACTTTCAATTTAAATCTTTAAAAATCTTACTTAAAACTTGTTTACATTTCTAATTTGAAAATTTAATTAATGTCCTTTGAAGCTTTGAAACTTAAGTTACAAAATTTGTTGAAGCCCAAACTGCTTGAACCCATATTTAGTTATCACGAGAAAAACAGGCCGAAGCCCAAACCAAAGAAAAACAAAACCCAATGCCATTTCACTTTCTTCCCCGATCCCAAATTCACCCAGATACACGAAATTACTCGTGCACGTGCACCGCACCTCCAATGACCTCCGACCGACCTCTACCCCTTCGATATGTCGAAGAACTCATCGACAACGAACCCCGATAGACAAAAAACTCGAACAAGTCCTCAGCCAAAATCGAGCATAGCTCGAGCGATCACGAACAAACCTCCAACCCAAAAATTTGCTCACCTGAACGATTCTGACCACCGAAAAATCCCCGCCTCCGGTCACGAACGCGTCAACCCCAAAGCCATCATCTCCCTGAGAATTCTCGAACTCGATGCATCAGAGGTGGTGTACACATCTCGTTTCCAGACCATATCAATTTCGAGTCTAAAACCCTAATTACGCCTTGTCCCCAAAATTCTTGCAATAGATAACTTTTTCAACTTTTTTCCTGGGATCCATGAGGATCAAGCAAGCTTCAAACAAAATTTTAACAGCTAAAAATTCTTTGGTTACCAGAAATCGATAAAAATGTACTTCTAGTTCATTTATAAACTGCTCATAAATTAAACCACTAAAAATCACCATTTAAGTTTTAAAAATCTTATCTTTGACTGTTGATTCAAGTTACACAATCGAAATAATATTTTAAAATGTTTGAATTTATCATATGATTACTTTTGTACTGTAAAACTGAATTTACAGACAATTTACTTTGTAATACTGCTTGTTTTTATTTTTAAACATCGTATTACAAAGTTATCATTACTTTCTATTTAGAGGTTGAAGCTTAAATCTTTTTATATTTTGAGGTATGATTTTATTTCTATGAAAAATCCTTGCTTGAAGAATACAGAGGTGCATATACATAACCTGACATACACACCTCAATTCACACCAAGAAAGCACACATATAACTTGCAGATATATACACACATCCATCCAATATTTCAAACCATCATCATCACCAGCATACAAATCATGAAAATTTGGTTTAAAAGGTGAAGTTTGCTCACCTGGGTTTAGCAAAGCAGAGAGGAACAGAGAATTTGCCTGGAAACGATTTGTTTGAACTTTGATTTGAGTCTAGTACTTGATGCTGCATTTGCATGTCTCAGACTTGAATCAGGTTGAAAGTTCTTGGAATGAATTTTGATTGCTGAACTGCTCTGCATTATTCTTTCACAGAGTTCAGTTTCCAGGTTGATGATTGTTTGTTTCCAGATCTTGAGGGATGAAAGACAAAGTTTGGATCAAATTCTTTGGTTTGAGTTTTGTAAGATAATGATGCTTATTTTTCTTTTCAGGTTTGTCAAGTTATGAACGAATAAGAATGAGATGATGTATATAATAAAAACCCAATCTTGTACAAGGTAGGCTTTTAGTACAAGGTAGGTTTTTCAAATTGAGGCTGAAATGATACTTTGCTACTTTGAACAGACAAGATTTTTTATTTTTGGAGGCTGAATGATATCAGTAAGTACATATATCTCAATTCTTGTTTACGGCTCATGTTATTTTATTTATGTGTACATAGGTACTTAGATTTTTATTTGTTTTAGATCATACTTAAAGATATTTTGTTTGTACTTGAATGTGTATCTATCTTGTTTTTCTTCTTTTGTTTTATGTTTTGTTCGTTTTTCTTCCAGGTCTTGTTACTTTGTTTCTAACTTCAGTATTTTACTGTCTTGTATGTCTTCATATGCATAGATTTATATTTTATAAATATACTTTGTTTGTAGTTCATTTTACTTATATATTAAATTCTAATTTAACTTAAACATTTATTTCTAGAATTTCATACGTTCATTTCAGATTTCATATAACTATAAATTTATTTGAAATATGTATTTAACAACGCAAATTTTATTTCCTTTTAAAGTTTAACTATCTAACGTTTTATAATTTATTTTCAAATATCCAAATTTATTCTCGATTATTAAAATTTAACTAAAATTTTATATAAATTACCAATTATTACACAATTTTTATTCAAAAATGAAATTAATTGTCAAATTAAATTTATTCAAAATCCGGGATCGTTATAGGTTCCCCCCTAAAGAAATTTCGTCCCCGAAATTTGTCAGAGAGATAACAAAGATGGATGAAAGATAGATAAATATATTTTCAGATCAAACTGAATATTTATTCTGCATTTACCTTACCAAATCAGAATATCACCAATATGAGAACAAGAAAAAATCTATTTAACACTTCACAAAATACTTGGATTATCCGGATTTACGAAATATGCAGGGGCATTGGTTAGTCCGAAGGGATAACTAACCATTCGTAGAACATATCTGGACCCAAAAATAGACAGATATATAGATACAATTTCAGAACTTTTAGTTTAGAACTAAAGCATGCCTATTAACCATAGCAACCAAAGCAACCGATTCATCTAAACAAACAATTGTGACCTATTTGGAGTTTATGTCCCATTCGAATATATCCAATCTTCTTCCTGGATCTACCAGGAACTATCGAAGAATTGAAAAGAGATGCTGAAAAAAGAGATTGATGGAGAAAAGATTATTTCCTTGTTGTTACAGGGTATAGACCATTTATAGTCGTACTTCCCTGTCCCCTATCTCGTCTTCTTCTTGCACTCATACTCACTATCAGTGGATAGTAAAAGAATTTACTGAGGCATTCGAACGGATATCTTAGGGATATACTCATTCTAGGGTTTACTTCACCCTATCTCTAATGAGCTACTTAATGTGTTATACTCCTGAGCCAAAGTTTCAACCTTCAGCTCTGATACCAATTATAACGATCCTGACTCCGCCTTCGAAAATTGGCATTGAATACGTCACCTATATTCAAATGCCGAAGATTCAAACGTCGAATCTAGCTCGCCGGAGCTTATAACACAATTAAGTATAACAACACAGCGGAAAAAATGAATAAGATCATATACAACTCCACTGAATACAATATACAATGATATACAATAATGATATCAATATGATACAAGAATATTAGAGATAATAAACAACAGCGGAAAACAATATCGCAGCGGAAAGAATAACTGTGATCTCCAATAAAAAGAATAGTCTTCAGAAGAGAACTCCAATGCTTGCACTCCCTAGCTCCAAACATCAATCCATAACTAGCTACTAAACCTGATTAACTGAAAAACCCAACTCTAAACTGCCCGTGTGGACCCAGAGTTTAGAAAAGGAACAATAAACTCCAGGTCAGTCATGGGACTGGTATGAGTAACAAAAATAGTTTATCTTTAAAAACAAACAAAGAAATATTTTAAAATAAATCCGCAATGCTATTAGAAAATGTAACTACCATAAGGCATCCCGCTACACACACCATGCAAACGCAGAATTGGAGAAGATTTCTCCTTATTATAGTCAAACATGCTTGATACGCGAATTTCTTTGATATTATTACTATAAGTGCAAAGTGCAGAAAAGCATTTCGAAAGTATAATATAAATCTTAGCCAGCATAGACATTTCGAACTATGCCTACTATAGCTACCATTTAAGCAGTGGGGCGCCACCATAAGTAAATGGCAGGTTCTATAACTAAAACCGTACAAGGTGCGTAATGTTTCTTTGGATTTCCAACAAATGGTCGGACGAAGGAACTTCGCATTGCCACATGGGTACGCCTCTGGAGGGACGCCCCGAGAACCTAACCGAATCTCTACCAACACAAGGTCGGGTTACCTCTGAACTAGGTAACTACTGACACGAGTATGCCATCCTCCGGTCGTAACCAACCTTTATCTCGGGATTCACCAACAACCACAAAGTAATAAATTTGCAGCAACAGAGGTTAAGCATCTAGGCTTCATACAATGATACCACCTCTATCCAGAAGGAAATGAACATATCCTCAGGGGGCGCTATCCCAAATAACCTTGCTGCATTCTTCCTGTTTTGACCATTACCGGGTTGTGAGGCTCGACGAAGTCTCGTCCGCAAAGCTACGCTTTTCACAAAAGCCACGCTTTGATCAACAAATGATCAGCAGCACTCAGCATGCCACACTACCACATTGGGAGTATATCGCTGACAACCTTCAACTACAAAACCTCTGAGCTCATAAGTCTCAGAGAAGCGTGTTAAGCCAAGCGAATAAATTCTCCGTCACCAACAGATATGTATTTGAAAGAAATCTGCTTCATACCTCAAAGAGTAGTGTCAGACATACTACCATACAAGTCTATTCCAGGTTCGAACAGAACCGAAGTCACAAAGCCCTTGCAATTCGGGTATTCACAATCCCAATCGAATTTTCCATCACTTAGGAAATCTCTATACCGGCGCGACTCGGTGCAGAGACAATCGACGGGTTATCCTTTCGTTTTCGAAAATACCCGGTCTTCACCACCGGTCTTCAAATGCTATCCATAACGACATATCTTTATTCGGAATGGGTCATATGACACAAGGTCCTCTCCCGGCTAAACTGAATAATGAGCACAATATTTTAAAACATATGGATATTGGGATTTCAATTAAGTCACAGCTTATTACCCAAAACTTTTCTTCAAATGGTTAAACAAATTACCATTTTAAATCTTCAAACAAAAAGATTTATTTCACAAAGTCCACCCAGTTTCACAAAGATCCATTCATGGATTTCAAAACAATTTCCATTTCAATTTGGGTTAACTTGTTAAACCTTTAAATCAAGATTTAACTTATAGCTTTCAAAACTCGTTTCCAAAGATTCATTCATAGCCTTTCAAAACAATTCCATTTCAAGTTAGATTAATTCATCCGGTCTTTGAATCAAAGACTCATTTCATAGCTTTCAAAACACTTCAATTCTATTTCAATCTTGAAGCCTTTCAACACAATTAGGAAATCCTTTCTTTAAACGAAAGCTATTATTATTTGAAAACAAATAGGTTTCGTTTTAGGAAAAACTGATTACAGTTACATCAGTTAAAACCATAAAACATGGGTTTAAATTTAAATTTCCCAAACCATACTTTTTAAATGGTTAAAACCCCATATAAACACCTTTATAACTTGTATAATCTTTTTAGACCATCATTTCCAAGTCATTGAATTCAATCTCAAATATTGAATTCAAATTTAAATCAAATTATTAAGTTATATAAAATAACTTTTATTTTTGAAAACTTATTTCAAAAGCTTTCGATTCCAATTCCAAAAACTATTTTGGATTCAAGAATTCAATCTTTAAAATTCTTAAAAATCTGTGACTTATCCGATTTCCTCATGCAACCCATATTTGTGTGTGTATGGTGTAGTCCAGGGGTTTTACACAATAGTGCAACACCATAAATCATCACATCATATATTTAAGCACATCAATATTGATAAGCGGTATAATCTATAACGCTTATCGTTCATTCACAGATTCACAGATAAATAATATTAATTTATCACAGAAAATAAATTTCATTTATCATAGATCACACCAAAACAATTCATAGCACCAAGCACAACATATCAGAAATATCAAAAAAATTCGGCAATCAGTAAAATTCAAACATCCATAAGTAAGCTCAATAAATTATCTGATAAATTTGAATCAGATAAGTCATCAATCATGGTTAATTAACATCAATTGATTTCAAATCATTTGATTAATCGTCCTTTAATCATTTATTAATAAACCAACCTTTAATTATTTATTATTAAATTAATTATTAATTGTGATAATCAATACTTAATTGACCTTTATTATGTAAGTAATTAACCTTGGTCATGAAATTGATTATCTTATCCAAATACCATAAGTAATTATTAGTTAATTTTCTGATTAATTCAAATCAGATTTAGTTACTTATGAATCACTAATCCTGGTTAATTAACATTAATAAATTACAAATCATTTTGATTGATTATCCTTTATTAATTACAAAATATTAATTAACCTTACATTAATTACAAAACTGATTAATCCTTAATTGATTACAAAAAATAATTTCAAAATTTTATTATTCTTTAATCATTTTCATTAATTTACCCTAATTACTTTCATTTAGCAATTATCTTTAAGTAATTAATTACCTTAATTATAAATAAATTAACCTTTAATTAATCATATTAATTTATCAACCACTGATTTATTATATTTAGAAAATAACATCATCTTTAGATTTCAATAAGAAATTACTCAAGATCTTAATTAAATTTTAAAAGATAAACTGTTTATCTTTATTTATTACCAATCATCATTTAGATCTTATTTTAAACATTCTTTGAGACAAATTAGTGTTATAACCTAATTTAACTTAAAATCTCTTAGAAAAACAAACATTAAATCTTTTTAATAATGAAACATTAAGACACTTCCTTAATTACTTTTTCATCACAATATTATATTTCCTTGAAAACACTTGTTAATTTACTTATAAATTAACAAATATGTGATTATTGAATTCCAAAACAATCTTGAAAATATTCTTAACTTTCAATTTAAATCTTTAAAAATCTTACTTAAAACTTGTTTACATTTCTAATTTGAAAACTTAATTTATGTCCTTTGAAGCTTTTAAATTTAAGTTACAAAATTTGTTGAAGCCCAAACTGCCTGAACCCATATTTAGTTATCACGAGAAAAACAAGCCGAAGCCCAAACCAAAGAAAAACAAAACCCAATGCAATTTCACTTTCTTCCCCGATCCCATATTCACCCAGATACACGAAATTACTCGTGCACGCTCACCGCACCTCCAACGACCTCCGACCGACCACTACCCCTCTGACCTGTCGACGAACTCGTCGACAACGAACCCCGATAGACAAAAAACTCGAACAAGTCCTCAGCCAAAACCGAGCATAGCTCGAGCGATCACGAACAAACCTCCAACCCAAAAAATTGCTTGCCTGAACGATTCTGACAACCGGAAAATCCCCGCCTCCGGTCACGAACGCGTCAACCCCAAAGCCATCATTTCCCTGAGAATCCTCGAACTCGATGTATCAGAGGTGGTGTACATATCTCATTTCCAGACCATATCAATTTCGAGTCTAAAACCCTAATTACGCCTCGTCCCCAAAATTCTTGCAATAGATAATTTTTTCAACATTTTTCCTGGGATCCATGAGGATCAAGCAAGCTTCAAACAAAATTTTAACAGCTAAAAATTCTTTGGTTACTAGAAATCGATAAAAATGTATTTCCAGTTCATTTATAAACTGCTCATAAATTACACCACTAAAAATCATCATTTAAGTTTTAAAAATCTTATCTTTGACTGTTGATTCAAGTTACACAATCGAATTAATATTTTAAAATGTTCGAATTTATCATTTGATTGCTTTTATACTGTAAAACTGAATTTACAGACAATTTACTTTGTAATACTGCTTGTTTTTATTTTTAAAAATCGTATTACAGAGTTATCATTACTTTCTATTTAGACGTTGAAGCTTAAATCTTTTTATATTTTGAGGTATGATTTTATTTCTATGAAAAATCCTTGCTTGAAGAATACAGAGGTGCATATACATAATCTGACATACACACCTCAATTCACACCTAGAAAGCACACATATAACTTGCAGATATATACACACATCCATCCAATATGTCAAACCATCATCATCACCAGCATACAAATCATGAAAATTTGGTTTAAAAGGTGAAGTTTGCTCACCTGGGTTTAGCAAAGCAGAGAGGAACAAAGAAATTTGCCTGGAAATGATTTGTTTGAACTTTGATTTGAGTCTAGTACTTGATGCTGCATTTGCATGTCTCAGACTTGAATCAGGTTGAAGGTTCTTGGATTGAATTTTGATTGTTGAACTGCTCTGCATTATTCTTTCACAGAGTTCAGTTTCCAGGTTGATGATTGTTTGTTTCCAGATCTTGAGGGATTGAAGGCAAAGTTTGGATCAAATTCTTTGGTTTGAGTTTTGTAAGATAATGATGCTTATTTTTCTTTTCAGGTTTGTCAAGTTATGAACGAATAAGAAGGCTTTTAGTACAAGGTAGGTTTTTCAAATTGAGGCTGAAATGATACTTTGCTACTTTGGTCAGACAAGATTTTTTATTTTTGGAGGCTGCTTGATATCAGTAAGTACATATGTCTCAATTCTTGTTTACAGCTCATGTTATTTTATTTATGTGTACATAGGTACTTAGATTTTTATTTGTCTTAGATCATACTTGAAGATATTTTATTTGTACTTGAATGTGTATCTATCTTGTTTTTCTTCTTTTGTTTTATGCTTTGTTCATTTTTCTTCCAGGTCTTGTTACTTTGTTTCTAACTTCATTATTTTACTGTCTTGTATGTCTTCATATACATAGATTTATATTTTATAAATATACCTTGTTTTTAGTTCATTTTACTTATATACTAAATTCTAATTTAACTTAAATATTTATTTCTAGAATTTCATACGTTCATTTCAAATTTGATATAAATATAAATTTATTTGAAATATTTATTTAACATCAACGCAAATTTTATTTCCTTTTAAAGTTTAACTATCTACCGTTTTATAATTTATTTTCAAATATCCAAATTTATTCTTGATTATTAAAATTTAACTAAAATTTTATATAAATTACCAATTATTACGCAATTTTTAATTATCAAATTAAACTTATTCAAAATCCGGGATCGTTACGAAGTGTTTGCAAACTCATGGTGACCTTTTCGAAAGTGTGGCAAGCCTTTCGGACCGGTTAAGACTCATCAGGATACCTTTTGACGAAGTAGAAAGATTCTATGAAGAAGGCAACACTCAGAAGTCAGCAAAGAATGAAATACAACCTTTCGATAACAATGGAGGGAAGCACAGCTCTCGACAAAGTTCAATTGAAGAGAAACCTTCCGACAAGGTCGAAGGGTTCACAACAATCAAGTGAAGAGAAACCTTCCAACAAGGCTGAAGGGTGGCAACAAAAGATAAAAGGTAAACCCGTCGACAAAGTCGAAAGGTTCATGAAGGCATAAAGAAAAACAGACATTTCAATAATGTCGAAAGGTCCATAATGGCATATGGGGAGCAATATTTTCAACAAAGTCGAAAGGTTCAGAGCTGCATATAAAAGGGAGAACTTTCGTCCCGGTCAAGAGCATGGAGTCGAAAGGGGGGATGCCTGCATCTATAAATAAGACCCAAAGGTTCATGTTTGGGGGATCTGATTTCTCTCACTCTAATCTCGTATCTTCTTAATCGAAGCATTGTAACCCTAATTGGGTGTTGATTTGGGAATTTAATAAAATAAAGCTTTTTCTTGGTTAAAGAGGGATGTCCTAAGCTTTGTCAATTACTTCACTGTTTGCTTAAACTTTTGTTTGCTTAACTCCTATTTTCAGGTTCAAACTCATCAAAAGGTTCTTGCCGACAAGGTCGACAACACTTCTGTTTCAAATAACTTACTACCCTTCGAAACCTTCAACTTTACAATCTGAACCCTCCGACAAAGTGAACAACTCAACTGATACTATACACACTGTAACCTTTTGAATCCATCATCTTTGAGGCCAAATCTTTCAACAAGGTCGGGAGCTCTGTATGCTATAACAATACCAAAACCTTTCGAAGCTTTAATCCAAGTGGTCTAACCTTTCTACAAGGTTGAAATCTATTATCTAAATATAAATACTTGGATTTTTAAGGCTAAAACCATAAGAGGTCATTCCTACACCTTTCGACAAGGTTGAAATCCACTTCATATAACGATTTAACATTTCGACGAGGTCAAAAGCTACTATATTTCTACCAAGGAATTTGATATCCAGTCTAAACCAAAAGAAGGCTATCATCCAAACCTTTCAACGAGATTAAAACCAAACTTTTAAGGACAAACTCAAGGAATTTTAACCTAACCAAAAAGAAAACTTTTGTTAGAGATCTCATACAATTTCAACTGAGACGAAAAGTTACTGAATCAAAGGACTAAACCTGTCGACGACGTCGAAAGGTCTGATCCAAGAATAATCAACAAATAAAGTTAAATAAAAACACAATTCCCAAGGAAATTTAACTTGCTGCTCTCAAAAAGGATATTCACCTTTTCTAGTATTACTTTGGGTGTTGACAAGAAATCTTATTAACAATTGCATTTTAGATCAATGGTTGATAAAAATACATTAGACGTTTCATGTTAATTTATGTCTTTCAAACGAGTTGAATGCTTTTAAATGATATTATCGTTTATAAATATGGTCTATATAACTTAAAAATCGTATGTACAAAAAAAAGCCTCAACATAATACATCAAGACAATAAAAAATCACAAGGTAATTTGAGAGAATAAAGAAATGAGTATGTGGGCATTTCCTAATTATATGCACATACACTATAAAATTAAATGGAAACGTTGAGCTTAGAAATAGAAATCAAGTTCTAACTACAGAATTATGAAAAGTTTTGTCATTTTAACTCGAGTAGACATTCCCTTGCAATTCCCTGACAATGTCATAGAAATTTCATTGAAAATTGGATCCTTCTCAAATTCAATTTTTGTGGTTTTTTCCTTTTTTGGTTTTAAATATAAAACTAGACAACTACTTGGATGAAAAGCATGAAAATCAATACCTCGGTTGACAAGTAAATTTTGGTCCTTAAATATTCACAACATGTTAGCACCAAAATTGGTCACTAACACCCTTAGAAAGATTGTGTAGAGAGATTAATGAAGAAAGTAAATTAAAATAGAGAATAGAGTGTAAATTTAAATGCAGAGAACAAGAACATCAAATTTATAGTGGTTCGGCGTAACTGCCTACATCCACTTTGAAGTTGATTTCCATTGATTTCCTTGATGGGTGATTACAGATACAATCCGTTTTTAGTTACTATAATACAATTGCAAAGTAAAAGAAATAAGTCTGGAATGAGTCTTGAAAATGGCAGAGTCTCCCCATTGTTCTCTAAAATCTCTCTCTTTTCTTGTGAGCCTGCCCCTCTATTTACACACGAAGGTGGGTTGGACTTCTCTGGTGGGCCAGGTAGCTGAATAACTCGGTCCAAATAGGATAGGTCCTATACGCCAAACCGAGCGTGCCGAACGGTAAAGTACCGACCCATTTTCTTTATACCGAATGACATGTTTGTTGTGGGGAAGAGTAGGCCGTGCAGTGTTCGGATCGGGCTTGCTGGAGAGAATGTCGAACCATCCTTGATTGTCGAACCGTTCTTGATTGCCGAACCATTCTTGATTGCCGTCCTGCCGAACCAGCCTTGATTTCCGAACGTCTCGGGAGGCCGAATGACAATGCCGAGCCTTCATGGATACCGGACGCTCCTTGATGCCAAACGGTTTGGTGCCGAATGGTCTGGGTACCGAACGAGGAGCTTGATGTTTGAACACCATCTTGACCGAACGAGGCCTTTGGCCGAACGATGCTCTTGGCCGATCGAAGTTTCTAGTCGAGCGCTATCTTTGGCCGAGCAATGTCTTAGGCCTAACTTTTTTAAATGCCGAGCGCAACATGATGCCGAACCGACATGGTGCCGATCCACCTTCAGGCCGAACGCCCTTGGTAGGCCGAGTACTAAGTTGCAATGCTATGGTGTCGATCCATCTACTGGCTGAACGCCCTTGGTAGGCCGAGTACTAGGTCGTCCGGTCAGTTCCCTGGGAAATACTTGCCCCTCAAAGTGTATTACGTGACCGAACGTGATACGCTTTGGATTACTCACCTTCCACGCTTTGCTTCAATCCTTGGTCATCACCCTTGGGGGTCGCATGATTCTCTTGGCTGAACGCAGTGTCGAAGGCCGAACGATCCACGTTACACCGAGTGACTTCGTATGCCGAACAACCCAGCCGAAGACGAGTGTCGAACAATCCATTTTAGCCCAGGCCGAACGAACCGAGAGAGCTGAATGATACCGCCTTGACCGGTAAAACCGGTCATAGTCTCTTCAGCTTCTCCTCCTCCCTTATAAAACCCGACATCTTCTTCTTCCTCCTTTTTTTCCTACTTTCACTTCTACAACCTTGAACTTTCGAACCACCCCTATCATCATATTCTAACATCCTTCCGATCCTTTCTAAAGCTCGATCCACGAACTAGGTAAAATCCCTTTATCCGACTCCTTTTCCTGATTAAAAGGGTCTTGATCAGTAGCCCAAGTCATAGATCAGAATTATGGTCGGAAGGGCTACGTGGGTGGAGGACTCCAAGCCAAACGTTGTGAGGTAGGGAGAAGTGGTCATGGATGATGATTCGTAGGGGTTGTTTAGGCGAGGTACTGTGGTTCGACACGGTTCCCTCGTGTCGAACGAGGTTTGGAAAAAAGAACAGTGGGGGAGAGGAAAAATAGAAGGCCGTGCCGAGTGTTGAAGCTCGGCGTAACCATCGTTTGGCACGGCACACCATAGGCTGAATGATGGGTTGGAAGGTTAGGGAGGAAACATGAGCAGTGGGGAGGCTGAGTGTTGTTTCTGCCCGAATGGTGTTTTGGCCGAACAGTACTCTGCCGAACCATCGCAAGGCCGAACACTCTTACGTGCCGAACCATATCAAGGCCGAACACTCGTAAATCGAACAACGCATACACGCTGGACCAAACATGCCGAATAATGTCGCGGCCGAACAATACCTGGCCGAACAAAACATGAATGTCGATCGTATCCTATTGGCCGAACATAACTTAAGCCGACCAAACAATTGCCTTGCCTAATTTCATAACTAAACAAGGACAAGAACTCCAGCATACTTGTATATCGAACTAATTTGGACTAATAACCTTCCCAGCAGATATAAACCTGAACTTAATTCGATGTAACCGGATAACCTCCCCTAACATTTCTTGAACCTGAAACTGTAATCGCCATTAGGGAAGCTTTTGGAGACGGTCAGCGATGACAGTCTTCGAAGGCGATGATTTTAAGCTTAGTTTTTTATCAGTAACCCTCCAACTTCCCAATTTTCAATGCTTATACATGATTGATTGCACTATTTCACACACCACGTGGGGGGATTATTCGTGTTGTTAATTCTGACATCGATCATTTTTCAAGTATAGTTCACACAGGTGTTTTGTCAGATCCTCTATTTATTGAAGATGTCTAAAAGATCCAGCTCCACCACTACCTCAGACAGGCCCGGGCCACCTTCCAAATAGAGGGGCGTAGACATTTCTAACCCGTCGACCTCCCCCGCTCATGATTTTGCTCATGTACCCTGGAGTCAACGATTCTCCTAGATAATCCAATCGATCCACAGGCTTCGAAGATTAACGAAGCCGCGCTCCGGCGAATATGTTCGACTCACGGAATCTCTTTCGCCGACGTGTTGGTTCCGTCAGGCCGTGATCGTCCACACCTTACCCCAGTCGGATACACCGCCTGCAGTAAGTTTATGTGCTGGGTGGGCAGCGTGCCTCCGTTCAATTTGTTTCTTCAGAATGTGTTGCAACATATCGACATCGCCCCGTCACAGCTACACCCCAATGGACACGCGTTCATATGTGGGACTTACCTCCTCTTCATGGCTATCTTCTCTAAACCTCCAACTCCCAGCGACATCAGATATATTTACATGATCAAGAAGCGGAAGGATAGCCCCTCTTTCGTGTTCCTCGAGCCGTATCACAAGTGCCAAATCTTAACCGGAGCATGGAGCAAGTTTTCCCTGTACAAACAGGAATGGTTCTATGTGCGCTGCCCTCCCAGCTTCGCGAGGAGATGGGTTGAAGGAAGTAAGTCTTCTTCTTTGAATGGTGCTCATGTTTTTATCGATGCTATGCTTTTCCTAACTCTTGTTTTATCTTTCCAGATGTCAGTCCCTGTCCTGAGGACTGTGGTCATTCTAAGGCTGTTGAAGCTATTAGGGCTCTTCCTGCTGAAGAACGAGACATTCAAACTTTCATCTCGAATGAGTCGTTGTCGAGGTTCGGGCTGTTAGCCGAAGGTCGTCGGGTGAGTCTTCCCGAGGGCGTCTTCGCTCCTAAGCCCAAATCTTGTAAAGGGAAAACGTAGGCTGGATCGTCATCATGCCACACCCTCGGTGCATAGGAGGAGGGGGAGATCAAAGAGGGTGAGGCCCCTGAAAAACAAGGTGAGAATATGGGTCCCACTCCGGATCCACTGGTCGAGGTGCACGATATTGAGACATCATCTTCCCGTTCGAAGGGAAAAATAAGTTGATGTATAGGATAAGGAAGGAGAAGGTTGGCGGAACTGCCAAAGTTACCTCATCCCGGCAGAGAAAGAGGCTTCTTCACAGCAAGTGAAAAGTTCTTTAAAGGGCCTGTCGAATCTCTCCATCCCCGATGATCTGCTTAACTATGACTTTGGCGATCCGGAGGCATTCAAATTCCATTCGCCCGTCAGAGGCGATGTGGGCATTCCATCCCAAAGTCAGGGAGAGAAAACCCCTGTTAGCAAGGCTACTGGTCCGTCGGGGGAAACGCTAGGACACACACGAATACTTGCACTTCAAGTCACACCTAGAATTTTTTGTTATAACTCCTCTTGCTAATTCACTGTTATTTGAATTTCATGCAGGTGACATCATGGGACACTCGCATGGGTTCGATCGTCTCTGTGGTTCTTCTATTTTTCATCCGTCCGGACGGGACTTGGGTCCCGAGAGACGTCGAGATAGAGATGGTGATGGTGGTGGGGACCGTCATTCTCGGGACTTATTATCTCGGAAGAAACCGTATTACCAGCCCAAGCATCACCGACACCCTCCTTCTCATTCGGGACAAAGTAAGGATCAGCCTGGTTACAAGGGGTCACGGTCTGATATCCCCCGAGATCAACGCTCTGATTCTTCTTCCACTCGACAGTCCCGAGATTCTCATAGAAGGGGCGAACTTGCAAAGCCGTCTCCTCCTGCTCCTGCATCGGATCCCACAGTATCAGAGAGACTGAGCGAGCTCAAGGCCATATTTCCCAAGATCTGCTTCGATGGGTTGAAGTTCCTTTCGATGATTCATCCTATACCCGGAGATGTTAAGCAGAACGCCACTACCTATACCAACGACGTCTATGTTCAGCATGACGTGTTCGTCCACCTAGCTGAGAAACTTTTCGAAGTCTCTGTGGAGCGCCAGCATGAAATAGACCGTTTGAAACTTGAGGCTACCCACGATAAAAACATCATTAAGGCCCAGGACGAAGAAATCGCCACTTATAAATCTGAACTCGAGGCCGCCCATCGGAGTGCCAGGGATACTGCTGAGGCCGTCACTCGCTTAGAATCAACTCATAAGAAAGAGCTTGACGAAGCAGTTCAGCGATGTAGGGCTTTAGCCTTGGAAAAGGACTCCGTTCAAAAGGAGAGGGATGCGCTCAATGCTCGGGTCAAGGAACTTGAAGAGCTTCTCCGCAGAGAGAGAGAGGAGAAAATGGCTGCCCAAGAAGAGTCACAGCGATACTGTGACGAGATCGTCGCCACCCGACTTTTAAAAGAACAACTCGAGGGCGAGCTCTCTAGGGTTGAGATGTTAAGGAGTGAGGCCCGTGAGGAGGGCAAGAGGACGGCGTTGACGGACATCGATTCTCGTATCGAGGCAGCCAGGGAGGAAAATATAGAGGAGATCAAAACTGCGTTCGACCCACTCATTGCCGAATTCAACGCCTGCGTGCTCATGCACCGTGACCTAACTGTTTTAGGCGATGGCATCTTGAATCATTGTTCGAGGTGTGGGAAACCTTAATTCAGATTAGGAAGGCCGAGCAAGGTGTCAAGGAGGTTGACGAGGAGGATTTGATAAAGGAATTTCTGAAGGGAAATGAGCCTTCGGACCTATCGGCGGTCAAGGCCCTTTACTGCAAAGGCTCCTCCTCGAGGAAAAGGAAAGAAGTTGTCGCCGGTCCATCTGAGGCTGAGTCTGCTGTTCACGTGCCTTCCTAGCCGGCCGGTCGGCCGACACTTGATCCCTTTGAACAGCGCATTGGCTATGATCCGGAAGCCCCCGGCCTGGGCGTTCATGTTTTGTCTCCTATCCCGAAGGGCGAAACTCCTTTGACAGCAGAGAGTTTGCCAAGGCCTGGTAGACAACCTTCCACTTTGAGATTTTGAAAGTCGTCATTCTTTGTGAAGTACTATTGCATTCTAATGCTCATCTTTTTTGATTTTATGCAGGTCGTTCTGACCCCGATCCCACTCCGAGGGGCGATGTCGCCAAGGAGGTGGAAAAGTCCGGTGAGGGTGCTCATGCTGGTGAGGTTCCTGGGCCGGATTCTCAAGTGATCGAGGCGCTTGACGAAGGCAAGTCCGATTCTCCTCTGGGAGTCATGAAGTAGAAGTCACAGGCGCCTCTGAGCATACATCTGAATTGAGCATGAAGGAGCGGCTCGAAAAAGAGAAAAAAGATACAGTCAAGGTTGAGCCGCATGAGGTGGACCTAGACGATCCCTTGAACAAGCCATTGAAGGTCATCCTTCCTGGCAGGTCCAAGCCCATGGACGTTCCCCCTACATCTTCAGTTATTACTCCTCCATCAAGGAAAGGTTCTAAGGGTAAACGCTCTGGGGAAGAGTCGTCCGGGAAGAAGTTGAAGAAGCACAAGAAAAATGACTACTGTCCTCGTTCAACGAGGGTCAATTTAACAATTTAAGTCGTGTAATGATTTTTTTGTAATTTTTGTAAATAGACTGTTGACTACGAATTTTGAAGTACTTGTAGCAGAAGACTTTTCATGAATAGAGTTTAATTTCTTTTTCTGTCTTTTCAAAAGATTCTTATTATTCAGTTTTCCTTGTGATCGTGATTCGAATCCATGTTGTTGCGCGTACCATAGACTTCTTGGATTGTCTTCACACGGCCCGTTGATTCTCCAAGAGTTATTTGTTCTCCTCCTATGCTTCAAGCACTTAGAATCATTTTTTAATTTGCACAACGGGAACTTGGAATATCCCAGTCCGCATTCTAAGGACTTGGAGAATTTTACCGTTTATACTCAAGCTCATGCTCCGGGGACTTGGAGATTTTTATTCGTTTATACTCCAGTCCGCGCTCTAGGGACTTAGAATACTCCAGTCCGCACTCCGGGGACTTGGACATTTTTACTCGTTTATACTCGAGTCCGCGCTCTGGGGACTTGGAGTACTCCAGTCCGCACTCCGGGGACTTGGAGATTTTTATTCATTTATACTCGAGTCCGCACTCTGGGGACTTGGAGTACTCCAGTCCGCACTCCGGGGACTTGGAGGTTTTTATTCGTTTATACTCGAGTCCGCGCTCTGGGGACTTGGAGTACTCCAGTCCGCACTCCAGTGACTTGGAGATTTTTATTCGTTTATACTCGAGTCCGCGCTCTGGGGACATGGAGTACTCCAGTCCGCACTCCGGGGACTTGGAGGTTTTTATTCGTTTATACTCGAGTCTGCGCTCTGGGGACTTGGAGTACTCCAGTCCGCACTCCGGGGACTTGGAGATTTTTATTCGTTTATACTCAAGTCCGCGCTCGGGGGACTTGGAGTACTCCAGTCCGCACTCCGAGGACTTGGAGATTTTTATTCGTTTATACTCGAGTTCGCGCTCTGGGGACTTGGAGTACTCCAGTCCGCACTCCGGTGACTTGGAGATTTTTATTCGTTTATACTCGAGTCCACGCTCTGGGGACTTAGAGTGCTCCAGTCCGCACTCCAGGGACTTGGAGATTTTTATTCGTTTATACTCCAGTCCGCGCTCTGGGCACTTGGAGTACTCTAGTCTGCACTCCGGGGACTTGGAGATTTTTATTCGTTTATACTCGAGTCCGTGCTATGGGGACTTGGAGTGCTCCAGTCCGCACTCCGGGGACTTGGAGATTTTTACTCGTTTATACTCGAGTCCGCGCTCTGCGGACTTGGAGTACTCCAGTCCGCACTCCGGGGACTTGGAGATTTTTACTCGTTTATACTCAAGTCCGCGCTCTGGGGACTTTGAGTGCTCCAGTCCGCACTCCGGGGACTTAGAGATTTTTACTCGTTTATACTCGAGTCCACGCTCTGAGAACTTGGAGTACTCCAGTCCGCACTCCGGGGAGTTGGAGATTTTTACTCGTTTATACTCGAGTCCATGCTCTGGGGACTTGGAGTACTCCAGTCCGCACTCCGGGGACTTGGAGATTTTTACTCGTTTATACTCGAGTCCGCGCTCTGGGGACTTGGAGTACTCCAGTTCGCACTTCGGGGACTTGGATATTTTTACTCGTTTATACTTGAGTCCGCGCTCTAGGGACTTGGTGTACTCCAATCCGTACTCTGGTGACTTGGAGATTTTTACTCGTTTATACTCGAGTTCATGCTTTGGGGACTTGGAGTACTCCACTCCGCACTGCGGGGACTTGGAGATTTTTACTCGTTTATACTGGAATCCGCGCTCTAGGGACTTGGAGTACTCCAGTCCGCACTCCGGGGACTTGGAGATTTTTACTCGTTTATACTCGAGTCCGCGCTCTGGGGACTTGGAGTACTCCAGTCCGCACTCCGGGGACTTGGAGGTTTTTATTCGTTTATACTCGAGTCCTCGCTCTGGGGACTTAGAGTGCTCCAGTCCGCACTTCGGAGACTTGGAGATTTTTATTCGTTTATACTAGAGTCCACGCTCTGGGGACTTAGAGTACTCCCGTCCGCACTCCGGGGACTTGGAGATTTTTATTCGTTTATACTTGAGTCCGCGCTCTGGGGACTTGAGTGCTCTAGTCCGCACTCCGGGGACTTGGAGATTTTTATTCGTTTTGAGCGTTCGTACGCCAACCAGAATAATATAATTGCAATTGCTTGCCACAGGATTATCATACGCAGAAACATTAATCGTTCATGAAAAGATGGCTTCAAGCCTTTATTAATGAAAGCACTAGATTGTTTTATTACATGCCAAGAACTAGGAATGAAAACATACTGGAAATAGATGCAATTATTGCATGAAGGAAGTAGACTAGGTGTAATAACGCTGCAAGTGCTCGCTGTTCCATGCTCGGGGGAGTGTCGCACCATCGACGGTCGCTAGCTTGAAAGTTCCTTCTCCAAGCTTCCGTTCGATGACGTATGGACCTTCCCATGCAGGTTTCATGTGAGATGGAGTTGGAAAGACTCGTTCAAAATGAGATCTCCCACATCAAAGGTTCTTGGTTGGACTTTTCCATTATAATATCTAGCGACTCGGTGTCTGTATCAGGCCGCTCTCAAATCAGCTTCTTCGCGTTTTTCATCAAAGTCCAATGATTCCAGTAAGAGATCCCGGTTCGTTGCAGGGTCATAATAAGTTACCCGATGTGATGGAACCTCAAGTTCCACGGGTATGACAACTTCTGTGCCATATGCCAATGCGAATGAAGTGTGGCTAGTCACGGTCTTGTGGGTAGTTCTTTAAGCCCAAAGCGCCGTCGGGAGTTCATCTACCCACTTGCCTCTAGCCTTTTCCAAACGCTTTTTTAATATGTACTTGATTATTTTGTTTACAGCTTCCACCTATCCATTCGCCTTTGGATGAGCAACTGCTGCAAACCTTTTCTCAATGCCACATTTCTGACAAAATTCTTTGAACTCCTTGCTTTCGAATTGAGTTACATTGTCTGTTATGATGGTCCGTGGGAGGCTAAAATGGCATATGATATTTCGTACCACGAAATTAATGACTTTCTTGGTGGTGATCATGGCCATAGGCTCTGCCTCTTCCCATTTGGTAAAGTAATCGACGGCCACTATTGCATATTTCGCGCCTCCTTTGGCTGTGGGTAAAGAGCCAATCAGGTCAATTCCCCACATTGCAAACGGCTAGGGACTAACCATTTGTCCGTCGGCGGAGCACTTGGAATTTTCACGTATATCTGGCATTTGTCACATTTCCTCACATGGTCTGCGGCGTCACGATTCACGGTTGGCCAAAAGTATCCATAACGGAAGATTTTCTTTGCCAATGTTTTCCCCCCGGCATGATCACCACACTCTCCCTCGTGGACTTCTTTCGGTACCCATTTTATCTCATTATGGGCCACGCACCGGAGTAAAGGGGTCGAGAATCCCCTCTGATACATTATTTCGTCCTGTACTACATAACGCGAAGCCTTACGAAGGACTTGGCATCTTTCGCTCCTTTTTTTAGGCAAATCCCCTTGTAGCAAGTACTGTTTGATCGGGGTCAACCACTATTCCTTTTCGGGTTTGGTTTCCAACACGAAATCTATCTCCATCATGTCTATACTTGGAGCAAGCAGGGTCTCAACAGGGAACAATCCCATTTGTTGTGCGTCGCCAGTGCTTGCGAATTTTGCTAATGAATCAGCTTCTCTATTCTGTTCGCGTGGGACATGGAAGATGTCATAATATTCGAGACTTGCCAGTAACTCTCGAGCTCGAGCGAGGTAAGGGCCTAGTCTCTGTCCCTTTGCTTGATAGTCTCCACGCACCTGGTATACTACCAGCTGTGAATCACAGAAGATTTCAATCGACTTCACTCCCAGTTCGATAACAAGTCTTAAGCCAGCAATTAATGCTTCATATTCGGCTACATTATTTGTTGCTGCAAACTCAAGCTTCAAAGCGTAGCAGATTGATCGGTCTTCTGGAGTTATGATGACTATGCCTGCCCCGAGCGATGGTCGTTAGATGCCCCATCGGTGTACATCTTCCATCGAACGGGAGGTATGACCCTGTGACTGCTCGGTTCATCTGGCAGAGTGAATTCAACGATGAAATCAGCTTGTGTTTGTCCTTATATGGCCCTTCGCGGCAGGTAGGCAATGTCGAACTGACTCAACTCGATATTCCATTTTAACATCCTTCCGAAAGTTTCCGGTCGTTGGAGTACTTGTCGCAAGGGTTGGTCAGTGTACACACCGATTGAATGTGCTTGAAAGTAGGGATGAAGCTTGCGTGACGCAATCACCAAGCAATAGGCGAGTTTCTCAATCTTTGGATAATTCCTTTCTGCCCCCGTCAAGCGTTTACTAACATAGTAAACTGGCCTTTGAACTCGGTCTTCCTCGCGGACCAAGGCTGTGCTGATGGCATGCTGGGAGATAGCCAAGTACACGTACAACGTCTCGTGGTCTACTAGTTTCGATAGTGCCGGGGAACTTGCTAAGTGCCTTACCAGAGCCCGAAATGCTTCCTCACAGCCGGACGTCCATTCGAAGTTTCTCTTTCCTTTCTTTATGACGTCGAAGAAGGGAATACACTTGTCTATAGCTCTGGATATGAATCGACTTAGCACAGCCACTTTTCCGTTCACTTTGCACCTGCTTTATGGTTTTGGGTACCTGTATATCTCGGATAGCCTGGATCTTCTCCGGGTTAGCTTCAATCCCTCGCGCGTTTACAACGAAACCCAAGAACTTTCCTGAAGCTACGCCGAATGAACACTTCAGAGGATTGATCTTCATCCCATAGTGCCTGAGTATATTGAACATCTCTGCTAAGTCTCGGATGTGGTCGTTTGACTGTCGTGACTTCACAAGCATGTCATCCACATAGACTTCCATTTTTTTCCCAATATGATCTTTAAACATTCGATTTACCAGACGTTGATAAGTCGCTCCTGCATTTTTTAATCCGAAGGGCATTACTACGTAGAAATACAACCCGACATTCGTGACAAAGCTGGTGTGTTCTTGGTCCGGGATGTGCATCGGAATTTGATTGTAACCAAAGTATGCGTCCATAAATGATAGTAACTCGTGTCCGGCTGTTGAATCGACCAGTTGGTCAATCCTTGGTAATGGAAAGCTACCCTTCGGGCATGCCTTGTTTAAATCAGAGTAATCGACACAAGTTCTCCATTTTCCATTTGCTCTCTTTACTAACACCGGGTTAGATACCCATTCAGAGTAGAGGGCGCCGCGGACGAACCCGTTGGTTTTTAGTTTGTCCACCTCCTCTTTAAGAGCTGCGGACCTCTCTGGGTCCATGCCTCTCCTTTTCTATTTCACAGGGACATGTTTCGGGTCTATGTTCAACATATGACTCGCAATTGCAGGAGAAATCCTGCACATATCAGAATGTGTCCAAGCAAAAACATCAAGGTTCGCTCGAAGGAAATCACTGATGTTTTCAGCTGCTACGGTGTCCAGCTGTGATCCTATTTTAAGAACTCGTGATGGGTCGTTGCAATTAACTGAGATGTCAATGGTCAGTTCGGCTGGTGCTGCATTTGTTTCCCTGGGCTCCCCATCATCATCTCTCGGATCTATGTCTTTATGGATCCGAGATTGTCGCCCGAGCCAGGGCTCGGGCGTTAGTTGTCAATCATCAGAATTTTGGATGCGGATCGAGCTGTCTGCAACCTTTCCTTTCTCCCTACGCTGCGCTTCTTGAGCTCAACCACATAGCATGCACGACCGGTTGCCTGATCACCATGCCCTACTCCTACTCCTTTGTCCGTCGGAAATTTTAACGTCAAACACCATGGGGTCATGGCTGCCCTGAATTCCGCCAGGGCTGGACGTCCCAGGAACACATTGTATGGGGAATCGACATCCAGCACTATGAATGGTAGGATTCTCACTCTCCTGCGTTCACCTTGCCCCAGTTCGACGGGTAATTCCACATATCCTATGGCATCAGTTGCCGCGCCGTTAAAGCCATGGATCCTGGCTTTGGATGGTTTCAAATCCTTGGTTTCCAGTTTCATTTGGTCATATGCTTTCCGGAAGATGATGTAACGGAACTTCCGCAATCAATTAGAATTCTCTTTACGAATGCCGGCCCGATGGTCGTGGATATGACCATTGGGTCGATAGTAGGGGCCTCTACCTTATCCGCATCTCAGCTCCTAAACACGATGTCATCATTCATCGTGCGCTACTGCTTTGCGGGAGTTCCATCCTCTACATTCGAACAACACTCATAATCCGCATGTCTCAGAGAGTTAGCATATGGTTCCATCTCCTTCCAATTCTTATCCGCAGGGTGAGGTCCACCAGCAATCGTGTTAATGACCAATCTACCCATAGTTCGAGTAGGTTATTCTGGTTGGTATGGGGCTGGCCCTCGCCCAGGGTCCGATGTCTCTTGCCTTTCATCCTGTGGGTCTTTGACAAATTCCTGTAGCTTCTTCTGCCTAATCAATTTCTCAATGGCGTTATGAAGATGTCTGTACTCCTCTGTGTTGTGCCCATAAGACTCGTGAAAGCGGCAATACTTTCCAGTCCGCTTCTGCTCCTCTGTTGATTCCTTTGGGCATGGTTTTCTGTATTGAAAAGTGTTGCGGGTTGATAAGTAAATGTTCTCAAGAGATGCGTTCAGTGGAGTGTATTCGTTGTAGGTTGGGATTCTTGACTTCCATCTCCCCGTTTTCTGCTTCTTTCCGGGATTTCCACCTCCGGATTCTTTAGACTGCCCGGGCTTGTTCTGGACGTTGGCTTGAGTCTTTCCAGGGTTATTGCCAGTTGTCTTCACGGCGACGCTGCTCTTTACAGATTCCTGAACGGGCCCTGGTGCCTTGTCTTTCCTTGTCCACCGAGCTTCTTCCCTCCTTATGAACTGATGAGCTTTCGAATAAAAACGCTCCAGTGTGGTTGGGGGCTTTCCCGCCAACCAATCTCCAAATTCAGAATCGGGATCCACTCCATGCATCACTGCCATAAAAATTGCATGGTCGTTAGGATTGCTCACTTCGGTAGCAGCAACATGAAATCTCTGCAAGTAACGTCCTTTGGACGAGTGGTGTGTATCCTGAATTGCTCTATGAATTTCATTGCTAATTCGTCGAAGCTGGATATTGATCGTGGGGGAAGTCGAGTAAACCACATGGTGGCAATTCTGGATAGGGTAATCGGGAAGCACCTACACTTGGTTGCATCATTGGCTCTTGCTGAATCCATCATCCATCCATACCTCATTACATGCTGTCTAGGGTCAGTTTTCCCTTCATAGGCTGGAATGGTGGACATGCTGAACTTTCTCGGATATTCAGCCTGTAGAATGGGGTCTGTGAAGGGAGTATGGGTTTTCGACACTCCCCAATCTTCATTAGTCAAGCCTTGGTTCTCTCTCATCAACTGCCTGATCATAGCTGTCGAGTCCCGGGTTTGTATAGAAGAAGGGAGGTGGGGTTCCTTTCCACGGGCCTGATTTCTAATAGATCGATCAATGGCACCTGCTTGTGCATTTTCATCCTTGCGGCGTCTACGCTTAGGCGGTTCATTAGCTGAAGTCGAACTATCCTCTTCAGAGTAAGCGACAGGGCTACCTCCAGCATTCTGATGCTGCTGCTGAGTAAGCTGAGTTATGAGGTCAGCAGTGACTTGCATTTTCTCAGCAAGTTGCGTTCTACTCTCCTTGAGTCCTCTTATCAATTCATTGAATTCCGCTCGGGAAACAACTTCTTCTTGGTTTTGGCTGGAGGGTCCTGCACCTTGAACAGCTCGCTGATTGCTAGGCCCGAGTTGTTGCACACTAGTAGTTTCATGGGCATCTGCATTTTGAGAGGCTGATCTTGTCCGTGGTCTTCCCATGGTAGAGTTATTGGTTGTAACTCTGAGTTGAATCAACAAATGCCTACGGATGATTATGGATCTCCTTCGGGGGACTTATGCAATCCAGTAGCTACAAAGTAGATCCTAATAGCCTGAGAATTCAACTCTCAATGAAAGCATCAAAATGTTAGCACCAAAATTGGTCACTAACACCCTTAGAAAGATTGTGTAGACAGATTAATGAAGAAAGTAAATTAAAACAGATAATAGAGTGTAAATTTAAATGCAGAAAACAAGAACATCAAATTTATATTGGTTCGGCGTAACTGCCTACATCCACTTTGAAGTTGATTTACATTGATTTCCTTGATGGGTGATTACAGATACAATCCGTTTTTAGTTACTAGAATACAATTGCAAAGTAAAAGAAATAAGTCTGGAATGAGTCTTGAAAATGGCAGAGTCTCCCCAGTGTTCTCTAAAATCTCTCTCTTTTCCTGTGCCCCTGCCCCTCTATTTATAGACGAAGGTGGGTTGGACTTCTCTGGTGGGCCAGGTAGCTGAATAACTCGGTCCAAATAGGACAGGTCCTGTATGCCGAACCGAGCGTGCGGAACGGTCAAGTACCGACCCATTTTCTTTATGCCGAACGACATGTCTGTTGTGGGGAAGAGTAGGTCGTGCAGTGTTCGAACCGGGCGTGCTGGAGAGAATGCCGAACCATCCTTGATTGCCGAACCGTTCTTGATTGCCGAATCATTCTTGATTGCCGTCCTGCCGAACCAGCCTTGATTGTCGAACGTCTCAAGAGGTCGAATGACAATGCCGAGCCTTCATGGATACCGGACGCTCCTTGATGCCGAACGGTTTGGTACCGAACGGTCTGGGTGCCGAACGAGGAGCTTGATGTTTGAACACCATCTTGACCGAACGAGGCCTTTGGCCGAACGATGCTCTTGGCCGAGCGCTATCTTTGGCCGAGCAATGTCTTAGGCCGAACGTTCTTTAGATGCCGAGCGTAACATGATGTCGAACCGACATGGTACCGATCCACCTTCAGGCCGAATGCCCTTGGTAGGCCGAGTACTAAGTTGCAATGCTATGGTGTCGATCCATCTACAGGTCGAACGCCCTTGGTAGGCCGAGTACTAAGTCGTCCGGTCAATTCCCTAGAAAACACAACATAAACTCACTTTAAATGCATTCCAAAAACAATTGTGATAATTAGTTTTGTTAGACAAAAGGATGTAAATATTTTATTATTGTCGCTATCATCATCATCATTGGAATTAGTACTTAGAAGAGGATATTACCATAAACAGTATATGCATACCAC
Source organism: Allium cepa (assembly GCA_030765085.1). Taxonomy (NCBI): domain Eukaryota; kingdom Viridiplantae; phylum Streptophyta; class Magnoliopsida; order Asparagales; family Amaryllidaceae; genus Allium; species Allium cepa. The sequence goes on along the minus strand of CM060934.1, from coordinate 306,636,726 downwards.
AAATCCAAATATGTCCAAGGTTCGAATCATGCACGAGATTCGAAGCTGTGACCTCAGAAACAAAATATAAACTTAACATATCCAACGAATCGAATGTTTCTATCCACGGTGGACCCTTTTAAGTGCAAATCAAACACATATTTACCTTAGAATTTCACTTATACTTAACAGAAAAAAATGAAATCAATTTCCTAAATCTCTTAATTTGAAATTTAGCATATTTTGATTTTTCTATAAAAAAATTAGTCATTCAAAACTAATAAATTATTTTTTAATACTTAATGTTTTTACATATAACGTGATAAACAGGTAGAAATTCTATGTTAGAATGTTTCTTTTTAGATTGAATCGTCTTTTAAGCGCAAAACAATAAATTCATCTATATTGAAATAAACAAAAATAGGAAGCAATTTCTTGAAGCAGTTGTGTCCATTACAATATTAATTCCACATAACAACTGATTTCATTTGGAGATCAACCATCACGAAACTCAATGATTTACAAAAAAACTCAATGAGACAAAAAACCTAATGATGACTTTTGAGGTATAAAAGATAACATATGATGCAATTGAGATTTGAGAATTACAGACAACTTACACGTAGCAAATCAACCACAGACATACTTGCTCTTTTAGTCTCTTCGCCTTTTTATATGTCAATTTAAATGACTTTTCAGTACCAATAAAATTGTAATTTTTGCACTTTCAACTGCTTAATTGAAAAGAATGAACTGAAGATAAATTGGGCTTTGCTGGCTGAGCAGAGCCAAAGCTAACCCCGGTAACCCTTATATCATCTTCCTTCTTGTACTAGAAGTACAGAGCCCATTCGAATATTTCAACAGTTGAAAAACAACGAAACCGCATTGAGAAATTCCATTAATCAAATTAGCAGCAAATTCACTTTGAGATTTCGGAAATTTGCCTGATCTTGATTTTTTTTCTTTCCATTTAAGGGTTGGATAATTCTATTTATACACCTATAATCTCTTAATGTACATCATAAAATATAATAAAGTAGCATACATCAAAAATTAATCTACAAAAACCATAATTGTACAAAATTACCCTTGTTTACATCTTCATCGTCTTTCCTCTTTTGAACCTTAAAACTCATTTACATAAAAATAAGAATTCCTAGCAATGAATTTAGTTAAAACTCAATAAAAAGCTTTCAAAGTTCTAGCACTAATACTGTAAATTCTTTAAAAAAAATTGAAAATTCTTAATTTCATCAAAATTAGCTCTAATTTTAGAAGAAAAAATTTGAACACTGTTGAATTAGAGTACTTAGTTGTGAAAATTGTCTTAATTGTTATTTTATGTTTCGTTAACTTCATCAAAATTGCATAAATTTGACTAAATATCATTGATTTTAATGTTTTAATTAGATGAGTTATAAGAAAATGATTAAAAATGCAAATAAGAAGAAGGGTAACTTAGTCATATGTGTTCTTAATAAAATAATGTTGTGTATTTGATGATTTTGGTGTATGAATAGAATTTGCATTAAGGGTTTTGTTGATAAAGATAAAGAGAAACAGTAGCTTTGCAGAAGTCGGTTAGAAGCAGAAAATTGGATAACCAAGTTGATGTTTGCTTGGAAATAAGCAATCATTTACACTCAGTTTTTCCCTTTCACACCCGATGAGAAAGAATAATAAAAAGCCCAAGCAAAATGGAATGAAAAGTAAATACGAGTACTAGAATTTATGATCTCGGCATTAATTATCTATTTCTACCATAACGAAACGCCATTGCAATTTCAAGTTAAAAATAACATTGTACATTTCTTCAATCTCTCCATATCGACATTACAAATTTAACACCAACAATTGCAAGATTTTCATTTATACTTGTTTCAATTCAAATTATATATTATTAAAACCAACATAGATTAAAATCGAAATTACTAAAAAGATGTCATTGAAAAACTATATATTCAACAAATATAAGCTTCATGCAAAATCCATGTATCACGGTACAATATTTCATCAAATTCATTTTTTATGACAAGGGTGGTCTGGGTAAAAAAAGGATGGAAAAGGAAAGATTTTGGATATTATTGTTTTTTTTGTAAAGTATTGAGGTGAGAAATGAAATAATGGGGATGTTAATATAACCACCTGTCACTTATTTGACCACTTAATAAAGAATAAACATTTTGAAGTTGCTTGCTTAGGATAAAGAGTTTAGACCAGAAACACTTTTTTTGGTAATAATTGTTGTGCTTTTCCTTGCTTTTTCTAGTTCAGAATGTTTAATGATAATCGCTTTGAAAATGATAAATTAATAAGATTTCAAATTTTTAGGTTATATTTTTGATTACTTTTCTTCATTTAGATTTTTACTTTTACAAAATAAAGAAAGAAAACTAAATCAAATAATGTTTAAATTTTTGAAAAAATATAAAAAACTACAAATTCTCAGATTAAGGAATATAGATAAAGTTAATTTTTCAAAATTGAATTTTCGTAAACTTAATCCATGTGATCTTTCAAAGGATACAAAATTTTAAAATATGCCAAAATTTAAATATGAATCTTTCATAATTAAAACTTTCAAAATAATCATCCATCATTCAATTTCCACAAAACCCAAATATTTACAAAATTAAAAATCTTTGAATTACAAGCTTATCAAAATTTAAATATTTAGTCTTGTTTTTTTTAAAAAAAAAATTATTGCCATATGAATACCCGATTATAAAAGGCAATATTATCAAAATAGTCATTTCTATTGGTCTCTATCAGAAGTTTTAAAATTGTAAACAAACAACCATTCAAAAGTCAGCATTCGGCAGTACTCAGCTTTTAGATTTTTAAACCACAGCCATCAGGTTATGAATATAGATAGGGGTGGGAATGGAAAATTTCCGTACCAACCAGGACATTTCTGTTTCTTCCAATTATTGGCGGAATGTTAAAACATGTTCCGTATTCCGTACCGTTAACCCCGGAATTCCAATAGATGGAAACTGGAAGAAAAGGAAGGAAATATGGAATTTCATTTTTCCGACACTTAAGATTTTTAAATGCAGAATTTGTAATCAAAATATGTTCTGAACAGAAATTTAATGTAAGAGATTATTTGCATAAAAGACTACTTGCAGGTACTTGATCATGCATAACACACTATTTACGAAATAACCAATGTGAAATTTAATATAAAGTATAAAACTGACCAGCTAATGATTAATTGATCAAGCATATAACAGACTATTTGCAAAATGTGTTCATGCATGTACCACACTATTTGCATTACAGACTATTTAATACATGAATTGATCAAGCATGAAACAGAACTGATCAAGCAAAATGTGTTCTAAACAATCATAAATAACAGAAAAGAAAATATAGAACTACATGTACTGTTAAATTCAAATAATATATTCATAACTAAGAAACACCACAAGATCTGAACAGTTTCTTCATAAATCATTTTGTTGTCTTCATAAATTCTTGCCAACAGTTCTTCATTCTGCTTCATTTTGTTGTGATGATGATAATGCTCCCAAGGATAAAGAAGAAGTCCCTGTACAAAATATTAATTAGCATTTACATACTAGCATTAATGTGTAATCTAAAACATGAATAATTTCAACAAAAGGCTTTAAAATCCTTTCAATCTACTTCAATTCTTTATTACTGGGTTCAGAAACAATAGTATGCAGGCAAAGTATAAAAGCAAAAAAAGGGTATCAAGCATGGATACAGATTTTGTACCATGAACAACTAATAATTGGGTTCAAAAGCTGAACCTGTGTCAAACAAAAGTCCAGTATACTGTTACAAGCCCAGTTTTTGTATAAATTGGCTATACTGTTTACTTTTATTTGGTGTGAATTTTTGCTTTTTAGTTTTATTTGGTTAATCTTCTTACAGCTGAAAGAAATACAGGAAAAGAAATGCAGGCATAATAAAGGTATAATTCCCACCGTGAATTCAGAAAAAAAAACCATTTACAAAACATTTTATAAAACATTTTATCAAAATTATTTTTCCTTATTTTGTGCATTAATAATATTGTCCTTGATTTTAGAGTTTTTAAGAATGCCCTTTGCATTTGCACTAAAAATGCTCTAACAAAAATCTAAGGTAACATCTCTCAGTAGTAATCTGAATTGTAACAATTTATGCACTAAATACATTTTGAAACCCAGTTCTCAGAAGGAAAAAAAATTGTTTTTTACACCCACTCATTAATACACTTGCAACTTCACTCAGCATTAACACTATTCAGTAAGTTACATGGTTTATTCATTGATTCCAAGTGGTAACTTTGTTTCTGGAAAAAAGATGTTGTAGGAAGTAGAACCCTGTAAACCTTCTTCATTCACTGATTTACACTATTCCAAATGGTAATTTATGTGTTTTTTGAGTTTCTATCCTATATAAACTTCCATTATTTTAAGAATAAATAAAGGGAGATACAATTCATATTATAAAATTGTACCAAATACTGTGAAGCAACTAACCTATAGTTTTGTCTGAAAAAATCAGTTTAATGAGTAGACAACCATTCAAACAAAAGCCTGAATTCAATCTGGTGATAGAAATTAGGGACATTTTTCAATTTACTTTAACTCTTATGGGCATAATGGAGAGCATAAGTTATATTGGCTGAGATTAATCTGAACTACAAGATTAGAAGATAGGATGATCATCACCATTAAGATATAGAAGATTGTCTGAAATACGAGATGATCAAGAAAAAAAGTAAATATAAAATGATTAATTAAGATGAGTGCCTATAACATATCAATACCAACTAAAAATTATTTGCCTTCACATATCGCCTCCGTATCCATGAATAATTCAACGTCTTCTTCAAATTGCATTTGATGAAAACTAAAGTTCTCCGCTTTCAACCAATCACTAAGACATACCAATGCTTCAACCATTCTAGGAGCCAATGAAGCCCTAAAAGGATTAATGACTCTCCGACCTAGACTAAATGCACTTTCACTAGCAACGGTTGAACTAGGCATTGCTAGAATGTCTTTAGCTATTTTGTAAAGTATTGGATATTTTGTTTGGTTGCTTTTCCACCAATCTAATAAATTGAAATCTCTACTCATAAGATTTTCAAATGGATCATTTAAATATCGATCAACCTCATTAGTTATCTCAAGCGATTGTTCTTCTCTTCTTGTTTGTTGAAGTCTTTTTAACTTTTTACTTCTAACATTATCATCAATTTGTTCATCGACTTATTCAATTCTTACCACCAAATTAGATCCAATTATATTAGGTATGTTCATGCTCTTTCTATATTCATCGTATAACACATTTAAAGCATGTTTTATAACATTGAGAAACTCATTTATTTTACCATCACTTCAACCTATATCAAGAAAACTAATCTTCAAAGATTGAAATTTATACCTTGGATCCAAAATATGCGCTATGAAAATAACTTTATTAATTACTTCGATGCTACCCTAATATTTTTCAAACTTAACCTTCATCAATTTTGCTACACTTTGCAAATTAGAATCATGAATATTGTCAATAGCTTGTTCAATCGCTTCTTGAATCAGTATAACCTCATCAAAAAATTAACGAAGAAGTGACATTCTTACTTGCACTAAGTTTCATTGTAGTTTCATTAAATCCATTCAAAACTCAGTTAAAATACGACTTCTTTCCCAATCCTCTTGTTTCGGAGGTCCCGTTCTTTTTACCAAATTCTTTTTCTTATCTTTGACCATCTCATTAAAGTAAGCTTTAATCGATTCATCTTCTATACACATCCTATCAAACACTTTTCTAAACTTGTGAGCAATATCAAGCATTTTAAATGTTGCATTCCATCTTGTAGGACAATCAAGTGGAACGATAGCCATTTTATCTTTTTTCATAAAGTTGGAGTAATATCTAAATTTGTCTAAGCTAGAAGGAGATGAGTGAATGTACTTGACTAAGTTTCTAATGCTTTCGACAGCTTCACAATAAAATTTTAGTCCATCCTTAACTATTAAATTTAAGACATGACAAACAAATCTCAAATGTAAATATTTTCCATTAAGCAATTAAGAATTAGAATATTCTAATCTTCTCTTTATATAACCAATTGCAGTATCATTAGCACTAGCATTGTCAACGCTGATGGTAAAATTTTTATCTATCCCCCATTCATTCAAACAATTCTCTAATACTCTTCCAATTTCATCACCTTTATGACTATTGATTTTTATAAATGCTATGATTCTTTTGTGTAATTTCCAGTCGTTATCCATAAAATGTGCGGTAATTACCATGTAATTAATATTGTGAACTGAATTCCATGTATCGGTGGTAATACTAACCCTTTGATCCCCTATCACGCTTTTTAATTTAGTCTTTTCTATTGTAAATAAATCCCAAATAGCCAAGGCACATTTCTTCCTATCAGGTACAATGAATGTGGGTTGAAGTTCAGCAAATAATTCTCTGAACCCTTCGCTTTCTACCATCCTAAATGATATCTCATTTTTAACAATGAATTTAGACAGTGCTAACATACATCTATTTTGATTAAAAGAATGTGGAACCAAAGATCCACCTAATCCATCTTGAGGTTGACCCTTATCTATGTCTTTTCTTATATATAGTAGAATTTGGACATAAATAGAAAAGATGATACCGTAAACCAGTTGTCCCTTGCTTCGACTCGGCTGGGCATTCCATTTTGCAATACTTGCATAGTGCAATTGTCTCCATTTCCCCATCGTCTTTCTTTCTGACAATCTTTGTCATGTGATCCCATACTATCGACTTAGGTTGCCTTAAAGGTTTTTTGTGATGAATCTCAGTCCGACTTTGTGAATCGGATTGTGTTTGTCCTAATTCATTCGCCGCACTTGATCCACTCGAGTCCATAAGAAACCTATATCAAAATAAAAGATGTTAGAAGATATACATACACAACATGAAGTCTTAAGTAACACAAAAATAATTATCCTGATAGGTGTTTTTACCAATTGACTTCAGGTTCAGTTAGCTCAATATTCGATAACAGTTCTGGAAACTCAATGTTATCTGAAGTGAATGCACGAGTATGCCTCAGCTGAATAACCTGAACATCAACCTGACATACAAAAAATATATTCTATCATTGTTTGCAAGCAAGAAGAGGAAATGGATTAATAAGATAAATTTGTTACCAGACCAAACATAAATTTACAGTCCAAAAAACAGAAAATCACACGAAAAGGTAACTCATAAGTCATAAGTGATCAGGCTCAAGTATTCAACATTTTAAACATGCACAACATAAGTTCCCAGTAGCACCCACGTCATTACTTTTGAATTGCTCGTATGTTTACCCACAAAATGTAAAATGTAAAAGAAAGATGCATGCAATCATATTAGCACATTGTAAGTGGGTACTCCAAAATGAGCACATATCTTGTAGCGTTAATTGAATTTCTGAGAATTGAATTCGGAAAACGAACTGGGAATTGATTTCGAACATTACTATTTATCATTAAGGTACAAGTTTCTCTTTAAAAAAAAGTTTCTCTTTAATTTCACTCACCAAGTTCAAGGAAATAAAAATATAAGAAAACGTATCGTGTATGAATTGAACAACTTGAATGTACTTTTTTTCGGTGGTTTACTATATCCTTAGTTAATTGTTTTTCAGTTAGTAGGAACTATGTAGTACATCTCACAATGATTTTATAATAAATTTACTTTCCACACCAAACCGACAGCATAAAAGATCATGTGCATTGTGCAATTTTCTGTTTTCATTGTATTTTCTTTCTATCTGGACAACTTTAAGCGATTGATAACTCATATCAAATTTCTACATGTTGTTTTCTATCTTTGATGCATCATCGCATTGATTCAACCTATATTCTCATATCAGCATTTTGCCTCTTTTTACACTCTTTTCTTTGTATTCTTTACATCCTTTCTAACAATAAGAATAATAGTACGGTAACTATAACTTAGAACAAGAAAGAAAATGATCTCTGTTTGTTTTGCTAATAGTTACTTGACAATTAGCAAACTCCAATCACTATCACAAGTGCAGACAGCTGTTAGTTACTGGCAGATTATTAATCATGTAAGACTTGTAGGATTATGCATACGAGTTTTCAAATTGTGTATGATCTGTCAATTCGATCTTAAAATAATAAACAGACAAGTAGGACACTAGATGTTTATCCAAGTATGAAGTTTGATTTCAATATCCAACGTGATGTAAAAAAAAGAAATAAAATGACGCCACTAAATTGCTTTGGAATAAAAGATAATTGTGTTCTTTGAATGTAAAAAAAGAAGAAAAAACAAATATGTATAAATGAAGTAAAACACAAACAATAAATAAGAAGACTCTAAATTGGTATGGATTAACTTCTTACCGTAGGATAGGGCCACTTTGCATGAGATTGCCACCAAGCTTTCAGAATAGAAGTGGTATCCCTAGGCAATTTCCCAGCTCTTCGCTTCCTTAATATTTCTTCTCTAATATCGACAAGTTTTTCTTTGTAACCCTACATATGACATGGGTATATCCATAAGCCCTTGGCAATTGCATGGGTAAATATATAGTATAACTATTAGACTTGACTAAAATGAAAATTATATCCACAAAAAAATGACTTTAAAGACAAATTAATCTTGACTAAAACTGTATTATAAATAAAAGTTTATGGAGAACGAGAAATCATCTGACCAACCTAATTCATTTAGGAAAAACTAGGATGATAATGATGGTCAGCAAAATACAAAACTAATAACCCCTTCAAAATCATTAGTCAATATTAATTTTTAAGACACATTTTAATCAAACTGATTTGAAATATCAATTTCATTGTGCCAGAGATACTCAAATGAACCCAAATTTTGCTACTGAAGGGAACTGAAATGAACTGAAATCAAATGAACCAAAACTGTCCTGAACTAAAAATTTAAAGCCACTTTTGTCTACTACAAAGATGAAATGACCAAAAAATGATGATGAATTTAATTAGTGAACTAAAGTGAAATGAACTGAAGTGGACTTCTTATTTTCCAGTAAAATCTACTCAACAATATATTTTTTTAGCAACAGAAAGGAAAACATACATTCTGTTTTTCATTGGGTAGCATTTTCCATTGGTACCACACAACTTGTTAAAGAATATTTTAAGCAAATGTGAGATGAAGTGCAGTACGTAGAATTTTTTTAAAAAAACTAAATAAATGAGTAAATGAAAGATGAACGAAGAGTATACAAACAACTAAAAATGAACTAAATGTCCAACAATTACAGCTAAAAGCAATAACGTATAACAGAAAAGCATTAGCAGATTACTCAAGCATTCGGCAACAACATGTACATTATCATAGAGCAAGAAAAATGACAATTGTTTTGACATTACATTCGTCCCCAGCATTGTTACCTGTTTTAAAACATCACTAAAATCATGTTCTAAGTCCTAACACACTAGTCACCTATCTTAAAGAACCATACATTGAAAGGGGAAAACTGATTTCATTAGGAAATCAAATTAAAACAGAAAAATCACACAAACAAGTGCACTAATACAGAAATCAAAATCAGTACCACATAAATAATAAATCAATGCAATGGAAAATCAAGAAATAGTTTATTACCGATTTCACGCATCAGGTAGTGAAGTAGAACAACGGCGTGCCATGAAATTAGGTCAAGCTAAAGACAATCGATCGAAAGATGGTTATGGCGATGATAAAAATTAGCGACCTGTCAATCTGAAGATGAAGATGAAACAGTCAACAAGAAAAGGGACGAAAGAAAAATTAGGGTTAGGTTTGTTACGTGCGTGCTAGAATAAGAAATAAACGCCTAATTAGTTGTAAGAAATAAACGCCTAATTAGTTGTGGACCTGGCCCAAGCAATAAAAACAGGAAGGAACGGAATTACCGTGGAAAACTTGAAAATTTCTGCTTTTTTACCGTTTTGAATCGGAAGGAATTCCTTCCGATTTGTTTATTTCGGAAAAACATGAAAATCGGAAATTTCGAAAATATTCGGAAGGAAAATAACGGAAAACGGTAAGATGAAAAAAAAATCCAGCCCTAAATATAGATTAGACAAAAATACACAAAGATTAATAGTCCATAGAAGCACTCCGACCACTTGAAAAGAAAAAAATTCGCCAGATACAAAGTATTTCTATGTTACATTCATTTGAACATGCCACATAAAGTGGATACATTACTGCTAAGGCTTACGGTTTATTGAAGCACATGAATCAACAGATCATAAATCTAAATATATGTGAATAGAACATAGAAAATTTTGTCTTAAATATCAGCTTCAAGGAAACATCCAAAGCTCCCTGGATTCAAGCTCTGAGCTTCATGGATTCCAGCTCTCAAAGAAAGAAAGGAAACGCAAATCTTCAATTAGAGCAGTGGTTATCTCCACCTAAAATCAGAATAGTAGCGAGGATGGATAACTGGAAATTTGATTGGATATTTGGGTTGATCGTCGAATCTCTTTGACATCATTGTTGTTTGCTTCTACACAGATTCATCATCGGTGCTTCTCTGTTATAGAGAAAAAAGTTGAGCTTGTTGCTTCGTTCTACGATTATCTATTGATAATCACATGAACTTGTTCAAAATAATTTGATTTTACCGTAGTTTTATACTTGGTGACAAATATGCACATATATTTTTGAAACCATTTAGGTTATAGAAATTTAACAGAATGTCGTAAGGATGTACGATACTCCTACTACACACTTTTGCCAATATTGAACAACTGCAATAATAAGCTGAATTCAATTAAGAGGTGGGATATATCATTGACATCATCACTGTTTACGTGAGTATTAGAAAAAAATATTTGTGTATTTATAGAATTTTACAATATAAAAGTATTTGAAAATTGAATAGAAATAGGTTTAGAAGATGAGAGGTAAAAGAAGTGCTAGAAACAATAGGAATTAATCAGCTTTAACTAAATATGCTACATGTTTTATGTAACAATATCATGTCAACATTTTTGCACACATCACCTTAATATATTTGTATACTGCACCTTACTAATTATGCTGTATTTACACCCACCTCATCACAAGGCCTAGCCTCTGTACCAAATTAGATAACAATTTGATATTCTAAAGATAACCATATGATATTCTAAAGTAACGACAATAGGAAGACTGACCTTCAATATAATGTTTTTTACTTAATACAAAGACAATATTATGACTCGCATATAATGACATACTAGAAATAATAGTTTGACATCTAAATTTCTACCGTGAGATTGCCATCTGAATCAACTAAGAAACATGAACATACCTTTTTTTAAAGCAAAATCTTGCACATTTTCGGCTCCATTATCTTACTCGATGGTGCATTAACTGAAGACCCATCACCTGATCCAATTGATCCACCCCTGTATGCTTTCAGCAAAGACCTGGTGAACTTTACAAAAAGGCACTGATGCTTCTATTAACCCATTCTCAGTATATGGGTTTTGTTTTGCTTCGTTAACAATTGAATCCGATTGACAACTGCAATAATAATAAACTGAATCCAATTAAGTGGAATATATCTAAATATGTAGTCAAACTATTGCTACTTGACTAAGCTCAGCTCAAAACATGAGATAATGAATCCTTTTTACCGTAGCAGCAAGAGCACAAAGAGTAGGCACGGTGAGTTCAACAAAATCAGCACCCCAACTCTTGAGTGCATCAACTGATGATCTAGCATCTTCATTAACCTCAGAAAAAGCTGCAGTTTTGACGTGCTTTTTGTAATACTTGATTACTTTACCCAACATCTTGCTGTTGACATGAGGAAATTGGATTCCACCATGAGCGCAATTTTCCTCAATCATGTACTGTTTTCCCAAAAAAGGCCCGTACAACTGATTAAATTAATGTATGTGCTATTTTTATTTGACAGACATCTCCATGTAACATTTCAACATTATTAACTTAAGACAAAGTAATAAGATTAAGCAATTATGCACCAATGGAGATACAAATTTTTGTCCGTTTTATTTTTATTGAAAATTTCAAAGAGGCCATCAAATAATATAAAACTAAAAATATCTTATTGACTGAGACTAGATTATTATTGTCATAACCTATCATAATTTACAAACTGACAAACAAACTAATTAAAAATGTAAAAGCAACAATCAGAAACACTCACCTTGATAGGAACAGCTCCAGACATACAATCAACAGAATTACTGATCTCTTAATCATTGTTGCTTGAGTGATGTGCTTCTCCTTGGCTTCTTTCTAGGACGTCGTACAAACCCATTTACCAAATTTTGAGGTATTCCAGACCAGTTTTGTGCAGAGGATTGAGAATTTAGAGGCCCGTTTTGTATCATGAGGGGTTGAGATGGTCCAACATTATGCTGCTCTTCTGGCCATGACAAATTATTATTTTCTAGAAACTCTTTTACAAAACTCATCAAATTGGTGCATCCTGTTTCCGAATCCACACGTCCTTGTTTAATGACTTCAGCCATCTCTATAACTTTGTACAGAAAATCCTCCTATAAATCAACTCGGATTTCATTTATATTTCTTTCATGGTAAAGAAGAAGAATATATCGAAAAACAAGAGCTATATTTTGAAATAAATCTTACTAACCATGTCTCTCTGTAATGGTGCACAAGGAATTTATGCCCCTAACTTGGTTGATGTTTTTAAGACATAAGGACGAGTGATTTGCCAGTAATACCAAATATACCTATTTAAAGAAATTGTCGGATGGCGTTGAGTTTGAATATGCATACGTCTTTCACCCTGTATTTTTATGTATGTTGAGTTTCGACCTTCGAATGCTTTAACACCTTTTTGCACATCTTAATAGGCCCAGATGCATCGTATGTGTTGTTTAAAACCAAATTGTCTCATTACTCGATCTGGAGAATACATTTGCACTTCATCAAAGCAAATTAGTGGTGTCTTCGTAGTCCAAATTTTGATGGCCAAGTGTAAATGTTCTTGGAAGTTCAAGCAATGATCCATATGCTACCCAATCCACAAAATCACTATGCAAAAGGTATAGCTCGTTGCGCTAGAATCGTACACTACGACGCGGAGTCTGCTAACAAGTTTTCAGACCATTCCATCTGTAGAATATATGTGTTGGTGTATCTGTAAAATAAGAGTTTTTTTTTTCCAATTTAAAACAACAATCATGCTAATAATTATGTGATTGTGTATTATTTTATTTATAGTGCATGCAGTACTTCAAAGTTCAGAATAGCTTGTTATAGACTTTTTGGTTCACTGTTATTTTATCATTCATTTGATTTTAATGTTTTTCATACATAAAATGTAAAATTGAAGGTCCAATAGTCAAAAATCATACAAATATACAAAATACACACACGCTTGTAAGATAATTTTAAGGTTGAAAAACTGAATGCCGCTTAAACTCATCACGGTAGAAATTAAACCTACTGTCTCACCTTTCATTTCTCTTAAAGTAACATAGCAAAGCAGAAACAACTCTACCTAAGTAGAATATCATAATGGCTAAAATGCAAGTTTAATGCTATATTTAAATGGTACCACAGCTATCATAATTGACTTAAATGAGTTTTAACTAATATATTGGTTATTTTCAGCAACATGATAATATTACCAATGAAGCACCCAAATTTTTGAATGACACGTTACAATATACAGAATCCATTTAGGGCTCACACTGGACAGAAAATGATTTGTCGGGCATTTTCATGACTCGATTCTTTTTCCAAAAAAAAAAGGGAAAAAAAACTATTGCATTATTCTTAATATTGGCTCACACAAAGAACTACAATATATATCAAATAAACATTAATTCAACAATTGTTATGAATTAGTAAAGGGGTGATGATAAGACATACTTGGTTATTCGGGTTGAACATTGAATCTCATCATTGTTGTCATCTTCAACATTATTATTGTTATCGTCGTCGCCGTCGTCAATATCAAACATAAATGCTCTCCATTTTGAACTTATTAAAGTAATCATGACAATGGAATAGTTTTTGATGCTCCAATAGACTGCCTGTACCGAGTTCAATGTAAAAAATTACTAAATATAAAAGGAATCACTAATCGACTATTTAGGGTAATAGGAAGTGACTGATTAAAGCACAAGAGAATCATATGTAAGATAGAACTCTCAATCCGACATACAAATCCCATCCCAAATACACAAGCGGAAGAGATAATTTAAAAACACATAACTTTTGTCAGCACTGAATCAATTTAAAAGATGATTTTAATTAAAATCACGCATGAATTTCTTGGGAATATATAAAAAAAAATTATACAAATAACTCAATGCAGTATGAGGGTTATTCAAATAGCTACCACGGAAGAATGTCAACTGAAGAAATACTAATATAATAGCCATAATTAGGAGAAACGCTAGTTTAACAAAAGTGAACTAAATTTTGCAGTTGTGTTTGTCAAAATGGTTGCATGTGAAACTCTTTTTATTATTATTACACTTAATGAGTATTACAAAGAAAATGTAATTTAATTTGACATGAATTCAACTTTTAGTTGCCTAACTAATAGTTTAAGAAAAACATATCTACAAAGAAGGTAAAAAAAAAAAATTGATCGTCGCATAAAAGATTGATAGCTTATGGTAATTAATATACGATTCTTATCGATGAACCGTCATTTATACAATGAATGCAATGAAGTATTTTATTATAAACCCTAAACAAATAAGTTTTAACCATCCTTGTAAACTAACTTAATATGCATTAACTTTTAGTTCTTGAAAAAAAAGTTTTAAGAACATATCGACGAAGACAGTATGATAAAAAAATTCACTGTTTACATAGAATATTAATAAATTATTTTAGTCGACATATGACATTTAATCATGAACAAACATTTATACAAACAATTTTAACAAATTACTTTATTACAAACTAGAGACAAATATAATTTAACTACCAATCGTCAGTTATGACAACTCAATGGATAAGGTTTCATTCGTTTAAAAACATTGACGTTGTAGAAAAATTGATACGCATAAAATAATATGAAACTAGTGTTCTCAAGCGAATCAACATCCTCATTAATCCCATAAATACTATGTATGTTTTCTATATATGAAATCTTAAAAGTAGCAAATCCATCATATTTGGTTGCATTATGTGCCGAAATTGGTTAAATAAGATTAAAAATAGTGTTTTGTAGAAGTTGTGGAGCATTAAAAATATATTAGAGATTGTTCCCATGGAAAATATGGATAAAGCATATATTAGTAAATTATTTTAGTTCAATATTTTCTAAACATTTTTCTACCTATGTGTTGAACTACTAATATTAGTACTTGTTACGGGGACTACAAAACTAGATAGAGGGTCGATTTTTCATTTTTTGAAAAACTAATAGGGAGTATACAAAAAAATCCTCCCCCAACAGAAAAAAAAAGTGCAACTACCCTTGTTTTTTGGTATTTAATAACCGTTTTTTCACATTTTTCAATCAAACCCTGCCGAAAATGGCTTTTGGTGAACCATCATCGTTCTTTTTTCTCGTTTTTTATGAGTTGTTGCCCAGTTTTGCTTTGAACGACGGGTAAAATTTTAAACCGTTTAATTCGGATAGAATCCTTATAATATTTTTTTCCTAGGTCGAGTCCCCGTTATTTGGGCAATATTAGGCTTCATCTAAGTTCTATTTTTTTGATTGATGCATGACATACAATGGTGTTATAATATTTTTCCTCATCTTTGTTATTATCGCTCGTCATCTAATATTTCTAGAAATTCACGTGCTCCAATTTTACATCATACTACGAAACAAATCTACTTTAAATACTTAAAACATGAACTATCACATAAAACTATGTAAAAGAAGATTATTGTTGCAATTTGTCTAAATAAAAGGAATAAACAATTTGGATAGAAATTCATGTGCTCCAATTTTACATCATACTACGAAACAAATTTATTTTAAATACTAAAAACATGAACTATCACATAAAAATATGTAAAAGAAGATTGTTGTTTTACTTTGTCTAAATTAAAGGAATAAACAATTTGGGTAAGAAGCGGCTAAGGAGAAACGTCAAAAATAGAAATATTGATATGGAAAAAAGCAACAATGGTTGTAATGTATTAATGTTATATACATTTCTCTTAATATTATCTATAAAAAACTACAAAAATTAAATAAATTCTCAAAAAGTTCAAATTTAAATTTAAAACCTACTTTTAAAAAATACTTAAGGTAAATGTATTTTGTTTTTCCTCTAATCGGTTTTCTTTGCTGAAAAACTATTGTTGTTCGGATCACTGCTTCAAATCTCGACCATCTAGACCGATATCTCGAGGAGAAATTCTAGAAACACAACAATTTTTTTTGATGAAAACTTGTTTTCCATATATCGGTCGAGATCTCGGTATCACAACAGATGTCAAATTCCGCTATCTCAGCCGGTATTAAGATTTTTTTTCTTGACAACTTGAATTTTGATGAAAATTAAAATTGTATGATAGATCATTAGATTTTTCCGCTAATTTCCACCTTCCAAGTAAAAATAAAAAGATACAATGATTGGAATTTGTTGTGTTAAATTGTGTCCCAATAGTAGCTCTTATATATATATATATATATATATATATATATATATAACCATTCGAAATATGGTAATTTTATATCCAACATAGTTGATTGTAATTAAATATGACAATTATATAACAATATAAATGAGCTTTAAAGATACATTATATATGATTGTAATTATATATGTTTATGGTTGGTAGCATAGTCGAAATATGGTAATTATATATGCATTGGAACAATCACTTTAAAGATAAATTACATGTCCAGCGTAGTTGATTGTAATTATGGAGTCATTCTAATTATTGATCAATATATTTTATATACGAGAAATGCGAGATTATCATGTTTTTTTAATTTAAATTCCTTTTTGATACTAATGAATTAATTATCCACCATTTTTATTTAGTTCTAATTGAATATGGCCTAAATGTGAACAAAACCTTCCAGTTATAAATGACAGATTAATATAAAATCATCCAAAACAATATTCTAATATGTAACTTTTACAATTATGAAAAAAATCATGCTTCTTATATATATTTAATGATATTTATATTAACTAGAAAAGTGTCTGAATATTTAAATGTACTTTTGGATAACTTTACATGTCAAAAATATATTTTAGAGGTACTTGTTAACATATGTTCTAAGAAAATTAAAAGAGTCGGTAAAACAACAAAAATCAAGCTGATAAATTTTATGGATGTTTATATTAAGAATATGAATGTACATCCACTATATATGTATGTGCATAAAATAAACAAGGAGTATCTTTATCGTTAAAAGAATTAGAGCATTTTCAACCCCAAGTAAACGGTTTACACTTTTATAGGAAAACAAACCTTGAGCAGTCAAATTATTTAATAGTTCGGAACATTTTTTGAATTGAAAGATGGCATAAGGGATGCGTGTCAACAAACAGTATATCAAGTAGAGCGTCATGAAAACATAAAAATAAATTTAATAGCCACCAATAATTGACAAATTTATTTGTCAAGCAATGGGAAAAAAATATTGTTATAAGAGCAAACATAAAGTCATTTAGAAAAAATATATAACCTAAAATCACCATGTAGATATTAAAGCCCTCAACTAGAGATAAAAAGAACTATCGACAATATAAATAGTGGAAAGAATCATCTAAAGCAATCAAAGAACATAATTAGGATAGAAAATATCAAATCAAATGTTATAAATAAAAGATACTACGTTGTTATTGAACTGCATGAACTAAATAATGAAATCATCAAAATTGCTTGAAACGAAACACACACACATGCATATAAATATATGTGTGTGTGTGTATCGATAAAAATACACAATTATCCATAGAAAAGAACGGCTTGATTTTTCTAAAATTATCAATACTTCAGCATCTTAAGTTGCTACATAATCCTAGCAAGTTTCCACTTGTTTGTTTTTTCCATAATCAGAGGTCTTGAATGATTCATGGAGTTGACTAAAAACAATAGGTGCAACATTCCCAAATATGAAAATAAACAATATTTTCTACAACCCAATCATGCAAAAACACGTGCATCAAAAGCAAAACTATCTGTCACCCTTCTTCGACTCTTCCGCAATTTCTCAAATATTTCACGGGCATTAATAAAAAAAGCAATATTTTCCCTACTCCAAAGGAAATAATGGAAGAAATTAGTTCATGTGGCAGACAAAAATTTGAATAAAGACTTATTGTTGGTCATCAATTACTTGCTACAAATTACATTCACCTCAAAACATAAACAAACAATTTTTCCTTTAGAAGCCTGGTTCCTTAAGTTTACAAGCTTTACTGGTGCTCCAGGCCTTAAATGTATAGAAATTTTCTTTAAGAATTATAAATATTTAGCTTAAAAATAAGGCAACTGGTTTTTTCAATTGAGTTTGTTGTAACTTAGATATAAATAGCAACTGAAAGACATGCTTGTGAAATAATGAACATATATAATTAAAGAAGACTTGCATATAACTAAACTTTGTTTGGACCTTTAAGAAGAATTACACACACACACACATATATATATATATATATGAAATTATAGAACGTACAATAAGCAATACAAACAACCAAAAATGTTTAAATCTCTCATTTACAATGCAAACTAAGTAAATAGAAAAGCAAATGTCTTTCTTTTTTGGTCAATACATCAAATTGTAACTTGATTAATCAATCTGCAGTTATCTGGGTAATATCCATTGTTTCCACGAGCTAGTGGCAATGAAAAAAATTCTTTGCGGCCAAATCAATGAACCAAGCGTGAAAAATGCGATAGCTAAAGATCAAATCAGCAGGTAAATCCATATTCAAGACAGTATTTCTAAGAAGACCAATATTTACCAAATGTTCCAAGCAAAAATGACTAATTCGATGAGCCTTGAAAAAATTTCTAAGGCTAAGTAGATGAACCTTATGATCATATTTAGATCTAGACAAAGAACATGCACTGGACCAAAAATATACAAAAGTAAAGGCAGAAAAATAAGCATACCTAAAAGATCGACAATCTTGATCTAGCAGACGAAATCGCAGCACAAAGCCGTTCGATCACTCAACTTTAGTTCAAGAGAGAGAGAAGCATAAGAAATTCATACGAGTTTGCTACTTCGATTTGCGACGAGAGGAAAGGAGGGTTTGATTTCACATGTGAGTATAAAGTGGACACTGGACAAGGGCAATTTCCAAGAGAGCGTCCATTTAAACGGTGAGCAGGAAGGAGTTCATCCAATGGTTGAGGGTTTTTTTTGTTCCAGAATGTGCAATTAAAGGCTGGTTGTTTGTACTTTTAATACTTGAAACTAATAAAAATGACTAATTCGGCCCTATTATCATCGATAATAATTATTTTTTCACATGTTAATTATTAAAGCTAAACTTTGAACAACAATTTTAATTTTTTAAAGCATGAAATATGAATGTTTTCAATTTTGGAAATACACGAGTTTCAGAAAATTCAATAATGGATAATTATTTGATTTTTCTTGATTTTGAAATTTTTTATTTCCTATTGTTATATTCTAAAGTCTTAATTTTCAAAAAATTAATATACTTGAATTACGTTTTCATAAATTTAATTAAAAAAATAAATTTAAAAAACATTTACCAAATTCTAGTCAGAAATTTGTAGTTTTAGATTTTTTTTAATACTTTAAACATTATTTGATTTGGTTTCTTTTTTTCCCTTTTTTGTAACAAGAATATGAATTTAAAAAAGTAATTGAAAGCATAACTTAAAAAGTTTAAAATGAAGTTAAAATTGATTTTTAAAATTTTAATAATAAATATTTTTTACTTTCAAACTTTTAAATTTTAATAATAATGTAGCATTCGTAACTAAGCTACAAATGGAAGAAATTATCATTAAATGTTCAGAATCAGAAAAGACAATATGATATGAAATGCATAATACTTTTTTACTAAATAAGTGATTTAGGTCTGAACACTTATTCAAAGAAAACAACTTAACTATTGGTTTATAATGACTTAAGCAAAAACCATTTTAAAATGTTATTACAAATGTTAAATCACCGTCAAACGTTTCTATTTGTAAATTACCAATCAAAACTACTTAGAAGTTATTATTCAAAAAGTCTTTTTTAAAGTGTTTCAAGTAAACGGATTCTTAATGTAAATTTTAGGCGGACTTTTTTTTTGTTGAATGGAACTTTACTCATAATCTTTATCCTACTTATTTTGATACTAGATAACTAGCAATTTATAATTTTTGCTCCCTCGTTTATTTTAATATTAGATGGGCATGTAAACTTACGGATTTAATTAATTAAGTACACATCCAAAAGTTGGACATGTATTTAATGTACACACAGATCTAAATGTGTATCTATATGATTAAGTAAAGGTTGTGTATTAAGTACACATCTAGAAGTTGGGCGTGTATTTAATGTACCTATAGATCTAGATGTGTATTAAATACATGTATGGATCAGATTACGTTAATTTCTTAATTGGAGACGTTAGTTTAAACCATTTTACATGTTTTAAACTGTTTGTTGAATGTTTCTGACTTGCAAACATTTTTTGTGTGTAATCTTCTTATGTCCTTACTACCGTGCTAGCTTAAAACACTTTTAACACCCCAAACACTATCATGTCAGCTCTTGCTTTATTATTCCTCTCCTACAAAAAACTAGTTCATCTTCTCTCTATCAAAGTAACTCTTTTACACCTTTGAAAATACTTTCAAAATCAGACATGAACCTAAAAATCAAAACAACCATGTTAAAGTTTGATGCTCTTTTATTCTAAAATTTATTAGTGTTTTAATTTTCAAACTTTTATCAAAAAACGAGGAAACTACAATCTGACTATGATTGTTGATGGATTAAAAGAAATGAAGAAAAGTCAAATTGTTAACAAAAATGTATTGATTTGAATGGTGGAATTGATGATAGCGTGGGTAATTCGGTCTTTAGGAAATTAAGTTTTTGAATGAGGTAAGTAAGGTCAAAACTAGAAAGTTAATAGAATTGACTCAATTTTTAGTAATTTGACAAAAGCTATGGGATCATAAGAAAATGAAGTCCCCTTGTTAAAAAAATAAACTACATTTTTAACTCTCGCGTCATCAATCAATTAAATGGCCCCTATCGAGTTTTTATTTTATTTCAAAATGTCCTTACTGAGATTTCTTTTTATTTTTGGTACGTCGCCGTCGAATTTTACATACTTAATAAAGGAATTCCACCTGGCCATGTCGTTTCATATCTCATAAACAGGTTGTGTATTAATTTAAGGGTAATTTAGTAAGTAATGGTGTATTTAGAATATATTTTAGTACATCTCATAACAATTTTAGTTTGAGTGAAGTTCTCATAAATATTATTATATCTAAAGTGGAGTTCCTTTAATGGTTTCTTTTATAGGAATATTAAATTGTTTTTACGATATGTATCTTTAAGGTCTGCGTTGATAATTCCGAGTTTTGTCAAATATGCGGCTAAAAGAGAAAAATAAAGGGTATCCATTTTGATATCACGAATTAGCTTTTGTGTCTCTTAACACATTTTTTAAGTTTTTCAAATCAACATTATTTGGGCTTTTCAAGCAATTTTCTTTTAGAATTTTTTTTATAATAAATTTGTTTCCGCTACGTTAAAATAATATGCATGTATGCGCATTAAAATTTCAACCTTATTCATCACCATATACATTCGTTGATGTAGTTTTTCGCTACAACAACGAATGATCAATGTGCGACTTTAGTGAGAGAGCTTTAGTATTTAAGGTGATCCAAAGTAGTTAAGAGCAGTGTCACAGTAAATGTGGAGAGAAATTGAGTACGTGCAAGGAAAATTGGAATAAGCGCATAACATAGAAATAAATATCATGACTTATAGTGGTTTGGGATAAATTTCTACATGCATTATCGATAATTTTCATTATTAAAGATCTATTTGAAGATTACAAAATAAGGTTGGAAGTCAATAATAAGTTTCTACAATTACCCAACCTAGGAGAGAACAACTTTTTATCATTTGACTATCTGAATTATTAATCCACTCCTATTTATATTTTATATAGCTTTGGAATGGGTGTGTAGTGATGTTGTGGCACATCATCTTAAACGTGGTCATTGGATTATTGACATTTGGCATCCATCCATTATCTATGCTTTTGTAGTTGCATATTGATGATGTGATATTTATTAATGTATATCCTTCACTTCGAAGCCTTATACGATGTTGACATGTGATTTATTGAATGATTGAGATTAAATAGTAACATGAAATATTGTTATGTGTATCCTCGATGTTCTTCCCTAAGTTGATCTCCCTTTATTATTTGGCTAAGTACTTATGACCTGGAAGCTTATAATGATTACTACCTTCAGACATTAACATTTAGGGCCTTGTACTTAATAGAATATTATTAGAATGACTTGGTATTAAATATTACAAATTTTTGATTAATATCTGTTTCATCCAATGGATATATCAGTGTGATTATAACATACGATCATGTGTTTGTATAAAAAGTGTTCGACATATCAATTCCTACGACATATTGACCATAATAGTAAAATATTTCATTGAGCATGTTTAAAGGGTGGGAAATTATATAACTTTCATTGCTTTAATGTCGAGCGAATAAATTAAACCAATAAGGCAAAACATACCTTCGGTAAAATATAATGTAGCTCAAGCTCCCTAAAAATTCATGTTTTTGGGGTGCAAAGTGGATGTTTATTGAAGAGATGGTTTTGGAATTTTATCAAAGGTGATATATTCTAATAGTTTTACTTGTCACATTAAATCATTTAATGCAACTCAACGTGTACTCCGCGTGCTTTCTTATGGTTGGTAAGACACATGCTTTTCTTATGTCAAAGATGGTTACTATTTTAAGAGAAAATGCTAATTCTACAATTTAGATTAACCCACCCTTTTAAATATACACTTCATCTTTTCTTCTTACCTTTTACTTTACCAAAGAAAATTTCTATCATTAAAACTTTCAAAATATTGAACGTTCAAATTCCAACGCATTCTTATAAATAAAATTAGTAACTGCTATTATTTCTTCTCTTTAATTACCTATTATCAAGTTAATTTATATGCTTAATTTTGTTTTATGTTTCTATTTGGATAATCATAGTTTGGTTTTAACGTGCTCGTGCATGTTTCTTCTAACTCTTAAATGTCTATCGTTTTTGTTATGAAAAAATATTTTTGACTTAAATAAATAAACTCTGATTGCTACAATTTTGCTTTTTATCAATTTATTTAGATCCTCTAAAACTGTTATTTCATTCAAATTCATATTTGAGCACTCTGGGCTTTTCATAGTAACCTATGGGCCCTATTAACTAATAAGTTGATTATTTGCTTATTAGGACTTCCGACTCATATGTTTTATTACTCTAGCTAAGTCGTTACATATTTTGAGTAATCTAGTAAATGACTAAAGTAATTTCCATTCTGAACTCTACAGAAGAACTTGCTTGTGTCTTAGACTTCCTTCATATCTATATGATAGAAATTGTTACCTTAAGTCCCTTCAATACCTGGGTCCATCCACCCGAGGGCTATTTACCCTAGAGCATACAACATATTCAAGCCAGAGTTCTTCTACTGCTTTCTTCTTTATATCACTTTTGTTCAATTAGGTGCATCTGTAGTAAGATTAAAAGGATGAATTTAAAAAAAAAAATCCTTTTATTAATTTATATAAGATCGTGTTTTTTGGTTATATGAATAACTAGATTTAAACTAGATCATGTGTAGTATTTATTAATAAAAGACTTATTGTCTATTTTTAATTTATTAATTTGTGTATAAATATTTATTTATTTTTATTGTTTAATAATATTATTTTAGTATGAATTCAATTTAGCTTGTTTCTTTAATTCAAATTTAAATTTATGTTTTGAAATTTTGATATATTCATATTCACAGTAAAAGCATTATAACTATAAAAGGTGGTAATCTAACATGGGAGTAATATGGGAACATATATCACCATTAAAAATTATGATATATGATTAATATATAAGTTAAGGTTATAAGTCAATAAAGAGCATAAATACACACACATAATATACTTATATCTATAATAATACGTATAATTTTAATTCGACAATTAATTTTTAGTTTATATATATATGTATGTATGTATGTATGTATGTATGTTTTAAATTCACGGTTGTTTATATATTTAATAATTTAAAATCTTGAATTTAAAATTATTTGAATAATTCAAATTAAATATATGTGTATTATTTCAAACCTTTAAAATAGAGAAAAAATCATATATTATTTATTAATAAAATCCATGCTGATTTTCATTCAAGAAAATTGTTTTTAATTTTTCAACTATTTGAATTCTAAATACATTTTGAATTTTTAAAAATAAAATAAAAATTATTATCTTCATTTACTACAACAAAACCAAGAACATAATTTTTTTATTAATTTCCATACTTAAATATATATATATATGTTTGTACGTATGTATTAGTAAAATTAAGGGAGACAATAAATATTTTAATATAAAATCTAAAAATAATATTAAAATGATTTACAAAAATAAAATAGTTAACCATAACATATATATATATATATATATATATATTAATAGTTGATTTAGAAGCGCAAACTATTGAACCGATTGCAAACTTCCAAAATCGCCATTTATATGTAATTCTTTGTTAATAGTTGTAACATATTTACTATCACACTTTTTTATATCAGCAAGAAATACCAAAAATGCCTCTCTATAGATATTATTAAGATTTAGTATAACTTAAAATTATGATCTGACAATTAAGCTTTTTTACAAATTCAAAATTTCCTCTATAATATTTACTAAATCTTAATATCACTTGAAATTAAGATCTGATAAATAAACTACTTTACAATTTTGTTTTTTACTAATTAATAATAAAAAAATTAAACTCACAAGAAATTATATATTGTAGCTTAGAAATAAAATTTCAAATTACCTACGTATGATCCAACACAAAAATATAACTAAATATATGTGGAACTCATTTTCGTTTGAACGTGCTAAATAAATACAATTTGTAGAAAAACAATTCAGCCTTCTTTATCACGCGCGAAGCGCGTGCCGTAACGCTTGTGTGTATATATATATATTCATATATATATATATATATATATTCAGATATATATATATATATATTCAGATCTATATATATATTCAGATCTAAAAGTATAAAAAATTATACATGCATACATATATATATCCTTTGGGGTGTGTGTGTATTATTAATTTAATTATTAAAGTATTATTATATTTTCAGAAAAAATTCATTTTTTATTCCATGGTCGAATACACGATGGGGGTGATAAGCGAACACACACACATACAAACACACACTCACTACGCCATAGATGACCTTCTGCAATATTTTTGCAAGGTGTTGCTAACTAAAATTTTACGACAGCTATAAAATTTTGGTCCTACTGCAACGTTGTATTTTTGGTGTTACCTTAGCCATAAAAATGTGTTGCTCTAGCTAAACAAGTGTAACACGATGCAACATTTTTATATAGTGTTGCCATAGATATATTCTAATTAAAAAATTTTAAAATTTTTTTACACCTCAGCGATCCACACCACCATTTAAAACAAAATCTCAACCGTCGATTCACACCATCGATCCACACCTTACCAATTTCCATTTCCCGCTTTACTTTTCTTTCTCATTCCTCTCTCTGTGAAAATTAGGGCACGTGATTTTTCTTTCTCGTTCCTCTCTGTGAAAACTAGGGCACGCGATTCCAGTTGCTTTGATGCTCTGATTGATCGAATCTAGTGTAAGAAACGTTCTTGGTAGCTTGCTCCTTCATTCTCCTTGATTGATTGCTCGAATTGCTTTGACTTCGTCGTCGGGTGCGATGTGATATTATTTGGTATGTTTTCTGCCTTCTGGTTTACTTGATTATTCTCAATTTTGGTTACACTCGCACGCTTTTGCCGATGATGAATTGGGATTTATTTATAGGCTTTATTTCCTATAATCTCGAGTTTAATCTTTCTGTTGGACTTTGAGAAATCTGGTATGTTGGATTGCGATGATGTATTGGTATGTTGGATTTTGGTCCACTGGCTTGATTTTGCTTTACCGATGATGAATTGCGATGTGATATTATTTGGTATGTTGGATTTTGGTTCACTAGCTTGTTTTTGATTTCTGATCTGAGCTTGTTAGCTCCTTCTGCTGCATTTGTTAAACCAGAACTTGAACCTTTGTTAAACTTGTTCACATACCTTTGTACCTTGCTGCATTTGTTAAACCAGAACTTGAAGTATTTGTATTCTGCTGTCCTCTTGAAAACTGCTTCACTTGAAAACTTTTGCATTTTTGAAAATCAAAACTTTGAAAGTGATCTTTGGTTTTATTAAACTGTTGACTAATCTGAACATTGAGTTTTGGTTTCCACGATATATACAAACATATGTGTTGAGCTTTGTTGGTTTTGCTTGGTCTGGACTGAACTAGTACCATGCTAACCTTGTTCTTTAACATGAACTAATGCTCCAAGTCCTCTGTATATCATATTACTGCCTATGTTTCTCTTGTACATGCCTGATGCATTCACTGTTTTTGCTTGATGGGCTGCCTATGTGTACTGCTGTGTTTCTTGCACTAGCTTGTCTACATTTTGCTGAACCTGGTTCTTGTTTATTTTGTTGGTTGCTTGGCCCTGAGTTGAATCCAGTCGATGACTCGGGTTTGACCTTGTGCCGTGTCCATTTTTTTTGGCTTGTCTACATATCTGGCTGCACTTGAGTATGAACTTGCACTTGAGTAGTTGCACTTGAGTAGTTTCTTGTACCAAGCCTTATGATGCATGTATGTTCATCCATGTACATGCATTTCTTGGTCATGTTATGTTGCTTGCTGTGTTAAGTACTACTTTGTGCACTTGGCTTCTCCTTTGTGCATTTTTGCCTGAACTGTTGCTTGCTGTCTTCCATACTATCTTGTATCCATGTGTTGCATTCATGTTTGGCTTATGCACTTGTGAACAGCTGACTTGTGCATTCATAGGTTGTCCGTGCAAATATTTGGTCCCTGTTAGAAAAAAATATGAAAAGAAACAACCCAAATACCTGAGGCAAATAATATAACAAAAATATTTTCATTTTCTGTTCGAGTTAAATATTATTTTCCAGATTGTTGCTTTTGAATTATATGTGACAGGTATTGAAGACTGGACAGCTGGATACAAGCTTGAAGACAGAGTCAAATCAAATGTGCTTGAGCTTGAAGACTGGACCCGCTACTCGGCTCGCCTTCGGCTCGGCACTCGGCTCGTCTTATATTTGTCAGTGTCGGTGTCTGTATAAATTGAAACTGCATATGTAATGAGTGAACTGAGTGATGTAGTGAGGAATATCTGTATATGTGAATATCAGTGTTATATATCATTGAATTGTAAAATAGTGGAGTCAGGAATTTGTACTATTTCAAATGTTGAAATAAAATATTTATTTAAATAAATTACTTTTTGAATATCAAATTCTGTGCAATAGCATTTTATTAAATAAATATTTATTTCTATTAAAAAAATCAAATATGCTCTACATTGTGGGCCCCACAAATTCAGAAAGTTAATATCTATAGCAACATTTTGGAATGTTGCTACAGACACATATGGATGTTGCTATAGACCCAAATAGGGTTCTATATTAACAATATTACTTATGTTGCCTTAGATAGTCAAAATGTTGCCTTTGAGGTCTAAGGCAACGGCAAAAATTGCATCACCCGAAAAGTGTTGCCATAGACCTATGGCAACATTTTTTGGGCCTGACCCAACATTTTTTTTGTGTTGCAGAAGGCCATCTATGGCGTAGTGACTCACACACACACACACAAACACACACTCATACACACACACACATATATATGCATATACGTATTAGAATATTTACATATATACATACATACATACATATATATATATATATATATATATGTTCATTTAAAAGTGACTTTATTGTAGTGATCCCAACGACCGTCGAACGCATTGATTGTCGGTTACTTCCTTCTTTGAACACCTTGTTTACTCTTCTTGGTTCATGTCACAACACTATCTCCTTGAGTTCACCAATGTCTCTTTTGTAGGCTAGGAGTAGGTATGTTTACATAATGAGAAGTGGGGTGGCTATATATAGTCAACTAGATCATGAATATTTAACCATATTTCTCTCAAACCCTAGGAGACCAAGTCCCATCCATTGCATACAAAGCTATGATGGATCATGTGTGGGTGTGTTTAGGCTTCCAAAGTATGGGCCAAAATAACTTAACACTTCAAAACATTTATTTATTTAATTTAACTAATGTCATTCGTTAATTAAATCAATATATAAATTTGCACATCATTTTAGATTATCTTTCAGGCTTTAAATTAACGGTTAAAATGTTATTAAAATTTAATAAAATGTTTGTATTTAATTTTATTATTAATTCACAATGTTTATATAACTTTACATTAGTCGAATTTAGAAATAACTAACAATTCAATTGTGTTGACTTTTTGGTGTAACTCGGTCCTCGGCCAATATTTCAACTATTTAAACACTAAAGCATGCATAAACTTCGCTAAAGTACAAAATTGGGAACATATTTGATTGCTTACGAATTGAATTTCTAATATTTATTAAGCCTACCTAGTAACGAGTTGTACTATATTATTTTTGTCATCACTATATAATCTAAATATCTAGAGTTTAGTCTACGAGCAAAAACTTTACTAATATTTGTTTTTAGTTGTGTGGACTACTTTAAAGTTCTTAGTTGGATCCGATAACAATTATTGACTAATCGATTTACTCGGGCTAAAGATTTTTACTTTAAGTTGACTACCAATTACAGTGATACTAATCTTCTATAATAAAGGATACGAACTCTCTCTTGAGTAGTGTTTCACTCTAAGTAGTTCAATGTATGCCCATATATGGTCGTAACATGATCACAATGCCATGTTAGTTCCCATAATCAAATTATAGTCGAAATACTCAAGGTCGACGAGACCTTCAGGTCTGAAGATTATTAGACATTGTTACCATGAGACCTTTTATTTTGACTTAGCTACATTAGACTCTTATTCAATCCTTCTATGACTATTCCAAACAACCACAACTTCTAGATGCCTCTAACGGTTGTGAGTAATTCATCATCCATCGTATGGAAAGCGTCACATACACTTATCTGAACAGATTATGAATGTTTATTAGTTGATAAATCTTGAGTGGGAAATTTTAAGAATTAAGAATTTATGTATCGAAACAATATTCATGGTTACGAATGCATTTTTAACTACAATTGATAAAATAACATATGTAAAATAAAATAAAATCAAAAGCATTCGAATAAGATTCTATTACAAGGGTTAAGTTGCGCAATAAATTACATGGCTTTCCCTAGGACACACTCTTAATTCTATCAATCTTCCACTTGCTTTGGGGTCAATTATATGCCTCATCCCTATACTTTGGATTAGTGTACCTAAATTTGACTGAGAAGAGGCCTTATGAATGGATTTACAGTATTATTTTCTCTATAAGCATTTTGAATATACTTCCCTGTTATTGATAAATTCATTTTTTGATGCGTTATTTTAAGGAATATATCTCGGCTTCTTATCAAGATGTTAGTTTCCATTACAACCTATATTGCATTATTATAATCATAACGCGTTACTAGATTTTCAATTATGGGTACCATTCCTAGATCTTGTAATAACCTATAGTTGAGAAAGGGTTAATTAAGAATAAACTAAGGGTTTAACTAATTGAAAAGGGTTTTCAAATTAACAAAAGTGGTTAAATCAAATTATACTGGAAAATTTATAGGAAGAATATTTTTATAAAATAATAGAATAATTTACTTGAGTGCAGTATGATTTTAAAATGGGGTTGGACATTTTCAAAGGTCAAAATGATTTTTAAAATATATTAAAAATGATTAAATAATTTTTATAATATCAAATATTAAAAATAAATAAGTTACAGAAATTATTACAAAAGAAAGAGATTTATTTCACTCGAAAATGAAGTATATAAATTTATTTTTACAATGGGGCTTTAAAAGGTAAATATGGAAATAATTAATTAGTTGGTTAAATTATATAAAACAATAATTGCAAACATCATATAATGATATTAAAATGTTTATGGAAAATAAATTTGAATTTTATTTGGAGATTTGAGTTAATGGGATTTGGTAGAAACTAGATTAACAAAGAAAAGAACGAAAAAGAATAAATACAAATAAATAGGTTCATCAGCATATCTTAGCACTTAGGAAAATATCCACTTCTTTGCATTGTTATGATGAGTCTAGAACCCTTCTTCTTGCTTAGAAGTTCACTTCCTGTATACCGCTTTTTCCTCCATCTTCCTAATCTCAATTATGAAAACCTAACCCCTCTTCTTATAATATCCAAGAAAAATAGAGGTAAATTACTAAAAATTTCAAAATTCTAGTATATCCCTTTCAACACCATAATACACGTCTAGGTAAGAAGAAGTTATGATTTTGACAACGTTTGGCTTGCATTGGAATTGAAGAGAAGACGAAAAGATGAGAAAGAAGGAACAATTGTTAATAATTAGTTATGATTTATTTATATTAAGTTATGATTTTGATAATGTTTGGCCTGTAACGGTGATGTTCTAGGCTTAGTGAGTGCATTATTTTTTTATAGATACTTTTTTCCTCACAAATTAAATAAAAATTTGATTTTGAAAGTAGACATAACAGATTTTAAATATGAAATTATTTTTGATAAGAAGTTTTATTTAAATTAATATTGAGTATATTATTAAACATAATAATTTATTAAAGTAAATTTTGATTTTGACTTCAAATAATTAGTTCAAACTTCGTAGAATCATAGAAAAATATAGAATGGTTTCTACTTAATATGGTGTGGGTTTTAAAGTGTATTTCATGATTTATTATTATAAATAAGAATTTTGGAAAATATATTTTGCAGAATTGAAATAAAAGTAAATTGGTCTAGAGCTTATAAAGTTAGTTAAAAATCCTATCTAGTTATAGAAAATTATAGTACGATTATCAAAAATGATAATCAATTATAAAGGAATTTTTTATGTTTAAAAATATAGTAAAGGGATATAGAATTTTATTATAGGGATTACAATTTTTATTTATAGCTCTAAATAAATAAAGAAAATGATATTCCTACCTTTAAAGAATATAAAAGTTTTAAAAGTTGAATATTTTTTAATAAATGAAATCTCTAAAGATTGAATAATATGATTAGTTGATCACACTTTCTAATATGAGAATATTGAATAAACGGAGTTATAATACCATCTGGTATGGAACTTTGAGTAATATTTCTTCAGATGTTCTTTGGGCTTATTACATAGAATATTATCGTATGAAGCGAGTGTAGTTTATAAGCATTGAGTAAACTAGCAAGTAACACTAGGTGGTGTGGGGTGCCTATGTTGATGTTTATTCTATTACTTTTTGCTAAATGAGGGTCACTCATATTTGATGGGTCAATGTGTACAGGTATGGTTTGTTGCGTGCTTACCAAGCATGATGTAGGCTTGCCATATGTGATTATATACTTGACGGCTATGGTTATTGGTTGTGTGCCTATTTGTACCGTGTGTTGTTTATCCCGATAGACTAATGTCCATCTTAGTTGGCTGATCGCGGGGTTATGCCTTGGATCCATAACACTACCTTATTATATATGCTATATGATGCTATCTAAATTGTGTAGTGATATGCCCCAAGGCTACACTAGCCAAACAGTCTATTACCATTAGGCGATAAGCTCATGACCATATCATGTAGATGGACGTAAGGTTACGATGTTGGGAGTAACATAAGACTATGGGGTGTGTTGTGGGTTGTAAGTGTCGTGTGTTGTCTTCTAGAGCGATGTTGTGTGCTGTAAGGCTTCCATTTGGATATGTGAGATTATATGGTCAAATTATGTTATTTAGATACCTCTTCTAGACATCTATTTAAGGGTGAGGACTTCTTAACCCACATGACCTGTTGTGTGCCCGTCCATCTCTATAATGGTCTTTGTGCCCATGTAATATTGGGGCTAGTTGTTTGCTCGCTATTGTGTGTTATATTGTATTTGTATGCCTTATGGTGAATTTGCATATGCTATTGGTTATATATCTCCTAGGGTCGTGTGTCCAGAGTCTTCATCTCTTATTAGAGATGATGGTCGAGATATACATTATTGTCTTTGGTTTTGGCATAGTAGTTCATCGTTTAGATGTTGTTTCACATATATGACTCATGCACCATTGATGAGATGATTGACTATTCTTCAATATGGGTAATGATATGTGCATGGTTTGAGATATGATGTTGTGTGTGTATAGAAGTTGTTCTTATGCCACCAAGAGATGTATTTGTTACCATGCTAGTCATTGCTATTGTTTGACTTCTACACTCTTGACATAGTCTGACCCGTGTGTTCTTTATATAATACTCGGGTTAGTCCGAGCCATTTCTAGCACAGTAATAAAGCAAAGAGCTATGTTGTTGGGCATAAGTTTGGAGGATAGTGTGTTAGTAGGATGTTGTATCATTATTCCTAAAGTTTCATATGTGTATACGATGATGTATGTATTGAACATATTTTGTATATTTTAAGATGGTGGGCATTTGACTATTTTTGTAGACTTACTTGAACTTTTGCGTGTGTATATATATACACACTTTCTATTAGATGTTATTGCTACATTGATGACTCTGTGATTATATGATTTTTTTTATATTGTGTATTATTGAACCTTGGAAACGCACGTGTTTATCTGTTTGTGCTGATACTAAGTACGTATATGTGAGATATATGAGATTTTGAAATATGTTCTGGTCTAAGCCGAAGGAATATTCATGTGCGACAACCCAGTATCACCTCATGCTCAATATTATCAAACAGTATTACCTAGCAATACTCTTTGGTTGCATAGGTATATAATTGGGGTGTTACAGCTACTATCAAAGCCAGTTTAGAACGATGCAGAATATATGAGGCACGAGTCTTAACTTTAGATGAGACTTGGAGTCCCTGTCCCCTAAGGTGTGTTGGGTAGTTACGCTATATCAAGGGATAGTAGGAGTACACGATGACTGCTAGTGTAGTCAACTGGGGACGTATTTGTATTTTCTTACTATGTAATATTTATCTCTTTTATCCTTTGAGAGTTAAACTTTGTATGAGATAAGAGTAGTTGATAAGGGTAGAGAAGATAGAAGTAGTTGTTCGACCAGTAGGATTAGGTTTTGTTAGTGAATATTTAACCTCGATATATGGTTTTGAATGGATTAATTTAATTCATTAGGAATCGGGGGCGTAGCGAAAGCCAATGGATTGCTTTTACTAGGTAGCATGGTTATTTGGTTGTTTTGATTGATTGGTTGTTGTTTTGTTGGAATAGTGGGGGATCGGTCTTAAGTGAGGTATTCAGTAGGAGTATCACTCAAGATGAGTATCCTATTTAAGTCTTGACATGTGAACCCAGCGGTGTCTTCGGGTGTGAAGTTACCGCAAGGGATAATGAGAATTTCTTTTCACATAATAAAACAATATATTTTTATATAAAACTGGTGGGATTGAAATAAATTTAAATGGAAAATGTTGCTTATTAGTATCATGAATGGTTGATAAGTGGTCGTTTAGGTTGTTGCATATGAATTATTATTCAATTTTGCTTACAAAGACTATTTGTGTTTATTTTCTATATACAAATAACATATGTTGGATTAAAAATATTTTTGGTGAAATATATGTGTATATAGATATAAGTGTTGTATTGGACGATGTTTCAATATAATTAAATAATTCTTCTTATGCAACAAGTTATTGGAATATATATAGTTTTGAAAAGATAATTATTCAGAAATAACTAATTATTTTTGTAAAGATCAATTTTTTAAAAGTATATCTAAAAATAAATACTCAAAATTGTTTTTTTAAAAGTTAATATCGTGCTAATCTGTTTATTGAGTGCCTTAAGAATTCTGGTCAATGCACCTGATGAACGTTATCGATTGGTATGCCTAAATACTAGGACGAGAAATTTGGATACAAAGTTTTGAAAAGTGATGTAATACTTTTAAAAAAGCAAAATATATTTTTTAAGCAAAATATTTAGATTAAAACCATCGACTATTAGTGGACGACTAAGATCGATCGTAAGGCAACGTCAATTGCATGATTAACACTACAGCCAGTCGACAAAGATAGCCGCTGAAATTCATGGTGAGGCATCATCATTTAATTGTAGATAATTCAAAAGCAGAAATTGTGTTGTATGTGATGTTGTGATTTTCTATCTGCCATGATGTATGGTTGATTGTGCCTTAGCTAAATGTTGTGAGTATGTTTATGATATAATGTAATGTGATAAAGTTTATATATAAGTAATTTTCAACTTAAAATAATTCCTGAAAACTAATAAGGTATTTTGGTACTTGAATAAAAGGTTGATTGATTTGAAAACATAAGTGGATAAAAAGTATTCGATGGAGAAAATTTTTAGTAATAAAGTTAAATAAATATTTTGTAACGACCCGTAAAAATTGATAAATAAAATTGGTTAATTTAATTTGATTTTCGGAATTTAATTTAGAAAGGAATAAAATTTTAGTGAATTATTAATGGAAATAGTAACTTGGATAAGATTGGTAAATTAATTGTTAATAACTTGTATGTAATTCCAAGAAGTGAAACAGTGTAAATGTTAATTATATTCTTATTGTAATAAAAATGTTACCAAGATGAAATGATTAAATTGATCTAAAAATCTTATTTAATGTGTGCATTAATTTATAATAAGATATAAAAGGTGAATTAATAATTTAAAATGTTAACTTACTAATAAAATAATGTATAATGAATGGAAATGGAATGAATTAGTGTATGAACTAATGGTAGCACTTGTTGTAAGCTAATAAGTAATTTAAAACGTAACAGTGCTAATTTAGGTTAATAATTAATAGGTTGAATGAAATGTCCATTAATGAATTTATTAAAATCGTAAAATTTTAATAATAGATGGAAATTGGTTGGAAAGAATAAAGATAACTAAATGTGCTTTAATGATAATTAAAATAATAACGGAAAGTGTGGGTGTAAATTAAAAACGAAACGGAAAATTTATTTATAAGATAGAAGTTGGTGTAATAGAAAGCTAAATAAATTTATTGGGAATATTAATTGAAATTGGACGTAGATTAATAGAATAACATTAATGCAAACTAATTTAGTGCAATCACTATTAATTGAAACCTATTGCAATAAATGGAATCAAATATTACGTTAGGGTGGATTTAAGGTAATATTTGGTAATAATGGACTGTTAATGGCTTATGAATGAAATGAAAATTAAAATGAAAGGTAGTGATGATAATATAAGTTGATTATACATAAGTGGAATGAAATCCCAAAAAAGGAAGTAATGCAAATGTATATTTAGCAAAAATTTCAATACTAGTGGAAAATTTAGTTAACACACAATAAAGAAAGGAAGTTGAGTATATTTAAGTAATGTAATGTAAAACCAGCATTAACTATGTTATTTGAAATCAGTGCATGGGTTATAAAGATTGAAATCAAATAAAAACAATTTATTTGGAATTTAAATTGTAATAATAGGATTAATTGCAATTAAAGGTAATTTAATTTGTACGTTAATTGGAATTAAGTTTAAATGGGAGAATATTAAGAACCAAGATTTAAAAGCAATGTTAGCTATATTCTTATTGTGATAAGACTCGAATAACAAGGGTTAAGAATTTAATAAATGGATTTTGAAGTTTTATTTTATAATTTCTAAATTTAATAAAATTGAAATTTACTATTGAAATTGAGGTTAACATTGGTGAATTAGTGTAAAATTTATGATAATAGGATGAGAACGGTGTATGTAATCAATTTCAACACTTGTCTGCTAGTGATAACTTATAAGTGTAATTTAACGTAAATGGTTACAAATATTATAAGTGAACCATTGATTAAGTATATTGAATTAAAACGGGTAATCGATTGCAATAAATCCAAATTTGATGTTACGTTAATGTAAATTAAAGGTTATGCAATTTGAAATAAAAATAATATAAGGGAAATTTTTGTAATAGTTTGAATCCAATGTGAAATCCATCTAATTGACAGTAACGAATGGAATAATAATTTATTTATTTAATTAAGTAGAATTTTGCAAATTTAATTTATAATTTTGAATATAATGAAACTGAAAATTTAACACTGCAATTAATAGATTAATCAACTTTAAATTGACATCTAACTTGTTTAAATTTTGTGTAAATGATTAA
Source organism: Allium cepa (assembly GCA_030765085.1). Lineage (NCBI taxonomy): Eukaryota > Viridiplantae > Streptophyta > Magnoliopsida > Asparagales > Amaryllidaceae > Allium > Allium cepa. The sequence continues at coordinate 306,600,354 of CM060934.1, read as the reverse complement.
GAATTATAAAGTTATAAAATATTTTCAAATTTTAGAATTTAAATGGGAAATTTGATTTAATTAATCAATTATTAATTTATTTAATTAATGTAAAAATAGCCATTTTGGCCATTGACGCGGATTTCGACGAAACAAGTTTCATCGGATCCGTAATGGTGAATTATTGTAGGATTTTAAGTTTCGTATCGATTGGACTTGTCGTTTGATCTATGGGCTTGAAACGCCTTGAAATCGATTAATTGAAATCAATTTGAAAATTTTTGATTTTAGCATAACTTCTCCATACGATGGAATTTGGACAAGAAACTTTTTCCATCGCGTTTAAAATATTTTAAAAGATCTATTTTGATATATAGGTTGATCCAATTTCGTTCCGGAGTTAGAACGGGCTTTTCGGGCCATTTATCGTTCAACGCGTATATCAAAACGTATCCATCTATTCTTTTTCAACTCTGTCTATAAATATCCTGTTATAAACCCTAGCAGCCTCTATTCTTCATTTTTCTATACGTACAATTCCTTCTCACCTTTTTACCCCAATGGCGGACAAACCCTAATTCAAATTGTAAATCAAAATCAAAGTGAAATTTCAAACTCCTCAAAAAAATTCAGAAAAATTGTATACCGAAGCTCTCGATGCACGAAACTCAGATTTGCAACTTGTTTTTCGATTCGATGCATTGTTTTTCGATTCGATGCATTGTTTTTCCAGAAATTGAAGAACAATCTCGGCCGTTCGCTTTGGCTTTTGTGATTTTTCAACGGTGGATTTGCGGCGAGGGGATGATCGGGGGTCATGGGTGCGAAGAGAATGGCGAAGAGTTTTGATCGGTGGCCTTGGTTCACCTCAAAGATGGTCGGATCGCTGGAAAAAGGGCGATTAGGGTTCGCACCCATAGCGGCGGCGGCGGCCCAAAACTAGGTCGGAGGTGGCGTATTTCTGGCCATGGGCGCCCTGGGTTGGAGGTCGTGGGGAAGTGCTCAGATCGTGGAGGTAGGCGGCGTAGGTGGTGTTAATTTTTGTCAAAGGTGGTGCGTGCGGCCGTGTTCAGTTCGAAGCTTCGTAGGGAGAGATGTTTTCGCTGACGCAGTAAGAGTGACGTGTTCGATTTTTTTTATATATTTTATTATTGATATTATTATATATCGTATGACTTCTAACCGGAATAACTTTCACATACGAGGTCCGTTTAGGTGTGGGATTTTGCGTTGCGATCGTATTGAAATTTCGGACATTTTAGCGCTGGTTTGGACAGATTTGGAGACTGTTTGAATTTTGAGTTTAAACTGAATTTAATTTCAATTTAAATTCAAAAGGTGAGTGTTTAACCCACTCACAACTTCTAAAATTTCTTACGTTTGTTAAATTAAATTTTGTTGTGATTATGCATTTATTTATGACTTTTCGTATACTTTTAATCATCATATCAGTTATTGCATTTATTTAAATTAAATCGTTATTTAATTTATTTTTGAATATAACTGCTAGTTAAATACACGTTATATATATTATCAGTTATCTATTGGTATTGATTGATTGTTTTGGATGATGATTGTGATGGATGGGTGATCTGTTGATGGATGAATGGATGTTGTATTGTATATATTATTTTACACTACAAGTTGTTATGCATTTCATTTCATTCGGGATTGCGGTTTGAAATGATATATAACAGTAATTTTATTTTAAATTACGGATTGAAATGATAAATATCCGTAGCACTTGATTATAGGATAGAAAATTTTATACAGGCACCGCGGTCTATATATTAAAATATTTTGAAATGATTTTTCTATGGTTTGTAAAGAAATATATGTTTTATGAGGTATGGATTTGGATATTGTATAAATGTATTTTATATATAACTAATTTCTTGGTTTTATGCTATGTATAAAATTGGTTTAAAGTATAAAAGAAGGGTAATAATAAATGTTGATTTTATTAAGATATAATACGGTTAAGTATTTGTTTAAAATTTTATTTATAGAGTTTATAATGTCTTAAATAAAGTTAATGTTGGAAGATAGATATGAATTTGATTTGAACTGAAGTATTTAAGAATTTATCCTCAAATAAAATTTATTTGAAATTTATATAAATTTGAGATTTTAAAAGGTATGATTTTTATAACTTGATTTTGGTTTAGAGGACTTAAAATAATATAAAGTCGATTTAAATGAATATTATCAAGTTAATTAAATTGAAAGAATATCCTGTTATTTGAAGTTTAAAAGTTTTACATAAATGATATTTGATTTTTTTAAGTAAACATTTCAAATCTAAATAATAGTAATTGAAATTAATATATATGAAATTATCAAGATTTAGTTTTGAAATGGTGGAATATTTAAGCTTTGAAATATATGGAAATTTTATTTGGTTATTTAGGGATTTAAACCCATATTTGGAATTGATTTGTGAAGGTGGAGAAGCTATTTTATTATATTAAGCAATTTTATATTTAAACCATTTAAGTGGTGTAGTTATATTTCAAAGTTATAAAATTCAAAGGTTTATGTTTTGAAAGGTTATATTTCAAGCATTTGGTTTCGAAATATTACAACTTTGAAATGTTTTGGGTTTAGAAAAGGATATATTTGAAAATGATATCATACTGATTTGGTTTTTAAATTTGAAATGATATCGTATTTATATGGTTTTGAAATAAATATTATATCCTGGTTTTGAAGTATAAATTATTTTTGAAATGACCGCGGTGTTATAATAACGTTGGGTTGTTAAAGAGACAGGGATCGGAAGTTGTCATACTCTCTACCACTCCAAAAACCACTTTAGCAACCGTGTACGCGGTGAAGATTCCAGAATGAAGTAGGATGGTGGCGGCGTTTCCTTTGAGGTAAATACGTGGACCCAACTCCCGTGAGTTGGCATAAGGTGGCTAAAACAGGAGCGATCGACGGGTTAATGAGGTAGCACCTTTGATCGGACACATCCCTTCGATATTATACTTTGACTTTTGGATTTATTTGGTGGCCACTTTTGATTTCTTTTATTTGGGGGTGTGGCTTGAGGTGGGCGGTAGCTACGCGCTACGCGTTACCACCGATCCAGAAGCGTAATTGGTATATCTACCCTGGCATTGCCTAGTTGTGCCGTGTCACCTACCCTATCGCGCCTTGTACGAGTTTGGTTTTCTCCCGTAGCCCGTGTGGTATCCTTTGGTGGCTTTCCTATCAGGAGTGACTATGATATTGGATGGACTACTACGACTATTATTGTGTTAAGGGGGAGATTGGGTAACTCCTTATGCCATTTAAAAGTAAGTTTATTTTACTATAGACATTATTATAATAGCGAAATATTACTATATAGTAAATAGTTTAACGGATCCTTAGCAGATGTGAATCCCGAGCATCTCTTAAGTTACCGCACTCACGTTAGACCTAGATATGAGATGTCAATCCCCGTAAACATCGTCTTTTCAATTCGCTCGGGTCAGTCCGAGCATTTCAGGATCGAAGACTTTATTTCTGAAGGACGAAGACGAAGATTTCATTATTATTATTATATTATATTGATCCACTACACACTGTATTCCACTGCATCTATTATTATTCGTTGGTATGTGCAACTCCGATATGTATTGTATAAATATAATCAAATGTTTATAAAACAGCTTCATGAATTGTATATTTGATTATTATTTATCGTTCCGCTGCAAGATTCTATTTTGTTTTTCTTTCTCTACTTTTTCTTATTTACCCCATAACAATCCGTCCTTCTGTATGGTTTAAGTCTGACGTGTGTGGTTTATCGTCGATTTAAGCGTGCGGAAAGGTGGGACGTTACATATTTGGAGTAAATTTTATAAAATAGAAGGAAGTAGTTTTGAAACGAGAAGGCATTTCATGAATATTTGGAAAAAAGTATTTATTTCAGGAATTATTTTGATAAAGTGTAGTTTTGTAGAAGGTATTTTATGAATTTGAAACTATGAGGTTGAAAAGAATTTTACAAGAACTTATGTGTTGTAGTGATTGCATGCATTAATAAGATTTTTCTTAAGTGATGGATAAGTATTATTATCCCAATAATTTTCAAAGTATATGAGTCAAGGAATCAATGCCGAGACTAAGGGTTCATGTCGAGGTTCGAAGTAGGGGTTCATGTCGAGGTTTAAAGCTTTAGATGAAAAGGTGGATATCAACATCAAAGTCCTTATCGACATCGAAGAACTGAAGATGGTAATCGAACAACTATGCCGCTTATATCCAATAATCTCGAATTTCTTCAAAACAGGCCACTTCATGTCGACTGCAAGAACCAAATGGTCAAGAAGTAACATAGTATCAACTCTATATATGAAACCTTAACAATTGCTGCTGTTAAGGTTCATTAATAACATCGATGTCGTGCATCAACGACATCGAGGATCATCAAGGAAGAATAAAGAGGAGCGTTAAGGTCATACCGAGGTCTCATTATGAAGGAACAAGAGCACAAGCATTAAAGCATGAAGACTCTATCCATGTAGAAGCCAATAAGGCAGCTATCATCGATGCCCGACAATGTTGAAGCATGGTGAGGCCAAAGATCGGCGGTATCTACTACCCGTCTAACTCTATAAAAAGAGGCCAAGGAGCACCATGGTAGGGTACATTTTTTCATTTCTCTCACTCTTGTTCTTAAATCATTCTCTAGCCAACCCTAAATCGAATTGGGGAAAGTTGAATTTGATTATAATCATTTTTTATCAATAGAAACAAAGACCTGGATTGCCTTACGAATTTCGACTATGATTTATTTAACCATTATCAATTTGGGCTTGCAAATACTCAAACTCGTCGAGTTCAAAACTCGATAGGATTAGCCTCGACGAGCTTTGAACTTCACGATGATTTCATCCCAATTGCATAGCTTGATATGGGGCGGTTGCGAAGTTCAAAGATCGACATGATCATGGCCGATGAATCTTTAACAATCATTGATGCATAGCCTCATCATGGTCATTCTCATCGAGTTTTTGACAATGGGGAGCTTATATACATATAATTATATGAGCATTGAATTCTTGAACATGAGAACAAAAAGGGCATATGGTTTATTGTCATGCTTAATAATTCATGTCCCCAACTTGTCACATCTCAATATTTTCATTTGATCATATGATGTGATATAAGTCTTTAAGGAAAAGGAATTATTTAAAAATTCACGAAGAAGAACTTGACATTGTCATGCCAGTTTCCATTATGGATGTCAATTTCCCTTTGAGATGTTGGGTCTAATGACTAATAAAAGATAAATGAGTGCAAGCTTTCACTCGAAGACACATTGTCATCGTTATTCATGATTTTATCAAACACTTAGTCTTATGATAGCAAGTAAGATCTTAGTGTCTTTGACAACGTCATTAATCAATGACATGTGGTTAATTTCCTACATATGTCAAAGTCAAGAGCTAACTTGTCATTATCAGTATCCAAGGTGCTATACCATTTTATGGTCTAACATTTTTGGTAGCAAGTGGTAGAAGTAGTGCCCGAACCTTCATCTTATTTAATTTTCTTTTCGGGATTAATGAATTAAAATTTTAGTTCAAGAAAATTGAAATCGAAATGATTTATTCATATGAATGTGGATGTAGTACACACGACAACTTTGAAGGAAAATATTGCTCCCACTTTTAACTTAGAAGGTGCAGAAAATGGCCAACCATCAACTGTAATGCAGCCCAACAACAATGAAGCTATGATAATGAACTTGGAATAGCAACTACTAGAAATGAAAGGGCTTTTAGAAATGGTGCTTATTCAAAAGTCATCCAGAAGTGCTAGATATACGGCGTGAGACGAGGTGAACTCTCCGAGGAGGGATTTAAACGCTTCTCTACTCAGGAGAAAAAGCAAGCTCAACATAACTTCATAAAAGAAGAAATAAGATCAACCTACCAAGATAAATTACCAAGAGAGAATAGATAAAAATATTTTATCTCATGTAAAGATTCCATTCTTGAGGTATAATGGAGCTACCGATCCTGATGATCATCTCATGGCATTTGAGAGTTAGATGGATCTCTATAACGCTTCTAGTGCAATACAATGTAGAATCCTCCATGTCACTCTCCAAGGAGTGGTCGCTAAGTAGTATTGACGGTACCGTGAAAAGACTATATATTCCTAGAAACAGTTTTCTTACGAGTTCCGTGCTCCGTTCTGCATTTGGAATGACCCGACTATATATTACACAGTGCTAGGCAACATAAGACAAGCCCCATTTTGGACTGATCGCACATACCCTATTTTGGAAGGAACTGAATTCCCTTGGATGCAAAGATCTCCAGGACTTTCATTTTCAAGTGGACAAGTTTATTTGAGTGGACAAGATGTATCATGCTAGAAAAAAGAACCAAATCGGGAGGGAGACTGGAAAAGCTGGCTTCGACCGTAGTCGTAAGAGGTTAAGATGGGAGGATAATCCAAACAGCAATTCTATTGCATTGAATATTGAATAAACCATTGTCCTATATCTATGCAATGACTAAGATAAGTTTAATTTTCTAGTTTAAATTATCCAGAATAGAAAAAGGTAGGTGACTACTACACCTAGCATAAGGTGAATGGACACAAGATAGATGAATGTCATGTGCTAGCCGGCATTATTCAAAAGCTAATCCATAAAGGACACTTGAAGGAGTTTATTCAGGAGGGACAAAAGGTTGCTCGTGCTGATAACGGTCGGCGGAATCTCTCTTATAACGTCATGGACACCTAAAAGATAAGGATCAGTTAAATCTTAGCCCACCACTCAACAGGATTGATGTGATCCATGGGGGACCAAATTTAGCCGAAGGTAGCAAAGGCACATGGAATATATACATTAGAGAAGCAAAAAAAGGAGTATTTTCTATTCAAGAGAAGCTCCCTCTCAAGAATCCTCAATTTATTATCCAAATGCCTAATCTCACTATTATTTCGCAAGAACTAAAGGGAATCCGACATCCTCATAGCGACCCTCTCATGATCACTGCACTATTTAGACTCACTATAGTTACAAAAATTCTTATGGACACTGGAAGTGCTATCAATGTGATCTTTAAACATGCTTTTTACCAAATGGGAGTCTCAAAGGACAAGTTGGAACCAAGCCTTGAGCCCATCTTTGGATTTAACAATAAAGGATCAACACCAGTAGGACAATTAAAAATATTTTTGCAAACGGGGGTGCCACTACGCTGTCGAATTTTTGAGACGCTATTTGTGAACATTGATCGGCCGTCATACTACAATGCTTTCTTTGGGCGCCTAGCCCTGGATGAAGTCAATGCATTCGTCTCACCTAAATACTTAATAGCGAAGTTCTTGACAAAAATTGGTTAGGGAACTATAAAAGAGTAGCAGTTCAGCTCTCGCAAAATGTATTTTGTTACTCTGGAATAATATAAACGAGAACACTTTTCTTACTACGATTCATTTACTATTTTTCAGCCTTTGGATGAAGGATTTCTACGTCTAACATCCAAAGTGAAAGCGAGACCCAATATAACGACTAAATATTTGCTTAAAAAGTATAAATCTTTTGAGAGAAAGGAAGAGGGTGGATGCTAACCTAGTGGAAGAAGAAGTAGAAAATGGGGAGATATTCACTAAATTAGACAGTCGGGGCAAAACATAAAGCATAAAGCCCATAAAATACCTCGAGGAGATATGTGTATATCTGACCGATCCAACAAATATAGTAGGATTAGAAGGGAATCAAAAAGCAGCCTTGAGGCAAAGTTAATTCAATTTCTCCAAGCCAGTAAAGATGTATTTACGTGGACTCATTCGGATATGGTGGGGATTGATCCAACAGTTATATGTCATCCTTTGAACATCGATTCAAGTATAACCCTCGTTCGGTAAAAAAGAGAGGCAATAGGACAGAATTTGGATTGATGCTTTGAAATAGGAAGTCAACAAGTTACTTGAGATTGGGTTTATCAAAGGAGTAGTTTATCCTAGATGGTTAGCTATTCCCGTTTTAGTTAAAAATATCAAATGGGAAATGGAGGACTTGTGTTGGCTACATTAACATAAACAAAAAGAATGCTACCACTTACCAAGAATAGACCAGCTACTTGATGCAATCAGTGGGCATAAACTTATGCCTTTCACGGATGCTTATTCAGGTTACGATCAAATTCCCATGTTCAAACTAGATGAAGAAAAGACAAGCTTCATTACAGACTGGGGAACTTATTGTTATAAGGTGATGCCATTTGGGTTGAAGAATGCATGTACTACCTACCAGAGATTGATGAATAGGATGTTCAAAGAACAAATCGACTGGAATATGGAAGTATACGTAGATGACATGTTGGTGAAATCTCATGAAAAAGGAAATCATTTAAAAGACATGGAAGAAATGTCCAAGGTATTGTGAAAGCATCAAATGTAGCTTAATCCATAGAAATGATCTTTCGGGGTGCAATTAGGAAAGTTTTTAGGATACATCGTCAGCGCTCGATAAACTGAAGCCAACCCAAATCAAATTCAAGCTATAAAAGAAATTGCAAAACCAAAAACAAGTAAAGATGTAATGAGTATAAATGGAAGGGTAGCAGCGTTGAATAGATTTATTTCTAAAGCCACCGACAAATGCATCATATACTTTGATGTAATTAAAAAAAAGAAAAATTTTGAATGGGCAGAAGATTGCCAGATAGCTTTCAAATAATTGAAATACCATATTGAGAAGCCACCAATATTATCCAGTCTCGTAGAAGGAGAAAATCTTTTTCTATACATGGCCTTCTACGAACATGTAACGATCCTGGTTTTTATGCTAAATTTAAATTTGTAATTAATTTAATTTTTGAATTTAATTGTGAATTAATGGTGAGTTAATTTGAATGATGGGTTGAAATTCAAATAATATTTATTAATAACAATAGTAGTTCGAGATAATATTGGATTTGAAAATAAATATTTTAAATAAATTGGGTTTGAAAGAAAAACTCTATCTTTTAAAATTTATAGAGATATGTTTCCAAATATATAACATACATATGTAATATGTATTTTGAAAATATATTTGAATTCAATATGGTAAATTTCTAAAAATTAACCCAATAAATAAGTATAAATATTTATTTATATATATGAACAAATACTTATCTAAAAGTATAACAGTTTGAAATATAAATAGAATTTGATTCAGAATTTAAGAAATTATTCCATATCTATAACATGAAGATTTGGAAATTATGTTTAGAAATCAATATAAATAAATTCACAGAAAGTAGTTAAAAGGTTAAAAATCAAATGTATACATATCTTTTGAAAAATTAATAAGATTTGAATAAAGCAATTATAAAACTAAATTTAGAATATAATGTATATGTAAAATTGGTTGGTGAATTTATAAAATGAGATTTTAAAGAAATTGTTCTAATTATATTTAAACTATGCATTTTAATTTAAAAATGAGTTTTTAATATAATTTTAAATTTTTAAAAGGTTTAATTAAGAATTAAATTTTTTATTCATGAGTAATTGAAATTTTCCTTTGAAAATAAATAAGAAAAAAATGATTTATAAATAAATTTACATAAGGGTTTAAAAATGTAAACAAATTTAAGTTTAACAAGGATACAAACACAAATTTTAAATAAATTTCAAGAGAAGGTCTAAAACATAAAATTGTTATTTTTAACAAGTATTAAGGTAAATAAAAAATGTTTATAAATGTAATATGAGGATTAACAAGTGGCAAGATGTTTGTTTTTCTTTTCAAAACTTCAACATCTTCATGTAGTCAAAAAGAAAAAGAAAAAAAACAAAATAAAACATGAAAGCAAAGCAAGAGGATCAGATCAAAATTCAACAAAGCAAAGTTTCTTAAAACAAACATGCAAATCTGAGAATCAAATACTTTCTGAAATCTGGAAATCAAGTTATCTACATGCATGAAGTTTTTAAATCTGAAGCAAAAGATCAAAGCAAACAAAGTGATTCAATGTCTTCAACCTGGAGTTTAAAATCAGAGGAGAAGAAAATAAAAAATTTAGCATTTTAAAAACCTGAAATGGATTCAACTAAGCAAGCAAATCAAAAGAAAGCTGCATGCAACAAATTTCAAATCAGAAAAAGCAAATAAAAACCAGAAAAGCATTTTAGATATGTGCCCTGCTTCCAAAAACAAAGGTGAGCAAACACACTCTAACCCATTTATACGTTCTAATATTTGAGATGAATGCTTGAATGGATTTTCTTCATTGATATATGGTATGATGGAATGTAAATTTGTATGTATATATATGTAATGTCTTTCTGGAAATAAGCAGAATTTGCCTCTGTATACATTCCAGATTTTAAAACTTGTTAGAAAAATTTGAATTACCCCAACCTAAGTAAATTTTAGGTTTGATTACTGAATGAAGAATTATTTATATGAGTACAACTTCATTTTTAGGAATCAATCCAAGTGAAAATATAGGGTAAGTGGTTTAAAATAAAAATTTACAGGGGATAATCATATTAAGTCAGGAAATCAATTATTATAATTTCACATTTTAACTTTACAATCTAGTTCGAGTTTGAAATTGTTAATTTTTGAAACTGATATCGAAATTTTTAAGTCAGTATTTCAAGTGGAACTTGAAGTTGAACGGGATTTGGTTCCTTGTCGAATTCCGATGATCAGTGGAAAGTTGGGTCTCGTGATCAGGCCTAGAGGAGAATGGTGGGATGGGTCACGCGGGAAAAATAGTATAAAAAATTTCTGATGGCCTGAGTTGCCTGGCGTGGACAAATTAGGGTTTAAGGTACTACTTTGGGCGATGTCGGAATTGCGGGGACTGCGTCAACGTGGGTAGGCCGGACTGAATCGCAAGGTGGGGAATCGAAGCGTGGTGATGTGGCGGACTAGGGACGGGGTTGCGAGGTCTCCGGTGACCTGAGGCGATGGGTCGAAGGGAGTTTCTGATGAACCGTTTTGTTCAAAGGCAAGTCAGGTAGCTCGATCTTTGTTTTTGGCTCGAATCGTTGATATGGGTAATTGATGGAGTTGAGTTGGTCGTAGGTTGTGACGACCCGAAATTTTCAAGCATTTAAAATCGAAACATTTAATTGATTTTAAATATTAAATAGAGAAATTCTAATTTGAACCAAGGATATCATAGTTTATTTGATAATTAAATTAGTAAATTAAATTATTTGAAGTTGAGTAAAATATTGAATCTGGAATTCTAAGCCTATTAAAAATAATCTGAAGGCTTGTAAAATTTATATTAATAGTACTGAGGATAATAGAAGTTGTAAAATTGAAATTAGTAGTGGTTTGTTCAGTTTTGAAATTTAATATCGTTTAAATTGAATTTAAAAATAGTCTTCCGAGACACTGTTTCGGAATTCAACGAAACTAGTTCCAGTGGGTCTGTAATATTGAATTATTATCGGATTTCGAATTTCGTATTTCGTATTAATCGGAGTTAGTATGTGAGTGAACGATATATAAACGCGTTGAAAATTTAGTTGTTAATAATTTAATTTAATTTAATTTAATTAATCAAGCTTCTTCTATACGCCTTCTTCTTGTCATTTAATCACATACTTTCCCAATTCCAAGCCGTTCAATCAACTATCAAAATGCTCGAACTAAAACAAATGATAATAATAAGATAAAACAAACGATATTAATAATAATATTAATAATAATAATAATAATAATAATAATAATAATAATAAAAATCAAGAAAGAAGCTTCTTAGGGAAGCCGTGTGATAGAACAAAATATAATAACACAGACAACACGATAAAGCCGAACTCCTGTTTCTTCTTTCCCCCAAATCCTCATCGTGAAAAAAAAAAAATTAATGCCGTCTCCTTCATTTAAAAATCGCGTTTTCATCCTCTTTGAATTCATTCCAATCGAATCTCAAACCCAAGCCGTTCTCCCTCTTCTTCAAATTCAATTAGGTCGGGGCTATTTTTCGTTCGAACAACGAATCTATCGCAAGCTCGAGTACGACAGTTCGATTCAAGAAAATTTGGGGGTCGCACGAACCGTGGCTGCGACTTAGAATGTTGGGGGGGTTCTCGTTCGGGCGGCAACCAGAGGCGACTGGAAGGGTGACGCGCGCACGTGGGTAGCTGGGTCATTGAGGCGTTCGAGTCTTAAGGCTACGCGGTGGATTCTGTTCATGTCGAGTTCGTTTGGGGTATGATTTCTTATTTATTTTGTATTTGAATTTTTGAAATAAACTTATAAATAAAACTATAATAGTTTTTACAGAAAAAAAAGAAAATATTCAGTAAGGTAAAACAGTAGTTAGTCTTGCTTTTTAATTTTGAAATGGCTAATTATAATTAAGTATATTGGGTATATTAAAAGGGAATGAATTTAAATGTACATGTTATAATTTACTAGGTTATTTTAAAATAGTGTATTGTTGGAAATTAATTTATTTAATTAACTTATTAAATTAATTGGTTGCTAAAATAAATATGTTAAAAAGAGAATTAGTTTAAACTTAAAATTTATTAGTTAAAGTAGAATCATTGGTTAATTAAATTTATAAAATGGAAATAAATTGTTCAAGCTATTTCAAAGTGTTAATAAATCGTATGATTATTATACAAATCTGATAGAAGCAAGCCGGGTCGGGTCGGGTTGCAAAACAAGAATCAAAGGTGAGTTAATCTCCCTCAGTTGAAATTTAAATTTAAATAATTGTTTGAATGGTTGAATTGGTTGTTGTGTTATATAGTGGTATATACTACACCTTGAAATGATTGATTTCCCTCATTTTATAGTGAAAATATTTATATTGTGCTAACGTCTGTGGATGCACGGAAAAACAGGTTGGAGGGATCCAACTGGATCCCTCAACATTTATTTTAAATATTTAAATTACCCTGTTATGATGATTTGATATTTTATGATGGATTATGTTGAAATATGGAATGCTATGGTTTGATTGGATAATTGAGTATAATGAATTTCCATAAAAATATATAACTTGGATGTTGGAAAGAAAAATAAAGGAAGTAAAATTTCAAGTAAAATAAATATAGGGAAAGTTGAATAAATTTAAGAACGAATTGGAAAAGAAATAATCTGATTTTAATTTTTTTTATAAATAAACCGTAAGTATAAAAAGGGAAATTTGAATAAACAGGAAATTAATGAATTTTAAAAAAATTCAGTATTATTATTCGAAAGAACAAGCATTTATTTAAAAGTTAAGATTTAAATTATTGGGAAACCTGGAATTTGTATATTTAAGTTAAAAGTTAGAATCAAATGAAAAATAATAATAACAACAACAATTAAGTCCATACTTAATGGATTTCGGAATGAATTCAGTAATTAAAGAAATTTATTTCAAATGGGATAAGTTTGAAATCAATTCTGGGAAAATTGATTTAGGTAATGGAGGTTGGATCTTCTCCCTATATAACTAAGTACGTTTCAAAATAAGTTTTTGAAGTAAGTTTTAAAATATAAGTTAAAAGTTTTAAGTTAATTTAAAGAAGCAAGTTGGAAATTTATTATTTCTAAACATTTAAATCCTAAAGTAAGTCTTTCCTTTTAATCTATTATAGCAATAATTATTTAAAGAGTGACTTAGTATTTTATTTTTTTAAAAATGAAAAAAATCTAGTTTATATTTTATTTAGTAACCTTATTTTCAAATATTCATATAATATGTATTTTTTTTTCAAATCATTGAAGTAGTTTTAAAATCAATGTTTTAAAAGTATATATATTTCAAAGTAAAGTGTTTTAAATTATTTTAAAAATCTAATTTTGTGCTTGGTGATTTCAGGGGAGATAGAAAATATTTGGGAAATTTGATTTTGAAAAGAAAGATGGTTTTGAAACTGTTTTCAAAGGATTGAAAATATAAATATATCTTATAAAGATATCTTTGAGATAAATAAATAATTTGGAAAATTATTTATTGTTTGATGGTTGTTTGCGAATACTAATTGATAGTTAAATAACCGACTATCAATATTGGCCAAATGCGCTGATCGTTTCGAAGAGACCGGGATCGAGATTTATTTCTCGAAAACCACTTCGATCCGGTTTGTACATTTCGTGAAAACGATTTAGGATTCGAAGATGGAGCAGTGAAGTGCAAGGGCTAGTCGCTACTAATCCTGAGGATATTTCCAAAATGGATGTAGTAGGAATAGTGCCTTCGGTTCCGTTCGAACCCGGGACGGACTTGGATGGATGAATGCTTGCGAAACATCGTCAGGTGGACGATGGGCATTCTAAGGAATATGTTCTATAAAGGTAACGCTTAGCCTCAAGCCTCATCAAATGGGAATGACTGAAAATCAGGGGATATGCAGCAAGGCTAGGTGGGTAGCACCCAAGCAGGGTGAGGTCATTCCAGTCTAGATGTCCCTTATTATTTCGGCTTAGTGGGCGGTTGCTGATCCCAACCGCAGGGTGATCTCACTCGGTCCAGTAAGGGATAGTTCCGACCTTGTGTTGCAGGGGAGCGGGCGTACTCCTCGGTACGGTGATCTAGGCCCCGTACTGTGACAGGTGGTACCCCGGTGCCTAGTCATTTGTTGGAAATCCATTCTCCCTACGAGCCTTGTACGAGTTTTGTTTGTATTACCCACTCTGTGGCTAGTAGCAGGAATTTAATAATGTAACAATTTCGGCTATTTTATAAGTATTTGTATATAGACCCTATTATAATATCAAAGGATTTCTATAAAAGTTTTAGCTATCGTAAGGTAAAAACCCGACATGTTTATTTGTGGCGTGGTCTTATGAGATGCTTTTGTTTTCAAAGAATTTTTGAAACTTAAATAATCAATTGGGTGTGATTTTCTCACGCTGGTATTCCAGACTGACTCGGGTATTATTTAACTGTAATTCTCGGGTCAGACCGAGTATTATAGAATACAGGACATGATGCAGTAGAGCTCAGGAGACGAGCTAGATGACGATACGTACTCTCGTACTTGTATATATATATTTCTGCTGTCTTGAGTTGTCGTGTATCCATTGTATGATATTGATGTTGAGCTATGATTGATGTAATCTAATGATGTAATATATAAACAAAGATATTTGATTTTTGAGTAAAATTATTTATTATTTATTATATTTTATTCCGCTGCGATGGTTAGATTCTGTTGTTGTTTTCTATTTTTCTTCTTCTACCTCTTCTTCTTTAACCCAAATGGTTCGTATTTCTGTACAACTTGTGTTGATTGTTGTAGAATAGTGTTGACTCAAGGGGTACGGATTTGCGGGCTGTTACACTTGGTATCAGAGCTTAGGTTGGAGATAACCTTGGCTCTGGTGGGAATTACTCATTTAAAATAGAGTCTATGGTACTCTATAATGAGTTTGAGCGTATTAATAGATATGAGCACATATTTGTTAGTGAATATAAATTGTTTTAATATTTTGTTGATTGATTTATTGAGTGACATACGAACCTTCGTCGACACAGTCCGCGCAACTATATCGAAGGGGTTTCTAAACACTTGAATAGAACAATCGACGCGGTATTGTTTTAAATGTGGGTAAATGAAATAATTTTACCTAAAAATATATTTTCGATATAAAGAAAGTTTTTGTAAACTATTTAGCTAATATATGGTTGCTTGGATGTTAGAAATGATAATATTAAAGTATTATCGTTGTTAAGTGAAAATTTAACTAGAAATTGAAAATATAACCAAAGTTTGAAGGAATAAATTCATTATAAAATGAAATTTATAAATATGAATTATAAATGTAATTTATGAATTGAAATACAATCAAATGGAAATTTATATAAGCATAAACTATACAAATGCATTATAGTTAAAATTTGAATTAAAACAGAATTTGAAACTTTAAACCCCGGAGATTTTGGAAGTATTTTGAAGATAAATAGGAGCATTGTTGTTTTTGGGGTATTTCGGAAAGAAAAATTGTTTTAAATAAATTTGGGAAGAGATTTAGCATTGGATTCACTTCAGTCGCTGGAAAATAACTTCGGTGATGACTGCAGCATCATCGATGTTCATTTTCAAATTTCTGAGTGATAGATTGCTACCAAATTGATTTGTTCAGAAAAACCTGTTTGTTTTTGAAATTTCAAAGGAAATTTGTTGGGAAATAAAAACCAGGATTGGTTTGACTTTTGAGAAATGTGATTTGAGATGTTGGAGATTTCAAAATGATTTGAAACCAAAGCCGGGAGTTTAAAAATCCTGATAGGATGGGTTGTAAGCTTATAAAATTGAGATGATTTTTAAATCAGGAATGGAATATAAGCTTTGAAGGCTGGAATTTAAATTTAAAGAGAAAAGTTGAAAATGAAATTAACTTGGATTTGGAAATAAAAATTTGACTGCATTGAAATTAATTGAATAAGCTGAAATAATATCCAGTTGTATTCGAATCAGGTTGGAATCGAATTGAGTTAAATAAATCCGAGTTAAAATAAAATTGAATTGGAATAAAAATTCAGCTGAATTATTGAATGAAATTAAATTTTTACCTAGATAACTGGGAAATAAGTTGGATAAGAATTAGATTGAGTTAAATAAATCAGAATAACTTGTAAAAGAATTAGAAATCCATGAAATAAAAATATGCTTGGGTTATAAATAAGCATAAGGCTTGAGTTAAAAATAAAAGATGAATATATTCAAGCCTAGAATGAGTGTGATTGTATGAAATATAAGTTGTGACTTATAAATTGAAAAATGGGATAGAAAATCCAAATAAATAGTATTGATGAATTGAAGAATAGAAATAAAATCAAAACTTGAATTATAAACTAAATTGAACTAAGAAAATTAAATGGAGTGATATTTGGAGTTAAAATTCAAGGTTGGATTATAAATAAAGGAAGAACAAATTTGTTAATAAATTAGTTAATGAAATTGAATTGTGAGTTTATGACGAAGTTGGAAAATAAAACTCAAGTTATAAATCACATTCGACTTGGATCGATAGTGATGTAAATGTAATTACATTGTGGTTAATAAAATTTGATGGTAATTTAAAAGTGAATGGTAGAACCAGAACTTGAGTTATTAATTCAGATTTAACTTGAAGTGTTAACAAATTAGATATAATTGAAATGTATCGAATAAAAAAAAAGGGAAATGGGTTTAAATAGTAATGGTTTGGATTGAAAATAAAATCCAACTAAGTGGAAATAAATTGGAAATGGCCATGTAAAAAATTGGATGGACTGAATCTGGAAGGTTAAATTTGATAATAACAAATCAAATGAAATTGTAAATTTTAAAAGGGAGATTAAACTGAAATAGAATTAAATTGAATGGAAGAGAAAGATTTACTTGAAACGAAATGAGCGTAAGTATAAAATTGGAGTGACTAAACTTAAGCTAAAAGATGGAAAAGAGTTGAATTGAATTCAACTAAAAATTAAGTTTAATAATAGTGGACTGGATTTAAATCAAGTAAAAATAAATTTTAATTGAAATAAAATTCGGTGAGTTGCCGATAATATTTAATGGAAAGAAAATGCTTAAATAAATAGTTATAAACCATTTAAATTGTTAAGGATTTGAAATAACTTGGAGCCTATAAGGAAAATTGAAATGGTTATGGAATGAAATAGCTTAGATTGTCTTTGAGCTAAATAAAATAGTTTGGAATAAACAATTATGGAATAAATAAGAATTTAATGGAAGTGAACTTAAGTTTGAAGTGAAATAAATTGAGTAAATTAACTTAAGTGGAGAATAATTAGAAAACTCGACTACGAGTAAAATTGGAAGACCATTAACTTAAAGCTTGATTTGAATTAATTCGGGAATGGGTAGTAATATGCAAGCTTGGTATGGGTCGAGCTAAATAAATGGTCATGAATGAATTAAAATAAAAAGGAAATTTAATTGGTAATGGAGATGGAACCTAAGTTGTTAATGGTTTTGAATGGACTAGTTTGGTTAATAAAATTGAAATGCAATGAAACTGAGAATATATGGATTTTGAATAAATCCGAAATGGAATAGAATTAAGCGTAAATTTGAGTTAGAGTCAATTTAAATTGATTAGAAAACTAAAGTGCTTATTTATTCACATAAATCTCATCAAATTGCAAAGAATAAATTGTTATTGAATGTAAATAGAAGTTATTAAAATGCCTTGGAT
Organism: Allium cepa; assembly: GCA_030765085.1. Classification (NCBI taxonomy): domain Eukaryota; kingdom Viridiplantae; phylum Streptophyta; class Magnoliopsida; order Asparagales; family Amaryllidaceae; genus Allium; species Allium cepa. Next base: position 306,582,254 of record CM060934.1, on the reverse strand, counting down.
GGATAGGAGTAAAATAAATTGGTTTTGAAAGCAATTGAGTTAAATATGAGTTCAGTTTGCTTAAAAATAAATGAAATGTAAGCAATTGAGTTTTAAACCATTCAAATTAATGAAGTTATATACGAATGGATTGAAAAACATTCACATTGGATGAGAATGGTTTATAAATTAATTGAAACAGTTGAATTAGCATGGAAACTATATAAATTGCTTACGAAAAAAAAAATGTTGGTATGAGTTTCTTTTAGAATTCATATGTTTTAACTATTACAAATAAGTGATATGCTGTTAAACTTCATATATTTGGCACTTACATGTTTAAATTGAGTAAGTACAGGTACCTGGAAGCCGTGTGGCTGGATTTGGTTGTGCTTTTTGCTAAAAATAATAAGCCGCTTGCTTAAAATGCTAAATAAGGTTTGCCTACGCAATAAAAATAGGAAATATGAACTGTTTTTGGTTTTTCCGACTGTGTGGGTCGATGTATATATATTTATCTCTTTTATCAAATTGCAAAAGCTCCTCCGTACAAGGGAGACTCTGCCAAAAATTTTCAGAAATTTTGGGAGTTAGAAAAATTTTGAAAATTTTCAAGAAATTTTTGTTAAAAACAAAGCGAATTTAAATTGGATATTAAAATTAGTTATAAATGAAACTAGTTAAAATAATGATATGAATTAGTAATAAATGACAAATAAAATTTAAAGTTTAAAGTTAAAGATAAATTTAATTCGTATGGAAATGAAAGAATCGATGTGGATAGAAATGGATATAAACTAAAATGGTAAGATGAAAATTAATATAAGAAAACATGTAAATTACTTATGTTAACTTAAGAAGGAATGGTGAATTTTTAAACGGAAGACTGATACTACAAATATAATCTAAGATAATATTGGAATGCATAAATATTGGCATTTTGTAAGAAAGTCGATAAAATGTTTTTGGAAGTTGTGATTGGATAATTAGTGCTAAGCAGGATATGCATGTATTATAAAGGGAAAGGAAATTTGGATTTGATTTCAAGAGATAAATTTGAAATGCTCGACAAAAAGGTATGTATTTAAATTTGGTATGAAATTTGATTGGGATTTGATTGAGCCACTTGGCCTTTTTGTTTTCTTTTGGATTTAGGAGGCCGTAAAGCCATTTTGTAGTTGTACCGAGCTAGCCGCGCAAAGGAGACGCTGGCGAAATTTTTCGGGAATTTAGGGAGTTAGAAAATTTTTGGAAAAATTTTGATGATTCAAAATTGGTTTTATGATTAAAACTTGAATGGTTGGGCAAATAGGATTGTTTGCAAACTAGGGAAAGGTTTGGAAAGTTAATAAGAATAATAATGGGTCTTTTATAAAAAAAAAAATAGTTGGTGCGATGTTGAATTGTTAGAAACCGTTTGGTTTTAGGAAAAAGTAAACGGGTATTGGACCATTCTTCCTAATTAGTAATTTCGAGGACGAAATTCTTTTAAGGGGGGAGGAATGTGACGACCCGAAATTTTCAAGCATTTAAAATCGAAACATTTAATTGATTTTAAATATTAAATAGAGCAATTCTAATTTGAACTAAGGATATCACAGTTTATTTGATAATTAAATTAGTAAATTAAATTATTTGAAGTTGAGTAAAATATTGAATCTGGAATTCTAAGCCTATTAAAAATAATCTGAAGGCTTGTAAAATTTATATTAATAGTACCGAGGATAATAGAAGTTGTAAAATTGAAATTAGCAGGGCTTGTTCAGTTTTGAAATTTAATATCGTTTAAATTGAATTTAAAAATAGTCTTCCGAGACACAGTTTCGGAATTCAACGAAACTAGTTCCAGTGGGTCCGTAATATTGAATTATTATCGGATTTCGAATTTCGTATTAATCGGAGTTAGTATGTGAGTGAACGATATATAAACGCGTTGAAAATTTAGTTGTTAATAATCTAATTTAATTTAATTAATCAAGCTTCTTCTATACGCCTTCTTCTTGTCATTTAATCACATACTTTCCCAATTCCAAGCCGTTCAATCAACTATCAAAATGCTCGAACTAAAACAAATAATAATAAGATAAAACAAATGATATTAATAATAATAATCTTAATAATAATAATAATAAAAATCAAGAAAGAAGCTTCTTAGGGAAGCCGTGTGATAGAACAAAATAAAATAACACAAACAACACGATAAGGCCGAACTCCTGTTTCTTCTTTCCCCCAAATCCTCACCGTGAAAAATTTTTTTTAATGCCGTCTCCTTCATTTAAAAATCGCGTTTCCATCCTCTTAGAATTCATTCCAATCGAATCTCAAACCCAAGCCGTTCTCCCTCTTCTTCAAATTCAATTAGGTCGGGGCTATTTTTCGTTCGAACAACGAATCTATCGCAAGCTCGAGTACGACAGTTCAATTCAAGAAAATTTGAGGGTCGCGCGAACCGTGGCTGCGACTTAGAATGTGGGGGAGGGGGAGGGGGGGTTCTCGTTCGGGCGGCAACCAGAGGCGATTGGAAGGGTGACGCGCGCGCGTGGTTAGCTGGGTCGTTGAGGCGTTCGAGTCTTAGGGCTACGGCGGTGGATTCTGTTCATGTCGAGTTCGTTTGGGGTATGATTTTTTATTTATTTTGTATTTGAATTTTTGAAATAAACTTATAAATAAAACTATAATAGTTTTTACAGAAAAAAAAATATTCAGTAAGGTAAAACAGTAGTTAGTCTTGCTTTTTAATTTTGAAATGGCTAATTATAATTAAGTATATTGGGTATATTAAAAGGGAATGAATTTAAATGTACATGTTATAATTTACTAGGTTATTTTAAAATAGTGTATTGTTGGAAATTAATTTATTTAATTAACTTATTAAATTAATTGGTTGCTAAAATAAATATGTTAAAAAGAGAATTAGTTTAAACTTAAAATTTATTAGTTAAAATAGAATGATTGGTTAATTAAATTTATAAAATGGAAATAAATTGTTCAAGCTATTTCAAAGTGTTAATAAATCGTATGATTGTTATACAAGGTTAAAATCTGATAGAAGCAAGCCGGGTTGGGTCGGGTTGCAAAACAAGAATCAAAGGTGAGTTAATCTCACTCAGTTGAAATTTAAATTTAAATGATTAAATTTAAATAATTGTTTAAATGGTTGAATTGGTTGTTGTGTTATATAGTAGTATATACTACACCTTGAAATGATTGATTTCCCTCATTTTATAGTGAAAATATTTATATTGTGCTAATGTCTGTGGATGTAGGGAAAAATAGGTTGGAAGGATCCAACTGGATCCCTCAACATTTATTTAAATATTTAAATTACCCTATTATGATGATTTGATATTTTATGATGGATTATGTTGAAATATGGAATGCTATGGTTTGATTGGATAATTGGGTATAATGAATTTCCAGAAAAATATATAACTTGGATGTTGGAAAGGAAAATAAAGGAAGTAAAATTTCAAGTAAAATAAATATAGGGAAAGTTGAATAAATTTAAGAATGAATTGGAAAAGAAATAATATGATTTTAATTTTTTTTATAAATAAACCGTGACCATAAAAAGGGAAATTTGAATAAACAGGAAATTAATGAATTTTAAAAAAAATTCAGTATTATTATTCAAAAGAACAAGCATTTATTTAGAAGTTAAGATTTAAATTATTGGGAAACCTGGAATTTGTATATTTTAGTTAAAAGTTAGAATCAAATGAAAAATAATAACAACAACAACAATTAAGTCCATACTTAATGGATTTCGGAATGAATTCAGTAATTAAAGAAATTTATTTCAAATGGGATAAGTTTGAAATCAATTCTGGGAAAATTGATTTTAAGTAATGGAGGTTGGATCTTCTCCCTGTATAACTAAGTACGTTTCAAATTAAGTTTTTGAAGTAAGTTTTAAAATATAAGTTAAAAGTTTTAAGTTGATTTAAAGAAGCAAGTTGGAAATTTATTATTTCTAAACATTTAAATCCTAAAGTAAGTCTTTCCTTTTAATCTATTATAGCAATAATTATTTAAAGAGTGATTTAGTATTTTATTTTTAAAAAAATGAAAAAAATCTGGTTTATATTTTATTTAATAACCTTATTTTCAAATATTCATATAGTATGTATTTTTTTTCAAATTATTGAAGTAGTTTTAAAATCAATGTTTTAAAAGTATACATATTTCAAAGTAAAGTGTTTTAAATTATTTTAAAAATCTAATTTTGTGCTTGGTGATTTCAGGGGAGATAGAAAATATTTGGGAAAGTTGATTTTGAAAAGAAAGATGGTTTTGAAACTGTTTTCAAAGGATTGAAAATAGAAATATATCTTATGAAGATATCTTTGAGATAAATAAATAATTTGGAAAATTATTTATTGTTTGATGGTTGTTTGCGAATACTAATTGATAGTTAAATAACCGACTATCAATATTGGCCAAATGCGCTGATCGTTTCGAAGAGACCGGGATCGAGATTTATTTCTCGAAAACCACTTCGATCCGGTTTGTACGTTTCGTGAAAACGATTTTGGATTCGAAGATGGAGCAGTGAAGTGCAAGGGCTAGTCGCTACTAATCCTGAGGATATTTTCAAAATGGATGTAGTAGGAATAGTGCCTTCGGTTCTGTTCGAACCCGGGACGGACTTGGATGGATGAATGCATGCGAAACATCGTCAGGTGGACGATGGGCATTCTAAGGAATATGTTCTATAAAGGTAACGCTTAGCCTCAAGCCTCATCAAATGGGAATGACTGAAGATCAGGGGATATGCAGCAAGGCTAGCTGGGTAGCACCCAAGCAGGATGAGGTCATTCCAGTCTAGATGTCCCTTATTATTTCGGCTTAGTGGGCGGTTGTTGATCCCAACCGCGGGGTGATCTCACTCGGGATTATCCAGTAAGGGATAGTTCCGACCTTGTGTTGCAGGGGAGCGGGCGTACTCCTCGGTACGGTGATCTAGGCCTCGTACTGTGACAGGTGGTACCCCAGTGCCTAGTTATTGGTTGGAAATCCATTCTCCCTACGAGTCTTGTACGAGTTTTGTTTGTATTACCCACTCTGTGGCTAGTAGCTGGAATTTAATAATGTAACAATTTCGGCTATTTTATAAGTATTTGTATATAGACCCTATTATAATATCAGAGGATTTCTATAAAAATTGTTTTAGCTATCGTAAGGTAAAAACCCGACATGTTTATTTGTGGCGTGGTCTTACGAGATGCTTTTGTTTTCAAAGAATTTTTGAAACTTAAATAATCAATTGGGTGTGATTTTCTCACGCTGGTATTCTAGACTGACTCGGGTATTATTTAACTGTAATGCTCGGGTCAGACCGAGTATTATAGAATACAGGACATGATGCTGTAGAGCTCAGGAGATGAGCTGGATGACGATACGTACTCTCGTACTTGTATATATATATTGCTGCTGTCTTGAGTTGTCGTGTATCCATTGTATGATATCGATGTTGAGCTGTGATTGATGTAATCTGATGATGTAATATGTAAACAGAGATATTTGATTTTTGAGTAAAATTATTTATTATTTATTATATTTTATTCCGCTGCGATAGTTAGATTCTGTTGTTGTTTTCTATTTTCTTCTTCTACCTCTTCTTCTTTAACCCAAATGGTTCGTATTTCTGTACAACTTGAGTTGATTGTTGTAGAATAGTGTTGACTCAAGGGGTACGAATTTGCGGGCTGTTACATAGGTGATGTGCCGGAAGGTGTGGCGATGTTCGGAGTTGCTTCAGGTGGTGGTGCATATGCACGGTGGTAGTCGCGTGCACCATGGTTTTTGGGTTTTGGGGAAGAAGTAGTTTCACTCGGGTACACTGTCCTGAAAATCAAAGGTTGACTCGAAGTAAGATCTTTGGGGTTAGAGCAGAGTACTTAGGAAAAATGTTTAAATTGGAAATTTGGGTCACTCGAGTAGAATTGTGCAAAATCTCAAAGCAAGGTTCGTGTATGTGGGGGATTGGCTCGGGTTTTCACTCGGGTTGGCCTGGGATGGTTATTTTCCAGTTTAAACTTTACTAGATTAGCTAAAGGGATTTCTGAATTATTCTTTTGTGATAAATTAAGTAGACGGTATAATTAAAGGTCTTGAAAATAAAGGGTTTTCAAAACAATTAAGTTTGTAAATGGTTTTAAATTTTATTAAAGTTAAGATTGTTTTCATTTTAAATTTTAAATTTGAAATGAAATTTGAAAGTAGAAAGTTAAATGTTTCAAATATGTTTTTGAATGGCAATTATCATTAATAAGGAAATGTTTTAATAATGACTTAATGATTTGTGTTAAATTAAATTAATAAGGAAAATTAAAATGGATAATTAATTAATTAATTAACTGGTTAAGGATTTGAATTAATTTATTAAGGTTGAAGTTAATTAATTAAGATTTATTAATTTGAAAATAAGATCATTAATTAGATAAGTTAAGATTTTAATTAATGATTAGGGATTAATTTAATCAAATAATTATGAATTAATTAAGTTATAATTAACACTTAATTAATTAAATAATTAAAGAAATGTTTTTATCTTAAAGTTAAAATCATTAAATCTTTAAGGTAATTAAAAATGGTTTAAATAATTTAATTAATTAATGATTTGGATTAATTAATTAAGAAATTAAGGGTTTAAATTTATTTATTAATTGAGGAATGATTAATTAATTAGCGTATAATTAAATAATTTATGGTTAATTATTTAAATAATTAAAGGTTGATTTATTTGTAATCAAGATTGATTAATTAATTAAAGGTCAATTAATAAATGATTTAAGTTTAATTAATTTAAACACTAAATGATTTAAAAATAATTATTTAGTGTAATTAATGGATGGTAATTACTTAGTAAAATAATTAATTGATAATTACTTGATAATGGAAGTAATTAAGACTAATTATTAATTAAGAAGTAATTAATTAGTGATTGAAATAAATTAAGAATAATTAATTAAGGATTAATTATTAATTAAGGATTAGTTAATTATTGTAATCAATTAAGAATAATTAATTAAGATGGTTTGTAATTAATTAATATTAATTAACTAAGATTAGTGACTAATCTGATTTGAATTAATCAGATAATTAATTGATATTGCTTAGGGATGTTTGGATTCTATTGAATGATTGAACTGTTTGATATTCCTGATTGAGATGTCCTGTTTTGATTTGAGCAATGTTTACTGTGATTTATTATCTGTGATATGTATCTGTGATATGTGAATGAAAGATAAGCGTTACAATTGGTTTGTACCGCTTGTCAAATATAAGCGTTATAATTTATACCGCTTATTAAATAGATTGCTGTATTTAAATCTATGCTGATTGATGTTGTGCACTATTGTGTAAAACCCCTGGACCACACTTATACACACACAAATATGGATTTCACGTGGGAATCGGTTAAGTCACAGATTTAAAAAAAAAAGCTTTGAACTTGAATTTTTTTTGAATTCAAATAGTTTTTGGAAATAAATTAATTTTAATATGGAAAGCTTTGAAAATGTGTTTTAAGAATGAAAGTTAATTTGAATAACTAATAGAGATTTGGAATTTGAATAATTTGATTTAAATTGGAATTCAATATCTGGAATTGAATTACGTATTCGGTATTTATGATTTAAAAAGGGGTATACAAGCTTATATCGATTTAAACCATTTTAAAGTGCTGATTTTGGGAACTTGAATTAACCCAAGGATTTTAACCTGTATAAATGAAATCAGGTTTTCCGAAATAAAACTGTTTATTTTCAAATGATAAAAGCTTTCACATAAGTAATAAATTTCCAATTCATAAGAAATTTCAAGTTTGAATTGAAATAGTTTTCCAAGTTATAAATGAATCTTTGGGAATAACTTTGAAAGCTATGAAATGAGTCTTTGATTTAGAGACCCGATGAGTTAATCCAATTTGGAATTGAATTATTTTTCAAAGCTATGAATGAATCTTTGTTAAAGATTTGTGTACCTTGTTTTAAAATTGAAAGGGGATCTTTAAGATAAATCTTTTGTTTAAAAGATTTAAGTGTGGAAATTGTTTAAACCATTAAAGGTTTTTGAAATGAATCTTTTTGAAAGATTGGAAATGGTAAATTGTTTTAACCATTTGAATGAAAGGGTTAGGCTTTAAGCGGTGATTTAACCGAGATCCCATATCCATATGTTTTTAAATATTACGCTCACTATTCGGTTTAGCCGGGAGAGGACCTTTGTGTCATATAGCCCATTCCGAATATGTGATACAACGTTATGGATAGCATTTGAAGACCGGTGGTGAAGACCGGGTGTTTGCGAGAAAGATAGGATGACCTATTGATTGTCTCTGCACTGAGTAGCTACGGTATATAGATTTCCTAAGTGATGGGAAGTCCGATCGGATTATGAATACCCAGATTGCAAGGGCTTCTTTGGAAGTGCCTTCGGTTCTGTTCGGACACGGAACAGACTTGTATGGATGTGTGTCTGACGTTACACTTTGAGATGTAAAACCAGTTTCTATCAAATACATTTCTGTTTGGTGGTGGAGATTTATTCTCTTAGCTTAACACCCTTCTCTGAGACGTACGAGCTCAGAGGTTATGTAGTTGATGGTTACTAGTGATACATTCCCAATTTGGTAATGTGGCATACGAAGTGCTGCTAATCATTTGTTGATCAAAGCAAGGCTTTGTGAAAAGCGTAGCTTTGTGGACGAGACTGCATCAGGACCTCACACACCGGAAATGGTCGAAACAGGAAAGATGCAGCAAGGTTTCAGGGGTAGCGCCCCTAGGGTATGACCATTCCTTCTGGAAAAGGGTAGTATCATGGTATGGAGCCCAGATACTTACTCGTGTGGACACTGTATATTTATTACCGTGTGATGTTGTTGTTGGAGGGCCCTCAGATGAAAGGTCCCAAAGGACCGGGGGTGGCATATCTTGGGAATTCTTAGGTTTTATTCCCCGGGAAGGGGGGAGCCGGCCTTGTGTTAGCAAAGAACGAAGGATAGTTCTCGGGGCGTCCCTCTAGAGGCGTACCCATGTGGCAATGTGAAGTTCCTTGGCCTGACAATTTGTTGGAAAATCCAAAGAAACAATACGCGTCCAGTACGGTTTTAGTTGTATAACCTGCCATTCACTTATGGTGGTCACCACTGTTTGGATGGTAGCTATAGTAGGCATAGTACGAAATGTCTATGCTGGCTAAGATTAATATTATACTTTCGAAATGTTTTCCACTATGCACTTATAGCAATAATTTCAAAGGATTTCGTGTATTAAGAATTTTTGACTGTCATAAGGAGAAATCTCCTCCAAGTCTGCGTTTGCATTGTGTGTGTGGTGGGAGGCCTTATGGCAGTTTCATTTTCAAAAAAAAAACATTGCGGATTCCAATGTTTTAAAATTCTTTTGTTTGTTTTTAAAGATAAACTGTTTTTGTTTGCTCATACCAGTCCCATGACTGACCGGAGTTTATTGTTCCCTTCCTAAACTCTGGGTGCCCACAACTTTCCACACGGGCAGTCTAGAGTTGGGTTTTTCAGATAGTAGATAACAGATATCGCTTTGATACCCTTCAGCTTTCTCTTTGGAATTCTTTGGAGTCTTCGGATTCATGACCAGTCTTGATTAGCTCGGTGAAACGAGATGGTGGTTCGAGCTGGTGCTTTGGAGTTAGAGTTGCAGTTGCTGTTTGGATTTGGTTCCGCTGCTAGTTCATTGAGTTTTCCGTTGTAGCATTGTTATCTTGTATCTCTGATATTTGATTCACATTGTATCATTGTTGTATCGAATGTTGTATATCAATGATATTCATTCTTTTCTTCCGCTGTGTTGTTGTACTTGATGTGTTATAAGCTCCGACGACTCGGATTTGAACGGTCGAATCTGCAGCATTCGAGTACGATGTAAATTATGGATGTTGATTTTCGAACGCGAAAAATCTGCATCGTCACATTTGGTACCAGAGCTAAAGGTTGAAACTTTAGCTCAGGAGTATAACACATTAAGTAACTCATTAGAGATGGGGTGAAGTATACCCTAGAATGAGTAATCCCTAAGATATCCGTTCGAATGCCTCAGTAAATTCTCTTGCTATCCACTGATAGTGAGTATGAGTGCAAGAAGAGGACGAGATAGAGGACAGGGAAGTACGACAATAAATGGTCGATACCCTGCAATAGCGGAAACAACTTTCTCTGTCAATCTCCTTTGATTCGTCTTTTTAATTCTTTATTGATTCCTGGTAGTTCCAGGAAGAAGCTTTGATATGTTTGCATGGGACATAAACTCCAGATGGGTCAGAATTGTTTGCTTGGATGAATTGTTTGCTTTGGTTGATAGTTATATTTTGGTTGTTTAAACTAAAAGTTTTGAATTTGTACCCATATATCTGTTTGTTCTGTTGGGTCCCGGTATATTCTACAAGTGGTTAGTTGTCCTTAGAACTAATCAATACCCCTGTGTACTCGTAGATCTGATGACCGGAGTATCTTGATTAATTCTTGTATCTATTATTGATATTCTGATTTGGTAAGCCAAATGAAAATAAATATTCAATTTTATCGAAAAGATATTTCTCAGTCTTTCATCTATCCTTTGTTATCTCCCTACTTTCAAATTTCGAGGACGAAATTTTCTAAGGAGGGGAATCTGTAATGATCCTGATTTTTATGCTAAATTTAAATTGGTAATTAATTTAATTTTTGAATTTAACTGTGAATTAATGGTGAGTTAATTTGAATTATGGGTTGAAATTCAAATAATACTTATTAATAACAATAGTAGTTCGAGATAATATTGGATTTGAAAATAAATATTTTAAATAAATTGGGTTTGAAAGAAAAACTCTATCTTTTAAAGTTTATAGAGATTTGTTTCCAAATATATAACATACATATGCAATATGTATTTTGAAAATATATTTGAATTCAATATAGTAAATTTCTAAAAATTGACCCAATAAATATGTACAAATATTTATTTATATATATGAATAATGACTTATTTAAAAGTACAATAGTTTGAAATACAAATAGAATTTGATTCAGAATTTAAGAAATTATTCTGTATCTATAACATGAAGATTTGGAAATTATGTTTTGAAATCGATATAAATAAATTCACAGAAAGTAGTTAAAAGGTTAAAAATCAAATGTATACATATCTTTTGAAAAATTAATAATATTTGAATAAAGCAATTATAAAACTAAATTTAGAATATAATGTATATGTAAAATTGGTTGGTGAATTTATAAAATGAGATTTTAAAGAAATTGTTCTAATTTTATTTAAACTATGCATTTTAATTTAAAAATGAGTTTTGAATATAATTTTAAATTTTTAAAAGGGTTAATTAAGAATTAATTTTTTTATTCATGAGTAATTGAAATTTTCCTTTGAAAATAAATAAGAAAAAAATGATTTATAAATAAATTTACATAAGGGTTTAAAAATGTAAACAAATTTAAGTTTAACAAGGATATAAACACAAATTTTAAATAAATTTCAAGAGAAGGTCTAAAACGTAAAATTGTTATTTTTAACAAGTGTTAAGGTAAATAACAAATGTTTACAAATGTAATGTAAGGATTAACAAGTGGCAAGATGTTTGTTTTTCTTTTCAAAACTTCAACATCTTCATGTAATCAAAAGGAAAAAAAAAGAAAAATAAAACCTGAAAGCAAAGCAAGAGGATCAGATCAAAATTCAATAAAGCAAAGTATTCTTAAAACAATCATGCAAATCTGAGAATCAAATACTTTTTGAAATCTGGAAATCAAGTTATCTGCATGCATGAAGTTTTTAAATCTGAAGCAACAAGATCAAAGCAAACAAAGTGATTCAATGTCTTCAACCTGGAGTTTAAAATCAGAGGAGAAGAAAATCAAAAATTTAGCATTTTAAAAACCTGAAATGGATTCAACTAAGCAAGCAAATCAAAAGAAAGCTGCATGCAACAAATTTCAAATCTGTAAAATCAAATAAAAACCAGAAAAGCATTCAGATATGTGCTCTGCTTCCAAAAAAAAAGGTAGCAAACACACTCGAACCCATTTATACGTTTTAATATTTGAGATGAATGCTTGAATGGATTTTCTTCATTGATATATGGTATGATGGAATGTAAATTTGTATGTATATATGTGCAATGTCTATCTGGAAATAAGCAGAATTTGCCTCTGTATACATTCCAGATTTTAAAATTTGTTAGAAAATTTGAATTACCCTAACCTAAGTAAATTTTAGGTTTGATTACTGAATTAAAAATTATTTATATGAGTACAACTTCATTTTTAAGAATCAATCCAAGTGAAAATATAGGGTAAGTGGTCTAAAATAAAAATTTACAGGGGATAATCATATTAAGTCAGGAAATCAATTGTTATAATTTCACATTTTAACTTTATAATCTAGTTCGAGTTTGAAATTGTTAATTTTTGAAACTGATAGCGAAATTTTTAAGTCAGTATTTCAAGTGGAACTTGAAGTTGAACGGGATTTGGTTCAATGTCGAATTCTGATGATCAGTGGAAAGTTGGGTCTCGTGATCAGGCCTAGAGGAGGATGGTGGGATGGGTCACGCAGGAAAAATAGTATAAAAAATTTCTGATGACCGGAGTTGCCTGGCGTGGGCAAATTAGGGTTTAATGTGCTACTTTGGGCGATGTCGGAATTGGGGGGACTGCGTCAACGTGGGTAGGCCGGACTGAATCGCAAGGTGGGGAATCGGAGCGTGGTGATGTGGCGGAGCTAGGGATGGGGTTGCGAGGTCTCCGGTGACCTGAGGCGGTGGGTCGAAGAGAGTTTCTGATGAACCGTTTTGTTCAAAGGCAAATCTGATAGCTCGATCTTTGTTTTTGGCTCGAATCGTTGATATGGGTAATTGATGGAGTTCAGTTGGTCGTAGGTGATGTGTCGAAAGGTTTGGCGATGTTCGGAGTTGCTACAGGTGGTGGTGCATATGCACGGTGATAGTCGCGTGCACCATGGTTTTTGGGTTTTGGGGAAGAAGTAGTTTCACTCGGGTACGCTCTCATGAAAATGAAAGGTTGACTCGAAGTAAGATTTTTGGGGTTAGAGCAGAGTACTTAGGAAAAATGTTTAAATTGGAAATTTGGGTCACTCGAATAGAATTGTGCAAAAACTCGAAGCAAGGTTCGTGTATGTGGGGGATTGGCTCGGGTTTTCACTCGGGTTGGCCCGAGATGGTTATTTTCCAGTTTAAACTTTACTGGATTAGCTAAAGGGATTTGTGAATTATTCTTGTTGATAAATTGAGTAGAGGGTATAATTAAAGGTCTTGAAAATAAAGGGTTTTCAAAACAATTAAGTTTGTAAATGGTTTTAAATTTTATTAAAGTTAAGATTGTTTTCATTTTAAATTTTAAATTTGAAATGAAATTTGAAAGTAGAAAGTTAAATGTTTCAAATATGTTTTTGAATGGCAATTATCATTAATAAGGAAATGTTTTAATAATGACTTAATGATCTGTGTTAAATTAAATTAATAAGGAAAATTAAAATGGATAATTAATTAATTAATTAACTGGTTAAGGATTTGAATTAATTTATTAAGGTTGAAGTTAATTAATTAAGATTTATTAATTTGAAAATAAGATCATTAATTAGATAAGTTAAGATTTTGATTAATGATTAGGGATTAATTTAATCAAATAATTATGAATTAATTAAGTTATAATTAACACTTAATTAATTAAATAATTAAAGAAATGTTTTTATCTTAAAGTTAAAATCATTAAATCTTTAAGGTAATTAAAAATGGTTTAAATAATTTAATTAATTAATGATTTGGATTAATTAATTAAGAAATTAAGGGTTTAAATTTATTTATTAATTGAGGAATGATTAATTAATTAGAGTATAATTAAATAATTTATGGTTAATTATTTAAATAATTAAAGGTTGATTTATTTGTAAACAAGATTGGTTAATTAATTAAAGGTCAATTAATAAATGATTTAAGTTTAATTAATTTAAACACTAAATAATTTAATAATAATTACTTAACGTAATTAATGGATGGTAATTACTTAGTAAAGTAATTAATTGATAATTACTTGATAATGGAAGTAATTAAGAGTAATTATTAATTAAGGAGTAATTAATTAGTGATTGAAATAAATTAAGAATAATTAATTAAGGATTAATTATTAATTAAGGATTAATTAATTATTGTAATCAATTAAGATGATTTGTAATTAATTGACATTAATTAACTAAGATTAGTGACTAATCTGATTTGAATTAATCAGATAATTAATTGATATTGCTTACGGATGTTTGGATTCCATTGAATGATTGAACTATTTGATATTCCTGATTGAGATGTCCTGTTTTGATTTGAGCAATGTTTATTGTGATTTATTATCTGTGATATGTACCTATGATCTGTGAATGAAAGATAAGCGTTACAATTGGTTTGTACCGCTTGTCAAATATAAGCGTTATAATTTATACCGCTTATTAAATAGATTGATGTATTTAAATCTGTGCTGATTGATGTTGTGCACTATTGTGTAAAACCCCTAGACCACACTTATACACACACAAATATGGATTTCATATGGAAATCGGTTAAGTCATAGATTTAAAAAATATATATAATAGGGTTTGAATTTGAATTTTTTTAAATTCAAATAGTTTTTGGAAATAAATTAATTTTAATATAGAAAGCTTTGAAAAGGTGTTTTAAGAATGAAAGTTATTTTGAATAACTAATAGAGATTTAGAATTTGAATAATTTTATTTAAATTGGAATTCAATATCAGGAATTGAATTTTGTATTCGGTATTTATGATTTAAAAAGGGGTATACAAGCTTATATCGATTTAAACCATTTAAAGTGCTGATTTGGGGAACTTGAATTAACCCAAGGATTTTAACCTGTATAAATGAAATCAGGTTTTCCGAAATAAAATTGTTTATTTTCAAATGATAAAAGCTTTCACATAAGTAATAAATTTCCAATTCATAAGAAATTTCAAGTTTGAATTGAAATAGTTTTCCAAGTTATAAATGAATCGTTGGGAATAACTTTGAAAGCTATGAAATGAGTCTTTGATTTAAAGACCCGATGAGTTAATCCAATTTGGAATTGAATTATTTTGAAAAGCTATGAATGAATCTTTGTTAAAGATTTGTGTACCTTGTTTTAAAATTGAAAGGGGATCTTTAAGATAAATCTTTTGTTTAAAAGATTTAAGTGTGGAAATTGTTTAAACCATTAAAGGTTTTTGAAATGAATCTTTTTGAGAGATTGGAAATGGTAAATTGTTTTAACCATTTGAATGAAAGGGTTAGGCTTTAAGCGGTGATTTAATCGAGATCCCATATCCATATGTTTTTAAATATTGCGATCACTATTCGGTTTAGCCGGGAGAGGACCTTTGTGTCATATAGCCCATTCCGAATATGTGATACAACGTTATGGATAGCATTTGAAGACCGGTGGTGAAGACCGGGTGTTTGCGAGAACGATAGGATGACCTATCGATTGTCTCTGAACTGAGTAGCTATGGTATAGATTTCCTAAGTGATGGGAAGTCCGATCGGATTGTGAATACCCGGATTGCAAGGGCTTCTTTGGAAGTGCCTTCGGTTCTGTTCGGACCCGGAACAGACTTGTATGGATGTGTGTCTGACGTTACACTTTGAGATGTAAAACCAATTTCTATCAAATACATTTCTGTTTGGTGGTGGAAATTTATTCTCTTAGCGTAACACCCTTCTCTAAGACGTACGAGCTCAGAGGTTATGTAGTTGATGGTTACTAGTGATACATTCCCAATTTGGTAATGTGGCATACAAAGTGCTGCTAATCATTTGTTGATCAAAGCAAGGCTTTGTGAAAAGCGTAGCTTTGTGGACGAGACTGTATCCGGACCTTACACACCGGAAATGGTCGAAACAAGAAAGATGCAGCAAGGTTTCATGGGTAGCGCCCCTAGGGTATGACCATTCCTTCTGGGAAAGGGTAGTATCATGGCATGGAGCCCAGATACTTACTCGTGTGGACACTGTATATTTATTACCGTGTGATGTTGTTGTTGGAGGGCCCTCGGATGAAAGGTCCCAAAGGACCGGGGTGGCATATCTTAGGTTTTATTCCCCGGGAAGGGGGTAGCAGGCCTTGTGTTGGCAGAGAATGAAGGATAGTTTTCGGGGCGTCCCTCCAGAGGCGTACCCATGTGGCAATGGAAGTTCCTTGGCCTGACAATTCGTTGGAAAATCCAAAGAAACAATACGCGTCCAGTATGGTTTTAGTTGTATAACCTGCCATTCACTTATGGTGGTCACCACTGTTTGGATTGTAGTTATAGTAGGCATAGTACGAAATGTATATGCTGGCTAAGATTAATATTATACTTTCGAAATGTTTTCCACTATGCACTTATAGTAATAATATCAAAGGATTTCGCGTATTAAGCACTTTTGACTGTCATAAGGAGAAATCTCCTCCAAGTCTGCGTTTGCATTATTTGTGTGGTGGGAGGCCTTATGGCAGTTTCATTTTCAAAAAAAAACATTGCGGATTCCAATGTTTTAAAATTCTTTTGTTTTTTTTAAAGATAAACTGTTTTTGTTTGCTCATACCAGTCCCCTGACTGACCCGGGGTTTATTGTTCCCTTCCTAAACTCTGGGTGCCCACAACTTTCCACACGGGCAGTCTAGAGTTGGGTTTTTCAGATAGTAGATAGTAGATATCGCTTTGATACCCTTCAGCTTTCTCTTTGGAATTCTTTAGAGTCTTCGGATTCATGACCAGTCTTGCTTAGCTCGGTGAAACGAGATAGTGGTTCGAGTTGGTGCTTTGGAGTTAGAGTTGCAGTTGCTGTTTGGAGTTTTGGTTCCACTACTAGTTCATTGAGTTTTCCGCTGTAGCATTGTTATCTTGTATCTCTGATATTTGATTCACATTTTATCACTGTTGTATTGAATGTTGTATATCAATGATATTCATTCTTTTCTTCTACTGTGTTGTTGTACTTGATGTGTTATAAGCTCCTGCGACTCAGATTTGAACGGTCGAATCTGCGGTATTCGAGTACGATGTAAAGTATGGATGTCGATTTTCGAATGCGGAAAATTCGTATCGTCATAGAACATGCAGTTAGTTTAGTGTTGATGATGGAAGAAAACGGAATTCAACTTCCTGTATACTATGTGAGTAGAAGACTGAAAGATGCTGACACTAGATATGGAGCAATAAAAAAGCTCGCATATTGCCTGATACTTATGGCATAAAAATTAAGAACTTATTACCAAGTACATACAATCAAGGTGCTAACTAATTTTCCACTCAAGCGGGATTTTAATAAAACGGAAACTTTAGGGAGACTAGTGAAGTGGGGAATAGAACTTAGTTAGTACGATATTGAATTATACCCTGAACAACAATTAACGGGAGGGTTCAGGCTGGTTTTATCAATGAATGCACAAGTCTTGTCAAAGATCAATCAAAAAAGGAAAAGGATCAAAAGCCTAAACGGAAATTATTTATAGAATGGAGCATCAAATAAGCAAGAGGCAGGAGCGGGAAACATCATTATCACCCTGATGGGCATCGTTTTCACCATGCAATGAAGTTGGGCTTCCCAGCTACCAAAAATGTAGTAGAATATAAATCGATGGTGGAAGGGCTTACTTTTGCTTTGTAACTAAAGATCCCAAGAACTGAAGTATTTAATGACTCTTAGCTAATGGTAAATCAACTAAAACAGACATACCAGGCCAAGAATGCTAAATTAATCTTATATATGAAGAAAGTATTGAAGATGCTAAACCAATTTAACGATTACTCTATACATCAAGTCCCCAAAGAAAAGAATTACCAAGTAGATTCATTAGCGAAGTTTATTAGTTCAAGAGCAGTCCTAGAAATTCAAATTGTATTAATGGGCTTTCAACCCACCTAGTATCGAAGACAAAGTGCCAGAATCAAGAAAGGAATCATTATTACTAACCAGGTCTCAGGCCTTAGCACATAAAAGAAAGGAAAGAGAAGCTAAAGCCAAAGCTCATTAAGAGAGACTTGTTCACCTAGAAATGGATAGTACAGAGATAATTGAATAACCCCAATTGTTAAATAACTTGTTAATGGGACATTACTAGTTAATAGGGCAGACGTAAGAAGAATCAGACATAAAGCTCCAACTTATTCTATGATTGATGGAATACTTTATAAAAAAGGATATACCCTTCCTTATTGGAGGTATGTAAGTCAGAAAATAGATTGAGAGTATTCAAGGAAGCACATGAACGATTTTGTGGAAACCACTCTACCGGGATAAAGTTAGCCAAGAAGGTCATGAGACAAGGTTTTATTAGCCCTTGATGACTAATCAAGCCATCGACTATGTGAAAAGATGTGAAAGATGCCAGAAGTATTCCAAAATACCTACGATCTAAAACCCATTGCCTTTTGATACATGGGGAATTGACTTGATCAAACCGTTGCAAATATCTTAAGGAGGAGCCAAGTATATGGTAGTTGCAATTAATTACTTCACCAAGTAGGTGGAAGCAGAACCAATACCAAATATTACCTTGGGAAAAGTTGTTCAAATTCGTAATCAAGAATATTATTACTAGATTTGGGATCCCACACAAAATAATATCTTATAATGGGACACAATTTGAAAGTGAAAAATTTACACGATTTTGCAACAAGAACGGTATTATCAAGAGTTTCTCTTTCGTAACACATCCAAAGGATAATGAGTCATCGAAGCAGTGAATAAAACTATCAAAACTATTCTTAAGAAGCGGTTAAACAAAGCCAAAGGAAGTTGGGTAAAAGAATAGCCACTTGTATTATTGGCATATAGAACATCTGCTAAAACTGCAACGGGTCATACTCCATACTCTTTAACATTTAGATGTGAGGCAATGCTCCTAATTGAAGTCGAAATACTCTCACATTGAAAATTGCATACGCATTTGAACCAAAACAAGAGTTGAAGAAAGAACCTTTAGACTTAATCCATGAATTAAGATATGAGGCGACCATACGAACTATTCAATATCAAAGAAGGGTAACCAAATACTACAATTCAAAAGTAAGAACAAGATCGTTCCAAAAAAGGGACTTACTACTATGTAGAGTGATGGCTAACACTAAAAATCTGGTAGATGGACCGCTTGGACCAAACTGGGATGGCCTCTTAATTATACACAAAGTAACTCCTCCAGGAGCTTATCAATTATGCCGACTAGATGGTAGCATAATCCCTAGAACATGTAACGTAGAACATTTACAACCATATTTCCCAACAATGGATGAATAAAGATCGGATTCTCAAATGTATCTACATGGACGGGAATAGGATTCTCCTCAGACATTGGAACTACCTAAGATGGTAGAAAGCTTTTGACCATGCCAAGATGGCCAGGTCAAAGCGCCTCCTAGAGGAAGTTCAGAGTAACCCTTTAGTCGCGCTCGAAATAGTCAGACTAAAGTATGTACAGGCCCTTGATAGCACCTATGTGGTCATATCAAGGTACCTCCTAGAGAGAGGATGATGTAAGCCTTTGACATCGCCTTAACCGGCCGGGTCAGAGAACCGACCATCATTCATTCTCGCCTATAAGGCTCGTCTGAAGCACCTCCTAGGGGGAGGATGAAGTGAGCCTTTGGTCCCGCCTAACAATGGCCTGGCCAAAGCACCGAACTGCCCTTCATTCTTGCTTATAAGGCATGTTTAAAGCGCCTCTTAAAGGGAAGTTGGGTAAATCTTTGGTCGTGCATGATGAGAGCTAACCAAACGCACCAGACGACTTGATTCATCACCTAAGATGGTGGTAAGGGGTCAAAACAATGGACTAAGACGTCCGAAGCCGAAGAGTGAAAAAAGGGTTAACAACATCCCAAGTATGAAGAGTGGCACAAAAAAGGATTAACAACATCCCAAGCCCAAAGAGTGGCACAGTAAAGGATTAACAACATCCCAAACCTGAAGAGTGGCACAACAAAGGATTAACAACATCTAAAGCCTGAAGGTGGCACATAATAGATGATTGAAGCATCCAAGGCTCGAAGGGTGGTGCAAAACAAAGAAATTTTATTATTATTTTCAAATGATGATTTCTGGACCTCTCTAATTATTACCAGATGGGGATTTTTGGATTTCTATTATTATTGCCAGATAAGGATTTCTGGTCTTTTTATTATTATCAAAAAGGGTTCTTATCTTCCATTATACTCATTTCAAGATAATGATTTCAGTACTTCTATTCCTATTACCAGATAAGGGTTTCTGGCCTTCTTCTATTATTTCCAGATATGGACATCTTGTTTTCTATAATTATTATTGCCAGCTAGTGGTTTATGGTCTTCTTCCTATTATAAGAAAATAGAGTCTTATTCTTCTTTTATTACTGCTAATATGAATTACCAGGCTTCTTTTATTATCATTGCCAAATAAGGATTTTTGGTCTTCTAATTATTAGTAGATGGGATTATGGTTTTCCATTATATAATTATCATATAGATTTCTAATCTTTTTCTATTACAAGATATGAATTTCTAGTCTTCTATTGTCAGATGAGATTTTGGACTTCTATTCATTACTAGAAAAGATTTATGATGCTCTCTCCTATGATATTACTAGATAATCTTCTTAGATTCCATTTGAGGACTTATTATTATTTATTTCTCTCCATAAAATTAAAATTTTAACTCACACAAATAGAATAGGCAATGAATGCTAGTATAACTCACTTAAATTCTAAAGGAGAATTGGTAACAAATAAAACCTTATACTTTATGTTTTATAGGTAAACAAGACTAGCAGGGAGATCTTATTGAAGATTGCATTATATAGAGGAATTCTAGGTTTTTCCCTAAAGAGTAGAAGGCTTCTTTTATACTGGGAGGCTTAATGTTATCCCGATAATTTTCAAAGGATACGAGTTAAGGAATCAATGCCAAGACTAAGGGTTCACGTTGAGGTTTAAAGCAAGGGTTCATGTTGAATTTCAAAGCTTCAGATGCAAATATGGATACCAATGCCAAAGTCCTTGTCGACATCAAAGAACACAAGACTGTAATAAAAGAACCATGCTCCTCTATACAATGATATCAAGTTTTTCCAAAAACGACCACTTCATGTCGATGATGAGAACCGTAAATTATAAAATCATCAAGGGTCAAGAAGTAACATAGTATCAATTCTTTTTTCAGAAATCTCGACAATTAGTATTGTCGAGGCTCATCAATAACATTCAGGTCGTGCGTCAATGGAATTAAGGATCATCAATGAAGAATGGCTTCAAGCACTGAGGTCATACCGAGGTCTCATCATGAAGGAACAAGAGCACACTGAGGTCATACCGAGGTCTCATCATGAAGGAACAAGAGCATAAGTGTTAAACAATAAAGACTCTATCCATGCCGAAGCCAACAAGGCTGCTATAGTCGATGCTCGACGGGGCTAAAGATTGGTGGTACCTACAGACTGCCCAACTCTATAAATAGAGGCCAAGGAGTTCCAGATGGGGCCATTTTTTCATTTCTCTCTCTCTCTCTCTCTCGTTCTTAAATTATACTCTAGCAAACCCTAAATCGAATTGGGAAAAGTTGAATTTGATTGTAATCATTTTTTTACCAATAATAATAAAGACTTGGATTGGCTTACAGATTTCGATTATGGTTTATTTAATCATTATCAATTTGGGCTTGCAAATACTTAGACTTGCCATGTTCAAAACTCGATACGATTACCGTTGACGAGCTTTGAACTTCACGATGATTTTATCCCAATTGCATAGCTCAATACGAGGGGTCGTAAAGTTCAAAGCTCAACATGATCATGGCCGATGAACCTTTAACGACCACTGATGCATTGCCTCATCATGGTCATTCTCGTTTTGTTTTGGAGAATGGCGAGCTTATATACACATGATTATATGAGATTGAATTCTTGAACATAAGAACAAAAAGGGCATGTGGTCTATTGTCATGCTTAGTAATTCATGTCCCTAACTTATCACATCTTTAATATTTTCATTTGATCATATGATGTGATATAAATCTTTGAAAAAAAAGGAATTATTAACAAATTCATGAAGAAGGACTCGACATCGTCTTGCTAGTTTCCATTGAGGATGTCGAGTTCTGTTTGGGATATTGAGTCTAATGACTAATAAAAGAGAAATGTAATGGCCTGTTTTTCCGTACCCTTTGAATCGACAATAAAACACACATATCCAACTCAAATTGCATGAATAAGTGGATCATTAAAGGTGGAAATAAAATAATGACAGACCAGAATCTCACATTAATGGAATAACATATATTATTTCAATAAATAATCTTTACAGTGGAAAATTTTGAATACAATATCAGAGTCTAACCTAAATTTAGCTTAGAAGGTTATAAACCCTTGTCCTTACAATTGCTGATAACAACAAACCAAATGCAATAAATACAGCGGATAATAGAATACGTCCATACGATAATGAAGATCTCCAACGATCATTTGGAAACTCCAAGCATATTCAGCTAAACCTGCAACTACTCGGATCTCACCCAAGTAAAAAGAATACCCAGATCAGGCTTGATAAACCAGTGTGAAATACTCAAAATGTCAAATGTATAGATCATGATGATGTTATCAAAACCTTTAAAAAGAAGGGTATCCCATAAGACCACGCCCACATATAAATATGGACGATTTTTTACCTTATGATATATACCAAAATAATTTGATATTATTTTTAATGACATTTTTTTTAAACAACTTTCAAATAACGTATTAATACCCGGTCTAAGTCTAAGGTAATATATCCGGACTAGGTTAACGAAATATACTGAATGGAGTATATGATACCAAAAAAGGGTAGCTGAAATGTTAGCAAAGCATTACACCTATTTTAGGACTACAATCAAAATTGTAAATCTCGTATTGGAATTTTATTTCCAACACGATAGGGAACCAATGATTTTTTTTCTTTCTCCGATTCAAGCATAACAATCATAGTTCCCATGGTGCCTTAATCGCTTTTCTCAAGCAAGTCACTTAAAACTGTACTTGCTATACTACTGATAACCGGTAGTTCCCTGCTTTTCTCAAGCTAACCACTTTATCAAAATGGGGCAATAAATACATTGAGGGAAGTTTTCCTCCAAAGGGCCCAACGTATTGGACACCAAAATACATACTTATCTCGATTTTGTATCTGTTAGACCACATAATATCCCATATCATCTTCCGAGATGTGAGGCTACGCTCAATTTCTTCAATGCCACGCTTTGCTTTTCACAAAGCCACGCATTAGATCATACCAAGTTCCACTTTGAATGCTACACTGCAATTCCTTTGATTGCTATTTGACTCCCACAAGCATACAACCTCCGAGCTCGTATGTCTCAGAGAAATATGTTAAGCTTCTCTACTACCAGAGCAGATTTACATTTGTAAAAGACAAACTTTGTGCCTCAAAAATGCAATGTTAGACATTCGTCCATACAAGTTTGCTTTGAGATTGAACGAAACCAATGGCACTTCTTCTACCAAATCCTTTTCGGGAATGACTTATAGGATCAGTAACAATTAGTCCTTATAATCTGAAGACTTCAAACATGATAGGACCACTGCTATAAATATCTCTATATTGGGAGCTACCTATAGAATGTCAACATCCAGTCCTTCCGCAAATGAAGATCTTCGGTCTTTAATAATCAGCATCTTCAACATGTCTTCATTTCTGAACATATACATTGGTTCGAAGTGGTTTTCAGATAGGAGTCACCCAAGTCCGACCCCGGTTCCTTCGAAGCCAATTATCGATTAAAATAGTTAAGTTCATATGTGATTATCAATCATCAATCATCAATCAATTACTTTATCTTTCCATTTAATCAAATATCTTTTAGAGACACATTCTTTTCAATTTATTCCATTTTCTTTTTAGGAGTATATGAAATCATTAAGCCTCATTTGTTTAATCATTTGATTTATGAAACCTATTTAGATCTTGGAGCAATTCCAATCATTTCTGTTTTACTTGGGAAAACCTTCCTAATCATTCACTACATCTTAATCAAAGATTTCTTTCTTATCTTCAAGTAATATTCTTGTAAATCAAAGATTTTCATAGCAGAGCACTACTACCACCTTAGATATGGTAAATTTCACCTCCAGGGACTAGTGGCAAGTAGTCCTACATCTTGAAGATCCTTGTTTTCAATATGTTTTATTTCGAAAATTAGTTTGAAGGGGTTTACGGATAGCAGTCACCCAAATCCGATCCCTATTTTTTGGATAGGTATCACCCAAATCCGATCCCTGTTTTTTGGATAGGTATCACCCAAATCCGATCCCGGTTCCATCATACTAATCATCGACAAAAAAATGTTAATTAGTTGATTAATATTCTAAAATTTGTTCCTTTTTATCTAGGAAAAACTTAAATATGATCTTTTAGAGCATTCGGGCTTTCCTTTCGATTTATTCCACCCCTCGTCTAAAATATAAAATGAAGGCCAGGTAAGTTCAGGGCACTGGTTGCTTCATTCCTAACCTTAGTTATACACCTTTTTTTGCTGTTTAGATTTCACGGGCAGGAAAAATGTACTGGTTGTTTCCGCATACTCAATTTGTTATTATATTCAATATTCTTTAACTATTATTTAAGTGTTATAAACAATTCCTTTTAGCCGTTTATTAAAACTCTTATTAAAGCTCTCAAATCATCTTTAGATACTTAATTACTCTTTAAAAATCATTCACAAAAGACTTAGCAAAGAATTGTTAGGTTTAAAACTACATTTCAGAAGTTATTTAAATCTGCTGCGAAAAGTGTTGCAAATAGTGTTTTAAAAGCTATGTTCTTCAAAACGACTTTTATATCATTTAGAAATCCAACTTATCAACTTAAATCTCTTTTAAAACATTTTAAATGATTTTTAGAATTTATTTCATATTTTTAAAACATTTAAAAAAATTATTTATAAACAAATCTTTTTTGGATTCCAAATTACAAAACCGCGATGCTTTTAGAAAATTATTTTGGACATATTTTAAAATTTACTTAATGAAATCTTGATTTTCTTTCTTTTTTGGAAAACTATGGATATAATAGTCCAGAAAATTCTTATCTCGAAGGATTCCGAGCTATATTCCACTTTGTATACTCATTTAACTTTTACCATGCGAAATCGCGAACTACCGTAATGTGACGCGCCTGATTTTGACTTTTTTCCAATTTTCTTTTAAACTTCATGGAAACACTTTGGAATGTAAGATGTATTCCGAGAACACCCTATCATGCATGAACCTCATAAACTAGATCCGATCCAAGTTCCTTCGTACTAATCATCAATAAAAAGATGTTAATTAGTTAATTAATATTCTAAAATTTGTTTCTTTTTGTCTTGAAAAAACTTAAATATGACCTTTTATAGCATCCGGGCATTCCTTTAGATCTGTTCCTCCTCTCGTCTAAAAGATAAAATGAAGGCCAAGTAAGTTCAGGCCTCTGGTTGCTCAATTCCTAACCTTAGTTATACACCTTGTTTTACCTTTTAGAGCTCACAAGCGGGACAAATGTGCTAGTTATTTTCCGCCTACTCAGTTTATTATTATATTCAATATTCTTCAATTATTATTTAAGTGTTATAAACAATTCCTTGTAACCATTTATTAAAACTCTTATTAAAACTTTCAAATCATCTTTAAATTACTTAATTATTCTTCAAAAATCATTCAAAAAATATTTAGGAAAGATTTGTTAAATTTAAAACTACATATCAAAAGTTATTTAAAACTGCTGCGAAAAGTGTCGCGAAAAGTGTTACAAATAGTGTTTTAAAAGCTATATTCTTCAAAACGACTTTATATCATTTAGAAAACATCTTTTCAATTTAAATCTCCTTTAAAACATTTTAAAACATTTTTAGAATTTATTTCATATTTTTAAAAAATTTAAAAATATCATTTGTAAAGAAATCATTTTTTGGATTCCGAACTACAAAACCGTGATGTTTTTAGAAAATTGTTTTGGACATATTCAAAATCTACTTAATGAAATCTTGATTTTCTTTCTTCATTGGGAAACTATATATATAATAGTTTGGAAAATTCTTATCATGAAGGATTTCGAGCTATATTCCACTTTGCATACTTATTTAACTTTTACGGCGTGAAATCACGAACTACAGTTACAGGATGCGTCTGTTTTTGACTTGTTTTTCAATTTCTTTTCAAACTTCATGGAATCACAATTAAATATTTATAAAACATTTCTAAATCATTTTAAACTCATTTAAATCCATATTTTTATATTTCAAACTCATTTTTCATTTCATATTATAATATTATAATATTATATTATCATTTTTAGCTTTCTTTTTAGAATCATTAAGAGGCCAAATCACTCCACACACATATCATTATGGATTTAATTTCCATTAAATTAAATATGGTTAATTACTAACCATTTCTCTTATCGTTCATCAAACTAAGTTACCAACCATTTTACAACCGTAATATCAACCTAGTTATCATCCATATCAACCAATATTCAACATATTAATTTTTAGTTTAACATGTATATTATCAACTTAGATTTTATTTAAATAAACTAAGATTTTGATTACTCACCTTTAACTTAACCAATTCTTCCTACCAACATTCATATGCAACAAGACTTCACTAAATCATCTTAACTTCACCAAACCATTACTTAAACCCTTCCACCATGCTTCAAAATGCTCGACCACCACCTCCAAACATCCGTAAGGCTCAACAATAACAGGTTCTCTACCATTCTCCATGTTTTGGTGATATTCTAAGGTCTTTGGCAAAGTTTGGTAGAGTTTTGACTTTATTTGATATGGTTTAGTAAGGAAATGGAAGAGAAGAAGCCATTAAAGCTCTAAGGAAGAAGAATAAGAGAAGAGAATGGTTTGTGTGAGAATAGAAGAGGTATGCATGGCTATTTATAGGAAAAAGTTTGGAATAAAATAGTATTATGTAAAAGGACCAAAATACACTTAGTTACATTTTAAGCAAAGAAACACTTACCATCACCATTTTAAATCATGTTTTATGTCACTTTTACTTAATGAGTAAGAAAAGTGAAGTAATAATTATGTTTGATATGATTTGACATGTTTTGGAATTTTGTACTTACTTTTTCTTAATGAAATTCCAAGTATGTTTAGTAAAAGTTAACTTGATCAGCGATTTAATTAATACTTATACTATTTGAATATATGTTCATATATAATAAAATAAAGGTGCAACAACTTTTAATCGACAAAACGTTGATTTTCGACAAAATGCCTTACGGTCACATTTTGATGTTTTAGTTAAACTATTTATATATGTAAACCAAATTTGAAAATAAATTTTTATATTGATATTTAGAAGTATAAACACTCATAAATTAATTAAAATAATTTATTTAACCATTGAAACTTACTTTTCTGAAATCAACGTTTCATCACTTTTGTCGATATAGGCAAATGTTATTATTTTTGTATATACTTATCTTCGCAAATCCTATCTAATATTGTTTAAATCAAATAACTTTACATATTTTATATTTAAAATCATCTTAAATGTTATTTTCAAGAATGGTAAAATTTTGGGTCGTTACGAGAAAGGAGTGCAAGCTTTCTCTTGAAGACATATTGTCATCCTTGTTCATGATTTTATTAAACACTCTGTCTTATGATGGCAAGTTGGATCTTGGTGTCTTTGACAATGTCATTAATCAATGACATGTGGTTAATTGCCTACATATGTCAAAGTCAAGAGCTAACTTGTCATTATCAATATCCGAGGTGTTATTCCATTTTATGGTCTAACAAGTACTATTTTAGTAGGATGAGTTGTAAAAGTATAAACAATTTGGAAAACATGCAAAGAAAAATAATATGAGCGTAGTATTACGAAACTAAAAGAATTTTTTCAAGTAGAAAGCAGTTGTCTTATTCATAATACACTTTATTAGGACTTCTTATTAAAGAGTTATGAAAAAAGTTCGGTTTATGGAAAATTAAGTCTTTGAAAGTAAAAGAATATTTTAGGAATTTGAGCTTTTGAATTGAACATTAATTGGAAGAAGTTTGTATGCTTATTTGAATAAAGTGAAAATTGAATTTAATGGAAACAACTATAAGTTTTGATCCTTTGTTCAGATTTTGGATAATCTTTCTTTGGTATGAAAGTTATTTCCACAAAGAACAAATTTTATGTTAATAACCTTTTGAGGTTTTTAAGTATTGTGAATATTAGAAAATTTTGAGTTGAAATATTAAAGTTGTTGATCATCATTTTAAATCATAATATGTTTCAATGGTTTTTGATTTTAGAGAAGTTATGAGTGTAGGCCACAAACTTTGTTTCTAGTGCTTTACAAAATTTTAAGATTTGTTTTGTGGAATTAAGAATTATGAATATTTAGAGAGAATTATTTGGAAAGTCACTTGTCTAAGATAAAGTGTTTTGAACTTAAGGAATCATTTTTGAATGTTTGTGTTTGAAAGGAAGTCAGCTTTGAAAGGAGGATTTTGAGATTTAATTTTTTTGCAGTGGTTTGAAATCGTATAGTTATGGAATGATTTAATTTTACTCAGTTTTAAGAATTTCAAAATAACAAGTAGATTCGAAAAGAATTAAACTTTTGGACACACTTCTTTGATTTAAAGATTAAAATTAGTAAAGGATAACTTTTGCAATAACTAATTTTGAAATCATGAATTTTTCGAATATTAAAATTTGTTTTTGAGAAGAAGTGTATGCCTGCCGAAATCTTCTAGGTAAAAGTGTTGAATTATCAGATCATAACTCTTCAATAAGTAATTTATTTCCTATGATTATATGCTTTCGAGAAAAATGTGATTGTAAAGAAGTATTTTTATTGAGAGTGTTCTGCAATTTCTTTAAAAAATTTAATGTAATATTCTTTCGGTAAGCCATCGCTAAAAGTAAAGGAATTATTTGTGTCCGAATTTATATATGTTGCATATGAAAGTATATGATTTTTGTTTGATGATAATAAACATATACATACATACATACATATATATATTCATTTAAGTGTATTCGTTAATGTACTATTTTATTTTTTACATAATTAATTAATATTTGTTGAATCAAATAAATAACACAGAATTTAAATTCAAACAAATATTTTATTCAAAAAATATTTGATTACAATTTTGAGTAGTACAAGTTTGAGCTCTGACTATATATATACAAATTTCAATTACATTACAATTTCAATCACATCAAACATTTCATTATACATATATTTTCACCTTGCTACATTTCACTCATACACTCGTATTTGATCTTCAACTGTATTCCAGATTGAATCCAGTATATGAGTGATTTGCAAAATAAACACCGACACAGTAAAATTGAAAAAGAAATATTTTTTGCAGTGTAAAATAAAATGTGTATTTTGAAAATGTTATTTGCCTTAGTTATCTAGGTTGTTCATTTAATTTTGAATTCATCAAACACGAACAACTTATGACATGCACAGTGTATCACTCTACATGCCACAAGGCCATGCACACCGATATACACTTGATAAAATTACAGGGACAGGTGAGCATAAGGTCAAACCCAAATCAAAAACCGGGTTTAACTCAAGTGAAATAAATATTAAGTCATGATATTGATCACACTGTCAAACCCGAGCTAAAAGATGGATTCAACGCAGGTGCAATACAAAACTATGGGTCTAGATACACACAACACAGCCTCGACAAAAAATTTGATTGTACACTTGAACCCAGACTGGTCAGAGAAACAAGTAATCAAATTAAGCTACAGCATGAACACTCAGGAATACATATTTGCAGTTACAAAAATCAAGTGCAGACCAACAAAAAATAATAATTGAAACTAGACTCGAATATACAACATTTCTACCAAGTGATGAACCAACAGATGATGCAAGCAAGACCACATGAACAGACTCATGAAGGCATGGAGGAAAACAGACCAGATTTCAATGTCACCAGTGAAACAAACATCATATACACATATATACTCGAGGCAACCAGTTCAATATGCAAGTGAAGCAACTAAACTTGGCAACCAAATAGAAGACTGCAGCATACTCAAATATAAATGGAGATGCACAGTGCAGACATAAGTATTCATATTCATATGCAACCAAAATTTAAGCAATAAAACCAAAACTCGAAGGGTACAAGTGCAACATCAACACCGTAGTGGACATAATAGTGCAGCAGTTCAAAATGGCAAGCAACAAAGTGTCAAGTCGAGCATACATATATACAATACAGTGATGCAGTGTTTAATGTTGAAACAAAATCAAGCAAAATAGCTGTTTTAAACAAAGTGAAAATATCATCACAAAATCACCATAACCTAACTCAACAAGAAAACCAAAGCCGTGATGACCAATGCACAAAGAACGAACCAAGTCAGAAATCAAAACCATAAGAATCAAGTAACAGGAAATATACGAATATGAACAAGTCAGAAAAAATCACAAACATCCATACTTAATCAAACGGCAGGCAAAAATATCAGACGAATGAAGAAATAGAAATTCGAATCCTATATAAACGATTAGCATCATCGAAAATAATCAATTCGAGTTTAAGGAATAACAAAGAGCAAAAAATCAAATCAATAACTCGAATAAATCGAGTTTAAGCAAGCTAATCAGAAAAGCAAAGAGAATAAATCACATACCATTTTAGTCGAACTCGATCAAAATTGGAACAGCCGTGTGCAAAGCGAAGAGACCATCGATCGACAAAGCATGGGATACTGAATCATCATTCGATCGAGCAACTGAAGTCAAAAGCCTCAATTTCACAGAAACCCTAAAGCTTTTTAAAGAGGAATGAACGAAAAAAAGGAAGCAAACATTATTCAAAAAAGTCAGGCCGATGGAATAAAGGAAAAAGGGGAATAATTGTTTTATTATTTGTTTTTAGGCCGGCTTTATATTTTCATTGGGCTTCTGATTTTAAATTAGAGTTTTTTAAAATTGTTTTTATTTTGTATTTTAAACTTTTGTAATTTCTAGTCGTGTGATTAGGTGGACGAACTACAACATTGTAGTTCGAGAATTCACAACTCAATGGTTGAGTTGTGGCCGGGTTTTGAGCGTAGAATTAGGTTAGTCGATAGCGGGTGTCGCGAGTTTACGTGTGTAAGTGTCTGACTACTTAATTTCTAATAGAAACCCTAGGGACAACACGTTAGCAGGGTTTGGCCGAACCTGAGTAAATCTATGTTGTTCTATTTCTGCATTTATTATTCGGCTATTATCTATGCTGCTACTATTCTGCTATATCAACCGTGATTATTTTATATACTTCCGCACTAAATTTTTATAATTGGTAGTATTACCCTATTCACCCCCTTCTAGGGTGAAATCGATCCTACAAGTGGTACTAGAGCTAGAAACAGAAGTCAATTTTCATTTTAAAAATTTGAATTTTTAAAGTGGCTTCTTTTAATAATGCTTTTGCTGAGGGTCAGACCACGGTTAGGCCACTAATATTCAATGGTGAATATGCTTATTGGAAAAATAGGATGAAATTTTTTCTGAAAACCATTGATGCTTGGAATATTGTTGAGACAGGTTATAGAGCACCAATTATAGTTGTAAATAATCAAAAAATAGAAAAATCGATGGATCAACGGAAAAATCTTGAAAATAAACTGCAGTTTGTTATGCTAGAGCTATGAATTCTATTATATGTTCATTGAATCAAATTGAATTTAATCATGTCTCATATTTTCTAACTGCGTAGGAATATGACACACAATAGAAGTGACTCACAATGGAACATCTCAAGTCAAGGAATCTCGCCTTGCCATGTTGAGTAGTGAATACGAGAATTTCACAATGGGCAAATGTCAAAGAGATGTACGAACGACTTTCCAATATTATATACAAATCAAAAGCACTCGGAAAATCATACACAGAGTTGAAAATAGTCCAAAAAATTCCCAGAGTCCTTCCATGAAGATTTGAAGTGAAAGTTACAACCATTCAAGAATCAAATCATTTGAAGCAGATCAAAGTAGAAGAACTCATCGGAAATTTGACCACATATGAGCTAGAAATGAAATTCAAGGAAGAACGAGAAGGAGGTGATACTCGAAAGAAATCAATAGCTCTTAAAGGAACAATAGAAAGTGATGATGATGATGATAGAGCAGCTGAGCTGGCACTACTAATAAATGATTCAAAAGTGGAACCACAAATGCAGAAATCCAGCTCTAAATCAACAATTGAAAAGTAGAATAGTAAAAGTTCTAGAAAACCCAGAAGAACGGGATATCATCTGTCACAAGTGCAAGAAACCTAACCACATCAAGCCCAATTGTCCTCGAAATGGACTCGACCAAGAAAAGAAATCAAGGAGAAGTTTTGCAGCCACGTGGAATAAAATTGATGATGATTATAAAAGCACTAGTAGTGAGAGTGAAAAAGCAGATCTGTGCCTTCGAGGTGACATAACTGATAGCGATGATG
The DNA here is from genome assembly GCA_030765085.1 of Allium cepa. Taxonomy (NCBI): domain Eukaryota; kingdom Viridiplantae; phylum Streptophyta; class Magnoliopsida; order Asparagales; family Amaryllidaceae; genus Allium; species Allium cepa. Next base: position 306,549,764 of record CM060934.1, on the reverse strand, counting down.
ACGAGCCAAGCGAGGTATCAGAACTCACTCATTCAGAATTACTCATATATTTCCACGAAGTAAATGGCTGTTTTGAACGACTTAAGGAGAAATATGCTAAAATTGAATCACAAAGAGATACTCTGTTAGATTTAAATAAACAACTTGATCACTTGATTAAAAACTATTAAAGCAAGAGTCCTAAGTGTGAAAAAGTGTCCATTATTCGAAGAAGAGATTAAAAAATCAAAAATTAAAATTAAATCACTTCAAAATGAAATTTTGATTTGAAAGAAAATGAAAACACTAGAAGAAAAAATTCTACTAAAAAGCGCACTCAGTTATTGAACGATAATGAATCTCTCTAAACACAAGTTCAATAATTGCCTAAAACTTTAGAAAATATTCCAAAAGTGAAAAATCGTTGAATATGCTAATAGGGAAACAAACTGCTAATACTATTAGACAAGGAATTGGGTATAATCAATCTGAACGTGCTAGAAATGTAATTAAACAGTCAATTCAATGTGCACAATTTGTAGAAAATTTGTAAACAATCAAATAATTGTTGGTATAGACCCAAACACATGAAAATATTCCCATTTGGGTTCTGAAAGGCACGAATATAAAATCCCTCAAAATTAAATAAATCTGGGTGCCAAAAGGAACATATATAAATAGTTTTGGGTTTCCACAAACTCATTTTTTTTATATTTTTTGCCACTAACAACCATGGACCATTAAAACAAATAGGTCATAAGAATCTTCTCTCGTGTAGGTATGGTGGCAGGCTAAGGAATAACAACAGTGCTATCTGGATTCTGGCTGTTCCAAGCATACAATGGACGACAATTCAAAGTTCCTTAGCCTAGTACAAAGGTGGCAGAATCACAATGGGCAACAATGAAAAATTATTGTAAAGGTAAAATAGTTTAAAGTACATATATCTTAAATGATTTATTAAGTATCAGCTAGTTATGTGATAATGAATATTGATTATGATTCTGACTTTTTCAAAATTATTGGCCAATTATTCTTTTATGCCGAGAATTCTAGAGACTTTGAATTAGTTCATATAGATGTGTTTAAACTAATGATGGTGTTTTAATGATCGTTGATTACTCTTAATACACGTGGATATATCTGCTTATTTTACTGCTTCTGGATCTGACACTATGGTCACTGTTTGTTTATTTGCACGGTTTTAATAAAATTTCATTTAAAAATGGTAAAAATGATTTCAAGATATTTGTTGCAACATCACAGACTGGTCTATAACACCAACTAATGATAATCTTGAGTAAAAGAAAAATTTAGATGAAGATTACACTGGTAATCTAGTTGGTAGAAGAATTACTAGTGAAACGTGATTTATGTTGAGACAGTTAGTAATTGCATTGTTTTTCAAAGAAAATATCTGCATATTTTTCATCTCAACTAATTTTCAAATAGGAAACATTTTTCTTATAAAACCCCTTCTAGAAAATCATTTTTGTTGACCTTGTTTCAGATTAATCATTATAGGAAATTTGATTTTGGAATTATTTTTTGATTTGATTTTAAATGACTACATCTGACTCCCTAATGATAATCTAAAAGAAAAATAGTGATTGAAAAAGTGATGAGTGTTGATATTGATCATATATTATAACTTGAGACAGTATAATTAGTAAATTTCTTTAGAATTTTAAACAAGAGTTATAAAAAAAATTTGTTGGTAAAAATTCCATGACCATCTCTAATTCTAGCATATTTCTATCGATCATCACTCATCAAAATCCAATATAGTATGTCAATGTGTGGTATTTTAAATGGGAAATCATTTGTTTTTCATTTTATTATATTTTTAAGAAACAAAAACATCCAAAGTATTCACTCTCATTTAAAAGTCCTCACGGTTATGCATGGGTGAATTACTTAGAATTTTTGATTATGTGCTTTCATGCACATTTAAAAGTCCTCATGGTTGTGCATGTATGGAACGCATATTAAAATTCATTGATTAAATTGAAAAGTTGATTATAATCCCATTTAAAAGCTCTCATGATTATGTGTGGTTAGAAGATGCTCGAAATTCATTTTTCAAAAAACAATTAAGAACACTACTAATCTCATTTGAAAGTCCTAACGGTTATGCATGGTTAGTAGATATTCAAATTCCCGGTATAAATATAAACACAAATAGACACAACTATATGATTTTATATGATGATATCATCCCTATCATTCTAAAGTGGAATATGCATCAAACAGAGTATTTATGGCTTTTGTTTAATTTTTTTATTGAAATTTAATATTTACACTCTATTGGGTATTAAAAATGTATTAATGTCTATCACTTTATCTCTATTTTTCTAACATTGTTACTTTTTTGCTGATAACAAAAGGGGGAGAGAAAAGTTAAGATTTTGGTAAATAAAGGTCAAATATTTTATTTTGTATTTTCTATATGCATCTAGGCTCATTTGCATATTTTTATGCATACATGAAGGGGGAGCTTTGTGTGGAGAAGGGGCATTCAAATAGAGGGAGCAAATTGAATGATCAAATACATTTAATATATTCAAAATCTTAAATATATGTTTGTTATCATCAAAAGGGGGAGATTGTTGAATATGCAAGTATGTGATTTTTGTTTGATGATAATAAACATATATATATATATATATATTCATTTTAAATGTATTTGTCAATATACTATTTTATTTTTCACATAATTAATAAATATTTGCTGAATAAAATAAATAACACAGAATTTAAATTCAAACAAATATTTTATTACAATTTGAATAGTACAAATTCGAGCTCTCACTATATATATAAAAATTTCAATTACATTACAATTTCAATCACATCACACATTTCACTATACATACATTTGCACCTCATTACATTTCACTCATACACTCGTATTTGATCTTCAACTGTATTCCAGATTAAATCCAACATCTAAGCGATCTGCAAAATAAACATCGACGTAGTAAAATTGAAAAAGAAATATTTTTTGCAGTGTAAAATAAAATGTGTATTTTGAAAATGTTATTTGCCTCAGTTATTTGGGTTGTTCTTCATCATTTAATTTTGAACTCATCAAACACGAACAACTTATGGCATGCTCAGTGTATCACTCTACATGCCACAAGGCCGTGCACACCGATATACACTTGATAAAATTTCAAGGACAGGTGAGCACAAGGTCAAACCCAAATCAAAAGCTGGGATCAACACAGGTGAAATAAATATTAAGCCATGATATTGAGCACAAGGTCAAACCTGAGCTTTAAGCTGGATTCAACTCAGATATAATACAAAACCATGGGTCAAGATACATACAACACAACCTCGACCAAAAATTCGAATGTACACTTAAACCCAGACTAGTCAGAGAAATAAGTAATTAAGTCAAGCTACTGCATAACACTCAAGAATACATATTTGTAGTTACAAAAATCAAGTGCAGACCAATAGCAACAAAAATTGAAAGCAGACTCAAACATACAACATCTCTACCAAGTGATGAACCAACAGATGATGCAAGCAAGAGCACATGAACATACTCATAAAGGCATGGAGGCAAACAGACCAGATTACAATGTCACCAGTGAAACAAATATCATATACACATATGTACTCGAGGCAACCAGTTCAATATGCAAGTGAAGCAACTAAACCTGGCAACCAAACAGAAGACTGCAACATAATCAAATATAAATGGAGATGCACAGTGTAGACACAAGTATTAATATTCATATGCAATCAGAATGCAAGAAATCAAACCACAACTTGAATAGTACAAGTGCATGGCAGTGGACAGAATAGTGTAGCAGTTCAAAATGGAAAGCAACAGAGTGTCAAGTCGAGCATACTTATATACGATACAGTGATGTAGTGTTAAAGGTTAAGACAAAATCAAGAAAAGTAGCAGTTTCAAACAAAGTGAAAATATCATCACAAAATCACCATAACCGAAGTCAACAGGATAATCAAAGCCGTGATGATCAAGGCAAAAAGAACGAACCAAGTCAGAAATCAAAACCATAAGAATCAAGTAATAGGAAATATACAAATTTGAATAAGTCAGAAAAAATCACAAATATCCATACTAAATCAAATAGCCGAGGAAAATATCAAAAGAACAAAGAAATAGGAACTCAGATCTTATATAAACGATTAATTTCATCGCCAATAATCCGTTTGAGTTTAAGCAATAATAGAGAGCAAAGAATCAAATCAATAACTCGAACCAAATCGACTTCAAGCAAGCTAATCAGAAAAGCAAAGAGAATAAATCACATACCAATTAGTCGAACTCGATCAAAATTGGAGCAGCCGTGTGCCGAGCGAAGAGACCATCGATCGAAAAAAAAGGAACGCTGAATCATCATTCGATCGAGCAATTGAAACCGGCAGCCTCAATTTCACAAAGACCATAAAGCTTTTTAAAGAATAACGAACGAAAAAAGGAAGCAAACATTATTCACAAAAAGTCAGGCCAAAGGAATAAAGGAAAAAGAGGAATAATTGTTTTATCATATGTTTTTAGGCCGGCTTTAAATTTTCATTGGGCTTCTAATTTAAATTAGGGTTTTTGTTTTTAAATTGTTTCTATTTTGTATTTTAACTTTTAAACTTTTGTAATTTCTAATCGTGTGACTAGGGGATGAACTACGGTGGTGTAGTTCGAGAATTCGCAACATAGTGGCTGAGTTGTGGTAGGGTTTTGAGCGTAGAGTTTGGTTAGTCGATAGTGGGTGTCGCGAGTTTACGTGTGTAAGCGTCTGACTATTTGATTTCTAGTAGAAACCTTTGAGGCAGCACGTAGGTAGGGTTTTGTCGAAGCTGGCTAAATCTGTGTTGTTCTATTTCTGCATTTATTATTCTGCTATTATCTGTGATGCTATTATTTTGCTATATCAATGTTGTGATTATTTTATATACTTCCGCATTAAATTTTTTATAACTGCTAGTATTACCCTATTCACCCTCTCTTTATGGTGAAATCAATCCCACAATATCGTGTTTTGAGTGTTATGGATTTTCATAATACACTTCGTACCAATAAAGATTTCTCCAAAGCTTTTCGAAAATTTTGACATGTGTTTATATTTTGTTTATTTACGCAAGTATTGGAATCTTCCAATTAAGTTTGTTTGAACTCGTAGTCCATGATTATATATGATGGACGGGGAGGGGAGGGGGATGGTCCTTGATTTCGGATAAACCATCGCTAAATTTTTTACTAATTGGTTTTAAGTAGCTCATTTTAATAGTTGATGGGTCACTGTAGATCATTATACATGTTAACCTGAGATAGTAAAGGTAGAGCATTATGTGTAATGGTTATGATTGGTTTTAACTATGTAATATATTTCTATGATTGATTATTGTCTATATAGTGTAAACTATAAATGGTGTAGTTAAGCTAGAAGTTATTGGCTTAGTTATAAAATCCCCAAGGAGAAATTGTAAGGACGCAATTTTCTTAAAGGAGAAGTTCATAACAACTAGTAATTGAGAAGGGATTAATCGAGATTTAAAATAAAGGATTAATTAATTAAAAAGGCTTTTGAATAAAAATGTGATGACCTAGAATTTTGGGCAATATCAACTTAATAATCTTCTTTTATAAATATTTAATTGGTAAGATCTTATCTTTCAAAGCTAATAAAATTTGTTTTGTATTTATATTTTATATATATTGATATATATATATATATATATATATTGTAAATAGAAAGTCTTTGATTTGAATTTAATAAAAAAGATATGGTTTCAAATTGTGATGTTTTAAATTTAATATTAAAAATGTTTTCTACTTATAATATATAGATATTTGTATATATTGTAAATAGAAAAGCTTTGATTTAAATTTAACCAATAAAAAAAATGTTCTCAAATCTTCATATATATTTTGTGATTTGGAAATTATGTTAAATTCAATATAACACATTTTAAAAACTATTTAAAAATCTTATCATTTATTTTCAAAACATTTAAAAGTATAATAGTTTTAGTTTGAATAAGATTTACAAAAATTTATTTTGCTTAAACTGAAAAGTTTTAAATATATAAATAGAGGTTTAAAATCATTATTTCTTTCTAATTACCCTATGAACTAAGTACAATTTGCACATATATATATATATATATATATATATATATATATATATATATATAAACACTTAAAAACTCACATTCATAAGAATAATTTGTATATATATATATATTTAGTTTAAAACATAATTCACAATATATATAAATAATAAAGCATTAGTAAATAAGGCAAAATTTTATATTTAAATGAAGATTTAGACTCTTGTAGAAAAAATAAATAAATAAATAATAATATATATTTAAGAAAGATTTAAACGCTTGTTAGCATAAGAAGGGATTGTTTTAACAATTGTAACCCTAGTATCCTAAAAACTAACAAGTAGCAAAATAATCCTTAATTAAAAATTTAATTATATTAAATATAATATCTATAGAAATAATCAGGGTGTTCTTTTAGCTGAAATAAAAAAATTCTCATCTTCTAAATTTAAACAGAAATCAAAATTCAAAGGAAATAAATAATAAAATCTTTAGCTTGTTTGAAATCTACAACAAAATCAGTGTAAAGCTTCAACCTGAGATCAACAGCAACATCGGTTTGAGCTCCAATTTCAAATTTGCAATTCAAATCAAAACATCAACTCTAGATCAACTTAGATATTAGTTTTATCATTAAAGTATTTAATCAAATTTAAACTCAAGGATCCAGACCAAAGAATCAGACTCCAAATCAAACTACTATCCTCTGTTCTAATTTTAGGTGAGTAAATTCTTTAACTTGCTATATCTTGTGTTAGCATGTGGTAAATTTCTGAAGAATAAATTGAAATATTCCTGTGTGATGATTTAAGTAAAATTTATATATAGATGTGTGTGAAGTATTTAGTTTGAGCATGTCTGTATAGTTCTCTGTTCTTAGTTCCAAGATACAAAAAACTGTTTAAAAATCAAGTTTCCTCTTCTAGAATCCATGTTAGGCTTAAGGATCTAAATGAATTACGTTTGTAAAATCAAGTTTTAACTACTAAAAATGTTTTAAGATAAAGATGAGGACAAATATAGTCAGGAAAGAAGATATGCAGCAAGATTTCTAATTAGGTCTTAAATTCGAATATCGTAATCGCCTGAGTTACCTATATCATCGGGTCCGGTCTGGAAATTCATGATTTTTAATGTAAAATTCAATATTTTTTAAGCTTGTGATTGCTGAGATATAAAGGGTTGAATGGAAATTGGTTTTTTACCAAATTCCGGTGATCCAATCGTAAACGAGGAGCGATTTTTTGACCGAAAGATAGCTGGAAGGTTTGCGAATCCAAGAAAATTGGATTATATTTTTTTTATGAATGGATTTACTGATCAAGGCGGATATAGGGTTTAAGCATTAGGTTCTGTCGTGGTTGTTTCCAAGGCAATTGCGACTTCGATGATGCGTCGGAATCGATCGGGGTTAGGGAAAATGGTAGTGTAGAGTTCTGGCGAAGTTTTGGGTGGACGGCATGGTGTTCGGTGGACTACGACGGTGGTGCAAAGCCGATTTAGGTGATGGCATGTTCTGGGTTGGGTTCCTTTGGCTTCGATTTTGTTCGATCTTTGATTTCCGTCGTTTATGGAGGAGCTGGCTGGTCGAAGAGGTTAAGTGGGTTGTCGGCGACCAGATGGCACCGACGCATTTGATCGAAACGCCGTCAGAGGCATGTGCACGTGCACAAAGGTTTTGTATATGTCAGAGTGTGGTTTGGGAAGAGGGTTTTCATCTCAAAGTCGATATTGGGGTAGTATCGTGGTGGCTCGAGTTGGGCTTCAGGTTTGCTTATGTGATTGTTAACAGTTTTGACTTAAACTACAACCAAGTTTTAAAACAAGAAGAAGAAGAAGGGAAATTTTTTTTGGGGGAGGGCAACTCGGGATGATTACGGGTTGAACCCGAAGTAGGGTTTAACAGTTTTATTGAATAAGTAAGGGTTGTTTTAAAACTTTGAGTAATCAAGCTTAACTGATTTTTAAAATTTATTTTCTTTGTATATAATCTTATTAATATTGTTTTAAGAAGTTGTATAATAAGTTTTACTTAAATTAAATTGATTCTTAAGTTTATTTAAACTTACTTAAAGTATGTAATTAGGAAGTTATATGTGTTAACAAAGATAAAGTGATAATAAGAATAAATGGGTTACCTTTAAGTAAGTCAAGGACTTTGGTGATTAAAGATTAATAAAATCAAGGAATTAAAGGGAAGTTAATTTATTCTTGATTAAGGATTAATAAACTAATAATTAAGGGTGATAAATTAATTAATTTAAGATTAATTAATTGGAGATTAGTAATCAGTTAATGTAAGTAATTAGAGATTAATTACTTAAATATTTAATTACTTAATGTAAGTAATTAAAGGATAAATTCTTAGGGGTTAATTAATTTAATTATTAATTTTTAGCACCAGAATTGGTCACTAACACCCTTAAGAGAGATTGTGTAGAGGGATCAATGAAGAAAGTAAAGTTAAATAGAAAACAGTATGGAAATTTAAATGCTGGAAGTATGAACACCAGATTTATGGCGGTTCGGTGTAATTGCCTACGTCCACTTTTAGGTTGATCTTTATTGCTTTCCTCGATAATCGATTACAGATACAATCCGCATATCAACTATTTGATTACAATTTTTAAGCAAGAAAGATAAGTCTTGAATGAGTTTTGAATGCGACAGAGTCTCCCCGGTGTTCTCGAAAAAAGGTCCATTTCACTATGCCCCTGCCCCTCTATTTATAGATGAAGATGGGTTGGTCTTCTTTGGTGGGCCGAATACCTCGGCCCAAAAGGGGTAAACTTTATGTCCCGAACCATATATGCCGAACAACATATGCCGAACGGGGTCTAGATGCCGAGCAGTGTGGAATGCCAGTCGACTCTGCCATGCCGAACGATCCGTGTACACCGAACGCTCTCTAATGCCGAACGTTCCTAAATGCCGAACACTCTCTCTATGCCAAATACTATCGAATGCCGAACAACTCAAGATGTCGAACACTCCTGAATGCCGAACGGAGTTTGATGTGCTGAGTGGAGAGTGCAGGCCGAGCGATAATTGGAGTTGGTCGAGATTGGAGGAATGCCGAACAACTCTGGATGCTGATCACTTTGGAATGCCGACCACTACGGAATGCCGAACAACCTCGAATGCCGAACACTTTGGGATGCCGAACAACTATGGATGCCGACCACTTTGGATGCTAAACTTTTTGGAATGCCGACCGCTCCGGAATGCCGAACAGCTATGGGTGCCGAGCACTTCGGATGCCGGCCACTTTGGAATGCCGACCGCTCCGGAATGCCAAACAACTATGAGTGCTAACCACTTTGGTTGTGCCGAACGATCTGGATGCCGAACAGCACGTAAATGCCTACCAGTATACAAATGCCGAGTGACTAGTTGCCTGGTCAAAACTCCAGGTAACACTTGCCCCCCAAAGTGCATCATGTGGTCGAACGTGATGTGCTTTGAACCACGAGTCCAGTGTGCTTTACTTCAAGCTATGGCTTAGTTTCCTCAATAGTATCTTCTCTTGAATACTAGGTGAGATGATGTATGTTGAACGTCATGCGAATGCCAAACAACCTAGCTGAAGACGAGCACCCAGGATGCCGAACGAACCAAGATAACTGATGCCGAATGATATCGTCTTGACCGGTTCTACCGATCATAGCCTTTTCGACATCCCTTCTTCCCTATAAAACCCGGCATCCTCCTTCTTCCCCTTTTTTTCACTTTTACCTCTGCGATCTTGTACTCACGAACCTCGCCTTTAACAAACTCCAAGAACTTAACTACTCTTCTCTCCTCTAACATCATTCCTTTTCCCAAATCATTCGGGATTAATCAAAACTGCGCCTTTAACTCTAGATTTCTTCCAAGTTTCACTCCATTTACTAGGTATAGACCCCTTTATTTAAATGCTTTCCTTGACTTAATACGAGGCTCAAGTTCGTAAATTAGAACTATGGCCAATAGGTGTTGCGTGGGTGAAAGAATCGAACCGCGATTAGGATATTTTTTAGGGCTAGATGACGTGAAGGAGAGAAGTGGCCAGAGGTGAGCACACGAGGGAATTATTGGAAGATGTTCTGTGGTTCGGCATGGTTCTCTCATGTCGAACGAGATTGGAAGGAAAAATAGAGGAGGAGAAGGAATTGGCTAGAATGTCGAACAACATTGTCCGACACGACTCCCTGAATGACTTGAGCACCGAACCATAATTAGGTCGAACAATACTTAGGCCGAACAGAACGGAGGCCGAACAATACTTAGGCCGAACGATATGAATGCCGAACCATATTTTGGCCGAACAATACTTAGGCCGAACAATCATGAATGTCTAACTATAGTTTAGCCGAGCAGTACTTAGGCCGAACAATCATGAATGCCGAACCATATTTTGGCCGAACAATACTTAGGCTGAACAATCATGAATGCCGAACCATACTTTAGCCGAGCAGTACATAGGCGGAACAATCATGAATGCCGAATCATACTTTAGCCGAACCAGTACTTAGGCCAAACACTTATTTACCTTGCCTAATCATATAACAAAACAAGGACAAGGACCCCAGCATACTAGCATATCGAACTAATCTGGACTGATGACTTCCTAGTTTCAATAACCACAAGCCTAAACTTAAATCGACAAAAATAGATAAAAGCATTTAACATGCAGCGCCATTGTCCGAGTCCAAAATTGAAAGCATTGCATGGTTGGTTTTCGGAGACGGTCAGTGATGACGGTCTTCGAAGGCGACAATTCAAAGCTCAACTTTATATCATCAATTCTGTGACTTATAATTTCTCAGCACTTGCACACAAATGATCGCACTAGTTCACACACCACACGGGGGCAATATTTACGTTGTTAAGTCTAACGTCGATCATTTTTCAAGTATAGCTAAAACAGGTACTCTACTGGATTCAATTTCTACAAAAGATGTCTAAGAAATCCAGCTCCGCCACGATCTCGGATAGACCTGGGCCATCTTCTAAACAAGGAGTCGCAGATACTTTGAACCCATCGACTTTCCCTGCTCATAAATTAGCTCTCGACGCCCTGGAGGCGTCAATTTTCTTGGACAACCCGGTCGATTCACAGGCTTCGAAGATCAATGAAAGTGCACTCCATCGGATATGCTCCGTCCACGGGATCCCCTTCGACGACGTATTAGTCCCATCGGGGCACGATCGTCCATACCTACCCCAAGTTGGATGTACAGCTTGTAATAAGTTTATGTGCTAGGTCGGCAGTGTGCCATCGTTCAACTTATTTCTTCGGGACGTGCTGCAATACATTAACATTGCCCCATCTGAATTGCACCCGAACGGTCACGCCTTCATCTACGGTACCTACGTCCTCTTCATGACTGTCCTCTCTAGGCCTCCAACCCCCGGTGACATCAGATATATGTATATGATCAAGAAGCGGAGAGATACCCCCTCTTTCATGTTTCTCGAGCTGCACAACAAATGCCAAATCTTAAACGGGGCATGTAGCAAGTTCGCCCATGACAAACAGGAATGGTTTTACGTGCGTTGCCCTCCTGGTTTCGCAAGGAGATGGGTGGAAGCAAGTAAGTCTTTTCTCTGGATTGATATTCATGCTTGGTCAAAGCCGTGCCTCTTCTAATTCATTTTTCCATCTTTTCAGGTATCAATCCACTAACTGACGGTCGTGGGTTTTCCGAAGCCATGGAAGCCATTAGAGCCCTTCCTGCCGACGAATGGGACATCCGAACTCTCATTTCAAATGAGTCACTACCGAGGTTTGGATTGTTAGCAGAAGGTCGTCGGATAAGCCTTCCTGAGGGCGTTTCTGTACCCTGGCCCGCCTCCGGTAAAAGGAAAAAACAAGCGCAGTCTTCAGCACACAACTCTCCTGGCGCACTAGAAGAAGGAGAAATCAAAGTAAATGAAACACCCGAAGCACAAGATGAGAACGTTGGGCCTACTCAGGACCCACTAGTTGAAATTCATGACATCGAAACGTCATCATCCCCTTCGAAGAGGAAAAAGAAACTGACGTACAAGATAAAGAGGGAAAAGGTTGGTGCAACCTCTAAATTAGCTCTTATTCGACAGAGAAAAGGCCTCCTCACAACGTTTGGAAAGTTCTTTAAAGGGCCTCTTGAACCTCTCAATACCCGTCGATCTACTTAATTATGATTTCGATGATCCGGAGGCGCTTAAACTTCATTCGCCCATCAGAGCCGATATAGGCGTTCAAGCCCAAACTCTAAAAGAAAAAACTCACATTAGTAAAGAAAATGGTCTGTCGGGGGGAAACACTAGGACACCCACACATGCACTTCACCTTGCACTTAATGTTCCGTCGTCACATAGCTCTTTTCTAATTCGTTGTTATTTAAAGTCTATGCAGGTGACATGAGGCGTGCACATGGAATTGATCGCCTCCGTGGGTCATCTGTCTTCTATCACCCTAGACGTGACTCAGGTTCCGGGAGACATCGGGACAGAGACGATGATGGCGATAGGGATTATCATTCTTGGAACTCATCATCTTGGAAGAAAACATATTACCATCCCAAGTACCACCAACATCCCTATGATCACTCGAAACAAAGCAAAGATAAGCACGGTTATAAGGGGTCGCAATCCGATGTCCCCCGAGACCAACATTCTGATTCCTCTTCCACACGACAATCCCGGGATCCTCATAGGAGAGCTAAACTTTCAAAGCCGTCTCCTCCTGTTCCCGCAACAGATCCAATAGTATCGGAGAGGCTGGCTAAGCTTAAAGCCAAATTTCCAAAGATTTTCTTTGATGGTCTAAAGTTCCTCCCAGCGATCCACCATATACTTGGAGATGTTAAACAGAGCGCCATCGCCTGCACCAACGATGTCTATGTTCAACATGACGCGTTTGTTTATTTGGCTGAAAAACTTTTAAAAATCTCCATGGAGCGCCAACATGAGATCGATCGCCTGAAGCTTGAGGCTATCCACAATAAAGATATCATTAAAGCTCAAGACGAAGAAATTGCGACTTACAAATCTAAACTTAAGGCCGCCCAGCAGAACGCCAAGGATACCGCCGAAGCCGTAACCGTCTGGATTCAACTCACAAAAAAGAACTCGACGAGGCGGTACAACGCTGTGGGGCTTTGGCTTTGGAAAAAGATTGGGTGCAAAAAGAGAAGGATGCATTCTGTCTCCGGGTTAAAGAACTTGAGGAGCAACTCCACAAAGAACAAGAGGAGAAGGTTGCTGCCTAAGAAGAGTCGCAATGGTATTGCGACGAAATTGTTGCAATGCGAATCCTAAAGGAAAAACTCAAGGGCGAGCCTTCTAAAGTTGAGGCGTTGTAGAATGAAGCCCGCGAAAAGGGCAAAAAGATGGCCTCTACGGGAATCGACTCCCGTCTTGAGGCGGCCAAGGAAGAAGGTAGAGAAGAAATCAAAACCATGTTCGAGCCGCTTATTGCCGAATTCAATGCCCGTGTTCTCATGCACCGGGACTTAACTTTTCTGGGAAATGGCTATCTCGAATCTTTGGTCGAGGCATAGGAGACTTTAATTGAAATCAAGAAGGCCGAATACGGTATCGAGGAGGTTGATGCGGGGGCCTTGATAAAAGAACTTCTCAAGGGAAAAGAGCCTTTGGACCAATCAGCGGCTAAAGCTATTTACTGCAAAGGCTCCCCTTCAACAAAAGGGAAAGAAGTTATCGTCGGTCCATCCGAGATAGAGTCTCCAGCTTGTGTGCCTACCCAGCCGACAGTCGGCCGATACTCGATCCTTTTGAACAGCACATCGGCTATGACCCGGAGGACCCCGGCCTTGGAGTTCATGTTTTTCACTTATTCCAAAGGACGAGACCCCCCAACGGTTTAGAGCCAGCCGAAACCTGGTAGGCAACTCTTTTTCTTTAACATTCCAAGACTTTTTGCTTTCACCAGAAGCTATTGCATTCTAATACTTGCTTTCGTGATTTTATGCAGGCCGTTCTGATCTTGAGCCCACACCGAGGAGCGATGTTGCCAAGGAGGTTAGGGGAAAAACGTGTAAAGCCACTCACGTAGGAGAGGCTCCCGGTCTCGATTCTCAGATGATCGGAGCGCTTGACGAGGACAAATATGAGACTTCCTCCCCCATCGACGGGAGTTATGAAGTTGAAATTACAAGCAACTCCGAGCACACGTCCGAACTGAGCATGAAGGAGAAGCTTGATAAAGAGAAAGAAAAGACGATCAAGATCAAGGTCGAACCTCAAGCTGTGGACCCAGATGACCCTTTGAACAAGCCGCTGAAGGTCATTCTCCCAGGCGGGTCCAAACCCAAGGATGTTCCTCCTACTTCTTTGGCTGTCACTCCCCCTTTAAAGAAAACCGTCAAGGGTAAACGTACCGGGGAGAGTCGTCGGGCAAAAAGTCAAAGAAGTTAAAGAAATAGTCTTCGCTCTCGTTCAACAAGAGCTAGTTTAGATTATGTAATTTTTTTTTTCATAGTTTATGTAAATAAATTTTTGACTCCGAGATTCGGAGGAATTGTAGTAGAAACTTATTTTTGATGAATAAAATTTAGTTCTTTTTGCCTTTCGGAAGATTTCTGTTGTCCGGTTTTCCGTATAATCATGGTCGGAACCCAGGCTATTGCGAGTTACATCAGCTTCTCGATTCGTCTTCAAATAAGTTGATAATCTCCTGGCATTACACATTTTTTATTCCACTCTCCGGGCACTTAGAGTATTTTCTAGTCCCCATGCCAAGGGCTTGATGACTTCAAGTCATTTTATGTCCAGTCCGCCTTTAGGGGACTTGGTCATTTAAATCGTTTATACTCGAGTCCGTGCTCTACGAACTTAGAGTACTCCAGTCCGCACATCGAGGACTTGGAGGTTTTGAGTCGTTTATACTCGAGTCTGCACTCTGGGGACTTAGAGTACTCTAGTCCGCACTTCGGGAACTTGGAGGTTTTGAGTCGTTATACTCGAGTCCGCACTCTAGGGACTTAGAGTACTCCAGTCCGCACTCCGAGGACTTGGGGGCTTTAAGTCGTTTATACCCGAGTCCGTGCTCTGAGGACTTAAAGTACTCCAGTCCGCACTCCGGGACTTGGAGGTTTTGAGTCGTTTATACTTGAGTCCGCGCTTTAGGGACTTAGAGTACTCCAGTCCGCACTCCGGGGACTTGGAGGTTTTGAGTCGTTAATACTCAAGTCCACGCTTTGGGGACTTAGAGCACTCCAGTCCGCACTCTGGGGACTTAGAGGTTTTGAGTCGTTTATACTCGAGTCCAAACTCTGGGGACTTTGGGTACTCTAGTCCGCACTCCGGGGACTTGGAGGTTTTTAGTCGTTTATACTCGAGTCCGCGCTCTGGGGACTTTGAGTACTCCAGTCTGCACTCCGGGGACTTGGAGGTTTTGAGTCGTTTATACCCGAGTCCGCACTCCAGGGACTTGGAGGTTTTGAGTCGTTTATACTCGAGTCCGAGCTCTGGGGACTTGGAGTCTGTACTGTGAGGACTTGGAGGTTTTGAGTTATTTATGCGCGTTCGTATGTCAGACAAAGTAATGTATTTCTTAGTCATTTGTTACAACGTTATCATACACAGAAACATCAACAACTCATGGGAAAAGGAAATGGCTTCAAGCCTTTATTAATGTAAACAAGCTAAATTGTCTTCTCACATGCCGTAAACTAAGAATAAAAACTTTTCGGAAATAAATGCAACAAAAATACGATAGAAATGAACTAAGTGTAATAGTGCCGCAAATGTTCATTATTCCATGCTCGGGGGAGTGTCGCACTATCAACGGTCGCTAACTTAAAAGTTCCTTCTCCAAGCTTCCGTTCAATAACGTATGGACCTTCCCATGCGGGGCTCATGTGTGACGGAACTGGGAAAATTCGTTTCAAAACGAGATCGCCTACTCCAAAGATTCCTGGTTGGACCTTTTCATTATAATATCAAGCAAATTGGTGCCTGCACGCGGCCGCTCTTAAATTAGCTTCTTTACGTTTTTCATCGATAAAGTCCAAAGATTCCAGCAAGAGATCTTGGTTTGACTCTGAGTCATAATAAGTTGCCCGATGTGATGGGACTTCAAGTTCCACGGGTATGACAGCTTCCACGCCACATGCTAATGCGAACGGAGTGTGGCCAGTCGCGGAGTTGTGGGTGGTTCTGTAAGTCCAAAGTGCTGTTGGAAGCTCATCCACCCACTTGCCTCTAGCCTTTTCCAAACGTTTTTTCAATATGAATTTGATTATCTTATTTACGACCTCCACTTGTCCATTAGCTTTCGGATGAGCAACTGCTGCGAACTTTTTCTCAATACCATATTTTTGGCAAAACTCTTTGAACTCTTTGCTTTCAAACTGAGTTCCGTTGTCTGTGACGATGGTTCGTGGAAGGCCAAAACGACATATAATATTTCATACAACGAAATTAATGATCTTTTTGGTGGTGATAGTGGCCAAAGGTTCTGCTTCTGCCCACTTGGTAAAGTAATCGACTGCAACAATCACGTATTTTGCACCACCTTTGGATAGAGGCAAGGAACCAACTATGTCGATTCCCTATATTGCAAATGGCCAAGGACTAACCATTTGTGTAAGTTCCATCCGCGGACTCTTGGGATTTTTGCATACTTCTGACATTTTTCACATCTTCTCACGCAGTTTATGGCATCCCGATTTACAGTTGGCTAATAGTATCCATAGCGGAGGATTTTCTTTGCTAACGTCTGTCCTCCGGTATGGTCGCCACATTCACCTTCATGGACTTCCTTCAGGGCTCGTTTTATCTCATCATGGGCAATGCATCGGAGTAATGGGGTCGAGAATCCCCTCTGATACATTATTCCATCTTGCATTACATAACGAGAAGCCTTACGAATGACTTGTCGTCTTTCGCTCCTTCTTTCGGGCACGACCCCATGTAACAAGTACTACTTGAATGGGGTCATCCATGACTCCCTTTCGATTTCTGTTTCTAACACGAAATCTACCTCCATCATATTTATACTCGAAACATGTAAGGTTTCGATAGGAAACAATCCCATCTGTTGCACATCACCAGTGCTTGCAAATTTTTCCAATGAATCGATTGCTCTGTTATGTTCACACGGAACATGTGAAATATCATAAGATTCGCTAGCAGCTCCTGAACTTGGGCCAAATATGGGGCAAGTCTCTGCCCCTTGCTTGGTAGCCCCCACGCACTTGATACACCACCAGTTGCGAGTCGCAAAGGATTTCAACTGATCTTATTCCCAGTTCTTCGACGAGTCTTAAGTCGGCAATCAATGCTTCATACTCGGCTTCGTTATTTGTTGCTATGGATTCGAGCTTCAAAGCGTAGTAGACTGATCGGTTTTCAGGAGTTACCAGAACTATGCCAAACCCCGAACAACGGTCGTTAGATGCTCCATCAGTGTACATCTTCCATCGGACGGGAGGTATGACATTGCGGCCATTTGATTCGTCCGTCATGATGAATTCAGCGATGAAATCCGCTAGTGCTTGTCCCTGTATGGCCTTTCGCGGTAGGTAAGTAATATCGAATTGGCTTAATTCGATATTCCACTTTAACATCCTTTCAGAAGTTTCTGGTCGTTGGAGTACCTGTCGCAGGGGTTGATCAGTGTAAACACTGATTGAGTGTGCCTGGAAGTATGGGCGAAGCTTGTGGATGCAATCACTAAGCAATAAGCTAATTTCTCAATCTTGGGATAATTTCTTTCTGCCCCCGTCAAGCGTTTACTGACGTAATATACTGGCTTCTGAACTCGGTCCTCCTCGCAAACCAGAGCCGAACTGATAGCGTGCTGAGATACTGCCAAGTATACATACAGCATTTCATGGTCGATAGGTTTCAATAGCACCGTGGGGCTCTCCAAATGCCTTACCAGAGCTCGAAATGCTTCCTCATAGTCGGATGTCCATCGAAATTCCATTTTCCCTTTTTTATCACATCGAAGAAGGGAATGCATTTATCCGTTGCTCTAGATATGAATCGGCTCAGTGCTGCCACCTTTCCGTTCAAGCTTTGCACTTGCTTTATAGTTCTGGGCACTTGTATGTCCTGAATAGCCTGAATCTTTTTCGGGTTAGCTTCAATTCCATGTGAATTCACAATGAAACCCAAGAACTTTCCCGACGCCACACCAAAAGAACACTTCAAGGGGTTGATCTTCATACCATAATGTCTGAGTATATCAAACATTTCTGCTAAGTCTTGAATGTGGTCGTTTGACTTTCGTGACTTCACGAGCATGTCGTCCACATAGACTTCCATCGTCTTACCGATCTGGTCTTTAAACATTTGATTCACCAGATGCTAATAAGTTGCTCTCATGTTTTTCAATCCAAAGGGCATTACTACACAGCAATATAGCTCCATATTCGTGACAAAAATGGTGCGCTCTTGGTCTGGAATATGCATCGGGATCTGATTATATCCTGAGTACGCATCTATAAATGACAATAATTCATGTCCGGCAGTAGAGTCGGCGAGCTGGTCGATTCTAGGTAAAGGGAAACTATCCTTCGGGCATGCTTTATTCATATCGGAGTAATCAACATAAGTTCTCCACTTTCCATTTGCTTTCTTCATTAGCACTGGGTTAGATACCCATTCACGGTAGAGGGCGTCGCGAACGAACCCATTGGCTTTGAGTTTGTCCACCTCCTCTTTGAGAGCCACAGACCTCTCCGGGTCCATACCTCTCCTTTTCTGTTTTACGGGAACGTGTTTTGGGTCTATGTTCAACATATGACTCGCAATTGCTGGATAAATCCCGCACATATCAGAATGTGTCCAAGCTAAAATTTCCAGATTCGCCCGGAGGAAATCAGTAAGATCCTCGGCCACTGAGTGGTCGAGTTATGATCCAATCCTAAGAAGTCGTGATGGGTAATCTCGGCTGACTGGGATGTCAATCGTCAGCTCAGCCGGTGCTGCATTCGTTTCCCTGGGTTCCCTAATAATATGCGCGACCGGTCGCCTGATCGCCATGTACAACACTGACTCCTTTGTCTGTCAGAAATTTTAATGTCAAACACCATGGGGCCAAAGCAGTCCTAAATTCTGCCAAGGCTGGACGACCCAAAAAGACACTGTATGGAGAGTCAACATCCATTACTTTGAACTGTAGGACTCGCACACTCCTACGCTCACCTTCCCCCAGTTCAACTTGTAGCTCTATATACCCCATCGCGTCGGTTGAAGCACCGTTAAAGCCGTGGATACGGGCTTTGCATGGTTTCAAATCTTTCGTTTCCATCTTCGTTTGGTCATAAGCTTTCTTGAAGATGATGTTAATGGAGCTCTTGCAATCAATCAGTATTCTTTTCACGTAACCTGGCCCAATTATGGCAGATATAACCATCGGGTCGATAGTAAGAGCC
This sequence comes from Allium cepa, assembly GCA_030765085.1. Lineage (NCBI taxonomy): Eukaryota > Viridiplantae > Streptophyta > Magnoliopsida > Asparagales > Amaryllidaceae > Allium > Allium cepa. The sequence continues at coordinate 306,530,316 of CM060934.1, read as the reverse complement.
TCCACCTTGTCCGCGTGTCGACTCCTAAACACTATATCGTCAGTCATCATGCGTTGTTGATTTGCGGGGGTTCCATCTTTCACATTCGAAGAACATTCGTAATCCGCATGCCTTCAAGAGGTAGCATATCGTTCCATTTCCTGCCAATTCTTGTTTGCAGGATGAGGTCCTCCGACAATAGTGTTTATAATCAATCTACCCACAGTCCGAGCAGGTTGTTCTGGTTGGCGTGGAGCCGTCCCGCGTCCGTGGTCTGACGTTCCTTACCTTCCATCTTGCGGGTTTTTGACAAATTCCTGCAATTTTTTCCATCTGATTAACTTATCTATGGCATCATGGAGGTGTCTACACTCCTCAGTATTGTGCCCATGGGTCTCATGGAAGCGACAATATTTCCCTGTCCGTTTCTGTTCTTCAGTGGACTCCTTTAGACGCGGCTTTCTGTAATCAAAGGTGTTATAGGTAGATAGATAAATGTTTTCAAGAGAAGTATTCAGGGGAGTGTATTCGTTGTAGGTCGGAATCCTTGGCTTCCATTTCCCTACTTCTTTTTTCTTTTCAAGATTTCCACTTCCGGATACTTTGGTCTGCCCAGGCTTGTTCTGGACGTTGACTTGAACTTTTCCCGAACTATCGTCGGACTGCTTCACGGCGATGTTACTTTTCACAGTCTCTTGAACAGGCCCTGGTGCCTTATCCCATCTTGTCCATCGAGCTTTTTCCCTCCGTATAAACTGATGAACTTTGGAATAGAATCGTTCAAATGTAGCTGGGGCTTTCCCGCCAACCAATCTCCAAACTCTGAGTCTGGATCTACACCTCGCATTACCGCCATCAAAATTGCGTGGTCTTTAGGATTGCTAAATTCAGTGGCGGCAACATGAAACCTCTGTAAGTATGCTTTCAAAGACTCTCCCGGAGCTTGGATTACGCTTGATAATGACATAACGTCCTTTGGATTGGTTGCATGTATCCTAAATTGTTCAATGAATTTCTTCGCTAACTCGTCGAAGTTGGATATAGATCGTGGAGGAAGCCGAGTAAACCACATAGTGGCAATTTCGGACAGAGTGATTGGGAAACACCTACACTTAGTTGCGTCATTTGCCCTTGCCGAATCCATTATCCATTCGTACCTCATCACGTGTTGCCTAGGGTTAGTCTTCCCTTCATAGGCTGGAACAGTCGGCATATTGAATTTCTTGGGGTACTCAGCCCGTAGGATAACATCTGTGAAGGAAGTATGACTTCTGGACACTCCTAAATCTTCGTTGGTCAGACCTTGGTTCTCTCTCATCAACTGCCTGACTATGGCTGATAAGTACGGAGTTTTTATGGAGGGTGGGAGGTTGGGTTCCGTTCCACGGGACCGTGCGGGTTGATGTCCCGCTTGATTTGGGTCTTGGTGATCCGGGCGTCCGGTCTCATCACGTGCCTGATCCCAACGAATCAATCGGTAGCACCTGCTTGAGAAGCTTCATCCCTACGGCGTCTACGCGTAGGAGGTTCATCAGCTGAAGTCGAGCTATCAGATTTAGAATAAGGAGCAGGACTACATCTAGCATTCTGATGCTGTTGTTGGACAAGCTGAGTCATGAGATTAGTATTGGCTTGGATCTTCTCAGCAAGTTGCCTTCTACATTCCCTCAGTTCTCTTATCAAGTCGTTGAATTCTGTTCGGGAAACAAGCTCCGCTTGGTTCTAGGTGGAGGTTCCTGCGCCTTGAATTACAGGTTGGTTGCTAGGTCTTACCTGTTGTACACTATCAGTTTCGTGGACATCTGCGTTGTGAGAGGCCGATCTGGTTCGTGGTCTCCCCATGGTAGAGTTGTTGGTTGTAACTCTGAGTAGAACCAACAAATGTCTTTTGAATGATTTGGATCTCCTTCAGGGGATTTTTCAATCCAGTAGCTGCAATGTAGATCCCATCGTCCTGAGAATTCGATTCCCAGTGAAACACCAAAATGTTACCTCCAGAATTGGTCACTAACACCCTTAAGAGAGATTGTGCAGAGGGATCAATGAAGAAAGTAAAGTTAAACAGAAAACAGTATGCAAATTTAAATGCTAGAAGTATGAACACCAGATTTATAATGGTTCGGCGTAATTGCCTATGTTCACTTTTAGGTTAATCTTTATTGCTTTCCTCGATAATCGATTACGGATACAATCTGTATATCAACTATTTGATTACAATTTTTCAGCAAGAAAGATAAGTCTTAAATGAGTTTTGAATGCGGCAGAGTCTCCCCGGTGTTCTCGAAAAAAGGTCCATTTCACTGGGGCCCGGCCCCTCTATTTATAGATGAAGATGGGTTGGTCTTCTCTGGTGGGCCGAACACCTCGGCCCAAAAGGAGTAAACTTTGTGTGCTGAACCATATATGCTGAACAACATATGCCGAACGGGGTATAGATGCCGAGCAGTGTGGAATGCCGGTCGACTCTGCCATGCTGAACGATCCGTGTACGCCGAACGCTCTCTAACGCCGAACGTTTCTAAATGCCGAAACTCTCTCTATGCCAAATACTCTCGAATGCCAAACAGCTCTAGATGCCGAATACTCCTGAATGCCGAACGAAGTCTGATGTGCTGAGTGGAGAGTGCAGGCCGAGTGATAATTGGAGTTGGTAGAGATTGAAGGAATGCGGAACAACTCTGGATGCCGATCACTTTGGAATGCCAACCACTCTGGAATGCCGAACAACCTCGAATGCCGAACACTTCGGGATGTCGAACAGCTATGGCTGCCGACCACTTTGGATGCCGAACACTTTGGAATGCCGACTGCTCCGGAATGCCGAACAGCTATGGGTGCCGAGCACTTTGGATGTCGACCACTTTGGAATGCCGACCGCTCCGGAATGCCGAACAGCTATGGGTGCCGACTACTTCGGTTGTGCTGAATGATCCGGATGCCGAACAGCACATAAATGCCGACCAGTATACAAATGCCGAGTGACTAGTTACCTGGTCAAAACTCCAGGTAACATTAATTAATGGTTAAATTTATTAATGATCAGAGGTTAATTAATTGAGGATAATTAACCAATGGGATTATTACTTGATGAAAGTAATTAAAGGGAAATTACTAAATGGAAGCAATTAAGGATTAAACTTAGTGTAATTAATTAAAGGATTGATTAATTTAGGAAATTAATTAAGGGTTAGTAAATTAATGAGTGTGATTAATTAAAGGATAATTAATCAATGTAAGTGTTTATAGGATAATTAATTTGAGTAATTAATTAAAGATAAATGTAATTAATATGAATGGGTGAAGGTTAATTAATTTGTATAATTAATTGAAGGCTAATTACTTAATGTAATTAAAGAGGATAATCAAGGAATGATTAATTAATGGTTTGTAATTAATGTTAAATAAGCAGGATTGAAGGGATTAAAGTAATTAATTTAATTTATTTAAATTAATTAGAAATGGTGTGACTAATTAATCTTGCTTATGAACGATTGGATGGTATTGAATGCCTTAAATTATTTGGTATCTTTGATATGTGATATTGAATGTTTTGTGATTTAATATGTTAGGGTTGATCAGTGATAATGTAGTTATCTATCGATGATGAATTGCTGTGTCATCCTGCATTTAAAATTGAATTGTATTCACTTGAATAATTTAGGTTATGATGACATTAGATTCGAAGAGACCAGGGTCGGGTATTAGTAAATACCTGAAACCACTTTGATTTGCAATTAACAATAATTCTTATGAATTTGATTTTGGAAAAAATAGGCTGGAATGGAATAAATGATGTAAACTTGGACATTTAATCTAAGTAATAATACTTAGTTATGATTATAAGATGTGTATTTGACTATGACAATTTAAGATATTGTTATAAGGTACGAGTTACCCTGGGTTTTAAGTATATTTTATGCATTAGTATTTCTTGGTAGATGGTTTACTCACGCTGGTTTCCAGCCTGACCTGGGTGTTACTTTGATGTAATGCTCGGGTCAGACTGAGTATTACAGCTTTTCAGGTAAGGACGTTCTGGAGCTCAGGAGGCGAGCTGGATGGCAGGAACGTATGGAGGGTTTCTGTTGTGATATATTGTAGTATCCGAGACATGATTGTATCTGTCTAGTGTTTGTTTTTATGTGTAACTCTTATGTATGAAAGTGTAATTTGATAAGTACAGTTTTCCTTTGTATAACTGTTATTATTTGATATTATATTTTATCCGCTGCGAATGTGAGAAGTTGGTCTTTCTGTTCTTTTTTTCTTCTATCACTTTTCTTCTTTTCCTAACTATCTGGAGTTTTCGGGATCGAAAATTCCGGGTCGTTACAAAAAAAGTGGTTAGTTTGGAAAGTATATGGGAATAATATTCTTATAAACTAATGGAAAAATTCACTTGAGAGAAATATGATTTTATATGGGTTTGGGCATTTTTAAAGGTCAAAATGATTTTTGAAATACATAAAAATAGTTTTTGTAAAGTCGAATATTAAAAATAAATAAGATATATAAATTATTAATCAAGTAAGAGAATTTTATTTCACTTGAAAAAGGAGTCTATAATTTTATTTTTATCATCAGGATTATAGAGAAAATATGGAAATAATTAATTCATCGGGCTAAATTATAGAAAATACTTGTTGTAAACATCATGCAATGATAATAAAACCTTCACAGAAGATAAATATGACTTTAATTTGGAGAACCGAGCTAATAGGATTTGTTAGAAAATAGATTGGAAAAGAAAAGAAAGAAAAGCAATAAATACAAATGAATAGGTGTGCCCATTAGCTCATCTTAGCATTTTGAAAAATATCCACTTCTTTGCATTGTCATTGGAGTCTTGAACCCTCTTTCTTGTTTACAAAATCACTTCCCATATACCACTTTTGCCTCCATCTTTCTAATCTCAATCATGAAAATTATAACCCCTCTTCCTATAAAATTCAAGAAAAATAGAGGTAAATTACTATAAATCCCAAAATTGAAGTATATCCCTCTCAATACTTTACTACACATATAGGCAAGAAGAAGTTGTGATTTTCATAAAGTTTGGCTTGCATTGGAATTCGAAAAGAAGAGGAAACGTGGAGAAAGAAGGAGTAATTCTAGTATTGAAGCTTAGCTACTTAAAGGTGAATATTATCTACTCACAATCAATGTCTAAATGTTAGTGTTTTTTCTTAATTGTTGATGTATTTGAATTGTGTATTGTATACATCTCTTGAATCCATTGCTTTGCATTTTATTTGATTGAGTTTGAGCGATATGGCTGTGCTTTGGATTGCTAAAGTATAGTATATGATATAGTGCAGAAATAATGTTCTGGTGGAGGAGAGTAAGGCCGTCGGAGCTCCAAAAATGGGGTTACACGACCTGAAACATCACCGTTCTAGGCCGGTTACATTGGACCAATCATGGTGACCAATGTACTGGTTGAGGCCTGTAATGGTGATGTTCTAGGTCGAGTGCATGCATTATCTTCTTAATATTTTATTTCTTTAAAAATCATATAAAAACTTCATTTTGAAAGTAGAGACTTGATGCATTGCAAATATAAAATTATTTTGGGAAGTTTTATTCAAATTAATATTCAGTATATTATTAAAGATATTAATTCATTACAGGACATTTTGATTTTGAATACAAATAATAATTTTAAAATTCAATAAAACTCTTGAAAAATAAAGTGTAATTCATGATTTATGAGTATGAATAGGAGTTTTGGAAAATATATTTTATGGATTTGAAATAAAAATAAATTTGTTTAAAGCTTATATTGCCAGTTAAAAATCTTATCTAGTTATGTAAAATTTTGAGGCAATTTTCATAAATGATAGTTATGTATAAAGGAATTTTCGATTATTAAAAATACAGTACAGGGATTTAGAAGTGTATTAATGTGTTTGAGCTTCTTATTTATAGATTTAAATAAATAAAGAAAATGATATTTCTACCTTTAAAAAATATAAAAGTTTCAAAAGTTGAATATTTTTTTTAATAAATGAAATCTTTTAAAATAGAATAATATGCTTCGTTGATTGCGCTTTCTATGCAATTAGAATATTGAATAAACGAAGTTATAATACTGTTTGGTACGAGACTTTAGGTAATATTTCTTTGGATATTATTTGGACTTATTTCTTAGAATGTTATCATGTGAAGTGAGTGTTACTTTGCGAGCATTGAGTAAACGGGCAAGTAACCCCATGTGGTATGGATGCATGTCTGTTATTTGTTCAGTTAGTTTTCGCAAGTGAGGGACACTCATATTTAGTGGTTTAATGTCTAGAGATGTGGTTGTAGTGTCCCTACAAAGCATGTTGTGTGCTTGCCGTAGTAAATGAGCAAGTAATCGCATGGCATCACCTTATTATATGTGTTATGAGTTGATATCTAAATTGTGTGTTGATATGCCCCGATGTCACACTTGCCAAACAGTATATTACCATTGGGCAGTAGGCTCATCACCATATCGTGTAGATCGACGTAGGATCACGATGACCACGAGTAACTTAAGACTGTAGGGTATGCTGTGTGATGTCCCTTAGAGTTATGTTGTGTGCTATGAGGCTTCCATTTGGAATATTTGAGATTATATGGTCACATCATGTTATTTAAATACTTCTTCTAGACATTTATTTGGAGGCAAGGACCGCTTAACCCATAGAACCTACTATGTGCTCATCCATCTCTATGATATCCTTTGTGCCTATGTATTATTGAGGCTAGTTGTGTGCTTGCCTAATGTGTGTTAGATTGTCTTTGTATGTCTTATAATGAGTCTACATATGCTATTGGTTATATATCTCCTTGGGCTACACAATCAAGACCCTTCGTCTCTCATTAGAGCTGATGGTCAAGATATACATTATTGGATTTGGTTTTGGCATAGTTGTTTAGATGATGTTTCACATATATTACTCATATGCCATTGATGATGACTATTCTTTAATATAGGTGATGATATGTGCATTGTTTGAGATATGATGTTATATATATATATATATATATATATATATATATATATCTGTGTGTGTGTGTGTCGAGCTGTCCCTAGGTTACTGAGAGATGTATTTGTTACCATGCCAGTCGTTGCTATGACATAGTTTGAACATTACTTCTTTATGTAATATCCGGATCAGTCTGAGCCATTTCTGTATAGTGACGAAGCTAGCAACTACGTCGTTGGGTAAAAGTTTGGAGGACAGTGTATTATTAGGAAGTTATATCATTCTTCATGAAGTTTCATGTAGGCATATGATGATGTATGTTTTGGACATATTTTGTATAGTTTGAGACATTGGGCATTTGACTATTTTTGCAGACTCACCTAGACTTATGAGCATGTGTATATACATATATATATATATATACTTTTTAGTACAATTTATCACTACATTGATGACTCTTTATTCTCTGTGATTTGTTTTATATCAATACACAATCTAAATATCGGTGGCAGATTTCATGGACTTCAGCGGAGGAATCATGGTGGATTTTTTGGAGCGAGGAAGGAGAAAGGAGGGAGAGGGCTTAAAGAGAATTTGGTCGGAGGAATCGACGATGGATTTCGTGGAGCAAGGAGGGAGAAAGGAGGAGAGAGGAGGTTCGGCCTTGCGTGTGCATGCACAACCTGTGTACTATGCATGAATTTGGGATTTGGGAGAGAAGGATTAAGGGTTATTAGTTAAGTATTAAGTTATTTAAGTATATTTTAATTTGTAAAGTTTGTAAAATCGATAACTTCTTCATACTAGGTCCAATCAAGACGCGTTCAGTTGCGTTGCACTCATAGGAGGTTCATCTATGCATTGGAATTGGTTTCTTCAAGTTTGGAGGAAGTGTGGTTTTGAGCTAAAATCTAATGCCATTCGCTTTTAATCGAACTGGAATGCTTAAGCATCAGCTTGAATTTTGGTGATTTAACTCATGTTTGGATGAATACTATACGATACATAGTAGATATAAATTTTTGATTTTGTGCTTGAATGATTTATTGGTTTGGTTTGGTTTAATTTCTGCTTGAAATGCGAATAACATATAAAATGAAATACAAGAAATTTTGTAGAGGAATATAGATTTGCTCACCATTATTGATCATAAATTTCAGTTATATACTTGTTGTATAAACCGTTGAATGCTAAAGTTTAGTAGTTAGCCATATTGGATATGGCATTGATATATGTTAAAAGCTGAACCTCTTTAGCGATAAAGGTGGTAATAACATTGGTTAAGTGATGCGGTAACTATTGGCCTCATTTAAGCATTTTGGAAATACTATTGTTTGTTTTTTTAATTTGAAAATGGTTTTGATTCGGAGAATGATTTTTAAAGGTGATTTTTGGAATTATCTATTTCATTTTATTAAAAAATGGTTTTTGAACTTCTCTATTTTACTCCAACCATTTTGGAAATGTTTTAAAAAATATTTTAGAAAGTATAGAAAAGTTTAAATTATAATGGATGTTTATTTTAAAGAAAAAGGGAATTTATCTTTTATAATAAAGTGGTCCTGTTTTAAAAGAAGATAAATATTTTAGGAGTAAATATTTGTGAAACTTTGTATATAAGATATTGTAATACAAGAGGGATTTATAAATAGTAGTTTATAAATAAAAGATAGATTTATGAATGGTATTTTATAAATCAATGAAAAGATTTATTAATAGAATTGGATTTATAAAAGAAGTTTTATAATAGAAATGAGATTTTCAAAAGAAGTTTATAAACAAATTTAGAAATTATAAAAGGAGTATTATAAATATGCGTATAAATGCATTCCCAAGGGGTCTGTATTTAATCACAATGCGCATGCATTTATTGTTGCACCACTGGAAATAGATTTGATGGTACCTTTGTCAACATAAATTGAACCTATAGCAACGACCGACAAAATGAAAGAACTAAAGAATCGTCATATAACCATTTTTTTGGGGGAAAAGGTACTTTATTTATAAAAATTATCATATATTTCCATAATATGCCTCGTTAAAACTTTGCAATCCCCTTAACCTAAATGGGTACCTTGCAAGGAAAAAGAGTACATATCATGTCCATATATTAACAATACAATAGAAAATATGCCAGAAAACCAAATTTTCAAATAAATATAGGAGTTAAAACAAGGAAAATATACCCAAAACAATCCTTATGAACAACTTTAGGCATAAAACAAAAAAAGCAACAAAAAACAAATGTGTGTAGAAATCAGCAAGCAAAACAGGTAACAGAACCACGCATTGGACTTCAAAACTTGATCATCAGGAGAGAAAATCAAGCTGCAATTGCCCTTACTAAAAATCACCAACAATTAATGGCAGATGGAATACCTCTCGAGATTTAATAAATTCACCAACAAAGAGGCAGATCGAAAGAACCAAATCTTCTACGGGCTCAAGGAGGACGAAACCCAGAGTAATGTCCATTTTTACTTCAAAATTCGATAAGTTCCAAATCTCTATTTATCATCTTTGATCCAATTTGTTTTGAATTAGATTCTTGCAATCTTGAGTAATGAGAGTATTTCTAACACAAAATGGCAGTTCTATTCCTTTAGAAATCCTTGAGTTTCACTCGCACTATATATGCCAGATCATCGTTGTGAACGCAATGTTCATGATATAGGTTATTGTTGTACCGATCTTAGCACAAAATGTCCAATATTGAGTTAATATCAAAAGAATTTCTGAAATTAAGTCGAAATTTATGCATAGTTTCTTCTAATACAAGTTTAGAATAAGAACAGTCAAAAAGCAGATGATCTCTTTCTTCATTTAGGTGTGAGCAGAGGATACAGGATGAGCCGTTACCATTATTCCATTTACTGATACTTTCCTTAGTGTTCAATCTGTTAAGAATAGCCAATAGAGAACAAACCAACATTTTAGGGGCACAATTGTTATCCCATATAATACGAGACCATTTGAATTCTGTGTGCTTATTTCTAATGTGATTCTATGCTGAAATGACCATTCTTACTAGGGATCTAGAACCAGAAGTCATGCTGCATCTGATAATGTATTTTAACATTATGCACTGTATTATGACATTAAGTAGGAATGTAATCAAGATGATCTTTCCATTTATTATCTTCTATAAGAGAAGAGACTGATCTGTTATTACCACCATAAACAGACAAAGATTTCTCACCAAACTTTTCCTCCAAGGAAGATCCATTGATCAATGGATCTAACCAAGTGTTTATGGTCTCACAATTCACAATTTTCCTATCAATTAGACCCGTGCACCATTTTCCAGCTTTAAGCAAGGATTTCCAAGTATATCATGCATTGTTATTTATGGAAGCATTCCAACAATTAGAATTTTTTGCAATATTTGTTATACATCCATTTCGCCCAAGTTGATTCTCCTTGTAAAATTTTCCAGATCATTTTTACTGCCCTGCTTTTGCCAAATCATCAATTTTTCTAATACCCAATCCACCCTCATTCTTAGTTTTACAGACATTATCCCGATTCATCTTATATGCTTTAGATTTCCAAATGAAATTTGCATAAATTTGATTCTTTGAATAACATTCACAAGAAATTGAGAAAGTTGAAACCAAACTGGAGCATTAGGCGAATGACATTTTTCACTAGTTCAATTTTCCTACTAATATCGAGCAGTTTATTATTCAAGTGGTTAAATTTTTTGTTGATTTTGTCTATTAGGCATCCAAAGTCCTTATCTCTAGCTTGTTGTTAGATAAAAGGATGCCTAGATAAGTCACTTGCAAATTACAATATTTATCTTTAATATTGCAGCTACCTTTTGCTTTTTTTAGCTCCTATATTAAAAAAACAATGGATTTGATTTCATTGACATCAAGGCCAGTGAAATATTTCAAACTATGAAAAGTGTTCATAATGCTTTCAGTATTTATAATGTTAGCTTTGGCCATAATTAAGATATCATTTGCATATAATAAGTGTGTCATCATGGGATTTATATTATGAATAGGGGATAAATTACCTTTCAAATACTCCACATTGAGGTTGATTGTAAGGAATTCCATAGCTATAGAAAATAAGTATGGTGAGAGCGGGTCACCTTGCCTTAAACCCTCTTGCTCTCAATAATATCAAATGGAGATCCTTCAATAAGCATCGAAAAGGTTAGAGTAGAAATACACTCATGTAATAGACTAGCAAATAACATAGGGAAACTATGGCAATCAGCATATGATGAATAAGCTCTCTATTTATTTTATCATCGGCTTTATGAAAGTCAATTTTCAGGCAAATGTTATTGGAGTTTCTCCTATTAAATCCTCTAACCATTTCATAAGCAGGTAATGAATTCTTTGTAATAAGTCTTCCAGGGATGAAATCATTCTTATTATATGAGATAAGGTCCTTCATATAAGGTTTAAGTCGATTCCAAAGAAGACTGGCTAAAATCTTATAGGAGAAACTGCATAAAGAGATCGGTCTAAAGGCAGACGTACCAATTGCATCAGGTTTTTTTGGGATGAGGAAAATAGATGAATGATTAATTTCTCTTATTATTTTTCCATATTGAAGAATGCCATTCATAGTATTATATATTTCATCATTAATCTGCTCCCAATGAACTTTGTAGAATTTCAAATTAATGCCACCAGGCCTGGAGAACAGTTGTTATTAATCTGAAAAACAACATATTTTATTTCATCTAGTTGAAATGGCTTGCATCAACCGTTCCTTGCATTTTCAGAGAGTTTTTTAAATGTAATGTCTACAAATTGCCTTGTGGCTTGTGTTGAAGAGAACAGACCAGAAAGTAACAAACTACTTCATGTGCTAGTTTTTCTGATGCTGAAGTCCATGTACCATTTGAGTTAAGAATATAATTGCTACCACGATTTGGTTTAATATCATTAACTCTACAGTAGAATTAATTAGTTGGCCTATCCCCTTTAACTAACCAATTGAGTTTCATTCTTTGCTCATTATCTATAGCAATTCTTCTCATACATAAATATATCTAAGTATCTTTCAACATGTATATATTTTTTAAATTATCATTCAAAGGGCATCGAACTAACTGATTATATATTCCATTGGCCTCCTCTTTTAATTCATCAATAATAGTATGAAAGTTCCCATTTCTTTTGGCCCATGTTTTCAGTGCAGACTTAGCAGCCTTAAGCCTGCATAAAAGGATATGTAGTGGATTGCCATGAAATTCTTGAGACAAAGCATAGTGAAGGGCTATCTGGTACCATTCTTGAAGATTCCAGGAGTTGCAATACTTGAAGGTATCCTTTTCTTCTTAACATTATAAATCATGAATTTTAAACTAATAGGAGAATTGTCACTTATCGAATGATTACTAAAATTTGTACCAAATTGGTAGAACATGTTTAACCATAAAGTATTAAAGAAAACTCGATTAATTTTGCTGTGAAAGGAAATATTTTGTCCTCCCTTCCACGTAAAAAAATAACCATTAAGATTAGGTTCCACTAGATTAGAAGAAATAATTCAGTCAATAAAATCTTGGTCGCCCACCGAATTATAAAGCCCATCATTAATTCTCTCATTAGGCGATAAAATAGAATTGAAATCTTCTGCCACAACCCATGAGAGATTAATTTTTTTTGTTTGTTCAAGAAGATGATTCCATAACTCCTTTCGCTTTGCCTCTTCATTAAAAACATAAATCGTAGTACACAAAATACTAGTACCATTGGCATTGTGAAGGATACAAGTAATGAATTGATCACTAGAATGAATAATGATCATATTCGACCACTGAGAGGAATCCTAAATAATTAAAGTTCTACTTTTAAGGCCGGTGGACATATTGTGCTAATGTTATCATTTATTATCAACTTTGGCCATAAATCTATAAACGTAATCTAGAGATAGTTTATTTTCAAGGATACCAAAAAAAAACTTTACTATCAATCAAATGTATTATTTCTAATTATTTAGATAGGGCATTCATACCGTGGATGTTCCAAAAGAGGAACTCCATTTATGAATAGTTACCTGAAATGCTACTGTCAGCTGGGGTAGTAGCAACCCTGGAAGTCCTACGCTTCTTTGTTTTTTTTCCCTTTCAGTTGATTAGCTCATATGTTCCATGTAGGATTATCTAGAACATCAATTGAGGTAGTTGCTTTGAATTCAAAAAGGGCTTTTTCAAATTTGATTTTCCTCATAGCTATGGCTCTGTTTCTCTGTTGCATTTCTGAATTTTGCTCAGCACTTTCAAATCTGGAAAGAGATTCAATACTTTCATTAGGCACATCATCGGTCATGATAGTTTCTTCAATATTGCTTTTTCAATATTCTGTATATTCAAATCCAAATCTAAAGAGATATTATCTTGAATTGAGCTTGTATTAATAGTCGAAAACACTATCTCTGATTGTACTGTATGAGACTTATTCTTAAATTGCACTAATTCTTTATTGTTTGTACCATTAACTTGATCATTTATAAATGTATCGCCTTGTTCTATGATGTTTTGGTAGTTTATATAACCAAAGCTAGAACAGCTAGAACAGATAGAGGGTTTCAATTCATAAAATTGCCATATGATTTCACCTTTTTTCCAATAAAATAGGGATCTTATTCGGAAAGTCAAAAGAGTTATTTATCTCAATTAATACTCTTGCGTAAGCAATTTTAATTACACCTTTGGTAAATTTGTCCAGTTTGATGAGGGTTCCAAGTAGCAAGGTGATACGACTAATCCCCTCTTCTGTCCAATAATCAAGTGGTAGGTTAGGAAAATAAACCCATAATGGGATAGAGTTGAGGAGTTCTTTATTTAGTTGCATCCCAAGAGACCATCTCTTCATCATCATCAACTTTTTGTTATAATAATAGGAACCTTCTTCCAGAACTCTCTCATGGTCTTTTTTGTTATTGAATTTAATAACATAAAAACCATTTTCCTTGGGATAAATAGGGAAATCTTCTTCAGGTTTCCAAACTCCAGTTATATAATCCCTAAAATATAGATAGTATGGTTTACGTCCAACAACGTAAATCATAATGGCATTATCCCACTATTTTCTAGCATTTTGAGCAGCCTCAGCTGACATTTTAGCATAATGCATCGAATTAAAATTACGTGGTTGATAGAACTTTAATGGGGCAGAGACTGGAATATTATTGCCCTTGACGACTTCCGACTACAAGAACTAGAAAAATTCCATTTGTTTCTATCCAATCTACTCTCATTCCGAGGAATTCGATTAAGATTACTTTGTTTAGTTGTATGATTAAAGTGTATGTTTTAATAGGGAGATTGACGAAGATTCTTGGATAGAGAAGTATTTGGGGTGGAGTTGGATTTAATAGGCGTTTGTGGTATTTTGCTTGATGCTTCCATCTTCTCGATTTGATAGGAATAAACCCTTCCTCCGAATCAACAGAAGAGTCGAAGTTAGGAAGTAAAGAAAAGCCCAGAGGCGGATCTGGAGGGGTAGGGACCCGATCTGGGATAGTAGTTGGTTGGGGTTAGGGTAAAACGAGAGATTACATAGCAGAAGAGATGAAACAGAAGGAGCAGAAGAAGATACTAATCAATTTTTTTATAATACTAAATTTTATCGTTTATTTCTTTTGTTTTAGTTAATTTTATACTACTGAAAATGGAAATAGTATTTATACTTATAAACGCATATGCTCTTTGATTACATTTTTCAAATCCAGATATGGACGAATTTTGAATTTTTCAAATATTCATTGACCTCCTATTTTATTTTGTTAGTTTCTTCACTATCAGGGAAGCCATTTCCAATGACAACAAAAATTGTATTGTAGTTATTATTACTACAGCAAATCTAAAGTAGACTCAATTTCGTTTCTACTTTGTGATAATATTACCTGAATTTAAGATTTGGTTACTAGGGGTCCATATGGTCATTTCTTCATATTTGAAGGCCCATCTCTGATAAATTTTTAACAGAAACATGATTAAGAAACTACAAATCATGTAGTGTCTTTAGAAGAAAAAACATACAATTTGAATGTGCATAATGATGTAATCCAGTCACATAACATGGTCAAGGATTACATGTATAGCATTAAATACAAAATCATACATAAGCTATCATCAAATTCAAATCAATGAAACTATCAAATAAATGCTTTAAAAAGAGGTAAAGGTAATTTGGGAACAACACTTGGTATTAGAAAAAACATGGCACTCAATGCGAGTACTTCCAAAAGTGTCCATACACAAATAAACTCGATAAAGCTGACTGTTTCCCAATTCATCTTTGTTGCACTCAATCCCTGGCACAAATCCCATCAAATACCTGATTTCTTGACTAATGATATAAATGTTGTATGATTCGTCATTAGGCTGAATACCCATACAAAAAAAAAATTTGAAATTCATTTTGTAGTTTGATTTATAGAAACACCCATGCATTCTGCACTTTACTACATTACTTAGTATTAGTAGTAGGTTCGATCATTTCTTCTGGTTAAGAGTCAATTGGAAGTAGCCATGTTCATCCAATACGAATTTTGAGCATGTTCCATGTTTAATCCATTCACGCATCCAAAATGTGACCCATTTGTTGCTTGGGCAGCCTAGCGTTGGCCAATTTGTTTTAATGCTTATTAATAGGTCTCTTATCTGCATATATATATATATTCGTGTATTAAGGAAGATATATATGTATACCCGCATGTACATCCAGTATTTACAACATAATTTCAGTTAGAAATTTCCACTGCTAACATCATAAAGAGTTATTGATACCTCATTCTACAATGAAAAATCAACATTTTACTTAAAGATTACTTCATCATTGTTAGTCCCTGAGAAGATGGTTTTGATGACAACAACCTTAGAATAAGATTATAAAATATAAATATTAAAATTATAGTTTAGATATATATGTATATGCAGGATTTAACCATGCGGGTACCAAGAATGAAGACTCTACAGCATAGAGATTCAAGACTTAAGATATCAAGATTAAAAACTCATGAGTATCAAGATTATCAAGAGTTCAAGATATCAAGAATAAGTAGTTTAGTTAGGAATTTTGTTAAAACTCCAAGAAAAGCATTGGCATCTTAAAATCCAATTTATACATGGAATGGAATCCACTTCGAGCCTGTTAAAGGGATGGAACCCTACGTAGGATGGAACCTACGAAAAATCTAGTGGAACATTGTTTTGTATCCGCTAACCTTTATTCAAATATTTTTACAAAATTATATCTTGTTTTCAAAATGATTTCAAAACCTTCCTTTTAAAAGAATCAAAAATATCTATCCTGGTTTTAAAATACTTTTTGCCTCAAAGTAGTCTTTATCTTCAAAATCAAATTATCCTTAGTTTTAAACTATCTTTTAATTATAATATATTTAACTTTTAATATTCATACTTAGATTTAAATATATAGTAGAATTTTATATATACCAAAATATTGTTCTCTATACTTATTTATGTATTTTAACTATAGTTAAGTATATTTATGAAGTTTAAAATAGTTTTAATACGAGATATAAGTTATTTTCTAAGAAAAATAAATTACCAAAAATACCATATGCATATCGACAACCTCCTGTTACCCCTGTCGACATGTAACGATTTTTTTATTTTTAAAATTTTCCTACCAAAATTCAAATAAGTGGTTATATATTCTTCTTATTTTGAAATTTTGTTCATTCTTTCTGTCCTTTCTTTGATCTATCTTCTGAAAGCAATTAAACAATGGCCTCCTCTTCCAAATCAAACAAAATTTCAACCTTTTCGTTCCCTTCTCCTTCTACTGGACCATTTCAACGAACTACGCTTGCACGAATAATGAAAATGGAGGATTCCTTGAAGGATGCACTACAACTAATGACTGGAATTCAAGTAGTGCAACTCAAAATGGCCAAAGAACAAGAATGGCACGGAAAAATCCTTAGAAATTTGCAAAAATTTCTATTGGACAATCATGCTAATCCGATCTTGATTGATGAAGAATCTTCAAGAGATCAAGTGCAAGAGGACAGCGAGGAAGAAGAAGAAGATCCCTTCATGGAAGAAGAGCACACTAAAGATGACGAAAAAGTCGTTTGCATTGGCGAAATGTGCTTTGACAGGGATGGAAATTTAGTCGAACAACGTGGAAATTTCTATTTCCACTACCCAAATTGTTCAGTCCATAGATCTCCCATTTTCAAGGACACACATTAGTTTCTTTTCTCTCTTTCCTATTATTGTATGATCTTACTATCGTCTTCTACACAAGTGTGAATAAAACAATATATAATTAATAAATAATTTGTGTTCTTATATTTGATTTCCCACATTATCACTATTATAAGTATTATCATATATGGATTCTTAGTTAGGATAGTTAAGGGCTAAAGTTTTAGTTTTAGAATTAAGTGTTGATTATTTATGATAACACTATCATTATAATCACATGTCATACAGTATTAGTTTAAGGGCGAGTTATATAGTTTGGAGTTAGTTTTTGTTGATGACAAAGGGGGAGAAGTATAAAATAGGATAGTTAGGCATAGATTAGGATAGTTAGGCATAGATTAAGGGGGAGTTATTAGGATAGAAGAAATATTTTATAAACAAAGGTTGTCATCATCAGAAAGGGGAATAGTCCCTGAGAAGATGGTTTTGATGACAGCAACCTTAGAATAAGATTATAAAATATAAATACTAACATTATAGTTTAGATATATATGTATATGCATGATTTAACCAGGCAGGTGCCAAAAATGAAGACTGTACAATATAGAGATTCAAGACTGAAGACATCAAGATTGAAGACTCATGAGTATCAAGATTATCAAGAGTTCAAGATTTTAAGAATAAGTAGTTTAGTTAGAAATTTTGTTAAAACTCCTAGAAAAGCACTGGCATCTTAAAATCCAATTTATTCGTGGAATGGAATCCACATCGAGCCTGTTAAAGGGATGAACCCTAAGTAGGATGGAACCTACGAAAAATCTAGTGGAACATTGTTTTGTATCCACTAACTTTTATTCAAATTGTTTTTACAAAATTATATGTTGTTTTCAAAATGATTTCAAAACCTTCCTTTTAAAAGAATCATAAACGTCTATCCTGGTTTTAATATACTTTTAGCCTCAAAATAATCTTTATCTTCAAAATCAAATTATCCTTGGTTTTAAACTATCTTTTAATTATAATATATTTAACTTTTAATATTCATACTCAGATTTAAATATATAGTAGAATTTTATATATACCAAAATATTATTCTCTATACTTATTTATGTATTTTAACTATAGTTAAGTATATTTATAAAGTTTAAAATAGTTTTAATACAAAACAGAAGTTATTTTCAAAGGAAAGTAAATTACCAAAAATACCATAGGCTTGTCGACAACCCCTAGGGACCCCTATCGACAAGGTAGCAGTTGATTTTAAAATTTTGAATTTCAAAAGAAGTGTCTATTCTTCATACCCTTTCAAGAATGAACATGGCTGTTGTTCTACTATAAATAGGCGCAGTTTTAAATGAATTTACATACATATTTTCTCTGATTTCACTCCTCTTCTTCTTCCACATTTCTTTATATATATTTTTACCATTACTCTGTCGAAATCACCATTGAATCAAACTAGATCATATCTGCTTTGATTCTCTATCACTATCTCAACAACATCTCAGTGCTATTCAGAGTCATAGGCTTCTTTGTAATTAATTGAGCGAGAAAAGGTGTGATTGTAGCCTGTGAAATCAATCAAGCGAGAAAAGGTGTGATTGTAGGCTGTGAAATCAATTGGGTGAACTTGTTGCCCGTAAAATCAAGTATCTCTACCCAGAGGATTGTGAATCCGGAGTGGTGTACCTCGTGGCCTGGAAATCGAGGGTGTAATTGTAAAAATTGATTTTGAAAGAAAATCCACACTTGTGTGCGGGACTGGATGTAGGGTAACTCCGAACCAGTATGAAATCCGGTGTGTTGTTTCCTTTATTGCTTTTACTTTATTTCTACATCTGTGTTCATTTCTATAATCATATCTGTATCTGATATTGCATACATTTGTGTTCAAATTAATATAAGCTCAAAAAGAATTAGTAAATCCTTAAAACACTATTCACCTCCTTTAGTGTTAATTTTAGCCTTAAGATCCGTAATCCGCATTACTCACAATCATAGCTTACTTAAAGATTAAAATGTAATGGAAAGAACGGTAAAATTAAGAGACAATTAGATTACTTAAAGTTAACCATAACTAAAATATATACACCATAATAGGATAAACCAAATTAAATATCATCATTATATTGCAAATTTAAGTGTAAAAATATGACATAAACTCCATAAACGGAGCACCAGCAAGTGTTGAACCCTTGATTCCAAAATTACAATGAACGTAAGCATGTATTTGGAATGAAAAATTATTGTGAGTTGTTTTTGTTGCATCCTTATTACAGTATCTGCATGTTCTATTTGTGTTTCTGAATTCATTTATAAATCAACCAAATAGAATTACAATGTCGAAAAATGTTGTACATCACATTTCTGATGTACAGCTCTTTATATACCCAACAAAAGTACTTGCTAATTTTCAATTTTTGAGCGTACGGATTAAAGTTTTTGCAACATTTGACGACGAAATCACAACTGCACAATCCACAAATTAAGAGATATCTTAAAGGTGTGATTTTCAAACTCTTGTTATTTGAGTGTACCATTTCTTAGTTCTCTTATCCAATGTTAAACCAAGTAGTGTAGTGTCCATTATGCTATAAAGCAGAAAGCATAAACATTTAAAAACCCTGACATGTACCTGAAGGAATACATGCATAAAGCCTCGGTCATCCGGATTCAGAAATGACCAACAAAAAGGGAAAATAAAGAAACAACACCTAACATGTCATAAAAGTACTCTTTACAAGATTATCGGCCAAGTGAAATCGAGTTTGGTGAAGATTGGTTCCATTTCTTGAATTGGGTTTCCGTCCGCATTTGGGAATGGGAATTTAGGAAGGAATAAAATTAGGTTTTATGAGGCGAGAATGTAGATGGGAGGGATGCATGTCAAAAGGAAAAAGGTATTTCAAAATGACACGGTTGAAATTCGTTCAAGAAATTCTAATTATTAGTAGTAAAGATAAAGATGAGATTAACCATCATATTTACCATCTTATTATTTGAAAGTTCAAAACATTATTAACATTTTTTTTTTGAAATAAGTTGGAAATTAATTTAGTAATAAGATTAACCATTTTATTAATTAAACTTTTAGCATCTTATTAATTAATATAAGATGGAAATAATGTTAAAAATAATGTTAAATTATTTAAGTTGTCATCTTATAAGATTAACCATCTTATATCATGAGATTAACCATCATATTAGTTGAAATTTCAAAACATCAAAGCATGATAACGATAAGTATCGCAAACGAATTTAACCATCATATTTACCTCTTATGTCCATTGTAATAATTCCATCATATCATAAATATGTGCACATATAAATATAATACTTCTTGATACAACTTCACTAAATTAAAAGTGTTTGCCCAAGGTTGGAAACAATGTGGCCGTGGATGTCGAACTTTTTAGGAATACAAGACGAGAAACATTTTCTCAAAAATTAAGTGATAATCCAATAATATAGCTACAGAATAGCTTACATCATATAGACACACACATATAATCGATCATTTTTAAAAAAAGCTCTACCTCCTCTTTGATCTCTTTTGGCCTTTTATTATTATTTTTTAATCTTCAAACATTTGCAAATCAGGCACCATTAAGATTTGTATATTATTGGTTCTTGAGTTAAATTATTGCTAAAGGAAGAAGTGGGAATCTAAATGAACCGAGGGAATATTGTGCATGAAAATACATGTTAAAAAAGCAACATTATACACATCCTTAATCATGCAAAATTTATAACAGTAACGATATGAGATCCAAAGGAAACCATGCATAATTTACTTCATTTTTATTTTTATCACACAACAAAAAACTCATCATGCTACATGTTGCATATACACATTATGTCATTTGTGTTTTTAATGTTAAACTTCAAGAAAAAAGAAAAATAATGTGAATTAACTATTTGGGCGTAAAAAATAATAATAATGATAAAGATATAAAAGTGCAAAGAGTTTCAAAACAAATGCTACCAAATTCATGTTAAAGTTCAAACATTAAAGGTGTAAAAGTGAAACCTTTTACTTTTTCCAACGGTTACATTCATTGAAATTACAAGCATAAAGAAACCAATTAACTTTTGTGCAACTAAGCTATAAATTGCAATCTTGTAGCTTATATTTTATAGGCATATAATTTAAAAAATGGAAAATTCTTCAATTTGCAATGAATGTTTAGAAAAGGATGTTCTACAAAGTGTAATTTCATTAGATTACAGTAGATAATCTCCAAAATATCATCATTTTGAGAACCAAGCAACTTAGATGATCCATTACTTAATTTAAGTTGGCATGGCCCAAATTAGTAGGAAAATGGTCATTTGTTCTTACAAAACTTGTATCTGTAACATCAATTAGTGGAAATATAACGAGTATGCTGACGTAAACGAAGAGTATACTGAAAACACATGAAGAGTATACTAAAAATATTTGTATAATCAGTAACCACAGTAAAGAAAATATGTTTGTTTGCAACAAATTTCATTTCGCAAATTGCAAATTAGGCAGAAAAATTATCCTCTACATTATAGATTCATAATTCATGTCAAACAATACTTAAATAATGACTAACGATATCAAACTTGTATGGATTCAGATCAGAGAAATCATGTCAGTGAGAATAAAGAACAATGAGTGATGGTCTAAAAAAGTTATTGAAGCGTGTAAACATTTTAGTCAGAATATGTAAATTATACATAAATATACCTAGACGAGAAAGCAGAAGGCAAAAGAAATCGCCTGACGCCTAAGTTATCAGATAGGTGAGCAGTGAGCTACCTCTTCCAACTGATCCAATCGCCTGACATGGATGTTACATCATTGGTGCGATCCAGTTTGGGGACGAATGGAATTGGGAATGAAAAAGGAGGGCACCGAAGAAGTGGGGATCAAATTTGGTAATTCATATATAAGGAAGATTGGTGTTGAGAAAGGATGGAGTTGATGCCATCTCGCTGATGAGGTTGAATTTGAGGATGAAAGGAATCAAGGATGAATGGAATTTGGTATTTTGAGGATGAATTTAGGGAGAAGCACAAATAAGTTAAGGAAGAATGGGAATAGGAACAACGAACGCATTGGAAGGGATGACCACTTGAGTGAGGACATGAAAATGTAAAGGCATTTTTGACATTTCAAATAAACACGGTTGAAAGGAGTCCATGGAATTCATATTATTAGTAGTAAAGAAGAATGAGATTAAAAAAAAAGTTTTATAAAAGGAATGAGATTTGATTTCTATAAATGGTCTTTTTAAATTATGGTGGTATGGAAAGTATTATTTCATAGTTATCACCATATTTCGGGGTAGGAAAACTCGTCCCTACCCTGAGAATTAAGAATGTATGCCGAGGCAAGGATAGTACGCTAACTTGTCCGATTTTGTTGTTAATCGAGGAATAACACAATTTTGAAATCAGAAAGTGACGGTAAGTATATTTGGTCTAATTTATATACGATCCATTTACTTGCACCATAAGGAAAATGTTTTGGATTTATCGTTATCAATGTTTTAAATGACATTTGTTTTAACCTAAATAAGTATGGTTTTGAAAGTGAAATCTTTCTTAAGGTTTTGTGAATATACTTACACTGTTAGGATAGGTATGTGGTACATTTTATAAGTATTGAAAGTGTAGTGATTTGTGAATGTACTTATACCATTGAGATGGGTATTGTGAGTCAGCGTAATAGGGATTTTAATGTTAAATTAACACTAGAGGGAGGTGAATAGCGTTTAATTGATTATATGAATATCTTTCAAATCCTTTAAGATTTTGCTTGGAACGATGTAATTAACAATAAAAAAATCATCATGCAGAAAAATGTAAATGTAGTAAAAGTAAAAATGAAGAAAACACCGGGATTTTATGCTAGTTTGGAGTTGCCTTACATCCAAACCCGCATAATTCCTTGTATGGATTTCTTTTCAACTAGTAAATGCAAATACAATATCAATTTCAGGGCTTTGAGAAACACCCTTCAGAATCCCAACCTCTGGCAGAGTCACTTGATTTCTGGGCAACAAGCACAAGCACTAGATTTACGGGGTACTAAGCACACCCAATTGTTATTATGGGCTATAATCACACCCACAAGTATAGCCATATGATTTGATAGAGATTTATAAACTCAGATATTCGATCTCAATTATAATTGATCCTATAACTCTTGAATAGTACTTTGATCTTGGTTTGAGTGAGTGAGATGAATCAAAGAGTAAATGAAGGAGAATCAAACTAGTGATAATTGAATTTGATTCCGATTGAATTTCAGCAGGGTTTGGGTATGTTCTTTTATAAAATGAGAGAGTGGAAGGAGGAGAGATGATAAGAAAAATGATGATTAAAATTTGTTTGGAAGTCTGGTTTATACGGGGAAACTATGTCGATATACGTAGATAGAGCATGTCGATATACTCTTCACAAAATTGAAAAACACTTTAAAAAATGTTATTTTGAAAATCCATTGCTCTATAAAATAATTTATAATTTGTAGAATTATTTAAATATAATTTACACACATTTTAA
Organism: Allium cepa; assembly: GCA_030765085.1. Classification (NCBI taxonomy): domain Eukaryota; kingdom Viridiplantae; phylum Streptophyta; class Magnoliopsida; order Asparagales; family Amaryllidaceae; genus Allium; species Allium cepa. The sequence goes on along the minus strand of CM060934.1, from coordinate 306,506,688 downwards.
TCAGAATATAACTTAATAAACTTTATAAAGTAACTTTGAAAGTTTTAATAACAATATTAATATAATGATAATATATACAATCGATATAGCTATAAATTATAAGTAAATATCTGAAATCAAAATAAAAATATCAAAAATATACATAAGGAAGACATAAACTAAAATACCAAAAAATATAATAGATTAAAATACTTAAAACTTAATATAATATCTTTGTAAATATAAAAGGTTAAGAAATTATTTTGAGAAATATTTGAATATATGTTTGAAAAGATTATTTTGAAAACTAGTATATTTGAAAAATATTTAAAACAAAACTAGAGAAAGAGAGTGAGATCAGGAAAGTGCTATCAAGTTTTGAACATAAATTTTGCGACTCTATAACTTATCTAGAGTACCTTGAAATCTTGAACTCTTCAATAATCATGATTCTTCATTCTCCAACTCTTGAAACTTCATATCGGCTTCTTGAATCTACTCTTGATACTATACAGTTTTCTTAATCAACACCCCTCTAATATCCTGCACTATATACTATGTACAACTTGACAAAACATTAATATTTATATTTTATATAATTTCTATAGTTATTATCATCAAAACCAATACATAAGGTACTAACAATCTCCCTTTTTTTGATGATGTCAAATCTTTATATAAAATATAATATAACTCACAGTGGGTTACAAAACTCCCCCTTAATCTATACCAAGATTTTATATATGTTGCTCTCCCTTTGTCATCACCAAAAATAACCACCTAAAACTATAAATCTAACACTAACTCTTACTCTAATTCTAGCTATAGCTCCCTCTAAATAAGACACTAATTGATATATTTATATATAAGAAATATATATAATGATCATGAGAATGATTGTATAAAAAAAATAAGTGAACTGTAAAATTAGATAATCATGAAATAATCATAATCAATCTAAATATTCACTCAATTCAACAAAGTTAATGTCACACACCCACTATGCCATAAAGAAAATCGGAAAACGGTGATTACACAACATAAGGTATATTTTTTGTTATCTCACTTTTTCACACAGCACATGAAAAAACCATTTGTTAGCCATAAAGCCTCTGAAATCTTTCATTTATTGTCTGAACAGCCCATGAAATCTCTATGAACATGCTTGTTATTCAGACAACATTTTATATGTTGTATGATTTAAGTTGTCAATTTTTTTATTTTGACTCCATCTTTTCCCTCTCAATATTTCATGGTCGCTTTTTATTTTTATTTCCCCTATGTATATTTTTATTCTCCCTTACCTCTAATCTATTTTTTTTACTCATTTCTTTCTTTCACTCCGTATCAAAAAATCATGCTTTTCTGGAATTTGCATTTCAGCCGCTTTAAAATTCATTCGAATCTTGTAACATTCCTGATTTTTAAGCCTAATTTATTAGGTAATTAATATAGAATTTTGGTTAAATTATGAATTAATTGAGAATTAATTTGAAGATTTGGGAATAAAATATAAATTGTGTTTGAATTTCCAAATTTAATAAAATGTATGTTTATCTATTTATATAAATGAACTATATATGATAATTCGAATTTGATTTGAATATAGAGAGATGAATAAAATTTGTTTTCTAATTTCAATATATGATATATATGAAAGTTATATTTTGAAATTAATATAGTAAAAGTTGTGTAAAGCTAAAATTCATATTATCTAATATATATATATATATATATATATATATATATGCATACCCATTTTGAAGTTAATGTATATAGATAAATATTTACTTAAATGTATAATAATTTCAATTTAAATAAGATTTGACAAAAATGGGTTGTAAAGCTAAATTGAAAAATATAAATTTTTAAAAAATATATCTTTTGGAAATATATGTATAAGATTTAGAATACAACATATATATATATATATATATATATATATATGTATGTATGTATGTATGTAAGTGTAAAATGGATAGAACATGTTTTATAAATTAAAAATAAAGTAAGGTTTAAAACAAAATTTGTAAATAAATTAGAGAAGAGGATTTAACCATAAATATACAAACATTAACAAGTGTATACAAGGGGCCATGCAAGTAACAAAAGTGCCAACAAGTGCCATTTGAGTTTTTCTTTAAATTTGAAATTAGAAAATATGCATGAGAAAGAAATATAAACCAGGCTATTCTCTTTTCAATTCTTCAAACCTGAAAATCAAACAAGATGCAAAGGAAATCAAGAAACAACAAAAAAAAACAAAAGAAAAATTATCTCAAACCAGAAAATAAAAATACAAACTTGAAATAATCAATTTGAGATAAACATCAAGCTTCATCCTGATGCAAATCAAAGCTCAATTTCAAAAACAATTTCCAGATCATCTCAACAACAAGTAGCAAGCTTAGATCAAAAATGCAGATTTAATCAAAAACAGAATCAAAGCCTGAAGCAATTCTAAAAGGCAAACCGATCAGATTAAACATTTCAACTCAACAAAGTAGCAGTTTAATGAAGTTAAGAAACAAATCAAGTTAGGCTAAATCAAAATTCCAGATCAAAGCTTAAAACAGTTCTTTGCTTTCAAACATTAAGCTCAGGTGAGAAAATTTCCTCAACCCTGTTATTTTTCTATGTGTTGGATTGTGTTTGAAGTTATGATGTATATAGGCCTGTATGACTGTAAAAAAAATGTTTATATGTTGTATACATATATAGTTTGTGTGTATGTATGTCTGCATACACCTCTGTTTAGAGGTTACAGGCATAAGAAAAATTCAAAACTCAAAATCTCGTTCCTCAATCTCTGTTAGAAATTAATGTTTGAAAAAAATATAATTTAAATATTAGGATTTAAATTTTTTAAACACTCTTGAGAATAAAAAATAAATGGGCTTGCTGGGAATGTGAAAACACAGAAAAAGGAAAAAAAAATCAAATCTTGTCAAAATTCAGTTGATTAAAATGCGGGTTTGGATTGCATGGCCCTATTCTTCTTCATAAACCATGATTTTCAACAATGAATTCATGATTTTTTAGTTAGGTAATCACGTGCATTCTCGAGTTGAACGTAAATTGGGTTTTGGTGAAAATCTGATGATTGGGGTAATGATAAATCTCGCGATTAAAGAGGGAGCATGTTTGGAGGTCAAAGATCATCAGAAAAATGATAGATGATTTTATAATTCGTTGTGGGAAGCATATGAGGTCGAATTATGGTTTTTCGAGTTGGATTGAGTCGATGATGTTCGCGAGGTTTTATCGGTGGCTATGATGAATCAGAGTTGATCGCGTGATGAGGGATAGGCGCGGGAGGTCATGGCGAAGGTATGGTGATGTCGGCGAGGAAGCTCGTGATTGAGATCGTCGGTGATGATGGATTTTTCGACGCGTTCGTCTTCCAGTTTTTTGATAGAGAATCGATTTTTCGTTTTGGCCTTTGATTCGTACTTCTAGGTCGACGCACTGATGGTCGAGGTCATAGGTGATGCTCTGGAGCCGGAGGCGATGATCGAAAGAGGCTTGGGTGGTTGTGCACGTGCACGATGCTCAAATGGTGTCAGGGGTTGATTTTGGTTATTGCTGAAGCTTCGGCTTGTTCGAGTTCTTACTCGAAGTTCTCTCGTGTTTAACTCGGGGAAAGGTTATAAGCGTGTATGTAACATTTTTTGAAAATGTTAAAGGTAAAACATGGTTCTGGAAAAGAAAATATAAGGTGGCTTGGGAATGGTTACGGGTTGTACTCGCATATGTCTTCCAGTATTTTAAAAAAAAGTTCAAAAGATTTTAAATCATAAGAAAATTTGTGTGGAAGTTTACTCGAGAAAGCATCGGGGAAGACTCGAAGTAAACAAGCGTTTTTCTCGGGGAACACTCGGGTTGACTTGGATATTATGGTTTCCAATTTAAAAAAATTAACAATCTAAGTCAATTTAATTTCTAAATCTATTTTTTAAGAGTAAAGTTTGTTGTTAAATTGGAATGCGTGGTTGGGGTTGGGAAGTAAAATATTTTAATTAATTGAGTTAAAAGATGTTTTTAGACATATGATTTTAAAAGAGTTTATTTTTAATGAAAACTTAACAAAATAATTAAGGAATTAATCAAATGTGTTTTAAATTGTTAATTTAAAAGTAAAGTTAATTTATATTGTTAATGATAATTAATTAATTAATAATTTATAATTACTTAATAATTAAAGAATGATTTATTAAGGGTTAATTAATTATTAAGTAAAAGATTAATTAAATTATAATTAAGGTTAATCGAAGATTAATTTGAAGATTGATTAAGATTAAATAAATTACGTGGTTAAGATAAATTAATTAATGAGTAAAAGGTTAATTAATTTGTAATTAAGGGATAATTAATTTTTTAATTAACTTAAAGTTAATTTACTTATGTGATTAATTAAAGGGGTGATTAATTAATTATTTAATGATTTAAAGGTTGATTAATTATTATTAATGGTTAATTAATAAATGATTAAAATAATAATTAATTAAAAAGATTTGTAGTTTATTAATGTTAATTAACCAGGATTAGTAGTTTATCTATAAGTAATTAATCTGACTTAAATTTATCAGATAATTAATTAGTCTTACTTATGGATGACTATATTCTATTGAAAGTTGTGAATTGTTTGATATCTCTACTGTTTATGCTTTGTGATTTGAATTGTTTTAATTCAAGCTGTGATGAATGTAACCTATTTTATCTGTGATAAGTGTATATTATTTATCTGTGTATCTGCGAACAAAGGTAAGCGTTATAGGAATATACCGCTTATCGATATTGATATGATTGAATCTGTGATGATTGATGATGTTGCACTATTGTGTAAAACCCATGGACTACACTACACACACACGAATATGGATTGCACGAGAAAATTGTTTAAGTCACAGATTTTTGAAATGGTTTCAAAAATTGACTTTTGAATCCAAGATAGTTTTGAAAATGGAATTAGGTTAAAAGTGAAAAGCTTTTAAAAAGGAGTTTTAAAGATAAAAGTTATTTTGAATAACTTGATAAAGTTTTGAAATTTAAGTAGTTTGATTTAAATTTGAATTCAAGATTTGAAATTTAGTTCCATGTTTGGAAATTATAGTTTGAAGGGTTATAAAATTTATAAATGTGTTTTTAAACCATTTTAAATGGAATGTTTCTGTAATTTGAATTTAACCCAAGTTTTAGACTTAAAGGGCTCTAACTCGTGCAAATAAAATCAAATTTTTCCAAAAACGAAAACTATTTGTTTTCAAATAATAATAGCCTTTATATAAAGAAAGGATTTTCAATTTGTGTTGAAAAGATTTCAAATTTGAAATGGAATAGTTTTGAAAGCTATCTTAAAATTTTGGTAAATCTTGTTGTTGAACTGAAATGGATCTTTTACTTAAAAAGATTTTAATCGTAAATAGTTTGGGAAACTATGAATAAATCTTTATGAAAGATTGTTAAGCTTTGTTTTAGAATCGAAGAGGATTCTAAATGGTGTATCTTTTATATATAAAATATTTAAAATGGGAATTGTTTTGAGAGTTATGAATGGATCTTTGGAAATAGTTTTGAAAGCTATAAATTGAGTCTTTGGTTTAAATAATTGGATGAGATAATCCAATTTGAAAAGGAAATTGTTTTGAAAAGCCGTGAATGAATCTTTGTGAAAGATGGGTGAACTTTGTGAAATGAATCTTTTTGTTTAAAGATTTGAAAATGGTAATTTGTTTAAACCATTTGAAGAAAGGTTTTGGGTTTTAAGTTGTGACTTAACTGAAATCCCATAGCCATATGTTTTTAATATTGTGCTCATTATTCGGTTTAGCCTGGAGAGGGTCTTATGTCATATAACCCATTACGAATAATGATACGACGTATATGGTTTGCATTTGAAGACCAGTGGCGAAGACCGGATATTTTCGAAAGTGAAAGGATAACTCGTCGGATGTCTCTGCATCGGCTGATCCGTAGTATAGAGATTTGATCACCCATTGTGATGGGAAGTTCGAACATGATTAGGAATTATCCGGATGTGCAAGGGCTTCTTTGTGAAGTGCCTTCGGTTCTGTTCGAACCTGGAATAGACTCGTATGAATGTATATCTGACGTTACACATTGAGACGTAAAGCTTGTTTCTATCAAATACGTTTCTGTTTGGTCGTGGAGATTTATTCTCTTAGCTTAGCACCCTTCTCTGCGACGTACAGGCTCGAAGGTTATGTAGTTGATGGTTACTAGTGATACATTCCCAAATTGGTAATATGGGACACGAAGTACTGCTGATCATTTGTTGATCAAAGCATGGCTTTGTGAAAAAGCATGGCTTTGTGGACGTGACTTCGTCGAGCCTCACAACCTGGAAATCGTCGAAACAGGAATGTTGCGGCAAGGTTTTTAGGGGTCGCGCCCCTAGGGTATGTCCATTTCCTTCTGAATAATAGGTGATATCATGGTATGGAGCCCAGATATTTAACCTATGTGGTTACTGCAAATTTATTACTTTGTGGTTGTTGGTATCGAGGCCTCAGATAAAGGTCGGTAATGACCGAGGATGGCATACTTGTGTATTAGTTACCTACGTTATAGCTTGGTTAAAGCGCAAGGTAACGTCGGCCTTGTTAGCAGAGATCCGGCTAGGTTCTCGGGGGAGTCCTTCCAGAGGCATTCCCATTTCGATAAGGAAGTTCCTTAGCCTGACCATTTGTTGAAAATCCAATCATCCAATACGCGCCTTGTATGGTTTTAGTTATATAACCTGCCATTTAACATGGTAGTTATAGTAGGCATAGTACAAAATGTCTATGCTGGCTAAGATTAATATTATATTTTCGAAAGGTTTTCTGCACTATGCACTAATAATAATATCAAATGGTTTTCGTGTATCAAGCATTTTTGACTATCATAAGGAGAAATCCCCTCCAAGTGTGCACTTGCATTGTGTGTGTGGCAGGAGGCCTTATGGCAGTTTCATTTTCCAAAAAGCATTGCAGATTTCAATGTTGTAAAATTTGTTGTTGTTTGTTTTAAAGATAAAACTGTTTTTTTTGCTCATAGCAATCCCATGACCGACCCGGAGTTTATTTTTCCCTTCCTAAACTCTGCATGCCACAATTTTCCTTACGGGCAGACTAGAGTTGGGTTTTTCAGATATTCAAATAGTAGGTGTAGATTCGGTAGCTTTCAGCCTTTGGATTTTGGCGATAGCATTTCAGGATCGCATTTTCTTAAGCCAACTTGATGGTGGTTATCGCTTATTGGACTGGAGATCTTTGGAGTTTGGCATTGAAGACATTATCTTTCTGTTGCAGGTGCCTAGTTTGCTTTATCTTCTGCTGTTGTTTCTTTCCACTGCCATTTCTTGTATCTCTGATGTATATTGATATTCATTGTATCATCAGATATTGTATTCATTGTTGTATCAATGATATATTATTCATTTTTTTCTTCCGCTATGTTGTTATACTTTATGTGTTATAAGCTCCGGTGAACCAGATTCGACGTTTGGATCTGCAGCATTTGAATACGAGTGACATATTCGATGCCGATTTTCAAAGGTCGAGTCAGGGTCATTACAAATCTTCTTGCTCCTTTCATTCCTTGTTCATTGTGCTTTGATTTATTAGCTATTGATGGTTTTGGCTCCTTGTCGAGTGTTCTTCGATTGATATTGGTATGATTTTTGCCGCTTTTGATTTATATTATTCTCTACTTCGATTATCCTGCCAATGATGAATTGGGTTCTTTATATAAGAATTAATTTCCTGTATTTACTTATATATGTTGAGCTTTGAATTTCAAAGTATTTCATGAATACCGATGTACTTATTGGTTTGGTTGCTTTGATATTGTTTTTTCTCCTTTTTGATTTTCTTATTTTTGCACTTAAGCTTGCTTCGATATTGTTTTGCCTAATTTTTTAGTATTCTCAACTTTGAAATTGTTTTACCTGATGCTTATGTTGGTTCCATGACCTTGCTTTGATACATGGAGTTCATGTAACATCGTGGTATTTTCAACCATTCACATCCACACTTGTCGGACTTGAACTGCTCAAAATATCATATTGTTAATTCAAATTTGGGAAAACTCAGCATATACGGTAAATAAATAATCATAGAACCACAAACACAGAGTAATATAACAATATTCATCGAATAAAATGAATAGTAGTTCATGAAGCTACTATATATACATAATAGAGTTAAACAAGATACAACAGAAAGTCTCGAATATATAGAAGTGTCAATACAATAGTCAAAACAAAATCTGAATACATCTCTGGAATCAACTGAATAACTAAAAGCTGAATCGATAGATGGATGATTCTCCAAGCGAAGCTCTGACTCCAAAGGTGAGTCTTGAATACTGGCACACTCAGTCTGACCGGAGCGTAATGCAAAACACAAAATACTCGAGTCAGGATTAACATTCTTATATTAATAAATCCAACTCAAGTGAAGTAACAATTGAAATACAAGTAACTCAAGGATGTTTGGGATAACCATCCTCTACGGATCCGTTAAACTATCTACTATGTATTAATATATGCTATTATAATAATGTCTATAGTAAAGTAAACTATTAAAATAGCATTAAGGCTTTACATTTTCCGCCTGAACACATTTTATATATTACCATAGTCTATATAATAGTGTAATCTCTCCCGTATTGGGCGTCGTCAGAGAGAACTCCATAGGTATGGTACAAAACAAACTCGTAGTGGTCTCGCTAAGGTAGGTGACACGGAAGGACTAGGCAATGCCAGGGTAGATATACCAATTACGCATTCGGGCTGGTGGTAATGCATAACAGCCACTACCACCCGCCTCGAAACACACTCCCAAATCAAAAAATAAAGTGCGGCCACCAAATCAATCACAAAGTTAGAATATAGTAGCGAAGGAATGTGCCCGATCGGAGGAATGAACTCACTTGGCAAGAGAATCGCTCCTGTTTTTGCCACCTTATTCCAACTTATGGGAGTCGGGTCCACGTATATACCTTAATAGAATGTTGCTACCATCCTACTTCATTCTGGAATGTCAACCGCGTACACGGTTGTTAAAGTGGTTTTCAGTATTGGAATAGAGTATGACAATATCCGATCCCGGTCTCTTTAACAACCAATCGTTATTATAACACTGCGGTCATTTCAAAATAGTTTATTTTTCAAAACCAAAATGTCATTGCCATTTCAAAACCATATCAATATGATATCATTTACATTTCAAAACCTAGTACGATATCATTTCCATTTTAAATATATCCTTTCCAAAATCATAGCGCTTACAAAGTTATAACACTTTCGAAACCAAACACTTGAAATTGTAACACTTTCAAAACATAATACTTTGAAATTCATAACTTTGAAAACATAACTTCCACCGCTTAAACAGTTTGGATTTTAAATTAGTATATATAATAAAATAGTTTATAAAGTAAAATAATTTATATAAAAGAGTTATAAGTTAAAATAGTTTATATTAAAATAGTTAGTATATTAAAATAGTTTATATTAAAAATAGTTTATATTCAAAATGATTTATATTAAATAGTTTATATTAAATTAATTTATAAAGTAAAATATAAAATAGTGTTAAATAATTTAAAAATACTTTATATAATAAAATAGTTTCCTTAAATTTCACAAATCGATTCCAAATCAACTCGAATTCCAAACTTCAAATTTAATCAAATCTCAAATCATCAATTTCAATTTATTTCAGTTTCTCAATGAACCATTTCAAATTATATCGATTTCAAATGCAGATTTTAACCACAAAATAAACCATTTCAGTTTCAATATTTTCAAAGCTTTAAATATTCAAACATTTCAAAACTAGATTTGATAATTCCATATATATATATATATATATATATATATATAAAATTCACTTTACTATTATTTATTTTAAAATATTTACTTAATCATTCAAATATATTTAAATAAAACTTCAAATTTCAAATTTAAATAAAACTAAATATACCATAATTTATGTAAATTTGAAATATTCACTTAAATCGCTTTTAATCAAAAATCAAGTTATAAAATTATATCTTTAAATTCCCGAAATTAAATAAATTTCAAATCAAACTTATTTGAGTATAATTCTTAAATAAATTCAATTTCAAAACATTGGAAATCATTTCAAAATATATATATACATTGACTAACGGAGTCTGTACATAATTTTCTATCCTATGGTCAAGTGATGCAGATATTTACCATTTCAATCCGCAATTTAAATATATACGAGTATTGACGCAGCGGATTAATCAAACAAAACTTCAATCGATGAAATGTAGCAATCGGTGAGTTGAAGATACCAAAATGCCCAAGTTCGTTGATCCAAAGATACCGAACTCTAGCTATCTCAAACACGTTGATAGCGCACTATACCGTGTTCAAAGATCTACGATTCTTCGCACGTTGATCTAGCGCACTAGATTCCGTGAATCGGCTTCAACAAACGTGGATTCGAGCGCACTCGAATGACGTAAGTGGAGATAGGAGATTACACTCAACTACCAATTGGTATGAAAGCACAAAGCTAACAAAAGAGAAATTTTATTCAAAATCAACAACCCAAAAAATGTACAACACACGCGTATTTATAGGAGTTACAACCCATGAGTCGTGACCGACTCAACATGTGACACGACACAACATACCATGCGACTCAACAACATTACACGACTCATTACAACACGACTCAAACACAGCCGACTCATCTCAACACAGTACACAGCAACTCAAGGATATACGACTCATATATATACACGGTTGACTCGACTTAAAAAGCAAACGACTCAAGATAATACGACTCACGACTCATCACTACTAACGACTCATCAACTGACCGCCTCAGTACCCATACGACTCAAGTCCGTGGCGGCATGTCCCTTCGAACGACTTAGTTAGGTCGTGCCCATTTCCTCCGACTCAAGGCTTTCCCCAGATGGTGCTTTCCCTTGCTTTATGATGAGTCGTAGACGACTCATGAGAGTGTTGTTAGGTCGGAACCGAGCTTTGTTAAGTCGCGAACGACTCACATTTCCTTCATTAACTCGTAACTCTTCCCGTGTGTTCCTTTTGTCCTCCAGTTGAGTCGTAGGCGACTCAATTCCTCTTTGTTGAGTCGTGGACGACTCAACTTTCCCCATCACCGAACGACTCACAGTTTGTCTAAGCCGTGTCTTCTCTAACTCGTTCCCCTTTGCTTTGATAAGTCGCAAACGACTTGAAGTCTTCCCCTTAGGTCGTGACCTATGTCCCTTGAGTCGGTAACGACTTAAAATCTCCGAGTTACCCAACTCCAAAACTTCCTCCACATTAACTCGTGACCGACTCATCAAGCATGCATGTCTTAAGCTCGTGTACGACCTAATATGGTTTAACTTTTGAATTCCCATATGCCTTGCTGCATCATCCTCCCCTGGTTGAGAAAAATTCGACCTCGAATTTGTAAATTCTTTCTCAACAATCTCACTGCCATTATATGGAATTAAATGTTTGATGTTAAAAGCATCAGAAGTATAAACATCATCTGGTAACTTTAATCGATACGCATTCTCATTGATTTTCTTTAAAATTTCAACTGGACCAATTTTCCGCGCCTTTAACTTGTTATAAGCACCCACTGGAAAACGATCCTTTGTTAACACAGCATAAACTAAATCACCTTCTTTAAATTCAACATTTCGTCGTTTCGAATCTGCAAACTTCTTATATTTCTCATTTGATTTCTCCAATCGTTCCTGAACGACTTTATGACATTCAGTCAGCTCATCAACAAAATCAACAGCTCGTTTAACTGTTCTCTTCGACTGTGGTACAACTGCTAAATCCAACGGTCCCCTGGGTAAACTTGAATAAACAATCTGAAACGGACTGAATCCTGTGCTTCGATTTACTGCATGATTGTGAGCAAATTCTGCCTGGCATAGCTTCAGGTCCCAACTTCTCAAATTATCCTGGACAAGGCAACGCAACAAATTACCCAACGACCTGTTAACAACTTCTGTCTGCCCATCAGTTTGTGGATGATAAGCACTACTAAATTTCAGTTTCGTTCCCACCATCTTCCACAAACTCAGCCAAAAGTGACTCAGAAAACGAGTATCTCGATCAGAAACAATAGATTCTGGCAATCCATGAAGTCGATAAATCTCCTTGAAAAATAACTGTGCTACTCGAACTGCATCTGCTGTCTTCTTGCAAGCAACAAAATGTGCCATCTTTGAAAACCTGTCCACCACAACAAATATCGAATCGTTTCCCCTTTGAGTTCTCGGCAAACCCAAAACGAAATCCATGCTAATATCAACCCATGGCTTAGATGGAACTGGTAATGGCATATACAACCCCGCATTCGTTGCTGTTCCTTTTGAAACTTGGCAAATATGACATCGTTCCACAAATCTCTCAACTTCTTTTCTCATCGATGGCCAAAAATAAGACTGTGAAATCAACTGCAAAGTACGATCACGGCCCACATGCCCTTCTTCATGTAATTCCTTCACAATTTTCATCCTCAAACTACAATCCGGAATACACAAGCGATTTCCTTTAAACAGGAAACCATCAACCAACATGAATTCATCGGTACTCCCATCCTTCACTTTTTCAACATATTTCACAAAGTAAGGATCTTCTTCAAGCATCTCTGGCAACTTCTCAAACCCCATCACTTCAACCTTCATTGTCGTTAGTAAATGACTCCTCCTACTCAAAGCATCAGCTACTCGATTCGTCACCCCTGATTTGTGTTTAACGACAAAGGTAAACTGCTGTAAATAAGAAATCCATGATGCATGTCTCGCTGAAATTTTATCCTGTCCCTGTAAATGTTTCAAAGCTTCATGATCTGTGTAAAGAACAAATTCCTTCTGAAACAAATAATGCCTCCAATGCTTGACAGCCTGTATAACAGCATAAAATTCAACGTCATATGTACTGTATCTCATCTTCGCCCCTGACAATTTCTCACTGAAATAAGCAACTGGCTTCCCATTCTGACTTAGAACTCCTCCAATACCAACCTTCGAAGCATCAGTATGCAATTCAAACAACAACTGAAAATTCGGTAGAACAAGAATTGGTGCAGACGTCAACAATTCCTTGATCTTCTCAAAGGCAACTCCCGCTTCCTCTGACCATATGAACTGTTTACCCTTCATGCAATCAGTCACTGGCGCCATCACGCTACTGAAGTGTGGTATGAATCTTCGGTAGAATGACGCTAGCCCATGAAAACTTCTCACTTCTGTAATTGTCTTTGGCTGTGGCCAATTCCTGACTGCTTCAACTTTGCTCTGGTCAACTTGAATACCTTTCCCTGAAACAACATAACCCAGGAATAAAACAGTAGGTGTCATAAACACACATTTCTTTGTAGCAGCATAAAATTGTTCTTCACGAAGAATAAGCAACACTTCCCTCAGATGTAGAACATGCTCCTCCGTATTCCTGCTATAAATCAAAATATCATCGAAATACACCACGACGAACTTTCCAATGAATGGCCTAAAAATTTGATTCATCACCCGCATGAATGTACTAGGTGCATTAGACAAACCAAATGGCATAACCAACCATTCGTACAACCCCTCTCTAGTTTTGAAAGCTGTCTTCCATTCGTCTCCAGGTCTGATACGAATTTGATGATAACCACTCTTCAAATCAATTTTCGAGAATATAGTTGCCCCACTCAACTGATCCAACAAATCATCCAACCTCGGCATAGGAAATCTGTAACGAACAGTGATCTTATTCAAAGCTCTACTATCAGTGCACATTCTCCAAGTTCCGTCCTTCTTTGGTACTAACAATGCAGGTACAGCACACGGACTCAAACTTTCCTGAATACGACCCTGTTCAAGTAATTCTTCCACCTGCCTTCGTAACTCCTCATGTTCCTTCGGACTCATTCGGTAATGTGGTCGGTGTGGTAACACTGCTCCGGGAACAAGATCAATCTGATGTTGAATGTCTCTAAGTGGTGGTAACTCCTTCGGTAACTCCTCTGGAAAGACATCTTCAAACTCTTTCAAAACAGGCTTCACTTCTTCAGGAGTCTCAACTTCTTCGCTACTCTCTCTCCCAATCAACAAAAACACTTCCGGTTCTTCCTCCACTTCTTTAACAAACTCCTTCAAAGTCAACAGAGTTTTCAATTCTTCAATCTCTTCTAGCTTGCTCTCCTTCTGCTGCTGTCTCTTAGGAACTAAAGTGATTTTAGTACCCTCGAACATGAAACTGTAACTGTTGGCACGACCGTCATGCTGAACTGCTCTATCAAACTGCCATGGTCTGCCCAACAATAAGTGACAAACATCCATATCTACGACATCACACCAAATTTCATCCTTGTACTTCTTCCCAATCGAAAAATTCACACAAGCTCTTCGACATACTTTCACTTCACCTCCCTTCCTTAACCATGCTAGCTTGTATGGTTTAGGATGTTTTTCAGTCTTCAAGTTCAACTTTCTCACAGCTTCTGTAGAAATAATATTATCACAACTTCCGGCATCAATAACGAACTTGCAGACTTTCCCCAGAATAGTACATGTCGATTGAAAAATATTGCTTCTCAGCCAACTACAATCCTCCTCTTGTTTTGGTGTCAAACAACTTCTCCTCAACATAAGATTACATCCTTCATCACCCGACACTTCTTCTTCTTCCTCAACATAAGGTACATTTGAATACTCTGCCTCCTCACCATCATCTGCTTCAACCTCTGCAACCATGGTTCTCTTCTTTGGCTTCGGACACTCATTGCTTTTATGCCCCAACTCCTGACAATTATAACATTTGAAAACAGTACTAGCCTTCGCCTTCTCAACCTCCTTCACCACTGGCTTTGAAACTGGTTTAGGAACATGAGAACTTCCACCAACACCCTTCACTGGATTATTAGAGTTAGTAAACACACCTCCTCCACGCCTTCCTTGTTTCTCCCAAGCCAATGCTTTTTGATGTGCTTCTGCAACGGATCTAGGATCAAACATATTAACCATATCCTGGATCTGCATTCTCAGTCCCCCAATGAATCTAGCAGTCAGCTGTTCTTCTGTCTCCATGATATCATTCCTGGCAATGAGTTGGTAGAATTCATCAGCATAATCACTAACAGATTTAGTCCCCTGCCTCAGATTCTGCAATCTTTGGTACATAAGTGATTGGTAGTTGTAAGGTAAGAAAGTAGATCTCATCAACTTCTTCATCTTCTCCCAAGATTCTATCTTTGACTTCCCCATTCGTTCTCGAGTAAGTTTAGTTTGCTGCCACCATGCCAATGCTCTCCCCCTCAGCCTTGTAGCAACTAACTTCACCCTTCGATTCTCCGGCACCTCCTTGAAATCAAAGATTTCCTCCACATTAGACAACCAATCTAAGAATTCCTCAGCAACCATCCCGCCTTTAAACTCCGGAATCTCCATTTTCATACCCGACTCCCAACGACGGTCATCCTCCACATCACGGTAAGAATTTCGAACTTGGTCTCGATCTCGATAATGAATACTTGCTCTATCACCTTCTTCAACAAAATCAAAAGTACGCCTACATCGATCTCGACCAATGTCATCCCTTCGTTCATGCATGCTTCTTTGACTATGTCTCTCCTCATCTCTATATGCTTCATGGTCAAATTCACGTTGACTCCTTCTCTCTTCATGTACATAGTCATGATGATCTCTTCGTGATGAAATTGATGTTTCTCTTCTATCTCTACATGAATGTGGTGATACCCTCCTCGCTTCCGTAACCGATGGCGAAACTCGGTTTCCTCCATGGTTCGAGTTTGGTGATCTCCTCCTTTGATTCAAGTCATTCATCAATCTCTCCAATTTACCAATGCCTTCATCGAATTTATCATTAATACGTTGTTCCATAAGTTCAGCTTCTTCTCTACGATACAAAGCTTCAACGTTTTGATGTCGGTTAGCTCTCCTTGGTGGCATGGTTGTAAACTTCACAAGACTTCAAAAATTTAACACAAGACTTCAAGACTTCCAACAACAAGTCACGGCTCAATATGACTCGGCTCCTATGTCTCGGCAAAGCTTTATATACGACTCAACCCAACTCGGTTCAAGTTAGGTCGGCTCTCCCTTGGATCGGCACACTTAGCTCGGCAAAGAATGTACACTTCACAAAAGTTTGCCTTGACTTATCTCGGCAATACAATGTCTCGGCTACAAGTTGACTCGGCAAGACTTGCTCCAACACTCTTTGGCTCGGCTCAAAGTATACACGGCCTCACTTCTTTCCTTGGCGCGCAAACACCAATTCAAACCCCAAACAAAGTCCCACTCCTCGATCCAAAATGCAATGGATCAAACACCCCAACTTTGTTGCAACTTCACTATGAACACAACGAACAACTTCAAACTTCATAAACTTCAAAAACTTCAAAAACTTGGCTCCAAGAATCAAACTTAGCTATGATTGGCTAACCTGGCTCTGATACCAAAACTGACGCAGCGGATTAATCAAACAAAACTTCAATCGATGAAATGTAGCAATCGGTGAGTTGAAGATACCAAAATGCCCAAGTTCGTTGATCCAAAGATACCGAACTCTAGCTATCTCAAACACGTTGATAGCGCACTATACCGTGTTCAAAGATCTACGATTCTTCGCACGTTGATCTAGCGCACTAGATTCCGTGAATCGGCTTCAACAAACGTGGATTCGAGCGCACTCGAATGACGTAAGTGGAGATAGGAGATTACACTCAACTACCAATTGGTATGAAAGCACAAAGCTAACAAAAGAGAAATTTTATTCAAAATCAACAACCCAAAAAATGTACAACACACGCGTATTTATAGGAGTTACAACCCATGAGTCGTGACCGACTCAACATGTGACACGACACAACATACCATGCGACTCAACAACATTACACGACTCATTACAACACGACTCAAACACAGCCGACTCATCTCAACACAGTACACAGCAACTCAAGGATATACGACTCATATATATACACGGTTGACTCGACTTAAAAAGCAAACGACTCAAGATAATACGACTCACGACTCATCACTACTAACGACTCATCAACTGACCGCCTCAGTACCCATACGACTCAAGTCCGTGGCGGCATGTCCCTTCGAACGACTTAGTTAGGTCGTGCCCATTTCCTCCGACTCAAGGCTTTCCCCAGATGGTGCTTTCCCTTGCTTTATGATGAGTCGTAGACGACTCATGAGAGTGTTGTTAGGTCGGAACCGAGCTTTGTTAAGTCGCGAACGACTCACATTTCCTTCATTAACTCGTAACTCTTCCCGTGTGTTCCTTTTGTCCTCCAGTTGAGTCGTAGGCGACTCAATTCCTCTTTGTTGAGTCGTGGACGACTCAACTTTCCCCATCACCGAACGACTCACAGTTTGTCTAAGCCGTGTCTTCTCTAACTCGTTCCCCTTTGCTTTGATAAGTCGCAAACGACTTGAAGTCTTCCCCTTAGGTCGTGACCTATGTCCCTTGAGTCGGTAACGACTTAAAATCTCCGAGTTACCCAACTCCAAAACTTCCTCCACATTAACTCGTGACCGACTCATCAAGCATGCATGTCTTAAGCTCGTGTACGACCTAATATGGTTTAACTTTTGAATTCCCATATGCCTTGCTGCATCAAGTATATATCATTTCAACCTGAAATCCCAAATTCAATTCAATGAAAATCGCTTGGGTTTATCAATTCAACCCATAACGATTTTCTCCTATGCTACAGATGGTTCAGTATGTATCATTCAACCCGTAGGGAATTCAATGCTAAAATGGAACTTGTAGAGTGATAACAGATATGATAATAATATAACATGCATATAATATCAATATAAATAACAGATAATGGTTTTGGATGTCATAGGTGAATAGATACAGATAATAGCATATATAGCAATGAAAATAACAAAAAACAGCATATTTCAATTATCGTTTCAATTGAAATCAAATTTAATATGTATAAGAACTTTAATCGTGAGTGATTGCTCACCTTTCGAGGCTGGATAGATTTGAAAAAGAAATGAGCTACGAATTCCAAAGCAACACTAGATGAACACGATTTGATGATCAAAACTGATAAATAGGAGTTGACGATATCAAGTCAGAACTGGATCGATGAAGATAAATTGTATAAGTGAACTTATATCTATATATATAACTATGTATATAACTATTTATATGTATATAAAATCATGTTCTAAATTTTAACACAAGTTAAATTTAATATAAATGTATTTTTCATAATCATTGTTTAAATCGAAACATATAAATAAATTTAAATATATAATCATGATATATTTGGACATAAATACTTTGAAGTCAACAATCCTTATATATATAAAACAAAATATGAAGAAGTTATTTTATTATAAAGTCAATACCTTAATTGAAATCAATATATATTAACTATAAAAGAAAACTCCAACAAAGCTTTATAACTCATATATACTAATATATATATATATATATATATATATAACACTAGCTGAAACCTATATATCTATACTAGCTATGTAAACAAGTATATGTTAGATATGCAGAACAAATATATATAACATACACTGTAAAACTACAAATTGTAAAACAACATATAACATTTCTTTTAAACTAAAATCTGTTATAACTGACAAACAGACCATTATATTCTTGTGTTTTATACTACAACATATGTTAGCATATACCATATATATAAAAGCTATAATTTAGTAACAAACTATATGTAGAATACTGAAACATATTATATCATGTACCATATTATAAAATAATATAACACACACAAATATATATATATATATATATATATATATACACTAAGATAAACATATATGCTACAAATATATGTGTATATATATATTAAACTTACAGACTCTATAGAACAAATATATGTATCAAACCTTATATATATTCACATGCAGCACACTTATAAATAACATATACAAACTTATATATATAGTCACTAAGCAAGTACATTTGAAAGATATATTTATACTAAATTGAATGCACACATATGATATACTACATACATACATACATACATACATACATACATACATACATACATACATACATATATATAAACTATAAAATATACATACTTATATAATTTTAACCTGACATATAAAATAAAATATAGGTAGACCTATCTATATTCAAATGAACATAAGTGGACTATTATATATAATATACGTATAAACAAATTATTATAAACTAAGATCATATATGGCTTATACGACTTATATATATAATGCAAAACATATTCGATATAACTGCGTAATATATATTTATATATTCATTTCAAAAGCATTAATAGAAAATATATATTGAAATATTTCAAAACCTATTTTTTTAAAGATCTAAACACAAATATATAATACTGCATACCCATGCAGACAGAACACATAAGCTAAAATGTAAATTTTATGTACAATATGTATGTTCGTATAAAGCAATGAGATGCTGAAAGAAAGAGTGTATGAAATACCACATATTTATTCATATAACACATAAATATATTTCGTAACTAACGAATATATATACTGACATATAGAATATGTAACTTAGTTAGATATATATACTTGGTAACAAATTATATCCATATAAATCCAACATTAAAGCTAATATAACCTTTATAACCTTATATTTTAAAACATTATATATATAAACTAATGTATAATATTACCATATACTCACTTATATAAAGCAAAGAGGAGGAGTAACCTTTTCAGGCGAGGCCGAGTTGGTGAGGAGGGAACGGTTGTGTTTGGGTTAGTACGGCTGGGATAACGTGATGTGACCGACATGCATGCGTGTGGGTTTCTCTGGCGTGGGTGGCTAATATGGTTGCAAAGGCGAGGCACGGATTTGAGAGAGGAAAGGTTACAGCAAAGAAACATGGAAGAAGTGAAGGTGCAGTGTGAAGAAAAGAAGAAGCAGGCAGAGCAATCCAAAAGAGAAAGAAAATGAACATGTTGGTAAATGAAGAGGCTTGAAAATTCTGAACGATATATATTTATAACTTTATTATTTTAAAGCAATGGAAAGATATACGGTCAAGGTTGAAGGTCATGGAATGTTAATAGTAAGCAACCATTCATCACTAACGGCTGTAAAGTTGAAAGGACACAGAACACAAAAAGGCACGAACTAGGTACCGATTCGATTACCGTTTACGAAGATTCTATCGCATACCGAACCCCGAAACACACGAATGAATATACTGCTGAGATCAGCACGATGAGACGATCAAAACGGTATACAGATATCAGTGGCACGACTATCTCATCAGAAGTCGATAATCAGTATCGAAAATGCTGCTAATTTACCAGAAATAAGATAAATGGAGCAACAGTTGTCCAAATTTGGAGAAAGAAATATGACGTCTCACTCAGAAGATGATTTAAAAATTTATTATGTAAAAATATTCAAGTTTGTAAAACATTTTATTATCATCAATTTTAACTGATTTGAATTTAAATAAACAACACAATAAAATAAACTTCCATATTACCAGGTGACAATTTAGCATTTGCCATGTTAAAGTAGACATATTCCAAATATAAATTTATTTATTTTCAAATTTTATTATTTAAAATTTCACCAAAATTAAATTAATTAAATAAATAAAACCACTAAAATTTACTGTTCGTTACATTTAAGTCAGTGCTGAGTTCCACTTGAGTTTATATGTATATATGTACATCTCTATGTGTATATATATGAGTATACCATGTCTACGTTCCAGTTGAGTTCATGTGTTTTGAGATTTCTGGCTTAGGATATATGTGTCTATATGTACATGTATGTTTCAAGATATATGTGTTATGATGGTGAAAACTTGAACTGGGTTGCTTCTATGATGAGTTCGTGTCTACATTAGTGGATGTTTTGAACTTCCATGTTCATACATACATATGTATGTATATATGTGTGAATGTTTGCTAATTCCTAATCGAATAAAGAACTTGCTGGTAAATATGATATTTTTATGCATGTTGAATTGCATTTGTACTGGCACTTGCACTTGTTTATTGCATTTGCACTTGTTATTTTGCACGAGCTTGTTTATGTGTACTATCTTGAATTCTTGCCTAGTTGTCTTGTTTACATGGTTTGGATGTGCAAGAGTGCATTTCGTGTATATATGTGTGAATGTTCTTATATGTGTATGTATGTTTTCATATATATGAAAAGGATAGCGGATTAAGGATCATAAGGCTAATTTAATACTATAGGGGGGATGAATAGTGTTTAATGAATTCTAAGACTTATATGAACTAAATTGAAATTACAAACAAATGCAGAACTTAATCACAGAATCAAACAAAGATGTAGAAAGTAAATAAAAAGCAGCAAAGGGAAAGAACACACCGGATTTTATACTGGTTCGAAGTTACCCTACATCCAGTCCTGTACCAAGGCAAACCACCTCATACAGATTTGTATTAAATCAGTGTCGAGATTACACTCCTCAATTAATAAAGGCCTTACGGTACCCTCCTGTCTCATGAGTCCGGAACAAACTCTCTTGATTTACGGGCTATAAGATTACCCAGTTGATTTCCAGGCACAACCACACCTTATAGAGAGATTCGATAAACTTTTGGTTACAAATTGATCCTATAACTCTGAATAGCACTTTGATTTTCAAGAGAGGACAGAGAATCAAACAAGAATGAAATTATAATTTTATTCACTTGAGAATTTGGTAGAATTTCGACACGATCTTAAAAATATGATAATTATAAAACATGGATTTGTAAAGAAGAAGAAGTGAAGAAAATATGAGAATCGTGTATCAAAAATTCGTTTGAGAAGGCTATTTATAGAGTACCAACTGTCATAACCTTTCGTGAAGAGATTTAAACGAATAGACACTTCTTTTGAAAATTGAAACTTTTGAATTCAACGACCACCATGTCGACATGGGTATCCCATGTTGTCGACATCCCCTTGTTAAAAATAATGTCAAATTTGTGTTGAAAGTGGTATTGAAATGAAAACAAGATGAAATGATTCTAGAGTAAAATAAACTAATTTTACTATGTTTTAAAACAAAAAAACAAAGAATATTTTAAGGCTAAAACGTCCTTTTGAAAATCATTTAAAAGATAATTTTAAGGCTAAAATATTTTGAAAAGTAGTTTTGAAAATCATTTTGAAAAACCATTTTGAAGTAGTTTTGCAAGCTTCTTTCTGCAGAATATCTCATCACATCAGGACTCGAGAACTTGTACAAAACCAGGATTTTCGTGGGTTTGTAATACACTTGTCGTAGGTCTGTAAGCTACTTGTCATGGGTTTGTAAGCCACTAAGAAGGTAGAAATGGGTTCCATCCCAAATGAAATTCGAAATGAAGATTTCCATGTTATTATGAAGTTTTAACAAAAACTAGACACATATTTTGAAATCTTGATCTTAATACTCTAGAGTCTCCAATCTTGAGTCTTGAGTCTTTATACTGATCAGTCTTCAGTAATCAATACCTGCATATCTATATATTCTACATATACATATCTTTCTAGACAATAGTGTTAGTATATATTTTATAATAAGATAAGTTAAAAAGGTTGTTGTCATCAAAACCAACATCTCAGTTCCTAACAATCTCCCCCTTTTTGACGATGACAACCTGTATTTATAAAATATACTTACTGAACCATAACTCCCCCTTTCTCTATGACTGCCCATTACTCCAAGACTCCTCCTTACTCCAATCAAACTACTATTTTATAACTTCTCCTCCTTTGTCATCAATAAAAACTTCTAACGAATAAAATCCCTGAACTTGTTATAAGATAATCAACCACAATAAAATAGAGCAAACCATATGTAAGTGTAATAAGTGCTAAGTATGATCATAAATGTGGAATGTGATCATGAGTGTAATCCAGAAGTAAACCAATAATCATCCAATCATATAATCATATATTTACAGTAATTATTTAAACATATATACAAACCGTACCAAATAAGTTAAGTTAATCAAGTTTAAAACACACCAATCAAATCAAACAAATATCATACATAATAACTAGACATTTCTTGGTACTTCCACCCATCCATCTTCTCCAAAGATAGGGTCTGCTTCAATGGCATCCCATTCTTCTTTATCTTTGTCAAGAGTGACTGGTGGAATTCCTTCGAGATCGTCCTTGTTAAAGGCTGAGATCATCCAACGAAGGGCGTTGAAATGTCTCTCTTGCTCCTTGATCATTTGTATTTGACTTAATTCTAAGTGGCGTTGATTACGAAGTATGAATATAAGAATATTCTTGAAGGAAGTGAGGGTTTCTTTAAGATTATCACTTAGATTCTTAATCGGAGAAGCCATAACTCAAGAAATAGAAAGATCTATGAAAGGGAGTGATTAAAGATGAAGTTTGACAATTTATTCTAGAAGAAACAGATATGAATAGGGATAGAAAGTCATTTGAAATGAATAGACATAAGTTAGTTACATGAAATTAAAATTTGAAAATGTAACCAGTTTCTGCCCGTTGGATGTCGACATGGGGGGATGGTGCATGTCGACATGCCTCTGCCTAAAGTGACATTTTGCTTTGTTTTGAATAATATTAACAAATCTATTAAACTAAAATTTGTATAATATAAAGCAATTACAGAGACAAGTGAACAAGAATAACAGGAAATGAACAATTTCATTAATAATTCTTGTTAACATTACATAAGATAATATAATATTAACTAAAATAAAGATACTACAAAGATAGAACTTAAGATAACATGAACTAAAACTAGTTAGATGAAGATGATAGTCCAAGCTTTCTACTAATTTTCCCAAAGAACTTGTCGATTTTAGTGGAAATCTTATCCATTTTCTTACTCATTGATCTTTTGAGTGTCTTTTGATTTTCCACTACAATTCTTTGATTATTGGGAATGGTCTTATTGGATGGATTAGCGGGATTAGTAGGATATTCTACATTTTCTAAGGAGGTTTCTTGATCTTTCTCTTCCTCCTCCTTAATTTACATTCCTTCCTCTTCCTCTTCTTCTTCTTCCTCCATTTCTTCCATTTCTTCATGAGCAAGCCTTTCTTCCTTTTCCGCAAGTGGTTCATATGGTTGAAACACTAATGGAATTTGCATAAGGGAAATGTTTCCATGGTAGAAAACTTTTCTAGTTGTAAATTCTTCCCTTTTAAAATCAACTCCAAAGTAATTGAAAATTCGAGTAAGATAAATTCCATGGTACAATGTGTTTTCACCCATGGTAAAGTTCTAGGCCCTTAGCTTATCCAAAATAACTTGAGCCCAATTAATATCATAATTTCCAAAAATTGCAAAACGAGCTTTGCAAACTTTCAAAGTCAGGTTTTTGTAGTTTCCCGATCTTGGTATAAGAGTGTGTTGGATAAGAAGATTAACAATTCTTGCTTCTGGACGAAAATAACAATTTTGGAATTCAAAATTGTCATCTCCTTCAAAAATGTAATGAAATATCTCTCGATCATTTTCATTGATTTGAAATTCTGAGAAATACATTCCGGTACACTTGCATTCCAAAAAAATTCCTAAAATTTCCCAATCCAAAACAATTTGTGTTCCTTTAACACTACTCCAAATTTGTCCTTCTTCCCCATCATAAAAACCGCGATTCAAGTTTGCATAAAACATCTTAACAAGGTTTTAATAACATACAAAATCATTTTGTTTGTTATTAACTAAACTAAGAATAGAACATTGTTGAAAAAGATTTTCAATTTCATAAGAAGGAAAATTTTCAAAAATAACAAATTTTCCCATATGAATTTTACCAACGTTTACATAGTTGATGTAAGCTTTGATAGCTTCCGGTTCATAGAAAAGAATGTTTTTGACAGACTTTAGAAGCCTAATGATGTTAGGAGTGCTTGAAGAGGCCATTGAAGAAGTTTGAGAGGAGTTGAAGGTAATGAAGATAAGTTTGAAATTTGAAATAAAAGTGAAAAGCGATGATAAAGCAAGATAAACAGAGATTCTATGGTCATGTTCTCTGGTCAAGAGGCATCTTTCCAGAGCATTGAAGTTGGTGAAAAGGTGGAGGAAAATTGAAAAGTTTGAATTCAAATTTTGAAATCAAATTCTGAAGGGCATGTCGGCATGGGGTCCGGGTATGTCGACACGTGCCTATTGATTCAAAGGACAAGTGTCTAATCCTATTTTCTAATAACTATATATATTATATCCTATATTCTAATTATATAATTCATATGATAACATTAAATATAATAATTCTTAAATATTAATAATTTAATATTTAAAATATTATTAAAATAATATTATTTTTGATTTTAAAATTAAAATTTCAAGGGATAAATTTAAATTTATAATTCAATGAATTTAATAAAATCAAGCAAACAAACAAGCATCCATTCAACCAAGAAAAATTAAATATAATGTAAATGCGTACATATTTTTAGATCCATACTCCCATCGTCGTCTGATTCATGAATAGCAGTGAAACAAAAATTTGAATTTTTCTTCTTCTTTTCATCGTCACTGGATGATGAGTCTGAGTCATCAAGAGTTGTTGTGTATGCTTTCTTTCTTTTCCTTGACAAATCATTTTTTGGAGGGAATAACTGATTATCTGGATACAGACAGTCTTTCCTATAAGCCCGACTTTATTGCAATTGTAACATCGATCATTGTTGACGTTCTCTATATATTTATTGAATTCCTTTGATCATTTCTTTTGTAATTATTCATTTTTCCATATTTTAGGAATTTTCGAATGTTTGTTGTCATGAAAGTAATCTCCTCATCACTGTCTGGTTCTGAGTCTTCAGTTGTTGCATTGAATGTTAATGACTTCTATTGTGTAGCCTTGTTTTCTCTTCTTCCTTGTAGTTGAACTTTATAAGACATCAAATTCCTAATCAATTCTTCTATTTTCATTAGGCTGATATTGTTAGTCCGTGAGATGATGGTTTTGATGACAACAACCTTAGAATAGATAATAAAATATAAATACTGATTTTATAAGTTTAGATATATATGTATATGTAGGATTTAACCATGCAGGTACCAAGAATGAAGACTGTACAGTATAGAGATTCAAGATATCGAGATAGAAGACTCATGATTATCAAGATTATCAAGAGTTTAAGATTTCAAGCATAAGTATTTTTATTAGGAATTTTTGTTAAAACTCGTAGAAAAGCACTGGCATTTTAAAATCCAATTTATTCGTGGAATGGAATCCACTTCGAGCCTGTTAAAGGGATGAAATCCTAAGTAGGATGGAACCTACGAAAATCTAGTGGAACATTGTTTTGTATCCACTAATTTTAATTCAAATGATTTTACAAAATTATCTTGTTTTCAAAATGATTTCAAAATTTTCCTTTTAAAAACACAAAACTCTCTATCCTGATTTTAAATAATTTTAGCCTCAAAATTATCTTGAATTTCAAACTCAAATTACTCCTGATTTTAAACTATCTTTTTAAATTATATATTTAACTTTTGTACTTAGATTTAAATATAAAATTATAGCTAAAATCTATATATATTATTCTCTATATTTACTTGTGAATTTTAACTATAGTCAAGTATATTTGTAAAGTTTAAAATAGTTTTAATATAAGATAATGGTTTTCAAAGAAAATCAAATCACCAAAAATTGCTTTGGGATGTCGACATGCCTAGGGTAACCATGTCAATATGGTGTCAGTTGAATTCAAAATTTAAATTTCAAAAGAAGTGTCTATTCGTTCATGAATGGACATGGCTGTTGTTCTTCTATAAATAAGGGTTAGTTTCAACGAATTTTATATCAAATTTTTTAGTTTTTCACTCCTTTTCTTCTTCTTCCACATTTCTTAATACATATTCTTACCATTACTCTACCGAAATCAACATTAAATCAAACTCGATTACTTCTAGTTTGATTCTCTATCACTATCTCTACAAGATTCTCAGTGCTATTCAGAGTTATAGACTTCTTTGTAATCTATTAAGCAAGAAAAGGTGTGATTGTAGCCTTGGAAATCAATCAAGAGAGAAAAGGTGTGATTGTAGCCTTGGTAAATAAATTGGATAAACTTGTGGCTCGGAAATCAAGTATCTCTACCTAGAGGATAGAAATTCTGGAGGTTGTACCTCGTAGCCTTGAAACCGAGGGTGTAATTGTACAATTGCTTTTGAAAGGAAATCCGTACTCGTGTTACGGGACTGGATGTAGGGTAACTCCGAACCAGTATAAAATCCGGTGTGTTCTTTCCTTTACTGCTTTTATTTTATTTCTACATCTGTGCTTGTTTCTGTGATCATATCTGTGTCTGTATATTGCATACATCGGTGTCCAAATTAACACAAACTCAAAAAGATTTAGTAATTCTTTATTAACACTATTCACCCCCCTCTAGTGTTAATCCTAGCCTTAAGTTCCGTAATCCGCATTTCTCACAATTGGTATCAGAGCAAGGTTTTCAAAGTTTCATAATCTGATTTTTGAAAAGTTTTCAAAATGGCTACCAACACTGGTACTGTTACTAACACTTGTATCCCTGTCACTAGTTCATTTGTAGAGGGTTAGTCCACTGTCAGACCACCACTTTTTAATGGCAGTAACTATGCATATTGGGCATGTAGGATGAAAATATATTTACAATCTATAGGATTAAACACTTGGAATATCACATAAACTTAATATTCTGAACCCACAACTAATTTTGCGCAGTGGACTGTTGAGCAAAAGACTGTTGCACAAAATAATTCTAAGGCTATGAATATTCAACTTTGTTCACTAGATAGAAATGAATTCAATAGAGTGTCAGTTTGTAAGTCTACGTATGAAATCTGGAAAACTTTGCAAGTTACTCACGAAGGAACAAGCAAAGTTAAACAGACCAAAATTTCCATACTCACAAATCAGTTTCAATTATTTAAAATGAATCCTAATGAGTATATTTTAGATATGTATAGTAGATTTCAGGATATTGTGCATTCTCTAATATTTTTGGGAAAGAAATTTTCTAAAGAAGATCAAGTTAGAAAGACTTTAAATTCTATAACTCCAGAATGGGAGCAAAAGACACTTGCGATCGAAGAGGTAGATGACATCAGTACTTTAAAGATAGAAGAATTAGTCGGAAGTCTAATGTCGTATGAAGTTCAGATGATCGGCAGAAGAGAAAGTAAAGCATATGAAAAGAAATCAATGGCATTCAATGCATTGACCGATGGATCAGACTCAAACAGCGATAATGATGAAGAGATAGCCTTTATGACCAGAAATTTTAGGAAATTCCTGAATACAGAATGATGAATAATCTCAGGAGAAACAACTATAAGAATTATGGAAATCAGAATGTAGTGTCAAATAATGACAAATGTTACAACTGTAATAAACCAGGCTATTTCAAAAGAGACTGTCTGTATCCAGATAGGCAAAATTCTCCTATGAACAATGATCCAGCAAAGAAATGGAAGCATGCATTTACTGCTACTCTAGATGACTCAGACTGATCCTCAAGTGATGATGATCAGAAGATAGATAATTTGAATTTTTATTTCAAAGCTGTTCATGACTCCGACGAATTCAAAGAAACGGACTCAGAAAAAGGTACATGTTTACAATACAATTGGTTGAAATTGCTTGCTTTGAATTAGTTGCTTGATTGTTTGATTGATTGATTTTGAATTGGTGTGTTGTTTGAATTTTAAAATTTATTTTCTATTTTTTTCTATTATTTTATTATTGTTTTTATTATTTTTTAATAGTATAATAATATTTTCTGAAATATACTTGAAGTTTAATAATATTTCAGATATATATAGTCATTAAAAATAATATATATATATATATATATATATATATATATATATATTAGAGAACTTAGGAAAATCAATTCATGAAAATTCAAAGGCACATGTCGACATGGTCCCTACCATGATGTCGACATGGGTAACTGAATTTGAATATCAAAATTGAATTCAAATGTTTGAATTTTCCTCCACCTTTTTACTTCATTCAATTTTCTGAAAAGCTACCTTTTGACTAGAGAATATGTCCTATGAGAATCTATCTATTCACTGTCTTTTATCATATCTTTTCACTCTCATTTTCAAAATTCAAACTCTCTCTTCATAACTTCAAGCTCCCTGCTCTCTACTTTAATGGCTTCTTCAAGCAACCCATCCACCATGAGAATTTCCAGAAAAATCAAAGAGCAAATATTCAATGATCCGGAGGCTATAAAAGCATACATCAATTATGCTAACTATGCCAAAGTCCATCCCGAAAAATTTGCTATTTTTCAAGATTTTTCTTCTTATGAAATTGATTCTCTTTTTGCAAACAATGGATTTCTTAGTCTTATTGATGCTCCTCAAAACGATTTTGTTTGCTATATTAATCTTGTCAAAATTTTCTATGCGAATTTAAATCATGGATTTTATGATGGTAATAAAAATGAAATTTGGAGTAGTGTCAAAGGCACTAGAATTGTTTTGAATTGTGATCTTTTCGGTATTATTCTCAGTTGTAAGAATTCGGGAATGGATCTTTCTAGCTTTAAAATCGATGAACATGATTGTGAGACATTTCATCACATTTTCGAAAGAGATAATGATTTTGAATTTAAAAAATAGAAATTTTCGACCAAAAGCAAGAATTGTCAATCTTCTTTTGCAACATACTTTGACCCCAAGATTGGAGAATTTTAACAATCCTACTTCAAAAGTTTGCAAAGCACTGTTTGCTATTTTTGGAAATTATGACATAAATTGGGCGCAAGTTATTTTGGATGAACTTCGTCCCAACAATCTTGAAATGCGTGAGAATACTTTATATCATGGAATTTATCTCACTCGGATTTTTAACTATTTTGGGGTGGATTTCAAATGCGAAGAATTTGTTTCTAAAAAGGTTTTCAATCATTCCAACATTTCGCTTATGAAAATTTCATTTGTTTTTCAACCTTGTGAGACCCTTACCGAAAAGGAAAAGCATTTGGCTCATGAGGAAATGGAAGAAGAGGAAGAAGAAGAAAAAGGGGATGAAATGGATATTGAAGAAGAAGAAGGTGAAACCTCTTTGGAAAGTATTGACTATCCTCCAAATCCGTCCACCAAAACCCTTCTCAAAAACCAAAAGACTGTTGTTGAGAATCAACGGATTCTTAAAGATCCGTTAGTAAAAAGTTGGATAATATTTCTTCGAAGATGAACAAGTTCATTTCAAAAGTCAGCAAGAAACTTGGACTATCTTCATCATCTTCATCCTCTAACTAGTTTTATCTCCTCTATCGTGTTGTATTTGTTTTAGTTTCCTTTATTTCAAATATTCATGTAGTTTGTTGTGTGCTTAATCGTTGTATTATAGTTGTATGCAATGAAATGAAATTTCCTTTCTGTTATCTACCTTATCTCATCTCCAGAATAAATGTTAGTATATTATACACACACACACACAAAATTATTCACAAAATCGAATTAGTCATAAGTTTTTACTAACCCATGTCGACATTCCTTATATGACCATGTCGACATGTACTAGTCAGAAATGACAATTGAATTTGAATTTGAAATTTGAATAACTATCAAATGTCGATTCATTTCAAACGAATTTCTACACCTATAAATACCTGTTTCTTCCAGAATTCTTCACTGAAATTTATTTCTTATCATTTATATCCTTTATTTCTTTCACAAATTCAACTATGCCTAATCCTATTCACAATCTATCCGAAAATCTTGAAGAAACCCTTAATTCGTTCAAGAATATTCTCTCGTTTATTCTACGTAACCAGTGTCACTTAGAATTGAGTCAAATACAGATGATCAAGGAACAAGAACGGCACTTCGATGCGATACGATGGAAGATCTCCTCTCTGCACAAGGATGATATGAAGCACATCCTCCTGTCTCTCTCACCAATGACAATGAAAATTGAGATGCAATTAAAGCAGACCCTATATTTGGAGAAGAAGGATGGGTGGGAGTTCCTCGTAACGTTCGATTTCATTACTTTGTTTGAATTGATTTGGTTTGAATTGACACTCTGTGTGAATTGATTTCTTGATATTGGTTTGAAGTTTGTTGTATAAAACACAGATATATATATACGTTGAAATGTATATAGTCTTTAATTATTTATCATGATCATAAGTATAATTATTTCTTAATCAATATATTATATATTTCGTTGTATAGTTTATCAATGTAGGTTCCAAGTCCAAGAATGAGGGGGAGTGAGTTTTTGTTGATGACAAAGGGGGACAAATATAAAATAGGGTAGTTAGGCATAAATTAAAGGGGAGTTATTAGTTTTAGGGGGAGTTATAGGATAGAAGTAATATTTTATAAACAAAGGTTGTCATTATCGAAAAGGGGGAGATTCATAGTACGTGAGATGATGGTTTTGATGACAACAACCTTAGAATATATTATAAAATATAAATACTGACACTATAAGTTTAGATATATATGTATATGCAGGATTTAACCATGCAGGTACCAAAAATGAAGACTGTACAGTATAGAGATTCAAGATATCGAGATAGAAGACTCATGAGTATCAAGATTATCAAGAGTTCAAGATTTCAAGGATAAGTATTTTTATTAGGAATTTTTGTTAAAACTCGTAGAAAAGCACTGGCATCTTAAAATCCAATTTATTCGTGGAATGGAATCCACTTCGAGCCTGTTAAAGGGATGGAACCTACGAAAATCTAGTGGAACATTGTTTTGTATCCACTAATTTTAATTCAAATGATTTTACAAAATTATCTTGTTTTCAAAATGATTTCAAAACTTTCCTTTTAAAAACATCAACACTCTCTATCTTGATTTTAAACAATTTTAGCCTTAAAATTATCTTTAATTTCAAAGTCAAATTACTCCTAATTTTAAACTATCTTTTTAAATTATATATTTAACTTTTATACTTAGATTTAAATATAAAATTATAGTTAAAATCATATATATTATTCTCTATATTTACTTATGAATTTTAACTATAGTCAAGTATATTTGTAAAGTTTAAAATAGTTTTAATATAAGATAAAGGTTATTTTCAAAGAAAATCAAATCACCAAAAATTGCTTTGGGATGTCGACATGCCTAGGGCAACCATGTCGACATGGTGTCAGTTGAATTCAAAATTTAAATTTCAAAAGAAGTGTATATTCGCCATAACTCTTCATGAATGGACATGGATGTTGTTCTTCTATAAATAGGGGTTAGTTTCAACGAATTTTGTATCAAATTTTCTGGTTTTTCACTCCTCTTCTTCTTCCACATTTCTTAATACATATTCTTACCATTACTCTTCCGAAATCAACATTGAATCAAGCTCGATTACTTCTAGTTTAATTGTCTATCACTATCTCTACAAGGTTCTTAGTGCTATTTAAAGTTATAGACTTCTTTGTAATCTATTAAGTGAGTAAAGGTGTGATTGTGGCCTTGGTAAATCAATTGGGTAAACTTGTGGCCCGGAAATCAAGTATCTCTACCCAGAGGATAGAAATTCTGGAGGGTGTACCTCGTAGCCTAGAAACCGAGGGTGTAATTGTACAATTTCTTTTGAAAGGAAATCCATACTTGTGTTGCGGGACTGGATGTAGGGTAACTCCGAACCAGTATAAAATCCGGTGTGTTATTTCCTTTACTACTTTTATTTTATTTCTGCATCTGTGCTTGTTTCTGTGATCGTATCTGTGTCTGTATATTGCATACATCGGTGTCTAAATTAACATAAACTCAAAAAGATTTAGTAATTCTTTATTAACACTATTCACCACCTCTAGTGTTAATCATATCCTTAAGATCCGTAATCCGCATTTCTCACAAATATCATTTGCTTCTTCGATTGCAAGTATCTTTTGGTCCCATTCCGGAGTGAGTGAATTTAGAATTTTTCTGACTTGGTCTCCTCCGAAAAGCTTTTTCCCAGTGCAATTAGTGAATGAATATATCTTGAAATCGATAGTATATGTCGAAAATGGACTCATTTGTATGCATTTTAAACAATTGAAATTGATTAGTTAATATTAAAATTTTAGTCTGTTTAACTCTGCTTGTTCCTTCATAAGTAACTTGCAAAGTTTTCCAGATTTCAAATGCAGACTTACAAACAGACACTCTATCAAACTCATTCCTATATGATGAACAAAATAATTTATTCATGGCCTTTGAGTTATTTTGTGCAACACACTTTTGCACAGTGGTCCATTTGGCAAAATTGGTAGCTGGTTCAACATACTCGGTTTGTGTGATATTCCAAGTGTCTAGTCCTACTGACTGTAAATATATTTTCATTCTACAAGCCCAATATGCATAATTACTGCCATTGAAAAATGGTGGTCTAACAGTAGACTGACCTTCAACAAATGAACTAGTGCCAAAGTTGACACTACCAGTGTCGGTAGCAATTAAAACAATTTTCAAGTTTCAGATTATGAAAACTATGAAAACCAATGTTCTGGTACCAATTG
The DNA here is from genome assembly GCA_030765085.1 of Allium cepa. Lineage (NCBI taxonomy): Eukaryota > Viridiplantae > Streptophyta > Magnoliopsida > Asparagales > Amaryllidaceae > Allium > Allium cepa. The sequence continues at coordinate 306,473,232 of CM060934.1, read as the reverse complement.
AAAGGGGCCGCAGATTAAGGATCTTAAGGCTAATTTAACACTAGAGGGAGGGGGGTAAATAGTGTTTAATGAATTCTAAGACTTATATGAACTAAATTGAAATTATGACACAAACAAGTGCAGAACTTAATCACAAAGCAATCACAGAATCAAATACAGATGCAGAAAGTAAATAAAAAGCAACAAGGGGAAAGAATACACCGAATTTTATACTGGTTCGGAGTTACCCTACATCCAGTCATGTACCAAGGCAAACCAGCTCATACAGATTTTTATTAAACCAGTGTCGAGATTACACTCCTCAATTTATAAAGGCCTTGAGGTACCCTCATGTTTCACGAGTCCGGGGCAAACTCTCTTGATTTATGGGCCACAAGATTACCCAATTGATTTCCTGGTACAACCACACCTTATAGACAGACTCGATAAACTTTTGATTACAAATTGATCCTATAACTCTGAATAGCACTTTGATCTTCGAGAGAGGACTGATAATCAAACAAGAATGAAATTCTAATTTGATTCACTTGAGAATTTGCCAGAATTTGAGCACAATCTTGAAATATGATAATTATAGAACATGGATTTTGGAGAAGAAGAAGTGAAGAAAATATGAGAATTATATATCAAAAATTCATTTGAGAAGGCAAATTATAAAGTACCAACTGTCATAAACATTTGTGAAGAGATTTAAACAAATAGACACCTCTTTTGAAAATTGAAACTTTTGAATTCAGCGGCCACCATGTCGACATGGGGTATCCTATGATGTCGACATCCCCTTGTTAAAAGTAATGTAAAATTTGTTTCGAAAATGGTATTGAAATGAAAACAAGATGAAATGATTCTGGAGTAAAATAAAATAATTTTACTATGTTTTAAAACATAAAAATAAAGAATATTTTATGGCTAAAACATCTTTTTGAAAATCATTTGAAAAAATAATTTTAAGGCTAAAATATTTTGAAAAGCAGTTTTGAAAATCGTTTTGAAAAACCATTTTGAAGTAGTTTTGCAAGCTTCTTCCTACAGAATATCTTATCACGTCAGGACTCAAGAACTTGTACAAAACCGGGATGTTCGTGGGCTTGTAAGCCACTTGTTTGGGTTTGTAAGCCACAAAGAAGGTAGAAATGAGTTCCATCCCAATTGAAATTCAGAATGATGATTTCCATGCTATTATGAAGTTTTAACAAAAACTAGACACATATCTTGAAATCTTGATCTTGATACTTAGAGTCTTCAATCTTCTGTCTTTATACCGATTAGTCTTCAGTAATCAATACCTGCATATCTATATATCCTGCATATACATATCTTTCTAGACAATAGTGTTTGTATATATTTTATAATAAGATAAGTTAAAAAGGTTGTTGTCATCAAAACCAACATCTCAGTTCCTAACAATATATATATTTGTATGTATATATGTATATATGTATGTATGTATGTTTATATCTATTTGAGCATGTTGAATTGCCTAGTCTTATGTGATGTTATGATGCATGCATGTTGAACTGCCTGGTCTTAAGCAAATATGTGTGTGTTGTTGGTCTTGTTGGTACATGTTCAATGCTTGAGTGTTGTTAAAGTATGCATGTTGAACTGCCTGGTCTATGTGATATTCCGGAAAATTTCAAGCAAAATTAAATGTAATAATCCCCTTTATAAATTATTTTAAATTGGTAAAAATTATTATTTTCAAACAATAATGATAATGGGTTGTTTTTAATATAGATAAATAAATTTTTAAACAGAATTATTAATTACAAATTGAATTTGGGTTTGTTAAAAATATATATGTATCATTGAATTGATTTTAAATTGAATTTTTAAATTGAATTTGAATTTGGATTTAAAATTGAAGTTCAAATGAGAGATATTTTAAAATGTTTTGGATTTTAAAATATATGAATAAGCTTTTATTTGTATATAATTTGTTTTGTTATATTTTCTTCAAAGAAATTTAAATATATATATTAAGATAAGAATTTATAAATTGAGTTAAAAGCTTATTATTAATATTTAAAATAGATAAAATAATACTTATGACAAGTGTTAGCTTTTTAAATCATGTTAATAACATATATTATAAGATTAAAATATGAGAATGACAAATGTAAAATAAATTGTACAAGTGTCATTTTAATTTTTAATTTTTTCTTTTATTTTTAAAATCACAAATTCAGCATATATAAACACATTTGTTCCTTCCCTTCTATTTCTTTTCTACCTTCCTAAATTCAAAACTAAGAAAAAAAATACCCTATAACAAATTCTCAAAAACAATCTTATAATCAATATTCTCCAACCAATAATAAATCAAAATAAATAATCTTGTAAACTATTTTCCAAAGCAAGAACAAAGCCTGTAACTTTTCTTCAACCAAAAATTCAAATGCAAAGATCATCAAGTCTTCTCAAATTTTAAAGCAACCAATTCATTTAAAAAAAAGTTTGATCATTTCAACATCAAGTATTTTTCAGTTGTAAGAAGATCTAAGCAATGCAAGTTTCCAGTTTTAAAGCAATGCAAGTTTTCAAATCCAAAACTGCCCTCTGTTTCGTGCATGCCTGGTGAGTAACATCCCTTTTTAAAAAGCTTAAGTATGAATATCTGATTGCATGTGAATTTTTGAAACAAAGTATGTTTTGTGTGTATATGAATTTTTTAGTGATATGGATGAATATATGTATGCATGCCTGTTGTAGTAGTAACCACTCTGTTCTTAGTTTTCAAAGCTAATATCTTAAATCAAAACCCATTATCTCTTGAACCAATCACTGTTAGGACTTAGAATTCAAACAAAATTTGTTTTTTTAATCGTGAAATAAAGTTTAAAATTTTGTTTAAATAAATTAAAATGGGAATTGCTCTGTAAAATCAAGTAGACCAGGCAAGCATTAGTTTTGTTAAAATTCAAACATCCAAAATCATTGATTCAGGCATATAATCTGAATCCTTAAACAAAATTATGATTTTTAGAAGTAAAATCACAATTTTAAAAGTATGATTAGGGAGCAGATCGAGTTGGTCGATACTGGGTGTTTTAAGTAGCCTCTGGCGATCTAGTTGCTCGGGATGATTGTGGTCTTTCCTGGAGGTGGAGAAATGAACGGAGAGTATGGGAAAAATATCAGATGGGGGTGTAAGTCACTGAGGTGGTGGGAGGTGATCAGAATTGTTTTTAACCCTAATTTTGGTGCTTGGTCGGAAATGCATTCATTCCATCGCCTCCGGTGGTTCGAGTTCCCCAGAACTCTAGGAATTGGTGGCTGGAAGGATGGCGAAGGTGTTGCTGGAAGTTCAGATGCTCTGGTGGTCGGAGGAGCGAGCACGGGGAGATTACCAGACTTTGGTCTGCAGTTCCAAGTTTGGGCTTGAATGCTCAATTTTGATTTCGAGTTGTTGTTGTAGTTCTGATGATCGAGGGTTGGTGCGAGTGTGATAGCCGATGTTGGGAAGGCTTTGGTGATGATCGGAGTTGGTCGGTGACATCGTGCATATGCACGACGAATTTTTCCTTTTCTGGTGAAGTTTGTGTTTGAGCAGAGAATGGTACTCGAGTTTTTCTCGAGTTGTTTGTCTGTGTTGCCCGAAGTTCTTTGGGTTGTGGCTCAGAATTTTTAAGGGATGGCTCGGGTAGTTTGATTTGTTACAGGTTTTAAAACCTGTCAAGTTTTCAAACTTTAAAATGAAATTTGTAATTGGAAGCAAGATTTAAACTGAGTTTTAAATCAATTTTTTTTAAGTATGGGTTCAAATTAAATTTTTGTACCCTAGTTTTGAAATATATAAAGTTTTATAACAAATCAAAATGTTTGAAAATTTTTAAATGTTTAAAAGTATATTTTTTTAAACGAATTAGTTTTACAAGAAAATGTTTAAAACTTTATTTATATAAAATCCTTCTATAAAAAAATTTCTTTAACATTTGATTTAAAAGGTTTGTGATTGTTTTAAATCTGTTAGAGTTAAATTTGTAATCATTTTAAAAACTTAAATTTGAAATGAAATTTAAAGGTAAAATGTTTCAGAGGCATTTGTAATGATAATTAAGTCATAAATAAAGATAATATTTTATCTTAAAATTAATTAAGATTCAAAGTGATTTGAGTTTGGGTTAAATTAATAAGGTAATTAAAGAGTCATTAATTAATTTAATGAATTAATGATTATGGATTAATAAATAAGTAATTAAAGAATCGTTAATAATTAATGAAGATAATTAAGTAGGGATTATGAATGATTAATTAATGTAATTAATTTAAGATAATTAGTTAGATTAATTAATAACGGATAATCATTCGTGGAATTGTTTAAGTATAATTACTTAATGAAATTAATTAAAGGAATTAATTACTTAATGTTTTGGATTGTTTGATATCTCTGATAGGAGATATGTGTTTACTGTGATAATTGGATGCTTTGGTTGAATTGTGATGATATGGATTATCTATTTGTGGGACTGTGAGTTGTATAAATAAAGATAATAAATCAAATTGTTCTAACTTTAAAACAACTTGGACTTAAAAGATGGCATTTTTGATTTCGAAGAGACCGGGGTCGGGTATCAGTAAATACCCGAACCCACTTCGATTTGTAACCTATAATGATTCTTTGTCGATTGGTATATGAAATCAATAGGCTAAAATGGAATAATTAAACGACTGGACCGTTTAAAACTAAGTAAGGGTACTTAGGGATTGATTGTGAATATAAGTGTTGTATATAGCAAGTTGTGAACTGGTAGTGATGAACGAGTTACCCAAGTTTATGTATGTTTTATGCATTAGTATTTCTGGTTAGATGGGTTTACTCACACTGGTTTCCAGCCTGACCCGAGTGTTACTTTGATGTAATGCTCTGGTCAGACCGAGTATTACAGATTTTCAGGTAAGGGCGTTCTGGAGCTCAGGAAGCGAGCTGGATGGCAGGAACGTATGGAGTGTTTCCGATGTGATATGTTGTTGTATATCTAAGACATATGATTTTAACTATCCAGTGTTTGTGTAAATGTTGTAACTCCGATGTTGTATGTAATTTAACTGATACAACTTCTTGTATAAATGTTATTATATGATATTATATTTTATCCGCATCGAATGTGAGATTCTGAGTTTGATTTTCTATCTCTTCTTCTTCTATCTCTTCCTTCTTTTCCTAACTATCTGGAATTTTCAGGATCGAAAATTCCAGGTCGTTACAGTTGGTATCAGAGCTGAAGGTTAAGCGAGAACCTTGGCTCTGGTGGGTTTACTCATTATGGATAGGGTCAGTAGTACCCTAGAATGAGTTGAGAGGATATATATGAGAGCGTACTTGTTATTTTCTTGTATAAAGGTTTAAAAAATGGTTTTAATGAATGATTTTTATAAAAGCTTATATTTTATATATAAAGCAATAATTGGTTATTGGATATTGAATTTGGATAAGAATTAAGTGATGAATATATATATATATATGTATGTATGTATGTATGTATGTATGTATGTATATGTATCCAAATAGGAATTGGATAAAATGAACTATATAGATAAGATGAATTAGAATTGGTTTCAAACAAGAAAATAGAATGGTTATTGTGTTTAATAATGGTACGATTGTTTTCCAATAAACAATAAAATGTTTAAGGAAGCAAACTTTTAGATAAGTATGACTTGTAAATTGAAATGGGTTTTAAATTGTGAAGTTTTGAATCCTAAGTTTAAAAACATTTGAAATTGTTTTAAAACTGTTAAAAGGGATGATAAATAATATTATTCCGAATATTTTTGAATGTAATCTTATTTTAAAATAAGAAGTTGTTTGAAAATTTTAAAGGAATTTGTTTTGAATTTAAAACCAAAGGTGGTTTTAAAGTAACTCTGTGTGTAAAGGAAATAAATATGTATAAACTCTCTGGTTGATTTTTAAATTTTCCTTGGAATCTGATGTGGAAACCTAAAGTGATAAGTTTTTGAACTTATAAATGGGATTGGATATTAATATGAAGTTTAAAATTTGAAATGGGAATTCAAATTGGGTAAAGTTGTCTGGATTAAATTGAATGGAATTTAACTTAGGGAAGTTAAATGGTTGATTTAAAATGGGAGTTATGAGTGATCTCAAAATGAGTTTGAGATCTGGAAATTGAAAATGGATGCTGTTAATTGGTGTTTGGATAATTTTGGATGCTTATTTAGCCTGATATCATTCTATTGTCATAATTTTTTTGTGTAATTGAGAATTAGTTTTGAAGTTAAAAATGGATAATAAATTAGAATCTGAAGATTAAATTATTTTTGAATTCTCAATTGAACTTTGAAATAAGTTAAGTAAAGATAATTTAAGATGGAATTTGTATTCATAATCAAATGGTTTAAAGATCTAAGTTGTTAAATTATAAATAAGGGTTAATTTGCTATAAGGGATTAAATCAACATTTAAAATTTAACTCGGATTTATATAATTCGAGATGGTTTAAAGTTGAGATTCAAATTGTATTAGTTCAAATTGAATTTGATTGGAATTGATTAAAATTGTGATTGAAGATGGATAAGTTAAAAATTCAAATGAGAAATTTGAATTGGATTAGTTTGAAATAAAATTAATTAAATGAGTTCAAATGGGAAGTTGATTTGAATTTGGGATGGGAATGGAAGTTAACTTAATTTTATTTGAAATTGAAAGTTAATTGTAAATTGGCAATTGATTGGAAATGGAGATTGAGAATTGAACAGTTTGGCTTTGGACTATTTTCAAATAAATTATTTTAATATAAACTGTTTTTAAATCTATTTTTCCTAGCTATTCACTATACAACTTTTCTTTTTAAACCTAAAACTATCTTGTACTTGTTTTAAAATTATTTTTGGAACTATCTAACAATTTTTCAACTATTTTATAAACTAATTACTATTTTTCAACTACTTTATAACTAATTACTATTTTACAACTATTTTGCAATTATTTAAAATTTCTATAACTATTTGACTATTTTCTGATATTTTACAATTACTTAACTAATTTACAGCTATTTTACAAACTAATAATTATTTTTCAACTACCTATCTAGTTTTAACTTTTCAAGCTATTTTTAATATAAGCTAGTCAGAGTACAAACTGATTATGATTTAATGCCAATTGAGATGAGGACTAAAGTGATAATCCAAATGGAATTGAAACAATTGTGAATAAGTGGATTGAAATTAATGTGAATGTGAATAGAAAAGAAGATTGATTTAGCTAATAATCAATGAGAATAGATAGGTAGGATGTACGTATATTATTCTATTCACATAGTGATTTGATCCAGATTCGAGCACAGAATTTTGAGATAGTTATATTGATCCGAGTTGGGATTTTTCACTCGATTTTCGACGACGAACCTAGATATGATTGTTGATTGATTCTGGGTATTCTCAACCATAGTTATGGCTATGTAAGGAGAATGACGTTTTTTGATCAAGAAAACCAGATCTGAGTCTGCACTAGGAAGTTGTGGACGATACTAGTTCGGAAGTGAAATTGTGTGATCGAGTGAGCGATCAGATTGATATAGCGTATGGATGATATGTATACATCGTACGGGTTTGAATGAAATTGATATTGAGAATTGGTGGATAAGAAATGTAAAATGGTTTTTGAAATGAAAATTATAGTTGTGAGGTATATGATGAAATAAAGTGGAAATTGGATATTTCTATGGTAGAAAATTTCTTTATGGAATCAAGTAATATGGTAAATGACTTTTTAAAAGAGTAATCAAATTTGAATATTTGATTTGAAATAAATAAAGTCATATATATGTGTTATATTAATAAACTCCCCTTGTTGAATCTATTGCCATAAAAGGGTTTTTGAAAAGTATTTGAAGTATAAAAAGGGGAATTTATACAAGTTTGAAGTGATCCAAAGATTTTCAAAGTTATATATATATATATATATATATATATATATGAAGGATCTTATGAGAATGATTTTGAGGAAAGGTTTTTGGAACCTATGGATTTGGAAAGGCTTTTGATTTTTTGGGACAAATCAATTTTGAAAATTTGAAAAGCCTTGTTTGAGGATTATCTATTTTGTGAAAGGAGATTTATATGGGATTCATACTAGGCGTATGATTTGGAAGATACTATATGTGCATAGTATAAAGTGTTTTGAAAATGGCTTTGGAGAAAAAGGCGCTCCTTTGGAATGAACTTCTCAGGAGTGCCATAGGTTTGTACTGCCTTGAGCCTCAAAGAGGAGGAGGATCTAAAGTTGATCCTGTGAGGAGTTCGGACAAACTAGTTCCTGAGGATTATTGGGTAGCGAAAGTCGAGGGCGCTGACGCCTACAGAGGCATTTGGGTTATGCTGTGATGATAGTGTAACTCGATGTCGTTGCGATCTACTGTGGACCATAGCGGAAATCTTGTGAAGATGAGTGTCAACGGTCTACGCTTGATTTTTCTGGAAAGGCAACGTAACATCGGTAGACTGCGATCTATGGTCGAGTGGATTGGAGATGTTTCATTCTTTTGGCAGCGGAATTCGAGGACGCTAAGGCCTATAGTTATATGGGTTTTTGCTGTGATAGCAACATAACCCCGGTTGTAGCTACGATCAGTAGCGGGTTCCACGGCGTAATCGAGGGGCGTGGATGCCTACAATTATCTATGGATTTTGTCGGGATGGCAACGTAACCATCGGGTTAACTGCGACTGTGGATGAGGGTGATGATTTCCAGAGCATTCCCACCAAAGATATTTCCTCTATTTTAAAAAATGTTTTCTATATTTTCAACAAATTATTTTCCAAGTATTTTCACTGGGTGTTGAAAACGGGTTTAGAAAGTACTGATAGATTTTCAGTCTTATGTCTGATCAACGCATGATCGAATTTCTATGAGAACGAGGACGGACTTGTTGAAACATCAAGTTATAAAATGATATTTTTATAAAGTATATTGTAGAAATATTATATAAATTTTAAAGTGTTTAAATAAATGTTCAAAGAGAAAATTTAACTGATATTAAGAATTTTAATAAATTCTGGCTCCGTTTCTCTTCGAGGAAAAAAAGATTTAAAGGGGGGAGGAATGTGATATCCTGGAAAATTTCAAGCAAAAGTAAATGTAATAATCCCCTTTATAAAGTATTTTAAATTTATAAAAATTATTATTTTCAAACAATAGTGATAATGGGTTGTTTTTAAATATAAATAAATAAAATTTTAAATAGAATTATTAATTACAAATTGAATTTGGGTTTGTTAAAAATATATGTATTGTTGAATTGATTTTAAATTGAATTTTTAAATTTGAATTTGAATTTGGATTTAAAATTAAAATTCAAAAGAGGGATATTTTAAAATGTTTTGGATTTTAAAATATATGAATAAGCTTTTATTTGTATATAATTTGTTTTATTATATTTTCTTTAAAGAAATTTAAATATATATATTTAGATAAGAATTTATAAATTAAGTAAAAAGCTTATTACTAATATTTAAAATAGATAAAATAATACTTATGACAAGTGTTAGCTTTTTAAATCATGTTAACAACATATGTTATAAGATTAAAATATGAGAATGACAAATGTAAATAAATTGTACAAGTGTCGTTTTAATTTTATTTTTTTCTTTTATTTTTAAAGTCACAACTTCAGCCTATATAAACACATTTGCTCCTTCCCTTCTATTTCTCTTCTATCTTCCTAAATCAAAAATAAGAAAAACAATACCCTGTAACAAATAGTCAAAAACAATCTGATAGTCGGTATTTTTCAACCAGAAATAAATCAAAACAAATAATCCTGTAAAACATTTTTAAAAGCAAGAACAAAGCCTGTTACTTTTCTTCAACCAGAAATTCAAAAGCAGAGATTATCAAGTCTTCTCAGATTTAAAGCAATCAATTCAGTTTTAAAAAATGGCTTGATCATTTCAACATGAAGTATTTTTCAGTTCCAAGAAGATCTAAGCAATGCAAGTTTCCAGTTTTAAAGCAATGCAAGTTTTCAAATCCAAAACTGCCCTCTGTTTCATGCATGCTTGGTGAGTAACATCCCTTTTTAAAGAGCTTAAGTATGAATATCTGATTGCATGTGAATTTTTAAAACAAAGCATGTTTTTGTGTATATATGAATTTTTCAGTGATATGGATGAATATATGTATGCAGGCCTGTTGTAATAATAACCAATCTGTTCTTAGTTTTCAAAGCTAAGATCTTAAATCAAAACCTATTATCTCTTGAACCAATCACTGTTAGGACTTAGAATTCAAAAAAAAAATTGTTTGTTTAATTGTGAAGTAAAGTTTAAAATTTTGTTTAAATAAATTAAAATGGAAATTGCTCTATAAAATCAAGTAGACCGGGCAAGCATTAGTTTTGTTAAAATTCCAACATCCAAAATCATTGATTCAGGCATATAATCTGAATCTTTAAACAAAATTAAGATTTTTAGAAGTAAAATCATAACTTTTAAAAGTGTGATGAGGGAGCAGATCGAGTTGACCAGTATTCGGTGTTTCGAGTAGCCTCTAGCGATCTAGTTGCTCGGGATGATTGTGGTCTTTCTTGGAGGTGGATAAATGAATGGAGAGTATGGGAAAAATATCAGATGGGGGTGTAAGTCACTGAGGTGGTGGTAGGTGATCAGAATAGTTTTTAACCCTAGTTTTGGTGCTTGGTTGGAAATGAATTCATTCCGTCATCTCTAGTGGATAGAGTTCCTCGGAACTCTAGGAATTGGTGGCTGGAAGGATGACGAAGGTGTTTCTAGAAGGTCAGATGCTCTGGTGGTCAGAGGAGGGAGCACGAGGAGATTTCCAGACTTTAGTCTGTGGTTCGAAGTTTGGGCTTGAATGCTCAATTTCGATTGCGAGTTTTTGTTGTAGTTCTGATGATCGAGGGTTGGTGCGAGTGTGATAGCCGATGTAGGGAAGGCTTTGGTGATGATTGGAGTTGGTCGGAGCCACCGCGCATGTGCACGGTGTATTTTTTTTCTGATGAAGTTTGGGTTTGAGCAGAGAATGGTACTCGGTTTTTCTCAAGTTGTTTGCGTGTGTTGCCCGAAGTTCTTTGGGTTGTGGCTTGGAATTTTTGAGGGATGGCTCGAGTAGTTTGATTTGTTACAGGTTTTAAAACCTGTCGGATTTTCAAACTTTAAAATGAAATTTGAAATTGAAAGCAAGATTTAAACTGAGTTTTCAATCAATTTTTTTTAAGTATGGGTTCAAATTAAATTTTTGTATCCTACCTTTGAAATAAATAAAGTTTTATAACAAATCAAAATGTTTGAACAAATTTAAAGGTTTAAAACTATATTTTTTAAACGAATTAATTTTCCAAGAAAATGTTTAAAACTTTATTTATATAAAATACTTTTATAAAAAGTTTTCTTTAACATTTCATTTAAAAGGTTTGTAATTGTTTTAAATCGTTAAAGTTAAATTTGTAATCATTTTAAAAACTTAAATTTGAAATGAAATTTAAAGGTAAAACGTTTCAAAGGCATTTGTAATGATAATTAAGTCATAAATAAAGATAATATTTTATCTTAAAATTAATTAAGATTTAAATGATTTGAGTTTGGGTTAAATTAATAAGGTAATTAAAGAGTCATTAACTAATTTAATTAATTATTATGGATTAATAAATAAGTAACTAAAGAATTATTAATAGTTAACGAAGATCATTAACTAGGGATTATGAATGATTAATTAATGTAATTAATTTAAGATAATTAATTAGATTAATTAAGGATAATCATTTGTGGAATTATTTAAGTATAATTACTTAATGAAAGTAATTAAAGGAATTAATTACTTAATGTAATTAAGTAAATTAATGTGATTAGTTTACGTTAATTAATTAGTTTAATTAATTTAAGATAATCACTTGATGATTTGTTAAGTATAATTACTAAATGTAATTAATAAAGAATAATTACTTAGTGAAGTAATTGATGGGTAATTACTGAGACGTAATTAATTGATAAATGAAAGTTGTTTTGAGTTTAATTACTTTGTGTAATTAATAAGAAGGATAATTACTTAGTGGAAGTAATTAAAGATTAATTACTTAGTGTAATTAATTTATGAATTAATTAATAAATTTATTTGAAGTTAATTAAGTAATGTAAGTAATTAATGGTAATTAATTACTAATGTGATTAATCAAGGCTGATTAATGAAGAATAATTATTAAATGTGATTAATTAGAACAATAATTAATTAAAAGAAGTGATTAAGGATCGTTAATTAATATAATAAATGAAGTAATTAAGGGTTGATTAATTAAGGATAATTAATCAATATAAGCGATTATAGAGGAATTAATTAATTGCAATTAATTAAGGATTAATGTAATTAATTATAATTAATTAATGAAGTAATTAAAGGTTAATTATTGTAATTGTTTAAGGATAATTAATTTGTGTAATTAATTAAAGGCTAATTACTTAATGTAATTGGAGCATAATTAATTAAGGATGATTAATTAAGATGGATAATTAGAGAATGGTTAATTAATTGGTTTATAATTAATCAATGGTTAAGTAAGCAGGATTTATAGTAATGGAAGTAATTAATTTAATTCATTTTAAATTAATTAGTGATGGCGTGATTTTTTAAATCTTTACTTTTAATGGCTAAATATTTTTGAATACTTTGGATTGTTTGATATCTCTGATAGGAGATATGTGTTTATCTGTGATAATTGGATGACTTTGGTCGAATTGTGATGATATGGATTATCTATTCGTGGGATTGTGAGTTATATATCTGTATGAATAAAGATAATAAATTAAATTGTTTTAAATTTAAAACAACTTGGACTTAAAAGATGGCATTTTTGATTTCGAAGAGACCGAGGTCGGGTATCAGTAAATGTCCAAACCCACTTCAATTTGTAACCTACAATGATTCTTTGTTGATTGATATGTGAAATCAATAGGCTAAAATGGAATAATTTAAATGACTGGACCGTTAAAAATTAAGTAAGGGTACTTATGGATTGATTGTGAATATAAGTGTTGTCTATAGCACGTTGTGAACTGGTAGTGATGAACGAGTTACCCAGGTTTATGTATGTTTTTTGCATTAGTATTTCTTGTTAGATGGGTTTACCCACGCTGGTTTCCAGCCTGATTTGGGTGTTACTTTGATGTAATGCTCGGGTCAGATCGAGTATTACAGATTTTTAGGTAAAGACATTCTGGAGCTCAGGAGGCGAGCTGGATGGCAGGAACATATGGAGTGTTTCCGTTGTAATATGTTATTGTATATCTGGGACATATGATTTTAACTGTCCAGTGTTTGTGTAAATGTTGTAACTCTGCTGTTGTATGTAATTTAACTGATACAGCTTCTTGTATAAATGTTATTATTTGATACTATATTTTATCCTCATCGAGTGTGAGATTCTGAGTTTGGTTTTCTGTCTTTTCTTCTTCTATCTCTTCCTTCTTTTCCTAACTATATGGAATTTTCGAGATCGAAAATTCCGGGTCGTTATAGTCTTATGTGATATTTCGAACACAGTGCACTCTGCCTTGTTTAATGTTTGAGTCTTGTTAGTCCATGTTGCACTTAAGTTGAATTGTTGAATTTTTTACTGCATATATATGTATGTTTACTACATATATATATATATATATATATATATATATATATATGCATATGCATATATGCTTTGAACTTTCACTTATGTACCTGAGCACTGCATTCGAATGATTTACTGCATATACATGTATATCCATGTTGCACTTGAGAATATGCACTTGTTTACTACATATTTATGTAAGATTTGAACTAATGCATGTATGTTTTATATCAAGTTGTGGGATAACACATATTTATGCTCCGAACTTCCCTGTTTATATATTTATATACATACATACATACATATGTATGTATGCATGTATGTTTGCATTTGTTCTATTTGGATAATTCTAGTTGCGGTTTAATTTCGAATATCGGATTACAACTTTTTAATTTTCTACATTGATGCTAATTGAACTGAAATGAAATGTTTTTCCTAAAGCTTGACACCGAGTTCATGTGTTTTGAGATATATGTGTTTTGATATTTCTTTTTTCAGATATATGTGCATATATGTACATGTATGTTTTGAGATATATGTGTATATGTACGTATGTAAATATGAATGTTCTTTTACTTACACATTGCCTTGTTCATGTCCATGTCCATGTACTTGCACTTGCACACGCACACCGCCTTGTTTTAACTTTCATGTGTATATACATACATACATATGTATGTATATATGTGTGAATGTTCTTTTACTTGCATACTGCCTTGTTCATGTCCATGTCCATGTACTTGAGTCTTGCTGCTCCTATTTGAAACCGTCCCTTATTTACTGCATTTGACTGGCGCTAGCTTGCACTTGTTTACTGTAGTTACACTTTTTGCTTTGCCTAGTTGTCTTGTTTGCATTTCCTAGATGTTCTTTGAGTTGAACCATTTTGAGCTTAACCATTTTGAACTAATTCATGGATGTGCTTTGAGTTGAACCATTCCGAGCAGAACCATTTTGCTTTGCTGTATTGGTTTGTTTTGATTGTTTTGCCACCTAGTTTTTACTTGTATATGTTGCACCTGAGTTGAGCCCAAGGAGGCTTGGGCTTGACCTTGTGCTCATTTGCACCGTGTTGAGCCTTCATATTTGACCTTTGCAACAGTCCGTGAGATTTGATCGATGAATCGACCTTGTGATATTATAGTGATACACTGTGCATATCATAAGTTGTCCGTGCATAGATATATTTGTCCCTGTCTAAAACATGAAGAGAAAACAAATATATAAACCGAGGCAATATTAATATTCATATTCAATTTTATTTTCGCAATTTAGGTTTCCTTCCTTTTCCATTTTACTACGTCGGTTATTTGACAGGTATAAGAGATAATTGGACTCAAGCTAGAGCAAGAAAATCAAGATCAACATCAACATTAAAAACAAACTCACGTGAGTGTGAGTAAAAAAATTGTTACATATGAGAGTATACAGAAATGTTTTATATATGAGAATGATAGTGAAAGTTATATTATATTTGAAAATGTAAATAGAGTGATAATGAAAGTTGTATTATATTTGAATTTAATTTGAAATAAAATATTTGTTTAAATAAAATTAAGATTCTTTTATTTCAAGAATTATTCATAGTAGTCAATAATTATATGTTGTCTAACAAGAAATTCTAGAAATGATACTATAACATCAGACAACATATGTTTTTTTTATTTTTGTTCATGCATATCCGACGACGGGACGTATATGTCGTCTGATATGCAGTGAGACGACACTAGATTTAACAATAGAGACATACAATCAATCAACGGAGCATATCTGTTGTTTGATGCATATTTTCCCATAGTGACCATTCAAACATATCCAGACAAATCAAACCAATCAAATCCAAAAAAAATCAAGTATTAATATTTATATATAATCAAACCTATTTAAACTAGACATTTCAAGGAACTTTAGCCCGTCCATCAATGCCGAAGATTGGATCCGCTTTGATAGCATCCCAATCTTCATTATCATTGTTAATGGTACACTCTGGATTATTGGTTGGTTCTTCTTTATTCAAGGTAGAAATCATCCACAGAATTGCGCCGAAATACCTTTCATGCTCCTTGATCTTCTGCATTTGACTTAATTCTAATTGCTTCTGGTTTCTTAGGATGAAAGAAAGATTTTTCTTAAATGGTCCAAGAGTTCTTTTGAGGTTGTCGTAATGTTTTTGATGTGGGGAAGTCATTATTGAGGAGATAAGTTTATATACGAAAAGGAGTGAAGATAGAGACTGAAAATAATGATTTTCTAGAGTGAATAGGTATATATAGGGGTAAGAAGTCATTTGAAATTAATTAGTGTTTGGTAGTTATTATTTTTTAATTTTTTTAAAATTTTGAAAACTGACCGTTATATGTCGACATACATGATTTGCATATGTAGGCATAGGTAATATATTTTTCAAAACTACTTTATTTTACAATTCTATTATTTTGGCCTATACTATTATATTTGTATGACTTTCCAGGGATAATTGACAATGTATAACAGAAAGAAATAGAATGTTCATTGGAAATAAGGATGAGTACCAGGAGTAAAAGAAAGATACATGAGGTTCAACATAAACTATAAAATCAAAATACAAAGATAGCTTAAACAAACAACTAGAAAGACTGGATGAAGTTAAAGAAGAACCACCATGCTTGCGGATAATCTTTCTAAAGAATTATCCATTTTGCTGGAAATTGAGGTAAATTTCTTTGAAAATGATTTCTTAAGATTTCTTTGGTTTTGAATGATCTTTACTTGATTTTTTAGAAGATTTTGTTGGATGGATTAAGTGGCATGTTGATATTTTCCAAGGAAGTACCATTCTTCTCTCCTTGTTCTTCCTCGTGGACTTCCATTTCCTCTCCTTCCTCTTCCTCCTCTTCTCTTATTTCTTGCTCCTCTTCCTATAAACCTTTATTCCTTTCCCGTAAGAATTTCATAAGACTCGAAAAAGGGTGAAATATGCATAGGTGAATTGTTGGCCTTGTCAAATATTTTTCAAGGAATTGTTTCCTCTCCTTTAAGGCCAACAACAAAATAATTGAAACCTCGAGTAAGATACACACTATGAAGTAGTATGTTTTCATTTTTATAATTTTTTTAGGAAAAAGTTCATCCAAATGACTTGAAAGCAGTTTATGTTGCATTGACCATAAATGGTAAAAAATGCTTTAAAAACTTTTTGTCGGGTTATTATAATTACTCGTTCTAGGAGTGATACTTCATTGAAAAAGAAGGCTTACTATTCTTGCTTTTGGATACAAATTTTTGTTTTTAAATTCAAAATCATCATTGTTTTCAAAAATGTCATGGATTGTTTCACGATTTTCAAAATCAATTTGAAAAGTTGAAAGGTCCACTCCATTAGATTTGCATCCAAGAATGTGATCCAAAAGTTCACAATTTAAAACAATTTGTCTCTTTGACACTACTCCAAACTTCTTCTTCTCTTCAATCATAAACTTTTCCTTTTAAATTTGCACAAAACATCTTTACCAATTTTGGATAACAAAGGAAATTATTTTGAGAAGCATCGGATAAATCAATAATTTCATTTCGCAAACAAAGATTAGAAAGATCATAAGTAGGAAAATCTTCAAAAATAGCAAATCTTTCGGTAAAGACTTTTTTGAAAGATATACTCAATATTGGCCTGCATGGCTTCTTGATCATTAAAAAGATGTTCTTTTATTTTCTTAGAAAGCTTCATGGTTACCTTAGTATTGCTTGAAAATGCGACTGAAGAGTAATTTGAAAAGATAAGAAAGTTTATTATTTTTGAATTTGAAAATGAAAGTGAAATATGAATGGATGAAGGTAGAGATAATAAATAGAGAATCAAATGACATATTCTCCGGTCGAGGGACACCATTTTCGAACTTAAGGGTAGGTGAAAAGTGTAACATTCCCCTACTCGGAGGCTCAAAACTAACAGCTACGGATGCTGTAGTCATCCATAGTTACTAATCTCGGCGACCAAATACAGCGGTGTTAGATCCATTGATACACAAATCATAAGAGTATGGAAAAAATTTAGCAATTTAAAACACATTTCCACATTCCATTCAAAACATTTCATGTTCATTACATAATCCCAAAATGTTAACCATGTTCAGAAAAATACAATTTTTACACATACGCCAAGAACGACATATGAAGATGCCCCCTTGGTTGATCAGAGTATATAATAAGGCTAATAAGTTTGCCTTTTCATCCAAAATACACAGCATAAAAAATAACTCTAGATAACTAACTGCCTCCTGCACGCCTTTTTTTATTCATCTAAGAAGAGAACTTGAAAACCCTAAACCTCATACTACTCAAAATCAATTGAGTACCCAAGAGTTTAAGGTGAAACCAAAAACTTTGAGTCAGACATAAAGCCTGGTATGAATAATAATTTAACATCTCAATCCATTTAGATACCTAGTGAGACCATGCTGCTTAGCGGGACAGGATTTCCCCTACTAGTATCCTAAAACCCTTTTCAAAACCACATACTGCGCTCATGTATCCATAATGGTTAAAACATAGTATTTAAAACATTTATGATGATATGCATACATATAAACATCTTGGATTTCCCATCCCAGATTTTATTGACTCCCAGTCATAATTATTGTTTTTATGGTCACTATTAACCTATTAGTTTCCATGGGTTTACTAATAACCTTTTTATAATTTATGGACACCGTGTCCTATTTCATAGTTTCCATGGTATCAGTAAGAACCTATATGCCCCTGCCAATTAACTTAATTAATTCTTAGGTCCCCCTAAACCTGTGGGTCATTCCAATAACTCATCTTTTATCATAGTTTTCATGGGTTGACTCGGAACCTATGGATTATTCCAGTAACTCATTTCCTATCCTAGTTTTCATGGCTTCATTAGAAACCTACTAATGCCTTTGATATCTTCTTTCTTATCCTAGTTTTCATGGGTTGACTAGGAACCTTTTGACTGATGTCAATACTTAATTCGGATATAGTTTTCATGGGTTCACTACAAACCAATTGGCTCCTGCCAACCATTCTTAATACATACTTTTCATGAGTTTACTATAACCTGTTGGTTACCTCCAATAACTTCCTAATCATAGTTTTCATGGGTTTACTATGAACCTATCTCTCGGATAACTTCAAGGTCTAGGAATCCTATATTTTAGTCTCCCTGACTCCCTGGATGCAATTCTACTCATTAGAAGTTTAATCAATTTATATTCACTACTGGGTTAAACTACTGGTTCTTCTACACCTTCATCCCGAAAATATAATTTTGGGTCCTTTATCATGGGAATATATTCATATTTAAAAAAGCAAACATAATAACTTACATGCCACTCATGTGGGTTTAAAGTCCTAAAAATACATTACATATGAAACATAGTTAATCCCTTTAACCTATATATTTATTAAGGCAATACTTCTTCAAATTTATATACTTAAAGTCATTTCAAAACTTCTTTATTTAGCCATGTTTTTTCCATTAACAGTGAGTTTGGGTTTAAAAAGCCTTTTGACACCTTCGAAACCTTGCTTTCGATTTCATTGGATAACCTCCTTCGAAAGCATTAAATTTTTGTTTTTAAAAATTAGGCTCCTGCCTTTCGAATACTTTAAAACATCCCTTTCGAAACCGTTCGACCTTATTAAAGTATTATCGTATAAGTATTGAGGCATGGCTTCAAAACCATTCAAAAGTACTCCTTTTAGAACCACTGAAGTTTACCCTTTGAAACCAATAGCTTTCGAAGCCTTTGGGTTTATATTTAAAATAACATTTTTAGGTCAAAGTGAACATATGCGAAAGCATCTCTTTAGAAGCCATTCTCTAATTAAAAAAGTATTGGGCAAGCTTGGTGGTGTCGAAACCATCCTTTTGAAAGCATTAAAACATCTGGGTAAAACCATTAAAGGTTGTATTCAAAACCTCTTTCGAAACCATTGTCGTCGAAACCCCTAACCCCTTTCAAAAGCAGTAGTAAGCAGCTTATATTTATAAATTAAGCAGTGCCTTTCGATAGCATTGATGTCTTCAATACCATCGAGAGGCATCAAAATCAATGAAGGGTTTCGACTTGGTCGAAACTACCCCTTTAGAAAGTTTCAATGAAAATTTAAGTAACTCCCTCGGAAACTACTATTTTAAAACAAAGGCGTCGGCTCTCCTTCTTTAGAAATACCCTTTCGAAACCATTGGTTCCAACTACTATGAAACCCTTTTGTAAGCAGGCAAGCGCTTTTCTTTTAGAATAAAACAAAACAAAGGAACCATCACCTTTGGAAGCTACGTTCGACAACCTGCCTTTCACCTTTCTCCAATCCACTACGTACCAACTAACCGGTACCATGTGTATTGGTTTGCTAGTTTCTACTTAGAAGGTTTCGACTTGGTTGGAGATGGAAGCTCTGGGCCGAAAGGTCCTTCTAAAGAAGGCGGAACCCACTTTTCTGAGCTAAAGGCTGTTTTTACAAAATAAAGCAAACTTTTTGTAACTAACTTGTCCGCATGTAAGCACTTGATTAGCTACACTAAACTTCCAAGTTATTTTGCTAATATTTGCCGCATTTTCTCAGATCT
The DNA here is from genome assembly GCA_030765085.1 of Allium cepa. Classification (NCBI taxonomy): domain Eukaryota; kingdom Viridiplantae; phylum Streptophyta; class Magnoliopsida; order Asparagales; family Amaryllidaceae; genus Allium; species Allium cepa. The sequence goes on along the minus strand of CM060934.1, from coordinate 306,453,081 downwards.
AAAAATTAAAAAACGTTAAATAAATAATCCATTCCTATTAACAAAACAATTAAATCATTTAGGTCCTCCTATCAAAATAATTTAATTCACATATTAAATGACTTTGTAAAAAATCCCAAAAATTTAAAAAATTCATTTTAATCATGTTGCATATCATATTAAAATTTCAGACCCAAATCCTTAATATAATTTTTGAAATAAATTTATAAACCGAAATAACCATATTTTCCTTTACAAATTCATAACTGATTCTCCCCAGCTTGGAAAATTATAAAAATTGAAAATCAACTCCAAAATCATGTTTTCAATGACATATAATTTTTCCAAGGCATTTAGAAATCATTAAATCTCGATTTTATTCTAAAACGGTGCACATCTCCTTTTAAACAATCTTATTTAAACTAAATAATTTATAAATTGAGCATATCATCCAATATATCATAAAAAATTCCCTTAAATTTGAAAACATACGATTAAAGAAATCAAAATAGAGATATAATTATTATTCACCTTAGATTGGATAAGGAAATTAGAGATTGATTGAGATTGATTTATTCTTGCTTGATCCTAAGCTTTAGATTTGATTTCTCCTTTCTTCTTTCTCCTTAATGTCCGACTCCTATTTTCTTTCTTACATTTTTAATTTTTACTTAACATAAATGAACGTGTATGGCTAAGGGGATAATAGTATAAGGATGGAGAATGTGGGCGGCAAATGACCTTGATGCCCTTATGTTTAATTAGTTAGCACTTAACCCTTTTAAGCTCATTCAATTTAAATAGCACGTCTAATAAATTAATTAACCAACCTCAATTTCCTTATCACTCTGCATTATTCTATTTAACTTATTCTAATTAAAATCTCCTGAATAATACTATTAAAAATTATGGGTGTTACAGGCTCCCTTCCTTAAAGAGTTTTATCCTTGAAATTCAGTAAGGACTAAATATCAAATATAACAATCATCTATAAGAACTCCTAACATCCATACTACACTGCTCGACTAGCAACTAATCTATATAAACCTAATATAGACATACCATCAAAGCAGATCAGGATAAGCGTCTTGAATCCTATCCTCTGTCTCCTAAGTACAGTCCTTCTCGTTGTCGCTCCATTGAACTTTCACCAACTTAACTGCCTTTATCCTTAATCTCTTCTCATCTCTCGCTATAACCCGAACTGGTTGTCTAACAAAAGTTAAATCAGGCTTTACTACCAAGTCTTCTAACTGTGTTTAAGGAATAGTAGCCTCCAGATCATGCACATACTTGCGAAGATGAGACACACGGAATGCATTATGGACACCTGCCAAATTGCTTGGTAACTCTACCCTGTACACGAGCTTTCCAATTCTTTCTAAAATCTGGAACGAACCAACGTATCTCGGGTCCAACTTTCCCGACTTCCCAAACCGTACCATACCCTTCAACGATGATACCTTAATGAAAAATTGGTCTCCCACTGAGAACTCTAGGTCTCTACGCCTCTTATCTGTGTAAGTCTTCTGTCTGGATTGAGCTTTCTTCATCTGTTCTCGAATTAACTCAATATTTTCTGACGCCTCTCTAACTAAATCTGGACCTAAGATTAATTTGTCTCCAGTATCTAACCAACAAGCCGGTGACTTGCATGGTCTTCCATACAAAGCTTCAAAAGACGTCATTCCTATGCTAGTTTATTAACTATTGTTATAGGAAAACTCACTCAAATGTAGGTGATCCTCCTAAGATCCACCGAAGTCCAATACGCAAGCCCTCAATAAGTCCTTGAGTACCTCATTGACTCTCTTTGTCTGTCCATCCATCTGTGGGTGATAAGTTGTACTCATCTTGAGCTCGGTACCCAATACCCCTTGTAGACTCTTCTAAAATTCACTAGTGAATAATGCATCTCGGTCGCTGACTATGCTACTAGGAAGCCCATGAAGCCTAACTATGTTCTTCACGAACACTAGCCAAAACAGGTGCCATCTTGGTTGACTTGACTGGAATGACATGGGCACTCTTGGTTAGCATGTCCACCATAACCCATATGCTTTCATTTTCCCTATTCGACCTTGACAACCCGTCTATAAAATCCATGGATATCGAATCACATTTCCATATTGGAATCTTTAAAGGCTGAAGCAATCCGCTCAGCTTTTGATGTTCGACTTTCAATTGTTGATAGTTTACACGCTGCCTAACCCACAAGTCAACATCCTCCATCATGTCTCCCTAATAGAAGCTCCTCTTCATATCTTGATTCATCTTGGTCCCTCCAGGATGAATCGTAAACTTGGATCGATGACGTTCTTCTAGAACTTCTCTCCTTAAGCTCTCTACATCTAGAACACATAACCATACTTTCTTTCTCAACCATCCTCTCTGGTCAAGACAACAATCTTTCAAATCATTGATCTTAGTTCCTACCTTAAGCCTTTCAATCCTCTCGGCTAAAATTGGATCTTCTCTCTGCGTGGAAGCTATCATCTCGAATAGCACCGGTCAAACATCTAAGAAAGATAACATGGCTGTGACGGCCCGGCCTTTCAACCTTCGAAAATAGGCAACCGATACATCACCCGCATTCACATGTCCGAGATTCAAACGTTGGAGTACGGATCGCTGGAGTTATAACACATTAGATAATAACAACACAATGGAAACAAAATAACTTTCATTCATTCACTTCGTGGATTACAATATTCTTACGACAAGTGTCCAACATCATCAGAGTCCTATATATTACACAACAATGGAATACAACATAAAAGCGAAAAAATAACATCAACATGGTCTTCCAAGAGAGTCCAACATACCGCATCTTCATTTCCAAAGCTCCAAAGTCCAAACCAAAAAAGACCAAAACCAAAAGCTTCATAGACTTCCAAATCCACATCTACCCCAACTTAGCTCCAGAACCTACTGATAACCTAACACTAGGACGCCTATGTGGAAAATTAGGGGCACCTAGAGTTTAGCAAAGGGAATAATAAACTCCGAGTCGGTCATGGTACTGGTGTGAGAACTTAAAACTGTTATTTGTGCCAAAATCCATTCATGCTTTTGGAAAATGAAACTACCATGAGGTCTCTCGGCACACAATCAAATGCAATCGCACACATGGGGAAGGTTTCTCCTTATAGTAGTCAAACATGCTTGGTACATGAAAATATGATATTATTTTTAGTGCATAGTGTGGAAAACCATTTCGCAAGTATAATATTAATCTTAGCCATCATATGTACCATTATAGTATGCCTACTATAGCTACCATGTTAAATGGCAGGTTCTACAACTGAAATAGTAAAGGGCTCGTATTGTTTTGCTTGGATTTTCGACAAATGGCCAAGGCCAAGGAACTTCCTTTATCCGAATAAGTACGCCTCTGGAGGGATGTCTCGACAACCTAACTGGAACTTTGCCAACACAAGACCGGACTACTTCTGTAACTGGGTTACTAACTGTCACGAGTATGCCATCCCCCGGCCGTAACCGACCTTTAGTGAGGCGCCTCAAATTCCAACAACCACATAAGTAAAATATCTATGCTCCATATCATAATATCAGTTTTTATCCAGAAGGAAATGCACATACCCTTAGGATCGCGAACCCCATAACCATGTTGCATCCTAACTATTTCGACCATTTCCCGGGGTGCGAGGCGATGAAGTCTCGTCCCATAAAGCTACGCTTTACACAAAAGCCATGCTTCGATCAACCAATGCTCAACACTTAGCATGCCACATTACCAAATTGGGAATATATCACTAATAACTATCGACTATATAACCTATGAGATCGTACGTCTCAGAGTAGGGTGTTAAGCTAAGAGAATAAATTCTCTGCCACCAACAGAAATGTATTTGATAGAAACCAGCTTTGTATTCCAAAGTGTAATGTCAGGCATACATCCATACATGTCCATCCTGGGTCTGAATGGAACCGAAGGCGCTTCATCCAATTAAGGAAAGAAGTCCTTGCAAATTTAGATATCCCCAATCTCGTCCGGACTCCCCATCACATAGAGTAATCACTATTCCGGAGCAACTGGTGCAGAGACAATCAATAGGCAATCCTTTCATTTTCGAGAATACCCGGTCTTCAACCACCATCTTCAAATGAGATTCCATCCCGTCGTATCATTATTCCCTGGCCTTTTTGAATAATGAGCGCTTATTTAAAGCATTTGGATACATTCGAATCTTAGTTAAATCACAACTTTTTAGTCCTTATTTCCCAAAACCTTTCCTTTTGAATGGTTTAAATAAATTTCATTTTTAATCTTTTAAACAAAAGATCCACCTTTTAATTCAATGCAGAACATTATATTCACGCAGCAATTCATCACAGATAAATAACTTACATTTATCACAGCTCAATCCAAAGCAATTCATATCATAGGATATTACTGATTAACATACTAGAGATATTAATCAATCCAAGCATTCAATATAATCAATCATTTATAAGCAAGATTAATTAATCGCATAATTTATAATTAATTTAATTTAAACCAAATAAATTAATTACTTGTGAATTAATTACCTAACCCTGCTTAATTAACATTAATTGATTACAAACAATTTGTTATTATTTTAATTAATTAATGAAATTAATTAATCATCTTTAATTACTTACATTAATTAATTATCCTATGATTAATAATTGTTAATTAATTATCCTTTAATTACTTAATTAATTAACCTTAATTATTAATTAATTATTCATTAACTACTTTCATTAGTTAGTTAATCTTCAATTACCCAAGACCTTAATTAATTAAAAGATAAACCATTTATCTGAATAAATTACTTAATTATCATTTAAATCTTTATTTAATAAACCTTGGAACTAATTATCATTAACATATAATTTAACTTAAGACCCTTAAGTTAATTAGTAAATAAAAACATTTTACTTTCTTAATCAACTACTTGATTATTTGTTTAATTTATTTTAAATAAACTTCAGAACTAATTACAAACAAAAGGCATTTAATTAAATATCTTAAACTTAATTAATTTAAAATAATTTATAACTTTTAACTAATCCCAAATTAAATAAACATTTATTATTTAAAAGAAATTGTTTTAAACTTGATTTGCTTTAAAGTTTTAAAATTGCAACTTGATATACCCGAGTCAAACCCTGAGCCTACCCGTACTTAACCCGAGCAAACCCTTTTTCTAAAAAAACTCGGTTTTGGTTTAAATTTAAAAGTTGTTACACTACTAACACACTCACGAACCACCCGATGACGAGCTCGAGCCAACCTGCCAATTTCCTGAGTCCAAACCCGAGACTCCACCTTCTTCCCTTTCTATTCAAACATCATCACCCAAAACAATGATACACCTGACACATGTTCATGTGCACAGGTGAATGCAGTGGCTTCGACCACTGATGGTATCACCGGCATTGCAGCTTCGACCACCACTCTCGATTCCGATCACCCAAAACCTTGCCATGATGACAAACTCGAAATCGAGCACAAACGATCCTACTAGAACAAAATAGTTCATCCAAAAACCTCCTCGACCCACCACCTAAGGTCACCAAAGCCTTCAAAACTCCGACTATAGCTCCGCCGTTAACCCACGCTCTGATCCCCCTCACTCCGAATCAGTCCGATGTTCCTATGACGACAAACAAGCCTCGAAACCTACGTCGACCAAGCCAGGTCTTAAAACCTTAGATCGCCATTGATCATCTGCCACGGCGAACTATAAATTCACCAACCATTTTTGCCGAGACCCCCTACACTCAAGCATGCTCCAGAAATGATCACGATCTCCCACCTTGCTCCGATCACTAGAAAATGCCCAAAATAACGTTCCCATTCAACCCACGAATTCTCCCCAATTACAAAACTAAAACACTGATTTTATTTTTAAAAATCATCGTTTTTGAAATTGATTTAGATGATGTAATCAAAAACCAAAATTTAAATAATAAATTTTATGACTTGATTTGATTTTTACTGTTCTTCTTCCCTACTAGACAATCAACTTTCTAATTATCCTTATTAACATTTTTGAAAACAAAATTTGGTTAATACAAACACTTTTATTCAAAAGATCCTAACCTAAAAGAGACTAGGGGAAGAGAAATTGAAATTTTAAATTAATTTAGCCTGTTAATACAAAACAGAGACATGTGTGTGTGTGTGTGTGTGTGTGTGTGTGTACAGACATGCACACAGATAATCCTCATACATATATACATGCAAGCATAATATACATTCATGCAAACATCTATTATAACATTATTTCAAATATTTATCACATACAACAAGTTTTAACAGATATAAGCTTTTTTTTTTTAAAAAGTTGTTGACTCACAGTTTCATGATGAATAAAGGAGCTTTTTAAAACTTCAAAACTGGAAATTTGTTTTGATCTTGATCTGCTTGATGTTTGAGATGATTTTTTGCTTTGATTTTGTTGAATCTATGCTTCAGGTTGAAAATTGTAAAAGATTGTTTTTTCTTCTTTGGTTTGTTTCAGGTTTTAATTTTAAAATACGAAAGAAAATGAAAGAGCAGGAGAAGTAGATATATATATATATATATAACTTTGTTTTTATTATTTTTTTAAAAATGAAAAGAAAATAAATAACTTGATACTTGTTAAATTGCATGTTATAATGCATACACTTGTCTTTTTGCATGCACTTATGTCTTTAATATGTTTTTATATTATATTTTCAATTTTTATTAAGTACGTTTCCTTTTGTTTATATTTATATAACTTTGAAGAAAATGATTTAGAATCTAATTATACATTTATAAATAAACACACACACACACACACACACACACACACACATATATATATTAGTTTTTAAAATATAGAGTTTTTAAATCCAATTTATTTTTAATATATTTATTTTTGAATTTCAAATCAAAATTCTTTCTACAATCTATTTATATATATACATAAAACACACGAATATCTTATTTGTTTTGGAAAAATTCAAATTAGTTCACAAATTAATTCTAAAATTTATATTAATTACTAAATTAAATTTGGCTTAAAAACGGGATCGTTAAAATGGCAGTCCCTTGACTAGAACTAGCAGTAGATCTTAGCTGCACACCGCAGCTGGCTAAAGCTTCAAGATCCTTCCATTCTCCTAACATAACTAACACTACATTCTGATGTTTTCTACTAATAGCATCTGCCACCTTTTTCCTTTTCTAGGAGTATACTCTATCCCAAAATCATAAGTAGCCAAAAACTCCGACCACCTCTGTTGTCTCATATTCAACTCTTTCATAGAGAATAAGTATCTTAAATACTTATGATCGGTATAAAACTCAAATATCTCCTCCAAGATATAATGCCTCCAAATCTTCAAGGAAAAAATCACCACAGCCAAATCTATGTCATGAGTAGGGTATCTTACTTCGTGCGGTCTAAGCTACCTAAATGCATAAGCAATGACTTTGCTCTTCTGAATCAACGCTTGTCTAATTCCAGTCCCACATGCATAAGTGTATACTACCAACCCTTGGTTTCCATATGGAATTGCTAACACTGGAGCATTGGTCAATAAATGCTTTAACTTAAGGACTACTTAATGAATCTCTAGTAATAACCAGTAAATCCAAGAAAAATTCTGATCTTAGACACTGTTTCTAGTCTCTTCCAATTGTTCACGGCTTTTATGTTATCTGGATCGACTAACAATCCTTTCTTTAAAACCACATGACCAAGAGACTTAACCTCTTTCTTCCAAAAATAATACTTGGAAAACTTCGCCTTTAGCTGAATCTACCTCAACTTCTCAAGCACAACCCTATGATGATCTTTATGCTCTCTCTCATATTTAAAGTACACAAAAATTTCATCTATAAACACTAACACGAATCTATCCAAATACTTTTGGAAGACTCAGTTCATCAAATCCACAAAGAAAGGAGGTGCATTAGTCAAACCGAATGGCATCACTAACCATTGATATGAACCATATCTAGTCTGAAATGTCATCAAAGGAATACCGTCCTCTGCTACTCTCAACTGATGGAAACCTATTGTCAAATCCAATTGGGAAAACAACTTGGCTCCACTCAACTGATCAAACAGATCATCAATTCTTGGCAAATGATACTTATTCTTTATCGTCCTTTCGTTCAGCTAACGATATTCGATACACATCCTCAACGACCCATCTAGTTTTTTCACGAACACTGCGGCCGCTCCCCAAGGCGAACTGCTTGGTCTAATAAAATTTCTTCCTTCTAGATCTACTAGCTACACTTCAGTTCCTTCATCTCTATCGGTGTCATCTTGGTAGATTGTCTAATCACAGGTTCAGCTCCTGTCATAAGATCTATCCGAAACTCAACAGCTCGTTTCGGTGGTAGTCCTATGACTGGCTCAAAGACATCTGCAAACTCTTTTCCTACTCAAACCTGACTTAGCACTTCTCCCACTTCCATTGCACTCAACATAGCATAACTACCCCGGTCAGAATTCTCTACTGAGAATATAATTCGGTTATGACTATCAAGGTGTCTCAAAGATATCTCCCCATCCTAGAAAAATATCCTAGCCTCATACCTCGTCAACCAATCCATACCCAAAATGATTTTGAAATCTACGAAATTGTAAACATATAAACTGCATGCAAGCTTATGACCTAACAAATCAATTTCTAACTGGTCACATCCCATCCTCAGAGTTGCATACCTTCCTACTGCATTCACAACCCTTAAGGAAGTAATAGCGTATGTGGGATCTAAGCATAACCTATCAACCAAACACTGGGATATAAATAACTGTGATGCACCGGTATAAAAATGTATCCTAACTGATATACTCTAAATCAAAAATGTACCTTCCATCACAGAATTTTCTTTGTCAGCTATAGTAAGCGTAGCTGATGATCCAACTGCAAAAACTTTCCCCTTGTCGGCCCTGATTGGCTCGGAACACCGGTTCTTGTAATGCCCAACTTGTTTACAGTTAAAGCATTTCACACTCTTCTTATCTGCAGCCTTCTTCCCCTTGCCTGATCGACACTCACTTGCATAATGACACTTCTTATGACATTTGTAGCATATCAAATTACCCTTTTCCTTCTTAGCAGCATCCCCTTACCGGGCTCCCTTCTTCTTAAAGAACTTCCTCTTCTTTCCTTGAGGATCCTGAGATTCAACTGGCTTCTTTCTAGTTGAAGCAGCAAGCACCTCTTCATGGTGAATGGCTATCTCCACCACCACATTACAAGGTTCTCGAATATGGGTCATGTTCATTCTAGCAAGCTCATGTCTCAGTCCTTGAATGAACCTCTCATTCCTTCTTACGTCAATGTCAACCATAACATATCCATATCGAGATAGCTCATCAAACATAGCAGTGTACTCGATCATTGACATTTCTCCTTGAACCAGATCCATGAACTTCCTCATCAATGCTGACTTAGAACCTCAGATAAAAACCTCTACTCAAACCTCTTTTTAAAATCAACCCATGTCATCTCTTCCTCCGCTACCCCGACGGTAATACTATTCCACCAGTGGAGTGCTGCCCCTTGCAACTGCCTAGAGGCCCACCTCCTCCTTTTCCCATTATCCAAGCCTAGATCAGTATAAATCCTTTCATAGTGAAAAGGACAATTCTTAACTTCAATAGCATCCTTCGTTCCAACAAATGGTTTTCTATCCAAACTGGTGTAGTCTCTACTCAACTTATCATAGTTATTCCCAACTAGATCCACATGATTAGCTCCTCCAACATTACCAGTAACTCCAGCTTGCAAAATATTGGCTAACAACTGATACACCATCCCCGCATCTACTAGCGTATTTCCAACACGTACATTTGCTTCGACATTTGGATTAGCATTAACCTGTCGACTTAGGTTCCTTCCTGTGTTAGGCCGAGCATTTCCATTGGTTGTGGTGCTTCCTCTACCTAGATTTCCTCTTTCATTTCCTGCTTCCATATTTTCTTTCTCGTAAATATGCATATGAGCCTTAGTAAGATACAAATGAACGGTCTAAGAGAGAGGGGAATATGTACTTAGAGATATATACATATATATCAAATACAAGCACGTTACTATAGCATTAATCCCAAACCCTGATCATATTTCTAATTTATCGGATTATGTTTAAAAAAGCTTTTAGAGTTTACTTTTCTTTTAAAGTTTCGTAAACCTATGCTCTCATACCAACTTATAACATCCTCCTACTTGAAGGCCCAAAGCTAACGGCTACGGATGCTATAATCATCCATAGTTATTAATCCTCGATGACCAAATACGGTGGTGTTAGATGCATTGATACACAGATCACAAGAATATGGAAAAAATTTGGCAATTTAAAAACACATTTCCACATTCCATTCAAAACATTTCATGTTCATTACATAATCCCACAAACGTTAACCACGTTCAAAACAAATATAATTATTACACAATTCCAAGAGCGACATATGAAGATGCCTCCTTGGTTGATCAAAGCATATATTAAGGCTAATAAGTTTTCCTTTTCATCCAAAATAAACAGCGGAAAAATATAACTCTAAATAACTAACTACCTCCTGCATGCCTCCAGAAGCTTTATTCTTTTAAGAAGAGGGCCTGGAAACCCCAAACCTCAAACTACTCAAAATCAATTGAGTATCCGAGAGTTTAAGGGGAAAACAAAAACTTTGAGTCAGACATAAAGCCTGGTATGAATAATAACAACATCTCAATCCATTTATATATCTAGTGAGACTATGCCGCTTAGTGGAATGGGTTTTCCCCTCACTAGCATCCTAAAACCCTTTTCATAATCATATACTGTTCTCTTACATCCACAATGATCAAAATATAGTATTTAAAATATTTATGATGATACACATATTGTAAACATCTTGGATTTCGCATCCCCGGTTTTATAGACTCCCGGTCATAATTATAGTTTCTAGGGTCATTGTTAACCTATTAGTTTTCATGGGTTTACTAATAACCCTTTTATAATTTATGGACACCCTGTCCTATTTCATAATTTCCATGGAATCACTAAGAACCTGTAGGACCCTGCCAATTAACTTAGTTAATTCATAGGTCCCCCCGAACCTATTGGTCATTCCAATAAATCATCTTTTATCCTTGTTCTCATGGGTTCACTGGGAACCTATGAATTATTCAAGTAACTCCCTTCTTATCCTAGTCTTCATGAGTTGACTAGGAACCTACTAATGCCTTCGATCACTTCTTTCTTATCCTAATTTTCATTGGTTGACTAGGAACCTTTTGACCGATGTTAATACTTAGTCCGGATATAGTTTTCATGGGTTCACTACAAACCAATTGGCCTCTGCCAACCATCCTTAGTACATAGTCTTTATGGGTTTACTATGAACCTATTGGTTATCACAAATAATTTCCTAATCATAGTTTTCATGGGTTTACAATGAACCTATCTCCCGAAAAACTTCAAGGTTTAGGCATCCTATATTTTGGTCTCCCTGACTCCCTGGATGCAAATCTACTCATTCAGGAGTTTAATCAATTTATATTCACTACTTGGTTAACCTACTAGTTCTTCTGCCCCTTTATCCCCAAGATATAGTGATGGGTCCTTTATCATGTGAATATATTCGTATTTTAAGAAGCAAACGAAACAACTTATAATACCACCCCTATGAGTTTAAAGTCCTTGAAATACTTTTTATATGAAACATAGTTAATTCCTTTAGCCTATATTTTTTATCAAGGCAATACTTCTTCAAATTTATATACCTAAAGTCATTTCAAACTTCTTTATTTAGCCATGGTTTTTTTTCCATTAAAAATGAGTTTGGGTTTAAAAAGCCTTTCGACACCTTCGGAACCTTGCTTTCATTTCATTGGATAACCTCCTTCAAAAGCATTAAATTTTTATCTTTAAAACATTAGGCTTCTGCCTTTTGAATACTTTAAAACATTTTATTCAAAACCTTTCGACCTTGGGAAAGTATTATCATATAAGCATAGAAGCATAGCTTCGAAATCATTCAAAAATACCCTGTTCGAAACCATTGATGGTTATTGTTCGAAAACAATACCTTTCGAAGACATTAGGTCTATATTTAGAATAACATTTTTGGGTCAAAGTGAACATACACGAAAGCAGTTCTTTCGAAACCATTCCTTAATTCAAAAGGTATTGGGGAAGCTTGGTGGTGTGTTGATGAAGCGCTTACCTCGATAGGTCGCGGCCGCTTCCTTGAATCGCAAAGCAGTAGGTCGCGAGCCATTTCCTTGAATCGCGCAACCCTAGGTCGCGAAGCACTGAAGGTCGCGAACGACCTATTCCCCACCGCGTCAAAGCCTAGGTCACGAGCAAACCAAGATCGCTCCTCCTCTTCTCGGCGACCTACCTTATGTCGCAAACGACATAACTGAATCGCGAAGGACTTTAAGCCGCGAGCTCCACCTAGAACGCGAACGACATCTCCCTTAAGTCGTTTCAATAGGTCGCGAGCAAATCTCAAACCCCAGTAAGTCGCGAATTTCTTTGGTCGCTGAAATTCTAAAGTCGCGAACGAGAAAAGGTTATGTCGCTGAGCTCCCATAGGTCGTTGAAATACTTTAAGTCGCGAAACTACTGAATTCTTAGGTCGTGAACGAGCTACAGAAGTGCTAAGTCACTGTTGCTGATGCCTGGTTTCTTAAGTCGTTTGTATTGTGTTTTCTTATGTCAAGTCGTGTTATGTTGTAACCGTTTGTACTATTTGTAATGTGTTGTACTTTGTGTAGTGTTGTAGTGTTGTAAGCCTATAAATAGGCGAGTCGTGTCATTTGTAAAGGTTGTTGAATTTTGAATAAAATTTAGTTTGTGCTTTGTGCCTCCGTTTAAATTGGTAGTTGAGTGCTATCTCTTATCTCCACTTTCGGATATTCGAGTGCGCTCGAATCAACGATTGTTGAAGCCAATTCACGGAATCAAGTGCGCTTGATCAACGTTCGAAGAATTGAAGATCTTCTCTTACGGTATCATGCGCGATCAACGTGTCGAAGATTGCTAACGTCCAGTATCTTCGTGATCAACGGATTTGGGCCTTACGGTATTCTTAAATTCATCAATTTATCAATGATTCACTGATTATTTCCGCTAATCGTGTGAGATCCTGGACGGATTCGATTTACATTGTCGAATTCGCTTCCTATGGTGCGTCAGTTTGGTATCAGAGAAGGTTGCAAGGAGTTTGCGTCATTTGAAGTTTGGAGATCGGATTTGCAATTGTTGAGAAGTTTGGTGTTCATCGTGAAGTTGCAACAAGTTTGGAGCTTTCGATCCATATCATTTTGGATCAAAGTCCAAAAAGTGTTTGAAGTTTGAGCCGTGCATCACTTGGAGTGTTCAAGGCCGAGAGCCAAGTGTTGGAGAAAGCCGTGACTTGTTTGTTCAAGTTTGAGTTGAAGTTTTTGAAGATTGTTTATTTGTTGAAGTTCAATCATGCCACCGAGACGAGCTCAACGTCATCGTAATATTAATGCTTTGTATGGAAGAGAAGAGGCCGATGAAATGGAGCAACGAATCAACGAGAGTTTCACTGAGAAGTTGAATGAAGGAATTGGTCGATTAGAGAGAATGATGCTTGAAATGAGTCAAAGTAGAAGAAGGGTTTCACCTGAATCGAATCATGGGGGAAACAGAGTTTCACCACAGTCGGATCGGGAGAGAAGAGGAGATCATGATTGTAGGAATTTTGACGATCGTGAAAGGAATGTTGATGAACGAAATCAGAGAGATGTGGATTATCGTGATCAGAGGAATGTAGATCGAAGAAATGGTAGTGGTAGAAATGTTGGTGGTCATGATCGACAACGATATGCATCAGATTTTGATGAGGAGTTTGATGGTGGTAGTGTTCATAGTCGAAATCGAAGCCAAGGAAGAAATCATTCAGAGTATGATCACAAATGGGAGTCCGGAATGAAAATTGAAATTCCAGAGTTTAAGGGTGGTATACAGGCTGAAGAATTTCTAGATTGGTTATCTAATGTTGAAGAGACCTTTGATTTCAAGGAGGTTCTGGAAGATCGTAGAGTGAAGTTGATTGCTACTCATTTAAGAGGGAGAGCCATGGCATGGTGGCAGCAGACCAAACTTACACGAGAACGGATGGGAAAGTCGAAGATTGTTTCATGGGGAAGATGAAGAAGTTAATGAAAACTACTTTCTTACCTTACAATTATCAATCTCTTATGTATCAACGCTTACAAAATCTAAGGCAGGGGACAAAGACTGTTAATGATTATGCTAATGAGTTTTATCAACTGATTGCTCGAAATGATATCATGGAGATAGAGGAACAGTTAACTGCTAGGTTTGTTGGAGGGTTGAGAATGCAGATTCAAGATATAGTGAATATGTTTGATTCGAGATCTGTTGCAGAAGCACACCAGAAGGCGTTAGCTTGGGAGAAGCAGGGAAGACGAGGATGTGGTGTGTTTACAAATTCCAACAATCAAATGAAAGGGGCTAGTAGCAATGCGAATGTTTCCAAGGCTATTGCAAAACCGGTTGGTAGTGAAGTCGCTAAGACCAAGGTCAATGGTAGTATTAAATGCTTTAATTGTCAAGAGTTTGGCCTCAAGAGCAATGAATGTCTAAAGCCAAAGAAGCGGGCAATGATTGCTGAGGTTGAGGAAGAGGATGTAGAAATTAAATATTCTAATTTACCACATGTTGAGGAGGAAGAAGAATTTTCAGGAGATGAAGGTTGCAATTTGATGATGAGGAGGTCGTGTTTGACACCAAAGCAAGAGGATGATTCAAGTTGGTTGAGGAGTAATATTTTCCAGTCAACGTGCACAATTCCGGGAAAGGTTTGCAAGTTTGTTATAGATGCGGGCAGTTGTGATAATATTATTTCTACAGAAGCTGTGAGAAAGTTAACATTGAAAACAGAGAAGCATCCAAAACCTTACAAGTTAGCTTGGTTGAGGAAGGGTGGTGAAGTGAAGGTTTGTCGAAGAGCTTGTGTAACTTTTTCGATTGGGAAGAAATATAAAGATGAAATTTGGTGTGATGTTGTGGACATGGATGTATGTCATCTATTATTGGGGAGACCATGGCAGTATGATAGAGCTGTGCAACATGACGGTCATACCAATAGCTACAGTTTCATGTTTGAAGGCACAAAAATCACATTAGTTCCTAAGAAGCGACAACAAGAAGGAAACAAGTTGGAGGAGATTGAAGAATTAAAGACTCTGTTGACTTTGAAGGAGTTTGTTAAAGAGGTGGAGGAGGAACCTGAAGTGTTTTTGTTGATTGGACGTGAGAGTAGTGAAGTGGTGGAAGTTCCTGAAGAAGTAAAACCAGTGCTGGAAGAATTTGAAGATGTGTTCCCTGAAGAGCTGCCAAAAGAATTGCCACTGTTGAGAGACATACAACATCAAATTGATCTAGAGCCAGGTGCTATTTTACCGCATAGGCCACATTATCATATGAGTCCGAAAGAACACGAGGAGTTGAGAAGGCAAGTGGAAGAGTTGCTTGAGCAAGGGCGTGTTCAGGAGAGTCTCAGTCCATGTGCAGTACCAGCATTGTTGGTGCCGAAGAAGGATGGAATGTGGAGGATGTGTACCGATAGTCGGGCATTGAACAAGATTACTGTCCGATCCAGGTTTCCTATGCCTAGATTGGATGATTTTCTAGACCAGTTGAATGGAGCTATTATATTTTCTAAAATTTTCTGAAGAACGGTTATCATCAAATCCGAATTAAACCAGGTGATGAATGGAAAACAGCGTTCAAGACACGAGAGGGGTTGTATGAATGGCTGGTTATGCCGTTTGGTCTTTCGAATGCACTTAGTACATTTATGAGGGTGATGAACCAAATTTTCAAGCCGTACATTGGGAAGTTTGTGGTAGTTTACTTTGATGATATTCTGATCTATAGTGCTAGTACAGAGGAGCATATTCAGCATTTGCGGAAGGTGTTAATTATTTTTTGTGAAGAAGAATTCTATGTAGCAACGAAGAAATGTGTGTTTATGGCATGGAGTGTTTATTTTTGGGATATGTTGTGTCGGAAGAAGGAATACAGGTGGACCAAAGTAAAGTTGAGGCTATCAGAGATTGGCCACAGCCCAAGACTATAACAGAAGTTCGAGGTTTTCATGGGTTGGCTTCATTTTATCGAACGTTTATTCCACACTTTAGTATGGCGCCCGTTAAAGATTGTATGAAGGGAAATCAGTTTTCATGGTCAGAGGAAGCAGGTGTTGCTTTTGAACGAATCAAGGAACTCTTGACGTCAACACCAATTTTAGTGTTACCAAATTTTCAGTTGTTGTTTGAGCTACATACTGATGCATCTAAGGTGGGGATTGGAGGGGTGTTGAGTCAGAGAGGGCGTCCTATTGCATATTTCAGTAAGAAGCTATCGGGAGAGAAGATGAGATATTGTACTTATGACGTGGAATTTTATGCTATCGTGCAAGCTGTGAAACACCAGAGATATTATTTGTTCCATAAGGAGTTTGTTTTATATACTGATCATGAAGCTTTGAAGAATTTGCAAGGGCAAGATAAAATTTCATCTAGGCATGCATCATGGATTGCGTATCTACAGCAGTTTACTTTTGTTGTAAAGCATAAATCATGGGCGATGAATCGTGTAGCTGATGCTTTGAGCAGGAGGAACCATTTGTTGACAACGATGAAGGTTGAAGTGACAGGATTTGAACTATTGCCAGAGTTGTTTGAAGAAGATCCTTACTTTGTGAAGGTTGTTGAGAAAGTCAAGGATGGGAGTACTGATGAGTTTGTGTTGGTAGATGGATTATTATTCAAAGGGAGTCGATTGTGCGTACCATATTGCAGTTTACGGATGCAATGATTAAAGAGTTACATGAAGAAGGCCATGTGGGAAGAGATCGTACATTGCAGTTGATTTCTCAATCTTATTTTTGGCCGGCAATGAGAAAAGAAGTTGGGAGATTTGTGGAGAGATGCCATATATGTCAAGTTTCAAAGGGAACAGCTACGAATGCGGGATTATATATGCCATTACCTGTGCCTACTAAACCATGGGTTGATATTAGCATGGATTTTGTGTTGGGTTTGCCGAGAACTCAGAGGGAAAATGATTCTATATATGTTGTGGTGGACAGGTTTTCAAAGATGGCGCATTTCATCGCTTGTAAGAAGACAGCTGATGCCGTCCAAGTTGCTCAATTATTCTATAAAGAAGTGTATCGATTACATGGGCTACCTGAATTTATTATTTCTGATCGTGATACTAGATTTCTAAGCCATTTTTGGTTGAGTCTGTGGAAGATGGTAGGAACGAAGCTAAATTTTAGTAACGCTTACCATCCGCAGACTGACGAGCAAACGGAGGTGGTTAACCGATCGTTGGGAAACTTATTGAGATGTCTTGTGAAAGATAATTTGAAAAGTTGGGATTTGAAGTTGTGTCAAGCTGAGTTCGCACACAATCACGCAGTCAACCGGAGTACTGGTTTCAGTCCATTTCAGATTGTATATTCGAACTTACCAAAGGGGCCGTTGGATTTGACAATAGTACCACAACCGAAGGGGACAGTTAAGTGGGCTGCTGATTTTGTTGGTGGGTTGACAGAATGCCATAGAATCGTTCAGGAACGATTGGAGAAGACAAATGAAAGGTATAAACAAATGGCGGATAAGAAACGAAGAAGTGTTGTCTTCAAAGAAGGAGATTTTGTATATGCAGTATTGACCAAGGATCGATTTTCTATTGGTACATAAAACAAACTAGCTGCTAGGAAGATTGGTCCTTTAGAAATCATAAAGAAGATCAATGATAATGCATACCGATTAAGGTTGCCGGAAGAAATTCATACGTATGATGTTTTGAATGTCAAACACTTAGTTCCGTATTATGAAGAGGAACTTGTCGAAGATAACGAGGGTGTGAATTCGAGGACGAATTCCTTCCAACAAGGGGAGGATGATGAAGCGCTTAACTCGATAGGTCGCGGCCGCTTCCTTGAATCGCAAAGCAGTAGGTCACGAGCCGTTTCCTTGAATCGCGCAACCCTAGGTCACGAAGCACCGAAGGTCGCGAACGACCTATTCCCCACCGCGTCAAAGCCTAGGTCGCGAGCAAACCAAGATCGCTCCTCCTCTTCTCGGCGACCTTCCTTATGTCGCAAACGACATAACTGAATCGCGAAGGACTTTAAGCTGCGTGCTCTACCTAGAACGCGAACGACATCTCCCTTAAGTCGTTTCAATAGGTCGCGAGAAAATCTCAAACCCCAGTAAGTCGCGAACGAGAAAAGTTATGTCGTTGAGCTTCCATAGGTCATTGAAATACTTTAAGTCGCGAAACTACTTAATTCTTAGGTCGTGAATGAGCTACAGAAGTGCTTAAGTCGCTGTTGCTGATGGCTGGTTTCTTAAGTCGTTTGTATTGTGTTTTCTTATGTCATGTCGTGTTATGTTGTAACCGTTTGTACCGTTTGTAATGTGTTGTACTTTGTGTAGTGTTGTAGTGTTGTAAGCCAATAAATAGGCGAGTCGTGTCATTTGTAAAGGTTGCTGAATTTTGAATAAAATTTGGTTTGTGCTTTGTGCCTCCATTTAAATTGGTAGTTGAGTGTTGTCTCTCCTATCTCCACTTTTGGATATTCTAGTGTGCTCGAATCAACGATTGTTGAAGCCAATTCACGGAATCAAGTGCGCTTGATCAACGTTCGAAGAATTGAAGATCTTCTCTCACGGTATCACGCATGATCAACGTATCGAAGATTGTTAACGTCCGGTATCTTCGTGATCAACGGATTTCGGCCTTACGGTATTCTTAAATTCATCGATTTATCAACGATTCACCGATTATTTCCGCTAATCGTGTGAGATCCTGGACGGATTCGATTTACATCGTCGAATTCGCTTCCTACGCCGCGTCATGTCTAAACCATCCTTTCGAAAAGCATTAAAACATCTGGGTAAAACCATTGAAGGTTGGCTTTGAAACCTCTTTTGAAACCATTGCCTTCGAATCCCCTGATACCTTTCGAAAGCGGTAGGAAGTGGCTTATATTTATAAAATAAACAGCACCTTTCGACAGCATTGATGTCTTTAATACCATCAAAAGGCATCAAAATCACAGAAGGGTTTCAACTTGGTCGAAACTACCCCTTCCGAAAGCATCAATAAAATTCTAAGTAACTCCCTCGGAAGCTACTACTTTAAAACAAAGGCGGCAGCTCTCCTTCAAAAGCTTCTTTAGAAATACCCTTTTGAAACCATTGGTTTCGATTACTTTGAAACCCTTTTGTAAATTGGCAAGCGCTTTTCTTTTAAAACAAAACAAAACAAAGGAACCATCCCCTTCGGAAGCAATGTTTTGACACCCTACCATCCGCCTTTCTCCAATCCACTACATACCAGCTAACTGATACCATTTGTATCGGTTTACTGGTTTCGACCTAGAAGGTTTTGGCTAGGTTGGAGGTGGAAGCTCTGGTTTGAAAGTTCCTTCTAAAGAAGGTGGACCCCACTTTTCGAAGCTAAAGGCTGTTTTTACTAAATAAACCAAACTTTTTGTAACTAACTTGCCCACATATAAACACTTGATTGGCTACATTAAACTTTTAAATTATTTTGCTAATATTTGCCGTATTTTCTTTGATCTAGAAATTAAACAACATTTAACAAATAAGCCCTTCATATTAACAAAATAATTAAATCATTTAGGTCCTCCTTTCAAAATAATTTAATTTCCATACTAAATCACTTAGTAAAAATCCCCAAAAATTTCAGAAATTCAATTTAATCGTGTTGCCTAACATATTAAAGTTTCATATCCAAATCCTTAATATAATTTTTGAAATAAATTTGTAAACCAAAATAACCATATTTTCCTTTGAAAATTCATAACTAGTTCTTCCCGACTTGGAAAATTACCAAAATTAAAACCCAACTCCAAAATCATGTTTTCCATAACATATAATTTTTTCATGGCATTTAGAAATCATTAAATCTCAGTTTTACTCTAAAACCATGCACATCTCCTTGTTTAAACTAAATAATTTATAAATCAAGCAGATCGTCCTCCAATATATCATAAAAAATTCTCTTAAATCCAAAACATATGATTATAGAAATCAAAATAGAGATGTAGTGATTATTATTCACCTTAGATTGGATATGGAAATTAGAGATTGATTGAGATTGATTTCTTCTAGCTTAATCCTAAGTTTTGATTTGATTTCTCTTTAATGGCCGGCTCCTATTTGCTTTCTTACGTTTTTCGTTTTTGCTTAAGATAAATGAACGTGTATGGCTAAGGGGATAATAATATAAGGATGGAGAATGTGGGCAGCAAATTACCCTAAAGCCCTTATGTTGAATTAGTTAACACTTAACCATTTTAAGCTCATTCAATTTAAATAGCACGACCACTAAATTAATTAACCAACCTTAATTTTCTTATCACTCTACATTATTCCATTTAATTTATTAATTAAATCTCCTGAGTAATGTCATTGAAAATTAGGCGTGTTACGAAAAAGTGGAGGGAAAATTCAAAATTTGAAGTTGAAATTGAAATTCAAAATCTGCCTTAGTGTGTCGACATATGCTTGGGGTGTATGTCGACATACATGTCGTATTATTCAACAATAATTTTAGTTTTACTATATCCTATATTATTATATATATATATATATATATATTTATAGTTATTTTATTTGCAAAAAATTAATTTAAATATATTTTATATTATTATTATATTAGTAAAATATCTAAAGTACTTAATTTAAAATATAGTCACACAATATTCAACCAATATTATTATTAAACTATAGGATATTATTAGCAACCAAAAAGTTCATTCAAGAAATTAAAACTTTTGATATATTAAAAGAGTGCATTTTTCTGATCCATTTCACCATTTTGTCCTGAATTATGTATAGCTATGAAACACAAGTTAGCAATTTTTGTATTTGATTCATTATCACTTAAGAATATCTCTGAATCGTCTAATGTTGTCGTATAGGCTCTTCTCTATTTTCTTGATGAATCAGTGTTTGGTATAGTTTTCAGTTTATTGGGATGTGGATGGACTCGTCTTAAATGTCTAGGCCCATTGCAGTTATAACATTTAATACCATTTCCGCTTCCACTTTTGCTTCTTGGATTTTTGTTGTCATTTATTTTGAAATTGTTCATCTTCCTATATTTTAGAAATTTTCTGAAATTCCTTGTCATGAAAGCAACTTCTTTATCATCATCACTGTTTGAATCTAGATTATAGATTTCTTCTCCATTGCTTTTCTTTCTCTCCTGCCCTTCATTTGTGTTTCAAAAGGCATTAAATTACCAATTAGCTCTTTAATTTTTAGAGTGCTAATGTCATTAGCCTCTTCAACTATAACAGTCTTTTGATCCCATTCAGAAGTAAGTGACTTAAGGATTTTTTTAACTTGATTTTCCTCAAAAAAACTTTTACCCGGTGCAATAAGCTTGTGTACTATATCTTGGAATCTACTATAAATATCAGATATGGATTCAATTGGACTCATTTTGAATAATTGAAACTACTTTGTTAAGATGGAAATTTTGGTATGTTTAACCTTACTTGTGCCTCCGTGTGTAACTTGCAAAGTTATCTAAATTTCAAATTCAGACTTACATATAGATATTCTTTTAAATTCATTTTTATCTAGTGAACAAAATAATATATTCACAGCCTTAGAGTTACTTTATGCAACTACTTTTTGCTTAGTAGTCCACTATGCAAAATTAGTCTTGGGTTCAATATACTAAGTTTATGTGATATTTTAAGTGTCTAAACCAATTAAATAAATTTTCATTCTACATGACCACGCGTAATTACAGCCATTAAAAAGTAGAGGACTAGCTTTAGATTGTCCTTTGAAAAATGAGTTATAAATAAGTGTATTGACAGTGTTACCAATAACGACCCGAGTTTTTCGACTTTTGATTTGGGTTATTTAAATCATTGTAGATATTGAAAATTGAATTATGGACTGCTTTTGAAAATTAAAATTTGGTTTATATTTATAAAATAAATTTAGAATTTAAATACAGCTATTTATTGAATTATTGAATTTTATAATTGAATATTGGTTAAATTTTTGTATCTCGAGTTTTAAGCTCGATAAAAATAATTTAAAGGCTTGTAAAATTTATATTGATAATAACGAAGATAATAAAAGTTTTTAAATTTAATTTAAAAGTGTTCTGTTTAATTTTTAAAATGGTTTGTTCAAATTGACATTTAAAAATAGCCTTTTGGGACACGGTCTCGGAATTCGACGAAACCTATTCCATTGGATCCGTAATGGTGTATCATTATCGGACTTTAAATTTCGTTGATTTTGGAATTATCGTTTGGTCGAACGGAATATCATTACATTGAAATTATATCGAAAATTCAATATAATAATTGGGTCCAAAGAGCTATCTTCTCCATACAACCAAGTTAGGACTTGAAACATTTTCCATTGCATTCAGAATAGGGATATAACATTATAAATGCCTAGCGGCATACTTTAATAGAAGGTCGAGATCTTAAGTTGCGAATCGAGACGATTTAAATTTAAATAATATTTTTTTGTCCAGTCAAAGATTTCACACTAGAACTTTTCCCTTCCTATCAAAAAGCAGCATTTCCCTTCTTTTACATGCTACCTTCACTTCAATCGTTTCCCTCTTCTTTTATATTAGCATAGCCGATAGCTCTAAACTTCTTAAGAAAAGAAGAAGAAGAATGAACTATCCTCAAAAATTCTAATTCGTATAATCACTTCCTCTTTATCCCTTCAGCCGAAATAAAATAACCGAAGAAAAAAATGATCAAAATCAGTTCGCAAAAAAAAGAGATAAGCTCTTGATTTAAAATCGCGCTCGAGTGAGGGAGAGCGCCCATGAATGCGAGCGAATGAATGAGGCGATGATCGGTAGTAGCGGAGGAAGGCGATGGCGATTTGCGAGCTATAAGGAAAGTCGAGAGGGAGGGTGAAGTGAACCCTAGGCAAAAGAATGAAGTGGGATTGGTATTTTTATTTTTGTCTAACATCTATTGATGCAGGGAAAACAGGTTGGAGGGATACAATTGGATTCCTCAAATATATCAGTATTTTTCATATTTATGAAATGCTGGATTATTGTGTGTTGTAAATTTTAAAATGTTATAATGGCATGGAAATTAATTTTGGGTACCATAAATATTATTTTAAACTTTAAGGAATTAAAAGGAGATTTTAATATATATATATATATATATATATATATATATATATATATATATATATCGAAAGTTTGGATTATTTAAAAGGGATTGATTCATATAAGCAATAATGGAATTTTGCTCATATTAAAAATACGGGAAAATATTAAAATTGATATTTTAAAATAAATTGTATAAAGGAATTTTTCAATATTGGATTTTAAAGTGATATTCGGGAAAATATAGAAAGAAGTTGAAATCGATATTAAAAGTAGATTGGCAAAAATAAATAGGATTTATAAGAAACTGAATTTATAAAATGGAATTTGTAAACGAAATTACTTTTAGGTGAAACTCAAAGGAGTTATAAAAATTTATAAATGAAGTTTGTAAATGAAGGAAAGCGTTATTTGATGATAAATTTGGAATATAAATTACGGAAGAAATTTATATCGGAATATGGAAATAGGGTGAATAAAATAGTAGATAATATTTTTAAAAATGAAGATGGTTAAGGAGATCGGGATGGGAGAAATGTGATCAAAATTACGAAGGGTTATAAATCGAAATTCTGTTACCCAGATTTAAAAATATATTTTATAAATAAGTTAAGTTTTATTTTTTTTAAAAGAAATTTTTATTTATTAAACTATGTAAATTAAAGTCGGTTAGTATTTAAATAACTCAGAAGTTAAACTTTCAAATACTAGTATTTATTTTAATAAATCCTAATTTTTTTAAACTTGCTTTGGAAAAATGATGTTATAAAGAGTATTTCAATATTTTAGACAATTATTTCAACATGCCTTAAAATAAATTATTATTATTATTCTTTTAAATACCTATTATTATATAGATATAAAAAGTTTGAAATCTTTTTAAAATTTTATTTTATAAACCTTCTCGGTAGTCAAGAAATGGAGTTATTAAATAGATGAGGTTATAAGAAAATTCTTGAAAATAGAATTTGAAAGAAAAGTAAGAAATTTCTGAAGTAGTTGATAAAAGTGAACATCGAAGAATGAAATAGAATTAATAAAGAGGTACAAAAGGAAATTGAAATTATATACAAATATAATTGGCTAAGAAAATATGAAAGGGGGATTAATTAAAGAATTTTGGAGTTTATAGAATTCGTATAAACGAGTTCATAAATTCACAAATAAATTGTAAATGATTTTGGGAAAAGGCAATGGGGGATAAATAGAATATTTCTTAAGTGTGGAATATAAAATGAAGCGGGGAAAGTATTCTAAGTATTGGGAAGGGTCGGAAATGTTCCGTTGAAAAATATAAGGGTAAAACAATTTTCAAATGTTGAAGTACTGAAAGTAATATCTTATAAATTTATTCTGAAATAAATTTTGGGAAAATTGTAATAAGGCCTGATGATTTTCTTTTAGATGTTTATTGATAGTTAAATCATCGGCTATCAATTTTGGCCAATTTCGTTAATCATTTCAAAGCGACCGGGATCAGCTTTAACTATCCAAAAACCACTTCGATCCGGTTTGAATGTTACAAATGATTAACGTGAAGATGATGAAGACGGTGATTCGGTTTGTCTAGACCTAGGAAAACTTGTATATACGAATGCTATCAGAACATCATCATTGGAGGACGATGAGCAGTCTAAGTAAAATTTTGTTCTAGAGAGGTAACGCTTAGCCTCGACCCTCATCCTCCAGGGAATGACTAAAACAAGGAAGTTGCAGCAAGGCTAAGTGGGTCACACCCAAGTAGGGTATGTTATTACCTTTCTAGATGTCCTTGGAAACCTCTATATTATGGATATGGTTGTGCATGGAAGGAGCGCTCGATGGTAAGGGTGGGAACACCCGAGTGATAACATATTCGGTCTATCTAGGTTAGGGGTAGGCTAGTCCATGTAGCAGGGGATCCGGGCGTGGTCCTCGGTACATTGTTCTAGAAGTGTACTATGGTGGGCGGTACCTAAGTGGCCTAGTCATTTGATGGATTCCATTCTCCAATACTCGCCATAAAGTTTTAATTGTACCCAACTATGCTGGAATCTGAGATGCAAGCATTTCAGCTATTTTCTATTTACTTTCTATAGACATTATTGCAATATCATATGATTGTGATCAAAATTGTTTTGGTTATTGTAAGGTAAAAACCCATCGTGTTTATTTTTGACGTGGTCTTACGAGATACCTTTGTTTTTCAAATGATTTTAAAAGGTTAATAATTCAAATTGAGTGTGTTTTCACACACTAGTTTTCCAGATTGACTCGGCTGTTATTGTATTATAATACTCGAGTCAGATTGAGTATTACAGATTCTTGTTAAAATGCTATGTTCAGGAGACGAGCTGGAGAAGTTCAGATGTATATCATGTACTTGGTTATTTTCCACCGTGTGATGACAAGTTATTAAACTATGCAGATTGATGTATTAAATTTTTGTACTTTGTAGTGGTATGTATATTAATAGTATAGTCCTTGTATTCAAAATCCATTGTTATATATTATATTTTGTTCCGCTGTGATTTTGTGAGATTATGTGTTGTTGTTCCTATTTTTTTCTTCTACCTTTTTATTCTTCACCCCTAATGAAATGGTATTTCCGGCACTCGACTGCTCGGCATTTTATACAGTGGACGTATTAATGTTGATTTTTAAAGGTCGAAAATCTTCGTCCATTACAATAGTACTATTACCGGTGTTGGTAGCCATTTAAACTTGTTCAAAAATCATATAATGAATACTTTGAAAACCGATGCTCCGATATCAAACGTCAGTCTGTGGAATAGGGTTCTTAAGGCTAAATTAAAACTAGAGGGAGGAGGGTGAATAGTGTTTAATTGATTATATGAATATTTTTCAAAATATTTAAGATTTTACTTGAAATGATGTAATTAACAATAACAGAATCAAAGTGTAGATAAAAGTATATGTAGTAAAAGTAAAAAGGAAAGAACGCAACAAGATTTTATACTGGTTCAAAGTTACCCTATATCCTCTCCCGCATAATTCCTTGTACGGATTTCTATTCTACTAGTAAATGCAAATACAATCATGATTTCAAGGCTACGAGACACACACTCCAGAATCCCGATCTTTGGGTGGAGTCACTTGATTTCCAGGCTATAAACACACCCGCTATATTTACGGGCTACTAAGCACACCCAATTGATTTTATGGGCTACAACCACACCCACAAATATAACAATACAATTTGATAGAGTTTATAGACTTAGATCTTCGATTTTGATTACAGTTTGTCCTATAACTCTTGAATAGCACTTTGATCTTGGTTTGAGTGAGAGAGATGAGAGAATTCAGAGAGTGGATGAAGGAGAATCAAAATAGCGATAATTGAATTTGATTCCGGTTGAATTTCGGTAGAGTTTGTGTATATTTTGATTAAAAAATAAGAGAGTAGAAGGAGGAGTGATGAATAAGGAAAGTGATGATTAAAATTCATTTAGAAGTCTGATATATATAGGGGACAATGGTCATGTCCTTTCACAAAAAGATGCGATGAAAAGACACTTCCATTTAAATTTGAATTTTGAAGATTACGACCACTATGTCGACATAATCTTCACAAAATTGAAAAACTCTTTAAAGCATATTATTTGAAAATTCGTTGCTTTGTAAATAATTTGATACTTCAGAGACTTATTTAAATATAATTTATACACATATTAGTCAAAATATAACTTAATAAAACTTTATAAAATAATTTTGAATTCTTTTTTAAAAATATTCAATATAATGTAAATAAATATAATCAATATAGTTATAAATTATACATAAGTATATAAAATCAAAATATAAATATCAAAAATAAACATAAGGGAGATATGGACTAAAATACCAAAAATATAATAGATTTAAAAATACTTAAAAACTTAATACAATATCTTTGTAAATATAAAAGGTTAAGAAATTGTTTTGAGAATGTTTTGAATAGATGGTTGAATATATTACTTTTAAAACCAGGATATTTGAAAAATGTTTAAAATAAAACTAGAGAAGGAAACAAAGATCAGAAAAGTGCTATCAAGGTTTTAACATAAATCTACGACTCTATAACTTATCTGGAATATCTTGAAATCTTGAACTACTTAATACTCATGAGTCTTCATCCTCCAACTCTTAAAACTTTATATCAGCATCTTGAATCTACTCTTAATACTGTATAGTCTTCTTAACAAACACCTATCTAATATCCTGCACTATATGCTATATATAACTTGATAAAACATTAGTATTTATATTTTTATATAATGCCTATAGTTTTATCATTAAAACCAATGCCTAATGTACTAGCAAGTATATGGTTACATTTTCTAAGTGTTGAAAGTGTAGTGGTTTGTGAATATACTTATACCTATGAGCTAAGTATGTGGATATTTTTCCAAGTAGTGAAAGTGTATAAATGAGTAGTGAATGAATAATATATATATATATATATATACACACATATCTTTGTAAAAGTATTTTGATGCAAGTATTTACAAAATGATTTTTAATTAATGAAAGGACTAATTAAAGGAGGCTTAGTGGTTGTTATGTTCTTAATCATGTTTGGTTTTCATGTGAAATTAAGTCTTTGATTTGATTGTTTATTTGATACGTAAATAACTGATCATCAAATGTTGGCCAGTTTTAAAAACTATGAATTGTTGGTTCGAAGAGATCGGTTTTAGATGTGCTATCCGAAAACCACTTCAAACCGGCACAAGCATTTGAAATGGGACATCTTGAAGATGATGGAATCGAAGATGAAATTCTTTAAGGTGTAAGGGCTACTTGCTACTAATCCTAAGGATATAGCAGAAGTAGCACCTTCAGTCTATTCAGTAGCAGAACAACTTGTATGGACAAATGCTGGCACCGCATTATTGCATAGAGGGCAGTGTTAGCATTCCAAGTGAGATTTGCTAAAAGGTAAAATGTAACCTCTAGCCTCACACCCGGTAATGACTAAAACAAGGGATATGCAGTAGGTCTACAATGGTTCACTACTATCAGGGTATGATCATTACCCGATCTAGATCAATATTGACCCATTTATGTATGCAAATGACTTGGTATGGTTGTTGGTTGGCAACCAGGGTGATGACATATTCGGTACTACCCAAGAAGGATAGGCCGGTTCTATATTGGTAGAGGTGCAAATATTTTGCACCCTCGGTACATTTTTCTAGAGATGTACTATGATAGGCGGTACCCCAGTAGCCTTGTCATTATATGGAGTCCATTCTCCAATAAGTGCCTTACGGATTTAGTCGTGCCCAAATATGTTAAAACGTGAGATGCAAGCATTCCAGCCATGTTATATATTTATTTTAAACCCTAAATACTATTATAATATAACTGGATTTTCTATTTTAAATGGTTTGGTTATCATAAGGTAAAAACTTGTCCTTGTTTATATGCGAAGTGGTCTTACGAGATACCTTTAATTTTTAACGGTTTTTTAACATTATAAATCTATATGATTTGAGTTTCTCATGCTGGTTTACCAGGCTGGTCCGGGCATTATTTTCTTATAATACTTGGGTTAGCCTGAGAATATTTCCATATTTTGTTATGGATACTTTGGAGATTCAAAAGAAGAGTTGGATGCCTCCAAGACTTATTCACGTATCTTTTATTTCCGTTGCATTTGCTATTTTGTATTTATCAGCAAATGTGAGGATAAGTTATTATAACTGTTCAGGCTAATATAGGTTAGTTTACTTTGATTTATGTATGTACATACAACTTTTATTTTGTAAAGATCGGTTGTATATTATATCTTACTCGTCATAATGTAAGATTCTTTTATATTTTTTCTTTTTTTATCCCCAACAATCTATCATTCCAGCAATTTGATGTTCGGCAAGTTAATACCATGGATTTATTAGTATCGACTTTTGAGGGTCAAAAAGGCCGATTGTTACATTATAGTATAGAATGTAAATATTTCCAATTTTAAGTGCTAACATATATACAGTTTAAAATACACAATTTTGCTAGAAACATTGATAAGGTTTTACATGAAACCTTTTTCTGACAGCGGCGGAAGTGAATTTTAAAAAATTTGAAGGGCATTTGATCCATATATATTAATTAATTTTCTATTTACTTAATCAACTATTCAATTAAGTTTTTTAATTAATTATTTAATAAATTTCAAATTTTTATTCAGTTTAATTTCCCGAACATTTTGAGAAAATTAAAACATTTTAAATTATTAAACTATAACCTTTACAGTTTTATTTACATATATACGTATAGTACGATGTATACGCACACACACACATATATATTAATTAGTTAATATTTAGTTAATTATTTATAAAATAAATTAGTTATTTATTTAAAACTTTTAATTAAATGTTTACTAAGTTTAGAAAACTTTATTTAATTAACCTTAAATGATTTAAGACAAATTTTCAACTATAACTTTATAATTACATATACATATATCATATATATGTTTTCGTGTATATATATATAAATTAATTAAATTAATAAATTAACTTTTAACTGATTATTTATTAATCAGTCAAATTAATTAAATGATTATAACAATTTCAAAAAATAATAATTAATTTCCCAACATAATTTGGAATTATATAAATTTATTTAATAACATTTATAAAATTTCCGTTTGCATTTAAAATTTAAAATTTTAGTTTAAAATACATTTTATATTTTCATATCTTAGTTTAAAAATCAAATTAATGGCCTTACATCTAAATCAGGCTTTTAGTACTCCACCCATTGGGGTAGGCCAGTAGCTCGGGAGGGAAGAATGTGCGAAATGCAGATTACGGATCTTAAGGTGAATAGTGTTTTAAGGAATTACTAATTATTTTTGAGTTTATATTAATTTGAACACAAATGTATGCAATATTCGGACATAGATATGATCACAGAATCAAACACAGATGCAGATATAAAGTGAAAGCAATAAAGGAAAGAATACACTGGATTTTATACTGGTTCGGAGTTACCATACATCCAGTCCCGCAACACAAGTACGGATTTCCTTTCAAAATCAATTCTTACAATTACACCCTCGATTTCAAGGCCACTAGGTACACGCTTCAGATTCACAATCCTCTGGGTAGAGATACTTGATTTTACGGGCAACAAGTTCACTCAATTGATTTCCCAGGCTACAATCACACCTTTTCTCGCGCGATTGATTTTACAGGTTACAGTCACACCTTTTCTCACTCAATTAATTACTAAGAAGTCTATAACTCTGAATAGCACTAGGATCTTGTTGAGGTAATGATAGAGTGTAACAACCCAATTTTTAAAGATGCTAATTTAGGAATTAATCAATTAACTAACGATTGGAATGGAGTAACCAATTGAAAGTTAACAGTTAATTTTAAGTAAATAAAAATTTTACTCACTTGGAAAATAAGAACTAATAATTGATTATGTGTAAGAGATGAACAATGGCCGATAAATAGTTCATTTTGGTATAAAATATATATATATATATATATAGAATAATATAGTTTTGGAAAGTACTTTTCTTTACTTTATAGTAAAATAAATTGTTAACTAACAGTCGAAAATAGTTTGGAACTTTAATTAATGAATTCATATATATAAAGCTAAAACATTATAAGGAAATTTTGGCTAGGAATGAAAATTGTATTTACTAAGTGTTTAAAATGTTAGCCAAATAAGAATGTGATTTTTTTTATTTCTATGTTACATTCTAATATGAATGGGCAAAAAAGGAAGAATAATATAATGATCAACAAATAAAATATGTATTTCCTTTTGATGTTATGTAGGAGAAGTCTAGAAATAATATAATATGAATAAAATGGAAAAATATCTCCATATAGGACAATAGATAATTATGATTTTAACAAAATAAAAGAATAAAAAGAGTGAATGATGGGGATATTTATGAGGAGAATTCTAGAAGGAGGTACTTGGATGCAAAATATACTATCTAGACAGGTTTTCTGGACACACTACGTACAATTCAAAAAGCAAAAAAAAGAGGAAAAAAGATAAAAACCTAGAAACCAAATTCTCTCAACCAAGGCTAAAGTAATTTGCTGTTTTCAACCAAAATCAAAAGAGAAGAAAGCAAGATCCATGAAATTACAGTAGGAGAAGAGGAAAATTCTCCAGCAAAGTTATGAGATAAGAGCTTGCTTGATAATCTATAATTAATTTGGGAATATCAAAGGTGAGTGTATGAAATCGTTATTTTTATGGTTGAACTAGCCTTTTTCATTGAATGAATATGTATTTCTTCTTCTTTTTTCTTGTTATAATTTCTTCTTCTTATGCAAGTTTGAGTTTAGATCACCTATTAGACATATTTGGGGAACTTGATTGTTATATTGTTTAAATAACACTAGTTCCAAAAATTATACTAAATTGAAAAAAAAGTCACAAAATTTCTCGTGCCGGTGTTAGTTAAAGGGAATGAGTACACCATTTAGCCCTATCGAGTCCCATTCTCTGTGCTTTCTGACAGCAATACTTAGTACTGCTCTTATTCATCTTGGGTATAGGGGCCTGGCGTTACATTTTTGGTATCAGATCCCAGGTTATAGTAGTATAGAATAATTTAGAATTTAAGTTAGCACAAGATAGTAGAAACATCATACATAGCCATATTTTCCATGTGCCACTCCCATAATACAATCATAGTTGTACATACCCTAAGTCAAAACCTCTTGAGTTCAATATAGGATTAAAGTTTATTTGATTCTTTTTTACAAGTTCTACTTGTTCTAAGGCGAAAAGAGTTTGTAAGAGGAAAACAAAATATAAGTGTTATATATTAAATCAGAGTGTGCAACAGAAGCAATCAAACTTATTGATATCGCCTTTAGGTTGAAATTGCAAGGACGCAATTTTTGTAAGGGGGAAGTCTGTAACAACCCAATTTTTAAAGATGCCAATTTAGGAATTAATCAATTAACTAATGATTGGAATAGAGTAACAGATTGAAAGTTAACAGTTAATTTTAAGTAAATAAATATTTTACTCACTTTGAAAATAAGAACTAATAATTGATTATGTGTAAGAGATGAACAATGGCCGATAAATAGTTTATTTTGGTATAATATATATATATATATATAAAATAATATAGTTTTGGAAAGTATTTTTCTTTACTTTATAGTGAAATAAATTGTTAACTAACAGTGGCAAATAGTTTGGAACTTTAATTAATGAATTCATATATATAAAGCTAAAACATTATAAGGTTATTTTGGCTAGGATGAAAATTGTTTTTACTAAGTGTTTAAAATGTTAGCCAAATAAGAATGTGAATTTTTTTGATTTCTATGTTACATTCTAATATGAGTGGGAAAAAAAGGAAGAAAAATATAATGATCAACAAAAAAAATATGTATTTCCTTTTGATGTTATGTAGGAGAAGTCTAGAAAAAGTATAATATGAATAAAATGGAAAAATATCTCCATATAGGACGTTAGATAATTATGAGTTTAATAAAATAAAAGAATAAAAAGAGTGAATGATGGGGATATTTATGAGGAGAATTCTAGAAGGAGGTACTTAGATGCAAAATATACTATTTAGACAGGTTTTCTGGAGACACTACATAAAATTCAAAAAGCAAAAACAAAAGAGGAAAAAAGATAAAAACCTAGAAACCAAATTCTCTCAACAAAGGCTAAAGTAATTTGCTGTTTTCAACCAAAATCAAAAGAGAAGAAGGCAAGCTCCATGAAATTACAGTAGGAGAAGAGGAAGATTCTGCAGCAAAATTATGAGATAAGAGCTTGCTTGATAATCTATAATCAATTTGGGAATATCAAAGGTGAGTTTATGAAGTCATTATTTTTGTTTGCGCCAAAGTTGGTCACAAACCCCAAGTCACGTGAAAGCACCAGTATATATATGAATATAAATCAACAATATTCAAGCAAAAATCACAGATCTGAGTAAATAGCAAACAACGATCCAGAAATAACGAACAGGAACACAAGGTTTATAGTGGTTCGGCTATCTCCGGCCTACGTCCACTTCAATTAATTTCTTTTATTGATGTTCTTCGCTGGTTGCAGTTGATTACAATGGATTACCATAAAGATTTCAAGTACAACAGTGATGATGAGATCTAGAATTGAATCCGATAGAGTCTGGGCGTTCAATAGCCAAAAGATTCTTTTTCTATAGGCTTCGGGTGGATATTTATAGGCGTAGGAGGCTGATATCGCGCTTAAACTTCCGGAGACTCCTTCTGGCATGTGAGTGGGCCCATGCGATCGATCCCACCAAGTTTCGACTCGATCTGTGATCGATACGAATCGATTTTGTATCGATCAAGAAATGGTCCAATCAAGCTGAAACTTGGCAGGCGCATTCCTTGGCTTGTACGTAAGCTTCTACGAAAATTTCATAGCATTTGGATCGGTGGATCTTGAGTTATGATCGATACGAGCTTGAGTTTTTCGTTGGCTGTTTGGTTTGAATCCATCAATTCGAACTGATCCATTTCGAATCGATGGTGCACATGCCTCTGTGATGACGCGACGCGCATTCCTCACATCGATCCCCTTTTCGCTCCGAGTTGACCATTTCGCCCATGATTCTCGCCTCGTTATCATCGACGACCATTGCATCAATCTGGGTCATTTGTCTTGGTGGACACGAACAAGTTATTGGATATGGGTTCGAACAAGAACCCCTGATGGATACGAAGTGGTCACCGTCTGATGGATGCAAAGCAAAGTCGTCTGATGGATACGAAAAGCAGTTGCCTGATGAATTTGAACTAATAGAATTTGATGGATTCGAGACAAATGGATACGAGGGTATTGTATCCCTGATCGATACGAAGACGATGGATTCGAATAGAAGCTCATCCATGGATACAGACCGTGTCTAGCTGGATGGATACGAAATAGGACATAGCCGATCGATACGAAGCGCGTGCTTTGTTGATGGATACGAACTTGATCGGTGCGAGTGATGCAAAGTTGATGGATACGAATTGAGATGTGATGAACGAACCCTTTCGATACGAAGTTAAGCTTTCTGATGGATACGAAAATGTGGCTTTCCCTTCAACTTGCATCGATCACAACTTGAGCATACGAACTCGGATTGACCTGAAATTTGGAATGCTGGTTTCCATCGTTCGCTTGTCGCGTCTTGTCAGTTGTAGCCTGATTCAGACTCAAACAAAATTCATCGATATCCATAGCGAACCTGCAATGAATAATCGACATTCATGACTAGTAATCATTGGTTTTCAGTTAACTTTTTGGTATGTTGGCTTTGCCAAAAGGTGGGATAACACTTTGCCCCCCAAAACATGCCTTTCTGTAAAAGGTGTGTTTTGAACAGTCTCAAATCAAATGTAGTGAGTTCATGTTTTATTCAAAGCTTATAGTAGTGTCAATCAAATTCGCGGCTGTTTGAAGCCAAATCATTATCCATTTCTTCCTATGGAAGTTAAGAATGAAATTCTATAGTCTCTCTGGACTATCAGCGTTCACTCCAGACCTTTGTTAAGTCCATTCCAGACTTAGCGATCGAATAGAAAGATCCTGTTGCACTCGGGCGTTGCCTTCTATCCCTTGCACTCTGGCCTTACCTAGGGCGCATAGCGATGTCTTGGTCGTTCTAGATCGATCGTAGCCTTTCCGGGCTCTTTCTGGATCCCATCCTGTCACTCTCCGGTGAAGGGGAGATAATGTTTAGTGAGTCGATCCTGTCGCTCTCCGACGAAGCAACTCACTTCTTGCACTTCGGTTCAGTGTATCTGAACAGTAAGCGATGTCATGGCCTAAGTCCTCGGCCGATCATAGCCACTCCAGGATCTTATCGGACCCCGATCCAATCACTCTCCAGTGAATAGGGAACGACGTTAAGTGAGTCGATCCTGTCGCTCTCCGGCGAAGCAACTCACTCCTTGCACTCCGGACCCTGCCTCTCTGTGTAGGATCATAAAGTGATCATTTTTATGATGGTATTTAATATTCATCCTTTAACTCTCCGGTCAAAGGTTTATTTCAAGAAATTCAAGTTTATTTATTAAATTCAAGTCCTAAGTGTTCAATCTCAAACATCAAGAAAAAACTAGACATTGCCTCTCTGGGCGGAGCGGTCTATTACCATCTCAGAGCATGCCTAGGGATCTCTTCGGTTCCCGTACATGAGTAAATGGAATAGCTGTTTATTTTAAAATTAAATCTAAAAGACCTAAATGACCAAAGTCCAAATCCAGAGCTTGGTCCATGCCATCATAATCAGTTGATGACGAGTCGCGATCCCGATCCATGATCAGTTCTGTTAAGCGGAGGCGGTAGTTGCTCAGGTCTTACTGCCGTAGTCTGTCCTCTGGTATATTATGGAAATCTACCACTTCTGACATGTTATTCCACCTCATCCTTTAGGTGGCGGCATTCGTCGGTAGTGTTCCCATCTAGCTCATGGAATAGACAATATTTTCCACTTCTACGCTCCCGCTCTGTGGGATCTCTCCTAGGTAGTTTTCGATAGGGGAGTTGCCCCCGAGTTTCCGTGTAAATCCGTTCCAGGCTTGCCGTCAGATCTGTGTATTGCCTGAATCTGGGATCTCGGAATTTCTTTCGATTATCAGGACCATCACGTCTGTCATCCTGCTTTCTCTTTCCTTTGTCTGCCCTAGATTGTTCCCTGGCGATTCCGTCGCCCCACAGCGTTTGCTTCTTGTCTCGCGGCTCGTGATTCTTCTAGTCGAATGAATCTTTTAGCTTCATGATAGAATTCTCCAAGATCTTGTCGTGGATCCCTTGCCAAAGAATCTTTAAATTTGGTACCTTCCCCAACTCCTGCCACCACCGTCGTCAAAATCATCGATGGATCCGGGCGATCTACAGAAGCCACCGTTGCATTGAATCGTAATAGAAAATCTTTTATGAACTCTTCGGTCCTCTGCTTTATCGAAGCCAAAGTCATCACACTCTTGGGCCGCGTCACGTGGACCCTAAACTGTCTCATGAAGCATTCTACGAGCTCACCCCATGTTTTGATGATCCAGTCTCTAGTTGTCTGAACCAAAGCGCAGCCAAGTCTGATAAAAATAAAGGGAAACATCGTGCCATCAATTCCTCGGATGCTCTCAGCACTTCCATATGTCTGATGTATCTGGTAATGTGCATGGTCGGGTCTGACTTCCCGTTATAAGGGTCCAGCACTAGTAACTTGAACTTTGGAGGGTTCCTTGCATTTCTGATATTCGGCGTGAACGGACTCCAACTGACTTCTTCCAATCCTCCACTAGAAATCCTCCTCTCATGATTCGTCGCACTAGACCAATCATTCTTTCATCTCTATCCGGGGGCTGCCCCCTTGTCATGTTTCTATTCTTCCCCCAAGTCTCGAAGGGAATTCTGGTACATACTCTTCGTATGGCTCATTAACATTAGCATTGACTCTAGCCTGCTGAGCTCCATCCATTGGTCTTCCAGTATCGGATCCTGAGGGTATGCCACCAAGTCCTTACTGATTGCCTTCTGGTTCTGCATTCTGACCTTGTTCAGCATTCGTAGTCGCTGTAGTTGGTCCAAGGTTTTGTGTCCCTGCAGCTCTCATCTGTTCAAAGAAAGTCTGCATCATGTCCCGTTGACTCTTCAACAATCTCTCATGTAATGAATTTGACATAGCTTTCATCTCGTCCTTGGTAATGTAAATAGAAGCATGTTCTTCTCCAGCTCCAGAGGATGCCTCCTGGTTTCCTCCCTGTTGGCTTCTCTCAGTCCTTTGTCTTCTACTTGTTTGTTGAGTCATTGTCTCTAAATCTGAATCCTTCCAGCTTTTAAATCTGAACTTCAAATCTGGTGCAGCAGGGGCTAGTTATTCTCATTGAAAGTACCATAGTGTTTGTGCCAAAATTGATCACAAACCTCAAGTCACGTGAAAGCACCGGTATATGAATATAAATCAACAATATTCAAGGACAAATCACAGATCTGAGTAAATAGCAAACAACGATCCAGAAATAACGAACAGGAACACAAGGTTTACAGTGATTCGGCTATCTCCGACCTACGTCCAATTCAATTAATTATCTTTTATTGATGTTCTTCGCTGGTTACAGTTGACTACGGTGGATTACCAGGAAGATTTCAAGTACAACAGTGATGATGAGATCTAGAATTGAACCGGTAGAGTCTGGACGTTCAATAGCCAAAAGATCCTTTTTCTATAGGCTTTAGGGGGCTATATATAGGCGTAGGAGGCTGATATCATGCTCAAACTTTGGGAGACTCCTTCTGGCACGTGAGTGGGCCCATGCGATCGATCCCACCAAGTTTCGTCTCGATCTGTGATCGATACGAATCGATTTCATATCGATCAAGAAATGGTCCAATCAAGCCGAAACTTGGCAGGCACATTCCTTGGCTTGTACGTAAGCTTCTGTGAAAATTTCATAGCATTTGGATCAGTGGATCGTGAGTTATGATCGATATGAGCTTGAGTTTTTCGTTGGCTGTTTGGTTCGAATCCATCAATTCGAACCGATCCATTTCGAATCGATGACGCACGTGCCTCTGTGATGATGCGGCATGCATTTCTTGCATCTATCCCCTTTTCGCTTCGAGTTGACCATTTCGCATCCAAGATTCTCTCCTCGTTATCATCGATGACCGTTACAACAATCTGCTGGTCTCATTTGACTTGGTGGACACGAATAAGCTATTGGATATGGGTACAAAAAATAACCCCTGATGGATACGAAGTGGTCACCGTCTGATGGATGCGAAGCAAAGTCATCAAATGGATATGAAGAGCAGTTGCCTGATGAATTTGAACTGACAGAATTTGATGGATTTGAGACAGATGGATACGAGGGTATTGTATCCCTGATCGATATAAAGACGATGGATTTGAATAAAAGCTCATCCATGGATACGGACCGTGTCAAGCTGGATGGATACGAAACAGGACATAGCCGATCGATACAAAGCGCGTGCTCTGTTGATGGGTACGAACTTGATCGGTGCGAGCCAAGGTTCCTTGATGGATTCAAACTTGATCAATGCAAAGTTGGTGGACACGAATTGAGATGTGATGAACGAACCCTATCAATATGAAGTTAAGCTTTCCGATGGATACGAAAATGTGTCTTTTCCCTTCAACTTGCACTGATCACAACTTGAGCATACGAACTCAGATTGACCTGAAATTTGGAATGCTGGTTTCCATGGCTTCGCTTGTCGAGTCTTCTCAGTTGTAGCCTGATCCGGACTCGAACAAAATTCATCGATATCCATATCAACCTGCAAAGCATAATCGACATTCATGACTAGTAGTCATTGGTTTTCAGTTAACTTTTGGGTATCTCGGCTTTGCCAAAAGGTGGGATAACAATTTTAATGGTTGAACTAGCCTTTTTCTTTGAATAAATATGTATTTCTTCTTCTTTTTCCTTGTTATAATTTCTTTTTCTTATGCAAGTTTGAGTTTAGATCACCTATTAGACATATTTGGGGAACTTGATTATTATATTGTTGAAATAACATTAGTTCGAGAAATTATAATAAATTGAAAAAAAATCATAAATTTTTGAAATTTTGATATGTTATTTTCTACATGTATGCGCATATCCTCTGAAAATTCACTGAAAAATATTGTGTTTTGATTGGTGAAATCAATTATTTACAATGCTGTATTTGCTCATATTTTATAACAGCGGTGGCTGCCGATATGAAATTCATAACAATTAGAGAAAAATTTATAAAATTCTGAAATTTAAATACGTTGTTTATAAATCAAATTCGAATAGTGTATAAAAATTTCATTGAAAAATAATGAGATTTGGTAAGTGGAATCAATTTTTTACAGAGGTGTGTAAGTGCAGATTTTCGCACTAGGGTGTGTCTAAAAACACCTGCTGTAATACTATGATTTGACCCATTAAATAATCATATTTTTATATGAAATTTTTACTGATGATTTACATATGACTTATGAACGTCATATCAAAAATATATAATTTTACGAAATTTATTTTATAAATTATGAATTATAGACTGAGGTGGGTTCGATATGAAATTCAGGTTTTCTTTATGAAAGTAAAGTTGAATTTTAAGGTGATTATATTTTCGTGATTTGGAAATAAGTTTATTTAAAGAAAAGCTTTCAAAGAATAATAATGAAATGTTTAAAGATTCATCATAATTTATTTTTATATTACTTATTATTATAATCCTTGATAAAATTGTTTATGAAAAGGGAACATATAAGTTAGTGAAATCTTTCTTTGTACATGGTATTGTTAAATAAGGTTTTGATTTTTTTATATATCTTAAAAGGAATCCCTTTTTTTGTATAAAATTTAAGATGTGCCAGAGTGGACGATTTTGGGTTTCGTGCTGAGGTTTGTGTAGGTTGTACCGAGGAAATGCAAAGAAGATGTCGTCCTATTGCATTTTGACGTGTATAGTTTATTTATATGTTATGTGTGCATTGTAAGCGTTATTGGGATTTGATGTGATTTGATTCAAGTCACCAAACAAAATTTATATAAAGGATTTATGATTTTTGAGAAATTTCTCTATGATTCATATTTCGAAAGTTCGATTGATTTTCTGGTTTTAAACGTGTTTGGAAGGTATTAAAATAAATTGCCTTAAGGTCTTTGAATTTTGAAAGGGAATCTTAGATAATATGCTAAAGTAACTAATTTGGCTATTTTTGCAAAAATAAATGATCTTTTTTTTTATTATATGAATATAGTTTTCATTTAATCTCAAACTCTTTACAATATAGTATTTTAATTATGTTTCTAAATTTGAGATTGTTTCAATGAATAATAAGTTACAAAATATAGAGAGTGATTATTAATATCATTTTTAGTAATTCTATTTAAAAAGCATTGGAAAAGAATTTTTATTCGAAAATAAAGTATTATGCAAGCGTTGTCTAAGTTTTAAAAGGGGTATAAATAAATAAATATTCTTTTTAAATATGAATAAATTATGGATAAACTTTTGAAAGATTGTTTCACAAAAAAAGAGATATATTTAATAGAAGTATTTAAGGGCATTTAAAGAGATGTTTTGATCATTTAAATTTATTTTAACAGCTTTCAAATATATTTTCTCCATTTATATATGGTTTGAATTGAATTCGATTCCTGTAAAGATTTTTCTAGAATTCTATATTATGTGAATTTTGAGTAATGGTCAGCAGGACCAAATGGTATGAGACATTCAATATTTGGTTGTCTATATTTCACGTAAGTGGAATTTACTGCTTTTTAGTAAATATTCAAGTAATACCATGTGATATGAGATGCATGGGCATTACTTCAGTAATTAGTATTTGAAAGTACATTACATTTTTTGCGTTGATGTGTTTCCATGCCATCTTTTAGTCGACAATCTTTTATGCCATCCTTATGATGGTGCCTTTTTTTGTTTAATTCTATATTGCAACTGTTGTGGTTTTATTTAAGGTGTAAGTCACCATAATTTCTATATGAGCCTATGATAAGCATGATCTTGTTTATGACTTGATGTTTTTACTAGCGGTTATGCATTAATTATGTTTTATTTTTGGCATATTTTCCGGTTGTGATCGTCATTTTGCTTTATTGAAAGTTGGCATATTTATTCCAGCCGTAATTATATTCAAGTCATAACACTGTCGAATTTAATGAGATTTTTGTTATATATAAAATAATATTTTTAAAATCTATTTTTGATCTTGGTTGGGATAGATTGGTCTCTATTTCACCAATGGGCCAAAACTCCACCTTGGCCGACCTGATTTGGGTTCGCTACCAGAGTCGGTGGTATATTATTTGCCCACTTACCACCAATGGTCAACGGTTTGCTACATTGGGCTAATTTTCTTTTCGGTTGGATTCCCGACCGGGCGGGTCACGCACTATGAAGGATGGAGGCGTGGGGTTCCCACGTGTAGTGCTGTGAACGGGCAGCTTACGGCCATTGCGTTAGACCATCTTGGTTATCCTGAGTTGATCACCAGGTGTGTTATGGCGTTATGAGTAAGTTACGGTGTTGATGTCTTGATGCGCGCCCGAGCTCTACCACTGCAACTCTATAATACTAACGTCTGTTTATTTGGTATTTTATGAGTCAGGTTATATCTATCCTAGAATCTCACATTGCATTGTTATTACTTTATTACATTTTTTTAATTTTATTATCATATTGTTTTACATATGGTAATGTGCTTGGTATCATACCGAATTATATACGATACTTTGGTTTGACATATTTTTTATCGTTTTGATTTATATACGATAATTGTCATTGGTATCGTATTGATTAATATACGACATATTAGTTGGATTTATTTATTATCATATTGTTTTACTTATGATAATTATTAATGGTATCATATTGATTTATATACGTACTTTGGTTAGATTTATTTTATGATATTATTTTATACATGGTAATTATCTTTGGTATCGTATTGACTTATATACGATACCGTGGTTAGATTTATTTATCGTATTGTTTTATATATGATAATTTTTGTTGGTCTTGTATTGGATTTTTTAAGATACTCGAGCTTGATTTACTTTTATCATGTTTATATGAATGGCTGTTCATATTATATTAACTTATATACGATATATTGAATTGATTTATTTATTTTATGCCAATTTTTGATGGTAGTCTATTGATTTATATATAGTACTTTGGTTGGTTTTATTTTTTGCAATTTTATTTATGTATTATTATTTTAGTTAGTATCTTATTGATACTTTGGCTTGTTTTTTAATTCTATCATACTGTTTTAAACATTACAATAGTTGTTTTTGGTTGACCATATATCTTACTTCATTGATACTAGAGATAGTCTGACCAGTGTTATTTGTTTTTTATAATCCTCGGGTCGGTCTGAGGATTTTGTTGGCAGATTAGATTAGCATGGATTGTAGCCGCACTCTTATTCATTTCCATATTTTGGGGTTTGGACTTAGAGCTTGGACTTAGGAGTAGTTAGTATATATATTATGGTTTGTATGTTATTATGCATTTTTGGAGCGGTATTATGTACTATGGACTATGTATTGTGGACATTACTATTATGATATGTGTTATGTATTCTGATGTTATTGTGCTTAAGTATATGTTATATTATATTCTGTATTATGCAACCTGGGAAAAATTTATCTTGTACCATTGCTTTGAACCGAGACTAAGCACGAATGGTAAAGAAAGTCATAAAATTTCTCGTGCCGGTGTTAGTTCAAGGGAACGAGTACACCATTTAGCCCTATCGAGTCTCATTCTCCATGCTTTCTGACAGCAATACTTAGTATTGCTCTTAGTCGGCATGGGTATAGGGGCTGGGCGTTACATAGAGAATCAAAGCAGAAATGATCTATTAGATTCAATGGTGATTTTGGTAGAGTAACGATAAAAGTGTATATAAAGAAATGTGGAAGAAGAAGAGGAGTAAAATCAGAGAATATATGAATATAAATTTGTTTAAAACAGTCCCTATTTATAGTAGAACAACAACCATGTCCATTCGTGAAAGGATATGACGAATAGACACTTCCTTCGAAATTCAAATTTTTGAAATAAGCTGTCACCTAGTCGACAAAGGTCCCTTGGAGTTGTTGACAGGCCTAAGTAATTTTTGGTAATTTTGTTTTTCTTTGAAAATAACTTCTATCTTGTATTAAAACTATTTTTAATCTTTATAAATATACTTAACTATAGTTAAAATGCACAAATAAGTATAGAGAATAATATTTTGGTATATATAAAATTTTACTATAATTTTATATTCAAATCAAAGTACAAATATTAAAAGTTAAATATATTATAATTAAAAGATAGTTTAAAACCAAGGATAATTTGATTTTGAAAACAAAGATTATTTGGAGGCTAAAAGTATTTTAAAAAAAGGATAGATGTTTTTGATTCTTTTAAAAAGGATGATTTTGAAATCTTTTTGAAAATAAGGTGTAATTTTGTAAAATATTTGAATAAAAGTTAGTGAATACAAAACAATGTTCCACTAGATTTTTCATAGGTTCCATCCTACTTAGGGTTCCATCCCTTTAATGGGCTCGAAGTGGATTCCATTCCATGAATAAAATGGACTTTTAGATGTCAGTGCTTTTCTAGGAGTTTTAACAAAATTCCCAATTAAATTACTTATTATTGAAATCTTGAACTCTTTGATAATCTTGATACTCATGAGTCTTCAATCTTGATATCTTCAGTCTTGAATCTCTATACTGTACAGTCCTTGGTACCTGCATGGTTAAATCCTGTATATACATATATATCTGAACAATAATGTTAGTATTTATATTTTATTATCTTATTCTAAGGTTGTTGTCATCAAAACCATCTTCTTAAGGACTAACAGTCTCCCCCTTTTTGATGATGACAACATTTGTTTATAGAATATTACTTCTATCCTAATAACGCCCCCTAAAACTAATAACTCCCCCTTAATCAATGCCTAACTATCCTATTTTATACTTCTCCCCCTTTGTCATCAACAAAAACTAACTCCAAACTATATAACTCTTCCCTATTCTAATACTATAGGACATGTGATTATAATTATAGTGTTATCATAAATAATCAACACTTAAGTCTATAACTAAAACTTAGTCCTTAATTACTGACTATCCTAACTAAGAATTCAAATATAAGAACATAAACTATTTATTAATTATATATTGTTATATTTACATTTGCGTAGAAAACGTAAGTAAGATCATATAACGATAAGAAAGATAGAAAAGAAACTAATGTGTGTCCTTGAAAATGGGAGATCTATGAACCGAGCAATTTGGGTAGTGGAAATAGAAATTTCCACGTTGTTCGACTAGATTTCCATCCTTGTCAAAGCACACTTCGCCAACGCAAACAACTTTGTCGTCATCTTCAGCGTGCTCTTCTTCCATGAAGGCTTCTTCTTCTCCTTCCTCGCTGTCCTCTTGCACTTGATCACCTGAAGATTCTTCAACAATCAAGATGGGATTGGCGTGATTGTCCATTAGAAACTTTTGCAAGTTTCCAAGGATTTTGCCTTGTCGTTCTTGTTCTTTGGCTATTCTAATTTATATTACTTGAATTTCAGTCATAAGTTGCAGTGCATCCTTCAAGGAATCCTCCATTTTTATTACTTGTGCAAGCGTAGTTCGTTGAAATGGTCCAGTAGAAGGAGAAGGGAACGAAAAGGGGGAATTTTTATTTGATTTGGAGGAGGAGGTCATTGTTTTATTGTTTTCAGAAGTTAGATTAGAGAAAGGACAGAAAGAAAGAACAAAATTTTGAAATAAGAAGAATATAAAACCACTCATTGAATTTTGGTGGGAAAATTTCAAAAGAAAAAAAATCATTATATGTCAACAAGGGTAAGGGAGGTTGTAGACAAGGTACCTATATTTTTACTATTTGATTTATTTTAATTTAATTTTTTAATTATACTTTGTTATTTATATTAATTTTTTAATTATACTTTGTTATTTATATTCGATATTTCAGTTATTGAACAAATACCTAATTCTCTTCTTAATTTAGTAAATATTGATGCATTTAA
Organism: Allium cepa; assembly: GCA_030765085.1. Classification (NCBI taxonomy): domain Eukaryota; kingdom Viridiplantae; phylum Streptophyta; class Magnoliopsida; order Asparagales; family Amaryllidaceae; genus Allium; species Allium cepa. The sequence goes on along the minus strand of CM060934.1, from coordinate 306,408,385 downwards.
GGGTTTTGTTAAGATATCAACAATTTGGTTCTCGGAATTGATATAATCGAGAGTAATTACTTCCTTACTTATATTAACTCTGAGAAAATGATTCTGATAGCAATATGTTTAGTTCGAGCATGATGAGTAGGATTTTTGGATAAATTTATTGCATTAGTATTATCACATAAATTGGTGATTTTGAGGTATTTAAACCAAAATCTTTTAAAGTTTGTTGCATATATATTACTTGAGAACAAGCCAAAGCAGCAGAAATATACTCTGCTTCGGTTGTTGATAGAGAAACTGTATTTTGCTTTTTACTAAATGTAATGACCCGACTTTCACTCCACTGAAAGTCGCATCATCTAGAAGAAAGAAAGGGATAGAAAAGAGAAAAGATAGGAAATAAAGAAAGAAACAACATCAGAATCTAAACAGCGGAAAAAATAAATTATATTAATCGCATAAATATTACATAGAGCCATATACATCAGAGTTACACAGCTTATACAACACATACTAGACGGTTATAAACACCTGTCTAGTTATACAACTAATTATACAATACGGATATCAACACAGAGATCAACACAGCGGAACTACTATCTATCTACAACGCTGAAACCTCCTGCTCCAAATCTCCTTCAGAATTTGTCAAAGCTAACCTGAATTACCTTGGCTACTTGTAAAAATTTAAGTACCCAAGAGTTTAATAAAACAGAAGTAAAACTCCGGGTCAGACATGGGTCTGGTGTGAGTAACAGGTTAAGGTTGTTAACTTTGAAAACCTTTGAAAACAAAAGGTATCACGTAAGACTTCCCACACATAAACATGGGTAAGTTTTTACCTTATGCTGACCAAAACATTTGATAGGAAATCCAGTGATATTATAATAGGGACTAGGGTTTTCAAATAAGTAGAAAAAAGCCAAAATTGTTACATGATTAAATTCCAACTACTAGCCACAAAAGTGAGTAATACAATCAAAACCGTAAGGGCTCGTAGGAAGAATGGATTTCCATCAATGGCAGGGCTATTGGGGTACAGCCCGTCACAGTATGTGGCCTAGATCAATGTACCGAGGATCCACCCTAAATCCCCTGCAACACAAGGCCGGAACCATCCCTTACTGGACAGTCCCGAACAAGACAACCACCGGCAGTTGGAGCTCAACAACTGCCCACACAGCCGAATAAAAAGGGCCAAATTGGGTGCACACTATATATCCAAATTTTTGTTTTAATCCTAAGTCCAAACAATAAGTAGGTCAAGAGATAATGATTTTTGAATAAAAATCTTGTGCTTGGAATTACAGAATAGAGAACATAAATATCCAACAGCATGCAGACTATACACCCATATATATTCACAACAGACTTTCACTTATATATACATACAATACATACTTTTCACAGAGATTAACATGCAACCATATTCATCTATTTAAACTTGTTTAAAAGTGACGTTACTCACAGTTTGAGAAGGAAGTACAGAGCTTCCAAATTTGAAAAGCTTTCGAACTGAGAAAACTGAAATGCCATTTGCCTTAAAAACTTTAAAACTTGTTTTGCTGAAATACTTTTGCTCCTTGATTTACAAACCACATGCATGCTTCCAGATTGAAAAGAAAATGTAGCCTTGACCATCTCAGGTTGAAGATGATGTTCAGGCTATTGATTTGCAAAATTGGTTTGAAAATGAAATACAGGGTTTACATTTGCAGGCTGAAGATTTGATTTGGAAAATGATTTACAGGTCTTGAGGAAGTGTTTGCATGTTTTAGTTGATTTCTGGTTTTTTTTTCCTTCAGATTTTTACATGGCTTTTGAAAAAGAAGATAGATAAAAGAGAATGAAGGAAGGAACAATAGTTATATAAAGGCTGAAATTTGATTTTAAATAAAAATAAAAGAAAACCAAATTTACAAATGCCACTTGTCTAATAATACACATTTGTCATTTTTAATATACTTATCAATTAACAGATGTTACACGAAGCTTAGGAAAATAACACATGTCTCTTTAATAATTAGTATTTGTAATTAAAGGTTAATATAAGCTTATGCTTAATTAATTAGTTAATAAGTATTTACTGATATATATGGATAATTTTAAAGAAATAAAACCAATTATATTCATAAATAAAAGTTTATACATATATTTTAAAATCCAATTCATTTTAAATATCTATATTTTGAATTTCAAAACTATAAATTCAATTTCAAATCAAATTCAAAAATCCAAATTTAAAATCAAGTTATATATATACATATATAACTACATAAATTCAATTTGAAATAACAATTCTATTCATATTAAAATCTATTTGTAAAAACAATACATTGTTAATTTTATTTGAAAATAACAAATTATCAATTTGAAATAGTTTATAAAAGAGATTATCTTATTATTACTAAATTACTTAACTTACCAAATGAATTAATGTTTCATATATTAATTTGTATTTTAAACTTATATATCTTATTCAAATCATATTTATCAAGCTAAATTTAAAAAGAAAATAGAACAAACCTTTTTGTTAATTAATTTAAATTTCAAACTTAAGCTAAAATAAGTTTAAACAATTAAACATTTACCTTAAGTATTTAAAACCATATAGTTATTTATTAAATAGCTTTAAAAGGTTATATATTAAATCAAATCATAATTTCCAAATTATCAAAATGTATATTAGAATTTGAAAACAAGATTTTATTTATTTTTTAAATTTCAAACCAAAGCTTATCTATTTACAATTTATACAAATATATATATATATATATATAAATATAAATAGAAAACATTTTATTAACTTTAAAAAGATAAAATTTACCAATTAAATATTTATTAAAGGAAGATTATTAAATCAATTCAAATCTTATTAACAAAAATTATCAAATCAATTTAATTTTTTTAATATAGATTATTAAATTGATATTGTCCAAAATTTCGGGTCATCACATTCCTCCCCCTTAAAAGAATTTCGTCCCTGAAATTTAAAAGCAAAGGTAGTTTAATAATCTCATTAAAGATTTTTATTTTAAACCACAAGCATATATTATCAATCATATGCTAACAACCATAGCAACTACTTCACTTAATCAAACAAATCTAACTATGCAGAAAAAATCCTAAATAGAACTTCCTAGAGTTTCCCAGGTATAAATAACGGGATACTCGCTCTACAGAATCCAAACAATAATACTACTAAGCTATAGAGCTCCTACTCATCTAGATCTACAAAACTAAACAGGATATCAGTCCAAACTCAAGTCTTGCTTAACAACCAAATCCTCCTGAATTGCTGGTTCCACAAGAAGAGATGAATCATACACGTACTCCCTCAAAGATACGTGAAACACACCGAATCCCAGTTATCCAAACTGGTAATTCAACCCTGCAGGCCACAATACTTATCCTTATCTGAACACCGAAAAGATCCAAAACACCTCAGAGCTAGCTTCCCAGTCTTACCAAAACTTATAGCTCCCTTTGATCGGAGAAAACTTATCCAAAATCAAATCTACGACTCCAAAATCCAAATTCCTCTGTCTCTTATCCAAAAAATCTTTTGACGATCCTGGCCTGCCTACATCCTTCTCGATCAGCTTAACCTACGCTGATGCTTCTAGAAACAAACTGGACCAAAAACAACCCCCAAAATGATCTTCTCACGATCAATCAAAACCAAGAACGCAAACTCTACTCCTCAAATATCAGATGGCTACAAACTTCTCTTGTCCGGAAAAGACAAGACAGATGCACTCCCAAACTGCTCCCGCTGCAAAACTCTGATCCGGAGTAGATGAGAATGCTGACGATGAACACGAGCACAAACTGGACATCACATCCAGGAAATAAGGTTCAACGGGTCCATAGAAAGAAAACTTAAAAGTTCCACCAAAACCTGAGCTGCTTTACCCAAACCTCTATTTAGGAACCATCCTTCAACAAAGCTGAACCATCGGTACCACTCCTGAAATCTTAGTCAATAAGAAAACTTAATCTTCAGATGCGGACAAACCTCTGACTTTCCTAAAGATATCCAGAAAAACTCTGATAACCCAAGAGAACACTTAGCTATCGCAAGTTACTTTTGCGATCAATCCAGCCTAATATCCAAATAAAATTGTTCTCTCTTTACCAATTAGAATAGCTTACGCTTATCTAACCAATCCATCGAAGAAATGGATCCACTCTGCTGTTTCTGAACTCCACTTCTAGAAAACTGCTAAGCCAGAAGGCCTTCTTGCCGGCACACAGAACACTCCGAGCTGCATTGCTGACACAGATGCCAAAGACTTCCTAATCCAAAGTTCTTTGAGAAACTCGGAGCTTAAAGCCAAATCGTCCTGCTGAATCTAGCCACCTCATCGATGCAGACACATTACCTTAGACTTGCCTCAAAGAAAACATCTTTGGAAACAACCCATAGTCACTGCATCTCATTAAGCAGCTACTACTTCCTGAGGTTGCCAAGATACCATCAATTGCTTCCGCCTAATTGGCAAATCCAAACTCTAGAAAATCCGCTCACACGAGCGCGATCAAACTTATACTCAAATGATAGGCTTCGGTCTTTTACAGGTTTCCTTCAAAGACTGGAGAAATCCTTACACCATAGAAAAACTTACTCGACACGGTATTAGGTCTACAGTCTCGACAGGCACACTTCCAACCTTAATACTCAGACTTCTTCCATTGGTAGTCGTGTTACACACACCACTACTCTTCCTACCTCCATAACTTATATTGGAAAACCCAAATAGGTGACCTAACAGATAGGTAGAAATAAATATGTATATATATAAAAATTACAAATACGCTCTCTCAAGAAAGAAATCACACCAAAGCCTAGGTATACACTCAACCTAGCGCTCTGATACCAAATGTGACGACCCGACTTTCACTCCACTGAAAGTCGCATCATCTTGAAGAAAGAAAGGGATAGAAAAGAAAAAAGATATGAAAGAAATAAAGAAACAACATCAGAATCTAAACAGCAGAACGAATAAAATATATTAGTCACATAAATATTACATAGTACCATATACATCAGAGTTACAAAGCTTATACAACACATACTAGACAGTTATAAACACTTGTCTAGTTATACAACTTAATATACAATACAGATATCAACACATAGATCAACACAGCGGAACTACTATCTATCTACAACGCTGAAGCCTCCTGCTCCAAATCTTCTCCAGAATTCGTCAAAGCTAACCTGAATCCCTTGGCTACTCGTAAAAATTTGAGTACCTAAGAGTTTAATAAAACAGAAATAAACTCCGGGTCAGACATGGGTCTAGTGTGAGTAACAGGTTAAGGTTGCTTAATTTTGAAAACCTTTGAAAAAAAAAAGTATCACGTAAGACTTCCCACACATAAACATGGGTAAGTTTTTACCTTATGCTAACAAAAACATTTGATAGGAAATCCAGTGATATTATAATAGGGTCTAGGGTTTTCAAATAAGTAGAAAATAGCCGAAATTGTTACATGATTAAATTCCAGCTACTAGCCACAAAAGTGGGTAATACAATCAACACATTAAAGGCTCGTAGGAAGAATGGGTTTCCATCAATGGCAGGGTTACTAGGGTACCGCCCGTCACAGTACGTGGCCTAGATCAACGTACCGAGGATCCACCCTAAATCGCCTACAACACAAGGCTGGAACCATCCCTTACTGGACAGTCCTGAACAAGATAGCCCCGGCAGTTGGAGCTCAACAACTGCCCATACAGCGGAATAAAATGGGACCTCTAGACAGGGGAAAATCTCATCCTACTTGGGTGCTACTCACTTAGCCTTGTTGCACCTCCCCTGTTTTAGCCATTCCCGGTTGATGAGGCTTGAGGCTACGATTACCTTTATAGAACACATCACTTAGAATGCTCATCGTCCACCTGACGATGTTCTGAAAGCATTCAATCCATACAAGTTCGTTCCAGGTTCGAACGAAATCGAAGGCATTATCTCGTTACACTCATTTTGGAATCACCCTCAGAGTTAACGAAGATAACCCTTGCACTCTGAATGTTCATCTTCACTTGATATTCACGACCTATCATTAATTTGGATCGATGTGGTTTTCAGATATCCAAATCTGGAAACCTAATCCCGGACTCATCGAAATCCAAAATGCCATCTTTTAGGTCCAAGTTGTTTTAAGTTTAAACAATACAATTCTATTATCTATATACACACAGATAGATAATTTACAATATCACAATAGATAATCCACATTATCATCACAAACAGATAATTCACATTATCATCATAAACAGATAATCCATATTATCATTTCACTTCAACCAAAGCATCCATATTACACAGCATTACTTATCTCATATCTGAGATCTCAAATCATCCAAGGCAATCAATATCATCCATCCATACATAAGCAAGGATTAATTAGCCATACTATAATTAATTTTAAAATGAATTAAATTAATTACTTCATCTCTAATTAATTTAAAGTAAATTAAATTATTTACCTCATCATTAAATCTTGCTTACATAACATCAATTAATTATAAATCAATTAATTAATTTATCCTCTAATTATCCACCTTAATTAATCATCCTTGATTAATTATCTTTGATTACATTCAAGTAATTAGGCTTTAATTAATTTCACAAATTAATTATTCTAACCAAATTCAGTAATTAACCTTTAATTACTTAATTAATTAACTATAATCAATTACATTATCCTTAATTAATTACAATTAATTAATTACTCTTTTAATCATTTATTATGGATTAATTAATCTTAATTACTCAACCCTTAATTACATCATTAATTATATAAATTAATGATCCCTAGTTACTTTTTAATTATTCTATTTAAATTAATTACATTAAGTAATTAATCTTTAATTAAACCGCATTTACTCTTGATTAATCACATCCAGTAATTAACTACCTTTAATTACTTCATTAAATAAATAAATTACTCATTAATTAATTTCTTAATGAATCCCTTGATTAATTACACAAAGTAATTTAATCCCAATTATTTCCATTATTAAATTATCTTCAATTAATTACATCTAGTAATTACCCATTAATTATTCACTAAGTAATTAAACTTCACTAATTACATTAAGTAATTACTTATCAAACCATTCAGTGATTAAATTAATTGAACTTGATTAATTAACTTAAACTAATCACACTAAAATTAATTAATTACAATGAGTAATTGATTCCTTAATTATTTTGATTAAGTAATTATACTTTCCCCATTTCATAAATGATTATCCTTAATTAATAATTAATTATTAAAATTAATCACATTAATTAATTATTTAATAATACCTCTGTCCTTTGTTGATGTTGCTCCCCTGAATAACGCCATCCTCCTCTCTCATCTACATGAAGTTCCTAAAACAGGTGTTTTTTATACTTGGAACAACTGTAGCAGATCTGGTGTTAGAACGTTTTGCAAATTGGATCGATCTTATTTTAATACATCTACTTTTAATGCTTGGCCTGCTCTTATTTCCTTTTTTCCCACTCCATCTATTTCTGATCATTTTCCTATCATACTGGACTAGGGTACTAGGAATGACAGAGGTCCTTCCACATTTAGTTTCTTCAACAACTGGATTTCAGATCCATAATTCTTACCTTTGATCGAGTAAGTCTGGGCCTTTCCCAAATTTGGCAATCCCATGTTCATTCTGCAATCAAAACTTAAAGATTGTAAAGCTTCTATCAAAGCTTGGTCTTTGCAAAAATATGGTACTGGTAACCTTCTATCAACTAAATTAAGAACTGAACTTAATGCCATACAAATTCTGATGCAGGATAATCCCTGTGATTTAGCGCTTTCGGATAAAGTGCATGAGCTAACCAAAAAATTGAAAATAACTATCAAAATTGAATTACTTATGCTCCGTGCTAAAAACAGGCTTAACTGGGATATAGGAGGTGATAAAAACACTGAATTTTTTCATAATTCATTGGAAGTAAAAAAGACTTCTACCTTAATTCACATGATTAAAGATATGCATGGTTTTGAAGTGAACATGCAAACGAGTATAAAGCATTCCTTTCTTCGTTATTATAAGCATCTTTTTGCTCATAATAACACAGATCCTAATTTGCATGTTTTAAATGACTTTACGCTTAAAACTATCACTAATGAGCAATCTGAAAATTTAATTAAACTTATCAACCTGGAAGAAATCCATGAAACTATTTCAAAAATGAAAACCACAAGCTCTCCTTGTCCTGATGGTTTTACAGTACTGTTTTTTCAAAAATGTTGGCACATTATAAAATATGATTTTTGTAGAGCTATACAACATTTCTTCAAAACCAACACTTTATTGAACGACATTAATCTTACTAAACTTGCTCTTATTCCTAAGGTTAATCTTCCCCAAACAGTATCTGATTTTAGGCCCATTGCCTGCTGCAATGTTATTTACAAATGCATTGCTAAAATTATCTCTACTCGCATGAAAAATTGCCTTTCCGATTTAATTTCTCCTAACCAAAATGGGTTCATAACTGGGAGATCTATAACTGATAACATTTTACTATCGCAAGAACTTATAAAAGGGTACAACAGGAAAAACATCTCTCCTAGATGTTTCCTGAAGTTAGATATTCAGAAAGCTTATGACTCTGTACGATGGGATGCTATCATTTCTATTATGTCTAGGATGAATTTTCCTTTACCTTTTTTAGCCTGGATATACACATGCATTTCTACTGTCTATGTGTCTTTATCTCTCAATGGTGAATCATTTGGTTATTTTAAAACTCGAAAAGGAATTAGGCAAGGGGATCCTATCTCCTCTTCTCTATTCATCTTAATTATGGAAGTTCTTACCTATTCGATTACTATGGAATGCACTAAAAAAATATTGACTTCCACCCTAAATGTCAGAAACATCAAATTTCTACTTTGAAGTTTGCTGACGATCTTTTGCTTTTCTCTAAACCAAATATTAAATCCATCACCAACATTTTCTCCACGCTTCAAATCTTTAATCAAATGACTGGTCTCCACATAAATAAAAGCAAATCTCAAATTAATATTGCTGGAGTTCCAGAAAATATTTACCTGAATATTCTTCATGCTTCTGGTCTTCAGGCTATGGATAACAATGCCATGTACTTAGGTGCTCCGATGTATAAGCCCAGAATAACCAACGCCCAATGCCTTCCCTTATACGAAAAAATAACATTTAGGCTCAAAACATATAATGGTGATAAACTATCACAAGTTGGCAGATTTGTGATCTTAAAAAGCATCGCCATTTCTATGCGTACGTACTATTTTAGGTTCATCATTCCTATAAAACTTATTAACATGTTAAATCGTGCATTTAACCATTTTCTGTGGCATGGAAATATTTATTCTAACAAACTTATTCCAATTGCTTATAAAAAGATTAACTCCCCTTATAATATGGGTGGCCTAGGCATCATTAATCTTAAAATATGGAACATTGCTACTGCCTCTCATCATGTTAACACATTACTTAGCAATAATCAGGGGTTGTGGGCTGTCTAGAATAGACAATACAATCTTAAAAGTTGCAATTTTTGGACCATGAATGTTACCAATGATGCTAGCTATCTTTGGAAAAGACCTTTGGTTTGATGCAGCACAAACAACTCCTTTTGGCACTCCCCTTGGTGTGCAACAGGTATGATACTATCCCACTCGATCGATTATAACCTTATTAATAATTCTGGAATCCCTCAAAATGCTAATGATGGTTCCTATATTAACAATGAGGTAATACATCTACCTCATGTCAGTTCTCCCACACTGACGAATCTCTGGACTTCGATTAGAAACTCATATATGCCTTCTGATCAGCCGAGACTAAGCTGGAACGCCAAGCAACATAGCATATCGTTGGTTTATAAAGCAACCGTACACAGTTATAACAGCTTTCCCTTTCCTTGGCACGCTCGTATTTGGAATCAGGATCGAAACCAAAGCACAATCTTCTCTTGTGGAAATGTCTGATGAATGTTGTTCACACTCAAGATAATCTTGTTAGAAGATATTTTATCGAACACTCGTCATGCATTCTATGTAATCGTGCTGCTGAAAACGTTGGGCATCTTTTCTTTAGCTGCTTATTCTCCTTCCAGCTCTGGAAACGCATTCTACATCACATACACGAGACTCCCCCCTCCAGAGATTATAGGCTTGAATGGATACGTATCTTCCAAGAAATAAGGTGGAAATCCACTTCTACCACTCGTCTTCTCAAATTTCTCAAGCTAACGGTTGCCGCGATATGGGAGGAGAGGAATAAACGAAGATTTATGAGGACTAACTCTAATATTTCCGCTTTGTTATGTAAAACTTTGTCGTGAGAAGATGCAGTATCAAATGCGCATAACATGCTTGTGTTTTTGAAGCCGCATCTTTGACGCAGCGGATATAACTTTGACGTGCTAATAGTGTTTGGATACCAATTTGGTGCAACTTTCTTCCTAACGAAATGATTTCGTGTCAAATAAACATGATAGAACGATAAATGCCCAATTCCGTTGATCGCGACGATACCGGAATCTAGTTATCTCCAACCCATTGATCTCGCAAGATACCGTGTTGAAAGATCTACAATTCGATCGGTGATCACTCGCAAGTGATACCGAGAATTGGCTTCTACTTCGTTGCACGAATAACCGAAGAAGGAAAGAAGAAGGAGATCACACTCAACTTCAATAATGGTGGCAAAAGCATGCACACAAATTTTATTCAAAATCAATTGCCTCTACAAGTGATGACACACCCCTATTTATAGGGAATTACAACACATACAAGCGACTCAACAACAGACGACATACGACTTATGGGTTACACGACTTAACAACTGCGACATAAGAAAATACAACACGAGTTACAACATTACATGCGACTCAGTACAACACGACCTACGACCTACAAGATAACAACAACACAAGTTACAACAGTACACGACTTAACATTTGCGACATAACAATACACGACTTATCATTACAACACCACGCGACTTAAGGACAATGCGGCATAAGATCCAACGACTTAAGAAATCAGCATAGGTTGAGCGACTTAAGTAAACCACGACATAAGCTTCAGCTGCGACCTAAGAAATGCGGCTTAAGTGAATCAGCGACTTAAGTAAGCAGACGACTTAAGAGAAATAGCTATAGAGATGCGACATAAGCATATAAGCGACTTAAGAGAAGCGGTAAAAGTGAACGACTTAAGAGAAGCGGCATAGGTTGGTTAGCTCGCGAACGACTTACGACTTAAGAAGAATGCGGCCTTGTAAACGACTTAAGAGATGCGGCCTTGTTTCCTTGATCCGTTAGGTCTTGGAGCGACTTATGTGGTTGCGACTTAACATGGCATGACTATAGCAGGTCGAGCGACTTAAGACCAAGCGACCTATGTTGGTTGAACGACTTAAAGCAATCGAGTTATCATGGTGCGCTGCATCATCCTCCCCTGGTTGAAAAGAATTCGACCCCGAATTCACACTTTCCTCTCCTTCGACATATTTATTCTCATGATATGGATTCAAGTGTTTGACGTTGAAAACGTCGGCAGTATGGATATGATCTGGCAATCTTAACTGATAAGCATTCTCATTAATCTTTTTCACAATTTCCAAAGGACCAATCCTTCTAGCAGCTAGCTTGTTGTAAGCACTAATAGAAAATCGATCCTTAGTCAATATTGCATATACAAAATCTCCTTCTTTGAATTCAACATGTCATCGTTTGATATCTGCGGATTGCTTATATTTCTCATTCGCCTTAAGCAATCGTTCCTGCACAACCTTGTGGCTTTCTTGTAACTCATTCACAAAATCACTAGCTCGTTTGATCACTCCTTTCTGCCGTGGCACTATAGACAAATCCGATGGTCCCTTCGGAATTGTTGAATAAACAACCTGGAATGGACTGAAACCAGTGCTACGATTAATTGCATGGTTGTGTGCAAACTCAGCTTGACACAGCTTGGTATCCCAACTCTTCAAATTGTCATTCACGAGGCATCTCAATAGATTACCCAGGGATCTATTCACAACTTCTGTTTGTCCATCCGTCTGTGGATGATAAGCACTACTAAATTTCAGCTTTGTCCCGACCATTTTCCATAGACTCATCCAAAAATGACTCAGAAAACGAGTGTCTCTATCTGATACAATAGATTCAGACAATCCATGAAGACGATAGATCTCTCTGAAGTACAACTGTGCAACATTAACTGCATCTGCCGTCTTCTTGCATGCAATAAAATGTACCATTTTTCAAAATCGATCAACCACCACATAGATAGAATCATTGCCACGTTGCGTCCTCGGCAAACCCAATACAAAGTCCATACTAACATCCACCCATGGTTTAGTAGGTACAGACAATGTCAAATATAAACCGGCATTTGTCACGGTTCCCTTTGAAACTTGACAAATATGGCACCTCTGAACAAACTTTTCAACTTCTTTCCTCATTGACGGCCAAAAATAAGACTTTGAGATCAACTGCATAGTACGGCCGCGACCCACATGTCCTTCCTCATGCAATTCTTTGATGATTTTCATTCGTAGACTATAATCTGGAATACATAACTGATTTCCTCTAAACAGAAAACCTTCAACCAGCATATATCCATCCATGCTTCCCCGTTTGACGTTGTCTAGGAATTTCGGAAAAATATGAATCTGAAGTAAGCAAATCTAGAAGTAAGTCAAAACCCATCACCTCTACTCGCATGGTTGTCAGTAAATTCTCCCTCCGACTCAATGCATCAGTAACGCGATTAATTACTCCAGACTTATGCTTTACGACAAATGTAAATTGTTGCAAATAAGCTATCCACGATGCATGCCTAGCTGCAATTTTATTCTTCCTTTATAAATGTTTCAACGCTTCATGGTCCGTATACAAAACAAATTCTTTGTGGAACAAGTAATGTCTCTAATGCTTCACAACCTGTACAATAGCATAAAACTCCACGTCATAAGTATTGTATCTCATCTTTGCTCCAGAAAGTTTTTCACTGAAATAGGCAATTGGATGACCCTTCTAACTCAACACTCCTCCAATTCCAACATTAGATGCATCCGTATGTAACTCAAATAGTAACTGAAAATCTGACAACACTAGAATCGGTGCTGAGGTTAAAAGTTTCTTGATTTGCTCAAAAGCATATCCTGCCTCTTCCGTCCATGAAAACTTCTTTCCCTTCAAACAATCAGTAACAGGGGCCATCACACTACTAAAGTGCGGTATAAATCTTCGATAAAATGAAGCTAACCCATGGAAACTTCTGACTTCTGTGATAGTTTCGGGCTGTGGCCAATTTCTGATTGCGGCTACTTTACTTTGGTCCACTTGTATCCCTTCCTCGGACACAACATAACCCAGAAATAAAACACTTGGCGTCATGAACATGCATTTCTTCGTCGCTGCATAGAACTGTTCTTGACGAAGAATAGTTAACACCTTTCACAAGTGTTGAATATGCTCCTCTGTGCTAGCACTATATATCAAAATATCATCAAAGTAGACTACAACAAACTTCTCGATGTAAGGTCTGAAAATTTGATTCATCACCCTCATAAATGTACTTGGTGCATTAGATAGACCAAACGGCATTACCAGCCATTCATATAATCCTTCCCGAGTCTAAAATGTTGTCTTCCATTCATCACCTGGTCTAATGCAAATCTGACGATAACAACTCTTATGATCGATCTTTGAAAAAATTATAGACCCGCTAAGTTGATCCAATAGATCATCAAGTCTTGGCATAGGAAATCTGTATCTGACAGTTATTTTTTTGAGTGCCCTGCTATCAGTACACATCCTCCATGAACCGTCTTTCTTCGGCACTAACAAAGCTGGTACAGCACAAGGACTGAGACTCTCTCGAACACGCCCTTGCTCAAGCAACTCCTCGACTTGTCTCCTCAACTCTTCATGCTCCTTTGGACTCATACGATAATGTGGGCTATGCAGTAAAACAGCACCTGGCACTAGATCAATCTGATGTTGTATATCCTTCAATGGCGGTAATTCCTTGGGTAATTCCGCAGGAAAGACATTTTCAAATTCATTCAACACCGGTCTAACTTCTGTAGGAATTTCAAGATCTTCACTTGTTTCATACCCAATCAACATAAACAATTTAGCACTATCTTTCACTTCTTCAACAAATTCTCTCGAAGACAATAAACTAGTTGATTCCACTTTCTTCTCTGACTTTCTTTCGCTTTGTTCACACTCCTTAGGAACTAAGGTAATTTGTGTCCCTTCGAACATGAAACTTTAGCTGTTGGTGCGACCATTATGTTGTACAGCTCTATCATATTGCCATGGTCTTCCCAATAGTAAATGACACACATCCATATCCACAACATCACACCATATATCATCTTTGTACTTCTTCCCAATAGAAAATGTAACAAATGCTCGTCTTCCCACAGTCACTTCTCCACCTTTCTTCAGCCATGCTAGTTTATAAGGTCTAGAATGTTTTTCAGTCTTCAACCCTAACTTCGTGATAGCTTCTTCAGAAATAATGTTATCGCAGCTTTCCGCATCAATAACAAATCGACAAACCTTTCCCAAGATAGTACATGTAGACTGAAAAATATTGTTCCTCAGCCGACTAGAATCATTCTCATGCTTTGGCACTAAAAAAGACCTCCTTATCATCAAATTACACCCTTCATCTCCTGACGCAACTTCTTCATCTTCATCAAACTTCGATGGTTGAGAATAATCAACTTCAGCTTCCACATCATCATACTCACATTCCTCTGCAACTAATGTTCTCTTCTTTGGCTTTGTACATTCATTACTTTTATGACCAAACTACTGACAATTATAGCATTTGATACTGTTATTGACCTTTGCTTTAGCGGCTTCATTAACAATTGGTTTATTGACTGCCTTGGAAACATTAGCATTGCTACTAGCGCCCTTATTCTAGTTGTTAGAACTTGTAAACACACCACCTCCTCCTCTCCCTTGTTTTTCCCAAGCTAGAGCTTTCTGATGTGCTTCGGAAACAGACATTGGATTAAACATATTCACCATGTCTTGCATTTGCATTCGTAACCCTCCAATATATCTAGCCGTTAACTGTTCTTCCGTCTCCATAATATCATTCCTTGCAATCAATTGATAGAATTCATCTGCATAATCATTCACTATCCTCGTCCCTTGTCTCAAGTTCTATAAACGTTGATACATAAGAGATTGATAATTGTATGGCAAGAAAGTTGCTTTCATCATCTTTCTCATCTTCTCCCAAGTGACAACCTTTGATTTTCCCATTCTCTCCCGAGTTAGTTTAGTTTGCTGCCACCAAGCCATAGCTCTTCCCCTTAATCTTGTAGCAACTAATTGGACTTTGCGATTCTCAGGCACCTCCTTGAATTCCAAAATTTCTTCAACATTAGATAACCAATCAAGAAATTCTTCTTCTTGCATACCACCTTTGAATTCTGGAATTTCCATTCTCATACCTGATTCCCATTTACGATCATTTTCTGAATCTAGGTATTGATTTCGCACTTGGCCTCGATCTCGATAATGAATACTGCCTCTATCACCATCTTTCTCAAAATCATATGTACTTCGATATCGATCCCGTCCATCTACATCTCTACAACTACGCATGTCCCTTCTACCCGGTCTTTCAACATCATGGTATGGTTCATTCTCAAACTCACGTTGAGTTCTTCTTTCTTCATTTCGATACTCACGGTGTTCTCGCCTCATTGAAACTGAAGATTCTCTCCTCTCCCGATAAGACTGGGGTGACATTCTCCTTTCTTCCAAAACCGATGGTGAAACCATGTTTCTACTATGGTTCGAAACTGGTGACGTTCTCCTTTGATTGTGATTCATGTCTTTCATTAATTTATCCAACTTTTCAATACCCTCATTGAACTTTTCATTGATATGCTGCTCCATCTGCTCAGCTTCTTGTCTTCTATACACATCTTCAACATTATGATAGCGATTAGCACGTCTCAGAGGCATGATCTTCAAACAATCTCGTTTCTTTGACTTGGCTCCGATCTAACTTTGAAATGGCTTAAATCTGGTTCGGCTCTGACTTGGATCTGATATGGATTGCATGGCTTTGAACTGGATCTGAATCGGCTCTTACTTAGCTTCAATCCGGCCTTGATCTTACTTAGCTTTGATACCAATTAAGTGGCGCAGAGGATATAACTTTGACATGCTAATAATGTTTGGATACCAATTTGGCTCAACTTTCTTCCTCACGAAATGATTTCATGTCAAATAAACTTGATAGAATGATAAACGCCCAATTCCGTTGATCGTGACGATACCAGAATCTAGCTATCTCCAACCCATTGATCTCGCAAGATACCATGTTGAATGATCTACAATTCATCGTTGATCACTTGCAAGTGATACTGAGAATTGGCTTCTACTTCGTTGATTCGCGCACGAATAACCGAAGAAGGAAAGAAGAAGGAGATCACACTCAACTTCAATAATGGTGGCAAAAGCATGCACACAAATTTTATTCAAAATCAATTGCCTCTACAAGTGATGACACACCCCTATTTAGAGGGAATTACAACACATACAAGCGACTCAACAACAGACGACATATGACTTACGGGTTACATGACTTAACAACTACGACATAAGAAAATACAACACGAGTTACAACATTACATGCGACTCAGTACAACACGACCTACGACCTACGAGATAACAACAACACAAGTTACAATAGTATACGACTTAACGTTTGCGACATAACAATACACGACTTAACATTACAACACCACGCGACTTAAGGACAATGCGGCATAAGATCCAGCGACTTAAGAAATCCGCATAGGTTGAGCGACTTAAGCGAACCACGGCATAAGCTTCAGCTGCGACCTAAGAAATGCGGCTTAAGTGAATCAGCGACTTAAGTAAGCAGGCGACTTAAGTAAGCAGGCGACTTAAGAGAAGCGGCTATAGAGATGCGGCATAAGCATATAAGCGACTTAAGAGAAGCTGCATAAGTGAACGACTTAAGGGAAGCGGCATAGGTTGGTTAGCTCGCGAACGACTTAAGAGATGCCAAAGACTTACGACTTAAGAAGAATGCGGCCTTGTAAACGACTTAAGAGATGCAGCCTTGTTTCCTTGATCCATTAGGTCGTGGAGCGACTTATCTGGTTGCGACTTAACATGGCGCGACTCATAGCAGGTCGAGCGACTTAAGACCAAGCGACCTATGTTGGTTGAGCGACTTAAAGAAATCGAGTTGTCATGGTGCACTGCATCAATCTTCCTATTGACCTGCTTAGTTTCTACTAAGCGTTTTTGTATTTTGGTTATTTTTTTAATAAATTGTGGACTGTCCACTATAAAAACAGGCTGGCTTGCCAAATAATCCTTAGTTAATGACCTTCGTTAACTATTAACAATTCTTTAATTACTTCTCTAAAGTAATTAAACTTACATTAATCATTATTAATTACAAATTAATTATCCATTGATAACCCATTAATTAATCCTAATTATTTAATTAATTAAGTTTTAACTGTAAATTAATCTTTAATTATTTTATTAATTAATCTTTAATCATTGATAAATATTCGAACCTTATCTAATTAATGATTCCTAATTACAAATTAATTATTCCTAAATCATTAATCTTAAACCTTAATTAATTAATTTAAACCTTTAGTTACTTAATTAATTAATCCAAATCATTAATTGATTAAATTAATTAAATATCTATTTTAACTACCTTAACAATTTAATGAATCCAAATCATTAAATCCTAATTAACTTTAAGATAAACTTTATTCTTATTAATGATTAAATTATCATTAACAAAGCAATTTAAAACAATTTACTTTCAAATTTACTTTTAAATTTCATTTTAAAATTAAGATTTAAAATGAATACAAATTAACTTTAACAAAGTTTAAAAACAATTCAAAAACCTTTAAAATCTCATGTTAAGGAAATACTTATAAAGAAATTTAAAAGAATTTTTAAACCAAATTCATTTTAAATTCAAATCAATTTAAAATACCCTTTAAACATTCAAAGTTGTTTAAACATTTTAAATTTAAAAACTTTCTTTAATTTCAAAACTAGGATTCAAATTAGATTTTGAATCCAGATTTAAACTTTGATTTAAACTTAGTTTAAATCTTTACTTCATAATTAAAAATCCATTTTTAAAATTTTAAAACCGAACAGGTCTGAAACCTATAACCAAGCACTTTACCCGAGCCACCTCTTAATTGCTTCGAGTCCAACCTAACCTAACTTCGAGCAAAACATCAAATTACTTCGAGTAAAACTCGAGTACACAAAACCTTGCCCAGACCAAACACATCAGGAAATCAGAAGTGCACCGTGCACATGCACGGCGGCGTCGTCCATCTTCAATCGCCTCTGATGATCTCTTCAAGTCGCCAATCACCCTCACACCTAACCACGATCATCGGAATTTCCAGAACCACTCGAAATCGAATTCGAGCTTTAACCCAACCTGGAAAAAATCTTGAAACCACACCCCAAACCTGGAATCCACCTCGTTCTCGAAACTCTGACCACCAGAGTGTCAGCACCTTCGACCAAGTCTTTGTCAATGTCCAAGCTTCCATCACCCAAAATCCCGTTGAACTCGATCAACTAGAGAAGACGAGATGATCAAAATATCAAACCCAGCTAAAACTAGGGTTACATACTAGAAACATCCACCACAACCACCATAATGATCTGATCAACTTCCAGACAATTTTCCCTAACTCCCCAATCATTCTTGTGTCACCACAGAAAGTTGCAACCTCCCATATCCTCGAGACCACCAGAATTACCCAATTCTCCCTTTTCTTATCAAACAAGAACTGCAACTAAATCCTATTACTAAAATTTTTTATTTTAGTTTTAAAATTCATGTTTTTGCCTGATGTTTCAGATCCTATCCCTGAAACAATAAATTAGTATATTAAAATTTTGACAAAGCTTAAGCATTTCTGTTCTTATGTTTTCCAGAGCAATTCCCAATTTTTTTTTATTTAAATAAATTTTTTTATCTGTAATTTATGATAAAACAAATAATTTTTGTATTAATCCTAAGTCCAAACAGTAAGTAGGTCAAGAGATAATGATTTTTGAATCAAAATCTTATGCTTGGAATTACAGAATAGAGAACATATATATCCAACGGCGTGCACACTATACACCCATATATATTCACAACAGACTTTCACTTATATATACATACAATACATACTTTTCACAGAGATTAACAAGCAACCATATTCATATATTTAAACTTGTTTAAAAGTGATGTTACTCACAGTTTTGAGAAGGAAGAACATAGCTTCCAGATTTGAAAAGCTTTTGAACTAAGAAAACTGAAATGCCCTTTTCCTTATAAACTTTAAAACTAGTTTTGCTGAAATACTTTTGCTCCTTGATTTACAAACTACATGCATGCTTCCAAATTGAAAAGAAAATGTAGCCTTGATCATCTCAGGTTGAAGATGATGTTTAGGTTATTGATTTGCAAAATTGGTTTGAAAATGAAATACTGGGTTTACATTTGCAGGCTGAAGATTTGGTTTGGAAAATGATTTACAGTTCTTGAGGAAGTGTTGCATGTTTTAGTTGATTTCTGGTTTTTTATTTATTTTCAGATTTGTACTTAGCTTTTGAAAAAGAAGATAGAAAAAAGAGAATGAAGGAAGGAACAATAGTTATATGAAGGCTGATATTTGATTTTAAATAAAAATAAAAGAAAACCAAATTTACAAGTGCCACTTGTCTAATAATACATATTTGTCATTTTTAATATACTTATCAATTAACACATGTTACATGAAGCTTAGGAAAATAACACATGTCTCTTTAGTAATTAGTATTTGTAATTAAAGGTTAATATAAGATTATGCTTAATTAATTAATTAATAAGTATTTATTGATTTATATATATAGATAATTTTAAAGAAATAAAACCAATTATATTAATAAATAAAAGTTTATACTATATTTTAAAATCCAATTCATTTTTAATATCTATATTTTGAATTTCAAAACTATAAATTCAATTTCAAATAAAATTCAAAAATCAAATTTTAAAATCAAGTTATATATATGTATATAACTACACAAATTCAATTCGAAATAACAATTCTATATATATTAAAATCTATTTGTAAAAAACAATACATTGTTAATGTTGTTTGAAAATAACAAATTATCAATTTGAAATAGTTTGTAAAAGTGATTATTTTATAATTACTAAATTACTTTATCTTACCAAATGAACTAATGTTTCATATATTAATTTGTATTTTAAACTTATATATATTATTCAAATCATATTTATCAAGCTAAATTTAAAAAGAAAATAGAACAAACGGTTTTGTTAATTAATTTAAATTCTAAACTTAAGCTAAAATAAATTTAAACAATTAAACATTTACCTTAAGTATTTAAAACCATATAGTTAGTTATTAAATAGCTTTAAAAAGTTATATATTAAATCAAATCATAATTCCAAATTATCAAAATGTATACTAGAATTTAAAAATAAGATTTTATTTATTTATTAAATTTCAAACCAAAGCTTATCTATTTACAATATATACAAATATATATATATATATATATATGAATAGAAAACATTTTATTAACTTATAAAAGATAAAATTTACTAATTAAATATTTATTAAAGGAAGTTTATTAAATCAATTCAAATCTTATTAACAAAAATTATCAAATCAATTTAATTTTTTTAATATAGATTATTAAATTGATATTGTCCAAAATTCCGGGTCATTACACTAAACCAAGAAATCAGAGAATGCCCTAAAAAGTGACAAGTTCCACTTGTACCTTTTCGGTCTGATTTACAACCAGCATAATTAGCGTCACAATAAGATATTAATTCAAAAGAATCATTTTTAGGATAAAATAAACCATAATCAAAGGTTGGGATTGATATCTTGCACAGTGACAAACACTATGCATGATATCAGGTCTACTAGCAGTCATATAGGGTAGTGATCCAATCATTCCTCTATATAATTTTTGATCTACATCATTCGAGAGATCTTCTTTACTTAGGTACTCATTGGTTGCCATGAGAGTGTGTTTTCCACTTGCAGTAATCAAACCAAATTTACTAACTAGGTCTCTAGCATATTTTTCTTGACTAATAAAGATACCATTATCTGATTGTTTTATTTGCGGTGCTAGAAAGAAGTTTAATTCACCCTTATGACTCATCTCAAACTCTTTTGTCATTATTTTAGAAAATTCTTTATTCATTTCAAAATTAGTTGATCCGAAAATGATATCATCTACGTAGACTTGTACTAGTTGAATATCATTTTTATTTCTTTTAATAAAAAGAGTATCATCTACTCTACCAATTTCAAAGTTTGATTGTAATAAGTAAGATCTTAGTCTATCATACCAGGCTCTAGGAGCTTGTTTTAGACCATATTGAGCTTTCTTAAGTTTGTAAACATGAATTGGTAATTTTTCATTTTCAAAAAGTGGTGGTTGTTTAACATATACTTCCTCTTTTACAAATCCATTTAAAAAGGCACTTTTAACATTCATTTGAAATAATTTGAAATTATTATGATTTGCGAAAGCAAGCAGAATCCTAATGGCTTCTAATTTTGCTACGGGAGCAAAGGTTTCATCAAAATCTATTCCTTCTTCTTGGAATAACCTTGAGCGACTAACCGGGCTTTATTTCTAACAACCTCACCTTGTTTATTCATTTTATTTTTATAAACCCATTTAGTTCCAATTATAGTTTTTGTAATGGCCCAGAATTTCTGTCATTTAAAATTCAGATATTTAATTGATTTTAAATATCAACAAGTAAAATTTGTAAGTCGAATAATTTATTTTTCGAATATTTAGATTTAATTGGATAATTAAATCGATAATTAATATTTGAAATTACAGAAAAAATAGGAATTTTGGTTTAATGTGATTAAAAATGATTTATAAAATTATGTTAAATCATATTTGAGTTAGAACAATGTTTGTGAACTTTTAAAATTGAATTAAAAGTTAATTTGTGAAAACTGAATATTTTAATATTTAATTGACGAGTTAAAATAGCCACTTTTCAAACAGTCTCGGATTTCGGCGAAGCCAGTTTCATTGGATCTGTAATGTCATTTTATTGCAAGATTTCAAATTTCGTGTTAATCGGATTTACCGTTTGTGC
This sequence comes from Allium cepa, assembly GCA_030765085.1. NCBI lineage: Eukaryota > Viridiplantae > Streptophyta > Magnoliopsida > Asparagales > Amaryllidaceae > Allium > Allium cepa. Next base: position 306,386,152 of record CM060934.1, on the reverse strand, counting down.
AGGGCAAGCCAAAACGCATAGAAATTAGTTCAATCGGTTTAATTTAAATTTGATCATTTATTGCCATAACTCGCACAGATGATCGAATTAGCTTTCGAAACATATTCCATTACGTCCGGAACGCAGGGTAAACCCTAGAAACGTCGGTCACCATGCTTCGTTTGGAGTTCGGAAAATTTCGGATGAATAGTAATTTGAGAATTTTCTATAAAAGGACCTCACATCTTCACTTTTACACTAAACCCAAGCTCAAGCTTCAGGCCGCCATTAATAATTTCGAACGGCCGAAAATCATTCTCCTTCTCCCTTAATTATCTTCAAATCCACAAACAATTACAGAAAACTTTCAACTACAAAGTTGAAGAACGTATCAAGATCTATAATTTCAACGGTTGAGATCGAAAATGGTCGACCACGTCAGCGGAAAATTGCTTCCGTTCATTGCCGTTCGCTTGGGGTTGCGTAGACACTAGGGACGGCCGAGCTTCAGGTGGTTCAAGCGGATGGTGGCTCAGGCGATGGCCGTTCGAATGAAGTTGGCCGATCGTCGTCAGGTGGCTCAAGGAGGTTGCAAAAATTCAAACCCTAACGGCGGCTATGGGTTAAATGGTGCGTGTCTTACCTGGAAGAGAACGTGAGGGAGAAGAGAAAGGTCACGGCCTTGATTTTTCCTGCTGAAATCAACGGCCAGAGATGAAAAGGTTTAAAAAAGTGAAAATGAAATTGTAAATTATTTATATTTAAAATCGTGTGATCTTTAAAAATTGATATCTTTTTGATATGAGGTTGAAAAATTACGAAACGAATTGCGTTGGCTTCGTTTTGTCGAGCACTACGCAATAGAGCTAGTTTGGAGTCATTTGGAGCTAGTGAAAATTTCGGGTAAAATTAAACGCACGTTTAATTTTATTCGAAATAAAACGCTACAACTTTTATCGGAAACTCAAGGTGAGAACTTCTCACTCAATCGAATTATTTCGATTTAAATTTTAAATAGTTAAATTTAAAATTCCTTGATTGTGTGATTGAATGATGAATTTCTATCTATTGTATTGAAATAGACCCTATACGTCGTATATTAAGCGGATGTTATTTATTAAAAACATATACCGCGATAATTCCAACTTGTATGGAATGGGTATTATATATGTACTTGGAGTTGATTTCCCACATTATATAGCGGATGAGACCCTATTGCGCCGCATAATAGCGGATAATATTTTATAAATCCCATATACCGCGATATTTCACCTCGAAGTGGAATTGGTATTGTGCTAACATCTGTGGATGCAGGGAAACAGGTTGGAGGGATCCAACTGGATTCCTCAAATGATTGAATTGGTTTCAATGTTGTGTGTTGATCTATTTATAATCTGCGTGATTATCTTTGTGATTGAAATCGTTAAAGGCTAAAATTTAGCCGAATATATTTTTGGTATCGTTAGATGCCGAAAGTAAATAAAATTGGATTTTTAAAAATTTAAGTTGAGAATTCACAATAAAATTTAATTTTGGAATTTATTCATTTTAAATAAATAAATGTTGAAATTTTCATGTTATAAAAATTATGTTTTTTGTGAAATATAACCGAAATGTGATTTTTGAAATAAGTAGTTGATTAATTTATATATGGTTTAAATTGGGATTTTTTTATTATAAATGATTTATATAAAAGATTTATAAATTTGATATTTATAAATTAAAATGTTGGAATTATAAAACGAGTTTTTATATGTGTTAAAATGAAATATAAATGGATTTCATAAGTGGATGAAATCTATAGATTTATAAATTGTGAAGTTATAAAATGAATAGATTTTTGTAAAATAAAAGATTTATAAGTAATTAACTTATAAATTGGATTTTGGCATGTAAATGGAATATGGATAGAATTTGTTAATAAAGTGATTTTATAAGTTAAAGTTGTTATAAAGTATAAATGGAATTTATAAATGTTGTTTTATAAATCCGAAATCGACTTATTTTAATAAGTTTAATTATTATAGCTTATTAAAGGAGATATATCCACGATTTTGGGACAGTGGATAATCCTTTAAATAAAATATGCAGAAATTGAATTTGGTTAACAAAGTATATCCACAATTTTGGGGCAGTGGATAATCCTTTAAATAAAACATGTAGAAATTGAATTTGGTTAACAAAGTATATTCACGATTTTGGACAGTGAACAATATATTAAAGAAATATTTTGGGAAAGTGATATTTTAAATAGAATTAAAATGATTTAAAGATTTTTTTTTTAAATGTATAAAGTATCGAAACTATAGATTTCAACATTCATTGTTGAAATAGACGTTTTCGAGAAATAGAAGAAAATGGTGGACTATAACACTGTTGTTATAGTAAATGATTTCCCAAAGGAAAAGTTTGGTATAGTATTGGGATTTATATATCTATCTTAATTTTGAATCCCTATACTAGTGATTTTGGGTTATCATAACGATGTTTTACGCAACATTCGTTTTGACCCAAATAAATGTGTTTAAGAGAAGTTTTCCTTAAAGAATAAAATATATACTAAATTTGGATTTAAGTATACTAAATATTTTCCAAATGTTGAAAGTAAATGGATTTGTGAATTACTTATTATTAAATAAGTATGGAAATGTTTTTCCAACATGAAGTGAATGTTTGAGATTTTATCTTTTAAAGATAAATTGAAAATGAATATTAGAAATCGATTTGGAAATCGTATATTCACAGATTGAAAGGTAAATTCACTATGGAATTTATAAAAGAAAGGAAAATTTGTTTAAAAATGAACATAGATTTATTTTTAAAAGTGTGGAAATAAATTTACGAATTTGGAACGTAAATTTAATAAATCGGTAAGGATTTATTTAATTGGTTTAAATGAACCATTTTGAAATGGAAGTTGTAAAGGTGAAAATTGATTTGAAATTTGTTTTCAAATGGTTGAAGTTTGTAAATTATATCTTGTAAAGATATTTTTGAAAATAAATAATTTGGGAAATTATTTGAAATCGGGTGATGTTGTGAATATTGATTGATAGTTAAATAACCGACTATCAATATTGACACTTAAGTGGCTATTTGTTGTGAATTGGTTGAAATTGAATGCTACACTTATTTTTAAATTATTGCGCTCGTTATTCGAAATACCCATTCGGAATAGTGATACGACGTAATGGATAGCATTGAAGACCAGTGGTGAAGACCGGGTATTTGTGAAAACGATAGGATGACCTATCGATTGTCTCTGCACCGTTAGCTATGGTATAGAGATTTCCTTTGTGATGGAAAATTCGATCGGGATTGTGAATACCCGGATTGCATGGGCTTCTTTGGAAGTGCCTTCGGTTCTGTTCGAGCCCGGAACAGAATTGTATGTTTACGTGTCTGACATTACATTTTGAGATATAAAGCAGATTTCTTTCAAATACATCTCTGTTGATGGCGGAGAATTTATTCTCTTAGCTTAACACCCTTCTTTGAGACGTACGAGCTCAGAGGTTTTGTAGTTGAAGGTTATCAGCGATATATTCCCAATTTGGTAATGTGGCATGCTGAGTGTTGCTCTGTGATGACTATTTATTGATCATTTGTTGATCAAAGTATGGCTTTGTGAAAAAGCGTAGCTTTGTGGACGAGACTTCGTCGAACCTGACACCCCGGAAATGGTCGAAATAGGAATATGCGGCAAGGTTATGAGGGTCGCGCCCTTTAGGGTATGTCATTTCCTTCTGGAAAATGATGGTGTCAGGTATGGAGCCCTGATGCTTAACCTATGTGGTTGCTCTAATCTCATTTTTCTGTGTGGTTGTTGCTTGGTGATAGAGGGCCCTCGGATAAAGATCCCAAAGGATCGGGGAGTGGCATACTCGAGTAGTAGTTACCTAGTTACAAAGGTAACCCGGCCTTGTGTTGGCAGAGATCCGAATAGGTTCTCGGGACGTCCCGCCAAAGGCGATCCCATGTGGCAGTAGGAAGTTCCTTAGCCTGACCATTTGTTGGAAATCCGAAGAAACAATACGAGCATTGTACGGTTTTAGTTGTAGAACCTACCATTTAATATGGTAGCTATAGCAGGCATAATATAATGGTACCTATGCTGGCTAAGATTTATATTCTCTTTTCGAAATGCTTTCATCACTATGCACTAATAATAATTTCAAAAAAAAAAGATTTGTTTTTGCATAGTAAGCATCGTTGACTATCATAAGGAGAAATCTCCTCCAATTCTGTGTTTGCATTGTGTGTGTGCGGGGAGGCCTTATGGTAGTTTCATTTTCCAAAAAAGCGTTGCGGATTTTTTTTCCCACTTCCCATGTTGTTGTTTTAAAAGATAAATAAATGTTTTAAGCTCTCACACCAGTCCCATGACTGACCTAGAGTTTATTGTTCTCTTCCTAAACTCTGCGTGCCCATAATTTTCCATACGAGCAGTCTAGAGTCAGGTTATCAGGTCATTCTGGATTCAAAAGTTCTATGGAGCTCAAGTGGCGAGCTAGATGGCGAGACGTATTACTTGTATATGATATTATCTTTCCGTTGTAAATTCACTTGTAGGGACACGTTTGTATAACTGTCCATTGTCTTGTTGTGTTGTATATTATTATTGTACACTCTGATGATGATGTGATGTAATGTAATAACTGAGATAATTCTTTGTTTTAAAGATTATTCATTTATCTATTATATGTTGTTCCGCTGCGACTATGAGATTCTGATATTATTTCTGTTCTGTTTCCTTACTTCTTCTATCTTTTTCTTCTACCTCGTCTTTTAACCATAACAGTTCGGTTTTTCGGCATTCAGTTATGCAACATTTGATACAGTGGATGTAAGAATGCTGACCTTCGGATCCCGATAAAATCGATATGTTACTGTTTTATTTTCAGGTCTAGGAACAAAGTTCCCAAACATCATTTCTAGTGAATTGATTTAATTCTTCTTGCATAACCAAAATCCATGAATCATCAGTTGATGCATCTTTTGGATTTTTGGGTTCAATAGTTGATATAAAGGCTACACTGCTCATTTTACTTAGTTGATTTCTAGTTGTAACAACAGATTGCATATCTCTTAGTATATTTTCTACAAGATGATCTTTTAAAAGTTTAATCTTTTTATTAGGATGGTTAATTTTATTATTAGTTTCAATTGACTCTTGATTCGGAGTGATTAAATCCTCTTCATCATTTGTATCTTTAAAAATTTTGAGACTTTCATCGAATGAAACATGCATTGTTTCTTCGATGGTGTTAGTTCTTAAATTAAACACTCTATATGCTTTACTTCTATTAGAATATCCGATAAAGATGCCTGTGTCTAATTTAGGATCAAATTTATCTAAATTATCTTTTGTATTTAAAATAAAACATTTACTTTCAAAAATTCTAGAATAAGATATCTTAGGTTTCTTTGTGTGAAGAAGTTCATAAGATGTCTTATCAGTTAAAGGTCTAATTGAAATTCTATTTAAAAAATAACAGGCGGTAGCAAATGCTTCTGCCCAAAAATATTTTGGTAATTTACTATCTGAAAGCATAGTTTTCGCACACTCTTGAATCATCCTATTTTTACGTTTTACTACTCCGTTTTGTTGTGGAGTTCTTGGAAATGAAAAATTATGAGTTATTCCCTTTTTATTGCAGAATACCTCATACTTTTCATTTTCAAATTCACCACCGTAATCACTACGGATGGTTATAATTTTTATAGAAAGTTGATTTTGAATCCTTTTTGTAAAGTTCTTAAAACATTCAAAAGTATCACTTTTATTTTTCAAAAATATTGTCCATGTAAATCTAGAATAATCATCTACAATTATAAAAACATATTTACTATGATTTATTGACAGAATTTGAGATGGACCAAATAAATCAAGATGAAGTAACTCAAGAGGTTTTGGAGTTGAAATCATATCTTTTAATTTAAAGGAACTTTTTCTAAGTTTTCCTAATTGACATGCATCACATAAACTGTCTACTTTAAAATTCAGTTTAGAGAGACCTCTTACTAGATCATGTTTTGACAGTCTAGATAAGAGTTTGAAATTCAAATGCCCAAATCTCTTATGCCAAATCAAAGGGTCACTTGTATTTGCCAAAAGACACAGGTTATCATTTGAAACTTTCATACTAAGAATATAAATATTCTTTTTCCTAATCCCCTCAAATATTATGGTTGAATTATTATCTTCAATGTGAAACTTATCTTTTTCAAATTTAATTTTATATCCTCTATCGCAAAGCTGACTAATACTTAGCAGATTATGTTTCAGATTCTTAACTAGCAAAACATTAGTAATAATAGGAGTTTCAGAGTTACCGACTTTGCCGATGCCAATCACATATCCTTTTTAGCTGTCTCCAAAGTTAACCAGTCCTCCATCTTTATATATTATATCATTCATCATATCTGAATTACCAGTCATGTGTCTAGAGCATCCACTATCGAGTATCCATTTATTCTTTTTGATCTGCACAATTCGTCCATTGTGGATTGATTCCTCAACACCCATAAAACATGTTTCCTGCACATCATACACTTTTGGTAGACAACTTGGATTTGAATATTGATTATATGCAGACTCAAAAGACAATGATGATCTGAATATTTCTAAACCAGTATTAACAAGTTTTTTAAACATAGCCATTTTAAAAGCTTTTTCAAAAATCACATTATGAAACGTTAAAAACCTTGCTCTGATACCAAATGTGAGAAATGCGGATTACGGATCCCAAGGCTAGAATTAACACTAGAGGGGGGTGAATAGTGTTTTAAGGAATTACTAATCCTTTTTGAGTTTATATTAATTTGAACACAAATGTATGCAATATTCAGACACAGATATAATTACAGAATCAAATACAGATGCAGATATAAAGTAAAAGCAATAAAGGAAAGAACACACCGGAATTTATACTGGTTCAAAGTTACCCTACATCCAGTCCCGCAACACAAGTACGGATTTCCTTTCAAAATCAATTCTTACAATTACACCCTCGATTTCAACGCCATGAGGTACACCGCTCCAGATTCACAATACTCTGGGTAGAGATACTTAATTTTACGGGCAACAAGTTCACCTAATTAATTTCCTAGGCTACAATCACACCTTTTCTTGCTTGATTGATTTTACAGGCTACAATCACACCTTTTATCACTCAATTACTTACAAAGAAGTCTATAACTCTGAATAGCACAGGGATCTTGTTAAGATAGTGATAGAGAATCAAACCAGAAATGATTTAGTTAAATGGTGATTTCGGCAGAGTAACGGTAAAAATGTATATAAAGAAATGTGGAAGAAGAAGAGGAGTGAAATCAGAGAATATATGAATATAAATTCGTTTAAAACAGTCCCTATTTGTAGTAGAACAACAGCCATGTCCATTCGTGAAAGGATATGACGAATAGACACTTCCTTTGAAATTCAAAATTTTGAAATAAACTGTCACCTTGTCGACAAGGGTCCCATGGGGTTGTCGACAGGCCTAAGTAATTTTTGGTAGTTTTGTTTTTCTTTGAAAATAACTTCTATCTTGTATTAAAACTATTTTTAATCTTTATAAATATACTTAACTATAGTTAAAATACATAAATAAATATAGAGAATAATATTTTGGTATATATAAAATTTAACTATAATTTTATATTCAAATCTAAGTATAAATATTAAAAGTTAAATATATTATAATTAAAAGATAGTTTAAAACCAAGGATAATTTGATTTTGAAAATAAAGATTATTTTGAGGCTAAAAGTATTTTAAAAGTAGGTTAGATGTTTTTGATTCTTTTAAAAAGGAAGATTTTGAAATCATTTTGAAAACAAGATATAATTTTGTAAAACATTTGAATAAAAGTTAGTGGATACAAAACAATGCTCCACTAGATTTTTCGTAGGTTCCATCCTACTTAGGGTCCATCCCTTTAACGGGCTCGAAGTGGATTCCATTCCACGAATAAAATGGATTTTTAGATGTCAGTGCTTTTCAAGAGTTTTAACAAAATTCCTAACTAAATTACTTATTATTGAAATCTTGAACTCTTTGATAATCTTGATACTCATGAGTCTTCAATCTTGATATCTTCAGTCTTGAATCCCTATACTATACAGTCTTCATTCTTGGCACCTGCATGGTTAAATCCTGCATATACATATATATCTAAATAATAATGTTAGTATTTATATTTTATAATCTTATTCTAAGGTTGTTGTCATCAAAACCATCTTCTCAGGGACTAACAAAGAATACTTATTATCCAACTCCAAGTTTAGACACCATTATTCTAGATACCCATTAAAATGAAAAGTTTATTAGTTGGTCCCTAATACTGGCTAACTGGACTACATAGACCAGTTGGACTCTAATACCATTGTTGGAAACTTATCCAATTTTGAAGTGGGTGAAATGGGTAAATTAGAAAAATCCTAGTTGGATCCTAATAGGCCTATAAGGTCTATTAACTAACATTAGATCCAATCTATATATTTGAATAATATCATATTTTATTTAAGAGTATTTTGTAAATTAATCGCATTAATTTAATGTCATTTTGAATATATATCATATACATACTGATAATACGACATGATAACAAAGAGATAAATAAGCATTTGTACAACTATATCTATAAATATAGACATTGACATTTATATCTATTATATATACATATACATATACATACATACATATACATATACATATACATATACATATACATATACATATAAATATATATATATATATATATATATATATATATATATTACTTACATACACATGAAAATTTGTTTGCATATCAGGAATATAAATGCCTAAGTATATACATATGTTTGACTATATTATAATATATGCATATGGTTCGCATACATATATTAATAGCACCACACATAAATAGTTTAGACGTAGATATTTACATGTGACATATATTGCCATATATGTATGCATGTATGTATGTGTTGTATATATATGCGCATGTATATGTATGTATATATGAAAACAAATCTATATAGTTAAAATTAGATATCTTCAAATATAGGTGAATGCTTGGTGTTTAAGAGAAATGAAGATAAGTGTGTATTAGGTCTAGTTCAAATCATATTAGTGTCCAAGAGGAAAGAAGAAAATGCTAACATCTCTAATTGATCAATCTATATCCCAAGAGGAATGAGTAAAACATAACATTTTTAATCGATTCCACCTCCTCTTTCACAAACTCTCAAATAATTTTAAATCTAATCTCTATAAGAAAAGGAAGGTGATTCCATAGTTGTCCATATTTAAAATTATCTCACTATTTAAAATTTATATCTGAAATATCACATAATATATATAAAATCACTTTTAAAGGAATGTCATATGTAATATTTCTCCAACAACTTAAATTCAGTAAAACATTATTCCACATGCATGTGTGTTTGTGTGTGTGTGTGTGTGTATACATACATACTATATTTTAAAAACTTAAATTTCAAATATGCATATTTAGTTGAACGATAAAACATTAAATAAATTAATTTGAAATCAAGATTAACCTAACCAAATGGTTTAACTCAAAAAAAATTTACTATCAAATAATATAAAAATGCATACACAAGAATCAAATATTTAAATACAAATTCATTATTTTAATAAATTAAATTTGTGTAGATATATGTATGTTTATTACAACCAAAATCAAATGGCAATTACAATCTATTTCTCGTAAACTTGTGCATCAAATTGGTTTCATATTTTCAAATGATAATGCACAAATAATTTAAGGCATACTCTATTCCAATACCATTAATTGCTTTACCTACACCGTACATTTTTAAATAAAATTTATATAGAAATGCCCATATTTAATAAAAATAAAAATCAACATTAAAAAATCAAAATCCATTGTATAATCAACAGTTTTTTTCATAAGTAACTAAAGTATCTATACATCATCATCTAAATTAGATTTAAATTCCTTTTAAGTATCAAATATTATTTATGCAGTTTTTGATTAGTATTCATTCATGGTCCATTTTAACATTTTCCACTACAAATTAAATATAGAAATTTAAAATTTAAAGTTCACTACTAAGATTAGTATGACTTGTTGAGTACTAAATTCTTCTTTAAAAGTAGATTAAACTAAACCGAGCTTAAATTTAACATCAAAATTTAAATAGTTTAACTTTTTACTACTGAAATTTAATTTTCTTTTTTACATATAAACAATTGAGTAAACTTAAATTCTATTTAGGGTATTTGAAAAATGAAATTTAACTTAAATTCTATTTAAAGTATTTGAATTCGAAAAATGGAATTTACAAAAGTAAATTTTGGGAAATTAAGAATCTTAGTTTAATTAATGCATGAAAGAGAAAATATTAATGAAATAAGATAAGTTTTTTTTAATTTGAAGCCAAGGATAGTTTTGTATTATCTATTGTGTACGTTAAGTAAAAAGTGGTGTGTATAACTTTTTCTAATTTTACAAAGTACGTATAGTGGTTTATGGTATATAAATAGAATTTGCCTAGTTTTAATCAAATCTAATAAGTAACAATACAATATTTGCATATATGTGCATTTGGGTCAGAATTAAACGTTGTAAATAAATAAAATAAAATAAAACCTGAGAGGATCTTGCCCTTTACAACACATTGATTTGCAAATCGTCTTCTAAATCGATCATCACTTGATTTTGCTAGAACGAATTAAACCATAATGATTTTATTTTATTTTCAGTAATAAAAAATTATTTCAACCATGAATGAGATGAAGGAGGTGATCATGGATGAGGGAGGAAGGAGAAAATAAAATTTAAAGAGAGAAATGAGTGAGAGGACTTACTAAAAGAATACTAAAACTAAGGAGCACTTGTATTGAGCAGGCCAGAAACATAAGTGACTTTACAACAAGATTTCAAGGCAGCAAACATCTGAATTTGCATAAGTGTCTAAAAAAAGTTGTATATCTTTGAGTCACCATTCCAACAAACTCAAAATAATAGAAAACAATTGAGAATATAAAATTTATTCCGAAATTATGGAAGGGTATAAAAACTTCAAATTCTATCTTAATCATTTCATTACCGATTTTATTACAAAATAATTTTAAATTTTAAATTAAGACAATTTTACTAACTTTAGTGATGTATATTCAGATACAGGCCGAAATCCTTCCACTTTCGTTTATTTTTATTTGATTTTAACTTCCTCTTCTTTGCTTTAGTTAAATGGTGAAGGGGGTGGTATTTATATAGTGGATGAAAATGGCATTGTTATAATTCAACTAAGTGATTCCTAACTCAACCTTGATGTCCCATGCTCCCCTCTTAAGAAACCCTTAATACCTTAACTAAGGTGTTGTGTTTATTAGCTACATTGTGTATGCAAATTTGGAATCATTCCAAAATGTAAATGCCCTTCAAAACAATATTTCCAATTGAGGGTGACGTAAATATTACAACGATTGATAATTGCTTGCAAGTTTAAAGTAATTAAAAGCTTTGAATTATTTCCAAATTTTGCATTGATAATCTTACTAATCTCAACTATTGAAAATATAAATTCAATCAATAGAATTTTCACCATGTCTTTTTGAAATTTAAAAATTACATAGATAGTGTTACCATCTTGATCATCCATCGATGGAATCTCACCAACGATTTACAATCTCCACCACCATTTTCTTTCTGATCATCCATCAACGAAATCTCACTATCGAATTCTAGCCTCAAACACGAAAAAGACTGGTTGAAATAAAGACGCATGTGACCAACAATGCTTTTGTGCTTATAACAGACACATAATAAAACAACATACTGCAGTAAAATCATTTCTTGCATTATTAGACACACGCACGAGTGCATGCATGTAGCTAGTGTATACAACGTATCTACACAATCCACTTTGTAAATTTTATGCATAGAAATAAGAAAAATTTGGAAGTAAAATTTACAAGATGTTTGCTTGCATTGCCCTACTATCAAAATATGTAGCATAGATTCGAAATATGTTGTTAGTGTGTCTGATAATAATGAACATAATGGAATATTTTATACATACTGCTTCAAAGTTCTAAAATAGAAACACTAAATATATGTTTTCTTAGCAATGGAAAAAGTCCGAACAGGGGAAAAATAACTTGATTTGTCATAAAAATGTACAAACAAATGGTGATTGACCATCATTTGATTAACTATCATGGAGAGCACAGTGATGCTATCAGAAGTAACACGTGCATGTGAAATCAAGACATAAAACTTGGAATATGGAGATAAACATAAGATGATGTAAAACCAACAATTTCTTTACTATAATATTTCCTACTTTGAGATGGAACCTGCAACGGTATATTTTGCATCCATGCATTCAGTTATAAGGATTATGGTAGCGGGCCCATAATGGGATGAATGAAAACAAAAGGTTGGAAATAAAAATAATGGCATTACTAGGGTCCCATACACTTGTTTCTATTTTTCACAATTGACAGCTTTTGATTCAGCCCTTGCAGCAACTTTGAAGTCATAAAAGAAAGGGAAGGTTAGATATGTCAAAAAAATATATAAAAAACACACTGTACAATGACAAAATACTGTAGGATTAGTATGTAGAAAACATAATAAGGAAGGATAAGTACTGGTAAAAAATATATTTGATGATATTTATCAATTTGACATCGCTTTCAAATAGAATCATGTTCCCTTATACATCACTTACCATATTCTAATAGACATTGTTAATCCAAAAAATGGATCAACACCCAGATTAAGTGTGAAAGCACCAGCCTTGTTTATCAAGGCAAGCAAAATAGAAAACAGGAACAATCAATTGCAGATAAGTAAATAGACAAGAGATTTTTATAGTGGTTTGGCTATTAATGAAGCCTACATCCACTTTATAATTTTTGTTATTAACTGACTATTGTTACAAGTTGAATTTGATTACAATTTGATTGGATCTTCTAAGTTAGATCAAGTCACAAGTTTAAGAGTTCACTGGAGAATCATAGCGAACCCCTAGATGACTGTCTCTATTTGGTTGTCTTCCTATCTTCTATTTGAGTGCTTTGTCCAAATATCAAGTCGTTTGAAGTTAGTTTGATCATCCGTCCTTATGGGTCATCTAGTCCAAAAGAATTATTCATAACTCACTCAAATCTTAACAAAATTGAACGAAACTTTTCAAAAACATTCTAGAGGGTGTCGGGGACTCACCATAAAAATTTGAGATGGTGGGCCCCAGTCTAGATGGGTCGCTAGCGATCCATCTAGTTAGTTCGCTAGAGTTCCATCAAATCAACTTTGAATGATCTCACTTTTTATATGAGGCTTCTTCTACGCTTTTTGGATGTTCTAAAATTTCAAGCCGACTTCGTATGAGTTCCATAGGTCCATTTTTAGTTCGCTGCTTTTGGTCAAACAACCTGAATTAGGTGAGTCTTCACTTCTCGAGCTAGATTGTTTAGCATGCTATGAAACTTGGCAAGTATCACTAGGGAGCATATAGATCATGATGCAAGAGGACTAGAGATTCATGGGAAAGCTTTGTGGATCACTAGCGATCCATAGGTGATGGATCGCCATCGCCAATTATCCATCGCCTTAGCTTGTTTTGGCATTTTTCTTCTTGGGTCTTCCTCTTCTTTTCCTTATAGCCATTTTGGTCGACATTTGAGATATTTGACTTGTTGTAGATGTTCTAGTTCCCTTTGAATTCTATTGGTTACCATGTTAACAGACACAAAATAATGAAGAGATATTTGACCTGTAATCATTGAACTCTTCCTATAAGAGTAGAACAAACTACAAAGGGTAGCTCATGAATTGCAAACTGAAAGCACATTTAATGTGCAAAAAAAGAAGTATGTTGTTTTCTAAGTTTTGTTTCGGATTAATGCCAATTTGGACTTAGACATTAACTCAACCGAACCATTCAGCCCATTTTGTAGTAAATTAACCGCACTTCGTAACCTAATATTGTCAATAAAATGCTGCTTTTTAATCTAAGAAATATGATTTAGCTGAAATATGTAGTGTAGAAGAACATATTTGAAAATTGTTCTTGTGTAACTCCAGAATAGGCAAGAACATTTCTGAAGAAAATTGCTCTTCTATAGAAATGAAATGCACAAGAACATATTTTACTAAAAAGAATGGTAAACTCCATATTCGAGCGGAAAAAAATTAAAAATAAATAATAGCTTATATTCAAAATAAAAAAATAGCTTATAAAAGAAATGTATATTTATTTATGATTGATTTCATAACTAATCCACGTAAGTCAACTGAGATCCAAAAGTAAGACATATGAGATATAATACAAGGAGCAAATCGTATAAGGGGGAGGGGGTTGAGAAATGAAACCACATACCTCTTCAATAGGGGCATACATAGCGGTTAGATGAATTTCTAGAAGGTTCATCAATGACCATCTGGAATGTCTAGAAAGGAAAAAGGTCTTGTTATAATGAGTAGATTACTAGTTTAACAGCTTAAAAGTAACCAAACTATGGTTATGTATACAATTAATTCACAAGCATAAAAATTATGGTTATGTAACCATTTAATTCACAAGCACATTTTCTATTTTCCAAAACAAGAAAGGTTAGTGATGTAGAAAAATATTTGAATCAATCATAAATCAGCTCAAATGCCACATCAAGGGTAAAAAGAATTAACAATAGTAGAATGATAAATTTTTGTTGTTGCCACATTTACAACCAAAATGTTAAAAAAATTAAAAGAAAAGAACATTATACCGCATTTCATACACGCGTTTGCGTGCACGCACAAAAACACATAGATAATTAATAACAGCATACACACGTACATGTGTGTGTAGACGCACATGAGAGTCCAAAAATGATATCACACCATCGGAGGGTTAAAAAAGGATGATTACATGGATTAGCTTTCCCTTGAAATTTATTAAATTTTGAAAGTTCATACTCAAGAGTCAAGCCTGCCATGGAACACACATGAATTTTTGTTAACCACAATAAAAATCCTATCAATTCCTCTCTACATTATTAAATTTCCACAAAAGTCTGCCACGATGCACTCACAACAAACTATTTATAAATATCAGGTAATAAAGGTTCCCAATTCAGTTTGGGCCCTAGAATACAAAATACTATTCTCATTGAATAAAACTAAATTAATTACCTAGTAGAATAAATAAACATCGGATCTTACTCTCAAGAGATAAACTCATAATGACGTTGTCACAAACTAATCTATTCATAACACCCTGGAAAAAAATATTCTTCACACTGATAAAATGACACTATTATTTTAATAGTGTTACATAGATACTGCGCTGACATTGATTGTATATTTGCCCAAGTTCATTAAGGAAACATCTTATACACCTTGGAATCAAATTATTTGCCCATGGTTAAAATTCTTCTTTTATCACAAGCGTATTCTATGAAATAAGATATAGGCAATAAAAGGTCAACGAGGAATGAAAGCCTTTGTTTGTATATACATAACATGGTTTCTTATATAAATAAAATAAAATAAAATTCCCATTTTGAGGAAAAATATTAAAATTTAAAATCAAGGAACATGCAAAAAAAGATAGTTGTACAAAACAATACAGGAACATGGATGTATGCAGATGCCTGTAAATTTGAAATGAATGAAATCACATGCATGGTTGGAAAAAAGAAGGATGCATGAAATTTTCTTTAGTTAGAAACTTAGAATACTAAAATGGCATATGATGATTAATAATTAAACCATTTAAACATGCTTACATTTTTTAAACCATACTAGGCTTTAGTTGGGAAGTTCTATAACTATATAACATTTTATCTCTAAAAAATCAATTTACAAAACTTGCATCAATTTTGGTTTTAGTTGGAGAGTTCTATGAGCTTATTACAACATAACTTTTGACTAAATTGTATTACTACAAAATTTCAACATGTGAAAATTTTAAAAAAGTAAGGCAAAAAATCCATCAGAGTTAAGTTTGGTACAAATGGTTATAGCCAATTCATAATTACATCATTAAAATATGTTGCTTAAAATGAAATTACAAAGTAATGAAACGATTGGTATTCATAAGGAAAAAAATAATCATCGTAAATAGAGCTAAAAGCATGTACACCCAACGCAAGCTAAAAACACAAGGTTGTCTATTTTTCAAGATATTTGTTATCAAAAGGCGTGCTTAAAGTGCATATGACAACTATGCCTAAGATGTAATGTTGCATCAAACCGTACAATGGGAGTTATTTCAGAAGGCACTTAAAACCTTGTGGTTTAATTTAGCGCAAGGGTGATTGCACCCATTCCATTGTGGATTATCAACCAAACAGCTGATTGCCAATTCATTTTACCAATTGATAATTAACAAAAGAGACCAATAATGTGGGATTGGTTTTTCAGTATATTAATTTATAAATAATAAAAATTGTCTAATTAAAAAGTGAAGTGAATGTTGAAGTACAAAATTTATATTAGCGTAGTGGAATCCACCATTTCCGCCAAAAACTGAATTTCTAATATTTGGCAACACAATGAGCAAATTCACGAATTGTAACATGTGGTCCATATATCACATTATCAATTTTACATGGACCATTACCAATTTCTTTCTAAATTGACTATTCCTTTTGTAACCAATTCATGAGTGAAGTTGCTTTAAACCTTGGGAACTAGGGTATGCATACAAGAGTTAGAAAAGATGTATGATTTGACTACTCTATTTGGATGTCATGTCGAACGTAGTCAAAATTGATCGACTTGCGAACGATGTTCTGAAATTGAAATTAATGTAACTAATCTATAACATATATCGATTTAAAGAAGAAGAAAAAATGTCCACAATCAAAATGATTAATATAATCTAAACTTAGGGATATTTAACCCTTCATATGATTTATTTAGTTATTTATCATTAATTATTGAATGATTTAATCACCCTGAAGGTTTTAAGACTGAGCAAATTGCATTAGTTGTTCAACACAACATATTTTTGAGCCTTGATCATAAGTAAATTACAACACACATACGCACACTATGTATATTAACGTGTAACCGCTTCTCAAGCATATTGAGTTCAAAGCATATAGCATCTCCAATGGTAGCTATCCAATTTGTACCAATAGACACGCACCATATGCTGCATATTAAATACCATTTATAAATAAATGAAGACATTATTAGTTTCAAGACATTTTTTTCATTTAGCAACCAAATAAAGTGATGAACCAATAATAGAGATTACCCGTCCGTCAACTGATTCCAGTGCAAAAGTGTGTTGCCATACTAAACTAATTTGCATTCATACCCATAAACGTAATACACGTTAAATTGAAATATATTCATGTAAAACATTGAATTTAGAAAGCACGCGAAAAACTTCAACCATAACAAAGCAAAGAGCATTCAAATTATAAATCCATATATTAAAGATCATGAATGTTTGTCTCCGTGACTACTATACTATTGTCCAAAAATTTCTCCATTAACAACAAGTAACAACCAAAACATGGGAAAATTAAGGATCGACTAAAACAGGACTACTCAAGGTTAATATGTTGTGAAGTAATCACATTTCACATAAATTTCACATGCTCAGACAGTTCATTAAAACTAAGGACTAGAATCGTTCCAAAAAGTTGAAATATTTTGTTAAATAAAATGTTTAGAACAAAGAGAAAAAAATTATGATACTTAAAAAGTACTGGAACAAGCAATGGCACATTACATGACCTTTCTATCAACCTGGTCAGAGCTCGTCCCCATTCCTTATAGGTTAAAGATGTTATGCTTTCCAAATAGCAGTACATTGTGGACACCGCAAATAAAAATATATAAGAATAATAATAATAGAAATAACAATAATAATGAATTGAAGTATAAATAACAAGCCAAATTTCCATACAAGAAATATATTTGATCAGTACTTACCTGCTTATACCACACCAGTTCACCTTGGCTTGCTGATTCCACTACCATTTGACCTGTCTCATGCAAATTCTCTATGCAACTTTTACCGTAAACATGCCCACTAGGTAGAAAACTATGTTGAAGAGGTTAATATTTTTCATACAAACCAAGAGATGTACATTGTAGCTCTTGCGAAACTTAAAAGATTAAATACTTTCATCTTCTTAGAACAATATATTAATGGAAAACTATAGTAATAATCTTCTTTCACCTTTTAGGAACTTAATTAGAAAATGATATTTGATACTAATCTTTAACGAACGCAAAGAAAATCAATAAGAAAAATGAACATTTAGATATCAACATAAATCTACCAGACCCTATGAGATCCATCGAATCACCCTAGATGATAGAAAATCAAGCATAAATCAATTGCCTTCTTTTGGCAATTTGAAGCAGAAGCTGCCATTAAAAGATAATGTATATTGAAAAATGAATTGGAATTGTGGGTTTCATATTCACCAAGCTTTCCCTCAAATTAAAATAGAAATTAAGAGATAAAACACTCTGAGAAAAATACAATGAAATTATAAATTATATTGACCTTTTTTTTCCAAAAAAAAGCACTCCAGATTTTTATTGTATTTTAGAAAGAGGTTGATAAAAAAAGACAGAGAGGGCTTATGCACCCTATGAATAAATGTGTGATAAAAATAAGAATTATGTTCTTAACTAGATTTAAGGGCTGTACAAAATTTATGTTTTTATTTAGATTGAACCCTTGATCCAATTAAAAACAAAGATATTATCCTCATCTAACATATTTTGCTTTCTATCGTTTGGAAAAATATCACCGTAAGTTCTTAAGTATTATTTTGGAAAAATAACTTTAATATAATTTTAAGTTTAATGTATTAGAAAATGTGCAAACAGCTGGTGATTAGCAATCATTTGGTTAATTAACTAGAGAGTGTAGTGATGCCCTCAAGGGGAACGCTAACATGTACAATTTATACATAATACTTGAAATATGGAAATAAACAAAAGACGATGTAACATTACTCTATTACTAAAATTTAACACTTCTTGCTTTCAGTCTAAACCATAAATGATATCAAATCACATGATTTTTATTTTATTACATTTCATAAAAATGGGGGGGTTTGAATTGTAAAAAGAAGTGGAAAACATGATATATACTGTATACTATTATGCTAAGTACTTAGTTGCATAGACTCATTATGTTGACAAATACTCATAAGTTGTATACAAATTTAACTAGCTCTAGGAAGTATATCTAAAGGGATAAACCGATCTATTATATTACAGAATAAGCAATGATTTATATTTAGGCACTATTTTACCCTTTTCAATATTATTAGAGAACCTAACCTTTCACATCCAAATGGAATTAAAATAAGTAAATATATGCCCTCGGTACATCAAATTTCTTATCCTAATATAGTCATGCGAAGATCTTTAAGTTGCAATAACTTAATGCATCCACAAAAAACTAGAATAACTACAAAGATTAAGGAACAACGCATGAATTGCAAACCGAAACACATTTAATGCCCGAACACAAATAAATTGTTTCTCTTAGTTTGTTTGGGGTTAGTACAAAACCAGAATTAAGAGTAAAGACATTAAATCAGCCAAAAAATTAAACCAATAATTACGGTAAATTCATGAGTAAAATTTCAAATATAAGAATGCTCAAATAACTAAAATCATTACAACCACACTTCAAAACAAAATATCAATAAATGCCAAATTTATTATCTAAGAGAATGATCTGGTATAAATATGGAATGCGTAAGAACATTTCTGAAAATTGTTCATGCATGATATAGAATGCGCAAGAACAATGTTTTCTGATATAAAAATGTAAAATGTCTTTATTCTCGCACTTTTCGTACTAGAGCCTTTTTTCTAATATCCATAGAAATGGCTTATATTGAAATTAGTATTAAAACATGGTCATAATGACAGTCGGTTATTCTAATGTGCTTATTTCAAAAGAAAAAAAAAGATATTCCCATATTTAAACCAATTTGATTCAGTGGTTCAACATCTAAGAAACATACATATGTATGAGCCTTTCATTGTTAGTCATCTGAAGTCCAAAAAGTAAGACACGAGATATGATACAATAAACAAATCAGTATTAAAATGTCAAGCAAACAAAAAAAAATTATTTAAACAAAAACAAATAAAAGAAAGAAAACAATAATGAAGCCATCATACCTCTACAAAATTCGGGCATACATAAAAGTTAGATGGATTCATGGAAGGTTTGTTAGCAATCATCTAAAGTATATGAAAAGGAACAAAAGAATTTTGTTATAGAGAGAAGATTGTCAACAGTTAAAAATTTAACCAAAATATAGTTATGTAAGCATTTTATTCACAATCATATTTTCTGCTGCCCAAAACATGAAAGGCTGGTAATATCAAAATCGTTTTAAATCAATAACTAATCAAGTCAGCCTATGCCACATCAAAGATAAAAAAATTGAAACAATAATAGAATCAAAAGCAAACTCTCATGTACGTGCCAAAATTGCAAATGGACATTATTTTTGTGTATATTTTTAATGAATTTTTAAATCAAAACTTCATGTGGCACCATATTTTTAATATATGAAGTAGTTATTTTTGTCTATCATACAACCATTATTGTATTTAAAATGAATTTTCTCACAATTTTATTCGTACTCATGCAACGGACATGTCCACTGTACTGTATTAATAATACAAATACTTTAACTTGAAGCTTACCTAAATTTTCCCTACCGTATATTTTTTGTTAACTAAATCCCTATCAATTTGAAATATATATATTTAGATTTTATGTTCACTCAAATTTTTTATCCCCATTTTCCGTCCAATATTCATTCCTTCTCATTTCACAATAAATTCACATCCACTAAAAACCGACATGTTTAAATCATACTTTCTTTTCCACTGTGCACATGCGTTGCACGTGCCAAAGTACTGGTATGTAATAAGGAATTAGCTTTTCCAACGACATTTATGAAATATGCATTAAAAGACACAATGGCATATGTTGTATATTAGATATCATTTATAGAGAGATGAAGACATTATTAACTTTAAACCATTCTTTTCATTTAGCAACCAAATATGGCGACGAACTAATAAGAAAGATGTAGTCATTAGCCAACCAACTCCAATTCAAAAATAAGTGTGTTCTTACCAAAGTGATTTGCATTCAATTCCGTGAACATAAACATATATTAAATTGAAATATGTTCATGTGAAACATTAAAAAACATAAGAAAACTTCAACCTTATAAAAGCAAAGAGCATTCAAACTTTAAATTTGCACATTAAAGATCAAAAAAATTTGATCTCCATGGTTATACTACTCTGTAATAGTTTCTCCATTGAAAACAAGTAGCAAGCTAAATGTAGGGAAAATAAGAACAAACTAAAACTGGACTACTTAAGATCAATATGTCATGAAGTAAATCACGTCTCAAATACTTGAATAGTTCAATAAATTAAAGAATTAAATTATTTAGGAAATAGAAATATCTATAAAATATATTTAGAACAAAGCTACAATAATGATACTTGAAAATTACAGGACCAAGTTATCGAACATTACACAATCTTTCTATCAATCTCATTAGAGCATGTCCCTATTCCATATAGGTCAATGATGTTATGCTTTCCAAATAGGTGTTACATTGTGGACACTACAAATAGAAATAATAATAATTAATGGGAAAGTGATAACATACGTTTCCATTCAAGAGATATATTTGATCGCTACTTACCAGCTTATACTGCACCAGTTCAAGTTTGACTTACTGATTCCGTTGCCTATCGGTCTGTCCCAAGCCAATTCTTTATGCAACTTTTACAAATAAACTAAGAGATATATAATGTAGCTTATAAACCAATATGTCATTGCAAACACATAAGCACATAGACATACACCAATTAAAAAATGTATCCATTTATTATCATTCAAGTTTTCCATTCAACATATATTAATATTTTCCAGACAAGGAAAGGTTATGGTGATTAATATGGCCCATGATATCTAATAGACCATGAATGTTATTATTAGTCAACTACTAGTGGTATGCATTCGAACAACAAATAGTACATTAAATAATTTGCATGGAGAATAGTAAGTGTGTCAAAATTACTCACACTGGTAATGCTTATATCAAAGGTAAAAGGCAATTATTCTAATGTAACTTGTTAAGAGTACCAAAGATCAAAAAGAATCTCATAAGTGTATCACATTCTGCTCTTGATAATAATGTATATTTTGAGTTCTATCCTAAATACTATTTAGTTAGAGACATATTGACTAGGGATATTTTATTGTAGGGTGAAACAGAAAAAGGCTATACAAATTTAAATCTGCCAACCCCAAATGTGTCACAGTGAAGCAAAATCACTGTAATTTGAGTACGAAAATAGATTAATAGATTTAAAAATAGATTAAATAGATTTAAAATAAATTAAATAGATTTAAAATAGATTAATAGATTTAAAAATAGATTAATTAGATTTAAAATAGATAAAATGGGTAAATTAGTTTAAAATAGGTTAAAATTGATTAAATGGGTTTTAAATAAATTATAGTAGATTAAAATAAATTAAAATAGTTTAAATTGAGTAAATAGTTTAAAAATAGATTAAATTAGTCTAATAATGGAAATTCTTAGTAATCGGGATTTTTAAACGATATACCTTTAAACAATTTATATGATAATAATGAATTTTAAATTAATATTAAATTTAACTATTTCTTCCATTTCAACAAATCTGGACCATATCCTGATTTCAAATCAAAAACCCAATTTCAAATCTTGAAATATCAATTTAAGTTATCCAGTTTCAGTAGATTTCAAAGTTATAATTTCAACGTTTCAATTACTCAATTTCGATTAATTTCATTTATACTTCAAAATCAACCTAGGATTTTAATTTAAAACCTTAAGTAGTTCACTTAAAACAACTCCAAAATTTCAAATTAAATTCTTTAAACAATTCATTTAAAACAATTCAGTTTATACAAATCAAATTCTTTTTTTTATATCATTTAACCGAATTCAAAGTTTAAGGATTTAAAATCATTCAATTTAACCAATCTAGTGTCCGTATATAATTTTCTACCCTATGGTCAAGTGATACGGATATTTATCATTTTAATCCGCAAATGATTTAAATTTTACGAGTATATATTATTTCAACGAGGGAATTAGGCTGGAGGAAAAACCTGAGAACACTTTTAGTCTGAAGGACAGAAGTTTTAAAATTTAGCCTGAAGGACAAAAAATGATATATTCATATAGCATTACACATCCATAATGCTATATTCATATAGCATTACACATCTATAATGCTATATACAACACAATTTTATAAGTTTCTGCATACACAAACAAGTAGCTGTGTAATGCTATATGAATATAGCATTATGGATGTGCAATGCTATATGAATATATCATTTTTTGTCCTTCAGGCTAAATTTTAAAACTTCTGTCCTTCAGACTAAAAGTGTTCTCAGGTTTTTCCTTCAGCCTAATTCCCTGTTATTTCAACCCGCTATCCCAGATTTTACTTCAAATCCATGAAATTTCTCGAGTCTATCATTTCAACCCATAACAATTTCTCCTTAAACTATCAGATCGTTCAGATATGTATATTTTCAACCCATAGGGAACTTGCAGTGTTATAACAATACAAATATAACATCCATTCATTCAATATGAAACACCCAACAACCCTCAATAGACCTAAAAGGACACATTAATAGGCATGGTGCGTTATAGGTATAACTGAAACTAACAGAGACTAAGATTCACAAGACAAAAATTGGTAAAAACAGCGGAAACTGAAATAATAACTTATTCAAAACAAAAACTTCACAAGTGCTTCATAAACCAAATAAGTCAAATACCAAATACGACATGCATGTCTCAAAACCCAATATGTCTAATGAAATAAAAACTTGTAGTCTCAACAAAAATCAGAGTATAAATATCCCTCATAATAAACCAGTACACAAAAAGAACTAAAGCTGAAATAAAAGAAATACATGATATAAAGCCCTTAAATAAAAGAAAAAACCAGTCCTCTCCCTTGATTGCTTATGAGGGGAATAAAGGAGTGGGTCAGACTAAAAGTCTAGTGAATGATAGTAATTATTAGAGTCTTTAAGCAAGGTAAAATAATAGACTCTACAAAAGTTCTAGCACAAATAAGAAAAAGATAGGAAATAGGAAAGGGATAAACTGGAAATAAGTACAACTAAATATCGCTCAACTTATAAGATAGGCTGAATCCCTAATCTTGTAATTAGGCTGCAACCCTAATTCTACCATTTTGATCGGCATGCTACTCTATAGTACCTTTCTGCAAACAAGACAATATATAACTCCCTACACAAAATGCTAATGGTAACTACGAAAGATACACAAAGCACCCACCGTGGACTAGATGACATATATAGCTCCCTACATAGAAGTATTAATTTACTGTGGACTAAATGTTGTATAACTCCCTACGTAGAATGTTACTATGGGTTAGACTAAAAACCTAGAATGAGAAAAGGTGT
Source organism: Allium cepa (assembly GCA_030765085.1). NCBI lineage: Eukaryota > Viridiplantae > Streptophyta > Magnoliopsida > Asparagales > Amaryllidaceae > Allium > Allium cepa. Next base: position 306,361,664 of record CM060934.1, on the reverse strand, counting down.
GAGGTCTAGGGTCTATTTATAGAGATAGAAGTGGATCTTAAACTGTTGGATTTGGAGATTGAATAGGATGCAACCACGTCATAGGTTGAATAGGGGCCATCGGATGCATGAATGGAAGGACCAGATTAGTTTAAACGATGCGAAATACATGTTCAATCGTTTGAACGAACAAACGTTCGTTAGCTTGCCAATAGGGAAGGCGGGTTGACCGGACAATCGACCGCCCCCTTGCCCAGGTCGAGCAGTCGGTCGACCTGTATTTTTTTGATTGTTTCATTCTTTGCTCATATTAACTCGGATTCTGACGTTCCATATATGGAAATTGACCAGAAAATTACCATGGACACAATGGTGCACCTCCCGCTGCTCAATTCTAATAATCTCACAAAGTTGTTTTATTATTTAATTAATTAATATATTAATTATTATAGGTTAAATTTTGGGTTGTTACATTCTCCCCTCCTTAAGGGATTTTGACCCCGAAATCTCTGAGGATAAAAGAATGCACCAAATGTTTTCATCCAATTCTACAACCAACTACTCGATCATCAACCATTCATCCATTGTCCTTTGGTTTTTCTAATGCAATTTATGATACTTATGTAATTAATGTAGTGTAAATGTCCCTAACTAATGAAAAAGATTAGGTCATCCACTGATTTATTTGACCTCCTTTTATGCAATCATGTCCGGACCATGTATCCAAATGAATGCGAAAATTTCCTTATGATAAATGATAATTCTATATGTATGCTACAAACATCATCCAAATGCAACAATCATGTGATAATCATCCATTTATAGTAACCACGAAAAATAGAATAAAATGCACACACGTCCGTATGCATATTCTCTAGTGTCTTAGTTAGGCCGGTCCCTAAAGAATAATAGTGCCTAGTATACCTATATGCGTCCATTAGCATCCACTAGCAAACATTTGCAACCACTAGCATACATCATTCATAACTTGTTCTAATAACATGTTTACATCAAATCCTACCATCCATAGGTTAAATCCTAAGTTCTACCTTCCCAAAGGATAATAAAAAAAGAACCTTTTCAAAACTAAAGATGAAAACAGAAAATTCTAAAAACTTACTATCGAAAAGATGAGGATAGGAAGTACGAATCTTCTCTTCTGCTTTGCAAGTGGCGTCTGCAACATCATCTTCCCATTGCACCTTCACTAGTGGAACCTCCTTATTCCTTAGTCGCTTGATGTCTCTTCCAATAATCTTCGTGGGGATATGCCAAACAGAAGCTTCCCTCACTTCTTCATCTCCTTCAACTGACTAGGCTCTACAAACTCCGCTAAGTCACGTAAGCACTTTCGCAAGTGCGAAACATGGAAAATGTCGCGCACTCCTGCAAGCTTATCAAGTAGCCTTACTAGATAAGCCATCTTTCCAATTCTCTCTATGATAGGGAATGGTCCAACAAATCTAGGGGCTAACTTTCCATTTGATCCGAACCTTACCACCTTCCTAAGCGGGCATACTTTGATAAAAACTAAGTCTCCAACCTTAAACTCTAAGTCTCTCCTCTGCTTATCCGCATAAGACTTCTGCCTGTCTTAAGCTGTCTTCATCCTCCATCGAATCAAATCCACCCTCTCAAATGTCTCTCTGACCATATCGGGCCCAACTAATAACTTCTCCGTAGACTCAACCCTACATGATGGGGACCTGTAAGGCCTTCCATATAAAGCCTCAAACGGTGCCATCCCTATGCTTGCTTGATAACTATTATTGTAGGCGAACTCAACCAATGGAAGATGCTCCTCCCAAGTACCTCCAAAGTCTAAAATGCACATCCATAACAAATCTCAAGCACCTTATTGACCACCTTTGTTTGGCCATCCGTCTAGGGGTGATAGGTCATACTCAACCTAAGCTGCACGTCTAGCGCCTCCTGTAAGATTTTCCAAAACTCACTAGTGAAAATGAGATCTCTATCACTAACAACGCTAGAAGGAACTCCGTGTAGGCGGACCATCTCTCGAATCTACAAGGATGCCAACTATGAAGTCGTACGCTTACTCTTAACTGGGATGAAGTTGGCACTCTTGGTCAATCTTTCAACAATCACCCAAATGCTAGTATTCCCCTTCCTAGAACGGGGTAGACCATCAATGAAATTCATAGAAATACTATCTCACTTCCACTCTGGCACATCTAAGGGCTGAAGTAATCCATTGGGCTTTTGCTCTTCTTTTACCCTTTGGCATATGAGACACTTAGCTATGAATTCCACCACGTCCTTCTTCATGCCACCCCAATAAAATATCCTCTTCATATCCCGATACATTTTGTCACCACCCGGATGAATAGTCATATGGGAGTGGTGCGCCTCCTCCAAAACTGCTGTAACATCCCGGAATTTTGTTAAATTCAATTCGTTGAATTGTTAGAACTTTTAAATTTAATTTGAGAATTTCAAAAGAAATAAAATATTATAATAAAATCACATAGTTATTAAATGTTAATAACTAAAACAACATTTCTTTTTAACAAAGTAAAATAAGAAATTGTCTTAAATCAGTAAATGAAATATGGGTTATAAATTTAAATGTTGATAGTTGAGTTTTTAATAGAAATAAAATTGTCAGTGTAAGTTATGATAAAATTATAAAATTTAAATCACATAATTATAATCTAACATTTGGCAAAATAAACAAGAAAACAAAGAAAACAAAAGAAAGGAACATTTAAATATAAGTGTGTAGGAGTGTAGAAAAAAAAACTATAAAAAAAATATATATAAATAGTACTTATAAAAAATCAAACAGCACATTGCTCCAAGTATACAAGTAAGTATTTAAACAAAAAAACAAAGAAAAAAAACAAAAACAACACTTATCAAAAGATCAAACAACATGATCAAAACATACTTTCATTTAATGCTATGTACTCCTCTGCATGTGCGAGATCTTACCAGCCTAAATCAAAGCATGAGCACGACATGCTGTAAATACATGAAAGTATTACATACATACTTTCATTAAATGCTTTCGAACTTCAACCAGTTAATTGAAATATTCACAAGGTACAAATACAGTATAAAGAAATTGTACAAAATTTAATTTCAGTACTTCATTTGAACCTGCCCACTTCTTTATATACTTGAGATTTGTCTTAGTTCATTCGTTCAACAAATCATAACAAAGAATAGAAAAAAAATAAAAAGAAGAAAAGAAATCTTTTTGTATTCAAGTTGAAAGACAATTTGCTGAAGAAACAAAAAAAAGAAAAGATTTACTGCAGATTTCAAAAACAAGAAAAAAGAAAAGTGTTCTTTGTTTTCAGATATTTCCATATGAGTAACATCATCTTCTTCAAAAATAATAATCTAAAAGTATGAAATCTATTGCAAATACTAATGAATAAGTATGCGTGCATATATTTATGAACCCTCTGTGTATACTGGATGAATGTATAGTATTTGTTGCAGGTTGGATATTTTTTTTCCAAAAAGTCTAATTACCTTCATCAAACCATTATAAAGCTTAACTTTTCAACAAACAAGATGTTTAAACTGTAAATCAGGATTTTTAAACCTGTTTAAAAACAATAGTAAACTAAAATCTGGAATCAAGCTTTACAGGCAAACAAGAAATATTTTGATGAATTTGATTTTTGTAAAATGCTAATTTAAGTTTATAACTTGAATCCTTACTGTAAGATAAGATTTTTAAAACTAAAATGAGAATTTATAGTTTGGTATGCTTTGAGCAGTTCATAAAAGAACTGAATACACTTTTTGATAAATTTCTGGTAATCAAAGAAATATTGAATGTTGAGTTTATGTTTGAAGCTTGCTTAGCTATCAATGGTTTAGGAAAAATGTTAAATAATTTTTCTATTGCAAATAATGATTGCACGAGATCAAACTAGGGTTTAGATTTGTTTTTTGGGCCGAGGTGGTTCCAGATGCAATCACGTCGTCGTCAACGGACTAGAAACGATCGGACCGGTGGTGGATGATGCGTGGATAATCGGTAGTGCTTTGACCAAAATTTCATGGTCGCGGGTGACTCGAGGCAATGGCTATGATGGGTTTTCCGTCAATGACTGGTTTCCAAGTTTCACTTCTTTTTTCGATTTTCGATTCGAGATGGGTTTGGGTCTTGGGTTGGTCTGGGGTCGTTGTCGTGATGTTCGTCGTCAGGTGAGGGGTATTGCCGATCGTCGAAGTGCTGGCAAAGAGCCGTGCATGTGCACGCTATCGCTTGTGTCAGGAAGACCGGTGGTGAATGACGCGAGATGATTCACAAGTAAGGGTGGTGGTTACTTCGGGTTCTACTCGAGGAAGCAAGCAGGTTACTGATAATTTCATTTTAAACTTAGGCTTAAATTTAATTTACTGGAAAAAAAAATAAGAAGAAAGGGGTACAGGGAGACTCGGGGAAAGTTGGGGAATAAACGGGGTTGAACTCGAAGTTTTTTGGGTTTGCTCGGGTTTACATCGAATATGGGTTTGGACGCAAATAAACGTTTAACCTTTACTATTACCAGGTTTCAAGGCAGTGAATCTTGACTATATTGAGTTAAAGGATTATAACTAATTTTAATGAACTAAGTGGATACTCAATAATCTAATTAAAATTTTAAATAATTAAATTTAAAGTAAGAATTTAAGTTTATTAACATTAAACTTTTTATAACTATAATAAATTGATTCTTAAGATATAAAGGAGATTTTTCAAATAATAATTAAGGTGAATAATTTTTGTTAAATTTATGATTTTGAAAGAAATTAAGAAGGATATACAATTTATAATTAAATTGATAAATAAACAAATAAGTGTTCAAATTAAATTGTAAATTAAGAATTTGTTATTCAGGTAAATTAAGTCGACAAATCAAATTTGGCGGTTAAATAAAATAACTAATTTTGAAATGATAAATCGAGTAAATTAAGTTTTAATCTATTTATCCAAATTCTTATCATTAATATAAAAAAATTGTAGTAAATTTATTTAAACCTCATTTGAAAATAAATTAACTATTGCTGTGCACTATATTGATATTTCTGTTCTGATTGTGATACTGTGTGATGTAGATTGCCATGCACTGCACTGTGATTGTGATTTGTTGTGTATTGATGTGAAAACCCCGTTTGCCCGTAAAACGGCATTTAAACTTCGATGCGACAGGGAATCAGATTTCAGTCTGTTATCCAAAACCCACATCGAACCTGTGAATTTTTGTGAACGACGTATCCACATGTTTTCTTAAATTGATGCTCACTATTCGGTTTAGCCGGGAAAGGACCTTTGTGTCGTATAACCCATTTCGAATATGTGATTCGACGTTATGGATAGCATTTGAAGACCGGTGTTGAAGACCGGGTATTTGAGAGAGCGATAGGATGACCTGTCGATTGACTCTACGCCGAGTTGCTCTGGTATAGAGTTCTCCATATGTGATGGGGAATCCGATCAGGATTGTGGATACCCGGATTGCAAGGACTTCTTTGGAAGTGCCTTCGGTTCTGTTCGAACCCAAACTGAATTGTATGGATTGTATGTCTGACATTACAAGTTGAGATATAAAGCAGATTTCTTTCAAATACATTTCCGTTGGTGGCGGAGAATTTATTCCCTTAGCTTAACACCCTTAGAGGTTATGTTGTTGAAGGTTATCAGTAATATATTCCCAATTTGGTAATGTGGCATGCTGAGTGTTGCTGATCATTTGTTGATCGAAACATGGCTTTGTGAAAAGCGTAGCTTTGTGGACGAGACTTCGTCGAGCCTCACACCCCGGAATGGTCGAAACAGGAAAGATGCAGTAAGGTTAATGGGGGTAGCACCCCTTAGGGTATGTGCATTTCCTTCGGGATAGAAGTGGTATCATAGTATGGAGCCCAGATATTTAACTTACGTTGATATCGCAGATATATATATATGTATTACTTTGTGATTTGTTGCTGGGGCCCCGGTTAAAGGTTGGTTACAATCGGGAGATGGCATACTCGTGTCAGTAGTTACCTAGTTAGGGGTAAACCGGCCTTGTGTTGGCAGAGATCCGGTTAGGTTCTCGGGTCGTCCCTCCAGAGGCGTACCCATGTGGCCCAGGAAGTTCCTTAGCCTGACCCTTGTTTGAAAATCCAATTCCCAATACGAAACCCTGTACAGTTTTAGTTGTAGAACCTGCCATTTACTTATGGTGGTCACCGCTGTTTAGATGGTAGCTATAGTAGGTATAGTTCGGAATGTCTATGCTGGCTAAGATTCATATTCTACTTTCGAAATGTTTTCTTCACTTCACTATGCACTAGTATAATATCAAAGAATTCTTTTTCTCGTACCAAGCATATTTGACTATCATAAGAAGAAATCTCCTCCAATCCTGCATTTGCATTGTGTGTGTGGTGAGAGGTCTTATGGTAGTCCCATTTTTAAAAGCATACAGAAAAATTCTTTTATAAATCTAGTTTCTTTTAAAAGCAACTGTTTTTGTTTACTCATATCAGTCCCATGACTGATCCGGAGTTTATTGTTTTCTTTCCTAAACTCTGGTTGCCCATTATTTCCACACAGACAGCCTAGTAGCAGGTTTCTGTATATGTGAGTAGCAGTATTTTGGAGCTCTTATCTTGGAGATATCTTGGGAGCTTTAGGAGATTTCAGGTGTTTAGCTTTTGGGAGTTCGTTATCACCTCTCTCAGTTGAGTACTTTTGGATATATGATCACTGTTGTATTATCATGATGTTATATTTGGAGTTGTGGTGTATGTATTTTATACTCTGATGTTGTATGGATATTATGTTAATGCTGTTACTGTGATGATATTTATGTTATTCATTCTGTTCCGCTGTTTTATATTCATCTAATTGTTGTTATAAGCTCCGGTGATGCGAATTTGATTTCGTTTATCGGACATCGAGTTCGGGTCGTCACAAGTGGTATTAGAGCTGTTGGTTGAGTAAGAACTTTAGCTACGGAGTATAACACATTAGATGGCTCATTAGAGATGGGGTGAAGTATACCCTAGAATGAGTGTAACCGAGACTGAAACTCTAAAATTTATTAGTCTATTTCTTTTACTGCTGATATTCCTTAAGATATTTCGTTTGTGTATTTAAATCAACTTTCTTACTAATTACAGATAGTAAGAAATGAGCGGACGAAGGGGAAGAGTTAGGGGTCAAGGAGGTGCCACAGCACCTGATCAAGATCCCCCAACGGCAATAGCGGCAGCTCAGCAACAGCCGAATCTGGCTGACTTATATAAGAATTTCTCGAGACTTGGTGGTAAGCCGTTCAACGACAAGGAGTCGATTGTTGAGGCTCAAGCCTGGATAAGATCGTGTGAGAAAATCTTCAGAGGGATAAAATTGGAAGATGATCAGAAGCGACTCATAGCTTCTTGGCAACTTCAAGATGAAGCCTTAGCCTGGTTGGAGACAATCACAGTAGATAAGCCAGAAGACTAATTTTCTTAGGAAAAATTCAAAGAAGTGTTTGAGCAGCGATATCTGCCATCAGCTGGAATTTCTCGAATGTATCAGGAATTTATGGACCTAAAGCAGGGAAGTTTATCATTCGAAATATCTGAACAGATTTAATGAATTGTCTCGTTTTGGTCCCGAATTGGTGAATAGGCCTTTAAAGATGAACGAAAGATTCATTCGCGGGATGAATAAGAAATTCCACGAAAGAATGACGGGCCACGTTAAGCAATCTTTTTCTGATTTAGTTGATATGGGGTACATATATGCTACCCTTGATATGCAAGAAGCCCCGATGGAGAAAGGAAATTCGGGCAATCAAAATTGGAAGAAGCGGAAATTTGGAGGCAAGAAACCATGGCAGGGCAACGAGAAAAAGAGGAGCATTCAGGGAAGCGCGGTAGAAAATGTCACTTGTTACAACTGCGAAGAGAAGGGCCATTATTCAAACAGCTGCCCAAAATCGAAGAAGCAAGTTAAGAAGGAAGAAACTGTTAAATGAGAAAAAGAGTGTTATAATTATCACAAGCCTAGACATTTTATTAAAGATTGCCCAGTAATGAAGCCAGCACAGGTGGCAAATGTTTATGCGATAAAGAAAGACCCTTCAACTTCGAAAGCTGATAGAGGAAAAGGTGTTCTGGAAGGTAACCTTACTATTTATGATAGAACTGTTTGAGTTTTATTTGATACGGGAGCTTCACATAGCTTTATCTCTCAACAAGCCGTAAATGAATTAGGACTGAAAACTAAATTTGTTGACGATCCTATTTGCGTGGAAAATCCAGTTGGAAGTCCCGCAGATCTTTGTTTATATTGTAAGAGAGTTCCTATTTCATATGCTAGCTATCGATTTCCTATCAACCTTTTTGTCCTCGAATTTAATGAATTTGAAATCTTACTCGGTATAAACTGGTTATCTAAATACGAAGCTATATTGAATTGTAATAATCGGACAGTTTTAGTCAAAACAAACCTTGGAAATTTTATTGAAATCTCTTGTGAGGATCCAAGTCCAATGAGAGATAGATTGATGTATACTTTGGGATATCCTGAACCCAGTTTGCAGTCTATACCTGTTGTTCGGGATTTTTTCGACGTATTTGAAGAAGTGAAATCTTTACCCCCTTACCGAGCAATAGAGTTCCGAATTGATTTAGTACGCAATGGTCGTCCTGTAGTTCATGCAAGTCGCAGGATTGCACCCAGGGAAAAGATTGAATTGGTTCATCAAACTGATGAACTACGCGCAAAAGGATTAATTCGACCCAGTGTTTCTGAATGGGGTTTAGCTGTTGTGTTCGTGGCTAAATCAGACGGATCTTTGAGATTGTGTGTAGATCACCACGATCTCAATAAGCAAACTCTCAAGAACAAATTCCCTTTACCAAGAATTGACGATCTATTCGACCAACTTCATGGCGCTCGTTTCTTTTCAAAAATGGATCTAGCCCAAGGATTCCATCAAGTACGAATCGCCGAAGATTGTGTCCATTTGACCGCTTTCAGAGGTCCTGATATGTTCTACGAATGGTTAGTCATGCCTTTCGGGCTAACCAATGCTCCAGCATACTTCGTAGATCTTATGACTCGTGTGTTTCGGGAAGTATTGAATAAATTTGTGCTTGTATTCATTGATGATATTTTGATCTATTCTAATACTAAAGAAGATCATGCCGAACATCTTAAAATCATATTGGAAATGTTGAGGAGAAATGTTCTATTTGCAAAATTTTCCAAATGCCACTTTTGGGTCAAAGAAGTCAAATTCCTTGGCCATATTGTTAATGAAGAAGGAATTTCGGTAGATCCTAGAAAAATTTCCGCTATTCTTGATTGTAAACGACCCACTACTCTAAAAGAAGTTCGAAGCTTTTTGGGTTTAGCATGCTATTACCGGAAATTCGTTCAAGATTTTTCTAAGTTGGCTAGCCCATTGACTAAGCTAACAATGAAAAATGCAAAGTTTATTTGGACTCCAAAATGTGGAGAAGTTTTTCAGGAGTTGAAAAAGAGATTGACCACTGCTCCTGTTCTCACTATTGTTAACGGGAACCAAGGATTATCTGTCTATACTGATGCATGTGCTGATGGGGTAGGTGCAGTATTAGTGGAAAATGGAAAGGTAGTTGCCTACGCGAGTAGACAATTACGTCCGCATGAGAAAAACTACCCAACACACAATTTGGAACTTTTCGCTGTTGTTTTCGCTTTAAAAATCCGGCGACACTATCTTCTGGGTAAGAATCTTTCCAGCTTTCTTAAACAATTTATGAATTTAACTTAAACAATCTGCATAATAAATTCTCTTTGTTTAGGTGAAAAATTTGAATTATTCACCGACCATAAATCTTTGAAATATCTTTTTACCCAGAAGGATCTGAATTTGCGACGACAACGTTGGTTGGAATTTCTGGCATCTTATGACTTAGATATTCTGTATACGCCGGGAAAAGCCAATGTAGTTACAGATGCCTTAAGTAGGAAACACGCTATTCTTGCTCATCTAGTTATCACTCCTACCCTTCTTAAGAAGATTTCGAGCAAGCAATATGAAGATGAGTTTCTTCGAGGAATTTATAAAAGAATTTGCCAAGGAGAAGGCACTAGTTTTGAGATGGATAATAGAGGAGTAATAATATTAAAAGGCAAGATTTGTGTTCCAGAATTCCCTGATCTGAAACGTGAAGTATTGGACGAATGCCACAAATTCAAACTCAGCATCTATCCAGGAGTCAACAAAATGTATCGTGATGTTTAAAAGAACTTTCTGGTGGAAGACGATGAAAAGAGACATATCGATTTATGTGAGTCGCTGTGCTACTTGTCAGCAAATCAAAAGGGATCAAATGAAAGTAGCCGGTTTACTTCAGCCTTTGGAAGTACCGAAATGGAAGTGAGATCAGGTATCGATGGATTTCATCGACGGATTGCCACGAACCAAGAAGGGAAATGAAGCAATTTTGGTTATTGTGGACCGTCTAACCAAAACTGCTCACTTCATTCCAGTGAAATCCACTCGGACTGCGGCAAGCTTGGCAGGTATATATATAAAGGAAATTGTTCGCCTCCATGGTATTCCCAGCAGCATAGTGAGTGATCGTGATCCGATCTTCACCAGTAGATTTTGGGAGGCATTCCAAGACGCTTTGGGAACGAAATTAAATTTCAGTACTGCTTATCACCCACAATCTGATGGGCAGACAGAGAGGGTCAACCGAATTCTAGAAGACCTACTGCGTGCTTGCGTTCATGATTTTGGTGGTTCTTAGGAGGACCATTTACATCTGGTCGAATTCTCATATAATAACAGTTATCAGGCCAGTATAGAAATGGCTCCTTTTGAAGCTTTATATGGTCGTCCGTGTCGATCACCTACATGTTGCATCGAATCAGGTGATAGACTTGTTCTTGGACCGGACATGATTAACAAAGCCACTGAGAAGGTAGATTTTATTCAAAAGAAATTGTTAACTGCCCAAAGCCGTCAGAAGAGCTATTATGACCGCCGAAGAAGAAATTTGGAATTCCAAGTTGGAGATTCTATATTTCTGAAAGTATCTCCGATGCGGGGTGTATTAAGATTCGGGAAAACTGGAAAGTTAGCACCGCGTTATATTTGTCCTTTTCCTATTCTGGAAAGGATAGGTCCTCTAGCATATCGAGTACAGCTACCCAGCTGGTTATCTGGCGTGCATGATGTGTTCCACATTTCTAATCTTCGGAAATATGTGCACGGTCCAGATGATGTTATTGAAGAAGCTGCTCAGCAGGATCAAGAGATCACTCCTAACTTGGCAGTTAAAAGAGAGCCGATAAAAATTGTAGATCGTGATGAGAAGCGATTGAGAAACAAAATTGTGAAGCTAGTCAAAGTTCAATGGAGTGGCGATCCAAAGGACCGTACTTGGGAGACTGAAAATAATATGAAGAAATCATATCCCAATTGCAAAATAGACATTTCAGCTTAATCTGTAAGTCATTTCCTTACTTTCTGAATTCGTATATTCTTTGTTTGTGTTTCTCTCTCTTTCAATTTCGAGGACGAAATTTTCTTAAGGAGGGGATGTTGTAACATCCCGGAATTTCGTTAAATTCAATTCGTTGAATTGTTAGAACTCTTAAATTTAATTTGAGAATTTCAAAAGAAATAAAATATTGTAATAAAATCACATAGTTATTAAATGTTAATAACTAAAACAACATTTCTTTTTAACAAAGTAAAATAAGAAATTGTCTTAAACCAGTAAATGAAATATGGGTTATAAATTTAAATGTTGATAGTTGAGTTTTTAATAGAAATAAAATTGTTAATGTAAGTTATGGTAAAATTATAAAATTTAAATCACATAATTATAATCTAACATTTGGCAAAATAAACAAGAAAACAAAGAAAACAAAAGGAAGGAACATTTAAATATAAGTGTGTATGAGTGTAGAACAAAAATAAACCATAAAATAAAAAAATTATAAATAGTACTTATAAAAAAAAATCAAACAGCACATTGCTGCAAGTATACAAGTACGTATTTAAACAAAAAAAAAAAACACTTATCAAAAGATCAAACAGCATGATCAAAACATACTTTCATTTAATGCTATGTACTCCTCTGCATGTGCGAGATCTTACCAGCCTAAATCAAAGCATGAGCACGACATGCTGTAAATACATGAAAGTATTACATACATACATTCATTAAATGCTTTCGAACTTCAACCAGTTAATTGAAATATTCACAAGGTACAAATACAGTATAAAGAAATTGTACAAAATTTAATTTCAGTACTTCATTTGAACCTGCCCACTTCTTTATATACTTGAGATTTGTCTTAGTTCATTCGTTCAACAAATCATAACAAAGAATAGAAAAAAAATAAAAAGAAGAAAAGAAATCTTTTTGTATTCAAGTTGAAAGACAATTTGCTGAAGAAACAAAACAAAGAAAAGATTTACTACAGATTTCAAAAACAAGAAAAAAGAAAAGTATTCTTTGTTTTCAGATATTTCCATATGAGTAACATCATCTTCTTCAAAAATAATAATCTAAAAGTATGAAATCTATTGCAAATACTAATGAATAAGTATGCGTGCATATATTTATGAACCCTCTGTGTATATAGGATGAATGTATAGTATTTGTGACAGGTTGGATAATTTTTCCCAAAAACCCAAATTACCTTCATCAAACCATTATAAATCTTAAATTTTCAACAAACAAGATGTTTAAACTGTAAATCAGGATTTTTAAACCTGTTTAAAAACACAATAGTAAACTAAAATCTGGAATCAAGCTTTACAGGCAAACAAGAAATATTTTGATGAATTTGATTTTTGTAAAATGCTAATTTAAGTTTATAACTTGAATCCTTACTGTAAGATAAGATTTTTAAAACTAAAATGGGAATTTTTAGTTTGGTATGCTTTGAGCAGTTCATAAAAGAACTGAATACACTTTTTGATAAATTTCTGGTAATCAAAGAAATATTGAATGTTGAGTTTATGTTTGAAGCTTTCTTAGCTATCAATGGTTTAGGAAAAATGTTAAATAATTTTTCTATTGCAAATAATGATTGCACGAGATCAAACTAGGGTTTAGAGTTGTTTTTTGGGCCAAGGTGGTTCCAGATGCAACCGCGTCGTCGTCAATGGACTAGAAATGATCGGACCGGTGGTGGACGACGCGTGGATAATCGGTGGTGCTTTGACCAAAATTTCGTGGTCGCGGGTGACTCGAGGCAATGGCTATGATGGGTTTTCCGTCAATGACTGGTTTCTAGGTTTCACTTTTTTTTTTCGATATTCGATCCGAGACGGGTTTCGTCTGGGGTCGTTGTTGTGATGTTCGTCGTCAGGTGGAAGGTATCACCGATCGTTGAAGTGCCGGCAAAGAGCCGTGCATGTGCACGCTATCGCTTGTGTCAGGAAGACCGGTGGTGAATGACGCGAGATGATTCGCGAGTAAGGGTAGTGGTTACTTCAGGTTCTACTCGAGGAAGCAAGCAGGTTACTGATAATTTCATTTTAAACTTAGGCTTAAATTTAATTTACTGGAAAAAAATAAGAAGAAGCGGGTACAGGGAGACTCAGGGAAAGTTGGGGAATACACGGGGTTGAACTCGAAGTTTTCTGGGTTTGCTCGGGTTTACTTCGAATATGGGTTTGGACCCAAATAAAAATTTAACCTTTACTATTACCAAGGTTTTAAGGCAGTGAATCTTGACTATATTGAGTTAAAGGCTTATAACTAATTTTAATAAACTAAGTGGATACTCAATAATCTAATTAATACTTTAAATAATTAAATTTAAAAGAAGAATTTAAGTTTATTAACATTAAACTTTTTATAACTATAATAAATTGATTCTTAAGATATAAAGGAGATTTTTCAAATAATAATTAAGGTGAATAGTTTTTATTAAATTTATGATTTTGAAAGAAATTAAGAAGGATATACAATTTATAATTAAATTGATAAATAAACAAATAAGTGTTCAAATTAAAATGTAAATTAAGAATTTGTTATTCAGGTAAATTAAGTCGACAAATCAAATTTGGCGGTTAAATAAAATAACTAATTTTGAAACGATAAATCGAGTAAATTAAGATTTAATCTATTTATCCAAATTCTTATCATTAAAAAAAATTATGGCAAATTTATTTAAACCACATTTGAAAATAAATTAACTATTGTTGTGCACTACATTGATATTTCTGTTCTGATTGTGATACCGTGTGATGTAGATTGCCATGTACTGCACTGTGATTGGGGTCTATTGAAGACCGGGTATTTAAACTTTGTGAAAACCCTGTTTCCCTGTAAAACGGCATTTAAACTTTGATGCGACAGGGAATCAGATTTCAGTTTGTTATCCGAACCCCACGTCGAACCTGTGAATTTTTGTGAACGACATATCCACATGTTTTTTTAAATTGACGCTCACTATTCGGTTTAGCCGGGAAAGGACCTTTGTGTCGTATAACCCATTTCGAATATGTGATTCGACATTATGGATAGCATTTGAAGACCGGTGTTGAAGACCGGGTATTTGCGAGAGCGATAGGATGACCAGTCGATTGACTCTGCACCGAGTTGCTCCGGTATAGATTTCTCCATATGTGATGGGGAATCCGATCGGGATTGTGGATATCCGGATTGCAAGGACTTCTTTGTAAGTGCCTTCGGTTCTGTTCGAATCCAGAACAGACTTGTATGGATTGTATGTCTAACATTACAAGTTGAGATATAAAGCAGATTTCTTTCAAATACATTTCCGTTGGTGGCGGAGAATTTATTCTCTTAACTTAACACCCTTAGAGGTTATGTAGTTGAAGGTTATCAGCAATATATTCCCAATTTGGTAATGTGGCATGCTGAGTGTTGCTGATCATTTGTTGATCGAAGCATGGCTTTGTGAAAAGCGTAGCTTTGTGGACGAGACTTCGTCGAGCCTCACACCCCGAAATGGTCTAAACAGGAAAGATGCAGCAAGGTTATTGGGGGTAGCACCACTTAGGGTATGTGCATTTCCTTCTGGATAGAAGTGGTATCATGGTATGGACCCCAGATATTTAACTTATGTTGATATCGCAGATATATATATATGTATTACTTTGTGATTTGTTGCTGAGGCCCCGGTTAAAGGTTGGTTACAACCGGGAGATGGCATACTCGTCTCAGTAGTTACCCAGTTAGGGTAACCCGGCCTTGTGTTGGCAGAGATCCGGTTAGGTTCTAGGGTCGCCCCTCCAGAGGCGTACCCATGTGGCCTAGGAAGTTCCTTAGCCTGACCATTGTTGGAAAATCCAATTCCCAATACGAAACCCTGTACGGTTTTAGTTGTAGAACCTGCCATTTACTTATGGTGGTCACCACTGTTTAGATGGTAGCTATAGTAGGCATAGTTCGGAATGTCTATGCTGGCTAAGATTTATATTCTACTTTCGAAAAGTTTTCTTCACTTCACTATGCACTAGTATAATATCAAAGAATTCTTTTTCTCGTACCAAGCATATTTGACTATCATAAGAAGAAATCTTCTCCAATTCTACGTTTGCATTGTGTGTGTGTGGTGGGAGGTCTTATGGTAGTCCCATTTTTAAAAGCATACAGAAAAATTCTTTTATAAATCTAGTTTCTTTTAAAAGCAACTGTTTTTGTTTACTCATATCAGTCCCATGACTGATCCGGAGTTTATTGTTTTCTTTCCTAAACACTGGGTGCCCATTATTTCCACACGGGCAGCCTAGTAGTAGGTTTCTGTATTTTGGAGTAGCAGTATTTTGGAGCTCTTATCTTGGAGATATCTTGGGAGCTTTGGGAGATTTCAGGTTTAGATTTTGGGGGTTTGTTATCACCTCTCACATTTGAGGACTTTTGTATATATGATCACTGTTGTATTATCATGATGTTGTATTTGGAGTTGTGGTGTATGTATTATATACTCTGATGTAGTATGGATATTATGTTAATGCTGTTACTGTGATGATATTTATGATATTCATTCTGTTCCGCTGTTTTATATTCATCTAATTGTTATTATAAGCTCCGGCGATGCGAATTTGATGTCGTTTATCGGACATCGAGTTCGGGTCGTCACAAGTGGTATCAGAGCTGTTGGTTGAGTAAGAACTTTAGCTACGGAGTATAACACATTAGATGGCTCATTAGAGATGGGGTGAAGTATACCCTAGAATGAGTATAACCGAGACTGAAACTCTAAATTTTATTAGTCTATTTCTTTTACTGCTGATATTCCTTAAGATATTTCGTTCGTGTATTTAAATCAATTTTCTTACTAATTACAGATAGTTAGAAATAAGAGGATGAAGGGGAAGAGTTAGGGGTCAAGGAGATGCCACAGCACCTGATCAAGATCCCCCAACGGCAATCGCGGCAACTCAGCAACAGCCGAATCTGGCTGACTTATAAAAGAATTTCTCGAGACTTGGTGGTAAGCCGTTCAACGACAAGGAGTCGATTGTTGAGGCTCAAGCCTGGATAAGATCGTGTGAGAAAATCTTCAGAGGGCTAAAATTGGAAGATGATCAGAAGCGACTCATAGCTTCTTGGCAACTTCAAGATGAAGCCTCAGCCTGGTGGGAGACAATCACAGTAGATAAACCAGAAGACGAGTTTTCTTGGGAAAAATTCAAAGAAGTGTTTGAGAAGCGATATCTGCCATCAGCTGGAATTTCTCGAATGTATCAGGAATTTATGGACCTAAAGCGGGGAAGTTTATCATTCGAAGAGTATCTGAACAGATTTAATGAATTGTCTCGTTTTGGTCCCGAATTGGTGAATACGCCTTTAAAGATGAACGAAAGATTCATTCGCGGGATGAATAAGAAATTCCATGAAAGAATGACGAGCCACGTTAAGGAATCTTTTTCCGATTTAGTTGATATGGGGTACAGATATGCTACCCTTGATATGCAAGAAGCCCCGACGGAGAAAGGAAATTCGAGCAATCAAAATTGGAAGAAGCGGAAATTTGGAGGCAAGAAACCATGGCAGGGCAACGAGAAAAAGAGGAGCATTCAGGGAGGCGCGACAGAAAATGTCACTTGTTACAACTGTAAAGAGAAGGGCCATTATTCAAACAGCTGCCCAAAACAGAAGAAGCAAGTTAAGAAGGAAGAAACTGTTAAAGGAGCAAAAGAGTGTTATAATTATCACAAGCCTGCACATTTTACTAAAGATTGCCCAGTGATGAAGCCAGCACATGTGGCAAATGTTTATGCGATAAAGAAAGACCCTTCAACTTCGAAAGCCGATAAAGGAAAAGGTGTTTTGGACGGTAACCTTACTATTTTTGATAGAACTGTTAGACTTTTATTTGATACGGGAGCTTCACATAGCTTTATCTCTCAACAAGCCATAAATGAATTAGGACTTAAAACTAAATTTGTTGACGATCCTATTTGCGTGAAAAATCCGGTTGGAGGTCCCGCAAATCTTTGTTTATATTGTAAGAGAGTTCCTATTTCATATGTTAGCTATCGATTTCCTATCAATCTTTTTTTCCTCGAATTTAATGAATTTGAAATCTTACTCGGTATGAACTGGTTATCTAAATACAAAGCTATATTGGATTGTAATAATCGGACAGTTTTAGTCAAAACGAACCTTGGAAATTTTATTGAAATCTCTTGTGAGGATCCAAGTCCAATGAGAGATAGATTGATGTATACTTTGGGATATCCTGAACCCAGTTTGCAGTCTATACCTGTTGTTTGGGATTTTTTCGACGTATTTGAAGAAGTGAAATCTTTACCTCCTCACCGAGAAATAGAGTTCCGAATTGATTTAGTACCCAATGCTCGTCCTGTAGTTCACGCAAGTCGCAGGATAGCAACCAGGGAAAAGATTGAATTGGTTCATCAAACTGATGTACTACGAGCAAAAGGATTAATTCGACCCAGTGTTTCTGAATGGGGTTCAATTGTTGTGTTCGTGGCTAAATCGGACGGATTTTTGAAATTGTGTGTAGATTACCGCGATCTCAATAAGCAAACTCTCAAGAACAAATTCCCTTTACCAACAATTGACGATCTATTCGACCAACTTCATGGCGCTCGTTTCTTTTTAGAAATGGATCTAGCCCAAGGATTCCATCAACTACGAATCGCTGAAGATTGTGTCCATTTGACCGCTTTCAGAGGTCCTGATATGTTCTACGAATGGTTAGTCATGCCTTTCGGGCTAACCAATGCTCCAGCATACTTCGTAGATCTTATGACTTGTGTGTTTGGAAAGTATTGAATAAATTTGTGCTTGTATTCATTGATGATATTTTGATCTATTCTAAGACTAAAGAAGAGCATGCCGAACATCTTAAAATCGTATTGGAAATATTGAGGAGAAATGTTCTATTTGCAAAATTTTCCAATGCCACTTTTGGGTCAAAGAAGTCAAATTCCTTTGCCATTTGTTAATGAAGAAGGAATTTCGGTAGATCCTAGCAAAATTTCCGCTATTCTTGATTGGAAACGGCCCACTACTCCAAAAGAAGTTCGAAGCTTTTTGGGTTTAGCAGGCTATTACCTGAAATTCGTTCAAGATTTTTCTAAGTTGGCTAGCCCATTGACTAAGATAACAATGAAAAATGCAAAGTTTATTTGGACTCCAAAATGTGAAGAAGTTTTTCAGGAGTTGAAAAAGAGATTGACCACTGCTCCTGTTCTCACTATTGTTAACGGGAACCAAGGCTTATCTGTCTATACTGATACATGTGGTGATGGGTTAGGTGCAGCATTAATGCAAAATGGAAAGGTAGTTGCCTACGCGAGTAGACAATTATGTCCGCATGAAAAAAACTACCCAACACACGATTTGGAACTTTTGGCTGTTGTTTTCGCTTTAAAAATTTGGCGACACTATCTTCTGGGTAAGAATCTTTCCAGCTTTCTTAAACAATTTATGAATTTAACTTAAACAATCTACTTAGTAAATTCTCTTTGTTTAGGTGAAAATTTTGAATTATTCACCGACCATAAATCTTTGAAATATCTTTTCACCCAGAAGGATCTGAATTTGCGACAACAATGTTGGTTGGAATTTCTGGCATCTTATGACTTAGATATTCTGTATACGCCGGGAAAAGCCAATGTAGTTGTAGATGCCTTAATTAGGAAACATGCTATTCTTGCTCATCTAGTTATCACTCCTACCCTTCATAAGAAGATTTCGAGTAAGCAATATGAAGATGAGTTTCTTCGGGGAATTTATAAAAGAATTTGCTAAGGAGAAGACACTAGTTTTGAGATGGATAATAGAGGAGTAATAAGATTAAAAGGCAGGATTTGTGTCCAGACTTCCCTGATCTGAAACGTGAAGTATTGGACGAATGCCACAAGTCCAAACTCAGCATCCATCCAGGAGTCAACAAAATGTATCGTGATGTTAAAACAACTTTCTGGTGAAAGACGATGAAAAGAGACATATCGATTTATGTGAGTCGCTGTGCTAATTGTCAACAAATCAAAAGCGATCAAATGAAAATAGCCGGTTTACTTCAGCCTTTGGAAGTACCGAAATGGAAGTGGGATCAGGTATCGATGGATTTCATCGACGGATTGCCACGAACCAAGAAGGGAAATGAAGTAATTTGGGTTATTATGGACCGTCTAACCAAAACTGCTCACTTTATTCCAGTGAAATCCACTCGGACTGCGGCAAGCTTGGCAGGTATATGTATAAAGGAAATTGTTCGCCTCCATGGTATTCCCAGCAACATAGTGAGTGATCGTGATCCGATCTTCACCAGTAGATTTTGGGAGGCATTCCAAGACGCTTTGGGAACGAAATTAAATTTCAGTACTTCTTATCACCCACAATCTGATGGGCAGACAGAGAGGGTCAACCGAATTCTAGAAGACCTACTGCGTGCTTGCGTTCATGATTTTGGTGGTTCTTGGGAGGACCATTTACATCTGGTCGAATTCTCATATAATAACAGTTATCAGGCCAGTATAGAAACAGATCCTTTTGAAGCTTTATATGGTCGTCCGTGTCGATCACCTACATGTTGGATCAAATCAGGTGATAGACTTGTTCTTGGACCGGACATGATTAAAGAAGCCACTGAGAAGGTAGATTTTATTCGAAAGAAATTATTAACTGCCCAAAGCCATCAGAAGAGCTATTATGACCGCCGAAGAAGAAATTTGGAATTTCATGTTGGAGATTCTGTATTTCTGAAAGTATCTCCAATGCGGGGTGTATTAAGATTCGGGAAAACTGGAAAGTTAGCACCGCGTTATATTGGTCCTTTTCCTATTCTGGAAAGGATTGGTCCTCTAGCATATCGAGTACAGCTACCCAGCTCGTTGTCTGGCGTGCATGATGTGTTCCACATTTCTAATCTTCGGAAATATGTGCGCGATCCAGATGATGTTATTGAAGAAGCTGCTCAGCAGGATCTAGAGATCACTCCTAACTTGGCAGTTAAAAGAGAGCCGATAAAAATTGTAGATCGTGATGAGAAGCGATTGGGAAAAAAAATTGTGAAGCTGGTCAAAGTTCAATGGAGTGGCGATCCAAAGGACTGTACTTGGGAGACTGAAGATAATGTGAAGAAATCATATCCCAATTACAGAATAGACATTTCAGCTTAATCTGTAAGTCATTTCCATAATTTTCTGAATTCGTATATTCTTTGTTTGCGTTTCTCTCTCTTTCAATTTCGAGGACGAAATTTTCTTAAGGAGGGGATGTTGTAACATCCTGGAATTTTGTTAAATTCAATTCGTTGAATTGTTAGAACTTTTAAATTTAATTTGAGAATTTCTAAAGAAATAAAATATTGTAATAAAATCACATAGTTATTAAATTTTAATAACTAAAACAACATTTCTTTTTAACAAAGTAAAATAAGAAATTGTCTTAAACCAGTAAATGAAATATGGGTTATAAATTTAAATGTTGATAGTTGGGTTTTTAATAGAAAAAAAATTGTTAATGTAAGTTATGATAAAATTATAAAATTTAAATCACATAATTATAATCTAACATTTCGCAAAATAAACAAGAAAACAAAGAAACCAAAAGGAATGAACATTTAAATATAAGTGTGTAGGAGTGTAGAACAAAAATAAACTATAAAATAAAAAAATATAAATAGTACTTATAAAAAAATCAAACAGCACATTACTGCAAGTATACAAGTAAGTATTTAAACAAAAAAGAGAAAAAAAAAAAACAAAAACAACACTTATCAAAAGATCAAACAGCATGATCAAAACGTACTTTCATTTAATGCTATGTACTCCTCTGCATGTGCAAGATCTTACCAGCCTAAATCAAAGCATGAGCACGGCATGCTGTAAATACATGAAAGTATTACATACATACTTTCATCAAATGCTTTCAAGCTTCAACCAGTTAATTGAAATATTCACAAAGTACAAATACAGTATAAAGAAACTGTACAAAATTTAATTTCAGTACTTCATTTAAACCTGCCCACTTCTTTATATACTTGAGATTTGTCTCAGTTCATTCGTTCAACAAATCATAACAAAGAACAGAAAAAAATAAAAAGAAGAAAAGAAATCTTTTTGTATTCAAGTTGAAAGACAAATTTGCTGAAGAAGCAAAACAAAGAAAAGATTTACTGCAGATTTCAAAAACAAGAAAAAAGAAAAGTGTTCTCTGTTTTCAGATATTTTCATATGAGTAGCATCATCTTCTTCAAAAAAAAAATCTAAAAGTATGAAATCTATTGCAAATACTAATGAATAAGTATGCGTGCATATATTTATGAACCCTCTGTGTATATTGGATGAATGTATAGTATTTGTTACAGGTTGGATATTTTTTTTCCAGAAACTCTAATTTCCTTCATCAAACCATTATAAAGCTTAAATTTTCAACAAACAAGATGTTTAAACTGTAAATCAGGATTTTTAAACCTGTTTAAAAACACAATAGTAAACTAAAATCTGAAATCAAGCTTTACAGGCAAATAAGAAATATTTTGATGAATTTGATTTTTGTAAAATGCTAATTTAAGTTTATAACTTGAATCCTTACTGTAAGATAAGATTTTTAAAACTAAAATGGGAATTTTTAGTTTGGTATGCTTTGAGCAGTTCATAAAAGAACTGAATACACTTTTTGATAAATTTCTGGTAATCAAAGAAATATTGAATGTTGAGTTTATGTTTGAAGCTTGCTTAGCTATCAATGGAGTTAGGAAAAATGTTAAATAATTTTTTTATTGCAAATAATGATTGCACGAGATCAAACTAGGGTTTAGAGTTGTTTTTTGGGCTGAGGTAGTTCCAGATGCAACCGCGTCATCGTCAATGTACTAGAAACGATCGGACTGGTGGTGGATGACACGTGGATAATCGGTGGTGCTTTGACCAAAATTTCGTGGTCGCGGGTGATTCGAGGCAATGGCTATGATGGGTTTTCCGTCAATGACTGGTTTCCAGGTTTCACTTTTTTTCGATTTTCGATTCGAGATGGGTTTGTCTGGGGTCGTTGTCGTGATGTTCGTCGTCAGGTAGGGGGTATCGCCGATCGTCGAAGTGCCGGCAAAGAGCCGTGCATGTGCACGCTATCGCTTGTGTCAGGAAGACCAGTGGTGAATGAAGCGAGATGATTCGCGAGTAAGGGTGGTGGTTACTTCGGGTTCTACTCGAGGAAGCAAGCAGGTTACTGATAATTTCATTTTAAACTTAGACTTAAATTTAATTCATTGGAAAAAAAATAAGAAGAAAGGGGTACAGGGAGACTCTGGGAAAGTTGGGGAATACACGGGGTTGAACTCGAAGTTTTCTGGGTTTGCTCGGGTTTACTTCGAATATGGGTTTGAACCCAAATAAAAGTTTAACCTTTACTGTTACTAGGTTTTAAGGCAGTGAATCTTGACTATACTGAGTTAAATGCTTATAATTAATTTTAATAAACTAAGTGGATACTCAATAATCTATTTAATATTTTAAATAAATAAATTTAAAATAAGAATTTAAGTTTATTAACATTAAACTTTTTATAACTATAATAAATTGATTCTTAAGATATAAAGGAGATTTTTCAAATAATAATTAAGGTGAATAATTTTTATTAAATTTATGATTTTGAAAGAAATTAAGAAGGATATACAATTTATAATTAAATTGATAAATAAACAAATAAGTGTTAAAATTAAATTGTAAATTAAGAATTTGTTATTCAGGTAAATTAAGTCGACAAATCAAATTTGGCGGTTAAATAAAATAACTAATTTTGAAACGATAAATCGAGTAAATTAAGATTCAATCTATTTATCCAAATTCTTATCATTAATAAAAAAAATATGTGGTAAATTTATTTAAACCACATGTGAAAATAAATTAACTATTACTGTGCACTATATTTATATTTCTGTTCTGATTGTGATACTGTGTGATGTAGATTGCCATGTACTGCACTGTGATTGTGGTCTGTTCTGTATTGATGTGAAAACCTTGTTTGCCCGTAAAACGGCATTTAAACTTTGATGCGACAGGGAATCAGATTGCAGTTTGTTATCCGAAACCCACATCGAACCTGTGAATTTTTGTGAACGACATATCCACATGTTTTTTTAAATTGACGCTCACTATTCGGTTTAGCCGGGAAAGGACCTTTATGTCGTGTAACCCATTTCGAATATGTGATTCGATGTTATGTATAACATTTGAAGACCGGTGTTGAAGACCGGGTATTTGCGAGAGCGATAGGATGACCTGTCGATTGACTCTGCACCGAGTTGCTCCGGTATAGAGTTCTCCATATGTGATGGGGAATCCGATCGGGGTTATGGATATCCGGATTGCAAGGACTTCTTTGGAAGTGCCTTCGGTTCTGTTCGAACCCATAACAGACTTGTATGGATTGTATGTCTGACATTACAAGTTGAGATATAAAGCAGATTTCTTTCAAATACATTTCTGTTGGTGGGGGAGAATTTATTCTCTTAGCTTAACACCCTTAGAGGTTATGTAGTTGAAGGTTATCAATAATATATTCCCAATTTGGTAATGTGGCATGCTAAGTTTTGCTGATCATTTGTTGATCGAAGCATGGATTTGTGAAAAGCGTAGCTTTGTGGACGAGACTTCGTCGAGCCTCACACCTCGAAATGGTCGAAATAGGAAAGATGCAGCAAGGTTATTGGGGGTAGCATCCCTTAGGGTATGTGCATTTCCTTCTGGATAGAAGTGGTATCATGGTATGGAGCCCATATATTTAACTTATGTTGATATCGCAGATATATATGTATATATATATATATGTATGTCTGTATGTATGTATTACTTTGTGATTTGTTGCTGGGGCCTCGGTTATAGGTTGGTTACAATCGGAAGATGGCATACTCGTGTCACAAGTTACCCAGTTGGGGTAACCCGGCCTTGTGTTGGCAGAGATCCGGTTAGGTTCTCGGGTCGTCCCTCCAGAGGCGTACCCATGTGGCCTAGGAAGTTCCTTAGCCTGACCATTGTTGGAAAATCCAATTCCCAATACAAAACCCTGTACGGTTTTAGTTGTAGAACCTGCCATTTACTTATGGTGGTCACTATTGTTTAGATGGTAGCTATAGTAAGCATAGTTCAGAATATCTATGCTGGCTAAGATTTATATTCTACTTTCTAAATGTTTTCTTCACTTCACCATGCACTAGTATAATATCAAAGAATTCTTTTTCTCGTACCAAGCATAGTTGACTATCATAAGAAGAATTCTCCTTCAATTATGCGTTTGCACTGTGTGTGTGGTAGGAGGTCTTATGGTAGTCCCATTTTTAAAAGCATACCGAAAAATTCTTTTATAAATCTAGTTTCTTTTAAAAGCGACTGTTTTTGTTTACTCATACCAGTCCCATGACTGATCCGGAGTTTATTATTTTCTTTCCTAAACTCTAGGTGCCCTTTATTTCCACACGGGCGCCTAGTAGCAGATTTCTGTATTTTGGAGTAGCAGTATTTTGGAGCTCTTATCTTGGAGATATCTTGGGAGCTTTAGGAGATTTCAAGTGTTTAGCTTTTGGGATTTCGTTATCACCTCTCTCATTTGAGGACTTTTGGATATATGATCACTGTTGTATTATCATGATGTTATATTTGGAGTTGTGGTGTGTATGTATTATATACTCTGATGTAGTATGGATATTATGTTAATGTTGCAACTGTGATGATATTTATGATATTCATTCTGTTCCGCTGTTTTATATTCATCTAATTGTTGTTATATGCTCCGGCGATGCGAATTTGATGTCGTTTATCGGACATCGAGTTCGGGTCGTCACAACTGCTCTCAACAAATCACTGGCGCATGGAACACAAAGCCTCTCATCTCTCCTAAGCCACCCTCTGTCATCAATGGAATAGCATTAGAGATGTCTAAAGACCTCTCCTCGACAATCCTATCCATAATGTCCATGAGCTCTGAATCCCCCCGCTGCCTCGAGCCAATCTGATCCATAAGAGTAGGCCTCACCTCTAATGTGGCCAATAATCCGGGGGTAATGTCCGTAGAGGGCTTAAAATAAAAGATAGAAATGAACTTCAAGCTTCTCCTCTCTGTGAATATAGGACTAACGGTTGCTTTCCTTCTACTCAATGCATCAGTAACCACATTACCCTTACCAATGTATAAGCAATCTCAAAATCATACGAGGCTAAAAACACCACCTTGCCGCCTCAAGTTCAAGTCCTTCTACGTGAATAGGTATTTCAAGGACTTGCAGTCCGTGAAAAGCTCAAACCATTCTCCAAGAAAATAGTGCCTCCAAGACTTGAGTGTAAAAATTATGGCAGCCAACTCCAAATCGTGGGTAGTGTAGTTCCTCTCATGCTTCCTCAATTGCCTACTACCATAACACACTACCCTCCATTCTTGCATCAACACCGCTCCTTGACCCGTTCCGCATGCATCAATGTATACAGTGAAAAGCTTAGCTCCATCGGGTAAAACTTACATTAGTACAATAGTAAGGGCTTTCTTAAGCTTTATGAAGGAATCCTCACAATCCATGTCCCACACAAAAGCTTTATTCTTCTTAGTAAGGTGCGCGAGTGGTGCCGAAATCTTGGCAAAGTCCCTAATGAACTTCCTGTGGTAGCAAGCAAATCCTTAGAAGCTCCTAACCTCGGTGACGTTATTGGGGGCCTTCCAATCTTGAACTACAATAACCTTGGCGGGATCCACAGCCAAACCTTCCTTTGAAACTACGTGCCCCAAGAAATATACTTCCTCTCTCCAAAAATGAAACTTCGAGAACTTAGCTCTCAAATGACGACTACGAAGTGTGCGAAGAACTTCTTCCAAATGAACAACATGCTCCTCCCTATTATTGGAAAATACCAAGATGTCATCCACGAATACCACTACGAATTTATTTAGGACTTCTCTAAAGACGCAGCTCATTAAGTCAAAAAAGTAGGATGGGGCATTGGTTAGCTCAAAAGGCATGACCAACCACTCGTAAAGTCCGTCTGAAGTCCTAAACACAGTCTTATCTATGCTGTCATCGGTGATCCTAAGCTAATGGAATCCCGTGGCCAAATTAAGCTGAGGGAAAACCGAAGAGCCAACTAACTGGTCGAAAAGATCATCAATCCTAGGGAGTGGATATCGGTTGTTCTTGGTGAGCTTATTTAAATATCTATAATCAATGCAAAGTCGAAGAGAACCATCCGCCTTAGTAGTAAAGACGACTGGTGCTCCCCATTCTGATATGCTCCTTTTTATAAAACCCTTCTTCAAAAGCTCACTGACTTGTTTGCCCAACTCTTTCCTCACCCTAGGTGTCATGTGCCTCATAGGTAACGCCACTGGCTTAGCATTCTCGGTCGAATAAATCCTGAAGTCAATCTCTCTCTTAGGGGGTAGTCCCTTAACACCCTCCAAGATGTCTGTAAAATCTCTGATGACAGGAATCGAATGCAACCCTAATGAAGATGAATCAAGGGAATAGAAAAAGCTTGACATGATTGACCCTTGTGGGTCGCAAGATACCTTAAGATACCTTGAGAGTCCTATCCTTTTTTATTATTTCGTTCTTTGCTCATATTAACTCGGATTCTGACGTTCAATATATGGAAACTGACCTGAAAATTACTACGGACACAATGGTGCAACTCCTATGGCTCAATTCTGATAATTTCACAAAGTTATTTTATTATTTATTTAATTAACAAATTAATTATTACGGGTTAAATTTTGGGTTGTTACACAATATCAACAATCAAACATCCATCACAATCACCATTCAAACCAATCAAAGACAATAACAAGTGACTGATTATCCATAACGGGTATTGGTTGGAAATTTGGAATTTAATATTAAATTAATGGCGATAATATTCAATAAAATTCAGATTTACTGAAATGACAATTTAATATCCAAACATCAACCAGTCAATTTCTAATCGCATCATAAATTCAGTTTAACTAACATAAGATAATATAGTAGTTGTTAGTGGGTCAAAATACTCACCTTTAATTTCAAGTCAATTTGAAATCCAAAATAAAAGGCCCAAATTTTCCATAATGTCCGAAATTTCGATTTGATCGCAGCAGAGTAAATCGCATGTGAAACCGACCTCGTACGTAAAAGTTATGCATATTATAACATTTGGATTGGAATTTTAAATGAAATTAAAAAAAAGAGATTACCATCACACCCAGGCCACGTCATCCCATCGAAACATGTATCAATTGAAACCCTAAGCAACAACCGTGTACGAGACCATCAGGAATGGAGCCGCCAGCACGCCAGAGTTCGCCACCGCTCGAGGCGCTTCTGCCCCTACTAGAGGCTGCCACGATCCCCACATTCGACTGCGATGATGATCGAGCCCACGAAGAGATGCAGACATCGCTGTTTTATCTTGACCTAAACGAATTCTTGCAAGCGATCCGACCTTCGATTTGACAAACTGTTGGCTTTGAATAACTACGTGTGACCCTCTTCACATGATGGTACCCGTGATTTAACGATCCGTAGACGTTGATCAAAACCCGATGAACGGCCAAAATTTAATCGCCAATTTTTGGTCACACAATGAACCAAATCAAAAAACAAATCACTGTAGTAGATTATGCGCATTGAGAGCTTCAAATCAGTATATAATATGTCATGCTTCGAGGAGTTTAAATTTTTGACATTGATTTTGAATTGAAATTGAATTGGGATTTAGGGTTTCATATTCTTTCGTTTGAGAAGGAGGAACTGATAGAAGTAATAGTAAATAAAGAAATAAGAATGAGAAACAATTAGGAATTGTAACAGCCTGTGCATAGGCAGATCTGAATTAAAAATGAATGGACCAGATCGGATTGAATGAAACGACTATGTGACACAAAATGCCTGTTCTAACCCCAAAACGAAAATAGGTCATCCCATATACCAAAATAGGTGTTTTTGATATTTTTAAACTCAATGGAACAGGTTTCAAGTCTTAATTCCATCGTATGAAGAAGTTGGCTTTAAAATCAGCTTATTTCAAATTGATTTCTAAGCGTTTCGAGTCTGTACAATCAAACGACAAGTCTGATCGCCACGAAACTTGAAACCTTACAATAATTCACCGTTATGGATCTGGTGAAATTGGTTTCGTCGAATTTCGAGACAGTGGCCAAGATGGCTATTTCACGTTAAATAAATAAATTATTATTAAATTAATCAAATCACTTTTTCAGTTCAAATTTAATAACTAACAATTTTTATCATTTTTGATTACTAAATGGTTAATAATCTTTTAAAACAAATTTCCATATCAATTCAATGTTGAACATCACACTAATTACAGTGTTCAGTTTCAGCTGTAAATTCACTAATTATAATTTAAAATCTCGATAAATTCATTTATCTTGATTTCACTCCTATTATTAAATCAATTATTGCCTTATGAACATAATTGACATTACTATACATTTTATTACATTCACATTTTACGTTATCGTCTTAACTCATATTAACGTAATATTTAATTACCTTTAATTGCAATTGATTTCCAATTTAATTCAACGGATCAAATAAATGGGTAACAATTAGCAATTGTTACCTTTTACTTAATTTAATCACATTTATAAGTTTATTATCTACAAACAAATGTTATAACTACTCACACAACACTTATTTTATCCAGTTATCTTTAATTGAATATTTTCTCACTAATTAATATAACATTTAAATTATTTCCTTATTTACAATCTATAACTAATTTTTATGTTTACAATTATTTAAATTTATTGAAATTGCGTTAAAACAATTATCAAATACCTTAAACTAACAATACTAACATTACATTCTAGTTATTTCCCTCATTATTTAATCTTAAATTTTTAATTTTTCACAACATTAAATTCCAAAACTTATTTAATTAATTAATTTAATTATTGAAAATTACGGGGTCTGCCAATTTTCCACTTGAAAGTGTTTATAACGATCCCAGACTTTTACTAAGTTTAAATTGATAATCATTTTAATTTTTGAACAAAAATTGTGAAATTTATTGGTAAATTGATTTGAGTTTCTCCAAATTCGAATAAAAATATGTGTGTTTATTTTATTTAAGTATAATTAAGTTAAAAAAGCGATTTATTTAAATTTTTTTTGAAAAGATTAACCGCCTCATTAAAAACCTGAACCTGTACCCGACGTGAGTATAGGACAGGGAAAAAGAGTGCGGCGCTTTATAAAACGATTTATTTAAAAGTTAAATATCTATATATATAGGAATGTAAATGTAAAATAAGACAATAAGCATTTAAGTTGGAAACACATATTTAAATTAGAAATATAAATAGATATATATATAAGATAAATTAAAATATAAAGTGAATACATTAGAAAAATTATAACAACATATTAGCTATAGAAATTCATTTATATTATAAAGCCATAAGACAAGAAATTTATTTTATACATTCAACTACATTCAAACAAAATAGGATATGCTATAACTAAGAAAGGGAAACATGCATTTATTTCCATCATCTCAGCAGCACAAATAGGTCATTTAGAATGGTTTAAAAATCATTTCAGCCGTAATCTTGCCTTAGTCAAAGTAAGGAAAGAAAAAAATCTGACTAGAAGAGAAAATAACTATACTAGATAACACCTATATACCCTGTACAAACATATAATCACCTGTAAACTTCTTTTATTTATATCAACTTCTCATTTCTGTTCGTCCATCAAAACTTAGTAGCATCTGAAGGAAGCATCATCTCAAAATTAAACAAAATTCAATTTAAAACAACAACCTAGCTCAATACAAATCAACTCAAGCCAGAGATCAAAGAAGAAGGTTTCAGCTAGCAAATTCAAGCGGTTTCTACATAGCAAGCTCTGTTCTTTTTCCTAAAAAAATCATTGTGAGTAAACAAACTATTCTGTGCATGGATACATTGTGTTTTCTTGTGAATATACAAATGTAAGTCTCTTTGTATATGTATGTTTTGATCTGTGTTGATTATTACCTATAATTCTCTGTTTATCATTACAGGGTTTAAAATAAAATCCAAATTCGATATCTTTTTATTGAATCAATGTTAAGATCTGGATTTCAAACAAAAAACTGTTTGTTAAAGCTTAGATTAAGGTTTAACAATTTTATTTAAGAAAGATAAATTTGTACTTATCTGGAAACAACAAGAAGAATCAAAGACTTAAGAATATGCTAAAATCAATCACTCTAATTTACTGATTCAAGATTTTAACTTGAATCATCTTTGAGAAATTAGATTTTTAAAACTAAAATCACAATTTTTAGTTAAGGGTTGAGTGAGAAGTTTTGGTTGGACTAAAATATGATTTTTTTTGATGATCTTTGATGATCATTGTGTGCTGGAGGGTCGGGATTCTCTCTGATGATAGAGGAGTGATAGGGTAGTGAGGCAAAAATACCAGAAGATGATCAGGATCTTTGTGGAGGTGCAAGTGATCGATTTAAGTTCAGAACCATAGTTTTTAACTAGGTTGATTTTTGGATTGGTTCGACTACCCCAATGGATCGAGTGCTATTAAATTCATGGGATTGGGAGTAAGTGTGTTGACGATGGTGTGACTGGAAGTGCTGACGTTCAGATGATCAGAGATGCGAAGTCAAGGCGTTTCTAGGTTGAAGTGTGATGTTCCAGTCATTTTTCTAGGTTCTGACTTCGAACTCGATTTTGATTTCAAGGTGACGACCAAGTTTTGGTGGTCGAGGAAAGGTTTGTGGATGGTTGTCAACTTGTTCGACGTAGTGATGTCGACTGAAGGCGAGCGGCGGTGCCATGCACGTGCACGGAGCACTGGTGTTTGGTGATCTGGAAATTGTGTTGTTGGGTGGTTTCAGGTTGCTTTCGCGTGTGTCTCGAGTAATTCGAGTAGTTTGCTCGAAGATTTCCAGCGTTGGCTCGAAGCGGGAAATAGTGAGGCTCGGGTAGCATGTTGTATAGGTTTTGAAACCTGTTTTGTTTTGGAGTTTGGAAATTTAAATTTTAAATTTCAAAGCAAAGATGGAATTGAGTTTTAAAATCAAAGTTTAAAAATAAATTCAAATCAGTTTGAATCTTAGGTCTGGAATAAATAAGTTTTAAATTTAAATTATTTTAATAACTAAAAGTGTTTAAGTTTAAGTGTATTTAAAAAGAGTTTGAAATTTAAATTGGAACTTGAAATTGTAAAGGAAGCATTTAAAACAAAGTTTAAATCAAGATTTTAAACCTGGACTTGAATCCAAATCTGAATTCTAGATTTTGAAATTAAATAAAGTTCTATATAATTTAAATGTTTAAAAATAAGTTTAAAAGTTAAATATTCTTTTAGTATGTGAATTTAAAAAAGGATTTTGATTTAAACTCTTCAAATTTCTTATATAATGAAATTATTACTTAAACATGGAAATTTAAGGGTTTTTTTTTAAAATTAGTTTTAACTTTATATAAGATAAATTGGTAGTCATTTTAAAACTTGAAACTAAAATGGAATTTAAGCAGTAAATTTGAAATAAATGTTTTCAAACATATTTGTGAGTGATAAATGAAATCATTAATAATAATAAGCTTTCTTTAAAGTTAACGAAACTTATTGATTTGTAATTCATAAATTATTAAGTTAATTAGAATGGATAACTAATGTTTTGTATCAATTTAATTGGTAAATATAAGGTTTAAAATTTATTGATTAAGGTTTAAGTTAAATTAATGATTAGTAATTAATTAATCAGTTAATTTAGAACTAATTATGCAGTTAAAACTTAATTAATTAACTAATCAGGATTAATTAATGAGTTATTAATGGTTAATAAATTTTAAATTAATGATGATTAATGTAAGTAATTTCTTTAGCAAAATAATTAAAGAATTGTTATTAGTTAATGAAGGTCATTAACTAAGATTATTTAAATAATTGATTAATGTGATTAATTTTAACAATTAATTAGATTAATTAATTAATGATAATCATTTATGAAATTGTGTAAGTGTAATTACTTTATGAAAGTAATTAAGAAATTAATTGCTCGCTGTAATTAATTGAGTTTAATTTGATTAATTTAAGTTAATTGTCAAATATTGTGTAATGGATTGATATTTCTGATATGTGTTTGTGATGTTATGTAATGTGAATTGCTTTGTGCTGAACTGTGATTTATGATTTGTTTCTATGTGTATGTGAAACCCTTTTTGCTCGTAAAACAACATTTAAATTTCGATGCGAGAGGGAGTCGGATTCTAGGTGGTTACCCGAAACCCACATCGAATCGCAATGGTAAATCATTGTGATTGATGAATTTACTTTATCCGTGAATGAAGATAAGCGTTATGGATTATACTGCTTATCAAGATTGATATGATTGAATCAGTGATGTTTGATGATGTTGCACTATTGTGTGAAACCCCTGGACTACACCATACACACACAAATATGGATTGCACGTGGAAATTGGTTAAGTCACAGATTTTGAAAATAGTTTTAAAATTGAATTTTTAAATGGGTTTGGGAATGGATTGGGATTAAAGTAAAAAGTTTTTGGAAAGGAATTTCAAAGATAAAATTTATTTTTGAATAACGTGATTACGCCTTGAAGTTTAAATAATTTGATTTAAATTTAAATTCAAAATTTGAAATTGAATTCTATGATTTGAAACTAGGGATTAAAGATGTTATACAAGTTATATATGGGTTAAACCATTTTAAGGGTATTGATTTAGGAATTTGAATTTAAATTCAAAGGACTTTAACTCGTGTAAATAAAATCGGATTTTTCTGAAACGAAAACTATTTGTTTTCAAATAATAAAAGCTTTCACATAAGAAATGAACGTCCAACTTGTGTTAAAAGGATTTCAAGTCTAAAATGAAAATGGTTTTCCAAGTAATGGATAAATCTTTGAAAATGGGTTTGAAAGATATAAGTTAAATCCTTGTTATAAAGGTTGGATGAGTTAATCCTAATCGAAATGGGAAT
Source organism: Allium cepa (assembly GCA_030765085.1). NCBI lineage: Eukaryota > Viridiplantae > Streptophyta > Magnoliopsida > Asparagales > Amaryllidaceae > Allium > Allium cepa. The sequence goes on along the minus strand of CM060934.1, from coordinate 306,328,273 downwards.
TGTTTTGAAATCCGTAAATGGAGCTTTGTGAAACTGGGTGAACTTTGTGAAATAAATCTTTTGTTTAAAAGATTTGAAATGGTAATTTGTTTAACCATTTGAAGAAAAGTTTTGGGTTTTATAAAGTTGTGACTTAACTGAAATCCCATATCCATATGTTTTTAAGTATTGCGCTCATTATTCGGTTTAGCCGGGAGTGGACCTTGTGTCATATAACCCATTCCGAATAGTGATACGACATTATGGATTGCATTTGAAGACCGGTGTTGAAGACGGGTTATTTGTGAGAACGATAGGATAACCTATCGATTGTCTCTGCACCGAGTAGCTATAGAGATTCCCTAAGCGATGGGAAGTCCGATCGGGATTGTGAATACTTGGATTTGCAAGGGCTTCTTCGGAAGTGCCTTCGGTTCTATTCGAACCTGAAACGGACTTGTATGGTTGTATGCATAACACTACACTTTGAGATATAAAGCAGATTTCTTTCAAATACATATCTGTTGGTGGTGGAGAATTTATTCTCTTAGCTTAACACCCTTCTCTGAGACTTATGAGCTCAGAGGTTATGTAGTTGAAGGTTATCAGTGATATACTCCCAATTTGGTAGTGTGGCATGCTAAGTGTTGCTGTGTGTGAACGATTATTTGTTGATCCTTTGTGATCAAAGCATGGATTTTGTATAAAGCGTAGCTTTGTGGACGAGACTGCATGAGGACCTCACACCCCGGAAATGGTCGAAACAGGAAAGATGCGGCAAGGTTATGAGGGTCGCGCCCTTTAGGGGGTGTCATTCCCTTCTGGAAAAGGATGGTATCATGGTATGGAGCCCAGATACTTAACTCATGTGGTCAATTTAAACCTATTACTTTATGATTGCTTTGTGGTTGAGAGGCGCCTCGGATAAAGGTCCCAAAGGACCGAGGGATGGCATACTCGAGTAGTAGTTACCTAGTTACAGAAATAACCCGGCCTTGTGTTGGCAGAGATCCGGTTAGGTTCTCGGGACGTCCCGCCAGAGGCGTACCCATGGATAGTAGGAAGTTCCTTAGCCTGACCATTTGTTGGAAATCCAAACAAAACAATACGCGCCTTGTACGCTTTTAGTTGTAGAACCTGCCATTTACTTATGGTGGTCACCACTGTTTAGATGGTAGCTATAGTAGGCATAGTTCGGAATGTCTATGCTGGCTAAGATTAATATTATACTTTCGAAATGTTTTTTGCACTATGCACTAATAATAATATTGAAAAGAATTTGCGTATCAAGCATGTTTGACTATCATAAGGAGAAATCTCCTCCAATTCTGCGTTTGCATTGTGTGTGTGGCGGGAGGGCTTATAGTAGTTTCATTTTCTAAATAGCATTGCAGATTCATTTTAAATTCTTTTGTTGTCTTTTTTTAAAGATAAACTGTTTTTTTTACTCATACCAGTCCCACGACTGACCTGGAGTTTATTGTTCCTTTCCTAAACTCTGGGTGCCTACAATTTTTCCACACGGGCAGTTTAGAGTTAGTTTTTTCAGATAGTCAGGTTTAGTAGATTATCTGGAGTTAGTTCAGTCTTTGGATCGGGACTGTACTTGATTATCTTAGTGCATCATTATGGGTGATCGAGCTAGCTTTGGATTGGAGCATTGGATTTGGAGATGCATTCTATTAAGGATATTCCTTCCGCCGTGTCTTATATCTCTGATAGTATTGATATCTATTGTATCATTCTGTTGTAGCATATTATACCAGATATTGTATCTGTCATTATATCAATGATATATATATATATATATTGTTATTCTTTTCCTTCCGCTGTGTTGTGATACTCAATGTGTCATAAGCTCCGACGAACCAGATTCGACGTTTGGATCTGCGGTATTTGAATACGAGTGTCGTATTCGGTGCCGATTTTCGAAGGTCGAGTCAGGGCCATCACATTTGGTATCAGAGATAAAGGTTGAAACTCTAACTCAGGAGTATAATTGTAACGACCCGAAATTTCCGAAGCCGAAAATTCCAGATAGTTATGAAGAAGAAGGACAGAAACACCAAACATCTCACAATCGCAGCGGATAAAATATAATAATAAATAATGATAGTTTACAAAAGAATACTATGTCTATCAATTACATTTAATATACATCATAGTTTCACATTATATACAGTCACTGAATATTTACAACTACCATGTCTCAAAATGTCAACAATATAAATATAGCGGAAATACCCTATACGCTCATGCCATCCATCTCGCCTCCTGAGCTCCAGAACAAACCTTCCTGAAAATCTGTAATACGCGGTCCGACCTGAGCATTACACCAAAGTAACACCCGGGTCAGGCTAGAAACCAGCGTGAGTAAACCAGACTAACATGGAATACCAAAGCAAACAACATATATAAACCCGGGGCAACTTATATCAATTTAACCAATTCGCAATTTGCTATAAACAACACTTATTTCACATATCACTTTCTAAGTATCAAACATAGATAAATAAATCCAATTCATTTAAATCATTTCCTTACAGTAGATTTCACATATCAATCAATAAATATTTGAAGTGGTTTCGGGTATTTTCCTAATACCCGAACCGATCTCTTCGAGTCTCAAGTCATCCTAACCCAAGTTATCCAAATGAAATTCACAACATTTCATATCAGATATATCAACCTATTCAAACATTCAATACCATTCAATAATCCATAAGCAATGCTTAATCACATACAAATTAGTTCAAATGATTCTAATTGAATTTCTAACCACATTCATTTAGATTCCTTCATTCCATATTAATTTATTCCAAATCAATTAATTAGTCTACCCTTCACTATTTATCTTAACTAATCACTCTGGATTAATTATTTTTCAATTACATTCAAGTAATTATCCTAGATTAAGTTCACAATATTTACTAAGTATCAACCAAGATCATTAAGTAATCTTTATTGCTTCTATTTAATTAATTGATCCTTAATTACTTATACTAAGTAACTTCCCTTAAGTCGCTTATTTCTGATTAATTCATCTCAATTAGTCAAACTTCAATTACATCATTAATTATATTAATTAATTATTTCCAATTATGTTTTAATTTATTCCCATCTAAATAAATTACTTTAATTCAACCACAATATTAATCACCTTCGAATTATCTCAACCTGTAATTAATTATCTGTTTGTTAAATAAATCAAATTCCTCATTAATTAATTACCTTAATTAATCCCTTGGTTAATTCCACAAAATAAATATATTTTATAAATTACACTAGGTAATAACCTATCGAACATCCATTGATTATTTTACCTTCATTAAACTTGATAGATGAACTTAAACCTTCATTAATTAATTAATTAATTAATTCAAACTCTTACTTACTAAATTTATCGGCTCAAACCATTAATTAATGGAATTAATTAATTATCTATTTAATTTCCCCACTGACTTGACGAACCAGAAAGCATTAATTCTCAACACTTTAGAATGACAACGTTCTCCTATTTATAACTTTACATCTAACCAAATTAAAAACCCAAATACTTCGAGTCAACCCACAATAAACTCGAAATCCAACCCAAACCAAAGTCACAACATCATCAGCACACATCCAATAAATTTATTCATCCAACAAATCATTTAAATTTAATCATTTAAATTTAAATGTAAATCCAACAAGTGAGATTTACTCACCTTTGTCCCTTAATTTTGCAAATCCACTTCATTCTCGAGTTGATTCCATGATTATTGACCTTGTATAAACAGTTATATGATTTATTAATATTTTACAAAATCGAACAATTAAATTCACATGTATAAATTCGACTAACCAATGAATTATTTAAACTAAAATCTTATTTTCAACTGATTTCCCTTTTAAATAAATTTTTTTATATTAAATTAACAACAACTAAAATCTAAAGCTACTTAACTATTTAGGATAAATTAACTATTTACAAAACTTGCTGCTACACATCATTCATTCATTTATTTATTTTAAAACTGTATGTGTATATGTATATACAAACTTTATTTAATTAATAAAGAAAAATAAGGTTAGTTATACCTCGCTGCTAGCTCTAAACACCTCACCGAAGTCGTCTGTGGTTCCGGCCGTCGCGCCACTACAACCCTACAGAGCACGACAAAACCCTTCTACCACCACGGCGCCTCGCGAATCGATCCCACTCTCCATCTCAATGCGCACCACTCCTCACGCAATCCCACGCGAGTCGCCCCGCCTCGCGTCTAAGCCCTACGTCACCGCCTCCATTCGCGACTTCGGCTAGACCTCTCGAGCACGAACTCGAGTTAACGAGCTCGAGTCACACCTTGCGTCGCCGATTATGTCGAGCTGGAGACGAAAATGAATGGGAATTTTGCAAAGCCGGCTTCGGTCATTGATTTATTTTATTTTTTTTTCGTTCAAAAGACTGGAAAGGGGAAAGAAATAGATACCGAAGGGAAGCGTGCTTTGGAAGATTTGGGCATAGTGTTTAATATTTATTATCTATTATAATATTTGATTAATATCCTCCAACCAACCACTTTTACAAACAAACTCCAAATCACACGTGCCGCCAGGCGACTGTAAGGGTTTGCCCGCGTTCCGAACACAATGGAACGTGTTTCGGAAGCTAATTTGATTGTATGCGCGAGTTCCGGAAGAAAACGATCGTTTTTAAATTAAACTGATTAGAATAGTTCTAAGCGTTTCGAGCTGCTAGTGTCAAACGACAACTCCGATTGCTGCGAAAATTGAAATTCGATAATAACTAACTATTACGGACCCAATGGAACTGGTTTCGTCGAATTCCGAGACTGTGCCTCGGAAGGCCATTATAAAATTCCAATTTGAACGATATAATTTTAAAACTGAACAAAACACTTCCGAACTCAATTTCAACACTTTCACTACCTTCAGTGCTATCAATATAAATTTTATAAGCCTTGAAATTATTTTTAACAGGCTTAAAATTACAAATTCAGTATTTTATCTAATTTTAAATTATATGATTCAATATTTAAACTATATAATTCAATGATTTAATTTTCAAGTAAATATTGATATCCTAAAATTCAAGTTAAAATTAACTTTTGAATATTTTAAAATCAATTAACTATTCAAATTTAATTTGTTAGAAATTCCGGGTCATCACATTCGTTCCCCCTTAAAAGAATTTCGTCCCCGAAATTACTAGTTAGGGAGAATGGACCAATACCCGCTTACCCCTTTCCAAAACTCACTATTCAACATCCTACCAACTATCCTTTATTAAAGACCCACTATCGCCTCAACCAACTTCCCAAATCCTTTTATAGTTTCAAACAATACCCCTTTTTCAATCATTTAAATTTCAATTTAAAACCAAATTTTGAATTATCAAAATTTTTCTAACTCTCTAAATTCCCGAAATTTTTTGCCATTGCGCGGCTAGCTCGGTACAACTACAAAAGGCCTCTACGGGCTCCCAAATTTCCAAAGAAAACAAAAGCCAAGTGGCTACATCAAAAACCCAATCCAATTTCATATAGAAATTAAAATACATACCTTTTTGTCGGGCAATTCACATTTATCCCTTGGAATCAAATCCAATTTTCTTTTCCCTTTTTAATACCTGCATATCTTGTTTAGCAACAATATTCAATCGAAACTTTACTAATCATTTTATACATTCTCCTATATGGTTTTTCATATTTACTTCCATTCAAATTCGTTTTTCCCGTTTTAATATGAATTCATCTTATTTCAATTTTGAATATTAAATTTTTATTTTCCATTTATAACTGAGTCTTATTAGTTCCATATGCTAATCTATTTCAGATTCATATTTAAAATCGTTTAATTGCTTAACAAAAATTTTCTAACTCCCAAAACTTTCGGAAAATTTTGGCAAAGTCTCCTTTGTACGGAGGAGCTTTCGCAATTTGACAAGAGATATAAATATATATACATCGACCCACACGGTCGGAAAAAGCAAAAACAGTTCATATTTCCTATTTTTATTGCGTAGACGTAGCTTATTTAGCATTTTAAGCAAGCATCTTATTAATTTAAGCAATTAGCGCAATCCAAACCAGCCATATGGCCTTCAGGTACCTGTACTTACTCAATTTAAATATGTAAGTGCCATATACGAAAATCTATTTGCATCGCACTTATTTTTAATGGCTAAACACAAGCATTTCACTTATATTCAATAGTTAAACACATATATCATAAGCAACAAGAACCAAAACGCTTTCCATAAGCGATTTATATAACTTTTAAGCTAATTCAATTGCTTTCAATCAATTCATAAGCCATTTCATTCAGTTTCAATAGTTTGCAACTCAATTTCTTACATTCCATTGATTTTTCAATCCAAACAAGCTCATATTCACTTCTATTGATTCTAAAACCATTTTATTTAATCCCTAACAGCTCACAGAAATTTAATTACTTCAAGTTAATTTTAACTCATTCTGCATTTAATTCCGTTTCATTTCTAAATTATCTACCAACCATTCATTGCATTTTATTTTATCTCAGCCTTGGATTCACTCAAAACAATTTACTAAACTTAGCACATTCAATATAATTAAATTAACAACCATTTCCAAATTAATTTAACCCAGACTTTCATTTAATGGTCTTCCATTCTTCTCGAAACCAAGCTTTTGTTGACTAAAGTAATCTTATTTCAAATTAATATACCTCAAACTCAAGTTCATTCTGATAGCTCCATTCCAATTAAAGCTTTGATTTAATTTTTATTCAATCAGGCTTCATCCATTTATTACTTAATTCAATTAACTCATTTATTCACCCCATTTTAGAATTTGAATTCATCTACTTAATTCATTTCCAAATTTATTATATTTATACAAAACCATTCTAAATTTATTTCTACTCACTTGGGTTTTGTTTGCAACCCAAACTATTTTTATTATTATTCAATTTCATTTCATATGACAACACTTCCATTATATCAAATTTACATGTAAATTACGTTAAATATCATTCATATCACACTTGAGTTTTATTTGTAATTCAAACCATCACATTTTTTCAATCCAACTCTATTTGATTTTTACAACATCTTCACTTATTTATTTCGTTATCAAATCCAAGTCGATTCTATTTACAATTTGAATTCATTTTCAAATTCCATTATTAACTTACAATTCCTCTTATTTACCCAAGTTAACCTTTATTAATATACTCAACTAAATAATTATTTAGCCAATTTTCTTATCTCCAAACTTCTAAATCAATATTCGATTTTAATTACAAAATCACTTCATTTAAAATTCCAGTTTGGATTTCCTTTTATTTCCCAAAAATTCTAACATCTTTATTTAAAAGTTTTAGAAATGCTTTTAAATTCACATCATACTTAATAAAATAGCTCTTTATAAAAATACTTCTTATAAATCGATGTTTCAACCAGTCCATCCTTGTTCTCACAGAAATTCAGTCATACGTTGATCAGGCGTAGGACTGAAAATCTATAAGTACTTGGTAAACCCGTTTTCAACACCCAGTGAAAATATTTGGAAAATAATGTTATTGAAAATATAGAAAACAGTTTTTGAAAATAGAGAAAATATCTTTGGTGCGAATGCTCTGAGAATCATCACCCCTATCCATGGTCGCAGTTACATTCCAGGGTTACGTTGCCATCGCAGCAAAAGTCCATGTAACTGCAGGCTCTCCGCGGCCTCTCGATTACGCCATGGATCCCACACAAATCACAGTTACATCCAGGGTTACGTCGCCGTCGCAGCAAAAGTCCATGTAACTGCAGGCTCTCCGCGGCCTCTGATTTTCGCTGTCGAAATGAAACTTCTCCACTCCTACATAGGTCGCAGTCTGCCGATATAAAATCAACCGCAGACTGTTGGCTCTCAGCGGCACACACGACTTCCGCTATGTTATACCATAGGTCGCAGTCTACCGATATAAAATCAAATGTAGACTATTGGCCCTCAGCGGCACACACTACTCATAATCCTCAGGAACTAGTTTTGTCCGGACTCCTCACAGGATCAACTTTAGAACCCCCCCCCCTTGGGTCTCAAGGCAGCACCACCCAGTGGCACTCCTGAGAAGTCCATTTCAAGGGAGCGCCCTTTTCCTAGAGTCATCATCAAAACACTTTATACTATACATATAGTATCTTCAAATCATACACCTCGTATGAATTTTATCAAAGCTCCTTTACACAAAATCGATTATCCCAAAATCGATAATTCTCAAACTAGGCTTTCCAAATCCAATATTGATTTCACCCAAAAATCAAAAGCCTTTCCAAAACCAAAGGTTCTCAAAACCTTTTCCAAATTCCTCATAAGATCCTTTATATGTATATATTCAGATATATAAAATAAAAAATAAAAACTTTGGATCTTTTCAAACTTGTATAAAACTCCTTTTATACTTCAAACACCATCATAAATCCTTTTCTTCCGGCAATAGATTTAACAAGGAAAGATTTTTCTTATATAACAAAGATATATAACTATGTTTATTCAAATCAAATATTCAAATTTGATTACTCTTTCCAATATCAATTTCGTTTCCATTCACATTCACGTAAATTTTCATTCACTTATCCACATTTACCTTAGTCCCCAATTGGATTATCACTTTAATTCTCATCCCAGTTGGGTATTTTACCAATAACTATTTAAACTCCGACCAGTTGATCTTTAGAAAATAGCTTGACAATTTTAAAAATAGATAAGTAGTTGATAAATAATTATTAGTTTGCAAAATGGCTATAAAATAGGTAACTAACTGTAAAATAGTTAAGAAATAGTTGAATAGTTTCAAAATTTGTAGATAATTGCAAAATAGTTGTAAAATAGAAATTAGTTTGTGAAATAGTTGAAAAATAGTAATTAGTTTAGTTAACAGTTGAAAAATGGTTAAATAGTCCTAAAATAATCGTAAAACAAGTATATAAAATAATTTGGCTTTAAGAAAGAAAGGTTGTATATATTGAATAGCTTAGAAAAATAAGTTTATATCAAAACAATTTATACTAAAAACAGTCAAGAGCCAACTGTTCACCTCCCCAACAATTCAATTTAAATCTTCATTTAAATTGACCCAATTCCAATTCAAATAACTCCAAATTCCATTGAACTTGATTAATCCTCAATTCAAGTTGAATCAATGTTGATTCCTTCCCCCAATTTAAATCAAATTCTAGTTGATTTTAAATCCTGTTCAATTTTAATTATAATTTCATACTACTCCAGTCAATTTGAATTATTATAAATTTAATTTCAAAATTCCAAATCACTTCAATTTTAATCCAATCCAATTTCCCATTTGAAAATTTTAAACTTATACATCTTTAATCACCAATCCAATTACTTCAAACCAAATTCAACTTTAAACTAATTCAATTAAATCTTGAATTTAAACTATCTCGAATTATAGAAATTCGAGTTAAATTCTCAAAGGTTGGTTTAACACTTTAACCCAATTAACCTTTAAATCAAAGTGTTTAATCATTTTAATTTCTGAGCCCAATTCCTCAAAATTCTCATTTTAGACTATTTTTACTTCGTATTTCAAGGTTCAATACAATTTTATTTAAATTTAAATTTAGTATTCAATTTAATTTTCCAGTTTGAAGCTAGTTCTTAAACAAGTTTATTTTACAATTCAATTATTCAAACTTATTTTATTTTATTTATACAATTCCATTCTCAATTTAGAGATTTTTATTTGCTATAGGAGGGTATCATCCAATTTATTTTAAAACGTCCATCCATTTTCAATTTCTAAATCTCAAACCCGTTTTGAGATCATACAAATTCCCAATTCGAATAAACTATTTAACTTTCCAAGTTAAATTCCAATTTACTTAATCCAATCAACCTTACTCAAGTCGAATTCCCACTTCAAATTTCAAAATTCTTTCCCTCTTATAAGTTCAAAACTTATACTACTTATATTACATCACGCCTCAGGGAAAACTCAAAACTCAACACCTTAGAGTTTATTTCCAATTATCTTTGATATCATGTATATTAATACATAAATACATATTTATTTCTTGGCCCTCCCAGCCATGTTTTAAAATTTTAAACCAACCTTGGTTTTAAATTCAAATCAAACTCCAAACAAACCATTGTTTCCAACAAGCCTCAGTTTCCCAAATAATACTTATTCATTATTTTTCAAATTTCCATTTATTATCCTTTAATTAATCTCATTAAATAAGGTTTAATCAATTGCATAAATTAATTGATTATCCTTATGCTGACAGCTTTCCCATATTCATGATTTAATTTCAGTTGGTTGTATTTCAATTACTTCTCAATTTTAATTCCAATAATTTAACAACCAATCGCCTTAATATTTATTAGAAAGAAATATTTCTTTATATCTCAAAATATATTTTATATAAAATCATTTAAAAGCTTTATATAAGAAAATAACAAGTACGCTCTCATATATATATATATATATATATATATATATTCTCAACTCATTCTAGAGTACTAATGACCCTATCCATAATGAGTACACCCACCAGAGCCAAGGTTCTCGCTTAACCTTTCTGCTATGATACCAACTGTAACGACCCGAAATTTTCGAAGCCGAAAATTCCAGATAGTTATGAAGAATAAGAAAGAGATAGAAGAAGAAGGAAAGAAACATCAAACATCTCACAATCGCAGCGGATAAAATATAATAAATAATGATAGTTTACAAAAGAATACTATATCTATCAATTACATTTAATATACATCAGAGTTTCACATTATATACAGTCACTGAATATTTACAACTATCATGTCTCAAAATATCAACAATATAAATATAGCGGAAATACCCTATACGCTCATGCCATCCATCTCGCCTCCTGAGCTCCAGAACAAACCTTCCTGAAAATCTGTAATACTCGGTCTGACCCGAGCATTACACCAAAGTAACACCCGGGTCAGGCTGGAAACCAGCGTGAGTAAACCAGACTAACATGGAATACCAAAGCAAACAACATATACAAACCCGAGGCAACTTATATGAATTTAACTAATTGGCAATTTGCTATAACAACACTTATTTCACATATCACTTTCTAAGTATCAAACTTAGATAAATAAATCCAATTCACTTAAATCATTTCCTTACAGTAGATTTCACATATCAAACAATAAATATTCGAAGTGGTTTCGGGTATTTTCCTAATACCCGAACCGGTCTCTTCGAGTCTCAAGTCATCCTAACCCAAGTTATCCAAATGAAATTCACAACATTTCATATCAGAGATATCAACCTATTCAAACATCCAATACCATTCAATCATCCATAAGCAATGCTTAATCACATACAAATTAGTTCAAATGATTCTAATTGAATTTCTAACCACATTCATTTAGATTCCTTCATTCCATATTAATTTATTCCAAATCAATTAATTAGTCAACCCTTCTGACGCAGCGGATAATTAACAAAATGATATGAATCGATGAAAGTAGCACTCGGTGGATTTAAGATACCAAAATGCCCAAATTCGTTGATCCGAAGATACCGAATTCTAGCTTATCTCAAACACGTTGATAGCGCACTATACCGTGTTCAAAGATCTACGATTCTTCGTACGTTGATCTAGCGCACTAGATACCGTGAATCGGTTTCAACAAACGTGGGTTCGAGCGCACTCGAATGACGTAAGTGGAGATAGGAGATTACACTCAACTACCAATTGGGGAAGAAAGCACAAAGCAATCAACAAGAAATTTTATTCAAAAAAACAATCCCCTTCAAATGTACAACTCACGCATATTTATAGTGTTTACAACACAGCCCCTTTAAGTCGTATACGACTAAAGCCTATCCGACTCATGACCTACTTAAGTCGGCAACGACTCATCATCAAAGCACATACACACGACTCAAAGCCATTATATCACAACACGACTCACCTGCGTACCGACTTAAGAGCAACACAAAGTACAACACTTACGACTTAAAACACTACGACCCAACAAACAAAACAGATTACACGACACAACATACAATGCGACTTATTACAACACGACTCAACCGATTCAACACCCAGCCGACTTAACTCCTTGCCGCCTCAACTTCCTCCGACTCAAGGCCTTCAATAGATGGAGCTTTCCCTTGCTTTATGATAAGTCGTAGACGACTTATGGTAGTGTTGTTAGGTCGGAACCGAGCTTTGTTAAGTCGCAAATGACTCAAATCCCCTTCATTAACTCGTAGCTCTTCCCATGTGTCCCCTACGGCCTCCAGTTGAGTCGTGGACGACTCAATTCCTCCACGTTGAGAAGTGGACGACTCAATCCTTCTATGAGTCGACTCATTCCTTGCTCTTGTGTACGAGTTAGGCCGTAGCTCCTCTTCACATAGTTTGTTAGGTCGTGAACTATGCCCCTTAAGTCGGCAACGACTTAAAATTTCCCAACGACCCAACTCCGAAGCTTCCTCCACACGTCCTAGAGCTATGTTAACTCGTGACCGACTTAACCCTTGAGGAATTGTCGATCGTGCTGCATCATCCTCCCCAGGTTGAGAAAAATTCGTCCTCGAATTTGTAAATTCTTCCACATCTGATTGTCCATCTCCATAATACGGCACAAGATGCTTAACATTGAATACGTCAGAAATGTATATATCCTCCGGTAGCTTCAACTTATAAGCATTCTTATTGATTCGTTTCACAACTTCCACTGGACCAATTTTTCTGGCTCTCAACTTGTTATAAGCGCCTACTGGAAAACGATCCTTTGTTAATACTGCATACACCAAATCACCTTCATTAAATTCAACATTTCGACGCTTCAAATCAGCAGCTCATTTATATTTCTCATTTGACTTCATCAATCGTTCCTGAACGATTTTATGACATTCAGTTAATTCTTCAACAAAATCAGCTGCTCGTTTAACCGTCCCCTTCGGTTGTGGTACTACTGCCAAATCCAACGGTCCCCTTGGCACACTTGAATATACAATCTGAAATGGACTGAACCCCGTACTACGATTCACCGCATGATTATGAACAAACTCCGCTTGGCATAACTTCACGTCCCAACTCTTCAGATTGTCCTTCACAAGACACCGTAACAAATTTCCCAATGATCTGTTAACAACTTCTGTTTGTCCATCAGTTTGCGGATGATAAGCACTATTGAATTTCAGCTTTGTTCCAACCATCTTCCACAAACTTAACCAAAAGTGACTCAGAAAACGAGTATCCCTATCCGATACAATAGATTCTGGTAATCCATGAAGTCTATAGATCTCCTTGAAAAATAATTGAGCAACACGAACAGCATCCGCCGTCTTTTTACAAGCAATAAAATGTGCCATCTTCGAAAATCTGTCCACCACAACGAAAATAGAATCATTCCCCCTTTGAGTTCTAGGCAAACCCAAGACGAAATCCATGCTGATATCAACCCACGGTCTAGACGGTACAGGTAACGGCATATACAATCCTGCATTTGTCGCTGTTCCCTTCGAAATCTGACAAATGTGACACCTCTCCACAAACCTTTCAACCTCTTTCCTCATTGACGGCCAAAAGTAAGATTGAGAAATCAATTGCAATGTACGATCACGGCCCACATGTCCTTCTTCGTGCAATTCTTTGATAATTTTCATTCTCAAACTGCTTTCAGGAATACATAACCGATTTCCTTTAAACAGTAATCCATCAACCAACATAAATTCATCAGTGTCTCCATCCTTAACTTTCTCAACAAACTTCACAAAGTAAGGATCTTCTTCATACAATTCTGGCAATAATTCAAAACCTGGCACTTCAACTTTCATTGTCGTTAATAAATGACTCCTCCTACTCAAAGCATCAGCCACACGATTGGTTACTCCTGACTTGTGCTTAACGACAAAAGTAAACTGCTGCAAATAAGCAATCCATGATGCATGTCTCGCGGAAATCTTGTCCTGTCCTTGCATATGCTTTAATGCCTCATGATTAGTGTACAGAACAAATTCTTTCTGAAATAGATAATGCCTCCAATGTTTAACAGCTTGCACAACAGCATAAAACTCAACATTGTATGTACTATATCTCATCTTTGCTCCTGATAACTTCTCACTGAAATAAGCAACTGGCCTCCCACTCTGACTCAACACTCCTCCAATCCCAACCTTTGATGCATCAGTGTGTAGCTCAAACAACAACTGAAAATTTGGTAATACAAGAATTGGTGTTGTCGTCAAAAGTTCTTTGATTCGTTCAAAAGCAACCCCCGCTTCCTTCGACCAAGAAAACTGCTTCCCTTTTATACAATTAGTAACCGGTGCCATCACGCTACTGAAGTGTGGAATAAACCTTCGGTAGAATGATGTCAATCCATGAAAACTTCTGATTTCAGTGATAGTTCTCGGCTGTGGCCAATTTCTAATAGCTTTAACTTTACTCTGGTCCACTTGGATTCCCTTCTCAGATACAACATATCCCAAGAATAATACACTTCTCGTCATGAACACACATTTCTTCGTAGCTGCATAAAATTGTTCCTCACGAAGAATAATTAACACCTTTCTCAAATGCTCCACATGCTCCTCTGTGCTTGCACTATAAATCAGAATATCATCAAAGTAAACTACCACGAACTTCCCAATGTACGGTCTGAAAATTTGATTCATCACCCTCATAAATGTACTCGGTGCATTTGATAGACCAAACGACATAACCAACCATTCATATAAACCTTCTCTCGTCTTGAATGCGGTCTTCCATTCGTCTCCCGGTCTAATTCGAATCTGATGATAACCACTCTTCAAATCAATCTTCGAAAAGATAGTAGCCCCACTCAACTGATCTAGCAAGTCATCCAACCTTGGCATAGGAAACCTGTAACGAACAGTAATCTTGTTCAAAGCTCTACTATCGGTACACATTCTCCATGTTCCATCCTTCTTGGGTACCAACAAAGCTGGTACTGCACAAGGACTCAAGCTTTCCTGAACACGTCCTTGTTCTAACAACTCTTCCACTTGCCTTCGTAACTCCTCATGTTCCTTTGGACTCATTCGGTAATGTGGTCGATGTGATAACACTGCTCCCGGAACAAGATCAATTTGATGTTGAATGTCTCTCAGTGGCGGTAACTCCTTAGGCAACTCCTCTGGAAATACGTCTTCAAATTCTTTCAAAACTGGCTTCGCTTCTTCTGGAATTTCAACCTCTTCACTACACTCTCGTCCAATCAACAAAAAGACTTCAGGCTCACCTTCAACTTCCTTAACAAACTCCTTTAAAGATAACAAAGTTTTCAGCTCTTCAATCTCCTCCAACTTGCTTTCCTTCTGTTGTTGCTTCTTAGGAACTAAAGTGATTTTAGTACCCTCGAACATGAAACTATAGCTATTAGCATGACCATCATGTTGCACTGCTCTATCAAACTGCCATGGTCTGCCCAACAACAGATGACACACATCCATGTCTACAACGTCACACCAAATTTCATCTTTGTACTTCTTTCCAATTGAGAAATTCACATAAGCCCTTCGACACACCTTCACTTCACCACCCTTCCTCAACCATGCTAACTTGTACGGTTTAGGATGCTTCTCAGTTTTCATGTTCAACTTCCTTACTGCTTCCGTAGAGATAATATTGTCACAGCTTCCAGCATCAATAACGAACTTGCAAACTTTCCCTAGAATAGTGCATGTCGACTGAAAAATATTGCTTCTCAGCCAACTAGAATCCTCTTCTTGCTTTGGTGTAAGACATGACCTCCTCATCATAAGATTACAACCTTCATCCCCAGATAATTCTTCCTCCTCCTCAACATAAGGTGTATTTGAACATTCTGCCTCCTCACCATCATCCTCAATCTCAGCAACCATTACTCTCTTCTTCGGCTTCGGACATTCATTGCTTTTGTGACCCAACTCCTGACAATTATAACATTTGAAACCACTGCTAACCTTCGCCTTCTCAGCCTCCTTCACCACTGGCTTTGTAACAGGTTTAGGAATATTAGAACTTCCCCTAACACCTTTCGCTTGATTATTGGAATTAGTAAACACACCACCTCCACGCCTTCCTTGCTTCTCCCAAGCCAACGCTTTCTGATGTGCTTCTGCAACAGATCTCAGATCGAACATATTAACCATATCCTGGATCTGCATTCTCAATCCCCCAATGAATCTGGCAGTCAGCTGTTCTTCCGTTTCCATAATATCATTCCTGGCAATGAGTTGGTAAAATTCATCAGCATAATCACTAACAGACTTCGTCCCTTGCCTCAGATTTTGCAACCTCTGGTACATAAGTGATTGGTAGTTGTAAGGCAAAAATGTAGCTCGCATCAACTTCTTCATCTTATCCCAAGATTCAATCTTTGACTTTACCATTCTCTCCCTTGTAAGTTTAGTTTGCTGCCACCATGCCAAAGCTCCCCCCTCAACCTTGTAGCAACTAACTTCACCCTTCGATTCTCCGGAACCTCCTTGAAATCAAAGATTTCCTCCACATTTGACAACCAATCTAAGAATTCTTCAGCTACCATTCCACCCTTGAACTCTGGAATTTCCATCTTCATACCTGATTCCCATCGACGATCATCTTCAACATCCCGATAAGAATTTCGAACTTGGTCTCGATCTCGATAATGAATGCTAGCTCTATCACCCTCTTCATCAAAATCAAATGTACGTCTATATCGATCTCGACCATTATCATCCCTTCGTTCATGCTTGCTTCTTCGACTATGTCTCTCTTCATCTCTATATGCCCCATTGTCAAATTCACGTTGACTTCTTCTCTCTTCATGTCCATAGTCATGATGATCTCTCCGTGATGAAATTGATGTTTCTCTTCTATCTCTAAAAGAATGTGGTGATACCCTCCTCGCTTCCGTAACCGATGGCGAAACTCGGTTTCCTCCATGGTTCGAGTTTGGTGATCTCCTCCTTTGAGTTTGATTCAAATAATTCATCAACTTCTCTAACTTTCCAATGCCTTCATCAAATTTCTCATTAATACGTTGTTCCATAAGCTCGGCTTCTTCTCTTCTATACAAAGCTTCAACGTTTTGATGACGATTAGCTCTCCTAGGTGGCATGATTGAAAATCTTCACAAACTCTTCAAAACTTCTCAAATATTTCAACAGATCTTCAAAAATCTCCAACACAAGCCAAACAATGCACGGCTTAACACCACTAGCTCGCACAAACTCCTTGTCTCGGCAATAGCTCTACACGGCTCAAACCCCTTAACTCGGCAACAAGTTAATTCGGCCTCAACAATTCACGGCTTAACTTGGCTCGGCTCAAGGTTTCCAAGCAACTTCAAATTCAAACACTTCTCCAATTCTAGATCCAAAATGAGATGGATCAAAATCTTCAATCTTGTTGCAACTTCAAGATGAACACGATGATCTCCAACTTCAAACTTCAACTTCAAATACTTGGCTCCAAGAATTAACTTAGCTATGATTGGCTAAGTATGGCTCTAATACCAAAACTGATGCAGCGGATAATTAACAAAATGATATGAATCGATGAAAGTAGCACTCGGTGGATTAAAGATACCAAAATGCCCAAATTCGTTGATCCGAAGATACCGAATTCTAGCTTATCTCAAACACGTTGATATCGCACTATACCGTGTTCAAAGATCTACGATTCTTCGTACGTTGATCTAGCGCACTGGATACCGTGAATCGGCTTCAACAAACGTGGATTCGAGCGCACTCGAATGACGTAAGTGGAGATAGGAGATTACACTCAACTACCAATTGGAGAAGAAAGCACAAAGCAATCAACAAGAAATTTTATTCAAAAAAACAATCCCCTTCAAATGTACAACTCACGCATATTTATAGTGTTTACAACACAGCCCCTTTAAGTCGTATACGACTCAAGCCTCTCCGACTCATGACCTACTTAAGTCGGCAACGACTCATCATCATAGCACATACACACGACTCAAAGCCATTATATCACAACACGACTCACCTGCGTATCGACTTAAGAGCAACACAAAGTACAACACTTACGACTTAAAACACTATGACTCAACAAACAAAACAGATTACACGACAAAACATACAATGCGACTTATTACAACACGACTCAACCGATTCGACACCCAGCCGACTTAAATCCTTGCCGCCTCAACTTCCTCCGACTCAAGGCCTTCAATAGATGGAGCTTTCCCTTGCTTCATGATAAGTCGTAGACGACTTATGGTAGTGTTGTTAGGTCGGAATCGAGCTTTGTTAAGTCGCAAACGACTCAAATCCCCTTCATTAACTCGTAGCTCTTCCCATGTGTCCCCTACGGCCTCCAGTTGAGTCGTGGACGACTCAATTCCTCCACGTTGAGAAGTGGACGACTCAATTCTTCTATGAGTCGACTCATTCCTTGCTCTTGTGTACGAGTTAGGCCGTAGCTCCTCTTCACATAGTTTGTTAGGTCGTAAACTATGCCCCTTAAGTCGGCAACGACTTAAAATTTCCGAACGACCCAACTCCGAAGCTTCCTCCACACGTCCTAGAGCTATGTTAACTCGTGACCGACTTAACCCTTGAGGAATTGTCGATCGTGCTGCATCACCTTCACTATTTATCTTAATTAATCACTCTGGGTTAATTATTTTTCAATTACATTCAAGTAATTATCCTAGATTAACTTCACAATATTTACTAAGTATCAACCAAGATCATTAAGTAATCTTTATTGCTTCTATTTAATTAATTGATCCTTAATTACTTATACTAAGTAACTTCCCTTAAGTCGCTTATTTCTGATTAATTCATCTCAATTAGTCAAACTTCAATTACATCATTAATTATATTAATTAATTATTTCCAATTATATTTTAATTTATTCCCATCTAAATAAATTACTTTAATTCAACCACAATATTAATCACCTTCGAATTATCTCAACCTGTAATTAATTATCTGTTTGTTAAATAAATCAAATTCCTCCTTAATTAATTACCTTAATTAATCCCTTGGTTAATTCCACAAAGTAAATATATTTTATAAATTACATTAGGTAATAACCTATCGAACATCCATTGATTATTTTACCTTCATTAAACTTGATAGATGAACTTAAACCTTCATTAATTAATTAATTAATTCAAACTCTTACTTACTCAATTTATCGGCTCAAACCATTAATTAATGGAATAAATTAATTATCTATTTAATTTCCCCACTGACTTGACGAACCAGAAAGCATTAATTCTCAACACTTTAGAATGACAACATTCTCCTATTTATAACTTTACATCTAACCAAATTAAAAACCCAAATACTTCGAGTCAACCCACAATAAACTCGAAATCCAACCCAAACCAAAGTCACAACATCATTAGCACACATCCAATAAATTTATTCATCCAACAAATCTTTTAAATTTAATCATTTAAATTTAAATGTAAATCCAACAGAGTGAGATTTACTCACCTTTGTCCCTTAATTTTGCAAATCCACTTCATTCTCGAGTTGATTCCATGATTATTGACCTCGTATAAATAGTTATATGATTTATTAATATTTTACAAAATCGAACAATTAAATTCACATGTATAAATTCGACTAACCAATGAATTAATTAAACTAAAATCTTATTTTTAACTGATTTCCCTTTTAAATAATTTTTTTTATATTAAATTAACAACAACTTAAAATCCAAAGCTACTTAACTATTTAAGATAAATTAACTATTTACAAAACTTGCTGCTAGACATCATTTATTCATTTATTTATTTTAAAACTGTATGTGTATATGTATATACAAACTTTATTTAATTAATAAAGAAAAAGAAGGTTAGTTATACCTCGCTGCTAGCTCTAAACACCTCACCGAAGTCGTCTGTGGTTCCAGCCGTCGCGCCACTACAACCCTACAGAGCACGGCAAAACCCTTCTACCACCACGACGCCTCGCGAATTGATCCCACTCTCCATCTCAATGCGCACCACTCCTCACGCAATCCCACGCGATTCGCCCCACCTCGCGTCTAAGCCCTACGGTCGCCGCCTCCATTCGCGACTTCGGCTAGACCTCTCGAGCACGAACTCGAGTTACACGAGCTCGAGTGACACCTTGCGTCGCCGATTATGTCAAGCTGGAGACGAAAATGAATGGGAATTTTGCAAAGCCGGCTTCGGCCATTGATTTATTTTATTTTATTTTTTCGTTCAAAAGACTGGAAAGGGGAAAGAAATAGATACCGAAGGGAAGTGTGCTTTGGAAGATTTGGGCATAGGGTTTAATATTTATTATCTATTATAATATTTGATTAATATCCTCCAACCAACCACTTTTACAAACAAACTCCAAATCACACGTGCCGCCAGGCGACTGTAAGGGTTTACTCGCGTTTCGAACACAATGGAACGTGTTTCGGAAGCTAATTTGATTGTATGCGCGAGTTCCGGAAGAAAACGATCGATTTTAAATTAAACTGATTAGAATAGTTCTAAGCGTTTCGAGCTGCCAGTGTCAAACGACAACTCCGATTGCTACGAAGATTGAAATCCGATAATAACTAACTATTACGGACCTAATGGAACTGGTTTCGTCGAATTCCGAGATTGTGCCTCGGAAGGCCATTTTAAAATTCCAATTTGAACGATATAATTTTAAAACTGAACAGAACACTTCCAAACTCAATTTCAACACTTTCACTACCTTCAGTGCTATCAATATAAATTTTATAAGCCTTCAAATTATTTTTAACAGGCTTAAAATTACAAATTCAGCATTTTATCCAATTTTAAATTATATGATTCAATATTTAAACTATATAATTCAATGATTTAATTTTCAAGTAAATATTGATATCCTAAAATTCAAGTTAAAATTAACTTTTGAATATTTTAAAATCAATTAACTATTCAAATTTAATTTGTTAGAAATTCCGGGTCATCACAATAACACAATAAGTAACTCACTAGAGATAGGGTGAAGTATACCCTAGAATGAGTAATCCCTAAGATACCCGTCTGTATGCCTCAGTAAATTCTCTTAGTATCCACTGATAGCGAGTATGAGTGCAAGAAGAGGACGAGATAGGGGACATGAGAGTACCACTATAAATGGTCAATACCCTACAACAGTGGAAACAATTTTCTTCACAATCTCCTTTGATTCGTCTTCCCAATTTCTTTGATTTGCTTCATGGCAGCTGCAAGGAGAAGTTTCGGTGTGATGGTGGCCCTACGAATCGTGTAGATAAGATCCTACCTCGTATTCTCGTTATCAGTTTTTCGATTTTAACTTTAATGAATTTGAAATTTGGAATTAAATTTTTTAAATAAATTGGAAATTTTAAATTGATTTAAATTGATCAATAGAATATGAAGCTAAATTTGAATTGAATCGATAAAACGATTTCGTTTAAAACCAAATTGGAAATTCTATTATGATTTCTTATGTAGACTAAAGTCCGAAGAGGGGCAAGTTGGTATATACTTTGGGATGTTTCGACCTAAGTAGGAATCATTTATCTATTGTTTGGGTCTCGATATATTCTACGAATGGCTAGTTATTCTTTGGACTAACCAGTGCCTTGCATATTTCATAGATTTGAGGACCCGAGTATCTTGTGAAAAAAATTGTATGAGTTTGTTCTCATATTGTTGATATTCTGATTTGGTAAGCCAAATGCAGAATAGGTATCTAGTTTGATTTGGAAAGATATTTCTATATCTTTCATCTTTCTTTGTTATCTCACTGGCAAATTTCGAGGATGAAATTTCTTAAGGTGGGAATCTGTAATGGTACCGGATTTTTACTAAGTTTAAATTGATAATTAATTTAATTTTTGAATAAAAATTGTGAAATTTATTGGTAAATTGATTTGAGTTTCTCCAAATTCGAATAAAAATATGTGTGTTTATTTTATTAAAGTATAATTAAGTTTTTTTTTAAAACGATTTCTTTAAAAGTTAAATATCTATATATATTGGAATGAAAATTTAAAATAAGACAATAAGCATTTAAGTTAGAAATACATATTTAAAATAGAAATAGAAATAGATATATATAAGATAAATTAAAATATAAAGTGAATACATTATAAAAATTATAACAACATATTAACTATAGAAATTCATATATATTATAAAGCCATAAGACAAGATTTTTTTTATACATTCAACTACATTCAAACAAAATAGGATATCCTGTAACTTAGAAAGGGAAACATGCATTTATTTCCATCATCTCTGTAATGGCCCAGGATTTTTATGAATTTAAATTGATAATTTAAATGAATTTTTGAATTAAAAATTGTAAAGTTGATTTTAAATGGCAGCGAATTTCCCCGATTCAAATAAAAATTAATATGTAAGTCATAAGAAAAGAAAAGAAATGACATTTAAATATGAAACAAAGTTGTAAATAAATATGCAAAATAAACGAAACAAAAGTATAAATAAAAGAATTAAGGCATAAGCTTATAAAAACAAAGCAAAGTAATAAAATAAAGTACAAGTATTCAAACAAGACTCAAGAAATTAATGCAGCCATGCATGTTGTACAAACAACAATGTATATACCTGTACAACTCTATTCCCTATATCAGCCGAAATGCAAAGCATGGAAATAAAGTACCAAAGCATTTAATAAAAACATCTCAGCCACCATAACACGGCATATCATCCATACCTATGTATAAACAAATGAAGACAAGTAGTAGGCTGCAACAAAATGTCTTTGATATTGCACATAACAACATCACTTCAGCCGAGTTATCTTCAACCATGCCTATTATACAAAATATTATATTCACTTGTACAAATCTACATTATAACACACTGTACTAACTATTCCATACTGTAGGCTTTCTTTTATATACATCAACCTCTTCTTCTCATAAATTCGTTCATTTAAAGCTAAAAAAAAATATGAAGTGAATATTATCTTAAAACCTAAACAACAACAAATCAACTACAAAGCCAGATATGAAAGAAGAGATTCCAGCTTGCAAATTTCAAAGTTGTGTCAGTATGAAAGCATCTCTGTCTTTCTTCTTCAAACTGTGAGCAAATTTTTTTTAAACTAAATTTCTTTGATTCTTTTATCTGTGAGTAAACAACCTGTTCTCAAGTTTAAGTTAAATTACATGTGTGTATGTATGATTTGGATTCAAAAATGTTTAGTAGAGTATCTTTCAAGTTTTTAACTCTGTCATATATGTGCCTGTGTGTCACTTGTTCTCTGTTTGGATTTCAGAGTAGAAAATCAACAGGGTATTCGATAATCTCTTCGACAAATCCTCATTAGACTGTGATGTTTTAACAAAACAAATTTGTTCATACTTAAATTAAGGCCTGGAGAAGTTTTCCAGTACAATAAAGTTTCAAAACATCTCAAAAACAAACTATTTACAGGAAAATGTAAATTTGTGATATATTCAAGTACCATGAAACTTAAATTTAATTACACATCTCGAATCTCTAACAGAAGATAGGATTTTTAAAATGAAGATGGTAATTTTTAAATGAAAATGCAAGGAGAAATCGGTAGATGATCGGGAATTGATTTTTGACCAATCCCCGGCGACGCATTGAACTGGAGATGCCGGTGTTGCTAGGGGAGATGGGGAAGCTTACTGGGGTGGTAGGAAAAATAAGCGGGGGTGGC
The DNA here is from genome assembly GCA_030765085.1 of Allium cepa. Classification (NCBI taxonomy): domain Eukaryota; kingdom Viridiplantae; phylum Streptophyta; class Magnoliopsida; order Asparagales; family Amaryllidaceae; genus Allium; species Allium cepa. The sequence goes on along the minus strand of CM060934.1, from coordinate 306,304,657 downwards.
CTCGACGTCGGAGGTTGCGGCGGTAGCGAATTCTTTTTTTTATACCTAATTTACTGAAGCTCAAATTGTCGATCGGCGTGACCACGTGTGTGCATCGAGCTGTACGTGACTTCGGGAAAGGCAGTGGGGGTTGCTGAAGGAAACGTAGTAGAGGTGGCAGCGACTCCGGTGGCCAGAGTTGCCGTGGAGAGAAATTTCCTGAGGAAGTTCGTTTCCAGGTCGATCGAGTTTCACTCGATTTCGGATGGCTACTGATTGAGTGGTTCTTCGACTTGAGATCGATGTTGGGGTCAGTTGCGACTTGCTGGACGTCTCAATGACCATCGGAGTGACGTGGGTGAAACGTGCACATGCACGCGACATAGTTCGTGCCTGTTAATTTTACAGGGTTGGGGAAGAAGGCTTGGCATCAGGGCAAACTCGAAGGGATTCACGAAAACTCGAAGCAAATGAAGATGTAGGGGAACTCGAAGCTGGACTCAGGAATCGTGAGTGTTTGGCTCGGGTTGTCTTTGTTCAGAGTTAACCTGTACTCAGTTTTAAAAAAATGTTGGTCTTAAAATTGAAATCAAATTAAACCGAGGCTAAAGAAATATTTAAATTCCAGATTTTTGAAGTGAAGAAAGTTTATAAATTTAAATATTTTAAATAAGTTTAAATATTCTAAATTTAAGGGAATATGATTTAAAATCCCTTCATAAACAAAGAATTGCTTTAATTTGTAATTTAAAGGTTTTTTTAAAGTTATTTTTTTTATAAAGAGATTTGAAGTTCAATTAGTGTTCGTTTAAATTTGAAATTTAAAATGAAAGTTCAAGGAAAAGTGAAATAGATGTTTTCAAACATATTGAAAGTGGTAATTTAATCAATGATGAAAAAAAATGAGTTTACTCTAAGTAATAAAGATTAAGGATTAAATTCATTAACCATTAAGATAATTGGAATGATAATTGATAATTTGTATTGATTAAATTAGTAATTATAAGTTTAAATGTATAAATTTAAATTTAGATAATAGAATAAGTAATTAATATGCAATTAAGAATCAATAATTAGATTAATTAATTAAGATAATCAGTTTTAAATTGTTAATTACTTAATGAAAGTAATTAAGGGATTAATTACTTATTGTAATTAATGTTGGATATTCTAATAAATTAAAGTTAATTAATAATCACTTATTGTAATTAATTAAGAATAATTAATTAAGGATGATTAATTAAGAATGATTTATTAAAGAGTGATTAATTAAGGGTTGATTTATTTATTAATGAATTAATTAAAGGAAATTAATTAAAGGATAATTGAATAATTAAAGGTTAATTATTAAATAATTTGAGGTTAATTAATTTAATTAATAAATGATTAAAGGATAATCAATCAAATGATTTGAAATTAATTTATGTTAATTAACTACGATTGATGACTTATCTGATTTAAATTTATCAGACAATTAACTGACCTTAGTTATGAATGTTTGGATTTTACTGAATGTGAATCGTTTGGTATCCCTGATATATGATGCTTTGTGATACATCCTGATTTATGTTGTGATCTGTAATTTACTTATCTGTGATATATATCTGTGATCTGTGAATGAAGATCAGCGTTATAGTTTATATCGCTTATCAACTATATTTCTATGTTTTAATATGTGATGATTGAATGATGTTGCACTATTGTGTTAAACCCCTAGACCACACCATACATACACAAATATGGATTTCACGAGAAAATCGATTAAGTCACAGATTTTTGAAAATAGTTTTGAATTTGAATTTTAAATTCAAATGGTTTGAAATAGATTGGGTTTAAAGTGAAAAGCTTTTGAAATGGAATTTCAAAGATGAAATTTATTTTGAATAACTTGATTGAGTTTTGAAATTTAAATATTTTGATTTAAAATTTGAATTCAATATTTGAAATTGAATTCTATATTCAGTATTTATGATATTAAATGGTATACCTGTTTATATGGGTTTTAAACCATTTTAAGGTGTTGTTTTTTTGGGAATTTGAATTAACCCAAAGATTTTAACTTGTATAAATGAGATTGAATTTCTTCGAAACCAAAACTACTTGTTTTCAAATAATAATAGCTTTCATTTTAAAGAAAGGATCTCCAAATTATGTTGAAAAGGTTTCAAGTTTGAAATATAATTGAAATGTTTTGAAAGCTATGAAATGAGTCTTTAATTCAAAGACCGAATGAGTTAATCCAACTTGAATTGAAATTGTATTTGAAAGGCTATGAATGAATCTTTGGAAATGATTTTGAAAGCTATAAGTTGAATCTTTGATTTAAAGATTCAACAAGTTAATCGAATTTGAAAGCTATAAGTTAAATCTTTGATTTAAAGATTCAACAAGTTAATCGAATTTTGAAAGCTATGAGTTAAATCTTTGATTTAGAGATTTAATGAGTTAATCCAATTGGAATGGAAATTGTTTTAAAGTCTATAAATTGATCTTTGTGAAATAAATCTTTTTTGTAATATAAATATTTGAAATGGTAATTGGTTTAAACCATTTGAAGAAAAGTTTTGGGTTTTAAGTTGTGACTTAATTGAAATCCCAATATCCATATATTTTTAAAATACTGCGCTCACTATTCGGTTTAGTCGGGAGAGGACCTTTGTGTCTTATATCCCATTTCGAATAAGTGATATGTCGTTATGAATTGCATATGAAGACCGGTGTTGAAGACCGGATATTTTCGAAAACGAAAGGACAACTCGTCGAATGTTTTTGCATCGACTGGTCCCCGGTATAGAGACTCCATATGTGATGGGAAGCCCGAACGTGATTAGTGAATATCCGGATTGCAAGGACTTCTTTGTAAGTGCCTTCGGTTCTGTTCGAGCCAGGAACAGACTTGTATGGATAGTATGTCTGACATTACAAATTGAGATATAAAGCTGATTTCTTTCAAATATATTTCTGTTGGTGGCGGAGAATTTATTCTCTTAGCTTAACACCCTTCTCTGAGACGTACGAGCTCAGAGGTTATGTAGTTGAAGGTTATCGGCAATATATTCCCAATTTGGTAATGTGACATGCTGAGTGTTGCTGTGAAATGATCATTGTTTGATCATTTGTGATATGATCATTTGTTTGATCACTTATCTTTGTGATCGTTTCTATGATCATTTGTTGACCCAAAGCACAACTTTTGTATAAAGTGTGGCTTTGTGGATGTGACTTCGTCGAACCTCACACCCCGGAATGGTCAAAACAGGTAAGATGCGGCAAGGTTATGAGGGGTAGCTCCCTTTAGGGTATGTGCATTTTCTTCTGGAAAAGGGTGGTATCATGGTATGGAGCCCATATACTTACTCCTGTTGAAACACTTTATTTATCATTGTGTGATGTTGGTTAGAGAACTCTCGGATAAAGGTCCCAAAGGACCGAGAGATGGCATACTCGTGTCGGTAGTTACCCAGTTAGGGGTAACCCGGCCTTGTGTTGGCAGAGATCCGGTTAGGTTCTTGGGGACGTCCTTCCAGAGGCATTCTCATGTGGCAATGGGAAGTTCCTTGGCCTGACCATTTGTTGGAAATCCAAAGAAACAATACGATCTTGTACGGCTTTAGTTGTAGAACCTGCTTCCTCAGGAGGTAGCTATAGCAGGCATAATATAATGGTACCTATGCTGGCTAAGATTTATATTCTACTTTCGAAATGTTTCCTACACTATGCACTAATAATAATATCAGATGTTTCTTTTTAATGCGTATCAAGCATCTTTGACTAACATAAGAAGAAATCTCCTCCAAGTCTGCATTTGCATTGTGTGTGTGGTGGGAGGTCTTATGGTAGTCTCATTTTATAAGCATTGCGAATTGACTTTAAAAATATTCCTCTATTTTGATTTTGAATAAAAGATAAACTATTTTTTGTTGCTCACACCAGTCCCATGACTGATCCGGAGTTTATTGTCTCTTTCCTAAACTCTGGGTGCTCATTATTTTCTACACGAGCAGTCTAGAGTTGGGTTTTTCAGATAGTCAGATATAGTAGATTATCTGGAGTTAGTTCAGTCTTTGGACCACACCAGTCTTGCTTGTCTTGGTGCATCGTTATTGGGAGTTCAAGCTATTGCTGGATTGGTTCTTGGAGATGGAGTTGCAGTTCTGGGAGTTCTCTTTTGAAGACTATCTTAGAGTTATATTGTTCCGCTGCTAGATGTCATCTATTTTCTTTTCCGCTGCTATTTATTGTATCATATCTCTGATGTATATTGATATCTATTGGATAATCTGTTGTATCAGATATTGTATCAAAGCTGTATATCGGTGTATTATTCTTTTATTCCGCTGTGTTATTTACTTAATGTTGTTATAAGCTCCGGCGAATCGGATTTGAACGGTCGAATCTACAGTATTCGAGTACGATGTAAAGTATGGATGTCGATTTTTTAGCGGGCAAAACTCGAAACGTCACATTTGGTATCAGAGCTAAGGTTGAATTTAGCTCAGGAGTATAACACGTTAAGTAGCTCATTAAAGATAGGGTGAAGTATACCCTAGAATGAGCATATCCCTAGGATATCCGTTTGAATGCCTCTGTAAATTCTCTTACTATTCACCGATAGTAAGTATGAGTGCAAGAAGAGAACGCGATAGGGGACAGGGAAGTATGACTATAAATGGTCAATACCCTGCAACAGTGGAAATAATCTTTCTCTATCAATTTTCTTTGATTCGTTTCCAAACTCTTTTGATTGCTTCGTAACAGCTCCAGAAAGAAGTTCAGTCTGATGATGGCCCTAGAATCGTTGTAGAAAATCCTTACTTCGTATCTTCATAGGTTTCTTATCAGTTTTTGATTTAAACCTTAATGAATATGAATTGGAAATTCTGTATAAATGGGAAATTTGAAATTGAAAATTTAAATAAATTGGAAATTTTAAATTGAGTTAAAATTGATTAATAGAATATGAAGGATAAATTGAATTGTATCGATAAAACGATTTCGTTTAAAACCAAATTTTGAAATTCTGTTGTAATTTCTTGGGTTGGTCGAAGTCCGAAGAGGGACAAATTGGTATATATTTTGAGATATTCCGACTTGAATTTGGAATCTATATCTTGTATTTGAGAAATTGTAAAGATTGAGTCTATTTCTGTGTTGTTTTCGTGCCCGCGAATTTCGAGGACGAAATTCTTTTAAGGGGGGAAGTTTGTAACGGCCCAGGATTTTTATGAATTTAAATTGTTAATTTAAATGAATTTTTGAATTAAAAATTGTAAAATTGATTTTAAATGGCAGCGAGTTTCCCCGATTCAAATAAAAATTAATATGTAAGTCATAAGAAAAGAAAAGAAATGACATTTAAATATGAAACAAAGTTGTAAATAAATATGAAAAATAAACGAAACAAAAGTATAAATAAAAGAATTAAGGCATAAGCTTATAAAAACAAAGCAAAGTAATAAAATAAAGTACAAGTATTCAAACAAGACTCAAGAAATTAATGCAGCCATGCATGTTGTACAAACAACAATGTATATACCTGTACAACTCTATTCCCTATATCAGCCGAAATGCAAAGCATGGAAATAAAGTACCAAAGCATTTAATAAAAACATCTCAGCCACCATAACACAGCATATCATCCATACCTATGTATAAACAAATGAAGACAAGTAGTAGGCTGCAACAAAATGTCTTTGATATTGTACATAACAACATCACTTCAGCCGAGTTATCTTCAACCATGCCTATTATACAAAATATTATATTCACTTGTACAAATCTACATTATAACACACTGTACTAACTATTCCATACTGTAGGCTTTCTTTTATATACATCAACCTCTTCTTCTCATAAATTCGTTCATTTAAAGCTAAAAAAAAAATATGAAGTGAATATTATCTTAAAACCTAAACAACAACAAATCAACTACAAAGCCAGATATGAAAGAAGAGATTCCAGCTTGCAAATTTCAAAGTTGTGTCAGTATGAAAGCATCTCTGTCTTTCTTCTTCAAACTGTGAGCAATTTTTTTTTTTAAACTAAATTTCTTTGATTCTTTTATCTGTGAGTAAACAACCTGTTTTCAAGTTTAAGTTAAATTATATGTGTGTATGTATGATTTGGATTCAAAAATGTTTAGTAGAGTATCTTTCAAGTTTTTAACTCTGTCATATATGTGCCTGTGTGTCACTTGTTCTCTGTTTGGATTTCAGAGTAGAAAATCAACAGGGTATTCGATAATCTCTTCGACAAATCCTCATTAGACTGTGATGTTTTAACAAAACAAATTTGTTCATACTTAAATTAAGGCCTGGAGAAGTTTTCCAGTACAATAAAGTTTCAAAACATCTCAAAAACAAACTATTTACAGGAAAATGTAAATTTGTGATATATTCAAGTACCATGAAACTTAAATTTAATTACACATCTCGAATCTCTAACAGAAGATAGGATTTTTAAAATGAAGATGGTAATTTTTAAATGAGAATGCAAGAAGAAATCGGTAGATGATCGGGAATTGATTTTTGACCAATCCCCGGCGACGCAATGAACTGGAGATGCCGGTGTTGCTAGGGGAGATGGGGAAGCTTACTGGGGTGGTAGGAAAAATAAGTGGGGGTGGCCTCGACGTCGGAGGTGGCGGCGGTAGCGAATTCTTTTTTTTTTTCCTAATTTACTGAAGCTCAAATTGTCGATCGGCGTGACCACGTGTGTGCATTGAGCTGCACGTGACTTCGGGAAAGGCAGTGGGGGTTGCTGAAGGAAACGTAGTAGAGGTGGTAGCGACTCCGGTGGCCAGAGTTGCCGTGGAGAGAAATTTTCTGAGGAAGTTCGTTTCCAGGTCGATCGATTTTCACTCGATTTCGGATGGCTACTAATTGAGTGGTTCTTCGACTTGAGATCGATGTTGGGGTCAGTCGCGACTTGCTGGACGTCTCATCGACCATCGGAGTGACGTGGGTGAAACGTGCACATGCACGCGACATAGTTCGTGCCTGTTAATTCTACAGGGTTGGGGAAGAAGGCTTGGCATCAGGGCAAACTCGAAGGGATTCACGAAAACTCGAAGCAAATGAAGATGTAGGGGAACTCGAAGCTGGACTCGGGAATCGTGAGTGTTTGGCTCGGGTTGTCTTTGTTCAGAGTTAGCCTGTACTCGGTTTTAAAAAAATGTTGGTCTTAAAATTGAAATCAAATTAAACGGAGGCTAAAGAAATATTTAAATTCCAGATTTTTGAAGTGAAGAAAGTTTATAAATTTAAATATTTTAAATAAGTTTAAATATTCTAAATTTAAGGGAATATGATTTAAAATCCCTTCATAAACAAAGAATTGCTTTAATTTGTAATTTAAAGGTTTTTTTTAAAGTTATTTTTTTATAAAGAGATTTGAAGTTCAATTAGCGTTCGTTTAAAATTGAAATTTAAAATGAAAGTTCAAGGAAAATTGAAATAGATGTTTCAAACATATAGAAAGTGGAAATTTAATCAATGATGAAAAAAAAAGAGTTTACTCTAAGTAATAAAGATTAAGGATTAAATTCATTAACCATTAAGATAATTGGAATGATAATTGATAATTTGTATTGATTAAATTAGTAATTATAAGTTTAAATGTATAAATTTAAGTTTAGATAATAGAATAAGTAATTAATATGCAATTAAGAATCAATAATTAGATTAATTAAGATAATCAGTTTTAAATTGTTAACTACTTAATGAAAGTAATTAAGGGATTAATTACTTATTGTAATTAATATTGGATATTCTAATAAATTAAAGTTAATTAATAATCACTTGTTGTGATTAATTAAGAATAATTAATTAAGGATGATTAATTAAGAATGATTTATTAAAGAGTGATTAATTAAGGGTTGATTTATTTATTAATGAATTAATTAAAGGAAATTAATTAAAGGATAATTGAATAATTAAAGGTTAATTATTAAATAATTTAAGGTTAATTAATTTAATTAATAAATGATTAAAGGATAATCAATCAAATGAATTGAAATTAATTTATGTTAATTAACTACGATTGATGACTTATCTGATTTAAATTTATCAGACAATTAACTGACCTTTTTTATGAATGTTTGGATTTTACTGAATGTGAATCGTTTGATATCCCTGATATATGATGCTTTGTGATACATCCTGATTTATGTTGTGATCTGTAATTTACTTATCTGTGATATATATCTGTGATCTGTGAATGAAGATCAGCGTTATAGTTTATATCGCTTATCAACTATATTTCTATGTTTTAATATGTGATGATTGAATGATGTTGCACTATTGTGTTAAACCCCTAGACCACACCATACATACACAAATATGGATTTCACGAGGAAATCGATTAAGTCACAGATTTTTGAAAATAGTTTTGAATTTGAATTTTTAAATTCAAATGGTTTGAAATAGATTGGGTTTAAAGTGAAAAGCTTTTGAAATGGAATTTCAAAGATGAAATTTATTTTGAATAACTTGATTGAGTTTTGAAATTTAAATATTTTGATTTAAAATTTGAATTCAATATTTGAAATTGAATTCTATATTCAGTATTTATGATATTAAATGGTATACCGGTTTACATGGGTTTTAAACCATTTTAAGGTGTTGTTTTTTAGGGAATTTGAATTAACCCAAAGATTTTAACTTGTATAAATGAGATTGAATTTCTTCAAAACAAAAACTACTTGTTTTCAAATAATAATAGCTTTCATTTTAAAGAAAGGATCTCCAACTTATGTTGAAAAGGTTTCAAGTTTGAAATATAATTGAAATGTTTTGAAAGCTATGCAATGAGTCTTTAATTCAAAGACCGAATGAGTTAATCCAACTTGAATTGAAATTGTATTTGAAAGGCTATGAATGAATCTTTGGAAATGATTTTGAAAGCTATAAGTTGAATCTTTGATTTAAAGATTCAACAAGTTAATCGAATTTTGAAAGCCATAAGTTGAATCTTTGAATTAAAGATTCAACAAGTTAATCAAATTTTGAAAGCTATGAGTTAAATCTTTGATTTAAAGATTTAATGAGTTAATCCAATTGGAATGGAAATTGTTTTGAAGTCTATAAATTGATCTTTATGAAACAAATCTTTTTTGTAATATAAAGATTTGAAATGGTAATTGGTTTAAACCATTTGAAGAAAAGTTTTGGGTTTTAAGTTGTGACTTAGTTGAAATCCCAATATCCATATATTTTTAAAATACTGCGCTCACTATTCGGTTTAGCCGGGAGAGGACCTTTGTGTCATATATCCCATTCCGAATAAGTGATATGTCGTTATGTATTGCATATGAAGACCGATGTTGAACACCGGATATTTTCGAAAACGAAAGGACAACTCGTCGAATGTCTTTGCATCGACTGGTCCCCGGTATAGAGACTCCATATGTGATGGGAAGCCCGAACGTGATTAGTGAATATCCGGATTGCAAGGACTTCTTTGTAAGTGCCTTCGGTTCTGTTCGAGCCCGGACCAGACTTGTATGGATAGTATGTCTGACATTACAAATTGAGATATAAATATGATTTCTTTCAAATATATTTCTGTTGGTGGCGGAGAATTTATTCTCTTAGCTTAACACCCTTCTCTGAGACGTACGAGCTCAGAGGTTATGTAGTTGATGGTTATCAGCAATATATTCCCAATCTGGTAATGTGACATGCTGAGTGTTGCTGTGAAATGATCATTGTTTGATCACTTGTGATATGATCATTTGTTTAATCACTTATCTTTGTGATCATTTCTATGATCATTTGTTGACCCAAAGCATAACTTTTGTATAAAGCGTGGCTTTGTGGACGTGACTTCGTCGAACTTCACACCCCGGAATGGTCAAAACAGGAATGATGCGGCAAGGTTATGAGGGGTAGCTCCCTTTAGGGTATGTGCATTTTCTTCTGGAAAAGGGTGGTATCATGGTATGGAGCCCAGATACTTACACATGTTGAAACACTTTATTTATCATTGTGTGATGTTGGTTAGAGAGCTCTCGGATAAAGGTCCCAAAGGACCGGGAGATGGCATACTCGTGTCAGTAGTTACCCAGTTAGGGGTAACCCGGCCTTGTGTTGGCAGAGATCCGGTTAGGTTCTCGGGGACGTCCTTCCAGAGGCGTTCTCATGTGGTAATGGGAAGTTCCTTGGCCTGACCATTTGTGGGAAATCCAAAGAAACAATACGATCTTGTACGGTTTTAGTTGTAGAACCTGCTTCCTCAGGAGGTAGCTATAGCAGGCATAATATAATGGTACCTATGCTGGCTAAGATTTATATTCTACTTTCGAAATGTTTCCTTCACTATGCACTAATAATAATATCAAATTTTTCTTTTTAATGCGTATCAAGCATCTTTGACTAACATAAGAAGAAATCTCCTCCAAGTCTGCGTTTGCATTGTGTGTGTGGTGGGAGGTCTTATGGTAGTCTCATTTTTAAAAGCATTGCGAATTGACTTTAAAAATATTCCTCTATTTTGATTTTGAATAAAAGATAAACTGTTTTTTTGTTGCTCACACCAGTCCCATGACTGATCCGGAGTTTATTGTCTCTTTCCTAAACTCTGGGTGCTCATTATTTTCTACACGAGCAGTCTAGAGTTGGGTTTTTCAGATAGTCAGATGTAGTAGATTATCTGGAGTTAGTTCAGTCTTTGGACCACACCAGTCTTGCTTGTCTTGGTGCATCGTTATTGGGAGTTCGAGCTATTACTGGATTGGTTCTTGGAGATGGAGTTGCAGTTCTCGGAGTTCTCTTTTGAAGACTATCTTAGAGTTATATTGTTCCGCTGCTAGATGTCATCTATTTTCTTTTCCGCTGCTATTTATTGTATCATATCTCTGATGTATATTGATATCTATTGGATCATCTATTGTATCAGATATTGTATCAAAGCTGTATATCAATGTATTATTCTTTTATTCCGCTGTGTTATTTACTTAATGTTGTTATAAGCTTCGGCGAATCGGATTTGAACGGTCGAATCTACGGTATTCGAGTACGATGTAAAGTATGGATGTCGATTTTCGAGCGGGAAAAACCCGAAACGTCACAATCTCAGCAGCACAAATAGGTCATTTTGAATGGTTTAAAAATCATTTCAGCTGAAATCTTGCCTTAGTCAAAGTAAGGAAAGAAAAAAAAATCCGATTAGAAGAGAAAATAACTATACTAGATAACACCTATATCACCCTGTACAAACTTATAATCACCTGTAAACTTATTTTATTTATATCAACTTCTCATTTCTTGTCACGACCCGAAATTCAGCGTACAAAAATCGACATCAAATACCTCACTTTTATTCGACTATCGGAGATTCGAACGTCAAATTTCAGTTCGGAGTGAGCTTATAACAACATTAGATGAATATAAACAGTGGAAACAAAATAAACTGCCATACATCAACATCCCAGATATAACATCATCTCAAAATCCATTACAACAACATCACCAACATCAGAGTATTTTTATACATATTACACAACTTCAAAATAGAACATCGCAACAGAATAACAAGTGATTGCATTCCAAGAAAGTCTTTAAAGAAAAGAAGCGATAGCAAACATCCCAACTAAGAACCTTGAGATAAATTTTTTTTCAAAATCTCTCCAAGTTAAAAGCCTTCAAAAACCGGTAGCCTCCAAACCTTAAGACTTCAAAATCCAGCTAGCACCAAAACACGAAAGACCTGCTACTAGGCCGCCCATGTGGAAATTACGGGCACCCAGAGTTTAGAAAGGAAACAATAAACTCCGGGTCAGTCATGGGACTAGTATGAGTAAACAAAAACAATTGCTTTAAAATAAAACAGATTTTTTAAAAAGAAAACTGTTCATGCTTTTTTGAAAAATGAAACTACCATAAGGCCTCCCGGCACACACACAATGCAATCGCACACTTGGGGGAGATTTCTCCATATGATAGTCAAATATGCTTTATACGAGAAAACTCTTTGATACTATTATTAGTGCATAGTGTAGAAAACATATTCGAAAATATAATATTAATCTTAGCCGGCATACGTACCATTATAGTATGCCTACTATAGCTACCATATTAGATGGCAGGTTCTACAACTAAAACCGTATAGGGTTCGTATTGGTAATTGGATTTCCAACAAATGGTCAAGCTAAGGAACTTCCTGGGCCACATGGGTACGCCTCTGGAGGGACGTCCCGAGAACCTAACCGGATCTCTGTCAACACAAGGCCGGGTTACCTCTATAACTAGGCAACTACCGCACGAGTATGTCATCCCCCGGTTGTAACCACCCTTTATCCGGGGCCCCAACAACAGCAAATCACAAAGGAATATATATATTTGCCATATCCACATAAGTTAAGTATCTGGGCTCCATACCATGATACCACTTCTATCCAGAAGGAAACGCACATACCCTAAGGGGCGCTACCCCCTATAACCTTGCTGCATCTTTCCTGTTTCGACGATTACTGGGTTGTGAGGTTCGACGAAGTCTCGTCCAAAAGCTACGCTTTTCACAAAGCCATGCTTTGATCAACAAATGATCAACAACACTCAGTATGCCATATTACCAAGTTAGGAATATATTACTGATAACCTTCAACTACATAACCTCCGAGCTCGTACGTCTCAGAGATGGGTGTTAAGCTAAGAGAATAAATTCTCCGCCACCAAAATAAATGTATTTGAAAGAAATCTGCTTTATATCTCAAATTGTAATGTCAGACATACAATCCATACAAGTCTGTTCCGGGCCCGATCGGACTTCCCATTTGTAACGACCCGCTATTTTGGACCATTCAAATCGATAATAAAACCATACATATCCGACTTGAATAATTCAAAATACCAAATTGTTAATTAAAATTTGGCAAAACTTAAAATGTACAGTAAATAAATCAATCACAGATCACAGAGTAAGATAATGCAGCGGAATAGATAAAGAATAGTAGTTCATGAAGCTACTATATACATCAGAGTTAGAAAAATACAACCGAATAGTTCAAATGCAGTGAAGTCTCCAATGCAACAGATGACTTCTCTGAACCAATCAACTGGAAAGGCTGGAATCTGAACCGATAGTTGGATTTCCAAATGAAGCTCCGAACTCCAAAGGTGAGTCTCAAATGTTGTATCACTCAGTCTGACCCGAGCGTAAAGCAAAACACAAAATACTCGAGTCAGGATTAACATTCTTATATCAATAAATCCAACTCAAGTGAAATATCAACTGAAATACAATTAACTTAAAGGATGTTTGGGATAACCATCCTCTAAGGGTCCATGGAACTTTCTACAAGGTAGAAATATACACTATAACACCGTGGTCATTTCAGCTTAATTTATACTTCAAAACCAAATCTCATTTTCACTTCAAATATCTCTATATTTCCCAAAATAGTATTTATATATATTAAATAATTTACACAGTATAATATTTTCGATTTCCTCAACTTAACAAATCCTTCCAACATCAACCTGACCTTCCCATTCAAATTAAATTCAATCTCAATTTATCAATTTAAATTCAACTCAATTTCTAAAATAACCACTTAAATTTTATCGATCTCAAATTCGGATTCATAATCACAAATACCCCTTTATATTTCCATATATTTAAAAACTTTAAGTATTCATTGTTTCATCTAAATTTTCATTCAATTTAGTTTTCTAAATAGTAAATTCAAATTTAATTAAACCTAAATTTTCATTTTAATTCAATTTAGTTGCTAAATAACAAATTCAACTACGTTGATTTCAAATACAGATCCGAATCTCAACATAAACCATTTAAATTCCAATATAGTTCAAGGCTTTAATATTTAAATGTTCTATGTAACAGTTTCATATAGATCTCGATTTAACCTCATTATTATTTAGTCTTGAAATACTCCCTTATTAGATTCAATATCATTTAAGTAACCTTAAATTACATTTTACTCAATATTTTCTTTAATTTATTTAAACATGAAATATTCAGTAAATCACTTAAATCAAAAATCCAGTTATAAAATCATACCCTTTAAATTTCCCATTCAAAAATTTCAAATCGATGTAATTAAATAAATCCTTATTTAAATACCATTTTTATAAAACCAAATTTATCTCCGAATCTTAATTATTCAATTTATTACAAGAGAATATATTTGAAATATAGATTTACATAAATACTTAACCATATTATATGTATTAAATCAATCAAATTTAAATCAAATATTACTATTAAATCTATATATACAATTTTCATTTACATAATATCTTAAGAATCAAATTTATTAAACCATATATTTCTTTCCAAAATTATAGAAATTATTTTCAAAATATTTATATGGACCAACGGTGTCTGTATATATTTTCTATCATATAGTCAAGTGCTACGTATATTTATCATTTCAATCCGTATACTAAATATATACGGGTGGATATCATTTCAACCCATAATCCCAAATCCATTAAATGATAATCGCTTGGGTTTATCATTTCAACCCATAACGATTTTCTCCTATTCTAAAGTCTGTTCGGGTATGTATCATTTCAACCTTTGGTGATTTCTAAACTACAGGGAACTTGCAGAGTGATAACAGAAAATACAATAAAATAACAGACATATATCATCAATAACAATATAATATAAACAACAGGATATGGTGTCATATCCCGTAGGTGAACAGTTACAGATAATAGCATATATAACAAATTTAAATAACTACAACAGCATATTTCATTTGTCGTTTCAATTGAAATCAAATTTAATGAATAAAAAAATGTTAATCATGAGTGATTTCTCACCTCTCGAGCCTAGAAAATACAGAAGATGACACGGATATGCATACTGCTACAGACACTGAAATTTGAATTATGAATCGAAGCAAAGCAAAATCGGCACGAATTCAACGATCAAAGCTGATAACAAGAATTGATGGAACAAGTCAGAACGGGATCGGTGAGGATAATGGTATGAGTGGACTCATATATATATATATATATATAACTATATATATAAAGTCATATTCTAAATTCAACACATATTAAATTAAATATATATGTATTTATATTTTCCAAAATCATTGTTTTTTTATTTAAAACACATAAATTAGAATCAAGCATATATACAATATGAAATTTGAAATAAATACTTATATAAACAGACTAATATTAATCATGTGTTAGGTTACAATACTGACATATTTTACCTGTAAGAAAGAGTATAATGAAAGAAGTCAACATCAGTTATAATATATTTATATAAACCAAATGTAACATATATTTAGTTGACATAACAAATGAATTCTTTTATAAAATAATATACATTGGGCGCTATTTCATAAAAATGCACATACAATACCATTTATATACGAACAACAAAAGTAGCTTATATATATAGATATACTATTTAAAAATCAATATCTACATTTCAAATAACATCAGAAAACAAATATAAACTTTATACGTTATATATGTTTTATGGATAAAGAGAAAAAAAAAACAGAACGCAAAATGGATCCAACGTTTGGAATTCAGGGATTAGTCCTGAAGGCTAATACACCGTCGGATCATTTTAACTAAATTTTTAGATAAATTTCAGCAGAAGAGTAGCAATTTATTCAAAATAACGTGGTGTGAAATGAATTGATGGAATGAATAAATTAACGTATTATTAGTACCCAAATAATCAAATGACACAATAGTTGGTTTTTTAATGACGACAGTAACGTTCAATTTGCTAAAAGTTAATTTAGGACGTTATCTTCATCTTATTTGTAAGCGATTGATATATCATACCTCTTTTAAATTTAAGATCAGCTCATGGCACGACGTATGAAAATTCAAATTCCATCGCATAATATATTTATTATTTTCAGTTTAGAAATGTATAAACTTATAAAATTATTTTTTTTGGCTACAAATGACGTAAAACACCACTGCTTATTAAAATTTTCGTGTACTGCATTTAAATACTTCCAAAGCATTTGTCAATTTATTTAAAAGCTATAAAAGGAAAGGAGTGAAAAGAGAAAAAAAGAAAGAATATATATATATATATTTATATATATATATATATTTATATATATATAATAATAATAAAAACATGGGGAGAGAGACGAAGATACAGATGGCGGTACGTATCTTGTTCTGTTCATAAGTAAATATCACCATAAGTTCCTTTGCATATTTTTAATTGCTATAACCAATGCTTTCATATATAACAGGTCCAATCTTATATACATAGCTACATATTATAAAGGGTTATGAAAATTTATAAATATACACCTTATAGTATAATATAACTAACTAGATAAAAATGTATATATTAGATAATAGAATACAATAATATAGATGAAAAGAGAATTGCAACAAGCTAAAATTTATAATAAAAAAACAAAGTGTTGCAGGAAGTTGAAAACAACAACTAATGCAATAATATTTATTATAAGTTTCGAAATCCATTAGACAAAAGAAAACACAGCTTGTATAACATGTCCATTAAACAAAATAGACTGTATATAGTACTAGTACATATTCATGCTATATGTAAACATTTAAAAACGAAACATATATTGCAATATGATACGCATACCGTTTATAAAAATATGGATGACGAGGGGAGGAGGCATGGAGTGGGTTGTGGCTCTTGAAAGGTGGTTCGAACTGTGGTGGCGGAGGCTTGACGAAGCTATAGGAAGGAGAACTGGTCCTTTTTCATTTTTCCATCATATGTGTCTTAGCATTGTAATGGGAAAAATCTCTTTTTTTTCAAGAAGCAACAGAGAGGAAGAAAAAATGAAGCTAAATAGGCTCAGAGACTACACGTTATAAATATTTAATATAGTTGAACGGTAGGAATGAGTAATCCAGCAACTAAAATTGGAACCATGGAAATAGAGGGGTCAATCGCTAGTATTTAGGAGGTATGAATGGTAATGGTTGTTTGAATTGTACACCAAATATATAACTTTATATTCCATTATTAATCGAATAGGAGAAATGAATGGGTGGAGATGAGCTGTCCATTTATGATATACTGTTACATATAATTTATTAAAGAAGAAACGGTAGAATAATGATAGATTTTAATTATATACTGGTTTGACGCAATAACAACGGTCAAGTTGATAAGGTGGATATTTAAACAACTTATTGCTTGATTGGAAAGCACGTGAGTATGTAAAGGCAAGGATATTAAAATGGAAAAAGGAATGGACAGAGAAATTTAAGCGAAGATAAAACGTACAGGAATAAATATAGAGTAGTGGGATGCTCACGATAATTCAGTGGATAATTAAAGCAACTTTTTAATGCCACCAGCTGCACGTTCAAATTTTATACGTTTTCTTGTATGTATATATAAATTATTTATTCCATCAAATAACGCGCCTTTTAAACACGAAATTAAACAGTTTATTTATACACAAATTTTTGGAAATTTATTAGTTATATAAAAATATGATTTGTTTACACATTTACTAAGAAATTTATTTCAAAAATGTATATAAGTAAAATATAAAATTTTAAAAGTATAAAATCAATTTTTTTAAAGAACAAAAGGTGAAGTAAACGTTGTTATGAATATATTTAATTAAACCAAAAGATTAAAAGTTAAAAATTTAAAGATTTATAACTTCAAAAAAAATGTTAAGTTTTAACCAAAATAAGAATTTTAGAATTTTCACACTAATAAAAATCTTGGGTGATTATTTATAATTAAATTTAAACAATCAAATTTTTGAAAAATAAAACCCCAGAGTTATAAATAATGAATAAAATATTGCTAAAATTTGGGCTGTTACACTCTCCCCCACTCAAAACTTTTCGGCCCCGAAAAAGAAGGAGGTAGGAGAATTAAAACAACCAGAAAGAAAATAGATTGAAAGACAAGATAAACAATAAATTTTAAAATTTAATAAATCGTACTTGAAATATTAATTTGAAAACTTCACTTGGAAATCAATTTTCTTTAATACTTTTTTTTAATCTTAAGATACTTTCGACATTATAGGTACATCAATAATCATTTTATTTAAACATGTTTTATTAAATTAATAACTTCAAAATATTTATAACACTAAAATTTTCTATTAAACAATGTAGTATACAACTAAGCAATATTTAAAAAGGATATATCCAACAAGGAAGGAAGGTAGATTTGGAAAACAGAATCAAGGTGAATAACTAAACTGAGCAGATAAGGTAGATGCAAGGAATAGTATCGATAACGAATAATTAATCTAGAACCATAAGAATTAAATTTCAAATATTAATTCAAAATTTATTTGTTGGGAAATATACTTTTATAATAAATACCTTTATAATAATACTTTTACAATAAAATACTATTATATCGAAATAAATTTTCCTTTCGAAAATACTTTTATAACTCGATGTTTCAACAAGTTTATCCTCGTTCTTGGAGACTCTGGACATGCGTTGATCAGGCGCAAAGCTCGAATTCTTCAATTACTTAGTAGACTTGTTTCAACACCCAGTGAAAATACTTGAAAAACCTTTAAAACAGATATGGAAAGTACAATCCAAACAAAACAACCAAACCAAAACCTTTGTCCGACCATGGTTCGCAGATACACAATGGTTACGCCTGGATCCCCCAGGAAACAATCCGTATCCGTAAGCTTTCTCAGCCCTGCGAGTTATGCCATGATGACTAGTAGAGTGCAGGATACACAATGGTTACGCCTGGGTCCCCCAGGAAACAATCCGTACCCCTAGGCTATCTCAGCCAGGCAGTTTCGCTACTATTCGCGACCTACACAGATTGCAGGATACACAATGGTTACGCCTGGGTCCCCCAGGAAACAATCCGTACCCCTAGGCCAGACTCAGCCAGGCAATTGCTCTATGCAGTCGCGAGAGAAAAAAAAACCATGGGTTACGCCACGGTGGGAACACTCGAGTATTACATCCGGAAAACCAAAAGTCAGAAAGAATAATATTGATAGAATGAATCCATGATGTGGCCACAAAGAGGATATCAAGTAGAAGGCACTTTCCATATCTTTACTTCGAAAATATATATCATATAGTACCTTTTCAAATCACTTTCATATATCGTACTTATATAAAGTCCATATATATAGGATTCCCTTTTTCCCAAATCGAATACTTTCCAAAATCAATAGTAGATCAAATCATACTTATATAGACTTCGATTATATAAAATCTCTTTCCAAATTGAGTACCTTTCAAATCAATAGGTTTCAAACCAACTTCATACTTATACAATCCATTTTATATAAGTTCGGCCACTCCCAAATCAAGTGCTTAATAATATAAGGTTCTCAAATTTCAAATCATTTCGATATCAATTCAGTTTCAAAATCATATATGATTTCAACAAATTTTCTTCCGAATTAAATATCTAAATTTCAAAGTTTCCAAAATAATAGGTTTGGAAAATTATCCCATTTTCCTAATTAAAATAATTCAAGTCAAACAAATTCATTTCCAAAATCACCATATGAGTATTAGTTTTTATTTCCAATTTAATTTCAAAACCAAATATTTTCCCAAAATCAATTGTACTCAAAATGGTTTCCAAATTTATAATTATCCCTTTTTTAAAAAAACTTTTAAATATCTATTTCTATGTGAAATATCCAATTTACCTTTCTGAAAACCATTATTCAACTATTTTTTTTCAAAACATTTCAAAACTAAATTTACATACTTTATCAAACATTTTATACTCTTAGCTTTGAAAATTTAATCTCGATTTGGAAGTGTTCGAACATTCAAAATAGTTAGTGAAATCAAATTTTCAATTCAAGAGTTGAAAATCAAAAATAAATCAATAAATTAATTATTAAATCCGAAACTCGAGGACTGAACACCGGCGTCATTATAAATTGTTTCAAATATATACATATATCTTTCGAAAGTATCAAATTATACTTTGGAATTTGAAATCAAAACGGTTTTACAAAATCACTCGCATAACGAAGCTATTAAAGAGGCCTCTCCTCCACTCTGAAACTCGAAAATCAATGTCGGCGACATAAGTGAGTTCTGGACTTCTATTTTCGTGAAAACTTCTTTTAAATTTCTTCAAAATTATTGGAATTCATTTTAACTCATTTGAAACATTTCTTATTCAAAAAATACTTTTAAATCGTATTATTTTTATATATTTTCCAA
This sequence comes from Allium cepa, assembly GCA_030765085.1. Classification (NCBI taxonomy): domain Eukaryota; kingdom Viridiplantae; phylum Streptophyta; class Magnoliopsida; order Asparagales; family Amaryllidaceae; genus Allium; species Allium cepa. Next base: position 306,284,528 of record CM060934.1, on the reverse strand, counting down.
AATCTTAAAACCAATTTCAAAATACCGGAACTCAATTCTCGAATTTCAAATTTAACTTTACAGTTATAAATCATTTTTATATAAATCTATTTCTATAAATTTTCAAAATTTCAAATCCTTTCAAAACTTTTATATATAGGGTAACATTTTCACTTTTATATATAGAATAAAATCATAGTTATCAAAATATAATTTCGGTATAAATAATTTCATAAATACAAACAAAACCCGATTTTCAAAGGATGATTCAAGAATGGTTTTCAAAACAAATAGCGATTTAATTTAGAGGAACTCCAATCAATAGAATCCTAGTTCAAAGATAGACTCGATCGAAGATGAGATAATTAAATTACAAAATAGAAGATGTGTATACTTCTATAAATCGCGGGTGACCTTTACCGGTCAACCATGATTCCAAAATTAGATCGGTGTAGCATTCTGAGGCAATTCGACATTCGATCGCCAGAGATATAGAATTCGGCATAACAAGATATAGCAGCATCGTAAATCGAGGATACAGAAATCTTCGGTGAGTCAATGCCAATTGAAAAGGAGTTTTCACCCCCTTTACAAATCATTCAGTGGATTTATGGGATACTCCGGAATCAAACGAATATAAATAGGGAGAGACAGAATGAATTTCGAAACTTAGGGACATTCCAAAATTCAAAGGAAATCGAGTCAAAAGGAAGAGATTCAACTCGAGCGAAAGTGATTCTGTAAATAAATTTACCATATATGCTAAGTTTTGCCTAGAGCCAAAGCTCTGATAGCAGCTGTAACGACCCGCTATTTTGGACCATTCAAATCGATAATAAAACCATACATATCCGACTTGAATAATTCAAAATACCGAATTGTTAATTAAAATTCGGCAAAACTTAAAATATACAGTAAATAAATCAATCACAGATCACAGAGTAAGATAATGCAGCGGAATAGATAAAGAATAGTAGTTCATGAAGCTACTATATACATCAGAGTAAGAAAAATACAAACGAATAGTTCAAATGCAGTGAAGTCTCCAATGCAACAGATGACTTCTCTGAACCAATCAACTGGAAAGGCTGGAATCTGAATCGATGGTTGGATTTCCAAATGAAGCTCCAAACTCCAAAGGTGAGTCTCAAATGCTATATCACTCAGTCTGACCCGAGCGTAAAACAAAACACAAAACACTCGAGTCAGGATTAACATTCTTATATCAATAAATCCAACTCAAGTGAAATACCAACTGAAATACAAATAACTTAAAGGATGTTTGGGATAACCATCTTCTAAGGGTCCAAGGAACTTTCTACAAGGTAGAAATATACACTATAACACCATGGTCATTTCAGATTAATTTATACTTCAAAACCAAATCTCATTTTCACTTCAAATATCTCTATATTTCCCAAAATAGTTTTTATATATATTAAATAATTTACACGGTAAAGTATTTTCAATTTCCTCAACTTAACAAATCGTTCCAACATCAACCCGACCTTCCCATTCAAATTAAATTCAATCTCAATTTATCAATTTAAATTCAACTCAATTTCTAAAATTACCACTTAATTTTATCGATCTCAAATTCGGATTTATAATCACAAATACCCCTTTATATTTCCATATATTTCAAAACTTTAAGTATTCAACGTTTCATCTAAATTTTCTATCAATTTAGTTTTCTAAATAATAAATTCAAATTTAGTTCAACCTAAATTTTCATTTTAATTCAATTTAGTTGCTAAATAACAAATTCAACTACGTTGATTTCAAATACAGATCCAATCTCAACATAAACCATTTAAATTCCAATATAGTTCAAGGCTTTAATATTTAAATGTTCTATATAACAGTTTCATATAGATCTCGATTTAACCTCATTATTATTTAGTCTTGAATATACTCCCTTATTAGATTCAATATCATTTAAGTAACCTTAAATTACATTTTACTCAATATTTTCTTTAATTTATTTAAACGTGAAATATTCAGTAAATCACTTAAATCGAAAATCCAGTTATAAAATCATACCGTTTAAATTTCCCATTCAAAAATTTCAAATCGATTTAATTAAATAAATCCTTATTTAAATACCATTTTTATAAACCCAAATTATCTCCGAATCTTAATTATTCAATTTATTACAAGAGAATCTATTTGAAATATAGATTTACATAAATACTTAACCATATTATATGTATTAAATCAATCAAATTTAAATCAAATATTACTACTAAATTTATATACACAATTTTCATTTATATAATATCTTAAGAATCAAATTTATTAAACCATATATTTCTTTATAGAAATTATTTTCAAAATATTTATATGGACCAACGGTGTCTATATATATTTCCTATCATATAGTCAAGTGCTACGGATATTTATCATTTCAATCCGTATACTAAATATATACGAGTGGATATCATTTCAACCTATAGTCCCAAATTCAATTAAATGAAAATCGCTTGGGTTTATCATTTCAACCCATAACGATTTTCTCCTATTCTAAAGTCTGTTCGGGTATGTATCATTTCAACCCGTAGTGATTTCTAAACTACAGGGAACTTGCAGGGTGATAACAGAAAATACAATAAAATAACAGGCATATATCATCAATAACAATATAATATGTTGGGGGTGTCTCCATCCCTACCGAACCAAAAGAAAGGAATTCGACACCGGACCACTTCCCGGCCGAACCAAACACCTACCGAACCAACCCACCTCCAACAACTACCGGACCAAAGCATGGCCGAACCATGCTCCATCCACTCACCACCGGACCATCTCCATCCACTCACCACCGAACCAACCTACCTCCACACATCACCGGACCGTGTCCCACCGAACCAACCCACCTCCACACGCTGCCGAACCAGAAGCAAGGAAGGACACGACCGGACCAACTCTGCCAGGCTAGATTGCTCCAACCCAGGCCCACTAGCAGCTATATACATCCAAGACCCCTGCCCCCAGCCTCACTCTATAAATAGAGGGGAAGGGGTACAACAATGATATACAAGTTTGAGAGCCAAGCACGGATAGAACTTTCAAACAACTTTCAGTTACTTGTAATCAAAGCTTTGTACTTGTAATCTGAATAGAAAAGGAGAATAACATATAAAGTGGACGTAGGCACGTTCTGGCCGAACCACTACAAATCTGTGTGTCTTTTATAGTTTAGTCCCTGCTTTTTATATATTTGCATAAATCACCCAAATCACTAAGAACAACTTAAAATAAACTAAATCATACGAAATGGAGGTGTTTGCCCATTTTTGGTGCTTTCACTGAGAACAGGAGCTCGAAGCTTCAGCTTCTCCCACTTAACCCTTTTCCTATCAGCATCGTTCATTGCTTGGAAAACATGCCTCTCGGACGGAAGAAAGATGCTAACAAAGGAAAGAACATCGCAATTGGCAGTATCCCAGATCCAGTGATCAGAGATCAAGACAATCGTCCGGTTCCAACAGCAAAAGGAAATCAGGCAAATCCGAAAATCCCTGCAATGGAACAACCAATTACAAAGGCGGATCTGGACAGGGTTGTGGCTGAAGTAACTAACCGCTTCGCATCTCAACAAGAAGCCTTGGTGGATCAACTCATGTCAGCTTAAGGGATGTTGAAGAAACTAACCGCAACACTGAATCATGGGGTGAATCCCGGTGTGGAGGATCTGGGAGACGACAAAGGTCTTTCTTCTTCGAAGAGGCTAACAACAGAAACAACAATGGTAGGAGCCGAACCCGGACTCAGCCCGAATTCCGACCCGAGGAAACACTTGGAACCGAACCCAACAGAGGAGGTACCAGGCAGGGGTCGGATGTAGCTGAGCCTGCCATGCTACCGAACCATGGAAACACCAATAGACGGGACCGAGGTGGAGTCCAGCCCGAAGATGAGCCCGAGGAAGTGCTGAGAACAGAACCCAACAGGGGAAGGTCAAGGCAAGGGCCAACTGTGGTTGACCCCAGCGTTCCCCCGGAAGACCAGAGGTCGTCATTGAAGAATGTTAGGAGTGATAGACGATACCATCCCTACAGTTCATCTGGATGGAATCAATCCCGCAGGGAAGAACCAAACTCATTTCTATCCGCTCCAAGTTCTGATGAAAGGATGGCACGATTGTTCAGAGAGTGCGTCCAACGGGAACAAAGGGATCGAGGGATAGGCGCTAGGGTAACCAGCCCCTTCACCCGCAATATCGAAACTACCATCACCCCCCGGGAATGGAAAATGCCAACAATGGAACCTTACAATGGAACCTCTGACCCCGTTGTACACTTGCAGAGATACACACAGCATATGCTCATGAGCGTAGCAACAGAGGGAGTGTTGTGTAAATGCTTTCCACTATTCTTGGCAGATCTAGCTACCTCCTGGTTCTGCCATCTGCCCCAAGGATCCATCAGCTCGTGGGAAATGTTGAAAGAAAAGTTCATCAGCCAGTTCCGCATTCATGTGGAACAACCCAAGGATGCTTATTCCCTATCTAATATCAAACAGAAACCCGAAGAGACAGTGCAGCAATATCTAACCCGATTCAACGCCGCAGCGGCCGCAGTCCAAGATGCCGACGAGAAACTTATCCTAATGGCCCTCTGCATTGGTGTACACCCGGATACTAAATTTTCTAGGAGATTAACGAAAGAAAAGTCAGCCACCTTACCTGATTTCTTCCATGAAGCCGGGAAATATATGAGACTTGAAGACGCCGCCATTGAAAGGCAGACAGGGCAACAAACCAAGGCAGCTCATGGCAACACATCCGCAGTAGCAAAGGACGTTCGAAGAAATGACTCCAGAGTTAGTGCTGGGGGCAAGAAGGGGGAAAAGCGCTTATATAGGCCAGGACCGAGATTTGACTCTTAACTCCTCTAAATGAAACAATCGAAAACATCTTCTTGGCCACCCAAGACGAAGTTAGATACAAGCGTCCCCCGCACAAGAAGGAATCAGATAATGCAATTAAGTCTGGAAAGTTCTGCCAATTCCACGAATCTCATGGGCATGACACCAATGAATGCCATCATCTCCGGGACTTGATTGAAGAACACATCAGAAGGAAGAGACTAGAGCGCTATGTGAAAGGTATGAACAGGACTTCAACTCCTGCCAATGAGAACCCAGGGCTGCCCCTCCCGGAAGTAGGCGGAGGAAATCGCAACACCAACGACTCCAGTCAAGAGAAGATAGTGGTCCTTACCATATCAGGAGGACCACACATCGCCGACGGAAGCTGGACAGAGATGGAGAGATACGGTAAGTCACTTAGAAACAATGAAGGCTACGTTAGTTCTGTTACAGAAGAACGCCACCCGAAACGGAAAGAGAATGATGACATCACATTCAGTAGGCGTGATCTAGAGGGAAGGCAGTACCCTCACATGGATCCTATGGTCATCTCTGCCTGGTTCGGTCCAGCCAAGGTTTTCCGAATTCTAGTAGACACTGGAAGCTCAGTAAATATCCTATTCAAGCATGCTTTCGACAAAATGAAGCTGTCAATGAAGGATGTGTCTTCCTGCAGCAAACCGCTACATGGTTTCACTGGAGATGCGAAGATGCCCCTCAGGCAACTGGACCTCTTTGTCGAAATAGGAAGTCATCCCTGCTCCGTTGTGCGAAAACAAACATTTGTGCTAATAGAGAACCACTCGGCCTATAACGCCTTTTTAGGAAGGCCAGCCTTGTCTGACTTCCAAATTGTCCTAGCTCCGTGGTGCTTGAAGATGAAATTTCCAACGGATAACGGAATAGGAGAAATAGAGGGAGATCAAGACGCCGCTCGAGTTTGCTATGTGACTGAACTTCGCAATAACTGCAGGAAGGATAAAGGGAAGGATGCAGAGACTTCTCTCTGCAAGAAAAACTTGGAAGAATAGCAATTAAAGAAAGCCCCTCCTCTTCAATACACCAGCGATCCTTTCAACGAATTAGACCCCAGGGACAAGGAGGAGGAGGCCACCACCGAGCCTGCAGAGGCTATGGAATTTGTATCTGTAGCCAACACGACCCAAGTAGACTGCTGAGAGTCGGGTCTCAGTTAAGAGCGGAATTGAAGGATCAGCTCGTCGATTTCCTTCGCCACAACATGGATGTATTTGCATGGACGCACGCTGACATGACTGTAATCTCCCCAGACGTAGCATGCCACGTACTGAACATCGATCCCACCAAGGTGCCAGTAAAGTAGAAAAAGAGAAGCATGGGGGAAGAACGCTCAGCAGCCCTCGAGAAAGAAGTAAAGAACCTACTTGCCAATAACTTCATACGAGAAGCCATCTATCCAGAATGAATCGCCAACCCGGTACTGGTAAAGAAGGCTAATGGGAAGTGGCGAACATGCATCGACTTCTCCAACCTAAATGACGCTTGCCCGAAGGACTGCTTCCCAATCTCCCGAATCAATCAACTCGTGGACAGCACAGCCGGACACGAACTCTTATCCTTTATGGACGCATACTCAGGATATAACCATATCCATATGCATGCCTTCGATCAACACCGCACTAGTTTGATCACTGACCGGGGATTGTACTTCTACAGAGTAATGCCTTTTGGACTTAAAAACGCCAGAGCTACTTATCAGCGCCTCGTCAACAAGATGTTTGCAGAATAAATAGGACGAACTATGGAAGTTTATGTGGATGACATGCTGGTAAAATCGAGGAAAGCAAACGATCATATAAACCACCTGGACGAGATGTTTCAAGTACTTCGCCAATATGGAATGAAGGTGAATCCTCTAAAGTGCTCCTTCAGAGTATCGTCGGGAAAGTTCTTGGGATTCATCGTCCATGCCAAGGGGATTGAAGCAAACCCCGAATAAGTCCGGGCTTTGCAAGATATCAAGATACCATCCACTCGAAGAGAGATGCAAAGCCTAAATGGGAAAGTGGCCGCCCTAAGCAGGTTCATCTCTAAAGCAACCGACAAATGCATCCATTTCTTCGAAGCTCTAAAGAAAGACAAAGGAAAGTTCTAATGGACTGACGAATGCTCGACAGCCTTACTTAACCTAATCGAACACCTTCAGAGACCACGAGTACTCTCAACTCCAAATGAAGGCGAAGAACTATACCTATACCTTGCGGTATCGTCCCATGCTTTAAGCGCCGCTTTGGTGAGAGAGGACAACCGCGCGCAGCGGCCCATATACTTTGTAAGCAAGAGATTTACAGGTGTAGAAGCCAGATACCCTAAACTTGAAAAGCTAGCATACTGTTTGCTAATCACGTCACGGAAACTGCGACACTATTTCCAATCTCATTCCATCAGAGTTTTAACCGCTCAACCGCTAAGGCAGGTACTCCATCCCCCCGACACTTCTGGGCGACTACTTAAATGGTGCATTGAACAGAGTCAATATGATATCACCTACCACCCTCGCACCGCCATCAAGGGACAAGCCATGGACGATTTCATTGCCGAATTCACTACCAATGAAGGTAAAGATCGATCTGAAATAACAAAAGATATCAAGTGGAATCTCTTTGTAGATGGAGCATCAAACGAACAAGGCTCGGGGGCAGGTATTGTGATAATCACCCCCAGGGGAAGGAAACTGCACTATACCCTAAAGCTGGAATTCGCTGCCACCAACAACGATGCCGAATATGAAGCAGTGATAGCCGGATTAGAACTTGCCCTAGAGATTGGAGCCGGTTCTTTATGCCTCCATAGTGATTCTCAACTTATTGTAAATCAAATACTGGGAGAATTCCAGACTCGAGGAGAACGACTCACCGCATATCTAAAGAAGACCAAGCTGCTGCTCAATCAATTGGATCACTATTTAATCAAACACATTCCTCAAGGAGAGAATTAGGAGGCCGACGAACTAGCAGAGCAAGATAGCATGAAGGACGGCACCACTTCCGGAGCAATAACCATCTCAAAGCTACTAGCCCCGAGTTTCGAGCAAGTGAAGCTGATAGCTGCAATCGAAGAAGAAACCTGGATGACTCCCATCTGGAAATACTTACAAGATGGAAACTACCCGACGGGCGTAACGGAGTCAAGAAAATCTTGAGGAAAGCTTCCCGCTACACAATACAAGAAGGCATTCTCTATCGGTGCGGCTTCTCCAACCCCTTATTAAGGTGTGTCGCTCGAAGGGAAGCCAAGGAAGTCCTGTCCAACATCCATCAAGGAAGTTGTGGAGATCACACTGGAGGGCAAACTCTAGCAAAGAAAATACTCCGATATGGGTATTACTGGCCCACTTTAAACGAAGACGCCCTAGACTTCGTCAAAAGATGTGAAAGATGTCAGAAATTTGCTAAGATTCCTCGACTGCCAACAAATGAAAATACTCAAATGGCCAGCCCTTGGCCCTTTGCAGTATGGGGAATTGACTTGATTGGCGATCTGCCGATGGGCCGAGGCGGAGCCAAATATGCCATAGTGGCAGTTGACTATTTCACCAAATGGGTGGAAGCGGAGCCTCTAAATAAAATATCTTCGACAAAAGTTATTAACTTCTTGATCAAAAATGTTTTATGCAGGTACGGGGTTCTACTCAAAATCATATCGGACAATGGACTTCAATTTGACAGCGACGAATTCACCGACTGGTGCCGAGAGCACGGAATTCATAAAAGCTTCTCATCTGTAGCTTATCCCCACGCAAACGGACAAGTCGAAGCTGTCAACAAAATTCTCAAAACTCTAATCAAGAAGAAACTTGAAAAGTCAAAAGGCGCTTAGGTGGATGAACTTCCTACGGCACTTTGGGCCTACCGCACATCTTACAGAACAACAATAGGACATACTCCTTTCTCTTTGGCATACGGATCGGAGGCCATGCTCCCAGCTGAAACTGTAGTGCCCTCCCACCGTAGGATCCACTACAACCCAAAAGAGAATGAAGAACTCCTACACATGTCTTTGGACCTAATTGAAGAAAGAAGAAATGATGCAGCACTTAAAGCGGCAGCTCACAAGAAAAAAGTGGCAGCACGATACAACTCCAAAGTCAAGCACCGCAGCTTACGAGAAGGAGATCTTGTTCTCAAACGGATCTTCCCGCACCCCGGAGCGCTAGATCCAATCTGGGACAGACCCTATGTAATTCATAAAGATCTCCACAACAGAGCTTATATTTTGTCAACAGTGGACGGAGAAGTGTTCCAGAGGGCATGGAACATCCAACACCTTCGTCGATACTTTTCTTAACTTGTACTGCCCATATGAAGTGAATTAACAAAGAGAATCAGTGGACGTAGGCATTTTCGTGCCGAACCACTTTAAAAATCTTGTCTCTTTTTAACTTTTTCCTTTATATCTTGGCTGCTTGTTAAGCTTTATCCTTTTCTGTTGAACAAAATCCTGTATAACGGCATTTCCATTCTGGACACTTCATGGCACAACCTCACCTGGACAAGACCCAACAGGTACTATACGAATTTATGCCCTCGCCAATGAGACACTTTTGCTCCAGCATCCCTCTGCTGCGGGTTAACTCATTGCTCATGACGGCCCTCAAAGCCAAATGTAATGAGCCGATCATAAGCCACCGAGAAGGCCGACTATAGCCGAGACAGCTCATTTCGACGTTCGGCTCCCCGGTGACTGTGAACCGATTATAAGCCCCAACATAAGGTGTGGCCAGCCAGGGGCAGTTCACAGTTGACGATCGGCACCCACGCTAGCCGGCCACGGTAAATCGAATAATACCCACGATTACGGGCCATAATGGCCCGGGTAGTTACTGTGCGCGATCTCGGCTCCGATGTGTCTTAAGTACGGCTGTGGTAAAAAAGGAAACTCCCCGCGAAGGCGTAAGATGGGCGACGAATGTCTCCAAGACCCACGGCTAGGGAAAGTGACTACAAAACCCGTTTGCCTCGAACTTAAGCACATCGAAGGCCTTCCGTGATTGGAAGTTTTACTATTCCTTATATTTCCATTTTATTTATAAAAACTTTCCTCCTATCCTCTATAACGATCACTGAAGTACAGGACACAAAATAAGGGACACTCGCTAGTAGAAATGAGAACTCACAACTGGATAACAGGTCACTCAGCTGCATTCCATCCTCAGTCACATAAGGCATTCAAAGATATCGTCTACAACTAAAACATGAAGGGCGGTACTTCCTTTTCTTGTACATAAACATGTAGCTATAGCCTATTCACACATCACACTAACATTGCGAGACATGAAATTATATTTTAAGCAAGAGCTTAGCATCAAACACGATTGAAGCAAATGCATATATACAGCTATATTTCTTATGCAACACATCAAAATAACGACAGCATTCAAATATGACAGAATCAGCTTATGTTATAGAATTATATAAGAATAAAATCATTTGCTACAATGACATAATTACATAATTACAGCTTGAAAGTACATTAATGTTTTGGACTAGTATATTCAGGAATGCCAAGTAAACCAAAAAATAGTCAGCTGCAGCAGAGCTCCGCCTCTATCCTGCTAGCCCTCCGGGATCTACTTGACCGCAGGATCAGAACTCCCCGCATGCTGGCCAGAGGTCCCACCTGTCCGATTCAGGAGAAGAATCCATCAGATAAATGATACGCAATCAAGTTAAGAAAAGATTGAGAGGGAAGACTTACCAGTATCTGCTCCCTGATCATCATCCTCCAACTACACACCCACTTCCTCGGTGGTAAGCAACCGCATGCCCTCCTTCACTGCCACTTTCTCCTCCTCAATAAACTGGGTCGTGACCACATCCATTCTGAAAGCTACACCATCCTCCTTATCCGCCTCAGCATTGGCCTCCTCCAAAGCCCGGAGATATATCCTAGCCATGACCCGGGGATAATCGTCCATCCAGGATAGGTTGCCCTGCTTCCAAATACAGAAGTACATGTCCTGGAGCATCTCATCCATCATCCCCTCGTTCTCCTCAAACTCCCTCATCCGAGCCTCAGAAACCGACAACTTTGCAACAACAGCATCCCTCTCCAATCGGTATCTCGAGCAGTCGGCTTGAAGGGATCTCCACATTGCCTCCATCTCCTCCTTTAGCTTGGCCTGAGCAAGCTCTGCGGCTTCGAGCCTTCCAGATAACTCCTCTACCTGCTCGAGATCCGCTCTCCGAACCTCATCCACCGTTGCGATGGCCGTGTCAATTCGCTTCTTGCAAGCAGCCTCCATCTTTCGCAATTCTGCCTTGCTAGCCTCTTCCATGGTTTTCTTTAATCGTCTGGAGGCCGCCTCATGCTGGGAGATCTGAATGGCCTGATCGGCAAGTTTTTTGGCCTGATCGGAAACCATTAGCCGCAGCCGAATGTTAGCACTTCCGATTTCCTCTCCAGCCTTGACCAGTCAGGCGTGATGCCCCATCAACTTCTTGGTCTCCTCAGCCACCCTATCGATGTTTTCCTTGGCCTCATCCCCCATAGTCACAATCCGAGTGGTCAACAAGTCGAGATCCAAAGACTTAGCCTCATCAAGCACCCTTACCATAGGATTGCGGGTTAGGAGGTGCTCACCGGTAACCTCATCGAAGGAAATATCATGAGAACTCGGGTCCAGATCTGGATTACCCGCAAATAGGTTACGAGCCAAGCCGGGACGATCAACATGAGTAACGGTAGGATTCTATGATGGATGCGGAGATGGTATGGACTCAGTATCCTCCCTCGTGATGTAATGAATAGGCTGGCTTGGGGGCTGAGGTCCAAGTGAAGGTTCGAACATGGAACGCCTCCTCTTTCTCTTCTGAATATCCTCTTCAATGACTCCGAGAAGAGGACGGTAGTCGACTACGCCCCTGGAACAGTCAACCGAAGGCTTCAGTTTAGTAGAGGCTTTGAGGAGTTTGAATTGCTCGAGGCGGTGCCGAAAGTCTGATGTCTTGGCCTCTTTACCCGTTCCTGGAATAAAAACCAAGTGTTACAAGCATGCATGAAACTATAATCCAAGAAACATGTGAAGTTAAAAGAGGAGTCAAAAATTCACCTTGAACCGCCGGAGTTGCCCTAGCTGAAATGCTCTCAGAAGATGGACTGGCACCAGTCCCGGCCTTATCAGATTTCTTCGGTTTCTCCACCAAGGCCGACCCTTCCTCCAACCCCTCAAAGGCTTGGCGGAAAGCATCATCCGTCCACTCTTGAATCTCACCTGCTTGCCCAGAGGTCAAGGCACCAATGCCACTACCACGCCGTCCTTCGCCATCGTTACCACCATCACCTTCTCCATCACCTCCGCTCTCCTCCTCGCCTCTTTCCTCCTCTCCACTTTCCTCCTCCGGAACATCTAGGCATGTGTTGGGAGAGGGTCCATCAGATTTCTTGAGCTTCTTCCCCTAGACGACTGGAGGTATCGAGAAGAGTCTCCTCTTGCTGCTCTTTGTCGTGGCCCCTCCTTTGGCTTTAACAGCTCTTTCCTCGTCCGTATCCCTCTGCTTGACCACAGACTGATGTGGTAGAATCAAGTTGTGTCCTAGGAGAGTGGCATTCCTGATTAGGTAAGAAGCTGACCTATCCCTTCCCGAAATGGCCTCTATCTCCGCGACCATCTGAACCAGGTGATCATTCTCCACGACCACAAAGCCACCTGTCGCTAGCAAGAAATAAAAACACATAAGAAGAAGCATCTCAGTCAGAATGGAAATTATAAATAAGCTTCAACTTACAGCCATAGGTGAAGCGGTGGATAGAAACGGAGTCATCCTGGACAAAGAACCATTCCTTCTTAAACATGGTGAACTTTGAATACAAGTCGAGGACCGGCTTGAAGGACACGGCCGAATCCAAGCTGATGTATGGAGACCCCTTCTTGTAACCCCTCAAGTTATATAGGTACCGAATCTCCCGGTTGGAAGGGGGCGCCCGAACTTTCTCTGGAAAATCACAAATAGGCACACCAGGATAGCGTAGGAGTTGGGCTGGAGCTGGAAATGGGCCACCTTCAAATAGGTGACAAAGCTAACTATCCAAGCATTGATTGGAGGAATGGCCCCACACATGCAGTGGTACCTACTATAAGCAAAGTATCCTTCAGGTGGATTATATGGCATGACCCCCTTCCCTGGCAACAGCATGCGTGCTCTATCAATCCCGAAGGAGCGAGAGATAACATCAAGTTGCTCTTCTTTGAGAGAGTTAGGAAAGCAGTCAGGCGGAGAATTCAGAAGCTCTTGAGGACCATACCCATCTACTAGCGATCCCGGGGTGGGTCCATGACGTTCCGGCCCTGGCTGAGCTGGGGACACTATGGTGGACTCTCTTCTGTCCGTAGATTTCTTCTTATCCGATCGAGTTTCCACTTTATGAGACATTTATTTGCAACACAAGAAAGTATATCGTTAAAACGGAAGGTATAAACATGCAAGTATATGTAGTCCAGGATTTCACTCGTAATTCAAAACATTAAAATTCAAGTATATAAGGTTCATTCGGCACTCAAATCCCCATGTCTCGTTCAACAATTCAAAAATAAAAATTCATTCGGTGTTCGAACCCCATGTTTCATTCGGGAGTCCCAACCTAAAGTCCATTCGGCAGCGCAAGAGCAAAAGATCATTCGGCAAGTTCATTCGGTACTCGAAATCCACGAGTCCATCCGGTAATTCAAGTATATAAGATCATTCGGCAAAAGAATGTCTCACCTGGTTCGGTGATCAGAATTGATTCGACACTTTAAATAGATCGGCAAACGAGACTGATTCGGCACTATAATTGGTTCGGCACTATAATCAATTCGGCGGGTAAGGAATGAAGGAAGCCTAAGGCCAATACTTATAGGCAAAAATCAACAACCGGACCAACTGGCTCGGCACACAAGACCGGGCGAGAATCCCCCAAGCTAGAACAAAGCGCGACATATACTGACATATGCCCCACTTTGGAGGGCAAATGTTGGGGGCGTCTCCACCCCCACCGAACCAAAGGAAAGGAATTCGACACCGGACCACTTCCCTGCCGAACCAAACACCTACCGAACCAACCCACCTCCAACAACTACCGGACCAAAGCATGGCCGAACCAGGCTCCATCCACTTACCACCGGACCATCTCCATCCACTCACCACCGAACCAACCTACCTCCACACATCACCAGACCATGTCCCACCGAACCAACCCACCTCCACACGCTGCCGAACTAGAAGCAAGGAAGGACACGACCGGACCAACTCTGCCAGGCCAGATTGCTCTAGCCTAGGCTCACTAGCAGCTATATACATTCAAGAACCCTGCCCCCAGCCTCACTCTATAAATAGAGGGGCAGGGGTACAACAATGATATACAAGTTTGAGAGCTCAAGCACGGATAGAACTTTCAAACAACTTTCAGTTACTTGTAATCAAAGCTTTATACTTGTAATCTGAATAGAAAAGGAGAATAACATATAAACTGGACGTAGGCATGTTCTGCCAGAACCACTATAAATCTGTGTGTCTTTTACAGTTTAGTCCCTGCTTTTTATATATTTGCATAAATCACCCAAATCACTAAGAACAACTTAAAATCGACTAAATCATACGACTTGGAGGTGTTTGCCCATTTTTTGTGCAAACATAATATAAACAACAGGATATGGTGTCATATCCTGTAGGTGAACAGTTATAGATAGTAGCATATATAACAAATTTAAATAACAACAACAACATATTTCAATTGTCGATTCAATTGAAATCAAATTTAATGAATAAAAAAATGTTAATCGTGAGTGATTACTCACCTCTCGAGCCTAGAGAATACATGAGATGACACGGATATGCATACTGCTACAGACACTGAAATTTGAATTATGAATCGAAGTAAAGCAAAATCGACACGAATTCAACAATCAAAGCTGATAACAAGAATTGATGGAACAAGTCAGAACGGGATCAGCGAGGATAATGGTATGAGTGGACTCATATATATATATATATATATATATATATATATATAGTCATATTCTAAATTCAACACATATTAAATTAAATTAAATATATATGTATTTATATTTTCCAAAATCATTGTTTTTTTATTTAAAACACATAAATTAGAATCAAGCATATATACAATATGAAATTTGAAACAAATACTTATATAAACAGACTAATATTATTCACGTGCTAGGTCACAATATTGACATATTTTAGCTGTAAGAAAGAGTATAATGAAAGAAGTCAACATCAGTTATAATATATTTATATAAACCAAATGTAACGTATATTTAGTTGACATAACAAATGAATTATTTTATAAAATAATATGCATTGGGCTCTATTTCATAAAAATGCACATACAATACCATTTATATACGAACAACAAAAGTAGCTTATATATAGATATACTATTTAAAAATTAATATTTACATTTCAACTAACATCAGAAAACAAATATAAACTTTATACTTTATATATGTTTTATGGAAAAAGAGAAAAAAACAGAACGCAAAGTGGATCCAACGTTTGGAATGCAGGGACTAGTCCTGAAGGCTAATACACCGTCGGATCATTTTTATTAAATTTTTGGATAAATTTCAGTAGAAGAGTAACAATTTATTTAAAATAACATGGTGTGAAATGAATTGATGGAATGATTAAAGTAACGTGTTATTAGTACCCAAATAATCAAATGACACAATACGTTGGTTTCTTAACAACGACAGTAACGTTCAATTTGCTAAAAGTTAATTTAGGACATTATCTTCGTCTTATTTGTTAGCAATTGATATATCATACCTCTTTTAGATTTAAGATCAGCTCATGGCACGACGTATGAAAATTAAATTCCAACGCATCATATATTTATTATTTTCAGTTTAGAAATGTATGAACTTATCAATTTTTTTTTGGCTATAAATGACGTAAAACACCACTGCTTATTAAATTTGTCATACACTTCGTTTAAACACTTCCAAAGCGTTTGTCAATTTATTTAAAAGCTATAAAATGAAAGGAGTGAAAAGAGAAAAAAAGAAAGAAAGAAAATATATATATATATATATATATATATATAATAAAAAAACATGGGGAGAGAGACGAAGATACAAATGGTGGTACGTATCTTGTTCTATTCATAAGTAAATATCACCATAAATTCCTTTGCATATTTTTAATTGCTATAACCAATGCTTTCATATATAACAGGTCCAATCTTATATACATAGCTACATATTATAAAGGGTTATGAAAACTTATATATATACACCTTATAGTATAATATATATAACTAGATAAAATGTATATATTAGATAATAGAATACAATAATATAGATGAAAAGAGAATTGCAGCAAGCTAAAATTTATAATAAAAAAACAAAGTGTTGCAGGAAGTTGAAAACAACAACTAATGCAATAATATTTATTATAAGTTTCGAAATCCATTAGACAAAAGAAAACACTGCTTGTATAACATATCCATTAAACAAAATAGACTGTATATAGTACTAGTACATATTCATGCTATATGTAAACATTTAAAAACGAAACATATATTGCAATATGATACGCATACCGTTTATAAAAATATGGACGAAGAGGGGAGGAGGCATGGAGTGGGTTGTGGCTCTTGACAGGTGGTTCGAGCTGTGGTGGCGGAAGCTTGACGAAGCAATAGGAAGGAGAACTGGTCCTTTTTCATTTTTCCATCATATGTGTCTTAGCATTGTAATGGGAAAAATCTCTTTTTTTTCAAGAAGCAACAGAGAGGAAGAAAAAATGAAGCTAAATAGGCTCAGAGACTACACGTTATAAATATTTAATATAGTTGAACCGTAGGAATGAGTAATCCAGCAACTAAAATTGGAACCATGGAAATAGAGGGGTCAATCGCTAGAATTTAGGAGGTATGAATGGTAACGGTTGTTTGAATTGTATACAAAATATATAACTTTATATTCCATTATTAATTGAATAGGAGAAATGAATGGGTGGAGAATGAGCTGTCCATTTATGATATACTGCTACATATAATTTATTAAAGAAGAAACGGTAGAATAATGACTGATTTGAATTATATACTGGTTTGATGCAATAAGAATTGTAACAACCCGGGTTTTGGAGATTACCTATAAATACTAGATTATAAATGTAGTTACGATTTAATATTGTGAATTAAAATAAAATTTCAAATTTCAAATTATTTATTTAGAATAAACAATGAATTTTTAGAAATAAAATGAGAAAATAAAGTTTGGAACTTTATTTTATTTTGTTTGAGTTAATAGTGAACGGAAAATTGTTGTAATTTGGAGAAAATGCAATAATTTTATTAATTATTGCTAATTACTTCTTTTAACAATTATTAAAGGAAGTATTTGATTTTTAAGATTGTTTATTCAAACAAAAGGATGAAATTTGATTTAAAAAAGAGTTTTGGTTATGAAATTAAGTTTAAAATGCTTTGTCATATTTTTCTAAACAAGAAAAATATTTTAGTAGAATTTTTGGAGTTAAAATATGGAGTAATTCATTTATTAGCGTAAAATTGTGTATCTATGTAAAATAAGGGTTCTAATAATATAAAAAAAAGATTTAAAATTAAACTTTTTACATGATGTAGAATATAATTTTTATGTACATAAGTTTACGTATTTTGTTTGTGTAGAAACTTGAAAGAAAATGCATTGTTTTATTATAACATAGTGTAAAAATGTGCATATTGACTTAGTTGTGAATTAAAACCTTAGGCTAATTAATCTATTCTCTATTTGAGTCCAAAAGCCCATTAGCCTACAACCAGAAGACAAAGAAATGAGAAAATATTTCCTGTACGTACAGAAACTATTCTCATCTTCTTCCTCTAGCCGTAAACAAAAGATAGAAACCCTATTCAATCTATGGCCTTCAATTCCTTAATTTCTTCATGGATTTGAAGTTTCAATCAATTGAAAACTTATTTCAACAGTTTCTACAGGTAGTTGAAGCTTTCTATTACCAAAAGCCTTCATCTTGCTTCAGTTTTGGCTAAATTTATTTATATTAATCTTCATGAATTGCAAGGTGAGTATCAAAACTCGCATATTCAAGCTTTGATTGAGATTTTAAGATAAGAAATCTCAACTTTTGTTATTGTTGCATGTTCGATTGAAAATCACTGTCAGTAAATTGTGTATATCTCTTTCGTTTCACATTGGAATTCAATTTTTTTTGAAGTTATAGAAACTTAAAAAGAATGAGACAACTTTCCTGTTGATCACTTTTGAAAATTTTGAGCATTGAGGATCGAAAAACCCAATACAAACTCGCTGCTATGTCACTGTAAATTTGTGACTTTCTGTGCTAAGTGTTGTTGGTAATTTAAAGATATCTTTATCATTTGATGTCCGAATTTGACGAATCTTGATGTTCCATAAAGCTTAGATTATATGATATGATTTTCTTGTTTTGTGTTTTGTCAAATTTTGAAGTTTACATGGTCGAAAATTCATTCTAGTATCGCTGTCCCGAAACTAAAACGACAGCTGTAGTGAACTTCATATCTGAAATTTGTTTTGGTCGTATCTTTCACGTTTCTTATCCAAATTCAATAATTTTAGATGTTCCGGAAAGCTTAGACTTTGTGTTAGAAGTTTCATGTTTTGTGTTTTCCAAAATTTCAAAGTTAGCATGGTCAGAACTGTATTTGTTTGTTGCTGTCTCGAGAGCAAAACGGCAGCAATAACAATCATTGAACTGAGAATTGTATTGGCTTATTTTTGCTCTCATTCTTGTTCGATTTTGATGTTGTTTTTGAGATGTTTTAAGAGCTATGATGCCTGTCAATAGGCTAGCTATATTTACAGAATTTAAAACCCAAATTTAAATAGAATTTGAATTGACTTTGGGTTGAATTTGAATTGAATTCGTATTGAATTCAAGTTATCGGTCTTGAGTAATCTTTCTTGTTTTTCATTGTTTTCGAGCACGATTTTCACTAAACCATTCTGAAGTGATTTTTGAAATAAATGGACATTTCAAATAATTATTGCATAGTATTTTAAAATTATTTTTCTAATATAAAATCTATTTATTTCCTATAACAAAGGAATTTTAAATATTGGTTTTATTAATCTTTTCGGGAAAAAGTTTTAAAAGCTTGTTTTCTCTAGTAAACTATTTTAAATATCAAAAGCACACTTTTGCAATATTCGAATGTATGAGAAAGAGAATTAAACAATTTAGTAAAATACATGGTATGAGACATGTGCGTTTACTATTTCGGTTAA